>CAMPQE020000048.1:11508534-14046034 GCA_946902985.2 Meconema thalassinum | reverse complement strand
CAGAGTTTGCCGGAGAAGCGGAGAAATCTGTCAAGCACTCGGGATCGCGGTGGGCGTCGTTGAATAAGTCAAAGCGCGGGCGGACGGCGGGAGCTAATTACCGTGCGGCCGTGCGCCGGACAGGCTGGAGCGTCGATCCGCATCGTCGTTGGGTGGGTGTTCGAGATTCCCACTGTCCCTACGCTTCAGAGTTTGCCGGAGAAGCGGAGAAATCTGTCGAGCACTCGGGATCGCGGTGGGCGTCGCTGAATAAGTCAAAGCGCGGGCAGATGGCGGGAGCTAATTACCGGGCGGCCGTGTGCCGGACAGGCTGGAGCGTCGATCCGCATCGTCGTTGGGTGGGTGTTCGAGATTCCCACTGTCCCTACGCTGGGCCCTCAGGTCGTGGGGCGTTTCAGGCATCGTGGGAGGCGGCTGTGCGTTGAGTCGGGCTGCTGTGGATACGTCCTCCTAGGAGTGGCGTGGAGACGAGCCTGACCTCGCAGCCGTCGCCCTGGTGGCGTGTTGAGTGTGATCATCAGGTCGCGGAGGATACGTACCCTTCCGGAGTGTGTGGAGACGGACCTGACCCTCTCATCGCCGTTTCAGCGGTGCCTCAACGTCCCGGTGGAACAGAGTTCTTCTGGTCCCACTGTTAGAGAGCAGACGTAGGGAAAATCTGAGCTCAGACGACCCCTATAAGACGACCTGCATGCGGGAAACCGCAAGACAGGAGGAGGCTCCGAGTGCGCTTCCCTCATAAGACGCTCAGCCAGGACTGGATATCGGGGGGCGGGTGGGCTGACCCGTTGGGAGAGGGTCTAAACACCCTTGGACCCCATGCGGAGTCATACCCTTCAAGCCAGGTACCCCCTAACTAATACCTCCTTCTACTCTCGAAATGCTGGCGCGCCGGCGTGTAGTGTCGGGGAGGGGCAGCAATGGTGTTGTTCCCGTCGATCCGGCATAAAGCGTCCGTCGGTCCCCCCCGTGGCTGGGTCTCTATGGGTGCCCATGTCGTCGGAGGCATGGGAGCCCCGAACGCCTCGGTTAGTAGGGGCCCTGAGTCCAGGGGGTTGACTTGTCCCCCCAAGTGACATAGGCAGATTCCTGGGGGGGAACTCCTGGATCCCACCCGTGTGTGGGAAGGGTATAGCCCTGTCTGCCGCAGCCTGTAGAGATCGTGGGAGAAACCAAGCATGAATATTGATGAAAATACTAAAACTGGCAAATCAAACGGACACGAAAATTGTAGGTCTGAGGGTGAGGCGGAGGAGACGACGGCCATTCCCCGAAGACAGCTGAGAAGCTCCTCATTGGACAGGACTAACCGAAAGCCGGAGACACACCGGACGGACTTATATCCCAAGGTGATTGTTAGGCGACTGGCCCCTGTCCAGGAGAAGGAGAAGACGATGAAAAGGGGTCCCCGGGACCTAGAGGCAGGTAGCGGAGATAGACCTGCAAAAAAGGTATCGAAGATACCGTCGAGACCCAATGCACACTCAAAGCATGTGCGGGCAGCGAGCGGCAAGGCGGACGCACCCTCGAAGGCCACCAAGAAGGCAGTCAAGCATTTCGATGCTAACTCCGGATCGGAGGCCGATAATGAGGGCTATGCTACCGTGACGTCGCGACGCCAACGTGGACAAAGGAGCCAGGCTTCCAACTCTCGATCCTCTGGTGAGACCAGTAGTGAGAAGGAGGAGGGACCCGAATGTCAAAGAGGTGGGAAGCGCAAGCTGAACACCTCTACCATAGCTGCACCTAATGGCACTAAGGACGCAGCGCCCACGTCCACGGCGGCTAGTGTGGAGGGTTCTGGTACGGGTATGGTACCTAGCAATAGGTCCACCCGGCGACCAGTTCAACGCAAGAAGGGAACCATGAGTCCTCCGGGACTCAAGGAACTACTGGTCAATTTCACCCAGTGGATTGCCACCCAGAAAGCGTGCCCTCAAGCTGACGTTAATGCGTTGGAACGGCTGGAGTGTCTGCAAGCTCAAATACAGGATGGGTTCGACTGTATGGAGTCTGAACTTGTTCAACTCCGGGCAGCAGACAAGGGAAAAGGTGAAGTTCTGGAGATCATTCGTGATCTCATATCAGTTCCGACCCCTAGTACTCCCTCCAAGTCTGCCTCTTATGCAGATCGGGCCAGAACCTACTTGCCAGCCAACAGACGGCAGCCCGTCGGGCCACCGTTGAGGACGGCCACCCAACCTGCGGCAAGCACTGTGAGTCAAGCGTCCTCTGGACAAACGACCTCAGAGCAACCCCCTCAGGCGCATATCCGCCGAAAGGGGGTGCCCGCGGCTCGCCCGCCTACGTGCGCGGTAGTCGTGTTCTCCTCGGAGAAGGGCCAGGATGGCAAGGTACAGAGCAGCCAGCAGCTCAAGGAACGGCTGAAAACCTCCCTAAACCCTCGGGAATTGGGAGTAAAGATCTGTGGTGTCCGACCTATTAGAAATAATGGGTTGGTCGTTGAAACAGCCAGTGAACAGGATGCACGGAAGCTTCTGGAGAGCGAGAAGCTGCGGAAGTGCAACCTAAACATTGAGCTACCCAGGAAGAGAAAGCCTAGGGCCATAGTGTACGACGTGCCATCGTGCCTAGACCCAAAGGCATTCCTGGACTGTTTGTATGAACAGAATTTCCAGGAATCAGGTATCAGCCGAGACCAATTTGGTCAGGAATGTCGGCATGACAGGAAGCTGGCTACGGGATCCAGAAAAGGGACATGTCACCACATAGTGGTGTGCAGCCCCCGAGTATGGAAACTGGTCACCACAAGGAAGCTCTATGTTGAATGGGAGAGTTGCCGTGCTAAAGATTACGCAGTAGTCACACGGTGCTATCACTGCCAGCGCTTTGGCCATATCGCCAAGCACTGTACTCTCCCTGTCCTATGTATGCATTGCGGAAAAAACGGGCACAAAACGGCTCAATGTCCCAACGGAGCCAGCCCGGATGTCTGTATGAATTGTAAGCGGCGGGGACTGGACAGTGGCCATAAGGTCACGTCTAAGAACTGCCCTAGCTATAAGGCCTCCCTCGCGGAGTCAATCCGTCGCACTGATTATGGCGATTAGAATAGGCCAACTCAATCTACAGAGAGCCTATGCTGCCACGTCCGATGTATACCCTCTGTTACGTCGCCACGGACTAGATGTCCTGCTGCTACAGGAGCCCTACGAGGCTCACGGTACTATACCGACAGGGGGTACAGGCACTGTACTCTGCAAAGGGGAAGGTGCCTGGGCTGGCATCTATATCGACCGGAGTCGGCGTCGTGATACTCTTTACTTGGAACATCTAAGTACGAGGCACATGGCCGTAGCTCAGATTCCACTGGATGGCGACAGCATTTACTTGGTAAGTGTCTATTGTCAGTTCAGAGACCCTATAGAAGTATATCTCGAGCCCCTCGGGGAAGTGCTCCGTTCCCTTCGACACCGCAAGGTGATCATTGGGATGGATAGTAACGCACACTCTGTCTTATGGAACTGCCCAGAGACCGACCCCAAGGGGGAGGCCCTGGAACTATTTTTAGCTGCCCACCAGCTACACGTTCTAAATGAACCCAGGGACATCTTCACTTATGTGAGCCCAATTGGTTACCACACTAATGTGGATGTGACGTTAGTCACATATGATCTGCTGCCGAAGGTTAGGTACTGGGATGTACTATATACGCCCCTTGGTGATCATAACCTCCTGATAAGCCATCTGCAGGATGGGAAAGATGATACCGGGAATGCCGTCCGCCCCGGCAGGTACGACATCAAAAGGGCAAACTGGACAGTTTTTGACGAAACACTAAGAAGGCAGGTCAACAACATCCGAGGGGATCTATGGGGCATAGATCGACTGGCACAGGAACTGGGTGATTCTATCACCACAGCATGTGACACAGCAATCCCTCTGACCACTGGAAAGGAGAAGAAGGTTCCCTGGTGGAATGCGGAACTGTTCCAATTAAGGCAGGCTGCGGTGAGAGCGCGCAAGCAATCTCAACAAAATCCAACGGAGGATGCGAGACAGGCCTATCGAAGGGCGAGGATCACTTACAAGAACAGAATCCGAAGTTGCAAGAAGGATTCATGGAGACAATTTTTGGAAAGCCAAGCAGACGATCCTTGGGGCAAGGCCAGTAAGATCTTACTAGGCCGGCAAAAGACAGAGCAAATTCTCTGTGGCCTCAGAGTCAATGATTCGACCACTGTTGACCTCAAGGTAACGGCTGATGTCATTCTCGAGCAGCTAGTGCCGGATGACCGGCTTGATGACTGTCCGGAGCAGGCTGTCGTACGCGCTAGATCTTGTCTGCCTAGTGAGGGACCCCCTGTGGAGAACTTTGAAGCAGATGAACTAGATCGCGTGGCACATGGGCTAAGTAACAACAAAGCCCCAGGTCTGGATGGCATCAAATCTGAGATGATCAAGCGTGGCTGGGATGTTATCCGAGTAGTCATGCTACTGATCGTTAATCGTATGCTGCAAGCGGGACGTTTCCCTTCTTGCTGGAAGAATGGGAAACTTTGCGTTCTCCTGAAGGCATTGGGAAAAGACCCCACTATTGTCAAGTCGTATCGACCTCTGACACTATTGCCTATTCTTGGTAAAATGGCGGAGAAACTCATAGCGGGCCGACTGCTGGGGTTCCTCAACTCAATTGACTTCTTCCATCCGTTGCAGTTTGGCTTTCGGAAAGGAACTGGTACTGTGGATGCCCTAAATTTTCTAGCTGGGGCAGTGCGGAATTCAGAAAAGGAATATGTACTAGGAATCTTCCTAGACATTGCTGGAGCATTCGACAATGCCTGGTGGCCAAAAATCTTAGAGACTCTGCGGAGTGCTGGCTGCCCGGCGAACTTGTTCGCTGTCATCACGGACTACCTAAGAGGTCGTACAACTGGCCTCTATCTCAACACTCTTGAGAAGACCAAGCCCCTCACTAAGGGCTGCCCACAAGGATCCGTCCTTGGGCCCATACTATGGAATGTGCTGTTCAACGACTTCCTCTCCTTGTGTGAGGGAGTTGAAGAATGCACAATATCTGCCTATGCAGATGATGGTCTGGTGTTAATCCACGGGAACAGCATCCGGGAGCTCGAGTGGAAGGGCAACCTGGTATTGCAACGAGTGCATGAATGGGGACTTAGTGCAAAGCTGTCTTTCTCCCCGGAGAAGACTGTCAGCGTACTCTTGAAGTCCAAGATAAGGCAAAGAGCGAGAGGGCGTGGAGGCCAAAGGCTCAACCTAAGGGTTTACTACCGTCACAATCCTAAGCTGAGGATGGGGGGCGCACGGGTTAGACCTGTGAGGTCCCACAAGTACCTTGGAGTGGTCGTAGAAGAAGGCTTCCGTTTCCAGAAGCACGTGGTGGAAGTTTGTAACAAAGTGAGGCTCCTGGCGGTTAAGCTTGCTGCGTACGCAAGGAGTATCGGAACCTATAACTTCCGGTCGGCTCGAGACATCTATATGGGTATTGTAGTTCCTATAATTACCTATGGATGTGAAGTATGGGGAACTCAAATGCATCCTCGTTACGGAGCGGTTCGTTACAAAGGTATCCAAGAGAAACTTATAACAACCCAGAGGTTCGCGCTGTTAGCAATAACACGTGCTTACCGAACTGTTTCGAACGATGCTTTGCCTGTTATAGCTGGGGTCATACCAATCGACCTGTTAGTACAGGAGAAAGTAATACTCTTCCAGGACAGGCTGGAAGGGAGGAATGTGCTAGCCACAAAAATAGCACGTCGAAACCGGACTCTTGAGATATGGCAAGAGAGATGGTCAACCTCTACCAAAGGTAGAGAGACCTGGGAGTACTGGCCTTGTGTCAGACAGCGTATGAAGAGACCCTGGGCTAGTGTTAACCACTACACTACCCAGCTTGTGAGCGGGCATGGCAATTTCCGTGCCAAGCTGCAAGGATTCGGTCTCGTGGATTCTGTGCAATGCGACTACTGTCAATTGCCAGAAACGGCCGATCACGTCATTCATGACTGTGGCCTGATAGAAGTAGATCGTTTGAAACTGCGGCGCTTCATGCACCAAAGTGGACTCGACTACGAAAAGGAGGACTTTATGTCCTCGAGGGGGATCTCTGCCGCCTTCCTGACCTTCGCCACCTCGGTGGGGAAGAAAAGGGAGAACCGGGAAGTCCCCAACGCATAAGCTGGCCTGGCCAGTACCCTCGGGGGGCACTTGTTTCTGAGTGCACGGGTTTACCCAGCACTCGCACTAGGGAGCTCGCGTTTACAGCTAGTCTGATAATCGCGTCTCTCGGGGATGACCACATAAGGTCGCGGGGTTAATTAAAACCCCATCGGGATGATAGCCCTGTCAGCTACATCCGTCTGAGCCCAATGAGCACTGACGAGCACGTATGAGTGTGAGAATGTGAGAAACAACTTAGCGGACTGGTGGTATGGGCCACGGGCCTAGGTACACCAGGGGAGGTCTGGAGGGACCGCGGGGGCACAGCCCCAAACGAGTGTCCCTACGCTGCAGAGTTTGCCGGAGTAGCTGAGAAATCTGTCGAGCACCCGGGATCGCGGTGGGCGTCGCTGAATAAGTCAAAGCGCGGGGGGACGGCGGGAGCTAATTACCGTGCGGCCGTGTGCCGGACAGGCTGGAGCGTCGATCCGCATCGTCGTTGGGTGGGTGTTCGAGATTCCCACTGTCCCTACGCTTCAGAGTTTGCCGGAGTAGCTGAGAAATCTGTCGAGCACCCGGGATCGCGGTGGGCGTCGCTGAATAAGTCAAAGCGCGGGCGGATGGCTGGAGCTAATTACCGTGCGGCCGTGTGCCGGACAGGCTGGAGCGTCGATCCGCATCGTCGTCGGGTGGGTGTTCGAGATTCCCACTGTCCCTACGCTTCAGAGTTTGCCGGAGTAGCGGAGAAATCTGTCGAGCACTCGGGATCGCGGTGGGCGTCGCTGAATAAGTCAAAGCGCGGGCGGACGGCGGGAGCTAATTACCGTGCGGCCGTGTGCCGGACAGGCTGGAGCGTCGATCCGCATCGTCTTTGGATGGGTGTTCGAGATTCCCACTGTCCCTACGCTTCAGAGTTGGCCGGAGTAGCGGAGAAATCTGTCGAGCACTCGGGATGATTTTTAGCTGATCCTCTGGGATCGCGATGATGATGATGATTATAAATAAAACGGACAGTCGCCAACAGCACGTGGTGTTCCCAGGCGGTCTCCCCTCCAAGTACTGACCGCGCCCTATGTTGCTTAACTGCGGTGATCGAACGAGAACCGGTGTACTCAACATGGTATGGCCGTTGGCAAGTGAGCGCTGCAAGATGGGGTCTCTCCTTTTGTTTGGGAGTCCCGAAAGCCTGGGTTCTTTGGTCTGGTCATTTTGCGAATAGCATTTTAATACTTGTCCCCTTAGTATTATTATTAGTAATATTTATTGTTGAAATGAAAAGCCACAGCCGGCTTCCAGTCTCCGACCGGGTCAGGAATGGAATGAATGAAGCCCCCTTCTAGCGGCGAGGATATGAACTGTGCCGGTTGCCGAGGCCTGACGCACTCCACTGGGGAAATGATTAAATGAATGACAGATGAAATGAAATGATAGTGGAGAGTGTTGCTGGAATGAAATTTTGACAGGGTACCCGGAGTAAAAACCTGTCTGCCTCCGTTTTGTCCTGCACAGATCTCACATGGAGTGGCCGGGATTTGAGCCACGGACCCAGGGGTGAGAGGCCGGCCTGCTGCTGCCTAAGCCACGGAGGCTTCAGTAATATTTATTATTATTATTATTATTATTCGGGATGATTTTTAGCTGATCCTCTGGGATCGCGATAATGATGATGATTATAAATAAAACGGACAGTCGCCAACAGCACGTGGTGTTCCCAGGCGGTCTCCCCTCCAAGTACTGACCGCGCCCTATGTTGCTTAACTGCGGTGATCGAACGAGAACCGGTGTACTCAACATGGTATGGCCGTTGGCAAGTGAGCGCTGCAAGATGGGGTCTCTCCTTTTGTTTGGGAGTCCCGAAAGCCTGGGTTTTTTGGTCTGGTCATTTTGCGAATAGCATTTTAAAACTTGTCCACTTAGTATTATTATTATTATTATTAGTAGTAATATTTATTATTGAAATGAAAAGCCACAGCCGGCGTCCAGTCTCCGACCGGGTCAGGAATTGAATGAATGGAGCCCCCTTCTAGCGGCGAGGATATGAACTGTGCCGCCTGCCGTGGCCTGACGCACTCCTCTGGGGCAGTGATTATATGAATGACAGATGAAATGAAATGATAGTGGAGAGTATTGCTGGAATGAAATTTTGACAGGGTACCCGGAGTAAAAACCTGTCTGCCTCCGTTTTGTCCTGCACAGATCTCACATGGAGTGGCCGGGATTTGAGCCACGGACCCAGCGGTGAGAGGCCGGCCTGCTGCTGCCTAAGCCACGGAGGCTTCAGTAATATTTATTATTATTATTATTATTATTTTTATTTTTATTATTATTATAAAATGTAAACCGAAATCTCAACACATTTCTCGGCCGGCATTTGCCCGAAGAGGAAGTGGGAAACCACGGAAAACCACTTCGAGGATGGCTGAGCTGGGAATCGAACCCCCTCAACTCATTTGTGCCACCCGAGGCTGAGTAGACCCCGTTCCAGTCCTCATACCACTAATCAAATTTCATGGCAAAGCCCGGAATCGAACTCAGGACCTCCGGCGTGGCAGCTAACCATGCTGACCGCTACGCCATGGAGGCGATTATTATTATTATTATTATAATTATCATTATTATTAGTATTTTCTATTTCATCGAAATTTATGAACTCGTCTCTATCAGTGCCTATTATTATTATTATCATTATTATTATTATTATTTTTCTTTTCATGGAAATTTATTTAAATATTTATTTATTTATTTATTTATTTATTTATTATGCCTATTACTGTCTGGTGATTTTCCGAATATTTTTTAAAACTTGTCACCTTCGTATTATTATTATTATTATTATTATCATTATTATTAAAAATATTTTTATTATTAATATAATTATTATTATTATTAAATGTAAACCGAAATCTCAACACATTTCTCGGCCGGCATTTGCCCGAAGAGGAAGTGGGAAACCACGGAAAACCACTTCGAGGATGGCTGAGCTGGGAATCGAACCCCCTCAACTCATTTGTGCCACCCGAGGCTGAGTAGACACCGTTCCAGTCCCCGTACCACTTATCACATTTCATGGCAAAGCCCGGAATCGAACTCAGGACCTTCGGCGCTGCAGCTAACCATGCTGACCGCTCCGCCATGGAGGCGACTATTATTATTATTATTATCGTCATTATTATTAGTATTTTCTATTTCATCGAAATATATGAACTCGTCTCTATCAGTGCTTATTATTATTATTATCATTATTATTATTATTATTTTTCTTTTCATGGAAATTTATTTAAATATTTATTTATTTATTTATTTATTTATTATGCCTATTACTGTCTGGTGATTTTCCGAATAGTTTTTTAAAACTTGTCACCTTAGTATTATTATTATTATTATTATTATCATTATTATTAAAAATATTATTATTATTAATATAATTATTATTATTATTAAATGTAAACCGAAATCTCAACACATTTCTCGGCCGGCATTTGCCCGAAGAGGAAGTGGGAAACCACGGAAAACCACTTCGAGGATGGCTGAGCTGGGAATCGAACCCCCTCAACTCATTTGTGCCACCCGAGGCTGAGTAGACCCCGTTCCAGTCCTCATACCACTAATCAAATTTCATGGCAAAGCCCGGAATCGAACTCAGGACCTCCGGCGCGGCAGCTAACCATGCTGACCGCTACGCCATGGAGGCGATTATTATTATTATTATTATAATTATCATTATTATTAGTATTTTCTATTTCATCGAAATTTATGAACTCGTCTCTATCAGTGCCTATTATTATTATTATTATCATTATTATTATTTTTCTTTTTCTTTTCATGGAAATTTATTTATATATTTATTTATTTATTTATTTATTTTATTTATTATGCCTATTACTGTCTGGTGATTTTCCGAATAGTTTTTTAAAACTTGTCACCTTAGTATTATTATTATTATTATTATTATTATTATTATTTTTCTTTTCATGGAAATTTATTTATATATTTATTTATTTATTTTATTAATTATGCCTATTTTTGTCTGGTGATTTTCCGAATAGTTTTTTAAAACTTGTCACCTTAGTATTATTATTATTATTATCATTATTATTAAAAATATTATTATTATTATTATTATTTTTATTATTATTATTTTTCTTTTCATGGAAATTTATTTATATATTTATTTATTTATTTATTTTATTTATTATGCCTATTACTGTCTGGTGATTTTCCGAATAGTTTTTCAAAACTTGTCACCTTAGTATTATTATTATTATTATTATTATCATTATTATTAAAAAAATTATTATTATTAATATTATTATTATTACTTTTATTATTATTATTAAATGTAAACCGAAATCTCAACACATTTCTCGGCCGGCATTTGCCCGAAGTGGACGTGGGAAACCACGGAAAACCTGCTCCCGCCGTTTACCCACTTATTTTTCGACTAGACGGCTATTCCCGCCGTTTACCCACCTTGCAATAAGATAGCCAAATGTCTTCCCGCCGCTTACCCACCCTTTCGAAAAGTCAATTAGTCCGGCCGCTTACCCACCCAATCGATACCGCACGAGTCCCCTTAGGAAATCCATCGGAAGTTGCCCGCAAGCCTGACCCCTCGAACCCCTCGCATCGACCGTCAACTCGCCAGCCATCTCCGTACATCAGCTTAGGCCGGGGCCTCCCGCGTGAGCTGGCGGAAGATGCGGCCGCAACAGAGGGTCGCCTGAAGCCGGTGAATGGACTTAGAAAATTTTTGCTGCCCTGTCGCTCACTTACGAAGTGACCTAATGCATTTATGAAAAATTCTGAAAAAATTAACAAGTTTGAGAAACGGTATTTGAAACTTCGTCCCTAAAATCCAGCCTTCTATGTTGCGTCGTAGAAAAGTTATGAATTTTTTTTGTGCGTTTTTAACGTTTTTTTATTGGAAAAAATAATTTTTTAAAATTGGCCACAGCCAGATGTTCCAGCCCGGATAGCACTATTTTTCAGTATAAACGAATTTATTTTTCGACTAGAGGGCTAGTCCCGCCGTTTACCCACATTTTATTAAGATGGCCAAATGTCTTCCCGCCGCTTACCCACCCTTTCGAAAAGACAGCTAGTCCCGCCGCTTACCCACCTTGCATTAAGATGGCCAAATGTCTTCCCGCCGCTTACCCACCCTTTCGAAATGGCAGCTAGTCCCGCCGCTTACCCACCCATTCGATCCCGCACGAGTCCCCTTAGTAAATCCATCGGAAGTTGCCGGCAAGCCTGACCCCTCGAACCCCTGGCATCGACCGTCAACTCGCCAGCCATCTCCGTACATCAGCTTAGGCCGGGGCCTCCCGTGTGAGCTGGCGGAACATGCGGGCGCAACAGAGGGTCGGCGAAACCGGTGAATGGACTTAGAAAAATTTTGCTGCCCTGTCGCTCACTTACGAAGTGACCTAATGCATTTATGAAAAATTCTGAAAAAATTAACAAGTTTGAGAAACGGTATTTGAAACTTCGTCCCTAAAATCCAGCCTTCTATGTTGCTTCGTAGAAAAGTTATGAATTTTTTTGTGCGTTTTTAACTTTTTTTTAATGGAAAAAATAAATTTTTAAAATTGGCCACAGCCAGATGTTCCAGCCCGGATAGCACTATTTTTCAGTATAAACGAATTTATTTTTCGACTAGAGGGCTAGTCCCGCCGTTTACCCACATTTTATTAAGATGGCCAAATGTCTTCCCGCCGCTTACCCACCCTTTCGAAATGGCAGCTAGTCCCGCCGCTTACCCACCCATTCGATCCCGCACGAGTCCCCTTAGTAAATCCATCGGAAGTTGCCGGCAAGCCTGACCCCTCGAACCCCTGGCATCGACCGTCAACTCGCCAGCCATCTCCGTACATCAGCTTAGGCCGGGGCCTCCCGTGTGAGCTGGCGGAACATGCGGGCGCAACCGAGGGTCGGCGAAAGCCGGTGAATGGACTTAGAAAATTTTTGCTGCCCTGTCGCTCACTAACGAAGTGACCTAATGCGTTTTTGAAAAAATCTGAAAAAAATAACAAGTTTGAGAAACGGTATTTAAAACTTCGTCCCTAAAATCCAGCCTTCTACGTTGCTTCGTTGAAAAGTTATGAATTTCTTTGTGCGTTTTTGACTTTTTTTTAATGGAAAAATTAAAAATTTTGAAAATTGGCCACAGCCAGATCTTCCAGCCCGGATAGCACTATTTTTTAGTAGAAACGAATTTATTTTTCGACTAGACGTGTACTCCCGCCGTTTACCCTCCTTGCATTAAGATGGCCAAAGTTACTCCCGCCGTTTACCCACCCTTTCGATTCCGCTGTTTTTCAAGAGGAACAAGTCCTAGATTGAAGATGCAAATAGTTTCGAACATTTTCGAAAAGAAAAAGTTTCGAACTCTTTCGAAAAGGCCTCTGGGAGAGAGACGAAATGGCCGTTCCCGCTGGTTAACCATCTTTTCGATGAAATGTCTATTCCCGCCGTTTAACCCATCATTTTCGACGAGTTTCGAAAGCTAGTCCCGCCGCTTACCCACTATTTCGACGAGAAAGCTGCTCCCAGTACTCGCCCAAATTTTCGATTAAATGGTTGCTCCCGCCGTTTACCAACTTATTTTTCGACTAGACGGCAACTCCCGCCGCATACCCTTATTTCGACCAAATTTTCGAATATTTGTCTTTTCATGATAATTTATTTATATATTTATTTATTTATTTATTTATTTATTTTATTTATTATGCCTATTACTGTCTGGTGATTTTCCGAATAGTTTTTCAAAACTTGTCACCTTAGTATTATTATTATTATTATTATTATCATTATTATTTTAAAAAATATTATTATTATTATTATTATTATTATTATTTTTATTATTATTAATAAATGTAAACCGAAATCTCAACACATTTCTCGGCCGGCATTTGCCCGAAGTGGACGTGGGAAACCACGGAAAACCTGCTCCCGCCGTTTACCCACTTATTTTTCGACTAGACGGCTATTCCCGCCGTTTACCCACCTTGCAATAAAATAGCCAAATGTCTTCCCGCTGCTTACCCACCCTTTCGAAAAGTCAGTTAGTCCGGCCGCTTACCCACCCAATCGATCCCGCACGAGTCCCCTTAGGAAATCCATCGGAAGTTGCCCGCAAGCCTGACCCCTCGAACCCCTCGCATCGACCGTCAACTCGCCAGCCATCTCCGTACATCAGCTCAGGCCGGGGCCTCCCGCGTGAGCTGGCGGAAGATGCGGCCGCAACAGAGGGTCGCCGGATGCCGGTGAATGGACTTAGAAAATTTTTGCTGCCCTGTCGCTCACTAACGAAGTGACCTAATGCGTTTATGAAAAATTCTGAAAAAATTAACACGTTTGAGAAACGGTATTTAAAACTTCGTCCCTAAAATCCAGCCTTCTACGTTGCTTCGTTGAAAAGTTATGAATTTTTTTGTGCGTTTTTAACTCTTTTTAAATGGAAAAAATAAAAATTTTGAAAATCGGCCACAGCCAGATTTTCCATCCCGGATAGCACTATTTTTCAGTAAAAACGAATTTTAATTTTATCAAGTAACAAGCTCTGCTATAACTATCTTTGTACGACCCTTGGCTGGACGCGGCGGAGAGTGCGCGAGGGACTTGCGGTTATCGCAGGCAGTCAGCAAGTGTACTATCCCTCCCGAACATGACGTAGGGTATAGTATGGGGAGACCCAGGTCACTGGCATCTGAAACTGTTAGGACCTCCCCTGCACTGCAATGCCGCGAGCCTCTACCTCTTGGATATGCTCATGTGCGGCAAACAGTCATGATAAAGTAACCACTCGCTCTTCCTCGAGCGTGATATTGTCTCGTCCCGCAGGGACTTGTACGGATCTGCCCTCTGCGGCAGTTGACGAAGTTGGAGAGTTGATGATGGATGAAAGGGCCGCCGGACTCGTCCGGTAGAGGTTCCTATGAGATGGCCGGCCGGGTTAGAGAGCACCTCCTGAAACCCGAGCCACGAAAGGTCTTGTCAGGAGGGGGGCGCCTTCCTCGGCGCGGATATATTGATGAAGCTTGTAGCCTCTCTGTCCCGCCGCTTGTCGGCGGGCTTTGTTGGCGGCTTCACTTGGAGTGGTCTTAGCCTGTCTGTATGTATGAAGGTCGCCCAGTCACGATTGTCTTATTGCTGACGGCGATAGTCTTGAGTTACAATGGCGTGCGCGCTCACTTGTTACTTGTTTGGCAATGCTCATGTTTCCGGCACGTGTATGTGTGAACTTGAGTGCTATCTCTGTAATTGCGAGTGGGGCTTTCCGCAATGTAAAAGAACCTTTCATTAACTACCTTCGTGTCCCCAAATTTTGTGTTAATGTAGCGTGGGTCGAATATATCCCTATTAATGGTGCTAAATGTCGTTATGCACGCGTGTCTCCGGGCCGCTAGTCGCGTGCTTGGTGACTAGGTGCCGGAGGTGAATTTGTTGTTTTCCGCTTATGAATATCTGTTAGAGTAACTGTCCCCATCTGTTTTAGATCCCATACTTTCCTATCCTGTAACCAATCTGTTTTAGATTCCTTAGTTTCCTATCCTGCAACTGGATAGTTACCCGACCTTACATTCCTGGTATTCAGAAGGTTGCGGGTTTTGAGACCGTCTTTAACCAGAGTAATTGTTTCTGGTGCCATTCTAGGCTGTGTCTCCGGGACAGTTCTGTTAGCGTATTAACTTGTTATGTGGCAATGTGAATTGGCTGTGTGTCTTCCAAAAGTATGTAGGCTTTCCCAAATTCTGGGACTTTCACCCTATGGTGTGTTTTTAGCTTGCGTGTTGTTATGGAGGTGAGAAAAAGTCATGTTATAGGCAGTGTAATGTGTCACGTATGCCTATGGATTAAATACATACAGTTCAACTTGGCTAATTTTCCTTTCTTGGGCTTAATGAATGAGACAAAAAATGAGTTATGCCCCGCTCCGAATTAAGAGAGCACTTTGAAAAAAGTATAGAAAATATATTATATCTCGCCTGCCCACTGCTTTATGCTTATTAAAGCGGGTTGCCAGGCGGCGGTAGTCTGTAAAAATTGTGTCGTAAACAATATGAAAAATGTTTAAAAATGAGAAGTAGGACCTGAGTGTACTATCCACCTATTTGGTGACGTCAGTACGACAGTAATCTAGTTACGTCTCAGGGAAATCTACCGACACTGTCTAGTACACACTGGGAAGGCCATTGCAAGACGTATTTGATACATGTGTATCCACGTCACGAGCAAAGCCAGTGCACTATGGGAGTCGAAACTCCACTCCAAAGCAATTATAACCTTTCCTTGGCATTGAGTATATAATTTTGAAAAGAAAAATATGTATTGTCCGTTGAGCCATTATATATTTAAACACAAATTGTGCTAAATGTTCCGGCATAACTCAACAAAATGACAGCGTTTCGCCCCGGTGTGCAAATGGGGCTCTTCAGTTGGTTAAAGCACACCTCACCAAATTTTTGAAAAATAGTTTGCGATTCTTCATTCTTGCCACAATTAGGGCTCTCGCCCGTCACAAGAGAATCTATCAAACTGTGGGACCGGAACATAGAACATTTAGTCATTTCTACTTAGAAAGACCCGCCTAAGCTCTATGCTGTGATTTGATGCTTAAGCTGTGTTCAGAATAGCTCTTTCCGGCCTTAAACCGCGTGGCTCGCCTGATTGGCTTCCGCTTGGCTTTGGATGTTAGAAACTTTACGTTATCCAAGTTATAGTGTGGACCACCTATGATCAATAACCATTGATGGCCTAAGAGAAAAAAAAATGCTAGGGGCCAAAAAAAAACAAGAAGGATTTAGAATTATGCACTTCTAAATTAGCCATGTTGCACTGCATATACATGAAAAAATGTGCAGTTTATGTTTGTGAGTCTCTGTGTGTCTATTGTCGTATTTCTCACGTGTAAACGAGCTTACGTGTACCTATAATATAGGTGCAAGTGATATTAGTTTATTTTTGTGTCCCTGGTAGAAGTCGTTATTCCCGTCCGAGCGTTCTGGGTCTGATAGGTGAATACTTTCGCCCTGCTACTAGGGCATAGGCCCCTGAAACCCATTGAGGCGCTCCTTTGCCATTTTCTGGCGGTCTTTCTAGCAAAGTAAGCCTGGGCCTACTTTCCCCGTAGCGCCTGTCTGTTGGTCTGAGTGTGCCTGTGTTCGAGGGACTAATCGCGCTCTGCGCTACCCTAGTGGATGTTACGGGGGTGTGTGTATTTTTGACCGACCTGTCTTGAGGGGTAGGTAGTAGGACCTTCCTTATACCCCGTGTACCGTGTGTTAGCGCCTGGTCAGAGTGTGCGGGTGTGTATTGTGCATCCTGAGGGCCTGGAGGCAACACCCTCTTATGCATTCGCACCTGGGGTATAGATGCCGGTGCCCGCTTCCGTTCTGGCAAACTTGCCCTTTGAACTAGCGGTAAAGGCCGCTTAATTGCCTGTGTATGCCCTAGCGATGTAGTGGCGTGTAGTCTGTCCACTTTCTGGCCTGTGGCCACGGTAGACTCCTGCCATTGTGTTTGCCTATTTATGTAGGTGTGTGTAGGCTTATTGTGCTGTAGGGCGGGCTCTACGTCCTCAGCCCATGACGTGGTTACCTCCCGTTGTCTCCCTGTTATGTAATGTGTGTCTGAGAGTCCTGGCCTCAACTCCCTCTCGTCCGTCCGTTCCGAGGGGATTGGCGTAGGTTCTGTTCCCCGGTTTGGAAAAGTTGCCTTCCGAACCGGAGCTAAGGAATGTGTGATGGTGTAACCTGGGTCCCGCAGTTTGTTGGAGTTTAACCTGGCCGTCTTCTGGACTGTGGCCACGGTGAACTCCTTCCCATGTGTGGCAGTACACGGCGAGAGGGACATCCTCACAAATTGCCGAGTTAGCGTATCTACGCTTATGTCCTCTCTCGGCTGGGCTGGTGGCCCTACCATGTACTCAAAAATGGCCTTGTTATCCTGGAGCTCGCGGTACTCGTCCCAAATTTGGGTATACTGCCTGTTGAGGCTCATGGCCTGCTCAGCGACCTTTGTGCCATTAGTCCCTATGCGTTGGTGTTCCCTGATGAGTGTCTCCCATTGCTGGAACATGAACTCGTGTCGGCAGTGTAATTGCCAGTGTGCCTTAATGATTTGTGTACGGAGGGTGGGGATTTTCGCCCGAATCTTGCGATTCTTAGCGCTGCGGAGTGGCCGGACAAGTGCTCTTATGATCCGCATATACTGGGCATGCAGGAGCTGTTGAAACCTTCTGAGGTAGTCCTGCCTAGTTTCAAAGACTCTGTGCCAGGCAATTAATTCCTGGTACTCCCCAAAGCTCCTCAGCACAGCTAGGCGGTATAGAGGGGCCATGCTGAATGAAGTGTATGCGTCTTCTAATAAAATAAAATAAAATAAAAAACTGTGCGTGTTTGGCAGTGTATCTTGTATCTCTCTGATTCTTTCTGGGGCTGGGGGGTTGGTTTGCTAAGAATTTCCCTTGTGTGGACAGTGCGAAGCAAAAAAAACTACTTTCTGTCTGAGAGGGGAAAAAAATGTTTCCAGTCTCGCTTGGCTATATGTGGTACGGGCCGTTTTGACCACGAGAACTCGTTGTATGAGCCCTATTTTACTGTGCGTGGTACCCGGCCTCCACCAATCTGTTTTAGATTCCTTAGTTGGGGGTAGTTAGATCTAAAACGGATGTGTTATTGTGTTAATTTATAAGGTGATGCCTAGAAGGGGTAGCTTCCCGTAGCTGGGTAAGCTGACCAGTGTAGAGTGTTGTTTAGTGTTAGGATGCTAGGGGATGCTCCTATAAAGACGTAAGTGTATTTTATGGGATGAACCTTTGTGTACAGGTTAACGTCCTAGCCTCTCAGCTGGTTGGAGTTATATAACCAACGTGCGTGCGTCAGCGATGTTGCGGCTCGATGCTCTGGCAGTCGGGCCGCTGCGTGAAGTACAATGAAGCTTGCACTAGCAACTATTTGGCTACTGTATGTCACGGCTAATCGTGACGGAAATCAGGAAAGGAGTTAGGACGTAAAGAGGCGTGTAATTAGTAAGACCAGTGTAGTGTACTGACCAAGTATTTATTGGTCAGTGATGTATGAAATAGCATGTCCCTTTTAGGGGAATGTAATAAGTGTTACAAGTTTGAGTGTACAAGTTTGTGGGGTAGGTTACAAAATATAGGATCTCTGAACACTGCTGACTCACCTGATGATAACAGCTAAGGCCTCCGGCTGACACACTGTATGACTGGTAATTGAGAGAGAGCCGTCCTCCTTAAGGTCCTCTTCTTATGAGCTTTGGTGTTGTGCTGTCAGCATTCCACTGGCATAGATGCCCCAGTTAATTATGTGTAGCTGTTTGTGGTGTGATGCAAGTATTTGGCAAGCTTTCCAGGCTGGCTAGCTGCCCTTGCTGTATGAAAGATGTTGTTCTGGACTTATAAGATTTGCCAGTTAGGGATGGTTTAAATAGATGATGGAGGATGGCTTCCAGGGGGTGCAGACCCCTGGGGGACTGTACAATATACTAGCTGTACCTGGCTTACGTTGCAATGCCAATCAAAAATGTGTTGGCGTTGAAATTTTGTTTCTTGAAGTGCATTTGGAAACAATCTTTTTTCAATTTCCGTTAACTGCCTCTAAACTATCGTAAAATGGATTAAATATTTTAGAAACATTCGTGGGAGCGTGCACAAAAATTCACCAAAGTTTCATCGCAATCGGATGAATGGGATATGAACGCATCCGGAATTTTGTTTAAACAATTCGTGCGCTGTCACTCATTTTTAAAATTTTCTCTTGCGCTACCTACTGTGAAATGGATTTACTTAGTAAGTACTTCACGTAAGTGTACACAACAACCCAACAACATTTCATCGCAATGGATGAATGGTATATGAACGCATACGAGATTTTGTTGAAACGCTTCGCGCGTCGTCACTCATTTGTTGCATCTACTTGTACACTACCTATTGTAAAATGGATTTACTAGGTTGAATGCCTTCCCAGGCGTGTACAAAAAAAACTCTTCAAAATTCCAGCGCAATCAGATGAATGGCATATGAACGCATAGGGGATTTTGTTTAAACTATACACGTGCCGTCACTGATTTGTTGAATCTACTCGTATACTAGCTATTGTAAAATAGATTTACTAAGCCTGAAACTTTTCCTGGAGTGTACTCAACGATTCACCAAAGTCTCATCGCAATCGGATGAATGGTATATGAACGCACATGGGACTCTTTTGAAACGATTCGCTTGCCGTCGCTCATTTCATGAATCTACTCGTGCGCTACCTATTTTGAAATGCATGTACTAAGCCAGACACCTTCCCTGGCGTGTACACAACAATTCAACAACGTTTCATCGCAATCGAATAAATAGTATATGAACGCACACTGGACTATGTTGAAACGATCCGCACACCATCGCTCATTTGTTGAATCTAATCGTGCGCTACCTATTGTAAAATGGATTTACTAAGCCAGAAAACTTTCCTGGAGTGCACATAACAAGTCACCAAAGTTTCATCGCTATTGGAAGAATGGTATATGAACGCATACGGTACTTGGTTGAAATGATTCACGTGCCGTCACTCATTTGTTGAATAAACTCGTGCGCTACCTATTGTAAAATGCATGTACTAAGCCTGAAACCTTCCCTGGAGTGTACACAAAAAC
This sequence comes from Meconema thalassinum, assembly GCA_946902985.2. NCBI lineage: Eukaryota > Metazoa > Arthropoda > Insecta > Orthoptera > Tettigoniidae > Meconema > Meconema thalassinum. The sequence continues at coordinate 14,026,219 of CAMPQE020000048.1, read as the reverse complement.
TCACTCTAGTTTCATTGCATTCGCACGAATGTTATATGAACGCATATGGGACTTTTTTGAAACGCTTCGCAGGTGTCGCTCATTTGTTGAATCTACTCGTGCGCTACCTATCGAACAGTAGATGATCTAAGCCAGAAACATTCCCTGATGTATACACAACATCTCACCTAAGTTTCATCGCTATCGGACGAATGGTATATGAACGCACACGGCACTTTGTTGAAACGCTTCGCACGTCGTCGCTCATTTGTTGAATCTACTCGTTCATCACCTATTGTAAAATGGGTTTACTGAGTCGGAAACCTTCCCTGAAGTGTGCACGACAACTCACCCAAGATTCATCGCTATTGAACGAATGGTATATGAACGCATACGGGACTTTGTTGAAACGTTTCCCACGTCGTCGCTCATTTGTTGAATCTACTCGTGCGCTACCTATTGTAAAATGGATTTACTAAGCCAGAAACCCTCTCTGGAGTGTACACAAGATCTCACCCAAGTTTAATCGCAATGAGATGAATGGTATATGAATGCATGTGGTCTTTGTTGAAACGAATCGCACGCCATTTTGTTGAAGCTACTCGCGTGCCATCTATTATAAATTGGATTTACTATGCCTATAAATTTCCCGGAAGAGTGCACAACAACTCACCAAAATTTGATCGCAATCGTATGAATTTTATATGAACGCAGAGACAACACACATTTGTTTAAGCTACTCGCGCGGTATCTATTGTAAATTGGATTATCTATGCCTATCACCATCCCAGAAGTGTGCTTAACAACCCAGCCAAAAGTGGTCGCAATCGGATCAATTGTAGGCTATATGAACGCATCGCGAACACTCATTTGTTTAATTTACTCGTGCGCTCTCTATTATAAATTGGATTAACTATGCCTATAAACATCCCGTAAGTATTCACAACAACTCACCAAAATTTGGTCGCAATCGGATGAATGGCTTATGAACTCAAAAAGACAAACCTTCGGAAGCCAAGCTACGTTTAATGAAATCACAAGTTTCTGAAAAACATTATGCCCAACCTATAATTTTTAAGATTTCGATATTTGACTGTAGGAGGAAAATATAGTACTGTAGGCCTATATGAGATGCTAAATAATTAAGTTGTAAGTATGTTGTTAGTTTGTTTATTATTTATAGTTCATTGTTCCATTAGACTGTGGTGTGTCTGGTGGCAGTTGCATTGTTTATTAGATTATTGTTTATTGTACTGTGATGCGTGAGGGTGCACGTGAGTGTGCCTGGAGACATACTGTTTTAGTGGTAGTATTTTGTGGTGTTTGAAGCCATATTTTCAATGTTGCCTTAGTAAACAAGAGTTTAGTGCTTGTCAGTCGGTCAACACGAATGTACCCAAAAGAGATGGGTTATGCCCTAATCCTGAAATAAATTACATGAGATTAATAAAACACTAGGATGACCAGTTTCGATCGTCAAGCGATCATCATCAGATCCATTACACTTAGGCTACAAAATCTATGTTTGAAATACAGGTGAAAATATATACAATATGTACAATTATTTAGTTGCAGTATTGGTACTGCAACTGTCAGTGTATGCTAAATGCAGTATATATGTTAGGTGAAATGCTAAATGGTGATAGCTATCCGGAGATTGTACTTTAGAGAGATTATATGGTTGTAAACTATGGTTAAACTATAAAATTTTTGGCTAACTACTTATCTGATTGTCTTCCGTATTACAGCTACTCGCAGTTTTCGTGCTCACTGGAACTCGCTGTGCGGTCGACTGCGGTGGTTATCTTAACGACTGGTTTTTCCCCTGCCTCCTCCCCCCTGTCCCTACGTGCTGTGGGGAGTGATAGCGATGTGTTTATGTGAGGTGTTGCCAACCTAGATAAGATGTATGTTATTGAATGAGGTGGGTCCACAACTATTAAAGACCGTGGATTGGCCCTCGCCACGCGTGGAGCATAACCCATTCGAACTAAGCGTTGACGGACTTATGAGGACGTCCCGGCACCTTTAATACTGCCGCGAATATGGGCCTTGGTTTATTGCAGAAGCAAAGTACATCGTACACCTGATCCAGATAACATTTACCTATTAAAAACCTCCTAATTTCCCCCCTTTTTTATCTAGCTTGGCTGTGTCGCTAAATTGTGTTTTGTTTCCGACAGGGTGTGTTTTTTTATAGCGTGAAGAGGGGTGAGCTCTCCATGAACGTGTGTTCATTTAGATTGTTGGGATTGTTTCGTTTGGCTCTTGACATAAAGGAAGCAATCGAGATACACCTAGCCAAACGAAACAATCCCAACAATCTAAATGAACACACGTTCATGGAGAGCTCACCCCTCTTCACGCTATTAAAAAACACACCCTGTCGAAAACAAAACACAATTTAGCGACACAGCCAAGCTAGATAAAAAAAGGGGGGAAATTAGGGGTTTTTTAATAGGTAAATGTTATCTGGATCAGGTGTACGATGTACTTTGCTTCTGCAATAAACCAAGGCCCATATTCGCGGCAGTATTAAAGGTGCCGGGACGTCCTCATAAGACCGTCAACGCTTAGTTCGAATGGGTTATGCTCCACGCGTGGCGAGGGCCAATCCACGGTCTTTAATAGTTGTGGACCCACCTCATTCAATAACATACATCTTATCTAGGTTGGCAACACCTCACATAAACACATCGCTATCACTCCCCACATCACGTAGGGACAGGGGGGAGGAGGCAGGGGAAAAACCAGTCGTTAAGATAACCACCGCAGACGACCGCACAGCGAGTTCCAGTGAGCACGAAAACTGCGAGTAGCTGTAATACGGAAGACAATCAGATAAGTAGTTAGCCAAAAATTTTATAGTTTAACCATAGTTTACAACCATATAATCTCTCTAAAGTACAATCTCCGGATAGCTATCACCATTTAGCATTTCACCTAACATATATACTGTATTTAACATACACTGACAGTTGCAGTACCAATACTGCAACTAAATAATTGTACATATTGTAAATATTTTCACCTGTTTTTCAAACATAGATTTTGTAGCCTAAGTGTAATGGATCTGATGATGATCGCTTGACGATCGAAACTGGTCATCCTAGTGTTTTATTAATCTCATGTAATTTATTTCAGGATTAGGGCATAACCCATCTCTTTTGGGTACATTCGTGTTGACCGACTGAAAAGCACTAAACTCTTGGTAGTATTTTGTTGTTGGTGGAACTTAAGTATTTTTTCGTTAGTAGAATTTTGGTATTTAATTGTTAGTAGAAGGTTAGTATTTTTGTTAGTAGAATTGCTCTGTTACTTATTCTGAAAGGGAGTAGCAGCCTTTCAGAATAAGTCAATTCTTTACTTTTCTTATAGACGGTTAATACATTGATAATATAAGCCAACCAATGACTACACTGTGTTCTGCTGCACGGCTGAAAGCAACGGGAAACAACAGCCGTAATCCTATTCCCGAGGATATGCACCTCCCTATGCATAATTACATGTGTCAATGGCCTCCTCCCTTATAAAATTCAAATCCGGAGGTAAACTAGTCCCCCGTTCGGATCTCCGGGTTGGGACTATTCAAGAGGGGAATAAAATCACTGAAGTGACAAAGAGCAAATCCGACATTCTACGGATCGGAGCGTGAAATGTTAGATGTCTGCTAGGAAGTGGGAGGTTAGAAAACTTAGAAAGGGAAACGGATAGGTTGAGGTTGGATTTGGTTGGGATTAGTGTAATGCGCTGGCAGGAAGAACAGGACTTTTGGTAAGGAGACTATAGGGTCATTAGCACTATATCAAACAATGGCCAAGCAGGGGTTGGCCTCATATTGAGTAGGAAACTTGGATAGCGGGTGGAATATTATGAGCAATATAGTAAACGGATTATTGTACCAAAAATCAATACAAAACTTACGTGCACCACAGTGGTACAAGTCTATATGCCTACTAGTCATGCTGATGATGAAGATGTTGAAAAGGTCTACGAAGAAATAGGTGAAATTCTGAGGTGTATCAAGGGTGTTGAAAATGTTATAGTAATGGGAGATTGGAATGCTCTGGTAGGAAATGGAAGTGAAGGGAAGATAGTAGGAGATTTCGGATTAGGTGAAAGGAATGATCGAGGAAGCAGGCTGATGGAATTCTGCACCGAGCATGAGTTGGTCATAGCTAACACCTTATCCAATAACCACAATAGAAGAATATACACATGGATGAGACCAAGAGATACAGGGCGTTACAAAATCGTCTTCATTATAGTCAAGCAGAGGTTACGAAACCAGATTTTGGATTATAAAACATATCCCGGTGCTGACAACCCTGACCACAATCTGGTTGTTATGAAATGCAGATTAAAGTTGAAACTGAAAAGTCAAAAGCCAAAAAGATGGGACTAGACAGATTGAAAGAGAAGGACGTAAACGAAAGATTCAAGAAGAATATAAAGGAAGGACTAATAAAAACCTCTAAACAAACTTCAATTGCAGACGAATGGGAACTTTTGATGAATGAAATAACAAAATCCGCAGAAGAAAACATTGGTAGGAAAGAAAGAATAGGTAGAAAACCGTGGATCATTCAAGATATACTAGAATTAATGGATAAAAGGCGGAAACACAAGAATATACGAGATAAAAAGGGGAAAGTAGAATACAGACGTCTGAGAAATGAGGTTAACAAGATGTGCAAGGAAGCGAAAGAAGAATGGTTGAATGAGAAATGTGCAGGTATGGAAAATTGTCTGAAATTGAGGAAAGTAAATACAGCTTATCGAAGGATTAAGAATATTTTTGGGGTAAAAAAGAATAAGTGCTGTAATATTAAGGACACAGATGGAAAGCCTCTAACAGATAGGGAAGAGAAGATTGAGAGATGGAAAGGTTAAATAGAGTGCTTGTATGAGGGAAAGGAAATTGAGAATCATGTAATGGAAAGGGAAGAGGAAATTAATGAGGATGCGAAAGCAGATTTAATATTGAGATCAGAATTTGACAAGAGCATTGGAAGACTTAAGCAGGATCAAAGCACAAGCAATAGATGATATGCTACTCGGCATAGGTGATAATGGTCTGGTTATTGAACTTGATGTGTAGGATTTATAAGACAGGTGAGGTACCCTCTGATTTCAAGAAGAATGTTATCATTCCTATACCAAAGGAAGTAGGAACTGGCAGATATGATTACCGTAAAATCAGCTCGATTACTCATGCTTCAAATATCCTGTCTGGAATAACATACAAGAGACTGGAAAGACAGTTAGAAACGGAGTTGGGTGAAGACCAGTTTGGTTTCAGGAGATATGTAAGAACAAGGGAAGCTGTAATAATTCTTAGGCTGGTTTTGGAAGGACGAATAAGGAAAGATAAGAGAACGTTCACGGCATTTGTAGACTTAGAAAAGGCTTTTTATAACTTTGATTGGGCTAAATTGTTTGACATTTTGAAACCCGTTGGAATAAAGTACAGGGATAAGATGGTGATCTGCAATCCATACAGAAACCAGACAGTAGTCATTCGAGCTGAAGGACATGAGAGAGAAGTTGGTATTCAGAAAGGTGTAAGGCAGGCTGCATGTTAGGTTCACTTCTCAATAAATCACATAGACTCCTCTAGAATGCATATTTTATTATTTGTTGTGGAAAGGTTCGCAATTCACACGATATACACCATATTGTTTTTGACACTGAACTTCACTGATATCAAAGACTATGTCAAAGATACTGCACTACACTCTTGTGCTTGCTGCCAACACAACATTCTCCCACCTTGAGTTTTGGAAACAACTCAACAAAACAATAAAATAACATAACAAATATATTTTCACAAAATAAATGAACACAGATATAAATAAGTCACTCAAAATATCTCTTTGGTTTAACCGTCTTTGGATTTTTCACCTTCTTCTCATTTTCATTCCGCTCAACTTGCAGTCTTAAAGCATGATCTTCTCCAGATGTCACTTCAAGTGGATACACCCTCTGTACTGGCCTCAGTAGCTCTCCTTTTGTAGTCGCCAAGCGAACAACTCTCACGACACCATCTTTGCCAGGGATGACCTCCGTCACTCTTGCCAGCGGCCAGTCTAGTCTCTTCGTGTTGTCACTGGCTACCAGTACTACTTCACCTACACAGGGTTTGTGATGACTTTTCCTAATGTGGTTCTTCTGTATTAGCTGTCCAAGATATTCATTCCTGAATCTTACCCTTAATGTTTCCTTTACTTTCTGTCTATACCTGAATCTTCTGTCAAGTTTTATGTCCTCGATCATGTCGATATCGGGCATTCCAATCTCCTTGACTTCCTGTAGGAACATTGCAGGGGTGATAGCCATCAAGTCTTCTCCATCATTGGACAGGTAAGTAAGTGGTCGTGAATTCATGACAGCTTCAATGTCACACAGAACAGTCATCATTTCTTGGCACGACAGACATGACCTTCCCAGAACTTTCCTGAGCATTTGTTTGAGGACACCAATCAGCCTCTCCCACCATCCTCCCCGCCATGCTGCAGTGGGAGGATTGAATTTCCATTTTATTTGGTGTACAGAACTATATTCAGCAATTTTATCCCACTGAATTGTCTCCAACATATTGCAGGTGCCTTGAAAGTTTGTCCCATTGTCACTATAGACAATCATTGGCCTTCCACGTCTGGACACGAAGCGCCGAAAAGCTTCGAGGAATGTTGCAGTAGCCAAAGATGTTACTAACTCCAGGTGTACTGCACGAAAAACCGCACACGTGAACAGACAGACCCAGGCTTTCTCTCCACCTTTCAAAATCAGAGGCCCGGCAAAGTCGACCCCTGTTATTTCAAAAATTGAGGCTTCTCTTACTCTGTCTATGGGGAGATGAGTTTGTTCTGCTTCAAGATGTTTTCCATGGTACCTCCTGCAGACAACACATGTTTTAATTGCACCCTTCACCGTTCTCCTTCCTTTAAGGATCCAATATTTCTGTCAGAGCCCACTGAGCAGAATCTGGGTTTCAGCATGACATAAGTCTTTGTGCTTCTCCCTAATGAGAGCGTGAACTGCTGTATGCTTCGCAGGAAGGATAGCAGGACAACGGAAAGCATAATCATCTTTGCGCGATATAATTTTCGTTTTCAGTCTCATCACTCCCTCATCATCCATGAAAACACATAGTGAGTTGAATCTTTCATCCTTTTCACCAACAAAACACTCCTTTTGTATGAACTTCATCACGACTTTTTCTGCTTCTGTGGTTTCTTCAATGGATAGTTCGGTAGTTCTTCTATTAATTTTCTGTCGACAATTATACAGAAACCTCAAGATCCATCCTATCATACGAACTGTTCTACGGAAACTTGAGAAATAGTCAAGGTGCCATTCTTGGGTATTGGACTTGTCTTCTAACACCGTCATAGTGTTGACTTTCTTTTTCTTTCTTGGAAGACTTCATCATCGTTTGTTGAAATTTCGAGGCTAGGCTATTGTGTAGTGGATTGTTTTAGCCATTTTGGCCCTTCCCACCATCTCTGTTGAAGTAAATGTTTTGTGCTACATCCCCTTGATGCCAGGTCAGCTGGATTCATGGTTCCTGGAACATGTCGCCACTGTTCTATTCTGGACAGTCTTCGAATTTCTTGCACTCTGTTCCACACGAAGGTCCCCCAAGGTTCGTCTAACTTGATCCAGGACAACACAGTCGACGAGTCACTCCAATAATAAGTAACGATTTCTTTTGCAGTTAATGTTGGCAGTACTGACGTCACTAGTCGAACCCCTATTGTAGCTGCTAATAATTCCAGGCGTGGTATGGTGATACTCTTCTTGGGTGCCACTCTTGTCTTGGCTTGTACAAATCGTAGCTCTATATTGTCAACCCTCTGTATTCGCAAGAATATAACTGCAGCATACGCAGTTTGACTGGCGTCGCAGAACACGTGAAGAGATATATCTTCAACCGACTGGACACTACCGATCAAACATCTAGGAATCTTAATCTCAGACAGCTGAGGTAGTTCTGCCAACCACTTCATGAATCTTCTCTTTGTTGTTTCGTCTACTCTGGTGTCCCAACCCAAGTCAGTGGCCCATAGTTCTTGCAAGATTAATTTTGGACAGAGAAATACCGGACATGCGAAGCCAATAGGGTCAAACACCTTATGTGCAGCTCCTAGTATAGCTCTTTTGGTGATTACATCATATTTGAAATCATTAACATGAGTTAGATTCAGTTCAATGGTATCTTCTCCTTTATTCCAAATGAGCCCTAGCACATGAGTAAGATTTTCAGCTGTACCATCCTGAGAATACTCCCACCCTCGGAGATTGAAAGATGCCTTATCCATTATTATGCTTGCCTCTCGCATGAATGAATGAAGGTCATTTCTGTTGTTAACACTAATAGCACAGTTATCCACATAAAAACATTCTTCCAATCTTTCTATTTTTGAAGTTGAGTAGGAACTATTATCGACTGTTTGTCTCTTCAACTTGTTCAAGTGGAGTTTGATGGTTGCCGACAATAGGAACGGAGAACATGCAAGTCCAAAGACAACTCTATTGTGACGGAACACTTCTACCTTCCCTGTACATTCCTCCTCCCGCCAAAGGAATCTCAGAAAATCACGGTCTCTAGGATTGACACTTATTTGAAGAAATGCTTTTTCTACATCAGCCGTCACACCGATCTCATTTTCTCTGAACTTCAGTAGCGAACTAGGGATCAACTCGATGAAGTTAGGCCCTTTTTCAATACATTCGTTCAGAGATGGAGCGTTTCTCTGCTTCGCCGAGGCATCAAAAACAGGCCTGATCTTGGTGGTGCTGTTTTCTTTGAAGACAGGTCGGTGAGGTAGATAGTGTCCACTATTCTTCAGTTCTTCTTCAGGTACCCTCTCGATGATTCCTTGCTCCAACCAACTTCGTAAGACATTATCGTACTCCTGATAATGTTGTTCAGCTTGTAGTTTCTTTGTAGTGATTTCTAATCTGTGCTGAGCAATTTCTTTGTTGTCAGGGGGAGGTGGATGTTGTTCACTCCAAGGCAGACACACTTCATATCTGTTATCTTCATTCAGTCGTGCAGTCTCAAGGAAGTTATTTCTAACACGCTCATTCCTCTCGACGATAGATTCTTTCACAACAGGGTCAGTAATTCCAAGAATTTCTAAGTCCCAGAGAACAGAAATTCTTGTATGTTGGGAAAACAATGATGGCACTAATAATGATGCCGAATACCTTTGGGCCTTGTTACCTATGACTTTTCCCATTAGTGTCCACCCTAGGGAAGTCTCCACCAACACTAGGCCACATTTTAGTTGATGTTTCCTCCCAGTGAGCAGTTCACCCGCCTTATCGGCCCCAATCAGAATCTGCACAGGCCCTCTCTCTCGTACATCAGTTAAACATATTTTCAGATCCCTTATCTCCTCACTCCAAGAACCATTCTTAATATATGGGACATCTTCACAAATTATCTCTTGGCTTAAAACTTCCAGCTCCTTGGAATAGTTTCCCTCCAATCGCTTTAAACTTATTCTGTAACAGTCGTGTTTTGCTTCTCGAGAACGTACTCCACCAAACAAGGAATGCATTAACGTTTCCTTCCTGATTGACTGATACCCCATTTCTTCGGCTAGGTCACGTGCAATGTAGGATTTAGTAGACCCAGTATCAATGACAGCTCGTACAGTATTTTGTTTACCCTTTCCTTTAACGACAACTGCCAGGGTTTGCAAGTGCACCTCAGGAGAACAAGACACATTAGCTAAAGCCTTATCCACATTATTGACATCCTGGAGAACCTAATTCCTGTCTCCCTCGTAATTCTGTTTGGACACACTTTCATTTTCTTTGTCACGGAGCTTATAACACATTAATACCACATGTTTACCACCACAAACAATGCACCTTACAATCGATTTACAAGCTTTACTTGCATGGCCCTTCTTTAAACAATTGAAGCAACAGTGTTTATCAGTTAAGATTTTCCTTTTCTCCCCTACAGTCATTTTTTGAGCTTTAATGCACTCTGGGCTCGAATGAGGTTTAAGACAAAAAACACACTCCTGTCTCTTAGAAATATCAGCAAACAAAGCAGAAGCAGTAGGTATATTTGGTTCAATGACATCCCTTGGTTTCTTGTCTCCCTTAATCCTAGATCCTTGGGATGTGCTAATACTAAACCCTTTCATAGCCAATGAAATTCTTTCTTCATTTACTACTTCATTTTGAAGAAAAGCTATGAGCTGCTGCAAACGATCTTTGGATATGGAATCACACCTGAAGGAAGTATTCCTCTGGCATGCTCTTAATAGGTCTTCTGGCAAAGATGATTCAATTAGGGGATACAGTATTGCAGTACATTTTTCTGTAGTAATGCCTAAACTGTCCAGCGATCTGAGATGTGACTCTAATTTATCATACAAGCTACTCAGTGTTGGCCTTTTTTTGGAATTGACTGCATTCGTCAATACTAGTTTGAGCAATTCACGAACATAAACTTCCTCCTGCAAGTCCTCTCTACCAAATCGAGCTTGAAGGCTCTCTATAGCTTTGTCATAATTCTCGGCAGTGGGTGGAAAACTAGTAACTAATTCATATGCTCTGGAACCTTCTGTCATAGCCTGAATTAAATATTGGAATTTATCTTCCTTTCCAATGTCCTCATCCTCGTGAATTTTACGGAACTGGCTCCAAAAATATAACCAATCAATTATTGCACCAGAAAACTTCTTAAATTGTATTCTTGGAAGTCTATATTTCTTTTTATCACAAACATTGTCATTCACTACACTTTGTGGAGGGGTAATGGAAACAACGGGATTCATAAAACGTGTTGCTTTTGTTCTACAGCTAAGGAATTTGTGTTTGTAATCATCAGCTGATTCACATTCCGTTTCTATTTCGTCATCCTCACACTCGTCGTCTATCATCTGTTGAAATATTAATCCATCTAAATTAGAGATATCATCATACTTTTCTTGAAGGATTTCAAGTTGCACTTGCACTTTTTCCGTTTCAGTTTGATCATCTTCTAACGACGTCATTAGTTGATTGTGTGAGCGCGTAAATAACCGCCGCTTTACGGTTCTTTCTTTAGCGAGTCTTTCCATTTTCTTATTTCACGGGAGCCTTTTACTATGAATGAGTCCTGTCACGGTCGCTATATAATTTTAGGTTCACTTCTCAATAAATCACATAGACTCCTCTAGAATGCATATTTTATTATTTGTTGTGGTAAGGGTAACAATTCACACGATACACACCACATTGTTTTGACACTGAACTTCACTGATCAAAGAATACGTGAAAGATACTGCACTACCAACTCTTGTGCTTGCTGCCAACTCAACAGTATCGTTTGATATTGCAAGTATGGAGAAATGAAAAGATCCCCAATGGATGGCAACAAGCAGTAATATGCCCAATATGTAGGAAAGGAAAAAGAACCAAGTGTGAGAATTACAGGGGCATAACACTTTTATGTAGCGCATACAAAATTCTTGCGCGCATTCTCTTACACATAGAGGAAAACCTTGAAGAACACCACGCTGGTTTCCGGAAAGGCATGTCAACAACAGACCAAATATTCATAATCAGACAGACAATTGAAAAGACGTGGGAATTTGGTATGAAGGCATACTGCCTATTTATAGACTTCAAAAAGGCCTATGATAGTGTCATCAGGGAAAGCATCTGGAAGATAATGGAAGAATTGGGAATGACTTCGAAACTGATCGGTCTGACAAGAATGTGCATTGAGAAAACGGAATGCAAAGTGAGAGTTGAAAGCAGGGAATCTGAATGTTTTACTGTGGAGACGGGTGTCATACACGGAGATTGCATATCGCCCAGCCTTTTTAACTTAGTTTTGGAGAAAGCACCAAGAAGAGCATTATAGATTGGAAGAGGTACGATTGTAGGTGGTGAAGTGAAACTCTTAGCGTTTGCTGATGACGATGTGGTTTTAGCGGAGGGGGAAGAGGAACTAAAAAGAACAGCTAATGTTCTAATAGAAGAAGTACAAAGAGTGGGTCTGAGGATCAAACAAGATAAGACAGAGTGTATGATTGTAACCAGAAACAATGAAGAGGAAACAGAGGGAATACCGGCAATAGATGATATGGAATTTAGGAAGACTAGGTCTTTCAAATACCTAGGGAGTACAGTCAATGCCAACAACAGCATAGAGTAATGAACCGGCTAAAATTTGCAGAGAGGTGTCTCTTCTAAATGAATAAACTATTTACCAGCAGGCTATTAACGAAAACAACAAAACTCCGCATGTACAAGGCAATCGTGCGACCAGTATTAATGTATGGGGCGGAAACATGGACACTGAGCAAGAAAATGGAGAGAAAAATATAACTTTTGAAAACAAGGTGTTAAGAATTTTTTTGGACCAGTGTCTGAAAATGGAATCTTTAGAAGAAGAAGAAGAAGACATATTGAAATCCACACGCTTTTTAATGACCCCATGTGACAGCTGTAATAAAGAGCAGAAGAATTGAATGACTGGGACATGTCCTGGGAAGAGAAGAGAAAATGGTGAAGACAGTGCTATAATTGAAGCCACAAGGTACGAGACCCCTGAGTAGAACAAAACTGAGGTGGATGGATGGAGTTAAGAAAGACCTGGAGACACTGGGAGCCAACGAGAACATAGCTAGCAACAGATACCATTGGCAGAGGCTAAAGAGTGAGGCAATGAACCGACTTCGGTTCGTGTGGCCAACGAAGTAAGTAAGATTGTTAATTTACGACTACTTTTAAAGGAAACATTTATTAAAGTGGCAATTAATTGCAGCTAAAGGGGCTTTGTAATCTCACTTGCAATCAACTCAATATAATTTACATTTCTCGTCAGTAAACGGTAGGCTAGGGATCTTTGATGAATACAATTATTTGAGGATCTGAAATGGTTGGTGATTTGCAGTACATTAGAACTTTCCTTTTTATTAATTAACGTGTATTTTGAGCTAACTCCACACAATCCTTACCTGATGTCTTGAGAGTAACATTCTCATGTTGTAACTAGCTCAAGGCTATGTCTGTGGTGGTATGTGTTTGTTTGTGATAGGATTACACGAGGCTTAATTTTAGCCTTCGACACTGTGGTGTCTCGAAGATATACGGGCATAACAACAATAATTCTCCTAAAAGAATCAACCCAGGAGGCTAAATGAAAATGGAAATGAGAGGGGTAACTTTATGGTCAATGGGAATGTACAAACCAACACATTGAGGGAAAAAGAAAGAGACGTATGGGACCCGTATCCACGTTGTCTTACATGTTGGAATCCGATGGAAGAGCTGGATCGTAGAATATGGAAGTACCCGGCTGAAATAACCCCCAAAACTCTACCAACTAGGACCAACCAGGGATAAGGACACCTCATTATTAAAGAATGTGATAAGAAGATGCCAGTGGTCGTCGAAATGAAAACGATAATCAGCTCAAAATGAACTAACAAGGCTCGAAAAAATTAAATTAATTTCGGGCATAAGGCTAAGCATTCAATAAAATTAACCCACTGGTCCTTATAGCACATCCTGGTTCTAATATATATCACCAAGTCACTCGAAGAAAATTTAAAATTGGATCAACAGTTTATTGTCCAGGATACTGCTGCATTGTGGAAATTCTCTCCACTCAACAAAAATATATGTTTTATTCCACTGAAGCAAATGATAGTGAGGTGTGACATTAGCCTAAAATTTGGCTAAAATATTGTACAGGCCCGGGGGCTGTACCCCCTGAGAGCCACGCCCCATCTTCTAATAAAACCACCCCAACTGGCAGCATCATAAGACCAGAACATCACCTTTACACGTCAAGAGGCGACCACCCAGCTCGGGAGGTTAGCCAACCACTTGCAACACATTCATAAACATTAACACTACAACTAACTGGGGCAGCTACGTCAATGGAATGCTGACTAAGCAACGACAGGAACTATAAGAAGGAAGGCCTTTTTTGGAGCATTATCTGTCATACAGTGTGTGTCGCCGAAGGCCCTGTTCCAGCTACCATCATCAGGTGAGACTCAGCAAGTGTTCAGATATCCTTTACTTTGTAAACACCCATCCACAATCTTGTACACTTAACTTGTATCATTACTTACATTCCCCTAAAAGGGACTTACAATTTCACACTCACTGACCAATAAACACATGGTCAGAAAACTACACTTGTCTTGATAATTACACGCCTCTTTACATCCTCATACCCTTCCTGACTCTCGTCACGATTGACCGTGACCATAGTAGCCAGTAATCGCTTGCTCAGGTTTCATTGTGCTTCCGCAGGCGACTCAACTACATAACGTCGAGCCGCTGACGTAAGCACGCCCATTGTATCACTCATTCCGTCCAGCTGGCAGGCCGGTGTATTAGCCTGCATTTATAGGTCCATCCCCTAAGCGACACTTGCGTCTTTGCAGGAACACCCCTTAGCGTTTAAGTGCTAAACAACACACTACACTGGTAAGCTCTCCCAGCTACGGGAAGCTACCCTCTCCTAGGAATCACCTTCCAAATTAGTACAATAACATAAGTGTTTTAGCCCTAACTACCCCCCAACTAAGGGATCTAAAACATATTGGTGGAGGCGCTGCTACCACGCACAGTAAGGGTAGGACTCACACAACGAGCCCTCGTGGTAGAAATGACCCCTACCGCACGCAGCCAAGCGAAAAAGTTGAATTTTTTTTCTGACAGAAAGCATTATTTTTCCTTCACACTAGCTATACAAGGGATTTTTTTTTCAAACCAACCCCCCCACCCCCGCCTCTGGAAAGAATCAGAAATTTAACACACATTTCTTTTTATACCCACCCTTAACTCAGAATGGCACCACATGCAAAAGCAACAGAAATCTTAAGCCATATAGCCAATAGGGGTACAACAATACTATTTACATTACTACTCACCCTCACGGTTAGCGGGATACTCACAAGCGCCTTAAAGCAAGCCCCAAGAGGGCCGAGGGTAAAAATTACCCCCGGCGTGCATTGGAAGCACATACGGGGACAGACGGTCTATCAGGGCAATATACCCATCACTTATGACGTACCGGTAAAACAAGAATACATCCCGGTACCGTCGTCTACACCAGACGATGGCCACAAATCCCAAATACACTCACTATGGGAGGCCATCGAACAGACACTTAACATACACGGCGATATAGAACAACTCCAAGGGACATCCGCCCCCATGCAGACTATGCGGAGGAGGGAATGGAGAGAACTTACATTTATAGGCAATTTCATACAATATTGCTACAGAGGAAGATAGTAAAACGCTACGAATGACACAGCAAATCGCGAGCTACACAGAGAACTTAAGCAAAATGATCCACGCGAACCATAAGGACTTGACCGAGACCACACTCAAGTTAAACAATTGGACACACACGGTACACGACTCCATTACCACAATCAGTGAACAAATAAAAACACTCGCGAATGCGACCCGAGCGGGCAAAGAAGCGCAGGACAGTATACTGGCTTCCACGGCCCAGATGGCTATGGGGAACGCCATAAGTATTTACAATGCCATCATGAGCATGCACAAACAGCAAGATTTAATGGCATGCAGACAACACAAAATCCCGGAAAATACTATACACACAAGCACCCTGCGCGAGGATTTAACAAGGCTCCAACACAAACTCGGGAAACATAATTACCAACTAGCCACTTCC
The DNA here is from genome assembly GCA_946902985.2 of Meconema thalassinum. Lineage (NCBI taxonomy): Eukaryota > Metazoa > Arthropoda > Insecta > Orthoptera > Tettigoniidae > Meconema > Meconema thalassinum. The sequence continues at coordinate 14,010,552 of CAMPQE020000048.1, read as the reverse complement.
ATCGAACAAATAAGCTGGTATTACACGAAGCCAATATGCTCGTGCATATATCATGCTAACAGACTACACATAAAAATTAACATGCCCATAATCGAGGAAAACGCGCGGTGGAACCTATTTGAATACATTCCCATACCAAATAAGTGGCTAGGGGGTACGTGCACATTGACACACGAACCAACGTTGCTGGCAGTTAACGGCCGCGACATTCGTGTATTAACAGGGAATGCGCTACATGACTGCATTACGCAGATAAATGCGCTGTTACATACCGCGGTTCCAAGAAGTGGCCACAATTCAGCCTGCTTGCCCCGTCAATCTTTATAACAACGCGCCAACCGATAAAATATTGGAATCCTGCGCATACAGATGCGACGAAGGATCGCAGACAGCCCTTATCGAACAGATTGATATGGATAAGTTTGTCGTTACAAACCCAACGGCGGAGATGGGTATCCAATGCCCAGAAGGAAGGACAACCCTATTACACCCACACACGGAGGCACCGCCAGGGGCTCTAGAGATACACCTCCCATGCGATTGCCAACTCATAGAGAGCGGCAACATCCTGATACCACATGCGTTTCCGTGTGACGCCAAAATGGTAAAGGAATTGGCCATTACACACACACTACCGGCGGCATGGACGAAGCAAATACAATTACAACTACACGATTTTGAGCCCTTACAGACGAAGCCGTTGTTGTATGATAACATAACGGCGATACTTAATGCCAACTGGTCATCGGTCATTCCGACATTTAATGTCACGGAAACACCTTATAAACATCACAGACAGCCCCTAGAAATACCAGGACTTCACAAATCCTGGTACGACCTAGATACAACAACAACTACCACTATAGCATGGAACGCCGGGATGACCATAATAATTATTTACATGTTAGCCAAACAGATGGCAATGGCTAGAGACATCCGACAATTACATGCGCCTAGAGCGCATTCACACACGAATAGCATACGAAAACCCTAATTAAAGTAACTCACACGGATGTCCATCTCACACATAGGCAAACACAAGGACAGGAGTCTACCGTGGCCATAGGCCAGAAATCGGTTAGACTACACTCCAATACATCGCTAGGGCAATCACAGGCAATTAAACAACCTTCGCCGCTAGTTCAAAGGGCAATTTTTCCAGGTGCAAATGCATAAGAGGGTGTTGCATTCAGCCCATCAGGGTGCAAAACGCACGCCTGTGCACACTGACCAGCCGCAAACACACAGTACACGGGGTATAAGAAAGGTCTTATTACCTACCCCACGAGGCCGGGCAGTCAGGAGTACACACACCCCTATAAACACTGCTAGGGCAGCGCGGAGCGCAATCAGCCCCTCAGACACAAACACATTCAGGCCAACATCCAGGCACTACGGTGAAAGTATGCCCAGGCTTACTTTGCTACAAACTCCTCCAGAAAATAGCAAAGAAGCACCTCATTGGGTTTCAGGGGCCTACACCTTAGTGACAGGGCGAAAGTATCCACCTTTCCGAGCAAGGGGATAACAACTTTCACCAGGAATATAACACACACTATCACCTGAATCACAAATATATATATATACGGGCAGGTCCTTTTACACGTGAGAAACACGATAACGGATACACATAGGGCAGGTTCCATCTCTGTAAACTGTACACACACAGAGACTCACGGACAAAACTGCACATTTTTCATGTATATACAGTGGAACATGGCTAAGTCAAAATCGTATAATTCAAAATTTTTTCTTAAGTTTTTTCATGGCTCCTAGCATTTTTTTAGGCCATCAAGGGATTATAATCGGGGTTAATTCAGGACATATTTTGGACAATTCAAAGTTTTTAATATGCAAAGCCAAGCGGAAGCCAATCAGGCGGGCCACGCGGCTCAGGGTCGGGAAGAACTATTCCGAATACAGCCTAAGCAACAAACCACAGCATAGAGCTTAGGCGGGTCTTTCTAAGTAGAAATGACTAAGTTGTTCTATGTTCCGTTCCTACAACTTGCTAGAATCTCTTGTGATGGCCGAGAGCCCTAATCGTAAGAAACAGTCAACAATCTCAAACTACTTTTGAAACATAGTAGATTTCTCCGCGACATAACTTGATTACTGCCTTACTAACGGCGTCAAATAGGTGCATAGTACACTCAGCTTTCAACTTTCATTTGAAACTTTTGAAATTAACTACGGTACAATCGTTATAAAGTACCATCGTTTGTTAATTTGCTTTAGTGAACGTAAACCACTATGTAAACGTCATACAATGTACTTTCCCTACTTTTTCTTTCTTAATGCGAATGTTTGCATAATTCAATTTTTCTTTCACCAAGCCCGTGAAGTGCGAATTATCCAAGTTGAACTGTATATATTTAATCCATGGGTATACGTTATATATGTTACACTGACTATAACATGAATTTTTCTCGTCCCCCATAACAGCGCGCAAACTAAACATAAACACCATAGGGTGAAAATCCTAGACTTTGGGAAAACCCACATATTCCTGGAAGGCACACAGTCAACTCACAGTGCCACATAACAGTTAATACACTAGCAAAACGTCCTGGAGACACAAGCCTAAAAGGCACCAGGAATAATTATCCTGGACAAAGACGGTCTCGAACCCGCAACCTTCTGGATACCAGGAGTGCAAGGTCGGGTAACTATCCAATGGGAGGATAGAACAATAAAGGACAGTTCCACTAACAGATATCCATACGCACAAAATAATAAAATCACCTCCGGCACCTAGTCACCAAACACGCGACTAGCGGCCCGGAGACACGCGTACATAAACACAGCTAACTACCAATAACAAGAATAAATTCGCCCCACGCTTACAACAACATAAAATTTGGGAACACAACATGTAGTTAAAGGAAGGTTCTTTTACGTTGCGAGGGACGCGAGACACGCCGTGCATGCAGACAATGGTCAGATGTTTCAATAAACCTACACACACTGCCTCGGCACATATGACGAGCAAGCAAGCAAAGGATTTCCTGCACGGGTGTAATTCAATAATATCGCAGTCAGCGACAACACACTCGTGAGTAGGCGACCTTCACTAACACGGACAACCTAAGAGTACTCCAGACCTGGCTGGAACATACACATTCATTCACGGCAGTTTCAAAACCGTATAACTCTCAAAATTATAATACGAGGGCCATTCCAAAAGACCCAAATTTTTCACGCCAAAGCGTATTTTCATCTGCATGTCTCAAACACACGATACACGTGCCATGGGACATACAGTACAAAAAATTGTAACACCAGGACCTTGAACCAAGGCGGGTAGGAACTCGCGACCACACAACACAGTCGTGCCAAAAACAAACTAACCAATGGTATTTTTGGCGCGAAAAACACAATCAAAAGCCACAGTGGGGACACACAAATCCCAACAGACAACGCAGACATAAAACACGGAGAATTACACGTGATCGCGGGTCCGAATGCCCCGTCAAAATCGGACGCCGTGGAAAACAAAAATCCAGAATCCCATTCAGACGGAAGTTGGCCCCATACAAGTACATAAACAGGTAACACCACATTTTCTCCGGCCAAACACCATGCAAAATTTCGATTACACCAGACATAGGAAATAGACTTCCCAAACACAAGTTATAGCAATTTCACAAGGCAAAGGCCTTACGGAATAAGTAACCACACAACGTTGCTAGCAAAAACAGGACAGATTGACACATTGGCCCGCCCGGAATGTCAAACATATGGCAACACACGGACTATGGCTAAAGTCACGTTGCGTTAGCCTTCACATAGCGTTAGAAGCTTCCTGTAAACAAGCATATGAAAACAAAACACAACACCACTGCGTTGCAAATTCTCGCGCATTTCAACATTGTTGCCGGTAGACATTCCTAGAGCACCCAGACGTGCTGATGGCACACAAATATGATGACACTATCATACAAAAACAAAAACTATACCAACACTAACATACAGTACACATGGACATTGGCACAGAATTCAGCAATGTTACAATAGGCCTGGCAGTTAGCAATATGCAGATACTGTGGGCCATATTATCTTAGGACCATAGGAGCATGTTTACAAAGATGTTGACAAGCCACACGCCGCACCTGACACTCAGCCACGCGACACACGATAGGACTTAGGCGATAACAGCCCACCCGCCCGCGTGCTGTAGCGGAACATAGCCACACACACGCAGCTGCGCTAATCACAATTAAGACCACGTCCTTCCCACACACGCGCTCACTAATCAGGGGCGAATACAGACAGGTGCTCTGAATAACTACTTCTATTTTTACTTTTTAATCCCAAAACCATCATAGGCGATCATGACATGACCAGTTACATTACAAATCACTTGCTACCTTAACATTACAAATGAGAGGCCAGATTAGGCCGTGACGTCACAGCGTCACCGCATTTAACCATCCCAAAGAGCGGATAGAAAGCGGATAGTGACCATGTGAGGATGACAGGAGCAGAGATGGATGGTGCCAGCAAGATGGCCAAGGCACCACCTACAGGCTACCATTATACCACCTTTTTCCTTCCATCACCTTGCCACTCACAGCATTAGCCAACACAAACACATAATCACATAAAAACAGCTAAACTACATGCCAAAATATACATCGGGGTTGATAGACTTCATGCGTCTAAAGAGAGGGCTCACTACGCCCTGGCTCTCAATGCTAACACCCGAGTATTAGGGGTGTGTCAGAAAGAATAGCAAGCGTAATGCACATCTCAATATAAAGAGATGCGGCCACACTTAAACTAACAAATATTTTCTTATTAAATAATCCCGCATGCAAGGGACATAGTATTATTACACCTCGACCTACACCTATCCACAAATGAGAGCGGATACGCCTCATATCCATCCGCACGCATGGAATATCCCACCCACATACCAGGGGTTATTATTATTGAACCTGCATGGCACTTTTTGAAAATTTTTTACACACTTGGGAAATACCTACCCCCGTCCACTCTCTGTAAAGACATCCCAGCAGCATCACCGGCTCTCGGCCACCATTAACATGGAGTCCAAAGATGCGCAACCCTCTCCTACCCTGCTTTAAGCCTATTCAACAATTAACACCCCCCGGATCCCAATAACAAGGTACCCAACGACATGGAAACCTACTAACGCCTCCAGGAAACTCCACAAGGCATCAACGCTAGACATCTGACATGGCGACTACAGACCTAAAGTAGTCCATGCATTTAGAAGGTTCTACAACCCCAGAACACTTAAAAAATTTTACATTATTTACACAGTAAATTATTTACAGATCACACTATTCTTTCTTATTAACACAAAAGGAATCTGATGACACGCTGAATGGTGATGACAGCGTAAACAGAAGGGCAGAGGCGCCACACAGGAGCAGAGCTGGGGAAGGCAATGATGAGCCCTACCCCGGTTGGCTCAATGACCCAGACCAAAGAGACGAACTACGTAAGGTTGAAGCATTCATGGCCTGGCGCGGGCAAACGCCAAAACCGGGGGTGCGTCTAGCCTACCTCCCCCCCCCGGCAGAGGAAAGTTACACCCACTATGCGCCACGGTCGTCGAAGCCAAGACCTGCTGGGGAGACTTTTGACAAACGGGGGGAGAATTAGCCAACTCCGCACCGGACTCAGGAGAGGAACCAAGGGACGACCAAATTAGGACTAGACTCCCAGTTTAGCATGTAAGTAAGTAGAGCTTCTATGGCGGTAAGCTAGTCTCCTACTCGCAGGAGTGAAGCAGGATCTCAGGATTCAGCGGGATCAATCCTAGATCCGATAAGTCCTTGCCCCGCGTGGCGAAGGTGAAGACAACCAAACAAATGAATAATACATAAACAAATAATGAATAATATGCATGGAATGAATGCGATCATTCGAACCCGCACACACATACATGGCTGACAACGGGTCGCCAGAGATATTAAATAGGCATGCAGCGAGCTGTCTAAAGGGGTTCACGTGGGCCAACCCAACAATGCCAGTATAGGCGAAGAAGATCCCGGACGCTAAAATTCCCGTATGTTATTATTACTGCCTACATAGGCGAAGAGGATGCCCGGACGCCCAAATTCCCGGATGATATTATTCTATCGGACGATGTCCAATGCCCACATAAATGGCTGACAGCGGGTCACCATAGCTTAAATGGTAACGCAGCGAGCGACCAGAGATAGTAAATAGGCATGCAGCGAGCTGCCTAAAAGGGGTTCGCGTGGGCAAACCCAACAATGCCAACATAGGCGAAGAGGAGCCCGGACGCTCAAATTCCCGGATGAAGGATGACAACACAGGCAAGTACAACGGCGATGCGTTTGCCCTCCAAGCAACGCAGGCGGCCTGAACTTTATTAATTACTAGTTAGTAAGCACTAACATAAATGTCGACAACTAGTATTAAGGGAGCGGAATCCGGCGGTTCTAGAGACAACCGGTGTTTCTAGAATACGTGCGGGTGGTGATCTAAGGAAGTAAATTGCCTCAGGCGATCGCTCTGGTCGAAATTTTAGCATGCAAGACAATTGCATTTGACACGCAACTTAGAATTAAGCAAATTTAATAACCGCTGCTGCTCAACAATAGCACAGCACATTTGGGCATTAGACTAAGTTAAACCATTCGGCTTATAAATACCAATTGTTTTTTTTTCTCTTTTACTTATCATAATTTAGATAAACATTTCGGCGCCTGATGACAAACAAACCCGTCATCAGGGTAAGCCCGACAACATGTTAAGTTAAGTAAAATTAAGATAAACATTTCGGCGCCTGATGACAAACAAACCCGTCATCAGGGTAAGCCCGACAATACGTTAAGTTAAGTAAAATTAAGATAAACATTTCGGCCCCTGGTGACAAACAAACCCGTCATCAGGGTAAGTCCGACAATACGTTAAGTTAACTAAGATTAAGATAACGAGCTCGGCACCTGGTTACCAAAAACCGTTACCAGGGTAAGCCCGACAACGCATAGAATAAGCTAGATAGTAACTAGGCTAACCTAGAAGTAAGGTACACCTCAGTGGCGCCACACTTAGTCATATAAATTAAGCGCCACCGACGAAGTGTTATATATATATATATATATATATATATATACATGTGATGTATTGCCATGTATTGTAAATGCATTATTATCCACTAATACTCTTTTACCCACACAGGAAAGCGAGGAAGCAAACGAACATACATGTCTTCCAAATAGATGGCCAATAATCCATTTTTTATTTCACAGATGACAAGGAGCACGAGCATGTCTATTGTAAATATGTTTTCCACACCAAATTACACACACCCTTATCTCTATCACAAAAACACACTGTTCCTCATCGCTCTTCAGTCGCACCAATACGGTGACGGCGCCGCGATCAGCGACCTAAGATGACGTGGGGCACCGAGCGACGCTGACGCCAACACACGTTCGATATCCTTCAATAAAAAGCAATATTCGGCAGCCAGGGGCGGTGCAGAGGTTGTGAGCACCTACCCTCGCCGCCAAGGTAAACTTTTCCACCCACGGGGAAAATTTACGAAAGGAAAAGTAACGACATGACCACTAACCCACAGCCATAGGTGAGAGGCACCTACAGCCAGCGGGTAATAAATGAAGGCAGAATGAGTCGACAAGAGCGCTACAGAAGGCCTAGGGAATGAAACGAGGTACCAGGATCATGAGCGAAACGGTATAGCAATAAGGTCATTATTTTATGTTATTTTATGTTACATTATGTCATGTTATATCAGCATTGTATAAGCAGAAACTGTAAAGCCAAAGCATACACAAACATAGTGATGCTCAACTGTGTACCTAAACACATAAATTCACAAATTGTCACACCATTTTACACGCCATAATGTACACACTGATTTTCATTTCTACCCTTCTAACTTAAAATTTGTGAAGGTGTCCCGTTTTACCCCAACACAATAAACTATATTTTACATATTCCTTTAACTTATACCCTGGGACACCTATTTTTTCTATTTTCTTCCATCTTTCACACTAAAACATTGCAGGGAGCAATTTTTTCCCCAATACAGCGCCGGACGGCACAACCACCCGTCCAGCCCTGGGTTTTTTCCTCCCTGCACAATACCAACACATATATAATGTCAAAATCACGTATTTTTTGTTTTTGTACTTTTTAATATTTCAAATGTCAACTTTTTAAATTAACTGTTATAAATTATCATATGTATATCCCAAAACCTACCCCTCTGAGCACATGCTGGTCCCACATCAACACGACACCGCTACACCTACACGACATCAACACAGAAGAAAAGAAGAAGTACAAGGATGAATCAAAAAACGATCCATCACATCAACACCCCCACTCCACGTTCCGTTCCCGTTCGCGGGGACACGAACTAATCGAAGAAGAAGACTTGTACAGGCCCGGGGGGCTGTACCCCCTGAGAGCCACCCCCCATCTTCTAATAAAACCACCCCAACTGGCAGCATCATAAGACCAGCACATCACCTTTACACGGCAAGAGGCGACCACCCAGCTCGGGAGGTTTGCCAACCACTTGCAACACTTTCATAAACATTAACACTACAACTAACTGGGGCAGCTACGTCAATGGAATGCTGACTAAGCAACGACAGGAACTATAAGAAGGAAGGCCTTTTTTGGTGCATTATCTGTCATTCAGTGTGTGTCGCCGAAGGCCCTGTTCCAGCTACCATCATCAGGTGAGACTCAGCAAGTGTTCAGATATCCTTTACTTTGTAAACACCCATCCACAATCTTGTACACTTAACTTGTATCATTACTTACATTCCCCTAAAAGGGACTTACAATTTCACACTCACTGACCAATAAACACATGGTCAGTAAACTACACTTGTCTTGATAATTACACGCCTCTTTACATCCTCATACCCTTCCTGACTCTCGTCACGATTGACCGTGACCATAGTAGCCAGTAATCTCTTGCTCAGGTTTCATTGTGCTTCCGCAGGCGACTCGACTACATAACGTCGAGCCACTGACGTAAGCACGCCCATTGTATCACTCATTCCGTTCAGCTGGCAGGCCGGTGTATTAGCCTACATTTATAGGTCCATCCCCTAAGCGACACTTGCGTCTTTGCAGGAACACCCCTTAGCGTTTAAGTGCTAAACAACACACTACACTGGTAAGCTCTCCCAGCTACGGGAAGCTACCCTCTCCTAGGAATCACCTTCAAAATTAGTACAATAACATAAGTGATTTAGCCCTAACTACCCCCCAACTAAGGGATCTAAAACAATATGCTGCTCAAGAATTACAGCATTTTAAACGAAGTTCAAAAATAAACGTCATTAAATTCCACAAGATCGTACAAATAAATTTAACAAATATAAAAACCCTAATAAATTCGTATCTATCTATATAAATTTATACACTTTATTCGTTGGTCGAATCTCTCCTACATTATTCTCAAATCCATTGACAAGTATTCTATTGAGATTTGTTACAGTCTTATTTGGGCATATCCGACGAACAATGAAGTTAATCGAACGTAATATCGCTTCAAAATTATATAACTATTCATTTTAAACCATTCACAAAATATTTAAATTAACATCCATTAAAATTTCACTTATTATCATTATTACAATGTTATACAGATATTATTACCTGTCTTTCAAATCGGAACTTTTCTCTAAAACATGTGTTACTATTAACAATCCATTTGAGATTAATTCTTACAATGCATAACTTGGTTTAAATGCTGGATTAAAATGTTTACTATCCTTCTAGTAACTGAAATCGTGACTGTAATTCACGTTCAAGAATACACATTAATTTACTCAGTAATAGATTATCAGCTTATTTAATACTGGAAGTCTGATATTGACCATCCATCGATGCCTAATATCTACTTCATTATAACACAATTCACGCACACTTTAATTGCTTTACACGTATATTAGCTCTCAATAGCTATAAATAATTACCAAACATTTTTAAGATCCAAAAAGCTTTTATACAACAATCGTAAAATACCATGCTTCATAATATACAAAAGTTAGAGTGTCATGGACAATTTTTATCAGAACTGTGTTAAATATGTCGTATTCACATGTTCGAATAATAATATTTGTGATTTTCCAAAATTGTCATTTTTTTATGACGAATGTATTTTATTCATTGATTTCTTTTCTTTCAATAATATGTCATTGTACTCTCATTTTTCACAAAGATTTCTTTCAAATAATTATAGATTGATCACTATCGAAAAGAACAATTCAGTTTTCGCCTAAACAAAATTCGAAATGGAAATCCTCCTCTAAGGAAACGCGTAAGAGACTACGCCATAAGAAAGAGCCTGTCTTAAGAAGATACAAATAATCCATTAGAATCAAACGCTTAACCAAGTTGGAGTCTTCCAAAAGAATAAAGCAAGTAAAAAAACAGAACGAACTCGAAAAAGTGTCTATATTCAAAAATAAATTCAAGATTGTGGACCGCAAAAGCCTAATCTAAAAACGTAATTTTTCACAATAGAAATCACTATATTTGCAAGTCTATATCGAACTCAATGATTAATAGACTAATACGTCTTTCAAACAATGATGCATAAAATGCCAAAAAAAAAAATCAGTTTCGTTGCTTAAATAGTCACACGTATTTATTCTGAGTAATGTTCAGGTATAAGTGGAATATCGGTCATCTTCTTGCTAATGACTATTCTTATATAATTTTATCGTAGTCTTGGCCCTGTTTCATCTGATATCGTGTATTCACAACTAATTATAATGCTCAATTTATCGCCAAAGTAAATTTAGAAAAAGAAAAGTAATGCTTTAGAAATAACATCACATTTAATATTAATATTAACTACAAAGAAAAATACATGCTTGGACAGAAATGTTTCATCAAGTCTAGCCCTAGAATGCACTTTCTATCTACTGAATAAAAATTGGTGAAAGAAGGACATTCTAAAGTATGACTAATTCATACTCTCTACTTATATGAAATGTTTCCAGCTACCTTGTTCCAAGTGATCTCGGTAAAAATGTAAAATAATGTTTGAAGCACACATTCTTGGTAGGGACTGAACCCTTGTTCTTAGCGTTGCGTAACTCTCGTACCGCCTGGAACTGTGAAGAATCGAACCCCGTTCCAATCTGGCTTGAAAAAAACAGCTGTTCGCGTGCAAAGTTTATCCCTCCGACACGTCTCAAGTTTGCTCGATAGCTTGGTTGAAAATGCCATTGAAAGTTCATATTGTAGAAGTACGAACGTAGTGTCAGTATCTCAAAAGTGCCTTCAGCCTCTTCTTATACAGCATTCTGCTATTGAAAGTTATAGTTGATCGTATTAATCATTCCAAATGCTCAACTCTGCTAAGCTGCTGCATTCCTGTTATTCATTTAGTATCCCTTCATCATAATTGTAGTGCATCGAAGTGTATTTCCACACAACATAATATCAACGTTCATTTCTGCAGAATAAATTGACCGTACTATAATGTTCAAATGTCCTATAATGGCAGTAGATTATCACCAGTCTATATGAAGACTGTGTTCACTTTCATTGCACTCAAATCTAACACAATGGGCTATTCGTTCTTCCCATGCGTTGCTAACACTCCCGTCTTGCTGTGGCAAGTCAAGACCTATCGTTATGAACCGTACTATTCTCACTCCGTACAAGTTTAAATTTCCCATGATATGCCTACATTCAGTCATGCCAGCGGACACGTTTCTTAGCCGATTCTGAAGTAGTATTACGAACGAATGTATATGTTATCTCTCCCGAGCGAGATTTTCATACTGACTGCCTGTCTACCCACAATACTCCTGGGTTCAAACGATATGACAATCGAAGTCGACACAGTATGATAGCGATAATCACCTGGTATTCTGAAATGTGCATTTATAATGTCAAATTCATACTCAAATCGTTTCTACATGAAATACAATGCATTTGCCAGTAGTCGCTCCCTTCTGTAATCTCTGTAGATCTTTATAACAGCGTGTATTGGTGTCATGTTTGTACGGCATCCATCTTGCAAGCATTAACTGTACCTAGGACAAGTCACGTGGTCAAAATTGTAGTGCGGGTTGCTAGTACATCTCCTAAGCGCTCATCACGAAGTCATAGCTGCTGCTTGCAATTGAAATATTGTCATAAAATATCAGTTGTGTTCTTTCTAACATGACCAGGTTCCTAATCAATGCAAAATTCTGGCTCATCTCTCTCCCAACTCTGCAAATAAAAGTATGTGAATACTTTAATTTTATCTTTCTAGATATTCTCTAAATGAACAGTATTTTGTCATCATTCAACCTTTTTATGAAATTTTCTGAGCTTTTTCGTTCCTCTTATACTTATAGTTTTCTGTCAAATGGATAATGAATAACAATAAAATTTTAATTCTGTTGGGAATTAAAATTCGGAGTTTTTCCTTTTTCTTTGAGACGCCTTTCCTGCCTATCAGCTTGTTGGCTAGTCCCTGGTTCTGGTTTACTTTCTGTGTCTCTTCTTCTGTTATTTCTTTCTTCTCTCTTTTCCCTGTCTTTTCTTGACGGCTCCCTTTCTTCTTGGATTTGATAATTTTTATCTCGATAGTTCTTATATCTCGAGTATCCGTGTTGGTTTGTTTCCTGTCTCTGAAAGTAACGTTGCCTTTCCCTATTGCCAAAGCTTCTACTCTCAGTGTTTTGGTTTTGATAACGATTATTTCATTGTTGGTATTGTTCTCTTTCCTGATTCCTATTTCCAAATCGATCGTTCCTATCTCTATCTTGATACGGTCTATATCTTTCCTTTTCTCTGTTGGACTGATACGACCTATCTTGTCCTTTATAGTATCTGGATTGATAATTCCGGTAAGGTTCTCGGTTATTCCTTGAGTCGTACCGTTCGTCGTTGTACCTATTGCTTCTATTGGGACCTACCCATTTTGACTAATTCTGATTCGATCTTTCTGTCTGTTGGGTTCTATCCATCACCACAGCGTTCACTGTCTTAGCTTCCGTCCTTCCGTTTTGTACTATTGTGGGTGGAATAGATGTGTGATCTAACCTGCGGAGTAAATCGTCCATAGTGGCTAAATCCGCTACCCCAGGCGAAATTATGTTACGTCTGACCTCTACTGGTAGCTGACCTGATATCGTTTCAAGAATTTCCTGCTATGTCAATGGGGGTCGAAGGAAACGAAGACGGGCTAACTGTGAAGTGAAAAACTCTGTCGGACCAGTATTTTTATACTTTCTAGAGCATCTTTCGGCTCTCACAACGTGCTGAACCTCGATGGACCAAAATCGTTTGATGAACGATTCAGAGAACTGTTCGAAATTGTCGAAGGTATAACGGAATGCACTGAACCAATTCAGAGGTCCGTCTGCAAGATGTCTCTCCACAACTCTAAGTTCTCTATCCCTAGTTACGTGATGTTCTGTAAAATAATCCTGGAGATTTCTAATAAACTCGATCGGTGTTTGATTTTTTTATTTTCTCTTCGGAATTCCTAACGATCATCACGTGGAATCGGTCGGTAGGTGCAGATGTTCTAAAATCTCTGGGAACATACTCAGGAATACTGGTGCTTGGAACTTCTTACCTAAGTTTTGACTGTTCAGTTTCTTCTGCCCCATTAGACCGTGCCATAAAATTCCTCGCTGGAGATGTCGTGTCTATTTTATCCCTAGCGTGGGGAATTGTACCTTCCCTAGCGGAATTTATAGTAGTCTATAGTGTTTGGAATTGCGATTTGAATTCGTTTCTTAATGCGTCCACATCTACATGATCAGTTAAATTGAACTTACGTAACTCCTGCCTGATCTCGTTCAATTCTGATGTCTTTTTCTCACGCTCTGAGTTAACATCTAACTTAACTTGATCTAACTTCAGGGTTACGGTCTTAATCTGAGTCTCTAAGTCTTCCCTAAGATTATTAACGCTATCTGTTTGCATAGTTTGAACTGAATTAATTCTTTTTTCAGTGTCTTCTCTAGCTTGGGAAATGTCTTTGTTAAATCTTATTTCTGACTTGGAAATCTTTAATTCTAAACCAGATGTTATATGCTTGACAATATCTTCGTTAATTTTAGTAATCTCTCCTCGAATGATAGTCACTTGATCACTAACAATTGCCTTAAGGTCGATTTCAATGTCTTTCCTTAAAACTTTGTTATGATCATCCACCTTTTTCTTGAGAATAGTCATATCTCCCTCTAATCTAGACAAAGTTCCTTGTGTTTCAATCGCTTCGTTTGGAAATTGCAATTGGAGATCATCTAATCTATTCTGGTTTTCTGTTTGATTTCTATCCGGTTCCAATTTAATGTTTCTAACATCCTCCTTAATGCCAGAAACACTAGATTGTAGACTGGTTACAAGATTTTTTGTGCTAACTATTTTCTCCTGAGTTGCATCAATCTTGGCCTCAGTGAAAATTATTTTCTCTTCGGTAGTATCTAATTTGGATTGAGCTGCATTTAATTTTACTTCTACCGATGATACATTGGAACGGACGTGACTTACTTCTACATTAGCATGGCTAATGTCCAGTTGAACGTCTTCCTGGACACTGTCTACACTAGTCTCTACATCATCAATCTCTTTAGTCCTATCTGAGATTTTACGGTCACTGTCTTGAAGACGTTTGAGAGATAAATGAAGTTGAGACATATCTCCCTGGGCTGATTCTGTGTTTAATTAACTAATTCAGTGTTCTTGTTGACTAACTCAGTAATGTTATTTAAACTAGTTTGGGAATTCGACCTTATATCTGCCAAATCCTGTTCATGCTTGCCCATCTTTTCCTGCATGGCCTGTAGCAAAGCCACAACATCGTCCATAGTAGCTGTACCAGACATGTTATACAATATATAGAGAAATACAGGAATGCAACACATTTATAGCAGAATTGACACACTTAGAATGACCCTTTTCACCAATATGAGCATTATAATTAGTTTGGCTTTTAAACTTAATAACTAATTAAAATCTACTAGAAAATAGGAGGTATGTGCGAATGGTGATTCATATTATAAATGGTTTAAATTATAATCGCAAGTCTAAATTATTAAATTTATTATTAAAAAGAAATGAATTTAGTATTACTGACGATCTTCCAAATATCATCGCCGGTGACAAACATAAAATGGCCGACAAGCATGGAGTGAAAAATGGCCCCATGTCATGCCCCATATGACCACTCTGATCTATAACAGTTTCCAAGAAATGTCTCTTATGATAATATTGTAATCATGTACAATTACATTTTAAAGGCACAGGTAAAATATCAAATGAATTTAAATTAATGGCGATAGTTCTATCTGTATGCCAGGTAGATTCAGTCAACTCATATTCACATTTCTAAGAAACGCGAATTCCCATCACATTCGAATTCTATAATCGTAGCTGTGCCAAAGAAAAATTGCTGACGACTAGATTATCAGAAAATGCCAACTCGATAACCACATGAAAATGGGATCTCAAATCAAGATAACTTTCCACTGGAGTATTCGAGAATGCTAATTCGAATTCCCCAATTGATGGGTCGCCAAATTAAGATGGCTACCCAATACGGCATTCGAATAGAGCAGTTCGATATCCCCATAGATTGGGTCGCCAAATAAAGATGTACCGGTATCCACGTGGTCTTACCTGTTGGAATCCGATGGAAGAGATGGATCGTAGAATCTGGAAGTACCCGGATGAAATAACCCCCAAAACTCTACCAACTAGGATTAACCAGGGATAAGGATACCTCATTATAAAATAATGTGATAAGAAGATGCCAGTGGTCGACGAAATGAAAAAGAAAATCAGCTCAATATGAACTAACAAGAATCTTAAAAATTAAATTAATATCGGGCATAAGGCTAAGCATACAATAAAAAAAACAACTGGTCCTCCTAGCACATCCTGGTTCTAATATAAATCACCAAGTCACTCGAAGAAAATTTAAAATTGGATCAACAGTTTATTGTACAGGATACTGCTGCATTGCGGAAATTCTCTCCACTCAACAAAAATATATGTTTGCTTCCACTGAAGCACATGATAGTCAGGTGTGACATTAGCCTAAAATTTGGCTAAAATATTATGATCAAGAATTACAGCATTTTAAACGAAGTTCAAAAATAAACGTCATTAAATTCTACAAGATTGAACAAATAAATTTAACAAATATAAAACCCTAATAAATTCATATTTATCTATATACATTTATACACTTAATTCGCTGGTCGAATCTCTCCTACATTATTCATAAATTCATTGACAAGTGTTCTATTGAGATTTGTTACAGTCTTATTTGGGCATATCCGACGAACAATGAAGTTAATCGAACGTAATATCGCTTCAAAATTATATAACTATTCATTTTAAATCATTCAAAAAATATTTAAATTAACATCCATTAAACTTTCACTTATTATCATTATTACAATGTTATACAGATATTATTACCCGTCTTTCAAATCGTAACTTTTCTCTAAAACATGTGTTACTATTAACAATCCATTTTAGATTAATTCTTACAATGCATAACTTGGTTTAAATGTTGGATTTAAATGTTTACTAGCCTTCTAGTAACTGAAATCGTGACTGTAATTCACGTTCAAAAATACACATTAATTTACTCAGTACTAGTTTATCAGCTTATTTAATACTGCAAGTCTGATATTGACCATCCATCGATATCTAATATCTACTTCATTATAACTCAATTCACGCAAACATTAATTGCTTTACACGTATATTAGCTCTCAATAGCTATAAATAATTACCAAACATTTTTAAGATCCAAAAAGCTTCTATACAACAATCGTAAAATACCATGCTTCATAATATACAAAAGTTTGAGTGTCATGGACAATTTTTATCATAACTGTGTTAAATATGTCGTATTCACATGTTCGAATAATAGTATTTGTGATTTTCCAAAATTGTCATTTCGTTTTATGACGAATATATTTTATACATTGATTTCTTTTCTTTCAATAATATTTCATTGTACTCTCATTTTTCACAAAGATTTCTTTCAAAGAATTTTAGATTGATCACTATCAAAAAGAACAATTCAGTTTTCGCCTAAACAAAATTCGAAATGGAAATCCTCCTCTAAGGAAACACGTAAGAGACTACGCCATGAAAAAGAGCCTGTCTTAAGAAGGTACAAATAATAGGACAACATGGTCAACAAAACTTCATCTCACTTTTCCGCAGGCTTCATAAAATATCAGTACCTTGTCAAGTTTCAACAACACATGTGAGTTCCAACCAACTCAAATTCATAGAATGCAATGCTCCAAATGGCATGATTTCTCCTTACAACAATTACAATGCACTACTTCTCAGTACGGAAATATCCTTCGTATTTTAGAACTTCAATATGCTTTCATTAGCAAATGCTTACATTCTTTTAACAAATTCACAAATAATACGAGTTTTACCATCGTATTTCACCTTAATATATCAATGTAACTTCCTTTCATTGTTAGAAACAATAGTATTGCATTATCTCTCGTTATCACAACGGTATTTGTTAATTACAAATTACAAACCTATGAAATGCTTGTACTGACTTATCTTAATAGCGAGTTTACTTCGTACGGATTCAGTGGTGTGAAAAAAAGGTTCCCAATGTTTAATAACCATACATTTTTGTACTGACATACTGGTCTATACTTCAAATTCTAATATCGTTGCAAAGTTATGATAACAATCGTTAACGTTGCTAAGTAAAAGACATAACAACATAGTTATTTAGGAAAACGACTTGTCTAAGTTGTCAACTGGATTAAGACGTTCCTAAGATTCAAAGTCTCTGAATATAAATCCTCAAAAGATTTAATTCATTACTAATGTTTATTAAGGATAGAACAATGCTATCTGTCTAATATAAAATGGTCGACTCACATGACGAATATCATTATAATTCAATGTCTTCTTTCTCAAGATCAACTTGGCTTCTCCTTGCAATGGAACTAAAATTCTTGCCAAGATATCATATATGTTTCTGTTGTCTAAACCGTTATTAAAATTGTTGATAACACCGACGTGTTCTTCCCGTCCAGTAATTCAATATTCTTACACGAAAAATAACCAAGCTCGCGTTACTCCAAGAATATGGCATATTTAAATATTATCTAAGACAATCTTCGAAAAAGAAATTCTAATGTTCTTAAATACAAAAGAAATTCAACTGGGTTGAAGTTTCAAGATACGGTTATTAATGTACTCTCGCAATTTAAAATGTTATTACGGGTAGCTTGTAAACATACTTTTCAAATTTTACTTAACTAATATAAGGCTGTGGTTTTACTTTTCAGATGATGTGGCGCAATGTCCGACAGACATTGAAGATATTGATGCAAATATCATTGAAGTGACAAAGCAGCCTGAAGCAAAACAGGTACTGTTTGGATAGCCTTCATTACACACATGATGATGATTGTTGTTTATAGGGGGCGGATCAGCGAGGTCATCTACCCTATTAATGACACACACAAAATATACTTAAATACTTTATTCGATTGAATTCTTGATTATGTTGAACAGGATGATTCTTGTTTTTAATGCCTTAACATACGCTCCTCTGGCTAATCCAGCAGTCTCAGTAAGTAATCGCTAGGCCACACAAGGTGACTTTATGGTTAGAAATACAGTATAGCGATAGACTTAAGAGGGATGTTGGTAAAAATATATAGATTATATTTATTAATTGCTAGGTATTGGATTAGGACTTGAGTGAATTTGATGACGTAAAAACAGTAGCTTATCCTTCAAGCAACATATTTGAAGATTACTGCTAAGTTGAAATCACGCAACATCGGCCCGAAACTATGTGGAACAACACGGGGCTCTAATGCTTCTACTCTTCGTTCTTCTGCAATTAGCCTCGTTCTATCTGTAGCTGAATATAGTGCCCCTGTGTGGTTATACAGCCCTCACATAGGGAAGATCGATGTAGAAATCAACAAGACCATTCGATTGATATCCGGTACCATTAAATGCCTCCCTATTCAATGGCTTCCTGTTCTGAGCTTCATTCCTCCACCCCATCCTCATAAGTGTAATATCCTGGTCAAAGATACCTCAACATACTTCAAAATCAGGATCTCCCTATTCATGCTGACATACCTGCTGAATGTCTACCTAGACTTCGCTCAAGGCAGCCCCCTGTGAAGAGAGCTACGAGACTTATCAATGAGAACTTTGACATAGTCCAGCAGTGGTCTCATGATTGGAAGATTTTAGCTCCACTGGAGTGCCAAGACATGCCGTCACAACATAAGTACCTGGATTTGATCTTCCTCGTCGTATATGGTCGAAATTAAACAGGATCAGAACCAATTCTGGCCGGCCCCGTGGTGTTGGGGTAGCGCGCCTGCCTCGCACCCGGAGGCCCCAGGTTCGATCCCCGGCTCCGTCAGGGATTTTAAAACTGACGTGAGGGTTGGAACGGGGTGCACTCAGCCTCGTGAGGACAATTGAGTAGCTGTCTGACAGTGAGACAGTGCCCCGGTCACGAAAACCAAGATTAACGGCCGAGGGGACCTGACGCGCTGACCACGCGTCACCCCAAAATCTGCAGGCCAATTGGCTGGGCAGCGGTCGCTTGGTAGGCCTAGGCCCTTCAAGGGCTGTAGTGCCACGGGGTTAGGTTAGTTAGAACCAATTCTGGTGTTTGTGAGGACGCTTTGTTAAAGTGGAACAGGTTACAGTGTGACTGTGGAGCCGACAAACGATACGAGCCTATGGTGGTAACATACCTCAGTGACTCCTGTATCAGTGGACTATATTGTGAATTTAGATGATAAATTATGAGACTATCTGCTTTTATTTTCATTAAGATGTAATATGATGTAAGTCTGTACCACAAGAAAATGCTTAAGTCATGTAACGTCCTGAATATCCACTCCATCTGTAAAATTCGTGCCAATCCTTCCAAACGTATACGGAATGCCACGCAGTTCAGTGACATGTGTACGACAGTGCAGTCAGTCAACGAAGTGGGCTGCAATGAATAATTCAGTCGAGAGTTACTTAGCGGTTGTAGGCTTATTTGTATGCATGATGACTAGAAGCACACGGTTATTGTGATAGTTTTCTGCAGAACGATGCCCTAGTTTCAGTGTGGGTAAAAAAATGGACAAGAGAAGTTATCACAGCGGGATTGCGTGTCTCTGGTAGTCAATTAGTACGTGATAGAGCGGTGAGCCTTGAATTTAGAGGACTTGATATTGTGACCGCTGGCCGAAGGTTTCGGGGGGCCACCTGTTTCAAATGGCCCTTCCGAGACCCTCTTCCAGTTAAAACACAAGTATGGGGGATGATTCATTCATAGGCTGGTGTAGCACAAAAGTCTGCACTCGGGGGTGTCGGGAATTAGTGAGGTTCGATCTTTAACCAGCTCAGAGGAATGCTTACAGGTGGATCAAACATCAAAAGAATCTACAGCCAAGCAAGACATTTACTTGTTTACAAATACTAGAACATTTACATTTAGTAGCAAGGGGAAAATTTGTCCTATGCTATGATGGTGCCATCTCTAACATTTATCATTAGAGTTAAGTGTTTAGCTAGTCATAAATATCATTAATTAATAAACGAGATGCGTTTATTACTAAGAAAATCAAGCTATGTGCACAATGTTGCTGAATAAAAAGAACTATGCTAATACAACACAAATGAATACAACAATTCAGCACTCCTATGGTTGTGTAATTGGCACTGCCTGCGTACTCGATTTGATACTGTTTGTAACAAACGGTCATAGTGTCAAAGTGTTAAGAAAATAGAAAAATACAGAAAAGCATGCAAATGCGATAATAATTAAGCAATTACATCGAATCATATTGCTACTAATCTGATGTGTGTGCTTCAGTTATCACATCACCAATTAGTGGTCGACTAATCATGTGAAAATGTATCAAAATCTATCTACAATAGCTTAACAGTATCTAAGTGTTAACATTTGCTCCAGAAAAATAGTTTATTTTTAGCCTATTTTCAATTTTGAAAAAATAGGCTAATGAGATCACCTTTTGTCCGTGTGTGTGTGTGTGATTCGTGTGTGTGTCCCCCCCTAATAAAATCTAAACGACAGGAGCGATTTCAATGAGACTCGGAAAGTTCATAGCACTATTCCCGGCGACCTCGACCGTGCCCTTCAAATTTTGTTACGTCTCACCAATCCAACATGGCGGCTTTGCGAAATATTTCACCAGCATTCAATATCTCCGAAACTATTACCGATATTACCCTGACATTTTCTATGGTGATAGAGGGATCTACTATAAGTTCACTTATGTGACTTTTGAAAACCTGGTAACTACAAAACCAACATGGAGGCCAAGCGAATTTGCGACTTTTAAATAGACGTTTCTCGTGATTTGACCAACCAAACGCAATGAAACTTGGTACAGTATATGTTTATATACATTGTAATGCACCGACATCTAACTTCGTTCAATTGTTTACATAATCACAAGATGGCGGATGTGCGAAATATTTCACCGGTATTCTATATCTCTGAAACTATTAGCGGTATCTCCCTAAACTTTTGTACGGAAATAAAGGGCACTACTGGATGTCCATCTATAAGACTTTCAAAAACCGGTTAACTACAAAACGAACATGGCGGCCAAGCGAATTTGAAAATTTTAAATAGACCTTTCTCGCGATTTAATGTTCCAAGCGCACTGAAACCTGGTATAGGAAATATTTATACACATTGTAATCCACTGGTATCTAATTTAGTTCAATTGTTTACATAACCTCAAGATGGCGGCAGTGCGAATTTTAAAATTAAGTTTTTATTTCTTGTGATGTAGTCATGCGATCGAAGTGAAAGTTTGAATAATGAACCTACGCAATAATTTTCCTTTAATGCTACATGACTCTATGGCCTATACATTTAACAATCCAACATGGCGACCATCCGAAATATTTAGACGATACTGAATATCTACGAATCTATTTTAGCAATCAAACTGCATTTTTTAATGTTCATAGGGGCTATGAACTTAAGTTCACCTATAGGACTTTAAATAACCTGGTGATGACAAATCCAACATGGCGGTGACGCGAATTATAAATATTCACATGGACGTTTCTCGCAATTTAACCATCCGAGTGCAGTGAAACTTGGTACAGTAAATCCTTATACGAATATTAATCCACTGGCATCTAATTTATTTCAGTTGTTTCCATAACCTCAAGATGGCAGCTGTGAAAATTTTTAAAATCTCCTTGTTTTTTCTTGTGTCCTAATTATGCGATTGAAGTTTGAATACTACACGTTCACAATAATCTGCATGTAACAGTACATAACTCTAGGACCTACATATATAAAATCCAACATGGCGACCATCCGAAATATTTAGTCGGTTCTTAATATCTACGAATCTATTACAGCAATCAAACAGAAATTGTGTATGTTGATAGTGGCAATTAACATAAGTAGGATATATGAAAATAGGCTGTATAGTTCTTCACGGAACTACTTGTTAATGTTTATAAATTTTATTTAGGTTCAGGGTGGAATTATAAGATTTGTTAGTTTTAAAACCCTATTTTTGATTATTAAAATTTCACACAATTATTTATTCCTGACAGTATTGTTGTTCAGTTTATGGACCTTTAAAAGCGTTCAGTGTATTCAAGTAACGTGTGTATCCAGCTTAAGCAAATAACTCAATAGTTCAATAGCTTACGAGACACCCTGTGTCTTCACCAATATTTCATCACACTTATTAGACATCCTATGTCTTCACCAATTACTTTACTCTTATTTCGGATCCATTGATCCAGGCGCCTTCGGTTTTGGTACGACTTTAGTTAGTTCATTACCACCGATATAACCACAATAACAATGTCGGAGGTATTCATCCACCGTCACGACTCATATAATATTCTTATTTTACAAAAATGTGGAATCCTAATTGATACACGTTTGAATTGCTAGTAATAAAGATTATGTGTACAAAACGCATCCTGACAACGTTTTATATAAACATGAAGGTTTCTGATACAAACTAACAGTTTGTGTGCATTTATAAAATTGCCTCTTCCCTGAATAAATCGAACCTGCGGTCATTTGGTTACAAAATACAATTGCATGCATTGCCTGTGTGGCTTCTTTTAAAGAAATAAACCTGTTTTCAAGTATTGATCTGGCCAATAAATGTGAATAACGGAACTCTGCAATCCACTTGTAATAATGTCAAGAATCTCACAGCCTTCTAAAACAAAATACTAATCCACTGCCTAGAATCGAGTGTGCTGTGTAGTGAACTTGGCTCGTAACCTTGACCTTGATTTAACATTGTCAAACTAGTTTATTTGTCATCAGCCTGACAAAATAAAAGTTGATAATACTTGTTTTAAATGATACGAATGAGCATTGAAAATCCAGCATTTCTGGCTTCTATAAATGTTCAATAAACTATTATTGTTCACACGCGTCTTATAATTAGCTACCTGCATTGTGCACTAAATAAATGAACCCAAAATAAACTAAGTCTACTGTTTTCCACTCTTACAATACGCTATAAATATTTGATCTCACTTACAGATTCAGCGTCACTTGGTTCGAGTCCCGCCATGAGATGTTGTATGCGGTCTCGTGTATGGCTTTAGGTTACCATTTCATTGTGTCTGGACATCCTCGTCGCCAATTCCCCACACATGATTTAGCAATCACATGCCATCGCGTGGTTGGAGTTGTATCTGAAGATCTGCTGGTTTATCATTATTGCGATGTTAGCGTTGGTAAAAATGTAGCACATAATTAAATAGAACTGTCGCGCACTGCAGCTAATATGCGGTAAAATATTGCCCATTTTCACTCCGCCACTGGCTCTAGCCTCTGTCGCTTGTGCGACACTCACTCGTGACTTGCACTGATATTTACACAAGAAAATATTAACAAAAAAAATAAATCAAAATCACTGCCCATCCGGCAAATAGAGATTGTACTTGTAGATTTTGTATAGTTACAAAGTTAATTAAATACACAGTTTGTAGAACACTGAAATATGTGTGTGTGCGTGGGAATGAGACCATGCGGTCGCAATGTTTTCTTCAGACTAGTCCATCATTTCACCTCGAATAATAATAATATATTTCACAGTTCTCGTAGTGGTGAATGTCTTCAATCCTTCAATTACTACACAATGCCATGATGGCTATCCATATGAAAGTAATTCGTAGATTTTTCCTGCCACATGGTTTCCCTTCACTTGTGCTCCTACATGCACATGTTGTCTCTTCCACAGACGAATAGGAAACTGGTGTTACCAAATATGGCGTGCTCTCAGTACATGAGCTGGCCGCGTAAATTGATAGTTTCTTCGATTTACGAAGTATGCTGTACTTCAAATATGCCGAATTACTTGGTTATAATTATAGTTGATTTTTGGAATGTGAAAAATAAGTAAAAATATAATCATCAGCGATATTGCTTCAGCTTCTTCCCGCCGCTCGCAGGGTTTGTTCAGTTACAATTCAGCATAAGTTTTAGTCTCTGTTGGCTGAGCAAACATGCGTCAACGGGCGCATACATCTCCACGTCAAGTAAAGAAAAATTGTGGAAGTCAATTTTTATTTCAGCCAATTACCAATCCTTGGTTTGACTTCGTGCACGATCCATTCTGTCGGTGATCCGGTGATATTCTTCATCACTCATGCGATTGTCTTCACCTGCTGGTTCAATCTCAATGTTGTGAACATCAGCTGTCGTAACTTTCCTGTTATTCTCACGACATTTGTCATTTCCATCTCCTCTTCTGTCTGGTTCTTCGTCTACTGCATTTTTCTTCTCCGTTCCTGAATGTATCGTCGACTTTCATTAGCCTTACCTCTCCAATAATTGTCGTATTGGAAACGAGAATCATTTTCACTTCGGTCACCGCCACTGTGTCTGTTATCTCTTCTGGGATTATCAGTGTATCGGTCATTTCGATCCTCACGATCACGTGGCTGTCCTTTATAATAACGGTTGAAATTAGCGTTGTTATTGTTATGGATATTACTACGACGATTTTTGTTGTAATTGTTGGTTCTATTTTGATATCTGTTCTGGTAATTCTTGTTGATTGTATCAAATCGACGATTCCTTGCATAAGGTATATTGTCTTTACGATAATCACGGAAATCTCTCCTTCTATCTGGTCCCTCGTGATTTTGACGATTATTTGTTCGACGATTTTCTGTAGTTTGTACAGTCTGACTGGTTCTGTCCACTGAAGTTACATTTACATCATGTGTGCTCCTATGGTTAGGTGTAGGTGCAAATTGTTCGTGACTGCTATCCAGTTTTCTAAGAACTTCGCCACATTTCATAAATGTATTTGCATCTGACGGGATGAGTAACCTTTGTACTTCCATAGGGTATTGTCTTCTAATGGTTTGGACAAGTTCTAATTCGGACAAAGGGGGTTCCAAACATTGCAATTTCGAAAGCTGACTTGCGAAGTAGGTAGCGTACTCAGTTGTTTGAGTACTAGCGTACCTCTTATTGTACATTTCCGCCCTTATATTTTGCTGACGTTCCAAAGACCAATAAGTCATATGGAATGTTACTTTAAATTTCTGATAATTGTGGAATGAGTATCTGAATGCCTTGAACCAGGTTAACGGGCTGTTCTCAAGGTATTTTTCGACAGTCCGTAACTCCCTGTCTGGTGTTACCATAGTTTCTTTCATGTATGACTCCAAGTGTCTCAGAAAATCTACCGGTGTAACGGAAGTGGAATTATTGAATTTTGCCGGTCGATCTTCATGGCTTCTCAAATACACAATATTCGAGTACTGAGTTTGACCATAGTTCGGCGTGACATTAAAGTTAGGTGTCAGCCCATAATTCGGCGTTATGTTAGCATTCGGTGTCACAAATTGTGACGTTGTCCTAAAAGGATTATAACCTTGGTTTTTCATCGGAATATTCGGTTTCGCTATGTTAGTCGCAGTGTTTGTAGATGGTACACCCTCTCTATTAGGTTTTAATAGACGATTGATGCGTTCATCCATTTCGGCGTATTCTAACACTTTCTCAGGTTGCTTATTAATTATAGCATTCATCTGCGATTCTATCTGCTCAAATCTTCCTTCAATGCGATTATCGAATTCTTTCTGTTTCCCATCCTGTTCCTCAAGGTAAGCATCTAATGTTTTTGCTACGTATTGGTTGGATCTGTGATTGTTCTCACGAGATTCCTCTCGAATCGCTTCAATGTCTGTAGCTAAGTCCTGTTTTATTTTGCTGACTTCAGCCTCCACCTTCTCTACTTTGCTTGCTACACGTTTGGTATTCATGTGTACGGCAAATGCTATGCCTCTAGTTAGTTTTAATCCAGAGTTAACTATAGCCACATCAGCTTTTAAAACACCCACGTACGTGTTAACTTCTTCCATATGCTGTTCCACGGAGTTAATCCTAGTACTAACGATATCTTTTGCATTAGCGACTTCACTCCTGACTGATTCGATGTTATCATTCATCTCCGTCTGAACGTCTTTGAGCTTTTAATTTATCTCAGATCTATTCGTGCGTATCTCCTGTTTTATTCCCTCTAAGTGTGCGTGATATTCCGTGCGATAAGTTTCCATCTCTGCACGCAAATCATCACTAACCTTATTGATTGTGACAGTAATTTCGGCTTTAACATTGGCAATGTCCTCTGGCACTTCAACTACATTCTGTGCCATATCTGCCCTAATGTTATTGTCTAACAGTGTCATGTCAGCTGTAATATTTGTAGTAATGTTGTTACTAGTTTGTAACAGAGTAGCTGTAGCATTGTTACTGTTCTCATTCACATCTACGCTCAAAGATTTATAGTTTTGTGTGATCTCAGCCCTTAAATTATCACTGTTTTGTGTCAACTCGGCCCTAACAGTTTTTATGTTTTCAGTAACATTATTAATATCTGCCCTTAAGTTTTCATTATTTTGAGCCATGTCGGTCCTAACATTGTTTATATCAGCTCTGAGATCATTATTGTTTCGTGTCAAATTGTCCATCGACACCTGCAGATTGTGCAGTAGGGCAGGCAATTTTGCCAACAACTCGGCTGTCTCTTGCGCAGAGAGAATATCTTCAATTGGAGAAATACGGGGAACTAACAACTTCATATGCCTTAACAATGATTTGAGTTGGAAAACAGTAGAAAATCCATTCCTTCATAAATGTATTCGATGATAAGAGCTGAACCTCTGGTAAAATTAAAATGACATCAATACAACAACCAAACTTACATTTACTCAAGACTAGGATAACTGAAAATCAAATCCTCAACTTATTGTCATTAATAAATGTTACCTAGCCTCATGGTCTTAATTCTGAAATAAGAATGCCATGTAGCCTTCCAAACCACTAATACGAAATCTCGATTCGTTACTAATCTGTTGGATTTGCTAACAAAATAAAATCCTCACAAACAAACGAATCACGGAGATCGAACACAAGTTTCGATGCAACCACGTTCGGCGCCAACGTACTATATGTGCCCGCTGGCCGATGGTTTCGGGGAGCCACCGGTTTCAAATGGCCCTTCCGAGACCCTCTTCCAGTTAAAACACAAGTATGGGGGATGATACATTCATAGGCTGGTGTAGCACAAAAGTCTGCACTCGGGGGTGTCGGGAATTAGTGAGGTTCGATCTTTAACCAGCTCAGAGGAATGCATCGATAACAAAACTAAACAAGAAAAGAGAGGTCAGTCTTAGGTTAAAATCACAAATAAATTTTATTCAGAATAGATCCCTAGCCTAGCATGAGAGTTGCAAACGGCTAGTCCGATACTATTCTGCCCTGAAAGAAATATACAAAAATCCTAAACAAGATCTAAATTACTCTCATGGTCCTAATACAAAATTCGACAAAATGAACAAGCTAAGAGAATGGCACGTAAGATCGGCCCTAAGCAATTACATCGAAATAACTTACGGGTGGATCAAACATCAAAAGAATCTACAGCCAAGCAAGACATTTACTTGTTTACAAATACTAGAACATTTACATTTAGTAGCAAGGGGAAAATTTGTCCTATGCTATGATGGTGCCATCTCTAACATTTATCTGTAGAGTTAAGTGTTTAGCTAGTCCTAAATATTATTAATTAATAAACGAGATGCGTTTATTACTAAGAAAATCAAGCTATGTGCACAATGTTGGTGAATAAAAAAAAACTATGCTAATACAACACAAATGAATACAATAATTCAGCACTCCTATGGCTGTGCAATTGGCACTGCCTGCGTACTCGATTTGTTACTGTTTGTAACAAACGGTCATAGTGTCAAAGTGTTAAGAAAATAGAAAAATACAGGAAAGCATGCAAAAGAGATAATAATTAAGCAATTACATCGAATCATATTGCTACTAATCTGATGTGTGTGCTTCAGTTATCACATCACCAATTAGTGGTCGACTAGTCATGTGAAAATGTATCAAAATGTATCTACAATAGCTTAACAGTATCTAAGTGTTAACATTTGGTCCAGAAAAATAGATTATTTTTAATGTTTATACATTTTATTTAGGTTCAGTGGGGAATTATAAGATTTGTTAGTTTTCAAAAACCTATTATTGATTATTAAAGTTTCACACAATTATTTATTCCTGACAGTATTTTTGTTCAGTTTATGGACCTTTAAAACCGTTCAGTGTAATCAAGTAACGTGTGTATCCAGCTTAAGCAAATAACTCAATAGGTCAATAGCTTACGAGACACCCTGTGTCTTCACCAATATTTCATCACACTTATTAGACATCCTATGTCTTCACCAATTACTTTACTCTTATATCGGATCCATTGATCCAGGCGCCTTCGGTTTTCGTACGACTTTAGTTAGTTCATAACCACCGATATAACCACAATAAAAATGTCGGAGGTATTCATCCACCGTCACGACTCATATAATATTCTTATTTTACAAAAGTGTGGAATCCTAATTGATACACGTTTGAATTGCTGGTAATAAAGATTACGGTATGTGTACAAAACGCATTCTGACAACGTTTTAAATAAACAAGAAGGTTTCTGATACAAGCTAACTGTGTGTGTGCATTTATAAAATTGCCTCTTCCCTGAATAAATCGAACCTGCGTTCATTTGGTTACAAAATACAATTACATTCATTGCCTGTGTGGCTTCTTTTAAAGAAATAAACCTGTTTTCAAGTATTGATCTGGCCAATAAATGTGAATAACGGAACTCTGCAATCCACTTGTAATAATGTCTAGAATCTCACAGCCTTCTAAAACAAAATACTAATCCACTGCCTAGAATCGAGTGTGCTGTGTAGTGAACTTGGCTCGTAACCTTGGCCTTGATTTAACATTGTCAAACTAGTTTATTTGTCATCAGCCTGACAAAATAAAAGTTGATAATACTTGTTTTAAATGATACGAATGAGCATTGAAAATCCAGCATTTCTGGCTTCTATAAATGTTCAATAAACTATTATTGTTCACACGCGTCTTATAATTAGCTACCTGCATTGTGCACTAAATAAATGAACCCAAAATAAACTAAGTCTACTGTTTTCCACTCTTACAATACGCTATAAATATTTGATCTCACTTACAGATTCAGCGTCACTTGGTTCGAGTCCCGCCATGAGATGTTGTATGCGGTCTCGTGTATGGCTTTAGGTTACCATTTCATTGTGTCTGGACATCCTCGTCGCCAATTCCCCACACATGATTTAGCAATCACATGCCATCGCGTGGTTGGAGTTGTATCTGAAGATCTGCTGGTTTATCATTATTGCGATGTTAGCGTTGGTAAAAATGTAGCACATAATTAAATAGAACTGTCGCGCACTGCAGCTAATATGCGGTAAAATATTGCCCATTTTCACTCCGCCACTGGCTCTAGCCTCTGTCGCTTGTGCGACACTCACTCGTGACTTGCACTGATATTTACACAAGAAAATATTAACAAAAAAAATAAATCAAAATCACTGCCCATCCGGCAAATAGAGATTGTACTTGTAGATTTTGTATAGTTACAAAGTTAATTAAATACACAGTTTGTAGAACTCTGAAATATGTGTGTGTGCGTGGGAATGAGACCATGCGGTCGCAATGTTTTCTTCAGACTAGTCCATCATTTCACCTCGAATAATAATAATATATTTCACAGTTCTCGTAGTGGTGAATGTCTTCAATCCTTCAATTACTACACAATGCCATGATGGCTATCCATATGAAAGTAATTCGTAGATTTTTCCTGCCACATGGTTTCCCTTCACTTGTGCTCCTACATGCACATGTTGTCTCTTCCACAGACGAATAGGAAACTGGTGTTACCAAATATGGCGTGCTCTCAGTACATGAGCTGGCCGCGTAAATTGATAGTTTCTTCGATTTACGAAGTATGCTGTACTTCAAATATGCCGAATTACTTGGTTATAATTATAGTTGATTTTTGGAATGTGAAAAATAAGTAAAAATATAATCATCAGCGATATTGCTTCAGCTTCTTCCCGCCGCTCGCAGGGTTTGTTCAGTTACAATTCAGCATAAGTTTTAGTCTCTGTTGGCTGAGCAAACATGCGTCAACGGGCGCATACATCTCCACGTCAAGTAAAGAAAAATTGTGGAAGTCAATTTTTATTTCAGCCAATTACCAATCCTTGGTTTGACTTCGTGCACGATCCATTCTGTCGGTGATCCGGTGATATTCTTCATCACTCATGCGATTGTCTTCACCTGCTGGTTCAATCTCAATGTTGTGAACATCAGCTGTCGTAACTTTCCTGTTATTCTCACGACATTTGCCATTTCCATCTCCTCTTCTGTCTGGTTCTTCGTCTACTGCATTTTTCTTCTCCGTTCCTGAATGTATCGTCGACTTTCATTAGCCTTACCTCTCCAATAATTGTCGTATTGGAAACGAGAATCATTTTCACTTCGGTCACCGCCACTGTGTCTGTTATCTCTTCTGGGATTATCAGTGTATCGGTCATTTCGATCCTCACGATCACGTGGCTGTCCTTTATAATAACGGTTGAAATTAGCGTTGTTATTGTTATGGATATTACTACGACGATTTTTGTTGTAATTGTTGGTTCTATTTTGATATCTGTTCTGGTAATTCTTGTTGATTGTATCAAATCGACGATTCCTTGCATAAGGTGTATTGTCTTTACGATAATCACGGAAATCTCTCCTTCTATCTGGTCCCTCGTGATTTTGACGATTATTTGTTCGACGATTTTCTGTAGTTTGTACAGTCTGACTGGTTCTGTCCACTGAAGTTACATTTACATCATGTGTGCTCCTATGGTTAGGTGTAGGTGCAAATTGTTCGTGACTGCTATCCAGTTTTCTAAGAACTTCGCCACATTTCATAAATGTATTTGCATCTGACGGGATGAGTAACCTTTGTACTTCCATAGGGTATTGTCTTCTAATGGTTTGGACAAGTTCTAATTCGGACAAAGGGGGTTCCAAACATTGCAATTTCGAAAGCTGACTTGCGAAGTAGGTAGCGTACTCAGTTGTTTGAGTACTAGCGTACCTCTTATTGTACATTTCCGCCCTTATATTTTGCTGACGTTCCAAAGACCAATAAGTCATATGGAATGCTACTTTAAATTTCTGATAATTGTGGAATGAGTATCTGAATGCCTTGAACCAGGTTAACGGGCTGTTCTCAAGGTATTTTTCGACAGTCCGTAACTCCCTGTCTGGTGTTACCATAGTTTCTTTCATGTATGACTCCAAGTTTCTCAGAAAATCTACCGGTGTAACGGAAGTGGAATTATTGAATTTTGCCGGTCGATCTTCATGGCTTCTCAAATACACAATATTCGAGTACTGAGTTTGACCATAGTTCGGCGTGACATTAATGTTAGGTGTCAGCCCATAATTCGGCGTTATGTTAGCATTCGGTGTCACAAATTGTGACGTTGTCCTAAAAGGATTATAACCTTGGTTTTTCATCGGAATATTCGGTTTCGCTATGTTAGTCGCAGTGTTTGTAGATGGTACACCCTCTCTATTAGGTTTTAATAGACGATTGATGCGTTCATCCATTTCGGCGTATTCTAACACTTTCTCAGGTTGCTTATTAATTATAGCATTCATCTGCGATTCTATCTGCTCAAATCTTCCTTCAATGCGATTATCGAATTCTTTCTGTTTCCCATCCTGTTCCTCAAGGTAAGCATCTAATGTTTTTGCTACGTATTGGTTGGATCTGTGATTGTTCTCACGAGATTCCTCTCGAATCGCTTCAATGTCTGTAGCTAAGTCCTGTTTTATTTTGCTGACTTCAGCCTCCACCTTCTCTACTTTGCTTGCTACACGTTTGGTATTCATGTGTACGGCAAATGCTATGCCTCTAGTTAGTTTTAATCCAGAGTTAACTATAGCCACATCAGCTTTTAAAACACCCACGTACGTGTTAACTTCTTCCATATGCTGTTCCACGGAGTTAATCCTAGTACTAACGATATCTTTTGCATTAGCGACTTCACTCCTGACTGATTCGATGTTATCATTCATCTCCGTCTGAACGTCTTTGAGCTTTTAATTTATCTCAGATCTATTCGTGCGTATCTCCTGTTTTATTCCCTCTAAGTGTGCGTGATATTCCGTGCGATAAGTTTCCATCTCTGCACGCAAATCATCACTAACCTTATTGATTGTGACAGTAATTTCGGCTTTAACATTGGCAATGTCCTCTGGCACTTCAACTACATTCTGTGCCATATCTGCCCTAATGTTATTGTCTAACAGTGTCATGTCAGCTGTAATATTTGTAGTAATGTTGTTACTAGTTTGTAACAGAGTAGCTGTAGCATTGTTACTGTTCTCATTCACATCTACCCTCAAAGATTTATAGTTTTGTGTGATCTCAGCCCTTAAATTATCACTGTTTTGTGTCAACTCGGCCCTAACAGTTTTTATGTTTTCAGTAACATTATTAATATCTGCCCTTAAGTTTTCATTATTTTGAGCCATGTCGGTCCTAACATTGTTTATATCAGCTCTGAGATCATTATTGTTTCGTGTCAAATTGTCCATCGACACCTGCAGATTGTGCAGTAGGGCAGGCAATTTTGCCAACAACTCGGCTGTCTCTTGCGCAGAGAGAATATCTTCAATTGGAGAAATACGGGGAACTAACAACTTCATATGCCTTAACAATGATTTGAGTTGGAAAACAGTAGAAAATCCATTCCTTCATAAATGTATTCGATGATAAGAGCTGAACCTCTGGTAAAATTAAAATGACATCAATACAACAACCAAACTTACATTTACTCAAGACTAGGATAACTGAAAATCAAATCCTCAACTTATTGTCATTAACAAATGTTACCTAGCCTCATGGTCTTAATTCTGAAATAAGAATGCCATGTAGCCTTCCAAACCACTAATACGAAATCTCGATTCGTTACTAATCTGTTGGATTTGCTAACAAAATAAAATCCTCACAAACAAACGAATCACGGAGATCGAACACAAGTTTCGATGCAACCACGTTCGGCGCCAACGTACTATATGTGCCCGCTGGCCGATGGTTTCGGGGAGCCACCGGTTTCAAATGGCCCTTCCGAGACCCTCTTCCAGTTAAAACACAAGTATGGGGGATGATACATTCATAGGCTGGTGTAGCACAAAAGTCTGCACTCGGGGGTGTCGGGAATTAGTGAGGTTCGATCTTTAACCAGCTCAGAGGAATGCATCGATAACAAAACTAAACAAGAAAAGAGAGGTCAGTCTTAGGTTAAAATCACAAATAAATTTTATTCAGAATAGATCCCTAGCCTAGCATGAGAGTTGCAAACGGCTAGTCCGATACTATTCTGCCCTGAAAGAAATATACAAAAATCCTAAACAAGATCTAAATTACTCTCATGGTCCTAATACAAAATTCGACAAAATGAACAAGCTAAGAGAATGGCACGTAAGATCGGCCCTAAGCAATTACATCGAAATAACTTACGGGTGGATCAAACATCAAAAGAATCTACAGCCAAGCAAGACATTTACTTGTTTACAAATACTAGAACATTTACATTTAGTAGCAAGGGGAAAATTTGTCCTATGCTATGATGGTGCCATCTCTAACATTTATCTGTAGAGTTAAGTGTTTAGCTAGTCCTAAATATTATTAATTAATAAACGAGATGCGTTTATTACTAAGAAAATCAAGCTATGTGCACAATGTTGGTGAATAAAAAAAAACTATGCTAATACAACACAAATGAATACAATAATTCAGCACTCCTATGGCTGTGCAATTGGCACTGCCTGCGTACTCGATTTGTTACTGTTTGTAACAAACGGTCATAGTGTCAAAGTGTTAAGAAAATAGAAAAATACAGGAAAGCATGCAAAAGAGATAATAATTAAGCAATTACATCGAATCATATTGCTACTAATCTGATGTGTGTGCTTCAGTTATCACATCACCAATTAGTGGTCGACTAATCATGTGAAAATGTATCAAAATGTATATACAATAGCTTAACAGTATCTAAGTGTTAACATTTGGTCCAGAAAAATAGATTATTTTTAATGTTTATACATTTTATTTAGGTTCAGTGGGGAATTATAAGATTTGTTAGTTTTCAAAAACCTATTATTGATTATTAAAGTTTCACACAATTATTTATTCCTGACAGTATTTTTGTTCAGTTTATGGACCTTTAAAACCGTTCAGTGTAATCAAGTAACGTGTGTATCCAGCTTAAGCAAATAACTCAATAGGTCAATAGCTTACGAGACACCCTGTGTCTTCACCAATATTTCATCACACTTATTAGACATCCTATGTCTTCACCAATTACTTTACTCTTATATCGGATCCATTGATCCAGGCGCCATCGGTTTTCGTACGACTTTAGTTAGTTCATTACCACCGATATAACCACAATAAAAATGTCGGAGGTATTCATCCACCGTCACGACTCATATAATATTCTTATTTTACAAAAGTGTGGAATCCTAATTGATACACGTTTGAATTGCTGGTAATAAAGATTACGGTATGTGTACAAAACGCATTCTGACAACGTTTTAAATAAACAAGAAGGTTTCTGATACAAGCTAACTGTGTGTGTGCATTTATAAAATTGCCTCTTCCCTGAATAAATCGAACCTGCGTTCATTTGGTTACAAAATACAATTACATTCATTGCCTGTGTGGCTTCTTTTAAAGAAATAAACCTGTTTTCAAGTATTGATCTGGCCAATAAATGTGAATAACGGAACTCTGCAATCCACTTGTAATAATGTCTAGAATCTCACAGCCTTCTAAAACAAAATACTAATCCACTGCCTAGAATCGAGTGTGCTGTGTAGTGAACTTGGCTCGTAACCTTGGCCTTGATTTAACATTGTCAAACTAGTTTATTTGTCATCAGCCTGACAAAATAAAAGTTGATAATACTTGTTTTAAATGATACGAATGAGCATTGAAAATCCAGCATTTCTGGCTTCTATAAATGTTCAATAAACTATTATTGTTCACACGCGTCTTATAATTAGCTACCTGGATTGTGCACTAAATAAATGAACCCAAAATAAACTAAGTCTACTGTTTTCCACTCTTACAATACGCTATAAATATTTGATCTCACTTACAGATTCAGCGTCACTTGGTTCGAGTCCCGCCATGAGATGTTGTATGCGGTCTCGTGTATGGCTTTAGGTTACCATTTCATTGTGTCTGGACATCCTCGTCGCCAATTCCCCACACATGATTTAGCAATCACATGCCATCGCGTGGTTGGAGTTGTATCTGAAGATCTGCTGGTTTATCATTATTGCGATGTTAGCGTTGGTAAAAATGTAGCACATAATTAAATAGAACTGTCGCGCACTGCAGCTAATATACGGTAAAATATTGCCCATTTTCACTCCGCCACTGGCTCTAGCCTCTGTCGCTTGTGCGACACTCACTCGTGACTTGCACTGATATTAACACTAGAAAATATTAACAAAAAAATAAATCAAAATCACTGTCCATCCGGCAAATAGAGATTGTACTTGTAGATTTTGTATAGTTACAAAGTTAATTAAATACACAGTTTGTAGAACACTGAAATATGTGTGTGTGCGTGGGAATGAGACCATGCGGTCGCAATGTTTTCTTCAGACAAGTCCATCATTTCACCTCGAATAATAATAATATATTTCACAGTTCTCGTAGTGGTGAATGTCTTCAATCCTTCAATTACTACACAATGCCATGATGGCTATCCATATGAAAGTTATTCGTAGATTTTTCCTGCCACATGGTTTCCCTTCACTTGTGCTCCTACATGCACATGTTGTCTCTTTCACAGACGAATAGGAAACTGTTGTTACCAAATATGGCGTGCTCTCAGTACATGAGCTGGCCGCGTAAATTGATAGTTTCTTCGATTTACGAAGTATGCTGTACTTCAAATATGCCGAATTACTTGGTTATAATTATAGTTGATTTTTGGAATGTGAAAAATAAGTAAAAATATAATCATCTGCGATATTGCTTCAGCTTCTTCCCGCCGCTCGCAGGGTTTGTTCAGTTACAATTCAGCATAAGTTTTAGTCTCTGTTGGCTGAGCAAACATGCGTCAACGGGCGCATACATCTCCACGTCAAGTAAAGAAAAATTGTGGAAGTCAATTTTTATTTCAGCCAATTACCAATCCTTGATTTGACTTCGTGCACGATCCATTCTGTCGGTGATCCGGTGATATTCTTCATCACTCATGCGATTGTCTTCACCTGCTGGTTCAATCTCAATGTTGTGAACATCAGCTGTCGTAACTTTCCTGTTATTCTCACGACATTTGTCATTTCCATCTCCTCTTCTGTCTGGTTCTTCGTCTACTGCATTTTTCTTCTCCGTTCCTGAATGTATCGTCGACTTTCATTAGCCTTACCTCTCCAATAATTGTCGTATTGGAAACGAGAATCATTTTCACTTCGGTCACCGCCACTGTGTCTGTAATCTCTTCTGGGATTATCAGTGTATCGGTCATTTCGATCCTCACGATCACGTGGCTGTCCTTTATAATAACGGTTGAAATTAGCGTTGTTATTGTTATGGTTATTACTACGACGATTTTTGTTGTAATTGTTGGTTCTATTTTGATATCTGTTCTGGTAATTCTTGTTGATTGTATCAAATCGACGATTCCTTGCATAAGGTGTATTGTCTTTACGATAATCACGGAAATCTCTCCTTCTATCTGGTCCCTCGTGATTTTGACGATTATTTGTTCGACGATTTTCTGTAGTTTGTACAGTCTGACTGGTTCTGTCCACTGAAGTTACATTTACATCATGTGTGCTCCTATGGTTAGGTGTAGGTGCAAATTGTTCGTGACTGCTATCCAGTTTTCTAAGAAATTCGTCACATTTCATAAATGTATTTGCATCTGACGGGATGAGTAACCTTTGTACTTCCATAGGGTATTGTCTTCTAATGGTTTGGACAAGTTCTAATTCGGACAAAGGGGGTTCCAAACATTGCAATTTCGAAAGCTGACTTGCGAAGTAGGTAGCGTACTCAGTTGTTTGAGTACTAGCGTACCTCTTATTGTACATTTCCGCCCTTATATTTTGCTGAAGTTCCAAAGACCAATAAGTCATAAGGAATGCTACTTTAAATTTCTGATAATTGTGGAATGAGTATCTGAATGCCTTGAACCAGGTTAACGGGCTGTTCTCAAGGTATTTTTCGACAGTCCGTAACTCCCTGTCTGGTGTTACCATAGTTTCTTTCATGTATGACTCCAAGTTTCTCAGAAAATCTACCGGTGTAACGGAATTGGAATTATTGAATTTTGCCGGTCGATCTTCATGGCTTCTCAAATACACAATATTCGAGTACTGAGTTTGACCATAGTTCGGCGTGACATTAAAGTTAGGTGTCAGCCCATAATTCGGCGTTATGTTAGCATTCGGTGTCACAAATTGTGATGTTGTCCTAAATGGATTATAACCTTGGTTTTTCATCGGAATATTCGGTTTCGATATGTTAGTCGCAGTGTTTGTAGATGGTACACCCTCTCTATTAGGTTTTAATAGACGATTGATGCGTTCATCTATTTCGGCGTATTCTAACACTTTCTCAGGTTGCTTATTAATTATAGCATTCATCTGCGATTCTATCTGCTCAAATCTTCCTTCAATGCGATTATCGAATTCTTTCTGTTTCCCATCCTGTTCCTCAAGGTAAGCATCTAATGTTTTTGCTACGTATTGGTTGGATCTGTGATTGTTCTCACGGGATTCCTCTCGAATCGCTTCAATGTCTGTAGCTAAGTCCTGTTTTATTTTGCTGACTTCAGCCTCCACCTTCTCTACTTTGCTTGCTACACGTTTGGTATTCATGTGTACGGCAAATGCTATGCCTCTAGTTAGTTTTAATCCAGAGTTAACTATAGCCACATCAGCTTTTAACACACCCACGTACGTGTTAACTTCTTCCATATGCTGTTCCACGGAGTTAACCTAGTACTAACGATTTCTTTTGCATTAGCGACTTCACTCCTGACTGATTCGATGTTATCATTCATCTCCGTCTGAACGTCTTTGAGTTTTTAATTTATCTCAGATCTATTTGTGCGTATCTCCTGTTTTATTCCCTCTAAGTGTGCGTGATATTCCGTGCGATAAGTTTCCATCTCTGCACGCAAATCATCACTAACCTTATTGATTGTGACAGTAATTTCGGCTTTAACATTGGCAATGTCCTCTGGCACTTCAACTACATTCTGTGCCATATCTGCCCTAATGTTATTGTCTAACAGTGTCATGTCAGCTGTAATAATTGTAGTAATGTTGTTACTAGTTTGTAACAGAGTAGCTGTAGCATTGTTACTGTTCTCAATCACATCTACCCTCAAAGTTTCATAGTTTTGTGTGATCTCAGCCCTTAAATTATCACTGTTTTGTGTCACATCGGCCCTAACAGTTTTTATGTTTTCAGTAACATTATTAATATCTGCCCTTAAGTTTTCATTATTTTGAGCCATGTCTGTCCTAACATTGTTTATATCAGCTCTGAGATCATTATTGTTTCGTGTCAAATTGTCCATCGACACCTGCAGATTGTGCAGTAGGGCAGGCAATTTTGCCAACAACTCAGCTGTCTCTTGCGCAGACAGAATATCTTCAATTGGAGAAATACGGGGAACTAACAACTTCATATGCCTTAACAATGATTTGAGTTGGAAAACAGTAGAAAATCCATTCCTTCATAAATGTATTCGATGATAAGAGCTGAACCTCTGGTAAAATTAAAATGACATCAATACAACAACCAAACTTACATTTACTCAAGACTAGGATAACTGAAAATCAAATCCTCAACTTATTGTCATTAATAAATGTTACCTAGCCTCATGGTCTTAATTCTGAAATAAGAATGCCATGTAGCCTTCCAAAACACTAATACGAAATCTCGATTCGTTACTAATCTGTTGGATTTGCTAACAAAATAAAATCCTCACAAACAAACGAATCACGGAGATCGAACACAAGTTTCGATGCAACCACGTTCGGCGCCAACGTACTATATGTGCCCGCTGGCCGATGGTTTCGGGGAGCCACCGGTTTCAAATGGCCCTTCCGAGACCCTCTTCCAGTTAAAACACAAGTATGGAAGATGATACATTCATAGGCTGGTGTAGCACAAAAGTCTGCACTCGGGGGTGTCGGGAATTAGTGAGGTTCGATCTTTAACCAGCTCAGAGGAATGCATCGATAACAAAACTAAACAAGAAAAGAGAGGTCAGTCTTAGGTTAAAATCACAAAAATTTTTTATTCAGAATAGATCCCTAGCCTAGCATGAGAGTTGCAAACGGCTAGTCCGATACTATTCTGCCCTGAAAGAAATATACAAAAATCCTAAACAAGATCTAAATTACTCTCATGGTCCTAATACAAAATTCGACGAAATGAACAAGCTAAGAGAATGGCACGTAAGATCGGCCCTAAGCAATTACATCGAAATTACTTACGGGTGGATCAAACATCAAAAGAATCTACAGCCAAGCAAGACATTTACTTGTTTACAAATACTAGAACATTTACATTTAGTAGCAAGGGGAAAATTTGTCCTATGCTATGATGGTGCCATCTCTAACATTTATCTGTAGAGTTAAGTGTTTAGCTAGTCCTAAATATTATTAATTAATAAACGAGATGCGTTTATTACTAAGAAAATCAAGCTATGTGCACAATGTTGGTGAATAAAAAAAACTATGCTAATACAACACAAATGCATACAATAATTCAGCACTCCTATGGCTGTGCAATTGGCACTGCCTGCGTACTCGATTTGTTACTGTTTGTAACAAACGGTCATAGTGTCAAAGTGTTAAGAAAATAGAAAAATATAGGAACGCCTGCAAATGCGATAGTAATTAAGCAATTACATCGAATCATATTGCTACTAATCTGATGTGTGTGCTTCAGTTATCACATCACCAATTAGTGGTCGACTAATCATGTGAAAATGTATCAAAATCTATCTACAATAGCTTAACAGTATCTAAGTGTTAACATTTGGTCCAGAAAAATAGATTATTTTTAATGTTTATACATTTTATTTAGGTTCAGTGGGGAATTATAAGATTTGTTAGTTTTCAAAACCCTATTTTTGATTATCAAAGTTTCACACAATTATTTATTCCTGACAGTACTGTTGTTCAGTTTATGGACCTTTAAAAGCGTTCAGTGTAATCAAGTAACGTGTGTATCCAGCTTAAGCAAATAACTCAATAGGTCAATAGCTTACGAGACACCCTGTGTCTTCACCAATATTTCATCACACTTATTAGACATCCTATGTCTTCACCAATTACTTTACTCTTATTTCGGATCCATTGATCCAGGCGCCTTCGGTTTTCGTACGACTTTAGTTAGTTCATTACCACCGATATAACCACAATAAAAATGTCGGAGGTATTCATCCATCGTCACGACTCATATAATATTCTTATTTTACAAAAGTGTGGAATCCTAATTGATACACGTTTGAATTGCTGGTAATAAAGATTACGGTATGTGTACAAAACGCATTCTGACAACGTTTTAAATAAACAAGAAGGTTTCTGATACAAGCTAACTGTGTGTGTGCATTTATAAAATTGCCTCTTCCCTGAATAAATCGAACCTGCGTTCATTTGGTACAAAATACAATTACATTCATTGCCTGTGTGGCTTCTTTTAAAGAAATAAACCTATTTTCAAGTATTGATCTGGCCAATAAATGTGAATAACGGAACTCTGAAATCCACTTGTAATAATGTCAAGAATCTCACAGCCTTCTAAAACAAAATACTAATCCACTGCCTAGAATCGAGTGTGCTGTGTAGTGAACTTGGCTCGTAACCTTGGCCTTGATTTAACATTGTCAAACTAGTTTATTTGTCATCAGCCTGACAAAATAAAAGTTGATAATACTTGTTTAAATGATACGAATGAGCATTGAAAATCCAGCATTTCTGGCTTCTATAAATGTTCAAGAAACTATTATTGTTCACACGCGTCTTATAATTAGCTACCTGCATTGTGCACTAAATAAATGAACCCAAAATAAACTAAGTCTACTGTTTTCCACTCTTACAATACGCTATAAATATTTGATCTCACTTACAGATTCAGCGTCACTTGGTTCGAGTCCCGCCATGAGATGTTGTATGCAGTCTCGTGTATGGCTTTAGGTTACCATTTCATTGTGTCTGGACATCCTCGTCGCCAATTCCCCACACATGATTTAGCAATCACATGCCATCGCGTGGTTGGAGTTGTATCTGAAGATCTGCTGGTTTTTCATTATTGCGATGTTAGCGTTGGTAAAAATGTAGCACATAATTAAATAGAACTGTCGCGCACTGCAGCTAATATGCGGTAAAATATTGCCCATTTTCACTCCGCCACTGGCTCTAGCCTCTGTCGCTTGTGCGACACTCACTCGTGACTTGCACTGATATTTACACAAGAAAATATTAACAAAAAAATAAATCAAAATCACTGCCCATCCGGCAAATAGAGATTGTACTTGTAGATTTTGTATAGTTACAAAGTTAATTAAATACACAGTTTGTAGAACACTGAAATATGTGTGTGTGCGTGGGAATGAGACCATGCGGTCGCAATGTTTTCTTCAGACAAGTCCATCATTTCACCTCGAATAATAATAATATATTTCACAGTTCTCGTAGTGGTGAATGTCTTCAATCCTTCAATTACTACACAATGCCATGATGGCTATCCATATGAAAGTTATTCGTAGATTTTTCCTGCCACATGGTTTCCCTTCACTTGTGCTCCTACATGCACATGTTGTTTCTTCCACAGACGAATAGGAAACTGTTGTTACCAAATATGGCGTGCTCTCAGTACATGAGCTGGCCGCGTAAATTGATAGTTTCTTCGATTTACGAAGTATGCTGTACTTCAAATATGCCGAATTACTTGGTTATAATTATAGTTGATTTTTGGAATGTGAAAAATAAGTAAAAATATAATCATCAGCGATATTGCTTCAGCTTCTTCCCGCCGCTCGCAGGGTTTGTTCAGTTACAATTCAGCATAAGTTTTAGTCTCTGTTGGCTGAGCAAACATGCGTCAACGGACGCATACATCTCCACGTCAAGTAAATAAAAATTGTGGAAGTCAATTTTTATTTCAGCCAAATACCAATCCTTGGTTTGACTTCGTGCACGATCCATTCTGTCGGTGATCCGGTGATATTCTTCATCACTCATGCGATTGTCTTCACCTGCTGGTTCAATCTCAATGTTGTGAACATCAGCTGTCGTAACTTTCCTGTTATTCTCACGACATTTGTCATTTCCATCTCCTCTTCTGTCTGGTTCTTCGTCTACTGCATTTTTCTTCTCCGTTCCTGAATGTATCGTCGACTTTCATTAGCCCTACCTCTCCAATAATTGTCGTATTGGAAACGAGAATCATTTTCACTTCGGTCACCGCCACTGTGTCTGTAATCTCTTCTGGGATTATCAGTGTATCGGTCATTTCGATCCTCACGATCACGTGGCTGTCCTTTATAATAACGGTTGAAATTAGCGTTGTTATTGTTATGGTTATTACTACGACGTTTTTTGTTGTAATTGTTGGTTCTATTTTGATATCTGTTCTGGTAATTCTTGTTGATTGTATCAAATCGACGATTCCTTGCATAAGGTGTATTGTCTTTACGATAATCACGGAAATCTCTCCTTCTATCTGGTCCCTCGTGATTTTGACGATTATTTGTTCGACGATTTTCTGTAGTTTGTACAGTCTGACTGGTCCTGTCCACTGAAGTTACATTTACATCATGTGTGCTCCTATGGTTAGGTGTAGGTGCAAATTGTTCGTGACTGCTATCCAGTTTTCTAAGAACTTCGTCACATTTCATAAATGTATTTGCATCTGACGGGATGAGTAACCTTTGTACTTCCATAGGGTATTGTCTTCTAATGGTTTGGACAAGTTCTACTTCGGACAAAGGGGGTTCCAAACATTGCAATTTCGAAAGCTGACTTGCGAAGTAGGTAGCGTACTCAGTTGTTTGAGTACTAGCGTACCTCTTATTGTACATTTCCGCCCTTATATTTTGCTGACGTTCCAAAGACCAATAAGTCATAAGGAATGCTTCTTTAAATTTCTGATAATTGTGGAATGAGTATCTGAATGCCTTGAACCAGGTTAACGGGCTGTTCTCAAGGTATTTTTCGATAGTCCGTAACTCCCTGTCTGGTGTTACCATAGTTTCTTTCATGTATGACTCCAAGTTTCTCAGAAAATCTACCAGTGTAACGGAATTGGAATTATTGAATTT
This sequence comes from Meconema thalassinum, assembly GCA_946902985.2. Classification (NCBI taxonomy): domain Eukaryota; kingdom Metazoa; phylum Arthropoda; class Insecta; order Orthoptera; family Tettigoniidae; genus Meconema; species Meconema thalassinum. Next base: position 13,966,755 of record CAMPQE020000048.1, on the reverse strand, counting down.
TGCCGGTCGATCTTCATGGCTTCTCAAATACACAATATTCGAGTACTGAGTTTGACCATAGTTCGGCGTGACATTAAAGTTAGGTGTCAGCCCATAATTCGGCGTTATGTTAGCATTCGGTGACACAAATTGTGATGTTGTCCTAAATGGATTATAACCTTGGTTTTTCATCGGAATATTCGGTTTCGCTATGTTAATCGCAGTGTTTGTAGATGGTACACCCTCTCTATTAGGTTTTAATAGACGATTGATGCGTTCATCAATTTCGGCGTATTCTAACACTTTCTCAGGTTGCTTATTAATTATAGCATTCATCTGCGATTCTATCTGCTCAAATCTTCCTTCAATGCGATTATCGAATTCTTTCTGTTTCCCATCCTGTTCCTCAAGGTAAGCATCTAATGTTTTGCTACGTATTGGTTGGATCTGTGATTGTTCTCACGAGATTCCTCTCGAATCGCTTCAATGTCTGTAGCTAAGTCCTGTTTTATTTTGCTGACTTCAGCCTCCACCTTCTCTACTTTGCTTGCTACACGTTTGGTATTCATGTGTACGGCAAATGCTATGTCTCTAGTTAGTTTTAATCCAGAGTTAACTATAGCCACATTAGCTTTTAACACACCCACGTACGTGTTAACTTCTTCCATATGCTGTTCCACGGAGTTAATCCTAGTACTAACGATTTATTTTGCATTAGTGACTTCACTCCTGACTGATTCGATGTTATCATTCATCTCCGTCTGAACGTCTTTGAGTTTTTAATTTATCTCAGATCTATTTGTGCGTATCTCCTGTTTTATTCCCTCTAAGTGTGCGTGATATTCCGTGCGATACGTTTCCATCTCTGCACGCAAATCATCACTAACCTTATTGATTGTGACAGTAATTTCGGCTTTAACATTGGCAATGTCCTCTGGCACTTCAACTACATTCTGTGCCATATCTGCCCTAATGTTATTGTCTAACAGTGTCATGTCAGCTGTAATATTTGTAGTAATGTTGTTACTAGTTTGTAACAGAGTAGCTGTAGCATTGTTACTGTTCTCATTCACATCTACCCTTAAAGTTTCATAGTTTTGTGTGATCTCAGCCCTTAAATTATCACTGTTTTGTGTCACATCGGCCCTAACAGTTTTTATGTTTTCAGTAACATTATTAATATCTGCCCTTAAGTTTTCATTATTTTGAGCCATGTCTGTCCTAACATTGTTTATATCAGCTCTGAGATCATTATTGTTTCGTGTCAAATTGTCCATCAACACCTGCAGATTGTGCAGTAGGGCAGGCAATTTTGCCAACAACTCGGCTGTCTCTTGCGCAGACAGAATATCTTCAATTGGAGAAGTACGGGGAACAAACAACTTCATATGCCTTAACAATGATTTGAGTTGGAAAACAGTAGAAAATCCATTCCTTCATAAATTTATTCGATGATAAGAGCTGAACCTCTGGTAAAATTAAAATGACATCAATACAACAACCAAACTAACATTTACTCAAGAGTAGGATAACTGAAAATCAAATTGTTAACTTATTGTCATTAATAAATATTACGTAGCCTCATGGTCTTAATTCTGAAATATGAATGCCATGTAGCCTTCCAAAACACTAATACGAAATCTCGATTCGTTACTAATCTGTTGGATTTGCTAACAAAATAAAATCCTCACAAACAAACGAATCACGGAGATCGAACACAAGTTTCGATGCAACCACGTTCGGCGCCAACGTACTATATGTGCCCGTTGGCCGATGGTTTCGGGGAGCCACCGGTTTCAAATGGCCCTTCCGAGACCCTCTTCCAGTTAAAACACAAGTATGGGGGATGATACATTCATAGGCTCGTGTAGCACAAAAGTCTGCACTCGGGGGTGTCGGGAATTAGTGAGGTTCGATCTTTAACCAGCTCAGAGGAATGCATCGATAACAAAACTAAACAAGAAAAGAGAGGTCAGTCTTAGGTTAAAATCACAAATAAATTATATTCAGAATAGATACCTAGCCTAGCATGAGAGTTGCAAACGGCTAGTCCGATACTATTCTGCCCTGAAAGAAATATACAAAAATCCTAAACAAGATCTAATTTACTCTCATGGTCCTAATACAAAATTCGACAAAATGAACAAGCTAAGAGAATGGCACGTAAGATCGGCCCTAAGCAATTACATCGAAATAACTTACGGGTGGATCAAACATCAAAAGAATCTACAGCCAAGCAAGACATTTACTTGTTTACAAATACTAGAACATTTACATTTAGTAGCAAGGGGAAAATTTGTCCTATGCTATGATGGTGCCATCTCTAACATTTATCATTAGAGTTAAGTGTTTAGCTAGTCATAAATATTATTAATTAATAAACGAGATGCGTTTATTACTAAGAAAATCAAGCTATGTGCACAATGTTGGTGAATAAAAAAAACTATGCTAATACAACACAAATGCATACAATAATTCAGCACTCCTATGGCTGTGCAATTGGCACTGCCTGCGTACTCGATTTGTTACTGTTTATAACAAACGGTCATAGTGTCAAAGTGTTAAGAAAATAGAAAAATATAGGAACGCCTGCAAATGCGATAGTAATTAAGCAATTACATCGAATCATATTGCTACTAATCTGATGTTTGTGCTTCAGTTATCACATCACCAATTAGTGGTCGACTAATCATGTGAAAATGTATCAAAATGTATCTACAATAGCTTAACAGTATCTAAGTGTTAACATTTGGTCCAGAAAAATAGATTATTTTTAATGTTTATACATTTTATTTAGGTTCAGTGGGGAATTATAAGATTTGTTAGTTTTCAAAACCCTATTTTTGATTATTAAAGTTTCACACAATTATTTATTCCTGACAGTATTGTTGTTCAGTTTATGGACCTTTAAAAGCGTTCAGTGTAATAAAGTAACGTGTGTATCCAGCTTAAGCAAATAACTCAATAGGTCAATAGCTTACGAGACACCCTGTGTCTTCACCAATATTTCATCACACTTATTAGACATCCTATGTCTTCACCAATTACTTTACTCTTATTTCGGATCCATTGATCCAGGCGCCTTCGGTTTTGGTACGACTTTAGTTAGTTCATTACCACCGATATAACCACAATAACAATGTCGGAGGTATTCATCCACCGTCACGACTCATATAATATTCTTATTTTACAAAAATGTGGAAGCCTAATTGTACACGTTTGAATTGCTGGTAATAAAGATTATGTGTACAAAACGCATCCTGACAACGTTTTAAATAAACATGAAGGTTTCTGATACAAACTAACTGTGTGTGTGCATTTATAAAATTGCCTCTTCCCTGAATAAATCGAACCTGCGTTCATTTGGTTACAAAATACAATTGCATTCATTGCCTGTGTGGCTTCTTTTAAAGAAATAAACCTGTTTTCAAGTATTGATCTGGCCAATAAATGTGAATAACGGAACTCTGCAATCCCCTTGTAATAATGTCAAGAATCTCACAGCCTTCTAAAACAAAATACTAATCCACTGCCTAGAATCGAGTGTGCTGTGTAGTGAACTTGGCTCGTAACCTTGGCCTTGATTTAACATTGTCAAACTAGTTTATTTGTCATCAGCCTGACAAAAATAAAAGTTGATAATACTTGTTTTAAATGATAAGAATGAGCATTGAAAATCCAGCCTTCCTGGCTTCTATAAATGTTTAATAAACTATTATTGTTCACACGCGTCTTATAATTAGCTACCTGCATTGTGCACTAAATAAATGAACCCAAAATAAACTAAGTCTACTGTTTTCCACTCTTACAATACGCTATAAATATTTGATCTCACTTACAGATTCAGCGTCACTTGGTTCGAGTCCCGCCATGAGATGTGGTATGCGGTCTCGTATATGGCTTTAGGTTACCATTTCATTGTGTCTGGACATCCTCCGTCGCCAATTCCCCACGCATGATTTAGCAATCACATGCCATCGCGAGGTTGGAGTTGTATCTGAAGATCTGCTGGTTTATCATTATTGCGATGTTAGCGTTGGTAAAAATGTAGCACATAATTAAATAGAACTGTCGCGCACTGCAGCTAATATGCGGTAAAATATTGCCCATTTTCACTCCGCCGCTGTCTCTAGCCTCTGTCGCTTGTGCGACACTCACTCGTGACTTGCACTGATATTTACACAAGAAAATATTAACAAAAAATAAATCAAAATCACTGCCCATCCGGCAAATAGAGATTGTACTTGTAGATTTTGTACAGTTACAAAGTTAATTAAATACACAGTTTGTAGAACACTGAAATATGTGTGTGTGAGTGGGAATGAGACCATGCGGTCGCAAAGTTTTCTTCAGACAAGTCCATCATTTCACCTCGAATAATAATAATATATTTCACAGTTCTCGTAGTGGTGAATGTCTTCAATCCTTCAATTACTACACAATGCCATGATGGCTATCCATATGAAAGTTATTCGTAGATTTTTCCTGCCACATGGTTTCCCTTCACTTGTGCTCCTACATGCACATGTTGTCTCTTTCACAGACGAATAGGAAACTGTTGTTACCAAATATGGCGTGCTCTCAGTACATGAGCTGGTCGCGTAAATTGATAGTTTCTTCGATTTACGAAGTATGCTGTACTTCAAATATGCCGAATTACTTGGTTATAATTATAGTTGATTTTTGGAATGTGAAAAATAAGTAAAAATATAATCATCAGCGATATTGCTTCAGCTTCTTCCCGCCGCTCGCAGGGTTTGTTCAGTTACAATTCAGCATAAGTTTTAGTCTCTGTTGGCTGAGCAAACATGCGTCAACGGGCGCATACATCTCCACGTCAAGTAAATAAAAATTGTGGAAGTCAATTTTTATTTCAGCCAAATACCAATCCTTGGTTTGATTTCGTGCACGATCCATTCTGTCGGTGATCCGGTGATATTCTTCATCACTCATGCGATTGTCTTCACCTGCTGGTTCAATCTCAATGTTGTGAACATCAGCTGTCGTAACTTTCCTGTTATTCTCACGAAATTTGTCATTTCCATCTCCTCTTCTGTCTGGTTCTTCGTCTACTGCATTTTTCTTCTCCGTTCCTGAATGTATCGTCGACTTTCATTAGCCTTACCTCTCCAATAATTGTCGTATTGGAAACGAGAATCATTTTCACTTCGGTCACCGCCACTGTGTCTGTAATCTCTTCTGGGATTATCAGTGTATCGGTCATTTCGATCCTCACGATCACGTGGCTGTCCTTTATAATAACGGTTGAAATTAGCGTTGTTATTGTTATGGTTATTACTACGTCGATTTTTGTTGTAATTGTTGGTTCTATTTTGATATCTGTTCTGGTAATTCTTGTTGATTGTATCAAATCGACGATTCCTTGCATAAGGTGTATTGTCTTTACGATAATCACGGAAATCTCTCCTTCTATCTGGTCCCTCGTGATTTTGACGATTATTTGTTCGACGATTTTCTGTAGTTTGTACAGTCTGACTGGTTCTGTCCACTGAAGTTACATTTACATCATGTGTGCTCCTATGGTTAGGTGTAGGTGCGAATTGTTCGTGACTGCTATCCAGTTTTCTAAGAACTTCGTCACATTTCATAAATGTATTTGCATCTGACGGGATGAGTAACCTTTGTACTTCCATAGGGTATTGTCTTCTAATGGTTTGGACAAGTTCTAATTCGGACAAAGGGGGTTCCAAACATTGCAATTTCGAAAGCTGACTTGCGAAGTAGGTAGCGTACTCAGTTGTTTGAGTACTAGCGTACCTCTTATTGTACATTTCCGCCCTTATATTTTGCTGAAGTTCCAAAGACCAATAAGTCATAAGGAATGCTACTTTAAATTTCTGATAATTGTGGAATGAGTATCTGAATGCCTTGAACCAGGTTAACGGGCTGTTCTCAAGGTATTTTTCGACAGTCCGTAACTCCCTGTCTGGTGTTACCATAGTTTCTTTCATGTATGACTCCAAGTTTCTCAGAAAATCTACCGGTGTAACGGAATTGGAATTATTGAATTTTGCCGGTCGATCTTCATGGCTTCTCAAATACACAATATTCGAGTACTGAGTTTGACTATAGTTCGGCGTGACATTAAAGTTAGGTGTCAGCCCATAATTCGGCGTTATGTTAGCATTCGGTGTCACAAATTGTGATGTTGTCCTAAATGGATTATAACCTTGGTTTTTCATCGGAATATTCGGTTTCGCTATGTTAGTCGCAGTGTTTGTAGATGGTACACCCTCTCTATTAGGTTTTAATAGACGATTGATGCGTTCATCCATTTCGGCGTATTCTAACACTTTCTCAGGTTGCTTATTAATTATAGCATTCATCTGCGATTCTATCTGCTCAAATCTTCCTTCAATGCGATTATCGAATTCTTTCTGTTTCCCATCCTGTTCCTCAAGGTAAGCATCTAATGTTTTTGCTACGTATTGGTTGGATCTGTGATTGTTCTCACGAGATTCCTCTCGAATCGCTTCAATGTCTGTAGCTATGTCCTGTTTTATTTTGCTGACTTCAGCCTCCACCTTCTCTACTTTGCTTGCTACACGTTTGGTATTCATGTGTACGGCAAATGCTATGCCTCTAGTTAGTTTTAATCCAGAGTTAACTATAGCCACATCAGCTTTTAACACACCCACGTACGTGTTAACTTCTTCCATATGCTGTTCCACGGAGTTAATCCTAGTACTAACGATTTCTTTTGCATTAGCGACTTCACTCCTGACTGATTCGATGTTATCATTCATCTCCGTCTGAACGTCTTTGAGTTTTTAATTTATCTCAGATCTATTTGTGCGTATCTCCTGTTTTATTCCCTCTAAGTGTGCGTGATATTCCGTGCGATAAGTTTCCATCTCTGCACGCAAATCCTCACTAACCTTATTGATTGTGACAGTAATTTCGGCTTTAACATTGGCAATGTCCTCTGGCACTTCAACTACATTCTGTGCCATATCTGCCCTAATGTTATCGTTTAACAGTGTCATGTCAGCTGTAATATTTGTAGTAATGTTGTTACTAGTTTGTAACAGAGTAGCTGTAGCATTGTTACTGTTCTCATTCACATCGACCCTCAAAGTTTCATAGTTTTGTGTGATCTCAGCCCTTAAATTATCACTGTTTTGTGTCACATCGGCCCTAACAGTTTTTATATTTTCAGTAACATTATTAATATCTGCCCTTAAGTTTTCATTATTTTGAGCCATGTCTGTCCTAACATTGTATATATCAGCTCTGAGATCATTATTGTTTCGTGTCAAATTGTCCATCGACACCTGCAGATTGTGCAGTAGGGCAGGCAATTTTGCCAACAACTCGGCTGTCTCTTGCGCAGACAGAATATCTTCAATAGGAGAAATACGCGGAACTGACAACTTCATATGCCTTAACAATGATTTGAGTTGGAAAACAGTAGAAAATCCATTCCTTCATAAATTTATTCGATGATAAGAGCTGAACCTCTGGTAAAATTAAAATGACATCAATACAACAACCAAACTTACATTTACTCAAGACTAGGATAACTGCAAATCAAATCCTCAACTTATTGTCATTAATAAATTTTACCTAGCCTCATGGTCTTAATTCGGAAATAAGAATGCCATGTAGCCTTCCAAAACACTAATACGAAATCTCGATTCGTTACTAATCTGTTGGATTTGCTAACAAAATAAAATCCTCACAAACAAACGGATCACGGAGATCGAACACAAGTTTCGATGCAACCACGTTCGGCGCCAACGTACTATATGTGCCCGTTGGCCGATGGTTTCGGGGAGCCACCGGTTTCAAATGGCCCTTCCGAGACCCTCTTCCAGTTAAAACACAAGTATGGGGGATGATACATTCATAGGCTGGTGTAGCACAAATGTTTGCACTCGGGGGTGTCGGGAATTAGTGAGGTTCGATCTTTAACCAGCTCAGAGGAATGCATCGATAACAAAACTAAACAAGAAAAGAGAGGTCAGTCTTAGGTTAAAATCACAAATAAATTTTATTCAGAATAGATCCCTAGCCTAGCATGAGAGTTGCAAACGGCTAGTCCGATACTATTCTGCCCTGAAGGAAACATACAAAAATCCTAAACAAGATCTAAATTACTCTCATGGTCCTAATACAAAATTCGACAAAATGAACAAGCTAAGAGAATGGCACGTAAGATCGGCCCTAAGCAATTACATCGAAATAACTTACGGGTGGATCAAACATCAAAAGAATCTACAGCCAAGCAAGACATTTACTTGTTTACAAATACTAGAACATTTACATTTAGTAGCAAGGGGAAAATTTGTCCTATGCTATGATGGTGCCATCTCTAACATTTATCTGTAGAGTTAAGTGTTTAGCTAGTCCTAAATATCATTAATTAATAAACGAGATGCGTTTATTACTAAGAAAATCAAGCTATGTGCACAATGTTGGTGAATAAAAAAAACTATGCTAATACAACACAAATGTATACAATAATTCAGCACTCCTATGGCTGTGCAATTGGCACTGCCTGCGCACTCGATTTGTTACTGTTTGTAACAAACGGTCATAGTGTCAAAGTGTTAAGAAAATAGAAAAATATAAGAACGCCTGCAAATGCGATAGTAATTAAGCAATTACATCGAATCATATTGCTACTAATCTGATGTGTGTGCTTCAGTTATCACATCACCAATTAGTGGTCGACTAATCATGTGAAAATGTATCAAAATGTATCTACAATAGCTTAACAGTATCTAAGTGTTAACATTTGGTCCAGAAAAATAGATTATTTTTAATGTTTATACATTTTATTTAGGTTCAGTGGGGAATTATAAGATTTGTTAGTTTTCAAAACCCTATTTTTGATTATTAAAGTTTCACACAATTATTTATTCCTGACAGTATTGTTGTTCAGATTATGGACCTTTAAAAGCGTTCAGTGTATTCAAGTAACGTGTGTATCCAGCTTAAGCAAATAACTCTATAGGTCAATAGTTTACGAGACACCCTGTGTCTTCACCAATATTTCATCACACTTATTAGACATCCTATGTCTTCACCAATTACTTTACTCTTATTTCGGATCCATTGATCCAGGCGCCTTCGGTTTTGGTATGACTTTAGTTAGTTCATTACCACCGATATAACCACAATAAAAATGTCGGAAGTATTCATCCACCGTCACGACTCATATAATATTCTTATTCTACAAAAGTGTGGAATCCTAATTGATACACGATTGAATTGCTGGTAATAAAGATTATGTGTACAAAACGCATTCTGACAACGTTTTAAATAAACATGAAGGTTTCTGATAGAAGCTAACTGTGTGTGTGCATTTATAAAATTGCCTCTTCCCTGAATAAATCGAACCTGCGTTCATTTGGTTACAAAATACAATTACATTCATTGCCTGTGTGGCTTCTTTTAAAGAAATAAACCTATTTTCAAGTATTGATCTGGCCAATAAATGTGAATAACGGAACTCTGCATTCCACTTGTAATAATATCAAGAATCTCACAGCATTCTAAAACAAAATACTAATCCACTGCCTAGAATCGAGTGTGCTGTGTAGTGAACTTGGCTCGTAACTTTGGCCTTGATTTAACATTGTCAAACTAGTTTATTTGTCATCAGCCAGACAAAAATAAAAGTTGATAATACTTGTTTTAAATGATACGAATGAGCATTGAGAGTCCAGCCTTCCTGGCTTCTATAAATGTTTAATAAACTATTATTTTCCACACGCGTCTTATAATTAGCTACCTGCATTGTGCACTAAATAAATGAAACCAAAATAAACTAAGTCTACTGTTTTCCACTCTTACAATACGCTATAAATATTTGATCTCACTTACAGATTCAGCGTCACTTGGTTCGAGTCCCGCCATGAGATGTGGTATGCGGTCTCGTATATGGCTTTAGGTTACCATTTCATTGTGTCTGGACATCCTCCGTCGCCAATTCCCCACGCATGATTTAGTAATCACATGCCATCGCGAGGTTGGAGTTGTATCTGAAGATCTGCTGGTTTATCATTATTGCGATGTTAGCGTTGGTAAAAATGTAGCACATAATTAAATAGAACTGTCGCGCACTGCAGCTAATATGCGGTAAAATATTGCCCATTTTCACTCCGCCACTGGCTCTAGCCTCTGTCGCTTGTGCGACACTCACTCGTGACTTGCACTGATATTTACACAAGAAAATATTAACAAAAAATAAATCAAAATCACTGCCCATCCGGCAAATAGAGATTGTACTAGTAGATTTTGTACAGTTACAAAGTTAATTAAATACCCAGTTTGTAGAACACTGAAATATGTGTGTGTGAGTGGGAATGAGACCATGCGGTCGCAAAGTTTTCTTCAGACAAGTCCATAATTTCACCTCGAATAATAATAATATATTTCACAGTTCTCGTAGTGGTGAATGTCTTCAATCCTTCAATTATTACACAATGCCATGATGGCTATCCATAAGAAAGTTATTCGTAGATTTTTCCTGCCACATGGTTTCCTTTCACTTGTGCTCCAACATGCACATGTTGTCTCTTCCACAGACGAATAGGAAACTGGTGTTACCAAATATGGCGTGCTCTCAGTACATGAGCTGGCCGCGTAAATTGATAGTTTCTTCGATTTACGAAGTATGCTGTACTTCAAATATGCAGAATTACTTGGTTATAATTATAGTTGATTTTTGGAATGTGAAAAATAAGTAAAAATATAATCATACGCGATATTGCTTCAGCTCCTTCCTGCCGCTCGCAGGGGATGTTCAGTTACATTTCAGCATAAGTTTTAGTCTGTGTTGTCTGAGCAAACATGCGTCAACGGGCGCAATATATTGTTTCAAGATCCGGAGCACAGTTTGTGTGCTAGGATAAGTTTAATTTCATCGTGTAAGATAACATGAAATATATATGAGTGTATCTTTTTCTCTGACACGACTAGTTTTGAGGCAGGAAATATGTGTCCCTGAGTAACAGGAACCTAGGTTTTGAGGGCTATTTTACAACCTCCCGGATAACCCTCAGCTGCGTTCCTATAGCTCTGATAGGGTATGTATTTGCGTTCTACCAGCTCTGCTGGTTTTGTGCAAACTCGGGGAGGCGACAAGCAACTCCTCAATCTGAAGTCGCGGGCGGCAGTCTCCTGGATACGCGGAGTCATCACTAGGCAAACCTACGCGACGCAGTCGACTCCCTGCTGGCACAAACCAGGCAATCGTCCACGACGTTTGTTGTGCGGTTTGTGCCTCGCCTTTACATTGTACCCAGGAAACGCAGCCGCCACTTCGCAGAACACGTTTCGGTCCAGAACCTGAGTCAGCACCTCCACAGTCTTACATTAATCTTGCTGGTTACACCACCCATGAACCCATAGATGCCTCAGCCCAAGTTTTGGATCACTATCTACGATATATTTTTGGACACTGGCAACTTCATTTTCTAGCGCTGACATTTTTATTTCAACCTGGATCCAACAACAAAAACAATGACAAAAGTTTGTGCCCAAGGTGGGATTTGAACTACTTAACTCACCGAGATAATTCTTACGACTCTCACATCGCACTACTTGACGATATGAAGCACATAGGCAACTTTCCTCACACCGCTCCATGCTGCGAGAAGGCAGCGAAACCAAGTGGTTCAATATGTACATTGGTTGGAACAATGTATATGCAGGGGGTTCATCATTCCCAGGATACCTGGCTTTTGTTTGTAGGTGAACTGAGAGTAAACATTGCTATAAACACTGAATGTGTGTGCAGGTGTCTTGTCATCCCCAGGTACGCTGGTTAGGATCAGTAGGCCAAGGGAGTATATATATTGGTGATGGTTAATGAGAATATGTTAATCATCAGCTTCTATTTGCTATGGTCTACACGCTGACTAAGAAATCCAGCCTAACCAGGTTCATTGCTACTCTCCTGCAGAATCGGAGATATTTTGTGGGATTCCAGGGGCAACGCAGCCGATGGAGACTACAGGAGAATGGCCTACCCCAAGGAAGTGTTCTCGCTCCATTTCTGTTCAACGTGTATACAAATGACCAGCCGATAGCTCCCAACACCAGGAGTTTCTTGTACGCTGACGATCTCGCTCTTGCTACACAGTGTAAGGATTTTGCATCAGTGGAGAACAACCTCACGAGTGCCCTTAAGGATCTGTCCAAATATTATATTGCAAATCAAATGAAACCAAATCCCTCCGAGACACAAGTATGTGCCTTTCAGCTGAGAAACAGGGAATCCTTTCTTAAACTGAACGTAATATGGTCAGGAGTGGAACTGGAACACTGTTACACCCTAAAATTTCTAGAAGTGACACTGGACAGAGCTCTTATCTGCAAGAAACACTGTTTGAACACCAAGTCAAAAGTTCACACCAGGAATAATCTTCTGAGGAACCTGGCCGGATCACAATGGGGTAGTCAACCTGACCCTATTCGAACATCTGCAATGGCATTGTGTTATTCCGCTGCAGAGTACGCCTGCCCGGTTTGGTATAACTCAACTCATGCTTAACAGGTAGATGTAGCTCTCAATAAAACGTGTAGAACTATAACTGGATGCTTAAGATCAACACCACTGAGTGCCTTTACCAGCTCGCAGGAATAGCACCACCCTCTATTCGACGAGAAATAGCTGCAAACAAGGAAAGGAAGAAAGTTGTCCAGGAAGCAACCCATCCTCTACATGGGCATGAACTACATGCTCAGAGGCTGAAGTCTAGGAAGAGTTTCCTAAGAACATCCAAAGAATTGAAGACTACATGTGAAAAAGCCAGGCTAGAATTATGGAAAGCCAAGAATTCTCCTCTCCTGGGCTGGAAAAGGAAAGCCGAAACTTTACCTCCTGGTCATGATCAAGATTGGGTAAAATGGAAATCCTTTAATAGATTAAGATCAGGAGTGAGCAGATCTAAGATCAATCTTGCAAAGTGGGGCTACATTAAAATAGATGACATACAGTGTGACTGTGGAGAAGATCAGACTGTGAAACATATGCTTCAGTGTAGACTGTGCCCGACCTCCTGCACAGAACATGAACTTTATGAAGCATCACAGAATGCAGTGGAAGTTGCCAAGTTTTGGTCAAATATTACACAATGTTTGTAGTCATAGTATTTGTATGTCTTTTATATGATGTTTTCTGACTCGAGAATAATAATAATAATAATAATAATAATCAAGGTCATCGAGCCCGGTGTTCATGTGTGATAACCAGTGTCATTGTGATGGCTTAACTAATGTATTTTTAATTGGGGAGAAGGTTTCGATAGGAGGCGGCCATGATCTGAATTTAGGTACAATCCCAGCATTTCCTTAGAGTAGAAGTTGGGAAGCAACGGAAAACCAGTTTTAGGATGGCAGGGGTTGGAAACGAAGCCATTTCTTCTTACTTCTGATAAACAAGGTTCGGTATTACTACAGTGATTCTGCACCGTACTGAAGCAGCGAGTAGTTGTTATAATGGCATGAATGGTTTTGTATTGTACCAACTTTATTTAGATTCATTGCCTGTATTTAGTTGATTTATTATATTTTTTCTTTAATGTATTTATATGACGCCTTAGCTTACTTTCACTGTACATTTCCGGAAAAAGCATTAATATATTCCAGATATTATGATCATTATCAATAAATGGATTAGATTTTGCAAGGAAATTCACTGATTGTACATTTGTTTATTAGAACGAAAAGATGATGGAATCTCTGCTATTCAGGACATCCCACACAATCTGCTCGAAATGATGGAGTCCAGAACAAGAACTCAAATCGACTTGTGGTATATGAACTCTTGACCCCCGTTTCAACAAATAATTTATTCAAGCACGAGAAAGTTTGTTAATTAGTAAAAAGGTGGTGAGCAAGCCGTTTCAACAAATGAATGTTAAAACAGAAGTACTTACTTTCTTTGATTCTCAACGCAACGCATGGCGGGTACAACTAGTAGGTCATAAGTGCAATAACATTCATACTGGATAACATATCTATACTTGAATACTTCCAACAATTAAAACTCTGAATGAGCTGCCAACTACAAAGTGAATATCAATGTCCACTTAAGACAGACAAATACAAAAACGATCAACGACAAAAAAAATAAGAGTACGACTCATTTCGTCAACAAAATTTCTTCACATTCAATATTTTCAGTTTTCATACATTTAAAAAAATACTTCTTTTTGTTATATTGTCCACTTACTCATTTATACGATGTCCGCTTGCATCACTCTCTTCATCATGGATTTCTTCTTTTATATCCTAGCGACAAGAAAAAAATCTTTAATTTATTTGCTCTCATATTACGCTTCTACACAACCAATAACAAATAATGTAACTTCACAGCACAGGCCAATTTAGATTAAGGATTTATCAGGTGTACAACTGACTGAAATTACTTTCTTATTCGATCATATCTTACCGCATTATGCAATTCTCATCTAGATCTAAAATTTTTCAAAGATATCCCTCATTTTAATAAATGTGAATTAGACAGATCATTGGAAGATTTGAGCAGAAACATCTTCAGGCAGAGATGACATACCGATTGAATTGCCACGCACCATAAAATATGGAGGTCTGATCAGGTTATTTCACTTGGTGTGTAGGATTTATTATACAGGTGAATTCCCTTCTCATTTCAGGAAGTATGTTATCATCCCAATACCGAAGAAAACAGGAACTGACAGATGTAAAGATTACCATACAATCAGCTTGATCACTCATGCTTCAGTGATCCGGACTAGAATAACTTACAAGAGGATGGAAACACAGATAGAAACAGAGTTGGGTCAGGACCAGTTTGACTTCAGGAGAAACATAGGAACAAGGGACGCTATTCTCAGTCTTAATCTGATTTTGAGAGGCAGAACAAGGAAAGATATGAGAACGTTCATGGGATTCGTAGACCTACAATAGTCATTTTATAACGTTGATTGGAGCAAGTTGTTTGATATATCGAAAAAGATTGTAATAAAGTACAGGGATAAGATGGTGCTATACAATCTATACAGAAACCAGACATCGATAATTCAAGTCGAAGGACATGAGAGAAAGGTGTAAGGCAAGGCCGCAACTTATCACCCATACTTTTGAATGTATAAATTGAAGAAAAAAAAAAAGAAATGAAGGAAATAGGTGAAATATTCTAAGTAGGACGAGAGATTCAAAGACAAATAATTGCAACTCTGAGATTTGCTCATGACATCGTCATCTTAGCCGATAAACCAGAGGATTTGAATGAGCTTTAAATGGTATGGATTCGGTCTTGAGGAAGGAATTCATGATGAAAATGAATACATTTAAAACAATGATATTGGAATGCATCCGAAAGAAATTAGAACCCCTTATGCACGTCGAAATGGGCAGGCGAAAGGCTAAAGAAAGTAGGAGACTTCCGTTACTTAAGCAAAATAACCAGTGATGGACAAAACAAAGAGGGTTTAAAAAGGAGGTTGGCTCAGGCAACGAATGCATTTTTAGAAAAGAGGCATCTGTTGACATCGAATATAGATTTAGGTAATACGACGAGTACGAGAAGAGAGATGTGTCTGGCGACTGCTAACGAAGAGAAGAGATAGGTTGGTGTGACATATACTAAGACACCTAGGAAGGTTAGTTATGGAAGGTAGGGTCGAGGCAGGCGTGAAGATCTGGATTTCGCAGACGACATTTGTCTTATGGCACAACGGTACCGAGACATAGAAGATAAACTGGGGAGGTTGCAGAGAGAAGCAGAACGTGCAGGACTGATGATCAACACCGACAAGACCAAAGAGATGAGAATAAATTCTGACATCACGACTAGTTTGACAGTCAACGGAAAGGACATTGAGCGAGTTGAGTCCTTCCTCTACCTTGGAAGTATAGTCACAAATGATGGGGGAGCAGAGGAAGATGTTCGAAGCCTTTTCAATAGCAACGTAAAGTCGATTCTTCTCTACGGCTGTGAAACATGGAAAGTCACAAAACCGATCAACAAGCAGCTACAGGTGTTCATTAACGGATGTCTGCGTCGCATCATGAATGTGAGGTGGCCGGACATAATCTCAAAAGAAGATCTTTGGACCATCACCAATCAACAACCGATTAGCATCCAGATCAAGGAGAGGAAATGGCGCTGGATTGGTCCCACACTAAGGAAGCCGGACGGAGCTATTGCGAGGGCGGTGCTAGACTGGAATCCTCAAGGCGCCGGGAAGCGAGGTCGACCTAAGAAGACCTGGAGGAGGACGATCGAAAATGAAATTGCAGAGGTGGACAAGAACTGGAGTCAAGTGAAGAGATTGGCCAGAAACCGTACTGCGTGGAGAAATTTCGCCAAGGCCCTATGCTCCGGCCGGAATTAAGTAAGTAAGGGTCGAGGACAAGAACTGGAGTCAAGTGAAGAGATTGGCCAGAAACCGTACTGCGTGGAGAAATTTCGCCAAGGCCCTGTGCTCCGGAATTAAGTAAGTAAGGGTCGAGGACAAGAACTGGAGTCAAGTGAAGAGATTGGCCAGAAACCGTACTGCGTGGAGAAATTTCGCCAAGGCCCTGTGCTCCGGAATTAAGTAAGTAAGGGTCGAGGACAAGAACGGTAGGGATAGAGCAAGGTCAGCTTTGTAGAGATGAGGCCAAAACAACAACAAATTGAAGTGGGATTGAACATTTGGAAAACAATACTTAAAAAGAAGTAATAGGTTTAAGGGCTGAAAGAATTATTTTTGAATTTTCTAGCAGCAAGACTGTAAAAGCCTTTTATCTTACTGGTCCATCCATTTCTCCAATTTCATTCACAGCACATAATACATGCACATGTCACCTCCGTGACTTGGTCATCAATATTTGTACTAGCCCAGCTTTTAAGAATGAATGTATAAATCACTCATATATGCCATAAAAATAATATTCTACTTGAACAACTCAATAAAAAACTGCAACATGTATGACTAGGGCAGATACATATTCAAAAATCTTCCGGTAATCCAATTACAAGGAAGGAAGCTTTTCGTGACCGTTAATTATGCGATCATGAGCCACAAGACCTCCTTTTTAAGTGGAATCCGAACCACAGGACTTGGCATTTCACTTCGAAAATCACACATGTATTGACTGGGAATCGAACCCCGTCTACCTTGGAGAGAGGCAATTCTATTACAGTAAATGCCCCTAGAGAGAGTGATTTTTAGACTATTTAACATATATTTTGCCACTACATAGTGCATGAAACTGCAAGAAGTAAGCCTAGTGAATTCTCATTATATATCAACAGCAGTTATTAGACTTACTACAGGGCAGGGAAAAAGGATTGTTTTTCTACAAATAATAATAACCCTCCCGTTTGGCTGGGCTGCCAAGAAAGGTGAAATATAATGCGACAAGCCAACATGCATAATCGGATCGTTTGGTGTAACTTCCTCATACAGAAATACAAAGTTCACAACAGACAACTAATACAACGTGATTGTGCTTAGGATATGCTGGCTTCACATAATGTACCCTCCACCTATGAGCATAAGATATATCCTCCTTTACCTAAGTGAATACAGCAACGGCATACACAGAGGGAGGTCATGGGGTTGAGTCAAGCACAAGTAGGACAATATAATGCTTTACCATCAATCTTGACGTCGTCTATTTTCTGTACTTTCTACAACCTAATAGCAAACAGATGTCACTTGTCATCACTACGGTCTGAGTACACAATTCTGGAATCCCTAAATAGCATTGGTGAGAAGCAGACGGCGATCAGGTCATGTCCTTTATAAGATGCAAGTAGTAAACCAATAAGGTACTTACCTCTTTGAAATCTCCACCACTTGCTAAATATTGAGTTTCTGTTTTGATGCATGGAACAAACTCTTGTATAGAGAATTCTTCTATCTTAATATCCTCAGTGAGATCAGTATCATCCTGCAGAGAAATTACTTGTTCCACAAACACATTCCATTGCGTAGGTGGAATCAAATCTTATACAGGTTTCCATTACCTTGAATTCTTGCAAAAATTACGACATACACTACAAAACCTAGATAAGAAAGTCTGTAGAGAATGGTAGTTCACTGTTCAGAGTAAACATCCCAGACTTAGGTAACGTCACCAACTGATCTCAATATATATTTCTTGTCCCCGTTCACTTCTTTATAAACCGCACAAAGAACTGAATTCTATGTCAGACCACGAGACAACGCCGAGTCAATCTCCGACATTGTAAGCTGAGTACAAAACGAAAAACGAGATCAAAATTAATAGTATAAGGATTGAAGAAACAGACAATAACAGAAATTGAGTCAGACATTTACCGTACACTGTATGGATATTCTTCGAACAATCCGGAAGAATATAGGATAACGCTGATTGGGTACAGAAAGGAGAAGCCGCCAATGCTACACAACGCTCAAAACTGAATTGCTGAACACCTGGGATGGCGGATACAGATATTCGACCATCGAACCCCAGGGTAATCGACAATGTATAGAATTGAGTATAAGTTGTGAAATAGAGTGCAGATTATTTTTTATTGAATGTGGAAAAAAATGTGCGATAGTTCGAGCACATTTTAACTGGAAAGCCCTATACCGACACGAGAGAGCTAAAATATTGTTCAGAATTATTTGTACTGGGTAAATCAATTGTAACAGGCTTTAGAAGCACTATAACTCCAATAAAATCAGGTATAAGTAACAGTGATTTAAACAAAAAGTTGAGCACGTGTTTGAAGTGCACGAAATAAATTATTCACAGTGCTAAATTACTAGAATCTGTGCAAAATCTGAAAGAAGTGCATTTATACACTACTGTACAATTGAAACAAGTCAAGAAGCTATGTTACAATAATTATGAAATGTCACACTATAGAGAAGATAATTCCAACCAACATTATGAGCAACTAAATTCCACATTAGAGGAAGAGAGAAGGAGATTTCCCGCAAATCCAATTCAGGCCTGGAAGGTGAGTTCAACCAAAATTTGAAGAACTGTGTTCAGGAGTTGGAAATGCTGAATTGAGACGTAACAGATTTCAAGAATAATCCAGGAGGAGTTGCCCCAGTGACCGTGAAAACTTGTTGGAGGTGCAGGTTTTAAGAGTTCTTTGATACTGTATTGAAATGCAATCATGTAAAGGCCAGGGAGAGCCGATAAGACGGTTAAATGGTATGTAAATATTTCTTCCTTAGTATTTAGACTAATGATAAATAACGTGTATACTAAAAGCGAGCATGTATTTAATTGGCAATTGATTGTAGCTAAAGGGGCTTTGTTATCCTACTTGCAATTAACTTAAAATAATATCATTTTTACCCAATAAAGTGTAGGCTAGGGATCTTTGGTAAATACGTTATTATCTGAAATGTTTGGTGATTTGCAGCACATAGGACTTTCCTTATCATTAATTAACGTGTATTTTGAGCTGACTCCACCCAATCCTTACCTGAAGCACTGAGAGTAACATTCTCATGTTGTGACAAGCTCAAGGCTATGTCTGTGGTGGTATGTGTTTGTTTGTGATGGGATTTCACGAGAGTTGATTTTGGACTTGGACACTGTAGTATGTCCTGAAGGCTGAATGAAAATCGGAGGCAGGGAGATTTTTCTGATCAAGGGGAATGTACAAAATCAATACATTACCGGAAAAAGAAAAAGATGATCCTTGCCATGATGCAGCACAACTGCTCAGACAATGCACCGAAATTATTATATTGAATAAGATTGCGAACAAGTAGAAATAATTAGCTGTTTTCATTTATCCCTCTGATCTTTTCCATTGAAAGCTCTCCAGTCAATAACAAAATCCCATGTCATGCACTAAATAACCTGTTTCCACCAATACCTTTCATTTGAGAAATAATGTGCTGTATATATTACTTTCAGTATAGGTGATTAAGACTCATCCAATGACATAGCATCTTTCTGTATTGGAAACACATTTTCAGAAAATCTAATGCACGTGCCTTATGAATTACGAAAAGTAGCCACATAATTTAGTGCCCATCAATATCGTCCATGAAAATACTGTGACCTATTCATACAAAAATACAGACTTTACAACAAGCAACTAATACAACAAGATTGTGCTTAGGATATGCTGGCTTCATATAATGTACCCTTCACCTATGAGAATTCAGATATTCTCCATTTCTTCAGTGAATAGACCAACGGCAAACACAAAGGGAGGCAATGCTTTACCATCAATCCTGTCATCTTGTACTTTTCTTAACAGCAGGCAGCTTCCATTCGTCATCACAACGGTCTGAATACACAATTCTGGAATCCCTAAATAGAACTGGTGAGAAGAAGATGGCGATCAGGACATGTCCTTTATAAGATGCAACAAGTAGTAACCCAGTAAGGTACTTACCTCTTTGAAATCTCCACCACTCGCTAAAGATGGAGTTTCTGTTTTGATGCATGGAACAAACTCTGGTGAGGAGAAATCTTCTATCTTAATATCCTCAATGAGATCAGCATCATCCTGCAGAAAAGTTACTTGTTTCACAGACTTGTTCCTTTAAATAGATAGAATTAAATCATACACAGGTTCCCATTACTATGAATACCTTACAAACATAATGCGACATGCAAGATCTACAGTAGATCAAAAATGTTGAACATAATGGTAGTTTTGTTTTCATAGTTAACATCCCAGACTTGGGTAACATTGCCTGTTCATCTCAATACATTTATGTATTGTCCGCGTTCAGTCATATCAGACACGTGACAACAGTGAGTCATTCTCCGAGATTGTAAGCTGAGCACAATTACGAAGACTGGGCCCGGTAAAAGATACTTGTGAAAGCTGTAAAAGGATCAAGCGAGCTGTGTAATTCATTGGAAAAACGATATCAAAATTAATATTATAAAGACTGAAGAAACGGACAATACAATAAATGGAGTTAGAAATTTACTGTACATTGAATGTAAATACTTCGAACAACCCGGAAGAAAATAGGAAGATGAAGAAGCTCATTAGCTACAGAACGGAGAAGCAGGAAATGCTACTATACGCACAAAACAGAACTTGTCGAACGCCAGAGAGGGTGGATTCGAGCAACGAACCCCATGGTAATCTACGGTGGATAGGATTGAGTATTAGTGACATAGAGTGCAAATATTACTTATTGAGCGTAAAATACGCTAAAAATATGCGATCCATGATTTAATACAAAGATTTGTGTATTTATTGAATTTCACGAACTGTCGAGTGCAAGGTCAATGTGCGATATTTGGAGTACCGTACATGTCATAAGATTGGAAAGTGCTACATCGACAAGGAGGAGCTCGAATATTGTTCAGAATTATTTGCTGTACTCCGTAAATTAATTGTAGGACGCTTTGAAAGCACGATGACTCAAATAAAATGAGTTATAAGAGAAAGAGAATTAAACATGAAGTTGGGCAGGTGATAGAAGTGAACCGGAGAAATTATTCTAAGTGCTGCAGTGCTAGAATCTGTGATAAATCTGTAAGCAGAGCATTTATTTAATACAAGTGTAGAAGATGTGGTACAATGATTATGAAATTTCTCACCATACATGACATGATTCCAACCAACACCATGAGCCACTCAATTCAACATGAGAGGAAGGAGGTCATTATGGCAAATCCAATTCAATAATCAAAAGATTCTTTTAGTTCCGCCTCGTCAATACAATTTATTCAAATGTTTGTGATATAATCACATGTTACTTAATTTACATCAGTACATGTTTCGATGCCTATTTGAATTGGCATCATCATCAGTCTTTCAATGTATTGGCAGCACTTAAAAATCACTTTGTACATTGGATGTGATAAAATGTTAACACAAAAACACACTAAATCACTTTAAAAGTTTTTTATTTTAAAAATATGGTAGACACTCATTACAAAAGCCTTGAAGGTTTTGATTTTCTTTCTTGAGGTTTTCAAAATTCAGTTCCTGATGTTATCTCCGAAATTTCTGGACAAGGGTTTCCATTTCCAACCGGAAAGAAATGACACTAGGGGTAAGAAAATTTGAATAATAGAATGAAATGAATTTGGAAAAGTATCCTTACTTATTTGCAAAACTTACGTAATTTGCGGTAAGAGTCAAACAGAGCCATGTTGTGCTAGATGGAGACTGTGCTACACTGAGTTGGCATGCCAGAGCGGAAGAAGCAAGCAAGCGAAGTGAACAATAGAACAATAGAGGTAATAGACATAGGAGGAACATTATTAAAATAATAATCTGATTTATTTTTCAAAAATACATTTCCGCAAATGGTATATTTCTTTCGAAATAAATTACGATGTGTTTGAGAATCTACACAATTACGCAAAGTGTATTATTGCGTTGAAAATTATTGAATATTATTGAAAGTGAATTCTTCGAGGAAGATTCTGCAAAATTATTACCATCACGGTTAAGCAAGTGAAAACGAGTAGGACAGTTTTGAACTTTTTGGAAGTAAACCTGTAAATGGAAACATAGCCTACGAGGATGATGAGAATATCAGGAGTGACACAGGAAAACGACGAGGAGACCATCTCCGATGATATTATAAACTTGAGACTACTTGAATTGCTATCGAAATGGAATTCTACGCTGAGGAACTATCAAGAAGAAAACGTAAGGTTGGGATAAGAAGTGCAAGGCCGGAGTCGAACAAGGACGCAGACATAAAGCGAGGTGATGCTGTTCCACCAGGAGAAACATCTTGGAGCAGTAAGGGTTATCGATGGGATCGAGGAACGAGAACCATCATGGACGAGAGGCGAATGCTGATCTTAGACTTCCATCCACTGGAAGCACGAGACAGACGATTATGGTAATGGAATCCAGTTCGAAAAGGACCTGAACTAGGAAACTAAACGCAGCAATATGTAGACAAGAATTTCCTTCAGTAGCTCATTTTTTGGAAGTTAAAGATTTATGGTAGTATCCGATTGACAAATTTTGATGTTTTGCATTGATATTTTTGCTCACCGAATTTTAGGCATTTTGGTGATTTTTGTAGATTCAAAATTTGGAATTAGGATTTTTGGATTTATTAGGTATTTTATATTTAGATTTTGAGGTAGGATACTTTTAGATTTAAGGTCTCAGACCACATTTTCGATATTTTCGGATTTTTAGTTAGCATTATAGAGATTTTTATACGATTTTGATTTTAATTAGACATTTAGGATCTTTGATCGATGTTAGAAATTTTCTTATCGAAAGTCGATAGATTTAAAAGGCAGGATTAAAGAAAGGAACACATACAAGGATAATTTAGCTTTTTATAGGAAGACTACGTGGATATGTGTTATGTAAACAGGTTGAGAAAGTATACCCATATGTTGGAGGAAGGATATGCTTCGTTATGCAATAGTCTAAAATTCTTTCACTGAAGGTTGTAATATTTTGAAATCTGCGAGGACAGATAGTCTGTGATAACAGGAATGCGTATTATGAAGGAATACAGGTTGTATAAAGATGTTATTGTTTTTATGAAGTCATTTCGAGAGATATGAGTAGTATGTTATGGCAAATAAGTGAGACACGATGCAGCAGTTGTGAACAGCTGATCGGAGCGAAAGTGAAAGTTATTGTTGGATTATATGGTTCAATATTAATGAAGAGTCTTGAATACTGGTAATTATTTATTTTTATTATTATTCATTATTATGAGAGAGATCTGAGAGGTGTTAAAAAGTAAACTATGCTTAGATGTATGGATTATGGATTCATATAAATGACGAATATTACTGAATGTGACCCAAGTTAGTGAGGATGTTGTGAACACTTTGAAGAAAAGTAAGAGTGAATTAAGACGTGTGATATATGTATAACGTTTATTTAATTTTTATTAAGAGTAGGGATGATTAGGAATAAGGAGTCTTTCTGTTTAGATGCAAGGTTTGTTAGTGATAGTGATGATGGTCGTATTTTAGGCAATTTAAACATTTTCTTTCATTACTCCTTAAGGCTAGGGAACAGTAGGTTTGATCCAGAAGTGAGTTTTTTTTCTATTGAATCTAGTTTATTTAGCCAGGAACGTTTAGGTGTATTTTTTCATGGTGTGAGGAAGTTAGTTTTCATTTCATCGTTGTAATTTGTCTTAAATAAACCTACAGGCTCATGTTTACGTTTGCTTGACAATTTTTTTAGGAAACTTGCATTATATTTCGCAGTATATTCGATGATAATATTGTGTTATAAAGGTATAATAGAAGTCACTACTAAAAACTATTACCCGTTGCGTCCGAGATTCGAAAGTTTCTCACTCTCCGAAAGTAGTTAGTAACCCAAGAACCAAGTAGAATAGTCCTATAGCACAACAGTAGATAGCGTACCCCTCCTGTTTTTATTTGCCAGTGACTCTTAGAAGTTTTTGTAGCCAGGAACTACAAGTTGCCGCAATCCACCTTCATCTTGGGATGTTGGCAGACACTTCTCCAGGATATTCGGCCTCAGTACGTTGAGCAAGGATATCCACATTTTTAAACCAATTCCTCTGAAACTTTTACCACGTCACACTTTAAACCCAACCATCAATTGTTTGTATCAGAAATTTTGTTTACTATTTTCAGTTATCTGAATTTTTGAAAAACAGAATAAAAACAAGTAGTTACGTGATGAACTAAAGAGCAGACTTTTTTAAAATTTAAGATTCATGCCAATCTATATAGACCTATCTACAATAACGACGGTATCAATTTGCAAATACTAACATTTCTAAGTACTACAGTTTGAAATACACCTAAAATAGTGTAGCCTAATAGAGTAACTTACTACAGTTGGCAGCCCTGGTGACTCTAGTTCCATCTCTTAAGGTATGGAATGCACATACAGCATTTGGTTGAAGTCTAATTGATAGTATGGACCATACATGCTGTTTGATATTGGATTTAACAGTGCCGTAAAATCATGTTGGGTGTGATGATCAGAATTAATCTGAAATATTACGATATATTATAGTGCCAATTTAGGATACAATCGATTTGTTAATATCGAAGTCACATGTAATTACAAATTGAAATTATCAGAAAGCTTAGAATCATGTTGGCAACACTGAGGTATATTTCTTGCTCCAAAGTAATCTATAATGTCAGGTACTATAACAGGCACAATTTAGAGCTGATGGCTTGCATACTTCCTGATATATTGATATAAGGATTAAACAAATAGAGAGAGCATTTATTAACAGTTGGCAGCCCTGCTAGTTCTTACGAATACGTATAGTCATAACTGTTATGGTACACAAAGCACTTACGAAATTTGGTTGAAATCCATTTGTTAGTATAGAAGTCATACGTATTTATAAATGGACCTATCAGCGGGCTTACAATCGTGTTGGGAGCACTGATGTATATAAGTTACACCAATCTAAGCTAGAATCTCAGGCACTGTGTGCAAAGTTTAGAGCTGATGTCTTGTATACTTTCTGATATATTGATATTAGGCTTAAAACATAAAAAGATAATTTATTAACAGTTGGCAGCTCTGGTGGCTCTTTAGAATACGCACAGTCACATCTGTTGTAGTACACACAGTACATAGGAAATTTGGTTGAAGTTACATGCATTTAGAAATTGGAACGAAGAGCAGGCTTATAATCATGTTGGCAACACTGGCATGTATGGACTTCTGAAAATTAATCTGAAATGTTATTATCTATCTTTTTGCCAATTTTGGAATAGTTCGCATGCATAACTTCTGAGATATCCAACAGCTAAACTTTCAATTGCGATTTTTCAGCTGTTGGTAGCACTGACGTCAATTTCAAATATGACCGTGAGATATTCAGGTATAGATCTTTACTGTTATCAAATTTGGTTTCAATAGCTGCAGCCATTTAGGAGTTGATCGGTGGGGACACACACACAGACAGACAGGACAGACATACCGACACACAATTTCCCGGATCGATCGCATAAGTCTACTCTTTCCTCATTTTTTCAAATTGCCTTAAAATTAGTAAATATAATTATCAGATTTATTTTACTAAGTTCTTCAATGTAAGGCATATAATGTTCTGAACTAGAATCCTGCACTTATCTGCGTCAGACAGTGTAGTTTATTTTCATTATTCTAAAAAGGAATGCAATTTTACTATTGCTTAAAATAAACAAATAAACAAGTATCCAAAATCCCTAGTTCACAGAATTTCTACTTTAACTAGCATTAATTAGATGTATCAATAATATTCCTACCTCAATTTTTGATAACGATTTTGTTAATTTGAATGCCATGAAAGAATTATTCTGAGAACGAAAATGAAGTTACACACTTGTGATATCACCAAATACAATAATTTAGACATGTAAAAGACGGTACTTCTACGGGAGCTATGCACCTGGATCCTGCCCTAGCTTTAAGCTGACATACGTGGTACAGTCATTAAGTTCTGAGACTGACCGCATGACGGCGTTGTGCGCCTTTATAGCGCATAGGTGGCGCCGTGGTATGGTATCATGTCAGTTATTATCTCGTCCCTGCAAGAGACAGAGTAGTGCACTTACTGGCAGTAGACGTACGGTCGTTGTTGTGACGGTGATTTGAATGCGCCAGTTGGACCCAAAGATGATCCGACGTTTCTCAACAGAATATTAACGGGAGACGAAAAATGATATTTCCTTTACGATCCGCGACTTAAACGATAATCAACCACCTGGAAAACGCCATCATCACCACGGCAGGAGAAACCACGACAAGACAGGCCAAAAGTCAAGGTGATGCTGGACCTATTTGTTGATTCAAATGGAATCGTTCATATGGAATTCCAACCAGACGGTGCAACGGTAAACAAAACCCACTATAAGGAGATCCTTGGCCGTTTACGTGATGCAATTCTCCGTTAGCGACCTGAGCTTTGGCTTACAAAGAATTGGCTGTTGCTTTACGACATCGCCCCAGCACATTGCTCTGTCCTTGTCCAAAAGGAACTTGCAAGGCAACAGGCGACAGTTTTGCCCCATCCTCCGTACTCACCTGATCTCGCAACTGCGATTTTTTTCCCTTTCCTCGCTAAAAGCGCTCCTAGGTGACCGCAGATTTCAGTCGTCTGAAGAGGTCATGACGGGCACATGAGAAGCCATACGTGACCTTCCTGCCAACTGCTTTCAGCGATGCTTCCAGCAGCTATACCAACGTTCGCAAAATTGTATAATGGCCAATTGTGACTATTTTGAGGGTGGATGTGTTTCTGGTTAGGTGTACGCCGGGTAATGCGGCAGCGTGTGCAACATACAGGGTCGTGTGGTGGCCTATACTTCAGGCATCCAATCTCAGAACTTAATGACTGTACTACGTATGCCATTTTCATGATTTTCATACCTTTTTGATATTCCAGGATATTTATTTGTTATTCAAGATGCTTTGGAGCCACGCCCCCAAGACACGTGCACTCGAGCCCTTTCAAAATAGTTTTTCAACTGTTTACAGATGGAATTTCGACATGAAATATATGTTATTTTGAAGCAGACAAATAAGTCTTCCAATTACAATGAAAAAAAATATTGAACTATTGGACAAAATGCCATACCTGAAATAGATGGGTTGATCTTTATTCAGATACATAGCATACTTACGACGTTCTACAGGCCTTGGAAGTAATCACCACTGTTGTGTAGCGATATAGAAGCCGTTGGATGCGTCTGATCTCTGAATGATGCGGATGGAGCGGTCGGTGACCTGAAGAAAGTCGTCCACTGTGCGAAAGCGTATCCCTCGAATTGGTGCTTTCATTTTGGGGATGAGATCGTAGTCGCAGTGGCTGGGATCTGGAGAATGCAGGATGACCAGGCCGCGGCATGCCTGTCACATTATGTCGTCCGTCATTGAAAGCCTTGATCCACCGTGCTACAGTGCGGTAAGCCTCTTTCAATCCGTCGTAACACTGCTATGCATTGCGACCTCTTGCGCATTCAACTTTCAACCAGCTCCTTTGATCTTGCTTCGAAATCATCGCAGCTGTATTCCACGAGGCGCGCTCAAAACTGCGATCTTGTTATTGTTGCAGCACTCATGCATGGCTGTAGAGGACGAGTTCATTCACGCTGGGGGAGGTGGGTATCTAAGCTACCTCAGGTATGGCCTGGCTGTATTCCACGAGGCGCGCTCAAAACTGCGATCTTGTTATTGTTGCAGCACTCATGCATGGCTGTAGAGGACGAGTTCATTCACGCTGAGGGAAGGTGGGTATCTAAGCTACCTCAGGTATGGCCTGGCTATATTTCACGGCATTGTTACAGCATAGTTGTCACTGTTAAAATAACAACCCATTCCAATTACATTCATTAATATTGGTTGGCCACCATGTTTGTTTTGTGCGGTGACAGTTATTTAAGTCATGTAGGTGATTTTATCATAATATCTTCTATCACCGTACAAATTATCAGGGTGACATTTACAAGAGCTTCGGATATATAAAATACCGGTGAAATATTTCGCACGATTGCCTTATTGGATTGGTGAAACGTGTTAACATTTAAAAGGCATGTTCCAAGTTGGACGAGGTGGTAGTATATTATAACTGAGTTAAAATGATGAAAATAGGATAAAAATATATTCTAATATATTGACACGATAAACATAAATATGAATAGTCCAAGGAATACCCATAACCATCGAAGAATAAGGAACTTAGAAGGGAGGAGTTGAGCCAGACATGGAGCAGCCCATATCCTCCCCAACCTACTGCACTTCTTCAACCATTCTCTCAGCAGTCTATCTACATGCCTAAAGGGCTACACAACATACTGGGGAAAGTGCCTGCAGAGTGTACTTGGTACAAGAGGATATGAGAACAAGGGAACCCTTCTCTCTCTCCCTGACAGAAATCGCCCTCCACACAGGCCTAAGTGCATTTCGAAATAAACAGCATAACAGATGTATTACTTCGGTTCCAATCTATACAATGACACACCACCCATTTTTGTAACCTTTCAGGAAGGATGGAATACATATGAATATTCTATATTCCAAACAGTTGTGCTGGGCAATTTCACCAATAAAGCATGAAGAGAAGGAAGCGGTCTGACCCCGTAAAAGAATTAGAGCAAGTTATCAGGAAGGAACGAAAACAGACAATTAAGAGTGACAAAATGGATAATTACCAGCAACTATCGGAATAAGAATTAAGGGAGAGTTGACCAGGGGTATTAAAATGAAAAGATGGACAAGTGACCAGAAGCAATGTCAGGCTTTACTAAGGCCATGTGGGGCTCAAGCAACTTCCAATTATTGTCGCAAATTAATATGTAGATTCTGTGTATTCACTTAAGCTACCTAAAACATGTGTTTATACAAATAATTCTAGAGAGCACTGCACTTTGCATCAAGAATTGACAAATGGGCTACCACAGGCAAAGACCATTAGTATGTTGTGTAATTGCTTAGCACAACCCTTCCCTTGACCAGAACCAGCACCAAACCAGAACCCGATAGATTTTGAAAATATATGATTCACAAACCTTTCATTAGGAATTGTATATTACTGCTGGACTGGAAATATTTATAATATTGCATAAAGAAAGGTTTTTATTTATTTCTTGTTCAACGACGCCCGCCATGTTCGTGGCCGACACATTGACGCCATATTACGTCACATCATGTTTCATCACTGTTGCCAACATGTCCGATACAAAATTCAACACACCACAATGTTACATTGCAATTATGTGCCAGATAATTTGCAAAGCCATTGGCCTGGATCAAGATTATGGATGCGTGACTGCCCCCACCGTGCGTGACAAAAACCAGGGCCGCAGTATGGCGTACTTTCAATTAACTTGACGGTGCTCATGTGTTTTACGATACCGGATGCGAAATAGTACCGAATACGTGGGGTTGGCAATACTGTACATATTGCTAAAATGGCGGAGTCAGCTGGAATGGCATCTATATAAGTCGTGATCGTATTTGGGGTGGTCGGGTGGGTTACAGACAGCGAAGGAGTAACCATCTATTACTATATCCCTACCATTACTGCAGGTATTGCGGCTAATTGCAGTAGTTTAAGAATATGTTACTTTGATTCTGGTCAAAGGAAGTGTTAGCAGGTATTCTGTTTGTTCCGTTGGTGATCACATTATGAACAAATTGAAGAAAGATATGGTGATGATTATTCATTGAAAATATGATAGCAGACCTCCAAGATACAATCTTCACAATGTTCTATGCCGGTACCGAGCTTGCTTTGCTGTAGCAGTCTAGCCTATAAGCAATAGGATACACAAACAGCAGCACATACAGATATTTGGAAGGAGCAAAACTAGAATCCGTTTCCCACTTCCAGTTTCTTGGAAGAAGGGTCTTCAAGGATAACACCCTCAAACAAGAAATTCTAAATAGGACACAGAAAGCATCACGTAACTATAACCAAGTTCGGCACTTACTTTGGGACAAAAATATACCCTTGGCAGCAAAGGCAACGTTGTATCACACCTACTTTGTTCCAATCCTTACTTAAGGTATGGAAACATGCACAATGCTAAGTAAGTATTACAGTAGAATTCAAGCCACAGAAATGAGATTTATTAGGACTATGAACTAAAGTAACAGGAGAGACAAGATCAGAAATGAGGTACACAGAGCATCAGAGATCGGGGTCTCTGTTACCAACTTTCTGGGGAAACGCAGACTTCTGTGACAGTATGGTCATGAAATGAGGAAGGATAGCTCTAGAACAGCTAAGAAGTACTTTAACCTGGACGTCAGAGGGAAGACACCAAGAGGAAGACCAAGGAGACGACGGATAGAGACAGTTCGATCAGAGGTGGAACAGAATGGTTTTAACTGGGACGATGTCCAAGAACAAATGGTGTACCAAAATCGGGCAAGAAGGAGAGCGCACACACGGGAAAATGATGATGATGACACTTAAGGGCAATCATATCCCAAATGCCTTATTTGATTGAGTATAAACATGGCACGTTGTGTAGACTTCACCTGTGATAGGATCCAGGGTGCAGCAGAGTGGAACTGCAGTACCAATATGATTACATCTGCTATTGTTAGGTGTTCTTATAGATCACAAGACTGAGTGATCCAATCTTTCAAATGATATCCATTTTAAAAATCATTCGTATAATTATAAGGGAAGGAAAGCATAACGTATCATTACCTGAAGTTCATGTTCCTCTTCAACTGCGATCCTTTCAACGTCAAATATATCGCCAGTCTCGTTCTGCAGGTTATCAGAGGGCAACAGCTCATTTGAATCCTGCAAAGTATTACCCAACGTTAAATATATAGACACAATATGAGTTATGTGTGTCATAAAAAGTAAAAGTTAGCAGATCCTGGTTAGAGCACCATTTACTATTAAGTACTGTATTATGTCACTAAACCTTGCACATCACTAAGATATCAATGTTACACCATATAAGAACTAAAATGCAACTTACAATGTCAGGGAATTCACGTGTCAAACATTCTGGCTCACTCTTGATGAGAAGTTGTTTCTCCATTATTATCAGGAAACTAGAACAGTGGAACAATTAATTAAAAATCTTACCAGTGCGCAAAATCAGTCTCATATTTAACAAATCAAATGAGGTATTTTCAGACCCTTCGATGTGCACACTGATAACGAGTGGTTATATTTTTGTCAACAACAGTAAAACATATACAACCATGACGCTCAACATTTACTCTAAGTCATATGTTTGCAAGTTGACCGTCATGGTCAAATAAGGCGTCACTGTTTATCATTGTAATTGAAACCGGGTGAGTTAGCCGTGGTGGTTACGGCATGACTAATGGCAGTCGCTCACATCCGGGAGGCGAGGAGGTTCGAATCCCCCCGCCGGCAACCTTGAAGATGGTCTTCTGTGGTTTCCCATCTTCATTCCAGGCAAATGCCGGGGTTGGTCCCTCACTATAGGCCACAGCCGCTACCTTCCAACTCCTCGCCCTTCCCTTCCAACTTTCCTCCCCAACGGTACTTGTAGCTCACCCATTGGGTGTCCGTCTCGAAGCAGCTACAAAACTGGCGAGCCGAACATGTCCTCGGACACTCCCGGCACTAAAAGCCATACGCTAAAAAAAAAAAAAAAAAAAAAATGTAATTGAATAGATCTAGCTTAAGGTGCCCGCTTGGAGAGCAGGGAAATAAAGAATCCTACATTCGATTTCTCTATTCCTATATACACAAGAAATTGATATTGGGGAAGCATATTAAATACCATATTGTCAGAGGATAAAATACAATACCTTAAATACTTATCAATACATTTAATTAGCTTCCTGCAAATCGATGCTAATTGCTTACCGTACAGATATTGACGCCATGAATTAAAACTTTCTCCTTTCGTTACAAAACAACCAGTTCAAACTAGACTCTTGATCGTCTCTAGCTAAGTGGTGTGTAACTTGTATAATGTCGTCAGAAAGCTGTCTAGTTACACCTCTGTATCTAAGTCAATTAAATATTGTAATTTCAGTGGCATTGACCATCTGTACTGCACGCTATTTACTTCCGCTGTAAAACACGTTACCATAACCCAAGCTGTGTCATCTCGCTAGTACAAACATTTACATTCCTCCAACATGGACTTGCTACTGGCGTGTATTAAAACGTTGTTACACTAACAACTCGCAGAAATGTATATCAGATATACTAATTCCACTATGACGAACCTGTCAACTACCGATAATATAGGAAAGTCTACAGGGACGTAGGCCTATACAGGCCCAAGGCTAGTAAACTACAGAGGTTGCCTCAATATGGAGCTCTTAGGCGAGGGGATCGCGGAGGGAAGAGAAAGGACGTGACGTCACACGTTTCCTCGTAGCGCGCGAGGAGCGAGATATGCAAGGAAAGTCAACTTATATTGTATGGATTGCAGTGGTTTAAACACGTGTTTAAGCCCTTTTGTTTATAATCATGCCAGGCCAAAGATGTGCTGTGGCAGTTTGTCACAGTTATTATAAAGTTGGAAATGACGTGTCGCTTTTCACGATGCCTAAAGACGCATGCCTTAGCAATCAGTGGATTGCTGCATGTAAGCGAAAAGATCCTTGCAACCCTCAAACAAGTAGGATACCGTACCGTATGTTCCCTGCACTTTAAGAGTGAAGACTTCGAATTAGACTACAGGGCCGAATTGCTTAAAATAAAGCCAAGATTTCCAAGGAATCTAAAACCAAATGGTAAGTGAGCCTAGCTAGGCCTACTCTTAAGTTTTGATGACCTGCTAGGATGATTTTAAAGCTGTTAATATTTTTGACATATTTCGTACATGGTATCAGGGGAGTGTATACAATTTTTTAGAGGTGATGATGATGATAATTGTTGTTTTAAAGGGCCTAACATCTAGGCTATCGGCCCCCTATTTTTTAGAGGGGGGGGGGGATGACTATCATGGAATGAATTTTCTATCATAGCCTATGGAGTATGAATGGAAAATATCTAAATGGGCTACTTGTCAATTTATAAAGCAGAAAGGTAAACACTCATTCTCTTTTACAAATTGATAATTCTTTCTTAAAGGTAGACTACTGTATGTTGTACCCAATTTGGCTTTTTTCGGGGGGGATCTGGAGCCCCCTCAGCACCCCTCCCTCCCCCCCCCCCCCTTATATGGTATTTTGATTTTGGACAAGATGGAAAATTTCATGAGCAATTCTCTTTGCATTGGTAAAAATTCTTTGCAAATATTCTAGAAAGCAGTCATCATTTCAATAAAATCCCTTCGACTTCTGTACCAAGATATGGTCCGTAGGCATAATACAAAGTACATTCTCACACATAGGCTAAACCAAGATGTACCGTACTAATGTACTGGAAAATCTCTTTTCACAATTGCGAACCCATGGTGGCTTACACGATCATCATTGTCCCCTTGACTGCATTTGCAGACTGAGGATGATTATTTTAGGAAATAATCCAGGAGTTGTTCAAAAGCAAACAAACACTGCTGATCCAGATTCAGATGAATATGTAGTTGCTAAAGCACTAAACTAAGCTGGCAAAGTGTCTGAATCAAGTAACGTGCTTCCAGAACCAACCTTAGGACAGGGGCGTATATAGAAAAAAAAATCGGGGGGGGGGGCTGATTATCCTGGAAAATTGTGAGTATTCTCAGGGGATTGTCATCGCAAAATACCCAGAAATATCAACCAATATCTTGAAGCATATAACTTTGTGTAATTATTTTAGATAAGATTCAAAGTTTATATAGCCTACAATTACTGTCAATACAAACAAAGTTGTAAAATACAACACAAAACAAAATAAAAATTTATATTTAATAAATTTTCTATTAAGGCCTGTGGAGTATGAATGCCAAATATCTAAATATTTGTCAATTTACTAAGCAGAAAGGTAAACAGTTTTTTTTACATGTATTTCTCAAAAAACGTACTGTGGAATTCACAGCTTTACCTCACAAGGCTGAGTGCACCCCGTCCTAGCCCTCAGACTAGAATTAAAATTTCTTGGTAGAGCCGGGAATTGAATTCGGATCTCCAGGGCGGCAGCGAAGAATGCTACCCACTTCACCACGAGTTAGTATAATTTCAATTTTAATATTGTTTATAACTTACCCGATAAGTTAAGTTTAGGGTATAACCAAGTTTACAATTATTTTATGCTCTTACCAAAGCAACAATTTCTTAATTTTATTGGCTTTTTCGGGGGGGGGGGGGCTGGAGCCCCCTCAGCACCCCCCTTATATACGCCCCTACAGGGAGCAATGTGCGACCAGAGTCCTTCATTGCCAATATCATGGAACTAAGTGAAGAAGATGGCAAGGCTTATGTTGCAGGTTATGTAGCCCACAAGTTCCAAGATAAATTTCCACGACTTGGGAACTTAACCTATGGAATGCAAACTCAACACGATTATGCATTACCAACCTGAATTAAACACTTGTCATTCGGTGGTATGACCGATCCCTCAGAAACCAGTTCCGGCACATTTCAGCAAAATTCGTCACATTTCACGGAAAATACGGATTTCAACGAGGCAAGAACGTTCTAAGAAGAACAACAGATTTTGTGTCGAGAGAATTCCCTGACGTACCGTCTGGTGGGGTTGAGGCAGCTGTGATTACAATTTTCTTCATCAGATTGAAACATTCCAATTCTATCTTGCATAAGAAGTGGTTATTGGAAGTCACAAACACCCACGATACTGTTAC
Organism: Meconema thalassinum; assembly: GCA_946902985.2. NCBI lineage: Eukaryota > Metazoa > Arthropoda > Insecta > Orthoptera > Tettigoniidae > Meconema > Meconema thalassinum. The sequence continues at coordinate 13,931,694 of CAMPQE020000048.1, read as the reverse complement.
CGAGTCTAGGCGAATTTCCAAGAAATTCAAGAAGATTACAACATAAAATGTAAGTAGGCTACATTCAGTTATTTTATCACCCATTTACCAATAATTTCATGAGAATAAACTGTCTTTGTGTACTCAACAGCTGATGTTGACAGTTTCGTTACGTTCCCCACATGGCGCGTTTGGTATCTTGTGACGTCATCCGCCTTGTGAGCGCTGATTGGTGAGTGAAAATTGAGGCAACCTCTGTAGTTTACAAGCCTTGATACAGGCCTACATATATTTCGAGGGGTGGGGGGAAAATTGTGAGTATTCTCAGAGGATTGTCACCGCAAAATACCCATATATATCAACAATTATCTTAGAGCATACCGAATAGCCTTACTTTGTGTAATTATTCCAGATAAGAGTTAATTGTAACATTCTACGTTTATACCCTAAAATTAGTGGCAATACAAAAATAGTTGTAAAGTACGACATATCACAAAATCAACTGAATGTTCTATTATGGCCCATGGAGTATGAGTGTTCTATTATGGCCCATGGAGTATGAGTGTTCTATTATGGCCCATGGAGTATGAGTGTTCTATTATGGCCCATGGAGTATGAGTGTTCTATTATGGCCTATGGAGTATGAGTGATCTATTATGGCCCATGGAGTATGAGTGATCTATTATGGCCCATGGAGTATGAGTGTTCTATTATGGCCCATGGAGTATGAATGTTCTATTATGGCCTATGGAGTATGAGTGTTCTATTATGGCCCATGGAGTATGAGTGTTCTATTATGGCCCATGGAGTAGGAATGTTCTATTATGGCCCATGGAGTATGAGTGTTCTATTATGGCCCATGGAGTATGAGTGATCTATTATGGCCCATGGAGTATGAGTGTTCAATTATGGCCCATGGAGTATGAGTGTTCTATTATGGCCCATGGAGTATGAATGTTCTATTATGGCCTATGGAGTATGAGTGTTCTATTATGGCCCATGGAGTATGAGTGTTCTATTATGGCCCATGGAGTATGAGTGTTCTATTATGGCCCATGGAGTATGAGTGCTCTATTATGGTCCATGGAGTATGAATGTTCTATTATGGCCTATGGAGTATGAGTGTTCTATTATGGCCCATGGAGAATGAGTGTTCTATTATGGCCCATGGAGTATGAGTGTTCTATTATGGCCCATGGAGTATGAGTGATCTATTATGGCCCATGGAGTATGAGTGTTCTATTATGGCCCATGGAGTATGAATGTTCTATTATGGCCTATGGAGTATGAGTGTTCTATTATGGCCCATGGAGTATGAGTGTTCTATTATGGCCCATGGAGTATGAATGTTCTATTATGGCCCATGGAGTATGAGTGTTCTATTATGGCCCATGGAGTACGAGTGTTCTATTATGGCCCATGGAGTATGAGTGTTCTATTATGGCCCATGGAGTATGAATGTTCTATTATGGCCTATGGAGTATGAGTGTTCTTTTATGGCCCATGGAGTATGAGTATTCTATTATGGCCCATGGAGTATGAGTGTTCTATTATGGCCCATGGAGTATGAGTGTTTTATTATGGCCCATGGAGTATGAATGTTCTATTATGGCCTATGGAGTATGAGTGTTCTATTATGGCCCATGCAGTATGAGTGTTCTATTATGGCCCATGGAGTATGAATGTTCTATTATGGCCTATGGAGTATGAATGTTCTATTATGGCCTATGGAGTATGAGTGTTCTATTATGGCCTATGGAGTATGAGTGTTCTATTATGGCCTATGGAGTATGAGTGTTCTATTATGGCCTATGGATTATGAGTGTTCTATTATGGCCCATGGAGTATGAGTGTTCTATTATGGTCCATGGAGTATGAGTGTTCTATTACGGCCTATGGAGTATGAGTGTTCTATTATGGCCTATGGAGTATGAGTGTTCAATTATGGCCCATGGAGTATGAGTGTTCTATTATGGCCCATGGAGTATGAGTGTTCTATTATGGCCTATGGAGTATGAGTGTTCTATTATGGCCTATGGAGTATGAGTGTTCTATTATGGCCCATGGAGTATGAGTGTTCTATTATGGCCCATGGAGTATGAGTGTTCTATTATGACCTATGGAGTATGAGTGTTCTATTATGGCCCATGGAGTATGAGTGTACTATTACGGCCTATGGAGTATGAGTGTTCTATTATGGCCTATAGAGTATGAGTGTTCTATTATGGCCCATGGAGTATGAGTGTTATATTATGGCCTATGGAGTATGAGTGTTCTATTATGGCCTATGGAGTATGAGTGTTCTATTATGGCCCATGGAGTATGAGTGTTCTATTATGGCCCATGGAGTATGAGTGTTCTATTATGGCCTATGGAGTATGAGTGTTCTATTATGGCCCATGGAGTATGAGTGTTCTATTACGGCCTATGGAGTATGAGTGTTCTATTATGGCCTATAGAGTATGAATGTTATATTTTGGCCCATGGAGTATGAATGTTCTATTATGGCCCATGGAGTATGAGTGTTCTATTATGGCCCATGGAGTATGAATGTTCTATTATGGCCCATGCAGTATGAGTGTTCTATTATGGCCCATGGAGTATGAGTGTTCTATTATGGCCTATGGAGTATGAGTGTTCTATTATGGCCTATGGAGAATGAGTGTTCTATTATGGCCCATGGAGTATAAATGTTCTATTATGGCCCATGGAGTATGAGTGTTCTATGATGGCCCATGGAGTATGAGTGTTCTATTATGACCCATGGAGTATGAGTGTTCTATTATGGCCCATGGAGTATGAGTGTTCTATTATGGCCCATGGAGTATGAGTGTTCTATTATGGCCCATGGAGGATGAATGTTCTATTATGGCCCATGGAGTATGAATGTTCTATTATGGCCCATGGAGTATGAGTGATCTATTATGACCTATGGAGTATGAATGTTCTATTGTGGCCCATGGAGTATGAATGTTCTATTATGGCCCATGGAGTATGAGTGTTCCATTATGGCCTATGGAGTATGAGTGTTCTATTATGGCCCATGGAGTATGAGTGTTCTATTATGGCCCATGGAGTATGAGTGTTCTATTATGGCCCATGGAGTATGAATGTTCTATTATGGCCCATGGAGTATGAATGTTCTATTATGGCCTATGGAGTATGAATGTTCTATTATGGCCTATGGAGTATGAGTGTTCTATTATGGCCTATGGAGTATGAGTGTTCTATTATGGCCTATGGAGTATGAGTGTTCTATTATGGCCTATGGAGTATGAGTGTTCTATTACGGCCCATGGAGTATGAGTGTTCTATTATGGCCCATGGAGTATGAGTGTTCTATTACGGCCTATGGAGTATGAGTGTTCTATTATGGCCTATGGAGTATGAGTGTTCTATTATGGCCCATGGAGTATGAGTGTTCTATTATGGCCCATGGAGTATGAGTGTTCTATTATGGCCCATGGAGAATGAATGTTCTATTATGGCCTATGGAGTATGAATGTTCTATTATGGCCCATGGAGTATGAGTGTTCTATTATGGCCCATGGAGTATCAGTGTTCTATTATGGCCCATGGAGTATGAGTGTTCTATTATGGTCCATGTAGTATGAATGTTCTATTATGGCCTATGGAGTATGAATGTTCTATTATGGCCCATGGAGAATGAGTGTACTATTATGGCCCATGGAGAATGAGTGTTCTATTATGGCCCATGGAGTATGAGTGTTCTATTATGGCCCATGGAGTATGAATGTTCTATTATGGCCTATGGAGTATGAGTGTTCTATTATGGCCCATGGAGTATGAGTGTTCTATTATGGCCCATGGAGTATGAATGTTCTATTATGGCCCATGGAGTATGAGTTTTCTATTATGGCCCATGGAGTACGAGTGTTCTATTATGGCCCATGGAGTATGAGTGTTCTATTATGGCCCATGTAGTATGAGCGTTCTATTATGGCCTATGGAGTATGAGTGTTCTATTATGGCCCATGGAGTATGAGTGTTCTATTATGGCCCATGGAGTATGAGTGTTCTATTATGGCCTATGGAGTATGAGTGTTCTATTATGGCCTATGGAGTATGGGTGTTCTATTATGGCCCATGGAGTATGAGTGTTCTATTATGGCCCATGGAGTATGAGTGTTCTATTATGGCCTATGGAGTATGAGTGTTCTATTATGGCCCATGGAGTATGAGTGTTCTATTATGGCCTATGGAGTATGAGTGTTCTATTATGGCCTATGGAGTATGAGTGTTCTATTATGGCCCATGGAGTATGAATGTTCTATTATGGCCCATGGAGTATGAGTGTTCTATTATGGCCCATGGAGTATGAGTGTTCTATTATGGCCCATGGAGTATGAGTGTTCTATTATGGCCCATGGAGTATGAGTGTTCTATTATGGCCCATGGAGTATGAGTGTTCTATTTTGGCCCATGGAGTGTGAGTGTTCTATTATGGCCTACGGAGAATGAATGTTCAATTATGGCCCATGGAGTAAGAATGTTCTATTATGGCCTATGGAGTATGATTGTTCTATTATGGTCCATGGAGTTTGAATGTTCTATTATGGCCCATGGAGAATGAGTGTTCTATTATGGCCTATGGAGTATGAGTGTTTTATTATGGCCCATGGAGTATGAGTGTTCTATTATAGCCCATGGAGTATGAATGTTCTATTATGGCCTATGGAATATGAGTGTTCTATTATGGCCCATGGAGTATGAATGTTCTATTATGGCCCATGGAGTATGAGTGTTCTATTATGGCCCATGGAGTATGAATGTTCTATTATGGCCTATGGAGTATGAATGTTCTATTATGGCCCATGGAGTATGAATGTTCTTTTATGGCCCATGGTGTATGAGTGTTTTATTATGGCCTATGGAGTATGAGTGTTCTATTATGGCCCATGGCGTATGAGTGTTCTATTATGGCCCATGGAGTATGAATGTTCTATTATGGCCAATGGAGTATGAATGTTCTATTATGGCCCATGGAGTATGAATGTTCTATTATGGCCCATGAAGTATGAGTGTTCTAATATGGCCTATGGAGTATGAGTGTTCTATTATGGCCCATGGAGTATGAGTGTTCTATTATGGCCCATGGAGTATGAATGTTCTATTATGGCCTATGGAGTATGAGTGTTCTATTATGGTCCATGGAGTATGAATGTTCTATTATGGCCCATGGAGTATGAGTGTTCTATTATGGCCCATGGAGTATGAGTGTTCTATTATGGCCCATGGAGTATGAATGTTCTATTATGGCCTATGGAGTATGAATGTTCTATTATGGCCCATGGAGTATGAATGTTCTATTATGGCCCATGGAGTACGAGTGTTCCATTATGGCCTATGGAGTATGAGTGTTCTATTATGGCCCATGGAGTATGAGTGTTCTATTATGGCCCATGGAGTATGAATGTTCTATTATGGCCTATGGAGTATGAGTGTTCTATTATGGCACTTGGAGTATGAATGTTCTATTATGGCCCATGGAGTATGAATGTTCTATTATGGCCTATGGAGTATGAGTGTTCTATTATGGCCCATGGAGTATGTGTGTTCTATTATGGCCTCTGGAGTATGAGTGTTCTATTATGGCCCATGGAGAATGAATGTTCTATTATGGCCCATGGAGTATTAGTGTTCTATTATGGCCCATGGAGTATGAGTGTTCTATTATGGCCTATGGAGTATGTGTGTTCTATTATTGCCCAAGGAGTATGAGTGTTCTATTATGGCCCATGGAGTATGAGTGTTCTATTATGGCCCATGGAGTATGAATGTTCTATTATGGCCTATGGAGTATGAATGTTCTATTATGGCCCATGGAGTATGAGTGTTCTATTATGGCCCATGGAATATGAATGTTCTATTATGGCCCATGGAGAATGAATGTTCTATTATGGCCTACGGAGTATGAGTGTTCTATTATGGCCTATGGAGTATGAGTGTTCTATTATGGCCCATGTAGTATGAATGTTCTATTATGGCCCATAGGGTATGAGTGTTCTATTATGGCCCATGGAGTATGAGTGTTCTATTATGGCTTATGGAGTATGAATATTCTATTATGGCCCATGGAGTATGAATGTTCTATTATGGCCCATGGAGTATGAATGTTCTATTATGGCCTATGGAGTATGAATGTTCTATTATGGCCTATGGAGTATGAGTGTTCTATTATGGCCTATGGAGTATGAGTGTTCTATTATGGCCTATGGAGTATGAGTGTTCTATTATGGTCCATGGAGTATGAGTGTTCTATTATGGCCTATGGAGTATGAATGTTCTATTGTGGCCTATGGAGTATGAGTGTTCTATTATGGCCCATGGAGTATGAGTGTTCTATTATGGCCCATGGAGTATGAGTGTTCTATTATGGCCCATGGAGTATGAGTGTTCTATTATGGCCCATGGAGTATGAGTGTTCTATTATGGCCCATGGAGTATGAGTGTTCTATTATGGCCCATGGAGTATGAATGTTCTATTATGGCCAATGGAGTATGAGTGTTCTATTATGGCCCATGGAGTATGAGTGTTCTATTATGGCCCATGGAGTATGAGTGTACTATTATGGCCCATGGAGTATGAATGTTCTATTATGGCCCATGGAGTATGAATGTTCTATTATGTCCTATGGAGTATGAGTGTTCTATTATGGCCTATGGAGTATGAGTGTTCTATTATGGCCTATTGAGTATGAGTGTTCTATTATGGCCCATGGAGTATAAGTGTTCTATTATGGCCCATGGAGTATGAGTGTTCTATTATGGCCCATGGAGTATGAGTGTTCTATTACGGCCTATGGAGTATGAGTGTTCTATTATGGCATATGGAGTATGAGTGTTCTATTATGGCCCATGGAGTATGAGTGTTCTATTATGGCCCATGGAGTATGAGTGTTCTATTATGGCCTATGGAGTATGAGTGTTCTATTATGGCCTATGGAGTATGAGTGTTTTATTATGGCCCATGGAGTACGAGTGTTCTATTATGGCCCATGGAGTATGAGTGTTCTGTTATGGCCTATGGAGTATGAGTGTTCTATTATGGCCCATAGATTATGAATATTCTATTATGGCCCATGCAGTATGAGTGTTCTATTATGGCCCATGGAGTATGAGTGTTCTATTATGGCCTATGGAGTATGAGTGTTCTATTATGGCCTATGGAGAATGAGTGTTCTATTATGGCCCATGGAGTATGAATGTTCTATTATGGCCAATGGAGTATGAGTGTTCTATTATGGCCCATGGAGTATGAGTGTTCTATTATGGCCCATGGAGTATGAATGTTCTATTATGGCCCATGGAGTATGAGTGTTCTATTATGGCCCATGGAGTATGAGTGTTCTATTATGGCCCATGGAGTATGAGTGTTCTATTATGGCCCATGGAGGATGAATGTTCTATTATGGCCCATGGAATATGAATGTTCTTTTATGGCCCATGGAGTATGAGTGATCTATTATGGCCTATGGAGTATGAATGTTCTATTATGGCCTATGGAGCATGAATGTTCTATTGTGGCCCATGGAGTATGAATGTTCTATTATGGCCTATGGAGTATGAGTGTTCTATTATGGCCTATGGAGTATGAGTGTTCTATTATGGCCCATGGAGTATGAGTGTTCTATTATGGCCTATGGAGTATGAGTGTTATATTATGGCCTATGGAGTATGAGTGTTCTATTATGGCCCATGGAGTATGAATGTTCTATTATGGCCCATGGAGTATGAGTGTTCTATTATGGCCCATGGAGTATGAGTGTTCTATTAAGGCCTATGGAGTATGAATGTTCTATTATGGCCCATGGAGTATGAATGTTCTATTATGGCCCATGGAGAATGAGTGTTCTATTATGGCCCATGAAGTATGAGTGTTCTAATATGGCCTATGGAGTATGAGTGTTCTATTATGGCCCATGGAGTATGAGTGTTCTATTATGGCCCATGGAGTATGAATGTTCTATTATGGCCTATGGAGTATGAGTGTTCTATTATGGTCCATGGAGTATGAATGTTCTATTATGGCCCATGGAGTATGAGTGTTCTATTATGGCCCATGGAGTATGAGTGTTCTATTATGGCCCATGGAGTATGAATGTTCTATTATGGCCTATGGAGTATGAATGTTCTATTATGGCCCATGGAGTATGAATGTTCTATAATGGCCCATGGAGTACGAGTGTTCCATTATGGCCTATGGAGTATGAATGTTCTATTATGGCCCATGGAGAATGAGTGTACTATTATGGCCCATGGAGAATGAGTGTTCTATTATGGCCCATGGAGTATGAGTGTTCTATTATGGCCCATGGAGTATGAATGTTCTATTATGGCCTATGGAGTATGAGTGTTCTATTATGGCCCATGGAGTATGAGTGTTCTATTATGGCCCATGGAGTATGAATGTTCTATTATGGCCCATGGAGTATGAGTTTTCTATTATGGCCCATGGAGTACGAGTGTTCTATTATGGCCCATGGAGTATGAGTGTTCTATTATGGCCCATGTAGTATGAACGTTCTATTATGGCCTATGGAGTATGAGTGTTCTATTATGGCCCATGGAGTATGAGTGTTCTATTATGGCCCATGGAGTATGAGTGTTCTATTATGGCCTATGGAGTATGAGTGTTCTATTATGGCCTATGGAGTATGGGTGTTCTATTATGGCCCATGGAGTATGAGTGTTCTATTATGGCCCATGGAGTATGAGTGTTCTATTATGGCCTATGGAGTATGAGTGTTCTATTTTGGCCCATGGAGTGTGAGTGTTCTATTATGGCCTATGGAGAATGAATGTTCAATTATGGCCCATGGAATAAGAATGTTCTATTATGGCCTATGGAGTATGATTGTTCTATTATGGTCCATTGAGTTTGAATGTTCTATTATGGCCCATGGAGAATGAGTGTTCTATTATGGCCTATGGAGTATGAGTGTTTTATTATGGCCCATGGAGTATGAGTGTTCTATTATAGCCCATGGAGTATGAATGTTCTATTATGGCCTATGGAATATGAGTGTTCTATTATGGCCCATGGAGTATGAATGTTCTATTATGGCCCATGGAGTATGAGTGTTCTATTATGGCCCATGGAGTATGAATGTTCTATTATGGCCTATGGAGTATGAATGTTCTATTATGGCCCATGGAGTATGAATGTTCTTTTATGGCCCATGGTGTATGAGTGTTTTATTATGGCCTATGGAGTATGAGTGTTCTATTATGGCCCATGGCGTATGAGTGTTCTATTATGGCCCATGGAGTATGAATGTTCTATTATGGCCAATGGAGTATGAATGTTCTATTATGGCCCATGGAGTATGAATGTTCTATTATGGCCCATGAAGTATGAGTGTTCTAATATGGCCTATGGAGTATGAGTGTTCTATTATGGCCCATGGAGTATGAGTGTTCTATTATGGCCCATGGAGTATGAATGTTCTATTATGGCCTATGGAGTATGAGTGTTCTATTATGGTCCATGGAGTATGAATGTTCTATTATGGCCCATGGAGTATGAGTGTTCTATTATGGCCCATGGAGTATGAGTGTTCTATTATGGCCCATGGAGTATGAATGTTCTATTATGGCCTATGGAGTATGAATGTTCTATTATGGATCTGGGCTCAGCTGATGGACCTTACAGTCTCTCTTATTATCTTGTGAGATCTGTGGATCTGGGCTCAGCTGATGGACCTTACTGACTCTCTTATTATCTTGTGAGATCTGTGGATCTGGGCTCAGCTGATGGACCTTACAGACTCTCTTATTATCTTGTGAGATCTGTGGATCTGGGCTCAGCTGATGGACCTTACAGACTCTCTTATTATCTTGTGAGATCTGTGGATCTGGGCTCAACTGATGGACCTTACAATCTCTCTTATTATCTTGTGAGATCTGTGCTCAGCTGATGGACCATACAGACTCTCTTATTATCTTGTGAGATCTGTGGATCTGGGCTCAGGTGATGGACCTTACAGACTCTCTTATTATCTTGTGAGATCTGTGGATCTGGGCTCAGCTGATGGACCTTACAGACTCTCTTATTATCTTGTGAGATCTGTGGATGTGGGCTCAGCTGATGGACCTTACGGACTCTCTTATTAACTTGTGACATCTGTGGATCTGGGCTCAGCTGATGGTCATTACAGACTCTCTTATTATCTTGTGAGATCTGTGGATCTGGGCTCAGCTGATGGACCTTACAGACTCTCTTATTATCTTGTGGGATCTGCGGATCTGGGCTCAGCTGATGGACCTTACAGTCTCTCTTATTATCTTGTGAGATCTGTGGATATGGGCTCAGCTGATGGACCTTACAGACTCTCTTATTATCTTGTGAGATCTGTGAATCTGGGCTCAGCTGATGGACCTTACAGACTCTCATATTATCTTGTGAGATCTGTGGATCGGGGCTCAGCTGATGGACCTTACAGACTCTCTTATTATCTTGTGAGACCTGTGGATCTGGGCTCAGTTGATGGACTCTCTTATTATCTTGTGAGATCTGTGGATCAGGGCTCAGCTGATGGACTTTACAGACTCTCTTATTATCTTGTGGGATCTGTGGATCTGGGCTCAGCTGATGGACTTTACAGACTCTCTTATTATCTTGTGGGATCTGTGGATCTGGGCTCAGCTGATGGACCTTACAGACTCTCTTATTATCTTGTGAGATCTGTGGATCTGGGCTCAGCTGATGGACCTTACAGTCTCTCTTATTATCTTGTGGGATCTGTGGATCAGGGCTCAGCTGATGGACCTTACAGTCTCTCTTATTATCTTGTGAGATCTGTGGATCTGGGCTCAGCTGATGGACCTTACTGACTCTCTTATTATCTTGTGAGGTCTGTGGATCTGGGCTCAGCTGATGGACCTTACAGTCTCTCTTATTATCTTGTGAGATCTGTGGATCTGAGCTCAGCTGATGGACCATACAGACTCTCTTATTATCTTGTGAGATCTGTGGATCTTGGCTCAGCTGATGGACCTTACAGACTCTCTTATTATCTTGTGAGATCTGTGGATCTGGGCTCAGCTGATGGACCTTACAGACTCTCTTATTATCTTGTGAGATCTGTGGATCTGGGCTCAGCTGATGGACATTACGGACTCTCTTATTATCTTGTGACATCTGTGGATCTGGGCTCAGCTAATGGACCTTACAGACTCTCTTATTATCTTGTGAGATCTGTGGATCTGGGCTCAGTTGATGGACCTTACAGACTCTCTTATTATCTTGTGGGATCTGTGGATCTGGGCTCAGCTGATGGACCTTACAGTCTCTCTTATTATCTTGTGAGATCTGTGGATCTGGGCTCAGCTGATGGACCTTACAGACTCTCTTATTATCCTGTGAGATCTGTGGATCTGGGCTCAGCTGATGGACCTTACGGACTCCCTTATTATCTTGTGACATCTGTGGATCTGGGCTCAGCTGATGGACCTTACAGACTCTCTTATTATCTTGTGACATCTGTGGATCTGGGCTCAGCTGATGGGCCTTTCAGACTCTCTTATTATCATGTGAGATCTGTGGATCTGGGCTCAGCTGATGGACCTTACATTCTCTCTTATTATCTAGTGAGATCTGTGGATCTGGGCTCAGCTGATGGACCTTACAGACTCTCTTATTATCTTGTGGGATCTGTGGATCTGGGCTCAGCTGATGAACCTTACAGACTCTCTTATTATCTTGTGGGATCAGTGGATCTGGGCTCAGCTGATGGACCTTACAGACTCTCTTATTATCTTGTGAGATCTGTGGATCTGGGCTCAGCGGATGGACCTTACAGACTCTCTTATTATCTTGTGAGACCTGTGGTTCTGGGCTCAGCTGATGGACTCTCTTATTATCTTGTGAGATCTGTGGATCAGGGCTCAGCTGATGGACTTTACAGAATCTCTTATTATCTTGTGGGATCTGTGGATCAGGGCTCCGCTGATGGACCTTACAGACTCTCTTATTATCTTGTGAGATCTGTGGATCGGGGCTCAGCTGATGGACCTTACAGACTCTCTTATTATCTTGTGGGATCTGTGGATCTGAGCTCAGCTGACGGACCTTACAGACTCTCTTATTATTTTGTGAGATCTGTGAATCTGGACTCAGCTGAAGGACCTTACAGTCTCTCTTATTATCTTGTGGGATCTGTGGATCTGGGCTCAGCTGATGGACCTTACAGTCTCTCTTATTATCTAGTGAGATCTGTGGATCTGGGCTCAGCTGATGGACCTTACAGACACTCTTATTATCTTGTGAGATCAGTGGATCTGGGCTCAGCTGATGGACCTTACAGACTCTCTTATTATCTTGTGGGATCAGTGGATCTGGGCTCAGCTGATGGACCTTACAGACTCTCTTTTTATCTTGTGGGATCTGTGGATCTTGGCTCAGCTGATGGACCTTACAGACTCTCTTATTACCTTGTGGGATCTGTGGATCTGGGCTCAGCTGATGGACCTTACAGTCTCTCTTATTATCTTGTGGGATCTGTGGATCTGGGCTCAGCTGATGGACCTTACTGACTCTCTTATTATCTTGTGAGATCTGGGCTCAGCTGATGGACCTTAGAGACTCTCTTATTATCTTGTGAGATCTGTGGATCTGGGCTCAGCTGATGGACCTTACAGACTCTCTTATTATCTTGCGAGATCTGTGGATCTGGGCTCAACTGATGGACCTTACAGACTCTCTTATTATCTTGTGAGATCTGTGGATCTGGGCTCAGCTGATGGACCTTACAGACTCTCTTATTATCTTGTGAGATCTGTGGATCTGGGCTCAGCTGATGGACCTAACAGAATCTCTTATTATCTTGTGAGATCTGTGGATCTGGGCTCAGCTGATGGACCTTACGGACTCTCTTATTATCTTGTGACATCTGTGGATCTGGGCTCAGCTGATGGACCTTACAGACTCTCTTATTATCTTGTGAGATCTGTGGATCTGGGCTCAGCTGATGGACCTTACAGACTCTCTTATTATCTTGTGGGATCTGTGGATCTGGGCTCAGCTGATGGACCTTACAGTCTCTCTTATTATCTTGTGGGATCTGTGGATCTGGGCTCAGCTGATGGACCTTACAGACTCTCTTATTATATTGTGGGATCTGTGGATCTGGGCTCAGCTGATGGACCTTACAGACTCTCTTATTATCTTGTGGGATCTGTGGATCTGGGCTCAGCTGATGAACCTTACAGACTCTCTTATTATCTTGTGGGATCTGTGGATCTGGGCTCAGCTGATGGACCTTACAGACTCTCTTATTATCTTGTGAGATCTGTGGATCTGGGCTCAGCGGATGGACCTTACAGACTCTCTTATTATCTTGTGAGACCTGTGGATCCGGGCTCAGCTGATGGACTCTCTTATTATCTTGTGAGATCTGTGGATCAGGGCTCAGCTGATGGAATTTACAGACTCTCTTATTATCTTGTGGGATCTGTGGATCTGGGCTCAGCTGATGGACCTTACAGACTCTCTTATTATCTTGTGAGATCTGTGGATCTGGGCTCAGCTGATGGACCTTACAGACTCTCTTATTATCTTGTGGGATCTGTGGATCTGGGCTCAGCTGACGGACCTTACAGACTCTCTTATTATCTTGTGAGATCTGTGGATCTGGACTCAGCTGATGGACCTTACAGTCTCTCTTATTATCTTGTAGGATCTGTGGATCAGGGCTCAGCTGATGGACCTTACAGTCTCTCTTATTATCTTGTGAGATCTGTGGATCTGGGCTCAGCTGATGGACCTTACTGACTCTCTTATTATCTTGTGAGATCTGTGGATCTGGGCTCAGCTGATGGACCTTACAGTCTCTCTTATTATCTTGTGAGATCTGTGGATCTGAGCTCAGCTGATGGACCATACAGACTCTCTTATTATCTTGTGAGATCTGTGGATCTGGGCTCAGCTGATGGACCTTACAGACTCTCTTATTATCTTGTGAGATCTGTGGATCTGGGCTCAGCTGATGGACCTTACAGACTCTCTTATTATCTTGTGAGATCTGTGGATCTGGGCTCAGCTGATGGACCTTACGGACTCTCTTATTATCTTGTGACATCTGTGGATCTGGGCTCAGCTGATGGACCTTACAGACTCTCTTATTATCTTGTGAGATCTGTGGATCTGGGCTCAGTTGATGGACCTTACAGACTCTCTTATTATCTTGTGGGATCTGTGGATCTGGGCTCAGCTGATGGACCTTACAGTCTCTCTTATTATCTTGTGAGATCTGTGGATCTGGGCTCAGCTGATGGACCTTACAGACTCTCTTATTATCTTGTGAGATCTGTGGATCTGGGCTCAGCTGATGGACCTTACAGACTCTCTTTTTATCTTGTGAGACCTGTGGATCTGGGCTCAGCTGATGGACTCTCTTATTATCTTGTGAGATCTGTGGATCAGGGCTCAGCTGATGGACTTTACAGACTCTCTTATTATCTTGTGGGATCTGTGGATCTGGGCTCAGCTGATGGACCTTACAGACTCTCTTATTATCTTGTGAGATCTGTGGATCTGGGCTCAGCTGATGGACCTTACAGACTCTCTTATTATCTTGTGGGATCTGTGGATCTGGGCTCAGCTGACGGATCTTACAGACTCTCTTATTATCTTGTGAGATCTGTGGATCTGGACTCAGCTGATGGACCTTACAGTCTCTCTTATTATCTTGTGGGATCCGTGGATCTGGGCTCAGCTGATGGACCTTACAGTCTCTCTTATTATCTTGTGAGATCTGTGGATCTGGGCTCAGCTGATGGACCTTACTGACTCTCTTATTATCTTGTGAGATCTGGGCTCAGCTGATGGACCTTAGGGACTCTCTTATTATCTTGTGAGATCTGTGGATCTGGGCTCAGCTGATGGACCTTACAGACTCTCTTATTATCTTGTGAGATCTGTGGATCTGGGCTCAACTGATGGACCTTACAGACTCTCTTATTATCTTGTGAGATCTGTGGATCTGGGCTCAGCTGATGGACCTTACAGACTCTCTTATTATCTTGTGAGATCTGTGGATCTGGGCTCAGCTGATGGACCTAACAGACTCTCTTATTATCTTGTGAGATCTGTGGATCTGGGCTCAGCTGATGGACCTTACGGACTCTCTTATTATCTTGTGACATCTGTGGATCTGGGCTCAGCTGATGGACCTTACAGACTCTCTTATTATCTTGTGAGATCTGTGGATCTGGGCTCAGCTGATGGACCTTACAGACTCTCTTATTATCTTGTGGGATCTGTGGATCTGGGCTCAGCTGATGGACCTTACAGTCTCTCTTATTATCTTGTGGGATCTGTGGATCTGGGCTCAGCTGATGGACCTTACAGGCTCTCTTATTATATTGTGGGATCTGTGGATCTGGGCTCAGCTGATGGACCTTACAGACTCTCTTATTATCTTGTGGGATCTGTGGATCTGGGCTCAGCTGATGAACCTTACAGACTCTCTTATTATCTTGAGGGATCTGTGGATCTGGGCTCAGCTGATGGACCTTACAGACTCTCTTATTATCTTGTGAGATCTGTGGATCTGGGCTCAGCGGATGGACCTTACAGACACTCTTATTATCTTGTGAGACCTGTGGATCTGGGCTCAGCTGATGGACTCTCTTATTATCTTGTGAGATCTGTGGATCAGGGCTCAGCTGATGGACTTTACAGACTCTCTTATTATCTTGTGCTATCTGTGGATCTGGGCTCAGCTGATGGACCTTACAGACTCTCTTATTATCTTGTGAGATCTGTGGATCTGGGCTCAGCTGATGGACCTTACAGACTCTCTTATTATCTTGTGGGATCTGTGGATCTGGGCTCAGCTGACGGACCTTACAGACTCTCTTATTATCTTGTGAGATCTGTGGATCTGGACTCAGCTGATGGACCTTACAGTCTCTCTTATTATCTTGTGGGATCTGTGGATCAGGGCTCAGCTGATGGACCTTACAGTCTCTCTTATTATCTTGTGAGATCTGTGGATCTGGGCTCAGCTGATGGACCTTACTGACTCTCTTATTATCTTGTGAGATCTGTGGATCTGGGCTCAGCTGATGGACCTTAGAGACTCTCTTATTATCTTGTGAGATCTGTGGATCTGGGCTCAGCTGATGGAACTTACAGACTCTCTTATTATCTTGTGAGATCTGTGGATCTGGGCTCAACTGATGGACCTTACAGTCTCTTTTATTATCTTGTGAGATCTGTGGATCTGAGCTCAGCTGATGGACCAATACAGACTCTCTTATTATCTTGTGAGATCTGTGGATCTGGGCTCAGCTGATGGACCTTACAGACTCTCTTATTATCTTGTGAGATCTGTGGATCTGGGCTCAGCTGATGGACCTTACAGACTCTCTTATTATCTTGTGAGATCTGTGGATCTGGGCTCAGCTGATGGACCTTACGGACTCTCTTATTATCTTGTGACATCTGTGGATCTGGGCTCAGCTGATGGACCTTACAGACTCTCTTATTATCTTGTGAGATCTGTGGATCTGGGCTCAGCTGATGGACCTTACAGACTCTCTTTTTATCTTGTGAGACCTGTGGATCTGGGCTCAGCTGATGGACTCTCTTATTATCTTGTGAGATCTGTGGATCAGGGCTCAGCTGATGGACTTTACAGACTCTCTTATTATCTTGTGGGATCTGTGGATCTGGGCTCAGCTGATGGACCTTACAGACTCTCTTATTATCTTGTGAGATCTGTGGATCTGGGCTCAGCTGATGGACCTTACAGACTCTCTTATTATCTTGTGGGATCTGTGGATCTGGGCTCAGCTGACGGATCTTACAGACTCTCTTATTATCTTGTGAGATCTGTGGATCTGGACTCAGCTGATGGACCTGACAGTCTCTCTTATTATCTTGTGGGATCTGTGGATCTGGGCTCAGCTGATGGACCTTACAGTCTCTCTTATTATCTTGTGAGATCTGTGGATCTGGGCTCAGCTGATGGACCTTACTGACTCTCTTATTATCTTGTGAGATCTGTGGATCTGGGCTCAGCTGATGGACCTTACAGACTCTCTTATTATCTTGTGAGATCTGTGGATCTGGGCTCAGCTGATGGACCTTACAGACTCTCTTATTATCTTGTGAGATCTGTGGATCTGGGCTCAACTGATGGACCTTACAATCTCTCTTATTATCTTGTGAGATCTGTGCTCAGCTGATGGACCATACAGACTCTCTTATTATCTTGTGAGATCTGTGGATCTGGGCTCAGGTGATGGACCTTACAGACTCTCTTATTATCTTGTGAGATCTGTGGATCTGGGCTCAGCTGATGGACCTTACAGACTCTCTTATTATCTTGTGAGATCTGTGGATGTGGGCTCAGCTGATGGACCTTACGGACTCTCTTATTAACTTGTGACATCTGTGGATCTGGGCTCAGCTGATGGTCATTACAGACTCTCTTATTATCTTGTGAGATCTGTGGATCTGGGCTCAGCTGATGGACCTTACAGACTCTCTTATTATCTTGTGGGATCTGCGGATCTGGGCTCAGCTGATGGACCTTACAGTCTCTCTTATTATCTTGTGAGATCTGTGGATCTGGGCTCAGCTGATATACCTTACAGACTCTCTTATTATCTTGTGAGATCTGTGAATCTGGGCTCAGCTGATGGACCTTACAGACTCTCTTATTATCTTGTGAGATCTGTGGATCGGGGCTCAGCTGATGGACCTTACAGACTCTCTTATTATCTTGTGAGACCTGTGGATCTGGGCTCAGTTGATGGACTCTCTTATTATCTTGTGAGATCTGTGGATCAGGGCTCAGCTAATGGACTTTACAGACTCTCTTATTATCTTGTGGGATCTGTGGATCTGGGCTCAGCTGATGGACTTTACAGACTCTCTTATTATCTTGTGGGATCTGTGGATCTGGGCTCAGCTGATGGACCTTACAGACTCTCTTATTATCTTGTGAGATCTGTGGATCTGGGCTCAGCTGATGGACCTTACAGTCTCTCTTATTATATTGTGGGATCTGTGGATCAGGGCTCAGCTGATGGACCTTACAGTCTCTCTTATTATCTTGTGAGATCTGTGGATCTGGGCTCAGCTGATGGACCTTACTGACTCTCTTATTATCTTGTGAGATCTGTGGATCTGGGCTCAGCTGATGGACCTTACAGTCTCTCTTATTATCTTGTGAGATCTGTGGATCTGAGCTCAGCTGATGGACCATACAGACTCTCTTATTATCTTGTGAGATCTGTGGATCTGGGCTCAGCTGATGGACCTTACAGACTCTCTTATTATCTTGTGAGATCTGTGGATCTGGGCTCAGCTGATGGACCTTACAGACTCTCGTATTATCTTGTGAGATCTGTGGATCTGGGCTCAGCTGATGGACCTTACGGACTCTCTTATTATCTTGTGACATCTGTGGATCTGGGCTCAGCTGATGGACCTTACAGACTCTCTTATTATCTTGTGAGATCTGTGGATCTGGGCTCAGTTGATGGACCTTACAGACTCTCTTATTATCTTGTGAGATCTGTGGATCTGGGCTCAGCTGATGGACCTTACAGTCTCTCTTATTATCTTGTGAGATCTGTGGATCTGGGCTCAGCTGATGGACCTTACAGACTCTCTTATTATCTTGTGAGATCTCTGGATCCTGGCTCAGCTGATGGACCTTACAGACTCTCTTTTTATCTTGTGAGACCCGTGGATCTGGGCTCAGCTGATGGACTCTCTTATTATCTTGTGAGATCTGTGGATCAGGGCTCAGCTGATGGACTTTACAGACTCTCTTATTATCTTGTGGGATCTGTGGATCTGGGCTCAGCTGATGGACCTTACAGACTCTCTTATTATCTTGTGAGATCTGTGGATCTGGGCTCAGCTGATGGACCTTACAGACTCTCTTATTATCTTGTGGGATCTGTGGATCTGGGCTCAGCTGACGGATCTTACAGACTCTCTTATTATCTTGTGAGATCTGTGGATCTGGACTCAGCTGATGGACCTTACAGTCTCTCTTATTATCTGGTGGGATCCGTGGATCTAGGCTCAGCTGATGGACCTTACAGTCTCTCTTATTATCTTGTGAGATCTGTGGATCTGGGCTCAGCTGATGGACCTTACTGACTCTCTTATTATCTTGTGAGATCTGGGCTCAGCTGATGGACCTTAGAGACTCTCTTATTATCTTGTGAGATCTGTGGATCTGGGCTCAGCTGATGGACATTACAGACTCTCTTATTATCTTGTGAGATCTGTGGATCTGAGCTCAACTGATGGACCTTACAGACTCTCTTATTATCTTGTGAGATCTGTGGATCTGGGCTCAGCTGATGGACCTTACAGACTCTCTTATTATCTTGTGAGATCTGTGGATCTGGGCTCAGCTGATGGACCTAACAGACTCTCTTATTATCTTGTGAGATCTGTGGATCTGGGCTCAGCTGATGGACCTTACGGACTCTCTTATTATCTTGTGACATCTGTGGATCTGGGCTCAGCTGATGGACCTTACAGACTCTCTTATTATCTTGTGAGATCTGTGGATCTGGGCTCAGTTGATGGACCTTACAGACTCTCTTTTTATCTTGTGGGATCTGTGGATCTGGGCTCAGCTGATGGACCTTACAGTCTCTCTTATTATCTTGTGGGATCTGTGGATCTGGGCTCAGCTGATGGACCTTACAGACTCTCTTATTATATTGTGGGATCTGTGGATCTGGGCTCAGCTGATGGACCTTACAGACTCTCTTATTATCTTGTGGGATCTGTGGATCTGGGCTCAGCTGATGAACCTTACAGACTCTCTTATTATCTTGTGGGATCTGTGGATCTGGGCTCAGCTGATGGACCTTACAGACTCTCTTATTATCTTGTGAGATCTGTGGATCTGGGCTCAGCGGATGGACCTTACAGACACTCTTATTATCTTGTGAGACCTGTGGATCTGGGCTCAGCTGATGGACTCTCTTATTATCTTGTGAGATCTGTGGATCAGGGCTCAGCTGATGGACTTTACAGACTCTCTTATTATCTTGTGCGATCTGTGGATCTGGGCTCAGCTGATGGACCTTACAGACTCTCTTATTATCTTGTGAGATCTGTGGATCTGGGCTCAGCTGATGGACCTTACAGACTCTCTTCTTATCTTGTGGGATCTGTGGATCTGTGCTCATCTGATGGACCTTACAGTCTCTCTTATTATCTTGTGGGATCTGTGGATCTGGGCTCAGCTGATGGACCTTACAGACTCTCTTATTATATTGTGGGATCTGTGGATCTGGGCTCAGCTGATGGACCTTACAGACTCTCTTATTATCTTGTGGGATCTGTGGATCTGGGCTCAGCTGATGAACCTTACAGACTCTCTTATTATCTTGTGGGATCTGTGGATCTGGGCTCAGCTGATGGACCTTACAGACTCTCTTATTATCTTGTGAGATCTGTGGATCGGGGCTCTGCTGATGGACCTTACAGACTCTCTTATTATCTTGTGAGACCTGTGGATCTGGGCTCAGCTGATGGACTCTCTTATTATCTTGTGAGATCTGTGGATCAGGGCTCAGCTGATGGACTTTACAAACTCTCTTATTATCTTGTTAGATCTGTGGATCTGGGCTCAGCTGATGGACCTTACAGACTCTCTTATTATCTTGTGAGATCTGTGGATCTGGGCTCAGCTGGTGGACCTTACAGACTCTCTTATTATCTTGTGGGATCTGTGGATCTGGGCTCAGCTGACGGACCTTACAGACTCTCTTATTATCTTGTGAGATCTGTGGATCTGGACTCAGCTGATGGACCTTACAGTCTCTCTTATTATCTTGTGGGATCTGTGGATCAGGGCTCAGCTGATGGACCTTACAGTCTCTCTTATTATCTTGTGAGATCTGTGGATCTGGGCTCAGCTGATGGACCTTACTGACTCTCTTATTATCTTGTGAGATCTGTGGATCTGGGCTCAGCTGATGGACCTTAGAGACTCTCTTATTATCTTGTGAGATCTGTGGATCTGGGCTCAGCTGATGGAACTTACACACTCTCTTATTATCTTGTGAGATCTGTGGATCTGGGCTCAACTGATGGACCTTACAGTCTCTTTTATTATCTTGTGAGATCTGTGGATCTGAGCTCAGCTGATGGACCATACAGACTCTCTTATTATCTTGTGAGATCTGTGGATCTGGGCTCAGCTGATGGACCTTACAGACTCTCTTATTATCTTGTGAGATCTGTGGATCTGGGCTCAGCTGATGGACCTTATAGACTCTCTTATTATCTTGTGAGATCTGTGGATCTGGGCTCAGCTGATGGACCTTACGGACTCTCTTATTATCTTGTTACATCTGTGGATCTGGGCTCAGCTGATGGACCTTACAGACTCTCTTATTATCTTGTTAGATCTGTGGATCTGGGGTCAGCTGATGGACCTTACAGACTCTCTTATTATCTTGTGGGATCTGTGGATCTGGGCTCAGCTGATGGACCTTACAGTCTCTCTTTTTATCTTGTGAGACTTGTGGATCTGGGCTCAGCTGATGGACTCTCTTATTATCTTGTGAGATCTGTGGATCAGGGCTCAGCTGATGGACTTTACAGACTCTCTTATTATCTTGTGGGATCTGTGGATCTGGGCTCAGCTGATGGACCTTACAGACTCTCTTATTATCTTGTGAGATCTGTGGATCTGGGCTCAGCTGATGGACCTTACAGACTCTCTTATTATCTTGTGGGATCTGTGGATCTGGGCTCAGCTGACGGATCTTACAGACTCTCTTATTATCTTGTGAGATCTGTGGATCTGGACTCAGCTGATGGACCTGACAGTCTCTCTTATTATCTTGTGGGATCTGTGGATTTGGGCTCAGCTGATGGACCTTACAGTCTCTCTTATTATCTTGTGAGATCTGTGGATCTGGGCTCAGCTGATGGACCTTACTGACTCTCTTATTATCTTGTGAGATCTGTGGATCTGGGCTCAGCTGATGGACCTTACAGACTCTCTTATTATCTTGTGAGATCTGTGGATCTGGGCTCAGCTGATGGACCTTACAGACTCTCTTATTATCTTGTGAGATCTGTGGATCTGGGCTCAACTGATGGACCTTACAATCTCTCTTATTATCTTGTGAGATCTGTGCTCAACTGATGGACCATACAGACTCTCTTATTATCTTGTGAGATCTGTGGATCTGGGCTCAGGTGATGGACCTTACAGACTCTCTTATTATCTTGTGAGATCTGTGGATCTGGGCTCAGCTGATGGACCTTACAGACTCTCTTATTATCTTGTGAGATCTGTGGATGTGGGCTCAGCTGATGGACCTTACGGACTCTCTTATTAACTTGTGACATCTGTGGATCTGGGCTCAGCTGATGGACCTTACAGACTCTCTTATTATCTTTTGAGATCTGTGGATCTGGGCTCAGCAGATGGACCTTACAGACTCTCTTATTATCTTGTGGGATCTGTGGATCTGGGCTCAGCTGATGGACCTTACAGTCTCTCTTATTATCTTGTGAGATCTGTGGATCTGGGCTCAGCTGATGGACCTTACAGACTCTCTTATTATCTTGTGAGATCTGTGAATCTGGGCTCAGCTGATGGACCTTACAGACTCTCTTATTATCTTGTGAGATCTGTGGATCGGGGCTCTGCTGATGGACCTTACAGACTCTCTTATTATCTTGTGAGACCTGTGGATCTGGGCTCAGCTGATGGACTCTCTTATTATCTTGTGAGATCTGTGGATCAGGGCTCAGCTGATGGACTTTACAGACTCTCTTATTATCTTGTGGGATCTGTGGATCTGGGCTCAGCTGATGGACCTTACAGACTCTCTTATTATCTTGTGAGATCTGTGGATCGGGGCTCAGCTGATGGACCTTACAGACTCTCTTATTATCTTGTGGGATCTGTGGATCTGAGCTCAGCTGACGGACCTTACAGACTCTCTTATTATTTTGTGAGATCTGTGGATCTGGACTCAGCTGATGGACCTTACAGTCTCTCTTATTATCTTGAGGGATCTGTGGATCTGGGCTCAGCTGATGGACCTTACAGTCTCTCTTATTATCTAGTGAGATCTGTGGATCTGGGCTCAGCTGATGGACCTTACAGACACTCTTATTATCTTGTGAGATCAGTGGATCTGGGCTCAGCTGATGGACATTACAGACTCTCTTATTATCTTGTGGGATCAGTGGATCTGGGCTCAGCTGATGGACCTTACAGACTCTCTTTTTATCTTGTGGGATCTGTGGATCTTGGCTCAGCTGATGGTCCTTACAGACTCTCTTATTACCTTGTGGGATCTGTGGATCTGGGCTCAGCTGATGGACCTTACAGTCTCTCTTATTATCTTGTGGGATCTGTGGATCTGGGCTCAGCTGATGGACCTTACTGACTCTCTTATTATCTTGTGAGATCTGGGCTCAGCTGATGGACTATAGAGACTCTCTTATTATCTTGTGAGGTCTGTGGATCTGGGCTCAGCTGATGGACCTTACAGACTCTCTTATTATCTTGTGAGATCTGTGGATCTGGGCTCAACTGATGGACCTTACGGACTCTCTTATTATCTTGTGAGATCTGTGGATCTGGGCTCAGCTGATGGACCTTACAGACTCTCTTATTATCTTGTGAGATCTGTGGATCTGGGCTCAGCTGATGGACCTAACAGACTCTCTTATTATCTTGTGAGATCTGTGGATCTGGGCTCAGCTGATGGACCTTACGGACTCTCTTATTATCTTGTGACATCTGTGGATCTGGGCTCAGCTGATGAACCTTACAGACTCTCTTATTATCTTGTGAGATCTGTGGATCTGGGCTCAGCTGATGGACCTTACAGACTCTCTTATTATCTTGTGGGATCTGTGGATCTGGGCTCAGCTGATGGACCTTACAGTCTCTCTTATTATCTTGTGGGATCTGTGGATCTGGGCTCAGCTGATGGACCTTACAGACTCTGTTATTATATTGTGGGATCTGTGGATCTGGGCTCAGCTGATGGACCTTACAGACTCTCTTATTATTTTGTGGGATCTGTGGATCTGGGCTCAGCTGATGAACCTTACAGACTCTCTTATTATCTTGTGGGATCTGTGGATCTGGGCTCAGCTGATGGACCTTACAGACTCTCTTATTATCTTGTGAGATCTGTGGATCTGGGCTCAGCGGATGGACCTTACAGACTCTCTTATTATCTTGTGAGACCTGTGGATCTGGGCTCAGCTGATGGACTCTCTTATTATCTTGTGAGATCTGTGGATCAGGGCTCAGCTGATGGACTTTACAGACTCTCTTATTATCTTGTGGGATCTGTGGATCTGGGCTCAGATGATGGACCTTACAGACTCTCTTATTATCTTGTGAGATCTGTGGATCTGGGCTCAGCTGATGGACCTTACAGACTCTCTTATTATCTTGTGGGATCTGTGGATCTGGGCTCAGCTGACGGACCTTACAGACTCTCTTATTATCTTGTGAGATCTGTGGATCTGGACTCAGCTGATGGACCTTACAGTCTCTCTTATTATCTTGTGGGATCTGTGGATCAGGGCTCAGCTGATGAACCTTACAGTCTCTCTTATTATCTTGTGAGATCTGTGGATCTGGGCTCAGCTGATGGACCTTACTGACTCTCTTATTATCTTGTGAGATCTGTGGATCTGGGCTCAGCTGATGGACCTTACAGTCTCTCTTATTATCTTGTGAGATCTGTGGATCTGAGCTCAGCTGATGGACCATACAGACTCTCTTATTATCTTGTGAGATCTGTGGATCTGGGCTCAGCTAATGGACCTTACAGACTCTCTTATTATCTTGTGAGATCTGTGGATCTGGGCTCAGCTGATGGACCTTACGGACTCTCTTATTATCTTGTGACATCTGTGGGTCTGGGCTCAGCTGATGGACCTTACAGACTCTCTTATTATCTTGTGAGATCTGTGTATCTGGGCTCAGCTGATGGACCTTACAGACTCTCTTATTATCTTGTGGGATCTGTGGATCTGGGCTCAGCTGATGGACCTTACAGTCTCTCTTATTATCTTGTGAGATCTGTGGATCTGGGCTCAGCTGATGGACCTTACAGACTCTCTTATTATCTTGTGAGATCTGTGGAACTGGGCTCAGCTGATGGACCTTACAGACTCTCTTTTTATCTTGTGAGACCTGTGGATCTGGGCTCAGCTGATGGACTCTCTTATTATCTTGTGAGATCTGTGGATCAGGGCTCAGCTGATGGACTTTACAGACTCTCTTATTATCTTGTGGGATCTGTGGATCTGGGCTCAGCTGATGGACCTTACAGACTCTCTTAATATCTTGTGAGATCTGTGGATCTGGGCTCAGCTGATGGACCTTACAGACTCTCTTATTATCTTGTGGGATCTGTGGATCTGGGCTCAGCTGACGGATCTTACAGACTCTCTTATTATCTTGTGAGATCTGTGGATCTGGACTCAGCTGATGGACCTTACAGTCTCTCTTATTATCTTGTGGGATCTGTGGATCTGGGCTCAGCTGATGGACCTTACAGTCTCTCTTATTATCTTGTGAGATCTGTGGATCTGGGCTCAGCTGATGGACCTTACTGACTCTCTTATTATCTTGTGAGATCTGGGCTCAGCTGATGGACCTTAGAGACTCTCTTATTATCTTGTGAGATCTGTGGATCTGGGCTCAGCTGATGGACCTTACAGACTCTCTTATTATCTTGTGAGATCTGTGGATCTGGGCTCAACTGATGGACCTTACAGACTCTCTTATTATCTTGTGAGATCTGTGGATCTGGGCTCAGCTGATGGACCTTACAGACTCTCTTATTATCTTGTGAGATCTGTGGATCTGGGCTCAGCTGATGGACCTAACAGACTCTCTTATTATCTTGTGAGATCTGTGGATCTGGGCTCAGCTGATGGACCTTACGGACTTTCTTATTATCTTGTGACATCTGTGGATCTGGGCTCAGCTGATGGACCTTACAGACTCTCTTATTATCTTGTGAGATCTGTGGATCTGGGCTCAGCTGATGGACCTTACAGACTCTCTTATTATCTTGTGGGATCTGTGGATCTGGGCTCAGCTGATGGACCTTACAGTCTCTCTTATTATCTTGTGGGATCTGTGGATCTGGGCTCAGCTGATGGACCTTATAGACTCTGTTATTATATTGTGGGATCTGTGGATCTGGGCTCAGCTGATGGACCTTACAGACTCTCTTATTATCTTGTGGGATCTGTGGATCTGGGCTCAGCTGATGACCCTTACAGACTCTCTTATTATCTTGTGGGATCTGTGGATCTGGGCTCAGCTGATGGACCTTACAGACTCTCTTATTATCTTGTGAGATCTGTGGATCTGGGCTCAGCGGATGGACCTTACAGACTCTCTTATTATCTTGTGAGACCTGTGGATCTGGGCTCAGCTGATGGACTCTCTTATTATCTTGTGAGATCTGTGGATCAGGGCTCAGCTGATGGACTTTACAGACTCTCTTATTATCTTGTGCGATCTGTGGATCTGGGCTCAGCTGATGGACCTTACAGACTCTCTTATTATCTAGTGAGATCTGTGGATCTGGGCTCAGCTGATGGACCTTACAGACTCTCTTATTATCTTGTGGGATCTGTGGATCTGGGCTCAGCTGACGGACCTTACAGACTCTCTTATTATCTTGTGAGATCTGTGGATCTGGACTCAGCTGATGGACCTTACAGTCTCTCTTATTATCTTGTGGGATCTGTGGATCAGGGCTCAGCTGATGGGCCTTACAGTCTCTCTTATTATCTTGTGAGATCTGTGGATCTGGGCTCAGCTGATGGACCTTACTGACTCTCTTATTATCTTGTGAGATCTGTGGATCTGGGCTCAGCTGATGGACTTTACAGACTCTCTTATCATCTTGTGAGATCTGTGGATCTGGGCTCAGCTGATGGAACTTACAGACTCTCTTATTATCTTGTGAGATCTGTGGATCTGGGCTCAACTGATGGACCTTACAGTCTCTCTTATTATCTTGTGAGATCTGTGGATCTGACCTCAGCTGATGGACCATACAGACTCTCTTATTATCTTGTGAGATCTGTGGATCTGGGCTCAGCTGATGGACCTTACAGACTCTCTTATTATCTTGTGAGATCTGCGGATCTGGGCTCAGCTGATGGACCTTACAGACTCTCTTATTATCTTGTGAGGTCTGTGGATCTGGGCTCAGCTGATGGACCTTAGGGACTCTCTTATTATCTTGTGACATCTGTGGATTTGGGCTCAGCTGATGGACCTTACAGACTCTCTTATTATCTTGTGAGATCTGTGGATCTGGGCTCAGCTGATGGACCCTACAGACTCTCTTATTAGCTTGTGGGATCTGTGGATCTGTGCTCAGCTGATGGACCTTACAGTCTCTCTTATTATCTTGTGAGATCTGTGGATCTGGGCTCAGCTGATGGACCTTACAGACTCTTTTATTATCTTGTGAGATCTGTGGATCTGGGCTCAGCTGATGGACCTTACAGACTCTCTTTTTTTCTTGTGAGACCTGTGGATCTGGGCTCAGCTGATGGACTCTCTTATTATCTTGTGAGATCTGTGGATCAGGGCTCAGCTGATGGACTTTACAGACTCTCTTATTATCTTGTGGGATCTGTGGATCTGGGCTCAGCTGATGGACCTTACAGACTCTCTTATTATCTTGTGGGATCTGTGGATCTGGGCTCAGCTGTGGATCTTACAGACTCTCTTATTATCTTGTGAGATCTGTGGATCTGGACTCAGCTGATGGACCTGACAGTCTATCTTATTATCTTGTGGGATCTGTGGATCTGGGCTCAGCTGATGGACCTTACAGTCTCTCTTATTATCTTGTGAGATCTGTGGATCTGGGCTCAGCTGATGGACCTTACTGACTCTCTTATTATCTTGTGAGATCTGTGGATCTGGGCTCAGCTGATGGACCTTACAGACTCTCTTATTATCTTGTGAGATCTGTGGATCTGGGCTCAGCTGATGGACCTTACAGACTCTCTTATTATCTTGTGAGATCTGTGGATCTGGGCTCAACTGATGGACCTTACAGTCTCTCTTATTATCTTGTGAGATCTGTGCTCAGCTGATGGACCATACAGACTCTCTTATTATCTTGTGAGATCTGTGGACCTGGGCTCAGGTGATGGACCTTACAGACTCTCTTATTATCTTGTGAGATCTGTGGATCTGGGCTCAGCTGATGGACCTTACAGACTCTCTTATTATCTTGTGAGATCTGTGGATGTGGGCTCAGCTGATGGACCTTACGGACTCTCTTATTAACTTGTGACATCTGTGGATCTGGGCTCAGCTGATGGACCTTACAGACTCTCTTATTATCTTGTGAGATCTGTGGATCTGGGCTCAGCTGATGGACCTTACAGACTCTCTTATTATCTTGTGGGATCTGTGGATCTGGGCTCAGCTGATGGACCTTATAGTCTCTCTTATTATCTTGTGAGATCTGTGGATCTGGGCTCAGCTGATGGACCTTACAGACTCTCTTATTATCTTGTGAGATCTGTGGATCTGGGCTCAGCTGATGGACCTTACAGACTCTCTTATTATCTTGTGGGATCTGTGGATCTGGGCTCAGCTGACGGATCTTACAGACTCTCTTATTATCTTGTGAGATCTGTGGATCTGGACTCAGCTGATGGACCTTACAGTCTCTCTTATTATCTTGTGGGATCCGTGGATCTGGGCTCAGCTGATGGACCTTACAGTCTCTCTTATTATCTTCTGAGATCTGTGGATCTGGGCTCAGCTGATGGACCTTACTGACTCTCTTATTATCTTGTGAGATCTGGGCTCAGCTGATGGACCTTAGAGACTCTCTTATTATCTTGTGAGATCTGTGGATCTGGGCTCAGCTGATGGACCTTACAGACTCTCTTATTATCTTGTGAGATCTGTGGATCTGGGCTCAACTGATGGACCTTACAGACTCTCTTATTATCTTGTGAGATCTGTGGATCTGGGCTCAGCTGATGGACCTTACAGACTCTCTTATTATCTTGTGAGATCTGTGGATCTGGGCTCAGCTGATGGACCTAACAGACTCTCTTATTATCTTGTGAGATCTGTGGATCTGGGCTCAGCTGATGGACCTTACGGACTCTCTTATTATCTTGTGACATCTGTGGATCTGGGCTCAGCTGATGGACCTTACAGACTCTCTTATTATCTTGTGAGATCTGTGGATCTGGGCTCAGCTGATGGACCTTACAGACTCTCTTATTATCTTGTGGGATCTGTGGATCTGGGCTCAGCTGATGGACCTTACAGTCTCTCTTATTATCTTGTGGGATCTGTGGATCTGGGCTCAGCTGATGGACCTTACAGACTCTCTTATTATATTGTGGGATCTGTGGATCTGGGCTCAGCTGATGGACCTTACAGACTCTCTTATTATCTTGTGGGATCTGTGGATCTGGACTCAGCTGATGAACCTTACAGACTCTCTTATTATCTTGTGGGATCTGTGGATCTGGGCTCAGCTGATGGACCTTACAGACTCTCTTATTATCTTGTGAGATCTGTGGATCTGGGCTCAGCGGATGGACCTTACAGACACTCTTATTATCTTGTGAGACCTGTGGATCTGGGCTCAGCTGATGGACTCTCTTATTATCTTGTGAGATCTGTGGATCAGGGCTCAGCTGATGGACTTTACAGACTCTCTTATTATCTTGTGCGATCTGTGGATCTGGGCTCAGCTGATGGACCTTACAGACTCTCTTATTATCTTGTGAGATCTGTGGATCTGGGCTCAGCTGATGGACCTTACAGACTCTCTTATTATCTTGTGGGATCTGTGGATCTGGGCTCAGCTGACGGACCTTACAGACTCTCTTATTATCTTGTGAGATCTGTGGATCTGGACTCAGCTGATGGACCTTACAGTCTCTCTTATTATCTTGTGGGATCTGCGGATCAGGGCTCAGCTGATGGACCTTACAGTCTCTCTTATTATCTTGTGAGATCTGTGGATCTGGGCTCAGCTGATGGACCTTACTGACTCTCTTATTATCTTGTGAGATCTGTGGATCTGGGCTCAGCTGATGGACCTTAGAGACTCTCTTATTATCTTGTGAGATCTGTGGATCTGGGCTCAGCTGATGGAACTTACAGACTCTCTTATTATCTTGTGAGATCTGTGGATCTGGGCTCAACTGATGGACCTTACAGTCTCTTTTATTATCTTGTGAGATCTGTGGATCTGAGCTCAGCTGATGGACCAATACAGACTCTCTTATTATCTTGTGAGATCTGTGGATCTGGGCTCAGCTGATGGACCTTACAGACTCTCTTATTATCTTGTGAGATCAGTGGATCTGGGCTCAGCTGATGGACCTTACAGACTCTCTTATTATCTTGTGAGATCTGTGGATCTGGGCTCAGCTGATGGACCTTACGGACTCTCTTATTATCTTGTGACATCTGTGGATCTGGGCTCAGCTGATGGACCTTACAGACTCTCTTATTATCTTGTGAGATCTGTGGATCTGGGCTCAGCTGATGGACCTTACAGACTCTCTTTTTATCTTGTGAGACCTGTGGATCTGGGCTCAGCTGATGGACTCTCTTATTATCTTGTGAGATCTGTGGATCAGGGCTCAGCTGATGGACTTTACAGACTCTCTTATTATCTTGTGGGATCTGTGGATCTGGGCTCAGCTGATGGACCTTACAGACTCTCTTATTATCTTGTGAGATCTGTGGATCTGGGCTCAGCTGATGGACCTTACAGACTCTCTTATTATCTTGTGGGATCTGTGGATCTGGGCTCAGCTGACGGATCTTACAGACTCTCTTATTATCTTGTGAGATCTGTGGATCTGGACTCAGCTGATGGACCTGACAGTCTCTCTTATTATCTTGTGGGATCTGTGGATCTGGGCTCAGCTGATGGACCTTACAGTCTCTCTTATTATCTTGTGAGATCTGTGGATCTGGGCTCAGCTGATGGACCTTACTGACTCTCTTATTATCTTGTGAGATCTGTGGATCTGGGCTCAGCTGATGGACCTTACAGACTCTCTTATTATCTTGTGAGATCTGTGGATCTGGGCTCAGCTGATGGACCTTACAGACTCTCTTATTATCTTGTGGGATCTGTGGATCTGGGCTCAGCTGATGAACCTTACAGACTCTCTTATTATCTTGTGGGATCTGTGGATCTGGGCTCAGCTGATGGACCTTACAGACTCTCTTATTATCTTGTGAGATCTGTGGATCTGGGCTCAGCGGATGGACCTTACAGACTCTCTTATTATCTTGTGAGACCTGTGGATCCGGGCTCAGCTGATGGACTCTCTTATTATCTTGTGAGATCTGTGGATCAGGGCTCAGCTGATGGACTTTACAGACTCTCTTATTATCTTGTGGGATCTGTGGATCTGGGCTCAGCTGATGGACCTTACAGACTCTCTTATTATCTTGTGAGATCTGTGGATCTGGGCTCAGCTGATGGACCTTACAGACTCTCTTATTATCTTGTGGGATCTGTGGATCTGGGCTCAGCTGACGGACCTTACAGACTCTCTTATTATCTTGTGAGATCTGTGGATCTGGACTCAGCTGATGGACCTTACAGTCTCTCTTATTATCTTGTGGGATCTGTGGATCAGGGCTCAGCTGATGGACCTTACAGTCTCTCTTATTATCTTGTGAGATCTGTGGATCTGGGCTCAGCTGATGGACCTTACTGACTCTCTTATTATCTTGTGAGATCTGTGGATCTGGGCTCAGCTGATGGACCTTACAGTCTCTCTTATTATCTTGTGAGATCTGCGGATCTGGGCTCAGCTGATGGACCTTACAGACTCTCTTATTATCTTGTGAGGTCTGTGGATCTGGGCTCAGCTGATGGACCTTAGGGACTCTCTTATTATCTTGTGACATCTGTGGATTTGGGCTCAGCTGATGGACCTTACAGACTCTCTTATTATCTTGTGAGATCTGTGGATCTGGGCTCAGCTGATGGACCCTACAGACTCTCTTATTAGCTTGTGGGATCTGTGGATCTGTGCTCAGCTGATGGACCTTACAGTCTCTCTTATTATCTTGTGAGATCTGTGGATCTGGGCTCAGCTGATGGACCTTACAGACTCTTTTATTATCTTGTGAGATCTGTGGATCTGGGCTCAGCTGATGGACCTTACAGACTCTCTTTTTTTCTTGTGAGACCTGTGGATCTGGGCTCAGCTGATGGACTCTCTTATTATCTTGTGAGATCTGTGGATCAGGGCTCAGCTGATGGACTTTACAGACTCTCTTATTATCTTGTGGGATCTGTGGATCTGGGCTCAGCTGATGGACCTTACAGACTCTCTTATTATCTTGTGGGATCTGTGGATCTGGGCTCAGCTGTGGATCTTACAGACTCTCTTATTATCTTGTGAGATCTGTGGATCTGGACTCAGCTGATGGACCTGACAGTCTATCTTATTATCTTGTGGGATCTGTGGATCTGGGCTCAGCTGATGGACCTTACAGTCTCTCTTATTATCTTGTGAGATCTGTGGATCTGGGCTCAGCTGATGGACCTTACTGACTCTCTTATTATCTTGTGAGATCTGTGGATCTGGGCTCAGCTGATGGACCTTACAGACTCTCTTATTATCTTGTGAGATCTGTGGATCTGGGCTCAGCTGATGGACCTTACAGACTCTCTTATTATCTTGTGAGATCTGTGGATCTGGGCTCAACTGATGGACCTTACAGTCTCTCTTATTATCTTGTGAGATCTGTGCTCAGCTGATGGACCATACAGACTCTCTTATTATCTTGTGAGATCTGTGGACCTGGGCTCAGGTGATGGACCTTACAGACTCTCTTATTATCTTGTGAGATCTGTGGATCTGGGCTCAGCTGATGGACCTTACAGACTCTCTTATTATCTTGTGAGATCTGTGGATGTGGGCTCAGCTGATGGACCTTACGGACTCTCTTATTAACTTGTGACATCTGTGGATCTGGGCTCAGCTGATGGACCTTACAGACTCTCTTATTATCTTGTGAGATCTGTGGATCTGGGCTCAGCTGATGGACCTTACAGACTCTCTTATTATCTTGTGGGATCTGTGGATCTGGGCTCAGCTGATGGACCTTATAGTCTCTCTTATTATCTTGTGAGATCTGTGGATCTGGGCTCAGCTGATGGACCTTACAGACTCTCTTATTATCTTGTGAGATCTGTGGATCTGGGCTCAGCTGATGGACCTTACAGACTCTCTTATTATCTTGTGGGATCTGTGGATCTGGGCTCAGCTGACGGATCTTACAGACTCTCTTATTATCTTGTGAGATCTGTGGATCTGGACTCAGCTGATGGACCTTACAGTCTCTCTTATTATCTTGTGGGATCCGTGGATCTGGGCTCAGCTGATGGACCTTACAGTCTCTCTTATTATCTTCTGAGATCTGTGGATCTGGGCTCAGCTGATGGACCTTACTGACTCTCTTATTATCTTGTGAGATCTGGGCTCAGCTGATGGACCTTAGAGACTCTCTTATTATCTTGTGAGATCTGTGGATCTGGGCTCAGCTGATGGACCTTACAGACTCTCTTATTATCTTGTGAGATCTGTGGATCTGGGCTCAACTGATGGACCTTACAGACTCTCTTATTATCTTGTGAGATCTGTGGATCTGGGCTCAGCTGATGGACCTTACAGACTCTCTTATTATCTTGTGAGATCTGTGGATCTGGGCTCAGCTGATGGACCTAACAGACTCTCTTATTATCTTGTGAGATCTGTGGATCTGGGCTCAGCTGATGGACCTTACGGACTCTCTTATTATCTTGTGACATCTGTGGATCTGGGCTCAGCTGATGGACCTTACAGACTCTCTTATTATCTTGTGAGATCTGTGGATCTGGGCTCAGCTGATGGACCTTACAGACTCTCTTATTATCTTGTGGGATCTGTGGATCTGGGCTCAGCTGATGGACCTTACAGTCTCTCTTATTATCTTGTGGGATCTGTGGATCTGGGCTCAGCTGATGGACCTTACAGACTCTCTTATTATATTGTGGGATCTGTGGATCTGGGCTCAGCTGATGGACCTTACAGACTCTCTTATTATCTTGTGGGATCTGTGGATCTGGACTCAGCTGATGAACCTTACAGACTCTCTTATTATCTTGTGGGATCTGTGGATCTGGGCTCAGCTGATGGACCTTACAGACTCTCTTATTATCTTGTGAGATCTGTGGATCTGGGCTCAGCGGATGGACCTTACAGACACTCTTATTATCTTGTGAGACCTGTGGATCTGGGCTCAGCTGATGGACTCTCTTATTATCTTGTGAGATCTGTGGATCAGGGCTCAGCTGATGGACTTTACAGACTCTCTTATTATCTTGTGCGATCTGTGGATCTGGGCTCAGCTGATGGACCTTACAGACTCTCTTATTATCTTGTGAGATCTGTGGATCTGGGCTCAGCTGATGGACCTTACAGACTCTCTTATTATCTTGTGGGATCTGTGGATCTGGGCTCAGCTGACGGACCTTACAGACTCTCTTATTATCTTGTGAGATCTGTGGATCTGGACTCAGCTGATGGACCTTACAGTCTCTCTTATTATCTTGTGGGATCTGCGGATCAGGGCTCAGCTGATGGACCTTACAGTCTCTCTTATTATCTTGTGAGATCTGTGGATCTGGGCTCAGCTGATGGACCTTACTGACTCTCTTATTATCTTGTGAGATCTGTGGATCTGGGCTCAGCTGATGGACCTTAGAGACTCTCTTATTATCTTGTGAGATCTGTGGATCTGGGCTCAGCTGATGGAACTTACAGACTCTCTTATTATCTTGTGAGATCTGTGGATCTGGGCTCAACTGATGGACCTTACAGTCTCTTTTATTATCTTGTGAGATCTGTGGATCTGAGCTCAGCTGATGGACCAATACAGACTCTCTTATTATCTTGTGAGATCTGTGGATCTGGGCTCAGCTGATGGACCTTACAGACTCTCTTATTATCTTGTGAGATCAGTGGATCTGGGCTCAGCTGATGGACCTTACAGACTCTCTTATTATCTTGTGAGATCTGTGGATCTGGGCTCAGCTGATGGACCTTACGGACTCTCTTATTATCTTGTGACATCTGTGGATCTGGGCTCAGCTGATGGACCTTACAGACTCTCTTATTATCTTGTGAGATCTGTGGATCTGGGCTCAGCTGATGGACCTTACAGACTCTCTTTTTATCTTGTGAGACCTGTGGATCTGGGCTCAGCTGATGGACTCTCTTATTATCTTGTGAGATCTGTGGATCAGGGCTCAGCTGATGGACTTTACAGACTCTCTTATTATCTTGTGGGATCTGTGGATCTGGGCTCAGCTGATGGACCTTACAGACTCTCTTATTATCTTGTGAGATCTGTGGATCTGGGCTCAGCTGATGGACCTTACAGACTCTCTTATTATCTTGTGGGATCTGTGGATCTGGGCTCAGCTGACGGATCTTACAGACTCTCTTATTATCTTGTGAGATCTGTGGATCTGGACTCAGCTGATGGACCTGACAGTCTCTCTTATTATCTTGTGGGATCTGTGGATCTGGGCTCAGCTGATGGACCTTACAGTCTCTCTTATTATCTTGTGAGATCTGTGGATCTGGGCTCAGCTGATGGACCTTACTGACTCTCTTATTATCTTGTGAGATCTGTGGATCTGGGCTCAGCTGATGGACCTTACAGACTCTCTTATTATCTTGTGAGATCTGTGGATCTGGGCTCAGCTGATGGACCTTACAGACTCTCTTATTATCTTGTGGGATCTGTGGATCTGGGCTCAGCTGATGAACCTTACAGACTCTCTTATTATCTTGTGGGATCTGTGGATCTGGGCTCAGCTGATGGACCTTACAGACTCTCTTATTATCTTGTGAGATCTGTGGATCTGGGCTCAGCGGATGGACCTTACAGACTCTCTTATTATCTTGTGAGACCTGTGGATCCGGGCTCAGCTGATGGACTCTCTTATTATCTTGTGAGATCTGTGGATCAGGGCTCAGCTGATGGACTTTACAGACTCTCTTATTATCTTGTGGGATCTGTGGATCTGGGCTCAGCTGATGGACCTTACAGACTCTCTTATTATCTTGTGAGATCTGTGGATCTGGGCTCAGCTGATGGACCTTACAGACTCTCTTATTATCTTGTGGGATCTGTGGATCTGGGCTCAGCTGACGGACCTTACAGACTCTCTTATTATCTTGTGAGATCTGTGGATCTGGACTCAGCTGATGGACCTTACAGTCTCTCTTATTATCTTGTGGGATCTGTGGATCAGGGCTCAGCTGATGGACCTTACAGTCTCTCTTATTATCTTGTGAGATCTGTGGATCTGGGCTCAGCTGATGGACCTTACTGACTCTCTTATTATCTTGTGAGATCTGTGGATCTGGGCTCAGCTGATGGACCTTACAGTCTCTCTTATTATCTTGTGAGATCTGTGGATCTGAGCTCAGCTGATGGACCATACAGACTCTCTTATTATCTTGTGAGATCTGTGGATCTGGGCTCAGCTGATGGACCTTAGAGCCTCTCTTATTATCTTGTGAGATCTGTGGATCTGGGCTCAGCTGATGGACCTTACAGACTCTCTTATTATCTTGTGAGATCTGTGGATCTGGGCTCAGCTGATGGACCTTACGGACTCTCTTATTATCTTGTGACATCTGTGGATCTGGGCTCAGCTGATGGACCTTACAGACTCTCTTATTATCTTGTGAGATCTGTGGATCTGGGCTCAGTTGATGGACCTTACAGACTCTCTTATTATCTTGTGGGATCTGTGGATCTGGGCTCAGCTGATGGACCTTACAGTCTCTCTTATTATCTTGTGAGATCTGTGGATCTGGGCTCAGCTGATGGACCTTACAGACTCTCTTATTATCTTGTGAGATCTGTGGATCTGGGCTCAGCTGATGGACCTTACAGACTCTCTTTTTATCTTGTGAGACCTCTGGATCTGGGCTCAGCTGATGGACTCTCTTATTATCTTGTGAGATCTGTGGATCAGGGCTCAGCTGATGGACTTTACAGACTCTCTTATTATCTTGTGGGATCTGTGGATCTGGGCTCAGATGATGGACCTTACAGACTCTCTTATTATCTTGTGAGATCTGTGGATCTGGGCTCAGCTGATGGACCTTACAGACTCTCTTATTATCTTGTGGGATCTGTGGATCTGGGCTCAGCTGACGGATCTTACAGACTCTCTTATTATCTTGTGAGATCTGTGGATCTGGACTCAGCTGATGGACCTTACAGTCTCTCTTATTATCTTGTGGGATCCGTGGATCTGGGCTCAGCTGATGGACCTTACAGTCACTCTTATTATCTTGTGAGATCTGTGGATCTGGGCTCAGCTGATGGACCTTACTGACTCTCTTATTATCTTGTGAGATCTGGGCTCAGCTGATGGACCTTAGAGACTCTCTTATTATCTTGTGAGATCTGTGGATCTGGGCTCAGCTGATGGACCTTACAGACTCTCTTATTATCTTGTGAGATCTGTGGATCTGGGCTCAACTGATGGACCTTACAGACTCTCTTATTATCTTGTGAGATCTGTGGATCTGGGCTCAGCTGATGGACCTTACAGACTCTCTTATTATCTTGTGAGATCTGTGGATCTGGGCTCAGCTGATGGACCTAACAGACTCTCTTATTATCTTGTGAGATCTGTGGATCTGGGCTCAGCTGATGGACCTTACGGACTCTCTTATTATCTTGTGACATCTGTGGATCTGGGCTCAGCTGATGGACCTTACAGACTCTCTTATTATCTTGTGAGATCTGTGGATCTGGGCTCAGCTGATGGACCTTACAGACTCTATTATTATCTTGTGGGATCTGTGGATCTGGGCTCAGCTGATGGACCTTACAGTCTCTCTTATTATCTTGTGGGATCTGTGGATCTGGGCTCAGCTGATGGACCTTACAGACTCTCTTATTATATTGTGGGATCTGCGGATCTGGGCTCAGCTGATGGACCTTACAGACTCTCTTATTATCTTGTGGGATCTGTGGATCTGGGCTCAGCTGATGAACCTTACAGACTCTCTTATTATCTTGTGGGATCTGTGGATCTGGGCTCAGCTGATGGACCTTACAGACTCTCTTATTATCTTGTGAGATCTGTGGATCTGGGCTCAGCGGATGGACCTTACAGACACTCTTATTATCTTGTGAGACCTGTGGATCTGGGCTCAGCTGATGGACTCTCTTATTATCTTGTGAGATCTGTGGATCAGGGCTCAGCTGATGGACTTTACAGACTCTCTTATTATCTTGTGCGATCTGTGGATCTGGGCTCAGCTGATGGACCTTACAGACTCTCTTATTATCTTGTGAGATCTGTGGATCTGGGCTCAGCTGATGGACCTTACAGACTCTCTTATTATCTTGTGGGATCTGTGGATCTGGGCTCAGCTGATGGACCTTACAGACTCTCTTATTATCTTGTGAGATCTGTGGATCTGGACTCAGCTGATGGACCTTACAGTCTCTCTTATTATCTTGTGGGATCTGTGGATCAGGGCTCAGCTGATGGACCTTACAGTCTGTCTTATTATCTTGTGAGATCTGTGGATCTGGGCTCAGCTGATGGACCATACTGACTCTCTTATTATCTTGTGAGATCTGTGGATCTGGGCTCAGCTGATGGACCTTAGAGACTCTCTTATTATCTTGTGAGATCTGTGGATCTGGGCACAGCTGATGGAACTTACAGACTCTCTTATTATCTTGTGAGATCTGTGGATCTGGGCTCAACTGATGGACCTTACAGTCTCTTTTATTATCTTGTGAGATCTGTGGATCTGAGCTCAGCTGATGGACCAATACAGACTCTCTTATTATCTTGTGAGATCTGTGGATCTGGGCTCAGCTGATGGACCTTACAGACTCTCTTATTATCTTGTGAGATCTGTGGATCTGGGCTCAGCTGATGGACCTTACAGACTCTCTTATTATCTTGTTAGATCTGTGGATCTGGGCTCAGCTGATGGACCTTACAGACTCTCTTATTATCTTGTGGGATCTGTGGATCTGGGCTCAGCTGATGGACCTTACAGTCTCTCTTATTATCTTGTGATATCTTTGGATCTGGGCTCAGCTGATGGACCTTACAGACTCTCTTATTATCTTGTGAGATCTGTGGATCTGGGCTCAGCTGATGGACCTTACAGACTCTCTTTTTATCTTGTGAGACCTGTGGATCTGGGCTCATTTGATGGACTCTCTTATTATCTTGTGAGATCTGTGGATCAGGGCTCAGCTGATGGACTTTACAGACTCTCTTATTATCTTGTGGGATCTGTGGATCTGGGCTCAGCTGATGGACCTTACAGACTCTCTTATTATCTTGTGAGATCTGTGGATCTGGGCTCAGCTGATGGACCTTACAGACTCTCTTATTATCTTGTGGGATCTGTGGATCTGGGCTCAGCTGACGGATCTTACAGACTCTCTTATTATCTTGTGAGATCTGTGGATCTGGACTCAGCTGATGGACCTGACAGTCTCTCTTATTATCTTGTGGGATCTGTGGATCTGGGCTCAGCTGATGGACCTTACAGTCTCTCTTATTATCTTGTGAGATCTGTGGATCTGGGCTCAGCTGATGGACCTTACTGACTCTCTTATTATCTTGTGAGATCTGTGGATCTGGGCTCAGCTGATGGACCTTACAGACTCTCTTATTATCTTGTGAGATCTGTGGATCTGGGCTCAGCTGATGGACCTTACAGACTCTCTTATTATCTTGTGAGATCTGTGGATCTGGGCTCAACTGATGGACCTTACAATCTCTCTTATTATCTTGTGAGATCTGTGCTCAGCTGATGGACCATACAGACTCTCTTATTATCTTGTGAGATCTGTGGATCTGGGCTCAGGTGATGGACCTTACAGACTCTCTTATTATCTTGTGAGATCTGTGGATCTGGGCTCAGCTGATGGACCTTACAGACTCTCTTATTATCTTGTGAGATCTGTGGATGTGGGCTCAGCTGATGGACCTTACGGACTCTCTTATTAACTTGTGACATCTGTGGATCTGGGCTCAGCTGATGGTCATTACAGACTCTCTTATTATCTTGTGAGATCTGTGGATCTGGGCTCAGCTGATGGACCTTACAGACTCTCTTATTATCTTGTGGGATCTGCGGATCTGGGCTCAGCTGATGGACCTTACAGTCTCTCTTATTATCTTGTGAGATCTGTGGATCTGGGCTCAGCTGATGGACCTTACAGACTCTCTTATTATCTTGTGAGATCTGTGAATCTGGGCTCAGCTGATGGACCTTACAGACTCTCTTATTATCTTGTGAGATCTGTGGATCGGGGCTCAGCTGATGGACCTTACAGACTCTCTTATTATCTTGTGAGACCTGTGGATCTGGGCTCAGTTGATGGACTCTCTTATTATCTTGTGAGATCTGTGGATCAGGGCTCAGCTGATGGACTTTACAGACTCTCTTATTATCTTGTGGGATCTGTGGATCTGGGCTCAGCTGATGGACTTTACAGACTCTCTTATTATCTTGTGGGATCTGTGGATCTGGGCTCAGCTGATGGACCTTACAGACTCTCTTA
The DNA here is from genome assembly GCA_946902985.2 of Meconema thalassinum. Taxonomy (NCBI): domain Eukaryota; kingdom Metazoa; phylum Arthropoda; class Insecta; order Orthoptera; family Tettigoniidae; genus Meconema; species Meconema thalassinum. Next base: position 13,891,033 of record CAMPQE020000048.1, on the reverse strand, counting down.
TTATCTTGTGAGATCTGTGGATCTGGGCTCAGCTGATGGACCTTACAGTCTCTCTTATTATCTTGTGGGATCTGTGGATCAGGGCTCAGCTGATGGACCTTACAGTCTCTCTTATTATCTTGTGAGATCTGTGGATCTGGGCTCAGCTGATGGACCTTACTGACTCTCTTATTATCTTGTGAGATCTGTGGATCTGGGCTCAGCTGATGGACCTTACAGTCTCTCTTATTATCTTGTGAGATCTGTGGATCTGAGCTCAGCTGATGGACCATACAGACTCTCTTATTATCTTGTGAGATCTGTGGATCTGGGCTCAGCTGATGGACCTTACAGACTCTCTTATTATCTTGTGAGATCTGTGGATCTGGGCTCAGCTGATGGACCTTACAGACTCTCTTAGTATCTTGTGAGATCTGTGGATCTGGGCTCAGCTGATGGACCTTACGGACTCTCTTATTATCTTGTGACATCTGTGGATCTGGGCTCAGCTGATGGACCTTACAGACTCTCTTATTATCTTGTGAGATCTGTGGATCTGGGCTCAGTTGATGGACCTTACAGACTCTCTTATTATCTTGTGGGATCTGTGGATCTGGGCTCAGCTGATGGACCTTACAGTCTCTCTTATTATCTTGTGAGATCTGTGGATCTGGGCACAGCTGATGGACCTTACAGACTCTCTTATTATCCTGTGAGATCTGTGGATCTGGGCTCAGCTGATGGACCTTACGGACTCCCTTATTATCTTGTGACATCTGTGGATCTGGGCTCAGCTGATGGACCTTACAGACTCTCTTATTATCTTGTGACATCTGTGGATCTGGGCTCAGCTGATGGGCCTTTCAGACTCTCTTATTATCATGTGAGATCTGTGGATCTGGGCTCAGCTGATGGACCTTACAGTCTCTCTTATTATCTAGTGAGATCTGTGGATCTGGGCTCAGCTGATGGACCTTACAGACTCTCTTATTATCTTGTGGGATCTGTGGATCTGGGCTCAGCTGATGAACCTTACAGACTCTCTTATTATCTTGTGGGATCAGTGGATCTGGGCTCAGCTGATGGACCTTACAGACTCTCTTATTATCTTGTGAGATCTGTGGATCTGGGCTCAGCGGATGGACCTTACAGACTCTCTTATTATCTTGTGAGACCTGTGGATCTGGGCTCAGCTGATGGACTCTCTTATTATCTTGTGAGATCTGTGGATCAGGGCTCAGCTGATGGACTTTACAGAATCTCTTATTATCTTGTGGGATCTGTGGATCTGGGCTCAGCTGATGGACCTTACAGACTCTCTTATTATCTTGTGAGATCTGTGGATCGGGGCTCAGCTGATGGACCTTACAGACTCACTTATTATCTTGTGGGATCTGTGGATCTGAGCTCAGCTGACGGACCTTACAGACTCTCTTATTATTTTGTGAGATCTGTGAATCTGGACTCAGCTGATGGACCTCACAGTCTCTCTTATTATCTTGTGGGATCTGTGGATCTGGGCTCAGCTGATGGACCTTACAGTCTCTCTTATTATCTAGTGAGATCTGTGGATCTGGGCTCAGCTGATGGACCTTACAGACACTCTTATTATCTTGTGAGATCAGTGGATCTGGGCTCAGCTGATGGACCTTACAGACTCTCTTATTATCTTGTGGGATCAGTGGATCTGGGCTCAGCTGATGGACCTTACAGACTCTCTTTTTATCTTGTGGGATCTGTGGATCTTGGCTCAGCTGATGGACCTTACAGACTCTCTTATTACCTTGTGGGATCTGTGGATCTGGGCTCAGCTGATGGACCTTACAGTCTCTCTTATTATCTTGTGGGATCTGTGGATCTGGGCTCAGCTGATGGACCTTACTGACTCTCTTATTATCTTGTGAGATCTGGGCTCAGCTGATGGACCTTAGAGACTCTCTTATTATCTTGTGAGATCTGTGGATCTGGGCTCAGCTGATGGACCTTACAGAACGCTCTTATTATCTTGCGAGATCTGTGGATGTGGGCTCAACTGATGGACCTTACAGACTCTCTTATTATCTTGTTAGATCTGTGGATCTGGGCTCAGCTGATGGACCTTACAGACTCTCTTATTATCTTGTGAGATCTGTGGATCTGGGCTCAGCTGATGGACCTAACAGAATCTCTTATTATCTTGTGAGATCTGTGGATCTGGGCTCAGCTGATGGACCTTACGGACTCTCTTATTATCTTGTGACATCTGTGGATCTGGGCTCAGCTGATGGACCTTACAGACTCTCTTATTATCTTGTGAGATCTGTGGATCTGGGCTCAGCTGATGGACCTTACAGACTCTCTTATTATCTTGTGGGATCTGTGGATCTGGGCTCAGCTGATGGACCTTACAGTCTCTCTTATTATCTTGTGGGATCTGTGGATCTGGGCTCAGCTGATGGACCTTACAGACTCTCTTATTATATTGTGGGATCTGTGGATCTGGGCTCAGCTGATGGACCTTACAGACTCTCTTATTATCTTGTGGGATCTGTGGATCTGGGCTCAGCTTATGAACCTTACAGACTCTCTTATTATCTTGTGGGATCTGTGGATCTGGGCTCAGCTGATGGACCTTACAGACTCTCTTATTATCTTGTGAGATCTGTGGATCTGGGCTCAGCGGATGGACCTTACAGACTCTCTCATTATCTTGTGAGACCTGTGGATCCGGGCTCAGCTGATGGACTCTCTTATTATCTTGTGAGATCTGTGGATCAGGGCTCAGCTGATGGACTTTACAGACTCTCTTATTATCTTGTGGGATCTGTGGATCTGGGCTCAGCTGATGGACCTTACAGACTCTCTTATTATCTTGTGAGATCTGTGGATCTGGGCTCAGCTGATGGACCTTACAGACTCTCTTATTATCTTGTGGGATCTGTGGATCTGGGCTCAGCTGACGGACCTTACAGACTCTCTTATTATCTTGTGAGATCTGTGGATCTGGACTCAGCTGATTGACCTTACAGTCTCTCTTATTATCTTGTGGGATCTGTGGATCAGGGCTCAGCTGATGGACCTTACAGTCTCACTTATTATCTTGTGAGATCTGTGGATCTGGGCTCAGCTGATGGACCTTACTGACTCTCTTATTATCTTGTGAGATCTGTGGATCTGGGCTCAGCTGATGGACCTTACAGTCTCTCTTATTATCTTGTGAGATCTGTGGATCTGAGCTCAGCTGATGGACCATACAGACTCTCTTATTATCTTGTGAGATCTGTGGATCTGGGCTCAGCTGATGGACCTTACAGACTCTCTTATTATCTTGTGAGATCTGTGGATCTGGGCTCAGCTGATGGACCTTACAGACTCTCTTATTATCTTGTGAGATCTGTGGATCTGGGCTCAGCTGATGGACCTTACGGACTCTCTTATTATCTTGTGACATCTGTGGATCTGGGCTCAGCTGATGGACCTTACAGACTCTCTTATTATCTTGTGAGATCTGTGGATCTGGGCTCAGTTGATGGACCTTACAGACTCTCTTATTATCTTGTGGGATCTGTGGATCTGGGCTCAGCTGATGGACCTTACAGTCTCTCTTATTATCTTGTGAGATCTGTGGATCTGGGCTCAGCTGATGGACCTTACAGACTCTCTTATTATCTTGTGAGATCTGTGGATCTGGGCTCAGCTGATGGACCTTACAGACTCTCTTTTTATCTTGTGAGACCTGTGGATCTGGGCTCAGCTGATGGACTCTCTTATTATCTTGTGAGATCTGTGGATCAGGGCTCAGCTGATGGACTTTACAGACTCTCTTATTATCTTGTGGGATCTGTGGATCTGGGCTCAGCTGATGGACCTTACAGACTCTCTTATTATCTTGTGAGATCTGTGGATCTGGGCTCAGCTGATGGACCTTACAGACTCTCTTATTATCTTGTGGGATCTGTGGATCTGGGCTCAGCTGACGGATCTTACAGACTCTCTTATTATCTTGTGAGATCTGTGGATCTGGACTCAGCTGATGGACCTTACAGTCTCTCTTATTATCTTGTGGGATCCGTGGATCTGGGCTCAGCTGATGGACCTTACAGTCTCTCTTATTATCTTGTGAGATCTGTGGATCTGGGCTCAGCTGATGGACCTTACTGACTCTCTTATTATCTTGTGAGATCTGGGCTCAGCTGATGGACCTTAGAGACTCTCTTATTATCTTGTGAGATCTGTGGATCTGGGCTCAGCTGATGGACCTTACAGACTCTCTTATTATCTTGTGAGATCTGTGGATCTGGGCTCAACTGATGGACCTTACAGACTCTCTTATTATCTTGTGAGATCTGTGGATCTGGGCTCAGCTGATGGACCTTACAGACTCTCTTATTATCTTGTGAGATCTGTGGATCTGGGCTCAGCTGATGGACCTAACAGACTCTCTTATTATCTTGTGAGATCTGTGGATCTGGGCTCAGCTGATGGACCTTACGGACTCTCTTATTATCTTGTGACATCTGTGGATCTGGGCTCAGCTGATGGACCTTACAGACTCTCTTATTATCTTGTGAGATCTGTGGATCTGGGCTCAGCTGATGGACCTTACAGACTCTCTTATTATCTTGTGGGATCTGTGGATCTGGGCTCAGCTGATGGACCTTACAGTCTCTCTTATTATCTTGTGGGATCTGTGGATCTGGGCTCAGCTGATGGACCTTACAGACTCTCTTATTATATTGTGGGATCTGTGGATCTGGGCTCAGCTGATGGACCTTACAGACTCTCTTATTATCTTGTGGGATCTGTGGATCTGGGCTCAGCTGATGAACCTTACAGACTCTCTTATTATCTTGAGGGATCTGTGGATCTGGGCTCAGCTGATGGACCTTACAGACTCTCTTATTATCTTGTGAGATCTGTGGATCTGGGCTCAGCGGATGGACCTTACAGACACTCTTATTATCTTGTGAGACCTGTGGATCTGGGCTCAGCTGATGGACTCTCTTATTATCTTGTGAGATCTGTGGATCAGGGCTCAGCTGATGGACTTTACAGACTCTCTTATTATCTTGTGCGATCTGTGGATCAGGGCTCAGCTGATGGACCTTACAGACTCTCTTATTATCTTGTGAGATCTGTGGATCTGGGCTCAGCTGATGGACCTTACAGACTCTCTTATTATCTTGTGGGATCTGTGGATCTGGGCTCAGCTGACGGACCTTACAGACTCTCTTATTATCTTGTGAGATCTGTGGATCTGGACTCAGCTGATGGACCTTACAGTCTCTCTTATTATCTTGTGGGATCTGTGGATCAGGGCTCAGCTGATGGACCTTACAGTCTCTCTTATTATCTTGTGAGATCTGTGGATCTGGGCTCAGCTGATGGACCTTACTGACTCTCTTATTATCTTGTGAGATCTGTGGATCTGGGCTCAGCTGATGGACCTTAGAGACTCTCTTATTATCTTGTGAGATCTGTGGATCTGGGCTCAGCTGATGGAACTTACAGACTCTCTTATTATCTTGTGAGATCTGTGGATCTGGGCTCAACTGATGGACCTTACAGTCTCTTTTATTATCTTGTGAGATCTGTGGATCTGAGCTCAGCTGATGGACCAATACAGACTCTCTTATTATCTTGTGAGATCTGTGGATCTGGGCTCAGCTGATGGACCTTACAGACTCTCTTATTATCTTGTGAGATCTGTGGATCTGGGCTCAGCTGATGGACCTTACAGACTCTCTTATTATCTTGTGAGATCTGTGGATCTGGGCTCAGCTGATGGACCTTACGGACTCTCTTATTATCTTGTGACATCTGTGGATCTGGGCTCAGCTGATGGACCTTACAGACTCTCTTATTATCTTGTGAGATCTGTGGATCTGGGCTCAGCTGATGGACCTTACAGACTCTCTTTTTATCTTGTGAGACCTGTGGATCTGGGCTCAGCTGATGGACTCTCTTATTATCTTGTGAGATCTGTGGATCAGGGCCCAGCTGATGGACTTTACAGAATCTCTTATTATCTTGTGGGATCTGTGGATCTGGGCTCAACTGATGGACCTTACAGACTCTCTTATTATCTTGTGAGATCTGTGGATCTGGGCTCAGCTGATGGACCTTACAGACTCTCTTATTATCTTGTGGGATCTGTGGATCTGGGCTCAGCTGACGGATCTTACAGACTCTCTTATTATCTTGTGAGATCTGTGGATCTGGACTCAGCTGATGGACCTGACAGTCTCTCTTATTATCTTGTGGGATCTGTGGATCTGGGCTCAGCTGATGGACCTTACAGTCTCTCTTATTATCTTGTGAGATCTGTGGATCTGGGCTCAGCTGATGGACCTTACTGACTCTCTTATTATCTTGTGAGATCTGTGGATCTGGGCTCAGCTGATGGACCTTACAGACTCTCTTATTATCTTGTGAGATCTGTGGATCTGGGCTCAGCTGATGGACCTTACAGACTCTCTTATTATCTTGTGAGATCTGTGGATCTGGGCTCAACTGATGGACCTTACAATCTCTCTTATTATCTTGTGAGATCTGTGCTCAGCTGATGGACCATACAGACTCTCTTATTATCTTGTGAGATCTGTGGATCTGGGCTCAGGTGATGGACCTTACAGACTCTCTTATTATCTTGTGAGATCTGTGGATCTGGGCTCAGCTGATGGACCTTACAGACTCTCTTATTATCTTGTGAGATCTGTGGATGTGGGCTCAGCTGATGGACCTTACGGACTCTCTTATTAACTTGTGACATCTGTGGATCTGGGCTCAGCTGATGGTCATTACAGACTCTCTTATTATCTTGTGAGATCTGTGGATCTGGGCTCAGCTGATGGACCTTACAGACTCTCTTATTATCTTGTGGGATCTGCGGATCTGGGCTCAGCTGATGGACCTTACAGTCTCTCTTATTATCTTGTGAGATCTGTGGATCTGGGCTCAGCTGATGGACCTTACAGACTCTCTTATTATCTTATGAGATCTGTGAATCTGGGCTCAGCTGATGGACCTTACAGACTCTCTTATTATCTTGTGAGATCTGTGGATCGGGGCTCAGCTGATGGACCTTACAGACTCTCTTATTATCTTGTGAGACCTGTGGATCTGGGCTCAGTTGATGGACTCTCTTATTATCTTGTGAGATCTGTGGATCAGTGCTCAGCTGATGGACTTTACAGACTCTCTTATTATCTTGTGGGATCTGTGGATCTGGGCTCAGCTGATGGACTTTACAGACTCTCTTATTATCTTGTGGGATCTGTGGATCTGGGCTCAGCTGATGGACCTTACAGACTCTCTTATTATCTTGTGAGATCTGTGGATCTGGGCTCAGCTGATGGACCTTACAGTCTCTCTTATTATCTTGTGGGATCTGTGGATCAGGGCTCAGCTGATGGACCTTACAGTCTCTCTTATTATCTTGTGAGATCTGTGGATCTGGGCTCAGCTGATGGACCTTACTGACTCTCTTATTATCTTGTGAGATCTGTGGATCTGGGCTCAGCTGATGGACCTTACAGTCTCTCTTATTATCTTGTGAGATCTGTGGATCTGAGCTCAGCTGATGGACCATACAGACTCTCTTATTATCTTGTGAGATCTGTGGATCTGGGCTCAGCTGATGGACCTTACAGACTCTCTTATTATCTTGTGAGATCTGTGGATCTGGGCTCAGCTGATGGACTCTCTTATTATCTTGTGAGATCTGTGGATCAGGGCTCAGCTGATGGACTTTACAGACTCTCTTATTATCTTGTGGGATCTGTGGATCTGGGCTCAGCTGATGGACCTTACAGACTCTCTTATTATCTTGTGAGATCTGTGGATCTGGGCTCAGCTGATGGACCTTACAGACTCTCTTATTATCTTGTGGGATCTGTGGATCTGGGCTCAGCTGACGGATCTTACAGACTCTCTTATTATCTTGTGAGATCTGTGGATCTGGACTCAGCTGATGGACCTTACAGTCTCTCTTATTATCTTGTGGGATCCGTGGATCTAGGCTCAGCTGATGGACCTTACAGTCTCTCTTATTATCTTGTGAGATCTGTGGATCTGGGCTCAGCTGATGGACCTTACTGACTCTCTTATTATCTTGTGAGATCTGGGCTCAGTTGATGGACCTTAGAGACTCTCTTATTATCTTGTGAGATCTGTGGATCTGGGCTCAGCTGATGGACCTTACAGACTCTCTTATTATCTTGTGAGATCTGTGGATCTGAGCTCAACTGATGGACCTTACAGACTCTCTTATTATCTTGTGAGATCTGTGGATCTGGGCTCAGCTGATGGACCTTACAGACTCTCTTATTATCTTGTGAGATCTGTGGATCTGGGCTCAGCTGATGGACCTAACAGACTCTCTTATTATCTTGTGAGATCTGTGGATCTGGGCTCAGCTGATGGACCTTACGGACTCTCTTATTATCTTGTGACATCTGTGGATCTGGGCTCAGCTGATGGACCTTACAGACTCTCTTATTATCTTGTGAGATCTGTGGATCTGGGCTCAGTTGATGGACCTTACAGACTCTCTTTTTATCTTGTGGGATCTGTGGATCTGGGCTCAGCTGATGGACCTTACAGTCTCTCTTATTATCTTGTGGGATCTGTGGATCTGGGCTCAGCTGATGGACCTTACAGACTCTCTTATTATATTGTGGGATCTGTGGATCTGGGCTCAGCTGATGGACCTTACAGACTCTCTTATTATCTTGTGGGATCTGTGGATCTGAAATCAGCTGATGAACCTTACAGACTCTCTTATTATCTTGTGGGATCTGTGGATCTGGGCTCAGCTGATGGACCTTACAGACTCTCTTATTATCTTGTGAGATCTGTGGATCTGGGCTCAGCGGATGGACCTTACAGACACTCTTATTATCTTGTGAGACCTGTGGATCTGGGCTCAGCTGATGGACTCTCTTATTATCTTGTGAGATCTGTGGATCAGGGCTCAGCTGATGGACTTTACAGACTCTCTTATTATCTTGTGCGATCTGTGGATCTGGGCTCAGCTGATGGACCTTACAGACTCTCTTATTATCTTGTGAGATCTGTGGATCTGGGCTCAGCTGATGGACCTTACAGACTCTCTTCTTATCTTGTGGGATCTGTGGATCTGGGCTCATCTGATGGACCTTACAGTCTCTCTTATTATCTTGTGGGATCTGTGGATCTGGGCTCAGCTGATGGACCTTACAGACTCTCTTATTATATAGTGGGATCTGTGGATCTGGGCTCAGCTGATGGACCTTACAGACTCTCTTATTATCTTGAGGGATCTGTGGATCTGGGCTCAGCTGATGAACCTTACAGACTCTCTTATTATCTTGTGGGATCTGTGGATCTGGGCTCAGCTGATGGACCTTACAGACTCTCTTATTATCTTGTGAGATCTGTGGATCGGGGCTCTGCTGATGGACCTTACAGACTCTCTTATTATCTTTTGAGACCTGTGGATCTGGGCTCAGCTGATGGACTCTCTTATTATCTTGTGAGATCTGTGGATCAGGGCTCAGCTGATGGACTTTACAAACTCTCTTATTATCTTGTTAGATCTGTGGATCTGGGCTCAGCTGATGGACCTTACAGACTCTCTTATTATCTTGTGAGATCAGTGGATCTGGGCTCAGCTGGTGGACCTTACAGACTCTCTTATTATCTTGTGGGATCTGTGGATCTGGGCTCAGCTGACGGACCTTACAGACTCTCTTATTATCTTGTGAGATCTATGGATCTGGACTCAGCTGATGGACCTTACAGTCTCTCTTATTATCTTGTGGGATCTGTGGATCAGGGCTCAGCTGATGGACCTTACAGTCTCTCTTATTATCTTGTGAGATCTGTGGATCTGGGCTCAGCTGATGGACCTTACTGACTCTCTTATTATCTTGTGAGATCTGTGGATCTGGGCTCAGCTGATGGACCTTAGAGACTCTCTTATTATCTTGTGAGATCTGTGGATCTGGGCTCAGCTGATGGAACTTACACACTCTCTTATTATCTTGTGAGATCTGTGGATCTGGGCTCAACTGATGGACCTTACAGTCTCTTTTATTATCTTGTGAGATCTGTGGATCTGAGCTCAGCTGATGGACCATACAGACTCTCTTATTATCTTGTGAGATCTGTGGATCTGGGCTCAGCTGATGGACCTTACAGACTCTCTTATTATCTTGTGAGATCTGTGGATCTGGGCTCAGCTGATGGACCTTACAGACTCTCTTATTATCTTGTGAGATCTGTGGATCTGGGCTCAGCTGATGGACCTTACGGACTCTCTTATTATCTTGTTACATCTGTGGATCTGGGCTCAGCTGATGGACCTTACAGACTCTCTTATTATCTTGTTAGATCTGTGGATCTGGGGTCAGCTGATGGACCTTACAGACTCTCTTATTATCTTGTGGGATCTGTGGATCTGGGCTCAGCTGATGGACCTTACAGTCTCTCTTATTATCTTGTGATATCTGTGGATCTGGGCTCAGCTGATGGACCTTACAGACTCTCTTATTATCTTGTGAGATCTGTGGATCTGGGCTCAGCTGATGGACCTTACAGACTCTCTTTTTATCTTGTGAGACCTGTGGATCTGGGCTCAGCTGATGTACTCTCTTATTATCTTGTGAGATCTGTGGATCAGGGCTCAGCTGATGGACTTTACAGACTCTCTTATTATCTTGTGGGATCTGTGGATCTGGGCTCAGCTGATGGACCTTACAGACTCTCTTATTATCTTGTGAGATCTGTGGATCTGGGCTCAGCTGATGGACCTTACAGACTCTCTTATTATCTTGTGGGATCTGTGGATCTGGGCTCAGCTGACGGATCTTACAGACTCTCTTATTATCTTGTGAGATCTGTGGATCTGGACTCAGCTGATGGACCTGACAGTCTCTCTTATTATCTTGTGGGATCTGTGGATCTGGGCTCAGCTGATGGACCTTACAGACTCTCTTATTATCTTGTGATATCTGTGGATCTGGGCTCAGCTGATGGACCTTACGGACTCTCTTATTATCTTGTTACATCTGTGGATCTGGGCTCAGCTGATGGACCTTACAGACTCTCTTATTATCTTGTTAGATCTGTGGATCTGGGGTCAGCTGATGGACCTTACAGACTCTCTTATTATCTTGTGGGATCTGTGGATCTGGGCTCAGCTGATGGACCTTACAGTCTCTCTTATTATCTTGTGATATCTGTGGATCTGGGCTCAGCTGATGGACCTTACAGACTCTCTTATTATCTTGTGAGATCTGTGGATCTGGGCTCAGCTGATGGACCTTACAGACTCTCTTTTTATCTTGTGAGACCTGTGGATCTGGGCTCAGCTGATGGACTCTCTTATTATCTTGTGAGATCTGTGGATCAGGGCTCAGCTGATGGACTTTACAGACTCTCTTATTATCTTGTGGGATCTGTGGATCTGGGCTCAGCTGATGGACCTTACAGACTCTCTTATTATCTTGTGAGATCTGTGGATCTGGGCTCAGCTGATGGACCTTACAGACTCTCTTATTATCTTGTGGGATCTGTGGATCTGGGCTCAGCTGACGGATCTTACAGACTCTCTTATTATCTTGTGAGATCTGTGGATCTGGACTCAGCTGATGGACCTGACAGTCTCTCTTATTATCTTGTGGGATCTGTGGATCTGGGCTCAGCTGATGGACCTTACAGTCTCTCTTATTATCTTGTGAGATCTGTGGATCTGGGCTCAGCTGATGGACCTTACTGACTCTCTTATTATCTTGTGAGATCTGTGGATCTGGGCTCAGCTGATGGACCTTACAGACTCTCTTATTATCTTGTGAGATCTGTGGATCTGGGCTCAGCTGATGGACCTTACAGACTCTCTTATTATCTTGTGAGATCTGTGGATCTGGGCTCAACTGATGGACCTTACAATCTCTCTTATTATCTTGTGAGATCTGTGCTCAACTGATGGACCATACAGACTCTCTTATTATCTTGTGAGATCTGTGGATCTGGGCTCAGGTGATGGACCTTACAGACTCTCTTATTATCTTGTGAGATCTGTGGATCTGGGCTCAGCTGATGGACCTTACAGACTCTCTTATTATCTTTTGAGATCTGTGGATGTGGGCTCAGCTGATGGACCTTACGGACTCTCTTATTAACTTGTGACATCTGTGGATCTGGGCTCAGCTGATGGACCTTACAGACTCTCTTATTATCTTGTGAGATCTGTGGATCTGGGCTCAGCAGATGGACCTTACAGACTCTCTTATTATCTTGTGGGATCTGTGGATCTGGGCTCAGCTGATGGACCTTACAGTCTCTCTTATTATCTTGTGAGATCTGTGGATCTGGGCTCAGCTGATGGACCTTACAGACTCTCTTATTATCTTGTGAGATCTGTGAATCTGGGCTCAGCTGATGGACCTTACAGACTCTCTTATTATCTTGTGAGATCTGTGGATCGGGGCTCTGCTGATGGACCTTACAGACTCTCTTATTATCTTGTGAGACCTGTGGATCTGGGCTCAGCTGATGGACTCTCTTATTATCTTGTGAGATCTGTGGATCAGGGCTCAGCTGATGGACTTTACAGACTCTCTTATTATCTTGTGGGATCTGTGGATCTGGGCTCAGCTGATGGACCTTACAGACTCTCTTATTATCTTTTGAGATCTGTGGATCGGGGCTCAGCTGATGGACCTTACAGACTCTCTTATTATCTTGTGGGATCTGTGGATCTGAGCTCAGCTGACGGACCTTACAGACTCTCTTATTATTTTGTGAGATCTGTGGATCTGGACTCAGCTGATGGACCTTACAGTCTCTCTTACTATCTTGAGGGATCTGTGGATCTGAGCTCAGCTGATGGACCTTACAGTCTCTCTTATTATCTAGTGAGATCTGTGGATCTGGGCTCAGCTGATGGACCTTACAGACACTCTTATTATCTTGTGAGATCAGTGGATCTGGGCTCAGCTGATGGACCTTACAGACTCTCTTATTATATTGTGGGATCAGTGGATCTGGGCTCAGCTGATGGACCTTACAGACTCTCTTTTTATCTTGTGGGATCTGTGGATCTTGGCTCAGCTGATGGTCCTTACAGACTCTCTTATTACCTTGTGGGATCTGTGGATCTGGGCTCAGCTGATGGACCTTACAGTCTCTCTTATTATCTTGTGGGATCTGTGGATCTGGGCTCAGCTGATGGACCTTACTGACTCTCTTATTATCTTGTGAGATCTGGGCTCAGCTGATGGACTATAGAGAGTCTCTTATTATCTTGTGAGATCTGTGGATCTGGGCTCAGCTGATGGACCTTACAGACTCTCTTATTATCTTGTGAGATCTGTGGATCTGGGCTCAACTGATGGACCTTACGGACTCTCTTATTATCTTGTGAGATCTGTGGATCTGGGCTCAGCTGATGGACCTTACAGACTCTCTTATTATCTTGTGAGATCTGTGGATCTGGGCTCAGCTGATGGACCTAACAGACTCTCTTATTATCTTGTGAGATCTGTGGATCTGGGCTCAGCTGATGGACCTTACGGACTCTCTTATTATCTTGTGACATCTGTGGATCTGGGCTCAGCTGATGAACCTTACAGACTCTCTTATTATCTTGTGAGATCTGTGGATCTGGGCTCAGCTGATGGACCTTACAGACTCTCTTATTATCTTGTGGGATCTGTGGATCTGGGCTCAGCTGATGGACCTTACAGTCTCTCTTATTATCTTGTGGGATCTGTGGATCTGGGCTCAGCTGATGGACCTTACAGACTCTGTTATTATATTGTGGGATCTGTGGATCTGGGCTCAGCTGATGGACCTTACAGACTCTCTTATTATTTTGTGGGATCTGTGGATCTGGGCTCAGCTGATGAACCTTACAGACTCTCTTATTATCTTGTGGGATCTGTGGATCTGGGCTCAGCTGATGGACCTTACAGACTCTCTTATTATCTTGTGAGATCTGTGGATCTGGGCTCAGCGGATGGACCTTACAGACTCTCTTATTATCTTGTGAGACCTGTGGATCTGGGCTCAGCTGATGGACTCTCTTATTATCTTGTGAGATCTGTGGATCAGGGCTCAGCTGATGGACTTTACAGACTCTCTTATTATCTTGTGGGATCTGTGGATCTGGGCTCAGATGATGGACCTTACAGACTCTCTTATTATCTTGTGAGATCTGTGGATCTGGGCTCAGCTGATGGACCTTACAGACTCTCTTATTATCTTGTGGGATCTGTGGATCTGGGCTCAGCTGACGGACCTTACAGACTCTCTTATTATCTTGAGAGATCTGTGGATCTGGACTCAGCTGATGGACCTTACAGTCTCTCTTATTATCTTGTGGGATCTGTGGATCAGGGCTCAGCTGATGAACCTTACAGTCTCTCTTATTATCTTGTGAGATCTGTGGATCTGGGCTCAGCTGATGGACCTTACTGACTCTCTTATTATCTTGTGAGAATTGTGGATCTGGGCTCAGCTGATGGACCTTACAGTCTCTCTTATTATCTTGTGAGATCTGTGGATCTGAGCTCAGCTGATGGACCATACAGACTCTCTTATTATCTTGTGAGATGTGTGGATCTGGGCTCAGCTAATGGACCTTACAGACTCTCTTATTATCTTGTGAGATCTGTGGATCTGGGGTCAGCTGATGGACCTTACGGACTCTCTTATTATCTTGTGACATCTGTGGGTCTGGGCTCAGCTGATGGACCTTACAGACTCTCTTATTATCTTGTGAGATCTGTGTATCTGGGCTCAGCTGATGGACCTTACAGACTCTCTTATTATCTTGTGGGATCTGTGGATCTGGGCTCAGCTGATGGACCTTACAGTCTCTCTTATTATCTTGTGAGATCTGTGGATCTGGGCTCAGCTGATGGACCTTACAGACTCTCTTATTATCTTGTGAGATCTGTGGAACTGGGCTCAGCTGATGGACATTACAGACTCTCTTTTTATCTTGTGAGACCTGTGGATCTGGGCTCAGCTGATGGACTCTCTTATTATCTTGTGAGATCTGTGGATCAGGGCTCAGCTGATGGACTTTACAGACTCTCTTATTATCTTGTGGGATCTGTGGATCTGGGCTTAGCTGATGGACCTTACAGACTCTCTTAATATCTTGTGAGATCTGCGGATCTGGGCTCAGCTGATGGACCTTACAGACTCTCTTATTATCTTGTGGGATCTGTGGATCTGGGCTCAGCTGACGGATCTTACAGACTCTCTTATTATCTTGTGAGATCTGTGGATCTGGACTCAGCTGATGGACCTTACAGTCTCTCTTATTATCTTGTGGGATCTGTGGATCTGGGCTCAGCTGATGGACCTTACAGTCTCTCTTATTATCTTGTGAGATCTGTGGATCTGGGCTCAGCTGATGGACCTTACTGACTCTCTTATTATCTTGTGAGATCTGGGCTCAGCTGATGGACCTTAGAGACTCTCTTATTATCTTGTGAGATCTGTGGATCTGGGCTCAGCTGATGGACCTTACAGACTCTCTTATTATCTTGTGAGATCTGTGGATCTGGGCTCAACTGATGGACCTTACAGACTCTCTTATTATCTTGTGAGATCTGTGGATCTGGGCTCAGCTGATGGACCTTACAGACTCTCTTATTATCTTGTGAGATCTGTGGATCTGGGCTCAGCTGATGGACCTAACAGACTCTCTTATTATCTTGTGAGATCTGTGGATCTGGGCTCAGCTGATGGACCTTACGGACTCTCTTATTATCTTGTGACATCTGTGGATCTGGGCTCAGCTGATGGACCTTACAGACTCTCTTATTATCTTGTGAGATCTGTGGATCTGGGCTCAGCTGATGGACCTTACAGACTCTCTTATTATCTTGTGGGATCTGTGGATCTGGGCTCAGCTGATGGACCTTACAGTCTCTCTTATTATCTTGTGGGATCTGTGGATCTGGGCTCAGCTGATGGACCTTACAGACTCTCTTATTATCTTGTGAGATCTGTGGATGTGGGCTCAGCTGATGGACCTTACGGACTCTCTTATTAACTTGTGACATCTGTGGATCTGGGCTCAGCTGATGGACCTTACAGACTCTCTTATTATCTTGTGAGATCTGTGGATCTGGGCTCAACTGATGGACCTTACAGACTCTCTTATTATCTTGTGAGATCTGTGGATCTGGGCTCAGCTGATGGACCTTAGAGACTCTCTTATTATCTTGTGAGATCTGTGAATCTGGGCTCAGCCGATGGACCTTACAGACTCTCTTATTATCTTGTGACATCTGTGGATCTGGACTCAGCTGATGGACCTTACAGACTCTCTTATTATCTTGTGAGATCTGTGGATCTGGGCTCAGCTGATGGACCTTAAAGACTCTCTTATTATCTTGTAAGATCTGTGGATCTGGGCTCAGCTGATGGACCTTACAGACTCTCTTATTATCTTGTGAGATCTGTGGATCTGGGCTCAGCTGATGGACCTTACAGACTCCCTTATTATCTTGTGAGATCTGTGGATCTGAGCTCAGCTGATGGACCTTACAGACCCTCTTATTATCTTGTGAGATCTGTGGATCTGGGCTCAGCTGATGGACCTTGCAGACTCTCTTATAATCTTGTGGGATCTGTGGATCTGGGCTCAGCTGATGGACCTTACATACTCTCTTATTATCTTGTGGGATCTGTGGATCTGGGCTCAGCTGATGGACCTTACAGACTCCCTCATTATCTTGTGAGATCTGTGGATCTGGGCTCAGCTGATGGACCTTACAGACTCTCTTATTATCTTGTGAGATCTGTGGATCTGGGCTCAGCTGATGGACCTTACAGACTCTCTTATTATCTTGTGGCATCTGTGGATCTGGGCTCAGCTGATGGACCTTACAGTCTCTCTTATTATCTTGTGAGATCTGTGGATCTGGGCTCAGCTGATGGACCTTACAGACTCCCTTATTATCTTGTGAGATCTGTGGATCTGAGCTCAGCTGATGGACCTTACAGACCGTCTTATTATCTTGTGAGATCTGTGGATCTGGGCTCAGCTGATGGACCTTGCAGACTCTCTTATTATCTTGTGGGATCTGTGGATCTGGGCTCAGCTGACGGACCTTACAGACTCTCTTATTATCTTGTTACATCTGTGGATCTGGGCTCAGCTGATGGACCTTACAGACTCTCTTATTATCTTGTGACATCTGTGGATCTGGGCTCAGCTGATGGACCTTGCAGACTCTCTTATTATCTTGTGGCATCTGTGGATCTGGGCTCAGCTGATGGACCTTACTGACTCTCTTATTATCTTGTGAGATCTGGGCTCAGCTGATGGACCTTAGAGACTCTCTTATTATCTTGTGAGATCTGTGGATCTGGGCTCAGCTGATGGACCTTACAGACTCTCTTATTATCTTGTGAGATCTGTGGATCTGGGCTCAACTGATGGACCTTACAGACTCTCTTATTATCTTGTGAGATCTGTGGATCTGGGCTCAGCTGATGGACCTTACAGACTCTCTTATTATCTTGTGAGATCTGTGGATCTGGGCTCAGCTGATGGACCTAACAGACTCTCTTATTATCTTGTGAGATCTGTGGATCTGGGCTCAGCTGATGGACCTTACGGACTCTCTTATTATCTTGTGACATCTGTGGATCTGGGCTCAGCTGATGGACCTTACAGACTCTCTTATTATCTTGTGAGATCTGTGGATCTGGGCTCAGCTGATGGACCTTACAGACTCTCTTATTATCTTGTGGGATCTGTGGATCTGGGCTCAGCTGATGGACCTTACAGTCTCTCTTATTATCTTGTGGGATCTGTGGATCTGGGCTCAGCTGATGGACCTTACAGACTCTCTTATTATCTTGTGAGATCTGTGGATGTGGGCTCAGCTGATGGACCTTACGGACTCTCTTATTAACTTGTGACATCTGTGGATCTGGGCTCAGCTGATGGACCTTACAGACTCTCTTATTATCTTGTGAGATCTGTGGATCTGGGCTCAACTGATGGACCTTACAGACTCTCTTATTATCTTGTGAGATCTGTGGATCTGGGCTCAGCTGATGGACCTTAGAGACTCTCTTATTATCTTGTGAGATCTGTGAATCTGGGCTCAGCCGATGGACCTTACAGACTCTCTTATTATCTTGTGACATCTGTGGATCTGGACTCAGCTGATGGACCTTACAGACTCTCTTATTATCTTGTGAGATCTGTGGATCTGGGCTCAGCTGATGGACCTTAAAGACTCTCTTATTATCTTGTAAGATCTGTGGATCTGGGCTCAGCTGATGGACCTTACAGACTCTCTTATTATCTTGTGAGATCTGTGGATCTGGGCTCAGCTGATGGACCTTACAGACTCCCTTATTATCTTGTGAGATCTGTGGATCTGAGCTCAGCTGATGGACCTTACAGACCCTCTTATTATCTTGTGAGATCTGTGGATCTGGGCTCAGCTGATGGACCTTGCAGACTCTCTTATAATCTTGTGGGATCTGTGGATCTGGGCTCAGCTGATGGACCTTACATACTCTCTTATTATCTTGTGGGATCTGTGGATCTGGGCTCAGCTGATGGACCTTACAGACTCCCTCATTATCTTGTGAGATCTGTGGATCTGGGCTCAGCTGATGGACCTTACAGACTCTCTTATTATCTTGTGAGATCTGTGGATCTGGGCTCAGCTGATGGACCTTACAGACTCTCTTATTATCTTGTGGCATCTGTGGATCTGGGCTCAGCTGATGGACCTTACAGTCTCTCTTATTATCTTGTGAGATCTGTGGATCTGGGCTCAGCTGATGGACCTTACAGACTCCCTTATTATCTTGTGAGATCTGTGGATCTGAGCTCAGCTGATGGACCTTACAGACCGTCTTATTATCTTGTGAGATCTGTGGATCTGGGCTCAGCTGATGGACCTTGCAGACTCTCTTATTATCTTGTGGGATCTGTGGATCTGGGCTCAGCTGACGGACCTTACAGACTCTCTTATTATCTTGTTACATCTGTGGATCTGGGCTCAGCTGATGGACCTTACAGACTCTCTTATTATCTTGTGACATCTGTGGATCTGGGCTCAGCTGATGGACCTTGCAGACTCCCTTATTATCTTGTGAGATCTGTGGATCTGGGCTCAGCTGATGGACCTTACAGACCCTCTTATTATCTTGTGAGATCTGTGGATCTGGGCTCAGCTGATGGACCTTACAGACTCCCTTATTATCTTGTGAGATCTGTGGATCTGAGCGTAGCTGATGGACCTTACAGACCCTCTTATTATCTTGTGAGATCTGTGGATCTGGGCTCAGCTGATGGACCTTGCAGACTCTCTTATTATCTTGTGGGATCTGTGGATCTGGGCTCAGCTGATGGACCTTACAGTCTCTCTTATTATCTTGTGAGATCTGTGGATCTGGGCTCAGCTGATGGACCTTACAGACTCTCTTATTATCTTGTTACATCTGTGGATCTGGGCTCAGCTGATGGACCTTACAGACTCTCTTATTATCTTGTGACATCTGTGGATCTGGGCTCAGCTGATGGACCTTGCAGACTCCCTTATTATCTTGTGAGATCTGTGGATCTGGGCTCAGCTGATGGACCTTACAGACCCTCTTATTATCTTGTGAGATCTGTGGATCTGGGCTCAGCTGATGGACCTTACAGACTCCCTTATTATCTTGTGAGATCTGTGGATCTGAGCGTAGCTGATGGACCTTACAGACCCTCTTATTATCTTGTGAGATCTGTGGATCTGGGCTCAGCTGATGGACCTTGCAGACTCTCTTATTATCTTGTGGGATCTGTGGATCTGGGCTCAGCTGATGGACCTTACAGTCTCTCTTATTATCTTGTGAGATCTGTGGATCTGGGCTCAGCTGATGGACCTTACAGACTCCCTCATTATCTTGTGAGATCTGTGGATCTGAGCGTAGCTGATGGACCTTACAGACCCTCTTATTATCTTGTGAGATCTGTGGATCTGGGCTCAGCTGATGGACCTTACAGTCTCTCTTATTATCTTGTGAGATCTGTGGATCTGGGCTCAGCTGATGGACCTTACAGACTCCCTTATTATCTTGTGAGATCTGTGGATCTGGGCTCAGCTGATGGACCTTACAGACCCTCTTATTATCTTGTGAGATCTGTGGATCTGGGCTCAGCTGATGGACCTTACAGACTCCCTTATTATCTTGTGAGATCTGTGGATCTGAGCGTAGCTGATGGACCTTACAGACCCTCTTATTATCTTGTGAGATCTGTGGATCTGGGCTCAGCTGATGGACCTTACAGACTCTCTTACGGACTTTTAGTTTTAGAACAGCTTTTTGTCCCGTTAAGTGAACCTTTTTTGAAATCTCCTGGAAGGTTTATATCGGTTTCCTTTTTATTTTGTTATTATCGTGTTTTTATTTCATTACATTATGCGAACCGGCCAAAACAAAGGACCACGCAAATATAATTTGATTTCCTTCTCATAGTTCTTTCTTCCTTTCTCTTCCTCCACACTTCCTTCATTCTTTCAGTGTTACGCCTTTCTCCCTGCTGTCCATCTTCTTCCCCTGCGTTCTTTCTTTTCTCCCACAAGAACCTTTATGTTAGAAAATATTTCCCTGAAATTGTTATTATTATTTATTTCTATTTTTCTTCGTTATTTTCTGTTTATTATCAGTTTTATTATTATCGTGATTATTGGTTTCTTGGGTTTAATGTTCTTGTGTTTATATTAGCTATGTGTGTTATTAGAAAGTTTTTTTTAGTAAATGTTATTGTTTTGTAAAAGGCGGTGTGTGCTTATTCATAGAATACTAACTCCTGTATTTTCCCCTAAGCTTATGAGTAGATTAACATTTTAGGAACCGTACATGACCCTGACAACAGTTGTCGGAGCCTGAGAATTAGGCGCGAAAAGGGCAGAACATATAGCATGAGCAGGCAGAGGTGTTTCTCTCTGCAGGTCGGACATTTTTTTTTTTTGACTATCTTGTCGGAAGTAGATTCGCAATATCTTGTTCAAGATATGTAATTAATTTCTCTCTCTCTTTGAAAAGAAAAGAAAAGAGAACAGAGAGCAGAAGGACGAGGCGTTGGAAGGTAGCGGCTGTGGCCTATAGTTAGGGACCAACCCCGGCATTTGCCTGGAAGGAAGATGGGAAACCACAGGAGACCATCATCAAGATTGCTGGCGGGGGGATTCGAACCTCCTCGCCTCCCGGATGTGAGCGACTGCCAGCAGTCATGCCGTAACGACCACGGCTAACTCACCCGGTGGAAGGGGGTAATACGCTATTTTCCTTCGATGTTTTCATGTATCTCGTAAGCTTGGTGGTTTAGCGAAACCTTGAATGTCACAAGAGCGTTTTCTCTTTGTATGTTACTACAAATAAAGCTTGACCATCATTTTCAGGGGTGTATAGGGATTCGGAGGGGTAATTGAAGACCGGAAGACTTTTCTTTAGCTTCATGCTTGTTGCAACATTTTTCAAGGTGTATTTTTCCACATTTCATATCATTGTCACAGCCGGTGAAAGCATTCAGTGGTAGAAGTACGCCGTTCATATCTCCTATTTGGGCTTGAATGCTACGTATATCGTGAATCTTGTGTGGGGTTTTACCTTTTCGAGGCAAATCATTTTCAGATTGTGTTCACCCTGTGCAACGGCAACCAAGAGGACCAGTAGATCAGTGTGATCCCAGGTATCACTTCATCAACGAGTTGTTCATTGCCATTAGCCTGGGAAACAGAGGGCATTCATATGCTTGAGCTTCGATATTTTGTTGAATGATTTGGCTTCTCTTTTCAGGATTCTCCGTTCTCGCTTGCTGTGCCCATGGTTGCAGGTTCGAATCCTTGCGCAGTCAGCTGGCATTTGAGGGTGCGCAAATGCGAAGTAGCCGTGGCAGTAGATTTACGTGTACGTTAAAGATCCACTTCAGGGCACAATTCTGGCACCCCTACGTCTCTAGAAGCCTCGGTAGTTAAAAGGGACGTAAAACCAATAACATTATTATTATTATTATTCAAGATTCTTACCTCTTCTTCCTCTCCATCAAAGCAACGGCTTCTGTACCATTCGTCATTCAAGAAGTGTGAAGCTGTTTCCTTAAAACAAATTACTGAATCCTTCTCTGGAATATCTGATACAAACCTAGGATCTCCAAAATGATTTACAATTTCTCTTTTCAGATAAATATGAGTATAGGGCTCAACTGTTGGATGCAAAATAGCAAACCTATCTTGTATTTGTTTGATTGAGTACCGGCACTCATCGTTAGGCCTACTTTCCCCAGTGTGGCAGAAATGTTCAAATGCAGCATCTCTTCCATCATCAACCCTGTTCCTTCCTCTCTTGCCACCTTCTCCAGGTTTTAGATCCTTTTCTTTGGGAAGTACTTAAGCATTATTGGTGGTATTTTGCCCCGCCGCTACAAGCTACCCCTCAGTCTATGTAGTACGGTACGTCATTTCCCCACTCACAGTTTCGCTCTAGTGCAGTTTTCCATACGCTGTTGATGAATTGTATAGTTGTGACGCTCTTCTATTCTTCCTTTGTAGCATTGCTGCATTTGATGTAGTTAAAGCACTCACGGGTACAATACAAACAATGAGTTTCAAACAAGAATTCAGCTCGTATTCTTGGTTGATTCACATCACATTCCTGTAAAGAGGGAGGTTTTGGACGACAGATGCAGACACGGCCCAAGCAAGGTTTTCAGGGGGTACGAGATCTCATTGCGCCCCCCCCCCACGCTGTGGAGACTAGAATGAGACTAAAGATAACACATTTTTAACATTATTTTAACTCACGCCTCCGAAAGATTAGTAAAGTAGTAGTGTGGGTGAAAAACAATGACAGTAAAAACAAAATTGGAAAAGTTTATTTCAACTGCTGACAACGCTCACATCAGGCATACGTCAAATTTACATCGTAAATTAATTTAAATTTGTAACAAACAATAAAGAAAAAAAAACTAAAACTAAATTGCTTGCATTTTTAGCCTATTTTCAATTTTGAGAAAATAGCCTTATGAGATCACCTTTTGTCCGTGTGCCTGTGTGTGCGTGTGAGTGGTGCGTGTGTCCCCCCTAATAACTTCTATACGGCTGGAGCTATTTCGATGGAACTCGGTAAGTTCATAGCACTATTCCGGGCTACCCCGACCGTGCCCTTCAAATTTTGTTACGTCTCACCAATCCAACATGGCGGCTGTGCGAAATATTTCACCAGCATTCAATATCTCCGAAACTATTCCCGATATCACCCTGGATTTTTTTACGATGATAAAGGGAACTACTAGAAGTTCACCTATGTGACTATTGAAAATCTGGTAACTACAAAACCAACATGGCGCCCACGCGAATTTGCGACTTTTAAATAGACGTTTCTCGCGATTTAACCAATCAAACGCAATAAAGCTTGGTACAGTATATGTTTATACACATTGTAATGCACCGACATCGAACTTCGATCAATTGGTTTCATAACCTCAAGATGGCGGATGTACGAAATATTTCACCGGCATTCCATATCTCTGAAACTATTAGCGGTATCACCCTGAAATTTTGTACGGAGATAAACGGCACTATTGGAAGTTCATATGTAGGACTTTCAAAAACCGGTTAACTGCAAAACGAACATGGCGGCCAAGCGAATTAAACATTTTAATAGACCTTTCTCGCGATTTAATGTTCCAAACGCAATGAAATCTGGTACAGAAAATGTTTATACACATTGTAATGCACTGGTATCCAATTTTGTTCAATTGTTTACATAACCTCAAAATGGTGGCTGTGCGTATTTTTAAATTAAGTTTTTATTCCTTGTGTCGTAATCATACGATCGAAGTGAATGTTAGAATAATGAACCTACGCAATAATTTTCTTTTAATGGTACATGACTCTATGGCCTATACATTTAACAATCCTACATGGCGACCATCCGAAATATTTAGACGGCTCTGAATGTCTACGAATCTATTATAGCAATCAAACTGAATTTCTTTATTTTCATAGGGGCTATGAACATAAGTTCACCTATAGGACTTTAAATAACCTGGTGATCACAAATCCAACATGGCGGCGACGCGAAATATAAATATTCACATGGACGATTCTCGCAATTTAACCATCCTAGTGCAGTGAAACTTGGTACAGTAAATCCTTATACGTATGTTAATTCACTGGCATCTAATTTATTTCAATTGAGTCCATAACCGCAAGATGGCGGCTGTGCGAAATTTTAAAATCTCCTTGTTACTTCTTGTGTCCTAATCATGCGATTGAAATTTGAATGCTACACGTACACAATAATCTTCATGTAAGAGTACATAACTCTGGGACCTACATATATAAAATCCAACATGGTGACCATCCGAAATATTTAGTTGGTTCTCAATATCTACGATTCCATTACAGCAATCAAACTGAAATTTTGTATGTTCATAGTGACAGTAGGATATATGAAAATGGCTGTATAGTTCTTCACGGAACTACTTATTTAAAATTAATTCTTAATTACTCAAGTCCTGGGCAATACTATTTTTATAGATAAAATTGCCATAATGTCTCAGTCTGTCCTGGCACATGATTGACCGTAATAAGTTTTAATTTACTGAAACTTCGTTCCCCTTTAGCGACAGTTACAGTAAAGGTTAGCAAAATTCGAAGTGTTGTCCACACTTATCCTGGCAAACATTTTGTTTAATAAATTGAAAAACATTTATTGGTTCAAGTGTAAAAATAGCACGGAGACTCACTGAGGCCGTGTAGTAGCCGGGGCACTGAGTATTGCAGCGTGTTGAGCAAGGCATTGGCGCTAGCAGAAGCGTAGCGCCCAACTAGTTAACAAATTTACACTTTTTAACGTATTTAATAACCATAGTTACTTCCATGAATTTCGGAGCAGTTGCTGGAAATGATGTCCTTCAATTCCTAAACACTCGTCGCACCGACGTAGGTAGTTTTGGTACACTCGCTGTAATTCATCCTCACTGATATTCCGTTCTCGAGAGCCTCCAGAGTGCGCGGATTGTTTCTGTGTACCTTTTGTTTGAGGTTTCCCCACAAGTAAACATCGCTTGGCGCTGTAACTTACGAACACATTTATTGTAAGACTTCTTCTTGAGAAAACAATTTTCCACTAGGAAAATTCGATGTTTTTTGTTCTATACCTAACCATGTTCACGTGATACGAGGTAGGCTATAGCAATTATTACAACTAAGGTATCTTGCCAGCTGCGTCTGCTATGACAGCATCCAGGGCTTCCCGCCCCGCTGTTGTAATCGGTACCTCTTATAATCTAGCGATGAGTCATTGCGACCTGTCCGCGGCACGGCCTCCACGAGGCTCTGTTCTATAGGGAGGGCCCTCATTGTATATTGTTCCTGTGATATTATTCGAGTCCGACATATAATATTCTAGGAACACTCCTGTGATATTATATTATTTTTTAATATTACTAAAACGCTCCTAGAATAGTATTAATACTGTGCGCTTATAGGGATGTACTGTAAGTCGCGCTTCTAACATCATGTTACTAATATCTTACATTACATAACAACATTTAGTATACCGGTACTCACAGAATACCTGCTTTAACAGTAGTAACGTTCTAACAATAACGTTTCATTTTCACTCGTAGCTTGCCACACAGACACAAACCACAAGCTCGCGAACCACTGCCCAGACAACGGCCGGTGGTCGGGGATAGAGGCCCGGCGGTGGACAGATGTATAGATATTGGTTTCAACTCGTTTATATATTTTCTAGAAAGTTAAGTGCGAATTTCACGCTATATGTCTCTACCTTTGGAATGCACACACCCCAGCTCACTGATATATAGCATTAATTTTTGCTGGTGGGGTTAAATACAGTAGTAATAAGGTGATTGGGATTTATTTTTTGTGCAGACAATCTATCGTTGCCTGTTCTGCCCCCTAATATGACAGCACCTGGTGCCGCCCCTACAACATAGACTTCAGTAACAGCATGGTTGGCGAACTTCTCTTTAACTCCGTCCTGCTTGATTTCACTGCATTCAATTATTTTCTGTTGTCCATTTTCAGTTAATATAACCTCTGTCTTTGCAGTGCACATTCCATATCGAGTAAATTACCTAAACACTTCAAAAACCGTTAGGTAGGCCTATGTAGAAGTACTAATTATCGATCCTATTAGTTTGAAACCAAAACATTATAAGGAGAATACACACAAAATAACGACCGCCCCAGAGTGCGAGTGGGGAGGCTAAAGTAGGAGGGGGACCATCTAGGGTCAAATTGTCGTTATCCCTGGAAATTCCAATCGTGGACGCAATGCATGAGGCAAGCAATAGCTTAAAACCGCCTTCTACCCCCTCCCCCTTTCCCCCTCCCCTTACCTGTTATGTGGGGGTACGAACTACTGCACTATAGGTCGTGCCTGGTAGCAACATAATGATAAGTCAAACTACGGTATACATAGAGAGACGTTCAGTTGTGGGAGCTCTAGCCACCCCCCCCCCCCCCCCAAACCCACCCTCCCCAAAAAATTGCAATAAAAACAAGACAGTGTTGTTTTGATAAGAGCATAAAATAATTGTAAATTTGGCTGCACCCTAATCTTATCTTATTGCCTAAGTTATAAACAATATTAAGATTGAAATTAGACTACCTCGTAGTATAGTGGCTAGCATTCTTGGCTGCCAGCTGGGAGGACCGAATTTGATTCCCTCTGGTCTGAGGGCTGCAACGGGGTACACAGCTTTGTATGGCAAAACTGAGAATTCCACAGTACGGTACGTTTGAGAAATAAATTATCAATTTGTAAAAAAAAAAAAAAAAAAATCCTTTATGCTTAAAAATAAATTGACAAATATTTAGATATTTGCCATTCATACTCCATGGGCCATAATAGAACATTCATACTCCATGGGATATAATAGAACATTCATACTCCATGGGCCATAATAGAACATTCATACTCCATAGGCCATAATAGAACACTCATACTCCATGGGCCATAATAGAACCTTCATACTCCATAGGCCATAATAGAACATTCATACTCCATGGGCCATAATAGAACATTCATACTCCATAGGCCATAATAGAACACTCATACTCCATGGGCCATAATAGAACACTCATACTCTACGGGCCATAATAGAACATTCATACTCCATGGGCCATAATAGAACACTCATACTCCATAGGCCATAATAGAACACTCATAATCCATAGGCCATAATAGAACATTCATTCTCCATGGGCCATAATAGAACATTCATACTCCATGGGCCATAATAGAACACTCATACTCCACGGGCCATAATAGAACATTCATACTCAATAGGCCATAATAGAACATTCATACTCCATGGGCAATAATAGAACATTCATACTCCATAGGCCATAATAGAACACTCATACTCCATGGGCCATAATAGAACACTCTTACTCCATGGGCCATAATAGAACATTCATTCTCCATGGGCCATAATAGAACACTCATACTCCATAGGCCATAATAGAACACTCATACTCCATGGGCCATAATAGAACACTCATACTCCATAGGCCATAATAAACATTCATACTCCATGGGCCATAATAGAACATTCATACTCCAAGGGCCATAATAGAACACTCATACTCAATAGGCCATAAAAGAAACTTCATACTCCATGGGCCATAATAGAACACTCATACTCCAAGGGCCATAATAGAACACTCATACTCCATAGGCCATAATGGAACACTCATACTCCATGGGCCATAATAGAACATTCATACTCCATGGGCCATAATAGAACATTCATACTCCATAGGCCATAATAGAACATTCATACTCCATGGGCCATAATAGAACACTCATACTCCATGGGCCATAATAGAACACTCATACTCCATGGGCCATAATAGAACATTCATACTCCATGGATCATAATAGAACACTCATACTCCATAGGCCATAATAGAACATTCATACGCCATGGGCCATAATAGAACACTCATACTCCATGGGCCATAATAGAACACTCATACTCCATAGGCCATAATAGAACACTCACACTTCATGGGCCATAATAGAACATTCATACTCCATGGGCCATAATAGAACATTCATAATTCATGGGCCATAATAGAACATTCATACTCCATGGGCCATAATAGAACACTCATACTCCATGGGCCATAATAGAACACTCATACTCCATAGGCCATAATAGAACACTCATACTCCATGGGCCATAATAGAACATTCATACTCCATGGGCCATAATAGAACATTCATACTCCATGGGCCATAATAGTACACTCATACTCCATGGGCCATAATAGAACACTCATACTCCATGGGCCATAATAGAACACTCATACTCCATTGGCCATAATAGAACACTCATACTCCATGGGCCATAATAGAACACTCATACTCCATAGGCCACAATAGAACATTCATACTCCATAGGCCATAATAGAACACTCATACTCCATGGACCATAATAGAACACTCATACTCCATAGGCCATAATAGAACACTCATACTCCATAGGCCATAATAGAACACTCATACTCAATAGGCCATAATAGAACACTCATACTCCATGGGCCATAATAGAACACTCATACTCCATATGCCATAATAGAACACTCATACTCCATAGGCCGTAATAGAACACTCATACTCCATGGGCCATAATAGAACACTCATACTCCATGGGCCATAATAGAACACTCATACTCCATGGGCCATAATAGAACACTCATACTCCATGGGCCATAATAGAACACTCATACTCCATGGGCCATAATAGAACACTCATACTCCATGGGCCATAATAGAACACTCATACTCCATGGGCCATAATAGAACACTCATACTCCATAGGCCACAATAGAACATTCATACTCCATAGGCCATAATAGAACACTCATACTCCATGGACCATAATAGAACACTCATACTCCATAGGCCATAATAGAACACTCATACTCCATAGGCCATAATAGAACACTCATACTCCATAGGCCATAATAGAACATTCATACTCCATAGGCCATAATAGAACATTCATACTCCATGGGCCATAATAGAACATTCATACTCCATGGGCCATAATAGAATATTCATACTCCATAAGCCATAATAGAACACTCATACTCCATGGGCCATAATAGAACACTCATACCCTATGGGCCATAATAGAACATTCATACTACATGGGCCATAATAGAACACTCATACTCCATAGGCCATAATAGAACACTCATACTCCGTAGGCCATAATAGAACATTCATTCTCCATGGGCCATAATAGAACATTCATATTCCATGGGCCATAATAGAACACTCATACTCCATGGGCCATAATAGAACATTCATACTCCATAGGCCATAATAGAACATTCACACTCCATAGGCCATAATAGAACATTCATACTCCTTGGGCAATAATAGAACACACATACTCCATAGGCCATAATAGAACACTCATACTCCATGGGCCATAATAGAACACTAATACTCCATGGGCCATAATAGAACATTCATTCTCCATGGGCCATAATAGAACACTCATACTCCAGAGGCCATAATAGAACACACATACTCCATGGGCCATAATAGAACACTCATACTCCATAGGCCATAATAGAACATTCATACTCCATGGGCCATAATAGAACATTCATACTCCAAGTGCCATAATAGAACACTCATACTCCATAGGCCATAATAGAACATTCATACTCCATGGGCCATAATAGAACACTCATACTCCATGGGCCATAATAGAACACTCATACTCCATAGGCCATAATGGAACACTCGTACTCCATGGGCCATAATAGAACATTCATACTCCATAGGCCATAATAGAACATTCATACTCCATGGGCCATAATAGAACACTCATACTCCATGGGCCATAATAGAACACTCATACTCCATGGGCCATAATAGAACATTCATACTCCATGGACCATAATAGAACACTCATACTCCATAGGCCATAATAGAACATTCATACTCCATGGGCCATAATAGAACACTCATACTCCATGGGCCATAATAGAACACTCATACTCCATAGGCCATATTACAACACTCATACTTCATGGGCCATAATAGAACATTCATACTCCATGGGCCATAATAGAACATTCATACTCCATTGGCCATAATAGAACATTCATACTCCATGGGCCATAATAGAACACTCATACGCCATGGGCCATAATAGAACACTCATACTCCATAGGCCATAATAAAACACTCATACACCATGGGCCATAAAAGAACATTCATACTCCATGGGCCATAATAGAACATTCATACTCCATAGGCCATAATAGAACATTCATACTCCATGGGCCATAATAGAACACTCATACTCCATGGGCCATAATAGAACATTCATACTCCATGGGCCATAATAGAACACTCATATTCCATAGGCCATAATAGAACATTCATACTCCATGGGCTATAATAGAACACTCATACTCCATGGGCCATAATAAAACACTCATACTCCATAGGCCATAATAGAACACTCATTCTCCATGGGCCATAATAGAACATTCAAACTCCATGGACCATAATAGAACAATCATACTCCATAGGCCATAATAGAACATTCTTACTCCATGGGCCATAATTGAACATTCATTCTCCATAGGCCATAATAGAACACTCACACTCCATGGGCCAAAATAGAACACTCATACTCCATGGGCCATAATAGAACACTCATACTCCATGGGCCATAATAGAACACTCATACTCCATGGGCCATAATAGAACACTCATACTCCATGGGCCATAATAGAACACTCATACTCCATGGGCCATAATAGAACATTCATACTCCATGGGCCATAATAGAACACTCATACTCCATAGGCCATAATAGAACACTCATACTCCATAGGCCATAATAGAACACTCATACTCCATGGGCCATAATAGAACACTCATACTCCATAGGCCATAATAGAACACTCATACTCCATGGGCCATAATAGAACACTCATACTCCATGGGCCATAATAGAACACCCATACTCCATAGGCCATAATAGAACACTCATACTCCATAGGCCATAATAGAACACTCATACTCCATGGGCCATAATAGAACACTCATACTCCATGGGCCATAATAGAACACTCATACTCCATAGGCCATAATAGAACGTTCATACTACATGGGCCATAATAGAACACTCATACTCCATGGGCCATAATAGAACACTCGTACTCCATGGGCCATAATAGAAAACTCATACTCCATGGGCCATAATAGAACATTCATACTCCATGGGCCATAATAGAACACTCATACTCCATGGGCCATAATAGAACACTCATACTCCATAGGCCATAATAGAACATTCATACTCCATGGGCCATAATAGAACACTCATACTCCATGGGCCATAATAGAACACTCATTCTCCATGGGCCATAATAGTACACTCATTCTCCATGGGCCATAATAGAACATTCATACTCCATAGGCCATAATGGAACACTCGTACTCCATGGGCCATTATAGAACATTCATACTCCATGGGCCATAATAGAACATTCATACTCCATAGGCCATAATAGAACATTCATACTCCATGGGCCATAATAGAACACTCATACTCCATGGGCCATAATAGAACACTCATACTCCATGGGCCATAATAGAACATTCATACTCCATGGACCATAATAGAACACTCATACTCCATAGGCCATAATAGAACATTCATACTCCATGGGCCATAATAGAACACTCATACTCCATGGGCCATAATAGAACACTCATACTCCATAGGCCATATTAGAACACTCATACTTCATGGGCCATAATAGAACACTCATTCTCCATGGGCCATAATAGAACATTCATACTCCATGGGCCATAATAGAACATTCATACTCCATAGGCCTTAATAGAACACTCATACTCCATGGGCCATAATAGAACACTCATACTCCATGGGCCATAATAGAACATTCATACTCCATGGGCCATAATAGAACACTCATACTCCATAGGCCATAATATAACACTCATACTCCATAGGCCATAATAGAACACTCATACTCCATGGGCCATAATAGAACACTCATACTCCATAGGCCATAATAGAACACTCATACTCCATAGGCCATAATAGAACATTCATACTCCATGGGCCACAATAGAACATTCATACTCCATAGGCCATAATAGAACATTCATACTCCATAGGCCATAATAGATCACTCATACTCCATGGGCCATAACAGAACATTCATATTCCATGGGCCATAATAGAACATTCATCCTCCATGGGCCATAATAGAACACTCATACTCCATGGGCCATAATAGAACACTCATACTCCATGGGCCATAATAGAACACTCATACTCCATGGGCCATAATAGAACATTCATACTCCATGGGCCATAATAGAACACTCATACTCCATGGGCCATAATAGAACACTCATACTCCATTGGCCATAATAGAACATTCATACTCCATGGGCCATAATAGAACACTCATTCTCCATAGGCCATAATAGAACACTCATACTCCATAGGCCATAATAGAACACTCATACTCCATGGGCCATAATAGAACACTCATACTGCATGGGCCATAATAGAATATTCATACTCTATGGGCCATAATAGAACACTCATACTCCATAGGCCATAACAGAACACTCATACTCCATGGGCCATAATAGAACACTCGTACTCCATGGGCCATAATAAAACACTCATACTCCATAGGCCATAATAGAACACTCATACTCCATAGGCCATAATAGAACACTCATACTCCATGGGCCATAATAGAACACTCATACTCCATGGGCCATAATAGAACACTCATACTCCATATGCCATAATAGAACACTCATACTCCATAGGCCGTAATAGAACACTCATACTCCATGGGCCATAATAGAACACTCATACTCCATGGGCCATAATAGAACACTCATACTCCATGGGCCATAATAGAACACTCATACTCAATAGGCCATAATAGAACACTCATACTCCATAGGCCATAATAGAACACTCATACTCCATAGGACATAATAGAACATGTCGGAGGTATTCATCCATCGTCACGACTCATATAATATTCTTATTTTACAAAAGTGTGGAATCCTAATTGATACACGTTTGAATTGCTGGTAATAAAGATTACGGTATGTGTACAAAACGCATTCTGACAACGTTTTAAATAAACAAGAAGGTTTCTGATACAAGCTAACTGTGTGTGTGCATTTATAAAATTGCCTCTTCCCTGAATAAATCGAACCTGCGTTCATTTGGTTACAAAATACAATTGCATTCATTGCCTGTGTGGCTTCTTTTAAAGAAATAAACCTGTTTTCAAGTATTGATCTGGCCAATAAATGTGAATAACGGAACTCTGCAATCCCCTTGTAATAATGTCAAGAATCTCACAGCCTTCTAAAACAAAATACTAATCCACTGCCTAGAATCGAGTGTGCTGTGTAGTGAACTTGGCTCGTAACCTTGGCCTTGATTTAACATTGTCAAACTAGTTTATTTGTCATCAGCCTGACAAAAATAAAAGTTGATAATACTTGTTTTAAATGATAAGAATGAGCATTGAAAATCCAGCCTTCCTGGCTTCTATAAATGTTTAATAAACTATTATTGTTCACACGCGTCTTATAATTAGCTACCTGCATTGTGCACTAAATAAATGAACCCAAAATAAACTAAGTCTACTGTTTTCCACTCTTACAATACGCTATAAATATTTGATCTCACTTACAGATTCAGCGTCACTTGGTTCGAGTCCCGCCATGAGATGTGGTATGCGGTCTCGTATATGGCTTTAGGTTACCATTTCATTGTGTCTGGACATCCTCCGTCGCCAATTCCCCACGCATGATTTAGCAATCACATGCCATCGCGAGGTTGGAGTTGTATCTGAAGATCTGCTGGTTTATCATTATTGCGATGTTAGCGTTGGTAAAAATGTAGCACATAATTAAATAGAACTGTCGCGCACTGCAGCTAATATGCGGTAAAATATTGCCCATTTTCACTCCGCCGCTGGCTCTAGCCTCTGTCGCTTGTGCGACACTCACTCGTGACTTGCACTGATATTTACACAAGAAAATATTAACAAAAAATAACTCAAAATCACTGCCCATCCGGCAAATAGAGATTGTACTTGTAGATTTTGTACAGTTACAAAGTTAATTAAATACACAGTTTGTAGAACACTGAAATATGTGTGTGTGAGTGGGAATGAGACCATGCGGTCGCAAAGTTTTCTTCAGACAAGTCCATCATTTCACCTCGAATAATAATAATATATTTCACAGTTCTCGTAGTGGTGAATGTCTTCAATCCTTCAATTACTACACAATGCCATGATGGCTATCCATATGAAAGTTATTCGTAGATTTTTCCTGCCACATGGTTTCCCTTCACTTGTGCTCCTACATGCACATGTTGTCTCTTTCACAGACGAATAGGAAACTGTTGTTACCAAATATGGCGTGCTCTCAGTACATGAGCTGGTCGCGTAAATTGATAGTTTCTTCGATTTACGAAGTATGCTGTACTTCAAATATGCCGAATTACTTGGTTATAATTATAGTTGATTTTTGGAATGTGAAAAATAAGTAAAAATATAATCATCAGCGATATTGCTTCAGCTTCTTCCCGCCGCTCGCAGGGTTTGTTCAGTTACAATTCAGCATAAGTTTTAGTCTCTGTTGGCTGAGCAAACATGCGTCAACGGGCGCATACATCTCCACGTCAAGTAAATAAAAATTGTGGAAGTCAATTTTTATTTCAGCCAAATACCAATCCTTGGTTTGATTTCGTGCACGATCCATTCTGTCGGTGATCCGGTGATATTCTTCATCACTCATGCGATTGTCTTCACCTGCTGGTTCAATCTCAATGTTGTGAACATCAGCTGTCGTAACTTTCCTGTTATTCTCACGAAATTTGTCATTTCCATCTCCTCTTCTGTCTGGTTCTTCGTCTACTGCATTTTTCTTCTCCGTTCCTGAATGTATCGTCGACTTTCATTAGCCTTACCTCTCCAATAATTGTCGTATTGGAAACGAGAATCATTTTCACTTCGGTCACCGCCACTGTGTCTGTAATCTCTTCTGGGATTATCAGTGTATCGGTCATTTCGATCCTCACGATCACGTGGCTGTCCTTTATAATAACGGTTGAAATTAGCGTTGTTATTGTTATGGTTATTACTACGTCGATTTTTGTTGTAATTGTTGGTTCTATTTTGATATCTGTTCTGGTAATTCTTGTTGATTGTATCAAATCGACGATTCCTTGCATAAGGTGTATTGTCTTTACGATAATCACGGAAATCTCTCCTTCTATCTGGTCCCTCGTGATTTTGACGATTATTTGTTCGACGATTTTCTGTAGTTTGTACAGTCTGACTGGTTCTGTCCACTGAAGTTACATTTACATCATGTGTGCTCCTATGGTTAGGTGTAGGTGCGAATTGTTCGTGACTGCTATCCAGTTTTCTAAGAACTTCGTCACATTTCATAAATGTATTTGCATCTGACGGGATGAGTAACCTTTGTACTTCCATAGGGTATTGTCTTCTAATGGTTTGGACAAGTTCTAATTCGGACAAAGGGGGTTCCAAACATTGCAATTTCGAAAGCTGACTTGCGAAGTAGGTAGCGTACTCAGTTGTTTGAGTACTAGCGTACCTCTTATTGTACATTTCCGCCCTTATATTTTGCTGAAGTTCCAAAGACCAATAAGTCATAAGGAATGCTACTTTAAATTTCTGATAATTGTGGAATGAGTATCTGAATGCCTTGAACCAGGTTAACGGGCTGTTCTCAAGGTATTTTTCGACAGTCCGTAACTCCCTGTCTGGTGTTACCATAGTTTCTTTCATGTATGACTCCAAGTTTCTCAGAAAATCTACCGGTGTAACGGAATTGGAATTATTGAATTTTGCCGGTCGATCTTCATGGCTTCTCAAATACACAATATTCGAGTACTGAGTTTGACTATAGTTCGGCGTGACATTAAAGTTAGGTGTCAGCCCATAATTCGGCGTTATGTTAGCATTCGGTGTCACAAATTGTGATGTTGTCCTAAATGGATTATAACCTTGGTTTTTCATCGGAATATTCGGTTTCGCTATGTTAGTCGCAGTGTTTGTAGATGGTACACCCTCTCTATTAGGTTTTAATAGACGATTGATGCGTTCATCCATTTCGGCGTATTCTAACACTTTCTCAGGTTGCTTATTAATTATAGCATTCATCTGCGATTCTATCTGCTCAAATCTTCCTTCAATGCGATTATCGAATTCTTTCTGTTTCCCATCCTGTTCCTCAAGGTAAGCATCTAATGTTTTTGCTACGTATTGGTTGGATCTGTGATTGTTCTCACGAGATTCCTCTCGAATCGCTTCAATGTCTGTAGCTATGTCCTGTTTTATTTTGCTGACTTCAGCCTCCACCTTCTCTACTTTGCTTGCTACACGTTTGGTATTCATGTGTACGGCAAATGCTATGCCTCTAGTTAGTTTTAATCCAGAGTTAACTATAGCCACATCAGCTTTTAACACACCCACGTACGTGTTAACTTCTTCCATATGCTGTTCCACGGAGTTAATCCTAGTACTAACGATTTCTTTTGCATTAGCGACTTCACTCCTGACTGATTCGATGTTATCATTCATCTCCGTCTGAACGTCTTTGAGTTTTTAATTTATCTCAGATCTATTTGTGCGTATCTCCTGTTTTATTCCCTCTAAGTGTGCGTGATATTCCGTGCGATAAGTTTCCATCTCTGCACGCAAATCCTCACTAACCTTATTGATTGTGACAGTAATTTCGGCTTTAACATTGGCAATGTCCTCTGGCACTTCAACTACATTCTGTGCCATATCTGCCCTAATGTTATCGTTTAACAGTGTCATGTCAGCTGTAATATTTGTAGTAATGTTGTTACTAGTTTGTAACAGAGTAGCTGTAGCATTGTTACTGTTCTCATTCACATCGACCCTCAAAGTTTCATAGTTTTGTGTGATCTCAGCCCTTAAATTATCACTGTTTTGTGTCACATCGGCCCTAACAGTTTTTATATTTTCAGTAACATTATTAATATCTGCCCTTAAGTTTTCATTATTTTGAGCCATGTCTGTCCTAACATTGTATATATCAGCTCTGAGATCATTATTGTTTCGTGTCAAATTGTCCATCGACACCTGCAGATTGTGCAGTAGGGCAGGCAATTTTGCCAACAACTCGGCTGTCTCTTGCGCAGACAGAATATCTTCAATAGGAGAAATACGCGGAACTGACAACTTCATATGCCTTAACAATGATTTGAGTTGGAAAACAGTAGAAAATCCATTCCTTCATAAATTTATTCGATGATAAGAGCTGAACCTCTGGTAAAATTAAAATGACATCAATACAACAACCAAACTTACATTTACTCAAGACTAGGATAACTGCAAATCAAATCCTCAACTTATTGTCATTAATAAATTTTACCTAGCCTCATGGTCTTAATTCGGAAATAAGAATGCCATGTAGCCTTCCAAAACACTAATACGAAATCTCGATTCGTTACTAATCTGTTGGATTTGCTAACAAAATAAAATCCTCACAAACAAACGGATCACGGAGATCGAACACAAGTTTCGATGCAACCACGTTCGGCGCCAACGTACTATATGTGCCCGTTGGCCGATGGTTTCGGGGAGCCACCGGTTTCAAATGGCCCTTCCGAGACCCTCTTCCAGTTAAAACACAAGTATGGGGGATGATACATTCATAGGCTGGTGTAGCACAAATGTTTGCACTCGGGGGTGTCGGGAATTAGTGAGGTTCGATCTTTAACCAGCTCAGAGGAATGCATCGATAACAAAA
The DNA here is from genome assembly GCA_946902985.2 of Meconema thalassinum. Taxonomy (NCBI): domain Eukaryota; kingdom Metazoa; phylum Arthropoda; class Insecta; order Orthoptera; family Tettigoniidae; genus Meconema; species Meconema thalassinum. The sequence continues at coordinate 13,853,143 of CAMPQE020000048.1, read as the reverse complement.
CTAAACAAGAAAAGAGAGGTCAGTCTTAGGTTAAAATCACAAATAAATTTTATTCAGAATAGATCCCTAGCCTAGCATGAGAGTTGCAAACGGCTAGTCCGATACTATTCTGCCCTGAAGGAAACATACAAAAATCCTAAACAAGATCTAAATTACTCTCATGGTCCTAATACAAAATTCGACAAAATGAACAAGCTAAGAGAATGGCACGTAAGATCGGCCCTAAGCAATTACATCGAAATAACTTACGGGTGGATCAAACATCAAAAGAATCTACAGCCAAGCAAGACATTTACTTGTTTACAAATACTAGAACATTTACATTTAGTAGCAAGGGGAAAATTTGTCCTATGCTATGATGGTGCCTTCTCTAACATTTATCTGTAGAGTTAAGTGTTTAGCTAGTCCTAAATATCATTAATTAATAAACGAGATGCGTTTATTACTAAGAAAATCAAGCTATGTGCACAATGTTGGTGAATAAAAAAAACTATGCTAATACAACACAAATGTATACAATAATTCAGCACTCCTATGGCTGTGCAATTGGCACTGCCTGCGCACTCGATTTGTTACTGTTTGTAACAAACGGTCATAGTGTCAAAGTGTTAAGAAAATAGAAAAATATAAGAACGCCTGCAAATGCGATAGTAATTAAGCAATTACATCGAATCATATTGCTACTAATCTGATGTGTGTGCTTCAGTTATCACATCACCAATTAGTGGTCGACTAATCATGTGAAAATGTATCAAAATGTATCTACAATAGCTTAACAGTATCTAAGTGTTAACATTTGGTCCAGAAAAATAGATTATTTTTAATGTTTATACATTTTATTTAGGTTCAGTGGGGAATTATAAGATTTGTTAGTTTTCAAAACCCTATTTTTGATTATTAAAGTTTCACACAATTATTTATTCCTGACAGTATTGTTGTTCAGATTATGGACCTTTAAAAGCGTTCAGTGTATTCAAGTAACGTGTGTATCCAGCTTAAGCAAATAACTCTATAGGTCAATAGTTTACGAGACACCCTGTGTCTTCACCAATATTTCATCACACTTATTAGACATCCTATGTCTTCACCAATTACTTTACTCTTATTTCGGATCCATTGATCCAGGCGCCTTCGGTTTTGGTATGACTTTAGTTAGTTCATTACCACCGATATAACCACAATAAAAATGTCGGAAGTATTCATCCACCGTCACGACTCATATAATATTCTTATTCTACAAAAGTGTGGAATCCTAATTGATACACGATTGAATTGCTGGTAATAAAGATTATGTGTACAAAACGCATTCTGACAACGTTTTAAATAAACATGAAGGTTTCTGATAGAAGCTAACTGTGTGTGTGCATTTATAAAATTGCCTCTTCCCTGAATAAATCGAACCTGCGTTCATTTGGTTACAAAATACAATTACATTCATTGCCTGTGTGGCTTCTTTTAAAGAAATAAACCTATTTTCAAGTATTGATCTGGCCAATAAATGTGAATAACGGAACTCTGCATTCCACTTGTAATAATATCAAGAATCTCACAGCATTCTAAAACAAAATACTAATCCACTGCCTAGAATCGAGTGTGCTGTGTAGTGAACTTGGCTCGTAACTTTGGCCTTGATTTAACATTGTCAAACTAGTTTATTTGTCATCAGCCAGACAAAAATAAAAGTTGATAATACTTGTTTTAAATGATACGAATGAGCATTGAGAGTCCAGCCTTCCTGGCTTCTATAAATGTTTAATAAACTATTATTTTCCACACGCGTCTTATAATTAGCTACCTGCATTGTGCACTAAATAAATGAAACCAAAATAAACTAAGTCTACTGTTTTCCACTCTTACAATACGCTATAAATATTTGATCTCACTTACAGATTCAGCGTCACTTGGTTCGAGTCCCGCCATGAGATGTGGTATGCGGTCTCGTATATGGCTTTAGGTTACCATTTCATTGTGTCTGGACATCCTCCGTCGCCAATTCCCCACGCATGATTTAGCAATCACATGCCATCGCGAGGTTGGAGTTGTATCTGAAGATCTGCTGGTTTATCATTATTGCGATGTTAGCGTTGGTAAAAATGTAGCACATAATTAAATAGAACTGTCGCGCACTGCAGCTAATATGCGGTAAAATATTGCCCATTTTCACTCCGCCACTGGCTCTAGCCTCTGTCGCTTGTGCGACACTCACTCGTGACTTGCACTGATATTTACACAAGAAAATATTAACAAAAAATAAATCAAAATCACTGCCCATCCGGCAAATAGAGATTGTACTAGTAGATTTTGTACAGTTACAAAGTTAATTAAATACCCAGTTTGTAGAACACTGAAATATGTGTGTGTGAGTGGGAATGAGACCATGCGGTCGCAAAGTTTTCTTCAGACAAGTCCATCATTTCACCTCGAATAATAATAATATATTTCACAGTTCTCGTAGTGGTGAATGTCTTCAATCCTTCAATTATTACACAATGCCATGATGGCTATCCATAAGAAAGTTATTCGTAGATTTTTCCTGCCACATGGTTTCCTTTCACTTGTGCTCCAACATGCACATGTTGTCTCTTCCACAGACGAATAGGAAACTGGTGTTACCAAATATGGCGTGCTCTCAGTACATGAGCTGGCCGCGTAAATTGATAGTTTCTTCGATTTACGAAGTATGCTGTACTTCAAATATGCAGAATTACTTGGTTATAATTATAGTTGATTTTTGGAATGTGAAAAATAAGTAAAAATATAATCATACGCGATATTGCTTCAGCTCCTTCCTGCCGCTCGCAGGGGATGTTCAGTTACATTTCAGCATAAGTTTTAGTCTCTGTTGTCTGAGCAAACATGCGTCAACGGGCGCAATATATTGTTTCAAGATCCGGAGCACAGTTTGTGTGCTAGGATAAGTTTAATTTCATCGTGTAAGATAACATGAAATATATATGAGTGTATCTTTTTCTCTGACACGACTAGTTTTGAGGCAGGAAATATGTGTCCCTGAGTAACAGGAACCTAGGTTTTGAGGGCTATTTTACAACCTCCCGGATAACCCTCAGCTGCGTTCCTATAGCTCTGATAGGGTATGTATTTGCGTTCTACCAGCTCTGCTGGTTTTGTGCAAACTCGGGGAGGCGACAAGCAACTCCTCAATCTGAAGTCGCGGGCGGCAGTCTCCTGGATACGCGGAGTCATCACTAGGCAAACCTACGCGACGCAGTCGACTCCCTGCTGGCACAAACCAGGCAATCGTCCACGACGTTTGTTGTGCGGTTTGTGCCTCGCCTTTACATTGTACCCAGGAAACGCAGCCGCCACTTCGCAGAACACGTTTCGGTCCAGAACCTGAGTCAGCACCTCCACAGTCTTACATTAATCTTGCTGGTTACACCACCCATGAACCCATAGATGCCTCAGCCCAAGTTTTGGATCACTATCTACGATATATTTTTGGACACTGGCAACTTCATTTTCTAGCGCTGACATTTTTATTTCAACCTGGATCCAACAACAAAAACAATGACAAAAGTTTGTGCCCAAGGTGGGATTTGAACTACTTAACTCACCGAGATAATTCTTACGACTCTCACATCGCACTACTTGACGATATGAAGCACATAGGCAACTTTCCTCACACCGCTCCATGCTGCGAGAAGGCAGCGAAACCAAGTGGTTCAATATGTACATTGGTTGGAACAATGTATATGCAGGGGGTTCATCATTCCCAGGATACCTGGCTTTTGTTTGTAGGTGAACTGAGAGTAAACATTGCTATAAACACTGAATGTGTGTGCAGGTGTCTTGTCATCCCCAGGTACGCTGGTTAGGATCAGTAGGCCAAGGGAGTATATATATTGGTGATGGTTAATGAGAATATGTTAATCATCAGCTTCTATTTGCTATGGTCTACACGCTGACTAAGAAATCCAGCCTAACCAGGTTCATTGCTACTCTCCTGCAGAATCGGAGATATTTTGTGGGATTCCAGGGGCAACGCAGCCGATGGAGACTACAGAAGAATGGCCTACCCCAAGGAAGTGTTCTCGCTCCATTTCTGTTCAACGTGTATACAAATGACCAGCCGATAGCTCCCAACACCAGGAGTTTCTTGTACGCTGACGATCTCGCTCTTGCTACACAGTGTAAGGATTTTGCATCAGTGGAGAACAACCTCACGAGTGCCCTTAAGGATCTGTCCAAATATTATATTGCAAATCAAATGAAACCAAATCCCTCCGAGACACAAGTATGTGCCTTTCAGCTGAGAAACAGGGAATCCTTTCTTAAACTGAACGTAATATGGTCAGGAGTGGAACTGGAACACTGTTACACCCTAAAATTTCTAGAAGTGACACTGGACAGAGCTCTTATCTGCAAGAAACACTGTTTGAACACCAAGTCAAAAGTTCACACCAGGAATAATCTTCTGAGGAACCTGGCCGGATCACAATGGGGTAGTCAACCTGACCCTATTCGAACATCTGCAATGGCATTGTGTTATTCCGCTGCAGAGTACGCCTGCCCGGTTTGGTATAACTCAACTCATGCTTAACAGGTAGATGTAGCTCTCAATAAAACGTGTAGAACTATAACTGGATGCTTAAGATCAACACCACTGAGTGCCTTTACCAGCTCGCAGGAATAGCACCACCCTCTATTCGACGAGAAATAGCTGCAAACAAGGAAAGGAAGAAAGTTGTCCAGGAAGCAACCCATCCTCTACATGGGCATGAACTACATGCTCAGAGGCTGAAGTCTAGGAAGAGTTTCCTAAGAACATCCAATGAATTGAAGACTACATGTGAAAAAGCCAGGCTAGAATTATGGAAAGCCAAGAATTCTCCTCTCCTGGGCTGGAAAAGGAAAGCCGAAACTTTACCTCCTGGTCATGATCAAGATTGGGTAAAATGGAAATCCTTTAATAGATTAAGATCAGGAGTGAGCAGATCTAAGATCAATCTTGCAAAGTGGGGCTACATTAAAATAGATGACATACAGTGTGACTGTGGAGAAGATCAGACTGTGAAACATATGCTTCAGTGTAGACTGTGCCCGACCTCCTGCACAGAACATGAACTTTATGAAGCATCACAGAATGCAGTGGAAGTTGCCAAGTTTTGGTCAAATATTACACAATGTTTGTAGTCATAGTATTTGTATGTCTTTTATATGATGTTTTCTGACTCGAGAATAATAATAATAATAATAATAATAATCAAGGTCATCGAGCCCGGTGTTCATGTGTGATAACCAGTGTCATTGTGATGGCTTAACTAATGTATTTTTAATTGGGGAGAAGGTTTCGATAGGAGGCGGCCATGATCTGAATTTAGGTACAATCCCAGCATTTCCTTAGAGTAGAAGTTGGGAAGCAACGGAAAACCAGTTTTAGGATGGCAGGGGTTGGAAACGAAGCCATTTCTTCTTACTTCTGATAAACAAGGTTCGGTATTACTACAGTGATTCTGCACCGTACTGAAGCAGCGAGTAGTTGTTATAATGGCATGAATGGTTTTGTATTGTACCAACTTTATTTAGATTCATTGCCTGTATTTAGTTGATTTATTATATTTTTTCTTTAATGTATTTATATGACGCCTTAGCTTACTTTCACTGTACATTTCCGGAAAAAGCATTAATATATTCCAGATATTATGATCATTATCAATAAATGGATTAGATTTTGCAAGGAAATTCACTGATTGTACATTTGTTTATTAGAACGAAAAGATGATGGAATCTCTGCTATTCAGGACATCCCACACAATCTGCTCGAAATGATGGAGTCCAGAACAAGAACTCAAATCGACTTGTGGTATATGAACTCTTGACCCCCGTTTCAACAAATAATTTATTCAAGCACGAGAAAGTTTGTTAATTAGTAAAAAGGTGGTGAGCAAGCCGTTTCAACAAATGAATGTTAAAACAGAAGTACTTACTTTCTTTGATTCTCAACGCAACGCATGGCGGGTACAACTAGTAGGTCATAAGTGCAATAACATTCATACTGGATAACATATCTATACTTGAATACTTCCAACAATTAAAACTCTGAATGAGCTGCCAACTACAAAGTGAATATCAATGTCCACTTAAGACAGACAAATACAAAAACGATCAACGACAAAAAAAATAAGAGTACGACTCATTTCGTCAACAAAATTTCTTCACATTCAATATTTTCAGTTTTCATACATTTAAAAAAATACTTCTTTTTGTTATATTGTCCACTTACTCATTTATACGATGTCCGCTTGCATCACTCTCTTCATCATGGATTTCTTCTTTTATATCCTAGCGACAAGAAAAAAATCTTTAATTTATTTGCTCTCATATTACGCTTCTACACAACCAATAACAAATAATGTAACTTCACAGCACAGGCCAATTTAGATTAAGGATTTATCAGGTGTACAACTGACTGAAATTACTTTCTTATTCGATCATATCTTACCGCATTATGCAATTCTCATCTAGATCTAAAATTTTTCAAAGATATCCCTCATTTTAATAAATGTGAATTAGACAGATCATTGGAAGATTTGAGCAGAAACATCTTCAGGCAGAGATGACATACCGATTGAATTGCCACGCACCATAAAATATGGAGGTCTGATCAGGTTATTTCACTTGGTGTGTAGGATTTATTATACAGGTGAATTCCCTTCTCATTTCAGGAAGTATGTTATCATCCCAATACCGAAGAAAACAGGAACTGACAGATGTAAAGATTACCATACAATCAGCTTGATCACTCATGCTTCAGTGATCCGGACTAGAATAACTTACAAGAGGATGGAAACACAGATAGAAACAGAGTTGGGTCAGGACCAGTTTGACTTCAGGAGAAACATAGGAACAAGGGACGCTATTCTCAGTCTTAATCTGATTTTGAGAGGCAGAACAAGGAAAGATATGAGAACGTTCATGGGATTCGTAGACCTACAATTGTCATTTTATAACGTTGATTGGAGCAAGTTGTTTGATATATCGAAAAAGATTGTAATAAAGTACAGGGATAAGATGGTGCTATACAATCTATACAGAAACCAGACATCGATAATTCAAGTCGAAGGACATGAGAGAAAGGTGTAAGGCAAGGCCGCAACTTATCACCCATACTTTTGAATGTATAAATTGAAGAAAAAAAAAAAGAAATGAAGGAAATAGGTGAAATATTCTAAGTAGGACGAGAGATTCAAAGACAAATAATTGCAACTCTGAGATTTGCTCATGACATCGTCATCTTAGCCGATAAACCAGAGGATTTGAATGAGCTTTAAATGGTATGGATTCGGTCTTGAGGAAGGAATTCATGATGAAAATGAATACATTTAAAACAATGATATTGGAATGCATCCGAAAGAAATTAGAACCCCTTATGCACGTCGAAATGGGCAGGCGAAAGGCTAAAGAAAGTAGGAGACTTCCGTTACTTAAGCAAAATAACCAGTGATGGACAAAACAAAGAGGGTTTAAAAAGGAGGTTGGCTCAGGCAACGAATGCATTTTTAGAAAAGAGGCATCTGTTGACATCGAATATAGATTTAGGTAATACGACGAGTACGAGAAGAGAGATGTGTCTGGCGACTGCTAACGAAGAGAAGAGATAGGTTGGTGTGACATATACTAAGACACCTAGGAAGTTTAGTTATGGAAGGTAGGGTCGAGGCAGGCGTGAAGATCTGGATTTCGCAGACGACATTTGTCTTATGGCACAACGGTACCGAGACATAGAAGATAAACTGGGGAGGTTGCAGAGAGAAGCAGAACGTGCAGGACTGATGATCAACACCGACAAGACCAAAGAGATGAGAATAAATTCTGACATCACGACTAGTTTGACAGTCAACGGAAAGGACATTGAGCGAGTTGAGTCCTTCCTCTACCTTGGAAGTATAGTCACAAATGATGGGGGAGCAGAGGAAGATGTTCGAAGCCTTTTCAATAGCAACGTAAAGTCGATTCTTCTCTACGGCTGTGAAACATGGAAAGTCACAAAACCGATCAACAAGCAGCTACAGGTGTTCATTAACGGATGTCTGCGTCGCATCATGAATGTGAGGTGGCCGGACATAATCTCAAAAGAAGATCTTTGGACCATCACCAATCAACAACCGATTAGCATCCAGATCAAGGAGAGGAAATGGCGCTGGATTGGTCCCACACTAAGGAAGCCGGACGGAGCTATTGCGAGGGCGGTGCTAGACTGGAATCCTCAAGGCGCCGGGAAGCGAGGTCGACCTAAGAAGACCTGGAGGAGGACGATCGAAAATGAAATTGCAGAGGTGGACAAGAACTGGAGTCAAGTGAAGAGATTGGCCAGAAACCGTACTGCGTGGAGAAATTTCGCCAAGGCCCTATGCTCCGGCCGGAATTAAGTAAGTAAGGGTCGAGGACAAGAACTGGAGTCAAGTGAAGAGATTGGCCAGAAACCGTACTGCGTGGAGAAATTTCGCCAAGGCCCTGTGCTCCGGAATTAAGTAAGTAAGGGTCGAGGACAAGAACTGGAGTCAAGTGAAGAGATTGGCCAGAAACCGTACTGCGTGGAGAAATTTCGCCAAGGCCCTGTGCTCCGGAATTAAGTAAGTAAGGGTCGAGGACAAGAACGGTAGGGATAGAGCAAGGTCAGCTTTGTAGAGATGAGGCCAAAACAACAACAAATTGAAGTGGGATTGAACATTTGGAAAACAATACTTAAAAAGAAGTAATAGGTTTAAGGGCTGAAAGAATTATTTTTGAATTTTCTAGCAGCAAGACTGTAAAAGCCTTTTATCTTACTGGTCCATCCATTTCTCCAATTTCATTCACAGCACATAATACATGCACATGTCACCTCCGTGACTTGGTCATCAATATTTGTACTAGCCCAGCTTTTAAGAATGAATGTATAAATCACTCATATATGCCATAAAAATAATATTCTACTTGAACAACTCAATAAAAAACTGCAACATGTATGACTAGGGCAGATACATATTCAAAAATCTTCCGGTAATCCAATTACAAGGAAGGAAGCTTTTCGTGACCGTTAATTATGCGATCATGAGCCACAAGACCTCCTTTTTAAGTGGAATCCGAACCACAGGACTTGGCATTTCACTTCGAAAATCACACATGTATTGACTGGGAATCGAACCCCGTCTACCTTGGAGAGAGGCAATTCTATTACAGTAAATGCCCCTAGAGAGAGTGATTTTTAGACTATTTAACATATATTTTGCCACTACATAGTGCATGAAACTGCAAGAAGTAAGCCTAGTGAATTCTCATTATATATCAACAGCAGTTATTAGACTTACTACAGGGCAGGGAAAAAGGATTGTTTTTCTACAAATAATAATAACCCTCCCGTTTGGCTGGGCTGCCAAGAAAGGTGAAATATAATGCGACAAGCCAACATGCATAATCGGATCGTTTGGTGTAACTTCCTCATACAGAAATACAAAGTTCACAACAGACAACTAATACAACGTGATTGTGCTTAGGATATGCTGGCTTCACATAATGTACCCTCCACCTATGAGCATAAGATATATCCTCCTTTACCTAAGTGAATACAGCAACGGCATACACAGAGGGAGGTCATGGGGTTGAGTCAAGCACAAGTAGGACAATATAATGCTTTACCATCAATCTTGACGTCGTCTATTTTCTGTACTTTCTACAACCTAATAGCAAACAGATGTCACTTGTCATCACTACGGTCTGAGTACACAATTCTGGAATCCCTAAATAGCATTGGTGAGAAGCAGACGGCGATCAGGTCATGTCCTTTATAAGATGCAAGTAGTAAACCAATAAGGTACTTACCTCTTTGAAATCTCCACCACTTGCTAAATATTGAGTTTCTGTTTTGATGCATGGAACAAACTCTTGTATAGAGAATTCTTCTATCTTAATATCCTCAGTGAGATCAGTATCATCCTGCAGAGAAATTACTTGTTCCACAAACACATTCCATTGCGTAGGTGGAATCAAATCTTATACAGGTTTCCATTACCTTGAATTCTTGCAAAAATTACGACATACACTACAAAACCTAGATAAGAAAGTCTGTAGAGAATGGTAGTTCACTGTTCAGAGTAAACATCCCAGACTTAGGTAACGTCACCAACTGATCTCAATATATATTTCTTGTCCCCGTTCACTTCTTTATAAACCGCACAAAGAACTGAATTCTATGTCAGACCACGAGACAACGCCGAGTCAATCTCCGACATTGTAAGCTGAGTACAAAACGAAAAACGAGATCAAAATTAATAGTATAAGGATTGAAGAAACAGACAATAACAGAAATTGAGTCAGACATTTACCGTACACTGTATGGATATTCTTCGAACAATCCGGAAGAATATAGGATAACGCTGATTGGGTACAGAAAGGAGAAGCCGCCAATGCTACACAACGCTCAAAACTGAATTGCTGAACACCTGGGATGGCGGATACAGATATTCGACCATCGAACCCCAGGGTAATCGACAATGTATAGAATTGAGTATAAGTTGTGAAATAGAGTGCAGATTATTTTTTATTGAATGTGGAAAAAAATGTGCGATAGTTCGAGCACATTTTAACTGGAAAGCCCTATACCGACACGAGAGAGCTAAAATATTGTTCAGAATTATTTGTACTGGGTAAATCAATTGTAACAGGCTTTAGAAGCACTATAACTCCAATAAAATCAGGTATAAGTAACAGTGATTTAAACAAAAAGTTGAGCACGTGTTTGAAGTGCACGAAATAAATTATTCACAGTGCTAAATTACTAGAATCTGTGCAAAATCTGAAAGAAGTGCATTTATACACTACTGTACAATTGAAACAAGTCAAGAAGCTATGTTACAATAATTATGAAATGTCACACTATAGAGAAGATAATTCCAACCAACATTATGAGCAACTAAATTCCACATTAGAGGAAGAGAGAAGGAGATTTCCCGCAAATCCAATTCAGGCCTGGAAGGTGAGTTCAACCAAAATTTGAAGAACTGTGTTCAGGAGTTGGAAATGCTGAATTGAGACGTAACAGATTTCAAGAATAATCCAGGAGGAGTTGCCCCAGTGACCGTGAAAACTTGTTGGAGGTGCAGGTTTTAAGAGTTCTTTGATACTGTATTGAAATGCAATCATGTAAAGGCCAGGGAGAGCCGATAAGACGGTTAAATGGTATGTAAATATTTCTTCCTTAGTATTTAGACTAATGATAAATAACGTGTATACTAAAAGCGAGCATGTATTTAATTGGCAATTGATTGTAGCTAAAGGGGCTTTGTTATCCTACTTGCAATTAACTTAAAATAATATCATTTTTACCCAATAAAGTGTAGGCTAGGGATCTTTGGTAAATACGTTATTATCTGAAATGTTTGGTGATTTGCAGCACATAGGACTTTCCTTATCATTAATTAACGTGTATTTTGAGCTGACTCCACCCAATCCTTACCTGAAGCACTGAGAGTAACATTCTCATGTTGTGACAAGCTCAAGGCTATGTCTGTGGTGGTATGTGTTTGTTTGTGATGGGATTTCACGAGAGTTGATTTTGGACTTGGACACTGTAGTATGTCCTGAAGGCTGAATGAAAATCGGAGGCAGGGAGATTTTTCTGATCAAGGGGAATGTACAAAATCAATACATTACCGGAAAAAGAAAAAGATGATCCTTGCCATGATGCAGCACAACTGCTCAGACAATGCACCGAAATTATTATATTGAATAAGATTGCGAACAAGTAGAAATAATTAGCTGTTTTCATTTATCCCTCTGATCTTTTCCATTGAAAGCTCTCCAGTCAATAACAAAATCCCATGTCATGCACTAAATAACCTGTTTCCACCAATACCTTTCATTTGAGAAATAATGTGCTGTATATATTACTTTCAGTATAGGTGATTAAGACTCATCCAATGACATAGCATCTTTCTGTATTGGAAACACATTTTCAGAAAATCTAATGCACGTGCCTTATGAATTACGAAAAGTAGCCACATAATTTAGTGCCCATCAATATCGTCCATGAAAATACTGTGACCTATTCATACAAAAATACAGACTTTACAACAAGCAACTAATACAACAAGATTGTGCTTAGGATATGCTGGCTTCATATAATGTACCCTTCACCTATGAGAATTCAGATATTCTCCATTTCTTCAGTGAATAGACCAACGGCAAACACAAAGGGAGGCAATGCTTTACCATCAATCCTGTCATCTTGTACTTTTCTTAACAGCAGGCAGCTTCCATTCGTCATCACAACGGTCTGAATACACAATTCTGGAATCCCTAAATAGAACTGGTGAGAAGAAGATGGCGATCAGGACATGTCCTTTATAAGATGCAACAAGTAGTAACCCAGTAAGGTACTTACCTCTTTGAAATCTCCACCACTCGCTAAAGATGGAGTTTCTGTTTTGATGCATGGAACAAACTCTGGTGAGGAGAAATCTTCTATCTTAATATCCTCAATGAGATCAGCATCATCCTGCAGAAAAGTTACTTGTTTCACAGACTTGTTCCTTTAAATAGATAGAATTAAATCATACACAGGTTCCCATTACTATGAATACCTTACAAGCATAATGCGACATGCAAGATCTACAGTAGATCAAAAATGTTGAACATAATGGTAGTTTTGTTTTCATAGTTAACATCCCAGACTTGGGTAACATTGCCTGTTCATCTCAATACATTTATGTATTGTCCGCGTTCAGTCATATCAGACACGTGACAACAGTGAGTCATTCTCCGAGATTGTAAGCTGAGCACAATTACGAAGACTGGGCCCGGTAAAAGATACTTGTGAAAGCTGTAAAAGGATCAAGCGAGCTGTGTAATTCATTGGAAAAACGATATCAAAATTAATATTATAAAGACTGAAGAAACGGACAATACAATAAATGGAGTTAGAAATTTACTGTACATTGAATGTAAATACTTCGAACAACCCGGAAGAAAATAGGAAGATGAAGAAGCTCATTAGCTACAGAACGGAGAAGCAGGAAATGCTACTATACGCACAAAACAGAACTTGTCGAACGCCAGAGAGGGTGGATTCGAGCAACGAACCCCATGGTAATCTACGGTGGATAGGATTGAGTATTAGTGACATAGAGTGCAAATATTACTTATTGAGCGTAAAATACGCTAAAAATATGCGATCCATGATTTAATACAAAGATTTGTGTATTTATTGAATTTCACGAACTGTCGAGTGCAAGGTCAATGTGCGATATTTGGAGTACCGTACATGTCATAAGATTGGAAAGTGCTACATCGACAAGGAGGAGCTCGAATATTGTTCAGAATTATTTGCTGTACTCCGTAAATTAATTGTAGGACGCTTTGAAAGCACGATGACTCAAATAAAATGAGTTATAAGAGAAAGAGAATTAAACATGAAGTTGGGCAGGTGATAGAAGTGAACCGGAGAAATTATTCTAAGTGCTGCAGTGCTAGAATCTGTGATAAATCTGTAAGCAGAGCATTTATTTAATACAAGTGTAGAAGATGTGGTACAATGATTATGAAATTTCTCACCATACATGACATGATTCCAACCAACACCATGAGCCACTCAATTCAACATGAGAGGAAGGAGGTCATTATGGCAAATCCAATTCAATAATCAAAAGATTCTTTTAGTTCCGCCTCGTCAATACAATTTATTCAAATGTTTGTGATATAATCACATGTTACTTAATTTACATCAGTACATGTTTCGATGCCTATTTGAATTGGCATCATCATCAGTCTTTCAATGTATTGGCAGCACTTAAAAATCACTTTGTACATTGGATGTGATAAAATGTTAACACAAAAACACACTAAATCACTTTAAAAGTTTTTTATTTTAAAAATATGGTAGACACTCATTACAAAAGCCTTGAAGGTTTTGATTTTCTTTCTTGAGGTTTTCAAAATTCAGTTCCTGATGTTATCTCCGAAATTTCTGGACAAGGGTTTCCATTTCCAACCGGAAAGAAATGACACTAGGGGTAAGAAAATTTGAATAATAGAATGAAATGAATTTGGAAAAGTATCCTTACTTATTTGCAAAACTTACGTAATTTGCGGTAAGAGTCAAACAGAGCCATGTTGTGCTAGATGGAGACTGTGCTACACTGAGTTGGCATGCCAGAGCGGAAGAAGCAAGCAAGCGAAGTGAACAATAGAACAATAGAGGTAATAGACATAGGAGGAACATTATTAAAATAATAATCTGATTTATTTTTCAAAAATACATTTCCGCAAATGGTATATTTCTTTCGAAATAAATTACGATGTGTTTGAGAATCTACACAATTACGCAAAGTGTATTATTGCGTTGAAAATTATTGAATATTATTGAAAGTGAATTCTTCGAGGAAGATTCTGCAAAATTATTACCATCACGGTTAAGCAAGTGAAAACGAGTAGGACAGTTTTGAACTTTTTGGAAGTAAACCTGTAAATGGAAACATAGCCTACGAGGATGATGAGAATATCAGGAGTGACACAGGAAAACGACGAGGAGACCATCTCCGATGATATTATAAACTTGAGACTACTTGAATTGCTATCGAAATGGAATTCTACGCTGAGGAACTATCAAGAAGAAAACGTAAGGTTGGGATAAGAAGTGCAAGGCCGGAGTCGAACAAGGACGCAGACATAAAGCGAGGTGATGCTGTTCCACCAGGAGAAACATCTTGGAGCAGTAAGGGTTATCGATGGGATCGAGGAACGAGAACCATCATGGACGAGAGGCGAATGCTGATCTTAGACTTCCATCCACTGGAAGCACGAGACAGACGATTATGGTAATGGAATCCAGTTCGAAAAGGACCTGAACTAGGAAACTAAACGCAGCAATATGTAGACAAGAATTTCCTTCAGTAGCTCATTTTTTGGAAGTTAAAGATTTATGGTAGTATCCGATTGACAAATTTTGATGTTTTGCATTGATATTTTTGCTCACCGAATTTTAGGCATTTTGGTGATTTTTGTAGATTCAAAATTTGGAATTAGGATTTTTGGATTTATTAGGTATTTTATATTTAGATTTTGAGGTAGGATACTTTTAGATTTAAGGTCTCAGACCACATTTTCGATATTTTCGGATTTTTAGTTAGCATTATAGAGATTTTTATACGATTTTGATTTTAATTAGACATTTAGGATCTTTGATCGATGTTAGAAATTTTCTTATCGAAAGTCGATAGATTTAAAAGGCAGGATTAAAGAAAGGAACACATACAAGGATAATTTAGCTTTTTATAGGAAGACTACGTGGATATGTGTTATGTAAACAGGTTGAGAAAGTATACCCATATGTTGGAGGAAGGATATGCTTCGTTATGCAATAGTCTAAAATTCTTTCACTGAAGGTTGTAATATTTTGAAATCTGCGAGGACAGATAGTCTGTGATAACAGGAATGCGTATTATGAAGGAATACAGGTTGTATAAAGATGTTATTGTTTTTATGAAGTCATTTCGAGAGATATGAGTAGTATGTTATGGCAAATAAGTGAGACACGATGCAGCAGTTGTGAACAGCTGATCGGAGCGAAAGTGAAAGTTATTGTTGGATTATATGGTTCAATATTAATGAAGAGTCTTGAATACTGGTAATTATTTATTTTTATTATTATTCATTATTATGAGAGAGATCTGAGAGGTGTTAAAAAGTAAACTATGCTTAGATGTATGGATTATGGATTCATATAAATGACGAATATTACTGAATGTGACCCAAGTTAGTGAGGATGTTGTGAACACTTTGAAGAAAAGTAAGAGTGAATTAAGACGTGTGATATATGTATAACGTTTATTTAATTTTTATTAAGAGTAGGGATGATTAGGAATAAGGAGTCTTTCTGTTTAGATGCAAGGTTAGTTAGTGATAGTGATGATGGTCGTATTTTAGGCAATTTAAACATTTTCTTTCATTACTCCTTAAGGCTAGGGAACAGTAGGTTTGATCCAGAAGTGAGTTTTTTTTTCTATTGAATCTAGTTTATTTAGCCAGGAACGTTTAGGTGTATTTTTTCATGGTGTGAGGAAGTTAGTTTTCATTTCATCGTTGTAATTTGTCTTAAATAAACCTACAGGCTCATGTTTACGTTTGCTTGACAATTTTTTTAGGAAACTTGCATTATATTTCGCAGTATATTCGATGATAATATTGTGTTATAAAGGTATAATAGAAGTCACTACTAAAAACTATTACCCGTTGCGTCCGAGATTCGAAAGTTTCTCACTCTCCGAAAGTAGTTAGTAACCCAAGAACCAAGTAGAATAGTCCTATAGCACAACAGTAGATAGCGTACCCCTCCTGTTTTTATTTGCCAGTGACTCTTAGAAGTTTTTGTAGCCAGGAACTACAAGTTGCCGCAATCCACCTTCATCTTGGGATGTTGGCAGACACTTCTCCAGGATATTCGGCCTCAGTACGTTGAGCAAGGATATCCACATTTTTAAACCAATTCCTCTGAAACTTTTACCACGTCACACTTTAAACCCAACCATCAATTGTTTGTATCAGAAATTTTGTTTACTATTTTCAGTTATCTGAATTTTTGAAAAACAGAATAAAAACAAGTAGTTACGTGATGAACTAAAGAGCAGACTTTTTTAAAATTTAAGATTCATGCCAATCTATATAGACCTATCTACAATAACGACGGTATCAATTTGCAAATACTAACATTTCTAAGTACTACAGTTTGAAATACACCTAAAATAGTGTAGCCTAATAGAGTAACTTACTACAGTTGGCAGCCCTGGTGACTCTAGTTCCATCTCTTAAGGTATGGAATGCACATACAGCATTTGGTTGAAGTCTAATTGATAGTATGGACCATACATGCTGTTTGATATTGGATTTAACAGTGCCGTAAAATCATGTTGGGTGTGATGATCAGAATTAATCTGAAATATTACGATATATTATAGTGCCAATTTAGGATACAATCGATTTGTTAATATCGAAGTCACATGTAATTACAAATTGAAATTATCAGAAAGCTTAGAATCATGTTGGCAACACTGAGGTATATTTCTTGCTCCAAAGTAATCTATAATGTCAGGTACTATAACAGGCACAATTTAGAGCTGATGGCTTGCATACTTCCTGATATATTGATATAAGGATTAAACAAATAGAGAGAGCATTTATTAACAGTTGGCAGCCCTGCTAGTTCTTACGAATACGTATAGTCATAACTGTTATGGTACACAAAGCACTTACGAAATTTGGTTGAAATCCATTTGTTAGTATAGAAGTCATACGTATTTATAAATGGACCTATCAGCGGGCTTACAATCGTGTTGGGAGCACTGATGTATATAAGTTACACCAATCTAAGCTAGAATCTCAGGCACTGTGTGCAAAGTTTAGAGCTGATGTCTTGTATACTTTCTGATATATTGATATTAGGCTTAAAACATAAAAAGATAATTTATTAACAGTTGGCAGCTCTGGTGGCTCTTTAGAATACGCACAGTCACATCTGTTGTAGTACACACAGTACATAGGAAATTTGGTTGAAGTTACATGCATTTAGAAATTGGAACGAAGAGCAGGCTTATAATCATGTTGGCAACACTGGCATGTATGGACTTCTGAAAATTAATCTGAAATGTTATTATCTATCTTTTTGCCAATTTTGGAATAGTTCGCATGCATAACTTCTGAGATATCCAACAGCTAAACTTTCAATTGCGATTTTTCAGCTGTTGGTAGCACTGACGTCAATTTCAAATATGACCGTGAGATATTCAGGTATAGATCTTTACTGTTATCAAATTTGGTTTCAATAGCTGCAGCCATTTAGGAGTTGATCGGTGGGGACACACACACAGACAGACAGGACAGACATACCGACACACAATTTCCCGGATCGATCGCATAAGTCTACTCTTTCCTCATTTTTTCAAATTGCCTTAAAATTAGTAAATATAATTATCAGATTTATTTTACTAAGTTCTTCAATGTAAGGCATATAATGTTCTGAACTAGAATCCTGCACTTATCTGCGTCAGACAGTGTAGTTTATTTTCATTATTCTAAAAAGGAATGCAATTTTACTATTGCTTAAAATAAACAAATAAACAAGTATCCAAAATCCCTAGTTCACAGAATTTCTACTTTAACTAGCATTAATTAGATGTATCAATAATATTCCTACCTCAATTTTTGATAACGATTTTGTTAATTTGAATGCCATGAAAGAATTATTCTGAGAACGAAAATGAAGTTACACACTTGTGATATCACCAAATACAATAATTTAGACATGTAAAAGACGGTACTTCTACGGGAGCTATGCACCTGGATCCTGCCCTAGCTTTAAGCTGACATACGTGGTACAGTCATTAAGTTCTGAGACTGACCGCATGACGGCGTTGTGCGCCTTTATAGCGCATAGGTGGCGCCGTGGTATGGTATCATGTCAGTTATTATCTCGTCCCTGCAAGAGACAGAGTAGTGCACTTACTGGCAGTAGACGTACGGTCGTTGTTGTGACGGTGATTTGAATGCGCCAGTTGGACCCAAAGATGATCCGACGTTTCTCAACAGAATATTAACGGGAGACGAAAAATGATATTTCCTTTACGATCCGCGACTTAAACGATAATCAACCACCTGGAAAACGCCATCATCACCACGGCAGGAGAAACCACGACAAGACAGGCCAAAAGTCAAGGTGATGCTGGACCTATTTGTTGATTCAAATGGAATCGTTCATATGGAATTCCAACCAGACGGTGCAACGGTAAACAAAACCCACTATAAGGAGATCCTTGGCCGTTTACGTGATGCAATTCTCCGTTAGCGACCTGAGCTTTGGCTTACAAAGAATTGGCTGTTGCTTTACGACATCGCCCCAGCACATTGCTCTGTCCTTGTCCAAAAGGAACTTGCAAGGCAACAGGCGACAGTTTTGCCCCATCCTCCGTACTCACCTGATCTCGCAACTGCGATTTTTTTCCCTTTCCTCGCTAAAAGCGCTCCTAGGTGACCGCAGATTTCAGTCGTCTGAAGAGGTCATGACGGGCACATGAGAAGCCATACGTGACCTTCCTGCCAACTGCTTTCAGCGATGCTTCCAGCAGCTATACCAACGTTCGCAAAATTGTATAATGGCCAATTGTGACTATTTTGAGGGTGGATGTGTTTCTGGTTAGGTGTACGCCGGGTAATGCGGCAGCGTGTGCAACATACAGGGTCGTGTGGTGGCCTATACTTCAGGCATCCAATCTCAGAACTTAATGACTGTACTACGTATGCCATTTTCATGATTTTCATACCTTTTTGATATTCCAGGATATTTATTTGTTATTCAAGATGCTTTGGAGCCACGCCCCCAAGACACGTGCACTCGAGCCCTTTCAAAATAGTTTTTCAACTGTTTACAGATGGAATTTCGACATGAAATATATGTTATTTTGAAGCAGACAAATAAGTCTTCCAATTACAATGAAAAAAAATATTGAACTATTGGACAAAATGCCATACCTGAAATAGATGGGTTGATCTTTATTCAGATACATAGCATACTTACGACGTTCTACAGGCCTTGGAAGTAATCACCACTGTTGTGTAGCGATATAGAAGCCGTTGGATGCGTCTGATCTCTGAATGATGCGGATGGAGCGGTCGGTGACCTGAAGAAAGTCGTCCACTGTGCGAAAGCGTATCCCTCGAATTGGTGCTTTCATTTTGGGGATGAGATCGTAGTCGCAGTGGCTGGGATCTGGAGAATGCAGGATGACCAGGCCGCGGCATGCCTGTCACATTATGTCGTCCGTCATTGAAAGCCTTGATCCACCGTGCTACAGTGCGGTAAGCCTCTTTCAATCCGTCGTAACACTGCTATGCATTGCGACCTCTTGCGCATTCAACTTTCAACCAGCTCCTTTGATCTTGCTTCGAAATCATCGCAGCTGTATTCCACGAGGCGCGCTCAAAACTGCGATCTTGTTATTGTTGCAGCACTCATGCATGGCTGTAGAGGACGAGTTCATTCACGCTGGGGGAGGTGGGTATCTAAGCTACCTCAGGTATGGCCTGGCTGTATTCCACGAGGCGCGCTCAAAACTGCGATCTTGTTATTGTTGCAGCACTCATGCATGGCTGTAGAGGACGAGTTCATTCACGCTGAGGGAAGGTGGGTATCTAAGCTACCTCAGGTATGGCCTGGCTATATTTCACGGCATTGTTACAGCATAGTTGTCACTGTTAAAATAACAACCCATTCCAATTACATTCATTAATATTGGTTGGCCACCATGTTTGTTTTGTGCGGTGACAGTTATTTAAGTCATGTAGGTGATTTTATCATAATATCTTCTATCACCGTACAAATTATCAGGGTGACATTTACAAGAGCTTCGGATATATAAAATACCGGTGAAATATTTCGCACGATTGCCTTATTGGATTGGTGAAACGTGTTAACATTTAAAAGGCATGTTCCAAGTTGGACGAGGTGGTAGTATATTATAACTGAGTTAAAATGATGAAAATAGGATAAAAATATATTCTAATATATTGACACGATAAACATAAATATGAATAGTCCAAGGAATACCCATAACCATCGAAGAATAAGGAACTTAGAAGGGAGGAGTTGAGCCAGACATGGAGCAGCCCATATCCTCCCCAACCTACTGCACTTCTTCAACCATTCTCTCAGCAGTCTATCTACATGCCTAAAGGGCTACACAACATACTGGGGAAAGTGCCTGCAGAGTGTACTTGGTACAAGAGGATATGAGAACAAGGGAACCCTTCTCTCTCTCCCTGACAGAAATCGCCCTCCACACAGGCCTAAGTGCATTTCGAAATAAACAGCATAACAGATGTATTACTTCGGTTCCAATCTATACAATGACACACCACCCATTTTTGTAACCTTTCAGGAAGGATGGAATACATATGAATATTCTATATTCCAAACAGTTGTGCTGGGCAATTTCACCAATAAAGCATGAAGAGAAGGAAGCGGTCTGACCCCGTAAAAGAATTAGAGCAAGTTATCAGGAAGGAACGAAAACAGACAATTAAGAGTGACAAAATGGATAATTACCAGCAACTATCGGAATAAGAATTAAGGGAGAGTTGACCAGGGGTATTAAAATGAAAAGATGGACAAGTGACCAGAAGCAATGTCAGGCTTTACTAAGGCCATGTGGGGCTCAAGCAACTTCCAATTATTGTCGCAAATTAATATGTAGATTCTGTGTATTCACTTAAGCTACCTAAAACATGTGTTTATACAAATAATTCTAGAGAGCACTGCACTTTGCATCAAGAATTGACAAATGGGCTACCACAGGCAAAGACCATTAGTATGTTGTGTAATTGCTTAGCACAACCCTTCCCTTGACCAGAACCAGCACCAAACCAGAACCCGATAGATTTTGAAAATATATGATTCACAAACCTTTCATTAGGAATTGTATATTACTGCTGGACTGGAAATATTTATAATATTGCATAAAGAAAGGTTTTTATTTATTTCTTGTTCAACGACGCCCGCCATGTTCGTGGCCGACACATTGACGCCATATTACGTCACATCATGTTTCATCACTGTTGCCAACATGTCCGATACAAAATTCAACACACCACAATGTTACATTGCAATTATGTGCCAGATAATTTGCAAAGCCATTGGCCTGGATCAAGATTATGGATGCGTGACTGCCCCCACCGTGCGTGACAAAAACCAGGGCCGCAGTATGGCGTACTTTCAATTAACTTGACGGTGCTCATGTGTTTTACGATACCGGATGCGAAATAGTACCGAATACGTGGGGTTGGCAATACTGTACATATTGCTAAAATGGCGGAGTCAGCTGGAATGGCATCTATATAAGTCGTGATCGTATTTGGGGTGGTCGGGTGGGTTACAGACAGCGAAGGAGTAACCATCTATTACTATATCCCTACCATTACTGCAGGTATTGCGGCTAATTGCAGTAGTTTAAGAATATGTTACTTTGATTCTGGTCAAAGGAAGTGTTAGCAGGTATTCTGTTTGTTCCGTTGGTGATCACATTATGAACAAATTGAAGAAAGATATGGTGATGATTATTCATTGAAAATATGATAGCAGACCTCCAAGATACAATCTTCACAATGTTCTATGCCGGTACCGAGCTTGCTTTGCTGTAGCAGTCTAGCCTATAAGCAATAGGATACACAAACAGCAGCACATACAGATATTTGGAAGGAGCAAAACTAGAATCCGTTTCCCACTTCCAGTTTCTTGGAAGAAGGGTCTTCAAGGATAACACCCTCAAACAAGAAATTCTAAATAGGACACAGAAAGCATCACGTAACTATAACCAAGTTCGGCACTTACTTTGGGACAAAAATATACCCTTGGCAGCAAAGGCAACGTTGTATCACACCTACTTTGTTCCAATCCTTACTTAAGGTATGGAAACATGCACAATGCTAAGTAAGTATTACAGTAGAATTCAAGCCACAGAAATGAGATTTATTAGGACTATGAACTAAAGTAACAGGAGAGACAAGATCAGAAATGAGGTACACAGAGCATCAGAGATCGGGGTCTCTGTTACCAACTTTCTGGGGAAACGCAGACTTCTGTGACAGTATGGTCATGAAATGAGGAAGGATAGCTCTAGAACAGCTAAGAAGTACTTTAACCTGGACGTCAGAGGGAAGACACCAAGAGGAAGACCAAGGAGACGACGGATAGAGACAGTTCGATCAGAGGTGGAACAGAATGGTTTTAACTGGGACGATGTCCAAGAACAAATGGTGTACCAAAATCGGGCAAGAAGGAGAGCGCACACACGGGAAAATGATGATGATGACACTTAAGGGCAATCATATCCCAAATGCCTTATTTTATTGAGTATAAACATGGCACGTTGTGTAGACTTCACCTGTGATAGGATCCAGGGTGCAGCAGAGTGGAACTGCAGTACCAATATGATTACATCTGCTATTGTTAGGTGTTCTTATAGATCACAAGACTGAGTGATCCAATCTTTCAAATGATATCCATTTTAAAAATCATTCGTATAATTATAAGGGAAGGAAAGCATAACGTATCATTACCTGAAGTTCATGTTCCTCTTCAACTGCGATCCTTTCAACGTCAAATATATCGCCAGTCTCGTTCTGCAGGTTATCAGAGGGCAACAGCTCATTTGAATCCTGCAAAGTATTACCCAACGTTAAATATATAGACACAATATGAGTTATGTGTGTCATAAAAAGTAAAAGTTAGCAGATCCTGGTTAGAGCACCATTTACTATTAAGTACTGTATTATGTCACTAAACCTTGCACATCACTAAGATATCAATGTTACACCATATAAGAACTAAAATGCAACTTACAATGTCAGGGAATTCACGTGTCAAACATTCTGGCTCACTCTTGATGAGAAGTTGTTTCTCCATTATTATCAGGAAACTAGAACAGTGGAACAATTAATTAAAAATCTTACCAGTGCGCAAAATCAGTCTCATATTTAACAAATCAAATGAGGTATTTTCAGACCCTTCGATGTGCACACTGATAACGAGTGGTTATATTTTTGTCAACAACAGTAAAACATATACAACCATGACGCTCAACATTTACTCTAAGTCATATGTTTGCAAGTTGACCGTCATGGTCAAATAAGGCGTCACTGTTTATCATTGTAATTGAAACCGGGTGAGTTAGCCGTGGTGGTTACGGCATGACTAATGGCAGTCGCTCACATCCGGGAGGCGAGGAGGTTCGAATCCCCCCGCCGGCAACCTTGAAGATGGTCTTCTGTGGTTTCCCATCTTCATTCCAGGCAAATGCCGGGGTTGGTCCCTCACTATAGGCCACAGCCGCTACCTTCCAACTCCTCGCCCTTCCCTTCCAACTTTCCTCCCCAACGGTACTTGTAGCTCACCCATTGGGTGTCCGTCTCGAAGCAGCTACAAAACTGGCGAGCCGAACATGTCCTCGGACACTCCCGGCACTAAAAGCCATACGCTAAAAAAAAAAAAAAAAAAAAAAAATGTAATTGAATAGATCTAGCTTAAGGTGCCCGCTTGGAGAGCAGGGAAATAAAGAATCCTACATTCGATTTC
The DNA here is from genome assembly GCA_946902985.2 of Meconema thalassinum. Lineage (NCBI taxonomy): Eukaryota > Metazoa > Arthropoda > Insecta > Orthoptera > Tettigoniidae > Meconema > Meconema thalassinum. Next base: position 13,829,031 of record CAMPQE020000048.1, on the reverse strand, counting down.
TCTATTCCTATATACACAAGAAATTGATATTGGGGAAGCATATTAAATACCATATTGTCAGAGGATAAAATACAATACCTTAAATACTTATCAATACATTTAATTAGCTTCCTGCAAATCGATGCTAATTGCTTACCGTACAGATATTGACGCCATGAATTAAAACTTTCTCCTTTCGTTACAAAACAACCAGTTCAAACTAGACTCTTGATCGTCTCTAGCTAAGTGGTGTGTAACTTGTATAATGTCGTCAGAAAGCTGTCTAGTTACACCTCTGTATCTAAGTCAATTAAATATTGTAATTTCAGTGGCATTGACCATCTGTACTGCACGCTATTTACTTCCGCTGTAAAACACGTTACCATAACCCAAGCTGTGTCATCTCGCTAGTACAAACATTTACATTCCTCCAACATGGACTTGCTACTGGCGTGTATTAAAACGTTGTTACACTAACAACTCGCAGAAATGTATATCAGATATACTAATTCCACTATGACGAACCTGTCAACTACCGATAATATAGGAAAGTCTACAGGGACGTAGGCCTATACAGGCCCAAGGCTAGTAAACTACAGAGGTTGCCTCAATATGGAGCTCTTTGGCGAGGGGATCGCGGAGGGAAGAGAAAGGACGTGACGTCACACGTTTCCTCGTAGCGCGCGAGGAGCGAGATATGCAAGGAAAGTCAACTTATATTGTATGGATTGCAGTGGTTTAAACACGTGTTTAAGCCCTTTTGTTTATAATCATGCCAGGCCAAAGATGTGCTGTGGCAGTTTGTCACAGTTATTATAAAGTTGGAAATGACGTGTCGCTTTTCACGATGCCTAAAGACGCATGCCTTAGCAATCAGTGGATTGCTGCATGTAAGCGAAAAGATCCTTGCAACCCTCAAACAAGTAGGATACCGTACCGTATGTTCCCTGCACTTTAAGAGTGAAGACTTCGAATTAGACTACAGGGCCGAATTGCTTAAAATAAAGCCAAGATTTCCAAGGAATCTAAAACCAAATGGTAAGTGAGCCTAGCTAGGCCTACTCTTAAGTTTTGATGACCTGCTAGGATGATTTTAAAGCTGTTAATATTTTTGACATATTTCGTACATGGTATCAGGGGAGTGTATACAATTTTTTAGAGGTGATGATGATGATAATTGTTGTTTTAAAGGGCCTAACATCTAGGCTATCGGCCCCCTATTTTTTAGAGGGGGGGGGGATGACTATCATGGAATGAATTTTCTATCATAGCCTATGGAGTATGAATGGAAAATATCTAAATGGGCTACTTGTCAATTTATAAAGCAGAAAGGTAAACACTCATTCTCTTTTACAAATTGATAATTCTTTCTTAAAGGTAGACTACTGTATGTTGTACCCAATTTGGCTTTTTTCGGGGGGGATCTGGAGCCCCCTCAGCACCCCTCCCTTCCCCCCCCCCTTATATGGTATTTTGATTTTGGACAAGATGGAAAATTTCATGAGCAATTCTCTTTGCATTGGTAAAAATTCTTTGCAAATATTCTAGAAAGCAGTCATCATTTCAATAAAATCCCTTCGACTTCTGTACCAAGATATGGTCCGTAGGCATAATACAAAGTACATTCTCACACATAGGCTAAATCAAGATGTACCGTACTAATGTACTGGAAAATCTCTTTTCACAATTGCGAACCCATGGTGGCTTACACGATCATCATTGTCCCCTTGACTGCATTTACAGACTGAGGATGATTATTTTAGGAAATAATCCAGGAGTTGTTCAAAAGCAAACAAACACTGCTGATCCAGATTCAGATGAATATGTAGTTGCTAAAGCACTAAACTAAGCTGGCAAAGTGTCTGAATCAAGTAACGTGCTTCCAGAACCAACCTTAGGACAGGGGCGTATATAGAAAAAAAAATCGGGGGGGGGGGGGGCTGATTATCCTGGAAAATTGTGAGTATTCTCAGGGGATTGTCATCGCAAAATACCCAGAAATATCAACCAATATCTTGAAGCATATAACTTTGTGTAATTATTTTAGATAAGATTCAAAGTTTATATAGCCTACAATTACTGTCAATACAAACAAAGTTGTAAAATACAACACAAAACAAAATAAAAATTTATATTTAATAAATTTTCTATTAAGGCCTGTGGAGTATGAATGCCAAATATCTAAATATTTGTCAATTTACTAAGCAGAAAGGTAAACAGTTTTTTTTACATGTATTTCTCAAAAAACGTACTGTGGAATTCACAGCTTTACCTCACAAGGCTGAGTGCACCCCGTCCTAGCCCTCAGACTAGAATTAAAATTTCTTGGTAGAGCCGGGAATTGAATTCGGATCTCCAGGGCGGCAGCGAAGAATGCTACCCACTTCACCACGAGTTAGTATAATTTCAATTTTAATATTGTTTATAACTTACCCGATAAGTTAAGTTTAGGGTATAACCAAGTTTACAATTATTTTATGCTCTTACCAAAGCAACAATTTCTTAATTTTATTGGCTTTTTCGGGGGGGGGGGGCTGGAGCCCCCTCAGCACCCCCCTTATATACGCCCCTACAGGGAGCAATGTGCGACCAGAGTCCTTCATTGCCAATATCATGGAACTAAGTGAAGAAGATGGCAAGGCTTATGTTGCAGGTTATGTAGCCCACAAGTTCCAAGATAAATTTCCACGACTTGGGAACTTAACCTATGGAATGCAAACTCAACACGATTATGCATTACCAACCTGAATTAAACACTTGTCATTCGGTGGTATGACCGATCCCTCAGAAACCAGTTCCGGCACATTTCAGCAAAATTCGTCACATTTCACGGAAAATACGGATTTCAACGAGGCAAGAACGTTCTAAGAAGAACAACAGATTTTGTGTCGAGAGAATTCCCTGACGTACCGTCTGGTGGGGTTGAGGCAGCTGTGATTACAATTTTCTTCATCAGATTGAAACATTCCAATTCTATCTTGCATAAGAAGTGGTTATTGGAAGTCACAAACACCCACGATACTGTTACCGAGTCTAGGCGAATTTCCAAGAAATTCAAGAAGATTACAACATAAAATGTAAGTAGGCTACATTCAGTTATTTTATCACCCATTTACCAATAATTTCATGAGAATAAACTGTCTTTGTGTACTCAACAGCTGATGTTGACAGTTTCGTTACGTTCCCCACATGGCGCGTTTGGTATCTTGTGACGTCATCCGCCTTGTGAGCGCTGATTGGTGAGTGAAAATTGAGGCAACCTCTGTAGTTTACAAGCCTTGATACAGGCCTACATATATTTCGAGGGGTGGGGGGAAAATTGTGAGTATTCTCAGAGGATTGTCACCGCAAAATACCCATATATATCAACAATTATCTTAGAGCATACCGAATAGCCTTACTTTGTGTAATTATTCCAGATAAGAGTTAATTGTAACATTCTACGTTTATACCCTAAAATTAGTGGCAATACAAAAATAGTTGTAAAGTACGACATATCACAAAATCAACTGAATGTTCTATTATGGCCCATGGAGTATGAGTGTTCTATTATGGCCCATGGAGTATGAGTGTTCTATTATGGCCCATGGAGTATGAGTGTTCTATTATGGCCCATGGAGTATGAGTGTTCTATTATGGCCTATGGAGTATGAGTGATCTATTATGGCCCATGGAGTATGAGTGATCTATTATGGCCCATGGAGTATGAGTGTTCTATTATGGCCCATGGAGTATGAATGTTCTATTATGGCCTATGGAGTATGAGTGTTCTATTATGGCCCATGGAGTATGAGTGTTCTATTATGGCCCATGGAGTAGGAATGTTCTATTATGGCCCATGGAGTATGAGTGTTCTATTATGGCCCATGGAGTATGAGTGATCTATTATGGCCCATGGAGTATGAGTGTTCAATTATGGCCCATGGAGTATGAGTGTTCTATTATGGCCCATGGAGTATGAATGTTCTATTATGGCCTATGGAGTATGAGTGTTCTATTATGGCCCATGGAGTATGAGTGTTCTATTATGGCCCATGGAGTATGAGTGTTCTATTATGGCCCATGGAGTATGAGTGCTCTATTATGGTCCATGGAGTATGAATGTTCTATTATGGCCTATGGAGTATGAGTGTTCTATTATGGCCCATGGAGAATGAGTGTTCTATTATGGCCCATGGAGTATGAGTGTTCTATTATGGCCCATGGAGTATGAGTGATCTATTATGGCCCATGGAGTATGAGTGTTCTATTATGGCCCATGGAGTATGAATGTTCTATTATGGCCTATGGAGTATGAGTGTTCTATTATGGCCCATGGAGTATGAGTGTTCTATTATGGCCCATGGAGTATGAATGTTCTATTATGGCCCATGGAGTATGAGTGTTCTATTATGGCCCATGGAGTACGAGTGTTCTATTATGGCCCATGGAGTATGAGTGTTCTATTATGGCCCATGGAGTATGAATGTTCTATTATGGCCTATGGAGTATGAGTGTTCTTTTATGGCCCATGGAGTATGAGTGTTCTATTATGGCCCATGGAGTATGAGTGTTCTATTATGGCCCATGGAGTATGAGTGTTTTATTATGGCCCATGGAGTATGAATGTTCTATTATGGCCTATGGAGTATGAGTGTTCTATTATGGCCCATGCAGTATGAGTGTTCTATTATGGCCCATGGAGTATGAATGTTCTATTATGGCCTATGGAGTATGAATGTTCTATTATGGCCTATGGAGTATGAGTGTTCTATTATGGCCTATGGAGTATGAGTGTTCTATTATGGCCTATGGAGTATGAGTGTTCTATTATGGCCTATGGATTATGAGTGTTCTATTATGGCCCATGGAGTATGAGTGTTCTATTATGGTCCATGGAGTATGAGTGTTCTATTACGGCCTATGGAGTATGAGTGTTCTATTATGGCCTATGGAGTATGAGTGTTCAATTATGGCCCATGGAGTATGAGTGTTCTATTATGGCCCATGGAGTATGAGTGTTCTATTATGGCCTATGGAGTATGAGTGTTCTATTATGGCCTATGGAGTATGAGTGTTCTATTATGGCCCATGGAGTATGAGTGTTCTATTATGGCCCATGGAGTATGAGTGTTCTATTATGACCTATGGAGTATGAGTGTTCTATTATGGCCCATGGAGTATGAGTGTACTATTACGGCCTATGGAGTATGAGTGTTCTATTATGGCCTATAGAGTATGAGTGTTCTATTATGGCCCATGGAGTATGAGTGTTATATTATGGCCTATGGAGTATGAGTGTTCTATTATGGCCTATGGAGTATGAGTGTTCTATTATGGCCCATGGAGTATGAGTGTTCTATTATGGCCCATGGAGTATGAGTGTTCTATTATGGCCTATGGAGTATGAGTGTTCTATTATGGCCCATGGAGTATAAGTGTTCTATTACGGCCTATGGAGTATGAGTGTTCTATTATGGCCTATAGAGTATGAATGTTATATTTTGGCCCATGGAGTATGAATGTTCTATTATGGCCCATGGAGTATGAGTGTTCTATTATGGCCCATGGAGTATGAATGTTCTATTATGGCCCATGCAGTATGAGTGTTCTATTATGGCCCATGGAGTATGAGTGTTCTATTATGGCCTATGGAGTATGAGTGTTCTATTATGGCCTATGGAGAATGAGTGTTCTATTATGGCCCATGGAGTATAAATGTTCTATTATGGCCCATGGAGTATGAGTGTTCTATGATGGCCCATGGAGTATGAGTGTTCTATTATGACCCATGGAGTATGAGTGTTCTATTATGGCCCATGGAGTATGAGTGTTCTATTATGGCCCATGGAGTATGAGTGTTCTATTATGGCCCATGGAGGATGAATGTTCTATTATGGCCCATGGAGTATGAATGTTCTATTATGGCCCATGGAGTATGAGTGATCTATTATGACCTATGGAGTATGAATGTTCTATTGTGGCCCATGGAGTATGAATGTTCTATTATGGCCCATGGAGTATGAGTGTTCCATTATGGCCTATGGAGTATGAGTGTTCTATTATGGCCCATGGAGTATGAGTGTTCTATTATGGCCCATGGAGTATGAGTGTTCTATTATGGCCCATGGAGTATGAATGTTCTATTATGGCCCATGGAGTATGAATGTTCTATTATGGCCTATGGAGTATGAATGTTCTATTATGGCCTATGGAGTATGAGTGTTCTATTATGGCCTATGGAGTATGAGTGTTCTATTATGGCCTATGGAGTATGAGTGTTCTATTATGGCCTATGGAGTATGAGTGTTCTATTACGGCCCATGGAGTATGAGTGTTCTATTATGGCCCATGGAGTATGCGTGTTCTATTACGGCCTATGGAGTATGAGTGTTCTATTATGGCCTATGGAGTATGAGTGTTCTATTATGGCCCATGGAGTATGAGTGTTCTATTATGGCCCATGGAGTATGAGTGTTCTATTATGGCCCATGGAGAATGAATGTTCTATTATGGCCTATGGAGTATGAATGTTCTATTATGGCCCATGGAGTATGAGTGTTCTATTATGGCCCATGGAGTATCAGTGTTCTATTATGGCCCATGGAGTATGAGTGTTCTATTATGGTCCATGGAGTATGAATGTTCTATTATGGCCTATGGAGTATGAATGTTCTATTATGGCCCATGGAGAATGAGTGTACTATTATGGCCCATGGAGAATGAGTGTTCTATTATGGCCCATGGAGTATGAGTGTTCTATTATGGCCCATGGAGTATGAATGTTCTATTATGGCCTATGGAGTATGAGTGTTCTATTATGGCCCATGGAGTATGAGTGTTCTATTATGGCCCATGGAGTATGAATGTTCTATTATGGCCCATGGAGTATGAGTTTTCTATTATGGCCCATGGAGTACGAGTGTTCTATTATGGCCCATGGAGTATGAGTGTTCTATTATGGCCCATGTAGTATGAACGTTCTATTATGGCCTATGGAGTATGAGTGTTCTATTATGGCCCATGGAGTATGAGTGTTCTATTATGGCCCATGGAGTATGAGTGTTCTATTATGGCCTATGGAGTATGAGTGTTCTATTATGGCCTATGGAGTATGGGTGTTCTATTATGGCCCATGGAGTATGAGTGTTCTATTATGGCCCATGGAGTATGAGTGTTCTATTATGGCCTATGGAGTATGAGTGTTCTATTATGGCCCATGGAGTATGAGTGTTCTATTATGGCCTATGGAGTATGAGTGTTCTATTATGGCCTATGGAGTATGAGTGTTCTATTATGGCCCATGGAGTATGAATGTTCTATTATGGCCCATGGAGTATGAGTGTTCTATTATGGCCCATGGAGTATGAGTGTTATATTATGGCCCATGGAGTATGAGTGTTCTATTATGGCCCATGGAGTATGAGTGTTCTATTATGGCCCATGGAGTATGAGTGTTCTATTTTGGCCCATGGAGTGTGAGTGTTCTATTATAGCCCATGGAGTATGAATGTTCTATTATGGCCTATGGAATATGAGTGTTCTATTATGGCCCATGGAGTATGAATGTTCTATTATGGCCCATGGAGTATGAGTGTTCTATTATGGCCCATGGAGTATGAATGTTCTATTATGGCCTATGGAGTATGAATGTTCTATTATGGCCCATGGAGTATGAATGTTCTTTTATGGCCCATGGTGTATGAGTGTTTTATTATGGCCTATGGAGTATGAGTGTTCTATTATGGCCCATGGCGTATGAGTGTTCTATTATGGCCCATGGAGTATGAGTGTTCTATTATGGCCCATGGAGTATGAGTGTTATATTATGGCCCATGGAGTATGAGTGTTCTATTATGGCCCATGGAATATGAGTGTTCTATTATGGCCCATGGAGTATGAGTGTTCTATTTTGGCCCATGGAGTGTGAGTGTTCTATTATAGCCCATGGAGTATGAATGTTCTATTATGGCCTATGGAATATGAGTGTTCTATTATGGCCCATGGAGTATGAATGTTCTATTATGGCCCATGGAGTATGAGTGTTCTATTATGGCCCATGGAGTATGAATGTTCTATTATGGCCTATGGAGTATGAATGTTCTATTATGGCCCATGGAGTATGAATGTTCTTTTATGGCCCATGGTGTATGAGTGTTTTATTATGGCCTATGGAGTATGAGTGTTCTATTATGGCCCATGGCGTATGAGTGTTCTATTATGGCCCATGGAGTATGAATGTTCTATTATGGCCAATGGAGTATGAATGTTCTATTATGGCCCATGGAGTATGAATGTTCTATTATGGCCCATGAAGTATGAGTGTTCTAATATGGCCTATGGAGTATGAGTGTTCTATTATGGCCCATGGAGTATGAGTGTTCTATTATGGCCCATGGAGTATGAATGTTCTATTATGGCCTATGGAGTATGAGTGTTCTATTATGGTCCATGGAGTATGAATGTTCTATTATGGCCCATGGAGTATGAGTGTTCTATTATGGCCCATGGAGTATGAGTGTTCTATTATGGCCCATGGAGTATGAATGTTCTATTATGGCCTATGGAGTATGAATGTTCTATTATGGCCCATGGAGTATGAATGTTCTATTATGGCCCATGGAGTACGAGTGTTCCATTATGGCCTATGGAGTATGAGTGTTCTATTATGGCCCATGGAGTATGAGTGTTCTATTATGGCCCATGGAGTATGAATGTTCTATTATGGCCTATGGAGTATGAGTGTTCTATTATGGCACTTGGAGTATGAATGTTCTATTATGGCCCATGGAGTATGAATGTTCTATTATGGCCTATGGAGTATGAGTGTTCTATTATGGCCCATGGAGTATGTGTGTTCTATTATGGCCTCTGGAGTATGAGTGTTCTATTATGGCCCATGGAGAATGAATGTTCTATTATGGCCCATGGAGTATTAGTGTTCTATTATGGCCCATGGAGTATGAGTGTTCTATTATGGCCTATGGAGTATGTGTGTTCTATTATTGCCCAAGGAGTATGAATGTTCTATTATGGCCTATGGAGTGTGAATGTTCTATTATGGCCTATGGAGTATGAATGTTCTATTATGGCCCATGGAGTATGAGTGTTCTATTATGGCCCATGGAATATGAATGTTCTATTATGGCCCATGGAGAATGAATGTTCTATTATGGCCTACGGAGTATGAGTGTTCTATTATGGCCTATGGAGTATGAGTGTTCTATTATGGCCCATGTAGTATGAATGTTCTATTATGGCCCATAGGGTATGAGTGTTCTATTATGGCCCATGGAGTATGAGTGTTCTATTATGGCTTATGGAGTATGAATATTCTATTATGGCCCATGGAGTATGAATGTTCTATTATGGCCCATGGAGTATGAATGTTCTATTATGGCCTATGGAGTATGAATGTTCTATTATGGCCTATGGAGTATGAGTGTTCTATTATGGCCTATGGAGTATGAGTGTTCTATTATGGCCTATGGAGTATGAGTGTTCTATTATGGTCCATGGAGTATGAGTGTTCTATTATGGCCTATGGAGTATGAATGTTCTATTGTGGCCTATGGAGTATGAGTGTTCTATTATGGCCCATGGAGTATGAGTGTTCTATTATGGCCCATGGAGTATGAGTGTTCTATTATGGCCCATGGAGTATGAGTGTTCTATTATGGCCCATGGAGTATGAGTGTTCTATTATGGCCCATGGAGTATGAGTGTTCTATTATGGCCCATGGAGTATGAATGTTCTATTATGGCCAATGGAGTATGAGTGTTCTATTATGGCCCATGGAGTATGAGTGTTCTATTATGGCCCATGGAGTATGAGTGTACTATTATGGCCCATGGAGTATGAATGTTCTATTATGGCCCATGGAGTATGAATGTTCTATTATGTCCTATGGAGTATGAGTGTTCTATTATGGCCTATGGAGTATGAGTGTTCTATTATGGCCTATTGAGTATGAGTGTTCTATTATGGCCCATGGAGTATGAGTGTTCTATTATGGCCCATGGAGTATGAGTGTTCTATTATGGCCCATGGAGTATGAGTGTTCTATTACGGCCTATGGAGTATGAGTGTTCTATTATGGCATATGGAGTATGAGTGTTCTATTATGGCCCATGGAGTATGAGTGTTCTATTATGGCCCATGGAGTATGAGTGTTCTATTATGGCCTATGGAGTATGAGTGTTCTATTATGGCCCATGGAGTATGAGTGTTCTATTATGGCCCATGGAGTATGAGTGTTCTATTATGGCCCATGGAGGATGAATGTTCTATTACGGCCCATGGAGTATGAATGTTCTATTATGGCCCATGGAGTATGAGTGATCTATTATGGCCTATGGAGTATGAATGTTCTATTGTGGCCCATGGAGTATGAATGTTCTATTATGGCCCATGGAGTATGAGTGTTCCATTATGGCCTATGGAGTATGAGTGTTCTATTATGGCCCATGGAGTATGAGTGTTCTATTATGGCCCATGGAGTATGAGTGTTCTATTATGGCCCATGGAGTATGAATGTTCTATTATGGCCCATGGAGTATGAATGTTCTATTATGGCCTATGGAGTATGAATGTTCTATTATGGCCTATGGAGTATGAGTGTTCTATTATGGCCTATGGAGTATGAGTGTTCTATTATGGCCTATGGAGTATGAGTGTTCTATTATGGCCTATGGAGTATGAGTGTTCTATTATGGCCCATGGAGTATGAGTGTTCTATTATGGCCCATGGAGTATGAGTGTTCTATTACGGCCTATGGAGTATGAGTGTTCTATTATGGCCTATGGAGTATGAGTGTTCTATTATGGCCCATGGAGTATGAGTGTTCTATTATGGCCCATGGAGTATGAGTGTTCTATTATGGCCCATGGAGAATGAATGTTCTATTATGGCCTATGGAGTATGAATGTTCTATTATGGCCTATGGAGAATGAATGTTCAATTATGGCCCATGGAGTAAGAATGTTCTATTATGGCCTATGGAGTATGATTGTTCTATTATGGTCAATGGAGTTTGAATGTTCTATTATGGCCCATGGAGAATGAGTGTTCTATTATGGCCTATGGAGTATGAGTGTTCTATTATGGCCCATGGAGTATGAGTGTTCTATTATAGCCCATGGAGTATGAATGTTCTATTATGGCCTATGGAATATGAGTGTTCTATTATGGCCCATGGAGTATGAATGTTCTATTATGGCCCATGGAGTATGAGTGTTCTATTATGGCCCATGGAGTATGAATGTTCTATTATGGCCTATGGAGTATGAATGTTCTATTATGGCCCATGGAGTATGAATGTTCTTTTATGGCCCATGGTGTATGAGTGTTTTATTATGGCCTATGGAGTATGAGTGTTCTATTATGGCCCATGGCGTATGAGTGTTCTATTATGGCCCATGGAGTATGAATGTTCTATTATGGCCAATGGAGTATGAATGTTCTATTATGGCCCATGGAGTATGAATGTTCTATTATGGCCCATGAAGTATGAGTGTTCTAATATGGCCTATGGAGTATGAGTGTTCTATTATGGCCCATGGAGTATGAGTGTTCTATTATGGCCCATGGAGTATGAATGTTCTATTATGGCCTATGGAGTATGAGTGTTCTATTATGGTCCATGGAGTATGAATGTTCTATTATGGCCCATGGAGTATGAGTGTTCTATTATGGCCCATGGAGTATGAGTGTTCTATTATGGCCCATGGAGTATGAATGTTCTATTATGGCCTATGGAGTATGAATGTTCTATTATGGCCCATTTAGTATGAATGTTCTATTATGGCCCATGGAGTACGAGTGTTCCATTATGGCCTATGGAGTATGAGTGTTCTATTATGGCCCATGGAGTATGAGTGTTCTATTATGGCCCATGGAGTATGAATGTTCTATTATGGCCTATGGAGTATGAGTGTTCTATTATGGCACTTGGAGTATGAATGTTCTATTATGGCCCATGGAGTATGAATGTTCTATTATGGCCTATGGAGTATGAGTGTTCTATTATGGCCCATGGAGTATGTGTGTTCTATTATGGCCTATGGAGTATGAGTGTTCTATTATGGCCCATGGAGAATGAATGTTCTATTATGGCCCATGGAGTATTAGTGTTCTATTATGGCCCATGGAGTATGAGTGTTCTATTATGGCCTATGGAGTATGTGTGTTCTATTATTGCCCATGGAGTATGAATGTTCTATTATGGCCTATGGAGTGTGAATGTTCTATTATGGCCTATGGAGTATGAATGTTCTATTATGGCCCATGGAGTATGAGTGTTCTATTATGGCCCATGGAATATGAATGTTCTATTATGGCCCATGGAGAATGAATGTTCTATTATGGCCTACGGAGTATGAGTGTTCTATTATGGCCTATGGAGTATGAGTGTTCTATTATGGCCCATGTAGTATGAATGTTCTATTATGGCCCATAGGGTATGAGTGTTCTATTATGGCCCATGGAGTATGAGTGTTCTATTATGGCTTATGGAGTATGAATATTCTATTATGGCCCATGGAGTATGAATGTTCTATTATGGCCCAAGGAGTATGAATGTTCTATTATGGCCTATGGAGTATGAATGTTCTATTTTGGCCTATGGAGTATGAGTGTTCTATTATGGCCTATGGAGTATGAGTGTTCTATTATGGCCTATGGAGTATGAGTGTTCTATTATGGTCCATGGAGTATGAGTGTTCTATTATGGCCTATGGAGTATGAATGTTCTATTGTGGCCTATGGAGTATGAGTGTTCTATTATGGCCCATGGAGTATGAGTGTTCTATTATGGCCCATGGAGTATGAGTGTTCTATTATGGCCCATGGAGTATGAGTGTTCTATTATGGCCCATGGAGTATGAGTGTTCTATTATGGCCCATGGAGTATGAGTGTTCTATTATGGCCCATGGAGTATGAATGTTCTATTATGGCCAATGGAGTATGAGTGTTCTATTATGGCCCATGGAGTATGAGTGTTCTATTATGGCCCATGGAGTATGAGTGTACTATTATGGCCCATGGAGTATGAATGTTCTATTATGGCCCATGGAGTATGAATGTTCTATTATGTCCTATGGAGTATGAGTGTTCTATTATGGCCTATGGAGTATGAGTGTTCTATTATGGCCTATTGAGTATGAGTGTTCTATTATGGCCCATGGAGTATGAGTGTTCTATTATGGCCCATGGAGTATGAGTGTTCTATTATGGCCCATGGAGTATGAGTGTTCTATTACGGCCTATGGAGTATGAGTGTTCTATTATGGCATATGGAGTATGAGTGTTCTATTATGGCCCATGGAGTATGAGTGTTCTATTATGGCCCATGGAGTATGAGTGTTCTATTATGGCCTATGGAGTATGAGTGTTCTATTATGGCCTATGGAGTATGAGTGTTTTATTATGGCCCATGGAGTACGAGTGTTCTATTATGGCCCATGGAGTATGAGTGTTCTGTTATGGCCTATGGAGTATGAGTGTTCTATTATGGCCCATGGAGTATGAATATTCTATTATGGCCCATGCAGTATGAGTGTTCTATTATGGCCCATGGAGTATGAGTGTTCTATTATGGCCTATGGAGTATGAGTGTTCTATTATGGCCTATGGAGAATGAGTGTTCTATTATGGCCCATGGAGTATGAATGTTCTATTATGGCCAATGGAGTATGAGTGTTCTATTATGGCCCATGGAGTATGAGTGTTCTATTATGGCCCATGGAGTATGAATGTTCTATTATGGCCCATGGAGTATGAGTGTTCTATTATGGCCCATGGAGTATGAGTGTTCTATTATGGCCCATGGAGTATGAGTGTTCTATTATGGCCCATGGAGGATGAATGTTCTATTATGGCCCATGGAATATGAATGTTCTGTTATGGCCCATGGAGTATGAGTGATCTATTATGGCCTATGGAGTATGAATGTTCTATTATGGCCTATGGAGTATGAATGTTCTATTGTGGCCCATGGAGTATGAATGTTCTATTATGGCCTATGGAGTATGAGTGTTCTATTATGGCCTATGGAGTATGAGTGTTTTATTATGGCCCATGGAGTATGAGTGTTCTATTATGGCCTATGGAGTATGAGTGTTCTATTATGGCCTATGGAGTATGAGTGTTCTATTATGGCCCATGGAGTATGAATGTTCTATTATGGCCCATGGAGTATGAGTGTTCTATTATGGCCCATGGAGTATGAGCGTTCTATTAAGGCCTATGGAGTATGAATGTTCTATTATGGCCCATGGAGTATGAATGTTCTATTATGGCCCATGGAGAATGAGTGTTCTATTATGGCCCATGGAGTATGAGTGTTCTATTATGGCCCATGGAGTATGAGTGTTCTATTATGGCCCATGGAGTATGAGTGTTCTATTATGGCCTATGGAGTATGAGTGTTCTATTATGGCCCATGGAGTATGAATGTCCTATTATGGCCCATGGAGTATGAGTGTTCTATTATGGCCCATGGAGTATGAGTGTTCTATTTTGGCCCATGGAGTGTGAGTGTTCTATTATGGCCTATGGAGTATGAATGGTCAATTATGGCCCTTGGAGTAAGAATGTTCTATTATGGCCTATGGAGTATGAATGTTCTATTATGGTCCATGGAGTATGAATATTCTATTATGGCCCATGGAGTATGAGTGTTCTATTATGGCCTATGGAGTATGAGTGTTCTATTATGGTCCATGGAGTATGAGTTTTCTATTAAAGCCCATGGAGTATGAATGTTCTATTATGGCCTATGGAATATGAGTGTTCTATTATGGCCCATGGAGTATGAATGTTCTATTATGGCCCATGGAGTATGAGTGTTCTATTATGGCCCATGGAGTATGAATGTTCTATTATGGCCTATGGAGTATGAATGTTCTATTATTGCCCATGGAGTATGAATGTTCTATTATGGCCTATGGAGTATGAATGTTCTATTATGGCCCGTGGAGTATGAGTGTTCTATTATGGCCCATGGATTATGAATGTTCTATTATGGCCCATGGAGAATGAATGTTCTATTATGGCCTATGGAGTATGAGTGTTCTATTATGGCCTATGGAGTATGAGTGTTCTATTATGGCCCATGGAGTATGAATGTTCTATTATGGCCCATAGAGTATGAGTGTTCTATTATGGCCCATGGAGTATGAGTGTTCTATTATGGCCTATGGAGTATGAATGTTCTATTATGGCCCATGGAGTATGAATGTTCTATTATGGCCTATGGAGTATGAAGGTTCTATTATGGCCCATGGAGTATGAGTTTTCTATTATAGCCCATGGAGTATGAATGTTCTATTATGGCCTATGGAATATGAGTGTTCTATTATGGCCCATGGAGTATGAATGTTCTATTATGGCCCATGGAGTATGAGTGTTCTATTATGGCCCATGGAGTATGAATGTTCTATTATGGCCTATGGAGTATGAATGTTCTATTATGGCCCATGGAGTATGAATGTTCTATTATGGCCCATGGAGTATGAGTGTTCTATTATGGCCTATGGAGTATGAGTGTTCTATTATGGCCCTTGGAGTATGAGTGTTCTATTATGGCCCATGGAGTATGAATGTTCTATTATGGCCCATGAATTATGAATGTTCTATTATGGCCCATGGAGTATGAATGTTCTATTATGGCCCATGAAGTATGAGTGTTCTATTATGGCCCATGGAGAATGAATGTTCTACTATGGCCCATGGAGTAAGAGTGTTCTATTATGGCCCATGGAGTATGAGTGTTCTATTATGGTCTATGGAGTATGAATGTTCTATTATTGCCCATGGAGTATGAATGTTCTATTATGGCCTATGGAGTATGAATGTTCTATTATGGCCCGTGGAGTATGAGTGTTCTATTATGGCCCATGGAGTATGAATGTTCTATTATGGCCCATGGAGAATGAATGTTCTATTATGGCCTATGGAGTATGAGTGTTCTATTATGGCCTATGGAGTATGAGTGTTCTATTATGGCCTATGGAGTATGAGTGTTCTATTATGGCCCATGGAGTATGAGTAATCTATTATGGCCTATGGAGTATGAATGTTCTATTATGGCCTATGGAGTATGAGTGTTCTATTATGGCCCATGGAGTATGAGTGTTCTATTATGGCCCATGGAGTATGAGTGTTCTATTATGGCCCATGGAGTATGAGTGTTCTATTATGGCCCATGGAGTATGAGTGTTCTATTATGGCCCATGGAGTATGAGTGTTCTATTATGGCCCATGGAGTATGAATGTTCTATTATGGCCCATGGAGTATGAGTGTTCTATTATGGCCCATGGAGTATGAGTGTTCTATTATGGCCCATGGAGTATGAGTGTACTATTATGGCCCATGGAGTATGAATGTTCTATTATGGCCCATGGAGTATGAATGTTCAATTATGTCCTATGGAGTATGAGTGTTCTATTATGGCCTATGGAGTATGAGTGTTCTATTATGGCTTATGGAGTATGAGTGTTCTATTATGGCCCATGGAGTATGAGTGTTCTATTATGGCCCATGGAGTATGAGTGTTCTATTATGGCCCATGGAGTATGAGTGTTCTATTACGGCCTATGGAGTATGAGTGTTCTATTATGGCATATGGAGTATGAGTGTTCTATTATGGCCCATGGAGTATGAGTGTTCTATTATGGCCCATGGAGTATGAGTGTTATATTATGGCCTATGGAGTATGAGTGTTCTATTATGGCCTATGGAGTATGAGTGTTCTATTATGGCCTATGGAGTATGAGTGTTTTATTATGGCCCATGGAGTATGAGTGTTCTATTATGGCCCATGGAGTATGAGTGTTCTGTTATGGCCTATGGAGTATGAGTGTTCTATTAGGGCCATGGAGTATGAGTGTTCTATTACGGCCTATGGAGTATGAGTGTTCTATTATGGCCCATGGAGTATGAATGTTCTATTATGGCCCATGAATTATGAATGTTCTATTATGGCCCATGGAGTATGAATGTTCTATTATGGCCCATGAAGTATGAGTGTTCTATTATGGCCTATGGAGTATGAGTGTTCTATTATGGCCCATGGAGTATGAGTGTTCTATTATGGCCCATGGCGTATGAATGTTCTATTATGGCCTATGGAGTATGAGTGTTCTATTATGATCCATGGAGTATGAATGTTCTATTATGGCCCATGGAGTATGAATGTTCTATTATGGCCCATGGAGTATGAGTGTTCTATTATGGCCCATGGAGTATGAGTGTTCTATTTTGGCCCATGGAGTGTGAGTGTTCTATTATGGCCTATGGAGTATGAATGTTCAATTATGGCCCATGGAGTAAGAATGTTCTATTATGGCCTATGGAGTATGAATGTTCTATTATGGTCCATGAAGTATGAATGTTCTATTATGGCCCATGGAGTATGAGTGTTCTATTATGGCCTATGGAGTATGAGTGTTCTATTATGGCCCATGGAGTATGAGTTTTCTATTATAGCCCATGGAGTATGAATGTTCTATTATGGCCTATGGAATATGAGTGTTCTATTATGGCCCATGGAGTATGAATGTTCTATTATGGCCCATGGAGTATGAGTGTTCTATTATGGCCCATGGAGTATGAATGTTCTATTATGGCCTATGGAGTATGAATGTTCTATTATGGCCCATGGAGTATGAATGTTCTATTATGGCCCATGGAGTATGAGTGTTCTATTATGGCCTATGGAGTATGAGTGTTCTATTATGGCCCATGGAGTATGAGTGTTCTATTATGGCCCATGGAGTATGAATGTTCTATTATGGCCCATGAATTATGAATGTTCTATTATGGCCCATGGAGTATGAATGTTCTATTATGGCCCATGAAGTATGAGTGTTCTATTATGGCCTATGGAGTATGAGTGTTCTATTATGGCCCATGGAGTATGAGTGTTCTATTATGGCCCATGGCGTATGAATGTTCTATTATGGCCTATGGAGTATGAGTGTTCTATTATGATCCATGGAGTATGAATGTTCTATTATGGCCCATGGAGTATGAGTGTTCTATTATGGCCCATGGAGTATGAGTGTTCTATTATGGCCCATGGAGTATGAATGTTCTATTATGGCCTATGGTGTATGAATGTTCTATTATGGCCCATGGAGTATGAATGTTCTATTATGGCCCATGGAGTATGAGTGTTCCATTATGGCCTATGGAGTATGAGTGTTCTATTATGGCCCTTGGAGTATGAGTGTTCTATTATGGCCCATGGAGTATGAATGTTCTTTTATGGCCTATTGAGTATGAGTGTTCTATTATGGCCCTTGGAGTATGAATGTTCTATTATGGCCCATGGAGTATGAATGTTTATTATGGCCTATGGAGTATGAGTGTTCTATTATGGCCCATGGAGTATGAGTGTTCTATTATGGCCTATGGAGTATGAGTGTTCTATTATGCCCATGGAGAATGAATGTTCTATTATGGCCCATGGAGTAAGAGTGTTCTATTATGGCCCATGGAGTATGAGTGTTCTATTATGGCCTATGGAGTATGAATGTTCTATTATTGCCCATGGAGTATGAATTTTCTATTATGGCCTATGGAGTATGAATGTTCTATTATGGCCCGTGGAGTATGAGTGTTCTATTATGGCCCATGGAGTATGAATGTTCTATTATGGCCCATGGAGAATGAATGTTCTATTATGGCCTATGGAGTATGAGTGTTCTATTATGGCCTATGGAGTATGAGTGTTCTATTATGGCCCTTGGAGTATGAATGTTCTATTATGGCCCATAGAGTATGAGTGTTCTATTATGGCCCATGGAGTATGAGTGTTCTATTATGGCCTATGGAGTATGAATGTTATATTATGGCCCATGGAGTATGAATGTTCTATTATGGCCTATGGAGTATGAAGGTTCTATTATGGCCCATGGAGTATGAGTTTTCTATTATAGCCCATGGAGTATGAATGTTCTATTATGGCCTATGGAATATGAGTGTTCTATGATGGCCCATGGAGTATGAATGTTCTATTATGGCCCATGGAGTATGAGTGTTCTATTATGGCCCATGGAGTATGAATGTTCTATTATGGCCTATGGAGTATGAATGGTCTATTATGGCCCATGGAGTATGAATGTTCTATTATGGCCCATGGATTATGAGTGTTCTATTATGGCCTATGGAGTATGAGTGTTCTATTATGGCCCATGGAGTATGAGTGTTCTATTATGGCCCATGGAGTATGAATGTTCTATTATGGCCCATGAATTATGAATGTTCTATTATGGCCCATGGAGTATGAATGTTCTATTATGGCCCATGAAGTGTGAGTGTTCTATTATGGCCTATGGAGTATGAGTGTTCTATTATGGCCCATGGAGTATGAGTGTTCTATTATGGCCCATGGCGTATGAATGTTCTATTATGGCCTATGGAGTATGAGTGTTCTATTATGATCCATGGAGTATGAATGTTCTATTATGGCCCATGGAGTATGAGTGTTCTATTATGGCCCATGGAGTATGAGTGTTCTATTATGGCCCATGGAGTATGAATGTTCTATTATGGCCTATGGAGTATGAATGTTCTATTATGGCCCATGGAGTATGAATGTTCTATTATGGCCCATGGAGTATGAGTGTTCCATTATGGCCTATGGAGTATGAGTGTTCTATTATGGCCCTTGGAGTATGAGTGTTCTATTATGGCCCATGGAGTATGAATGTTCTTTTATGGCCTATTGAGTATGAGTGTTCTATTATGGCCCTTGGAGTATGAATGTTCTATTATGGCCCATGGAGTATGAATGTTTATTATGGCCTATGGAGTATGAGTGTTCTATTATGGCCCATGGAGTATGAGTGTTCTATTATGGCCTATGGAGTATGAGTGTTCTATTATGGCCCATGGAGAATGAATGTTCTATTATGGCCCATGGAGTAAGAGTGTTCTATTATGGCCCATGGAGTATGAGTGTTCTATTATGGCCTATGGAGTATGAATGTTCTATTATTGCCCATGGAGTATGAATGTTCTATTATGGCCTATTGAGTATGAATGTTCTATTATGGCCCGTGGAGTATGAGTGTTCTATTATGGCCCATGGAGTATGAATGTTCTATTATGGCCCATGGAGAATGAATGTTCTATTATGGCCTATGGAGTATGAGTGTTCTATTATGGCCTATGGAGTATGAGTGTTCTATTATGGCCCATGGAGTATGAATGTTCTATTATGGCCCGTAGAGTATGAGTGTTCTATTATGGCCCATGGAGTATGAGTGTTCTATTATGGCCTATGGAGTATGAATGTTCTATTATGGCCCATGGAGTATGAATGTTCTATTATGGCCTATGGAGTATGAAGGTTCTATTATGGCCCATGGAGTATGAGTGTTCTATTATGGCCTATGGAGTATGAATGTTCTATTATGGCCCATGGAGTATGAATGTTCTATTATATCCCATGGAGTATGAATGTTCTATTATGGCCCATGGAGTATGAATGGCAAATATCTAAATATTTGTCAATTTATTTTTAAGCATAAAGGATTTTTTTTTTTTTTTTTTTTTTTACAAATTGATAATTTATTTCTCAAACGTACCGTACTGTGGAATTCTCAGTTTTGCCATACAAAGCTGTGTACCCCGTTGCAGCCCTCAGACCAGAGGGAATCAAATTCGGTCCTCCCAGCTGGCAGCCAAGAATGCTAGCCACTATACTACGAGGTAGTCTAATTTCAATCTTAATATTGTTTATAACTTAGGCAATAAGATAAGATTAGGGTGCAGCCAAATTTACAATTATTTTATGCTCTTATCAAAACAACACTGTCTTGTTTTTATTGCAATTTTTTGGGGAGGGTGGGTTTGGGGGGGGGGGGGGGGTGGCTAGAGCTCCCACAACTGAACGTCTCTCTATGTATACCGTAGTTTGACTTATCATTATGTTGCTACCAGGCACGACCTATAGTGCAGTAGTTCGTACCCCCACATAACAGGTAAGGGGAGGGGGAAAGGGGGAGGGGGTAGAAGGCGGTTTTAAGCTATTGCTTGCCTCATGCATTGCGTCCACGATTGGAATTTCCAGGGATAACGACAATTTGACCCTAGATGGTCCCCCTCCTACTTTAGCCTCCCCACTCGCACTCTGGGGCGGTCGTTATTTTGTGTGTATTCTCCTTATAATGTTTTGGTTTCAAACTAATAGGATCGATAATTAGTACTTCTACATAGGCCTACCTAACGGTTTTTGAAGTGTTTAGGTAATTTACTCGATATGGAATGTGCACTGCAAAGACAGAGGTTATATTAACTGAAAATGGACAACAGAAAATAATTGAATGCAGTGAAATCAAGCAGGACGGAGTTAAAGAGAAGTTCGCCAACCATGCTGTTACTGAAGTCTATGTTGTAGGGGCGGCACCAGGTGCTGTCATATTAGGGGGCAGAACAGGCAACGATAGATTGTCTGCACAAAAAATAAATCCCAATCACCTTATTACTACTGTATTTAACCCCACCAGCAAAAATTAATGCTATATATCAGTGAGCTGGGGTGTGTGCATTCCAAAGGTAGAGACATATAGCGTGAAATTCGCACTTAACTTTCTAGAAAATATATAAACGAGTTGAAACCAATATCTATACATCTGTCCACCGCCGGGCCTCTATCCCCGACCACCGGCCGTTGTCTGGGCAGTGGTTCGCGAGCTTGTGGTTTGTGTCTGTGTGGCAAGCTACGAGTGAAAATGAAACGTTATTGTTAGAACGTTACTACTGTTAAAGCAGGTATTCTGTGAGTACCGGTATACTAAATGTTGTTATGTAATGTAAGATATTAGTAACATGATGTTAGAAGCGCGACTTACAGTACATCCCTATAAGCGCACAGTATTAATACTATTCTAGGAGCGTTTTAGTAATATTAAAAAATAATATAATATCACAGGAGTGTTCCTAGAATATTATATGTCGGACTCGAATAATATCACAGGAACAATATACAATGAGGGCCCTCCCTATAGAACAGAGCCTCGTGGAGGCCGTGCCGCGGACAGGTCGCAATGACTCATCGCTAGATTATAAGAGGTACCGATTACAACAGCGGGGCGGGAAGCCCTGGATGCTGTCATAGCAGACGCAGCTGGCAAGATACCTTAGTTGTAATAATTGCTATAGCCTACCTCGTATCACGTGAACATGGTTAGGTATAGAACAAAAAACATCGAATTTTCCTAGTGGAAAATTGTTTTCTCAAGAAGAAGTCTTACAATAAATGTGTTCGTAAGTTACAGCGCCAAGCGATGTTTACTTGTGGGGAAACCTCAAACAAAAGGTACACAGAAACAATCCGCGCACTCTGGAGGCTCTCGAGAACGGAATATCAGTGAGGATGAATTACAGCGAGTGTACCAAAACTACCTACGTCGGTGCGACGAGTGTTTAGGAATTGAAGGACATCATTTCCAGCAACTGCTCCGAAATTCATGGAAGTAACTGTGCCGTTACTTTGGCACTAATCTCTGATTGAACGTACAATTTTTACTTTGGCATAAACTTTTGAATCGAGCGGCGGAGTTAGTTGTGGCTGGCCTCGATAGGTAGCATATCTTGTCGGTGCTGCCTTGGACTGGGATTGTAGTTTCTCCCTCTGTCCGATAGGAAGAGCTATGTTCTAGCGACAAGTATTTCTCTATCTCGATGTTGACTTTAATGGTTTTGGAAGGCTGGGATTTTCGAGACATGTATGATTCTCGTAATGAGCTTGTTAGGCCAGTCATCATGGATCTACGTGGTTTTATAAATACATAAGAAGTATACTGAAGTTCTACTGTATGTGAAAATGTTGAATGATATTATCCCTCTTCGTCAAGTTATTGACTGGTTACCTATTGTAACCTTACTGGAGATAAACGTCTGGATATGCTTCGTATATTATGGAATTAAGGTAGGCTATTTTGTCATCGTAAGTACTTGTGACTGTATCGTCTGGCAAGGTAAATGTATTTATTTTGTATTTTCCTACGTTGCATGACAGGGCCTTTCAAGGTTATACATTCAAA
The DNA here is from genome assembly GCA_946902985.2 of Meconema thalassinum. Taxonomy (NCBI): domain Eukaryota; kingdom Metazoa; phylum Arthropoda; class Insecta; order Orthoptera; family Tettigoniidae; genus Meconema; species Meconema thalassinum. The sequence goes on along the minus strand of CAMPQE020000048.1, from coordinate 13,806,015 downwards.
CTTAATGTCATCCTCGGGTATTCACTCTGGTAGGCTAACTGACACTCATATTTTCTTTGCGTAATTAATGATTTGTTTTCTGTTTTCTGTTTATTGTAAAAATGCATTTTAATTACAAGTAGTATGCCTTATGGTCTGTGGAAAATTTATTAATGTAGGATTTATTTTGATATCGATAGCCCTAGTACGGTGATCGTTTTTCTTCTGTTTTTTCATGATGGCTACTGTCGTATTGTTTTTAACTATGTGCGATCATCTGTTGTTAATAAAAAGAGATTTCTGATAGCCATTGAGGTGAAAACACGTAAATTGGATTAGCTCCGTATATTTTGTGTTTTGAAGACATTAATTCTTCAGTTTTAGGCAACGTATTACATTGGATATTATAACAAGCGTAGGCCTAACTTTGTGACATGTACTGTCTCGAGAATTAATTAATTATATATTTGTGTGGAAATGCATGAAATACTGTATGATGCATTATGCAGGTGCATTATGAAACTATTGAATATTTAATTCGTCATCCTCTTAATTATTTGGCTTGGATTCTCATAATGACAACAGATGATAGTTTGAAAGCAACACTTATTTACTTCATCATAACAACTTGGCTGGATTGCTAAAATATGTATTACAGTCAACTGGAAGGAACAAATATTTGATGTCAGAATCCACATCTTGATTAGTAAGTGTTTTGTTAATTTGTATGCATGTTTATTGTGAATATATTATGATTTTACCCGATCACCTTAGTATTATTTCTGGGTTCCGGGGTTCGAAGATGGTCTCAGACAATTGCCCTCTGAGTATGAATTCACTATGGTCCAGTACCTTCCCTCCCAAGGCCTTTACTTTACTACGGGGTTAAATGTGTTATAGCAGTAGCGTGGTTAGATTTGTACCACATTCAGTAGTTGTTTGGGGCTAGTCTTTGAATCTTGGGGCTTGGAAGTATGATTGGGCCTGAAGTGTGATATTTTAATGTTTGTTGTTATTGTTTTATCTTTGTATAATTTTCTTGTTATTTTTGTTTCATGTGATAATATACTGAATGGACGAGAGCATTTTAAAAGCTGTACAATATTTATCCAAAGAGGAACTGGCTTATGAAATACAAATAAGGAATGGCAACCCTAATTTTCATCGTGAACTGGATATTATTCTTCTCAAATCCTTAAAATCAGCTTCTGTTGTTAGTCTGACTGATCAACATTCTTATGGGACAAAAGGTAGGTCTGATGTTGTGATATCTGTTTCAAACCTATTAGTGTCCTGTGATGAGTTAAAGCAAGTTGCCAAACCTTCGGCATATCGTGTGAACAAATTAAAATTTCGTTCTATACACTGGATTAATCGTTTAGTGAGTTTTAATTGAATATTGGTCCAAGAGTGATACTGTTTTTTCCACCAAGCTAGTTGGGTTTCGTGACAAGCTGTTAGATAGTTTTAATCGGTTGTCCTCGAGTGATATTTCTGAGAATATTAGTGAACCTGTTGTATGTTCTGAAAGCGTTTGTTCATGTGTTAGTGATTCTTGTGATGGCGTTGTGAATAATAGTAATTATTTTGGTAATTTTGAATCAGTGTCGATGGAGAATAATGAAAATATGTTAGGCGCTTTGCAAACTAATTATACTACTGAGGTAAATAAACAAATAGGATCTTCAAGAAATACACCTGAGGTCATGTCGAGCCCTAGTAATTTGAATGCTGTTGGTAATTCACGTTCTGATAAGAGATGTAACGATTTTTCTAGTTCAGTTTCTTGCCATGACGTTGGTAGTGCTGGGAATAGGTTAGGATCTCACCGTACTTGGACTGATAAGGAAGTACAAACTGTTGATAGCTTACTTGGTGAATGTGATGTGATAGATAGAGTAAATAGGCTTAATCTTTCTGATAATCGAGCCTCGACTAACGTTGTTTCTCTAAATAAACTTATGACTGATGGTCAGGTTAATTTTGCTTCCCTTCCTAACCCATTAACTCTAATTTTGAAAGATTTTCATGTGTGCTATGGCACTGATATTAATTTATTTGTGAAATGTTTGAAGAAATTAGTGGAATTAGGGGATGGTTCTGGTATAAATTATTTTCAGCCACGTGGAGAGATGCAGCTTGTGGATAATTGTAGTAGTCTTGTTCCTTATAAAAATTTCAGGGAAGGCGTGAGTTCATGCCTACAAATGTTCAAAGCCATGTATTTCAGGGGCGTGCTGACCAGAGGTTTAATGGGAGTAGAGCCAGCAAAGGCAAGAGATGTGATTTTTGTGGCTCGTATGACCACATTAGTCGATGGTGCGATGCAGATTTTGATAATTTAAGTTGATATTCGATGTGGTGTATGTTATTGTCAAAATTGTGTAGACGAATTCTGGTCATCAGTACATGCATGTGTTATGTGTGTTATTGATGTGTTTATTTGTCTACACGTGTGGTGCACATTCTGCTAGATTGTGCAAATCCATAAAAGGTTCTTCTTGTTTGTTATTGTCAAAATTGTGTAGATGAATTCTGGTCATTAGTACATGCATGTGTTTTTAATGTGTGTATTTGTCTACACGTGTGGTGCACATTCTGCTAGATAGTGCAAATCCATAAGGTTCTTCTTGTATGTTATTGTCAAAATTGTGTAGACGAATTCTGGTCATCAGTACATGCATGTGTTATGTGTGTTATTGATGTGTTTATTTGTCTACACGTGTGGTGCACATTCTGCTAGATTGTGCAAATCCATAAAAGGTTCTTCTTGTATGTTATTGTCAAAATTGTGTAGATGAATTCTGGTCATCAGGACATGTATGTATTGTGGATGTTATTGATGCTTGTATTTGTCTACACGTGTGGTGCTCATTCTGCTTGATTGTGCAAATCTATAAAGGTTCTTCTTGTTTGTAATTGTCTAAATTGTGTTAGGTCTGAAGTGACAAACTTGGGTAAATGTATTTGAGTGCATGAGTGTGGGTGTTTGTTATTAGTTTGTTTTGTAATCGGGTGGGTCTCTTGGTTGTTTCTTAAGGTGAATTAAGGTTAGGGTTTGTTTTTGCTTAATTTATAATTGAATTTAATTAAATACGCCGTACGTATAAAATGATACTATGTTGGGATATCATAGGTAAGTAATTACAAACCCCTTCTGTTCTCCGAGTGATGACTTAGTCATTTATCTGCTTGTTGATTTATGAAGGTAACTACTTGCCGAAATGTGTTTTGGTGATGGAAAATCATGCTATGCCAGGGTAAAATGCGGCTAGTATGACATGTTGATTTCAGTGTGTTTTATTTAAGGGTTATTATTTATTTTGTGTATGTTGATGTCCTAACGGTGTGTCAATTTATATTCTGGAAAAATTATGGGGATTTTGTGGGTAGTAAATGGTTTTATTAATTTTGGGAGTTTGTAAGGTCGTGTGATTTCAATGAATGTTTGGGTACGTTTGTAGCTTGGTGGTCTGCACGAGTGGTCAGTTGATCTTCTTTCATTTAGGGTCTTCTGTTGGTCATTTATTGAGGGATTTCTGTCTAGTCTGTTCTTGTTTTAGTCTTGTTCGCTATATTGCTTACTTAGTTTGATATACTAAGCTATGTCAAGAGTGAATAATTGTATTGTTTATGTTATTGTCTAAATTGTGCATTTCCAAAGTCGGACATTCAGAAGTATAAATGTGGTGTGATTTGTTTTGTTTTTGTAATTGGGTTGGTTTTCTTGTTGTTGTTTTGTGGTTGTCCAGATAAGTGTGGATGTATATTAATTTAAGGGGTAAAAGGTCATTGTATGTTACTTTGGGATCGTGGATGTAAATTAGCATTTTGTTGACGCATCTGTCAACTTAAGTCTACCAGATGAATGTTATGGGGGTTCATTTGCTTAGATTTGAGTTGAATATGTTGGTAAGTATTTATAAACAATTCTCCTAAGTCTTCAGTTGATTGAGTGGGCTCAATTTTTTTTTGCTGTCTGACTGAGAAATAAATACTTTAGGTTAAGTAATGTGATGTGATATGATGAATTGAGTTGTGGTATTTGGTCAATATACGGCGACTCACTATAGGCCTCATGAAATACGTGCTTCCCTCGTTTACTAGTTTCGGTTTGGTCTGGGTCTGTATATGATAGGGTATTTATGTATTTGTGTTTTGTGTGGATGTGTTGACAAGTGCTAATTCATATTCTGGTTGTTGTTTATTAATTATTTGATGGTTTAATTGTAAATTTTTTTCTGGGGATTTTAAGGTTATGTGTCATGGTGTAAGGTTGTGGTGTGATTCTGCTTTGGTATGCACGTGTGTCCTGTTTTTTTGCTTGATAATTGGGTCTTTCTATTGTTCTTCTTGGAATTTTCTTGTGTTTTCCTACTTTGGGTGTTTCCTTTGGCATTTTCTCTTTCTGTATTTTGGACAAATGGGTTGAACAGATATGCAATGTGAGACAATTGCCTTCGTCTTTTGGGATAATAAGGTTTTTTATTTGTAAATATGAGAGCTCAAGTGCCATTCAGCATTATTATTGAAACTTATTTTTGGAAAATACTGTTATTATTGTAATATTTTCGGGATATTGTAATTTTCTAAAACATGCATGCAATTTTCTGTGTTAATTGAGGGTCATTGTTAAACATTTCACCTGTAAAGATGTGGATTCTTGATAGTACTGGGTTATTGTTATAAAATCTGATGCCATCATATAATATTTTATTGTAATTTGTTCTTTGTAAATGAGTGTCAACGTTAGATATTAAGCTTTCCTTTACACATTACTGTCGCAGTCGAAATTTGATTTCAGCTAATTTCTTCGAGGTCTTATTCTGCGTTTGGAGTGTTATGCAGTGCGAGAAGATGTCTCTGGCCAGGATATTGGACCAATCTATGTAACCTTCGGATGAAACTGTTCCTGCCATCGTTATTTCAAGATGCCATTTGTAATAATGTTGTGGAAATTGTACAAAGAAAACCCACTCGATGTATTCTACACTTAAGTATTTGTTTATGTTCTTGGCATGACATATTTTGGTGGTTATGGTGCTGATGAAAACTGAAATGAACTTTTAATTAAGTATTTCACATTCGGAAGCTACTGTGTTTGTGATAATTGGCAAAAACTTTTCTATGCTTTAAGATTTGCTTGATTATGCATGTTGATACACTTGTACCATTTACGTCGTCTCTGTTCTGCGAACCATCGACAAGTTTGGGGCCCGGGAGTCTGTGCCGTTACTTTGGCACTAATCTCTGATTGAACGTACAATTTTTACTTTGGCATAAACTTTTGAATCGAGCGGCGGAGTTAGTTGTGGCTGGCCTCGATAGGTAGCATATCTTGTCGGTGCTGCCTTGGACTGGGATTGTAGTTTCTCCCTCTGTCCGATAGGAAGAGCTATGTTCTAGCGACAAGTATTTCTCTATCTCGATGTTGACTTTAATGGTTTTGGAAGGCTGGGATTTTCGAGACATGTATGATTCTCGTAATGAGCTTGTTAGGCCAGTCATCATGGATCTACGTGGTTTTATAAATACATAAGAAGTATACTGAAGTTCTACTGTATGTGAAAATGTTGAATGATATTATCCCTCTTCGTCAAGTTATTGACTGGTTACCTATTGTAACCTTACTGGAGATAAACGTCTGGATATGCTTCGTATATTATGGAATTAAGGTAGGCTATTTTGTCATCGTAAGTACTTGTGACTGTATCGTCTGGCAAGGTAAATGTATTTATTTTGTATTTTCCTACGTTGCATGACAGGGCCTTTCAAGGTTATACATTCAAACTTAATGTCATCCTCGGGTATTCACTCTGGTAGGCTAACTGACACTCATATTTTCTTTGCGTAATTAATGATTTGTTTTCTGTTTTCTGTTTATTGTAAAAATGCATTTTAATTACAAGTAGTATGCCTTATGGTCTGTGGAAAATTTATTAATGTAGGATTTATTTTGATATCGATAGCCCTAGTACGGTGATCGTTTTTCTTCTGTTTTTTCATGATGGCTACTGTCGTATTGTTTTTAACTATGTGCGATCATCTGTTGTTAATAAAAAGAGATTTCTGATAGCCATTGAGGTGAAAACACGTAAATTGGATTAGCTCCGTATATTTTGTGTTTTGAAGACATTAATTCTTCAGTTTTAGGCAACGTATTACATTGGATATTATAACAAGCGTAGGCCTAACTTTGTGACATGTACTGTCTCGAGAATTAATTAATTATATATTTGTGTGGAAATGCATGAAATACTGTATGATGCATTATGCAGGTGCATTATGAAACTATTGAATATTTAATTCGTCATCCTCTTAATTATTTGGCTTGGATTCTCATAATGACAACAGATGATAGTTTGAAAGCAACACTTATTTACTTCATCATAACAACTTGGCTGGATTGCTAAAATATGTATTACAGTCAACTGGAAGGAACAAATATTTGATGTCAGAATCCACATCTTGATTAGTAAGTGTTTTGTTAATTTGTATGCATGTTTATTGTGAATATATTATGATTTTACCCGATCACCTTAGTATTATTTCTGGGTTCCGGGGTTCGAAGATGGTCTCAGACAATTGCCCTCTGAGTATGAATTCACTATGGTCCAGTACCTTCCCTCCCAAGGCCTTTACTTTACTACGGGGTTAGTAACTATGGTTATTAAATACGTTAAAAAGTGTAAATTTGTTAACTAGTTGGGCGCTACGCTTCTGCTAGCGCCAATGCCTTGCTCAACACGCTGCAATACTCAGTGCCCCGGCTACTACACGGCCTCAGTGAGTCTCCGTGCTATTTTTACACTTGAACCAATAAATGTTTTTCAATTTATTAAACAAAATGTTTGCCAGGATAAGTGTGGACAACACTTCGAATTTTGCTAACCTTTACTGTAACTGTCGCTAAAGGGGAACGAAGTTTCAGTAAATTAAAACTTATTACGGTCAATCATGTGCCAGGACAGACTGAGACATTATGGCAATTTTATCTATAAAAATAGTATTGCCCAGGACTTGAGTAATTAAGAATTAATTTTAAATAAGTAGTTCCGTGAAGAACTATACAGCCATTTTCATATATCCTACTGTCACTATGAACATACAAAATTTCAGTTTGATTGCTGTAATGGAATCGTAGATATTGAGAACCAACTAAATATTTCGGATGGTCACCATGTTGGATTTTATATATGTAGGTCCCAGAGTTATGTACTCTTACATGAAGATTATTGTGTACGTGTAGCATTCAAATTTCAATCGCATGATTAGGACACAAGAAGTAACAAGGAGATTTTAAAATTTCGCACAGCCGCCATCTTGCGGTTATGGACTCAATTGAAATAAATTAGATGCCAGTGAATTAACATACGTATAAGGATTTACTGTACCAAGTTTCACTGCACTAGGATGGTTAAATTGCGAGAATCGTCCATGTGAATATTTATATTTCGCGTCGCCGCCATGTTGGATTTGTGATCACCAGGTTATTTAAAGTCCTATAGGTGAACTTATGTTCATAGCCCCTATGAAAATAAAGAAATTCAGTTTGATTGCTATAATAGATTCGTAGACATTCAGAGCCGTCTAAATATTTCGGATGGTCGCCATGTAGGATTGTTAAATGTATAGGCCATAGAGTCATGTACCATTAAAAGAAAATTATTGCGTAGGTTCATTATTCTAACATTCACTTCGATCGTATGATTACGACACAAGGAATAAAAACTTAATTTAAAAATACGCACAGCCACCATTTTGAGGTTATGTAAACAATTGAACAAAATTGGATACCAGTGCATTACAATGTGTATAAACATTTTCTGTACCAGATTTCATTGCGTTTGGAACATTAAATCGCGAGAAAGGTCTATTAAAATGTTTAATTCGCTTGGCCGCCATGTTCGTTTTGCAGTTAACCGGTTTTTGAAAGTCCTACATATGAACTTCCAATAGTGCCGTTTATCTCCGTACAAAATTTCAGGGTGATACCGCTAATAGTTTCAGAGATATGGAATGCCGGTGAAATATTTCGTACATCCGCCATCTTGAGGTTATGAAACCAATTGATCGAAGTTCGATGTCGGTGCATTACAATGTGTATAAACATATACTGTACCAAGCTTTATTGCGTTTGATTGGTTAAATCGCGAGAAACGTCTATTTAAAAGTCGCAAATTCGCGTGGGCGCCATGTTGGTTTTGTAGTTACCAGATTTTCAATAGTCACATAGGTGAACTTCTAGTAGTTCCCTTTATCATCGTAAAAAAATCCAGGGTGATATCGGGAATAGTTTCGGAGATATTGAATGCTGGTGAAATATTTCGCACAGCCGCCATGTTGGATTGGTGAGACGTAACAAAATTTGAAGGGCACGGTCGGGGTAGCCCGGAATAGTGCTATGAACTTACCGAGTTCCATCGAAATAGCTCCAGCCGTATAGAAGTTATTAGGGGGGACACACGCACCACTCACACGCACACACAGGCACACGGACAAAAGGTGATCTCATAAGGCTATTTTCTCAAAATTGAAAATAGGCTAAAAATGCAAGCAATTTAGTTTTAGTTTTTTTTTCTTTATTGTTTGTTACAAATTTAAATTAATTTACGATGTAAATTTGACGTATGCCTGATGTGAGCGTTGTCAGCAGTTGAAATAAACTTTTCCAATTTTGTTTTTACTGTCATTGTTTTTCACCCACACTACTACTTTACTAATCTTTCGGAGGCGTGAGTTAAAATAATGTTAAAAATGTGTTATCTTTAGTCTCATTCTAGTCTCCACAGCGTGGGGGGGGGGGGGCGCAATGAGATCTCGTACCCCCTGAAAACCTTGCTTGGGCCGTGTCTGCATCTGTCGTCCAAAACCTCCCTCTTTACAGGAATGTGATGTGAATCAACCAAGAATACGAGCTGAATTCTTGTTTGAAACTCATTGTTTGTATTGTACCCGTGAGTGCTTTAACTACATCAAATGCAGCAATGCTACAAAGGAAGAATAGAAGAGCGTCACAACTATACAATTCATCAACAGCGTATGGAAAACTGCACTAGAGCGAAACTGTGAGTGGGGAAATGACGTACCGTACTACATAGACTGAGGGGTAGCTTGTAGCGGCGGGGCAAAATACCACCAATAATGCTTAAGTACTTCCCAAAGAAAAGGATCTAAAACCTGGAGAAGGTGGCAAGAGAGGAAGGAACAGGGTTGATGATGGAAGAGATGCTGCATTTGAACATTTCTGCCACACTGGGGAAAGTAGGCCTAACGATGAGTGCCGGTACTCAATCAAACAAATACAAGATAGGTTTGCTATTTTGCATCCAACAGTTGAGCCCTATACTCATATTTATCTGAAAAGAGAAATTGTAAATCATTTTGGAGATCCTAGGTTTGTATCAGATATTCCAGAGAAGGATTCAGTAATTTGTTTTAAGGAAACAGCTTCACACTTCTTGAATGACGAATGGTACAGAAGCCGTTGCTTTGATGGAGAGGAAGAAGAGGTAAGAATCTTGAATAATAATAATAATAATGTTATTGGTTTTACGTCCCTTTTAACTACCGAGGCTTCTAGAGACGTAGGGGTGCCAGAATTGTGCCCTGAAGTGGATCTTTAACGTACACGTAAATCTACTGCCACGGCTACTTCGCATTTGCGCACCCTCAAATGCCAGCTGACTGCGCAAGGATTCGAACCTGCAACCATGGGCACAGCAAGCGAGAACGGAGAATCCTGAAAAGAGAAGCCAAATCATTCAACAAAATATCGAAGCTCAAGCATATGAATGCCCTCTGTTTCCCAGGCTAATGGCAATGAACAACTCGTTGATGAAGTGATACCTGGGATCACACTGATCTACTGGTCCTCTTGGTTGCCGTTGCACAGGGTGAACACAATCTGAAAATGATTTGCCTCGAAAAGGTAAAACCCCACACAAGATTCACGATATACGTAGCATTCAAGCCCAAATAGGAGATATGAACGGCGTACTTCTACCACTGAATGCTTTCACCGGCTGTGACAATGATATGAAATGTGGAAAAATACACCTTGAAAAATGTTGCAACAAGCATGAAGCTAAAGAAAAGTCTTCCGGTCTTCAATTACCCCTCCGAATCCCTATACACCCCTGAAAATGATGGTCAAGCTTTATTTGTAGTAACATACAAAGAGAAAACGCTCTTGTGACATTCAAGGTTTCGCTAAACCACCAAGCTTACGAGATACATGAAAACATCGAAGGAAAATAGCGTATTACCCCCTTCCACCGGGTGAGTTAGCCGTGGTCGTTACGGCATGACTGCTGGCAGTCGCTCACATCCGGGAGGCGAGGAGGTTCGAATCCCCCCGCCAGCAATCTTGATGATGGTCTCCTGTGGTTTCCCATCTTCCTTCCAGGCAAATGCCGGGGTTGGTCCCTAACTATAGGCCACAGCCGCTACCTTCCAACGCCTCGTCCTTCTGCTCTCTGTTCTCTTTTCTTTTCTTTTCAAAGAGAGAGAGAAATTAATTACATATCTTGAACAAGATATTGCGAATCTACTTCCGACAAGATAGTCAAAAAAAAAAAATGTCCGACCTGCAGAGAGAAACACCTCTGCCTGCTCATGCTATATGTTCTGCCCTTTTCGCGCCTAATTCTCAGGCTCCGACAACTGTTGTCAGGGTCATGTACGGTTCCTAAAATGTTAATCTACTCATAAGCTTAGGGGAAAATACAGGAGTTAGTATTCTATGAATAAGCACACACCGCCTTTTACAAAACAATAACATTTACTAAAAAAAACTTTCTAATAACACACATAGCTAATATAAACACAAGAACATTAAACCCAAGAAACCAATAATCACGATAATAATAAAACTGATAATAAACAGAAAATAACGAAGAAAAATAGAAATAAATAATAATAACAATTTCAGGGAAATATTTTCTAACATAAAGGTTCTTGTGGGAGAAAAGAAAGAACGCAGGGGAAGAAGATGGACAGCAGGGAGAAAGGCGTAACACTGAAAGAATGAAGGAAGTGTGGAGGAAGAGAAAGGAAGAAAGAACTATGAGAAGGAAATCAAATTATATTTGCGTGGTCCTTTGTTTTGGCCGGTTCGCATAATGTAATGAAATAAAAACACGATAATAACAAAATAAAAAGGAAACCGATATAAACCTTCCAGGAGATTTCAAAAAAGGTTCACTTAACGGGACAAAAAGCTGTTCTAAAACTAAAAGTCCGTAAGAGAGTCTGTAAGGTCCATCAGCTGAGCCCAGATCCACAGATCTCACAAGATAATAAGAGGGTCTGTAAGGTCCATCAGCTACGCTCAGATCCACAGATCTCACAAGATAATAAGGGAGTCTGTAAGGTCCATCAGCTGAGCCCAGATCCACAGATCTCACAAGATAATAAGAGGGTCTGTAAGGTCCATCAGCTGAGCCCAGATCCACAGATCTCACAAGATAATAAGGGAGTCTGTAAGGTCCATCAGCTGAGCCCAGATCCACAGATCTCACAAGATAATAAGAGAGACTGTAAGGTCCATCAGCTGAGCCCAGATCCACAGATCTCACAAGATAATAAGAGGGTCTGTAAGGTCCATCAGCTACGCTCAGATCCACAGATCTCACAAGATAATGAGGGAGTCTGTAAGGTCCATCAGCTGAGCCCAGATCCACAGATCTCACAAGATAATAAGAGAGACTGTAAGGTCCATCAGCTGAGCCCAGATCCACAGATCCCACAAGATAATAAGAGAGTCTGCAAGGTCCATCAGCTGAGCCCAGATCCACAGATCTCACAAGATAATAAGAGGGTCTGTAAGGTCCATCAGCTACGCTCAGATCCACAGATCTCACAAGATAATAAGGGAGTCTGTAAGGTCCATCAGCTGAGCCCAGATCCACAGATCTCACAAGATAATAAGAGGGTCTGTAAGGTCCATCAGCTGAGCCCAGATCCACAGATCTCACAAGATAATAAGGGAGTCTGCAAGGTCCTTCAGCTGAGCCCAGATCCACAGATGTCACAAGATAATAAGAGAGTCTGTAAGGTCCATCAGCTGAGCCCAGATCCACAGATGTAACAAGATAATAAGAGAGTCTGTAAGGTCCGTCAGCTGAGCCCAGATCCACAGATCCCACAAGATAATAAGAGAGTCTGCAAGGTCCATCAGCTGAGCCCAGATCCACAGATCTCACAAGATAATAAGACGGTCTGTAAGGTCCATCAGCTGAGCTCAGATCCACAGATCTCACAAGATAATAAGGGAGTCTGTAAGGTCCATCAGCTGAGCCCAGATCCACAGATCTCACAAGATAATAAGAGAGACTGTAAGGTCCATCAGCTGAGCCCAGATCCACAGATGCCACAAGATAATAAGAGAGTCTGTAAGGTCCATCAGCTGAGCCCAGATCCACAGATCTCACAAGATAATAAGAGAGTCTGTAAGGTCCATCAGCTGAGCCCAGATCCACAGATCTCACAAGATAATGAGGGAGTCTGTAAGGTCCATCAGCTGAGCCCAGATCCACAGATCCCACAAGATAATAAGAGAGTATGTAAGGTCCATCAGCTGAGCCCAGATCCACAGATCCCACAAGATTATAAGAGAGTCTGCAAGGTCCATCAGCTGAGCCCAGATCCACAGATCTCACAAGATAATAAGAGGGTCTGTAAGGTCCATCAGCTGAGCTCAGATCCACAGATCTCACAAGATAATAAGGGAGTCTGTAAGGTCCAACAGCTGAGCCCAGATCCACAGATCTCACAAGATAATAAGAGAGTCTGTAAGGTCCATCAGCTGAGCCCAGATCCACAGATCTTACAAGATAATAAGAGAGTCTTTAAGGTCCATCAGCTGAGCCCAGATCCACAGATCTCACAAGATAATAAGAGAGTCTGTAAGGTCCATCAGCTGAGTCCAGATCCACAGATGTCACAAGATAATAAGAGAGTCTGTAAGGTCCATCGGCTGAGCCCAGATTCACAGATCTCACAAGATAATAAGAGAGTCTCTAAGGTCCATCAGCTGAGCCCAGATCCACAGATCTCACAAGATAATAAGAGAGTCTGTAAGGTCCATCAGTTGAGCCCAGATCCACAGATCTCACAAGATAATAAGAGAGTCTGTAAGGTCCATCAGCTGAGCCCAGATCCACAGATGTCACAAGTTAATAAGAGAGTCCGTAAGGTCCATCAGCTGAGCCCACATCCACAGATCTCACAAGATAATAAGAGAGTCTGTAAGGTCCATCAGCTGAGCCCAGATCCACAGATCCCACAAGATAATAAGAGAGACTGTAAGGTCCATCAGCTGAGCCCAGATCCACAGATCCCACAAGATAATAAGAGAGTCTGTAAGGTCCATCAGCTGAGCCCAGATCCACAGATCTCACAAGATAATAAGAGAGTCTGTAAGGTCCATCAGCTGAGCCCAGATCCACAGATGTCACAAGATAATAAGAGAGTCCGTAAGGTCCATCAGCTGAGCCCAGATCCACAGATCTCACAAGATAATAAGAGAGTCTGTTAGGTCCATCAGCTGAGCCCAGATCCACAGATCTCACAAGATAATAAGAGAGTCTGTAAGGTCCATCAGCTGAGCCCAGATCCACAGATCTCACAAGATAATAAGAGAGTCTGTAAGGTCCATCAGTTGAGCCCAGATCCACAGATCTCACAAGATAATAAGAGAGTCTGTAAGGTCCATCAGCTGAGCCCAGATCCACAGATCTCACAAGATAATAAGAGAGTCTCTAAGGTCCATCAGCTGAGCCCAGATCTCACAAGATAATAAGAGAGTCAGTAAGGTCCATCAGCTGAGCCCAGATCCACAGATCTCACAAGATAATAAGAGAGACTGTAAGGTCCATCAGCTGAGCCCAGATCCACAGATCCCACAAGATAATAAGAGAGACTGTAAGGTCCATCAGCTGAGTCCAGATCCACAGATCTCACAAGATAATAAGAGAGTCTGTAAGATCCGTCAGCTGAGCCCAGATCCACAGATCCCACAAGATAATAAGAGAGTCTGTAAGGTCCATCAGCTGAGCCCAGAGCCACAGATCTCACAAGATATTAAGAGAGTCTGTAAGGTCCATCAGCTAAGCCCAGATCCACAGATCCCACAAGATAATAAGAGAGTCTGTAAAGTCCATCAGCTGAGCCCTGATCCACAGATCTCACAAGATAATAAGAGAGTCCATCAGCTGAGCCCAGATCCACAGGTCTCACAAGATAAAAAGAGAGTCTGTAAAGTCCATCAGCTGAGCCCAGTTCCACAGATCACACAAGATAATAAGAGAGTCTGTAAGGTCCATCAGCTGAGCCCAGATCCACAGATCTCACAAGATAATAAGAGAGACTGTAAGGTCCATCAGCTGAGCCCAGATCCACAGATCCCACAAGATAATAAGAGAGTCTGTAAGGTCCATCAGCTGAGCCCAGATACACAGATCTCACAAGATAATAAGAGAGTCTGTAAGGTCCATCAGCTGAGCCCAGACCCACAGATGTCACAAGATAATAAGAGAGTCCGTAAGGTCCATCAGCTGAGCCCAGATCCACAGATCTCACAAGATAATAAGAGAGTCTGTAAGGTCCATTAGCTGAGCCCAGATCCACAGATCTCACAAGATAATAAGAGAGTCTGTATGGTCCATCAGCTGAGCTCAGATCCACAGATCTCACAAGATAATAAGAGAGACTGTAAGGTCCATCAGCTGAGCCCAGATCCACAGATCTCACAAGATAATAAGAGAGTCAGTAAGGTCCATCAGCTGAGCCCAGATCCACAGATCTCACAAGATAATAAGAGAGACTGTAAGGTTCATCAGCTGAGCCCTGATCCACAGATCCCACAAGATAATAAGAGAGACTGTAAGGTCCATCAGCTGAGTCCAGATCCACAGATCTCTCAAGATAATAAGAGAGTCTGTAAGGTCCGTCAGCTGAGCCCAGATCCACAGATCCCACAAGATAATAAGAGAGTCTGTAAGGTCCATCAGCTGAGCCCAGATCCACAGATCTCACAAGATAATAAGAGAGTCTGTAAGGTCCATCATCTGAGCCCAGATCCACAGATCCCACAAGATAATAAGAGAGTCTGTAAAGTCCATCAGCTGAGCCCTGATCCACAGATCTCACAAGATAATAAGAGAGTCCATCAGCTGAGCCCAGATCCACAGGTCTCACAAGATAATAAGAGAGTCTGTAAGGTCCATCCGCTGAGCCCAGATCCACAGATCTCACAAGATAATAAGAGAGTCTGTAAGGTCCATCAGCTGAGCCCAGATCCACAGATCCCACAAGATAATAAGAGAGTCTGTAAGGTTCATCAGCTGAGCCCAGATCCACAGATCCCACAAAATAATAAGAGAGTCTGTAAGGTCCATCAGCTGAGCCCAGATCCACAGATCCCACAATATAATAACAGAGTCTGTAAGGTCCATCAGCTGAGCCCAGATCCACAGATCCCACAAGATAATAAGAGAGACTGTAAGGTCCATCAGCTGAGCCCAGATCCACAGATCCCACAAGATAATAAGAGAGTCTGTAAGGTCCATCAGCTGAGCCCAGATCCACAGATCTCACAAGATAATAAGAGAGTCTGTAAGGTTCATCAGCTGAGCCCAGATCCACAGATGTCACAAGATAATAAGAGAGTCCGTAAGGTCCATCAGCTGAGCCCAGATCCACAGATCTCACAAGATAATAAGAGAGTCTGTTAGGTCCATCAGCTGAGCCCAGATCCACAGATCTCACAAGATAATAAGAGAGTCTGTAAGGTCCATCAGCTGAGCCCAGATCCACAGATCTCACAAGATAATAAGAGAGTCCGTAAGGTCCATCAGTTGAGCCCAGATCCACAGATCTCACAAGATAATAAGAGAGTCTGTAAGGTCCATCAGCTGAGCCCAGATCCACAGATCTCACAAGATAATAAGAGACTCTCTATAGTCCATCAGCTGAGCCCAGATCTCACAAGATAATAAGACAGTCAGTAAGGTCCATCAGCTGAGCCCAGATCCACAGATCCCACAAGATAATAAGAGAGACTGTAAGGTCCATCAGCTGAGCCCAGATCCACAGATCCCACAAGGTAATAAGAGAGTCTGTAAGGACCATCAGCTGAGCCAAGATCCACAGATCCCACAAGATAAAAAGAGAGTCTGTAAGGTCCATCAGCTGAGCCCAGATCCACTGATCCCACAATATAATAAGAGAGTCTGTAAGGTCCATCAGCTGAGCCCAGATCCACTGATCTCACAAGATAATAAGAGTGTCTGTAAGGTCCATCAGCTGAGCCCAGATCCACAGATCTCACTAGATAATAAGAGAGACTGTAAGGTCCATCAGCTGAGCCCAGATCCACAGATCCCTCAAGATAGTAAGAGAGACTGTAAGGTCCATCAGCTGAGTCCAGATCCACAGATCTCACAAAATAATAAGAGAGTCTGTAAGGTCCGTCAGCTGAGCTCAGATCCACAGATCCCACAAGATAATAAGAGAGTCTGTAAGGTCCATCAGCTGAGCCCCGATCCACAGATCTCAAAAGATAATAAGAGAGTCTGTAAGGTCCATCAGCTGAGCCCAGATCCACAGATCCCACAAGATAATAAGAGAGTCTGTAAAGTCCATCAGCTGAGCCCTGATCCACAGATCTCACAAGATAATAAGAGAGTCCATCAGCTGAGCCCAGATCCACAGGTCTCACAAGATAATAAGAGAGTCTGTAAGGTCCATCAGCAGAGCCCCGATCCACAGATCTCACAAGATAATAAGAGAGTCTGTAAGGTCCATCAGCTGAGCCCAGATTCACAGATCTCACAAGATAATAAGAGAGTCTGTAAGGTCCATCAGCTGAGCCCAGATCCACAGATCTCACAAGATAATAAGAGAGACTGTAAGGTCCATCAGCTGAGCCCAGATCCACAGATCCCACAAGATAATAAGAGAGTCTGTAAGGTCCATCTGCTGAGCCCAGATCCACAGATCTCACAAGATAATAAGAGAGTCTGTAAGGTCCATCAGCTGAGCCCAGATCCACAGATGTCACAAGTTAATAAGAGAGTCCGTAAGGTCCATCAGCTGAGCCCACATCCACAGATCTCACAAGATAATAAGAGAGTCTGTAAGGTCCATCAGCTGAGCCCAGATCCACAGATCTCACAAGATAATAAGAGAGTCTGTAAGGTCCATCACCTGAGCCCAGATCCACAGATCTCACAAGATAATAAGAGAGTCTGTATGGTCCATCAGTTGAGCACAGATCTCACAAGATAATAAGAGAGATTGTAAGGTCCATCAGTTGAGCCCAGATCCACAGATCTCACAAGATAATAAGAGAGTCTGTAAGGTCCATCAGCTGAGCCCAGATCCACAGATCTCACAAGATAATAAGAGAGTCTGTAAGGTCCATCAGCTGAGCCCAGATCCACAGATCTCACAAGATAATAAGAGAGTCAGTAAGGTCCATCAGCTGAGCCCAGATCCACAGATCTCACAAGATAATAAGAGAGACTGTAAGGTCCATCAGCTGAGCCCAGATCCACAGATCCCACAAGATAATAAGAGAGACTGTCAGGTCCATCAGCTGAGTCCAGATCCACAGATCTCACAAGATAATAAGAGAGTCTGTAAGATCCGTCAGCTGAGCCCAGATCCACAGATCCCACAAGATAATAAGAGAGTCTGTAAGGTCCATCAGCTGAGCCCAGATCCACAGATCTCACAAGATAATAAGAGAGTCTGTAAGGTCCATCAGCTGAGCCCAGATCCACAGATCCCACAAGATAATAAGAGAGTCTGTAAAGTCCATCAGCTGAGCCCTGATCCACAGATCTCACAAGATAATAAGAGAGTCCATCAGCTGAGCCCAGATCCACAGGTCTCACAAGATAAAAAGAGAGTCTGTAAGGTCCATCAGCTGAGCCCAGATCCACAGATCTCACAAGATAATAAGAGAGTCTGTAAGGTCCATCAGCTGAGCCCAGATCCACAGATATCACAAGATAATAAGAGAGACTGTAAGGTCCATCAGCTGAGCCCAGATCCACAGATCCCACAAGATAATAAGAGAGTCTGTAAGGTCCATCAGCTGACCCCAGATCCACAGATCTAACAAGATAATAAGAGAGTCTGTAAGGTCCATCAGCTGAGCCCAGATCCACAGATGTAACAAGATAATAAGAGAGTCCGTAAGGTCCATCAGCTGAGCCCAGATCCACAGATCTCACAAGATAATAAGAGAGTCTGTAAGGTCCATCAGCTGAGCCCAGATCCACAGATCCCACAAGATAATAAGAGAGACTGTCAGGTCCATCAGCTGAGTCCAGATCCACAGATCTCACAAGATAATAAGAGAGTCTGTAAGATCCGTCAGCTGAGCCCAGATCCACAGATCCCACAAGATAATAAGAGAGTCTGTAAGGTCCATCAGCTGAGCCCAGATCCACAGATCTCACAAGATAATAAGAGAGTCTGTAAGGTCCATCAGCTGAGCCCAGATCCACAGATCCCACAAGATAATAAGAGAGTCTGTAAAGTCCATCAGCTGAGCCCTGATCCACAGATCTCACAAGATAATAAGAGAGTACATCAGCTGAGCCCAGATCCACAGGTCTCACAAGATAAAAAGAGAGTCTGTAAGGTCCATCAGCTGAGCCCAGATCCACAGATCTCACAAGATAATAAGAGAGTCTGTAAGGTCCATCAGCTGAGCCCAGATCCACAGATATCACAAGATAATAAGAGAGACTGTAAGGTCCATCAGCTGAGCCCAGATCCACAGATCCCACAAGATAATAAGAGAGTCTGTAAGGTCCATCAGCTGACCCCAGATCCACAGATCTAACAAGATAATAAGAGAGTCTGTAAGGTCCATCAGCTGAGCCCAGATCCACAGATGTAACAAGATAATAAGAGAGTCCGTAAGGTCCATCAGCTGAGCCCAGATCCACAGATCTCACAAGATAATAAGAGAGTCTGTAAGGTCCATCAGCTGAGCCCAGATCCACAGATTTCACAAGATAATAAGAGAGTCTGTAAGGTCCATCAGCTGAGCCCAGATCCACAGATCTCACAAGATAATAAGAGAGTCTGTATGGTCCATCAGCTGAGCTCAGATCCACAGATCTCACAAGATAATAAAAGAGACTGTAAGGTCCATCAGTTGAGCCCAGATCCACAGATCTCACAAGATAATAAGAGAGTGTGTAAGTTCCATCAGCTGAGCCCAGATCCACAGATCTCACAAGATAATAAGAGAGTCTCTAAGGTCCATCAGCTGAGCCCAGATCCACAGATCTCACAAGATAATAAGAGAGTCAGTAAGGTCCATCAGCTGAGCCCAGATCCACAGATCTCACAAGATAATAAGAGAGACTGTAAGGTCCATCAGCTGAGCCCTGATCCACAGATCCCACAAGATAATAAGAGAGACTGTAAGGTCCATCAGCTGAGTCCAGATCCACAGATCTCACAAGATAATAAGAGAGTCTGTAAGGTCCGTCAGCTGAGCCCAGATCCACAGATCCCACAAGATAATAAGAGAGTCTGTAAGGTCCACCAGCTGAGCCCAGATCCACAGATCTCACAAGATAATAAGAGAGTCTGTAAGGTCCATCAGCTGAGCCCAGATCCACAGATCTAACAAGATAATAAGAGAGTTTGTAAAGTCCATCAGCTGAGCCCTGATCCACAGATCTCACAAGATAATAAGAGAGTCCATCAGCTGAGCCCAGATCCACAGGTCTCAAAAGATAATAAGAGAGTCTGTAAGGTCCATCAGCAGAGCCCCGATCCACAGATCTCACAAGATAATAAGAGAGTCTGTAAGGTCCATCAGCTGAGCCCAGATCCACAGATCCCACAAGATAATAAGAGAGTCTGTAAGGTTCATCAGCTGAGCCCAGATCCACAGATCCCTCAAGATAATAAGAGAGTCTGTAAGGTCCATCAGCTGAGCCCAGATCCACAGATCCCACTATATAATAAGAGAGTCTGTAAGGTCCATCAGCTGAGCCCAGATCCACAGATCCCACAAGATAATAAGAGAGACTGTAAGGTCCATCAGATGAGCCCAGATCCACAGATCCCACAAGATAAGAAGAGAGTCTGTAAGGTCCATCAGCTGAGCCCAGATCCACAGATCTCACAAGATAATAAGAGAGTCTGTAAGGTCCATCAGCTGAGCCCAGATCCACAGATCGCACAAGATAATAAGAGAGTCTGTAAAGTCCATCAGCTGAGCCCTGATCCACAGATCTCACAAGATAATAAGAGAGTCCATCAGCTGAGCCCAGATCCACAGGTCTCACAAGATAATAAGAGTGTCTGTAAGGTCCATCCGCTGAGCCCAGATCCACAGATCTCACAAGATAATAAGAGAGTCTGTAAGGTCCATCAGCTGAGCCCAGATCCACAGATCCCACAAGATAATAAGAGAGTCTGTAAGGTTCATCAGCTGATTTCAGATCCACAGATCCCACAAGATAATAAGAGAGTCTGTAAGGTCCATCAGCTGAGCCCAGATCCACAGATCCCACAATATAATAAGAGAGTCTGTAAGGTCCATCAGCTGAGCCCAGATCCACAGATCCCACAAGATAATAAGAGAGACTGTAAGGTCCATCAGCTGAGCCCAGATCCACAGATCCCACAAGATAAAAAGAGAGTCTGTAAGGTCCATCAACTGAGCCCAGATCCACAGATCTCACAAGATAATAAGAGAGTCTGTAAGGTCCATCAGCTGAGCCCAGATCCACAGATGTCACAAGATAATAAGAGAGTCCGTAAGGTCCATCAGCTGAGCCCAGATCCACAGATCTCACAAGATAATAAGAGAGTCTGTATGGTCCATCAGCTGAGCTCAGATCCACAGATCTCACAAGATAATAAGAGAGACTGTAAGGTCCATCAGTTGAGCCCAGATCCACAGATCTCACAAGATAATAAGAGAGTGTGTAAGTTCCATCAGCTGAGCCCAGATCCACAGATCTCACAAGATAATAAGAGAGTCTCTAAGGTCCATCAGCTGAGCCCAGATCCACAGATCTCACAAGATAATAAGAGAGTCAGTAAGGTCCATCAGCTGAGCCCAGATCCACAGATCTCACAAGATAATAAGAGAGACTGTAAGGTCCATCAGCTGAGCCCAGATCCGCAGATCCCACAAGATAATAAGAGAGTCTGTAAGGTCCATCAGCTGAGCCCAGATCCACAGATCTCACAAGATAATAAAAGAGACTGTAAGGTCCATCAGTTGAGCCCAGATCCACAGATCTCACAAGATAATAAGAGAGTGTGTAAGTTCCATCAGCTGAGCCCAGATCCACAGATCTCACAAGATAATAAGAGAGTCTCTAAGGTCCATCAGCTGAGCCCAGATCCACAGATCTCACAAGATAATAAGAGAGTCAGTAAGGTCCATCAGCTGAGCCCAGATCCACAAATCTCACAAGATAATAAGAGAGACTGTAAGGTCCATCAGCTGAGCCCTGATCCACAGATCCCACAAGATAATAAGAGAGACTGTAAGGTCCATCAGCTGAGTCCAGATCCACAGATCTCACAAGATAATAAGAGAGTCTGTAAGGTCCGTCAGCTGAGCCCAGATCCACAGATCCCACAAGATAATAAGAGAGTCTGTAAGGTCCACCAGCTGAGCCCAGATCCACAGATCTCACAAGATAATAAGAGAGTCTGTAAGGTCCATCAGCTGAGCCCAGATCCACAGATCTAACAAGATAATAAGAGAGTTTGTAAAGTCCATCAGCTGAGCCCTGATCCACAGATCTCACAAGATAATAAGAGAGTCCATCAGCTGAGCCCAGATCCACAGGTCTCAAAAGATAATAAGAGAGTCTGTAAGGTCCATCAGCAGAGCCCCGATCCACAGATCTCACAAGATAATAAGAGAGTCTGTAAGGTCCATCAGCTGAGCCCAGATCCACAGATCCCACAAGATAATAAGAGAGTCTGTAAGGTTCATCAGCTGAGCCCAGATCCACAGATCCCTCAAGATAATAAGAGAGTCTGTAAGTTCCATCAGCTGAGCCCAGATCCACAGATCCCACTATATAATAAGAGAGTCTGTAAGGTCCATCAGCTGAGCCCAGATCCACAGATCCCACAAGATAATAAGAGAGACTGTAAGGTCCATCAGATGAGCCCAGATCCACAGATCCCACAAGATAAGAAGAGAGTCTGTAAGGTCCATCAGCTGAGCCCAGATCCACAGATCTCACAAGATAATAAGAGAGTCTGTAAGGTCCATCAGCTGAGCCCAGATCCACAGATCGCACAAGATAATAAGAGAGTCTGTAAAGTCCATCAGCTGAGCCCTGATCCACAGATCTCACAAGATAATAAGAGAGTCCATCAGCTGAGCCCAGATCCACAGGTCTCACAAGATAATAAGAGTGTCTGTAAGGTCCATCCGCTGAGCCCAGATCCACAGATCTCACAAGATAATAAGAGAGTCTGTAAGGTCCATCAGCTGAGCCCAGATCCACAGATCCCACAAGATAATAAGAGAGTCTGTAAGGTTCATCAGCTGATTTCAGATCCACAGATCCCACAAGATAATAAGAGAGTCTGTAAGGTCCATCAGCTGAGCCCAGATCCACAGATCCCACAATATAATAAGAGAGTCTGTAAGGTCCATCAGCTGAGCCCAGATCCACAGATCCCACAAGATAATAAGAGAGACTGTAAGGTCCATCAGCTGAGCCCAGATCCACAGATCCCACAAGATAAAAAGAGAGTCTGTAAGGTCCATCAACTGAGCCCAGATCCACAGATCTCACAAGATAATAAGAGAGTCTGTAAGGTCCATCAGCTGAGCCCAGATCCACAGATGTCACAAGATAATAAGAGAGTCCGTAAGGTCCATCAGCTGAGCCCAGATCCACAGATCTCACAAGATAATAAGAGAGTCTGTTAGGTCCATCAGCTGAGCCCAGATCCACAGATCTCACAAGATAATAAGAGAGTCTGTAAGGTCCATCAGCTGAGCCCAGATCCACAGATCTCACAAGATAATAAGAGAGTCTGTAAGGTCCATCAGTTGAGCTCAGATCCACAGATCTCACAAGATAATAAGAGAGTCTGTAAGGTCCATCAGCTGAGCCCAGATCCACAGATCTCACAAGTTAATAAGAGAGTCTCTAAGGTCCATCAGCTGAGCCCAGATCTCACAAGATAATAAGAGAGTCAGTAAGGTCCATCAGCTGAGCCCAGATCCACAGATCTCACAAGATAATAAGAGAGACTGTAAGGTCCATCAGCTGAGCCTAGATCCACGGATCCCACAAGATAATAAGAGAGACTGTAAGGTCCATCAGCTGAGTCCAGATCCACAGATCTCACAAGATAATAAGAGAGTCTGTAAGATCCGTCAGCTGAGCCCAGATCCACAGATCCCACAAGATAATAAGAGAGTCTGTAAGGTCCATCAGCTGAGCCCAGATCCACAGATCTCACAAGATAATAAGAGAGTCTGTAAGGTCCATCAGCTGAGCCCAGATCCACAGATCCCACAAGATAATAAGAGAGTCTGTAAAGTCCATCAGCTGAGCCCTGATCCACAGATCTCACAAGATAATAAGAGAGTCCATCAGCTGAGCCCAGATCCACAGATCTCACAAGATAATAAGAGAGTCTGTAAGGTCCATCAGCTGAGCCCAGATCCACAGATCTCACAAGATAATAAGAGAGTCTGTATGGTCCATCAGCTGAGCTCAGATCCACAGATCTCACAAGATAATAAGAGAGACTGTAAGGTCCATCAGCTGAGCCCAGATCCACAGATCTCACAAGATAATAAGAGAGTCAGTAAGGTCCATCAGCTGAGCCCAGATCCACAGATCTCACAAGATAATAAGAGAGACTGTAAGGTCCATCAGCTGAGCCCTGATCCACAGATCCCACAAGATAATAAGAGAGACTGTAAGGTCCACCAGCTGAGCCCAGATCCACAGATCTCACAAGATAATAAGAGAGTCTGTAAGGTCCATCAGCTGAGCCCAGATCCACAGATCCCACAAGATAATAAGAGAGTCTGTAAAGTCCATCAGCTGAGCCCAGATCCACAGATCCCACAAGATAATAAGAGAGTCTGTAAAGTCCATCAGCTGAGCCCTGATCCACAGATCTCACAAGATAATAAGAGAGTCCATCAACTGAGCCCAGATCCACAGGTCTCACAAGATAATAAGAGAGTCTGTAAGGTCCATCAGCTGAGCCCAGATTCACAGATCTCATAAGATAATAAGAGAGTCTGTAAGGTCCATCAGCTGAGCCCTGATCCACAGATCTCACAAGATAATAAGAGAGACTGTAAGGTCCATCAGCTGAGCCCAGATCCGCAGATCCCACAAGATAATAAGAGAGTCTGTAAGGTCCATCAGCTGAGCCCAGATCCACAGATCTCACAAGATAATAAGAGAGTCTGTAATGACCATCAGCTGAGCCCAGATCCACAGATGTCACAAGTTAATAAGAGAGTCCGTAAGGTCCATCAGCTGAGCCCACATCCACAGATCTCACAAGATAATAAGAGAGTCTGTAAGGTCCATCAGCTGAGCCCAGATCCACAGATCTCACAAGATAATAAGAGAGTCTGTAAGGTCCATCACCTGAGCCCAGATCCACAGATCTCACAAGATAATAAGAGAGTCTGTATGGTCCATCAGCTGAGCACAGATCTCACAAGATAATAAGAGAGATTGTAAGGTCCATCAGTTGAGCCCAGATCCACAGATCTCACAAGATAATAAGAGAGTCTGTAAGGTCCATCAGCTGAGCCCAGATCCACAGATCTCACAAGATAATAAGAGAGTCTGTAAGGTCCATCAGCTGAGCCCAGATCCACAGATCTCACAAGATAATAAGAGAGTCAGTAAGGTCCATCAGCTGAGCCCAGATCCACAGATCTCACAAGATAATAAGAGAGACTGTAAGGTCCATCAGCTGAGCCCAGATCCACAGATCCCACAAGATAATAAGAGAGACTGTCAGGTCCATCAGCTGAGTCCAGATCCACAGATCTCACAAGATAATAAGAGAGTCTGTAAGATCCGTCAGCTGAGCCCAGATCCACAGATCCCACAAGATAATAAGAGAGTCTGTAAGGTCCATCAGCTGAGCCCAGATCCACAGATCTCACAAGATAATAAGAGAGTCTGTAAGGTCCATCAGTTGAGCCCAGATCCACAGATCCCACAAGATAATAAGAGAGTCTGTAAAGTCCATCAGCTGGGCCCTGATCCACAGATCTCACAAGATAATAAGAGAGTCCATCAGCTGAGCCCAGATCCACAGGTCTCACAAGATAAAAAGAGAGTCTGTAAGGTCCATCAGCTGAGCCCAGATCCACAGATCTCACAAGATAATAAGAGAGTCTGTAAGGTCCATCAGCTGAGCCCAGATCCACAGATGTCACAAGATAATAAGAGAGTCCGTAAGGTCCATCAGCTGAGCCCAGATCCACAGATCTCACAAGATAATAAGAGAGTCTGTAAGGTCCATCAGCTGAGCCCAGATCCACAGATCTCACAAGATAATAAGAGAGTCTGTAAGGTCCATCAGCTGAGCCCAGATCCACAGATCTCACAAGATAATAAGAGAGTCTGTATTGGTCCATCAGCTGAGCTCAGATCCACAGATCTCACAAGATAATAAAAGAGACTGTAAGGTCCATCAGTTGAGCCCAGATCCACAGATCTCACAAGATAATAAGAGAGTCTGTAAGTTCCATCAGCTGAGCCCAGATCCACAGATCTCACAAGATAATAAGAGAGTCTCTAAGGTCCATCAGCTGAGCCCAGATCCACAGATCTCACAAGATAATAAGAGAGTCAGTAAGGTCCATCAGCTGAGCCCAGATCCACAGATCTCACAAGATAATAAGAGAGACTGTAAGGTCCATCAGCTGAGCCCTGATCCACAGATCCCACAAGATAATAAGAGAGACTGTAAGGTCCATCAGCTGAGTCCAGATCCACAGATCTCACAAGATAATAAGAGAGTCTGTAAGGTCCGTCAGCTGAGCCCAGATCCACAGATCCCACAAGATAATAAGAGAGTCTGTAAGGTCCATCAGCTGAGCCCAGATCCACAGATCTCACAAGATAATAAGAGAGTCTGTAAGGTCCATCAGCTGAGCCCAGATCCACAGATCGCACAAGATAATAAGAGAGTCTGTAAAGTCCATCAGCTGAGCCCTGATCCACAGATCTCACAAGATAATAAGAGAGTCCATCAGCTGAGCCCAGATCCACAGGTCTCACAAGATAATAAGAGTGTCTGTAAGGTCCATCCGCTGAGCCCAGATCCACAGATCTCACAAGATAATAAGAGAGTCTGTAAGGTCCATCAGCTGAGCCCAGATCCACAGATCCCTCAAGATAATAAGAGAGTCTGTAAGGTTCATCAGCTGAGCCCAGATCCACAGATCCCACAAGATAATAAGAGAGTCTGTAAGGTCCATCAGCTGAGCCCAGATCCACAGATCCCACAATATAATAAGAGAGTCTGTAAGGTCCATCAGCTGAGCCCAGATCCACAGATCCCACAAGATAATAAGAGAGACTGTAAGGTCCATCAGCTGAGCCCAGATCCACAGATCCCACAAGATAATAAGAGAGTCTGTAAGGTCCATCAGCTGAGCCCAGATCCACAGATCTCACAAGATAATAAGAGAGTCTGTAAGGTCCATCAGCTGAGCCCAGATCCACAGATGTCACAAGATAATAAGAGAGTCCGTAAGGTCCATCAGCTGAGCCCAGATCCACAGATCTCACAAGATAATAAGAGAGTCTGTTAGGTCCATCAGCTGAGCCCAGATCCACAGATCTCACAAGATAATAAGAGAGTCTGTAAGGTCCATCAGTTGAGCCCAGATCCACAGATCTCACAAGATAATAAGAGAGTCTGTAAGGTCCATCAGCTGAGCCCAGATCCACAGATCTCACAAGATAATAAGAGAGTCTCTAAGGTCCATCAGCTGAGCCCAGATCTCACAAGATAATAAGAGAGTCAGTAAGGTCCATCAGCTGAGCCCAGATCCACAGATCTCACAAGATAATAAGAGAGACTGTAAGGTCCATCAGCTGAGCCCAGATCCACGGATCCCACAAGATAATAAGAGAGACTGTAAGGTCCATCAGCTGAGTCCAGATCCACAGATCTCACAAGATAATAAGAGAGTCTGTAAGATCCGTCAGCTGAGCCCAGATCCACAGATCCCACAAGATAATAAGAGAGTCTGTAAGGTCCATCAGCTGAGCCCAGATCCACAGATCTCACAAGATAATAAGAGAGTCTGTAAGGTCCATCAGCTGAGCCCAGATCCACAGATCCCACAAGATAATAAGAGAGTCTGTAAAGTCCATCAGCTGAGCCCTGATCCACAGATCTCACAAGATAATAAGAGAGTCCATCAGCTGAGCCCAGATCCACAGGTCTCACAAGATAAAAAGAGAGTCTGTAAGGTCCATCAGCTGAGCCCAGATCCACAGATCTCACAAGATAATAAGAGAGTCTGTAAGGTCCATCAGCTGAGCCCAGATCCACAGATCTCACAAGATAATAAGAGAGACTGTAAGGTCCATCAGCTGAGCCCAGATCCACAGATCCCACAAGATAATAAGAGAGTCTGTAAGGTCCATCAACTGAGCCCAGATCCACAGATCTCACAAGATAATAAGAGAGTCTGTAAGGTCCATCAGCTGAGCCCAGATCCACAGATGTCACAAGATAATAAGAGAGTCCGTAAGGTCCATCAGCTGAGCCCAGATCCACAGATCTCACAAGATAATAAGAGAGTCTGTAAGGTCCATCAGCTGAGCCCAGATCCACAGATCTCACAAGATAATAAGAGAGTCTGTAAGGTCCATCAGCTGAGCCCAGATCCACAGATCTCACAAGATAATAAGAGAGTCTGTATGGTCCATCAGCTGAGCTCAGATCCACAGATCTCACAAGATAATAAGAGAGACTGTAAGGTCCATCAGCTGAGCCCAGATCCACAGATCTCACAAGATAATAAGAGAGTCAGTAAGGTCCATCAGCTGAGCCCAGATCCACAGATCTCACAAGATAATAAGTGAGACTGTAAGGTCCATCAGCTGAGCCCTGATCCACAGATCCCACAAGATAATAAGAGAGACTGTAAGGTCCATCAGCTGAGTCCAGATCCACAGATCTCACAAGATAATAAGAGAGTCTGTAAGGTCCGTCAGCTGAGCCCAGATCCACAGATCCCACAAGATAATAAGAGAGTCTGTAAGGTCCATCAGCTGAGCCCAGATCCACAGATCTCACAAGATAATAAGAGAGTCTGTAAGGTCCATCAGCTGAGCCCAGATCCACAGATCCCACAAGATAATAAGAGAGTCTGTAAAGTCCATCAGCTGAGCCCTGATCCACAGATCTCACAAGATAATAAGAGAGTCCATCAGCTGAGCCCGGATCCACAGGTCTCACAAGATAATGAGAGAGTCTGTAAGGTCCATCCGCTGAGCCCAGATCCACAGATCTCACAAGATAATAAGAGAGTCTGTAAGGTCCATCAGCTGAGCCCAGATCCACAGATCCCACAAGATAATAAGAGAGTGTGTAAGGTTCATAAGCTGAGCCCAGATCCACAGATCCCACAAGATAATAAGAGAGTCTGTAAGGTCCATCAGCTGAGCCCAGATCCACAGATCCCACAATATAATAAGAGAGTCTGTAAGGTCCATCAGCTGAGCCCAGATCCACAGATCCCACAAGATAATAAGAGAGACTGTAAGGTCCATCAGCTGAGCCCAGATCCACAGATCCCACAAGATAATAAGAGAGTCTGTAAGGTCCATCAGCTGAGCCCAGATCCACAGATCTCACAAGATAATAAGAGAGTCTGTAAGGTCCATCAGCTGAGCCCAGATCCACAGATGTCACAAGATAATAAGAGAGTCCGTAAGGTCCATCAGCTGAGCCCAGATCCACAGATCTCACAAGATAATAAGAGATTCTGTTAGGTCCATCAGCTGAGCCCAGATCCACAGATCTCACAAGATAATAAGAGAGTCTGTAAGGTCCATCAGCTGAGCCCAGATCCACAGATCTAACAAGATAATAAGAGAGTCTGTAAGGTCCATCAGTTGAGCCCACATCCACAGATCTCGCAAGATAATAAGAGCGTTCTGTAAGGTCCATCAGCTGAGCCCAGATCCACAGATCTCACAAGATAATAAGAGAGTCTCTTTATGTCCATCAGCTGAGCCCAGATCTCACAAGATAATAAGAGAGTCAGTAAGGTCCATCAGCTGAGCCCAGATCCACAGATCCCACAAGATAATAAGAGAGACTGTAAGGTCCATCAGCTGAGCCCAGATCCACAGATCCCACAAGGTAATAAGAGAGTCTGTAAGGTCCATCAGCTGAGCCAAGATCCACAGATCCCACAAGATAAAAAGAGAGTCTGTAAGGTCCATCAGCTGAGCCCAGATCCACTGATCCCACAAGATAATAAGAGAGTCTGTAAGGTCCATCAGCTGAGCCCAGATCCACTGATCTCACAAGATAATAAGAGTGTCTGTAAGGTCCATCAGCTGAGCCCAGATCCACAGATCTCACTAGATAATAAGAGAGACTGTAAGGTCCATCAGCTGAGCCCAGATCCACAGATCCCACAAGATAATAAGAGAGACTGTGAGGTCCATCAGCTGAGTCCAGATTCACAGATCTCACAAAATAATAAGAGAGTCTGTAAGGTCCGTCAGCTGAGCTCAGATCCACAGATCCCACAAGATAATAAGTGAGTCTGTAAGGTCCATCAGCTGAGCCCCGATCCACAGATCTCACAAGATAATAAGAGAGTCTGTAAGGTCCATCAGCTGAGCCCAGATCCACAGATCCCACAAGATAATAAGAGATTCTGTAAAGTCCATCAGCTGAGCCCTGATCCACAGATCTCACAAGATAATAAGAGAGTCCATCAGCTGAGCCCAGATCCACAGGTCTCACAAGATAATAAGAGAGTCTGTAAGGTCCATCCGCTGAGCCCAGATCCACAGATCTCACAAGATAATAAGAGAGTCTGTAAGGTCCATCAGCTGAGCCCAGATCCACTGATCCCACAAGATAATAAGAGAGTCTGTAAGGTTCATCAGCTGAGCCCAGATCCACAGATCCCACAAGATAATAAGAGAGTCTGTAAGGTCCATCAGCTGAGCCCAGATCCACAGATCTCACTAGATAATAAGAGAGACTGTAAGGTCCATCAGCTGAGCCCAGATCCACAGATCTCACATGATAATAAGAGAGTCTGAAAGGCCCATCAGCTGAGCCCAGATCCACAGATGTCACAAGATAATAAGAGAGTCTGTAAGGTCCATCAGCTGAGCCCAGATCCACAGATGTCACAAGATAATAAGGGAGTCCGTAAGGTCCATCAGCTGAGCCCAGATCCACAGATCTCACAGGATAATAAGAGAGTCTGTAAGGTCCATCAGCTGTGCCCAGATCCACAGATCTCACAAGATAATAAGAGAGACTGTAAGGTCCATCAGCTGAGCCCAGATCCACAGATCCCACAAGATAATAAGAGAGTCTGTAAGGTCCATCAACTGAGCCCAGATCCACAGATCTCACAAGATAATAAGAGAGTCTGTAAGGTCCATCAGCTGAGCCCAGATCCACAGATGTCACAAGATAATAAGAGAGTCCGTAAGGTCCATCAGCTGAGCCCAGATCCACAGATCTCACAAGATAATAAGAGAGTCTGTAAGGTCCATCAGCTGAGCCCAGATCCACAGATCTCACAAGATAATAAGAGAGTCTGTAAGGTCCATCAGCTGAGCCCAGATCCACAGATCTCACAAGATAATAAGAGAGTCTGTATGGTCCATCAGCTGAGCTCAGATCCACAGATCTCACAAGATAATAAGAGAGACTGTAAGGTCCATCAGCTGAGCCCAGATCCACAGATCTCACAAGATAATAAGAGAGTCAGTAAGGTCCATCAGCTGAGCCCAGATCCACAGATCTCACAAGATAATAAGAGAGACTGTAAGGTCCATCAGCTGAGCCCTGATCCACAGATCCCACAAGATAATAAGAGAGACTGTAAGGTCCATCAGCTGAGCCCAGATCCACAGATCTCACAAGATAATAAGAGAGTCTGTAAGGTCCATCAGCTGAGCCCAGATCCACAGATCCCACAAGATAATAAGAGAGTCTGTAAAGTCCATCAGCTGAGCCCAGATCCACAGATCCCTCAAGATAATAAGAGAGTCTGTAAAGTCCATCAGCTGAGCCCTGATCCACAGATCTCACAAGATAATAAGAGAGTCCATCAACTGAGCCCAGATCCACAGGTCTCACAAGATAATAAGAGAGTCTGTAAGGTCCATCAGCTGAGCCCCGATCCACAGATCTCACAAGATAATAAGAGAGTCTGTAAGGTCCATCAGCTGAGCCCAGATTCACAGATCTCACAAGATAATAAGAGAGTCTGTAAGGTCCATCAGCTGAGCCCAGATCCACAGATCTCACAAGATAATAAGAGAGACTGTAAGGTCCATCACCTGAGCCCAGATCCGCAGATCCCACAAGATAATAAGAGAGTCTGTAAGGTCCATCAGCTGAGCCCAGATCCACAGATCTCACAAGATAATAAGAGAGTCTGTAATGACCATCAGCTGAGCCCAGATCCACAGATGTCACAAGTTAATAAGAGAGTCCGTAAGGTCCATCAGCTGAGCCCACATCCACAGATCTCACAAGATAATAAGAGAGTCTGTAAGGTCCATCAGCTGAGCCCAGATCCACAGATCTCACAAGATAATAAGAGAGTCTGTAAGGTCCATCACCTGAGCCCAGATCCACAGATCTCACAAGATAATAAGAGAGTCTGTATGGTCCATCAGCTGAGCACAGATCTCACAACATAATAAGAGAGATTGTAAGGTCCATCAGTTGAGCCCAGATCCACAGATCTCACAAGATAATAAGAGAGTCTGTAAGGTCCATCAGCTGAGCCCAGATCCACAGATCTCACAAGATAATAAGAGAGTCTGTAAGGTCCATCAGCTGAGCCCAGATCCACAGATCTCACAAGATAATAAGAGAGTCAGTAAGGTCCATCAGCTGAGCCCAGATCCACAGATCTCACAAGATAATAAGAGAGACTGTAAGGTCCATCAGCTGAGCCCAGATCCACAGATCCCACAAGATAATAAGAGAGACTGTCAGGTCCATCAGCTGAGTCCAGATCCACAGATCTCACAAGATAATAAGAGAGTCTGTAAGATCCGTCAGCTGAGCCCAGATCCACAGATCCCACAAGATAATAAGAGAGTCTGTAAGGTCCATCAGCTGAGCCCAGATCCACAGATCTCACAAGATAATAAGAGAGTCTGTAAGGTCCATCAGCTGAGCCCAGATCCACAGATCCCACAAGATAATAAGAGAGTCTGTAAAGTCCATCAGCTGAGCCCTGATCCACAGATCTCACAAGATAATAAGAGAGTCCATCAAATGAGCCCAGATCCACAGGTCTCACAAGATAAAAAGAGAGTCTGTAAGGTCCATCAGCTGAGCCCAGATCCACAGATCTCACAAGATAATAAGAGAGTCTGTAAGGTCCATCAGCTGAGCCCAGATCCAAAGATATCACAAGATAATAAGAGAGACTGTAAGGTCCATCAGCTGAGCCCAGATCCACAGATCCCACAAGATAATAAGAGAGTCTGTAAGGTCCATCAGCTGAGCCCAGATCCACAGATCTAACAAGATAATAAGAGAGTCTGTAAGGTCCATCAGCTGAGCCCAGATCCACAGATCTCACAAGATAATAAGAGAGTCTGTAAGGTCCATCAGCTGAGCCCAGATCCACAGATCTCACAAGATAATAAGAGAGTCTGTATTGGTCCATCAGCTGAGCTCAGATCCACAGATCTCACAAGATAATAAAAGAGACTGTAAGGTCCATCAGTTGAGCCCAGATCCACAGATCTCACAAGATAATAAGAGAGTCTGTAAGTTCCATCAGCTGTGCCCAGATCCACAGATCTCACAAGATAATAAGAGAGTCTCTAAGGTCCATCAGCTGAGCCCAGATCCACAGATCTCACAAGATAATAAGAGAGTCAGTATGGTCCATCAGCTGAGCCCAGATCCACAGATCTCACAAGATAATAAGACAGACTGTAAGGTCCATCAGCTGAGCCCTGATCCACAGATCCCACAAGATAATAAGAGAGACTGTAAGGTCCATCAGCTGAGTCCAGATCCACAGATCTCACAAGATAATAAGAGAGTCTGTAAGGTCCATCAGCTGAGCCCAGATCCACAGATCCCACAAGATAATAAGAGAGTCTGTAAGGTCCATCAGCTGAGCCCAGATCCACAGATCTCACAAGATAATAAGAGAGTCTGTAAGGTCCATCAGCTGAGCCCAGATCCACAGATCGCACAAGATAATAAGAGAGTCTGTAAAGTCCATCAGCTGAGCCCTGATCCACAGATCTCACAAGATAATAAGAGAGTCCATCAGCTGAGCCCAGATCCACAGGTCTCACAAGATAATAAGAGTGTCTGTAAGGTCCATCCGCTGAGCCCAGATCCACAGATCTCACAAGATAATAAGAGAGTCTGTAAGGTCCATCAGCTGAGCCCAGATCCACAGATCCCACAAGATAATAAGAGAGTCTGTAAGGTTCATCAGCTGAGCCCAGATCCACAGATCCCACAAGATAATAAGAGAGTCTGTAAGGTCCATCAGCTGAGCCCAGATCCGCAGATCCCACAATATAATAAGAGAGTCTGTAAGGTCCATCAGCTGAGCCCAGATCCACAGATCCCACAAGATAATAAGAGAGACTGTAAGGTCCATCAGCTGAGCCCAGATCCACAGATCCCACAAGATAATAAGAGAGTCTGTAAGGTCCATCAGCTGAGCCCAGATCCACAGATCTCACAAGATAATAAGAGAGTCTGTAAGGTCCATCAGCTGAGCCCAGATCCACAGATGTCACAAGATAATAAGAGAGTCCGTAAGGTCCATCAGCTGAGCCCAGATCCACAGATCTCACAAGATAATAAGAGAGTCTGTTAGGTCCATCAGCTGAGCCCAGATCCACAGATCTCACAAGATAATAAGAGAGTCTGTAAGGTCAATCAGCTGAGCCCAGATCCACAGATCTCACAAGATAATAAGAGAGTCTGTAAGGTCCATCAGTTGAGCCCAGATCCACAGATCTCACAAGATAATAAGAGAGTCTGTAAGGTCCATCAGCTGAGCCCAGATCCACAGATCTCACAAGATAATAAGAGAGTCTCTAAGGTCCATCAGCTGAGCCCAGATCTCACAAGATAATAAGAGAGTCAGTAAGGTCCATCAGCTGAGCCCAGATCCACAGATCTCACAAGATAATAAGAGTGACTGTAAGGTCCATCAGCTGAGTCCAGATCCACAGATCTCACAAGATAATAAGAGAGTCTGTAAGATCCGTCAGCTGAGCCCAGATCCACAGATCCCACAAGATAATAAGAGAGTCTGTAAGGTCCATCAGCTGAGCCCAGATCCACAGATCTCACAAGATAATAAGAGAGTCTGTAAGGTCCATCATCTGAGCCCAGATCCACAGATCCCACAAGATAATAAGAGAGTCTGTAAAGTCCATCAGCTGAGCCCTGATCCACAGATCTCACAAGATAATAAGAGAGTCCATCAGCTGAGCCCAGATCCAGAGGTCTCACAAGATAAAAAGAGAGTCTGTAAGGTCCATCAGCTGAGCCCAGATCCACAGATCTCACAAGATAATAAGAGAGTCTGTAAGGTCCATCAGCTGAGCCCAGATCCACAGATCTCACAAGATAATAAGAGAGACTGTAAGGTCCATCAGCTGAGCCCAGATCCACAGATCCCACAAGATAATAAGAGAGTCTGTAAGGTCCATCAACTGAGCCCAGATCCACAGATCTCACAAGATAATAAGAGAGTCTCTAAGGTCCATCAGCTGAGCCCAGATCTCACAAGATAATAAGAGAGTCAGTAAGGTCCATCAGCTGAGCCCAGATCCACGGATCCCACAAGATAATAAGAGAGACTGTAAGGTCCATCAGCTGAGTCCAGATCCACAGATCTCACAAGATAATAAGAGAGTCTGTAAGATCCGTCAGCTGAGCCCAGATCCACAGATCCCACAAGATAATAAGAGAGTCTGTAAGGTCCATCAGCTGAGCCCAGATCCACAGATCTCACAAGATAATAAGAGAGTCTGTAAGGTCCATCATCTGAGCCCAGATCCACAGATCCCACAAGATAATAAGAGAGTCTGTAAAGTCCATCAGCTGAGCCCTGATCCACAGATCTCACAAGATAATAAGAGAGTCCATCAGCTGAGCCCAGATCCAGAGGTCTCACAAGATAAAAAGAGAGTCTGTAAGGTCCATCAGCTGAGCCCAGATCCACAGATCTCACAAGATAATAAGAGAGTCTGTAAGGTCCATCAGCTGAGCCCAGATCCACAGATCTCACAAGATAATAAGAGAGACTGTAAGGTCCATCAGCTGAGCCCAGATCCACAGATCCCACAAGATAATAAGAGAGTCTGTAAGGTCCATCAACTGAGCCCAGATCCACAGATCTCACAAGATAATAAGAGAGTCTGTAAGGTCCATCAGCTGAGCCCAGATCCACAGATGTCACAAGATAATAAGAGAGTCCGTAAGGTCCATCAGCTGAGCCCAGATCCACAGATCTCACAAGATAATAAGAGAGTCTGTAAGGTCCATCAGCTGAGCCCAGATCCACAGATCTCACAAGATAATAAGAGAGTCTCTAAGGTCCATCAGCTGAGCCCAGATCCACAGATCTCACAAGATAATAAGAGAGTCTGTATGGTCCATCAGCTGAGCTCAGATCCACAGATCTCACAAGATAATAAGAGAGACTGTAAGGTCCATCAGCTGAGCCCAGATCCACAGATCTCACAAGATAATAAGAGAGTCAGTAAGGTCCATCAGCTGAGCCCAGATCCACAGATCTCACAAGATAATAAGAGAGACTGTAAGGTCCATCAGCTGAGCCCTGATCCACAGATCCCACAAGATAATAAGAGAGACTGTAAGGTCCATCAGCTGAGTCCAGATCCACAGATCTCACAAGATAATAAGAGAGTCTGTAAGGTCCGTCAGCTGAGCCCAGATCCACAGATCCCACAAGATAATAAGAGAGTCTGTAAGGTCCATCAGCTGAGCCCAGATCCACAGATCTCACAAGATAATAAGAGAGTCTGTAAGGTCCATCAGCTGAGCCCAGATCCACAGATCCCACAAGATAATAAGAGAGTCTGTAAAGTCCATCAGCTGAGCCCTGATCCACAGATCTCACAAGATAATAAGAGAGTCCATCAGCTGAGCCCGGATCCACAGGTCTCACAAGATAATAAGAGAGTCTGTAAGGTCCATCCGCTGAGCCCAGATCCACAGATCTCACAAGATAATAAGAGAGTCTGTAAGGTCCATCAGCTGAGCCCAGATCCACAGATCCCACAAGATAATAAGAGAGTCTGTAAGGTTCATCAGCTGAGCCCAGATCCGCAGATCCCACAAGATAATAAGAGAGTCTGTAAGGTCCATCAGCTGAGCCCAGATCCACAGATCTCACAAGATAATAAGAGAGTCTGTAAGGTCCATCAGCTGAGCCCAGATCCACAGATCTCACAAGATAATAAGAGAGTCAGCAAGGTCCATCAGCTGAGCCCAGATCCACAGATCTCACAAGATAATAAGAGAGACTGTAAGGTCCATCAGCTGAGCCCAGATCCACAGATCCCACAAGATAATAAGAGAGACTGTCAGGTCCATCAGCTGAGTCCAGATCCACAGATCTCACAAGATAATAAGAGAGTCTGTAAGATCCGTCAGCTGAGCCCAGATCCACAGATCCCACAAGATAATAAGAGAGTCTGTAAGGTCCATCAGCTGAGCCCAGATCCACAGATCTCACAAGATAATAAGAGAGTCTGTAAGGTCCATCAGCTGAGCCCAGATCCACAGATCCCACAAGATAATAAGAGAGTCTGTAAAGTCCATCAGCTGAGCCCTGATCCACAGATCTCACAAGATAATAAGAGAGTCCATCAGCTGAGCCCAGATCCACAGGTCTCACAAGATAAAAAGAGAGTCTGTAAGGTCCATCAGCTGAGCCCAGATCCACAGATCTCACAAGATAATAAGAGAGTCTGTAAGGTCCATCAGCTGAGCCCAGAT
The DNA here is from genome assembly GCA_946902985.2 of Meconema thalassinum. Lineage (NCBI taxonomy): Eukaryota > Metazoa > Arthropoda > Insecta > Orthoptera > Tettigoniidae > Meconema > Meconema thalassinum. The sequence goes on along the minus strand of CAMPQE020000048.1, from coordinate 13,768,761 downwards.
CCACAGATGTCACAAGATAATAAGAGAGTCCGTAAGGTCCATCAGCTGAGCCCAGATCCACAGATCTCACAAGATAATAAGAGAGTCTGTAAGGTCCATCAGCTGAGCCCAGATCCACTGATCTCACAAGATAATAAGAGAGTCTGTAAGGTCCATCAGCTGAGCCCAGATCCACAGATCTCACAAGATAATAAGAGAGTCTGTATTGGTCCATCAGCTGAGCTCAGATCCACAGATCTCACAAGATAATAAAAGAGACTGTAAGGTCCATCAGTTGAGCCCAGATCCACAGATCTCACAAGATAATAAGAGAGTCTGTAAGTTCCATCAGCTGAGCCCAGATCCACAGATCTCACAAGATAATAAGAGAGTCTCTAAGGTCCATCAGCTGAGCCCAGATCCACAGATCTCACAAGATAATAAGAGAGTCAGTAAGGTCCATCAGCTGAGCCCAGATCCACAGATCTCACAAGATAATAAGAGAGACTGTAAGGTCCATCAGCTGAGCCCTGATCCGCAGATCCCACAAGATAATAAGAGAGACTGTAAGGTCCATCAGCTGAGTCCAGATCCACAGATCTCACAAGATAATAAGAGAGTCTGTAAGGTCCGTCAGCTGAGCCCAGATCCACAGATCCCACAAGATAATAAGAGAGTCTGTAAGGTCCATCAGCTGAGCCCAGATCCACAGATCTCACAAGATAATAAGAGAGTCTGTAAGGTCCATCAGCTGAGCCCAGATCCACAGATCGCACAAGATAATAAGAGAGTCTGTAAAGTCCATCAGCTGAGCCCTGATCCACAGATCTCACAAGATAATAAGAGAGTCCATCAGCTGAGCCCAGATCCACAGGTCTCACAAGATAATAAGAGTGTCTGTAAGGTCCATCCGCTGAGCCCAGATCCACAGATCTCACAAGATAATAAGAGAGTCTGTAAGGTCCATCAGCTGAGCCCAGATCCACAGATCCCACAAGATAATAAGAGAGTCTGTAAGGTTCATCAGCTGAGTCCAGATCCACAGATCCCACAAGATAATAAGAGAGTCTGTAAGGTCCATCAGCTGAGCCCAGATCCACAGATCCCACAATATAATAAGAGAGTCTGTAAGGTCCATCAGCTGAGCCCAGATCCACAGATCCCACAAGATAATAAGAGAGACTGTAAGGTCCATCAGCTGAGCCCAGATCCACAGATCCCACAAGATAATAAGAGAGTCTGTAAGGTCCATCAGCTGAGCCCAGATCCACAGATCTCACAAGATAATAAGAGAGTCTGTAAGGTCCATCAGCTGAGCCCAGATCCACAGATGTCACAAGATAATAAGAGAGTCCGTAAGGTCCATCAGCTGAGCCCAGATCCACAGATCTCACAAGATAATAAGAGAGTCTGTTAGGTCCATCAGCTGAGCCCAGATCCACAGATCTCACAAGATAATAAGAGAGTCTGTAAGGTCCATCAGCTGAGCCCAGATCCACAGATCTCACAAGATAATAAGAGAGTCTGTAAGGTCCATCAGTTGAGCCCAGATCCACAGATCTCACAAGATAATAAGAGAGTCTGTAAGGTCCATCAGCTGAGCCCAGATCCACAGATCTCACAAGATAATAAGAGAGTCTCTAAGGTCCATCAGCTGAGCCCAGATCTCACAAGATAATAAGAGAGTCAGTAAGGTCCATCAGCTGAGCCCAGATCCACAGATCTCAGAAGATAATAAGAGAGACTGTAAGGTCCATCAGCTGAGCCCAGATCCACGGATCCCACAAGATAATAAGAGAGACTGTAAGGTCCATCAGCTGAGTCCAGATCCACAGATCTCACAAGATAATAAGAGAGTCTGTAAGATCCGTCAGCTGAGCCCAGATCCACAGATCCCACAAGATAATAAGAGAGTCTGTAAGGTCCATCAGCTGAGCCCAGATCCACAGATCTCACAAGATAATAAGAGAGTCTGTAAGGTCCATCAGCTGAGCCCAGATCCACAGATCTCACAAGATAAAAAGAGAGACTATAAGGTCCATCAGCTGAGCCCAGATCCACAGATCCCACAAGATAATAAGAGAGTCTGTAAGGTCCATCAGCTGAGCCCAGATCCACAGATCTCACAAGATAATAAGAGAGTCTGTAAGGTCCATCAGCTGAGCCCAGATCCACAGATGTCACAAGTTAATAAGAGAGTCCGTAAGGTCCATCAGCTGAGCCCACATCCACAGATCTCACAAGATAATAAGAGAGTCTGTAAGGTCCATCAGCTGAGCCCAGATCCACAGATCTCACAAGATAATAAGAGAGTCTGTAAGGTCCATCACCTGAGCCCAGGTCCACAGATCTCACAAGATAATAAGAGAGTCTGTATGGTCCATCAGCTGAGCACAGATCTCACAAGATAATAAGAGAGACTGTAAGGTCCATCAGTTGAGCCCAGATCCACAGATCTCACAAGATAATAAGAGAGTCTGTAAGGTCCATCAGCTGAGCCCAGATCCACAGATCTCACAAGATAATAAGAGAGTCTGTAAGGTCCATCAGCTGAGCCCAGATCCACAGATCTCACAAGATAATAAGAGAGTCAGTAAGGTCCATCAGCTGAGCCCAGATCCACAGATCTCACAAGATAATAAGAGAGACTGTAAGGTCCATCAGCTGAGCCCAGATCCACAGATCCCACAAGATAATAAGATAGACTGTCAGGTCCATCAGCTGAGTCCAGATCCACAGATCTCACAAGATAATAAGAGAGTCTGTAAGATCCACAGCTGAGCCCAGATCCACAGATCCCACAAGATAATAAGAGAGTCTGTAAGGTCCATCAGCTGAGCCCAGATCCACAGATCCCACAAGATAATAAGAGAGTCTGTAAAGTCCATCAGCTGAGCCCTGATCCACAGATCTCACAAGATAATAAGAGAGTCCATCAGCTGAGCCCAGATCCACAGGTCTCACAAGAAAAAAAGAGAGTCTGTAAGGTCCATCAGCTGAGCCCAGATCCACAGATCTCACAAGATAATAAGAGAGTCTGTAAGGTCCATCAGCTGAGCCCAGATCCACAGATCTCACAAGATAATAAGAGAGACTGTAAGGTCCATCAGCTGAGCCCAGATCCACAGATCCCACAAGCTAATAAGAGAGTCTGTAGGGTCCATCAGCTGAGCCCAGATCCACAGATCTCACAAGATAATAAGAGAGTCTGTAAGGTCCATCAGCTGAGCCCAAATCCACAGATGTCACAAGATAATAAGAGAGTCCCTAAGGTCCATCAGCTGAGCCCAGATCCACAGACCTCACAAGATAATAAGAGAGTCTGTAAGGTCCATCAGCTGAGCCCAGATCCGCAGATCTCACAAGATAATAAGAGAGTCTGTAAGGTCCATCAGCTGAGCCCAGATCCACAGATCTCACAAGATAATAAGAGAGTCTGTATGGTCCATCAGCTGAGGTCAGATCCACAGATCTCACAAGATAATAAGAGAGACTGTAAGGTCCATCAGTTGAGCCCAGATCCACAGATCTCACAAGATAATAAGAGAGTCTGTAAGTTCCATCAGCTGAGCCCAGATCCACAGATCTCACAAGATGATAAGAGAGTCTGTAAGGTCCATCAGCTGAGCCCAGATCCACAGATCTCACAAGATAATAAGAGAGTCAGTAAGGTCCATCAGCTGAGCCCAGATCCACAGATCTCACAAGATAATAAGAGAGACTGTAAGGCCCATCAGCTGAGCCCTGATCCACAGATCCCACAAGATAATAAGAGAGACTGTAAGGTCCATCAGCTGAGTCCAGATCCACAGATCTCACAAGATAATAAGAGAGTCTGTAAGGTCCGTCAGCTGAGCCCAGATCCACAGATCCCACAAGATAATAAGAGAGTCTGTAAGGTCCATCAGCTGAGCCCAGATCCACAGATCTCACTAGATAATAAGAGAGTCTGTAAGGTCCATCAGCTGAGCCCAGATCCACAGATCGCACAAGATAATAAGAGAGTCTGTAAAGTCCATCAGCTGAGCCCTGATCCACAGATCTCACAAGATAATAAGAGAGTCCATCAGCTGAGCCCAGATCCACAGGTCTCACAAGATAATAAGGGAGTCTGTAAGGTCCATCCGCTGAGCCCAGATCCACAGATCTCACAAGATAATAAGAGAGTCTGTAAGGTCCATCAGCTGAGCCCAGATCCACAGATCCCACAAGATAATAAGAGAGTCTGTAAGGGTCATCAGCTGAGCCCAGATCCACAGATCCCACAAGATAATAAGAGAGTCTGTAAGGTCCATCAGCTGAGCCCAGATCCACAGATCCCACAATATAATAACAGAGTCTATAAGGTCCATCAGCTGAGCCCAGATCCACAGATCCCACAAGATAATAAGAGAGACTGTAAGGTCCATCAGCTGAGCCCAGATCCACAGATCCCACAAGATAATAAGAGAGTCTGTAAGGTCCATCAGCTGAGCCCAGATCCACAGATCTCACAAGATAATAAGAGAGTCTGTAAGGTCCATCAGCTGAGCCCAGATCCACAGATGTCACAAGATAATAAGAAAGTCCGTAAGGTCCATCAGCTGAGCCCAGATCCACAGATCTCACAAGATAATAAGAGAGTCTGTTAGGTCCATCAGCTGAGCCCAGATCCACAGATCTCACAAGATAATAAGAGAGTCTGTAAGGTCCATCAGCTGAGCCCAGATCCACAGATCTCACAAGATAATAAGAGAGTCTGTAAGGTCCATCAGTTGAGCCCAGATCCACAGATCTCACAAGATAATAAGAGAGTCTGTAAGGTCCATCAGCTGAGCCCAGATCCACAGATCTCACAAGATAATAAGAGAGTCTCTAAGGTCCATCAGCTGAGCCCAGATCTCACAAGATAATAAGAGAGTCAGTAAGGTCCATCAGCTGAGCCCAGATCCACAGATCTCACAAGATAATAAGAGAGACTGTAAGGTCCATCAGCTGAGCCCAGATCCACAGATCCCACAAGATAATAAGAGAGACTGTAAGGTCCATCAGCTGAGTCCAGATCCACAGATCTCACAAGATAATAAGAGAGTCTGTAAGATCCGTCAGCTGAGCCCAGATCCACAGATCCCACAAGATAATAAGAGAGTCTGTAAGGTCCATCAGCTGAGCCCAGATCCACAGATCTCACAAGATATTAAGAGAGTCTGTAAGGTCCATCAGCTGAGCCCAGATCCACAGATCCCACAAGATAATAAGAGAGTCTGTAAAGTCCATCAGCTGAGCCCTGATCCACAGATCTCACAAGATAATAAGAGAGTCCATCAGCTGAGCCCAGATCCACAGGTCTCACAAGATAAAAAGAGAGTCTGTAAGGTCCATCAGCTGAGCCCAGTTCCACAGATCTCACAAGATAATAAGAGAGTCTGTAAGGTCCATCAGCTGAGCCCAGATCCACAGATCTCACAAGATAATAAGAGAGACTGTAAGGTCCATCAGCTGAGCCCAGATCCACAGATCCCACAAGATAATAAGAGAGTCCGTAAGGTCCATCAGCTGAGCCCAGATACACAGATCTCACAAGATAATAAGAGAGTCTGTAAGGTCCATCAGCTGAGCCCAGACCCACAGATGTCACAAGATAATAAGAGAGTCCGTAAGGTCCATCAGCTGAGCCCAGATCCACAGATCTCACAAGATAATAAGAGAGTCTGTAAGGTCCATTAGCTGAGCCCAGATCCACAGATCTCACAAGATAATAAGAGAGTCTGTATGGTCCATCAGCTGATCTCAGATCCACAGATCTCACAAGATAATAAGAGAGACTGTAAGGTCCATCAGCTGAGCCCAGATCCACAGATCTCACAAGATAATAAGAGAGTCAGTAAGGTCCATCAGCTGAGCCCAGATCCACAGATCTCACAAGATAATAAGAGAGACTGTAAGGTTCATCAGCTGAGCCCTGATCCACAGATCCCACAAGATAATAAGAGAGACTGTAAGGTCCATCAGCTGAGTCCAGATCCACAGATCTCACAAGATAATAAGAGAGTCTGTAAGGTCCGTCAGCTGAGCCCAGATCCACAGATCCCACAAGATAATAAGAGAGTCTGTAAGGTCCATCAGCTGAGCCCAGATCCACAGATCTCACAAGATAATAAGAGAGTCTGTAAGGTCCATCATCTGAGCCCAGATCCACAGATCCCACAAGATAATAAGAGAGTCTGTAAAGTCCATCAGCTGAGCCCTGATCCACAGATCTCACAAGATAATAAGAGAGTCCATCAGCTGAGCCCAGATCCACAGGTCTCACAAGATAATAAGAGAGTCTGTAAGGTCCATCCGCTGAGCCCAGATCCACAGATCTCACAAGATAATAAGAGAGTCTGTAAGGTCCATCAGCTGAGCCCAGATCCACAGATCCCACAAGATAATAAGAGAGTCTGTAAGGTTCATCAGCTGAGCCCAGATCCACAGATCCCACAAAATAATAAGAGAGTCTGTAAGGTCCATCAGCTGAGCCCAGATCCACAGATCCCACAATATAATAACAGAGTCTGTAAGGTCCATCAGCTGAGCCCAGATCCACAGATCCCACAAGATAATAAGAGAGACTGTAAGGTCCATCAGCTGAGCCCAGATCCACAGATCCCACAAGATAATAAGAGAGTCTGTAAGGTCCATCAGCTGAGCCCAGATCCACAGATCTCACAAGATAATAAGAGAGTCTGTAAGGTTCATCAGCTGAGCCCAGATCCACAGATGTCACAAGATAATAAGAGAGTCCGTAAGGTCCATCAGCTGAGCCCAGATCCACAGATCTCACAAGATAATAAGAGAGTCTGTTAGGTCCATCAGCTGAGCCCAGATCCACAGATCTCACAAGATAATAAGAGAGTCTGTAAGGTCCATCAGCTGAGCCCAGATCCACAGATCTCACAAGATAATAAGAGAGTCCGTAAGGTCCATCAGTTGAGCCCAGATCCACAGATCTCACAAGATAATAAGAGAGTCTGTAAGGTCCATCAGCTGAGCCCAGATCCACAGACCTCACAAGATAATAAGAGAGTCTCTATAGTCCATCAGCTGAGCCCAGATCTCACAAGATAATAAGAGAGTCAGTAAGGTCCATCAGCTGAGCCCAGATCCACAGATCCCACAAGATAATAAGAGAGACTGTAAGGTCCATCAGCTGAGCCCAGATCCACAGATCCCACAAGGTAATAAGAGAGTCTGTAAGGACCATCAGCTGAGCCAAGATCCACAGATCCCACAAGATAAAAAGAGAGTCTGTAAGGTCCATCAGCTGAGCCCAGATCCACTGATCCCACAAGATAATAAGAGAGTCTGTAATGTCCATCAGCTGAGCCCAGATCCACTGATCTCACAAGATAATAAGAGTGTCTGTAAGGTCCATCAGCTGAGCCCAGATCCACAGATCTCACTAGATAATAAGAGAGACTGTAAGGTCCATCAGCTGAGCCCAGATCCACAGATCCCTCAAGATAATAAGAGAGACTGTAAGGTCCATCAGCTGAGTCCAGATCCACAGATCTCACAAAATAATAAGAGAGTCTGTAAGGTCCGTCAGCTGAGCTCATATCCACAGATCCCACAAGATAATAAGAGAGTCTGTAAGGTCCATCAGCTGAGCCCCGATCCACAGATCTCACAAGATAATAAGAGAGTCTGTAAGGTCCATCAGCTGAGCCCAGATCCACAGATCCCACAAGATAATAAGAGAGTCTGTAAAGTCCATCAGCTGAGCCCTGATCCACAGATCTCACAAGATAATAAGAGAGTCCATCAGCTGAGCCCAGATCCACAGGTCTCACAAGATAATAAGAGAGTCTGTAAGGTCCATCAGCAGAGCCCCGATCCACAGATCTCACAAGATAATAAGAGAGTCTGTAAGGTCCATCAGCTGAGCCCAGATTCACAGATCTCACAAGATAATAAGAGAGTCTGTAAGGTCCATCAGCTGAGCCCAGATCCACAGATCTCACAAGATAATAAGAGAGACTGTAAGGTCCATCAGCTGAGCCCAGATCCACAGATCCCACAAGATAATAAGAGAGTCTGTAAGGTCCATCTGCTGAGCCCAGATCCACAGATCTCAAAAGATAATAAGAGAGTCTGTAAGGTCCATCAGCTGAGCCCAGATCCACAGATGTCACAAGTTAATAAGAGAGTCCGTAAGGTCCATCAGCTGAGCCCACATCCACAGATCTCACAAGATAATAAGAGAGTCTGTAAAGTCCATCAGCTGAGCCCAGATCCACAGATCTCACAAGATAATAAGAGAGTCTGTAAGGTCCATCACCTGAGCCCAGATCCACAGATCTCACAAGATAATAAGAGAGTCTGTATGGTCCATCAGTTGAGCACAGATCTCACAAGATAATAAGAGAGATTGTAAGGTCCATCAGTTGAGCCCAGATCCACAGATCTCACAAGATAATAAGAGAGTCTGTAAGGTCCATCAGCTGAGCCCAGATCCACAGATCTCACAAGATAATAAGAGAGTCTGTAAGGTCCATCAGCTGAGCCCAGATCCACAGATCTCACAAGATAATAAGAGAGTCAGTAAGGTCCATCAGCTGAGCCCAGATCCACAGATCTCACAAGATAATAAGAGAGACTGTAAGGTCCATCAGCTGAGCCCAGATCCACAGATCCCACAAGATAATAAGAGAGACTGTCAGGTCCATCAGCTGAGTCCAGATCCACAGATCTCACAAGATAATAAGAGAGTCTGTAAGATCCGTCAGCTGAGCCCAGATCCACAGATCCCACAAGATAATAAGAGAGTCTGTAAGGTCCATCAGCTGAGCCCAGATCCACAGATCTCACAAGATAATAAGAGAGTCTGTAAGGTCCATCAGCTGAGCCCAGATCCACAGATCCCACAAGATAATAAGAGAGTCTGTAAAGTCCATCAGCTGAGCCCTGATCCACAGATCTCACAAGATAATAAGAGAGTCCATCAGCTGAGCCCAGATCCACAAGTCTCACAAGATAAAAAGAGAGACTGTAAGGTCCATCAGCTGAGCCCAGATCCACAGATCCCACAAGATAATAAGAGAGTCTGTAAGGTCCATCAGCTGACCCCAGATCCACAGATCTAACAAGATAATAAGAGAGTCTGTAAGGTCCATCAGCTGAGCCCAGATCCACAGATGTAACAAGATAATAAGAGAGTCCGTAAGGTCCATCAGCTGAGCCCAGATCCACAGATCTCACAAGATAATAAGAGAGTCTATAAGGTCCATCAGCTGAGCCCAGATCCACAGATCTCACAAGATAATAAGAGAGTCTGTAAGGTCCATCAGCTGAGCCCAGATCCACAGATCTCACAAGATAATAAGAGAGTCTGTATGGTCCATCAGCTGAGCTCAGATCCACAGAACTCACAAGATAATAAAAGAGACTGTAAGGTCCATCAGTTGAGCCCAGATCCACAGATCTCACAAGATAATAAGAGAGTGTGTAAGTTCCATCAGCTGAGCCCAGATCCACAGATCTCACAAGATAATAAGAGAGTCTGTAAGGTCCATCAGCTGAGCCCAGATCCACAGATCTCACAAGATAATAAGAGAGTCAGTAAGGTCCATCAGCTGAGCCCAGATCCACAGATCTCACAAGATAATAAGAGAGACTGTAAGGTCCATCAGCTGAGCCCTGATCCACAGATCCCACAAGATAATAAGAGAGACTGTAAGGTCCATCAGCTGAGTCCAGATCCACAGATCTCACAAGATAATAAGAGAGTCTGTAAGGTCCGTCAGCTGAGCCCAGATCCACAGATCCCACAAGATAATAAGAGAGTCTGTAAGGTCCACCAGCTGAGCCCAGATCCACAGATCTCACAAGATAATAAGAGAGTCTGTAAGGTCCATCAGCTGAGCCCAGATCCACAGATCTAACAAGATAATAAGAGAGTTTGTAAAGTCCATCAGCTGAGCCCTGATCCACAGATCTCACAAGATAATAAGAGAGTCCATCAGCTGAGCCCAGATCCACAGGTCTCACAAGATAATAAGAGAGTCTGTAAGGTCCATCAGCAGAGCCCCGATCCACAGATCTCACAAGATAATAAGAGAGTCTGTAAGGTCCATCAGCTGAGCCCAGATCCACAGATCCCACAAGATAATAAGAGAGTCTGTAAGGTTCATCAGCTGAGCCCAGATCCACAGATCCCACAAGATAATAAGAGAGTCTGTAAGGTCCATCAGCTGAGCCCAGATCCACAGATCCCACAATATAATAAGAGAGTCTGTAAGGTCCATCAGCTGAGCCCAGATCCACAGATCCCACAAGATAATAAGAGAGACTGTAAGGTCCATCAGATGAGCACAGATCCACAGATCCCACAAGATAAGAAGAGAGTCTGTAAGGTCCATCAGCTGAGCCCAGATCCACAGATCTCACAAGATAATAAGAGAGTCTGTAAGGTCCATCAGCTGAGCCCAGATCCACAGATCGCACAAGATAATAAGAGAGTCTGTAAAGTCCATCAGCTGAGCCCTGATCCACAGATCTCACAAGATAATAAGAGAGTCCATCAGCTGAGCCCAGATCCACAGGTCTCACAAGATAATAAGAGTGTCTGTAAGGTCCATCCGCTGAGCCCAGATCCACAGATCTCACAAGATAATAAGAGAGTCTGTAAGGTCCATCAGCTGAGCCCAGATCCACAGATCCCACAAGATAATAAGAGAGTCTGTAAGGTTCATCAGCTGAGCCCAGATCCACAGATCCCACAAGATAATAAGAGAGTCTGTAAGGTCCATCAGCTGAGCCCAGATCCACAGATCCCACAAGATAAAAAGAGAGTCTGTAAGGTCCATCAACTGAGCCCAGATCCACAGATCTCACAAGATAATAAGAGAGTCTGTAAGGTCCATCAGCTGAGCCCAGATCCACAGATGTCACAAGATAATAAGAGAGTCCGTAAGGTCCATCAGCTGAGCCCAGATCCACAGATCTCACAAGATAATAAGAGAGTCTGTTAGGTCCATCAGCTGAGCCCAGATCCACAGATCTCACAAGATAATAAGAGAGTCTGTAAGGTCCATCAGCTGAGCCCAGATCCACAGATCTCACAAGATAATAAGAGAGTCTGTAAGGTCCATCAGTTGAGCTCAGATCCACAGATCTCACAAGATAATAAGAGAGTCTGTAAGGTCCATCAGCTGAGCCCAGATCCACAGATCTCACAAGATAATAAGAGAGTCTCTAAGGTCCATCAGCTGAGCCCAGATCTCACAAGATAATAAGAGAGTCAGTAAGGTCCATCAGCTGAGCCCAGATCCACAGATCTCACAAGATAATAAGAGAGACTGTAAGGTCCATCAGCTGAGCCTAGATCCACGGATCCCACCAGATAATAAGAGAGACTGTAAGGTCCATCAGCTGAGTCCAGATCCACAGATCTCACAAGATAATAAGAGAGTCTGTAAGATCCGTCAGCTGAGCCCAGATCCACAGATCCCACAAGATAATAAGAGAGTCTGTAAGGTCCATCAGCTGAGCCCAGATCCACAGATCTCACAAGATAATAAGAGAGTCTGTAAGGTCCATCAGCTGAGCCCAGATCCACAGATCCCACAAGATAATAAGAGAGTCTGTAAAGTCCATCAGCTGAGCCCTGATCCACAGATCTCACAAGATAATAAGAGAGTCCATCAGCTGAGCCCAGATCCACGGGTCTCACAAGATAAAAAGAGAGTCTGTAAGGTCCATCAGCTGAGCCAGGATCCAGAGATCTCACAAGATAATAAGAGAGTCTGTAAGGTCCATCAGCTGAGCCCAGATCCACAGATCTCACAAGATAATAAGAGAGACTGTAAGGTCCATCAGCTGAGCCCAGATCCACAGATCTCACAAGATAATAAGAGAGTCTGTAAGGTCCATCAACTGAGCCCAGATCCACAGATCTCACAAGATAATAAGAGAGTCTGTAAGGTCCATCAGCTGAGCCCAGATCCACAGATGTCACAAGATAATAAGAGAGTCCGTAAGGTCCATCAGCTGAGCCCAGATCCACAGATCTCACAAGATAATACGAGAGTCTGTAAGGTCCATCAGCTGAGCCCAGATCCACAGATCTCCCAAGATAATAAGAGAGTCTGTAAGGTCCATCAGCTGAGCCCAGATCCACAGATCTCACAAGATAATAAGAGAGTCTGTATGGTCCATCAGCTGAGCTCAGATCCACAGATCTCACAAGATAATAAGAGAGACTGTAAGGTCCATCAGCTGAGCCCAGATCCACAGATCTCACAAGATAATAAGAGAGTCAGTAAGGTCCATCAGCTGAGCCCAGATCCACAGATCTCACAAGATAATAAGAGAGACTGTAAGGTCCATCAGCTGAGCCCTGATCCACAGATCCCACAAGATAATAAGAGAGACTGTAAGGTCCATCAGCTGAGCCCAGATCCACAGATCTCACAAGATAATAAGAGAGTCTGTAAGGTCCATCAGCTGAGCCCAGATCCACAGATCCCACAAGATAATAAGAGAGTCTGTAAAGTCCATCAGCTGAGCCCAGATCCACAGATCCCACAAGATAATAAGAGAGTCTGTAAAGTCCATTAGCTGAGCCCTGATCCACAGATCTCACAAGATAATAAGAGAGTCCATCAACTGAGCCCAGATCCACAGGTCTCACAAGATAATAAGAGAGTCTGTAAGGTCCATCAGCTGAGCCCCGATCCACAGATCTCACAAGATAATAAGAGAGTCTGTAAGGTCCATCAGCTGAGCCCAGATTCACAGATCTCACAAGATAATAAGAGAGTCTGTAAGTTATATCAGCTGAGCCCAGATCCACAGATCTCACAAGATAATAAGAGAGACTGTAAGGTCCATCAGCTGAGCCCAGATCCGCAGATCCCACAAGATAATAAGAGAGTCTGTAAGGTCCATCAGCTGAGCCCAGATCCACAGATCTCACAAGATAATAAGAGAGTCTGTAATGACCATCAGCTGAGCCCACATCCACAGATCTCACAAGATAATAAGAGAGTCTGTAAGGTCCATCAGCTGAGCCCAGATCCACAGATCTCACAAGATAATAAGAGAGTCTGTAAGGTCCATCACCTGAGCCCAGATCCACAGATCTCACAAGATAATAAGAGAGTCTGTATGGTCCATCAGCTGAGCACAGATCTCACAAGATAATAAGAGAGATTGTAAGGTCCATCAGTTGAGCCCAGATCCACAGATCTCACAAGATAATAAGAGAGTCTGTAAGGTCCATCAGCTGAGCCCAGATCCACAGATCTCACAAGATAATAAGAGAGTCTGTAAGGTCCATCAGCTGAGCCCAGATCCACAGATCTCACAAGATAATAAGAGAGTCAGTAAGGTCCATCAGCTGAGCCCAGATCCACAGATCTCACAAGATAATAAGAGAGACTGTAAGGTCCATCAGCTGAGCCCAGATCCACAGATCCCACAAGATAATAAGAGAGACTGTCAGGTCCATCAGCTGAGTCCAGATCCACAGATCTCACAAGATAATAAGAGAGTCTGTAAGATCCGTCAGCTGAGCCCAGATCCACAGATCCCACAAGATAATAAGAGAGTCTGTAAGGTCCATCAGCTGAGCCCAGATCCACAGATGTCACAAGATAATAAGAGAGTCCGTAAGGTCCATCAGCTGAGCCCAGATCCACAGATCTCACAAGATAATAAGAGAGTCTGTAAGGTCCATCAGCTGAGCCCTGATCCACAGATCTCACAAGATAATAAGAGAGTCCATCAGCTGAGCCCAGATCCACAGGTCTCACAAGATAAAAAGAGAGTCTGTAAGGTCCATCAGCTGAGCCCAGATCCACAGATCTCACAAGATAATAAGAGAGTCTGTAAGGTCCATCAGCTGAGCCCAGATCCACAGATGTCACAAGATAATAAGAGAGTCCGTAAGGTCCATCAGCTGAGCCCAGATCCACAGATCTCACAAGATAATAAGAGAGTCTGTAAGGTCCATCAGCTGAGCCCAGATCCACAGATCTCACAAGATAATAAGAGAGTCTGTAAGGTCCATCAGCTGAGCCCAGATCCACAGATCTCACAAGATAATAAGAGAGTCTGTATTGGTCCATCAGCTGAGCTCAGATCCACAGATCTCACAAGATAATAAAAGAGACTGTAAGGTCCATCAGTTGAGCCCAGATCCACAGATCTCACAAGATAATAAGAGAGTCTGTAAGTTCCATCAGCTGAGCCCAGATCCACAGATCTCACAAGATAATAAGAGAGTCTCTAAGGTCCATCAGCTGAGCCCAGATCCACAGATCTCACAAGATAATAAGAGAGTCAGTAAGGTCCATCAGCTGAGCCCAGATCCACAGATCTCACAAGATAATAAGAGAGACTGTAAGGTCCATCAGCTGAGCCCTGATCCACAGATCCCACAAGATAATAAGAGAGACTGTAAGGTCCATCAGCTGAGTCCAGATCCACAGATCTCACAAGATAATAAGAGAGTCTGTAAGGTCCGTCAGCTGAGCCCAGATCCACAGATCCCACAAGATAATAAGAGAGTCTGTAAGGTCCATCAGCTGAGCCCAGATCCACAGATCTCACAAGATAATAAGAGAGTCTGTAAGGTCCATCAGCTGAGCCCAGATCCACAGATCGCACAAGATAATAAGAGAGTCTGTAAAGTCCATCAGCTGAGCCCTGATCCACAGATCTCACAAGATAATAAGAGAGTCCATCAGCTGAGCCCAGATCCACAGGTCTCACAAGATAATAAGAGTGTCTGTAAGGTCCATCCGCTGAGCCCAGATCCACAGATCTCACAAGATAATAAGAGAGTCTGTAAGGTCCATCAGCTGAGCCCAGATCCACAGATCCCTCAAGATAATAAGAGAGTCTGTAAGGTTCATCAGCTGAGCCCAGATCCACAGATCCCACAAGATAATAAGAGAGTCTGTAAGGTCCATCAGCTGAGCCCAGATCCACAGATCCCACAATATAATAAGAGAGCCTGTAAGGTCCATCAGCTGAGCCCAGATCCACAGATCCCACAAGATAATAAGAGAGTCTGTAAAGTCCATCAGCTGAGCCCAGATCCACAGATCTCACAAGATAATAAGAGAGTCTGTAAGGTCCATCAGCTGAGCCCAGATCCACAGATCCCACAAGATAATAAGAGAGTCCATCAGCTGAGCCCAGATCCACAGGTCTCACAAGATAATAAGAGAGTCTGTAAGGTCCGTCAGCTGAGCCCAGATCCACAGATCCCACAAGATAATAAGAGAGTCTGTAAGGTCCATCAGCTGAGCCCAGATCCACAGATCCCACAATATAATAAGAGAGTCTGTAAGGTCCATCAGCTGAGCCCAGATCCACAGATCCCACAAGATAATAAGAGAGACTGTAAGGTCCATCAGCTGAGCCCAGATCCACAGATCCCACAAGATAATAAGAGAGTCTGTAAGGTCCATCAGCTGAGCCCAGATCCACAGATCTCACAAGATAATAAGAGAGTCTGTAAGGTCCATCAGCTGAGCCCAGATCCACAGATGTCACAAGATAATAAGAGAGTCCGTAAGGTCCATCAGCTGAGCCCAGATCCACAGATCTCACAAGATAATAAGAGATTCTGTTAGGTCCATCAGCTGAGCCCAGATCCACAGATCTCACAAGATAATAAGAGAGTCTGTAAGGTCCATCAGCTGAGCCCAGATCCACAGATCTCACAAGATAATAAGAGAGTCTGTAAGGTCCATCAGTTGAGCCCAGATCCACAGATCTCGCAAGATAATAAGAGAGTCTGTAAGGTCCATCAGCTGAGCCCAGATCCACAGATCTCACAAGATAATAAGAGAGTCTCTAAGGTCCATCAGCTGAGCCCAGATCTCACAAGATAATAAGAGAGTCAGTAAGGTCCATCAGCTGAGCCCAGATCCACAGATCCCACAAGATAATAAGAGAGACTGTAAGGTCCATCAGCTGAGCCCAGATCCACAGATCTCACAAGATAATAAGAGAGTCTGTTAGGTCCATCAGCTGAGCCCAGATCCACAGATCTCACAAGATAATAAGAGAGTCTGTAAGGTCCATCAGCTGAGCCCAGATCCACAGATCTCACAAGATAATAAGAGAGTCCGTAAGGTCCATCAGTTGAGCCCAGATCCACAGATCTCACAAGATAATAAGAGAGACTGTAAGGTCCATCAGCTGAGCCCAGATCCACAGATCCCGCAAGATAATAAGAGAGTCTGTAAGGTCCATCAGCTGAGCCCAGATCCACAGATCTCACAAGATAATAAGAGAGTCTGTAAGGTTCATCAGCTGAGCCCAGATCCACAGATGTCACAAGATAATAAGAGAGTCCGTAAGGTCCATCAGCTGAGCCCAGATCCACAGATCTCACAAGATAATAAGAGAGTCTGTTAGGTCCATCAGCTGAGCCCAGATCCACAGATCTCACAAGATAATAAGAGAGTCTGTAAGGTCCATCAGCTGAGCCCAGATCCACAGATCTCACAAGATAATAAGAGAGTCCGTAAGGTCCATCAGTTGAGCCCAGATCCACAGATCTCACAAGATAATAAGAGAGTCTGTAAGGTCCATCAGCTGAGCCCAGATCCACAGACCTCACAAGATAATAAGAGAGTCTCTATAGTCCATCAGCTGAGCCCAGATCTCACAAGATAATAAGAGAGTCAGTAAGGTCCATCAGCTGAGCCCAGATCCACAGATCCCACAAGATAATAAGAGAGACTGTAAGGTCCATCAGCTGAGCCCAGATCCACAGATCCCACAAGGTAATAAGAGAGTCTGTAAGGACCATCAGCTGAGCCAAGATCCACAGATCCCACAAGATAAAAAGAGAGTCTGTAAGGTCCATCAGCTGAGCCCAGATCCACTGATCCCACAAGATAATAAGAGAGTCTGTAATGTCCATCAGCTGAGCCCAGATCCACTGATCTCACAAGATAATAAGAGTGTCTGTAAGGTCCATCAGCTGAGCCCAGATCCACAGATCTCACTAGATAATAAGAGAGACTGTAAGGTCCATCAGCTGAGCCCAGATCCACAGATCCCTCAAGATAATAAGAGAGACTGTAAGGTCCATCAGCTGAGTCCAGATCCACAGATCTCACAAAATAATAAGAGAGTCTGTAAGGTCCGTCAGCTGAGCTCATATCCACAGATCCCACAAGATAATAAGAGAGTCTGTAAGGTCCATCAGCTGAGCCCCGATCCACAGATCTCACAAGATAATAAGAGAGTCTGTAAGGTCCATCAGCTGAGCCCAGATCCACAGATCCCACAAGATAATAAGAGAGTCTGTAAAGTCCATCAGCTGAGCCCTGATCCACAGATCTCACAAGATAATAAGAGAGTCCATCAGCTGAGCCCAGATCCACAGGTCTCACAAGATAATAAGAGAGTCTGTAAGGTCCATCAGCAGAGCCCCGATCCACAGATCTCACAAGATAATAAGAGAGTCTGTAAGGTCCATCAGCTGAGCCCAGATTCACAGATCTCACAAGATAATAAGAGAGTCTGTAAGGTCCATCAGCTGAGCCCAGATCCACAGATCTCACAAGATAATAAGAGAGACTGTAAGGTCCATCAGCTGAGCCCAGATCCACAGATCCCACAAGATAATAAGAGAGTCTGTAAGGTCCATCTGCTGAGCCCAGATCCACAGATCTCAAAAGATAATAAGAGAGTCTGTAAGGTCCATCAGCTGAGCCCAGATCCACAGATGTCACAAGTTAATAAGAGAGTCCGTAAGGTCCATCAGCTGAGCCCACATCCACAGATCTCACAAGATAATAAGAGAGTCTGTAAGGTCCATCAGCTGAGCCCAGATCCACAGATCTCACAAGATAATAAGAGAGTCTGTAAGGTCCATCACCTGAGCCCAGATCCACAGATCTCACAAGATAATAAGAGAGTCTGTATGGTCCATCAGTTGAGCACAGATCTCACAAGATAATAAGAGAGATTGTAAGGTCCATCAGTTGAGCCCAGATCCACAGATCTCACAAGATAATAAGAGAGTCTGTAAGGTCCATCAGCTGAGCCCAGATCCACAGATCTCACAAGATAATAAGAGAGTCTGTAAGGTCCATCAGCTGAGCCCAGATCCACAGATCTCACAAGATAATAAGAGAGTCAGTAAGGTCCATCAGCTGAGCCCAGATCCACAGATCTCACAAGATAATAAGAGAGACTGTAAGGTCCATCAGCTGAGCCCAGATCCACAGATCCCACAAGATAATAAGAGAGACTGTCAGGTCCATCAGCTGAGTCCAGATCCACAGATCTCACAAGATAATAAGAGAGTCTGTAAGATCCGTCAGCTGAGCCCAGATCCACAGATCCCACAAGATAATAAGAGAGTCTGTAAGGTCCATCAGCTGAGCCCAGATCCACAGATCTCACAAGATAATAAGAGAGTCTGTAAGGTCCATCAGCTGAGCCCAGATCCACAGATCCCACAAGATAATAAGAGAGTCTGTAAAGTCCATCAGCTGAGCCCTGATCCACAGATCTCACAAGATAATAAGAGAGTCCATCAGCTGAGCCCAGATCCACAAGTCTCACAAGATAAAAAGAGAGACTGTAAGGTCCATCAGCTGAGCCCAGATCCACAGATCCCACAAGATAATAAGAGAGTCTGTAAGGTCCATCAGCTGACCCCAGATCCACAGATCTAACAAGATAATAAGAGAGTCTGTAAGGTCCATCAGCTGAGCCCAGATCCACAGATGTAACAAGATAATAAGAGAGTCCGTAAGGTCCATCAGCTGAGCCCAGATCCACAGATCTCACAAGATAATAAGAGAGTCTATAAGGTCCATCAGCTGAGCCCAGATCCACAGATCTCACAAGATAATAAGAGAGTCTGTAAGGTCCATCAGCTGAGCCCAGATCCACAGATCTCACAAGATAATAAGAGAGTCTGTATGGTCCATCAGCTGAGCTCAGATCCACAGAACTCACAAGATAATAAAAGAGACTGTAAGGTCCATCAGTTGAGCCCAGATCCACAGATCTCACAAGATAATAAGAGAGTGTGTAAGTTCCATCAGCTGAGCCCAGATCCACAGATCTCACAAGATAATAAGAGAGTCTGTAAGGTCCATCAGCTGAGCCCAGATCCACAGATCTCACAAGATAATAAGAGAGTCAGTAAGGTCCATCAGCTGAGCCCAGATCCACAGATCTCACAAGATAATAAGAGAGACTGTAAGGTCCATCAGCTGAGCCCTGATCCACAGATCCCACAAGATAATAAGAGAGACTGTAAGGTCCATCAGCTGAGTCCAGATCCACAGATCTCACAAGATAATAAGAGAGTCTGTAAGGTCCGTCAGCTGAGCCCAGATCCACAGATCCCACAAGATAATAAGAGAGTCTGTAAGGTCCACCAGCTGAGCCCAGATCCACAGATCTCACAAGATAATAAGAGAGTCTGTAAGGTCCATCAGCTGAGCCCAGATCCACAGATCTAACAAGATAATAAGAGAGTTTGTAAAGTCCATCAGCTGAGCCCTGATCCACAGATCTCACAAGATAATAAGAGAGTCCATCAGCTGAGCCCAGATCCACAGGTCTCACAAGATAATAAGAGAGTCTGTAAGGTCCATCAGCAGAGCCCCGATCCACAGATCTCACAAGATAATAAGAGAGTCTGTAAGGTCCATCAGCTGAGCCCAGATCCACAGATCCCACAAGATAATAAGAGAGTCTGTAAGGTTCATCAGCTGAGCCCAGATCCACAGATCCCACAAGATAATAAGAGAGTCTGTAAGGTCCATCAGCTGAGCCCAGATCCACAGATCCCACAATATAATAAGAGAGTCTGTAAGGTCCATCAGCTGAGCCCAGATCCACAGATCCCACAAGATAATAAGAGAGACTGTAAGGTCCATCAGATGAGCACAGATCCACAGATCCCACAAGATAAGAAGAGAGTCTGTAAGGTCCATCAGCTGAGCCCAGATCCACAGATCTCACAAGATAATAAGAGAGTCTGTAAGGTCCATCAGCTGAGCCCAGATCCACAGATCGCACAAGATAATAAGAGAGTCTGTAAAGTCCATCAGCTGAGCCCTGATCCACAGATCTCACAAGATAATAAGAGAGTCCATCAGCTGAGCCCAGATCCACAGGTCTCACAAGATAATAAGAGTGTCTGTAAGGTCCATCCGCTGAGCCCAGATCCACAGATCTCACAAGATAATAAGAGAGTCTGTAAGGTCCATCAGCTGAGCCCAGATCCACAGATCCCACAAGATAATAAGAGAGTCTGTAAGGTTCATCAGCTGAGCCCAGATCCACAGATCCCACAAGATAATAAGAGAGTCTGTAAGGTCCATCAGCTGAGCCCAGATCCACAGATCCCACAATATAATAAGAGAGTCTGTAAGGTCCATCAGCTGAGCCCAGATCCACAGATCCCACAAGATAATAAGAGAGACTGTAAGGTCCATCAGCTGAGCCCAGATCCACAGATCCCACAAGATAAAAAGAGAGTCTGTAAGGTCCATCAACTGAGCCCAGATCCACAGATCTCACAAGATAATAAGAGAGTCTGTAAGGTCCATCAGCTGAGCCCAGATCCACAGATGTCACAAGATAATAAGAGAGTCCGTAAGGTCCATCAGCTGAGCCCAGATCCACAGATCTCACAAGATAATAAGAGAGTCTGTTAGGTCCATCAGCTGAGCCCAGATCCACAGATCTCACAAGATAATAAGAGAGTCTGTAAGGTCCATCAGCTGAGCCCAGATCCACAGATCTCACAAGATAATAAGAGAGTCTGTAAGGTCCATCAGTTGAGCTCAGATCCACAGATCTCACAAGATAATAAGAGAGTCTGTAAGGTCCATCAGCTGAGCCCAGATCCACAGATCTCACAAGATAATAAGAGAGTCTCTAAGGTCCATCAGCTGAGCCCAGATCTCACAAGATAATAAGAGAGTCAGTAAGGTCCATCAGCTGAGCCCAGATCCACAGATCTCACAAGATAATAAGAGAGACTGTAAGGTCCATCAGCTGAGCCTAGATCCACGGATCCCACCAGATAATAAGAGAGACTGTAAGGTCCATCAGCTGAGTCCAGATCCACAGATCTCACAAGATAATAAGAGAGTCTGTAAGATCCGTCAGCTGAGCCCAGATCCACAGATCCCACAAGATAATAAGAGAGTCTGTAAGGTCCATCAGCTGAGCCCAGATCCACAGATCTCACAAGATAATAAGAGAGTCTGTAAGGTCCATCAGCTGAGCCCAGATCCACAGATCCCACAAGATAATAAGAGAGTCTGTAAAGTCCATCAGCTGAGCCCTGATCCACAGATCTCACAAGATAATAAGAGAGTCCATCAGCTGAGCCCAGATCCACGGGTCTCACAAGATAAAAAGAGAGTCTGTAAGGTCCATCAGCTGAGCCAGGAACCAGAGATCTCACAAGATAATAAGAGAGTCTGTAAGGTCCATCAGCTGAGCCCAGATCCACAGATCTCACAAGATAATAAGAGAGACTGTAAGGTCCATCAGCTGAGCCCAGATCCACAGATCTCACAAGATAATAAGAGAGTCTGTAAGGTCCATCAACTGAGCCCAGATCCACAGATCTCACAAGATAATAAGAGAGTCTGTAAGGTCCATCAGCTGAGCCCAGATCCACAGATGTCACAAGATAATAAGAGAGTCCGTAAGGTCCATCAGCTGAGCCCAGATCCACAGATCTCACAAGATAATACGAGAGTCTGTAAGGTCCATCAGCTGAGCCCAGATCCACAGATCTCCCAAGATAATAAGAGAGTCTGTAAGGTCCATCAGCTGAGCCCAGATCCACAGATCTCACAAGATAATAAGAGAGTCTGTATGGTCCATCAGCTGAGCTCAGATCCACAGATCTCACAAGATAATAAGAGAGACTGTAAGGTCCATCAGCTGAGCCCAGATCCACAGATCTCACAAGATAATAAGAGAGTCAGTAAGGTCCATCAGCTGAGCCCAGATCCACAGATCTCACAAGATAATAAGAGAGACTGTAAGGTCCATCAGCTGAGCCCTGATCCACAGATCCCACAAGATAATAAGAGAGACTGTAAGGTCCATCAGCTGAGCCCAGATCCACAGATCTCACAAGATAATAAGAGAGTCTGTAAGGTCCATCAGCTGAGCCCAGATCCACAGATCCCACAAGATAATAAGAGAGTCTGTAAAGTCCATCAGCTGAGCCCAGATCCACAGATCCCACAAGATAATAAGAGAGTCTGTAAAGTCCATTAGCTGAGCCCTGATCCACAGATCTCACAAGATAATAAGAGAGTCCATCAACTGAGCCCAGATCCACAGGTCTCACAAGATAATAAGAGAGTCTGTAAGGTCCATCAGCTGAGCCCCGATCCACAGATCTCACAAGATAATAAGAGAGTCTGTAAGGTCCATCAGCTGAGCCCAGATTCACAGATCTCACAAGATAATAAGAGAGTCTGTAAGTTATATCAGCTGAGCCCAGATCCACAGATCTCACAAGATAATAAGAGAGACTGTAAGGTCCATCAGCTGAGCCCAGATCCGCAGATCCCACAAGATAATAAGAGAGTCTGTAAGGTCCATCAGCTGAGCCCAGATCCACAGATCTCACAAGATAATAAGAGAGTCTGTAATGACCATCAGCTGAGCCCACATCCACAGATCTCACAAGATAATAAGAGAGTCTGTAAGGTCCATCAGCTGAGCCCAGATCCACAGATCTCACAAGATAATAAGAGAGTCTGTAAGGTCCATCACCTGAGCCCAGATCCACAGATCTCACAAGATAATAAGAGAGTCTGTATGGTCCATCAGCTGAGCACAGATCTCACAAGATAATAAGAGAGATTGTAAGGTCCATCAGTTGAGCCCAGATCCACAGATCTCACAAGATAATAAGAGAGTCTGTAAGGTCCATCAGCTGAGCCCAGATCCACAGATCTCACAAGATAATAAGAGAGTCTGTAAGGTCCATCAGCTGAGCCCAGATCCACAGATCTCACAAGATAATAAGAGAGTCAGTAAGGTCCATCAGCTGAGCCCAGATCCACAGATCTCACAAGATAATAAGAGAGACTGTAAGGTCCATCAGCTGAGCCCAGATCCACAGATCCCACAAGATAATAAGAGAGACTGTCAGGTCCATCAGCTGAGTCCAGATCCACAGATCTCACAAGATAATAAGAGAGTCTGTAAGATCCGTCAGCTGAGCCCAGATCCACAGATCCCACAAGATAATAAGAGAGTCTGTAAGGTCCATCAGCTGAGCCCAGATCCACAGATCTCACAAGATAATAAGAGAGTCTGTAAGGTCCATCAGCTGAGCCCAGATCCACAGATCCCACAAGATAATAAGAGAGTCTGTAAAGTCCATCAGCTGAGCCCTGATCCACAGATCTCACAAGATAATAAGAGAGTCCATCAGCTGAGCCCAGATCCACAGGTCTCACAAGATAAAAAGAGAGTCTGTAAGGTCCATCAGCTGAGCCCAGATCCACAGATCTCACAAGATAATAAGAGAGTCTGTAAGGTCCATCAGCTGAGCCCAGATCCACAGATGTCACAAGATAATAAGAGAGTCCGTAAGGTCCATCAGCTGAGCCCAGATCCACAGATCTCACAAGATAATAAGAGAGTCTGTAAGGTCCATCAGCTGAGCCCAGATCCACAGATCTCACAAGATAATAAGAGAGTCTGTAAGGTCCATCAGCTGAGCCCAGATCCACAGATCTCACAAGATAATAAGAGAGTCTGTATTGGTCCATCAGCTGAGCTCAGATCCACAGATCTCACAAGATAATAAAAGAGACTGTAAGGTCCATCAATTGAGCCCAGATCCACAGATCTCACAAGATAATAAGAGAGTCTGTAAGTTCCATCAGCTGAGCCCAGATCCACAGATCTCACAAGATAATAAGAGAGTCTCTAAGGTCCATCAGCTGAGCCCAGATCCACAGATCTCACAAGATAATAAGAGAGTCAGTAAGGTCCATCAGCTGAGCCCAGATCCACAGATCTCACAAGATAATAAGAGAGACTGTAAGGTCCATCAGCTGAGCCCTGATCCACAGATCCCACAAGATAATAAGAGAGACTGTAAGGTCCATCAGCTGAGTCCAGATCCACAGATCTCACAAGATAATAAGAGAGTCTGTAAGGTCCGTCAGCTGAGCCCAGATCCACAGATCCCACAAGATAATAAGAGAGTCTGTAAGGTCCATCAGCTGAGCCCAGATCCACAGATCTCACAAGATAATAAGAGAGTCTGTAAGGTCCATCAGCTGAGCCCAGATCCACAGATCGCACAAGATAATAAGAGAGTCTGTAAAGTCCATCAGCTGAGCCCTGATCCACAGATCTCACAAGATAATAAGAGAGTCCATCAGCTGAGCCCAGATCCACAGGTCTCACAAGATAATAAGAGTGTCTGTAAGGTCCATCCGCTGAGCCCAGATCCACAGATCTCACAAGATAATAAGAGAGTCTGTAAGGTCCATCAGCTGAGCCCAGATCCACAGATCCCTCAAGATAATAAGAGAGTCTGTAAGGTTCATCAGCTGAGCCCAGATCCACAGATCCCACAAGATAATAAGAGAGTCTGTAAGGTCCATCAGCTGAGCCCAGATCCACAGATCCCACAATATAATAAGAGAGCCTGTAAGGTCCATCAGCTGAGCCCAGATCCACAGATCCCACAAGATAATAAGAGAGTCTGTAAAGTCCATCAGCTGAGCCCAGATCCACAGATCTCACAAGATAATAAGAGAGTCTGTAAGGTCCATCAGCTGAGCCCAGATCCACAGATCCCACAAGATAATAAGAGAGTCCATCAGCTGAGCCCAGATCCACAGGTCTCACAAGATAATAAGAGAGTCTGTAAGGTCCGTCAGCTGAGCCCAGATCCACAGATCCCACAAGATAATAAGAGAGTCTGTAAGGTCCATCAGCTGAGCCCAGATCCACAGATCCCACAATATAATAAGAGAGTCTGTAAGGTCCATCAGCTGAGCCCAGATCCACAGATCCCACAAGATAATAAGAGAGACTGTAAGGTCCATCAGCTGAGCCCAGATCCACAGATCCCACAAGATAATAAGAGAGTCTGTAAGGTCCATCAGCTGAGCCCAGATCCACAGATCTCACAAGATAATAAGAGAGTCTGTAAGGTCCATCAGCTGAGCCCAGATCCACAGATGTCACAAGATAATAAGAGAGTCCGTAAGGTCCATCAGCTGAGCCCAGATCCACAGATCTCACAAGATAATAAGAGATTCTGTTAGGTCCATCAGCTGAGCCCAGATCCACAGATCTCACAAGATAATAAGAGAGTCTGTAAGGTCCATCAGCTGAGCCCAGATCCACAGATCTCACAAGATAATAAGAGAGTCTGTAAGGTCCATCAGTTGAGCCCAGATCCACAGATCTCGCAAGATAATAAGAGAGTCTGTAAGGTCCATCAGCTGAGCCCAGATCCACAGATCTCACAAGATAATAAGAGAGTCTCTAAGGTCCATCAGCTGAGCCCAGATCTCACAAGATAATAAGAGAGTCAGTAAGGTCCATCAGCTGAGCCCAGATCCACAGATCCCACAAGATAATAAGAGAGACTGTAAGGTCCATCAGCTGAGCCCAGATCCACAGATCCCACAAGGTAATAAGAGAGTCTGTAAGGTCCATCAGCTGAGCCAAGATCCACAGATCCCACAAGATAAAAAGAGAGTCTGTAAGGTCCATCAGCTGAGCCCAGATCCACTGATCCCACAAGATAATAAGAGAGTCTGTAAGGTCCATCAGCTGAGCCCAGATCCACTGATCTCACAAGATAATAAGAGTGTCTGTAAGGTCCATCAGCTGAGCCCAGATCCACAGATCTCACTAGATAATAAGAGAGACTGTAAGGTCCATCAGCTGAGCCCAGATCCACAGATCCCACAAGATAATAAGAGAGACTGTAAGGTCCTTCAGCTGAGTCCAGATTCACAGATCTCACAAAATAATAAGAGAGTCTGTAAGGTCCGTCAGCTGAGCTCAGATCCACAGATCCCACAAGATAATAAGAGAGTCTGTAAGGTCCATCAGCTGAGCCCCGATCCACAGATCTCACAAGATAATAAGAGAGTCTGTAAGGTCCATCAGCGGAGCCCTGATCCACAGATCCCATAAGATAATAAGAGATTCTGTAAAGTCCATCAGCTGAGCCCTGATCCACAGATCTCACAAGATAATAAGAGAGTCCATCAGCTGAGCCCAGAACCACAGGTCTCACAAGATAATAAGAGAGTCTGTAAGGTCCATCCGCTGAGCCCAGATCCACAGATCTCACAAGATAATAAGAGAGTCTGTAAGGTCCATCAGCTGAGCCCAGATCCACTGATCCCACAAGATAATAAGAGAGTCTGTAAGGTTCATCAGCTGAGCCCAGATCCACAGATCCCACAAGATAATAAGAGAGTCTGTAAGGTCCATCAGCTGAGCCCAGATCCACAGATCTCACTAGATAATAAGAGAGACTGTAAGGTCCATCAGCTGAGCCCAGATCCACAGATCTCACATGATAATAAGAGAGTCTGAAAGGCCCATCAGCTGAGCCCAGATCCACAGATGTCACAAGATAATAAGAGAGTCTGTAAGGTCCATCAGCTGAGCCCAGATCCACAGATGTCACAAGATAATAAGGGAGTCCGTAAGGTCCATCAGCTGAGCCCAGATCCACAGATCTCACAGGATAATAAGAGAGTCTGTAAGGTCCATCAGCTGAGCCCAGATCCACAGACCTCACAAGATAATAAGAGAGACTGTAAGGTCCATCAGCTGAGCCCAGATCCACAGATCCCACAAGATAATAAGAGAGTCTGTAAGGTCCATCAACTGAGCCCAGATCCACAGATCTCACAAGGTAATAAGAGAGTCTGTAAGGTCCATCAGCTGAGCCCAGATCCACAGATGTCACAAGATAATAAGAGAGTCCGTAAGGTCCATCAGCTGAGCCCAGATCCACAGATCTCACAAGATAATAAGAGAGTCTGTAAGGTCCATCAGCTGAGCCCAGATCCACAGATCTCACAAGATAATAAGAGAGTCTGTAAGGTCCATCAGCTGAGCCAAGATCCACAGATCTCACAAGATAATAAGAGAGTCTGTATGGTCCATCAGCTGAGCTCAGATCCACAGATCTCACAAGATAATAAGAGAGACTGTAAGGTCCATCAGCTGAGCCCAGATCCACAGATCTCACAAGATAATAAGAGAGTCAGTAAGGTCCATCAGCTGAGCCCAGATCCACAGATCTCACAAGATAATAAGAGAGACTGTAAGGTCCATCAGCTGAGCCCTGATCCACAGATCCCACAAGATAATAAGAGAGACTGTAAGGTCCATCAGCTGAGCCCAGATCCACAGATCTCACAAGATAATAAGAGAGTCTGTAAGGTCCATCAGCTGAGCCCAGATCCACAGATCCCACAAGATAATAAGAGAGTCTGTAAAGTCCATCAGCTGAGCCCAGATCCACAGATCCCACAAGATAATAAGAGAGTCTGTAAAGTCCATCAGCTGAGCCCTGATCCACAGATCTCACAAGATAATAAGAGAGTCCATCAACTGAGCCCAGATCCACAGGTCTCACAAGATAATAAGAGAGTCTGTAAGGTCCATCAGCTGAGCCCCGATCCACAGATCTCACAAGATAATATGAGAGTCTGTAAGGTCCATCAGCTGAGCCCAGATTCACAGATCTCACAAGATAATAAGAGAGTCTGTAAGGTCCATCAGCTGAGCCCAGATCCACAGATCTCACAAGATAATAAGAGAGACTGTAAGGTCCATCAGCTGAGCCCAGATCCGCAGATCCCACAAGATAATAAGAGAGTCTGTAAGGTCCATCAGCTGAGCCCAGATCCACAGATCTCACAAGATAATAAGAGAGTCTGTAATGACCATCAGCTGAGCCCAGATCCACAGATGTCACAAGTTAATAAGAGAGTCCGTAAGGTCCATCAGCTGAGCCCACATCCACAGATCTCACAAGATAATAAGAGAGTCTGTAAGGTCCATCAGCTGAGCCCAGATCCACAGATCTCACAAGATAATAAGAGAGTCTGTAAGGTCCATCACCTGAGCCCAGATCCACAGATCTCACAAGATAATAAGAGAGTCTGTATGGTCCATCAGCTGAGCACAGATCTCACAAGATAATAAGAGAGATTGTAAGGTCCATCAGTTGAGCCCAGATCCACAGATCTCACAAGATAATAAGAGAGTCTGTAAGTTCCATCAGCTGAGCCCAGATCCACAGATCTCACAAGATAATAAGAGTGTCTCTAAGGTCCATCAGCTGAGCCCAGATCCACAGATCTCACAAGATAATAAGAGAGTCAGTAAGGTCCATCAGCTGAGCCCAGATCCACAGATCTCACAAGATAATAAGAGAGACTGTAAGGTCCATCAGCTGAGCCCTGATCCACAGATCCCACAAGATAATAAGAGAGACTGTAAGGTCCATCAGCTGAGTCCAGATCCACAGATCTCACAAGATAATAAGAGAGTCTGTAAGGTCCGTCAGCTGAGCCCAGATCCACAGATCCCACAAGATAATAAGAGAGTCTGTAAGGTCCATCAGCTGAGCCCAGATCCACAGATCTCACAAGATAATAAGAGAGTCTGTAAGGTCCATCAGCTGAGCCCAGATCCACAGATCGCACAAGATAATAAGAGAGTCTGTAAAGTCCATCAGCTGAGCCCTGATCCACAGATCTCACAAGATAATAATCGAGTCCATCAGCTGAGCCCAGATCCACAGGTCTCACAAGATAATAAGAGTGTCTGTAAGGTCCATCCGCTGAGCCCAGATCCACAGATCTCACAAGATAATAAGAGAGTCTGTAAGGTCCATCAGCTGAGCCCAGATCCACAGATCCCTCAAGATAATAAGAGAGTCTGTAAGGTTCATCAGCTGAGCCCAGATCCACAGATCCCACAAGATAATAAGAGAGTCTGTAAGGTCCATCAGCTGAGCCCAGATCCACAGATCCCACAATATAATAAGAGAGCCTGTAAGGTCCATCAGCTGAGCCCAGATCCACAGATCCCACAAGATAATAAGAGAGTCTGTAAAGTCCATCAGCTGAGCCCAGATCCACAGATCTCACAAGATAATAAGAGAGTCTGTAAGGTCCATCAGCTGAGCCCAGATCCACAGATCCCACAAGATAATAAGAGAGTCCATCAGCTGAGCCCAGATCCACAGGTCTCACAAGATAATAAGAGAGTCTGTAAGGTCCGTCAGCTGAGCCCAGATCCACAGATCCCACAAGATAATAAGAGAGTCTGTAAGGTCCATCAGCTGAGCCCAGATCCACAGATCCCACAATATAATAAGAGAGTCTGTAAGGTCCATCAGCTGAGCCCAGATCCACAGATCCCACAAGATAATAAGAGAGACTGTAAGGTCCATCAGCTGAGCCCAGATCCACAGATCCCACAAGATAATAAGAGAGTCTGTAAGGTCCATCAGCTGAGCCCAGATCCACAGATCTCACAAGATAATAAGAGAGTCTGTAAGGTCCATCAGCTGAGCCCAGATCCACAGATGTCACAAGATAATAAGAGAGTCCGTAAGGTCCATCAGCTGAGCCCAGATCCACAGATCTCACAAGATAATAAGAGATTCTGTTAGGTCCATCAGCTGAGCCCAGATCCACAGATCTCACAAGATAATAAGAGAGTCTGTAAGGTCCATCAGCTGAGCCCAGATCCACAGATCTCACAAGATAATAAGAGAGTCTGTAAGGTCCATCAGTTGAGCCCAGATCCACAGATCTCGCAAGATAATAAGAGAGTCTGTAAGGTCCATCAGCTGAGCCCAGATCCACAGATCTCACAAGATAATAAGAGAGTCTCTGAGGTCCATCAGCTGAGCCCAGATCTCACAAGATAATAAGAGAGTCAGTAAGGTCCATCAGCTGAGCCCAGATCCACAGATCCCACAAGATAATAAGAGAGACTGTAAGGTCCATCAGCTGAGCCCAGATCCACAGATCCCACAAGGTAATAAGAGAGTCTGTAAGGTCCATCAGCTGAGCCAAGATCCACAGATCCCACAAGATAAAAAGAGAGTCTGTAAGGTCCATCAGCTGAGCCCAGATCCACTGATCCCACAAGATAATAAGAGAGTCTGTAAGGTCCATCAGCTGAGCCCAGATCCACCTATCTCACAAGATAATAAGAGTGTCTGTAAGGTCCATCAGCTGAGCCCAGATCCACAGATCTCACTAGATAATAAGAGAGACTGTAAGGTCCATCAGCTGAGCCCAGATCCACAGATCCCACAAGATAATAAGAGAGACTGTAAGGTCCTTCAGCTGAGTCCAGATTCACAGATCTCACAAAATAATAAGAGAGTCTGTAAGGTCCGTCAGCTGAGCTCAGATCCACAGATCCCACAAGATAATAAGAGAGTCTGTAAGGTCCATCAGCTGAGCCCCGATCCACAGATCTCACAAGATAATAAGAGAGTCTGTAAGGTCCATCAGCGGAGCCCTGATCCACAGATCCCACAAGATAATAAGAGATTCTGTAAAGTCCATCAGCTGAGCCCTGATCCACAGATCTCACAAGATAATAAGAGAGTCCATCAGCTGAGCCCAGAACCACAGGTCTCACAAGATAATAAGAGAGTCTGTAAGGTCCATCCGCTGAGCCCAGATCCACAGATCTCACAAGATAATAAGAGAGTCTGTAAGGTCCATCAGCTGAGCCCAGATCCACTGATCCCACAAGATAATAAGAGAGTCTGTAAGGTTCATCAGCTGAGCCCAGATCCACAGATCCCACAAGATAATAAGAGAGTCTGTAAGGTCCATCAGCTGAGCCCAGATCCACAGATCTCACTAGATAATAAGAGAGACTGTAAGGTCCATCAGCTGAGCCCAGATCCACAGATCTCACATGATAATAAGAGAGTCTGAAAGGCCCATCAGCTGAGCCCAGATCCACAGATGTCACAAGATAATAAGAGAGTCTGTAAGGTCCATCAGCTGAGCCCAGATCCACAGATGTCACAAGATAATAAGGGAGTCCGTAAGGTCCATCAGCTGAGCCCAGATCCACAGATCTCACAGGATAATAAGAGAGTCTGTAAGGTCCATCAGCTGAGCCCAGATCCACAGATCTCACAAGATAATAAGAGAGACTGTAAGGTCCATCAGCTGAGCCCAGATCCACAGATCCCACAAGATAATAAGAGAGTCTGTAAGGTCCATCAACTGAGCCCAGATCCACAGATCTCACAAGATAATAAGAGAGTCTGTAAGGTCCATTAGCTGAGCCCAGATCCACAGATGTCACAAGATAATAAGAGAGTCCGTAATGTCCATCAGCTGAGCCCAGATCCACAGATCTCACAAGATAATAAGAGAGTCTGTAAGGTCCATCAGCTGAGCCCAGATCCACAGATCTCACAAGATAATAAGAGAGTCTGTAAGGTCCATCAGCTGAGCCAAGATCCACAGATCTCACAAGATAATTAGAGAGTCTGTATGGTCCATCAGCTGAGCTCAGATCCACAGATCTCACAAGATAATAAGAGAGACTGTAAGGTCCATCAGCTGAGCCCAGATCCACAGATCTCACAAGATAATAAGAGAGTCAGTAAGGTCCATCAGCTGAGCCCAGATCCACAGATCTCACAAGATAATAAGAGAGACTGTAAGGTCCATCAGCTGAGCCCTGATCCACAGATCCCACAAGATAATAAGAGAGACTGTAAGGTCCATCAGCTGAGCCCAGATCCACAGATCTCACAAGATAATAAGAGAGTCTGTAAGGTCCATCAGCTGAGCCCAGATCCACAGATCCCACAAGATAATAAGAGAGTCTGTAAAGTCCATCAGCTGAGCCCAGATCCACAGATCCCACAAGATAATAAGAGAGTCTGTAAAGTCCATCAGCTGAGCCCTGATCCACAGATCTCACAAGATAATAAGAGAGTCCATCAACTGAGCCCAGATCCACAGGTCTCACAAGATAATAAGAGAGTCTGTAAGGTCCATCAGCTGAGCCCCGATCCACAGATCTCACAAGATAATATGAGAGTCTGTAAGGTCCATCAGCTGAGCCCAGATTCACAGATCTCACAAGATAATAAGAGAGTCTGTAAGGTCCATCAGCTGAGCCCAGATCCACAGATCTCACAAGATAATAAGAGAGACTGTAAGGTCCATCAGCTGAGCCCAGATCCGCAGATCCCACAAGATAATAAGAGAGTCTGTAAGGTCCATCAGCTGAGCCCAGATCCACAGATCTCACAAGATAATAAGAGAGTCTGTAATGACCATCAGCTGAGCCCAGATCCACAGATGTCACAAGTTAATAAGAGAGTCCGTAAGGTCCATCAGCTGAGCCCACATCCACAGATCTCACAAGATAATAAGAGAGTCTGTAAGGTCCATCAGCTGAGCCCAGATCCACAGATCTCACAAGATAATAAGAGAGTCTGTAAGGTCCATCACCTGAGCCCAGATCCACAGATCTCACAAGATAATAAGAGAGTCTGTATGGTCCATCAGCTGAGCACAGATCTCACAAGATAATAAGAGAGATTGTAAGGTCCATCAGTTGAGCCCAGATCCACAGATCTCACAAGATAATAAGAGAGTCTGTAAGGTCCATCAGCTGAGCCCAGATCCACAGATCTCACAAGATAATAAGAGAGTCTGTAAGGTCCATCAGCTGAGCCCAGATCCACAGATCTCACAAGATAATAAGAGAGTCAGTAAGGTCCATCAGCTGAGCCCAGATCCACAGATCTCACAAGATAATAAGAGAGACTGTAAGGTCCATCAGCTGAGCCCAGATCCACAGATCCCACAAGATAATAAGAGAGACTGTCAGGTCCATCAGCTGAGTCCAGATCCACAGATCTCACAAGATAATAAGAGAGTCTGTAAGATCCGTCAGCTGAGCCCAGATCCACAGATCCCACAAGATAATAAGAGAGTCTGTAAGGTCCATCAGCTGAGCCCAGATCCACAGATCTCACAAGATAATAAGAGAGTCTGTAAGGTCCATCAGCTGAGCCCAGATCCACAGATCCCACAAGATAATAAGAGAGTCTGTAAAGTCCATCAGCTGAGCCCTGATCCACAGATCTCACAAGATAATAAGAGAGTCCATCAGCTGAGCCCAGATCCACAGGTCTCACAAGATAAAAAGAGAGTCTGTAAGGTCCATCAGCTGAGCCCAGATCCACAGATCTCACAAGATAATAAGAGAGTCTGTAAGGTCCATCAGCTGAGCCCAGATCCAAAGATATCACAAGATAATAAGAGAGACTGTAAGGTCCATCAGCTGAGCCCAGATCCACAGATCCCACAAGATAATAAGAGAGTCTGTAAGGTCCATCAGCTGAGCCCAGATCCACAGATCTAACAAGATAATAAGAGAGTCTGTAAGGTCCATCAGCTGAGCCCAGATCCACAGATCTCACAAGATAATAAGAGAGTCTGTAAGGTCCAACAGCTGAGCCCAGATCCACAGATCTCACAAGATAATAAGAGAGTCTGTATTGGTCCATCAGCTGAGCTCAGATCCACAGATCTCACAAGATAATAAAAGAGACTGTAAGGTCCATCAGTTGAGCCCAGATCCACAGATCTCACAAGATAATAAGAGAGTCTGTAAGTTCCATCAGCTGTGCCCAGATCCACAGATCTCACAAGATAATAAGAGAGTCTCTAAGGTCCATCAGCTGAGCCCAGATCCACAGATCTCACAAGATAATAAGAGAGTCAGTATGGTCCATCAGCTGAGCCCAGATCCACAGATCTCACAAGATAATAAGAGAGACTGTAAGGTCCATCAGCTGAGCCCTGATCCACAGATCCCACAAGATAATAAGAGAGACTGTAAGGTCCATCAGCTGAGTCCAGATCCACAGATCTCACAAGATAATAAGAGAGTCTGTAAGGTCCGTCAGCTGAGCCCAGATCCACAGATCCCACAAGATAATAAGAGAGTCTGTAAGGTCCATCAGCTGAGCCCAGATCCACAGATCTCACAAGATAATAAGAGAGTCTGTAAGGTCCATCAGCTGAGCCCAGATCCACAGATCGCACAAGATAATAAGAGAGTCTGTAAAGTCCATCAGCTGAGCCCTGATCCACAGATCTCACAAGATAATAAGAGAGTCCATCAGCTGAGCCCAGATCCACAGATCTCACAAGATAATAAGAGAGTCTGTAAGGTCCATCAGCTGAGCCCAGATCCACAGATCCCACAAGATAATAAGAGAGTCTGTAAGGTTCATCAGCTGAGCCCAGATCCACAGATCCCACAAGATAATAAGAGAGTCTGTAAGGTCCATCAGCTGAGCCCAGATCCACAGATCCCACAATATAATAAGAGAGTCTGTAAGGTCCATCAGCTGAGCCCAGATCCACAGATCCCACAAGATAATAAGAGAGACTGTAAGGTCCATCAGCTGAGCCCAGATCCACAGATCCCACAAGATAATAAGAGAGTCTGTAAGGTCCATCAGCTGAGCCCAGATCCACAGATCTCACAAGATAATAAGAGAGTCTGTAAGGTCCATCAGCTGAGCCCAGATCCACAGATGTCACAAGATAATAAGAGAGTCCGTAAGGTCCATCAGCTGAGCCCAGATCCACAGATCTCACAAGATAATAAGAGAGTCTGTTAGGTCCATCAGCTGAGCCCAGATCCACAGATCTCACAAGATAATAAGAGAGTCTGTAAGGTCCATCAGCTGAGCCCAGATCCACAGATCTCACAAGATAATAAGAGAGTCTGTAAGGGCCATCAGCTGAGCCCAGATCCACAGATCTCACAAGATAATAAGAGAGTCTCTAAGGTCCATCAGCTGAGCCCAGATCTCACAAGATAATAAGAGAG
This sequence comes from Meconema thalassinum, assembly GCA_946902985.2. Taxonomy (NCBI): domain Eukaryota; kingdom Metazoa; phylum Arthropoda; class Insecta; order Orthoptera; family Tettigoniidae; genus Meconema; species Meconema thalassinum. The sequence goes on along the minus strand of CAMPQE020000048.1, from coordinate 13,733,862 downwards.
TCAGTAAGGTCCATCAGCTGAGCCCAGATCCACAGATCTCACAAGATAATAAGAGTGACTGTAAGGTCCATCAGCTGAGCCCAGATCCACGGATCCCACAAGATAATAAGAGAGACTGTAAGGTCCATCAGCTGAGTCCAGATCCACAGATCTCACAAGATAATAAGAGAGTCTGTAAGATCCGTCAGCTGAGCCCAGATCCACAGATCCCACAAGATAATAAGAGAGTCTGTAAGGTCCATCAGCTGAGCCCAGATCCACAGATCTCACAAGATAATAAGAGAGTCTGTAAGGTCCATCAGCTGAGCCCAGATCCACAGATCCCACAAGATAATAAGAGAGTCTGTAAAGTCCATCAGCTGAGCCCTGATCCACAGATCTCACAAGATAATAAGAGAGTCCATCAGCTGAGCCCAGATCCACAGGTCTCACAAGATAAAAAGAGAGTCTGTAAGGTCCATCAGCTGAGCCCAGATCCACAGATCTCACAAGATAATAAGAGAGTCTGTAAGGTCCATCAGCTGAGCCCAGATCCACAGATCTCACAAGATAATAAGAGAGACTGTAAGGTCCATCAGCTGAGCCCAGATCCACAGATCCCACAAGATAATAAGAGAGTCTGTAAGGTCCATCAACTGAGCCCAGATCCACAGATCTCACAAGATAATAAGAGAGTCTGTAAGGTCCATCAGCTGAGCCCAGATCCACAGATGTCACAAGATAATAAGAGAGTCCGTAAGGTCCATCAGCTGAGCCCAGATCCACAGATCTCACAAGATAATAAGAGAGTCTGTAAGGTCCATCAGCTGAGCCCAGATCCACAGATCTCACAAGATAATAAGAGAGTCTGTAAGGTCCATCAGCTGAGCCCAGATCCACAGATCTCACAAGATAATAAGAGAGTCTGTATGGTCCATCAGCTGAGCTCAGATCCACAGATCTCACAAGATAATAAGAGAGACTGTAAGGTCCATCAGCTGAGCCCAGATCCACAGATCTCACAAGATAATAAGAGAGTCAGTAAGGTCCATCAGCTGAGCCCAGATCCACAGATCTCACAAGATAATAAGAGAGACTGTAAGGTCCATCAGCTGAGCCCTGATCCACAGATCCCACAAGATAATAAGAGAGACTGTAAGGTCCATCAGCTGAGTCCAGATCCACAGATCTCACAAGATAATAAGAGAGTCTGTAAGGTCCGTCAGCTGAGCCCAGATCCACAGATCCCACAAGATAATAAGAGAGTCTGTAAGGTCCATCAGCTGAGCCCAGATCCACAGATCTCACAAGATAATAAGAGAGTCTGTAAGGTCCATCAGCTGAGCCCAGATCCACAGATCCCACAAGATAATAAGAGAGTCTGTAAAGTCCATCAGCTGAGCCCTGATCCACAGATCTCACAAGATAATAAGAGAGTCCATCAGCTGAGCCCGGATCCACAGGTCTCACAAGATAATAAGAGAGTCTGTAAGGTCCATCCGCTGAGCCCAGATCCACAGATCTCACAAGATAATAAGAGAGTCTGTAAGGTCCATCAGCTGAGCCCAGATCCACAGATCCCACAAGATAATAAGAGAGTCTGTAAGGTTCATCAGCTGAGCCCAGATCCACAGATCCCACAAGATAATAAGAGAGTCTGTAAGGTCCATCAGCTGAGCCCAGATCCACAGATCCCACAAGATAATAAGAGAGTCTGTAAGGTTCATCAGCTGAGCCCAGATCCACAGATCCCACAAGATAATAAGAGAGTCTGTAAGGTCCATCAGCTGAGCCCAGATCCACAGATCTCACAAGATAATAAGAGAGTCTGTAAGGTCCATCAGCTGAGCCCAGATCCACAGATCTCACAAGATAATAAGAGAGTCAGTAAGGTCCATCAGCTGAGCCCAGATCCACAGATCCCACAAGATAATAAGAGAGTCTGTAAGGTCCATCAGCTGAGCCCAGATCCACAGATCTCACAAGATAATAAGAGAGTCTGTAAGGTCCATCAGCTGAGCCCAGATCCACAGATCTCACAAGATAATAAGAGAGTCAGTAAGGTCCATCAGCTGAGCCCAGATCCACAGATCTCACAAGATAATACGAGAGTCTGTAAGGTCCATCAGCTGAGCCCAGATCCACAGATGCCACAAGATAATAAGAGAGTCCGTAAGGTCCATCAGCTGAGCCCAGATCCACAGATCTCACAAGATAATAAGAGAGTCTGTAAGGTCCATCAGCTGAGCCCAGATCCACTGATCTCACAAGATAATAAGAGAGTCTGTAAGGTCCATCAGCTGAGCCCAGATCCACAGATCTCACAAGATAATAAGAGAGTCTGTATTGGTCCATCAGCTGAGCTCAGATCCACAGATCTCACAAGATAATAAAAGAGACTGTAAGGTCCATCAGTTGAGCCCAGATCCACAGATCTCACAAGATAATAAGAGAGTCTGTAAGTTCCATCAGCTGAGCCCAGATCCACAGATCTCACAAGATAATAAGAGAGTCTCTAAGGTCCATCAGCTGAGCCCAGATCCACAGATCTCACAAGATAATAAGAGAGTCAGTAAGGTCCATCAGCTGAGCCCAGATCCACAGATCTCACAAGATAATAAGAGAGACTGTAAGGTCCATCAGCTGAGCCCTGATCCGCAGATCCCACAAGATAATAAGAGAGACTGTAAGGTCCATCAGCTGAGTCCAGATCCACAGATCTCACAAGATAATAAGAGAGTCTGTAAGGTCCGTCAGCTGAGCCCAGATCCACAGATCCCACAAGATAATAAGAGAGTCTGTAAGGTCCATCAGCTGAGCCCAGATCCACAGATCTCACAAGATAATAAGAGAGTCTGTAAGGTCCATCAGCTGAGCCCAGATCCACAGATCGCACAAGATAATAAGAGAGTCTGTAAAGTCCATCAGCTGAGCCCTGATCCACAGATCTCACAAGATAATAAGAGAGTCCATCAGCTGAGCCCAGATCCACAGGTCTCACAAGATAATAAGAGTGTCTGTAAGGTCCATCCGCTGAGCCCAGATCCACAGATCTCACAAGATAATATGAGAGTCTGTAAGGTCCATCAGCTGAGCCCAGATCCACAGATCCCACAAGATAATAAGAGAGTCTGTAAGGTTCATCAGCTGAGCCCAGATCCACAGATCCCACAAAATAATAAGAGAGTCTGTAAGGTCCATCAGCTGAGCCCAGATCCACAGATCCCACAATATAATAAGAGAGTCTGTAAGGTCCATCAGCTGAGCCCAGATCCACAGATCCCACAAGATAATAAGAGAGACTGTAAGGTCCATCAGCTGAGCCCAGATCCACAGATCCCACAAGATAATAAGAGAGTCTGTAAGGTCCATCAGCTGAGCCCAGATCCACAGATCTCACAAGATAATAAGAGAGTCTGTAAGGTCCATTAGCTGAGCCCAGATCCACAGATACAAGATAATAAGAGAGTCTGTTAGGTCCATCAGCTGAGCCCAGATCCACAGATCTCACAAGATAATAAGAGAGTCTGTAAGGTCCATCAGCTGAGCCCAGATCCACAGATCTCACAAGATAATATGAGAGTCTGTAAGGTCCATCAGTTGAGCCCAGATCCACAGATCTCACAAGATAATAAGAGAGTCTGTAAGGTCCATCAGCTGAGCCCAGATCCACAGATCTCACAAGATAATAAGAGAGTCTCTAAGGTCCATCAGCTGAGCCCAGATCTCACAAGATAATAAGAGAGTCAGTAAGGTCCATCAGCTGAGCCCAGATCCACAGATCTCACAAGATAATAAGAGAGACTGTAAGGTCCATCAGCTGAGCCCAGATCCACGGATCCCACAAGATAATAAGAGAGACTGTAAGGTCCATCAGCTGAGTCCAGATCCACAGATCTCACAAGATAATAAGAGAGTCTGTAAGATCCGTCAGCTGAGCCCAGATCCACAGATCCCACAAGATAATAAGAGAGTCTGTAAGGTCCATCAGCTGAGCCCAGATCCACAGATCTCACAAGATAATAAGAGAGTCTGTAAGGTCCATCAGCTGAGCCCAGATCCACAGATCCCACAAGATAATAAGAGAGTCTGTAAAGTCCATCAGCTGAGCCCTGATCCACAGATCTCACAAGATAATAAGAGAGTCCATCAGCTGAGCCCAGATCCACAGGTCTCACAAGATAAAAAGAGAGTCTGTAAGGTCCATCAGCTGAGCCCAGATCCACAGATCTCACAAGATAATAAGAGAGTCTGTAAGGTCCATCAGCTGAGCCCAGATCCACAGATCTCACAAGATAATAAGAGAGACTGTAAGGTCCATCAGCTGAGCCCAGATCCACAGATCCCACAAGATAATAAGAGAGTCTGTAAGGTCCATCAACTGAGCCCAGATCCACAGATGTCACAAGATAATAAGAGAGTCCGTAAGGTCCATCAGCTGAGCCCAGATCCACAGATCTCACAAGATAATAAGAGAGTCTGTAAGGTCCATCAGCTGAGCCCAGATCCACAGATCTCACAAGATAATAAGAGAGTCTGTAAGGTCCATCAGCTGAGCCCAGATCCACAGATCTCACAAGATAATAAGAGAGTATGTATGGTCCATCAGCTGAGCTCAGATCCACAGATCTCACAAGATAATAAGAGAGACTGTAAGGTCCATCAGCTGAGCCCAGATCCACAGATCTCACAAGATAATAAGGGAGTCAGTAAGGTCCATCAGCTGAGCCCAGATCCACAGATCTCTTAAGATAATAAGAGAGACTGTAAGGTCCATCAGCTGAGCCCTGATCCACAGATCCCACAAGATAATAAGAGAGACTGTAAGGTCCATCAGCTGAGTCCAGATCCACAGATCTCACAAGATAATAAGAGAGTCTGTAAGGTCCGTCAGCTGAGCCCAGATCCACAGATCCCACAAGATAATAAGAGAGTCTGTAAGGTCCATCAGCTGAGCCCAGATCCACAGATCTCACAAGATAATAAGAGAGTCTGTAAGGTCCATCAGCTGACCCCAGATCCACAGATCCCACAAGATAATAAGAGATTCTGTAAAGTCCATCAGCTGAGCCCTGATCCACAGATCTCATAAGATAATAAGAGAGTCCATCAGCTGAGCCCGGATCCACAGGTCTCACAAGATAATAAGAGAGTCTGTAAGGTCCATCCGCTGAGCCCAGATCCACAGATCTCACAAGATAATAAGAGAGTCTGTAAGGTCCATCAGCTGAGCCCAGATCCACAGATCTCACAAGATAATAAGAGAGTCCGTAAGGTCCATCAGCTGAGCCCAGATCCACAGATCTCACCAGATAATAAGAGAGTGAGTAAGGTCCATCAGCTGAGCCCAGATCCACAGATCTCACAAGATAATAAGAGAGACTGTAAGGTCCATCAGCTGAGCCCAGATCCACAGATCCCACAAGATAATAAGAGAGACTGTCAGGTCCATCAGCTGAGTCCAGATCCACAGATCTCACAAGATAATAAGAGAGTCTGTAAGATCCGTCAGCTGAGCCCAGATCCACAGATCCCACAAGATAATAAGAGAGTCTGTAAGGTCCATCAGCTGAGCCCAGATCCACAGATCTCACAAGATAATAAGAGAGTCTGTAAGGTCCATCAGCTGAGCCCAGATCCACAGATCCCACAAGATAATAAGAGAGTCTGTAAAGTCCATCAGCTGAGCCCTGATCCACAGATCTCACAAGATAATAAGAGAGTCCATCAGCTGAGCCCAGATCCACAGGTCTCACAAGATAAAAAGAGAGTCTGTAAGGTCCATCAGCTGAGCCCAGATCCACAGATCTCACAAGATAATAAGAGAGTCTGTAAGGTCCATCAGCTGAGCCCAGATCCAAAGATATCACAAGATAATAAGAGAGACTGTAAGGTCCATCAGCTGAGCCCAGATCCACAGATCCCACAAGATAATAAGAGAGTCTGTAAGGTCCATCAGCTGAGCCCAGATCCACAGATCTAACAAGATAATAAGAGAGTCTGTAAGGTCCATCAGCTGAGCCCAGATCCACAGATCTCACAAGATAATAAGAGAGTCTGTAAGGTCCATCAGCTGAGCCCAGATCCACTGATCTCACAAGATAATAAGAGAGTCTGTATTGGTCCATCAGCTGAGCTCAGATCCACAGATCTCACAAGATAATAAAAGAGACTGTAAGGTCCATCAGTTGAGCCCAGATCCACAGATCTCACAAGATAATAAGAGAGTCTGTAAGTTCCATCAGCTGTGCCCAGATCCACAGATCTCACAAGATAATAAGAGAGTCTCTAAGGTCCATCAGCTGAGCCCAGATCCACAGATCTCACAAGATAATAAGAGAGTCAGTATGGTCCATCAGCTGAGCCCAGATCCACAGATCTCACAAGATAATAAGAGAGACTGTAAGGTCCATCAGCTGAGCCCTGATCCACAGATCCCACAAGATAATAAGAGAGACTGTAAGGTCCATCAGCTGAGTCCAGATCCACAGATCTCACAAGATAATAAGAGAGTCTGTAAGGTCCGTCAGCTGAGCCCAGATCCACAGATCCCACAAGATAATAAGAGAGTCTGTAAGGTCCATCAGCTGAGCCCAGATCCACAGATCTCACAAGATAATAAGAGAGTCTGTAAGGTCCATCAGCTGAGCCCAGATCCACAGATCGCACAAGATAATAAGAGAGTCTGTAAAGTCCATCAGCTGAGCCCTGATCCACAGATCTCACAAGATAATAAGAGAGTCCATCAGCTGAGCCCAGATCCACAGGTCTCACAAGATAATAAGAGTGTCTGTAAGGTCCATCCGCTGAGCCCAGATCCACAGATCTCACAAGATAATAAGAGAGTCTGTAAGGTCCATCAGCTGAGCCCAGATCCACAGATCCCACAAGATAATAAGAGAGTCTGTAAGGTTCATCAGCTGAGCCCAGATCCACAGATCCCACAAGATAATAAGAGAGTCTGTAAGGTCCATCAGCTGAGCCCAGATCCACAGATCCCACAATATAATAAGAGAGTCTGTAAGGTCCATCAGCTGAGCCCAGATCCACAGATCCCACAAGATAATAAGAGAGACTGTAAGGTCCATCAGCTGAGCCCAGATCCACAGATCCCACAAGATAATAAGAGAGTCTGTAAGGTCCATCAGCTGAGCCCAGATCCACAGATCTCACAAGATAATAAGAGAGTCTGTAAGGTCCATCAGCTGAGCCCAGATCCACAGATGTCACAAGATAATAAGAGAGTCCGTAAGGTCCATCAGCTGAGCCCAGATCCACAGATCTCACAAGATAATAAGAGAGTCTGTTAGGTCCATCAGCTGAGCCCAGATCCACAGATCTCACAAGATAATAAGAGAGTCTGTAAGGTCCATCAGATGAGCCCAGATCCACAGATCTCACAAGATAATAAGAGAGTCTGTAAGGTCCATCAGCTGAGCCCAGATCCACAGATCTCACAAGATAATAAGAGAGTCTCTAAGGTCCATCAGCTGAGCCCAGATCTCACAAGATAATAAGAGAGTCAGTAAGGTCCATCAGCTGAGCCCAGATCCACAGATCTCACAAGATAATAAGAGTGACTGTAAGGTCCATCAGCTGAGCCCAGATCCACGGATCCCACAAGATAATAAGAGAGACTGTAAGGTCCATCAGCTGAGTCCAGATCCACAGATCTCACAAGATAATATGAGAGTCTGTAAGATCCGTGAGCTGAGCCCAGATCCACAGATCCCACAAGATAATAAGAGAGTCTGTAAGGTCCATCAGCTGAGCCCAGATCCACAGATCTCACAAGATAATAAGAGAGTCTGTAAGGTCCATCAGCTGAGCCCAGATCCACAGATCCCACAAGATAATAAGAGAGTCTGTAAAGTCCATCAGCTGAGCCCTGATCCACAGATCTCACAAGATAATAAGAGAGTCCATCAGCTGAGCCCAGATCCACAGGTCTCACAAGATAAAAAGAGAGTCTGTAAGGTCCATCAGCTGAGCCCAGATCCACAGATCTCACAAGATAATAAGAGAGTCTGTAAGGTCCATCAGCTGAGCCCAGATCCACAGATCTCACAAGATAATAAGAGAGACTGTAAGGTCCATCAGCTGAGCCCAGATCCACAGATCCCACAAGATAATAAGAGAGTCTGTAAGGTCCATCAACTGAGCCCAGATCCACAGATCTCACAAGATAATAAGAGAGTCTGTAAGGTCCATCAGCTGAGCCCAGATCCACAGATGTCACAAGATAATAAGAGAGTCCGTAAGGTCCATCAGCTGAGCCCAGATCCACAGATCTCACAAGATAATAAGAGAGTCTGTAAGGTCCATCAGCTGAGCCCAGATCCACAGATCTCACAAGATAATAAGAGAGTCTGTAAGGTCCATCAGCTGAGCCCAGATCCACAGATCTCACAAGATAATAAGAGAGTCTGTATGGTCTATCAGCTGAGCTCAGATCCACAGATCTCACAAGATAATAAGAGAGACTGTAAGGTCCATCAGCTGAGCCCAGATCCACAGATCTCACAAGATAATAAGAGAGTCAGTAAGGTCCATCAGCTGAGCCCAGATCCACAGATCTCACAAGATAATAAGAGAGACTGTAAGGTCCATCAGCTGAGCCCTGATCCACAGATCCCACAAGATAATAAGAGAGACTGTAAGGTCCATCAGCTGAGTCCAGATCCACAGATCTCACAAGATAATAAGAGAGTCTGTAAGGTCCGTCAGCTGAGCCCAGATCCACAGATCCCACAAGATAATAAGAGAGTCTGTAAGGTCCATCAGCTGAGCCCAGATCCACAGATCTCACAAGATAATAAGAGAGTCTGTAAGGTCCATCAGCTGAGCCCAGATCCACAGATCCCACAAGATAATAAGAGAGTCTGTAAAGTCCATCAGCTGAGCCCTGATCCACAGATCTCACAAGATAATAAGAGAGTCCATCAGCTGAGCCCGGATCCACAGGTCTCACAAGATAATAAGAGAGTCTGTAAGGTCCATCCGCTGAGCCCAGATCCACAGATCTCACAAGATAATAAGAGAGTCTGTAAGGTCCATCAGCTGAGCCCAGATCCACAGATCCCACAAGATAATAAGAGAGTCTGTAAGGTTCATCAGCTGAGCCCAGATCCACAGATCCCACAAGATAATAAGAGAGTCTGTAAGGTCCATCAGCTGAGCCCAGATCCACAGATCCCACAAGATAATAAGAGAGTCTGTAAGGTTCATCAGCTGAGCCCAGATCCACAGATCCCACAAGATAATAAGAGAGTCTGTAAGGTCCATCAGCTGAGCCCAGATCCACAGATCTCACAAGATAATAAGAGAGTCTGTAAGGTCCATCAGCTGAGCCCAGATCCACAGATCTCACAAGATAATAAGAGAGTCAGTAAGGTCCATCAGCTGAGCCCAGATCCACAGATCCCACAAGATAATAAGAGAGTCTGTAAGGTCCATCAGCTGAGCCCAGATCCACAGATCTCACAAGATAATAAGAGAGTCTGTAAGGTCCATCAGCTGAGCCCAGATCCACAGATCTCACAAGATAATAAGAGAGTCAGTAAGGTCCATCAGCTGAGCCCAGATCCACAGATCTCACAAGATAATAAGAGAGTCTGTAAGGTCCATCAGCTGAGCCCAGATCCACAGATGTCACAAGATAATAAGAGAGTCCGTAAGGTCCATCAGCTGAGCCCAGATCCACAGATCTCACAAGATAATAAGAGAGTCTGTAAGGTCCATCAGCTGAGCCCAGATCCACTGATCTCACAAGATAATAAGAGAGTCTGTAAGGTCCATCAGCTGAGCCCAGATCCACAGATCTCACAAGATAATAAGAGAGTCTGTATTGGTCCATCAGCTGAGCTCAGATCCACAGATCTCACAAGATAATAAAAGAGACTGTAAGGTCCATCAGTTGAGCCCAGATCCACAGATCTCACAAGATAATAAGAGAGTCTGTAAGTTCCATCAGCTGAGCCCAGATCCACAGATCTCACAAGATAATAAGAGAGTCTCTAAGGTCCATCAGCTGAGCCCAGATCCACAGATCTCACAAGATAATAAGAGAGTCAGTAAGGTCCATCAGCTGAGCCCAGATCCACAGATCTCACAAGATAATAAGAGAGACTGTAAGGTCCATCAGCTGAGCCCTGATCCGCAGATCCCACAAGATAATAAGAGAGTCTGTAAGGTCCATTAGCTGAGCCCAGATCCACAGATGTCACAAGATAATAAGAGAGTCCGTAAGGTCCATCAGCTGAGCCCAGATCCACAGATCTCACAAGATAATAAGAGAGTCTGTTAGGTCCATCAGCTGAGCCCAGATCCACAGATCTCACAAGATAATAAGAGAGTCTGTAAGGTCCATCAGCTGAGCCCAGATCCACAGATCTCACAAGATAATATGAGAGTCTGTAAGGTCCATCAGTTGAGCCCAGATCCACAGATCTCACAAGATAATAAGAGAGTCTGTAAGGTCCATCAGCTGAGCCCAGATCCACAGATCTCACAAGATAATAAGAGAGTCTCTAAGGTCCATCAGCTGAGCCCAGATCTCACAAGATAATAAGAGAGTCAGTAAGGTCCATCAGCTGAGCCCAGATCCACAGATCTCACAAGATAATAAGAGAGACTGTAAGGTCCATCAGCTGAGCCCAGATCCACGGATCCCACAAGATAATAAGAGAGACTGTAAGGTCCATCAGCTGAGTCCAGATCCACAGATCTCACAAGATAATAAGAGAGTCTGTAAGATCCGTCAGCTGAGCCCAGATCCACAGATCCCACAAGATAATAAGAGAGTCTGTAAGGTCCATCAGCTGAGCCCAGATCCACAGATCTCACAAGATAATAAGATAGTCTGTAAGGTCCATCAGCTGAGCCCAGATCCACAGATCCCACAAGATAATAAGAGAGTCTGTAAATTCCATCACCTGAGCCCTGATCCACAGATCTCACAAGATAATAAGAGAGTCCATCAGCTGAGCCCAGATCCACAGGTCTCACAAGATAAAAAGAGAGTCTGTAAGGTCCATCAGCTGAGCCCAGATCCACAGATCTCACAAGATAATAAGAGAGTCTGTAAGGTCCATCAGCTGAGCCCAGATCCACAGATCTCACAAGATAATAAGAGAGACTGTAAGGTCCATCAGCTGAGCCCAGATCCACAGATCCCACAAGATAATAAGAGAGTCTGTAAGGTCCATCAACTGAGCCCAGATCCACAGATGTCACAAGATAATAAGAGAGTCCGTAAGGTCCATCAGCTGAGCCCGGATCCACAGATCTCACAAGATAATAAGAGAGTCTGTAAGGTCCATCAGCTGAGCCCAGATCCACAGATCTCACAAGATAATAAGAGAGTCTGTAAGGTCCATCAGCTGAGCCCAGATCCACAGATCTCACAAGATAATAAGAGAGTCTGTATGGTCCATCAGCTGAGCTCAGATCCACAGATCTCACAAGATAATAAGAGAGACTGTAAGGTCCATCAGCTGAGCCCAGATCCACAGATCTCACAAGATAATAAGGGAGTCAGTAAGGTCCATCAGCTGAGCCCAGATCCACAGATCTCACAAGATAATAAGAGAGACTGTAGTGTCCATCAGCTGAGCCCTGATCCACAGATCCCACAAGATAATAAGAGAGACTGTAGGGTCCATCAGCTGAGTCCAGATCCACAGATCTCACAAGATAATAAGAGAGTCTGTAAGGTCCGTCAGCTGAGCCCAGATCCACAGATCCCACAAGATAATAAGAGAGTCTGTAAGGTCCATCAGCTGAGCCCAGATCCACAGATCTCACAAGATAATAAGAGAGTCTGTAAGGTCCATCAGCTGAGCCCAGATCCACAGATCCCACAAGATAATAAGAGAGTCTGTAAAGTCCATCAGCTGAGCCCTGATCCACAGATCTCATAAGATAATAAGAGAGTCCATCAGCTGAGCCCGGATCCACAGGTCTCACAAGATAATAAGAGAGTCTGTAAGGTCCATCCGCTGAGCCCAGATCCACAGATCTCACAAGATAATAAGAGAGTCTGTAAGGTCCATCAGCTGAGCCCAGATCCACAGATCCCACAAGATAATAAGAGAGTCTGTAAGGTTCATCAGCTGAGCCCAGATCCACAGATCCCACAAGATAATAAGAGAGTCTGTAAGGTCCATCAGCTGAGCCCAGATCCACAGATCCCACAATATAATAAGAGAGTCTGTAAGGTCCATCAGCTGAGCCCAGATCCACAGATCCCACAAGATAATAAGAGAGACTGTAAGGTCCATCAGCTGAACCCAGATCCACAGATCCCACAAGATAATAAGAGAGTCTGTAAGGTCCATCAGCTGAGCCCAGATCCACAGATCTCACAAGATAATAAGAGAGTCTGTAAGGTCCATCAGCTGAGCCCAGATCCACAGATGTCACAAGATAATAAGAGAGTCCGTAAGGTCCATCAGCTGAGCCCAGATCCACAGATCTCACAAGATAATAAGAGAGTCTGTTAGGTCCATCAGCTGAGCCCAGATCCACAGATCTCACAAGATAATAAGAGAGTCTGTAAGGTCCATCAGCTGAGCCCAGATCCACAGATCTCACAAGATAATAAGAGAGTCTGTAAGGTCCATCAGTTGAGCCCAGATCCACAGATCTCGCAAGATAATAAGAGAGTCTGTAAGGTCCATCAGCTGAGCCCAGATCCACAGATCTCACAAGATAATAAGAGAGTCTCTAAGGTCCATCAGCTGAGCCCAGATCTCACAAGATAATAAGAGAGTCAGTAAGGTCCATCAGCTGAGCCCAGATCCACAGATCCCACAAGATAATAAGAGAGACTGTAAGGTCCATCAGCTGAGCCCAGATCCACAGATCCCACAAGGTAATAAGAGAGTCTGTAAGGTCCATCAGCTGAGCCAAGATCCACAGATCCCACAAGATAAAAAGAGAGTCTGTAAGGTCCATCAGCTGAGCCCAGATCCACTGATCCCACAAGATAATAAGAGAGTCTGTAAGGTCCATCAGCTGAGCCCAGAACCACTGATCTCACAAGATAATAAGAGTGTCTGTAAGGTCCATCAGCTGAGCCCAGATCCACAGATCTCACTAGATAATAAGAGAGACTGTAAGGTCCATCAGCTGAGCCCAGATCCACAGATCCCACAAGATAATAAGAGAGACTGTAAGGTCCATCAGCTGAGTCCAGATTCACAGATCTCACAAAATAATAAGAGAGTCTGTAAGGTCCGTCAGCTGAGCTCAGATCCACAGATCCCACAAGATAATAAGAGAGTCTGTAAGGTCCATCAGCTGAGCCCCGATCCACAGATCTCACAAGATAATAAGAGAGTCTGTAAGGTCCATCAGCTGAGCCCAGATCCACAGATCCCACAAGATAATAAGAGATTCTGTAAAGTCCATCAGCTGAGCCCTGATCCACAGATCTCACAAGATAATAAGAGAGTCCATCAGCAGAGCCCAGATCCACAGGTCTCAAAAGATAATAAGAGAGTCTGTAAGGTCCATCCGCTGAGCCCAGATCCACAGATCTCACAAGATAATAAGAGAGTCTGTAAGGTCCATCAGCTGAGCCCAGATCCACTGATCCCACAAGATAATAAGAGAGTCTGTAAGGTTCATCAGCTGAGCCCAGATCCACAGATCCCACAAGATAATAAGAGAGTCTGTAAGGTCCATCAGCTGAGCCCAGATCCACAGATCTCACTAGATAATAAGAGAGACTGTAAGGTCCATCAGCTGAGCCCAGATCCACAGATCTCACATGATAATAAGAGAGTCTGAAAGGCCCATCAGCTGAGCCCAGATCCACAGATGTCACAAGATAATAAGAGAGTCTGTATGGTCCATCAGCTGAGCTCAGATCCACAGATCTCACAAGATAATAAGAGAGACTGTAAGGTCCATCAGCTGAGCCCAGATCCACAGATCTCACAAGATAATAAGAGAGTCAGTAAGGTCCATCAGCTGAGCCCAGATCCACAGATCTCACAAGATAATAAGAGAGTCTGTAAGGTCCATCAGCTGAGCCCAGATCCACAGATCTCACAAGATAATAAGAGAGTCTGTAAGGTCCATCAGCTGAGCCCAGATCCACAGATCTCACAAGATAATAAGAGAGACTGTAAGGTCCATCAGCTGAGCCCAGATCCACAGATCCCACAAGATAATAAGAGAGTCTGTAAGGTCCATCAACTGAGCCCAGATCCACAGATGTCACAAGATAATAAGAGAGTCCGTAAGGTCCATCAGCTGAGCCCAGATCCACAGATCTCACAAGATAATAAGAGAGTCTGTAAGGTCCATCAGCTGAGCCCAGATCCACAGATCTCACAAGATAATAAGAGAGTCTGTAAGGTCCATCAGCTGAGCCCAGATCCACAGATCTCACAAGATAATAAGAGAGTCTGTATGGTCCATCAGCTGAGCTCAGATCCACAGATCTCACAAGATAATAAGAGAGACTGTAAGGTCCATCAGCTGAGCCCAGATCCACAGATCTCACAAGATAATAAGGGAGTCAGTAAGGTCCATCAGCTGAGCCCAGATCCACAGATCTCACAAGATAATAAGAGAGACTGTAAGGTCCATCAGCTGAGCCCTGATCCACAGATCCCACAAGATAATAAGAGAGACTGTAAGGTCCATCAGCTGAGTCCAGATCCACAGATCTCACAAGATAATAAGAGAGTCTGTAAGGTCCGTCAGCTGAGCCCAGATCCACAGATCCCACAAGATAATAAGAGAGTCTGTAAGGTCCATCAGCTGAGCCCAGATCCACAGATCTCACAAGATAATAAGAGAGTCTGTAAGGTCCATCAGCTGAGCCCAGATCCACAGATCCCACAAGATAATAAGAGAGTCTGTAAAGTCCATCAGCTGAGCCCTGATCCACAGATCTCATAAGATAATAAGAGAGTCCATCAGCTGAGCCCGGATCCACAGGTCTCACAAGATAATAAGAGAGTCTGTAAGGTCCATCCGCTGAGCCCAGATCCACAGATCTCACAAGATAATAAGAGAGTCTGTAAGGTCCATCAGCTGAGCCCAGATCCACAGATCCCACAAGATAATAAGAGAGTCTGTAAGGTTCATCAGCTGAGCCCAGATCCACAGATCCCACAAGATAATAAGAGAGTCTGTAAGGTCCATCAGCTGAGCCCAGATCCACAGATCCCACAATATAATAAGAGAGTCTGTAAGGTCCATCAGCTGAGCCCAGATCCACAGATCCCACAAGATAATAAGAGAGACTGTAAGGTCCATCAGCTGAGCCCAGATCCACAGATCCCACAAGATAATAAGAGAGTCTGTAAGGTCCATCAGCTGAGCCCAGATCCACAGATCTCACAAGATAATAAGAGAGTCTGTAAGGTCCATCAGCTGAGCCCAGATCCACAGATGTCACAAGATAATAAGAGAGTCCGTAAGGTCCATCAGCTGAGCCCAGATCCACAGATCTCACAAGATAATAAGAGAGTCTGTTAGGTCCATCAGCTGAGCCCAGATCCACAGATCTCACAAGATAATAAGAGAGTCTGTAAGGTCCATCAGCTGAGCCCAGATCCACAGATCTCACAAGATAATAAGAGAGTCTGTAAGGTCCATCAGTTGAGCCCAGATCCACAGATCTCGCAAGATAATAAGAGAGTCTGTAAGGTCCATCAGCTGAGCCCAGATCCACAGATCTCACAAGATAATAAGAGAGTCTCTAAGGTCCATCAGCTGAGCCCAGATCTCACAAGATAATAAGAGAGTCAGTAAGGTCCATCAGCTGAGCCCAGATCCACAGATCCCACAAGATAATAAGAGAGACTGTAAGGTCCATCAGCTGAGCCCAGATCCACAGATCCCACAAGGTAATAAGAGAGTCTGTAAGGTCCATCAGCTGAGCCAAGATCCACAGATCCCACAAGATAAAAAGAGAGTCTGTAAGGTCCATCAGCTGAGCCCAGATCCACTGATCCCACAAGATAATAAGAGAGTCTGTAAGGTCCATCAGCTGAGCCCAGAACCACTGATCTCACAAGATAATAAGAGTGTCTGTAAGGTCCATCAGCTGAGCCCAGATCCACAGATCTCACTAGATAATAAGAGACACTGTAAGGTCCATCAGCTGAGCCCAGATCCACAGATCCCACAAGATAATAAGAGAGACTGTAAGGTCCATCAGCTGAGTCCAGATTCACAGATCTCACAAAATAATAAGAGAGTCTGTAAGGTCCGTCAGCTGAGCTCAGATCCACAGATCCCACAGGATAATAAGAGAGTCTGTAAGGTCCATCAGCTGAGCCCCGATCCACAGATCTCACAAGATAATAAGAGAGTCTGTAAGGTCCATCAGCTGAGCCCAGATCCACAGATCCCACAAGATAATAAGAGATTCTGTAAAGTCCATCAGCTGAGCCCTGATCCACAGATCTCACAAGATAATAAGAGAGTCCATCAGCAGAGCCCAGATCCACAGGTCTCAAAAGATAATAAGAGAGTCTGTAAGGTCCATCCGCTGAGCCCAGATCCACAGATCTCACAAGATAATAAGAGAGTCTGTAAGGTCCATCAGCTGAGCCCAGATCCACAGATCTCACAAGATAATAAGAGAGTCAGTAAGGTCCATCAGCTGAGCCCAGATCCACAGATCTCACAAGATAATAAGAGAGACTGTAAGGTCCATCAGCTGAGCCCTGATCCACAGATCCCACAAGATAATAAGAGAGACTGTAAGGTCCATCAGCTGAGTCCAGATCCACAGATCTCACAAGATAATAAGAGAGTCTGTAAGGTCCGTCAGCTGAGCCCAGATCCACAGATCCCACAAGATAATAAGAGAGTCTGTAAGGTCCATCAGCTGAGCCCAGATCCACAGATCTCACAAGATAATAAGAGAGTCTGTAAGGTCCATCAGCTGAGCCCAGATCCACAGATCCCACAAGATAATAAGAGAGTCTGTATAGTCCATCAGCTGAGCCCTGATCCACAGATCTCACAAGATAATAAGAGAGTCCATCAGCTGAGCCCGGATCCACAGGTCTCACAAGATAATAAGAGAGTCCGTAAGGTCCATCCGCTGAGCCCAGATCCACAGATCTCACAAGATAATAAGAGAGTCTGTAAGGTCCATCAGCTGAGCCCAGATCCACAGATCCCACAAGATAATAAGAGAGTCTGTAAGGTTCATCAGCTGAGCCCAGATCCACAGATCCCACAAGATAATAAGAGAGTCTGTAAGGTCCATCAGCTGAGCCCAGATCCACAGATCCCACAAGATAATAAGAGAGTCTGTAAGGTTCATCAGCTGAGCCCAGATCCACAGATCCCACAAGATAATAAGAGAGTCTGTAAGGTCCATCAGCTGAGCCCAGATCCACAGATCTCACAAGATAATAAGAGAGTCTGTAAGGTCCATCAGCTGAGCCCAGATCCACAGATCTCACAAGATAATAAGAGAGTCAGTAAGGTCCATCAGCTGAGCCCAGATCCACAGATCCCACAAGATAATAAGAGAGTCTGTAAGGTCCATCAGCTGAGCCCAGATCCACAGATCTCACAAGATAATAAGAGAGTCTGTAAGGTCCATCAGCTGAGCCCAGATCCACAGATCTCACAAGATAATAAGAGAGTCAGTAAGGTCCATCAGCTGAGCCCAGATCCACAGATCTCACAAGATAATAAGAGAGTCTGTAAGGTCCATCAGCTGAGCCCAGATCCACAGATGTCACAAGATAATAAGAGAGTCCGTATGGTCCATCAGCTGAGCCCAGATCCACAGATCTCACAAGATAATAAGAGAGTCTGTAAGGTCCATCAGCTGAGCCCAGATCCACTGATCTCACAAGATAATAAGAGAGTCTGTAAGGTCCATCAGCTGAGCCCAGATCCACAGATCTCACAAGATAATAAGAGAGTCTGTATTGGTCCATCAGCTGAGCTCAGATCCACAGATCTCACAAGATAATAAAAGAGACTGTAAGGTCCATCAGTTGAGCCCAGATCCACAGATCTCACAAGATAATAAGAGAGTCTGTAAGTTCCATCAGCTGAGCCCAGATCCACAGATCTCACAAGATAATATGAGAGTCTCTAAGGTCCATCAGCTGAGCCCAGATCCACAGATCTCACAAGATAATAAGAGAGTCAGTAAGGTCCATCAGCTGAGCCCAGATCCACAGATCTCACAAGATAATAAGAGAGACTGTAAGGTCCATCAGCTGAGCCCTGATCCGCAGATCCCACAAGATAATAAGAGAGACTGTAAGGTCCATCAGCTGAGTCCAGATCCACAGATCTCACAAGATAATAAGAGAGTCTGTAAGGTCCGTCAGCTGAGCCCAGATCCACAGATCCCACAAGATAATAAGAGAGTCTGTAAGGTCCATCAGCTGAGCCCAGATCCACAGATCTCACAAGATAATAAGAGAGTCTGTAAGGTCCATCAGCTGAGCCCAGATCCACAGATCGCACAAGATAATAAGAGAGTCTGTAAAGACCATCAGCTGAGCCCTGATCCACAGATCTCACAAGATAATAAGAGAGTCCATCAGCTGAGCCCAGATCCACAGGTCTCACAAGATAAAAAGAGAGTCTGTAAGGTCCATCAGCTGAGCCCAGATCCACAGATCTCACAAGATAATAAGAGAGTCTCTAAGGTCCATCAGCTGAGCCCAGATCTCACAAGATAATAAGAGAGTCAGTAAGGTCCATCAGCTGAGCCCAGATCCACAGATCTCACTAGATAATAAGAGAGACTGTAAGGTCCATCAGCTGAGCCCAGATCCACGGATCCCACAAGATAATAAGAGAGACTGTAAGGTCCATCAGCTGAGTCCAGATCCACAGATCTCACAAGATAATAAGAGAGTCTGTAAGATCCGTCAGCTGAGCCCAGATCCACAGATCCCACAAGATAATAAGAGAGTCTGTAAGGTCCATCAGCTGAGCCCAGATCCACAGATCTCACAAGATAATAAGATAGTCTGTAAGGTCCATCAGCTGAGCCCAGATCCACAGATCCCACAAGATAATAAGAGAGTCTGTAAAGTCCATCAGCTGAGCCCTGATCCACAGATCTCACAAGATAATAAGAGAGTCCATCAGCTGAGCCCAGATCCACAGGTCTCACAAGATAAAAAGAGAGTCTGTAAGGTCCATCAGCTGAGCCCAGATCCACAGATCTCACAAGATAATAAGAGAGTCTGTAAGGTCCATCAGCTGAGCCCAGATCCACAGATCTCACAAGATAATAAGAGAGACTGTAAGGTCCATCAGCTGAGCCCAGATCCACAGATCCCACAAGATAATAAGAGAGTCTGTAAGGTCCATCAACTGAGCCCAGATCCACAGATGTCACAAGATAATAAGAGAGTCCGTAAGGTCCATCAGCTGAGCCCAGATCCACAGATCTCACAAGATAATAAGAGAGTCTGTAAGGTCCATCAGCTGAGCCCAGATCCACAGATCTCACAAGATAATAAGAGAGTCTGTAAGGTCCATCAGCTGAGCCCAGATCCACAGATCTCACAAGATAATAAGAGAGTCTGTATGGTCCATCAGCTGAGCTCAGATCCACAGATCTCACAAGATAATAAGAGAGACTGTAAGGTCCATCAGCTGAGCCCAGATCCACAGATCTCACAAGATAATAAGGGAGTCAGTAAGGTCCATTAGCTGAGCCCAGATCCACAGATCTCACAAGATAATAAGAGAGACTGTAAGGTCCATCAGCTGAGCCCTGATCCACAGATCCCACAAGATAATAAGAGAGACTGTAAGGTCCATCAGCTGAGTCCAGATCCACAGATCTCACAAGATAATAAGAGAGTCTGTAAGGTCCGTCAGCTGAGCCCAGATCCACAGATCCCACAAGATAATAAGAGAGTCTGTAAGGTCCATCAGCTGAGCCCAGATCCACAGATCTCACAAGATAATAAGAGAGTCTGTAAGGTCCATCAGCTGAGCCCAGATCCACAGATCCCACAAGATAATAAGAGAGTCTGTAAAGTCCATCAGCTGAGCCCTGATCCACAGATCTCATAAGATAATAAGAGAGTCCATCAGCTGAGCCCGGATCCACAGGTCTCACAAGATAATAAGAGAGTCTGTAAGGTCCATCCGCTGAGCCCAGATCCACAGATCTCACAAGATAATAAGAGAGTCTGTAAGGTCCATCAGCTGAGCCCAGATCCACAGATCCCACAAGATAATAAGAGAGTCTGTAAGGTTCATCAGCTGAGCCCAGATCCACAGATCCCACAAGATAATAAGAGAGTCTGTAAGGTCCATCAGCTGAGCCCAGATCCACAGATCCCACAATATAATAAGAGAGTCTGTAAGGTCCATCAGCTGAGCCCAGATCCACAGATCCCACAAGATAATAAGAGAGACTGTAAGGTCCATCAGCTGAGCCCAGATCCACAGATCCCACAAGATAATAAGAGAGTCTGTAAGGTCCATCAGCTGAGCCCAGATCCACAGATCTCACAAGATAATAAGAGAGTCTGTAAGGTCCATCAGCTGAGCCCAGATCCACAGATGTCACAAGATAATAAGAGAGTCCGTAAGGTCCATCAGCTGAGCCCAGATCCACAGATCTCACAAGATAATAAGAGAGTCTGTTAGGTCCATCAGCTGAGCCCAGATCCACAGATCTCACAAGATAATAAGAGAGTCTGTAAGGTCCATCAGCTGAGCCCAGATCCACAGATCTCACAAGATAATAAGAGAGCCTGTAAGGTCCATCAGTTGAGCCCAGATCCACAGATCTCGCAAGATAATAAGAGAGTCTGTAAGGTCCATCAGCTGAGCCCAGATCCACAGATCTCACAAGATAATAAGAGAGTCTCTAAGGTCCATCAGCTGAGCCCAGATCTCACAAGATAATAAGAGAGTCAGTAAGGTCCATCAGCTGAGCCCAGATCCACAGATCCCACAAGATAATAAGAGAGACTGTAAGGTCCATCAGCTGAGCCCAGATCCACAGATCCCACAAGGTAATAAGAGAGTCTGTAAGGTCCATCAGCTGAGCCAAGATCCACAGATCCCACAAGATAAAAAGAGAGTCTGTAAGGTCCATCAGCTGAGCCCAGATCCACTGATCCCACAAGATAATAAGAGAGTCTGTAAGGTCCATCAGCTGAGCCCAGATCCACTGATCTCACAAGATAATAAGAGTGTCTGTAAGGTCCATCAGCTGAGCCCAGATCCACAGATCTCACTAGATAATAAGAGAGACTGTAAGGTCCATCAGCTGAGCCCAGATCCACAGATCCCACAAGATAATAAGAGAGACTGTAAGGTCCATCAGCTGAGTCCAGATTCACAGATCTCACAAAATAATAAGAGAGTCTGTAAGGTCCGTCAGCTGAGCTCAGATCCACAGATCCCACAAGATAATAAGAGAGTCTGTAAGGTCCATCAGCTGAGCCCCGATCCACAGATCTCACAAGATAATAAGAGAGTCTGTAAGGTCCATCAGCTGAGCCCAGATCCACAGATCCCACAAGATAATAAGAGATTCTGTAAGGTCCATCAGCTGAGCCCAGATCCACAGATCTCACAAGATAATAAGAGAGTCTCTAAGGTCCATCAGCTGAGCCCAGATCTCACAAGATAATAAGAGAGTCAGTAAGGTCCATCAGCTGAGCCCAGATCCACAGATCCCACAAGATAATAAGAGAGACTGTAAGGTCCATCAGCTGAGCCCAGATCCACAGATCCCACAAGGTAATAAGAGAGTCTGTAAGGTCCATCAGCTGAGCCAAGATCCACAGATCCCACAAGATAAAAAGAGAGCCTGTAAGGTCCATCCGCTGAGCCCAGATCCACTGATCCCACAAGATAATAAGAGAGTCTGTAAGGTCCATCAGCTGAGCCCCGATCCACAGATCTCACAAGATAATAAGAGAGTCTGTAAGGTCCATCAGCTGAGCCCAGATCCACAGATCCCACAAGATAATAAGAGATTCTGTAAGGTCCATCAGCTGAGCCCAGATCCACAGATCTCACAAGATAATAAGAGAGTCTCTAAGGTCCATCAGCTGAGCCCAGATCTCACAAGATAATAAGAGAGACTGTAAGGTCCATCAGCTGAGCCCAGATCCACAGATCCCACAAGGTAATAAGAGAGTCTGTAAGGTCCATCAGCTGAGCCAAGATCCACAGATCCCACAAGATAAAAAGAGAGTCTGTAAGGTCCATCAGCTGAGCCCAGATCCACAGATCCCACAAGATAATAAGAGAGACTGTAAGGTCCATCAGCTGAGTC
This sequence comes from Meconema thalassinum, assembly GCA_946902985.2. Taxonomy (NCBI): domain Eukaryota; kingdom Metazoa; phylum Arthropoda; class Insecta; order Orthoptera; family Tettigoniidae; genus Meconema; species Meconema thalassinum. The sequence goes on along the minus strand of CAMPQE020000048.1, from coordinate 13,711,613 downwards.
CAGATTCACAGATCTCACAAAATAATAAGAGAGTCTGTAATGTCCGTCAGCTGAGCTCAGATCCACAGATCCCACAAGATAATAAGAGAGTCTGTAAGGTCCATCAGCTGAGCCCCGATCCACAGATCTCACAAGATAATAAGAGAGTCTGTAAGGTCCATCAGCTGAGCCCAGATCCACAGATCCCACAAGATAATAAGAGATTCTGTAAAGTCCATCAGCTGAGCCCTGATCCACAGATCTCACAAGATAATAAGAGAGTCCATCAGCAGAGCCCAGATCCACAGGTCTCACAAGATAATAAGAGAGTCTGTAAGGTCCATCCGCTGAGCCCAGATCCACAGATCTCACAAGATAATAAGAGAGTCTGTAAGGTCCATCAGCTGAGCCCAGATCCACTGATCCCACAAGATAATAAGAGAGTCTGTAAGGTTCATCAGCTGAGCCCAGATCCACAGATCCCACAAGATAATAAGAGAGTCTGTAAGGTCCATCAGCTGAGCCCAGATCCACAGATCTCACTAGATAATAAGAGAGACTGTAAGGTCCATCAGCTGAGCCCAGATCCACAGATCTCACATGATAATAAGAGAGTCTGAAAGGCCCATCAGCTGAGCCCAGATCCACAGATGTCACAAGATAATAAGAGAGTCTGTAAGGTCCATCAGCTGAGCCCAGATCCACAGATGTCACAAGATAATAAGGGAGTCCGTAAGGTCCATCAGCTGAGCCCAGATCCACAGATCTCACAGGATAATAAGAGAGTCTGTAAGGTCCATCAGCTGAGCCCAGATCCACAGATCTCACAAGATAATAAGAGAGTCTGAAAGGCCCATCAGCTGAGCCCAGATCCACAGATGTCACAAGATAATAAGAGAGTCTGTAAGGTTAATCAGCTGAGCCCAGATCCACAGATCCCACAAGATAATAAGAGAGTCTGTAAGGTCCATCAGCTGAGCCCAGATCCACAGATCCCACAATATAATAAGAGAGTCTGTAAGGTCCATCAGCTGAGCCCAGATCCACAGATCCCACAAGATAATAAGAGAGACTGTAAGGTCCATCAGCTGAGCCCAGATCCACAGATCCCACAAGATAATAAGAGAGTCTGTATGGTCCATCAGCTGAGCCCAGATCCACAGATCTCACAAGATAATAAGAGAGTCTGTAAGGTCCATCAGCTGAGCCCAGATCCACAGATGTCACAAGATAATAAGAGAGTCCGTAAGGTCCATCATCTGAGCCCAGATCCACAGATCTCACAAGATAATAAGAGAGTATGTTAGGTCCATCAGCTGAGCCCAGATCCACAGATCTCACAAGATAATAAGAGAGTCTGTAAGGTCCATCAGCTGAGCCCAGATCCACAGATCTCACAAGATAATAAGAGAGTCTGTAAGGTCCATCAGTTGAGCCCAGATCCACAGATCTCACAAGATAATAAGAGAGTCTGTAAGGTCCATCAGCTGAGCCCAGATCCACAGATCTCACAAGATAATAAGAGAGTCTCTAAGGTCCATCAGCTGAGCCCAGATCTCACAAGATAATAAGAGAGTCAGTAAGGTCCATCAGCTGAGCCCAGATCCACAGATCTCACAAGATAATAAGAGAGACTGTAAGGTCCATCAGCTGAGCCCAGATCCACGGATCCCACAAGATAATAAGAGAGACTGTAAGGTCCATCAGCTGAGTCCAGATCCACAGATCTCACAAGATAATAAGAGAGTCTGTAAGATCCGTCAGCTGAGCCCAGATCCACAGATCCCACAAGATAATAAGAGAGTCTGTAAGGTCCATCAGCTGAGCCCAGATCCACAGATCTCACAAGATAATAAGAGAGTCTGTAAGGTCCATCAGCTGAGCCCAGATCCACAGATCCCACAAGATAATAAGAGAGTCTGTAAAGTCCATCAGCTGAGCCCTGATCCACAGATCTCACAAGATAATAAGAGAGTCCATCAGCTGAGCCCAGATCCACAGGTCTCACAAGATAAAAAGAGAGTCTGTAAGGTCCATCAGCTGAGCCCAGATCCACAGATCTCACAAGATAATAAGAGAGTCTGTAAGGTCCATCAGCTGAGCCCAGATCCACAGATCTCACAAGATAATAAGAGAGACTGTAAGGTCCATCAGCTGAGCCCAGATCCACAGATCCCACAAGATAATAAGAGAGTCTGTAAGGTCCATCAACTGAGCCCAGATCCACAGATCTCACAAGATAATAAGAGAGTCTGTAAGGTCCAACAGCTGAGCCCAGATCCACAGATGTCACAAGATAATAAGAGAGTCCGTAAGGTCCATCAGCTGAGCCCAGATCCACAGATCTCACAAGATAATAAGAGAGTCTGTAAGGTCCATCAGCTGAGCCCAGATCCACAGATCTCACAAGATAATAAGAGAGTCTGTAAGGTCCATCAGCTGAGCCCAGATCCACAGATCTCACAAGATAATAAGAGAGTCTGTATGGTCCATCAGCTGAGCTCAGATCCACAGATCTCACAAGATAATAAGAGAGACTGTAAGGTCCATCAGCTGAGCCCAGATCCACAGATCTCACAAGATAATAAGGGAGTCAGTAAGGTCCATCAGCTGAGCCCAGATCCACAGATCTCACAAGATAATAAGAGAGACTGTAAGGTCCATCAGCTGAGCCCTGATCCACAGATCCCACAAGATAATAAGAGAGACTGTAAGGTCCATCAGCTGAGTCCAGATCCACAGATCTCACAAGATAATAAGAGAGTCTGTAAGGTCCGTCAGCTGAGCCCAGATCCACAGATCCCACAAGATAATAAGAGAGTCTGTAAGGTCCATCAGCTGAGCCCAGATCCACAGATCTCACAAGATAATAAGAGAGTCTGTAAGGTCCATCAGCTGAGCCCAGATCCACAGATCCCACAAGATAATAAGAGAGTCTGTAAAGTCCATCAGCTGAGCCCTGATCCACAGATCTCACAAGATAATAAGAGAGTCCATCAGCTGAGCCCGGATCCACAGGTCTCACAAGATAATAAGAGAGTCTGTAAGGTCCATTCGCTGAGCCCAGATCCACAGATCTCACAAGATAATAAGAGAGTCTGTAAGGTCCATCAGCTGAGCCCAGATCCACAGATCCCACAAGATAATAAGAGAGTCTGTAAGGTTCATCAGCTGAGCCCAGATCCACAGATCCCACAAGATAATAAGAGAGTCTGTAAGGTCCATCAGCTGAGCCCAGATCCACAGATCCCACAATATAATAAGAGAGTCTGTAAGGTCCATCAGCTGAGCCCAGATCCACAGATCCCACAAGATAATAAGAGAGACTGTAAGGTCCATCAGCTGAGCCCAGATCCACAGATCCCACAAGATAATAAGAGAGTCTGTAAGGTCCATCAGCTGAGCCCAGATCCACAGATCTCACAAGATAATAAGAGAGTCTGTAAGGTCCATCAGCTGAGCCCAGATCCACAGATGTCACAAGATAATAAGAGAGTCCGTAAGGTCCATCAGCTGAGCCCAGATCCACAGAACTCACAAGATAATAAGAGAGTCTGTTAGGTCCATCAGCTGAGCCCAGATCCACAGATCTCACAAGATAATAAGAGAGTCTGTAAGGTCCATCAGCTGAGCCCAGATCCACAGATCTCACAAGATAATAAGAGAGTCTGTAAGGTCCATCAGTTGAGCCCAGATCCACAGATCTCGCAAGATAATAAGAGAGTCTGTAAGGTCCATCAGCTGAGCCCAGATCCACAGATCTCACAAGATAATAAGAGAGTCTCTAAGGTCCATCAGCTGAGCCCAGATCTCACAAGATAATAAGAGAGTCAGTAAGGTCCATCAGCTGAGCCCAGATCCACAGATCCCACAAGATAATAAGAGAGACTGTAAGGTCCATCAGCTGAGCCCAGATCCACAGATCCCACAAGGTAATAAGAGAGTCTGTAAGGTCCATCAGCTGAGCCAAGATCCACAGATCCCACAAGATAAAAAGAGAGTCTGTAAGGTCCATCAGCTGAGCCCAGATCCACTGATCCCACAAGATAATAAGAGAGTCTGTGAGGTCCATCAGCTGAGCCCAGATCCACTGATCTCACAAGATAATAAGAGTGTCTGTAAGGTCCATCAGCTGAGCCCAGATCCACAGATCTCACTAGATAATAAGAGAGACTGTAAGGTCCATCAGCTGAGCCCAGATCCACAGATCCCACAAGATAATAAGAGAGACTGTAAGGTCCATCAGCTGAGTCCAGATTCACAGATCTCACAAAATAATAAGAGAGTCTGTAAGGTCCGTCAGCTGAGCTCGGATCCACAGATCCCACAAGATAATAAGAGAGTCTGTAAGGTCCATCAGCTGAGCCCCGATCCACAGATCTCACAAGATAATAAGAGAGTCTGTAAGGTCCATCAGCTGAGCCCAGATCCACAGATCCCACAAGATAATAAGAGATTCTGTAAAGTCTATCAGCTGAGCCCTGATCCACAGATCTCACAAGATAATAAGAGAGTCCATCAGCAGAGCCCAGATCCACAGGTCTCACAAGATAATAAGAGAGTCTGTAAGGTCCATCCGCTGAGCCCAGATCCACAGATCTCACAAGATAATAAGAGAGTCTGTAAGGTCCATCAGCTGAGCCCAGATCCACTGATCCCACAAGATAATAAGAGAGTCTGTAAGGTTCATCAGCTGAGCCCAGATCCACAGATCCCACAAGATAATAAGAGAGTCTGTAAGGTCCATCAGCTGAGCCCAGATCCACAGATCTCACTAGATAATAAGAGAGACTGTAAGGTCCATCAGCTGAGCCCAGATCCACAGATCTCACATGATAATAAGAGAGTCTGAAAGGCCCATCAGCTGAGCCCAGATCCACAGATGTCACAAGATAATAAGAGAGTCTGTAAGGTCCATCAGCTGAGCCCAGATCCACAGATGTCACAAGATAATAAGGGAGTCCGTAAGGTCCATCAGCTGAGCCCAGATCCACAGATCTCACAGGATAATAAGAGAGTCTGTAAGGTCCATCAGCTGAGCCCAGATCCACAGATCTCACAAGATAATAAGAGAGACTGTAAGGTCCATCAGCTGACCCCAGATCCACAGATCCCACAAGATAATAAGAGAGTCTGTAAGGTCCATCAACTGAGCCCAGATCCACAGATCTCACAAGATAATAAGAGAGTCTGTAAGGTCCATCAGCTGAGCCCAGATCCACAGATGTCACAAGATAATAAGAGAGTCCGTAAGGTCCATCAGCTGAGCCCAGATCCACAGATCTCACAAGATAATAAGAGAGTCTGTAAGGTCCATCAGCTGAGCCCAGATCCACAGATCTCACAAGATAATAAGAGAGTCGGTAAGGTCCATCAGCTGAGCCCAGATCCACAGATCTCACAAGATAATAAGAGAGTCTGTATGGTCCATCAGCTGAGCTCAGATCCACAGATCTCACAAGATAATAAGAGAGACTGTAAGGTCCATCAGCTGAGCCCAGATCCACAGATCCTACAAGATAATAAGAGAGACTGTAAGGTCCATCAGCTGAGCCCAGATCCACAGATCCCACAAGGTAATAAGAGAGTCTGTAAGGTCCATCAGCTGAGCCAAGATCCACAGATCCCACAAGATAAAATGAGAGTCTGTAAGGTCCATCAGCTGAGCCCAGATCCACTGATCCCACAAGATAATAAGAGAGTCTGTAAGGTCAATCAGCTGAGCCCAGATCCACTGATCTCACAAGATAATAAGAGTGTCTGTAAGGTCCATCAGCTGAGCCCAGATCCACAGATCTCACTGGATAATAAGAGAGACTGTAAGGTCCATCAGCTGAGCCCAGATCCACAGATCCCACAAGATAATAAGAGAGACTGTAAGGTCCATCAGCTGAGTCCAGATTCACAGATCTCACAAAATAATAAGAGAGTCTGTAAGGTCCGTCAGCTGAGCTCAGATCCACAGATCCCACAAGATAATAAGAGAGTCTGTAAGGTCCATCAGCTGAGCCCCGATCCACAGATCTCACAAGATAATAAGAGAGTCTGTAAGGTCCATCAGTTGAGCCCAGATCCACAGATCCCACAAGATAATAAGAGATTTTGTAAAGTCCATCAGCTGAGCCCAGATCCACAGATCTCACAAGATAATAAGAGAGTCCATCAGCAGAGCCCAGATCCACAGGTCTCACAAGATAATAAGAGAGTCTGTAAGGTCCATCCGCTGAGCCCAGATCCACAGATCTCACAAGATAATAAGAGAGTCTGTAAGGTCCATCAGCTGAGCCCAGATCCACTGATCCCACAAGATAATAAGAGAGTCTGTAAGGTTCATCAGCTGAGCCCAGATCCACAGATCCCACAAGATAATAAGAGAGTCTGTAAGGTCCATCAGCTGAGCCCAGGTCCACAGATCTCACTAGATAATAAGAGAGACTGTAAGGTCCATCAGCTGAGCCGAGATCCACAGATCTCACATGATAATAAGAGAGTCTGAAAGGCCCATCAGCTGAGCCCAGATCCACAGATGTCACAAGATAATAAGAGAGTCTGTAAGGTCCATCAGCTGAGCCCAGATCCACAGATGTCACAAGATAATAAGGGAGTCCGTAAGGTCCATCAGCTGAGCCCAGATCCACAGATCTCACAGGATAATAAGAGAGTCTGTAAGGTCCATCAGCTGAGCCCAGATCCACAGATCTCACATGATAATAAGAGAGTCTGAAAGGCCCATCAGCTGAGCCCAGATCCACAGATGTCACAAGATAATAAGAGTGTCTGTAAGGTTCATCAGCTGAGCCCAGATCCACAGATCCCACAAGATAATAAGAGAGTCTGTAAGGTCCATCAGCTGAGCCCAGATCCACAGATCCCACAATATAATAAGAGAGTCTGTAAGGTCCATCAGCTGAGCCCAGATCCACAGATCCCACAAGATAATAAGAGAGACTGTAAGGTCCATCAGCTGAGCCCAGATCCACAGATCCCACAAGATAATAAGAGAGTCTGTAAGGTCCATCAGCTGAGCCCAGATCCACAGATCTCACAAGATAATAAGAGAGTCTGTAAGGTCCATCAGCTGAGCCCAGATCCACAGATGTCACAAGATAATAAGAGAGTCCGTAAAGTCCATCAGCTGAGCCCAGATCCACAGATCTCACAAGATAATAAGAGAGTCTGTTAGGTCCATCAGCTGAGCCCAGATCCACAGATCTCACAAGATAATAAGAGAGTCTGTAAGGTCCATCAGCTGAGCCCAGATCCACAGATCTCACAAGATAATAAGAGAGTCTGTAAGGTCCATCAGTTGAGCCCAGATCCACAGATCTCACAAGATAATAAGAGAGTCTGTAAGGTCCATCAGCTGAGCCCAGATCCACAGATCTCACAAGATAATAAGAGAGTCTCTAAGGTCCATCAGCTGAGCCCAGATCTCACAAGATAATAAGAGAGTCAGTAAGGTCCATCAGCTGAGCCCAGATCCCCAGATCTCACAAGATAATAAGAGAGACTGTAAGGTCCATCAGCTGAGCCCAGATCCACGGATCCCACAAGATAATAAGAGAGACTGTAAGGTCCATCAGCTGAGTCCAGATCCACAGATCTCACAAGATAATAAGAGAGTCTGTAAGATCCGTCAGCTGAGCCCAGATCCACAGATCCCACAAGATAATAAGAGAGTCTGTAAGGTCCATCAGCTGAGCCCAGATCCACAGATCTCACAAGATAATAAGAGAGTCTGTAAGGTCCATCAGCTGAGCCCAGATCCACAGATCCCACAAGATAATAAGAGAGTCTGTAAAGTCCATCAGCTGAGCCCTGATCCACAGATCTCACAAGATAATAAGAGAGTCCATCAGCTGAGCCCAGATCCACAGGTCTCACAAGATAAAAAGAGAGTCTGTAAGGTCCATCAGCTGAGCCCAGATCCACAGATCTCACAAGATAATAAGAGAGTCTGTAAGGTCCATCAGCTGAGCCCAGATCCACAGATCTCACAAGATAATAAGAGAGACTGTAAGGTCCATCAGCTGAGCCCAGATCCACAGATCCCACAAGATAATAAGAGAGTCTGTAAGGTCCATCAACTGAGCCCAGATCCACAGATCTCACAAGATAATAAGAGAGTCTGTAAGGTCCATCAGCTGAGCCCAGATCCACAGATGTCACAAGATAATAAGAGAGTCCGTAAGGTCCATCAGCTGAGCCCAGATCCACAGATCTCACAAGATAATAAGAGAGTCTGTAAGGTCCATCAGCTGAGCCCAGATCCACAGATCTCACAAGATAATAAGAGAGTCTGTAAGGTCCATCAGCTGAGCCCAGATCCACAGATCTCACAAGATAATAAGAGAGTCTGTATGGTCCATCAGCTGAGCTCAGATCCACAGATCTCACAAGATAATAAGAGAGACTGTAAGGTCCATCAGCTGAGCCCAGATCCACAGATCTCACAAGATAATAAGGGAGTCAGTAAGGTCCATCAGCTGAGCCCAGATCCACAGATCTCACAAGATAATAAGAGAGACTGTAAGGTCCATCAGCTGAGCCCTGATCCACAGATCCCACAAGATAATAAGAGAGACTGTAAGGTCCTTCAGCTGAGTCCAGATCCACAGATCTCACAAGATAATAAGAGAGTCTGTAAGGTCCGTCAGCTGAGCCCAGATCCACAGATCCCACAAGATAATAAGAGAGTCTGTAAGGTCCATCAGCTGAGCCCAGATCCACAGATCTCACAAGATAATAAGAGAGTCTGTAAGGTCCATCAGCTGAGCCCAGATCCACAGATCCCACAAGATAATAAGAGAGTCTGTAAAGTCCATCAGCTGAGCCCTGATCCACAGATCTCACAAGATAATAAGAGAGTCCATCAGCTGAGCCCGGATCCACAGGTCTCACAAGATAATAAGAGAGTCTGTAAGGTCCATCCGCTGAGCCCAGATCCACAGATCTCACAAGATAATAAGAGAGTCTGTAAGGTCCATCAGCTGAGCCCAGATCCACAGATCCCACAAGATAATAAGAGAGTCTGTAAGGTTCATCAGCTGAGCCCAGATCCACAGATCCCACAAGATAATAAGAGAGTCTGTAAGGTCCATCAGCTGAGCCCAGATCCACAGATCCCACAATATAATAAGAGAGTCTGTAAGGTCCATCAGCTGAGCCCAGATCCACAGATCCCACAAGATAATAAGAGAGACTGTAAGGTCCATCAGCTGAGCCCAGATCCACAGATCCCACAAGATGATAAGAGAGTCTGTAAGGTCCATCAGCTGAGCCCAGATCCACAGATCTCACAAGATAATAAGAGAGTCTGTAAGGTCCATCAGCTGAGCCCAGATCCACAGATGTCACAAGATAATAAGAGAGTCCGTAAGGTCCATCAGCTGAGCCCAGATCCACAGATCTCACAAGATAATAAGAGAGTCTGTTAGGTCCATCAGCTGAGCCCAGATCCACAGATCTCACAAGATAATAAGAGAGTCTGTAAGGTCCATCAGCTGAGCCCAGATCCACAGATCTCACAAGATAATAAGAGAGTCTGTAAGGTCCATCAGTTGAGCCCAGATCCACAGATCTCGCAAGATAATAAGAGAGTCTGTAAGGTCCATCAGCTGAGCCCAGATCCACAGATCTCACAAGATAATAAGAGAGTCTCTAAGGTCCATCAGCTGAGCCCAGATCTCACAAGATAATAAGAGAGTCAGTAAGGTCCATCAGCTGAGCCCAGATCCACAGATCCCACAAGATAATAAGAGAGACTGTAAGGTCCATCAGCTGAGCCCAGATCCACAGATCCCACAAGGTAATAAGAGAGTCTGTAAGGTCCATCAGCTGAGCCAAGATCCACAGATCCCACAAGCTAAAAAGAGAGTCTGTAAGGTCCATCAGCTGAGCCCAGATCCACTGATCCCACAAGATAATAAGAGAGTCTGTAAGGTCCATCAGCTGAGCCCAGATCCACTGATCTCACAAGATAATAAGAGTGTCTGTAAGGTCCATCAGCTGAGCCCAGATCCACAGATCTCACTAGATAATAAGAGAGACTGTAAGGTCCATCAGCTGAGCCCAGATCCACAGATCCCACAAGATAATAAGAGAGACTGTAAGGTCCATCAGCTGAGTCCAGATTCACAGATCTCACAAAATAATAAGAGAGTCTGTAAGGTCCGTCAGCTGAGCTCAGATCCACAGATCCCACAAGATAATAAGAGAGTCTGTAAGGTCCATCAGCTGAGCCCCGATCCACAGATCTCACAAGATAATAAGAGAGTCTGTAAGGTCCATCAGCTGAGCCCAGATCCACAGATCCCACAAGATAATAAGAGATTCTGTAAAGTCTATCAGCTGAGCCCTGATCCACAGATCTCACAAGATAATAAGAGAGTCCATCAGCAGGGCCCAGATCCACAGGTCTCACAAGATAATAAGAGAGTCTGTAAGGTCCATCCGCTGAGCCCAGATCCACAGATCTCACAAGATAATAAGAGAGTCTGTAAGGTCCATCAGCTGAGCCTAGATCCACTGATCCCACAAGATAATAAGAGAGTCTGTAAGGTTCATCAGCTGAGCCCAGATCCACAGATCCCACAAGATAATAAGAGAGTCTGTAAGGTCCATCAGCTGAGCCCAGATCCACAGATCTCACTAGATAATAAGAGAGACTGTAAGGTCCATCAGCTGAGCCCAGATCCACAGATCTCACATGATAATAAGAGAGTCTGAAAGGCCCATCAGCTGAGCCCAGATCCACAGATGTCACAAGATAATAAGAGAGTCTGTAAGGTCCATCAGCTGAGCCCAGATCCACAGATGTCACAAGATAATAAGGGAGTCCGTAAGGTCCATCAGCTGAGCCCAGATCCACAGATCTCACAGGATAATAAGAGAGTCTGTAAGGTCCATCAGCTGAGCCCAGATCCACAGATCTCACAAGATAATAAGAGAGACTGTAAGGTCCATCAGCTGAGCCCAGATCCACAGATCCCACAAGATAATAAGAGAGTCTGTAAGGTCCATCAACTGAGCCCAGATCCACAGATCTCACAAGATAATAAGAGAGTCTGTAAGGTCCATCAGCTGAGCCCAGATCCACAGATGTCACAAGATAATAAGAGAGTCCGTAAGGTCCATCAGCTGAGCCCAGATCCACAGATCTCACAAGATAATAAGAGAGTCTGTAAGGTCCATCAGCTGAGCCCAGATCCACAGATCTCACAAGATAATAAGAGAGTCTGTAAGGTCCATCAGCTGAGCCCAGATCCACAGATCTCACAAGATAATAAGAGAGTCTGTATGGTCCATCAGCTGAGCTCAGATCCACAGATCTCACAAGATAATAAGAGAGACTGTAAGGTCCATCAGCTGAGCCCAGATCCACAGATCCCACAAGATAATAAGAGAGACTGTAAGGTCCATCAGCTGAGCCCAGATCCACAGATCCCACAAGGTAATAAGAGAGTCTGTAAGGTCCATCAGCTGAGCCAAGATCCACAGATCCCACAAGATAAAAAGAGAGTCTGTAAGGTCCATCAGCTGAGCCCAGATCCACTGATCCCACAAGATAATAAGAGAGTCTGTAAGGTCCATCAGCTGAGCCCAGATCCACTGATCTCACAAGATAATAAGAGTGTCTGTAAGGTCCATCAGCTGAGCCCAGATCCACAGATCTCACTGGATAATAAGAGAGACTGTAAGGTCCATCAGCTGAGCCCAGATCCACAGATCCCACAAGATAATAAGAGAGACTGTAAGGTCCATCAGCTGAGTCCAGATTCACAGATCTCACAAAATAATAAGAGAGTCTGTAAGGGCCGTCAGCTGAGCTCAGATCCACAGATCCCACAAGATAATAAGAGAGTCTGTAAGGTCCATCAGCTGAGCCCCGATCCACAGATCTCACAAGATAATAAGAGAGTCTGTAAGGTCCATCAGCTGAGCCCAGATCCACAGATCCCACAAGATAATAAGAGATTCTGTAAAGTCCATCAGCTGAGCCCTGATCCACAGATCTCACAAGATAATAAGAGAGTCCATCAGCAGAGCCCAGATCCACAGGTCTCACAAGATAATAAGAGAGTCTGTAAGGTCCATCCGCTGAGCCCAGATCCACAGATCTCACAAGATAATAAGAGAGTCTGTAAGGTCCATCAGCTGAGCCCAGATCCACTGATCCCACAAGATAATAAGAGAGTCTGTAAGGTTCATCAGCTGAGCCCAGATCCACAGATCCCACAAGATAATAAGAGAGTCTGTAAGGTCCATCAGCTGAGCCCAGATCCACAGATCTCACTAGATAATAAGAGAGACTGTAAGGTCCATCAGCTGAGCCCAGATCCACAGATCTCACATGATAATAAGAGAGTCTGAAAGGCCCATCAGCTGAGCCCAGATCCACAGATGTCACAAGATAATAAGAGAGTCTGTAAGGTCCATCAGCTGAGCCCAGATCCACAGATGTCACAAGATAATAAGGGAGTCCGTAAGGTCCATCAGCTGAGCCCAGATCCACAGATCTCACAGGATAATAAGAGAGTCTGTAAGGTCCATCAGCTGAGCCCAGATCCACAGATCTCACATGATAATAAGAGAGTCTGAAAGGCCCATCAGCTGAGCCCAGATCCACAGATGTCACAAGATAATAAGAGAGTCTGTAAGGTTCATCAGCTGAGCCCAGATCCACAGATCCCACAAGATAATAAGAGAGTCTGTAAGGTCCATCAGCTGAGCCCAGATCCACAGATCCCACAATATAATAAGAGAGTCTGTAAGGTCCATCAGCTGAGCCCAGATCCACAGATCCCACAAGATAATAAGAGAGACTGTAAGGTCCATCAGCTGAGCCCAGATCCACAGATCCCACAAGATAATAAGAGAGTCTGTAAGGTCCATCAGCTGAGCCCAGATCCACAGATCTCACAAGATAATAAGAGAGTCTGTAAGGTCCATCAGCTGAGCCCAGATCCACAGATGTCACAAGATAATAAGAGAGTCCGTAAGGTCCATCAGCTGAGCCCAGATCCACAGATCTCACAAGATAATAAGAGAGTCTGTTAGGTCCATCAGCTGAGCCCAGATCCACAGATCTCACAAGATAATAAGAGAGTCTGTAAGGTCCATCAGCTGAGCCCAGATCCACAGATCTCACAAGATAATAAGAGAGTCTGTAAGGTCCATCAGTTGAGCCCAGATCCACAGATCTCACAAGATAATAAGAGAGTCTGTAAGGTCCATCAGCTGAGCCCAGATCCACAGATCTCACAAGATAATAAGAGAGTCTCTAAGGTCCATCAGCTGAGCCCAGATCTCACAAGATAATAAGAGAGTCAGTAAAGTCCATCAGCTGAGCCCAGATCCCCAGATCTCACAAGATAATAAGAGAGACTGTAAGGTCCATCAGCTGAGCCCAGATCCACGGATCCCACAAGATAATAAGAGAGACTGTAAGGTCCATCAGCTGAGTCCAGATCCACAGATCTCACAAGATAATAAGAGAGTCTGTAAGATCCGTCAGCTGAGCCCAGATCCACAGATCCCACAAGATAATAAGAGAGTCTGTAAGGTCCATCAGCTGAGCCCAGATCCACAGATCTCACAAGATAATAAGAGAGTCTGTAAGGTCCATCAGCTGAGCCCAGATCCACAGATCCCACAAGATAATAAGAGAGTCTGTAAAGTCCATCAGCTGAGCCCTGATCCACAGATCTCACAAGATAATAAGAGAGTCCATCAGCTGAGCCCAGATCCACAGGTCTCACAAGATAAAAAGAGAGTCTGTAAGGTCCATCAGCTGAGCCCAGATCCACAGATCTCACAAGATAATAAGAGAGTCTGTAAGGTCCATCAGCTGAGCCCAGATCCACAGATCTCACAAGATAATAAGAGAGACTGTAAGGTCCATCAGCTGAGCCCAGATCCACAGATCCCACAAGATAATAAGAGAGTCTGTAAGGTCCATCAACTGAGCCCAGATCCACAGATCTCACAAGATAATAAGAGAGTCTGTAAGGTCCATCAGCTGAGCCCAGATCCACAGATGTCACAAGATAATAAGAGAGTCCGTAAGGTCCATCAGCTGAGCCCAGATCCACAGATCTCACAAGATAATAAGAGAGTCTGTAAGGTCCATCAGCTGAGCCCAGATCCACAGATCTCACAAGATAATAAGAGAGTCTGTAAGGTCCATCAGCTGAGCCCAGATCCACAGATCTCACAAGATAATAAGAGAGTCTGTATGGTCCATCAGCTGAGCTCAGATCCACAGATCTCACAAGATAATAAGAGAGACTGTAAGGTCCATCAGCTGAGCCCAGATCCACAGATCTCACAAGATAATAAGGGAGTCAGTAAGGTCCATCAGCTAAGCCCAGATCCACAGATCTCACAAGATAATAAGAGAGACTGTAAGGTCCATCAGCTGAGCCCTGATCCACAGATCCCACAAGATAATAAGAGAGACTGTAAGGTCCATCAGCTGAGTCCAGATCCACAGATCTCACAAGATAATAAGAGAGTCTGTAAGGTCCGTCAGCTGAGCCCAGATCCACAGATCCCACAAGATAATAAGAGAGTCTGTAAGGTCCATCAGCTGAGCCCAGATCCACAGATCTCACAAGATAATAAGAGAGTCTGTAAGGTCCATCAGCTGAGCCCAGATCCACAGATCCCACAAGATAATAAGAGAGTCTGTAAAGTCCATCAGCTGAGCCCTGATCCACAGATCTCACAAGATAATAAGAGAGTCCATCAGCTGAGCCCGGATCCACAGGTCTCACAAGATAATAAGAGAGTCTGTAAGGTCCATCCGCTGAGCCCAGATCCACAGATCTCACAAGATAATAAGAGAGTCTGTAAGGTCCATCAGCTGAGCCCAGATCCACAGATCCCACAAGATAATAAGAGAGTCTGTAAGGTTCATCAGCTGAGCCCAGATCCACAGATCCCACAAGATAATAAGAGAGTCTGTAAGGTCCATCAGCTGAGCCCAGATCCACAGATCCCACAATATAATAAGAGAGTCTGTAAGGTCCATCAGCTGAGCCCAGATCCACAGATCCCACAAGATAATAAGAGAGACTGTAAGGTCCATCAGCTGAGCCCAGATCCACAGATCCCACAAGATAATAAGAGAGTCTGTAAGGTCCATCAGCTGAACCCAGATCCACAGATCTCACAAGATAATAAGAGAGTCTGTAAGGTCCATCAGCTGAGCCCAGATCCACAGATGTCACAAGATAATAAGAGAGTCCGTAAGGTCCATCAGCTGAGCCCAGATCCACAGATCTCACAAGATAATAAGAGAGTCTGTTAGGTCCATCAGCTGAGCCCAGATCCACAGATCTCACAAGATAATAAGAGAGTCTGTAAGGTCCATCAGCTGAGCCCAGATCCACAGATCTCACAAGATAATAAGAGAGTCTGTAAGGTCCATCAGTTGAGCCCAGATCCACAGATCTCGCAAGATAATAAGAGAGTCTGTAAGGTCCATCAGCTGAGCCCAGATCCACAGATCTCACAAGATAATAAGAGAGTCTCTAAGGTCCATCAGCTGAGCCCAGATCTCACAAGATAATAAGAGAGTCAGTAAGGTCCATCAGCTGAGCCCAGATCCACAGATCCCACAAGATAATAAGAGAGACTGTAAGGTCCATCAGCTGAGCCCAGATCCACAGATCCCACAAGGTAATAAGAGAGTCTGTAAGGTCCATCAGCTGAGCCAAGATCCACAGATCCCACAAGATAAAAAGAGAGTCTGTAAGGTCCATCAGCTGAGCCCAGATCCACTGATCCCACAAGATAATAAGAGAGTCTGTAAGGTCCATCAGCTGAGCCCAGATCCACTGATCTCACAAGATAATAAGAGTGTCTGTAAGGTCCATCAGCTGAGCCCAGATCCACAGATCTCACTAGATAATAAGAGAGACTGTAAGGTCCATCAGCTGAGCCCAGATCCACAGATCCCACAAGATAATAAGAGAGACTGTAAGGTCCATCAGCTGAGTCCAGATTCACAGATCTCACAAAATAATAAGAGAGTCTGTAAGGTCCGTCAGCTGAGCTCAGATCCACAGATCCCACAAGATAATAAGAGAGTCTGTAAGGTCCATCAACTGAGCCCCGATCCACAGATCTCACAAGATAATAAGAGAGTCTGTAAGGTCCATCAGCTGAGCCCAGATCCACAGATCCCACAAGATAATAAGAGATTCTGTAAAGTCTATCAGCTGAGCCCTGATCCACAGATCTCACAAGATAATAAGAGAGTCCATCAGCAGGGCCCAGATCCACAGGTCTCACAAGATAATAAGAGAGTCTGTAAGGTCCATCCGCTGAGCCCAGATCCACAGATCTCACAAGATAATAAGAGAGTCTGTAAGGTCCATCAGCTGAGCCTAGATCCACTGATCCCACAAGATAATAAGAGAGTCTGTAAGGTTCATCAGCTGAGCCCAGATCCACAGATCCCACAAGATAATAAGAGAGTCTGTAAGGTCCATCAGCTGAGCCCAGATCCACAGATCTCACTAGATAATAAGAGAGACTGTAAGGTCCATCAGCTGAGCCCAGATCCACAGATCTCACATGATAATAAGAGAGTCTGAAAGGCCCATCAGCTGAGCCCAGATCCACAGATGTCACAAGATAATAAGAGAGTCTGTAAGGTCCATCAGCTGAGCCCAGATCCACAGATGTCACAAGATAATAAGGGAGTCCGTAAGGTCCATCAGCTGAGCCCAGATCCACAGATCTCACAGGATAATAAGAGAGTCTGTAAGGTCCATCAGCTGAGCCCAGATCCACAGACCTCACAAGATAATAAGAGAGACTGTAAGGTCCATCAGCTGAGCCCAGATCCACAGATCCCACAAGATAATAAGAGAGTCTGTAAGGTCCATCAACTGAGCCCAGATCCACAGATCTCACAAGGTAATAAGAGAGTCTGTAAGGTCCATCAGCTGAGCCCAGATCCACAGATGTCACAAGATAATAAGAGAGTCCGTAAGGTCCATCAGCTGAGCCCAGATCCACAGATCTCACAAGATAATAAGAGAGTCTGTAAGGTCCATCAGCTGAGCCCAGATCCACAGATCTCACAAGATAATAAGAGAGTCTGTAAGGTCCATCAGCTGAGCCCAGATCCACAGATCTCACAAGATAATAAGAGAGTCTGTATGGTCCATCAGCTGAGCTCAGATCCACAGATCTCACAAGATAATAAGAGAGACTGTAAGGTCCATCAGCTGAGCCCAGATCCACAGATCTCACAAGATAATAAGAGAGTCAGTAAGGTCCATCAGCTGAGCCCAGATCCACAGATCTCACAAGATAATAAGAGAGAGTGTATGGTCCATCAGCTGAGCCCTGATCCACAGATCCCACAAGATAATAAGAGAGACTGTAAGGTCCATCAGCTGAGCCCAGATCCACAGATCTCACAAGATAATAAGAGAGTCTGTAAGGTCCATCAGCTGAGCCCAGATCCACAGATCCCACAAGATAATAAGAGAGTCTGTAAAGTCCATCAGCTGAGCCCAGATCCACAGATCCCACAAGATAATAAGAGAGTCTGTAAAGTCCATCAGCTGAGCCCTGATCCACAGATCTCACAAGATAATAAGAGAGTCCATCAACTGAGCCCAGATCCACAGGTCTCACAAGATAATAAGAGAGTCTGTAAGGTCCATCAGCTGAGCCCCGATCCACAGATCTCACAAGATAATAAGAGAGTCTGTAAGGTCAATCAGCTGAGCCCAGATTCACAGATCTCACAAGATAATAAGAGAGTCTGTAAGGTCCATCAGCTGAGCCCAGATCCACAGATCTCACAAGATAATAAGAGAGACTGTAAGGTCCATCAGCTGAGCCCAGATCCGCAGATCCCACAAGATAATAAGAGAGTCTGTAAGGTCCATCAGCTGAGCCCAGATCCACAGATCTCACAAGATAATAAGAGAGTCTGTAATGACCAACAGCTGAGCCCAGATCCACAGATGTCACAAGTTAATAAGAGAGTCCGTAAGGTCCATCAGCTGAGCCCACATCCACAGATCTCACAAGATAATAAGAGAGTCTGTAAGGTCCATCAGCTGAGCCCAGATCCACAGATCTCACAAGATAATAAGAGAGTCTGTAAGGTCCATCACCTGAGCCCAGATCCACAGATCTCACAAGATAATAAGAGAGTCTGTATGGTCCATCAGCTGAGCACAGATCTCACAAGATAATAAGAGAGATTGTAAGGTCCATCAGTTGAGCCCAGATCCACAGATCTCACAAGATAATAAGAGAGTCTGTAAGGTCCATCAGCTGAGCCCAGATCCACAGATCTCACAAGATAATAAGAGAGTCTGTAAGGTCCATCAGCTGAGCCCAGATCCACAGATCTCACAAGATAATAAGAGAGTCAGTAAGGTCCATCAGCTGAGCCCAGATCCACAGATCTCACAAGATAATAAGAGAGACTGTAAGGTCCATCAGCTGAGCCCAGATCCACAGATCCCACAAGATAATAAGAGAGACTGTCAGGTCCATCAGCTGAGTCCAGATCCACAGATCTCACAAGATAATAAGAGAGACTGTAAGGTCCATCAGCTGAGTCCAGATTCACAGATCTCACAAAATAATAAGAGAGTCTGTAAGGTCCGTCAGCTGAGCTCAGATCCACAGATCCCACAAGATAATAAGAGAGTCTGTATGGTCCATCAGCTGAGCTCAGATCCACAGATCTCACAAGATAATAAGAGAGACTGTAAGGTCCATCAGCTGAGCCCAGATCCACAGATCTCACAAGATAATAAGAGAGTCAGTAAGGTCCATCAGCTGAGCCCAGATCCACAGATCTCACAAGATAATAAGAGAGACTGTAAGGTCCATCAGCTGAGCCCTGATCCACAGATCCCACAAGATAATAAGAGAGACTGTAAGGTCCATCAGCTGAGTCCAGATCCACAGATCTCACAAGATAATAAGAGAGTCTGTAAGGTCCGTCAGCTGAGCCCAGATCCACAGATCCCACAAGATAATAAGAGAGTCTGTAAGGTCCATCAGCTGAGCCCAGATCCACAGATCTCACAAGATAATAAGAGAGTCTGTAAGGTCCATCAGCTGAGCCCAGATCCACAGATCCCACAAGATAATAAGAGAGTCTGTAAAGTCCATCAGCTGAGCCCTGATCCACAGATCTCACAAGATAATAAGAGAGTCCATCAGCTGAGCCCGGATCCACAGGTCTCACAAGATAATAAGAGAGTCTGTAAGGTCCATCCGCTGAGCCCAGATCCACAGATCTCACAAGATAATAAGAGAGTCTGTAAGGTCCATCAGCTGAGCCCAGATCCACAGATCCCACAAGATAATAAGAGAGTCTGTAAAGTTCATCAGCTGAGCCCAGATCCACAGATCCCACAAGATAATAAGAGAGTCTGTAAGGTCCATCAGCTGAGCCCAGATCCACAGATCCCACAATATAATAAGAGAGTCTGTAAGGTCCATCAGCTGAGCCCAGATCCACAGATCCCACAAGATAATAAGAGAGACTGTAAGGTCCATCAGCTGAGCCCAGATCCACAGATCCCACAAGATAATAAGAGAGTCTGTAAGGTCCATCAGCTGAGCCCAGATCCACAGATCTCACAAGATAATAAGAGAGTCTGTAAGGTCCATCAGCTGAGCCTAGATCCACAGATGTCACAAGATAATAAGAGAGTCCGTAAGGTCCATCAGCTGAGCCCAGATCCACAGATCTCACAAGATAATAAGAGAGTCTGTTAGGTCCATCAGCTGAGCCCAGATCCACAGATCTCACAAGATAATAAGAGAGTCTGTAAGGTCCATCAGCTGAGCCCAGATCCACAGATCCTACAAGATAATAAGAGAGACTGTAAGGTCCATCAACTGAGCCCAGATCCACAGATCCCACAAGGTAATAAGAGAGTCTGTAAGGTCCATCAGCTGAGCCAAGATCCACAGATCCCACAAGATAAAAAGAGAGTCTGTAAGGTCCATCAGCTGAGCCCAGATCCACTGATCCCACAAGATAATAAGAGAGTCTGTAAGGTCCATCAGCTGAGCCCAGATCCACTGATCTCACAAGATAATAAGAGTGTCTGTAAGGTCCATCAGCTGAGCCCAGATCCACAGATCTCACTAGATAATAAGAGAGACTGTAAGGTCCATCAGCTGAGCCCAGATTCACAGATCCCACAAGATAATAAGAGAGACTGTAAGGTCCATCAGCTGAGTCCAGATTCACAGATCTCACAAAATAATAAGAGAGTCTGTAAGGTCCGTCAGCTGAGCTCAGATCCACAGATCCCACAAGATAATAAGAGAGTCTGTAAGGTCCATCAGCTGAGCCCCGATCCACAGATCTCACAAGATAATAAGAGAGTCTGTAAGGTCCATCAGCTGAGCCCAGATCCACAGATCCCACAAGATAATAAGAGATTCTGTAAAGTCCATCAGCTGAGCCCTGATCCACAGATCTCACAAGATAATAAGAGAGTCCATCAGCTGAGCCCAGATCCACAGGTCTCACAAGATAATAAGAGAGTCTGTAAGGTCCATCCGCTGAGCCCAGATCCACAGATCTCACAAGATAATAAGAGAGTCTGTAAGGTCCATCAGCTGAGCCCAGATCCACTGATCCCACAAGATAATAAGAGAGTCTGTAAGGTTCATCAGCTGAGCCCAGATCCACAGATCCCACAAGATAATAAGAGAGTCTGTAAGGTCCATCAGCTGAGCCCAGATCCACAGATCTCACTAGATAATAAGAGAGACTGTAAGGTCCATCAGCTGAGCCCAGATCCACAGATCTCACATGATAATAAGAGAGTCTGAAAGGCCCATCAGCTGAGCCCAGATCCACAGATGTCACAAGATAATAAGAGAGTCTGTAAGGTCCATCAGCTGAGCCCAGATCCACAGATGTCACAAGATAATAAGGGAGTCCGTAAGGTCCATCAGCTGAGCCCAGATCCACAGATCTCACAGGATAATAAGAGAGTCTGTAAGGTCCATCAGCTGAGCCCAGATCCACAGATCTCACAAGATAATAAGAGAGTCTGTAAGGTCCATCAGCTGAGCCCAGATCCACAGATCTCATAAGATAATAAGAGAGACTGTAAGGTCCATCAGCTGAGCCCAGATCCACAGATCTCAAAGGATAATAAGAGAGTCTGTAAGGTCCATCAGCTGAGCCCAGATCCACAGATCACACAAGATAAGGCAAGAAAAAGTAACATCTCCTGGATATAAAGAAAATCTATTCCTCACAGGAATAACCATAAACCATCACATGAGCTCGGGAATATTAAATTTAAGTAAATAAATTTAAGTTAAATAATTAACTGCTTTACGTGATTGATAATAATATTAAAAACATCCTCACTTGACTTGTTTGAACTTAACGAGGTAACCTTGAAACATTGGCCCTGGACAACGGATACCTCTCAAGAAATCATACTAATCTGATAAGGAAAACCAGATAAAAATAAAATACACAAAAACATCCCATTACAAAGAAAAGAATCGAAAACATTGCCTGAAGATTTAGTGACATGATCCATAAGCAACATCATAAACATCAGGTTTTGTCATGTGACCTGTTCGCATTATCAGACATGATTAGGGGTTGGTTACACAGCTAAACACACCCCCAGGAGGATATACCATACGCCTTTTCAGCTCGATATTCCCGGTAAAGTGGACGCAATATATTGGGTTTGACACTTCACAAAGAAACTCGTGGCATTTAAAAACAAAAACACTTGATTCGCTCGGCAACGGAGGAGTGGGTCCAGATCCGAAGAGCTTGCGACCACTCATCCCAACCGCACTGGCGCTCTCGACATGAGTCCAAAAATGACAAAACACAATCAAAAGCTCACAAAACTGATAAACAATGTACCAGCGGTCAAGAATCGGAACATGGGAACATGGCCGCTCATTACCTCGCCAGAGCCGAGATGGGGGAGTTGATGGCGGCCAAGGCTAGAGGATCATAAACCTCCCCGCTGCACAATGCAACCTTACAGGCGCGCGGTTGTCAACTACCCGGCTTTGGAACATAAAGGACAGTAACTATCCTTACAAAACATTTAAAAGTAAAGACAATGCCACCCTAGCCACAGATATCACGCAAAAGGTCAGCTTAGTAAGGTAAGCGGGATCTCTTTCTTCTTCTCGTTCAAACTGTCTGCATATTTATGTACGCTCGAAATCAAATACCACTGAAAATAAAAAAATCAATGACGGGTCCAACATCGGCCGAGACTCGAACCCAGCCCCTCGCCGGAAAACTCTGAAAAACATAGGTGGCAATCATGGCATCTCGTCATGCCCAAAATAATGAAACAAACTACATCTTACCTTGGGCGATACACAATTATTCTTTACGAGCCCCAACTACGGCTCAGATTACTTCGCTAACGGAAGACATTTGACAGGGGAATAAAAACATGCAATCAAACTCTCATCTGACCTCAGCCAATGCTCAAAAACTCAACCACATTCAAAAATCAGTGGCTAAATTACCCTGAATGAAATCATCTTTACTGGATGCAATTATCCGCCGACCGTTTACTTGTAAAATAAAATAAATACTACACGCTTCCCTCAACCTGATTCACAACTCTTTAATATAACTCACCTAAAAGCCACTTTACACTCACAAAAACGATCTTCTAGATAATACTTTACTCTCGGCCGTCCTCAAAAACCTGCCTCACAAAGCCAAAACCATGCATTCTAATGTGGATGGCGACTCCAAGAACCAAAGATGCTCACTGGCACATAACACAGATTAAACAAAGGGGGATGCTGGTTCATTCAACATGCACACACACAGAAAATAACACATTTTGTTACTAAACGCGCGAGCCACGACACAAGATAAGACACATTTTATGACTTGAACAAACTGGTCACCAACAGAAAAGTGGGATAAATAATTTACTGATTTAAATTTACAGTTACCTAGGTGTCAAACCCATTACGCCTTCCCCCTCAGTATGGGGCTGAGTATTTAGCTAAAAACCCCTACATGGCGGCCTTAGGTCCACAATTTGACTTACCCCATCCTGGGCTCTAACCAATCACACCCATTGTCGTATCCATTTTAAATGCACTCAACATATGATAAAACAAGTAGTTCCGTGAATACTTATACCGCCTATTTTCATATATCCTACTGATTTATGTATTGGCACAACAGTGCAGTGCCCCAATTACAGTAGCAAAGTAGTTCACACCCAGATAATACATGGAAATATATTAGAATACAAACTTGAAATTGAAATTAAAAATTAAGAAAACAGTGTTGATGCATATCAAACGTGTAACATTTTATCATATGATTAACCTCATCATTCCCGTCCAATGAAACACACATTCAGTAGTACTCATAGTATTATTACCAGAACTATTATTCCACACAGGCCTGATGCTTCACGATACAAAGAAGCACCAAACGTATCTAAGGTGCCGTGACTCTTGTCTCACGACACAGATGCACCAAACGCATCTATGATGCCGTTACTGGGAACGGAAAATACTCCCCGCCGTTAATTCAATAGAAATTACATAGGTTGAAAGTTCACTATTACAAATAAAAACAAGACACAATAGCAATAACACAAACAAAGTTAAACAAATTACAAGGATGAATAAATGATAAAGGAAAGAATCGCTGTACAGTATATCCCACGAAACCATTGAATGTCTTTCTTGCACTCTGGTCACAGCAAGTTGTCCCATCAGCTGTTCACACGTATCTATAACACTTCAAACATGTGTGAATGACTTTCCGCACAACTGCCTTGGCGGTAGGGATCCAATATCTTTCACGTAGGGACGAAATAGTGAGTTGTGTAGCAGCATGTAAAAGCCGAATGTGTTCTCCCATAACCACAAGTTTCGTCAGAGTATGCTCTGGTGGAAGAATAAGCTGATGCTTAGAACTATATGGCAGGTTTGAGTTTTCAAGCCTTCGACCTACTCTCAGCATTCCCAGGTTGTCTAAGAAAGGGTGCAGATCTGCATTCTTGCTCTTCTTTGAAACGCAGCGAATAGCTTGAAGGTCAGCTATCTCCTTATTGTAACACTCTTGTTGTGAGATTTTAATACAGGTGTATGACGCCGACTGAAGTTCTTGCAAAGTAAGTATTCCTGTATTTTTCTCCTGTGGGTTGGCAGCGTTGCGCATGAATCGTAGGCAATAAGCAGTCACTCGAGTAAGTCGAGACAACGAGATGAGTATTTGTGCATAAATGCAACTGACTCGGCACTTACTAGGATGACCGCAGAATGGGTATCTCGAGATTCAGGTAACTCATCCTTCTGTACCTGGGAGATACGTTTCACAGGCCAAAATTGAATGGGTTCAGGTAGCCAAAGTGGACGATGCCACCAGAGTTTCATATCTTGTAGTCGTCCTGAAGCAACGCCTCTCGATATTAAGTCTGCTGGGTTGTCATGGGTGGGAATGTGTCTCCATTCTGCTTTGTAATTATATTCTTGAATTGAGGAAACCCTGTTGGCCACACATGTCTTCACCGCGTAGCAGGGGATGCGATGCAGGACAGAACAATGGTAGAGAGTGTCCACAGGAACACCTTGCTGACTTGGAATGACAATACTGGCAGTGTTTTATGTACCAGTTCTGCGAGCAACAATGCTCCGCACAGTTCAAGTCTAGGCAGCGTCAGTCTCTTTATAGGGGCTACTCAGGACTTGGAGCATAACAAATTGACAAACGTCCTCCCTTCCTTGTCGACAGACCGTACATAAATACAAGCCCCATACGCTCGTTCCGAGGCATCGGTAAATCCATGAATCTGAACATATGAAGGGGGTCCTTTACAAGTGACTAATCGTTTCACCTTAAATTCCTTGACTGCAGGGAGTTGAGAATGAAGCCATTCCCAATCTACAACTTGTTCAGACGGGAGTTCATCATCCCAATTTAGTGTGACCAACCATAGTTTTTGCATGAAGACCTTGTAGGATATCACCACTGGACTGACCAAACCAAGGGGATCAAAAATAGAAGCAATGACACACAATATTGCGCTTTGTGACAATGGGATCAGCACGATCCGAACTGCAACACAGGTTACCAGAAATCAGGAATTGATCTGATAATGGTTGCCATAATAAGCCTAGAGATTTCACACTGCTACCTTGGTCTAGATTAAGAGGCAGCTGAATTTCTCTATTCTCTTCTGAAACTGCTGTCAGTAGTGCTGGGTGCTTGGCACACCATTTTCTGATAGGGAAGCCTCCACTCTCCAACAATGTTATGATTTCAGACTGAAGCTGTAGAGCATCCTGAAGGTCGTCACAACCACTAACTAGGTCATCAACGTAAAAATCCCTGCGGAGAACTTGTGCTGCTCTTGGAAACCTTCATTCTTCTATTTCAGCGAGTTTTTGTAGGCATCTCGGTGCGAGAAAAGGTGCAGCAGCTGTGCCATATGTTACGGTAGTTAGTTCATAGCAACTAGGTGGCTCCTCTGGACATTCTCTCCACATAATCCTTTGCAACTTTCTGTCACCAACATGCACCTTGACTTGTCGATACATCTTGGCAATATCGGCAATGAAGGCGAAAGTATGTGTTCTGAATCTGAGGATAATGGAGTACAGATCCTCTTGAACTGTGGGTCCAACCATTAGTATGTCATTGAGACATAAAACATTTCATGATTTTGCAGATGCGTCAAAAACAACTATCGTTTTGGTTGTAGTGCTACACGGCTTAAAAACAGGATGATGTGGCAAGTAATAGCATCCACTGTCATCACCTAACGTCAAAGAGTTATTTATTTTCACCATATGCCCTAACATTTCATATTCATGCAGAAAGTTACAGTAGTCTTGCTTTAGTGCGGGCTGTTTGCTAAAGCGCCGCTCTAGCTGAGTTAACCTTGACATAACCTGACTAAATGAGTCTCCTAATACTTCAGACTCTTTCTTAAGAGGCAAGCGAACTACAAATCTACCAGAGTCATCCCTCGTAGTGTTATCTGTGAAATGTTTTTCGCAGTCTTTTTCTTCCTGAATTTTGATTGGGGAAGAGAGATCCTCTATTTTTCAGAACCGTTGTAACTGGGCATCTAAGTTGTCTTCTATCCGAAAAAGCATGAGGCTACTCCTAAGCATTCTTCTCCCTGTGGTCGAAATCGTCCTAGAAGAAACCATCCAAATTCAGTCTCTTGGAGGAATGGATAATTTGGTGATCGTGTACTGTTGTAATATCCATTGCCCCAGCTGGATTGCCTATTTCTAACAACGGATAACAAACTGAATAAAATTTATTAACAATAGTGTAAACTAATCTAGTATAAACAAAATAACAATAAACTAATTTAACAATGAAATAATAAAATAAAAACACGCAATCATTCACACTTCCTTTCAACTCCACATCTTACTACAATGCTGTGTATAAAAATTATGAGCATAAGATTCTTGGCTTGTTTTTAGGTCTACACAGCGTAAAAATTAAACCGTTTATTGAAGGCTCTTACATTCGTGGCATTCCAGACACATGGTTTCATTCACTAGCTTGCGTTTGTAGAACTCACGTGCAGTGGCCTTGTTTCATCAATGAAATACCAACACCACGCTGCAGTAGGAACTGTTTTACAATTTATACAAGTTGGTGAGTGTTCACTTGCTTATATTATGTCACACCGTTCTACAACTCTAACGGTGAATCATTCTAGCTAGCCCACATAGAGACTGCTTGTGTGTGCGTTTATAAAAACACGCAAAATGAACATTTAGATCTTACAAAAATGCACATAACTACTCTGTTTCTAAAACAATCATCCTGAAAATTTGTATACACTCTTTCATTCGCACCCCGCAATTGTTCATGACCAATTCGGTTCCACTTTTACTCTTAGCACTGTACAATCATTCATACCAAAAACATCCGCTCATAAAACACACGCTATTTCAAAACAATTGATTAATACATCCTACTAAATTATTTAACTAATTAAATCATTTTCATAGAATTATCTACATGTAATATGTTCATAATAATATACATTATATAGTGTTGTTAACACGATAATTTCGAGATTCTGGCTTCTCGGTTACAATACAATTCTCAACTAATTATATACACTGGTTTTTCACATAACCCTTCTCTAACGTTCCGTAGTTTTGATATACTGCTTACACATCGTCTTATATAGGTTTCATTACATTGTCGGGATAATACAGTCGACTAATTTATGTTAACTGTACGTTATTACATAACTTTGGGTTTAATAAAATATAATAATAGTATTTTAGACATAAGTAGTCAATCGTTCTCAAGTTGTATTTCCGCTAAAACCCTCCTGTTAACACAGCTAAATCGTTACTTTCACAAGAACTGGACTATTTGTATACAACGGCTCTCATCATGATCCATGCCTTCTTATCAAACAACAACAATACTTAGACTTCCTTTTAAAATGCGGAACTCCCTCGCATGAGCACTTCATAGCTCTACAAATCCTCATATAACAGTATATATGGCATAAACAATTACCATCCACTATGTTAAACAATCACCACAAAGGATTAATTGTTATTAACATATCTTCTGTAGGCACTTCTCTAAAATAATGGCATGAACCTCAGTATCATTCCACATGACTACTGGACTACAATTATACATGCTTAAGTTCTTCAAACGAAACTTCCAATTGTAATGAACGATATTAGACAGTCGTGATTAACCTCCTAAAGTTTACTCCACAACAAGATAATTAACTGTTAACTCGTCTGTCGCAAATACATGTAATAAAAATAATACTCCTGTCTCAGCTCACTTGTCAAGCTTTAAATTGTTTATCGTTGTAATATCATGTCCACAAATGACGTGATGTTACACAAATAGGATAAAATAACACACATGCTATTTATAATGTCAGATAGAATTCAATATTGACCGGGATAAACTAGCTTTGAATTCCTAGCCAAAGATTTGAATAATCTTCTATCAAAAGGTATTTCCTCTAGCATACTAAATGAACAAAGCTCTTAGCTTTTCAAATAAAAAAAAGTTTTGTCAATGTCGTAATGTTTTTCCACTGTACACAAAGAATGTTCATAGGGATTAAGACTTCGGTCTTATCAAACGACTAGTATTTCTTAGATCGTCGATGTTTTATGTACAATAATGATATAACAATATCATTCGATGTTTCTTCTGTTCTTGAAGTTAGATGTTGTTACATTAAAGTGCTCAAATTAAATTTAATAAGAATTTAATTTGAATCTATGACACAATGTCAGAATACTTGGTTTAAATAAAATTATTAAAATTCGAGAGTCCAAACAAAATTTTTAATGTCAGTTCCACAACTGATCCGTAGAATAAAATTGAAAAATAGATGAAAGGCAATAATCTCCTAAATAATCTTGAAGCATAAAAATCTTAACACACATCTGAAGTGTAAAATACATAAAAACAGTGAAATACATGAAATGTGGAAATATGGAAATATGGAATAAGATCGTTGGCTCAGGATGTCACTAATCAAGCTCTATGCTACAAATGAGATACACTGCTACCTTATTTGGACGAAAACTTGAAGATCTATGTAAGTATTCCCACAATACTTTAGATGTTTCCTCAGTTCAAGACACTGAGATGGATCTGCATTCGATCCTCGGATCTGCGACCTCAGAGATAGGAAACGTCCCTCTCTGGAATTCACCAACATTCACCTGGGCTCGAACGACATCCTTCTGTTGCTGGGCTACCCCCTAGCATCTTCAGAAATCTCTTCTGTAGAGCCTTCATTCTCCGTCGTAAATTTGTATCAGCTTCGACATTGGAATAATTTATGGAAATCTCTCTATATATAAGAATGAAAGTTTGTCTGTTTTTTCTGAATTTCTACGGAAATTTGCGTTATTTACGCGTTTTAGACTGTTTTATGACGGATGCGCGCGAAAATGAAATTTTTGTCTGTCTGTCTGTTTGTTTGTTTGTTTGTTTGTCTGTGGACAATTTTTGGTGTCCTTATAACTCGAGAAAGGCTGAGTGGATCAACGTAAAATTTGGTACAGATATCCTTCAGAGGCAAGACACCAATCATTGATGTAACTCTTCTCTGTACCTCTCATAAAAGGGGGCCTACCCCCTTAAAATACATGCTGAAATAGGCGTAGAAGGGCGAGACAAAGCTCATTTTCAGCCCCTCAATGTGAGAAACGAAACTCGGGGGGGGGGGGGGGGCCCTAACCTCATTTTAAGGCCCTAAAACCAATAGTTTTTGAGATATTCCCAGAAAATTAATTTTATTTAATACTATAATGAAAGGAAGCTAGCCGGTAACCATGGCAACAGAAATTCACAGGTCCATCTATTGCTGTAATATAAGACGCAATACAATTCCATTTATTACATTACTGAGATAGTTTGCAAACGGCTAGAAGGTTATAACGGAACCAAACTAAGCTGTAAAATTCATCAATACATATAATGCGCTTAAGGGGGGTAAGGGGTACTCTAGAATTTTTTCAAGCGATTTACACGTGCTGGTGTGCTACGGAAGGTCAATTATATCTCTATCCCTATATTGTTATATTATTATTATAATTAGTATTATTATTACACTACGGAAAGAAGACCCCAGAGGACTGGAAAAAGGGAATAATTGTCCCGATCTTCAACAAAGGTAGTAGAACAGAATGCAGAAACTATCGGGGAATAAAACTGATGAGTCATTGTGCGAAGATATTTGAGAAAGTTTTGGAAAGGAGAATTAGGACAAGGATCGAAGGAGGGATGAGGGAAGAACAACATGGCTTCAGAGCAGGAAGGTCCACAGTGGATTTGATTTTTGCTGTAAGGCAGTTACAGGAACAGCACTGTGAGTATGAAACAGATCTACTGATGGCCTTCCTGGACATTGAGAAAGCATATGACAGCGTATGCAGAAACAAAGTATGGAAGTCCCTGGAGGATAGAGGAGTAGAAAAATGGACTATAAGGAGGATAAAGGAGATGTACAAGGGAAGCGTGAGCTGTGTGAAAGTGGCAGGAGAGAGATCGGACTGGGTGGAACAGAGAAACGGCCTGAAACAAGGAAGTGCACTGGCACCGTTACTTTTCATTGTGGTGATGGATGACATAATGACCCGAGTGGCACACGTAATTGGGGAAGGAAAGATGAAAGCAATGGTGTTAGCGGATGATTTGATGATTTGGGGAAACAAGGAGGAGGAGGTACAGGAACAGTTGGACGTGTGGGAAGGAATAATACAAGGATATGGGATGAAATTTAGCATAAATAAGAGTGAGATGGTGATCACAACAAGGAAGAAGGAAAGAACCACAACGGGAATAACAATTGGTGGGGAACAGCTGAAGAAAGTGGAGAGTTTCAAGTATCTGGGAAGCCTGATACAAGATAATGGAAGAAACTATAGAGAAAAAATGAGCGGGGGAGAATGGCAGAAACATTCCGGAGGAGTATGAGAAGCATGTTATGGAGCAAGGATGTCCCTCAGAACAGAAAAAAGATCATATATCGGACGTACTATGCCCCTATCCTGACGTATGCCTCGGAGACCTGGGCTATGAAAGGAAGGGAGAAGAGCAAAATACAGGCCAGTGAGATGAGCTTCTTGAGAAGCAGTATTGGAGTTACAATGATGGACAGAATAAGAAATGAGAGGACCAGAGAATTAATAAAGGAGGAACCATTACGGGATGGTATAGAGAAATCTAGACTTAGATGGCATGGACTGGTGTATTCTTTGAATACACGGTACCTGAGATATAATTTTTATTGCTCTTTGCATGTTCATTTCTTCCTTCCTCTTTGTCAACCACCAACAGTGATCATCTGTTTTCTCCTTGTTGGGCATATCTCTTATGTCTTCATAAGTATGTTTCAGATATATAACTTCTGTGACCCACCTAGCGTCATCTAGTAGCGAACCTCTGAAGCTGCTCAATTCCTCATCGTGCAAGAGGACTTACATATCCATCTGGCCACCAGATCTCGTTACTATCGTCAGCTATTTTCTCCTTGAGCAAGAGGACTACGTCTACTGTTTCACTCACCATGCTGCGCTAATATCGCCTACTATCAACTCTTAGAAGACCATCCATCAAGAAGAAAATTATTTTTTGCTAAGTTGGTTATGCTGATATGTATACCTTTTGTTTCCTACCCCCACTCTTTCCCCTTCCGTGGTCTCTCCATGCTCCGTTGAGCTGCTCTCACTTCTCCGTCTGCAGTTGACTCGTCCAGTCAAAGCTCCGCTCGAGCTTGCCTCCTCAAACCAAGAGGCTCACCCTCTTTTACGCCATGTTGGAACTCTAAGCATCAGTGAGAAATCCGACTTCAACATGAAATCAAGATAAGTACCATTTTTAAAAAGTTTTAACCTCATCTTCATGGTTTTAACTTCCAAGTGGTTTTAATTATAATTTATAGGCAGTGTGAAATGATTTACTTTGGGGCAATGATCATTCTTCGTGGGATTTGCAATGTTGAGCTTTTTGCTTGTATAAGCCAACCTTACTAAAACAAAAGAGCTTTTCTTAAGCGATTCAAACGAGAAATCCTCTCGCTACGTGGGATATTATCTAATACCCACTGCCTATAATTATAAAACTATTTCCTCCGTTGGATTTTCTCAACCCCATTTTCTGCTAAGGTCGTTCTGGAACCTTCTAGACCTTGTTCTCTATCTGCGAGTCTTGTCGTCAAGTATTGTTCACGCACTGTGAAAATGCTAGTTAAAATGAGGAATCTTCCTTATAAATTTTTTCAATAGCTAACTTTCTTCCACCGCTGGAACCTCTGGAAAATTCTATGGCGCATTTAATTGTAAATTACAACTTTTTCAAGAAATAGACTCTCATCTATATAGTGCAATCAGTTATCTCCATAATTGCAATAATTTTCTTTCTCATAAACTTCAGTGTTTCTCTAGTGAACTTTGCATTCATCTTTACAGACTATAGTGATAATCAGTGCTTGCTCCACTTTTCTACCGCGTCGCGATCGTCCGGTTATATTAAATACGGCCATGAACATTGATCCCATATCCCAATGATCTTTCCTTAACCTTCTACTAACAACCATTATTTATAAAATTGTAACTTTCTATAAGGTGTTACTCACGAAGTGCCCTTCCAACTTTGCTAGTTTAACATTTATTAAATTCTGCATAATTGCTTGTGTGATACAAGTTTTAAATCACGTTGTCCCTTTCCTATACACAGGGAAAACAATTCTCTACACTCTTGAGCGAGTCATGTTCAGGTTTCACGAAATGGAAACTGTCCCATTTTTCTCGTGATTCCTAATTAAACACAGGAAGTCTAGAAACTTCCTTTTCACTTTCTTCAGGTTTCACAGTAAGTGACCTGCCCTCTTTGTATAATTCTCACATATTAATTCTGTATAAATATAAGAAGTTGTAGGAACTTCTATTTTATTTTTCACGTTGTTATTATTGTTATTTTCAAAGTTGTCACGTTCTCTAGAACATTCTCCCCAGAATTTCTTAAGGTGCACTTTTTGTACTTCAATTCACGTTCAAGCTTTAATTATTTTATTGCTCATTTGTTTAAATCTTATAAAGATTTTGGAAACATGTAAGGTTTGAAACCTTAAAAATTGTCAATTGCCTGGAGCAACTGTTTGATGTTAAGAGGTCTGCGACCCTATTTGTTAAAAAGTTCAAATGAACTATGTTTATCCAAATTATATTGCACAATTGTTAATCTCCTCAAACTTTTTTGCATTGTTTAATAAATTAAATATTTGTTTTTGGATTCATCATTTCTCTGATACTATAGTTAGGCAGGATCCTGGCTTTCCTAGCTCTTCCTAGGTTTATGCCCTCGTTCATATACAATAAATCGTTTACTATTTGTCTGGCCAGACCATCACCCTTCCCTATAGTACTTTCATTCGTGCTTGGAAGGAAACACACTAAAGCCTCTCTCTGGCAAACTGCCCAAGCCTTAGCTGCGGTTCCCGTCAGCTTCGACCAAGCTCGTACCCACTTTAGGTATCCGAGCACGAATTTGCGGTGGCAACCGCTTCTAAATGGATTAAAAGTCAAATTAATAAATTTTGTGGGACTCTCCTCCTATTTTTCTATCCTTCTCTTCCAATCCCAAATCTACTTCCTTCTCTTAATCATCTTCCCTTGGTGGGTGGGTTATTCCCTAGCCTATAATCTACCCAAAAATTGGTGCCGAAACCCGGGAGAGTCCATTTTTTATGTCCATTGTTTGTCAAGTGTCATTTGACAATACTTGGCAAATTATTAATATTTGCTTTGGATTTTTCAGCTATATCTACATCATGCAAAGCCTGTGAACGGGAAAGAGGCCGCTCCTGTCTCCTTTGGGGTGTCCTGTTCTTTATACCCATTTGCTGCTGCCAGCTTGACAGCATCTTCAAGGTTCTACAGTTTCGTGAGTTGTATTTCAATTTATTCTTTTTATCATGGCTCCTGCTGAAAAAGATGAAACTCTCATTGCTAGACGTTCTTCCTATAAAGGGCAACTCACTAGATTCCGAAATTTTATCAACAAATTAGATCCCGCCGAGTGTGATTTAGATATCTTAACACATCGTCTTAAGTTGTACGAACGGTCTTATGATTATTATGACCAAATTCAAACTGAGATCGAATCCGCTTGTCCAGAACTGCAATCGGATCGGGACGAGGTCGAACCCTTGTACTTCGAAGGAATTGCAAAGGCCCACCAATTGATCCGCAATATCTCAGAACCGGACACTAGGGTCATCAATCCGGCCCAGTTAGCACCCGCTTCAGTTCACGAGAACAAACCGAAACCGTTACTTCCCAAGATAAGCCTACCGCATTTCTCAGGCAAGGAAGGTGAATGGTATTCTTTTTACGAACTCTACTGCTCCCTAATTCATGAAAATTCTGAAATCCCTGACATACATAAATTTTACTACCTCCGCACTTCTTTGGAATCTGAGGCCTTGACCTTTGTGGAGTCACTGCCTTTAAGCGCAGACAACTACCACATCGCCTTTAATCTCCTTAAATAGAGATATGGCAATTTACGGTTGAGTGTCGCTCGACACATCCGTTGTTTGTTCAACTTACCAGCCGTCAAACCTAATGACGTCACATCTTTAAGAGACCTCTTAGACTCTATGCAGTTAAATGTCAGAGCGTTATACCAATTAAAGCAACCTGTCCAAACATGGGACACCATACTTATTCAACTAGCTACATCAAGATTCGATTTTTCGACACTGAAGGCCTGGGAGATCGAACTCGCCTGCAACAAGGAACATTCGTTCGAACACCTTATCTCGTTTCTCAACAGTCGATGTCAATTCCTTACAGCACTCGCATTTCAGTGCGAAAAAGTCGAAACGAATCCTCAGTGTCAAATTTTTGAAAAAAACTTGCTTCTTCAAAGGGACATCAGCCCCCATTTGTCGAAAACAAACAAACCCGTTCTTCTTTCAATCATTCAAGAGAAGATATCAGGCCGCTTAACAAATCGTTAAAATGCACGCTCTGTAAAAAGCTTCACACCTTGTATTTGTGCAAATCCTTTAAAGAATTGTCTGTCGAAGATCGAAGAAAGTTTGTCTTGAATAGCAAACATTGTTTCAATTGCTTGTCACCTAAGCATTCTTCTTCGAACTGTACGTCATCAAATCTCTGTTTTCATTGCAAAAAACCGCATCATTCTTTATTGCACGTTCACGATAAATCGAGGTCATCAGCACCTGCCTCTTTAAGCTCCATGCAGAGCAGCTCCGAACAAACTAATGCTTCTTCCTGCATTTCCAACGCCGACACTTTTCACAGTGCGCAAACCCTGTTGACCACTGTACAATTTAAAATCCAAGATAAATTTGGAAATTGGTTTCGAACCCGTGGTCTTCTCGATTCCGCTTCAACTCATAACTTTGTTTCGCAATCGTTGATTAAAAAACTAGGTCTTTCGTCATCGCCTACTTCTATCAGTGTGACCGGCATTGACAATTTGAAAACTCAAGTTTTGCAGTCTTCAAAATTGAAAATCAGAGACGTTTGCCAAAGAAACACCAATCTTAATTTAAACTGTCTCATTCTTACCAGTATTGGCAAGGACACTCCAAGTCACTCTATCAATACCTCCGGATTAAAGATTCCTTCGCACCTAAGGTTAGCCGATCCTCAGTTTAATGCTCAAGGTCCCATTGATGTGCTTTTCAGTGCCAATGTTTTTTGGAGTTGCATTCGCAAACAAACACGCAAGTTATCTTCAACCGTGGTCGCTAGAGACACCGATTTTGGTTGGGTTATTACTGGTGAGATCAAACATACCAGTGTTCAAACCAAAGCTCAATGTCATTTCGTTACAGCTGACATAAATCCCATTTCTGAAAAAGAGAACGCTCATGTTTCAAATCTCAATATTTTTGAAAACCACTTGTCGAAACGATGTCTTATCGTGAACAACTGCGCTAACCCTGTAAGTTGTTTAAATGGTTTTTCCTTCTTCCCGCATAAGATGGCCATTCAAGTTCGCCTTGCTTTGGGTTATTTCGTCTACCTTCTCATGTCATTTTTTATAGCAGGTAATTGCTTAAATTCTCTATTAAAAACTATCTTCCCCTTGTGTAAAACCATGGCTATCAGTCTCCATCACTTTACTGTACGCTATGTTTCACTTCTTTCGTTATGTAGAAGGATGGCCACGGCCGGCTCCTTCCTCCTTCCTCACAATTGGAAGTCGCTTTTGAAACCGCTTGAAACTCTGAATTCTATAGCATCTAGAATAACTATTCTTATGCATAACCTTCTTCTCAATGTCCCAGCTTGTCTTCTTTGCTCGGAAGAATTAAGCTTCTTTTTGTTGAAAATTGTCCGATTTCGTGATCCTCTCAATTATGCGAAATTGATTTCCTACTTTATTTCATATAGCTTTAAACTGCTTTTTCACGTCCAAGTTACGATTGACTGCATGCCGTCCAAACTGAATATCTGCTTTAAGTTACAGCTGATTCAGCTAGTGTGTGTGTACTACGAACTGCTTGTTTTTCAAACCTGTTTGTTTACAAGCCTGAATAACGCCAAGTTGTTGTTTATTTCCTGTATGCCTGCCAAAGGTCAGAGCAAGTTTCTCTTATCTCAACTCTGGCTGATTGCCAAGCATTGTCTGGCGAGTTGCTACTACAAGTACAGAAGTCGCTTGCCTACTTCCCAAAATAAACTTGTTCTAGTTAAGGACTCCTTCAGCTATTTATATGTCTTATCTCGTTGTACTATGTGTGTCAAGGCCGTGCTTGTTTACGTCCCTCACTTACTCATGTTCGTATTCTATAACTGCTTCGATCCCTGTTTCAAAACTTCGTTGCGTATTTCTCACGCGCTTATGTATTGCACTTTGCTTGCATATTTTGCGATCTTAATGTTCATTGATGAACAAACTTGTTTTTTCTCGTCGTCACATTCGATGTGTTTTTGTATTCATACTTGTCATGTCCCGTTTTTCGCTGACTTAAGTATTTTTCTGAGTAAACCCTTTGATACTCATTATAACTTGAGGTTATTGTTTATGGCTACTCGTTTGTTACCTATGGCGTTATTGCTTTCTACTCGCATAGTTCCTTTGTTTATTTGGTATATTCTTGTCTTGAATAGATGTACTTGTTTCTATACGCTTTGTTTAAACTTGTTAATTCTCCTTTTGCATTGTATCGTAATCTTTACTAGTGATTTATTTCCCTCAGCTTCCAGCTATTTTGTGATTGAAAGTGTTGATAATTCTCGCCTTTCAACTCCGCTTTCCAATGACCCTGATAACCTCCTTCCACTTACACCTGGTCGTTTCTTTACACGCACTTCTCTCTCTGCCCATCCTCCCCTTCCTAATTCTTTCAGGGATTCTGATTTACCTATTGTTTGGTGTAAACTTGAAGCCCTCCGTAATTCCTTTTGGAAGAGATGGAACTTGGAATATTTAACTTCCTTGCAACGGAGGCAGAAGTGGTTTCTTTCCAGTCCCGACATTAAAGTGGGGGACTTGGTCTTGGTTAGGGATGTTTCACCCCCCCCTAGTATGGATTTCTGGTAGGGTGACCGAATGTTACCCTGGAAGAGATGGGAGAGTCAGGGTGGCCAGAATCTTGACCACAAATGGACCGATCACAAGACCACTGTCTTTGATCGCTCCGCTTCCAATAAATGTGTAACTGTTTATTTGCTCTCTGTTGGTGTTTACCCCCCCAGTATGGTGTATTCTTTGAATACACGGTACCTGAGATATAATTTTTATTGCTCTTTGCATGTTCATTTCTTCCTTCCTCTTTGTCAACCACCAACAGTGATCATCTGTTTTCTCCTTGTTGGGCATATCTCTTATGTCTTCATAAGTATGTTTCAGATATATAACTTCTGTGACCCACCTAGCGTCATCTAGTAGCGAACCTCTGAAGCTGCTCAATTCCTCATCGTGCAAGAGGACTTACATATCCATCTGGCCACCAGATCTCGTTACTATCGTCAGCTATTTTCTCCTTGAGCAAGAGGACTACGTCTACTGTTTCACTCACCATGCTGCGCTAATATCGCCTACTATCAACTCTTAGAAGACCATCCATCAAGAAGAAAATTATTTTTTGCTAAGTTGGTTATGCTGATATGTATACCTTTTGTTTCCTACCCCCACTCTTTCCCCTTCCGTGGTCTCTCCGTGCTCCGTTGAGCTGCTCTCACTTCTCCGTCTGCAGTTGACTCGTCCAGTCAAAGCTCCGCTCGAGCTTGCCTCCTCAAACCAAGAGGCTCACCCTCTTTTACGCCATGTTGGAACTCTAAGCATCAGTGAGAAATCCGACTTCAACATGAAATCAAGATAAGTACCATTTTTAAAAAGTTTTAACCTCATCTTCATGGTTTTAACTTCCAAGTGGTTTTAATTATAATTTATAGGCAGTGTGAAATGATTTACTTTGGGGCAATGATCATTCTTCGTGGGATTTGCAATGTTGAGCTTTTTGCTTGTATAAGCCAACCTTACTAAAACAAAAGAGCTTTTCTTAAGCGATTCAAACGAGAAATCCTCTCGCTACGTGGGATATTATCTAATACCCACTGCCTATAATTATAAAACTATTTCCTCCGTTGGATTTTCTCAACCCCATTTTCTGCTAAGGTCGTTCTGGAACCTTCTAGACCTTGTTCTCTATCTGCGAGTCTTGTCGTCAAGTATTGTTCACGCACTGTGAAAATGCTAGTTAAAATGAGGAATCTTCCTTATAAATTTTTTCAATAGCTAACTTTCTTCCACCGCTGGAACCTCTGGAAAATTCTATGGCGCATTTAATTGTAAATTACAACTTTTTCAAGAAATAGACTCTCATCTATATAGTGCAATCAGTTATCTCCATAATTGCAATAATTTTCTTTCTCATAAACTTCAGTGTTTCTCTAGTGAACTTTGCATTCATCTTTACAGACTATAGTGATAATCAGTGCTTGCTCCACTTTTCTACCGCGTCGCGATCGTCCGGTTATATTAAATACGGCCATGAACATTGATCCCATATCCCAATGATCTTTCCTTAACCTTCTACTAACAACCATTATTTATAAAATTGTAACTTTCTATAAGGTGTTACTCACGAAGTGCCCTTCCAACTTTAACATTTATTAAATACTGCATAATTGCTTGTGTGATACAAGTTTTAAATCACGTTGTCCCTTTCCTATACACAGGGAAAACAATTCTCTACACTCTTGAGCGAGTCATGTTCAGGTTTCACGAAATGGAAACTGTCCCATTTTTCTCGTGATTCCTAATTAAACACAGGAAGTCTAGAAACTTCCTTTTCACTTTCTTCAGGTTTCACAGTAAGTGACCTGCCCTCTTTGTATAATTCTCACATATTAATTCTGTATAAATATAAGAAGTTGTAGGAACTTCTATTTTATTTTTCACGTTGTTATTATTGTTATTTTCAAAGTTGTCACGTTCTCTAGAACATTCTCCCCAGAATTTCTTAAGGTGCACTTTTTGTACTTCAATTCACGTTCAAGCTTTAATTATTTTATTGCTCATTTGTTTAAATCTTATAAAGATTTTGGAAACATGTAAGGTTTGAAACCTTAAAAATTGTCAATTGCCTGGAGCAACTGTTTGATGTTAAGAGGTCTGCGACCCTATTTGTTAAAAAGTTCAAATGAACTATGTTTATCCAAATTATATTGCACAATTGTTAACCTCCTCAAACTTTTTTGCATTGTTTAATAAATTAAATATTTGTTTTTGGATTCATCATTTCTCTGATACTATAGTTAGGCAGGATCCTGGCTTTCCTAGCTCTTCCTAGGTTTATGCCCTCGTTCATATACAATAAATCGTTTACTATTTGTCTGGCCAGACCATCACCCTTCCCTATAGTACTTTCATTCGTGCTTGGAAGGAAACACACTAAAGCCTCTCTCTGGCAAACTGCCCAAGCCTTAGCTGCGGTTCCCGTCAGCTTCGACCAAGCTCGTACCCACTTTAGGTATCCGAGCACGAATTTGCGGTGGCAACCGCTTCTAAATGGATTAAAAGTCAAATTAATAAATTTTGTGGGACTCTCCTCCTATTTTTCTATCCTTCTCTTCCAATCCCAAATCTACTTCCTTCTCTTAATCATCTTCCCTTGGTGGGTGGGTTATTCCCTAGCCTATAATCTACCCAAAAATTGGTGCCGAAACCCGGGAGAGTCCATTTTTCATGTCCATTGTTTGTCAAGTGTCATTTGACAATACTTGGCAAATTATTAATATTTGCTTTGGATTTTTCAGCTATATCTACATCATGCAAAGCCTGTGAACGGGAAAGAGGCCGCTCCTGTCTCCTTTGGGGTGTCCTGTTCTTTATACCCATTTGCTGCTGCCAGCTTGACAGCATCTTCAAGGTTCTACAGTTTCGTGAGTTGTATTTCAATTTATTCTTTTTATCATGGCTCCTGCTGAAAAAGATGAAACTCTCATTGCTAGACGTTCTTCCTATAAAGGGCAACTCACTAGATTCCGAAATTTTATCAACAAATTAGATCCCGCCGAGTGTGATTTAGATATCTTAACACATCGTCTTAAGTTGTACGAACGGTCTTATGATTATTATGACCAAATTCAAACCGAGATCGAATCCGCTTGTCCAGAACTGCAATCGGATCGGGACGAGGTCGAACCCTTGTACTTCGAAGGAATTGCAAAGGCCCACCAATTGATCCGCAATATCTCAGAACCGGACACTAGGGTCATCAATCCGGCCCAGTTAGCACCCGCTTCAGTTCACGAGAACAAACCGAAACCGTTACTTCCCAAGATAAGCCTACCGCATTTCTCAGGCAAGGAAGGTGAATGGTATTCTTTTTACGAACTCTACTGCTCCCTAATTCATGAAAATTCTGAAATCCCTGACATACATAAATTTTACTACCTCCGCACTTCTTTGGAATCTGAGGCCTTGACCTTTGTGGAGTCACTGCCTTTAAGCGCAGACAACTACCACATCGCCTTTAATCTCCTTAAATAGAGATATGGCAATTTACGGTTGAGTGTCGCTCGACACATCCGTTGTTTGTTCAACTTACCAGCCGTCAAACCTAATGACGTCACATCTTTAAGAGACCTCTTAGACTCTATGCAGTTAAATGTCAGAGCGTTATACCAATTAAAGCAACCTGTCCAAACATGGGACACCATACTTATTCAACTAGCTACATCAAGATTCGATTTTTCGACACTGAAGGCCTGGGAGATCGAACTCGCCTGCAACAAGGAACATTCGTTCGAACACCTTATCTCGTTTCTCAACAGTCGATGTCAATTCCTTACAGCACTCGCATTTCAGTGCGAAAAAGTCGAAACGAATCCTCAGTGTCAAATTTTTGAAAAAAACTTGCTTCTTCAATGGGACATCAGCCCCCATTTGTCGAAAACAAACAAACCCGTTCTTCTTTCAATCATTCAAGAGAAGATATCAGGCCGCTTAACAAATCGTTAAAATGCACGCTCTGTAAAAAGCTTCACACCTTGTATTTGTGCAAATCCTTTAAAGAATTGTCTGTCGAAGATCGAAGAAAGTTTGTCTTGAATAGCAAACATTGTTTCAATTGCTTGTCACCTAAGCATTCTTCTTCGAACTGTACGTCATCAAATCTCTGTTTTCATTGCAAAAAACCGCATCATTCTTTATTGCACGTTCACGATAAATCGAGGTCATCAGCACCTGCCTCTTTAAGCTCCATGCAGAGCAGCTCCGAACAAACTAATGCTTCTTCCTGCATTTCCAACGCCGACACTTTTCACAGTGCGCAAACCCTGTTGACCACTGTACAATTTGAAATCCAAGATAAATTTGGAAATTGGTTTCGAACCCGTGGTCTTCTCGATTCCGCTTCAACTCATAACTTTGTTTCGCAATCGTTGATTAAAAAACTAGGTCTTTCGTCATCGCCTACTTCTATCAGTGTGACCGGCATTGACAATTTGAAAACTCAAGTTTTGCAGTCTTCAAAATTGAAAATCAGAGACGTTTGCCAAAGAAACACCAATCTTAATTTAAACTGTCTCATTCTTACCAGTATTGGCAAGGACACTCCAAGTCACTCTATCAATACCTCCGGATTAAAGATTCCTTCGTACCTAAGGTTAGCCGATCCTCAGTTTAATGCTCAAGGTCCCATTGATGTGCTTTTCAGTGCCAATGTTTTTTGGAGTTGCATTCGCAAACAAACACGCAAGTTATCTTCAACCGTGGTCGCTAGAGACACCGATTTTGGTTGGGTTATTACTGGTGAGATCAAACATACCAGTGTTCAAACCAAAGCTCAATGTCATTTCGTTACAGCTGACATAAATCCCATTTCTGAAAAAGAGAACGCTCATGTTTCAAATCTCAATATTTTTGAAAACCACTTGTCGAAACGATGTCTTATCGTGAACAACTGCGCTAACCCTGTAAGTTGTTTAAATGGTTTTTCCTTCTTCCCGCATAAGATGGCCATTCAAGTTCGCCTTGCTTTGGGTTATTTCGTCTACCTTCTCATGTCATTTTTTATAGCAGGTAATTGCTTAAATTCTCTATTAAAAACTATCTTCCCCTTGTGTAAAACCATGGCTATCAGTCTCCATCACTTTACTGTACGCTATGTTTCACTTCTTTCGTTATGTAGAAGGATGGCCACGGCCGGCTCCTTCCTCCTTCCTCACAATTGGAAGTCGCTTTTGAAACCGCTTGAAACTCTGAATTCTATAGCATCTAGAATAACTATTCTTATGCATAACCTTCTTCTCAATGTCCCAGCTT
Source organism: Meconema thalassinum (assembly GCA_946902985.2). Classification (NCBI taxonomy): domain Eukaryota; kingdom Metazoa; phylum Arthropoda; class Insecta; order Orthoptera; family Tettigoniidae; genus Meconema; species Meconema thalassinum. Next base: position 13,669,297 of record CAMPQE020000048.1, on the reverse strand, counting down.
GTCTTCTTTGCTCGGAAGAATTAAGCTTCTTTTTGTTGAAAATTGTCCGATTTCGTGATCCTCTCAATTATGCGAAATTGATTTCCTACTTTATTTCATATAGCTTTAAACTGCTTTTTCACGTCCAAGTTACGATTGACTGCATGCCGTCCAAACTGAATATCTGCTTTAAGTTACAGCTGATTCAGCTAGTGTGTGTGTACTACGAACTGCTTGTTTTTCAAACCTGTTTGTTTACAAGCCTGAATAACGCCAAGTTGATGTTTATTTCCTGTATGCCTGCCAAAGGTCAGAGCAAGTTTCTCTTATCTCAACTCTGGCTGATTGCCAAGCATTGTCTGGCGAGTTGCTACTACAAGTACAGAAGTCGCTTGCCTACTTCCCAAAATAAACTTGTTCTAGTTAAGGACTCCTTCAGCTATTTATATGTCTTATCTCGTTGTACTATGTGTGTCAAGGCCGTGCTTGTTTACGTCCCTCACTTACTCATGTTCGTATTCTATAACTGCTTCGATCCCTGTTTCAAAACTTCGTTGCGTATTTCTCACGCGCTTATGTATTGCACTTTGCTTGCATATTTTGCGATCTTAATGTTCATTGATGAACAAACTTGTTTTTTCTCGTCGTCACATTCGATGTGTTTTTGTATTCATACTTGTCATGTCCCGTTTTTCGCTGACTTAAGTATTTTTCTGAGTAAACCCTTTGATACTCATTATAACTTGAGGTTATTGTTTATGGCTACTCGTTTGTTACCTATGGCGTTATTGCTTTCTACTCGCATAGTTCCTTTGTTTATTTGGTATATTCTTGTCTTGAATAGATGTACTTGTTTCTATACGCTTTGTTTAAACTTGTTAATTCTCCTTTTGCATTGTATCGTAATCTTTACTAGTGATTTATTTCCCTCAGCTTCCAGCTATTTTGTGATTGAAAGTGTTGATAATTCTCGCCTTTCAACTCCGCTTTCCAATGACCCTGATAACCTCCTTCCACTTACACCTGGTCGTTTCTTTACACGCACTTCTCTCTCTGCCCATCCTCCCCTTCCTAATTCTTTCAGGGATTCTGATTTACCTATTGTTTGGTGTAAACTTGAAGCCCTCCGTAATTCCTTTTGGAAGAGATGGAACTTGGAATATTTAACTTCCTTGCAACGGAGGCAGAAGTGGTTTCTTTCCAGTCCCGACATTAAAGTGGGGGACTTGGTCTTGGTTAGGGATGTTTCACCCCCCCTAGTATGGATTTCTGGTAGGGTGACCGAATGTTACCCTGGAAGAGATGGGAGAGTCAGGGTGGCCAGAATCTTGACCACAAATGGACCGATCACAAGACCACTGTCTTTGATCGCTCCGCTTCCAATAAATGTGTAACTGTTTATTTGCTCTCTGTTGGTGTTTACCCCCCCAGTATGGTGTATTCTTTGAATACACGGTACCTGAGATATAATTTTTATTGCTCTTTGCATGTTCATTTCTTCCTTCCTCTTTGTCAACCACCAACAGTGATCATCTGTTATCTCCTTGTTGGGCATATCTCTTATGTCTTCATAAGTATGTTTCAGATATATAACTTCTGTGACCCACCTAGCGTCATCTAGTAGCGAACCTCTGAAGCTGCTCAATTCCTCATCGTGCAAGAGGACTTACATATCCATCTGGCCACCAGATCTCGTTACTATCGTCAGCTATTTTCTCCTTGAGCAAGAGGACTACGTCTACTGTTTCACTCACCATGCTGCGCTAATATCGCCTACTATCAACTCTTAGAAGACCATCCATCAAGAAGAAAATTATTTTTTGCTAAGTTGGTTATGCTGATATGCATACCTTTTGTTTCCTACCCCCACTCTTTCCCCTTCCGTGGTCTCTCCGTGCTCCGTTGAGCTGCTCTCACTTCTCCGTCTGCAGTTGACTCGTCCAGTCAAAGCTCCGCTCGAGCTTGCCTCCTCAAACCAAGAGGCTCACCCTCTTTTACGCCATGTTGGAACTCTAAGCATCAGTGAGAAATCCGACTTCAACATGAAATCAAGATAAGTACCATTTTTAAAAAGTTTTAACCTCATCTTCATGGTTTTAACTTCCAAGTGGTTTTAATTATAATTTATAGGCAGTGTGAAATGATTTACTTTGGGGCAATGATCATTCTTCGTGGGATTTGCAATGTTGAGCTTTTTGCTTGTATAAGCCAACCTTACTAAAACAAAAGAGCTTTTCTTAAGCGATTCAAACGAGAAATCCTCTCGCTACGTGGGATATTATCTAATACCCACTGCCTATAATTATAAAACTATTTCCTCCGTTGGATTTTCTCAACCCCATTTTCTGCTAAGGTCGTTCTGGAACCTTCTAGACCTTGTTCTCTATCTGCGAGTCTTGTCGTCAAGTATTGTTCACGCACTGTGAAAATGCTAGTTAAAATGAGGAATCTTCCTTATAAATTTTTTCAATAGCTAACTTTCTTCCACCGCTGGAACCTCTGGAAAATTCTATGGCGCATTTAATTGTAAATTACAACTTTTTCAAGAAATAGACTCTCATCTATATAGTGCAATCAGTTATCTCCATAATTGCAATAATTTTCTTTCTCATAAACTTCAGTGTTTCTCTAGTGAACTTTGCATTCATCTTTACAGACTATAGTGATAATCAGTGCTTGCTCCACTTTTCTACCGCGTCGCGATCGTCCGGTTATATTAAATACGGCCATGAACATTGATCCCATATCCCAATGATCTTTCCTTAACCTTCTACTAACAACCATTATTTATAAAATTGTAACTTTCTATAAGGTGTTACTCACGAAGTGCCCTTCCAACTTTGCTAGTTTAACATTTATTAAATTCTGCATAATTGCTTGTGTGATACAAGTTTTAAATCACGTTGTCCCTTTCCTATACACAGGGAAAACAATTCTCTACACTCTTGAGCGAGTCATGTTCAGGTTTCACGAAATGGAAACTGTCCCATTTTTCTCGTGATTCCTAATTAAACACAGGAAGTCTAGAAACTTCCTTTTCACTTTCTTCAGGTTTCACAGTAAGTGACCTGCCCTCTTTGTATAATTCTCACATATTAATTCTGTATAAATATAAGAAGTTGTAGGAACTTCTATTTTATTTTTCACGTTGTTATTATTGTTATTTTCAAAGTTGTCACGTTCTCTAGAACATTCTCCCCAGAATTTCTTAAGGTGCACTTTTTGTACTTCAATTCACGTTCAAGCTTTAATTATTTTATTGCTCATTTGTTTAAATCTTATAAAGATTTTGGAAACATGTAAGGTTTGAAACCTTAAAAATTGTCAATTGCCTGGAGCAACTGTTTGATGTTAAGAGGTCTGCGACCCTATTTGTTAAAAAGTTCAAATGAACTATGTTTATCCAAATTATATTGCACAATTGTTAATCTCCTCAAACTTTTTTGCATTGTTTAATAAATTAAATATTTGTTTTTGGATTCATCATTTCTCTGATACTATAGTTAGGCAGGATCCTGGCTTTCCTAGCTCTTCCTAGGTTTATGCCCTCGTTCATATACAATAAATCGTTTACTATTTGTCTGGCCAGACCATCACCCTTCCCTATAGTACTTTCATTCGTGCTTGGAAGGAAACACACTAAAGCCTCTCTCTGGCAAACTGCCCAAGCCTTAGCTGCGGTTCCCGTCAGCTTCGACCAAGCTCGTACCCACTTTAGGTATCCGAGCACGAATTTGCGGTGGCAACCGCTTCTAAATGGATTAAAAGTCAAATTAATAAATTTTGTGGGACTCTCCTCCTATTTTTCTATCCTTCTCTTCCAATCCCAAATCTACTTCCTTCCCTTAATCATCTTCCCTTGGTGGGTGGGTTATTCCCTAGCCTATAATCTACCCAAAAATTGGTGCCGAAACCCGGGAGAGTCCATTTTTTATGTCCATTGTTTGTCAAGTGTCATTTGACAATACTTGGCAAATTATTAATATTTGCTTTGGATTTTTCAGCTATATCTACATCATGCAAAGCCTGTGAACGGGAAAGAGGCCGCTCCTGTCTCTTTTGGGGTGTCCTGTTCTTTATACCCATTTGCTGCTGCCAGCTTGACAGCATCTTCAAGGTTCTACAGTTTCGTGAGTTGTATTTCAATTTATTCTTTTTATCATGGCTCCTGCTGAAAAAGATGAAACTCTCATTGCTAGACGTTCTTCCTATAAAGGGCAACTCACTAGATTCCGAAATTTTATCAACAAATTAGATCCCGCCGAGTGTGATTTAGATATCTTAACACATCGTCTTAAGTTGTACGAACGGTCTTATGATTATTATGACCAAATTCAAACCGAGATCGAATCCGCTTGTCCAGAACTGCAATCGGATCGGGACGAGGTCGAACCCTTGTACTTCGAAGGAATTGCAAAGGCCCACCAATTGATCCGCAATATCTCAGAACCGGACACTAGGGTCATCAATCCGGCCCAGTTAGCACCCGCTTCAGTTCACGAGAACAAACCGAAACCGTTACTTCCCAAGATAAGCCTACCGCATTTCTCAGGCAAGGAAGGTGAATGGTATTCTTTTTACGAACTCTACTGCTCCCTAATTCATGAAAATTCTGAAATCCCTGACATACATAAATTTTACTACCTCCGCACTTCTTTGGAATCTGAGGCCTTGACCTTTGTGGAGTCACTGCCTTTAAGCGCAGACAACTACCACATCGCCTTTAATCTCCTTAAAGAGAGATATGGCAATTTACGGTTGAGTGTCGCTCGACACATCCGTTGTTTGTTCAACTTACCAGCCGTCAAACCTAATGACGTCACATCTTTAAGAGACCTCTTAGACTCTATGCAGTTAAATGTCAGAGCGTTATACCAATTAAAGCAACCTGTCCAAACATGGGACACCATACTTATTCAACTAGCTACATCAAGATTCGATTTTTCGACACTGAAGGCCTGGGAGATCGAACTCGCCTGCAACAAGGAACATTCGTTCGAACACCTTATCTCGTTTCTCAACAGTCGATGTCAATTCCTTACAGCACTCGCATTTCAGTGCGAAAAAGTCGAAACGAATCCTCAGTGTCAAATTTTTGAAAAAAACTTGCTTCTTCAAAGGGACATCAGCCCCCATTTGTCGAAAACAAACAAACCCGTTCTTCTTTCAATCATTCAAGAGAAGATATCAGGCCGCTTAACAAATCGTTAAAATGCACGCTCTGTAAAAAGCTTCACACCTTGTATTTGTGCAAATCCTTTAAAGAATTGTCTGTCGAAGATCGAAGAAAGTTTGTCTTGAATAGCAAACATTGTTTCAATTGCTTGTCACCTAAGCATTCTTCTTCGAACTGTACGTCATCAAATCTCTGTTTTCATTGCAAAAAACCGCATCATTCTTTATTGCACGTTCACGATAAATCGAGGTCATCAGCACCTGCCTCTTTAAGCTCCATGCAGAGCAGCTCCGAACAAACTAATGCTTCTTCCTGCATTTCCAACGCCGACACTTTTCACAGTGCGCAAACCCTGTTGACCACTGTACAATTTGAAATCCAAGATAAATTTGGAAATTGGTTTCGAACCCGTGGTCTTCTCGATTCCGCTTCAACTCATAACTTTGTTTCGCAATCGTTGATTAAAAAACTAGGTCTTTCGTCATCGCCTACTTCTATCAGTGTGACCGGCATTGACAATTTGAAAACTCAAGTTTTGCAGTCTTCAAAATTGAAAATCAGAGACGTTTGCCAAAGAAACACCAATCTTAATTTAAACTGTCTCATTCTTACCAGTATTGGCAAGGACACTCCAAGTCACTCTATCAATACCTCCGGATTAAAGATTCCTTCGCACCTAAGGTTAGCCGATCCTCAGTTTAATGCTCAAGGTCCCATTGATGTGCTTTTCAGTGCCAATGTTTTTTGGAGTTGCATTCGCAAACAAACACGCAAGTTATCTTCAACCGTGGTCGCTAGAGACACCGATTTTGGTTGGGTTATTACTGGTGAGATCAAACATACCAGTGTTCAAACCAAAGCTCAATGTCATTTCGTTACAGCTGACATAAATCCCATTTCTGAAAAAGAGAACGCTCATGTTTCAAATCTCAATATTTTTGAAAACCACTTGTCGAAACGATGTCTTATCGTGAACAACTGCGCTAACCCTGTAAGTTGTTTAAATGGTTTTTCCTTCTTCCCGCATAAGATGGCCATTCAAGTTCGCCTTGCTTTGGGTTATTTCGTCTACCTTCTCATGTCATTTTTTATAGCAGGTAATTGCTTAAATTCTCTATTAAAAACTATCTTCCCCTTGTGTAAAACCATGGCTATCAGTCTCCATCACTTTACTGTACGCTATGTTTCACTTCTTTCGTTATGTAGAAGGATGGCCACGGCCGGCTCCTTCCTCCTTCCTCACAATTGGAAGTCGCTTTTGAAACCGCTTGAAACTCTGAATTCTATAGCATCTAGAATAACTATTCTTATGCATAACCTTCTTCTCAATGTCCCAGCTTGTCTTCTTTGCTCGGAAGAATTAAGCTTCTTTTTGTTGAAAATTGTCCGATTTCGTGATCCTCTCAATTATGCGAAATTGATTTCCTACTTTATTTCATATAGCTTTAAACTGCTTTTTCACGTCCAAGTTACGATTGACTGCATGCCGTCCAAACTGAATATCTGCTTTAAGTTACAGCTGATTCAGCTAGTGTGTGTGTACTACGAACTGCTTGTTTTTCAAACCTGTTTGTTTACAAGCCTGAATAACGCCAAGTTGTTGTTTATTTCCTGTATGCCTGCCAAAGGTCAGAGCAAGTTTCTCTTATCTCAACTCTGGCTGATTGCCAAGCATTGTCTGGCGAGTTGCTACTACAAGTACAGAAGTCGCTTGCCTACTTCCCAAAATAAACTTGTTCTAGTTAAGGACTCCTTCAGCTATTTATATGTCTTATCTCGTTGTACTATGTGTGTCAAGGCCGTGCTTGTTTACGTCCCTCACTTACTCATGTTCGTATTCTATAACTGCTTCGATCCCTGTTTCAAAACTTCGTTGCGTATTTCTCACGCGCTTATGTATTGCACTTTGCTTGCATATTTTGCGATCTTAATGTTCATTGATGAACAAACTTGTTTTTTCTCGTCGTCACATTCGATGTGTTTTTGTATTCATACTTGTCATGTCCCGTTTTTCGCTGACTTAAGTATTTTTCTGAGTAAACCCTTTGATACTCATTATAACTTGAGGTTATTGTTTATGGCTACTCGTTTGTTACCTATGGCGTTATTGCTTTCTACTCGCATAGTTCCTTTGTTTATTTGGTATATTCTTGTCTTGAATAGATGTACTTGTTTCTATACGCTTTGTTTAAACTTGTTAATTCTCCTTTTGCATTGTATCGTAATCTTTACTAGTGATTTATTTCCCTCAGCTTCCAGCTATTTTGTGATTGAAAGTGTTGATAATTCTCGCCTTTCAACTCCGCTTTCCAATGACCCTGATAACCTCCTTCCACTTACACCTGGTCGTTTCTTTACACGCACTTCTCTCTCTGCCCATCCTCCCCTTCCTAATTCTTTCAGGGATTCTGATTTACCTATTGTTTGGTGTAAACTTGAAGCCCTCCGTAATTCCTTTTGGAAGAGATGGAACTTGGAATATTTAACTTCCTTGCAACGGAGGCAGAAGTGGTTTCTTTCCAGTCCCGACATTAAAGTGGGGGACTTGGTCTTGGTTAGGGATGTTTCACCCCCCCTAGTATGGATTTCTGGTAGGGTGACCGAATGTTACCCTGGAAGAGATGGGAGAGTCAGGGTGGCCAGAATCTTGACCACAAATGGACCGATCACAAGACCACTGTCTTTGATCGCTCCGCTTCCAATAAATGTGTAACTGTTTATTTGCTCTCTGTTGGTGTTTACCCCCCCAGTATGGTGTATTCTTTGAATACACGGTACCTGAGATATAATTTTTATTGCTCTTTGCATGTTCATTTCTTCCTTCCTCTTTGTCAACCACCAACAGTGATCATCTGTTTTCTCCTTGTTGGGCATATCTCTTATGTCTTCATAAGTATGTTTCAGATATATAACTTCTGTGACCCACCTAGCGTCATCTAGTAGCGAACCTCTGAAGCTGCTCAATTCCTCATCGTGCAAGAGGACTTACATATCCATCTGGCCACCAGATCTCGTTACTATCGTCAGCTATTTTCTCCTTGAGCAAGAGGACTACGTCTACTGTTTCACTCACCATGCTGCGCTAATATCGCCTACTATCAACTCTTAGAAGACCATCCATCAAGAAGAAAATTATTTTTTGCTAAGTTGGTTATGCTGATATGTATACCTTTTGTTTCCTACCCCCACTCTTTCCCCTTCCGTGGTCTCTCCGTGCTCCGTTGAGCTGCTCTCACTTCTCCGTCTGCAGTTGACTCGTCCAGTCAAAGCTCCGCTCGAGCTTGCCTCCTCAAACCAAGAGGCTCACCCTCTTTTACGCCATGTTGGAACTCTAAGCATCAGTGAGAAATCCGACTTCAACATGAAATCAAGATAAGTACCATTTTTAAAAAGTTTTAACCTCATCTTCATGGTTTTAACTTCCAAGTGGTTTTAATTATAATTTATAGGCAGTGTGAAATGATTTACTTTGGGGCAATGATCATTCTTCGTGGGATTTGCAATGTTGAGCTTTTTGCTTGTATAAGCCAACCTTACTAAAACAAAAGAGCTTTTCTTAAGCGATTCAAACGAGAAATCCTCTCGCTACGTGGGATATTATCTAATACCCACTGCCTATAATTATAAAACTATTTCCTCCGTTGGATTTTCTCAACCCCATTTTCTGCTAAGGTCGTTCTGGAACCTTCTAGACCTTGTTCTCTATCTGCGAGTCTTGTCGTCAAGTATTGTTCACGCACTGTGAAAATGCTAGTTAAAATGAGGAATCTTCCTTATAAATTTTTTCAATAGCTAACTTTCTTCCACCGCTGGAACCTCTGGAAAATTCTATGGCGCATTTAATTGTAAATTACAACTTTTTCAAGAAATAGACTCTCATCTATATAGTGCAATCAGTTATCTCCATAATTGCAATAATTTTCTTTCTCATAAACTTCAGTGTTTCTCTAGTGAACTTTGCATTCATCTTTACAGACTATAGTGATAATCAGTGCTTGCTCCACTTTTCTACCGCGTCGCGATCGTCCGGTTATATTAAATACGGCCATGAACATTGATCCCATATCCCAATGATCTTTCCTTAACCTTCTACTAACAACCATTATTTATAAAATTGTAACTTTCTATAAGGTGTTACTCACGAAGTGCCCTTCCAACTTTGCTAGTTTAACATTTATTAAATTCTGCATAATTGCTTGTGTGATACAAGTTTTAAATCACGTTGTCCCTTTCCTATACACAGGGAAAACAATTCTCTACACTCTTGAGCGAGTCATGTTCAGGTTTCACGAAATGGAAACTGTCCCATTTTTCTTGTGATTCCTAATTAAACACAGGAAGTCTAGAAACTTCCTTTTCACTTTCTTCAGGTTTCACAGTAAGTGACCTGCCCTCTTTGTATAATTCTCACATATTAATTCTGTATAAATATAAGAAGTTGTAGGAACTTCTATTTTATTTTTCACGTTGTTATTATTGTTATTTTCAAAGTTGTCACGTTCTCTAGAACATTCTCCCCAGAATTTCTTAAGGTGCACTTTTTGTACTTCAATTCACGTTCAAGCTTTAATTATTTTATTGCTCATTTGTTTAAATCTTATAAAGATTTTGGAAACATGTAAGGTTTGAAACCTTAAAAATTGTCAATTGCCTGGAGCAACTGTTTGATGTTAAGAGGTCTGCGACCCTATTTGTTAAAAAGTTCAAATGAACTATGTTTATCCAAATTATATTGCACAATTGTTAATCTCCTCAAACTTTTTTGCATTGTTTAATAAATTAAATATTTGTTTTTGGATTCATCATTTCTCTGATACTATAGTTAGGCAGGATCCTGGCTTTCCTAGCTCTTCCTAGGTTTATGCCCTCGTTCATATACAATAAATCGTTTACTATTTGTCTGGCCAGACCATCACCCTTCCCTATAGTACTTTCATTCGTGCTTGGAAGGAAACACACTAAAGCCTCTCTCTGGCAAACTGCCCAAGCCTTAGCTGCGGTTCCCGTCAGCTTCGACCAAGCTCGTACCCACTTTAGGTATCCGAGCACGAATTTGCGGTGGCAACCGCTTCTAAATGGATTAAAAGTCAAATTAATAAATTTTGTGGGACTCTCCTCCTATTTTTCTATCCTTCTCTTCCAATCCCAAATCTACTTCCTTCTCTTAATCATCTTCCCTTGGTGGGTGGGTTATTCCCTAGCCTATAATCTACCCAAAAATTGGTGCCGAAACCCGGGAGAGTCCATTTTTTATGTCCATTGTTTGTCAAGTGTCATTTGACAATACTTGGCAAATTATTAATATTTGCTTTGGATTTTTCAGCTATATCTACATCATGCAAAGCCTGTGAACGGGAAAGAGGCCGCTCCTGTCTCCTTTGGGGTGTCCTGTTCTTTATACCCATTTGCTGCTGCCAGCTTGACAGCATCTTCAAGGTTCTACAGTTTCGTAAGTTGTATTTCAATTTATTCTTTTTATCATGGCTCCTGCTGAAAAAGATGAAACTCTCATTGCTAGACGTTCTTCCTATAAAGGGCAACTCACTAGATTCCGAAATTTTATCAACAAATTAGATCCCGCCGAGTGTGATTTAGATATCTTAACACATCGTCTTAAGTTGTACGAACGGTCTTATGATTATTATGACCAAATTCAAACTGAGATCGAATCCGCTTGTCCAGAACTGCAATCGGATCGGGATGAGGTCGAACCCTTGTACTTCGAAGGAATTGCAAAGGCCCACCAATTGATCCGCAATATCTCAGAACCGGACACTAGGGTCATCAATCCGGCCCAGTTAGCACCCGCTTCAGTTCACGAGAACAAACCGAAACCGTTACTTCCCAAGATAAGCCTACCGCATTTCTCAGGCAAGGAAGGTGAATGGTATTCTTTTTACGAACTCTACTGCTCCCTAATTCATGAAAATTCTGAAATCCCTGACATACATAAATTTTACTACCTCCGCACTTCTTTGGAATCTGAGGCCTTGACCTTTGTGGAGTCACTGCCTTTAAGCGCAGACAACTACCACATCGCCTTTAATCTCCTTAAATAGAGATATGGCAATTTACGGTTGAGTGTCGCTCGACACATCCGTTGTTTGTTCAACTTACCAGCCGTCAAACCTAATGACGTCACATCTTTAAGAGACCTCTTAGACTCTATGCAGTTAAATGTCAGAGCGTTATACCAATTAAAGCAACCTGTCCAAACATGGGACACCATACTTATTCAACTAGCTACATCAAGATTCGATTTTTCGACACTGAAGGCCTGGGAGATCGAACTCGCCTGCAACAAGGAACATTCGTTCGAACACCTTATCTCGTTTCTCAACAGTCGATGTCAATTCCTTACAGCACTCGCATTTCAGTGCGAAAAAGTCGAAACGAATCCTCAGTGTCAAATTTTTGAAAAAAACTTGCTTCTTCAAAGGGACATCAGCCCCCATTTGTCGAAAACAAACAAACCCGTTCTTCTTTCAATCATTCAAGAGAAGATATCAGGCCGCTTAACAAATCGTTAAAATGCACGCTCTGTAAAAAGCTTCACACCTTGTATTTGTGCAAATCCTTTAAAGAATTGTCTGTCGAAGATCGAAGAAAGTTTGTCTTGAATAGCAAACATTGTTTCAATTGCTTGTCACCTAAGCATTCTTCTTCGAACTGTACGTCATCAAATCTCTGTTTTCATTGCAAAAAACCGCATCATTCTTTATTGCACGTTCACGATAAATCGAGGTCATCAGCACCTGCCTCTTTAAGCTCCATGCAGAGCAGCTCCGAACAAACTAATGCTTCTTCCTGCATTTCCAACGCCGACACTTTTCACAGTGCGCAAACCCTGTTGACCACTGTACAATTTGAAATCCAAGATAAATTTGGAAATTGGTTTCGAACCCGTGGTCTTCTCGATTCCGCTTCAACTCATAACTTTGTTTCGCAATCGTTGATTAAAAAACTAGGTCTTTCGTCATCGCCTACTTCTATCAGTGTGACCGGCATTGACAATTTGAAAACTCAAGTTTTGCAGTCTTCAAAATTGAAAATCAGAGACGTTTGCCAAAGAAACACCAATCTTAATTTAAACTGTCTCATTCTTACCAGTATTGGCAAGGACACTCCAAGTCACTCTATCAATACCTCCGGATTAAAGATTCCTTCGCACCTAAGGTTAGCCGATCCTCAGTTTAATGCTCAAGGTCCCATTGATGTGCTTTTCAGTGCCAATGTTTTTTGGAGTTGCATTCGCAAACAAACACGCAAGTTATCTTCAACCGTGGTCGCTAGAGACACCGATTTTGGTTGGGTTATTACTGGTGAGATCAAACATACCAGTGTTCAAACCAAAGCTCAATGTCATTTCGTTACAGCTGACATAAATCCCATTTCTGAAAAAGAGAACGCTCATGTTTCAAATCTCAATATTTTTGAAAACCACTTGTCGAAACGATGTCTTATCGTGAACAACTGCGCTAACCCTGTAAGTTGTTTAAATGGTTTTTCCTTCTTCCCGCATAAGATGGCCATTCAAGTTCGCCTTGCTTTGGGTTATTTCGTCTACCTTCTCATGTCATTTTTTATAGCAGGTAATTGCTTAAATTCTCTATTAAAAACTATCTTCCCCTTGTGTAAAACCATGGCTATCAGTCTCCATCACTTTACTGTACGCTATGTTTCACTTCTTTCGTTATGTAGAAGGATGGCCACGGCCGGCTCCTTCCTCCTTCCTCACAATTGGAAGTCGCTTTTGAAACCGCTTGAAACTCTGAATTCTATAGCATCTAGAATAACTATTCTTATGCATAACCTTCTTCTCAATGTCCCAGCTTGTCTTCTTTGCTCGGAAGAATTAAGCTTCTTTTTGTTGAAAATTGTCCGATTTCGTGATCCTCTCAATTATGCGAAATTGATTTCCTACTTTATTTCATATAGCTTTAAACTGCTTTTTCACGTCCAAGTTACGATTGACTGCATGCCGTCCAAACTGAATATCTGCTTTAAGTTACAGCTGATTCAGCTAGTGTGTGTGTACTACGAACTGCTTGTTTTTCAAACCTGTTTGTTTACAAGCCTGAATAACGCCAAGTTGTTGTTTATTTCCTGTATGCCTGCCAAAGGTCAGAGCAAGTTTCTCTTATCTCAACTCTGGCTGATTGCCAAGCATTGTCTGGCGAGTTGCTACTACAAGTACAGAAGTCGCTTGCCTACTTCCCAAAATAAACTTGTTCTAGTTAAGGACTCCTTCAGCTATTTATATGTCTTATCTCGTTGTACTATGTGTGTCAAGGCCGTGCTTGTTTACGTCCCTCACTTACTCATGTTCGTATTCTATAACTGCTTCGATCCCTGTTTCAAAACTTCGTTGCGTATTTCTCACGCGCTTATGTATTGCACTTTGCTTGCATATTTTGCGATCTTAATGTTCATTGATGAACAAACTTGTTTTTTCTCGTCGTCACATTCGATGTGTTTTTGTATTCATACTTGTCATGTCCCGTTTTTCGCTGACTTAAGTATTTTTCTGAGTAAACCCTTTGATACTCATTATAACTTGAGGTTATTGTTTATGGCTACTCGTTTGTTACCTATGGCGTTATTGCTTTCTACTCGCATAGTTCCTTTGTTTATTTGGTATATTCTTGTCTTGAATAGATGTACTTGTTTCTATACGCTTTGTTTAAACTTGTTAATTCTCCTTTTGCATTGTATCGTAATCTTTACTAGTGATTTATTTCCCTCAGCTTCCAGCTATTTTGTGATTGAAAGTGTTGATAATTCTCGCCTTTCAACTCCGCTTTCCAATGACCCTGATAACCTCCTTCCACTTACACCTGGTCGTTTCTTTACACGCACTTCTCTCTCTGCCCATCCTCCCCTTCCTAATTCTTTCAGGGATTCTGATTTACCTATTGTTTGGTGTAAACTTGAAGCCCTCCGTAATTCCTTTTGGAAGAGATGGAACTTGGAATATTTAACTTCCTTGCAACGGAGGCAGAAGTGGTTTCTTTCCAGTCCCGACATTAAAGTGGGGGACTTGGTCTTGGTTAGGGATGTTTCACCCCCCCTAGTATGGATTTCTGGTAGGGTGACCGAATGTTACCCTGGAAGAGATGGGAGAGTCAGGGTGGCCAGAATCTTGACCACAAATGGACCGATCACAAGACCACTGTCTTTGATCGCTCCGCTTCCAATAAATGTGTAACTGTTTATTTGCTCTCTGTTGGTGTTTACCCCCCCAGTATGGTGTATTCTTTGAATACACGGTACCTGAGATATAATTTTTATTGCTCTTTGCATGTTCATTTCTTCCTTCCTCTTTGTCAACCACCAACAGTGATCATCTGTTTTCTCCTTGTTGGGCATATCTCTTATGTCTTCATAAGTATGTTTCAGATATATAACTTCTGTGACCCACCTAGCGTCATCTAGTAGCGAACCTCTGAAGCTGCTCAATTCCTCATCGTGCAAGAGGACTTACATATCCATCTGGCCACCAGATCTCGTTACTATCGTCAGCTATTTTCTCCTTGAGCAAGAGGACTACGTCTACTGTTTCACTCACCATGCTGCGCTAATATCGCCTACTATCAACTCTTAGAAGACCATCCATCAAGAAGAAAATTATTTTTTGCTAAGTTGGTTATGCTGATATGTATACCTTTTGTTTCCTACCCCCACTCTTTCCCCTTCCGTGGTCTCTCCGTGCTCCGTTGAGCTGCTCTCACTTCTCCGTCTGCAGTTGACTCGTCCAGTCAAAGCTCCGCTCGAGCTTGCCTCCTCAAACCAAGAGGCTCACCCTCTTTTACGCCATGTTGGAACTCTAAGCATCAGTGAGAAATCCGACTTCAACATGAAATCAAGATAAGTACCATTTTTAAAAAGTTTTAACCTCATCTTCATGGTTTTAACTTCCAAGTGGTTTTAATTATAATTTATAGGCAGTGTGAAATGATTTACTTTGGGGCAATGATCATTCTTCGTGGGATTTGCAATGTTGAGCTTTTTGCTTGTATAAGCCAACCTTACTAAAACAAAAGAGCTTTTCTTAAGCGATTCAAACGAGAAATCCTCTCGCTACGTGGGATATTATCTAATACCCACTGCCTATAATTATAAAACTATTTCCTCCGTTGGATTTTCTCAACCCCATTTTCTGCTAAGGTCGTTCTGGAACCTTCTAGACCTTGTTCTCTATCTGCGAGTCTTGTCGTCAAGTATTGTTCACGCACTGTGAAAATGCTAGTTAAAATGAGGAATCTTCCTTATAAATTTTTTCAATAGCTAACTTTCTTCCACCGCTGGAACCTCTGGAAAATTCTATGGCGCATTTAATTGTAAATTACAACTTTTTCAAGAAATAGACTCTCATCTATATAGTGCAATCAGTTATCTCCATAATTGCAATAATTTTCTTTCTCATAAACTTCAGTGTTTCTCTAGTGAACTTTGCATTCATCTTTACAGACTATAGTGATAATCAGTGCTTGCTCCACTTTTCTACCGCGTCGCGATCGTCCGGTTATATTAAATACGGCCATGAACATTGATCCCATATCCCAATGATCTTTCCTTAACCTTCTACTAACAACCATTATTTATAAAATTGTAACTTTCTATAAGGTGTTACTCACGAAGTGCCCTTCCAACTTTGCTAGTTTAACATTTATTAAATTCTGCATAATTGCTTGTGTGATACAAGTTTTAAATCACGTTGTCCCTTTCCTATACACAGGGAAAACAATTCTCTACACTCTTGAGCGAGTCATGTTCAGGTTTCACGAAATGGAAACTGTCCCATTTTTCTCGTGATTCCTAATTAAACACAGGAAGTCTAGAAACTTCCTTTTCACTTTCTTCAGGTTTCACAGTAAGTGACCTGCCCTCTTTGTATAATTCTCACATATTAATTCTGTATAAATATAAGAAGTTGTAGGAACTTCTATTTTATTTTTCACGTTGTTATTATTGTTATTTTCAAAGTTGTCACGTTCTCTAGAACATTCTCCCCAGAATTTCTTAAGGTGCACTTTTTGTACTTCAATTCACGTTCAAGCTTTAATTATTTTATTGCTCATTTGTTTAAATCTTATAAAGATTTTGGAAACATGTAAGGTTTGAAACCTTAAAAATTGTCAATTGCCTGGAGCAACTGTTTGATGTTAAGAGGTCTGCGACCCTATTTGTTAAAAAGTTCAAATGAACTATGTTTATCCAAATTATATTGCACAATTGTTAATCTCCTCAAACTTTTTTGCATTGTTTAATAAATTAAATATTTGTTTTTGGATTCATCATTTCTCTGATACTATAGTTAGGCAGGATCCTGGCTTTCCTAGCTCTTCCTAGGTTTATGCCCTCGTTCATATACAATAAATCGTTTACTATTTGTCTGGCCAGACCATCACCCTTCCCTATAGTACTTTCATTCGTGCTTGGAAGGAAACACACTAAAGCCTCTCTCTGGCAAACTGCCCAAGCCTTAGCTGCGGTTCCCGTCAGCTTCGACCAAGCTCGTACCCACTTTAGGTATCCGAGCACGAATTTGCGGTGGCAACCGCTTCTAAATGGATTAAAAGTCAAATTAATAAATTTTGTGGGACTCTCCTCCTATTTTTCTATCCTTCTCTTCCAATCCCAAATCTACTTCCTTCTCTTAATCATCTTCCCTTGGTGGGTGGGTTATTCCCTAGCCTATAATCTACCCAAAAATTGGTGCCGAAACCCGGGAGAGTCCATTTTTTATGTCCATTGTTTGTCAAGTGTCATTTGACAATACTTGGCAAATTATTAATATTTGCTTTGGATTTTTCAGCTATATCTACATCATGCAAAGCCTGTGAACGGGAAAGAGGCCGCTCCTGTCTCCTTTGGGGTGTCCTGTTCTTTATACCCATTTGCTGCTGCCAGCTTGACAGCATCTTCAAGGTTCTACAGTTTCGTAAGTTGTATTTCAATTTATTCTTTTTATCATGGCTCCTGCTGAAAAAGATGAAACTCTCATTGCTAGACGTTCTTCCTATAAAGGGCAACTCACTAGATTCCGAAATTTTATCAACAAATTAGATCCCGCCGAGTGTGATTTAGATATCTTAACACATCGTCTTAAGTTGTACGAACGGTCTTATGATTATTATGACCAAATTCAAACTGAGATCGAATCCGCTTGTCCAGAACTGCAATCGGATCGGGACGAGGTCGAACCCTTGTACTTCGAAGGAATTGCAAAGGCCCACCAATTGATCCGCAATATCTCAGAACCGGACACTAGGGTCATCAATCCGGCCCAGTTAGCACCCGCTTCAGTTCACGAGAACAAACCGAAACCGTTACTTCCCAAGATAAGCCTACCGCATTTCTCAGGCAAGGAAGGTGAATGGTATTCTTTTTACGAACTCTACTGCTCCCTAATTCATGAAAATTCTGAAATCCCTGACATACATAAATTTTACTACCTCCGCACTTCTTTGGAATCTGAGGCCTTGACCTTTGTGGAGTCACTGCCTTTAAGCGCAGACAACTACCACATCGCCTTTAATCTCCTTAAATAGAGATATGGCAATTTACGGTTGAGTGTCGCTCGACACATCCGTTGTTTGTTCAACTTACCAGCCGTCAAACCTAATGACGTCACATCTTTAAGAGACCTCTTAGACTCTATGCAGTTAAATGTCAGAGCGTTATACCAATTAAAGCAACCTGTCCAAACATGGGACACCATACTTATTCAACTAGCTACATCAAGATTCGATTTTTCGACACTGAAGGCCTGGGAGATCGAACTCGCCTGCAACAAGGAACATTCGTTCGAACACCTTATCTCGTTTCTCAACAGTCGATGTCAATTCCTTACAGCACTCGCATTTCAGTGCGAAAAAGTCGAAACGAATCCTCAGTGTCAAATTTTTGAAAAAAACTTGCTTCTTCAAAGGGACATCAGCCCCCATTTGTCGAAAACAAACAAACCCGTTCTTCTTTCAATCATTCAAGAGAAGATATCAGGCCGCTTAACAAATCGTTAAAATGCACGCTCTGTAAAAAGCTTCACACCTTGTATTTGTGCAAATCCTTTAAAGAATTGTCTGTCGAAGATCGAAGAAAGTTTGTCTTGAATAGCAAACATTGTTTCAATTGCTTGTCACCTAAGCATTCTTCTTCGAACTGTACGTCATCAAATCTCTGTTTTCATTGCAAAAAACCGCATCATTCTTTATTGCACGTTCACGATAAATCGAGGTCATCAGCACCTGCCTCTTTAAGCTCCATGCAGAGCAGCTCCGAACAAACTAATGCTTCTTCCTGCATTTCCAACGCCGACACTTTTCACAGTGCGCAAACCCTGTTGACCACTGTACAATTTGAAATCCAAGATAAATTTGGAAATTGGTTTCGAACCCGTGGTCTTCTCGATTCCGCTTCAACTCATAACTTTGTTTCGCAATCGTTGATTAAAAAACTAGGTCTTTCGTCATCGCCTACTTCTATCAGTGTGACCGGCATTGACAATTTGAAAACTCAAGTTTTGCAGTCTTCAAAATTGAAAATCAGAGACGTTTGCCAAAGAAACACCAATCTTAATTTAAACTGTCTCATTCTTACCAGTATTGGCAAGGACACTCCAAGTCACTCTATCAATACCTCCGGATTAAAGATTCCTTCGCACCTAAGGTTAGCCGATCCTCAGTTTAATGCTCAAGGTCCCATTGATGTGCTTTTCAGTGCCAATGTTTTTTGGAGTTGCATTCGCAAACAAACACGCAAGTTATCTTCAACCGTGGTCGCTAGAGACACCGATTTTGGTTGGGTTATTACTGGTGAGATCAAACATACCAGTGTTCAAACCAAAGCTCAATGTCATTTCGTTACAGCTGACATAAATCCCATTTCTGAAAAAGAGAACGCTCATGTTTCAAATCTCAATATTTTTGAAAACCACTTGTCGAAACGATGTCTTATCGTGAACAACTGCGCTAACCCTGTAAGTTGTTTAAATGGTTTTTCCTTCTTCCCGCATAAGATGGCCATTCAAGTTCGCCTTGCTTTGGGTTATTTCGTCTACCTTCTCATGTCATTTTTTATAGCAGGTAATTGCTTAAATTCTCTATTAAAAACTATCTTCCCCTTGTGTAAAACCATGGCTATCAGTCTCCATCACTTTACTGTACGCTATGTTTCACTTCTTTCGTTATGTAGAAGGATGGCCACGGCCGGCTCCTTCCTCCTTCCTCACAATTGGAAGTCGCTTTTGAAACCGCTTGAAACTCTGAATTCTATAGCATCTAGAATAACTATTCTTATGCATAACCTTCTTCTCAATGTCCCAGCTTGTCTTCTTTGCTCGGAAGAATTAAGCTTCTTTTTGTTGAAAATTGTCCGATTTCGTGATCCTCTCAATTATGCGAAATTGATTTCCTACTTTATTTCATATAGCTTTAAACTGCTTTTTCACGTCCAAGTTACGATTGACTGCATGCCGTCCAAACTGAATATCTGCTTTAAGTTACAGCTGATTCAGCTAGTGTGTGTGTACTACGAACTGCTTGTTTTTCAAACCTGTTTGTTTACAAGCCTGAATAACGCCAAGTTGTTGTTTATTTCCTGTATGCCTGCCAAAGGTCAGAGCAAGTTTCTCTTATCTCAACTCTGGCTGATTGCCAAGCATTGTCTGGCGAGTTGCTACTACAAGTACAGAAGTCGCTTGCCTACTTCCCAAAATAAACTTGTTCTAGTTAAGGACTCCTTCAGCTATTTATATGTCTTATCTCGTTGTACTATGTGTGTCAAGGCCGTGCTTGTTTACGTCCCTCACTTACTCATGTTCGTATTCTATAACTGCTTCGATCCCTGTTTCAAAACTTCGTTGCGTATTTCTCACGCGCTTATGTATTGCACTTTGCTTGCATATTTTGCGATCTTAATGTTCATTGATGAACAAACTTGTTTTTTCTCGTCGTCACATTCGATGTGTTTTTGTATTCATACTTGTCATGTCCCGTTTTTCGCTGACTTAAGTATTTTTCTGAGTAAACCCTTTGATACTCATTATAACTTGAGGTTATTGTTTATGGCTACTCGTTTGTTACCTATGGCGTTATTGCTTTCTACTCGCATAGTTCCTTTGTTTATTTGGTATATTCTTGTCTTGAATAGATGTACTTGTTTCTATACGCTTTGTTTAAACTTGTTAATTCTCCTTTTGCATTGTATCGTAATCTTTACTAGTGATTTATTTCCCTCAGCTTCCAGCTATTTTGTGATTGAAAGTGTTGATAATTCTCGCCTTTCAACTCCGCTTTCCAATGACCCTGATAACCTCCTTCCACTTACACCTGGTCGTTTCTTTACACGCACTTCTCTCTCTGCCCATCCTCCCCTTCCTAATTCTTTCAGGGATTCTGATTTACCTATTGTTTGGTGTAAACTTGAAGCCCTCCGTAATTCCTTTTGGAAGAGATGGAACTTGGAATATTTAACTTCCTTGCAACGGAGGCAGAAGTGGTTTCTTTCCAGTCCCGACATTAAAGTGGGGGACTTGGTCTTGGTTAGGGATGTTTCACCCCCCCTAGTATGGATTTCTGGTAGGGTGACCGAATGTTACCCTGGAAGAGATGGGAGAGTCAGGGTGGCCAGAATCTTGACCACAAATGGACCGATCACAAGACCACTGTCTTTGATCGCTCCGCTTCCAATAAATGTGTAACTGTTTATTTGCTCTCTGTTGGTGTTTACCCCCCCAGTATGGTGTATTCTTTGAATACACGGTACCTGAGATATAATTTTTATTGCTCTTTGCATGTTCATTTCTTCCTTCCTCTTTGTCAACCACCAACAGTGATCATCTGTTTTCTCCTTGTTGGGCATATCTCTTATGTCTTCATAAGTATGTTTCAGATATATAACTTCTGTGACCCACCTAGCGTCATCTAGTAGCGAACCTCTGAAGCTGCTCAATTCCTCATCGTGCAAGAGGACTTACATATCCATCTGGCCACCAGATCTCGTTACTATCGTCAGCTATTTTCTCCTTGAGCAAGAGGACTACGTCTACTGTTTCACTCACCATGCTGCGCTAATATCGCCTACTATCAACTCTTAGAAGACCATCCATCAAGAAGAAAATTATTTTTTGCTAAGTTGGTTATGCTGATATGTATACCTTTTGTTTCCTACCCCCACTCTTTCCCCTTCCGTGGTCTCTCCGTGCTCCGTTGAGCTGCTCTCACTTCTCCGTCTGCAGTTGACTCGTCCAGTCAAAGCTCCGCTCGAGCTTGCCTCCTCAAACCAAGAGGCTCACCCTCTTTTACGCCATGTTGGAACTCTAAGCATCAGTGAGAAATCCGACTTCAACATGAAATCAAGATAAGTACCATTTTTAAAAAGTTTTAACCTCATCTTCATGGTTTTAACTTCCAAGTGGTTTTAATTATAATTTATAGGCAGTGTGAAATGATTTACTTTGGGGCAATGATCATTCTTCGTGGGATTTGCAATGTTGAGCTTTTTGCTTGTATAAGCCAACCTTACTAAAACAAAAGAGCTTTTCTTAAGCGATTCAAACGAGAAATCCTCTCGCTACGTGGGATATTATCTAATACCCACTGCCTATAATTATAAAACTATTTCCTCCGTTGGATTTTCTCAACCCCATTTTCTGCTAAGGTCGTTCTGGAACCTTCTAGACCTTGTTCTCTATCTGCGAGTCTTGTCGTCAAGTATTGTTCACGCACTGTGAAAATGCTAGTTAAAATGAGGAATCTTCCTTATAAATTTTTTCAATAGCTAACTTTCTTCCACCGCTGGAACCTCTGGAAAATTCTATGGCGCATTTAATTGTAAATTACAACTTTTTCAAGAAATAGACTCTCATCTATATAGTGCAATCAGTTATCTCCATAATTGCAATAATTTTCTTTCTCATAAACTTCAGTGTTTCTCTAGTGAACTTTGCATTCATCTTTACAGACTATAGTGATAATCAGTGCTTGCTCCACTTTTCTACCGCGTCGCGATCGTCCGGTTATATTAAATACGGCCATGAACATTGATCCCATATCCCAATGATCTTTCCTTAACCTTCTACTAACAACCATTATTTATAAAATTGTAACTTTCTATAAGGTGTTACTCACGAAGTGCCCTTCCAACTTTGCTAGTTTAACATTTATTAAATTCTGCATAATTGCTTGTGTGATACAAGTTTTAAATCACGTTATCCCTTTCCTATACACAGGGAAAACAATTCTCTACACTCTTGAGCGAGTCATGTTCAGGTTTCACGAAATGGAAACTGTCCCATTTTTCTCGTGATTCCTAATTAAACACAGGAAGTCTAGAAACTTCCTTTTCACTTTCTTCAGGTTTCACAGTAAGTGACCTGCCCTCTTTGTATAATTCTCATATATTAATTCTGTATAAATATAAGAAGTTGTAGGAACTTCTATTTTATTTTTCACGTTGTTATTATTGTTATTTTCAAAGTTGTCACGTTCTCTAGAACATTCTCCCCAGAATTTCTTAAGGTGCACTTTTTGTACTTCAATTCACGTTCAAGCTTTAATTATTTTATTGCTCATTTGTTTAAATCTTATAAAGATTTTGGAAACATGTAAGGTTTGAAACCTTAAAAATTGTCAATTGCCTGGAGCAACTGTTTGATGTTAAGAGGTCTGCGACCCTATTTGTTAAAAAGTTCAAATGAACTATGTTTATCCAAATTATATTGCACAATTGTTAATCTCCTCAAACTTTTTTGCATTGTTTAATAAATTAAATATTTGTTTTTGGATTCATCATTTCTCTGATACTATAGTTAGGCAGGATCCTGGCTTTCCTAGCTCTTCCTAGGTTTATGCCCTCGTTCATATACAATAAATCGTTTACTATTTGTCTGGCCAGACCATCACCCTTCCCTATAGTACTTTCATTCGTGCTTGGAAGGAAACACACTAAAGCCTCTCTCTGGCAAACTGCCCAAGCCTTAGCTGCGGTTCCCGTCAGCTTCGACCAAGCTCGTACCCACTTTAGGTATCCGAGCACGAATTTGCGGTGGCAACCGCTTCTAAATGGATTAAAAGTCAAATTAATAAATTTTGTGGGACTCTCCTCCTATTTTTCTATCCTTCTCTTCCAATCCCAAATCTACTTCCTTCTCTTAATCATCTTCCCTTGGTGGGTGGGTTATTCCCTAGCCTATAATCTACCCATGGACATGTAAAACGAATGGAGGATAAGAGGATACCCAGGAGGATACACGAGACGAAGTGGGAAGGAAAGATACCGAGAGGAAGACCGAGAGG
The DNA here is from genome assembly GCA_946902985.2 of Meconema thalassinum. Classification (NCBI taxonomy): domain Eukaryota; kingdom Metazoa; phylum Arthropoda; class Insecta; order Orthoptera; family Tettigoniidae; genus Meconema; species Meconema thalassinum. The sequence continues at coordinate 13,645,843 of CAMPQE020000048.1, read as the reverse complement.
AAGACCGAGAGACAGGTGGCTGAAAGGGATGGAAGAAAGCGTGAAGAAGAGAGAAGAAGAATGGACAGGGGTGGAAGCTGAGAGATGGTGGGAAGACAGAAGACGTTGGAGTGGCCTGTGTTCCAAACAGACCCGGCCAACGGCTGGAAACTGTGCAAGAGGATGATGATGATGATACTACGGCCTACAACGACGAGATAAAGCTCATTTTCAGCCCCTTGGTGTCAGAAAAAACCTTCGGGGCCCCTAAACAGTCGTAAAGGGTCCCCGGAAACTACATTTTAATGCTCTAAAACCAAGAGTTTCTGAGATATTCCCAGAAAACTAATTTCATTTAATAAACTAATGTAGGAATGCAAGCCAGTAAGAATGACAACAGTGTCTCAAAAAGGTACATCCAACTTTCCATCTATTTCTGCAAGAAGTAATGCCACTCCATTTATTAAATTTCTGTGAAAGTTTGCAAATGGCTATAAGATTATCAAGGAACCAACAAAAACTGTAAAATTCATCAATGCGCTTAAGGGGGTCAAGAGGTACCCTGGATATTTTCACAAGACTTAAACGTGCGATGTGTCGTACAGAAGGTCTTTTATATCTTCAAACAGCAACATTATTTTCACAAATTCCTGAATTGAAATAGTTCATTTTTTTGCTTTTAGGAATTTGGACCATTGGAGGCTAAAAAACCTGAATTTTCATACACCAAAAGCCTTTAAAATTTATTAAAGAGGTCTTCCTCTGGATGCGCACTTGACACAACAGTGTGGGTCAATTTTTATGTGACGTGAATTGCATTTCGTCTACGAGGTTTTCAATTTTATTTTCACGTCAGGAAGTACACGTTAGGTAAATTAGTTTCAGAGCATATTTCAACTAATCATTTATCTTTGTCGACAAACAGGTTCCATGCCCCTAACCATTGCAACAGCAGCACAATTGATTACGTTTGGTTATTAATACCGACGACCGTTCGAAGAATGGGTACTTCTGCTAGTATTCATATAAATTGTGAATGAAATATTTCCACTGCTAATTGATGTTATATTAGTGTTCGTAGACTGATGAAAATGTACAAGATGGACCGTACACTACGTCTGTATTCAAGAATACGTTGTCTAACGAAGCTCCATCGTTGTATCTTAACTCCTGCTATCGAATATGTCTCTGGCGCATGACTATTTAGTTCATCATATCAACAATGTTAATTATGTTGAATGAAAACATTTGAAGAATAATAATAGTCATTCGGTTAATGTTTATGTGTTGCGCCAATGTTACAAGTTCTTCGCTACTGTTCACTTGAACTGCGATCGCCAACTTCACGTTGCAATTTAAAATGATATTCTGCTTTATTTCCAACACATTTGAAAATCTGATTTGACAGGCTTATATTGTCGAAACGGTGAGTTTTAAAACGCTCGACTTTTCGCAAAATATAGTATGCGACCTGTTCTTTATATATATTCGCTTAGTTATATTCAGATCTCAATTATATAAGAGATATAATTACTTCAATGTTCCTCACAACTTCACGTAAAATAGAAGTGCGGTGGTTTCTAACGCTCCACCTAGCTATCCTCGCGTCTCCACAAGTCGACAGTCGTCGCACTCAGACTAAGCCTTGGGATCTCCGTTAACCCAGTAAAAACACTACCTCACTCTTCAAAGACTGCTGGAATAAGAACCTCGACCCTTGGATCTCCCCCTCCAAGTCGAAATTTTGGCGGCCATTTCAAACTCCCACCATAATTTTAGCGCGTAGATTACTAAGGGTTATTACTGCGTAGATTAACCGATCTGTGGTTTTTAAAGTATCAGACATAAATTCTTTTACTATTCTCTTCATTACCAAATAAGTAAATCTTCTTCTAAGGGCCTAAATGCATATTTTCATCATATTATGTATTTGAAGTTGGTCCCGTCTACAATAAGACCTCTTCTCATTGGCTCTGGGCTGGGATCCAATAGCATAATTTATAATATAACAATATTTATAATATTATTTACCAAACTCGCTGTTGCTATGCTGAATATAGCCTTCCAGAAGCGTCTATTGTGCAACATATCACGTGATCGGGCTCTCCCACAGCCTCGAGCTTGTAACACCACCCTCCTGTGTCACACTTCCAGAAATTATATTTGCTGGTTAAATTTTATCATGGGGACGGAAAATACTCTCATTTTGCCCCAAAATAATTCAATTTACGGGGGCAGTACGATGACCAGGCTTTAGTAATGAAAGGAAATGCTATGCGTCGATTAATTATTCTATGTCTCCTGGCTGAAAAAAATTAGGGTCAGCAAGTGTTACATCAGTGGGCAAGTCCCAATGATCGTGTTGAATAAAGCTGCTAGGCATGCTCCCTGTAATACGTGGAAGGACAGAGCATGACATATTATTTGTGAAATCACTCACAGTGGATTGCAGCAGTAACTGTACACTGTGCTTAGTTTGTGAAAGAGAGTTATTTATTCCACTAATTGGTATAGGGTTTTTGTATTTTCTTAGGCGTAATCTCTGAACAAGACCTTCCGTACAGAGATTTGTCTGGCTGCCACTATCCAACAATGCTCTACATACATGCACTTTTCCGTCAGAATCCAAGGCCGTAGACAATATCACCCTGGCCGAGTATCGATCTCCTACGTTGCAGTATGTGTGTGTTGGGTTCGAAGCCACTGGGTGTTGACTTGAGCCACCATTTCTCCCTGACAGAGTACCTTCATTTTGTTTGTGTAATGATGTGTAGTGCTTTTTGTTGCACAACTTACAACCACGTGATTTGCAGTCTCTGGATGAATGCTCAGTGCGCAAGCAATTACAGCATAGACCTCTTTCCTTAAAGATTTGAAACTTTTCCCCTAGGCTGAGAGATACAAATGTTTCACACTTGTGAATACTATGATTGTCCTGACAGTAGGTACATTTGATGTGGCTGGTCGTGACATAAGAATAACGTGCTTGAGTGTCTTCCTGTGATTTGACCTTACTCAGCTCAAATTGCTGTCTGGGCACTAGAGTGATGTGTTGTGTGCTTGGTAAGTTCTCTAGTGCTTGTCGTTTATGTTCCACAAATGATAATAAGTCATTGAGGGACTGAGAGTTAGTCTCGACATGCGATAATTCCCAGTCTCGCCTAGTACTGATATCAAGTCCTCGAGAATACACTTGAGTCAGTATTACTTCGTGCAGTGGAATGGTAAGTTCCAAGGCTATAAGAGCGTTTAAATGACTGTTGAATGTATTTGAATACCTTACGAGTTCTTTAGCAGTTTCACTACCAACTGGTTTTAAGAGCTCCTTAACATGCGTGGCTGCCTCTTCTTCTAAAATCTATCTTGCAGCATTTTCCAAGCTATCTTATAGCTCATTTGATTTATAGGAAGGTTTTGTATTAATTGGCTAGCCAGCCCCTTGAGAACTGACACGAGATAATGAAACTTTTGAACAACCGGTACCTGGTTATTGTTATGCACCATAACCTTGAAACTGTCTGAAAATAAGAGCCAGTTTTCATACATCCTATCAAAATTAGGAATATTGATTGACGGAAGTTTCAACCCTGACATAGTGCCTGCTTGGGTTCTGCCTGAATGATGTGATGCCTCTTCAATGTTAGTGATTATGTTACCCATGTCACCCTTAGTCTTATAGTATTTAGTTTCAAATTCCAATCTAGCTTTTTCATGTACTTGCTCATTTTTGGTATCTCCTAGTTCTAGTTCAGACTGAACATCGTCAAACTTGGACATTATAGCACCCATATCGTCATATCTCAATTTAATTTCGTGCAAATTAGATCGCTGCTGGTCGCCTAGATTTTCTACGAAGGTCTGCATGCGCGTAAGCTGAACTCTTAGCCAAGCCCTCTGTTTGATCAGTTCCTGTTTCGTGGCAGGATCCATTATTAATAGGATGATTGTAAAGAAAAGGAGGCCTGAGCAACTTGTATTTGCTCACCGAATTACTTATTTACTTAACCTCTGGTGATGGAACAGCGATACTGGAACTGGCAGATGATCTCAACAATGGGGACTTCTAAGTACGGTACGGTGTTTCCATGGACAGTTTTGGTTTTCGTATCCGGTCCGGTATAGGCCATGTGTTGATGCATATCATACATGTAACATTTTATCTTATAATTAACCTTATCTTTCCGTCAAATGAAACACACATACAGTAGTACTCATAGTATTATTACCATAACTATTATTCCATTGTCGAGTGTTTGCATCACAAGCACACAGGCCTGATGCTTCACGATACAAAAACCAACAAACGTTTCTAAGGTGCCGTGACTCTTGCCTCACGACAAAGATGCACCAAACGCATCTATGATGCCGTGACTGGGAATGGAACAACAAGTAATATCCACAAGTTCTAGTCGTAATAACAGTAAATGAAGCACGAATTTTAACAGTTGGACACATAATGTAAAAATAGATTCATATTTTAGGTCCTAATACAAAGCTGTAAGGTTGGCAATATTGGTAATTAGCAATAAAGTGAAAACTAAATAGTAATAGTGAATAATTTGACAGCTAAAACTAAGTGTAATTTTCTTCTATAATTTAGCAAGGACATTCCGAAAACCAAACTGTTGTCAGCTGAGAACACAGCACATATTCAATACAGGTGAATAAATATGGAAATTTGTATTACATTTCTTAACTATTATGAGTTCTCGTTTTCTGAGACATTTCTTTCTTTCGTTGAAATTTATTTGCCCTAAAGTTTCACTCGTCTCTGAGATACCTTTGATAATTTTATACAAATATATCTGTTGAGCAATAATCCTGCGTGTTGAATGTTTAGTCATTTGGAATTGTGACAACAAGTTAGAGTAAGGAATTCTACATCGGATGGCTGATACTGTGTACTTCTTGAAATATACTCATATTACTTCAGCACCAACAGCCTTCTCCAAATTATTTTCGTTTAGCATGCAACGCCACCATGGTAACGGGACTTCCGACAAGCTTCATTCTTTACATGCTCTCTGTAGGAGGTTTCTAGATACTAGTATCCACTATTCTTATCGGTCCATATCATCCTTTCCATCTAGGCAATCCATTTCGATCACGTTGTTTAGTTTCTTGGCAACTATATAACCAATACATTTCTTACCAATTCATAACAACTTCGTCACACCTATTTCCAACGTTCTCTCCACAATGTAAGTAAAAGAAGTTTTTGCTCTCATGATTCAATATTCTAACACATTAATTTCAATATACAAGACAATTTATATTGTTTGTTTTTTCTCTCTACACAGATTTCTCTACCTGGCAAATACATATCAACCATCATTTATAACCTAACTTATTCAGCATTTCTATTTTCACACCCACGTATGTTTTATAGTTTTTATATATTTTTCCGTTCTGTTTTTGTGTTTTGGTATCTTAGTTTAATTTCTTCTTTTAGATCTCTTCAATTCAACGCTGTTTTATCAAGACTTTTTCGTGATTTTCATTTTGTAACAAATCTGGTTTTTGAAATTTTATTTTGTGAGCCTTTGGAACAAAAATATTTATAGAATCCTCTGTTATGCCAAAATGTAATTAAGTACATGCTATTGCACATTTACTTATCCTATACCACGCTGAGGAAAGTCACAATGTACAATGTTTTGACTTAAGGTTAATAAATAGTTTATTATAAATGGATTTCTTAATAGGCGAAATCTTAGTTGGGATTCTTGCAGTACTGCCCCGTGTAATTTTGGGTATGGTGTGAAATTTGTGTAATGACCTGTGTAATTGTGATGGCTCTAAATGTGTGCGTACTTGTAAATTGGGGTAGGAATAGTAAGGAGGCGGCCGTGACCCTAAGTTAAGAACCATCCCAGCATTTCCCTGGAGCAGGAGTGGGTAAACAATGAAAAATCACTTCCAGGATAACTGATCTGGGAATCGAACCCTCGTCTTCTCACGAGGCTGAGTGTATCCTCACACTAGAATAAACATTTCTTGGCAACGCCGTTAATCGAACCAGGACGTCTGAGGTGACAGCTAAGAATGGTAGCCGCTACACCACGAAGTGATCTGCGATATCGTAAGAAACAGAAATGATTACATTTAATTTGGCAATAGCCAAGAACATAAACACTGTTTATAAACATTGCAGAATGAACATTCACGGCAATATCACAAATATTGAACCTAATTCTCTAAAATATTACGCAATCTACGAAGAATTCCAGGTAATTTTACAATAATTATGACCATTTTCTGGCCTCTTACAATTAAGCGTATTAGTGAATGAAGAATCCTGAGAGTTTCAAAATATTTATTAAATATCACAGTAATTAAAGATATTGATAGGCGGATGACAAACCAAATAGTTGTGTATGTTTAAATATCACAATTTGACATTTTACGACGTCCGGATCTTCTGAATCATGTTAAGGGGGCTGATACAACTGGAATGCATGCATTTTGTAAATTACTCTATATCTATGGAACCATAACAGGGATTAGAATCAAACTTTGTACACTTATAGTACAAATGCTGGGCTTTCATTTGATGTATAAAGTTTTAAAATTCAGTATGTACAAGTGTAATAAAATTTGCATTATAAAAATAAAAATAAAATAAAAATAAATATTAAAAACATATTTTTGAATTTTACAAAAAACATCATTTCTTGGAAACTATCAATGTGATTGGCATAAACAATTTTTCCCTTAAAGACAACACTAAATTACCCAGGATAGACCTTTATGAACTTAGTGGAAGAATAAGTTACCCTTTTATAGGTATTTCATTTGAATATTGAAAAAAAATAAGAATTTCACATGGTGTTTTAGATGCACTGAGCATATTTCTCAACGGAATTCAATAATTGAGGTTCATCCTCTATAACTTGGTTCCAACAAGGAGAATTCCAAATATCATGCAATGTGGACCATTAGTTCTTGATTTATTGTGTTTTTGTGTGAAAAAAATAAACTTTTAGGAAAATGGCTCTAAACATTATATATACATTTCCACGTACACATAACACCCAGATGACAGTTCAGTACATGCATGGATTTAAATCATAATATCTCGATCAAAATGGGAAATATCGCTATAAAACTTCAGATTTAGATAAAGAAATGGTTAATCTTTCATTCGAGAACAAAAACAAAAAATGAAAAAAAAAACTCATACTTCCAGGTGTATCAGCCCCCTTAAAAACTGAGCGTGTACACTATGATTTGCAGGGGTGGAGTCGCTAAGTGGCACCCATCAAACAATTCAAACGACGTGTATGCTTTGATTTGGAGGGGTGGAGTTGTTAAATGGTACCCAACAAATAATTCAAACTACGTGTATTGTGCCCGTTAGAGGAGGTTGTCTGGTCACCACCAACCGTATGTGGCCTCCCAGATGACCTCCTCCCCAAGACACATTGCCGGAGAGGATCGGAATGCATTCCTTTTGGGACTAGCCGGCACAAGACTCTGCATCCCTAAAGGATCAGGTTCCCATCATGGTGATTGTAAGAGACACCCAAAGAAGTGCACCCCCAAAAGTTCAAGCTACCATATAATTACATCCAGGCTTACGAAAGATTCGTGGAATGGTTTATTGAGAATACCAAACCCCTATCCTACAGTCGAAGGGTTTGGAAAACAGCTAATCCTAAAAGAGCTAAAAAAACAAGACAAGCAACCCCTAAATTTCTAATGGAAGGACACTCTCGACAGGTCCTAAATACAGTAAACAACAAAGCAAAGCTTGGGAAGTGGTACAAAAACTAACACATTTAAGATAGAAGAGCATATGATGTTTCTGGTAAGAAGGGATCATGTACGAAAAACATATCAAAACATGACAGAAAAACAACTAAGTGAAACTGGTACCTGCCCGAATTTACATTTAATATTACCTAATGTGAACTAACCCTGCATTAACTACTCTACGGCGATGAACACCGTGACAACAAACTAGGCAAAAATCTATTGATAATCAGTCATCTTGTACAACACAAATTTTACAAAAGATATGCAATAACAAAGTCTATAAAAGTAATTGAAAAAGTAGGGTAACAAGTTGGGATAACATACAAGGAAATAAATATAACACACACAACATAATTCTTACTATCCTGCCTGCAGCAGAATGAATGACTATTTGTCATCACTCGTCATCTATTAATATGCAAAGAAATGAGAAATGTACTGCTCAACAGCAGTATTCTCCAAATGAGGTCGCGGCACTGACTTCTGAACTCTTGGTTCGCCTGCGATCTCCGTCGAAAGTCTAACAATGTCATCTGCTAGGCATTCCCGTGGGAATGAATCCCCCAAGCTCAATGCATCGGTCCGCTGAACTAAACGAGATCAACATCTTAAACTGTGATTAAGGATTAACGGTATTATTAACGTCGTTGACTTAGTAATAATGACATTCATGATTTAATTCAGTAATTTAATGATGTAGATTTTTGAGTCCATTATTTAGATGGTTGACCTGTGATGCAAGGCAACTGGTGTTACCAACCCGTGATATCCACAACAAAGTACACGTGACACTGCACGCCAACAACAACACGACGGAGCTCTTTAGAGACACCGTTACCATACCACCTCTGTCAGCCTTGTTCCAAAACATAGGTCTGCCAGCCTACACAAATCAAAAACGGTAACCAACCGAACATCGTGTCTCAACACGGAAAAACATACACCTTAAAGTGAGAATAAATAGCCTTCTAAAATATGTCAGGTCCATTAAATGATTACTCAGATCATAACAATACATGACAGTATCAAACTATACTCACTCACAACATCTGCGAGAATCTCAAAATGAATACGGTACTTTTTAAGCACTCTGTACTGAAACATTCCTTAAATATTCAATACTTGATCAGGTTACAGCTCGAGCGTACACATGACTTCGCTCGTTAAGAAACATCCATTGGAAAATGCATACAGGAAGGTGTGTCGATTGTCATTGTCTCACCTTGAGATCGTAGGTTACTTGGGAATTATTACAGGTCGCGACCTTGGTGAACATCTGTCAACTGCTACCAGGCGCGCTGTTATTAAAACCGCTACACTGTGTGTGGATTTGCTCAAAACAAAAGTCTATCGCAGTCTCAATTTCATTACTGGGTTCACAAAATAATGTCCAAGAGTGACCCTTGTACATACTTTAAATAATTCTGTCACACTGTTTAAGAGTATTATGAAGTTCTAGACAATGAACAAGTAGTAATAATGATGTGCTTGCCTTGGCAAACCAAAGAGACTTAAAGTAAAGATATGTCTCTCTGTTGATTGTCTTTGGATGTAGTAACACCACTGCTGGTTACAAGAAGATGCTTTCGTGCTCACTGGGCACGTAAAATTGACTTTACTGTATAAGACTGTTTCCAACACCTAATCCTCTGGTGTGACTTAAAAAACGATACGGTTTACCGTGTAATTGGGAATATGAGAATGTTATTACATTGCTCAACTCATTTACACAGAAATTGATTCAACTCGAATCTAGTGGCTTCCAGCCCACTATAAGAAAAATGTATTTACAATAAACCGAGTAGTGCGAGCAACTTCTCAACACTCAACGATACGCCCATGCCAGTGGCGTTCTAAGAATTACAAAAATGGGACCTTGAAAAATATTACAAAACATTCAGCTGTAGCTGAGTAAAAGATATTTTTCCAGTCTAATATGACAAATCCATGTTCCGTGATGAGGAACTTTCAATCATGATCAATATTGCACCTTGTGTAACCACACAAAATTGGTGACTAACTCAACTCTTAGAAACGGATCGTGTAGAAGCTTATCGAAAGTAGGAAAAACACCAAAGACGGTGACTAAGAAGAGAAAAATCCTACCTGATGACTGATATCGGAGTTACGGTTGTTAATGACTAATCCACCCATGGCCATTCACCGTACAAAATAGAAGTTAGATCATGACTCACAGCTTAGCGACGATCACCTCACTCAAAAGAGAAGGATTGAGGGGTACTTCCTTTCTCAGTGATTTCCAGGGATATCTTCGCTGCTTCTCAAAGAGCATGGTTATCCACTCTGTTTCTTCCATGGCTGTAAAGAAGCTCAGATGTTCGGCGTTCTCTCCAATCCAATGGCTTAAGCCATTATCATCCTCATGGTCAGGTTGAGGTAGTTATACCACTGCACTTGGCGTAGTTCTGACATCTTGTAGAAGTTGAAAAATTCACAGCTTTGAGCGTACTTTGGTAAATCTCACTGCCTCTACACTGATGTTTGCAGATAATATTCTATAAAGGCCTTATCTGCTTTTCACAGAATTTAGAGACATTTGCACATGTCTGCTCACAGAATTTATCACAATGAGTGAAAATTGCAAATCTGCCTAAATCGGCGTAATCTTTCTGTTGAAATATACTGTTAATGCACGTTTTATACCTTTTGCTTAGCACTATGGTCGGCCATGCGGCGTAGAAATAAGACCATATGCTCGATCACCAAAAATACGAAAATATTATTTCCTTCAAAAATATCAGTTTTTGTTGCTTCACTTGCAACACACAATTCACAAGCAAACTTTGTGCCGAAAATAATACTGGATGGCCTCGGATTGCACTCAGATTACACTGAAAACGACTTTTTCTAAACCCGGTCCACTTGGACCTTCAAAATGCACGACAATGTGGTTCGATCGCACCATGGGGGTGTGTTTCCTCACGGAAGCAAACGCTCAGGCTTCGACACTTCCTAAGTCGTTGAGCAACTAATTACATTTCGTTCGCATCCCTGCGATGGCATACCTTTGTCTTTAAATACCAAAAAGTAAATATTAGCCCATAAAAATTTGGCAAATTACGCCGTATGACTGGAAATTATATATTCAAGTTTCACATTAAAGAAAAACATTCTTTAATCAAGTGGAAATAATATGTGGAGCATTTCAACCAAGTCAAAAATGCATATGAATTGGAGACATGCTTCTAGGATGCGTTCAGAACTCTCTGATGTAATAATTCCTTGACTCTCATCAAAGTTATCACCAGCATGAGCAATTCGGGCTCAGTATGCTATATTTCGCATGGTGCAGTCGCTAAATCACACCCATGAAACAATTCAAACCACGTGTATGCTATGATTTGCAGGGATGAATTCGCTAAATGGCACCCATCAAACACTTTAAACCACGTGTATGCTATCTTTCGCAGCGGTGGAGTTGCTAAATTGCTCCCATCAAACACCTTAAACCACGTGTATACTATGATTTGCAGGGATGAATTCGCTAAATGGCACCCATCAAACACTTTAAACCACGTGTATGCTATCTTTCGCAGCGGTGGAGTTGCTAAATTGCTCCCACCAAACAATTCAAACCACGTGTATACTATGATTTGCAGGGATGAATTCGCTAAATGACACCCATCAAACACTTTAAACCACGTGTATGCTATCTTTCGCAGCGGTGGAGTTGCTAAATTGCTCCCATCAAACAATTCAAAACAAGTGTATACTATGATTTGCCGGGGTGCAGTTGTTAAATCACATTCATCACACAACTCAAACCATGTGTATGGTATCTTTCGCAGCGGAGGAGTCGCTAAATGGCACCCATCAAACAATTCAAACCACGTGTATGCTATCTTTCGCAGCGGTGGAGTTACTAAATCGCTCCCAGCAAACAATTCAAACCACGTGTATGCCATCTTTGGCCGCGGTGGAGTTGCTAAATCACACCCATCAAAAAAATAAACCACGAAGTACCGGAGATTGATAGGATCGATGGTAAGAATATCGCTGGTAAATGATTTAGGAAAGATATTTCACATAAATCGCTAAATACATAATTATAAATAAGAATTTACAGAATAATGATTCGAAATTAATATTTATATATATCCAAAAAAACATAGATTCGACCCTCGTTTTTCTGTTGGCTCATATATCAATTCCAACCAGGTTCACGATAAACAGCAGTCTTCTGTCTTTCTTAAGATAGAACGTGAAGGAAATGGCGGGAGCCCGGGACCGCTGAGCTGCGTTGCCGAATTTAGAATCTGCTTATTCAAGTAACACCCAGCGCTATGTTGCAGGATACATATTATTAGCAAATGAGTAATACAGTTTGATCTTTTTATCAACACCCACTGCAATCAAATAAAAAGTAAATTAGTGTACAAACACTTAATTAACAAATAGGCAACAGCAAACAGAGCTAAAACAAACAAATAAATATTGTTAGTTGCTTGGCAAGGATTTGACAGTTCCCATCTTTCTTCAATGCTCGTGTCCGGTGTTGCCATGTTTAATTATTTCACTGAAGATTTCCTCTCTGATTATGTCTACTTTTCTATTTAGAAAATCAAAAACACAGATAATATCTCTACGGTATAAACTGTTTATTAAAAAAGTTTTTTCTTCTTCTTCCTGAATGTTACGATTTGTCATTCCTAACGACGTGTGCAATTATAGTGAGGTAGTTAAAATTAAGTAGAGAGAAACATCATAGTTAAGTTCGGTGCCGAACCGTGTAGTGGCCATTCATGGCTGAGAGACGGTAAGAGTCATTAATTCTAGATTGATAAGGGGCATCGTGGCGCATTGGTGAAGCCCTTAGCCTCACACCAAGGTTGACCGGGTTCAATTCCCGGTCAATACATGTGAGATTTTTGAAGTGAAATGCCATGCCATTCTGTTTTCAAGTTATTAAGTCGTATTGAGGGGCTCATGCAACACAATCCATTTCGCCCCCAGCACATACGTATATACCGAAAAAACGGTAGCAACATTGTTTTGTTTAACGCGACTATACTAATTTCATCCGGAATCGAGTGACAAGGTCGGTGATGTGTTGTTTTTTTTCGCAAATCCGAGGAGTACATTTTGATATATTAAAGATTTACATATGTGTCGACATTAGACCGAAAGCGATGTGCCAGCCACTGGAATGTGGAGTGCATGATTCTCTTGCGTGACCTGCTCCTTGTTGACAAACTCACAACTTCTTCTTCTTCTAGCCTTTGTCTCACAGAGCAGGGACGGCTCTTCTGCACAATTGCCTCTATCTTGCACGGTCTGCAACGCCCTTCTTCTCAACATTGGCTGCTATCATGTCCTCCTTGATTTTGTCAAGTCAACGCTTCTTGGGCAGTCCTTGTTGTCGCTTGCCTACTACATCTAGTGGTAGTGCTATATTTGCCACTGTGTCCTCGCAACTCCGTAGTACATGTCCAAACAACCGCAAGCGAGCTTCCAACACATTGTCAGGGTTCGGTGCGACACCTAGTGTGAAAAATCATAATGGAAGCCTGGAGGCGATCAGATGACGGAAAAACAATCTCTCGCTATTGCTGAAGTACAATCATTGGCAAAAATAATGGCGTTCTGTTCGGAACAATGTAAACGTGAACTTCCGCATCACAATACTTCAACGTGGACTGTTCTTCACGTTGGTGTCGTCACGTGCTCATGTCTGGAATTCCATTATATCAGACCGGTGGTGTCAACTGTGAAGCGAGAGGGTGACAGAGTGCAATCATCTAAAACAAACAAACGCCCGGCTTGTACATGGTAATTGGGGGCATGATCCAATCTTGTTAGGCCAATGGACCAGCACAGCATCCTCATCTCCATGGAGAGCAACACTTGTTCACATCTGTTGGTTACAGGCCAACACTCGGTTCCATACAATTCTACAGGTCTGATCACAGTGTGGTATACTTTTGGTTTCAGTTGTACAGGAATTTTGACTTACTTGACTTAATTCCTGCTGCTCCTCTCGGGGCATAGGGATTTCGTAAAACGCTTCCTTTGAGTCCTGTTGTTGGCCAACGTCTTCACCTCACTCCATGTCCTTCCCATTACCAGGCATTCTTCCTCGATCGCCCTATTCCAGGTCTTCATCGGACAACTTCGTTTTCGGGACCCTTGTGGGTTCCAATCGAAGACAGTCTTCTGAATGGCTCCAGCAGGCTACCTTAGGGTGTGACCTATCATTTATTTGTATATGCATTTTCTGCTGGTCGGTTTCCTCTGATAGAGCTTCATTTGATTATATGACATCTGGCCATCTTCGATTGATGATACGTCTCAAGCAATGATTCAGGAAGATTTGCAGTTGGTCGTACAGGAATCTTACGATCACATAAAACTCCAGTCACCATTGATCCAATCAGTATTTGGTCGCATTCGTACTTCTCTCAATGTGTCTCCATCTGATGATATGTATGAGCCCAAATATCGGAATTCAGTAATCTTGTTGAGTTTTTTCCAACAATAGATGAAGAGCCAGCGGTTTGCTCTCCACACTCAATGTATTCAGTTTTGGAAATGTTTAATTTCAGTCCATATGCATCAAGGTGGTCATTCCAAATCTGTGTTTGCTGCTCTAGGCCTTGGCGAGTCGCGCTTGCCAACACGACATTATCTGCGTACAAAAGATTCCAGGGATATTGACATACTCATATACCGAATTTATTCCATTCTGATGGATACCCTGGCTCTTAAGAATTAACATTAGATGAGACGTTTGCTATGAACTAATTGGGGGAGTTTTACTGCATTTCTAAATGTAATATGTATATTAAGTCACTGTCGCAGGTCTGCAGGTACTTAACAATTCCGCACTTATTATTTATCCTCTTCATTGAGGTGTTTTCAGATATTTCTGCTAGGATTCAGGGCGAGGTGGAGAGGGAGAAAGCCACACGTACACAAGACACTGGATCTTGAAAGGTGAACGGACTATTAAAGAATTCTGAACAAACTTCAAATGTAGAGGAACGGGTACTTTTGAAAAAAGAAATAAGAAAAACCTCAGGTGAAATATTGGTAGAGAGGAAACAATAGGTAGAGAGCTGTGGATCACTCAGGATACACTAGAATTATTGGACGAAACGAGGAAGCACAAGAATGCAGATGATAAAAACAACGTTATTTGTTTTACGTCCCTTTTAACTACTGCGGTTTTTAGAGACACCGGGTGGCCAGAATTTTTTCCCGAAAGAGATCATTAACGTGCCAGTAATTCTACTGGAACGGCTCCCTCGCATTTGGGCACCCTCTAATGCCAGCTGACTGCGCCATGATGCGATCCTCAAAACTTTGGGCGATTGCAGGAGATGAAATGGAAGGGCAGAATACAGATGTCTGAAAAATCACGTAAACAAGAGCAGGAAGCAAACGAAGAATATTGTAAAAAGAAATGTATCACTATAGAAAATTGTCTAAAGATTGGAGGAGTATTTACAGCTGACTGAACGGAGTACTTGTGGGGAAAGGAAGACTAAGTTCTGTAATATTAAGGCGTCAGATGGAAAACCTGTAACAAGAAGAGAAGAAATCCAGAGAGACACAAATCCTACAAAGGGCATTTGTATGAAGGTATTTAATAGAGAATCATGTGATGGAAAGCGAGGAGGAAATGGAAGACGATAAGAAAGTATATTTAATATTCTGTATTTGATAGAGCACTAGGGTTTATGGGACAGGTGAAGTACCCTCTGATTTTTAGATGAACGTTGTAATCCCTATACCAAAGAATACAGGAGTTGACATATGGTAAGATTGTCGCACAATCAGCTTAATGAATCAAGCTTCAAGGATCCTAACTGGAATGACTTACAAGAGCATCGAAAGACAGATAGAAACGGAGTTGGGTGAGAACAAGGGATGCTGTACTCAAGTAACAGGCTGATCCTGGAAGGCAGATTACAGAAAAATAAAAGATCGCCCGTAGTATTTGTAAACATCGAATGCGCTTTTGATAACGTTGATCAGAGTAAGTTGTTTGACATATTGAAACAGATTGGAATCATGTACGGGGATGAGAGGCTGATCAGCAATCTATACTAAAGGCAAGGCTACAACGTATCACCCCTAGTTTTTAATGTATTCATTGAAAAAGCAATATAGAGATAATTAGAGTGAAATTTCAAGTAGGACTAAATATTCATGGAGAAATAATCTCAAATCTGAGATTTGCTATCGACGTTGTCATCATATCCGATTCACCAGAAGTTTTGAATGGCAGGGACTTCGCAGTAAGAACGTAAATCATGATTATAATCAATAAATATAACCAAACTTATGGAATGAAGACTAAGGAAATCAGAAACCCATATTGATGTCCAATTGGAAAGTGAAAAGCTAAATTAAGAAGGAGCAAAATAACCAGTGATGAACGAAGCAAAGAGGAGGCAAGGAAGGCATTTCTGTCGTATAAAATAGTGTTAACACCAAATATAGATTTAAGTAAAGGAATGTCACTTGGGATTTTTTTTCTGAGGCACTGCACGCTAAGGAAGTAAAACTTAGACCCTTTAAGCAGGATATAAGCGGAAAATATAAGATCCTGAAATGCGCTGTTCCGGGAGACTGTTGAGGATGAAATGGGAAGTAGAACATCACATTGAAAGGTATTTAAATGTGAAGGCGAGAGGAGATATTTCTGGCGTATACGAATTAAGACATGAGATGAGTTGGCGGGACACATTTTAAGACACCCAGGAATACCCAACTCAGTTAAGGAAGGAAGTATCGAGATTAAAAACTATAGGGACAGTCGAAGGTTAGAATATGTTTAAACGATTGCCACGGTAGGAGGATGAAGAAATGAAACGATTGATGCAAGACATAAAGTTACGGAGGACGGTATCAATCCAGTCAAAAAATTGAAGACTCCAACAACAACAACTACAAATCAAAAGTGTGAACTTGCCACAATGAATTAGAATGTGATTATTTAATGTTCTCTCTTAGCAAATGAAGCTTCACAATTGCTACAGAAACATGGTTTCTAGACTCGAGAGATTCGATCGTATGTCCTCAAACATCTCCTTAGGTCGGAGTTGCTTTCGCATATACAGTGAGATTATTTGATTGAAGCGGGGCCAGAGGCAAACTACCAGGCACACGAATGCCTTTCGCCAGACAACCGAGTTTAAGTCGCAGATTGTGCGCAGGTAAAAACCATAACATGGTTCATAAATTAATGGTAAATTTACCAACAACTGGAAAAAACAATTACAGTAGTTGTCTCCTGCCACTGGGCCTCTTGGACCTAAGGTTTGAACCTGAGTAATTCCGTACAGAAATATGACACGCTGGCTTGTTTTCGCAAAGATGGTATATTGGCTTTCACGGCCGGTGAATTAAAACTGAGCAGTTCTTCCAGGTTTGAGCTGTCTTGTGTGCGATTTCACCTAGGACACCAAGCTGGCTCATCGGCGGGCTCCTGGTGTCCCCGCCCGGACATGGCACAAACCTAGAAGAATAGCTGAGTTTTAATTCACCGGCCGTGAAAGCCAATATACCATGTTTTTGGAAGCTTTCATAGGGAGGTTAAGGCTGCTTGAGCTTTTGGTTCTCACAGAAAAGTAGTGCAGTTGCACTCTATATAAAGGGAGGTAGCGCGCAGTTTGCTACTCCTGTGGGGGTCCGGCCAGGGACACCACAGCACCGCCGATGAGCCAGCTTGGTGGCCTAGCCGAAACCCCTCACAAGACACGGCACAAACCTAGAAGAATTGCTGAGTTGTTTTCGCATGGATTTTCTTGCTGACCATAATAATCGAGCAGTAATGTTCTCTAATATCCCTTCTGTCCATACGTGACGTCTCTGTTCAATATTTTTATTTAAAACTGATGCCGTAGACCTGAACTTCGTCACAACATTCCAAACTGCAGTCTTCGAAGGCACCTTATCACCAGAAATTCCTGTTGAAATGCTCTGCGAGTAACAGGAGCAGACTCGCTCTTAATAAAAGTACAGCAAATAAAAATTCTTTTTGTGTGGTGAACCTTGGAGCCATACTTGTGTGCGGATAAAAACTAACCATTCCCAACTGTTCGTAGCTGTTGCAGCAAGCACATCCACTGGTCTGTATCTGTCGTGGCCTGTACTTAAAAGATTGGCTTGCCACTCCAGGCAGCCAGAATAATTGGGTGGGTTCAGACGATATGCACAAAATATAGATAAGGCATAGATTCCCAGCTTAAGAATGACAATAGCCAACATTCCTCAACACTTGAATTTAAAATCTTTAGAAAGTGTCTGCGTTACATTATGTATCTACTCCTGTACCACCCAACGTGTTTACTGTAATTATTCAAATCACGGACCTTAGGCTGTACAAATCAATTTCCCGTACTCTAGTGGAACTGGAGAGCAATATACGGCAGCAGATATCCCTCACATCAAAAGGGAATTACAACGTGTAAACCCTAAATTACATAATACAACGCCTGTCTGTCAGCTGAAAAAGAACATTTTCAGGATCTCCTACGAAAAGGTAAGTTCTTTAATCATGATTTGCTGGGTGAAATTACCATTATGTACTATGTTACTGGTGTTACCTGGGCGCAATTTCCGCCCCGTATTCGGTTGGCTGGCGGAAGGCATTCGCCCCTGGTAGCTGGCCGAATGCCGAACTTCAGCAGAAGAATCTCCCTATACATTAATATCGCTTCTTGCCACCATAAGTTATGTCAGAAAATGTTCACATTTAGAATAATACGACTTTGCGTTTACTATAGTGCGTCTCTGCCTTAAAAGACAGTAGGCATTAAATGGAGCGCGCTGATGCCAGATCTGCTGCATATACAAATTCTGCAAGACCGGGCACATGATGTACCATAACTCGTATACAGGCGTGCTTTTAGGCAAAACCCGGGAAATTTCAAAAAATATTTCTTTGTTGTATATAACTGCACCTCATGTCTTGAAGCGAACAACGGTACAATATGTAGATATGATACACCGAAACTCAGAGCGCGATTTTAATGCACTCATTATAACAATTTCCAATTATTCATGAATATAATAATTTTGTGTGGTCAAGTGGTGGTATGCAGCCGAAATTAAATTATTCATGTGTTGAATGATACGTTGTTCAATTTTATATAGTTCTTCACTTGCACCCATACCATTTCAATGAGGTTAAGTTCACTGTGGTATGGTGGCAAGCGAGGAACATTTCTCTGCTCTGATAGCCTACATTGGATATTATTAGGACAAATCCTTCGGGAACATTGGGCAACAATTTCTCAGCGAACCACTTTTCATACACTTCACCCGTCATTTCGTCGTGGGTATTTGCCGTGTTCTTTTGGCACAGAAACGTTAATTCTGCACCATTAACGAGCCTTTGTTCATTCCCGAGACGAACAAACGCAAACTACGGAAACCACTTCGAGGATGGCTGAGGTAGGAATCGAACCCACCTCTTCTCAGTTTAGTCTCATGAAGTTGAGTACACTCCGTTCCAGCCCTCAGATCAGAATTAAATTTCTTGGCAGAACCGGAATTCAAACCTGGGCCTCCACGGTGACAGCCAAGAATCTAGCCACTACGCAACGAGGCGGACAATTTATCAAGAACACAACCTCCTTTTCATTTCACAGTTTAATTTCACCAACCCTCCAAAAAAACACAGTCGGGGATATACGCGTCACCTGAGTAATAAACAAACGTGTGCTGCGTCAGCGCTGTGCTGGAAAACTACGCGAAGTGCGATAACATATGAATGCTATCTGATATCGAGATCGAGTTTGTTTTTAAAACTATGTAAGACATTAGTTAACATTTCTTCTCACCTATTCACCAACGTAAAGTTAACAGCAAACAATTTTCTCGCTACGTAACTTTCCTGCGAAACCGTCCCAGATTTTTCAAGTAACATTTAAGAAAAAAAAAAAAAATCATAACTTTCTTCTTATGAAAATAATTACTGCCCTCAGAAATAGGGCATCCTCTACCAACATCAGGCAATCTATAAATAAATTATTGATCTGTTGTTATCATTAGTTCATTATCTATGGCGTGATAAGTTTTATATCTGCAAATATATAGAATCGCGCTAAAATATCGAAATTGTGAAAATTGGGCCATGTGTTAATTATTTATGGCATTTATTATTACATTATAAAGAGCGGAAAATTCTCTATAAGACGACGCAAACATTTTCTTAAATTTGCCACTTTCAATTATTCGGAAATGGCAACATCGCCGCGGGTAGAAGAGGACGAAGCGAATTGCAGGACATAGGAGTGCGAGTGAGAGGCAAATACTACATTTAATTCCATACTGTCTTTTAAGGTAGAGACGCAATATACATAAGAATGGTTTCTCGCCTCTGACTTTTGGGAAGAGTCTCTCTGAATTAGCATCCTCCTCTTCAAAGATACACTTTGGGAGAACTCAGGTTCACTTATGCAACATGAATGAAGCTTCTCCCCGCTATGGATTTACAAGAAGGTCTTTAAATGCCCTCTCCGTATAAGTTTGGGTTCATTGCGGTTCATAAATGAAGCCTTTCACCGCTATGGATTTGCATGTGTCTGTTCAAACTTCCTCTCAAAGTAAACTTGGATTCACATACGCTACAAGAAAATGGTTTCTCGCCGCTATGGAAGAGCATGTGTTTCTTCAAACTTTCTCTCTGGGTAAACTTGGAAAAACATATGCTGCATGAAAAGGGCTTCTCGCCACTATGGACGACCATGTGTCTCTTCAAATGTGCGCTCTGGGTAAACTTGGATACACATACGCTGCATGAAAAGGGCTTCTCGCCGCCATGGACGAGCATGTGTAATTTCAAATGTCCTCTCGTCGTACACTTGTATTCACATACACTACAAGAAATTGGCTTCTCGCCGCTATGGAGGAGCATGTGTGTCTTCAAATTTGCTCTGTGGGTAACCCTCTTTCCACATACGCTGCATGAGAACGGCTTCTCGCCGCTATGGAAAAGCATGTGCGACTTCAATCCACATTTTGTTGTACACTTGTATTCACATACGCTACAAGAAAATGGCTTCTCGCCGCTATGGACGACCATGTGTCTCTTCAAATGTGCGCTCTGGGTAAACTTGGATACACATACGCTGCATGAAAAGGGCTTCTCGCCGCCATGGACGAGCATGTGTATTTTCAAATGTCCTCTTGTCGTACACTTGTATTCACATACACTACAAGAAATTGGCTTCTCGCCGCTATGGATGAACGTGTGTCTCTTCAAAGCTCCTCTCGTCATACACTTGTATTCACATACGCTACAAGAAAATGCCTTCTCGCCGCTATGGACGAGCATGTGTTTCTTCAAACTTACTCTATGGGTAAACTTCAATTCACATACGCTGCATGAGAACGGCACCTCCCTCTTATGGATAAGCATGTGTTTCTTCAAACTTGCTCTTCGGGTAAACTTGGATTCACATTCGTTACATTCGTTACTGGTATGAATAGCAGTTGTTGACTTTAATTTTTGTTTGGTAGTACATACTCCACTAGATGCACTGTTAGCATATTTTCTTACAGCATGATCCAATATGTCTGGATATATCAGCCTGAAATAATTAGTAGAACAGTTAAAAGAGCGGTTTATTACCACGGAGAAATAATAATAGAATTTTAGAGATTTAATAAGTAACAAATAGTTCCTTGAAGAACTATACAGCCTATTTTCATATATCCTACTCATTTTAATTGCCTCTATCAACATACAAAATTTCAGTTTGATTGCTATGTTAGATTCGTAGATACTGAGAACCGACTAAATATTGCAGATGGTAGCCAGGTTGGATTTTTATTTATGTACTATTACATGAAGATTATTGTGTACGTGTGGTTTTCAGACTTCAATCGCATGATTAGGACACAAGAAGTAAAAACGAGATCTTAAAATTTCGCACAGCTGCCATCTTGTGGTTATGAAAACAATTGAAATAAATTACATACCAGTGGATTAACATTTGAATAAGCATTAAGGTGCAATGTTTCACTGCACTCTGATGGTTAAATCGCGAGAAACGTCCATTTAGATATTTATAATTCGCGTCGCCGCCATGTTGGATTAGTGCTCACCAGGTTACTGAAAGTCATATAGATGAACTTATATTCAGAGCCTCTATGAACATTAAAAAAATAGTTTGATTGCTGGAAAAGATTCTTAGATATTGAGAACCGTCAAAATATTACGGATGCTCGCCATTTTGGATTGTGATATGTATAGGTCATAGAGTTACTTACCATTAAAGGAAAATTATTGCGTAGCTTCATTATTCAAACTTTCACTTCGATCGCATGATTACGACACAAGAATAAAAATTTAATTTTAAAATTTCGCACAGCCGCCATCTTCAGTTTATGTAAACAATTGAACTAAATTAGATGCCAGTGAATGACAATATGTATAATCATTTACTCTACCACATTTCAATGCGCTCATATGATTAAATCACGAGAAAAATGTATTAGAATGTGTCAACTTCACTTGGCCGCCATGTTCGTTTCGTAGTGTACAGGTGTTTGAAAGTTACATAGATAAACGCGTAGCAGTGCTCTTTATCACCGTACAAAATTTGAGGTTGATATCTTAAATAGTTTCGGAGATATTGAATGCCTGTGAAATATTTCGCACAGGCGCCATTTTGAGGTTATGTAAACAATTGAACTAAGTTAGATGTCGGTACATTACAATGTATATAAACATATAGTGTGCCATGTTTCATTGCATTTGGTTGGTTAAATCGCGAAAAACGTCCATTTAAAAGAAGCAACTTCGCTTGGCCACCATGTTGGTTTTTAGTTACCAGGTTTTCAAGGGTCACATAAGTTAATTTCTAGTAGCTCCTTTAATCAGCATACAAAATTCCAGGGTGATATCTGTAATAGTTTCGAAGATATTGAATGCTGATGAAATATTTCGCACAGCCGCCATGTTGGATTGGTGAGACGTAACAAAATTTGAAGGGCACGGTCGGGATCGCCCGGAATAGAGCTATGAACTTACCGAGTTTCATTGAAATCTCTCCAGCCGTTTAGATTTTATTAGGGGGGACATACACACGAATCACACACACACACACGCACACACACACGGACAAAAGGTGATCTCATAAGCCTATTTTGTCAAAATTGAAAATAGTCTAAAAATATGATTGGGACAACGTTTATTAATAAAATTTCCAGAAGAATTTTCTTCAAGAAGTACCGGACTGACCTCGTTGGATGAAATTTCACAGAGGCGGCTAATATGATGAGTGACAAGGATACAATATCGTTGTTGTTTTTGTTTGAGTAATCAGTCATTAGACGCTTTCAATGCAGCACTTCATGTCTCCTAAACTTGATGCTATCAATTCATTCCTCTGTACTATACTACCACACCCTACATCCAATGCAATGTACATTATTTCGCCTTAACGACGAGACGTCTTCCTACGGAAGATATGAACTACAGGCTGGAAGCTTCTATCCGTCATCTACCAGCCTTCGAAGCAGAATAAATTAGAAAAGAGGCATCTCAGGACATCAAACTAGTCAGGCCCGTAGATCAGAACCAGCTTGTAAGGCGATCACAAGGAACCCCATAAACAAAATACAGAAGACGAAGATGGGGCAAATCAACGAGTCATCAATTACAGAAGAGAACTAGAAATCACTAGAACTTCGCTACTCAATACTCCAAAATTCTATGGCCTACCTAAAATACACAAGGCCGGTGAGCCTCAGAGACCAATATATTGCGCCATAGCGTCCGCTACTCACGCTCTTGCTAAATATTTGAATCAAGTCCTACATCAATTATTTCCTCCACCACCCTCTCACGTCAAACATTCCCAACGCTTCGTAGATATCATAGCGAGTATAAACTTTAGTTACGGCGATCTACTGGCAAGCCGCAATGTGGAGTCCTTATTTGCGATGGTTTCTGTACCTGACTCCACACAGATAATCAGGAAAAAGCTTACAACGGCAGAAGGTTCAACGGACTTAGTTGAACACTGCGTTAACTCCGCATTCTTGGTCTTCAATTCGCAGATGTTTCAACATATGGAGGGAGCAGCCTTTGGATCCCCCTTCTCTCCAGTATTGGCCAACGCTTTAATGGCAAATTCGAGAAAGAAGCTGTAAAGGAAAGCCCATTGCAACTTGAGTGTTCGTTCAGACACGAAAACGAGATTTTTTGATATGCAAACATGGACGCAGCTCACTTCAGGACTTCCTAGACTTCATGTGCTCCTGGCATCTGAGCATCAACTAAACAATGGAAGTAGATGGAAATAATCCACTGGCTTAAGAAGACGTTCTGGTCTATAAACGAACAGACAACACGCTCGCACACAGGGTCTATAGGAAAGGCACTCCTACAGATCGGTACCTACATACATACTCAAGCCATCCACCGTCGCAGAGGGACATGGTAGCTAGGACACTCCTCCCCAGAGCCAACAGCATTTGCGATAAGGATAGCGTAAATGAAGAGAATGAACGATTTAGGAATACGCTCCTAGCTAATGGTTACAGTAAGAGACAGATAAAGAGGGTCATTCGAAATAAAGAACAAAGCCGAAAAACTGCTGAAAGAACGAAGATCGACCCCACCATAAATCCACATTCCAATATATAGGGGTTGACAAATAGAATCGTCACGTGGCTAAAGAAACACAACGTGACAACGGTTAAGCAACCACTGACCAAGCGAACACAAGAGTTAAAGGAGCCAAAATCAGGACACAGAAGTTTACAAAACGCCTTGTTCCTGAGGAAAGATAAACATAGAGTACGCAAAAAGTCGCATTTCCATTAGAATATCAGAGCACATTTGAGACAAAAAAAAAACTACTGATCGGAAATGGTTGAACATATTGACGTCACGAGACACGCCATAGAATTTGATAAGTCCGAAACTGATTCTAAAATTCCTAGATATCAAAACAGGATAATAAAAGAAACATTAGAGACCTTGAAGCATCCTAATAATTTCAATCGCAATGACCAATTCAGGTTTAGCAATACATAGAGAGTTCTCTAACCGCGTGACTGGCTAGGGCTCCGGCCAATCAGGGAGCAGCATGAGGTAAATACTTATCAAACAGTGCCTGACTGACATCCAACGGTTAAAACTCGGCAATCTTTCTAGGTTCATGCCATGTCTTGTATGTGGTTTCGCCCAGGAACACTAAGCTGGCTCATCAGCGGGCTCTCGTTAAACCACGCCCAGGAGTAGCAAACTGTGCACTACCTCCCTTCTTATGAAGCGCACGTGCACCTCTAACTGCGAGAGCTAAAAGCTTTTCATCTCCATATAAAGGCTTCCTAAAAGATTATATACATTGGCCTTCACGGCCCGGAATTAAAACTCAGCGATTTTTCTAGGTTTGTGCCCTGTCTTGTGTGGGGTTTCGGCCAGGAACACAAAGCTGGCTCATCAGCGGGCTCTTGGTGTTCCGTGCCCAGAACCCCACAGGGACCTCTCCCTTCTCCAACACTCCCCGGATGCTGTCGTCCTTAATGAGACCTTTCTTCTTCTTTCCCAACAGCTACACCTTACTCCGTACACTGCCTACCGTGCTGATCATCCACATTTCGCAGCACGAGGAGGTGTGGCTGTTGGACTCCATCGGTATGTTACCATCACTCAGCATCACTATAATTTCCCTCACCACTTCTCCGAGTATTTGATTTTAGAAGTCTTAGCCCCGTCCAAAACCTTTACCATACCGGCTCTTATCAACATCCCCATTATCTTGCCCCATTCCACTGCCCCACCCTGACCTCCCCCTTTCCGCTGCTTTACCCAAACCGATTAGCCCGCTTACCGAGCTACCATCACCTCACTTCTCTCTCATCCTAACCCTCTTATTTCCCTTCCTAACCATCATGCCCTTGATACTGAAACTGCTATTCTCACCGCTGATCGTCTCCATATCCCTCGTCGCTCGTTCCATCCTACCAAACCTACTATCCCACCAAAAGCCCTTCGTCTCCCCCACCTCGCTCATCGTTATTATCGCTTCTGTGTTCGCACGCGTGATCCCGATCATCTTCGCCAACATCGTCTCCACCTCCACCATGCAAAATCTTTCATCAAAGCCATTAAATGGTCCTATTGGAACAATGCCTGTACGAAACTCTCCCAAACTCCTAATCCTTCCCAATTTTAGCCCACCTTTCGTCGTCTCACCAAAATCCAACTCCCCGTCCCATCGACCACATCCGTACTCCCTCTGTCTTCCCGACCTCTTTGCCGCTCATTTTTATACCGTGTTCTCCCCCGGACCCTACCCTAAATTCATTCACCTCCTCAAGGAATCCCAAGCAGGTTTTCACGGCCATCGCTCAACACATGATCACCTCTTGTCTTCATGCATTTGTGAAACCTCGCCATACCGCCGCCCTTCTTTGCTTAGATGTAGAGATAGCCTGTGACAACGTTACCGATTACCATCCCGTCCTCATGTATAAACTCCGTCATCTATCTCCACCCCCTTCCCTTATTCGTCCTATTTACCAATTCCTCCACCATCCTATTGCATCTGCCCGCATTCGCAACGCCTCCTCTTACACCTTTTCCCTCAGAAATCACATCTTTCTCCCTTCCTATATCTCCTCTTTAACTACGATGTTCCCCATCCCCCACCTGTACCAATTCTCGCCCTAGCCCGTTCTGCCCTTCCCTTACCCGTCACAACCAATCCTATATTTTTACCCTGAAATCTTGGCTCCTCTCCTCCCACGTTACTGATAATGCCCGCAAGCCCCAACTTGTCGTCTTCTGCTCTAAATCCCGTATCTGTCGTCCTCGTAACGATGTTCCTATTCCTGAATTCACCACCGCCGTCTAGTTTGGCATTACCTTTCAGAATTACCTTCGCTGGCAACACCATCTCAACGCCCTATACCGCCGTGCCTATCATCGTCTACCTGTTCTCCATACTGTACCCGTAAAAATCGAGAAGTTACTTGCTGGAATCCCAAGCACAGCTGGATCTTGAAAATATTAAAGTTTCCGGCTAGTTAAACTATCAATATTGCACCAACAAGCTCTTCGGGATTATACACAGTAGGCTCGGTGTATTTTTGGAAATACACAGAAAGAAAGAATTCGCTTTTGCTGTTCATTACTTTATATCAGTCCATTTATTTACATTTCTTTCCCGCACACACCAACATCGAACTGTTACCTCCCGTTTGCCCCGTGCATTTGTTCATTTTTCTGTCAGTTTTTTACAGAAACGTATATTCCGTCGAACCAGCCTGACAGCGTCCCATCGCTGCTTTCCGAACATCCATTGCTTCAAGCCATGAAGACTTCTACACTAATCCGCAGGGCGTCGTCTTCTTCACCAACCAACTACTCCATGAAGACACCGCTCCAAGAAGAATTTTGTTTTTGTCAAGTTTATTCTTGTTTATGTATAACCTCTTTGCTTCTTCCCCTTACTCGCCCACTTCCCCCTATCCTCGCCCGCCTACTGCTCTCTTCTCCGCGCGCGCAGCCCGCTCGCTCGGTCACTTCACTTCTACACTTCGTCTCGACTTGTCTCCGTGCTGTGAGCAACCGCTCACCCTCTCAGTGCACTCAACTTCTCGTTGGACATGCCGTCTAGGCCAGTGTACTTTCTCTGCGTCTAGCAGCCTTCACTTGTACGTCGGAAGTCGACCCAGTCAGTTAGAGCTTAACTAAAGCTCGCCTCCTCAACTCGAGAGGCAAACTTTTAAATTCTACGCCATGTTAGAATTTTAGTATCAACCCTCAAAAGGAACATTGCCTTCGCCATGAAGCAAAGCTAAGTACTACTGCTACGTTCTTCAACTTATTTTAATTGATTTTAAATAGCTACATGCTTTTTAATGATCATTTTATAGGCAGTGTGAGATTTCTATATTTGGGGCAATAATCATCCTTCGCGGGATTTTCTATGTTGGGCTTTTGTCTATCTAAGCCAATCTTAACATGAAGCAGCATTTCTTATGCTTATTAAATGAGAGATTTCCTCTCAACGTGGGACACCATTAAATTACCCACTGTCTATAAAATTCTTAGCTCGTTCCACCGCTGGACTAACTTTTGCCCAATTCTTTAGTCATGATTGCTCTGGAACCTTCCAGAATCTACACTCTATCTACCAGTTATACTGTCATGTATTTTCCACTCACATATGGGAATACTTTTTCAAACTAAGGAATCTTCCTTATGAACTGCTAATCAATATCTAATTTTTCTTCCTCCGTTGGGATTTTTTCTGGTGCATTCAACTATAACTTACAAGTTTCTCAAGCAATAGATTCTCGCATATCTAGTGTAACTAGTTATTTTCCACCATTGCAATAACTTTCTTTGCTATCAACTTTTTGTGCTATTACAGTGAACTTTTCAACTATATCAACAGACTATAGTGAAAACAGTGCTTGTTCAACCTTTCATACGCGTCGCGCTCGTCCGTGAACAATAAATACGGCCATGAACACTCTTCCACAATCCCATTTGATCTTTCCCAAACCCTTTACTAACAAACAAAAATAATACAATTGTTACTTTAGGTCTTTTTTCAATGAGGTGTCACTCTCCATAAGTGCCCTCCCTAATTTGCTTCATGTGTAACGAATTAATGTCTGTAAAACTTCGTGTCTAGTACACGCCTTGAATTATATTGTTTCCCCCTTCTAATGAGGGAATTCAATTCTTTCAACTCATGAGTTATTTCTAGGTTTCACGAAAGGGAAACTTGCCCCATTTTTCTCGTGATCCCTACTTAAACATAGGAGTTCTAGAAACTTCCTTTCGATTTTTCTCTTAAGGTTTCACAATAAGTGACCTGCCCTATTTGTATAATCAGTAAAAGTAATTCAGTATCAATACAAGAAGTTATAGAAACTTCTATTTTATTCTTCCTGCTTTTTGTTGTTGTTACTTTCGAAGTTGTTACTCTTTCTAAGATATTTACCTAGAAATCCTTAAAGTACACACCTTGTACTTGATTTATTGTTTAACTTTAATTACGTCAATTATCTTTTAAATTTTTCATTTATTTATCTTCGTCATTTCAAAATCTTACGAAGATTTTAAAGCATATAAAAGGTTTGAAACCAAAAGAATTATTAATTATCTGGCGCAAGCTTTAGATGTTTTCGGAGGTCTGCAGCTCCAATTGTTTATAGAAATCAAAATTATATATTTGTTACAAAACTACTTCCTTTTACATTGTTAAATACATTAAATATTTGTTTTTCGCTTTATCATTTCTTAAACATAACGGTTAGGCAAGATCCTGTCTTCCCTAACTCTTCCCAGGTTCATGCCCTCTTTAATAAAAATAAATCTATTGATAGAATTTTCACCACTTGTTGCATTTGAGCAAGAACTCTCAGTTATAACTTATTTCAAACTCTCTTCCTATTTCTCCATCCTTTTTCTCCGGTCCGAAACCCTCTTCCTTTTTCTTCGTCATCTTCCCTTGGGGGTTAGGTTATTCCAAAGCTAATAATCTACCCAAGGCAACGATCGTGCTATGGATAAAACAAAAATGTACTACTTGTAGAGTGAGATAACTTACCTTACATCTCGGGGCTATGTAGGGGAAAAACGGGCTTCTTACCTTAATTAGGTTGCTCCATAACACCATCTATGCTTATAGTTTAAAATAAGTCACGCAAGTCAGAACTTATAAAACGAAATAAAGGTATTAACAAAAACCTAATATAAATAAAATAAAAAATTCCTAATATAAATTAATAACAAATACACTTACTCATACACACTCAAAAATGAAATCTCTGTGACTTCCTGAAAGCATTAGTTACATTTGCATTGGCCTGAGCTATGTAGTGGATTTACAAAAAGAATTAACAACAACCTATTAAAACTGCCAATGTTACAATCGTTTAAAATTTCTACGCGTGCAGGAACACGTAGCTGCATATCATGTCTGTCAAGACAAGCTCATTCAGATTTTCATTCATAATCGGGACACCTGCAAACTCGTTTCATTATAGGTCTGTGACATAACGGACCTCTATGCGCTGTCATGCTTCCGTTCATCGCTCCCGTGAACGAGCTCGTAACACACTTGACTAGTATTGCCAATGATAATACACGCCTGCCAACTGCCTTCTTCAAAGCGAAGTGTTACAGCTTTCCACACACATTATAAAAGCTTTTAATACACACTCATACTTACAATTTCCATTCACGTTACTGGCCTCGTAACGGAACTTCACATTCATTCACCCAATTATACACAATGTTATATACACGCCTACTCTACCGTTCTGCAATGCATTCAAAAACAATAAAATACACTGGGAATGTCAAATATTTACAACAAACTACCATAAAATGTTATGTTTAATTGTTTAATAACAATTAACTAAACTCACATTGTTTATATATACATATTCTATATACAATAGTATTTCTTATACTATTTCCATCTATAATTTTATTCTGGATAGAATTCTGTTCTTCCCTTTTATATCGGAGGCAATATACACGATACTGTATATAAGATACTATGCCTTGTCTATTCTTCAGTTACACAATTATTGTTACACTGCTATACCATTTAAGTCTGTAAAGGGTTTATCGTCATCTCCGGTCTCATATGATCAATCATCAAAGATAAGTTCATATTATTATTGGATAGTTCCAGGTTTAATATAGTTTAAATAAAAGGTTATAGAACAATGATTGATAACGTTTCCCAAACTTCGTTCCGCCTACTCCGCTTTTATCTCTCCCTCTAAATCGTGGATCTATACACATAGGAGTTCTCAATAACTCTACTAACACATAACAATGCTTTAATCTCCGCACAACAATACTACATTGCCATAATACGGCAGCACCTTCGTATTCCAACAAATATTTCCTCGCAGACTCCACTATCTTCTATATACGGCATTAATCTCCTCGTATATTCAATAAACAACTCTTATAACATGAATTCAATTGTTTCCAACAACTCTCCGGTAGTACTTGCATTAATTCCAACTAGCATTCATTTTAGCGTTGTTCCAACCAACTGCCTACATTATTAAGACCAATATCAGTTCTAATGACTTAACTTTCGTTCTCAAAACGAACATAGAAGTTGTTTGTGAAAGATCTCCGATGGTTTACTAAAACTTGTTACTCTGATATCAATTACATTTAATAGATATACATAAATTCGTTTCAAAATTACACGGTTTCAATATTACGTGCACACAATAACGTAGCATTACATTTGTGTAAAAATAACGACAAGTGTTATTTAAGTGTCCAATAAATATCAATCACGACTGGAATAGACTCTATCTAAATTTCATGCTGTCGGAGAAACAATCTTCTAAGAAGACATGGCTCAAATAATATTATATTTAATGAAAGGGCAAAGCTTTCCTTCAAATGAATGGGTATGTCAACTCCTGAATTAATCTCCATTCTATACAAAGGATGTTCATAAGTACATGACGAATATTACTTGCCAGATCGACGAAATGTTCATAGTAATCAGTGATATTTCACATATACCACACGTAGATTTCTTCTCCTGTACTAATATTCTTCTTACACTAAGACGACCAATTCATTTTACTCAAAGTGGATTTAATAGACATCTAAGACAAAACTGTGTGAAATCCTAACTCAAAAATCGAAAAACGTCGAATACTAACTTCTTAATTTTTTCCAAATTGGAAAATAAATTCTCTAACAAATAACCTTCAGTTCAGAAAGTGAATCGTTGATCTTTCTTGTATGGATGACTAAAGACAATCATCCTACACGATCTTGTAGAATGAACTTGTTAAATATCGAAGTGAAAATACATAAATGAAATTTGGGGAATTGTTGCTCAAAAATGCCTTCACAATACTGTAACTACATAATAATGTTGAGCAATTCTACCTTGTCTGAAGATTTCTGAAGCTCATATCAGGTATTCGGAAAATACCTAGATGTTTCTTCTTCCCTAGAATGAAATGTTGAAACCAAATCCGTCCACGCCAGTGGAAGAACAGCGACCTCGGATAAGGAAGGATTTCCTCTCCGGAATACACCCGTCTCCGCCGACTGCGGCTCTCGTACATGGATTCCAAGTTTTGAACAATTGCCGGGTCTAGTCCCTAGCATATTCTTTCTTCCTGATGATGACTCTTCATTCGCTGACTCCATTCGAATTTCCCACATTATTCTCGAGCAATATTGACGACAGAGATTCATAGTTAAAAATGAAATTCGTGAGTGTAGATCGAATCACAATCGTAGTTATTAATGTTCATGTAGTTGGTCAATGAATGATGATAATTGCTCGTAGTCGAAAGTATATGTACATGATAATACATTAATTGTACTGGATGGTAATGTAAGTAATATTTCATGTATACTCGACTTTGTAGACATTTTAGATGTTGTACATATTTCTGTTGTTAATTAACGTTGCTCCATGTTGCCTCATCACAGCTCTGCTTTAACATATCCCAATCGCATAAAGTTTTTAGTCCTTCATCTCAAACATCTTCATTATAGTAAATGATAATTCTTCTCGATACATATTAGTAGCCATTATAGAGTTGAAGTAATAGAATGTCTTAATGTTCATGTATAACACTCTGTAATATGGACTGTATTCGCTGCAATCTTGTGAAACCAAAAGTGTTTCTCTCAAATGAAATGCTCCTATATCCAATGATATATTTTGTAACAATTAATTGGTCATAATTCGCGGTAAAATCTTGTTGCTAGGAACATTCCAACCTTCCAGATCATTCTTAGGCGTCACAAATCACGTGATCGCGCTCTCCCCCTCGCCTGTGCTTTCTAACAATACTCGTTTTGAGCCGCTCTTCAGCATTCATATTTCAACGTTAAATTTTAGCATTGGGATCGAAAAATATCATCATTTTTATCATACAACATTAAAATTTCGGGTGCAGTACACTCACCGGCCACACCTGGGGCCTTAAGCTCCCCACATAATCAATCTCTACAAAGCTTTTATCAGTCCCATCCTTCTCCATGCCTCTCTTGCCTGGATTACCGCCAAACCTCACATCTATTTCAAGCTGTCCATCCATGCCACTCGCATCGCCTATCATCTTAAACTTGACACCCATTTAGCCCATTTCACACACTACTACACCATCCCTTCTATTCTCAGCCACATTTATTCCCTTCGTTTGAATACCTCACTCGCACCCAACGTATTTCCCTTCCATTTTTCACAAAAGCTCCTCCTCTTTCCCCTCTCACCCAGGATATCCTCCACGACCGTGTGTCACATCTACCCACTCACATCTCTTCCCCCCCCCAATCTTGCCCCCACCCCCGCCTCTAACGTACACCCTCCTTCCTTGTAATTCTCTGCTATGCATGGCGCTCCTGGGAGTGTCTGCCCCTAGTTTTAGGCTCCACTCTCTACATTGAACATCACCCTAAACACTGCTCGCCCCGAGATCACAGTGTCTACGAATACAAGTGCTCGATTACCGTCACAGTGCCCCTTACACCGCAACCCATCGTTCACGAATTGAACATTATACAAACTTTGTTGACAGTTCTCTTTTCTCTGTGCTTGACATTCGCACTTGTATTGTCTATTTCTTCATCCATTTTTGTGTTTTGTTCTCTTCCCGGTAATTTTGCTCAAGTGTTTATTTGTTATTGCTACCGCTTGGCGGTGAGCGGGAACGAAATAACTCAAGATACGATACGATATACAGTTTGCTACTCCTGTGGGGGTCCGACCTCAAAACATCAAGAGCCTGCTGATGAGCCAGCTTGGTGTACCTGGGCGAGACCACACACAAGACTCGGCATAAAAACTAGAAAACATTGCTGAGTATTAATTCACGGAATGCGAAAGCCAATATACCAACCAACGGTTAGTTTGAGTACAGACACGAACTCCTGTCCATCCAGCAAGCCTAGATAATAAACTAGACACCGGCCACAAAAGCCCACGGTCTAAACAATTTCTCTTCGTCAGAATAAGGATGTCCTCATCAAGGTGGTGGAAGAAATGAAGTCTGTAATTGAAAATAAGAAGTCCGATGCCGTTCCATGGGAAGAATAAGGTATGGGAAGTAGCCCAAGCATTTGAGGCATTGACAGGTTGAAGAAGGCCTGTAAAATATTTACGGGATAAGTATGAAATCATGAAGAATAAAGCGAAGGTGGAGCTGACTGAAGAAAAAAAACAGGTTTTTCAGACGGGTGGAGGAAGAACTGCCATTGTTGAAAGGCAAGTTTAAAGATACGGTTATGAATGTACTCTGGCAATTGTTTAAAGGTTAGCATGAAAAAGTACTTTACATTTTACTTAACAAATATAAAGCTGTGGTTTTATTTTTCAGATATACATTCATTGATGATATTGATTAGGATGATTCCTTTATTTAATGCCTTAGCTCTGGCTAATCGAGCAGTCCCAGTAAGTAATCGCTGGGCCACATAAGGTGACTTTAAGTTTATAAATACAGTATAGCGAAAGACTTAAGTCGGTAAAAATATATAGATTATATTTCTTAAATGCTAGGTAGTGGATTAGACCTAGATTGTTTTGATGACGTAAGAATAGTGATATTATGAAAACATTTCCCTTGGTTATTACAGTGTATTGTTTCTTCTTATATACATTTTGTTTTTCATAGGTGGACTCATTAGGGGAAGCTCAAACTTCATGGTCGAGCTGGTCGCCATCTCTGCTACGGGCAAACTCTTATGTTCACTACACGATGGGCAATCGAAGATGAACAGGAAAAAGACAGGATCAGGGCAAGAAAGTCGAGGATATTTTCTAGAGGAACAGAGAGTGTACTTCGCAGAAGAACAGAAGAGAGCCCAGGAGAGACACGAGAGAGAACGGAGAAGCCCAACTGGGAACGGGAAGAGCACACTTTGAGAATGAACTTGCTTCAAATTAAATTAGAAAATATCTCATCCATAGATACCACTGTATTTAGATACTACACGTAATTTATGTCACAACAATCTATAATAATTTACGTAAAACAATCTGCATTTGCAGAGTTTCTTTCATTGTTTTTCAGACTGGGAAGCTAAAGATGTGAGAATTATTCCTGAATGAAAGTGTCTCATACTAGAGTGTGCGAATGTTGATCTTGATGGAATGGTAATTCTGTATAGAATTCATCAACAATTGGTCTCTCCAGGGGAGGTTCATAATCACCTTGCTATTGAGCAACGTCGACTTTAGATCTGAGTCCCAGCGATAAGACAGGAAATCTTCCGTTCCAAGCTCCAAAAACACGATCAACAATATTTCATGTACGGATGTGTGATTCATTGTACAGATTTTCTGTCCTGTTTGAGGAGGTTATCAAGTGGTGTCAATAAGTAGCTTCTGAGGGCATAGGCGCAGTCTCCAAGAACTGCGGAGTCTTTAAAATCCCCTCTTTCCAATCGAATTCTTGACCTGCTGTTTATCATGCGATGAGCCAGCCCAGCAATGTCATCAATGCAGATATTCATATCAGCCATAACCTGCATATTCATGCAAAAGTATAATTTCCTATTTCTATAAATTTCAGCATCATTTCCACTGGGTGACTTAATTCGTATATGCGTGCACTCCAGAGCCCGCAGAACTTTAGGGAGCCCCACTACCTGATAAAGAACAAGCTTTCTTGCTTGTAATTTGCCTTCTGTCTCCGGAAGTCAGATCTATTCCTCCGCAAGCCTTGCGATTGCCACATTCACTCTCTTCGCTATCTCAGAAGCTGCTGCTGTACTAAGTCCAATAAAATCCCCAAGTGCAATCATCATACTTTCTGATGCATCAAATCGAAGAGTATACGTAACAGTTGGTCCATAGGTATCATCGCATTATTTCTGGAAGAGGAAGTTTAAGATAAGAGTTTGCGACTGGTAAATTGTTTAATATTAGATATATACACAAACGTATCGCATTCTAGAAACTATATTATATAAATAAATATGGCCTCCTGTAACTTTGAACTTACCTTTCGGTCCTATGACGAATCTGCGCATTTATACAACCCAAAACTAGTGGAAATGAAATCTTCCTCAAACGGAATAGTCTAAAAAATCTTGTTGTCATAATAATCACTTATCGCTTTCTTTGACCAGCATCAGCATTTACGAAACCCATGAAATTACGGATATTTCTAGGCATATTGACGATGTTTGTAGTCAGCTGGCGTTAAGATCATAATAGGAAATCTTACAGTAATGCAGTTTACGCTCTGGTAAAGTTTACTGACAGGTAAGGCTTGTTTTAATACCAGTTTGCCGCTAACCGGGCATTGTAAGAATCCGGTTCCAGTAAACTTGCCGTAAAAGTGTCAGTACGAATTTAACTGGAGATTGTCAAAACGGATCTATAGAGAGGTGCATATCTTTGAGAAGAACGTTAAGGACTGTAGTTTCCTGCTGATTTCAGCCGTGTAGCAGTGCGCGGATTAGATATTATTTTACTATTGTTGTAAATGTCTCTACCATCTAAGGGACAAGTGAAGCACGGCTAATTCTGTACTGTTACTCCCCTTCAGGAAGAACTATTAAAATCTAACCAATTACGTATCATAACAAAGTTCTACTATTAGCACACATACTTCACCACCAACGTTAGTAAACATTTATTACGAGCAAACTTACATCACTAGTCAAATGAAAAATGCACCACATAAAACTTAATTAAGCATCTGCAAATCTTCTGAAAAAAACGTTTTAAGATACTGCCATAGAGTGGTGAATCCTCCATTTTTAGCCTACTTTGGTGTTCACAATGGCAAAATAAATCTCGGGGGTTTCCGACAACAGAAAGTTCCTCATTTCTCTACTAGAAAGCGCTATAGTGTTCGAGGAGCTTAGATATCTAACCTGCTTGACTTTCATAGTGCTTCAAGGAACATCGAAATTCGACATGCAAGCTACTCTCTGGCTGTCAAATAACAAAGTTTGCACCCGGCACCCGAGCCCATACGATATTATTATTATCATTATTAGCCTACTTTCTATTTTTGCAAATAATTAATGATGATGAAGATAATTGTTGTTTTAAGGGGCCTAACATCGAGGGTATTGGCCCCTACAAATAATTAAAGTAGACTTATGAGTTCTACACAGGCCAAACGTTGTCAGTCTGTCTGAGTGTGTATGTGTGTATATTCATTCATTCATTCATTCGTTTATTTGCAATTGGGGGTGTGTCCCCCGGTGGCAAAAAATTAGATATACATAACAAATAAATAATTGTACATGACAATTCACTAACAATTAAACTGGAGTATTTACACAAATAGTCAGTCTTTTCTTAAACACACCTATATGTTTGGGAAAAGGCTTTAAGACTGTGGCAGGTAGAGAGTTCCAATTATCAATGGCACGGTTTACGAAAGAATATTTATCATAATTTGTTCGCTGTGGTCGGCCCTTAACTTTGAAAGGGTGATCGCTCCTACCCATGTAAGTAGGCTTTTCCATACGTTTGTTAAGCTCACCCCATGCTGGTTGATTTGTATACGCGTTGTACATAGCGCAGAGTCTAGATTTCATCCTCCTAGCCTCAAGTGATTCCCACCCAAGTTTCTTTAACATACGGCTCACACTGCTCCTGGGATTAAAGTCACTGAGCACAAATCTAGCGGCCTTTCTTTGTACCATTTCCAACTCATTTATGAACCCTACTTGATATGGATCCCAAACCGCCGAGGCGTTTTCCAGAATAGGTCCTACAAGTGACAAATATCCTAATTCTTTAGCAGAGGTACTACTTCCTTTTAATACTCTCATTACAAAGTGCAGGGATTTGTAAGCTTTAGAAACTACACATCCTATATGACTTCTCCATTTCATATCGTTTCTTA
This sequence comes from Meconema thalassinum, assembly GCA_946902985.2. Classification (NCBI taxonomy): domain Eukaryota; kingdom Metazoa; phylum Arthropoda; class Insecta; order Orthoptera; family Tettigoniidae; genus Meconema; species Meconema thalassinum. The sequence goes on along the minus strand of CAMPQE020000048.1, from coordinate 13,608,271 downwards.
CGTGAACGCCCAAATATTTGCAAGAATCTTCTTCTACAAGTATTTCCGAGCCAATGTTAAATTGACAATCTTGCCATCGCATTATCCCTATTTTTATTAGACTACATTTTCTTGTGTTTATTTTCATTTTATTTTCAATCGCCCACTTATTGACCAGGTTCAGGTCATCTTGAAGTAATGCATTGTCTTGTGAGTCATGTATCTTTCGATATATTACACAATCATCCGCAAACAATCGACAGTCACTGCGAATCCCAATTGGCAAGTCATTTATAAACGCCAAAAATAACAAAGTTCCGATTACGCTGCCCTGAGGGATACCCGACGTTACGGTAATTTCATCCAAGAATCGGCCTTCAACTTTCACTTTCTAAGAACGACCCGTCAAAAACTCTTGGATCCATAAAATTACTCTTCTATCAATCTTCGTCGAAGCTAATTTATAGAGTAGCATGCCATGCGGCACAACATCAAATGCCTTCGCAAAATCTATAACTACGGCGTCGACTGAAACTCCATCGTCTAACTATTCGCTAATATCTTGAAAAAGTGATAGCATCTGACTCTCGCATGAGTAACCTTTCCAAAATCCATGTTGCCTATCATTAGACCATGATAATGTTTCCCACTGTTCCCTCAAGTAGTCGCAAATGAGATGCTCCACCTGTTTACAAACGATGGACGTAAGACTAACCGGCCTGTAGTTGCCCAATTCAAGTCTGCTCCCTCCCTTAAATATCGGGACTACCGTTGCTCTTTTCCAGTCATCCGGGATTTGCGCATTGTTTATGGACACATTAAAAATCACCTCTAAGTATCGTGCCACGGCCCTACCTCCTAGTTTAAGTACTTCACTAACAATATTATCAGGACCCTTCGATATATTGTAACGTAATTTTTGTATTAGCTTTACAATTGCTGACTGGTTTATTAGGAGAAGTGGAGCCCCCGATTCACCGTTAACGTCCAACACACAGCTATTGGATTTATTGAACACACTACCATAAAAGACATTTAATTCATTAGCAATGGCTTGCTTCTCAGTAATTAATTTACCGTCACCGGACATTATCATCGACAAATTATTTGAATTTCCCTTTCTTCTCCTAACATAACTGTAATTTTTTTTTCACCCATCGCCTCCCGAACCAAGTAAACCTTGCATATAACTGTCATGAGCAGCCCTCTTTTTTAAGACGAGCTCTCTTGATGAGGACTTCAATTTCAACATATACTTGTCACTATCATGCCTTTTATTGTACAATTTCCTAATTTTCCGTTTAACACTCCTGATTTCCCGTGTGTAATACTCAGGATCTGGGTTTTGTTTCTGTAATTTAAATGGAACAAATTTATCAATAGCGCTATTTAAAATTATTCCATAGGATATTAATGTGATTTCCTTCCGATGCCCATCCTTCAAATAGCTCATTCAAATGCCCCTGAAATTTGCCCTGATCCACCCTGCGATACTGGAATATGATCTTATTTGCTACATCAGAGTCTAATTTTGTAATGTCACCGTATCTAATATTTAATTCAACACCAGAATGGTCACTAATTCCTGGTACTTTCAGACAGTTAATATACAGCTCTACAGGCCTTACGAGATAAGCAGCTAAGGTATTATTGCCTCTAGTTGGGAAATCAACTGCTTGGAAAAATCCCCCCTCCCTTAAGAATTTGTTTGCAGCGATCTGAGCTTGACCACAGCTAGTTGACTCACCAGACCAGTCTACTTTGGCGAGGTTTAAATCTCCGGCAATTATTATGCTCTTTTTGATAGCATTACCCGTACAAGTTTTATCATACATTGTGTCGAGAAGCGAAAAGTTATCTTTCGGTACTCTATACGCCCCTATCACCTGAAGAGTGAATTTATTCCCTTTATCCGAAATTTGTACACATAACATTTCATGATCCGTATCAGCCCACTTTAAGAAACTAGCTATATTTTTGCGCACACAAAAAAATAGCCCACCACCTCGCTTCCCCCCCAAACATGACGAAACCGAATTGAACCAAATTTGGTACACAGGTAGCTCTAGCGAAGGAAACCACAGTGGCATGCTTTATATCACCGCCATCTTGACGGAAACGGAATGGCGGCCACTCAAAGCTTAAATCAAATTACGACTAATCTATTATTTCACCAACGTTGTAAATGTAAGGAATCAAGAAAGGAAGGAAGCCACGTTCACTTGGTGTGTAGGATTTATGAGACAGGGGAGGTACCCTCTGATTTCAAGAAGAATGTTATCATCCGTATACCGAAGAAAGCAGGAGCTGACAGAAGTGAAGATTACCGCAACAACAGATCAATCACTCTTGCTTCAAAGATCCTGACTAGAATAATTTACAAGAGGATGGGAAGACAGATAGAAAGAGAGGTGGGTGAAGACCAGCTTGGCTTCAGGAGAAACGTAGGAACAAGGGAAGCTGATTTTGGAAGCTAGAATAAGGAAGGATAAGAGAACGTTCATGGCATTTGTAGACGTAGAATATGCTTTTGATAACGTTGACTGGAGTAATTTGTTTGACATTTTGAAGACGATTGGAATAAAGTACAGGTATGGAAGGGTGCTCTACTATCTATAATGAAACCTGACAACAGTTATTCGAGACAAATGACATGAGAGAAAAGCTGGTATTCAGATAGGTGTAAGGCAAGGTCGCAACTTATCACCAAACTTTTCAATCTATACATTGAACAAGCAAAGAAAGAAATTGGAGAAGAATTCAAAGTAGGAGTAAAGATTCAAGAAGAAATAATTTCAACTCCGAGATTTGCTGTTGACATCGTCATCTTAGCCGATATATCACAGGAGTTGAATGAGCTTTTAATGGTATGGATTCTGTCTTGAGGAAAGAATTCAAGATGAAAATTATTAAATAAAAAAGTATTGGAAAGCAGACGAAAGAAAACCCGCAGCTGTGTTAACCTAGCTCCGATGGCGTATGTAGCTGCGTTCTACCAGCTCTGCTGGATTTGCGCGAAATCTCCGGGCGACAAGCATTTGCTCAGTCTAGAGTAGGACGAGGCAGGATTACGGACTACTGGACCCATCACTAGGCAAACCTGCGCGCCACATGCTCGCAGGCGACTCCGCGGTGGCACAAACCAGGTTATTGTCCACGACCTCTGTTGTGCGGTTTGTGCCTCGCCTTTGTATTCTACCCAGGAAACGCAGCCGCCTCTTCGCGGAGCCACAACACAGGTTATTGTCCACGACCTCTGTTGTGCGGTTTGTGACTCGCCTTTATATTGTGCCCTGGAAACGCAGCCGCCTCTTCGCGGAGCCGCAACACAGGTTATTGTCCACGACCTCTGTTGTGCGGTTTGTGCCTCGCCTTTGTATTCTACCCAGGAAACGCAGCCGCCTCTTCGCGGAGCCGCAACACAGGTTATTGTCCACGACCTCTGTTGTGCGGTTTGTGCCTCGCCTTTATATTGCAACCAGGAAACGCAGCCACCTCTTCGCGCAGCCGCAACACAGGTTATAGTCCACGACCTCTGTTGTGCGGTTTGTGCCACGCCTTTATATTGCACCCAGGAATTGAAGCCGCCTCTTCGCGCAGCCGCAACACAGGTTTCGGTCCAGGACCTGAGCCAGCACCTCCAGCGAAAACACAGTCCTCCAGTAAACTTGCTGGACACACCACCCATTGATCCTGGGTTCATGAACCCGCAGACGCCTCAGCCCAAGTCTTGGACCACTATCTAAAATACAATTTTCGACACTGGCAACTTAATTTTCTAGTGCTGCTTCGGATTAGAAGGCCAATTGAGTATATTCCTCGGTGAAAGGTAATGATAATATGGTTTTCATCATGCTCATGGAGTCCCGTGTACATGTTTGATAACCAGTGTGATTGTGACGGCTGAACTAGTGTATTTGTGATTGCGGAAATGGTTTGGTTGGATGCGACCGTCACTTTAATTAAGGTACTGTACCCGAATCCACGTGGTCTTACATGTTGAAATCCGATGGAAGAGCTGGATCGTAGAATCTGGAAGTACACGGCTGAAATAACCCCCAAAACTCTACCAACTAGGATCAACCAGGGATAAGGATACCTAAATTTAAAAGAATGCGATAAGAAGATGCCAGTGGTTGGAGAAAAGAAAATGAAGATCGCCCAAAAAGAACTTACAAGACTCTTAAAAATTAAATTAATCTCGGGCATAAGGCTAAGCATTCACTAAAATAACCCACTGGTCCTCGTAGCACATCCTGGTTCTAATATAAATAACCAAGTCATCCGTAGAAAATTTAAAATTGAATCAACAGTGTATTGTCTGAAAACTGTCGCTTTGTGGAAACTTCATCCGCTGAACAAAAATATAAATTTGCTTCGCTGAAGCACATGGTAGTCAACTATGCCATTAGCCTCAAATTTGGCTAAGTTATGCTGCCAGTAAATTTCAGCATTAAATGAAATTCAAATCGAGAACGTTATTAAAATTAACAATATCGTACAAGTTATTTTTACACACACAAAAACCCTAATTAATTTATATTAATATAGTTACAAATGTACAATTAATTCGTTGTTCGAATTACTCCGTTGCTTTTCATCATTCCATTGACAAGTATATTATTTAAGTTTTGTTATAGTCTTATTCGGTCATATCCGACAAACAATGAAGGTAATCGAATGTATTATCGCTCCAGTAAATTATTTCAATCAGGTTAAATCATTTCACATAAATGTTTAAATTATCTTCAATTAAATTTTCACTTATTATTACAATGTTATACAATTATTTCAAGTCTTTCAAATCGTAGCTTTCCACTGAAACATGTGTCACAATTAGCAATCCATTTTAGATAAATTGTTACAATGCAAAAAATTGTTTTAAATGTTGGATTCAGAAGTCTACTAGCTTCCTAGTAACTGTAATCGTGACTGTAATTCACGTTCAAGAATACCTTATTAATTCAATCAGCAATAGCTTATCAGCTTATTTAATACTGAAAATTCGATATTGATCATCCATCGATGTCAAATATCTGCCTCAAAATACTTCATTTCATGCAAACATTAATTGCTTTACACGTATATTAACTCTCAATAGCTATCAATAAATACCAAACATTTTTAAAAGCCAGAAGCTTTTATACAATCATCGTAAAATACCATGTTTCATAATAGACAAAAAATTAGAGTGTCATGGACAATTTTTCTCAGAACTGTGTTAATAATGTTGTATTTACATGCTTGAAGAATAGTATTCGTGATTTTCCAAACTGTCAATTCGTTTTATGACGATAATATTTTATACATAAATTTGCTTTACTTTCAACAATATTTCATATCATTATCACTCATATTTCACAAATATATCTTTCAGAGAATTATAGATTGATCACTATGAAAGAAACAATTCACTTTTCGGCAAAAAAAAATCGAAATGGAGTTCCTCCTCCAAGGAAATTCACAAGAGACTATTCCATGAAAAAGAGCCTATCTTCAGAAGGTACAAATAATCCATTAGAATCATACGTTGAACCAAGTCGGAGTATTCCAAAAGAATAAAGAAAGTTAAAAAACTCAGCGAACTAGAAAAGTGTCTATATTCAACAAGAAATTCAAAAATGAAGACTGCAAAAGCCTTCCAAAAATCGTAATTGTTCACACCAAAATTAATATATTTCCAATTCTATATCGAACTCGACGTATAATAGACTGTCACATCTATCAAATAATGTTTCATGGAATGTCAAAATATTCTGTTTCGTTGCTCACATAATCACAAATATTTATTCCTAAAATTGTTCAAGTGTACGTGGAATATCGGTCATCTTCTTGCTAACTATTATTCTTATACAATGTTACCGTAGTCTTGGCCCGGTTTCTTCTTGTATCGTGTAACCTCACAACTAATTTTAATGCTCTATTTATAGCCAAAGTAATTTAGAAAAAGAGAAGTAATGCTCTAAAAATAACATCACATTAACATTAACTACAAGGTAAAATACATGCTTGGACAGAAATGACAAAAGTATCAGATCTAGCCCTAGAATGCACTTTCTGTCTACTGAATAAAAATTAGTGAAAGAAGGACATTCTAAAATATGACTAATTCATACTGTCTACTTATATGAAGATATTTCCAGCTACCTTATTCTTAGTCATCTCGATGAGAACGGAAAAGAATGATGGAACACACATTCCTTGTAGGGATTGAACCCTTGTCCATTGCGCTGGGTAGTTCATGTACCACCTGGAACTGTGTGAGATCGAACCCCGCTCCCATTCGGCTCGAAAACAGCTGTTCGCGTCGCAAAGTTCATCGCACCGACACGTCCTAAGTTTGCTCGATAGCTTAGATAGCTACGGCTGTATTATTTCAAAGTCTCTTGTGATGGCAGTAGAATACAAGTCTATACGAAAAGCTAAGTTCACTTTCATCGTACACGAAGTTAACACACGTGGCTATCCGTCCGTCCCATGTGTTTCTCGCACCCGTGTCTTGCTATGACAAGTCAAGACTAACCGTCTTGTACCGGACTTTTCCACACTTCGCACAAGTAAACGCTTACTTTGAATCATGCCAGCGGACACGTTCCTTAGCAGATTCTGAAGAAGTATGATTGTAATGTCTCACTCCCGAGCGAGATACATCCAACTGACTTGCCAGTCTACCCAGAATACCTAGTGTTCAAACGATATGATAATCGAAGTCGACACAGAATGATTGCGATAATCATCTGATATTCTAAGATGTGCATTTATAATCCCAAAATTGTTCTCAAGTTGTTTCTACTTGTAATACGATGTAATTGCCAGTTGTCGATCCCTTCTGTGATCTCAGTAGTGCTTCATAACAGCGTATATCGGAGTCACGTTTTCACGTCGTCCATCTTGTAGAAATAACTGTGCCTCGGCCGGTCACATGGTCAAGCTTGTAATGCAGGTTGCTAGTACAACCCCTAAGCGCGCGTCACAGAGTCATCGCTCCCGCTTGCAGTTGAAACATAGCCATAAAAATACCAGCTGTGTCTTTCTAACATGTCCAGGTTCCAATCCAAAGCAAAATACTGGTTCAGTACCATCCCAGTAATTCCTTAAAGAAGAAGAGGGAAAGCACGGAAAACCACTTACAGGATGGCTAGAGTTGGAAACGAAGCCATTTCTTGTCAGTCCTGCTACACAAGGTTCGGTATTACTACAGTACTGAAACAGCGAGTAATTGTTTTAATGGCATGAATGGTTTTGTATTGTACCAACCGCATTTCAATTCATTCCGTATATAGCTGATTTATTATATTTATTTTACACCTTCACTGAATATTTGCGGGAAATCCATTAGTATACCCCATGTATTATGATCATCATCATCATCTTGTACAGTTTCCAGCCCCAGGCTGGGTCTGTTTGGAACATAAGCCTCGCCACTTAGTCCATTCTTCCCACCACCTCTCCGCTGTCACTCTGGTCCAGTCCTCGCCTCTCTTCTTGACACATTCCTCCACTCCTTTCAGCCATCTATCTCTTGGTCTTCCCCTTGGTCGTTTCTTCTGCATCTGCATCTCATGTATCCTCTTGGGAATCCTCTTCTCATCCATTCTCTTTAAGTGTCCATACCACCTCAGTCTTGACGTCTCAATCCTACCTTGCAAGGGCTCCTCTTTCACCATTTCCCTGACCTTTTCATTCCTCAACCTGTCTCTTTTTGTTACTCCGATCCTACTTCGCAGGAACTTCATTTCACCTGCCTGTATTCTGCTTATGTCTCTTTTCTTCATTGTCCACGTTTCTGAAGCATAGGTCAGTATCGGGATATAGTAGCTTCTGTATAACACTTCCTTGCTTTTTTGTGGGACATCTTTATTCCACACTAAGCTCCTAATGCTTCTCAGAAATGCTTCTGCCTGTCTGCCACGTTCCGTAATCTCTTTGTCATTTCTCCCATTTTCCTCCACTAGACTTCCCAAGTACTTGAGACTTTCCACCTTCTTCAGCTGTCCACCTCCAAGTGTTATCCCACTCATTGGTCTGTCCTTTTTCCTGGTCGTTAACAGGATCTCACATTTACTGATGTTGAACTTCCATCCGTACTCTCCCACTGTTTCTTCCCAAGCCTTCAGTTGCTCCTGAATTTCCTCCTCCTTGTTTCCCCAGACCATGAGATCATCTGCAAACACCATTGCTTTCATCTTATCTTCTCCTATCTTTCCTGCTATCCGTGTCATTACCTCGTCCATAACCACAATAAAGAGAAGGGGTGACAGCGCACTACCCTGTTTCAGGCCACTCATTTGTCTGAACCAGTCTGTTCTTTCCCCTCCAACTTTCACACAACTCACACTTCCACAATACATCTCCTTCACTCTGCCTACGGTCCCTTTTTCCACTCCCATGTTTTCCATTGCTTCCCAAACCTTCTCCCTACACACACTATCATAGGCCTTTTCGATGTCCAGGAAGGCCATCAACAGATCCTCTCCAAATTCATAGTGGTGTTCCTGGAGCTGTCTCACTGAAAATATGAGATCCAATGTTGATCTCCCAGGTCTGAATCCATACTGCTCCTCTCTCAATTTTCTCTCCACTTTGGCTCGTATTCTACTTTCTAATATCTTTTCATATATCTTGGCACAGTGAGATATGAGTGTGACTCCCCTGTAATTTCTGCACTCCTTTCTGCTTCCTTTCTTAAATATTGGGACAATTAATCCTTTCCTCCAATCTTCTGGGGTATTTTTCTCCTTCCATATCACCCTCATCACACGGTACAGCCACTGTTTCCCAACCTCCCCTGCTGCCTTCACCATTTCAACACTCACTTCATCCACACCCGGTGCCCTTCCTCCTTTCATCTTGTCTATAGCCATCTCCAGTTCTCTCCAAGTCAGGTCCTTTTCCATTCCTGTATTGTCTTCTCCATCTTCCAATGCATTGTCTTCCTCCCTATGACCATTTGGATTCAGCAAATCCTCAAAGTACTCTTTCCACACTGTCTTGAGTGTCTCTTTGTTGTGTACCTCATTTCCGTTTTTGTCCATCATTACCACATCCTCTCGCAGACCTCTTCTCTTACTTTTGACCATCCCATAAAGTACTTTCTTATTTCCTCTACTGTCTTCCTCCATCATCTCTGTCCACTTTACCATCCACTTCTTCCTCTCCTCTGCGACAATCTTGTTTGCTTCTTTCTTCTTTATCTTATAATCTTCCCTTGCCAGATCAGTCCTTTCCTGGAACCACACTCTGAAAGCCTTGTTCTTCCTTCCCACAGCTTCTTTTACTCTCTCATTCCACCATGGTGTCTCTTTACACCGCTTTCTGTTGCTTGTTCTTCCACACACTGCCACTGCAGCTTCCACCATTGTGTTTTTGAATTGCTTCCATTCCTCTTCCCCTGTTTTAGGATTGTCTGTTGGCATCCTTTCCCTTATTATCTTCTGGAATTCTTCCTTGACTTCCTTTTCCTTGAGTTTCCATACTTTGATTCTCCTTTCCTGGTACTCTGTCCTCTTGCTATCCTTAACAACTCCCAGGTTCATTAAGTATTCTGTGGTCGCTATCTAAGGCCTCTGATGGTATCACCTTTATATCTCTGACACTTCTCTTCATTTCCCAGTCGTACAGCATGTAATCTACCAAAGATTTCTTTGTTAAATCACTGCTGTACCACGTTACCTTGTGGCTTTCTTTCTTCCGGAACCAGGAGTTGCCTACCACTAAACCGTTTCTCTTGCAAAAATCCAGCAACTTTCTCCCTTCTTCATTCCTGCTACCCCATCCTTCTGCTCCCAATACATTTTCATATCCTTGCCTTTCACTTCCTACATGTGCATTCAAATCTCCCATGACAATGATGCTCTGACCATTCAACTGCTGTTGTAGCTCCTCCTCAAAGTCTTCCTTCTCTTGAGCTGTACATCCAACTTGAGGGGCTTATACCTGGGCTATCTCCAGGCTTCTTCCCTTTACAGTTACTCTGATCTTCATGATCCTGTCACTTATTCCCTTTACCTCTTCCTTCATTCCATCTCTCACAACTACTCCTACTCCGCTGCTCCTTCCTTCACTGTTCCCACTCCAGTACAACCGGTACCCTTTCCTCAGTTCTCTGCGACCTTCTCCTTTCCATCTTGTTTCTGGCAAGCCCAGTACATCCAGTTTTCTTCTCTCCATCACATCTACAATCTCCTCCACCTTTCCTGTCAGTGTCTGTATGTTTAATGTCCCAACTCGTAGTCCATTAGCATATCCGGGTCGTCGTCGTTTGCATCCGTCCTTTCCGAGGCCTGTTCCTGTTTTGAAAGCAAATATGATATCCACTTCTGGCTTGCTAGGCCTATCGTAGCTTCACCAGAGCCCCGTCAGCCCTCACTTTTCAGGGTTCCCATAGAGCCTTCACAGCTACCGCAGCGGTCCCGGGGCACACGAAGTCCCCACTGTACTTCACCCCTACAGGCAATCCCCTACTTCATGCCGTTGCCCGTCTCCCACCACGTGGAGGAGGGGTTGATCAATATCAACAAATGAAGTATGGATTATGTTTTGCATGGTAATTCCCAGATTTGTTCATCAAAACGAAAAGATGATGGGAAACCTGCTGTTTGGGACATCCCGCACAATCAGCGTGAAATGAAGGAGTCACGTGGTGCATAGCTTTGTTTCCAGAACAAGAAACCTAATCGACTTGGGGCTTCATTTAGACGTAACCCTTGACTTTCGCTTCAACAAATGTTCTCACATGGATAGTTGGTGTGGTCTGCTCAAGCGTCGGAATGCCTTCTGATTTATTTATGTACGCACCAGACGGAAAAACAAAATATACTTGATTAAACCAAATTATTACAGAAACACTTTCTTTCTTTGATTGACAATGCAACGCACGGCGGGAACAACTAGTAGGTCATCTTCTCAATAGAAGTCATACGGAAATACTTCCAACAGTTAAAACTCTGAATGAAAAAGGTTAGTTTTTGGGCTGCCAACTAAAAAGTGAATATCAATATCCAGTTTAGACAGGCAAATACAAAAGCGTTCAATGATAAAAATAAGTGAATAACTCATTTTGCCAACAAATCTTCTTCACATCCAACAGTTTCAGTTATCATACACACAATAATTTTCCTTATAATGTTTTCCACTTACTAATTTATATGATTTCCACTTGCATCACTCTCTTCATCATGGGCTTCTCCTTTTATATTCTAGAAACAAGAATGAATCATTAATTTATTTGCTATCATATTCCACTTCTACACAATCAATAACCAATAACATAACTTTACAGCACAGCTTAACTTAAAGAAAGGATTTATCAGCTGTAGAGCTTACTGAAATTACTTTCTTATTCTCGATCATATCTATCTGAAACGTATCAAAGACATCCCTCCTTTATAGGTCAACTAAATCAGAATTTGACAGAGCATTAGAAGACTTAAACATAAACAAATCACCAGGCAGAGATGATATACCGATTGAATTGCCACGCAGCATAGATGATGAAGGTCTGATCAGGTTATTTCACTTGGAGTGTAGGTTTCATGATACAAGTTACCATATGATTGCAAGAAAAATGTCATCATCCCTATACCGAAGAAAGCAGAAGCTGACAGACGTGAAGATTACCGTACAATCAGTTTGATTAATCATACTACGAAGTTATTTACAGGATGATGGAAAGACAGATCGAAACAGAGTTGGATAAGACCGGTTTGGCTTCATGTGAAACATAGGAACAAGGGAAGGTGTACTAAGTCTTAGGGTGATTTTGGGGGGAAGAATAAGAGACCGTTCATGGCATTTGTAGCCCGAGAAAAGGCATTTGATAATGTTGATTGGAGTAATCTTAATATCCTCAATGAGATCAGTATCATCCTGCAGAGAAATTACATGTTTCAACTACTTTGAATTCCTTCCAAACATAATTCGACATACAGTACAAAACCTAGATAAGAAATGTTGTACAGAAAGGTTGTTCTGTTTTCAAAGATAACCCCCCAGACTTGGGTAACGTCATCAGCGGATCTCAACATACAGCATATGCATGTATGGTTCATGTATGTATTTCACTTTCTTGTGGACACGATAACTACCGGAATTTTGCACCAACCACTTTGAATCTTTTACATTATATATATATATATATCCCATGAAAATCTCAGTCAAGTTCACTAATGAGAAAAATTGGAACAAGGGGGTGAAAATGGGGGCCTTTTTCGAAAAAGTGAAAAATTGCTATAACTCTCTTAATATGTGAAATATGGAATCAATTCATTCAAATGATAAAGGCCAAAAATGTACGTTTGAAAAGTTTTTTGATAGCACCAACAATTGGCCAAAGGGGTGGGGAAAAGTGGGTTTTTAGAGAAACAAAAATCATATCTCTCTTAATAGGGACAATATCAAAACCGTTTAAAAATGACAATATCTCCCTAATAATTACCTAAAACTTCCGTCTGAAAGAATTTTTGTTACACCCACCATTACGCCAAGGGATGAGCGAAACCAATTCTGAATTAGAAGAAAATGCCAAGAGCCATCAGAAGTTGCCATGACGACACCACTAAATTGATGAGGGATGGGCCATCAGAGGTTGCCATGACAACGCCACTTAGAACGTCTCTGTGGGAAGCGGCTTCGGTGGCTTAACTGGTAGTATGCTGAACTTCTATGCCCAAGGTCGCGGGTTCAAACACGGACGAAGTCGTTGGATTTTTTAAGAGCGTTACAAATCCTTCAGTATGCCTTCCTCGGGAGGGGAAGTAAAGTGGCGGTCCCATGTCATAGACTTATGACATGTCAAAGAACCTTCCACTAACTACAACAGTGTGAAGCAAAATGTGTAGGTTAGATTTGATTTATGCTCTAAGATTCAACGTCCTTTGCAAGGTTCTGGTTGCGGTAGCATTGAGTAGCGAAGTTAACATCTAGGTGTCGTTGACGGTGGCATTGGGTAGTAAAATTAGGAAATACTACTTGAAATTGACAGTCTGCAGTCCTTAGCTGAATTACGGACTAATACAGCCATCATAATTAACACCGGCTATCAGACATATTCTATACACACCCAAAGTACACGGGGCTACATGACCGCGTTGTCGCAGCCCCTAAAGTGAAGAACCAACCAACATCTCTCCGGGAGATAAAATTTTGCGTGCAGAAGTAACAGACCGTTAGATAGTTACACATCAGTGCGAAACCTTGCATAAGTACAGAGTGATCACCAGTATAAAATTAGATTCCAAATGACGAAAAGAAAAGACAACAGAATATTAAAATAAAAATAACCTATACCCTAAACTGTGAGATCTCAGCGCGTGTATGTAATGCCTTACACAGTAGTTATTACCTGAGCCAGCACACCGTAACCTATACCCTAAACAGTGAGATCATAGCGCGTGTATGTAATACCTTACACAGTAGTTATTACCTGAGCCAGGACACAGTAACCTATACCCTAAACTGTGAGATCTCAGCGCGTGTATGTAATGCCTTACACAGTAGTTATTACCTGAGCCAGGACACAGTAACCTATACCCTAAACTGTGAGATCTCAGCGCGTGTATGTAATGCCTTACACTGTAGTTATTACCTGAGCCAGGACACAGTAACCTATACCCTAAACTGTGAGATCTCATCGCGTGTATGTAATGCCTTACTCAGTAGTTATTACCTGAGCCAGGACACAGTAACCTATACCCTAAACTGTGAGATCTCAGCGCGTGTATGTAATGCCTTACACTGTAGTTATTACCCGAGGCAGGACACAGTAACCTATACCCTAAACTGTGAGATCTCAGCGCGTGTATGTAATGCCTTACACTGTAGTTATTACCTGAGACAGGACACAGTAACCTATACCCTAAACTGTGAGATCTCAGCGCGTGTATGTAATGCCTTACACTGTAGTTATTACCCGAGGCAGGACACAGTAACCTATACCCTAAACTGTGAGATCTCAGCGCGTGTATGTAATGCCTCACACTGTAGTTATTACCTGAGCCAGGACACAGTAACCTATACCCTAAACTGTGAGATCTCAGCACGTGTATGTAATGCCACACACAGTAGTTATTACCTGAGCCAGGACACAGTAACCTATACACTAAACTGTGAGATATCAGCGCGTGTATGTAATGCCTTACACAGTAGTTATTACTTGAGCCAGGACACAGTAACCTATACCCTAAACTGTGAGATCTCAGCGCGTGTATGTAATGCCTTACACAGTAGTTATTACCTGAGCCAGCACACAGTAACCCATACCCTAAACTGTGAGATCTCAGCGCGTGTATGTAATGCCTTACACAGTAGTTATTACCTGAGCCAGCACACAGTAACCCATACCCTAAACTGTGAGATCTCAGCGCGTGTATGTAATGCCTTGCACAGTAGTTATTACCTGAGCCAGGACACAGTAACCTATACCCTAAAACTGTGAAATCCCAGCGCGTGTATGTAATGCCTTACACAGTAGTTATTACCTGAGCCAGGACACAGTAACCTATACCCTAAACTGTGAGATCTCATCGCGTGTATGCAATGCCTTAATCAGTAGTTATTACCTGAGCCAGGACACAGTAACCTATACCCTAAACTGTGAGATCTCAGCGCGTGTATGTAATGCCTTACACTGTAGTTATTGCCCGAGGCAGGACACAGTAACCTATACCCTAAACTGTGAGATCTCAGCGCGTGTATGTAATGCCTTACACTGTAGTTATTACCTGAGCCAGGACACAGTAACCTATACCCTAAACTGTGAGATCTCAGCACGTGTATGTAATGCCTCACACAGTAGTTATTACCTGAGCCAGGACACAGTAACTTATACACTAAACTGTGAGATATCAGCGCGTGTATGTAACGCCTTACACAGTAGTTATTACTTGAGCCAGGACACAGTAACCTATACCCTAAACTGTGAGATATCAGCGCGTGTATGTAATGCCTTACACAGTAGTTATTACCTGAGCCAGGACACAGTAACCTATACCCTAAACTGTGAGATCTCAGCGCGTGTATGTAATGCCTTACACAGTAGTTATTACCTGAGCCAGGACACAGTAACCTATACCCTAAACTGTGAGATCTCATCGCGTGTATGTAATGCCTTACTCAGTAGTTATTACCTGAGCCAGGACACAGTAACCTATACCCTAAACTGTGAGATCTCAGCGCGTGTATGTAATGCCTTACACTGTAGTTATTACCCGAGGCAGGACACAGTAACCTATACCCTAAACTGTGAGATCTCAGCGCGTGTATGTAATGCCTTACACTGTAGTTATTACCTGAGCCAGGACACAGTAACCTATACCCTAAACTGTGAGATCTCAGCGCGTGTATGTAATGCCTTACACTGTAGTTATTACCCGAGGCAGGACACAGTAACCTATACCCTAAACTGTGAGATCTCAGCGCGTGTATGTAATGCCTTACACTGTAGTTATTACCTGAGCCAGGACACAGTAACCTATACCCTAAACTGTGAGATCTCAGCACGTGTATGTAATGCCACACACAGTAGTTATTACCTGAGCCAGGAAACAGTAACATATACACTAAACTGTGAGATATCAGCGCGTGTAAGTAATGCCTTACACAGTAGTTATTACTTGAGCCAGGACACAGTAACCTATACCCTAAACTGTGAGATCTCAGCACGTGTATGTAATGCCTTACACAGTAGTTATTACTTGAGCCAGGACACAGTAACCTATACCCTAAACTGTGAGATCTCAGCGTGTGTATGTAATGCCTTACACAGTAGTTATTACCTGAGCCAGGACACAGTAACCCATACCCTAAACTGTGAGATCTCAGCGTGTGTATGTAATGCCTTACACAGTAGTTATTACCTGATCCAGGACACAGTAACCTATACCCTAAACTGTGAGATCTCAGCGTGTGTATGTAATGCCTTACACAGTAGTTATTACTTGAGCCAGGACACAGTAACCTATACCCTAAACTGTGAGATCTCAGCGCGTGTATGTAATGCCTTACACAGTAGTTATTACCTGAGCCAGGACACAGTAACCTATACCCTAAACTGTGAGATCTCAGCGTGTGTATGTAATGCCTTACACAGTAGTTATGACTTGAGCCAGGACACAGTAACCTATACCCTAAACTGTGAGATCTCAGCGCGTGTATGTAATGCCTTACACAGTAGTTATTTCCTGAGCCAGCACACAGTTACCCATACCCTAAACTGTGAGATCTCAGCGCATGTCATGCCTTACACATTAGTTATTACCTGAGCCAGCACACATTAACCTATACCCTAAACTGTGAGATCTCAGCGCGTGTATGTAATGCCTTGCACAGTAGTTATTACCTGAGCCAGGACACAGTAACCTATACCCTAAACTGTGAGATCCCAGCGCGTGTATGTAATGCCTTACACAGTAGTTATTACCTGAGCCAGGACACAGTAACCTATACCCTAAACTGTGAGATCTCATCGCGTGTATGCAATGCCTTACTCAGTAGTTATTACCTGAGCCAGGACACAGTAACCTATACCCTAAACTGTGAGATCTCAGCGGGTGTATGTAATGCCTTACACTGTAGTTATTGCCCGAGGCAGGACACAGTAACCTATACCCTAAACTGTGAGATCTCAGCGCGTGTATGTAATGCCTTACACTGTAGTTATTACCCGAGGCAGGACACAGTAACCTATACCCTAAACTGTGAGATCTCAGCGCGTGTATGTTATGCCTTACACTGTAGTTATTACCTGAGTCAGGACACAGTAACCTATACCCTAAACTGTGAGATCTCAGCGCGTGTATGTAATGCCTTACACTGTAGTTATTACCCAAGGCAGGACACAGTAACCTATACCCTAAACTGTGAGATCTCAGCGCGTGTATGTAATGCCTTACACAGTAGTTATTACCTGAGCCAGGACACAGTAACCTATACCCTAAACTGTGAGATCTCATCGCGTGTATGTAATGCCTTACTCAGTAGTTATTACCTGAGCCAGGACACAGTAACCTATACCCTAAACTGTGAGATCTCATCTCGTGTATGCAATGCCTTACTCAGTAGTTATTACCTGAGCCAGGACACAGTAACCTATACCCTAAACTGTGAGATCTCAGCGCGTGTATGTAATGCCTTACACTGTAGTTATTGCCCGAGGCAGGACACAGTAACATATACCCTAAACTGAGAGATCTCAGCGCGTGTATGTAATGCCTTACACTGTAGTAATTACCAGAGCCAGGACACAGTAACCTATACCGTAAACTGTGAGATCTCATCACGTGTATGTAATGCCTCACACAGTAGTTATTACCTGAGCCAGGACACAGTAACCTATACACTAAACTGTGAGATATCAGCGCGTGTATGTAATGCCTTACACAGTAGTTATTACTTGAGCCAGGACACAGTATCCTATACCCTAAACTGTGAGATATCAGCGCGTGTATGTAATGCCTTACACAGTAGTTATTACCTGAGCCAGGACACAGTAACCCATACCCTAAACTGTGAGATCTCAGCGCGTGTATGTAATGCCTTACACTGTAGTTATTACCTGAGCCAGGACACAGTAACCTATACCCTAAACTGTGAGATCTCAGCGCGTGTATGTAATGCCTTACACAGTAGTTATTACCTGAGCCAGGACACAGTAACCTATACCCTAAACTGTGAGATCTCATCGCGTGTATGTAATGCCTTACTCAGTAGTTATTACCTGAGCCAGGACACAGTAACCTATACCCTAAACAGTGAGATCTCAGCGCGTGTATGTAATGCCTTACACTGTAGTTATTACCCGAGGCAGGACACAGTAACCTATACCCTAAACTGTGAGATCTCAGCGCGTGTATGTAATGCCATACACTGTAGTTATTACCTGAGCCAGGACACAGTAACCTATACCCTAAACTGTGAGATCTCAGCGCGTGTATGTAATGCCATACACTGTAGTTATTACCCGAGGCAGGACACAGTAACCTATACCCTAAACTGTGAGATCTCAGCGCGTGTATGTAATGCCTTACACTGTAGTTATTACCTGAGCCAGGACACAGTAACCTATACCCTAAACTGTGAGATCTCAGCACGTGTATGTAATGCCACACACAGTAGTTATTACCTGAGCCAGGACACAGTAACATATACACTAAACTGTGAGATATCAGCGCGTGTAAGTAATGCCTTACACAGTAGTTATTACTTGAGCCAGGACACAGTAACCTATACCCTAAACTGTGAGATCTCAGCGCGTGTATGTAATGCCTTACACAGTAGTTATTACTTGAGCCAGGACACAGTAACCTATACCCTAAACTGTGAGATCTCAGCGTGTGTATGTAATGCCTTACACAGTAGTTATTACCTGAGCCAGGACACAGTAACCCATACCCTAAACTGTGAGATCTCAGCGTGTGTATGTAATGCCTTACACAGTAGTTATTACCTGAGCCAGGACACAGTAACCTATACCCTAAACTGTGAGATCTCAGCGTGTGTATGTAATGCCTTACACAGTAGTTATTACTTGAGCCAGGACACAGTAACCTATACCCTAAACTGTGAGATCTCAGCGCGTGTATGTAATGCCTTACACAGTAGTTATTACCTGAGCCAGGACACAGTAACCTATACCCTAAACTGTGAGATCTCAGCGTGTGTATGTAATGCCTTACACAGTAGTTATTACTTGAGCCAGGACACAGTAACCTATACCCTAAACTGTGAGATCTCATCGCGTGTATGTAATGTCTTACTCAGTAGTTATTACCTGAGCCAGGACACCGTAACCTATACCCTAAACTGTGAGATCTCAGCGCGTGTATGTAATGCCTTACACTGTAGTTATTACCCGAGGCAGGACACAGTAACCTATACCCTAAACTGTGAGATCTCAGCGCGTGTATGTAATGCCTTACACTGTAGTTATTACCTGAGCCAGGACACAGTAACCTATACCCTAAACTGTGAGATCTCAGCGCGTGTATGTAATGCCTTACACTGTAGTTATTACCCGAGGCAGGACACAGTAACCTATACCCTAAACTGTGAGATCTCAGCGCGTGTATGTAATGCCTTACACTGTAGTTATTACCTGAGCCAGGACACAGTAACCTATACCGTAAACTGTGAGATCTCAGCACGTGTATGTAATGCCACACACAGTAGTGATTACCTGAGCCAGGACACAGTAACATATACACTAAACTGTGAGATATCAGCGCGTGTAAGTAATGCCTTACACAGTAGTTATTACTTGAGCCAGGACACAGTAACCTATACCCTAAACTGTGAGATCTCAGCGCGTGTATGTAATGCCTTACACAGTAGTTATTACTTGAGCCAGGACACAGTAACCTATACCCTAAACTGTGAGATCTCAGCGTGTGTATGTAATGCCTTACACAGTAGTTATTACCTGAGCCAGGACACAGTAACCCATACCCTAAACTGTGAGATCTCAGCGTGTGTATGTAATGCCTTACACAGTAGTTATTACCTGAGCCAGGACACAGTAACCTATACCCTAAACTGTGAGATATCAGCGTGTGTATGTAATGCCTTACACAGTAGTTATTACTTGAGCCAGGACACAGTAACCTATACCCTAAACTGTGAGATCTCAGCGCGTGTATGTAATGCCTTACACAGTAGTTATTTCCTGAGCCAGCACACAGTTACCCATACCCTAAACTGTGAGATCTCAGCGCATGTCATGCCTTACACATTAGTTATTACCTGAGCCAGCACACATTAACCTATACCCTAAACTGTGAGATCTCAGCGCGTGTATGTAATGCCTTGCACAGTAGTTATTACCTGAGCCAGGACACAGTAACCTATACCCTAAACTGTGAGATCCCATCGCGTGTATGTAATGCCTTACACAGTAGTTATTACCTGAGCCAGGACACAGTAACCTATACCCTAAACTGTGAGATCTCATCGCGTGTATGCAATGCCTTACTCAGTAGTTATTACCTGAGCCAGGACACAGTAACCTATACCCTAAACTGTGAGATCTCAGCGCGTGTATGTAATGCCTTACACTGTAGTTATTGCCCGAGGCAGGACACAGTAACCTATACCCTAAACTGTGAGATCTCAGAGCGTGTATGTAATGCCTTACACTGTAGTTATTACCCGAGGCAGGACACAGTAACCTATACCCTAAACTGTGAGATCTCAGCGCGTGTATGTAATGCCTTACACTGTAGTTATTACCTGAGTCAGGACACAGTAACCTATACCCTAAACTGTGAGATCTCAGCGCGTGTATGTAATGCCTTACACTGTAGTTATTACCCAAGGCAGGACACAGTAACCTATACCCTAAACTGTGAGATCTCAGCGCGTGTATGTAATGCCTTACACTGTAGTTATTACCTGAGCCAGGACACAGTAACCTATACCCTAAACTGTGAGATCTCAGCACGTGTATGTAATGCCACACACAGTAGTTATTACCTGAGCCTGGACACAGTAACCTATACACTAAACTGTGAGATATCAGCGCGTGTATGTAATGCCTTACACAGTAGTTATTACTTGAGACAGGACACAGTAACCTATACCCTAAATTGTGAGATCTCAGCGCGTGTATGTAATGCCTTACACAGTAGTTATTACCTGAGCCAGCACACAGTAACCCATACCCTAAACTGTGAGATCTCAGCGCATGTCATGCCTTACACATTAGTTATTACCTGAGCCAGCACACATTAACCTATACCCTAAACTGTGAGATCTCAGCGCGTGTATGTAATGCCTTGCACAGTAGTTATTACCTGAGCCAGGACACAGTAACCTATACCCTAAACTGTGAGATCCCAGCGCGTGTATGTAATGCCATACACAGTAGTTATTACCTGAGCCAGGACACAGTAACCTATACCCTAAACTGTGAGATCTCATCTCGTGTATGCAATGCCTTACTCAGTAGTTATTACCTGAGCCAGGACACAGTAACCTATACCCTAAACTGTGAGATCTCAGCGCGTGTATGTAATGCCTTACACTGTAGTTATTACCTGAGCCAGGACACAGTAACCTATACCCTAAACTGTGAGATCTCAGCACGTGTATGTAATGCCTCACACAGTAGTTATTACCTGAGCCAGGACACAGTAACCTATACACTAAACTGTGAGATATCAGCGCGTGTATGTAATGCCTTACACAGTAGTTATTACTTGAGCCAGGACACAGTATCCTATACCCTAAACTGTGAGATATCAGCGCGTGTATGTAATGCCTTACACAGTAGTTATTACCTGAGCCAGGACACAGTAACCCATACCCTAAACTGTGAGATCTCAGCGCGTGTATGTAATGCCTTACACTGTAGTTATTACCTGAGCCAGGACACAGTAACCTATACCCTAAACTGTGAGATCTCAGCGCGTGTATGTAATGCCTTACACAGTAGTTATTACCTGAGCCAGGACACAGTCACCTATACCCTAAACTGTGAGATCTCATCGCGTGTATGTAATGCCTTACTCAGTAGTTATTACCTGAGCCAGGACACAGTAACCTATACCCTAAACTGTGAGATCTCAGCGCGTGTATGTAATGCCTTACACTGTAGTTATTACCCGAGGCAGGACACAGTAACCTATACCCTAAACTGTGAGATCTCAGCGCGTGTATGTAATGCCTTACACTGTAGTTATTACCCGAGGCAGGACACAGTAACCTATACCCTAAACTGTGAGATCTCAGCGCGTGTATGTAATGCCTTACACTGTAGTTATTACCTGAGCCAGGACACAGTAACCTATACCCTAAACTGTGAGATCTCAGCGTGTGTACGTAATGCCTTACACAGTAGTTATTACCTGAGCCAGGACACAGTAACCCATACCCTAAACTGTGAGATCTCAGCGTGTGTATGTAATGCCTTACACAGTAGTTATTACCTGAGCCAGGACACAGTAACCTATACCCTAAACTGTGAGATCTCAGCGTGTGTATGTAATGCCTTACACAGTAGTTATTACTTGAGCCAGGACACAGTAACCTATACCCTAAACTGTGAGATCTCAGCGCGTGTATGTAATGCCTTACACAGTAGTTATTACCTGAGCCAGGACACAGTAACCTATGCCCTAAACTGTGAGATCTCAGCGTGTGTATGTAATGCCTTACACAGTAGTTATTACTTGAGCCAGGACACAGTAACCTATACCCTAAAATGTGAGATCTCAGCGCGTGTATGTAATGCCTTACACAGTAGTTATTACCTGAGCCAGCACACAGTAACCCATACCCTAAACTGTGAGATCTCAGCGCATGTCATGCCTTACACATTAGTTATTACCTGAGCCAGCACACATTAACCTATACCCTAAACTGTGAGATCTCAGCGCGTGTATGTAATGCCTTGCACAGTAGTTATTACCTGAGCCAGGACACAGTAACCTATACCCTAAACTGTGAGATCTCAGCGCGTGTATGTAATGCCTTACACAGTAGTTATTACCTGAGCCAGGACACAGTAACCTATACCCTAAACTGTGAGATCTCATCGCGTGTTTGCAATGCCTTACTCAGTAGTTATTACCTGAGCCAGGACACAGTAACCTATACCCTAAACTGTGAGATCTCAGCACGTGTATGTAATGCCTCACACAGTAGTTATTACCTGAGCCAGGACACAGTAACCTATACACTAAACTGTGAGATATCAGCGCGTGTATGTAATGCCTTACACAGTAGTTATTACTTGAGCCAGGACACAGTAACCTATACCCTAAACTGTGAGATCTCAGCGCGTGTATGTAATGCTTTACACAGTAGTTATTACCTGAGCCAGGACACAGTAACCTATACCCTAAACTGTGAGATCTCATCGCGTGTATGTAATGCCTTACTCAGTAGTTATTACCTGAGCCAGGACACAGTAACCTATACCCCAAACTGTGAGATCTCAGCGCGTGTATGTAATGCCTTACACTGTAGTTATTACCCGAGGCAGGACACAGTAACCTATACCCTAAACTGTGAGATCTCAGAGCGTGTATGTAATGCCTTACACTGTAGTTATTACCTGAGCCAGGACACAGTAACCTATACCCTAAACTGTGAGATCTCAGCGCGTGTATGTAATGCCTTACACTGTAGTTATTACCCGAGGCAGGACACAGTAACCTATACCCGAAACTGTGAGATCTCAGCGCGTGTATGTAATGCCTTACACTGTAGTTATTACCTGAGCCAGGACACAGTAACCTATACCCTAAACTGTGAGATCTCAGCACGTGTATGTAATGCCACACACAGTAGTTATTACCTGAGCCAGGACACAGTAACATATACACTAAACTGTGAGATATCAGCGCGTGTATGTAATGCCTTACGCAGTAGTTATTACTTGAGCCAGGACACAGTAACCTATACCCTAAACTGTGAGATCTCAGCGCGTGTATGTAATGCGTTACACAGTAGTTATTACCTGAGCCAGCACACAGTAACCCATACCCTAAACTGTGAGATCTCAGCGCATGTCATGCCTTACACATTAGTTATTACCTGAGCCAGCACACATTAAACTATACCCTAAACTGTGAGATCTCAGCGCGTGTATGTAATGCCTTGCACAGTAGTTATTACCCGAGGCAGGACACAGTAACCTATACCCTAAACTGTGAGATCTCATCGCGTGTATGCAATGCCTTACTCAGTAGTTATTACCTGAGCCAGGACACAGTAACCTATACCCTAAACTGTGAGATCTCAGCGCGTGTATGTAATGCCTTACACTGTAGTTATTGCCCGAGGCAGGACACAGTAACCTATACCCTAAAATGTGAGATCTCAGCGCGTGTATGTAATGCCTTACACTGTAGTTATTACCCGAGGCAGGACACAGTAACCTATACCCTAAACTGTGAGATCTTAGCGCGTGTATGTAATGCCTTACACTGTAGTTATTACCTGAGTCAGGACACAGTAACCTATACCCTAAACTGTGAGATCTCAGCGCGTGTATGTAATGCCTTACACTGTAGTTATTACCCAAGGCAGGACACAGTAACCTATACCCTAAACTGTGAGATCTCAGCGCGTGTATGTAATGCCTTACACTGTAGTTATTACCTGAGCCAGGACACAGTAACCTATACCCTAAACTGTGAGATCTCAGCACGTGTATGTAATGCCACACACAGTAGTTATTACCTGAGCCAGGACACAGTAACCTATACACTAAACTGTGAGATATCAGCGCGTGTATGTAATGCCTTACACAGTAGTTATTACTTGAGCCAGGACACAGTAAACTATACCCTAAACTGTGAGATCTCAGCGCGTGTATGTAATGCCTTACACAGTAGTTATTACCTGAGCCAGCACACAGTAACCCATACCCTAAACTGTGAGATCTCAGCGCATGTCATGCCTTACACATTAGTTATTACCTGAGCCAGCACACATTAACCTATACCCTAAACTGTGAGATCTCAGCGCGTGTATGTAATGCCTTGCACAGTAGTTATTACCTGAGCCAGGACACAGTAATCTATACCCTAAACTGTGAGATCCCAGCGCGTGTATGTAATGCCTTACACAGTAGTTATTACCTGAGCCAGGACACAGTAACCTATACCCTAAACTGTGAGATCTCATCTCGTGTATGCAATGCCTTACTCAGTAGTTATTACCTGAGCCAGGACACAGTAACCTATACCCTAAACTGTGAGATCTCAGCGCGTGTATGTAATGCCTTACACTGTAGTTATTGCCCGAGGCAGGACACAGTAACCTATACCCTAAACTGTGAGATCTCAGCGCGTGTATGTAATGCCTTACACTGTAGTTATTACCTGAGCCAGGACACAGTAACCTATACCCTAAACTGTGAGATCTCAGCACGTGTATGTAATGCCTTACACAGTAGTTATTACCTGAGCCAGGACACAGTAACCCATACCCTAAACTGTGAGATCTCAGCGCGTGTATGTAATGCCTTACACTGTAGTTATTACCTGAGCCAGGACACAGTAACCTATACCCTAAACTGTGAGATCTCAGCGCGTGTATGTAATGCCTTACACAGTAGTTATTACCTGAGCCAGGACACAGTAACCTATACCCTAAACTGTGAGATCTCATCGCGTGTATGTAATGCCTTACTCAGTAGTTATTACCTGAGCCAGGACACAGTAACCTATACCCTAAACTGTGAGATCTCAGCGCGTGTATGTAATGCCTTACACTGTAGTTATTACCCGAGGCAGGACACAGTAACCTATACCCTAAACTGTGAGATCTCAGCGCGTGTATGTAATGCCTTACACTGTAGTTATTACCTGAGCCAGGACACAGTAACCTATACCCTAAACTGTGAGATCTCAGCGCGTGTATGTAATGCCTTACACTGTAGTTATTACCCGAGGCAGGACACAGTAACCTATACCCTAAACTGTGAGATCTCAGCGCGTGTATGTAATGCCTTACACTGTAGTTATTACCTGAGCCAGGACACAGTAACCTATACCCTAAACTGTGAGATCTCAGCACGTGTATGTAATGCCACACACAGTAGTTATTACCTGAGCCAGGACACAGTAACATATACACTAAACTGTGAGATATCAGCGCGTGTAAGTAATGCCTTACACAGTAGTTATTACTTGAGCCAGGACACAGTAACCTATACACTAAACTGTGAGATATCAGCGCGTGTATGTAATGCCTTACACAGTAGTTATTACTTGAGCCAGGACACAGTAACCTATACCCTAAACTGTGAGATCTCAGCGCGTGTATGTAATGCCTTACACAGTAGTTATTACTTGAGCCAGGACACAGTAACCTATACCCTAAACTGTGAGATCTCAGCGTGTGTATGTAATGCCTTACACAGTAGTTATTACCTGAGCCAGGACACAGTAACCCATACCCTAAACTGTGAGATCTCAGCGTGTGTATGTAATGCCTTACACAGTAGTTATTACCTGAGCCAGGACACAGTAACCTATACCCTAAACTGTGAGATCTCAGCGTGTGTATATAATGCCTTACACAGTAGTTATTACTTGAGCCAGGACACAGTAACCTATACCCTAAACTGTGAGATCTCAGCGCGTGTATGTAATGCCTTACACAGTAGTTATTACCTGAGCCAGGACACAGTAACCTATACCCTAAACTGTGAGATCTCAGCGTGTGTATGTAATGCCTTACACAGTAGTTATTACTTGAGCCAGGACACAGTAACCTATACCCTAAACTGTGAGATCTCATCGCGTGTATGTAATGCCTTACTCAGTAGTTATTACCTGAGCCAGGACACAGTAACCTATACCCTAAACTGTGAGATCTCAGCGCGTGTATGTAGTGCCTTACACTGTAGTTATTACCCGAGGCAGGACACAGTAACCTATACCCTAAACTGTGAGATCTCAGCGCGTGTATGTAATGCCTTACACAGTAGTTATTACCTGAGCCAGGACACAGTAACCTATACCCTAAACTGTGAGATCTCAGCGTGTGTATGTAATGCCTTACACAGTAGTTATTACTTGAGCCAGGACACAGTAACCTATACCCTAAACTGTGAGATCTCAGCGCGTGTATGTAATGCCTTACACAGTAGTTATTACCTGAGCCTGGACACAGTAACCTATACACTAAACTGTGAGATATCAGCGCGTGTATGTAATGCCTTACACAGTAGTTATTACTTGAGCCAGGACACAGTAACCTATACCCTAAACTGTGAGATCTCAGCGCGTGTATGTAATGCCTTACACAGTAGTTATTACCTGAGCCAGCACACAGTTACCCATACCCTAAACTGTGAGATCTCAGCGCATGTCATGCCTTACACATTAGTTATTACCTGAGCCAGCACACATTAACCTATACCCTAAACTGTGAGATCTCAGCGCGTGTATGTAATGCCTTGCACAGTAGTTATTACCTGAGCCAGGACACAGTAACCTATACCCTAAACTGTGAGATCCCAGCGCGTGTATGTAATGCCTTACACAGTAGTTATTACCTGAGCCAGGACACAGTAACCTATACCCTAAACTGTGAGATCTCATCTCGTGTATGCAATGCCTTACTCAGTAGTTATTACCTGAGCCAGGACACAGTAACCTATACCCTAAACTGTGAGATCTCAGCGCGTGTATGTAATGCCTTACACTGTAGTTATTGCCCGAGGCAGGACACAGTAACCTATACCCTAAACTGTGAGATCTCAGCGCGTGTATGTAATGCCTTACACTGTAGTTATTACCTGAGCCAGGACACAGTAACCTATACCCTAAACTGTGAGATCTCAGCACGTGTATGTAATGCCTCACACAGTAGTTATTACCTGAGCCAGGACACAGTAACCTATACACTAAACTGTGAGATATCAGCGCGTGTATGTAATGCCTTACACAGTAGTTATTACTTGAGCCAGGACACAGTATCCTATACCCTAAACTGTGAGATATCAGCGCGTGTATGTAATGCCTTACACAGTAGTTATTACCTGAGCCAGGACACAGTAACCCATACCCTAAACTGTGAGATCTCAGCGCGTGTATGTAATGCCTTACACTGTAGTTATTACCTGAGCCAGGACACAGTAACCTATACCCTAAACTGTGAGATCTCAGCGCGTGTATGTAATGCCTTACACAGTAGTTATTACCTGAGCCAGGACACAGTAACCTATACCCTAAACTGTGAGATCTCATCGCGTGTATGTAATGCCTTACTCAGTAGTTATTACCTGAGCCAGGACACAGTAACCTATACCCTAAACTGTGAGATCTCAGCGCGTGTATGTAATGCCTTACACTGTAGTTATTACCCGAGGCAGGACACAGTAACCTATACCCTAAACTGTGAGATCTCAGCGCGTGTATGTAATGCCTTACACTGTAGTTATTCCCCGAGGCAGGACACAGTAACCTATACCCTAAACTGTGAGATCTCAGCGCGTGTATGTAATGCCTTACACTGTAGTTATTACCTGAGCCAGGACACAGTAACCTATACCCTAAACTGTGAGATCTCAGCACGTGTATGTAATGCCACACACAGTAGTTATTACCTGAGCCAGGACACAGTAACATATACACTAAACTGTGAGATATCAGCGCGTGTAAGTAATGCCTTACACAGTAGTTATTACTTGAGCCAGGACACAGTAACCTATACCCTAAACTGTGAGATCTCAGCGCGTGTAGGTAATGCCTTACACAGTAGTTATTACTTGAGCCAGGACACAGTAACCTATACCCTAAACTGTGAGATCTCAGCGTGTGTACGTAATGCCTTACACAGTAGTTATTACCTGAGCCAGGACACAGTAACCCATACCCTAAACTGTGAGATCTCAGCGTGTGTATGTAATGCCTTACACAGTAGTTATTACCTGAGCCAGGACACAGAAACCTATACCCTAAACTGTGAGATCTCAGCGTGTGTATGTAATGCCTTACACAGTAGTTATTACCTGAGCCACGACACAGTAACCTATACCCTAAACTGTGAGATCTCAGCGTGTGTATGTAATGCCTTACACAGTAGTTATTACTTGAGCCAGGACACAGTAACCTATACCCTAAACTGTGAGATCTCAGCGCGTGTATGTAATGCCTTACACAGTAGTTATTACCTGAGCCAGGACACAGTAACCTATACCCTAAACTGTGAGATCTCAGCGTGTGTATGTAATGCCTTACACAGTAGTTATTACTTGAGCCAGGACACAGTAACCTATACGCTAAAATGTGAGATCTCAGCGCGTGTATGTAATGCCTTACACAGTAGTTATTACCTGAGCAAGCACACAGTAACCCATACCCTAAACGGTGAGATCTCAGCGCATGTCATGCCTTACACATTAGTTATTACCTGAGCCAGCACACATTAACCTATACCCTAAACTGTGAGATCTCAGCGCGTGTATGTAATGCCTTGCACAGTAGTTATTACCTGAGCCAGGACACAGTAACCTATACCCTAAACTGTGAGATCCCAGCGCGTGTATGTAATGCCTTACACAGTAGTTATTACCTGAGCCAGGACACAGTAACCTATACCCTAAACTGTGAGATCTCATCGCGTGTATGCAATGCCTTACTCAGTAGTTATTACCTGAGCCAGGACACAGTAACCTATACCCTAAACTGTGAGATTTCAGCGCGTGTATGTAATGCCTTACACTGTAGTTATTGCCCGAGGCAGGACACAGTAACCTATACCCTAAACTGTGAGATCTCAGCGCGTGTATGTAATGCCTTACACTGTAGTTATTACCTGAGCCAGGACACAGTAACCTATACCCTAAACTGTGAGATCTCAGCACGTGTATGTAATGCCTCACACAGTAGTTATTACCTGAGCCAGGACACAGTAACCTATACACTAAACTGTGAGATATCAGCGCGTGTATGTAATGCCTTACACAGTAGTTATTACTTGAGCCAGGACACAGTAACCTATACCCTAAACTGTGAGATCTCAGCGCGTGTATGTAATGCCTTACACAGTAGTTATTACCTGAGCCAGGACACAGTAACCTATACCCTAAACTGTGAGATCTCATCGCGTGTATGTAATGCCTTACTCAGTAGTTATTACCTGAGCCAGGACACAGTAACCTATACCCTAAACTGTGAGATCTCAGCGCGTGTATGTAATGCCTTACACTGTAGTTATTACCCGAGGCAGGACACAGTAACCTATACCCTAAACTGTGAGATCTCAGAGCGTGTATGTAATGCCTTACACTGTAGTTATTACCTGAGCCAGGACACAGTAACCTATACCCTAAACTGTGAGATCTCAGCGCGTGTATGTAATGCCTTACACTGTAGTTATTACCCGAGGCAGGACACAGTAACCTATACCCGAAACTGTGAGATCTCAGCGCGTGTATGTAATGCCTTACACTGTAGTTATTACCTGAGCCAGGACACAGTAACCTATACCCTAAACTGTGAGATCTCAGCACGTGTATGTAATGCCACACACAGTAGTTATTACCTGAGCCAGGACACAGTAACATATACACTAAACTGTGAGATATCAGCGCGTGTATGTAATGCCTTACACAGTAGTTATTACTTGAGCCAGGACACAGTAACCTATACCCTAAACTGTGAGATCTCAGCGCGTGTATGTAATGCGTTACACAGTAGTTATTACCTGAGCCAGCACACAGTAACCCATACCCTAAACTGTGAGATCTCAGCGCATGTCATGCCTTACACATTAGTTATTACCTGAGCCAGCACACATTAACCTATACCCTAAACTGTGAGATCTCAGCGCGTGTATGTAATGCCTTGCACAGTAGTTATTACCCGAGGCAGGACACAGTAACCTATACCCTAAACTGTGAGATCTCATCGCGTGTATGCAATGCCTTACTCAGTAGTTATTACCTGAGCCAGGACACAGTAACCTATACCCTAAACTGTGAGATCTCAGCGCGTGTATGTAATGCCTTACACTGTAGTTATTGCCCGAGGCAGGACACAGTAACCTATACCCTAAACTGTGAGATCTCAGCGCGTGTATGTAATGCCTTACACTGTAGTTATTACCCGAGGCAGGACACAGTAACCTATACCCTAAACTGTGAGATCTCAGCGCGTGTATGTAATGCCTTACACTGTAGTTATTACCTGAGTCAGGACACAGTAACCTATACCCTAAACTGTGAGATCTCAGCGCGTGTATGTAATGCCTTACACTGTAGTTATTACCCAAGGCAGGACACAGTAACCTATACCCTAAACTGTGAGATCTCAGCGCGTGTATGTAATGCCTTACACTGTAGTTATTACCTGAGCCAGGACACAGTAACCTATACCCTAAACTGTGAGATCTCAGCACGTGTATGTAATGCCACACACAGTAGTTATTACCTGAGCCAGGACACAGTAACCTATACACTAAACTGTGAGATATCAGCGCGTGTATGTAATGCCTTACACAGTAGTTATTACTTGAGCCAGGACACAGTAACCTATACCCTAAACTGTGAGATCTCAGCGCGTGTATGTAATGCCTTACACAGTAGTTATTACCTGAGCCAGCACACAGTAACCCATACCCTAAACTGTGAGATCTCAGCGCATGTCATGCCTTACACATTAGTTATTACCTGAGCCAGCACACATTAACCTATACCCTAAACTGTGAGATCTCAGCGCGTGTATGTAATGCCTTGCACAGTAGTTATTACCTGAGCCAGGACACAGTAACCTATACCCTAAACTGTGAGATCCCAGCGCGTGTATGTAATGCCTTACACAGTAGTTATTACCTGAGCCAGGACACAGTAACCTATACCCTAAACTGTGAGATCTCATCTCGTGTATGCAATGCCTTACTCAGTAGTTATTACTTGAGCCAGGACACAGTAACCTATACCCTAAACTGTGAGATCTCAGCGCATGTCATGCCTTACACTGTAGTTATTACCTGAGCCAGGACACAGTAACATATACACTAAACTGTGAGATATCAGCGCGTGTAAGTAATGCCTTACACAGTAGTTATTACTTGAGCCAGGACACAGTAACCTATACACTAAACTGTGAGATATCAGCGCGTGTATGTAATGCCTTACACAGTAGTTATTACTTGAGCCAGGACACAGTAACCTATACCCTAAACTGTGAGATCTCAGCGCGTGTATGTAATGCCTTACACAGTAGTTATTACTTGAGCCAGGACACAGTAACCTATACCCTAAACTGTGAGATCTCAGCGTGTGTATGTAATGCCTTACACAGTAGTTATTACCTGAGCCAGGACACAGTAACCCATACCCTAAACTGTGAGATCTCAGCGTGTGTATGTAATGCCTTACACAGTAGTTATTACCTGAGCCAGGACACAGTAACCTATACCCTAAACTGTGAGATCTCAGCGTGTGTATGTAATGCCTTACACAGTAGTTATTACTTGAGCCAGGACACAGTAACCTATACCCTAAACTGTGAGATCTCAGCGCGTGTATGTAATGCCTTACACAGTAGTTATTACCTGAGCCAGGACACAGTAACCTATACCCTAAACTGTGAGATCTCAGCGTGTGTATGTAATGCCTTACACAGTAGTTATTACTTGAGCCAGGACACAGTAACCTATACCCTAAACTGTGAGATCTCATCGCGTGTATGTAATGCCTTACTCAGTAGTTATTACCTGAGCCAGGACACAGTAACCTATACCCTAAACTGTGAGATCTCAGCGCGTGTATGTAATGCCTTACACTGTAGTTATTACCCGAGGCAGGACACAGTAACCTATACCCCAAAACTGTGAGATCTCAGCGCGTGTATGTAATGCCTTACACAGTAGTTATTACCTGAGCCAGGACACAGTAACCTATACCCTAAACTGTGAGATCTCAGCGTGTGTATGTAATGCCTTACACAGTAGTTATTACTTGAGCCAGGACACAGTAACCTATACCCTAAACTGTGAGATCTCAGCGCGTGTATGTAATGCCTTACACAGTAGTTATTACCTGAGCCTGGACACAGTAACCTATACACTAAACTGTGAGATATCAGCGCGTGTATGTAATGCCTTACACAGTAGTTATTACTTGAGCCAGGACACAGTAACCTATACCCTAAACTGTGAGATCTCAGCGCGTGTATGTAATGCCTTACACAGTAGTTATTACCTGAGCCAGCACACAGTAACCCATACCCTAAACTGTGAGATCTCAGCGCATGTCATGCCTTACACATTAGTTATTACCTGAGCCAGCACACATTAACCTATACCCTAAACTGTGAGATCTCAGCGCGTGTATGTAATGCCTTGCACAGTAGTTATTACCTGAGCCAGGACACAGTAACCTATACCCTAAACTGTGAGATCCCAGCGCGTGTATGTAATGCCTTACACAGTAGTTATTATCTGAGCCAGGACACAGTAACCTATACCCTAAACTGTGAGATCTCATCTCGTGTATGCAATGCCTTACTCAGTAGTTATTGCCTGAGCCAGGACACAGTAACCTATACCCTAAACTGTGAGATCTCAGCGCGTGTATGTAATGCCTTACACTGTAGTTATTGCCCGAGGCAGGACACAGTAACCTATACCCTAAACTGTGAGATCTCAGCGCGTGTATGTAATGCCTTACACTGTAGTTATTACCTGAGCCAGGACACAGTAACCTATACCCTAAACTGTGAGATCTCAGCACGTGTATGTAATGCCTCACACAGTAGTTATTACCTGAGCCAGGACACAGTAACCTATACACTAAACTGTGAGATATCAGCGCGTGTATGTAATGCCTTACACAGTAGTTATTACTTGAGCCAGGACACAGTATCCTATACCCTAAACTGTGAGATATCAGCGCGTGTATGTAATGCCTTACACAGTAGTTATTACCTGAGCCAGGACACAGTAACCCATACCCTAAACTGTGAGATCTCAGCGCGTGTATGTAATGCCTTACACTGTAGTTATTACCTGAGCCAGGACACAGTAACCTATACCCTAAACTGTGAGATCTCAGCGCGTGTATGTAATGCCTTACACAGTAGTTATTACCTGAGCCAGGACACAGTAACCTATACCCTAAACTGTGAGATCTCATCGCGTGTATGTAATGCCTTACTCAGTAGTTATTACCTGAGCCAGGACACAGTAACCTATACCCTAAACTGTGAGATCTCAGCGCGTGTATGTAATGCCTTACACTGTAGTTATTACCCGAGGCAGGACACAGTAACCTATACCCTAAACTGTGAGATCTCAGCGCGTGTATGTAATGCCTTACACTGTAGTTATTACCCGAGGCAGGACACAGTAACCTATACCCTAAACTGTGAGATCTCAGCGCGTGTATGTAATGCCTTACACTGTAGTTATTACCTGAGCCAGGACACAGCAACCTATACCCTAAACTGTGAGATCTCAGCACGTGTATGTAATGCCACACACAGTAGTTATTACCTGAGCCAGGACACAGTAACATATACACTAAACTGTGAGATATCAGCGCGTGTAAGTAATGCCTTACACAGTAGTTATTACTTGAGCCAGGACACAGTAACCTATACCCTAAACTGTGAGATCTCAGCGCGTGTATGTAATGCCTTACACAGTAGTTATTACTTGAGCCAGGACACAGTAACCTATACCCTAAACTGTGAGATCTCAGCGTGTGTACGTAATGCCTTACACAGTAGTTATTACCTGAGCCAGGACACAGTAACCCATACCCTAAACTGTGAGATCTCAGCGTGTGTATGTAATGCCTTACACAGTAGTTATTACCTGAGCCAGGACACAGTAACCTATACCCTAAACTGTGAGATCTCAGCGTGTGTATGTAATGCCTTACACAGTAGTTATTACTTGAGCCAGGACACAGTAACCTATACCCTAAACTGTGAGATCTCAGCGCGTGTATGTAATGCCTTACACAGTAGTTATTACCTGAGCCAGGACACAGTAACCTATAGCCTAAACTGTGAGATCTCAGCGTGTGTATGTAATGCCTTACACAGTAGTTATTACTTGAGCCAGGACACAGTAACCTATACCCTAAAATGTGAGATCTCAGCGCGTGTATGTAATGCCTTACACAGTAGTTATTACCTGAGCCAGCACACAGTAACCCATACCCTAAACTGTGAGATCTCAGCGCATGTCATGCCTTACACATTAGTTATTACCTGAGCCAGCACACATTAACCTATACCCTAAACTGTGAGATCTCAGCGCGTGTATGTAATGCCTTGCACAGTAGTTATTACCTGAGCCAGGACACAGTAACCTATACCCTAAACTGTGAGATCCCAGCGCGTGTATGTAACGCCTTACACAGTAGTTATTACCTGAGCCAGGACACAGTAACCTATACCCTAAACTGTGAGATCTCATCGCGTGTATACAATGCCTTACTCAGTAGTTATTACCTGAGCCAGGACACAGTAACCTATACCCTAAACTGTGAGATTTCAGCGCGTGTATGTAATGCCTTACACTGTAGTTATTGCCCGAGGCAGGACACAGTAACCTATACCCTAAACTGTGAGATCTCAGCGCGTGTATGTAATGCCTTACACTGTAGTTATTACCTGAGCCAGGACACAGTAACCTATACCCTAAACTGTGAGATCTCAGCACGTGTATGTAATGCCTCACACAGTAGTTATTACCTGAGCCAGGACACAGTAACCTATACACTAAACTGTGAGATATCAGCGCGTGTATGTAATGCCTTACACAGTAGTTATTACTTGAGCCAGGACACAGTAACCTATACCCTAAACTGTGAGATCTCAGCGCGTGTATGTAATGCCTTACACAGTAGTTATTACCTGAGCCAGGACACAGTAACCTATACCCTAAACTGTGAGATCTCATCGCGTGTATGTAATGCCTTACTCAGTAGTTATTACCTGAGCCAGGACACAGTAACCTATACCCTAAACTGTGAGATCTCAGCGCGTGTATGTAATGCCTTACACTGTAGTTATTACCCGAGGCAGGACACAGTAACCTATACCCTAAACTGTGAGATCTCAGAGCGTGTATGTAATGCCTTACACTGTAGTTATTACCTGAGCCAGGACACAGTAACCTATACCCTAAACTGTGAGATCTCAGCGCGTGTATGTAATGCCTTACACTGTAGTTATTACCCGAGGCAGGACACAGTAACCTATACCCGAAACTGTGAGATCTCAGCGCGTGTATGTAATGCCTTACACTGTAGTTATTACCTGAGCCAGGACACAGTAACCTATACCCTAAACTGTGAGATCTCAGCACGTGTATGTAATGCCACACACAGTAGTTATTACCTGAGCCAGGACACAGTAACATATACACTATACTGTGAGATATCAGCGCGTGTATGTAATGCCTTACACAGTAGTTATTACTTGAGCCAGGACACAGTAACCTATACCCTAAACTGTGAGATCTCAGCGCGTGTATGTAATGCGTTACACAGTAGTTATTACCTGAGCCAGCACACAGTAACCCATACCCTAAACTGTGAGATCTCAGCGCATGTCATGCCTTACACATTAGTTATTACCTGAGCCAGCACACATTAACCTATACCCTAAACTGTGAGATCTCAGCGCGTGTATGTAATGCCTTGCACAGTAGTTATTACCCGAGGCAGGACACAGTAACCTATACCCTAAACTGTGAGATCTCATCGCGTGTATGCAATGCCTTACTCAGTAGTTATTACCTGAGCCAGGACACAGTAACCTATACCCTAAACTGTGAGATCTCAGCGCGTGTATGTAATGCCTTACACTGTAGTTATTGCCCGAGGCAGGACACAGTAACCTATACCCTAAACTGTGAGATCTCAGCGCGTGTATGTAATGCCTTACACTGTAGTTATTACCCGAGGCAGGACACAGTAACCTATACCCTAAACTGTGAGATCTCAGCGCGTGTATGTAATGCCTTACACTGTAGTTATTACCTGAGTCAGGACACAGTAACCTATACCCTAAACTGTGAGATCTCAGCGCGTGTATGTAATGCCTTACACTGTAGTTATTACCCAAGGCAGGACACAGTAACCTATACCCTAAACTGTGAGATCTCAGCGCGTGTATGTAATGCCTTACACTGTAGTTATTACCTGAGCCAGGACACAGTAACCTATACCCTAAACTGTGAGATCTCAGCACGTGTATGTAATGCCACACACAGTAGTTATTACCTGAGCCAGGACACAGTAACCTATACACTAAACTGTGAGATATCAGCGCGTGTATGTAATGCCTTACACAGTAGTTATTACTTGAGCCAGGACACAGTAACCTATACCCTAAACTGTGAGATCTCAGCGCGTGTATGTAATGCCTTACACAGTAGTTATTACCTGAGCCAGCACACAGTAACCCATACCCTAAACTGTGAGATCTCAGCGCATGTCATGCCTTACACATTAGTTATTACCTGAGCCAGCACACATTAACCTATACCCTAAACTGTGAGATCTCAGCGCGTGTATGTAATGCCTTGCACAGTAGTTATTACCTGAGCCAGGACACAGTAACCTATACCCTAAACTGTGAGATCCCAGCGCGTGTATGTAATGCCTTACACAGTAGTTATTACCTGAGCCAGGACACAGTAACCTATACCCTAAACTGTGAGATCTCATCTCGTGTATGCAATGCTTTACTCAGTAGTTATTACCTGAGCCAGGACACAGTAACCTATACCCTAAACTGTGAGATCTCAGCGCGTGTATGTAATGCCTTACACTGTAGTTATTGCCCGAGGCAGGACACAGTAACCTATACCCTAAACTGTGAGATCTCAGCGCGTGTATGTAATGCCTTACACTGTAGTTATTACCTGAGCCAGGACACAGTAACCTATACCCTAAACTGTGAGATCTCAGCACGTGTATGTAATGCCTTACACAGTAGTTATTACCTGAGCCAGGACACAGTAACCCATACCCTAAACTGTGAGATCTCAGCGCGTGTATGTAATGCCTTACACTGTAGTTATTACCTGAGCCAGGACACAGTAACCTATACCCTAAACTGTGAGATCTCAGCGCGTGTATGTAATGCCTTACACAGTAGTTATTACCTGAGCCAGGACACAGTAACCTATACCCTAAACTGTGAGATCTCATCGCGTGTATGTAATGCCTTACTCAGTAGTTATTACCTGAGCCAGGACACAGTAACCTATACCCTAAACTGTGAGATCTCAGCGCGTGTATGTAATGCCTTACACTGTAGTTATTACCCGAGGCAGGACACAGTAACCTATACCCTAAACTGTGAGATCTCAGCGCGTGTATGTAATGCCTTACACTGTAGTTATTACCTGAGCCAGGACACAGTAACCTATACCCTAAACTGTGAGATCTCAGCGCGTGATTGTAATGCCTTACACTGTAGTTATTACCCGAGGCAGGACACAGTAACCTATACCCTAAACTGTGAGATCTCAGCGCGTGTATGTAATGCCTTACACTGTAGTTATTACCTGAGCCAGGACACAGTAACCTATACCCTAAACTGTGAGATCTCAGCACGTGTATGTAATGCCACACACAGTAGTTATTACCTGAGCCAGGACACAGTAACATATACACTAAACTGTGAGATATCAGCGCGTGTAAGTAATGCCTTACACAGTAGTTATTACTTGAGCCAGGACACAGTAACCTATACACTAAACTGTGAGATATCAGCGCGTGTATGTAATGCCTTACACAGTAGTTATTACTTGAGCCAGGACACAGTAACCTATACCCTAAACTGTGAGATCTCAGCGCGTGTATGTAATGCCTTACACAGTAGTTATTACTTGAGCCAGGACACAGTAACCTATACCCTAAACTGTGAGATCTCAGCGTGTGTATGTAATGCCTTACACAGTAGTTATTACCTGAGCCAGGACACAGTAACCCATACCCTAAACTGTGAGATCTCAGCGTGTGTATGTAATGCCTTACACAGTAGTTATTACCTGAGCCAGGACACAGTAACCTATACCCTAAACTGTGAGATCTCAGCGTGTGTATGTAATGCCTTACACAGTAGTTATTACTTGAGCCAGGACACAGTAACCTATACCCTAAACTGTGAGATCTCAGCGCGTGTATGTAATGCCTTACACAGTAGTTATTACCTGAGCCAGGACACAGTAACCTATACCCTAAACTGTGAGATCTCAGCGTGTGTATGTAATGCCTTACACAGTAGTTATTTCTTGAGCCAGGACACAGTAACCTATACCCTAAACTGTGAGATCTCATCGCGTGTATGTAATGCCTTACTCAGTAGTTATTACCTGAGCCAGGACACAGTAACCTATACCCTAAACTGTGAGATCTCAGCGCGTGTATGTAATGCCTTACACTATAGTTATTACCCGAGGCAGGACACAGTAACCTATACCCTAAACTGTGAGATCTCAGCGCGTGTATGTAATGCCTTACACTGTAGTTATTACCTGAGCCAGGACACAGTAACCTATACCCTAAACTGTGAGATCTCAGCGCGTGTATGTAATGCCTTACACTGTAGTTATTACCCGAGGCAGGACACAGTAACCTATACCCTAAACTGTGAGATCTCAGCGCGTGTATGTAATGCCTTACACTGTAGTTATTACCTGAGCCAGGACACAGTAACCTATACCCTAAACTGTGAGATCTCAGCACGTGTATGTAATGCCACACACAGTAGTTATTACCTGAGCCAGGACACAGTAACATATACACTAAACTGTGAGATATCAGCGCGTGTAAGTAATGCCTTACACAGTAGTTATTACTTGAGCCAGGACACAGTAACCTATACCCTAAACTGTGAGATCTCAGCGCGTGTATGTAATGCCTTACACAGTAGTTATTACTTGAGCCAGGACACAGTAACCTATACCCTAAACTGTGAGATCTCAGCGTGTGTATGTAATGCCTTACACAGTAGTTATTACCTGAGCCAGGACACAGTAACCCATACCCTAAACTGTGAGATCTCAGCGTGTGTATATAATGCCTTACACAGTAGTTATTACCTGAGCCAGGACACAGTAACCTATACCCTAAACTGTGAGATCTCAGCGTGTGTACGTAATGCCTTACACAGTAGTTATTACTTGAGCCAGGACACAGTAACCTATACCCTAAACTGTGAGATCTCAGCGCGTGTATGTAATGCCTTACACAGTAGTTATTACCTGAGCCAGGACACAGTAACCTATACCCTAAACTGTGAGATCTCAGCGTGTGTATGTAATGCCTTACACAGTTGTTATTACTTGAGCCAGGACACAGTAACCTATACCCTAAACTGTGAGATCTCAGCGCGTGTATGTAATGCCTTACACAGTAGTTATTTCCTGAGCCAGCACACAGTTACCCATACCCTAAACTGTGAGATCTCAGCGCATGTCATGCCTTACACATTAGTTATTACCTGAGCCAGCACACATTAACCTATACCCTAAACTGTGAGATCTCAGCGCGTGTATGTAATGCCTTGCACAGTAGTTATTACCTGAGCCAGGACACAGTAACCTATACCCTAAACTGTGAGATCCCAGCGCGTGTATGTAATGCCTTACACAGTAGTTATTACCTGAGCCAGGACACAGTAACCTATACCCTAAACTGTGAGATCTCATCGCGTGTATGCAATGCCTTACTCAGTAGTTATTACCTGAGCCAGGACACAGTAGCCTATACCCTAAACTGTGAGATCTCAGCGCGTGTATGTAATGCCTTACACTGTAGTTATTGCCCGAGGCAGGACACAGTAACCTATACCCTAAACTGTGAGATCTCAGCGCGTGTATGTAATGCCTTACACTGTAGTTATTACCCGAGGCAGGACACAGTAACCTATACCCTAAACTGTGAGATCTCAGCGCATGTATGTAATGCCTTACACTGTAGTTATTACATGAGTCAGGACACAGTAACCTATACCCTAAACTGTGAGATCTCAGCGTGTGTATGTAATGCCTTACACTGTAGTTATTACCCAAGGCAGGACACAGTAACCTATACCCTAAACTGTGAGATCTCAGCGCGTGTATGTAATGCCTTACACTGTAGTTATTACCTGAGCCAGGACACAGTAACCTATACCCTAAACTGTGAGATCTCAGCACGTGTATGTAATGCCACACACAGTAGTTATTACCTGAGCCAGGACACAGTAACCTATACACTAAACTGTGAGATATCAGCGCGTGTATGTAATGCCTTACACAGTAGTTATTACTTGAGCCAGGACACAGTAACCTATAACCTAAACTGTGAGATCTCAGCGCGTGTATGTAATGCCTTACACAGTAGTTATTACCTGAGCCAGCACACAGTAACCCATACCCTAAACTGTGAGATCTCAGCGCATGTCATGCCTTACACATTAGTTATTACCTGAGCCAGCACACATTAACCTATACCCTAAACTGTGAGATCTCAGCGCGTGTATGTAATGCCTTGCACAGTAGTTATTACCTGAGCCAGGACACAGTAACCTATACCCTAAACTGTGGGATCCCAGCGCGTGTATGTAATGCCTTACACAGTAGTTATTACCTGAGCCAGGACACAGTAACCTATACCCTAAACTGTGAGATCTCATCTCGTGTATGCAATGCCTTACTCAGTAGTTATTACCTGAGCCAGGACACAGTAACCTATACCCTAAACTGTGAGATCTCAGCGCGTGTATGTAATGCCTTACACTGTAGTTATTGCCCGAGGCAGGACACAGTAACCTATACCCTAAACTGTGAGATCTCAGCGCGTGTATGTAATGCCTTACACTGTAGTTATTACCTGAGCCAGGACACAGTAACCTATACCCTAAACTGTGAGATCTCAGCACGTGTATGTAATGCCTCACACAGTAGTTATTACCTGAGCCAGGACACAGTATCCTATACACTAAACTGTGAGATATCAGCGCGTGTATGTAATGCCTTACACAGTAGTTATTACTTGAGCCAGGACACAGTATCCTATACCCTAAACTGTGAGATATCAGCGCGTGTATGTAATGCCTTACACAGTAGTTATTACCTGAGCCAGGACACAGTAACCCATACCCTAAACTGTGAGATCTCAGCGCGTGTATGTAATGCCTTACACTGTAGTTATTACCTGAGCCAGGACACAGTAACCTATACCCTAAACTGTGAGATCTCAGCGCGTGTATGTAATGCCTTACACTGTAGTTATTACCTGAGCCAGGACACAGTAACCTATACCCTAAACTGTGAGATCTCAGCGCGTGTATGTAATGCCTTACACTGTAGTTATTACCCGAGGCAGGACACAGTAACCTATACCCTAAACTGTGAGATCTCAGCGCGTGTATGTAATGCCTTACACTGTAGTTATTACCTGAGCCAGGACACAGTAACCTATACCCTAAACTGTGAGATCTCAGCACGTGTATGTAATGCCACACACAGTAGTTATTACCTGAGCCAGGACACAGTAACATATACACTAAACTGTGAGATATCAGCGCGTGTAAGTAATGCCTTACACAGTAGTTATTACTTGAGCCAGGACACAGTAACCTATACCCTAAACTGTGAGATCTCAGCGCGTGTATGTAATGCCTTACACAGTAGTTATTACTTGAGCCAGGACACAGTAACCTATACCCTAAACTGTGAGATCTCAGCGTGTGTATGTAATGCCTTACACAGTAGTTATTACCTGAGCCAGGACACAGTAACCCATACCCTAAACTGTGAGATCTCAGCGTGTGTATGTAATGCCTTACACAGTAGTCATTACCTGAGCCAGGACACAGTAACCTATACCCTAAACTGTGAGATCTCAGCGTGTGTATGTAATGCCTTACACAGTAGTTATTACTTGAGCCAGGACACAGTAACCTATACCCTAAACTGTGAGATCTCAGCGCGTGTATGTAATGCCTTACACAGTAGTTATTACCTGAGCCAGGACACAGAAACCTATACCCTAAACTGTGAGATCTCAGCGTGTGTATGTAATGCCTTACACAGTAGTTATTACTTGAGCCAGGACACAGTAACCTATACCCTAAACTGTGAGATCTCAGCGCGTGTATGTAATGCCTTACACAGTAGTTATTACCTGAGCCAGCACACAGGAACCCATACCCTAAACTGTGAGATCTCAGCGCATGTCATGCCTTACACATTAGTTATTACCTGAGCCAGCACACATTAACCTATACCCTAAACTGTGAGATCTCAGCGCGTGTATGTAATGCCTTGCACAGTAGTTATTACCTGAGCCAGGACACAGTAACCTATACCCTAAACTGTGAGATCCCAGCGCGTGTATGTAATGCCTTACACAGTAGTTATTACCTGAGCCAGGACACAGTAACCTATACCCTAAACTGTGAGATCTCATCGCGTGTATGCAATGCCTTACTCAGTAGTTATTACCTGAGCCAGGACACAGTAACCTATACCCTAAACTGTGAGATTTCAGCGCGTGTATGTAATGCCTTACACTGTAGTTATTGCCCGAGGCAGGACACAGTAACC
Source organism: Meconema thalassinum (assembly GCA_946902985.2). Taxonomy (NCBI): domain Eukaryota; kingdom Metazoa; phylum Arthropoda; class Insecta; order Orthoptera; family Tettigoniidae; genus Meconema; species Meconema thalassinum. The sequence continues at coordinate 13,565,272 of CAMPQE020000048.1, read as the reverse complement.
TATACCCTAAACTGTGAGATCTCAGCGCGTGTATGTAATGCCTTACACTGTAGTTATTACCTGAGCCAGGACACAGTAACCTATACCCTAAACTGTGAGATCTCAGCACGTGTATGTAATGCCTCACACAGTAGTTATTACCTGAGCCAGGACACAGTAACCTATACACTAAACTGTGAGATATCAGCGCGTGTATGTAATGCCTTACACAGTAGTTATAACTTGAGCCAGGACACAGTAACCTATACCCTAAACTGTGAGATCTCAGCGCGTGTATGTAATGCCTTACACAGTAGTTATTACCTGAGCCAGGACACAGTAACCTATACCCTAAACTGTTTGATCTCATCGCGTGTATGTAATGCCTTACTCAGTAGTTATTACCTGAGCCAGGACATAGTAACCTATACCCTAAACTGTGAGATCTCAGCGCGTGTATGTAATGCCTTACACTGTAGTTATTACCCGAGGCAGGACACAGTAACCTATACCCTAAACTGTGAGATCTCAGCACGTGTATGTAATGCCTCACACAGTAGTTATTACCTGAGCCAGGACACAGTAACCTATACACTAAACTGTGAGATATCAGCGCGTGTATGTAATGCCTTACACAGTAGTTATAACTTGAGCCAGGACACAGTAACCTATACCCTAAACTGTGAGATATCAGCGCGTGTATGTAATGCCTTACACAGTAGTTATTACTTGAGCCAGGACACAGTAACCTATACCCTAAACTGTGAGATCTCAGCGCGTGTATGTAATGCCTTACACAGTAGTTATTACCTGAGCCAGCACACAGTAACGCATACCCTAAACTGTGAGATCTCAGCGCATGTCATGCCTTACACATTAGTTATTACCTGAGCCAGCACACATTAACCTATACCCTAAACTGTGAGATCTCAGCGCGTGTATGTAATGCCTTGCACAGTAGTTATTACCTGAGCCAGGACACAGTAACCTATACCCTAAACTGTGAGATCCCAGCGCGTGTATGTAATGCCTTACACAGTAGTTATTACCTGAGCCAGGACACAGTAACCTATACCCTAAACTGTGAGATCTCATCGCGTGTATGTAATGCCTTACTCAGTAGTTATAACCTGAGCCACGACACAGTAACCTATACCCTAAACTGTGAGATCTCAGCGCGTGTATGTAATGCCTTACACTGTAGTTATTGCCCGAGGCAGGACACAGTAACCTATACCCTAAACTGTGAGATCTCAGCGCGGGTATGTAATGCCTTACACTGTAGTTATTACCTGAGCCAGGACACAGTAACCTATACCCTAAACTGTGAGATCTCAGCACGTGTATGTAATGCCTCACACAGTAGTTATTACCTGAGCCAGGACACAGTAACCTATACACTAAACTGTGAGATATCAGCGCGTGTATGTAATGCCTTACACAGTAGTTATTACTTGAGCCAGGACACAGTAACCTATACCCTAAACTGTGAGATCTCAGCGCGTGTATGTAATGCCTTACACAGTAGTTATTACCTGAGCCAGCACACAGTAACCCATACCCTAAACTGTGAGATCTCAGCGCGAGTATGTCATGCCTTACACATTAGTTATTACCTGAGCCAGCACACAGTAACCTATACCCTAAACTGTGAGATCTCAGCGCGTGTATGTAATGCCTTGCACAGTAGTTATTACCTGAGCCAGGACACAGTAACCTAAACCCTAAACTGTGAGATCCCAGCGCGTGTATGTAATGCCTTACACAGTAGTTATTACCTGAGCCAGCACACAGTAACCTATACCCTAAACTGTGAGATCTCAGCGCGTGTATGTAATGCCTTACACAGTAGTTATTACCTGAGCCTGCACACAGTAACCTATACCCTAAATTGTGAGATCTAAGCGCGTGTATGTAATGCCCTACACAGTAGTTATTACCTGAGCCTGCACACAGTGAACTATACCCTAAAGTGTGAGATCTCAGCGCGTTTATGTAATGCCTTGCACAGTAGTTATTACCTGAGCCAGTACACAGTAACCTATACCCTAAACTGTGAGATCTCAGCGCGTGTATGTAATGCCTTACACAGTAGTTATTACCTGAGCCAGCACACAGTAACCTATACCGTAAACTGTGAGATCTCAGCGCGTGTATGTAATGCCTTACACAGTAGTTATTACCTGAGCCAGGACACAGTAACCTATACCCTAAACTGTGAGATCTCAGCGCGTGTATGTAATGCCTTACACAGTAGTTATTACCTGAGCCAGTACACAGTAACCTATACCCTAAACTGTGAGATCTCAGCGCGTGTATGTAATGCCTTACACAGTAGTTATTACCTGAGCCAGCACACAGTTACCTATACCGTGAACTGTGAGATCTCAGCGCGTGTATGTAATTCCTTACACGGTAGTTATTACCTGAGCCAGGACACAGTAACATATACCCTAAACAGTGAGATCTCAGCGCGTGTATGTAATGCCTTACACAGTAGTTATTACCTGAGCCAGCACACAGTAACCTATACCCTAAACAGTGAGATCTCAGCGCATGTATGTAATGCCTTACATAGTAGTTATTACCTGAGCCAGCATACATGTAACCTATACCCTAAACTGAGAGATCTCAGCGCGTGTATGTAATGCCTTACACAGTAGTTATTACCTGATCCAGCACACAGTAACCTATACCGTAAACTGTGAGATCTCAGCGCGTGTATGTAATGCCTTGCACGGTAGTTATTACCTGAGCCAGGACACAGTAACCTATACCCTAAACTGTGAGATCTCAGCGCGTGTATATAATGCCTTACACAGTAGTTATTACCTGAGCCAGCACACAGTAACCTATACCCTAAACAGTGAGATCTCAGCGCATGTATGTAATGCCTTACACAGTAGTTATTACCTGAGCCAGCATAGAGTAACCTATACCCTAAACTGTGAGATCTCAGCGCGTGTATGTAATGCCTTACACAATAGGTATTACCTGAGCCAGAACACAGTAACCTAGACCCTAAACTGTGAGATCTCAGCGCATGTATGTAATGCCTTACACAGAAGTTATTACCTGAGCCAGCACACAGTAACCTATACCGTAAACTGTGATATCTCAGCGCGTGTATGTAATGCCTTACACAGTAGTTATTACCTGAGCCAGGACACAGTAACCTATACCCTAAACTGTGAGATCTCAGCGCATGTATGTAATGCCTTACACAGTAGTTATTACCTGAGCCAGGACATAGTAACCTATACCCTAAACTGTGAGATCTCAGCGCGTGTATGTAATGCCTTACACAGAAGTTATTACCTGAGCCAGGACACAGTAACCTATACCCTACACTGTGAGATCTCAGCGCGTGTATGTAATGCCTTGCACAGTAGTTATTACCTGAGCCAGCTCACAGTAACATATACTCTAAACTGTGAGATCTCAGCGCGTGTATGTAATGCCTTACAAAGTAGTTATTACCTGAGCCAGGACATAGTAACCTATACCCTAAACTGTGAGATCTCAGCGCGTGTATGTAATGCCTTACACAGTGGTTATTACCTGAGCCAGCACACAGTAACCTATACCCTAAACTGTGAGATCTCAGCGCGTGTATGTAATGCCTCACACAGTAGTTATTACCTGAGCTAGCACACAGTAACCTATATCCTAAACTGTGAGATCTCAGTGCGTGTATGTAATGCCTTACACAGTAGTTATTACCTGAGCCAGGATATAGTAACCTATAGCCTAAACTGTGAGAACCCAGCGCGTGTATGTAATGCCTTACAAAGTAGTTATTACCTGAGCCAGCACACAATAACCTATACCCTAAACTGTGAGATCTCAGCGCGTGTATGTAATGCCTCACACAGTAGTTATTACCTGAGCCAGCACACAGTAACCTACACCCAAACTGTGAGATCTCAGTGCGTGTATGTAATGCCCTACACAGTAGTTATTACCTGAGCCAGCACACAGTAACCTATACCCTAAACTGTGAGATCTCAGCGCGTGTATGTAATGCCTTACACATTAATTATTACCTGAGCCAGGACATAGTAACCTATACCCTATACTCGGAGATCTGAGCGCGTGTATGTAATGCCTTACACAGTAGTTATTACCTGATCCCGGACATAGTAACCTATACCCTAAACTCTGAGATCTCAGCGCGTGTATGTAATGCATTACACATTAATTATTACCTGAGCAAGGACCCAGTAACCTATATCCTAAACTGTGAGATCTCAGCGCGTGTATGTAATGCCTTACACAGTAGTTATTACCTGAGCCTGCACACAGTAACCTATACCCTAAATTGTGAGATCTCAGAGCGTGTATGTAATGCCCTACACAGTAGTTATTACCTGAGCCTGCACACAGTAACCTATACCCTAAACTGTGAGATCTCAGCGCGTGTATGTAATGCCTTACACAGTAGTTATTACCTGAGCCAGTACACAGTAACCTATACCCTAAACTGTGAGATCTCAGCGCGTGTATGTAATGCCTTACACAGTAGTTATTACCTGAGCCAGCACAAAGTAACCTATACCGTAAACTGTGAGATCTCAGCGCGTGTATGTAATGCCTTACACAGTAGTTATTACCTGAGCCACGACACAGTAACCTATACCCTAAACTGTGAGTTCTCAGCGCGTGTATGTAATGCCTTACACAGTAGTTATTACCTGAGCCAGGACACAGTAACCTATACCCTAAACTGTGAGATCTCAGCGCGTGTATGTAATGCCCTACACAATAGTTATTTCCTGAGCCTGCACACAGTAACCTATACCCTAAACTGTGAGATCTCAGCGCGTGTATGTAATTCCTTACACAGTAGTTATTACCTGAGCCAGTACACAGTAACCTATACCCTAAACTGTGAGATCTCAGCGCGTGTATGTAATGTCTTACACAGTAGTTATTACCTGAGCCAGCACACAGTAACCTATACCGTAAACTGTGAGATCTCAGCGCGTGTATGTAATGCCTTACACGGTAGTTATTACCTGAGCCAGGACACAGTAACATATACCCTAAACAGTGAGATCTCAGCGCGTGTATGTAATGCCTTACACAGTAGTTATTACCTGAGCCAGCACACAGTAACCTATACCCTAAACAGTGAGATCTCAGCGCATGTATGTAATGCCTTACACAGTAGTTATTACCTGAGCCAGCATACAGTAACCTATACCCTAAACTGAGAGATCTCAGCGCGTGTATGTAATGCCTTACACAGTAGTTATTACATGATCCAGCACACAGTAAACTATACCGTAAACTGTGAGATCTCAGCGCGTGTATGTAATGCCTTACACGGTAGTTATTACCTGAGCCAGGACACAGTAACCTATACCCTAAACTGTGAGATCTCAGCACGTGTATATAATGCCTTACACAGTAGTTATTACCTGAGCCAGCACACAGTTACCTATACCCTAAACAGTGAGATCTCAGCGCATGTATGTAATGCATTACACAGTAGTTATTACCTGAGCCAGCATACAGTAACCTATACCCTAAACTGTGAGATCTCTGCGCGTGTATGTAATGCCTTACACAATAGGTATTACCTGAGCCAGAACACAGTAACCTAGACCCTAAACTGTGAGATCTCAGCGCATGTATGTAATGCCTTACACAGAAGTTATTACCTGAGCCAGCACACAGTAACCTATACCCTAAACTGAGAGATCTCAGCGCGTGTATGTAATGCCTTACACAGTAGTTATTACCTGATCCAGCACACAGTAAACTATACCGTAAACTGTGAGATCTCAGCGCGTGTATGCAATGCGTTACACGGTAGTTATTACCTGAGCCAGGACACAGTAACCTATACCCTAAACTGTGAGATCTCAGCACGTGTATATAATGCCTTACACAGTAGTTATTACCTGAGCCAGCACACAGTAACCTATACCCTAAACAGTGAGATCTCAGCAAATGTATGTAATGCCTTACACAGTAGTTATTACCTGAGCCAGCATACAGTAACCTATACCCTAAACTGAGAGATCTCAGCGCGTGTATGTAATGCCTTACACAGTAGTTATTACCTGATCCAGCACACAGTAAACTATACCGTAAACTGTGAGATCTCAGCGCGTGTATGTAATGCCTTACACGGTAGTTATTACCTGAGCCAGGACACAGTAACCTATACCCTAAACTGTGAGATTCCAGCGCGTGTATGTAATGCCTTACACAGTAGTTATTACCTGAGCAAGCACACAGTAACCTATACCCTAAACTGTGAGATCTCAGCGCGTGTATGTAATGCCTTACACAGTAGTTATTACCTGAGCTTGCACACAGTAACCTATACCCTAAATTGTGAGATCTAAGCGCGTGTATGTAATGCCCTACACAGTAGTTATTACCTGAGCCTGCACACAGTAAACTATACCCTAAAGTGTGAGATCTCAGCGCGTCTATGTAATGCCTTGCACAGTAGTTATTACCTGAGCCAGTACACAGTAACCTATACCCTAAACTGTGAGATCTCAGCGCGTGTATGTAATGCCTTACACAGTAGTTATTACCTGAGCCAGCACACAGTAACCTATACCGTAAACTGTGAGATCTCAGCGCGTGTATGTAATGCCTTACACAGTAGTTATTACCTGAGCCAGGACACAGTAACCTATACCCTAAACTGTGAGATCTCAGCGCGTGTATGTAATGCCTTACACAGTAGTTATTACCTGAGCCAGTACACAGTAACCTATACCCTAAACTGTGAGATCTCAGCGCGTGTATGTAATGCCTTACACAGTAGTTATTACCTGAGCCAGCACACAGTAACCTATACCGTAAACTGTGAGATCTCAGCGCGTGTATGTAATGCCTTACACGGTAGTTATTACCTGAGACAGGACACAGTAACATATACCCTAAACAGTGAGATCACAGCGCGTGTATGTAATGCCTTACACAGTAGTTATTACCTGAGCCAGCACACAGTAACCTATACCCTAAACAGTGAGATCTCAGCGCATGTATGTAATGCCTGACATAGTAGTTATTACCTGAGCCAGCATACAGTAACCTATACCCTAAACTGAGAGATCTCAGCGCGTGTATGTAATGCCTTACACAGTAGTTATTACCAGATCCAGCACACAGTAACCTATACCGTAAACTGTGAGATCTCAGCGCGTGTATGTAATGCCTTGCACGGTAGTTATTACCTGAGCCAGGACACAGTAACCTATACCCTAAACTGTGAGATCTCAGCGCGTGTATATAATGCCTTACACAGTAGTTATTACCTGAGCCAGCACACAGTAACCTATACCCTAAACAGTGAGATCTCAACGCATGTATGTAATGCCTTACACAGTAGTTATTACCTGAGCCAGCATAGAGTAACCTATACCCTAAACTGTGAGATCTCAGCGCGTGTATGTAATGCCTTACACAATAGGTATTACCTGAGCCAGAACACAGTAACCTAGACCCTAAACTGTGAGATCTCAGCGCATGTATGTAATGCCTTACACAGAAGTTATTACCTGAGCCAGCGCACAGTAACCTATACCGTAAACTGTGATATCTCAGCGCGTGTATGTAATGCCTTACACAGTAGTTATTACCTGAGCCAGGACACAGTAACCTATACCCTAAACTGTGAGATCTCAGCGCATGTATGTAATGCCTTACACAGTAGTTATTACCTGAGCCAGGACATAGTAACCTATACCCTAAACTGTGAGATCTCAGCGCGTGTATGTAATGCCTTACACAGAAGTTATTACCTGAGCCAGGACACAGTAACCTATACCCTACACTGTGAGATCTCAGCGCGTGTATGTAATTCCTTGCACAGTAGTTATTACCTGAGCCAGCTCACAGTAACATATACTCTAAACTGTGAGATCTCAGCGCGTGTATGTAATGCCTTACAAAGTAGTTATTACCTGAGCCAGGACATAGTAACCTATACCCTAAACTGTGAGATCTCAGCGCGTGTATGTAATGCCTTACACAGTAGTTATTACCTGAGCCAGCACACAGTAACCTATACCCTAAACTGTGAGATCTCAGCGCGTGTATGTAATGCCTCACACAGTAGCTATTACCTGAGCTAGCACACAGTAACCTATATCCTAAACTGTGAGATCTCAGTGCGTGTATGTAATGCCTTACACAGTAGTTATTATCTGAGCCAGGATATAGTAACCTATAGCCTAAACTGTGAGATCCCAGCGCGTGTATGTAATGCCTTAGAAAGTAGTTATTACCTGAGCCAGCACACAGTAACCTATACCCTAAACTGTGAGATCTCAGCGCGTGTACGTAATGCCTCACACAGTAGTTATTACCTGAGCCAGCACACAGTAACCTACACCCTAAACTGTGAGATCTCAGTGCGTGTATGTAATGCCCTACACAGTAGTTATTACCTGAGCCAGCACACAGTAACCTATACCCTAAACTGTGAGATCTCAGCGCGTGTATGTAATGCCTTACACATTAATTATTACCTGAGCCAGGACATAGTAACCTATACCCTATACTCGGAGATCTGAGCGCGTGTATGTAATGCCTTACACAGTAGTTATTACCTGATCCAGGACATAGTAACCTATACCCTAAACTCTGAGATCTCAGCGCGTGTATGTAATGCATTACACATTAATTATTACCTGAGCAAGGACACAGTAACCTATATCCTAAACTGTGAGATCTCAGCGCGTGTATGTAATGCCTTACACAGTAGTTATTACCTGAGCCTGCACACAGTAACCTATACCCTAAATTGTGAGATCTCAGAGCGTGTATGTAATGCCCTACACAGTAGTTATTACCTGAGCCTGCACACAGTAACCTATACCCTAAACTGTGAGATCTCAGCGCGTGTATGTAATGCCTTACACAGTAGTTATTACCTGAGCCAGTACACAGTAACCTATACCCTAAACTGTGAGATCTCAGCGCGTGTATGTAATGCCTTACACAGTAGTTATTACCTGAGCCAGCACAAAGTAACCTATACCGTAAACTGTGAGATCTCAGCGCGTGTATGTAATGCCTTACACAGTAGTTATTACCTGAGCCACGACACAGTAACCTATACCCTAAACTGTTAGATCTCAGCGCATGTATGTAATGCCTTACACAGTAGTTATTACCTGAGCCAGGACACAGTAACCTATACCCTAAACTGTGAGATCTCAGCGCGTGTATGTTATGCCCTACACAATAGTTATTACCTGAGCCTTCACACAGTAACCTATACCCTAAACTGTGAGATCTCAGCGCGTGTATGTAATTCCTTACACAGTAGTTATTAACTGAGCCAGTACACAGTAACCTATACCCTAAACTGTGAGATCTCAGCGCGTGTATGTAATGCCTTACACAGTAGTTATTACCTGAGCCAGCACACAGTAACCTATACCGTAAACTGTGAGATCTCAGCGCGTGTATGTAATGCCTTACACGGTAGTTATTACCTGAGCCAGGACACAGTAACATATACCCTAAACAGTGAGATCTCAGCGCGTGTATGTAATGCCTTACACAGTAGTTATTACCTGAGCCAGCACACAGTAACCTATACCCTAAACAGTGAGATCTCAGCGCATGTATGTAATGCCTTACACAGTAGTTATTACCTGAGCCAGCATACAGTAACCTATACCCTAAACTGTGAGATCTCTGCGCGTGTATATAATGCCTTACACAGTACTTATTACCTGAGCCAGCACACAGTAACCTATACCCTAAACAGTGAGATCTCAGCGCATGTATGTAATGCATTACACAGTAGTTATTACCTGAGCCAGCATACAGTAACCTATACCCTAAACTGTGAGATCTCTGCGCGTGTATGTAATGCCTTACACAATAGGTATTACCTGAGCCAGAACACAGTAACCTAGACCCTAAACTGTGAGATCTCAGCGCATGTATGTAATGCCTTACACAGAAGTTATTACCTGAGCCAGCACACAGTAACCTATAACGTAAACTGTGAGATCTCAGCGCGTGTATGTAATGCCTTACACAGTAGTTATTACCTGAGCCAGGACACAGTAACCTATACCCTAAACTGTGAGATCTCAGCGCATGTATGTAATGCCTTACACAGTAGTTATTACCTGAGCCAGGACATAGTAACCTATACCCTAAACTGTGAGATCTCAGCGCGTGTATGTAATGCCTTACACAGAAGTTATTACCTGAGCCAGGACACAGTAACCTATACCCTACACTGTGAGATCTCAGCGCGTGTATGTAATGCCTTGCACAGTAGTTATTACCTGAGCCAGCTCACAGTAACATATTCTCTAAACTGTGAGATCTCAGCGCGTGTATGTAATGCCTTACAAAGTAGTTATTACCTGAGCCAGGACATAGTAACCTATACCCTAAACTGTGAGATCTCAGCGCGTGTATGTAATGGCTTACAAGGTAGTTATTACCTGAGCCAGCACACAGTAACCTATACCCTAAACTGTGAGATCTCAGCGCGTGTATGTAATGCCTCACACAGTAGTTATTACCTGAGCTAGCACACAGTAACCTATATCCTAAACTGTGAGATCTCAGTGCGTGTATGTAATGCCTTACACAGTAGTTATTACCTGAGCCAGGATATAGTAACCTATAGCCTAAACTGTGAGATCTCAGCGCGTGTATGTAATGCCTTACAAAGTAGTTATTACCTGAGCCAGCACACAGTAACCTACACCCTAAACTGTGAAATGTCAGTGCGTGTATGTAATGCCCTACACAGTAGTTATTACCTGAGCCAGCACACAGTAACCTATACCCTAAACTGTGAGATCTCAGCGCGTGTATGTAATGCCTTACACATTAATTATTACCTGAGCCAGGACATAGTAACCTATACCCTAAACTCTGAGATCTGAGCGCGTGTATGTAATGCCTTACACAGTAGTTATTACCTGAGCCAGGACATAGTAACCTATACCCTAAACTCTGAGATCTCAGCGCGTGTATGTAATGCATTACAAATTAATTATTACCTGAGCTAGGACACAGTAACCTATATCCTAAACTGTGAGATCTCAGCGCGTGTATGTAATGCCTTACACATTAGTTATTACATGAGCCAGCACACAGTAACCCATACCCTAAACTGTGAGATCTCAGCGCGTGCATGTAATGCCTTACACAGTAGTTATTACCTGACCCAGGACACAGTAACCTATACCCTAAACTGTGAATCTCAGCGCGTGTATGTAATGCCTTACACAGTAGTTATTACCTGAGCCAGGACACAGTAACCTATACCCTAAACTGTGAGATCTCAGCACGTGTATGTAATGCCTTACACAGTAGTTATTACCTGAGCCAGCACACAGTAACCTATACCCTAAACTGTGAGATCACAGCGCATGTATGTAATGCCTTACACAGTAGTTATTACCTGAGCCAGCACACAGTAACCTATACCCTAAACTGTGAGATCTCAGCACGTGTATGTAATGCCTTACACAGTAGTTATTACCTGAGCCAGGACATAGTAACCTATACCCTAAACTGTGAGATCTCAGCGCGTGTATGTAATGCCTTACACAGTAGTTATTACCTGAGCCAGGACATAGTAACCTATACCCTAAACTGTGAGATCTCAGCGCGTGTATGTAATGCCTTACACAGTAGTTATTACCTGAGCCAGCACACAGTAACCTATACCCTAAACTGTGAGATCTCAGCGTGTGTATGTAATGCCTTACACAGTAGTTATTACCTGAGCCAGTACACAGTAACCTATACCCTAAACTGTGAGATCTCAGCATGTGTATGTAATGCCTTACACAGTAGTTATTACCTGAGCCAGCACACAGTAACCTATACCCTAAACTGTGAGATCTCAGCGTGTGTATGTAATGCCTTACACAGTAGTTAATACCTGAGCCAAGACACTGTAACCTGTACCCTAAACTGTGAGATCTCAGCACATGTATGTAATGCCTTACACAGTAGTTATTACCTGAGCCAGGCCACTGTAACCTGTACGCTAAACTGTGAGATCTCAGCACATGTATGTAATGCCTTACACAGTAGTTATTACCTGAGCCAGGACACTGTAACCTGTACCCTAAACTGTGAGATCTCAGCACATGTATGTAATGCCTTACACAGTAGTTATTACCTGAGCCAGCACACAGTAACCTATACCCTAAACTGTGAGATCTCAGCGCGTGTATGTAATGCCTCACACAGTAGTTATTACCTGAGCCAGCACACAGTAACCTGTACCCTAAACTGTGAGATCTCAGCGCGTGTATGTAATGCCTTACACAGTAGTTATTACCTGAGCCAGTACACAGTAACCTGTACCCTAAACTGTGAGATCTCAGCGCGTGTATGTAATGCCTTACACAGTAGTTATTACCTGAGCCAGGACACTGTAACCTGTACCCTAAACTGTGAGATCTCAGCACATGTATGTAATGCCTCACACAATAGTTATTACCTGAGCCAGCACACAGAATCCTGTACCCTAAACTGTGATATCTCAGCGCGTGTATGTAATGCCTCACTCAGTAGTTATTACCTGAGCCAGGTTATAGTAACCTATACCCTAAATTGTGAGATCTCAGCGCGTGTATGTAATGCCTTACACAGTAGTTATTACCTGAGCCAGCACACAGTAACCTGTACCCTAAACTGTGAGATCTCAGCGTGTGTATGTAATGCCTTACACAGTAGTTATTACCTGAGCCAGGTTATAGTAACCTATACCCTAAACTGTGAGATCTCAGCGTGTGTATGTAATACCTTACACAGTAGTTATTACCTGAGCTAGGACCCAGTAACCTATACCCTAAACTGTGAGATCTCAGCGTGTGTATGTAATACCTTACACAGTAGTTATTACCTGAGCTAGGACCCAGTAACCTATACCCTAAACTGTGAGATCTCAGCGTGTGTATGTAATACCTTACACAGTAGTTATTACCTGAGTTAGGACCCAGTAACCTATACCCTAAACTGTGAGATCTCAGCGCGTGTATGTAATGCCTTACACAGTAGTTATTACCTGAGCCAGCACACTGTAACCTATACCCTAAACTGTGAGATCTCAGCGCGTGTATGTAATGCCTTACACAGTAGTTATTACCTGAGCCAGGACACAGTAACCTATACCCTAAACTGTGAGATCTCAGCGCGTGTATGTAATGCCTTACACAGTAGTTATTACCTGAGCTAGGACCCAGTAACCTATACCCTAAACTGTGAGATCTCAGCGTGTGTATGTAATACATTACACAGTAGTTATTACCTGAGCTAGGACCCAGTAACCTATACCCTAAACTGTGAGATCTCAGCGTGTGTATGTAATACCATACACAGTAGTTATTACCTGAGCTAGGACCCAGTAACCTATACCCTAAACTGTGAGATCACAGCGCGTGTATGTAATGCCTTACACAGTAGTTATTACCTGAGCCAGTACACAGTAACCTGTACCCTAAACTGTGAGATCACAGCGCGTGTATGTCATGCCTTACACAGTAGTTATTACCTTAGCCAGCACACAGTAACCTATACCCTAAACTGTAAGATCTCAGCGCGTGTATGTAATGCCTTACACAGTAGTTATTACCTTAGCCAGCACACAGTAACCTATACCCTAAACTGTAAGATATCAGCGCGTGTATGTAATGCCATACACAGTAGTTATTACCTGAGCCAGCACACAGTAACCTATACCCTAAACTGTGAGATCTCAGCGCGTGTATGTAATGCCATACACAGTAGTTATTACCTGAGCCAGCACACAGTAACCTGTACCCTAAACTGTGAGATCTCAGCACGTGTATATAATGCCTTACACAGTAGTTATTACCTGAGCCAGCACACAGTAACCTATACCCTAAACAGTGAGATCTCAGCGCATGTATGTAATGCATTACACAGTAGTTATTACCTGAGCCAGCATACAGTAACCTATACCCTAAACTGTGAGATCTCTGCGCGTGTATGTAATGCCTTACACAATAGGTATTACCTGAGCCAGAACACAGTAACCTAGACCCTAAACTGTGAGATCTCAGCGCATGTATGTAATGCCTTACACAGAAGTTATTACCTGAGCCAGCACACAGTAACCTATACCGTAAACTGTGAGATCTCAGCGCGTGTATGTAATGCCTTACACAGTAGTTATTACCTGAGCCAGGACACAGTAACCTATACCCTAAACTGTGAGATCTCAGCGCATGTATGTAATGCCTTACACAGTAGTTATTACCTGAGCCAGGACATAGTAACCTATACCCTAAACTGTGAGATCTCAGCGCGTGTATGTAATGCCTTACACAGAAGTTATTACTTGAGTCAGGACACAGTAACCTATACCCTACACTGTGAGATCTCAGCGCGTGTATGTAATGCCTTGCACAGTAGTTATTACCTGAGCCAGCTCACAGTAACATATTCTCTAAACTGTGAGATCTCAGCGCGTGTATGTAATGCCTTACAAAGTAGTTATTACCTGAGCCAGGACATAGTAACCTATACCCTAAACTGTGAGATCTCAGCGCGTGTATGTAATGGCTTACACAGTAGTTATTACCTGAGCCAGCACACAGTAACCTATACCCTAAATTGTGAGATCTCAGCGCGTGTATGTAATGCCTCACACAGTAGTTATTACCTGAGCTAGCACACAGTAACCTATATCCTAAACTGTGAGATCTCAGTGCGTGTATGTAATGCCTTACACAATAGTTATTACCTGAGCCAGGATATAGTAACCTATAGCCTAAACTGTGAGATCTCAGCGCGTGTATGTAATGCCTTACAAAGTAGTTATTACCTGAGCCAGCACACAGTAACCTATACCCTAAACTGTGAGATCTCAGCGCGTGTATGTAATGCCTCACACAGTAGTTATTACCTGAGCCAGCACACAGTAACCTACACCCTAAACTGTGAGATCTCAGTGCGTGTATGTAATGCCCTACACAGTAGTTATTACCTGAGCCAGCATACAGTAACCTATACCCTAAACTGTGAGATCTCAGCGCGTGTATGTAATGCCTTACACAGAAGTTATTACCTGAGCCAGGACACAGTAACCTATACCCTACACTGTGAGATCTCAGCGCGTGTATGTAATGCCTTGCACAGTAGTTATTACCTGAGCCAGCTCACAGTAACATATTCTCTAAACTGTGAGATCTCAGCGCGTGTATGTAATGCCTTACAAAGTAGTTATTACCTGAGCCAGGACATAGTAACCTATACCCTAAACTGTGAGATCTCAGCGCGTGTATGTAATGGCTTACAAGGTAGTTATTCCCTGAGCCAGCACACAGTAACCTATACCGTAAACTGTGAGATCTCAGCGCGTGTATGTAATGCCTCACACAGTAGTTATTACCTGAGCTAGCACACAGTAACCTATATCCTAAACTGTGAGATCTCAGTGCGTGTATGTAATGCCTTACACAGTAGTTATTACCTGAGCCAGGATATAGTAACCTATAGCCTAAACTGTGAGATCTCAGCGCGTGTATGTAATGCCTTACAAAGTAGTTATTACCTGAGCCAGCACACAGTAACCTACACCCTAAACTGTGAAATGTCAGTGCGTGTATGTAATGCCCTACACAGTAGTTATTACCTGAGCCAGCACACAGTAACCTATACCCTAAACTGTGAGATCTCAGCGCGTGTATGTAATGCCTTACACATTAATTATTACCTGAGCCAGGACATAGTAACCTATACCCTAAACTCTGAGATCTGAGCGCGTGTATGTAATGCCTTACACAGTAGTTATTACCTGAGCCAGGACATAGTAACCTATACCCTAAACTCTGAGATCTCAGCGCGTGTATGTAATGCATTACAAATTAATTATTACCTGAGCTAGGACACAGTAACCTATATCCTAAACTGTGAGATCTCAGCGCGAGTATGTAATGCCTTACACATTAGTTATTACATGAGCCAGCACACAGTAACCCATACCCTAAAGTGTGAGATCTCAGCGCGTGCATGTAATGCCTTACACAGTAGTTATTACCTGACCCAGGACACAGTAACCTATACCCTAAACTGTGAATCTCAGCGCGTGTATGTAATGCCTTACACAGTAGTTATTACCTGAGCCAGGACACAGTAACCTATACCCTAAACTGTGAGATCTCAGCACGTGTATGTAATGCCTTACACAGTAGTTATTACCTGAGCCAGCACACAGTAACCTATACCCTAAACTGTGAGATCACAGCGCATGTATGTAATGCCTTACACAGTAGTTATTACCTGAGCCAGCACACAGTAACCTATACCCTAAACTGTGAGATCTCAGCACGTGTATGTAATGCCTTACACAGTAGTTATTACCTGAGCCAGGACATAGTAACCTATACCCTAAACTGTGAGATCTCAGCGCGTGTATGTAATGCCTTACACAGTAGTTATTACCTGAGCCAGGACATAGTAACCTATACCCTAAACTGTGAGATCTCAGCGCGTGTATGTAATGCCTTACACAGTAGTTATTACCTGAGCCAGCACACAGTAACCTATACCCTAAACTGTGAGATCTCAGCGTGTGTATGTAATGCCTTACACAGTAGTTATTACCTGAGCCAGTACACAGTAACCTATACCCTAAACTGTGAGATCTCAGCATGTGTATGTAATGCCTTACACAGTAGTTATTACCTGAGCCAGCACACAGTAACCTATACCCTAAACTGTGAGATCTCAGCGTGTGTATGTAATGCCTTACACAGTAGTTAATACCTGAGCCAAGACACTGTAACCTGTACCCTAAACTGTGAGATCTCAGCACATGTATGTAATGCCTTACACAGTAGTTATTACCTGAGCCAGGCCACTGTAACCTGTACGCTAAACTGTGAGATCTCAGCACATGTATGTAATGCCTTACACAGTAGTTATTACCTGAGCCAGGACACTGTAACCTGTACCCTAAACTGTGAGATCTCAGCACATGTATGTAATGCCTTACACAGTAGTTATTACCTGAGCCAGCACACAGTAACCTATACCCTAAACTGTGAGATCTCAGCGCGTGTATGTAATGCCTCACACAGTAGTTATTACCTGAGCCAGCACACAGTAACCTGTACCCTAAACTGTGAGATCTCAGCGCGTGTATGTAATGCCTTACACAGTAGTTATTACCTGAGCCAGTACACAGTAACCTGTACCCTAAACTGTGAGATCTCAGCGCGTGTATGTAATGCCTTACACAGTAGTTATTACCTGAGCCAGGACACTGTAACCTGTACCCTAAACTGTGAGATCTCAGCACATGTATGTAATGCCTCACACAATAGTTATTACCTGAGCCAGCACACAGAATCCTGTACCCTAAACTGTGATATCTCAGCGCGTGTATGTAATGCCTCACTCAGTAGTTATTACCTGAGCCAGGTTATAGTAACCTATACCCTAAATTGTGAGATCTCAGCGCGTGTATGTAATGCCTTACACAGTAGTTATTACCTGAGCCAGCACACAGTAACCTGTACCCTAAACTGTGAGATCTCAGCGTGTGTATGTAATGCCTTACACAGTAGTTATTACCTGAGCCAGGTTATAGTAACCTATACCCTAAACTGTGAGATCTCAGCGTGTGTATGTAATACCTTACACAGTAGTTATTACCTGAGCTAGGACCCAGTAACCTATACCCTAAACTGTGAGATCTCAGCGCATGTATGTAATGCCTTACACAGAAGTTATTACCTGAGCCAGCACACAGTAACCTATACCGTAAACTGTGAGATCTCAGCGCGTGTATGTAATGCCTTACACAGTAGTTATTACCTGAGCCAGGACACAGTAACCTATACCCTAAACTGTGAGATCTCAGCGCATGTATGTAATGCCTTACACAGTAGTTATTACCTGAGCCAGGACATAGTAACCTATACCCTAAACTGTGAGATCTCAGCGCGTGTATGTAATGCCTTACACAGAAGTTATTACTTGAGTCAGGACACAGTAACCTATACCCTACACTGTGAGATCTCAGCGCGTGTATGTAATGCCTTGCACAGTAGTTATTACCTGAGCCAGCTCACAGTAACATATTCTCTAAACTGTGAGATCTCAGCGCGTGTATGTAATGCCTTACAAAGTAGTTATTACCTGAGCCAGGACATAGTAA
Source organism: Meconema thalassinum (assembly GCA_946902985.2). NCBI lineage: Eukaryota > Metazoa > Arthropoda > Insecta > Orthoptera > Tettigoniidae > Meconema > Meconema thalassinum. The sequence goes on along the minus strand of CAMPQE020000048.1, from coordinate 13,547,136 downwards.
CCTATACCCTAAACTGTGAGATCTCAGCGCGTGTATGTAATGGCTTACACAGTAGTTATTACCTGAGCCAGCACACAGTAACCTATACCCTAAATTGTGAGATCTCAGCGCGTGTATGTAATGCCTCACACAGTAGTTATTACCTGAGCTAGCACACAGTAACCTATATCCTAAACTGTGAGATCTCAGTGCGTGTATGTAATGCCTTACACAATAGTTATTACCTGAGCCAGGATATAGTAACCTATAGCCTAAACTGTGAGATCTCAGCGCGTGTATGTAATGCCTTACAAAGTAGTTATTACCTGAGCCAGCACACAGTAACCTATACCCTAAACTGTGAGATCTCAGCGCGTGTATGTAATGCCTCACACAGTAGTTATTACCTGAGCCAGCACACAGTAACCTACACCCTAAACTGTGAGATCTCAGTGCGTGTATGTAATGCCCTACACAGTAGTTATTACCTGAGCCAGCATACAGTAACCTATACCCTAAACTGTGAGATCTCAGCGCGTGTATGTAATGCCTTACACAGAAGTTATTACCTGAGCCAGGACACAGTAACCTATACCCTACACTGTGAGATCTCAGCGCGTGTATGTAATGCCTTGCACAGTAGTTATTACCTGAGCCAGCTCACAGTAACATATTCTCTAAACTGTGAGATCTCAGCGCGTGTATGTAATGCCTTACAAAGTAGTTATTACCTGAGCCAGGACATAGTAACCTATACCCTAAACTGTGAGATCTCAGCGCGTGTATGTAATGGCTTACAAGGTAGTTATTACCTGAGCCAGCACACAGTAACCTATACCGTAAACTGTGAGATCTCAGCGCGTGTATGTAATGCCTCACACAGTAGTTATTACCTGAGCTAGCACACAGTAACCTATATCCTAAACTGTGAGATCTCAGTGCGTGTATGTAATGCCTTACACAGTAGTTATTACCTGAGCCAGGATATAGTAACCTATAGCCTAAACTGTGAGATCTCAGCGCGTGTATGTAATGCCTTACAAAGTAGTTATTACCTGAGCCAGCACACAGTAACCTACACCCTAAACTGTGAAATGTCAGTGCGTGTATGTAATGCCCTACACAGTAGTTATTACCTGAGCCAGCACACAGTAACCTATACCCTAAACTGTGAGATCTCAGCGCGTGTATGTAATGCCTTACACATTAATTATTACCTGAGCCAGGACATAGTAACCTATACCCTAAACTCTGAGATCTGAGCGCGTGTATGTAATGCCTTACACAGTAGTTATTACCTGAGCCAGGACATAGTAACCTATACCCTAAACTCTGAGATCTCAGCGCGTGTATGTAATGCATTACAAATTAATTATTACCTGAGCTAGGACACAGTAACCTATATCCTAAACTGTGAGATCTCAGCGCGAGTATGTAATGCCTTACACATTAGTTATTACATGAGCCAGCACACAGTAACCCATACCCTAAACTGTGAGATCTCAGCGCGTGCATGTAATGCCTTACACAGTAGTTATTACCTGACCCAGGACACAGTAACCTATACCCTAAACTGTGAATCTCAGCGCGTGTATGTAATGCCTTACACAGTAGTTATTACCTGAGCCAGGACACAGTAACCTATACCCTAAACTGTGAGATCTCAGCACGTGTATGTAATGCCTTACACAGTAGTTATTACCTGAGCCAGCACACAGTAACCTATACCCTAAACTGTGAGATCACAGCGCATGTATGTAATGCCTTACACAGTAGTTATTACCTGAGCCAGCACACAGTAACCTATACCCTAAACTGTGAGATCTCAGCACGTGTATGTAATGCCTTACACAGTAGTTATTACCTGAGCCAGGACATAGTAACCTATACCCTAAACTGTGAGATCTCAGCGCGTGTATGTAATGCCTTACACAGTAGTTATTACCTGAGCCAGGACATAGTAACCTATACCCTAAACTGTGAGATCTCAGCGCGTGTATGTAATGCCTTACACAGTAGTTATTACCTGAGCCAGCACACAGTAACCTATACCCTAAACTGTGAGATCTCAGCGTGTGTATGTAATGCCTTACACAGTAGTTATTACCTGAGCCAGTACACAGTAACCTATACCCTAAACTGTGAGATCTCAGCATGTGTATGTAATGCCTTACACAGTAGTTATTACCTGAGCCAGCACACAGTAACCTATACCCTAAACTGTGAGATCTCAGCGTGTGTATGTAATGCCTTACACAGTAGTTAATACCTGAGCCAAGACACTGTAACCTGTACCCTAAACTGTGAGATCTCAGCACATGTATGTAATGCCTTACACAGTAGTTATTACCTGAGCCAGGCCACTGTAACCTGTACGCTAAACTGTGAGATCTCAGCACATGTATGTAATGCCTTACACAGTAGTTATTACCTGAGCCAGGACACTGTAACCTGTACCCTAAACTGTGAGATCTCAGCACATGTATGTAATGCCTTACACAGTAGTTATTACCTGAGCCAGCACACAGTAACCTATACCCTAAACTGTGAGATCTCAGCGCGTGTATGTAATGCCTCACACAGTAGTTATTACCTGAGCCAGCACACAGTAACCTGTACCCTAAACTGTGAGATCTCAGCGCGTGTATGTAATGCCTTACACAGTAGTTATTACCTGAGCCAGTACACAGTAACCTGTACCCTAAACTGTGAGATCTCAGCGCGTGTATGTAATGCCTTACACAGTAGTTATTACCTGAGCCAGGACACTGTAACCTGTACCCTAAACTGTGAGATCTCAGCACATGTATGTAATGCCTCACACAATAGTTATTACCTGAGCCAGCACACAGAATCCTGTACCCTAAACTGTGATATCTCAGCGCGTGTATGTAATGCCTCACTCAGTAGTTATTACCTGAGCCAGGTTATAGTAACCTATACCCTAAATTGTGAGATCTCAGCGCGTGTATGTAATGCCTTACACAGTAGTTATTACCTGAGCCAGCACACAGTAACCTGTACCCTAAACTGTGAGATCTCAGCGTGTGTATGTAATGCCTTACACAGTAGTTATTACCTGAGCCAGGTTATAGTAACCTATACCCTAAACTGTGAGATCTCAGCGTGTGTATGTAATACCTTACACAGTAGTTATTACCTGAGCTAGGACCCAGTAACCTATACCCTAAACTGTGAGATCTCAGCGTGTGTATGTAATACCTTACACAGTAGTTATTACCTGAGCTAGGACCCAGTAACCTATACCCTAAACTGTGAGATCTCAGCGTGTGTATGTAATACCTTACACAGTAGTTATTACCTGAGTTAGGACCCAGTAACCTATACCCTAAACTGTGAGATCTCAGCGCGTGTATGTAATGCCTTACACAGTAGTTATTACCTGAGCCAGCACACTGTAACCTATACCCTAAACTGTGAGATCTCAGCGCGTGTATGTAATGCCTTACACAGTAGTTATTACCTGAGCCAGGACACAGTAACCTATACCCTAAACTGTGAGATCTCAGCGCGTGTATGTAATGCCTTACACAGTAGTTATTACCTGAGCTAGGACCCAGTAACCTATACCCTAAACTGTGAGATCTCAGCGTGTGTATGTAATACATTACACAGTAGTTATTACCTGAGCTAGGACCCAGTAACCTATACCCTAAACTGTGAGATCTCAGCGTGTGTATGTAATACCATACACAGTAGTTATTACCTGAGCTAGGACCCAGTAACCTATACCCTAAACTGTGAGATCACAGCGCGTGTATGTAATGCCTTACACAGTAGTTATTACCTGAGCCAGTACACAGTAACCTGTACCCTAAACTGTGAGATCACAGCGCGTGTATGTCATGCCTTACACAGTAGTTATTACCTTAGCCAGCACACAGTAACCTATACCCTAAACTGTAAGATCTCAGCGCGTGTATGTAATGCCTTACACAGTAGTTATTACCTTAGCCAGCACACAGTAACCTATACCCTAAACTGTAAGATATCAGCGCGTGTATGTAATGCCATACACAGTAGTTATTACCTGAGCCAGCACACAGTAACCTATACCCTAAACTGTGAGATCTCAGCGCGTGTATGTAATGCCATACACAGTAGTTATTACCTGAGCCAGCACACAGTAACCTGTACCCTAAACTGTGAGATCTCAGCACGTGTATATAATGCCTTACACAGTAGTTATTACCTGAGCCAGCACACAGTAACCTATACCCTAAACAGTGAGATCTCAGCGCATGTATGTAATGCATTACACAGTAGTTATTACCTGAGCCAGCATACAGTAACCTATACCCTAAACTGTGAGATCTCTGCGCGTGTATGTAATGCCTTACACAATAGGTATTACCTGAGCCAGAACACAGTAACCTAGACCCTAAACTGTGAGATCTCAGCGCATGTATGTAATGCCTTACACAGAAGTTATTACCTGAGCCAGCACACAGTAACCTATACCGTAAACTGTGAGATCTCAGCGCGTGTATGTAATGCCTTACACAGTAGTTATTACCTGAGCCAGGACACAGTAACCTATACCCTAAACTGTGAGATCTCAGCGCATGTATGTAATGCCTTACACAGTAGTTATTACCTGAGCCAGGACATAGTAACCTATACCCTAAACTGTGAGATCTCAGCGCGTGTATGTAATGCCTTACACAGAAGTTATTACTTGAGTCAGGACACAGTAACCTATACCCTACACTGTGAGATCTCAGCGCGTGTATGTAATGCCTTGCACAGTAGTTATTACCTGAGCCAGCTCACAGTAACATATTCTCTAAACTGTGAGATCTCAGCGCGTGTATGTAATGCCTTACAAAGTAGTTATTACCTGAGCCAGGACATAGTAACCTATACCCTAAACTGTGAGATCTCAGCGCGTGTATGTAATGGCTTACACAGTAGTTATTACCTGAGCCAGCACACAGTAACCTATACCCTAAATTGTGAGATCTCAGCGCGTGTATGTAATGCCTCACACAGTAGTTATTACCTGAGCTAGCACACAGTAACCTATATCCTAAACTGTGAGATCTCAGTGCGTGTATGTAATGCCTTACACAGTAGTTATTACCTGAGCCAGGATATAGTAACCTATAGCCTAAACTGTGAGATCTCAGCGCGTGTATGTAATGCCTTACAAAGTAGTTATTACCTGAGCCAGCACACAGTAACCTATACCCTAAACTGTGAGATCTCAGCGCGTGTATGTAATGCCTCACACAGTAGTTATTACCTGAGCCAGCACACAGTAACCTACACCCTAAAGTGTGAGATCTCAGTGCGTGTATGTAATGCCCTACACAGTAGTTATTACCTGAGCCAGCACACAGTAACCTATACCCTAAACTGTGAGATCTCAGCGCGTGTATGTAATGCCTTACACAGAAGTTATTACCTGAGCCAGGACACAGTAACCTATACCCTACACTGTGAGATCTCAGCGCGTGTATGTAATGCCTTGCACAGTAGTTATTACCTGAGCCAGCTCACAGTAACATATTCTCTAAACTGTGAGATCTCAGCGCGTGTATGTAATGCCTTACAAAGTAGTTATTACCTGAGCCAGGACATAGTAACCTATACCCTAAACTGTGAGATCTCAGCGCGTGTATGTAATGGCTTACAAGGTAGTTATTACCTGAGCCAGCACACAGTAACCTATACCCTAAACTGTGAGATCTCAGCGCGTGTATGTAATGCCTCACACAGTAGTTATTACCTGAGCTAGCACACAGTAACCTATATCCTAAACTGTGAGATCTCAGTGCGTGTATGTAATGCCTTACACAGTAGTTATTACCTGAGCCAGGATATAGTAACCTATAGCCTAAACTGTGAGATCTCAGCGCGTGTATGTAATGCCTTACAAAGTAGTTATTACCTGAGCCAGCACACAGTAACCTACACCCTAAACTGTGAAATGTCAGTGCGTGTATGTAATGCCCTACACAGTAGTTATTACCTGAGCCAGCACACAGTAACCTATACCCTAAACTGTGAGATCTCAGCGCGTGTATGTAATGCCTTACACATTAATTATTACCTGAGCCAGGACATAGTAACCTATACCCTAAACTCTGAGATCTGAGCGCGTGTATGTAATGCCTTACACAGTAGTTATTACCTGAGCCAGGACATAGTAACCTATACCCTAAACTCTGAGATCTCAGCGCGTGTATGTAATGCATTACAAATTAATTATTACCTGAGCTAGGACACAGTAACCTATATCTTAAACTGTGAGATCTCAGCGCGTGTATGTAATGCCTTACACATTAGTTATTACATGAGCCAGCACACATTAACCCATACCCTAAACTGTGAGATCTCAGCGCGTGCATGTAATGCCTTACACAGTAGTTATTACCTGACCCAGGACACAGTAACCTATACCCTAAACTGTGAATCTCAGCGCGTGTATGTAATGCCTTACACAGTAGTTATTACCTGAGCCAGGACACAGTAACCTATACCCTAAACTGTGAGATCTCAGCACGTGTATGTAATGCCTTACACAGTAGTTATTACCTGAGCCAGCACACAGTAACCTATACCCTAAACTGTGAGATCACAGCGCATGTATGTAATGCCTTACACAGTAGTTATTACCTGAGCCAGCACACAGTAACCTATACCCTAAACTGTGAGATCTCAGCACGTGTATGTAATGCCTTACACAGTAGTTATTACCTGAGCCAGGACATAGTAACCTATACCCTAAACTGTGAGATCTCAGCGCGTGTATGTAATGCCTTACACAGTAGTTATTACCTGAGCCAGGACATAGTAACCTATACCCTAAACTGTGAGATCTCAGCGCGTGTATGTAATGCCTTACACAGTAGTTATTACCTGAGCCAGCACACAGTAACCTATACCCTAAACTGTGAGATCTCAGCGTGTGTATGTAATGCCTTACACAGTAGTTATTACCTGAGCCAGTACACAGTAACCTATACCCTAAACTGTGAGATCTCAGCATGTGTATGTAATGCCTTACACAGTAGTTATTACCTGAGCCAGCACACAGTAACCTATACCCTAAACTGTGAGATCTCAGCGTGTGTATGTAATGCCTTACACAGTAGTTAATACCTGAGCCAAGACACTGTAACCTGTACCCTAAACTGTGAGATCTCAGCACATGTATGTAATGCCTTACACAGTAGTTATTACCTGAGCCAGGCCACTGTAACCTGTACGCTAAACTGTGAGATCTCAGCACATGTATGTAATGCCTTACACAGTAGTTATTACCTGAGCCAGGACACTGTAACCTGTACCCTAAACTGTGAGATCTCAGCACATGTATGTAATGCCTTACACAGTAGTTATTACCTGAGCCAGCACACAGTAACCTATACCCTAAACTGTGAGATCTCAGCGCGTGTATGTAATGCCTCACACAGTAGTTATTACCTGAGCCAGCACACAGTAACCTGTACCCTAAACTGTGAGATCTCAGCGCGTGTATGTAATGCCTTACACAGTAGTTATTACCTGAGCCAGTACACAGTAACCTGTACCCTAAACTGTGAGATCTCAGCGCGTGTATGTAATGCCTTACACAGTAGTTATTACCTGAGCCAGGACACTGTAACCTGTACCCTAAACTGTGAGATCTCAGCACATGTATGTAATGCCTCACACAATAGTTATTACCTGAGCCAGCACACAGAATCCTGTACCCTAAACTGTGATATCTCAGCGCGTGTATGTAATGCCTCACTCAGTAGTTATTACCTGAGCCAGGTTATAGTAACCTATACCCTAAATTGTGAGATCTCAGCGTGTGTATGTAATACCTTACACAGTAGTTATTACCTGAGCTAGGACCCAGTAACCTATACCCTAAACTGTGAGATCTCAGCGTGTGTATGTAATACCTTACACAGTAGTTATTACCTGAGCTAGGACCCAGTAACCTATACCCTAAACTGTGAGATCTCAGCGTGTGTATGTAATACCTTACACAGTAGTTATTACCTGAGTTAGGACCCAGTAACCTATACCCTAAACTGTGAGATCTCAGCGCGTGTATGTAATGCCTTACACAGTAGTTATTACCTGAGCCAGCACACTGTAACCTATACCCTAAACTGTGAGATCTCAGCGCGTGTATGTAATGCCTTACACAGTAGTTATTACCTGAGCCAGGACACAGTAACCTATACCCTAAACTGTGAGATCTCAGCGCGTGTATGTAATGCCTTACACAGTAGTTATTACCTGAGCTAGGACCCAGTAACCTATACCCTAAACTGTGAGATCTCAGCGTGTGTATGTAATACATTACACAGTAGTTATTACCTGAGCTAGGACCCAGTAACCTATACCCTAAACTGTGAGATCTCAGCGTGTGTATGTAATACCATACACAGTAGTTATTACCTGAGCTAGGACCCAGTAACCTATACCCTAAACTGTGAGATCACAGCGCGTGTATGTAATGCCTTACACAGTAGTTATTACCTGAGCCAGTACACAGTAACCTGTACCCTAAACTGTGAGATCACAGCGCGTGTATGTCATGCCTTACACAGTAGTTATTACCTTAGCCAGCACACAGTAACCTATACCCTAAACTGTAAGATCTCAGCGCGTGTATGTAATGCCTTACACAGTAGTTATTACCTTAGCCAGCACACAGTAACCTATACCCTAAACTGTAAGATATCAGCGCGTGTATGTAATGCCATACACAGTAGTTATTACCTGAGCCAGCACACATTAACCTATACCCTAAACTGTGAGATCTCAGCGCGTGTATGTAATGCCATACACAGTAGTTATTACCTGAGCCAGCACACAGTAACCTGTACCCTAAACTGTGAGATCTCAGCACGTGTATATAATGCCTTACACAGTAGTTATTACCTGAGCCAGCACACAGTAACCTATACCCTAAACAGTGAGATCTCAGCGCATGTATGTAATGCATTACACAGTAGTTATTACCTGAGCCAGCATACAGTAACCTATACCCTAAACTGTGAGATCTCTGCGCGTGTATGTAATGCCTTACACAATAGGTATTACCTGAGCCAGAACACAGTAACCTAGACCCTAAACTGTGAGATCTCAGCGCATGTATGTAATGCCTTACACAGAAGTTATTACCTGAGCCAGCACACAGTAACCTATACCGTAAACTGTGAGATCTCAGCGCGTGTATGTAATGCCTTACACAGTAGTTATTACCTGAGCCAGGACACAGTAACCTATACCCTAAACTGTGAGATCTCAGCGCATGTATGTAATGCCTTACACAGTAGTTATTACCTGAGCCAGGACATAGTAACCTATACCCTAAACTGTGAGATCTCAGCGCGTGTATGTAATGCCTTACACAGAAGTTATTACTTGAGTCAGGACACAGTAACCTATACCCTACACTGTGAGATCTCAGCGCGTGTATGTAATGCCTTGCACAGTAGTTATTACCTGAGCCAGCTCACAGTAACATATTCTCTAAACTGTGAGATCTCAGCGCGTGTATGTAATGCCTTACAAAGTAGTTATTACCTGAGCCAGGACATAGTAACCTATACCCTAAACTGTGAGATCTCAGCGCGTGTATGTAATGGCTTACACAGTAGTTATTACCTGAGCCAGCACACAGTAACCTATACCCTAAATTGTGAGATCTCAGCGCGTGTATGTAATGCCTCACACAGTAGTTATTACCTGAGCTAGCACACAGTAACCTATATCCTAAACTGTGAGATCTCAGTGCGTGTATGTAATGCCTTACACAGTAGTTATTACCTGAGCCAGGATATAGTAACCTATAGCCTAAACTGTGAGATCTCAGCGCGTGTATGTAATGCCTTACAAAGTAGTTATTACCTGAGCCAGCACACAGTAACCTATACCCTAAACTGTGAGATCTCAGCGCGTGTATGTAATGCCTCACACAGTAGTTATTACCTGAGCCAGCACACAGTAACCTACACCCTAAACTGTGAGATCTCAGTGCGTGTATGTAATGCCCTACACAGTAGTTATTACCTGAGCCAGCACACAGTAACCTATACCCTAAACTGTGAGATCTCAGCGCGTGTATGTAATGCCTTACACAGTAATTATTACCTGAGCCAGGACATAGTAACCTATACCCTAAACTCTGAAATCTGAGCGCGTGTATGTAACCCCTTACACAGTAGTTATTACCTGAGCCAGGACATAGTAACCTATACCCTAAACTCTGAGATCTCAGCGCGTGTATGTAATGCATTACAAATTAATTATTACCTGAGCTAGGACACAGTAACCTATATCCTAAACTGTGAGATCTCAGCGCGTGTATGTAATGCCTTACACATTAGTTATTACCTGAGCCAGCACACAGTAACCCATACCCTAAACTGTGAGATCTCAGCGCGTGCATGTAATGCCTTACACAGTAGTTATTACCTGACCCAGGACACAGTAATCTATACCCTAAACTGTGAATCTCAGCGCGTGTATGTAATGCCTTACACAGTAGTTATTACCTGAGCCAGGACACAGTAACATATACCCTAAACTGTGAGATCTCAGCACGTGTATGTAATGCCTTACACAGTAGTTATTACCTGAGCCAGCACACAGTAACCTATACCCTAAACTGTGAGATCACAGCGCATGTATGTAATGCCTTACACAGTAGTTAATACCTGAGCCAGCACACAGTAACCTATACCCTAAACTGTGAGATCTCAGCACGTGTATGTAATGCCTTACACAGTAGTTATTACCTGAGCCAGGACATAGTAACCTATACCCTAAACTGTGAGATCTCAGCGCGTGTATGTAATGCCTTACACAGTAGTTATTACCTGAGCCAGGACATAGTAACCTATACCCTAAACTGTGAGATCTCAGCGCGTGTATGTAATGCCTTACACAGTAGTTATTACCTGAGCCAGCACACAGTAACCTATACCCTAAACTGTGAGATCTCAGCGTGTGTATGTAATGCCTTACACAGTAGTTATTACCTGAGCCAGTACACAGTAACCTATACCCTAAACTGTGAGATCTCAGCATGTGTATGTAATGCCTTACACAGTAGTTATTACCTGAGCCAGCACACAGTAACCTATACCCTAAACTGTGAGATCTCAGCGTGTGTATGTAATGCCTTACACAGTAGTTATTACCTGAGCCAAGACACTGTAACCTGTACCCTAAACTGTGAGATCTCAGCACATGTATGTAATGCCTTACACAGTAGTTATTACCTGAGCCAGGACACTGTAACCTGTACCCTAAACTGTGAGATCTCAGCACATGTATGTAATGCCTTACACAGTAGTTATTACCTGAGCCAGGACACTGTAACCTGTACTCTAAACTGTGAGATCTCAGCACATGTATGTAATGCCTTACACAGTAGTTATTACCTGACCCAGCACACAGTAACCTATACCCTAAACTGTGAGATCTCAGCGCGTGTATGTAATGCCTCACACAGTAGTTATTACCAGAGCCAGCACACAGTAACCTGTACCCTAAACTGTGAGATCTCAGCGCGTGTATGTAATGCCTTACACAGTAGTTATTACCTGAGCCAGTACACAGTAACCTGTACCCTAAACTGTGAGATCTCAGCGCGTGTATGTAATGCCTTACACAGTAGTTATTGCCCGATCCAGCACACAGTAAACTATACCGTAAACTGTGAGATCTCAGCGCATGTATGTAATGCCTTACACGGTAGTTATTACCTGAGCCAGGACACAGTAACCTATACCCTAAACTGTGAGATCTCAGCACGTGTATATAATGCCTTACACAGTAGTTATTACCTGAGCCAGCACACAGTAACCTATACCCTAAACAGTGAGATCTCAGCGCATGTATGTAATGCATTACACAGTAGTTATTACCTGAGCCAGCACACAGTAACCTATACCCTAAACTGTGAGATCTCAGCGCGTGTATGTAATGCCTCACACAGTAGTTATTACCTTAGCCAGCACACAGTAACCTACACCCTAAACTCTGAGATCTCAGTGCGTGTATGTAATGCCCTACACAGTAGTTATTACCTGAGCCAGCACACAGTAACCTATACCCTAAACTGTGAGATCTCAGCGCGTGTATGTAATGCCTTAGACATTAATTATTACCTGAGCCAGGACATAGTAACCTATACCCTATACTCGGAGATCTGAGCGCGTGTATGTAATGCCTTACACAGTAGTTATTACCTGATCCAGGACATAGTAACCTATACCCTAAACTCTGAGATCTCAGCGCGTGTATGTAATGCATTACACATTAATTATTACCTGAGCAAGGACACAGTAACCTATATCCTAAACTGTGAGATCTCAGCGCGTGTATGTAATGCCTTACACAGTAGTTATTACCTGAGCCTGCACACAGTAACCTATACCCTAAATTGTGAGATCTCAGAGCGTGTATGTAATGCCCTACACAGTAGTTATTACCTGAGCCTGCACACAGTAACCTATACCCTAAACTGTGAGATCTCAGCGCGTGTATGTAATGCCTTACACAGTAGTTATTACCTGAGCCAGTACACAGTAACCTATACCCTAAACTGTGAGATCTTAGCGCGTGTATGTAATGCCTTACACAGTAGTTATTACCTGAGCCAGCACAAAGTAACCTATACCGTAAACTGTGAGATCTCAGCGCGTGTATGTAATGCCTTACACAGTAGTTATTACCTGAGCCACGACACAGTAACCTATACCCTAAACTGTGAGATCTCAGCGCGTGTATGTAATGCCTTACACAGTAGTTATTACCTGAGCCAGGACACAGTATCCTATACCCTAAACTGTGAGATCTCAGCGCGTGTATGTAATGCCCTACACAATAGTTATTACCTGAGCCTGCACACAGTAACCTATACCCTAAACTGTGAGATCTCAGCGCGTGTATGTAATTCCTTACACAGTAGTTATTACCTGAGCCAGTACACAGTAACCTATACCCTAAACTGTGAGATCTCAGCGCGTGTATGTAATGCCTTACACAGTAGTTATTACCTGAGCCAGCACACAGTAACCTATACCGTAAACTGTGAGATCTCAGCGCGTGTATGTAATGCCTTACACGGTAGTTATTACCTGAGCCAGGACACAGTAACATATACCCTAAACAGTGAGATCTCAGCGCGTGTATGTAATGCCTTACACAGTAGTTATTACCTGAGCCAGCACACAGTAACCTATACCCTAAACAGTGAGATCTCAGCGCATGTATGTAATGCCTTACACAGTAGTTATTACCTGAGCCAGCATACAGTAACCTATACCCTAAACTGAGAGATCTCAGCGCGTGTATGTAATGCCTTACACAGTAGTTATTACCTGATCCAGCACACAGTAAACTATACCGTAAACTGTGAGATCTCAGCGCGTGTATGTAATGCCTTACACGGTAGTTATTACCTGAGCCAGGACACAGTAACCTATACCCTAAACTGTGAGACCTCAGCACGTGTATATAATGCCTTACACAGTAGTTATTACCTGAGCCAGCACACAGTAACCTATACCCTAAACAGTGAGATCTCAGCGCATGTATGTAATGCATTACACAGTAGTTATTACCTGAGCCAGCATACAGTAACCTATACCCTAAACTGTGAGATCTCTGCGCGTGTATGTAATGCCTTACACAATAGGTATTACCTGAGCCAGAACACAGTAACCTAGACCCTAAACTGTGAGATCTCAGCGCATGTATGTAATGCCTTACACAGAAGTTATTACCTGAGCCAGCACACAGTAACCTATAACGTAAACTGTGAGATCTCAGCGCGTTTATGTAATGCCTTACACAGTAGTTATTACCTGAGCCAGGACACAGTAACCTATACCCTAAACTGTGAGATCTCAGCGCATGTATGTAATGCCTTACACAGTAGTTATTACCTGAGCCAGGACATAGTAACCTATACCCTAAACTGTGAGATCTCAGCGCGTGTATGTAATGCCTTACACAGAAGTTATTACCTGAGCCAGGACACAGTAACCTATACCCTACACTGTGAGATCTCAGCGCGTGTATGTAATGCCTTGCACAGTAGTTATTACCTGAGCCAGCTCACAGTAACATATTCTCTAAACTGTGAGATCTCAGCGCGTGTATGTAATGCCTTACAAAGTAGTTATTACCTGAGCCAGGACATAGTAACCTATACCCTAAACTGTGAGATCTCAGCGCGTGTATGTAATGGCTTACACAGTAGTTATTACCTGAGCCAGCACACAGTAACCTATACCCTAAACTGTGAGATCTCAGCGCGTGTATGTAATGCCTCACACAGTAGTTATTACCTGAGCTAGCACAGAGTAACCTATATCCTAAACTGTGAGATCTCAGTGCGTGTATGTAATGCCTTACACAGTAGTTATTACCTGAGCCAGGATATAGTAACCTATAGCCTAAATTGTGTGAGATCTCAGCGCGTGTATGTAATGCCTTACAAAGTAGTTATTACCTGAGCCAGCACACAGTAACCTATACCCTAAACTGTGAGATCTCAGCGCGTGTATGTAATGCCTCACACAGTAGTTATTACCTGAGCCAGCACACAGTAACCTACACCCTAAACTGTGAGATCTCAGTGCGTGTATGTAATGCCCTACACAGTAGTTATTACCTGAGCCAGCACACAGTAACCTATACCCTAAACTGTGAGATCTCAGCGCGTGTATGTAATGCCTTACACATTAATTATTACCTGAGCCAGAACATAGTAACCTATACCCTAAACTCTGAGATCTGAGCGCGTGTATGTAATGCCTTACACAGTAGTTATTACCTGAGCCAGGACATAGTAACCTATACCCTAAACTCTGAGATCTCAGCGCGTGTATGTAATGCATTACAAATTAATTATTACCTGAGCTAGGACACAGTAACCTATATCCTAAACTGTGAGATCTCAGCGCGTGTATGTAATGCCTTACACATTAGTTATTACCTGAGCCAGCACACAGTAACCTATACCCTAAACTGTGAGATCTCAGCGCGTGCATGTAATGCCTTACACAGTAGTTATTACCTGACCCAGGACACAGTAACCTATACCCTAAACTGTGAATCTCAGCGCGTGTATGTAATGCCTTACACAGTAGTTATTACCTGAGCCAGGACACAGTAACCTATACCCTAAACTGTGAGATCTCAGCACGTGTATGTAATGCCTTACACAGTAGTTATTACCTGAGCCAGCACACAGTAACCTATACCCTAAACTGTGAGATCACAGCGCATGTATGTAATGCCTTACACAGTAGTTATTACCTGAGCCAGCACACAGTAACCTATACCCTAAACTGTGAGATCTCAGCACGTGTATGTAATGCCTTACACAGTAGTTATTACCTGAGCCAGGACATAGTAACCTATACCCTAAACTGTGAGATCTCAGCGCGTGTATGTAATGCCTTACACAGTAGTTATTACCTGAGCCAGGACATGGTAACCTATACCCTAAACTGTGAGATCTCAGCGCGTGTATGTAATGCCTTACACAGTAGTTATTACCTGAGCCAGCACACAGTAACCTATACCCTAAACTGTGAGATCTCAGCGTGTGTATGTAATGCCTTACACAGTATTTATTACCTGAGCCAGTACACAGTAACCTATACCCTAAACTGTGAGATCTCAGCATGTGTATGTAATGCCTTACACAGCAGTTATTACCTGAGCCAGCACACAGTAACCTATACCCTAAACTGTGAGATCTCAGCGTGTGTATGTAATGCCTTACACAGTAGTTATTACCTGAGCCAAGACACTGTAACCTGTACCCTAAACTGTGAGATCTCAGCACATGTATGTAATGCCTTACACAGTAGTTATTACCTGAGCCAGGACACTGTAACCTGTACCCTAAACTGTGAGATCTCAGCACATGTATGTAATGCCTTACACAGTAGTTATTACCTGAGCCAGGACACTGTAACCTGTACCCTAAACTGTGAGATCTCAGCACATGTATGTAATGCCTTACACAGTAGTTATTACCTGAGCCAGCACACAGTAACCTATACCCTAAACTGTGAGATCTCAGCGCGTGTATGTAATGCCTCACACAGTAGTTATTACCTGAGCCAGCACACAGTAACCTGTACCCTAAACTGTGAGATCTCAGCGCGTGTATGTAATGCCTTACACTGTAGTTATTACCTGAGACAGTACACAGTAACCTGTACCCTAAACTGTGAGATCTCAGCGCGTGTATGTAATGCCTTACACAGTAGTTATTACCTGAGCCAGGACACTGTAACCTGTACCCTAAACTGTGAGATCTCAGCACATGAATGTAATGCCTCACACAATAGTTATTACCTGAGCCAGCACACAGTAAACTGTACCCTAAACTGTGATATCTCAGCGCGTGTATGTAATGCCTCACTCAGTAGTTATTACCTGAGCCAGGTTATAGTAACCTATACCCTAAACTGTGAGATCTCAGCGCGTGTATGTAATGCCTTACACAGTAGTTATTACCTGAGCCAGCACACAGTAACCTGAACCTAAACTGTGAGATCTCAGCGTGTGTATGTAATGCCTTACACAGTAGTTATTACCTGAGCCAGGTTATAGTAACCTATACCCTAAACTGTGAGATCTCAGCACGTGTATGTAATGCCTTACACAGTAGTTATTACCTGAGCCAGGACATAGTAACCTATACCCTAAACTGTGAGATCTCAGCGCGTGTATGTAATGCCTTACACAGTAGTTATTACCTGAGCCAGGACATAGTAACCTATACCCTAAACTGTGAGATCTCAGCGCGTGTATGTAATGCCTTACACAGTAGTTATTACCTGAGCCAGCACACAGTAACCTATACCCTAAACTGTGAGATCTCAGCGTGTGTATGTAATGCCTTACACAGTAGTTATTACCTGAGCCAGTACACAGTAACCTATACCCTAAACTGTGAGATCTCAGCATGTGTATGTAATGCCTTACACAGTAGTTATTACCTGAGCCAGCACACAGTAACCTATACCCTAAACTGTGAGATCTCAGCGTGTGTATGTAATGCCTTACACAGTAGTTATTACCTGAGCCAAGACACTGTAACCTGTACCCTAAACTGTGAGATCTCAGCACATGTATGTAATGCCTTACACAGTAGTTATTACCTGAGCCAGGACACTGTAACCTGTACCCTAAACTGTGAGATCTCAGCACATGTATGTAATGCCTTACACAGTAGTTATTACCTGAGCCAGGACACTGTAACCTGTACTCTAAACTGTGAGATCTCAGCACATGTATGTAATGCCTTACACAGTAGTTATTACCTGAGCCAGCACACAGTAACCTATACCCTAAACTGTGAGATCTCAGCGCGTGTATGTAATGCCTCACACAGTAGTTATTACCTGAGCCAGCACACAGTAACCTGTACCCTAAACTGTGAGATCTCAGCGCGTGTATGTAATGCCTTACACAGTAGTTATTACCTGAGCCAGTACACAGTAACCTGTACCCTAAACTGTGAGATCTCAGCGCGTGTATGTAATGCCTTACACAGTAGTTATTACCTGATCCAGCACACAGTAAACTATACCGTAAACTGTGAGATCTCAGCGCGTGTATGTAATGCCTTACACGGTAGTTATTACCTGAGCCAGGACACAGTAACCTATACCCTAAACTGTGAGATCTCAGCGCGTGTATGTAATGCCTTACACAGAAGTTATTACCTGAGCCAGGACACAGTAACCTATACCCTACACTGTGAGATCTCAGCGCGTGTATGTAATGCCTTGCACAGTAGTTATTACCTGAGCCAGCTCACAGTAACATATTCTCTAAACTGTGAGATCTCAGCGCGTGTATGTAATGCCTTACACAGTAGTTATTACCTGAGCCAGCACACAGTAACCTATACCGTAAACTGTGAGATCTCAGCGCGTGTATGTAATGCCTTACACAGTAGTTATTACCTGAGCCAGGACACAGTAACCTATACCCTAAACTGTGAGATCTCAGCGCGTGTATGTAATGCCTTACACAGTAGTTATTACCTGAGCCAGTACACAGTAACCTATACCCTAAACTGTGAGATCTCAGCGCGTGTATGTAATGCCTTACACAGTAGTTATTACCTGAGCCAGCACACAGTAACCTATACCGTAAACTGTGAGATCTCAGCGCGTGTATGTAATGCCTTACACGGTAGTTATTACCTGAGACAGGACACAGTAACATATACCCTAAACAGTGAGATCACAGCGCGTGTATGTAATGCCTTACACAGTAGCTATTACCTGAGCCAGCACACAGTAACCTATACCCTAAACAGTGAGATCTCAGCGCATGTATGTAATGCCTGACATAGTAGTTATTACCTGAGCCAGCATACAGTAACCTATACCCTAAACTGAGAGATCTCAGCGCGTGTATGTAATGCCTTACACAGTAGTTATTACCTGATCCAGCACACAGTAACCTATACCGTAAACTGTGAGATCTCAGCGCGTGTATGTAATGCCTTGCACGGTAGTTATTACCTGAGCCAGGACACAGTAACCTATACCCTAAACTGTGAGATCTCAGCGCGTGTATATAATGCCTTACACAGTAGTTATTACCTGAGCCAGCACACAGTAACCTATACCCTAAACAGTGAGATCTCAACGCATGTATGTAATGCCTTACACAGTAGTTATTACCTGAGCCAGCATAGAGTAACCTATACCCTAAACTGTGAGATCTCAGCGCGTGTATGTAATGCCTTACACAATAGGTATTACCTGAGCCAGAACACAGTAACCTAGACCCTAAACTGTGAGATCTCAGCGCATGTATGTAATGCCTTACACAGAAGTTATTACCTGAGCCAGCACACAGTAACCTATACCGTAAACTGTGATATCTCAGCGCGTGTATGTAATGCCTTACACAGTAGTTATTACCTGAGCCAGGACACAGTAACCTATACCCTAAACTGTGAGATCTCAGCGCATGTATGTAATGCCTTACACAGTAGTTATTACCTGAGCCAGGACATAGTAACCTATACCCTAAACTGTGAGATCTCAGCGCGTGTATGTAATGCCTTACACAGAAGTTATTACCTGAGCCAGGACACAGTAACCTATACCCTACACTGTGAGATCTCAGCGCGTGTATGTAATGCCTTGCACAGTAGTTATTACCTGAGCCAGCTCACAGCAACATATACTCTAAACTGTGAGATCTCAGCGCGTGTATGTAATGCCTTACAAAGTAGTTATTACCTGAGCCAGGACATAGTAACCTATACCCTAAACTGTGAGATCTCAGCGCGTGTATGTAATGCCTTACACAGTAGTTATTACCTGAGCCAGCACACAGTAACCTATACCCTAAACTGTGAGATCTCAGCGCGTGTATGTAATGCCTCACACAGTAGCTATTACCTGAGCTAGCACACAGTAACCTATATCCTAAACTGTGAGATCTCAGTGCGTGTATGTAATGCCTTACACAGTAGTTATTATCTGAGCCAGGATATAGTAACCTATAGCCTAAACTGTGAGATCCCAGCGCGTGTATGTAATGCCTTACAAAGTAGTTATTACCTGAGCCAGCACACAGTAACCTATACCGTAAACTGTGAGATCTCAGCGCGTGTATGTAATGCCTTACACAGTAGTTATTACCTGAGCCAGGACACAGTAACCTATACCCTAAACTGTGAGATCTCAGCGCATGTATGTAATGCCTTACACAGTAGTTATTACCTGAGCCAGGACATAGTAACCTATACCCTAAACTGTGAGATCTCAGCGCGTGTATGTAATGCCTTACACAGAAGTTATTACTTGAGTCAGGACACAGTAACCTATACCCTACACTGTGAGATCTCAGCGCGTGTATGTAATGCCTTGCACAGTAGTTATTACCTGAGCCAGCTCACAGTAACATATTCTCTAAACTGTGAGATCTCAGCGCGTGTATGTAATGCCTTACAAAGTAGTTATTACCTGAGCCAGGACATAGTAACCTATACCCTAAACTGTGAGATCTCAGCGCGTGTATGTAATGGCTTACACAGTAGTTATTACCTGAGCCAGCACACAGTAACCTATACCCTAAATTGTGAGATCTCAGCGCGTGTATGTAATGCCTCACACAGTAGTTATTACCTGAGCTAGCACACAGTAACCTATATCCTAAACTGTGAGATCTCAGTGCGTGTATGTAATGCCTTACACAGTAGTTATTACCTGAGCCAGGATATAGTAACCTATAGCCTAAACTGTGAGATCTCAGCGCGTGTATGTAATGCCTTACAAAGTAGTTATTACCTGAGCCAGCACACAGTAACCTATACCCTAAACTGTGAGATCTCAGCGCGTGTATGTAATGCCTCACACAGTAGTTATTACCTGAGCCAGCACACAGTAACCTACACCCTAAACTGTGAGATCTCAGTGCGTGTATGTAATGCCCTACACAGTAGTTATTACCTGAGCCAGCACACAGTAACCTATACCCTAAACTGTGAGATCTCAGCGCGTGTATGTAATGCCTTACACAGTAATTATTACCTGAGCCAGGACATAGTAACCTATACCCTAAACTCTGAAATCTGAGCGCGTGTATGTAACCCCTTACACAGTAGTTATTACCTGAGCCAGGACATAGTAACCTATACCCTAAACTCTGAGATCTCAGCGCGTGTATGTAATGCATTACAAATTAATTATTACCTGAGCTAGGACACAGTAACCTATATCCTAAACTGTGAGATCTCAGCGCGTGTATGTAATGCCTTACACATTAGTTATTACCTGAGCCAGCACACAGTAACCCATACCCTAAACTGTGAGATCTCAGCGCGTGCATGTAATGCCTTACACAGTAGTTATTACCTGACCCAGGACACAGTAATCTATACCCTAAACTGTGAATCTCAGCGCGTGTATGTAATGCCTTACACAGTAGTTATTACCTGAGCCAGGACACAGTAACCTATACCCTAAACTGTGAGATCTCAGCACGTGTATGTAATGCCTTACACAGTAGTTATTACCTGAGCCAGCACACAGTAACCTATACCCTAAACTGTGAGATCACAGCGCATGTATGTAATGCCTTACACAGTAGTTATTACCTGAGCCAGCACACAGTAACCTATACCCTAAACTGTGAGATCTCAGCACGTGTATGTAATGCCTTACACAGTAGTTATTACCTGAGCCAGGACATAGTAACCTATACCCTAAACTGTGAGATCTCAGCGCGTGTATGTAATGCCTTACACAGTAGTTATTACCTGAGCCAGGACATAGTAACCTATACCCTAAACTGTGAGATCTCAGCGCGTGTATGTAATGCCTTACACAGTAGTTATTACCTGAGCCAGCACACAGTAACCTATACCCTAAACTGTGAGATCTCAGCGTGTGTATGTAATGCCTTACACAGTAGTTATTACCTGAGCCAGTACACAGTAACCTATACCCTAAACTGTGAGATCTCAGCATGTGTATGTAATGCCTTACACAGTAGTTATTACCTGAGCCAGCACACAGTAACCTATACCCTAAACTGTGAGATCTCAGCGTGTGTATGTAATGCCTTACACAGTAGTTATTACCTGAGCCAAGACACTGTAACCTGTACCCTAAACTGTGAGATCTCAGCACATGTATGTAATGCCTTACACAGTAGTTATTACCTGAGCCAGGACACTGTAACCTGTACCCTAAACTGTGAGATCTCAGCACATGTATGTAATGCCTTACACAGTAGTTATTACCTGAGCCAGGACACTGTAACCTGTACTCTAAACTGTGAGATCTCAGCACATGTATGTAATGCCTTACACAGTAGTTATTACCTGACCCAGCACACAGTAACCTATACCCTAAACTGTGAGATCTCAGCGCGTGTATGTAATGCCTCACACAGTAGTTATTACCAGAGCCAGCACACAGTAACCTGTACCCTAAACTGTGAGATCTCAGCGCGTGTATGTAATGCCTTACACAGTAGTTATTACCTGAGCCAGTACACAGTAACCTGTACCCTAAACTGTGAGATCTCAGCGCGTGTATGTAATGCCTTACACAGTAGTTATTGCCCGATCCAGCACACAGTAAACTATACCGTAAACTGTGAGATCTCAGCGCATGTATGTAATGCCTTACACGGTAGTTATTACCTGAGCCAGGACACAGTAACCTATACCCTAAACTGTGAGATCTCAGCACGTGTATATAATGCCTTACACAGTAGTTATTACCTGAGCCAGCACACAGTAACCTATACCCTAAACAGTGAGATCTCAGCGCATGTATGTAATGCATTACACAGTAGTTATTACCTGAGCCAGCACACAGTAACCTATACCCTAAACTGTGAGATCTCAGCGCGTGTATGTAATGCCTCACACAGTAGTTATTACCTTAGCCAGCACACAGTAACCTACACCCTAAACTCTGAGATCTCAGTGCGTGTATGTAATGCCCTACACAGTAGTTATTACCTGAGCCAGCACACAGTAACCTATACCCTAAACTGTGAGATCTCAGCGCGTGTATGTAATGCCTTAGACATTAATTATTACCTGAGCCAGGACATAGTAACCTATACCCTATACTCGGAGATCTGAGCGCGTGTATGTAATGCCTTACACAGTAGTTATTACCTGATCCAGGACATAGTAACCTATACCCTAAACTCTGAGATCTCAGCGCGTGTATGTAATGCATTACACATTAATTATTACCTGAGCAAGGACACAGTAACCTATATCCTAAACTGTGAGATCTCAGCGCGTGTATGTAATGCCTTACACAGTAGTTATTACCTGAGCCTGCACACAGTAACCTATACCCTAAATTGTGAGATCACAGAGCGTGTATGTAATGCCCTACACAGTAGTTATTACCTGAGCCTGCACACAGTAACCTATACCCTAAACTGTGAGATCTCAGCGCGTGTATGTAATGCCTTACACAGTAGTTATTACCTGAGCCAGTACACAGTAACCTATACCCTAAACTGTGAGATCTCAGCGCGTGTATGTAATGCCTTACACAGTAGTTATTACCTGAGCCAGCACAAAGTAACCTATACCGTAAACTGTGAGATCTCAGCGCGTGTATGTAATGCCTTACACAGTAGTTATTACCTGAGCCACGACACAGTAACCTATACCCTAAACTGTGAGATCTCAGCGCGTGTATGTAATGCCTTACACAGTAGTTATTACCTGAGCCAGGACACAGTATCCTATACCCTAAACTGTGAGATCTCAGCGCGTGTATGTAATGCCCTACACAATAGTTATTACCTGAGCCTGCACACAGTAACCTATACCCTAAACTGTGAGATCTCAGCGCGTGTATGTAATTCCTTACACAGTAGTTATTACCTGAGCCAGTACACAGTAACCTATACCCTAAACTGTGAGATCTCAGCGCGTGTATGTAATGCCTTACACAGTAGTTATTACCTGAGCCAGCACACAGTAACCTATACCGTAAACTGTGAGATCTCAGCGCGTGTATGTAATGCCTTACACGGTAGTTATTACCTGAGCCAGGACACAGTAACATATACCCTAAACAGTGAGATCTCAGCGCGTGTATGTAATGCCTTACACAGTAGTTATTACCTGAGCCAGCACACAGTAACCTATACCCTAAACAGTGAGATCTCAGCGCATGTATGTAATGCCTTACACAGTAGTTATTACCTGAGCCAGCATACAGTAACCTATACCCTAAACTGAGAGATCTCAGCGCGTGTATGTAATGCCTTACACAGTAGTTATTACCTGATCCAGCACACAGTAAACTATACCGTAAACTGTGAGATCTCAGCGCGTGTATGTAATGCCTTACACAGTAGTTATTACCTGATCCAGCACACAGTAAACTATACCGTAAACTGTGAGATCTCAGCGCGTGTATGTAATGCCTTACACGGTAGTTATTACCTGAGCCAGGACACAGTAACCTATACCCTAAACTGTGAGATCTCAGCGCGTGTATGTAATGCCTTACACAGAAGTTATTACCTGAGCCAGGACACAGTAACCTATACCCTACACTGTGAGATCTCAGCGCGTGTATGTAATGCCTTGCACAGTAGTTATTACCTGAGCCAGCTCACAGTAACATATTCTCTAAACTGTGAGATCTCAGCGCGTGTATGTAATGCCTTACACAGTAGTTATTACCTGAGCCAGCACACAGTAACCTATACCGTAAACTGTGAGATCTCAGCGCGTGTATGTAATGCCTTACACAGTAGTTATTACCTGAGCCAGGACACAGTAACCTATACCCTAAACTGTGAGATCTCAGCGCGTGTATGTAATGCCTTACACAGTAGTTATTACCTGAGCCAGTACACAGTAACCTATACCCTAAACTGTGAGATCTCAGCGCGTGTATGTAATGCCTTACACAGTAGTTATTACCTGAGCCAGCACACAGTAACCTATACCGTAAACTGTGAGATCTCAGCGCGTGTATGTAATGCCTTACACGGTAGTTATTACCTGAGACAGGACACAGTAACATATACCCTAAACAGTGAGATCACAGCGCGTGTATGTAATGCCTTACACAGTAGCTATTACCTGAGCCAGCACACAGTAACCTATACCCTAAACAGTGAGATCTCAGCGCATGTATGTAATGCCTGACATAGTAGTTATTACCTGAGCCAGCATACAGTAACCTATACCCTAAACTGAGAGATCTCAGCGCGTGTATGTAATGCCTTACACAGTAGTTATTACCTGATCCAGCACACAGTAACCTATACCGTAAACTGTGAGATCTCAGCGCGTGTATGTAATGCCTTGCACGGTAGTTATTACCTGAGCCAGGACACAGTAACCTATACCCTAAACTGTGAGATCTCAGCGCGTGTATATAATGCCTTACACAGTAGTTATTACCTGAGCCAGCACACAGTAACCTATACCCTAAACAGTGAGATCTCAACGCATGTATGTAATGCCTTACACAGTAGTTATTACCTGAGCCAGCATAGAGTAACCTATACCCTAAACTGTGAGATCTCAGCGCGTGTATGTAATGCCTTACACAATAGGTATTACCTGAGCCAGAACACAGTAACCTAGACCCTAAACTGTGAGATCTCAGCGCATGTATGTAATGCCTTACACAGAAGTTATTACCTGAGCCAGCACACAGTAACCTATACCGTAAACTGTGATATCTCAGCGCGTGTATGTAATGCCTTACACAGTAGTTATTACCTGAGCCAGGACACAGTAACCTATACCCTAAACTGTGAGATCTCAGCGCATGTATGTAATGCCTTACACAGTAGTTATTACCTGAGCCAGGACATAGTAACCTATACCCTAAACTGTGAGATCTCAGCGCGTGTATGTAATGCCTTACACAGAAGTTATTACCTGAGCCAGGACACAGTAACCTATACCCTACACTGTGAGATCTCAGCGCGTGTATGTAATGCCTTGCACAGTAGTTATTACCTGAGCCAGCTCACAGCAACATATACTCTAAACTGTGAGATCTCAGCGCGTGTATGTAATGCCTTACAAAGTAGTTATTACCTGAGCCAGGACATAGTAACCTATACCCTAAACTGTGAGATCTCAGCGCGTGTATGTAATGCCTTACACAGTAGTTATTACCTGAGCCAGCACACAGTAACCTATACCCTAAACTGTGAGATCTCAGCGCGTGTATGTAATGCCTCACACAGTAGCTATTACCTGAGCTAGCACACAGTAACCTATATCCTAAACTGTGAGATCTCAGTGCGTGTATGTAATGCCTTACACAGTAGTTATTATCTGAGCCAGGATATAGTAACCTATAGCCTAAACTGTGAGATCCCAGCGCGTGTATGTAATGCCTTACAAAGTAGTTATTACCTGAGCCAGCACACAGTAACCTATACCGTAAACTGTGAGATCTCAGCGCGTGTATGTAATGCCTTACACAGTAGTTATTACCTGAGCCAGGACACAGTAACCTATACCCTAAACTGTGAGATCTCAGCGCATGTATGTAATGCCTTACACAGTAGTTATTACCTGAGCCAGGACATAGTAACCTATACCCTAAACTGTGAGATCTCAGCGCGTGTATGTAATGCCTTACACAGAAGTTATTACTTGAGTCAGGACACAGTAACCTATACCCTACACTGTGAGATCTCAGCGCGTGTATGTAATGCCTTGCACAGTAGTTATTACCTGAGCCAGCTCACAGTAACATATTCTCTAAACTGTGAGATCTCAGCGCGTGTATGTAATGCCTTACAAAGTAGTTATTACCTGAGCCAGGACATAGTAACCTATACCCTAAACTGTGAGATCTCAGCGCGTGTATGTAATGGCTTACACAGTAGTTATTACCTGAGCCAGCACACAGTAACCTATACCCTAAATTGTGAGATCTCAGCGCGTGTATGTAATGCCTCACACAGTAGTTATTACCTGAGCTAGCACACAGTAACCTATATCCTAAACTGTGAGATCTCAGTGCGTGTATGTAATGCCTTACACAGTAGTTATTACCTGAGCCAGGATATAGTAACCTATAGCCTAAACTGTGAGATCTCAGCGCGTGTATGTAATGCCTTACAAAGTAGTTATTACCTGAGCCAGCACACAGTAACCTATACCCTAAACTGTGAGATCTCAGCGCGTGTATGTAATGCCTCACACAGTAGTTATTACCTGAGCCAGCACACAGTAACCTACACCCTAAACTGTGAGATCTCAGTGCGTGTATGTAATGCCCTACACAGTAGTTATTACCTGAGCCAGCACACAGTAACCTATACCCTAAACTGTGAGATCTCAGCGCGTGTATGTAATGCCTTACACAGTAATTATTACCTGAGCCAGGACATAGTAACCTATACCCTAAACTCTGAAATCTGAGCGCGTGTATGTAACCCCTTACACAGTAGTTATTACCTGAGCCAGGACATAGTAACCTATACCCTAAACTCTGAGATCTCAGCGCGTGTATGTAATGCATTACAAATTAATTATTACCTGAGCTAGGACACAGTAACCTATATCCTAAACTGTGAGATCTCAGCGCGTGTATGTAATGCCTTACACATTAGTTATTACCTGAGCCAGCACACAGTAACCCATACCCTAAACTGTGAGATCTCAGCGCGTGCATGTAATGCCTTACACAGTAGTTATTACCTGACCCAGGACACAGTAATCTATACCCTAAACTGTGAATCTCAGCGCGTGTATGTAATGCCTTACACAGTAGTTATTACCTGAGCCAGGACACAGTAACCTATACCCTAAACTGTGAGATCTCAGCACGTGTATGTAATGCCTTACACAGTAGTTATTACCTGAGCCAGCACACAGTAACCTATACCCTAAACTGTGAGATCACAGCGCATGTATGTAATGCCTTACACAGTAGTTATTACCTGAGCCAGCACACAGTAACCTATACCCTAAACTGTGAGATCTCAGCACGTGTATGTAATGCCTTACACAGTAGTTATTACCTGAGCCAGGACATAGTAACCTATACCCTAAACTGTGAGATCTCAGCGCGTGTATGTAATGCCTTACACAGTAGTTATTACCTGAGCCAGGACATAGTAACCTATACCCTAAACTGTGAGATCTCAGCGCGTGTATGTAATGCCTTACACAGTAGTTATTACCTGAGCCAGCACACAGTAACCTATACCCTAAACTGTGAGATCTCAGCGTGTGTATGTAATGCCTTACACAGTAGTTATTACCTGAGCCAGTACACAGTAACCTATACCCTAAACTGTGAGATCTCAGCATGTGTATGTAATGCCTTACACAGTAGTTATTACCTGAGCCAGCACACAGTAACCTATACCCTAAACTGTGAGATCTCAGCGTGTGTATGTAATGCCTTACACAGTAGTTATTACCTGAGCCAAGACACTGTAACCTGTACCCTAAACTGTGAGATCTCAGCACATGTATGTAATGCCTTACACAGTAGTTATTACCTGAGCCAGGACACTGTAACCTGTACCCTAAACTGTGAGATCTCAGCACATGTATGTAATGCCTTACACAGTAGTTATTACCTGAGCCAGGACACTGTAACCTGTACTCTAAACTGTGAGATCTCAGCACATGTATGTAATGCCTTACACAGTAGTTATTACCTGACCCAGCACACAGTAACCTATACCCTAAACTGTGAGATCTCAGCGCGTGTATGTAATGCCTCACACAGTAGTTATTACCAGAGCCAGCACACAGTAACCTGTACCCTAAACTGTGAGATCTCAGCGCGTGTATGTAATGCCTTACACAGTAGTTATTACCTGAGCCAGTACACAGTAACCTGTACCCTAAACTGTGAGATCTCAGCGCGTGTATGTAATGCCTTACACAGTAGTTATTGCCCGATCCAGCACACAGTAAACTATACCGTAAACTGTGAGATCTCAGCGCATGTATGTAATGCCTTACACGGTAGTTATTACCTGAGCCAGGACACAGTAACCTATACCCTAAACTGTGAGATCTCAGCACGTGTATATAATGCCTTACACAGTAGTTATTACCTGAGCCAGCACACAGTAACCTATACCCTAAACAGTGAGATCTCAGCGCATGTATGTAATGCATTACACAGTAGTTATTACCTGAGCCAGCACACAGTAACCTATACCCTAAACTGTGAGATCTCAGCGCGTGTATGTAATGCCTCACACAGTAGTTATTACCTTAGCCAGCACACAGTAACCTACACCCTAAACTCTGAGATCTCAGTGCGTGTATGTAATGCCCTACACAGTAGTTATTACCTGAGCCAGCACACAGTAACCTATACCCTAAACTGTGAGATCTCAGCGCGTGTATGTAATGCCTTAGACATTAATTATTACCTGAGCCAGGACATAGTAACCTATACCCTATACTCGGAGATCTGAGCGCGTGTATGTAATGCCTTACACAGTAGTTATTACCTGATCCAGGACATAGTAACCTATACCCTAAACTCTGAGATCTCAGCGCGTGTATGTAATGCATTACACATTAATTATTACCTGAGCAAGGACACAGTAACCTATATCCTAAACTGTGAGATCTCAGCGCGTGTATGTAATGCCTTACACAGTAGTTATTACCTGAGCCTGCACACAGTAACCTATACCCTAAATTGTGAGATCACAGAGCGTGTATGTAATGCCCTACACAGTAGTTATTACCTGAGCCTGCACACAGTAACCTATACCCTAAACTGTGAGATCTCAGCGCGTGTATGTAATGCCTTACACAGTAGTTATTACCTGAGCCAGTACACAGTAACCTATACCCTAAACTGTGAGATCTCAGCGCGTGTATGTAATGCCTTACACAGTAGTTATTACCTGAGCCAGCACAAAGTAACCTATACCGTAAACTGTGAGATCTCAGCGCGTGTATGTAATGCCTTACACAGTAGTTATTACCTGAGCCACGACACAGTAACCTATACCCTAAACTGTGAGATCTCAGCGCGTGTATGTAATGCCTTACACAGTAGTTATTACCTGAGCCAGGACACAGTATCCTATACCCTAAACTGTGAGATCTCAGCGCGTGTATGTAATGCCCTACACAATAGTTATTACCTGAGCCTGCACACAGTAACCTATACCCTAAACTGTGAGATCTCAGCGCGTGTATGTAATTCCTTACACAGTAGTTATTACCTGAGCCAGTACACAGTAACCTATACCCTAAACTGTGAGATCTCAGCGCGTGTATGTAATGCCTTACACAGTAGTTATTACCTGAGCCAGCACACAGTAACCTATACCGTAAACTGTGAGATCTCAGCGCGTGTATGTAATGCCTTACACGGTAGTTATTACCTGAGCCAGGACACAGTAACATATACCCTAAACAGTGAGATCTCAGCGCGTGTATGTAATGCCTTACACAGTAGTTATTACCTGAGCCAGCACACAGTAACCTATACCCTAAACAGTGAGATCTCAGCGCATGTATGTAATGCCTTACACAGTAGTTATTACCTGAGCCAGCATACAGTAACCTATACCCTAAACTGAGAGATCTCAGCGCGTGTATGTAATGCCTTACACAGTAGTTATTACCTGATCCAGCACACAGTAAACTATACCGTAAACTGTGAGATCTCAGCGCGTGTATGTAATGCCTTACACGGTAGTTATTACCTGAGCCAGGACACAGTAACCTATACCCTAAACTGTGAGACCTCAGCACGTGTATATAATGCCTTACACAGTAGTTATTACCTGAGCCAGCACACAGTAACCTATACCCTAAACAGTGAGATCTCAGCGCATGTATGTAATGCATTACACAGTAGTTATTACCTGAGCCAGCATACAGTAACCTATACCCTAAACTGTGAGATCTCTGCGCGTGTATGTAATGCCTTACACAATAGGTATTACCTGAGCCAGAACACAGTAACCTAGACCCTAAACTGTGAGATCTCAGCGCATGTATGTAATGCCTTACACAGAAGTTATTACCTGAGCCAGCACACAGTAACCTATAACGTAAACTGTGAGATCTCAGCGCGTTTATGTAATGCCTTACACAGTAGTTATTACCTGAGCCAGGACACAGTAACCTATACCCTAAACTGTGAGATCTCAGCGCATGTATGTAATGCCTTACACAGTAGTTATTACCTGAGCCAGGACATAGTAACCTATACCCTAAACTGTGAGATCTCAGCGCGTGTATGTAATGCCTTACACAGAAGTTATTACCTGAGCCAGGACACAGTAACCTATACCCTACACTGTGAGATCTCAGCGCGTGTATGTAATGCCTTGCACAGTAGTTATTACCTGAGCCAGCTCACAGTAACATATTCTCTAAACTGTGAGATCTCAGCGCGTGTATGTAATGCCTTACAAAGTAGTTATTACCTGAGCCAGGACATAGTAACCTATACCCTAAACTGTGAGATCTCAGCGCGTGTATGTAATGGCTTACACAGTAGTTATTACCTGAGCCAGCACACAGTAACCTATACCCTAAACTGTGAGATCTCAGCGCGTGTATGTAATGCCTCACACAGTAGTTATTACCTGAGCTAGCACAGAGTAACCTATATCCTAAACTGTGAGATCTCAGTGCGTGTATGTAATGCCTTACACAGTAGTTATTACCTGAGCCAGGATATAGTAACCTATAGCCTAAACTGTGAGATCTCAGCGCGTGTATGTAATGCCTTACAAAGTAGTTATTACCTGAGCCAGCACACAGTAACCTATACCCTAAACTGTGAGATCTCAGCGCGTGTATGTAATGCCTCACACAGTAGTTATTACCTGAGCCAGCACACAGTAACCTACACCCTAAACTGTGAGATCTCAGTGCGTGTATGTAATGCCCTACACAGTAGTTATTACCTGAGCCAGCACACAGTAACCTATACCCTAAACTGTGAGATCTCAGCGCGTGTATGTAATGCCTTACACATTAATTATTACCTGAGCCAGAACATAGTAACCTATACCCTAAACTCTGAGATCTGAGCGCGTGTATGTAATGCCTTACACAGTAGTTATTACCTGAGCCAGGACATAGTAACCTATACCCTAAACTCTGAGATCTCAGCGCGTGTATGTAATGCATTACAAATTAATTATTACCTGAGCTAGGACACAGTAACCTATATCCTAAACTGTGAGATCTCAGCGCGTGTATGTAATGCCTTACACATTAGTTATTACCTGAGCCAGCACACAGTAACCTATACCCTAAACTGTGAGATCTCAGCGCGTGCATGTAATGCCTTACACAGTAGTTATTACCTGACCCAGGACACAGTAACCTATACCCTAAACTGTGAATCTCAGCGCGTGTATGTAATGCCTTACACAGTAGTTATTACCTGAGCCAGGACACAGTAACCTATACCCTAAACTGTGAGATCTCAGCACGTGTATGTAATGCCTTACACAGTAGTTATTACCTGAGCCAGCACACAGTAACCTATACCCTAAACTGTGAGATCACAGCGCATGTATGTAATGCCTTACACAGTAGTTATTACCTGAGCCAGCACACAGTAACCTATACCCTAAACTGTGAGATCTCAGCACGTGTATGTAATGCCTTACACAGTAGTTATTACCTGAGCCAGGACATAGTAACCTATACCCTAAACTGTGAGATCTCAGCGCGTGTATGTAATGCCTTACACAGTAGTTATTACCTGAGCCAGGACATGGTAACCTATACCCTAAACTGTGAGATCTCAGCGCGTGTATGTAATGCCTTACACAGTAGTTATTACCTGAGCCAGCACACAGTAACCTATACCCTAAACTGTGAGATCTCAGCGTGTGTATGTAATGCCTTACACAGTATTTATTACCTGAGCCAGTACACAGTAACCTATACCCTAAACTGTGAGATCTCAGCATGTGTATGTAATGCCTTACACAGCAGTTATTACCTGAGCCAGCACACAGTAACCTATACCCTAAACTGTGAGATCTCAGCGTGTGTATGTAATGCCTTACACAGTAGTTATTACCTGAGCCAAGACACTGTAACCTGTACCCTAAACTGTGAGATCTCAGCACATGTATGTAATGCCTTACACAGTAGTTATTACCTGAGCCAGGACACTGTAACCTGTACCCTAAACTGTGAGATCTCAGCACATGTATGTAATGCCTTACACAGTAGTTATTACCTGAGCCAGGACACTGTAACCTGTACCCTAAACTGTGAGATCTCAGCACATGTATGTAATGCCTTACACAGTAGTTATTACCTGAGCCAGCACACAGTAACCTATACCCTAAACTGTGAGATCTCAGCGCGTGTATGTAATGCCTCACACAGTAGTTATTACCTGAGCCAGCACACAGTAACCTGTACCCTAAACTGTGAGATCTCAGCGCGTGTATGTAATGCCTTACACTGTAGTTATTACCTGAGACAGTACACAGTAACCTGTACCCTAAACTGTGAGATCTCAGCGCGTGTATGTAATGCCTTACACAGTAGTTATTACCTGAGCCAGGACACTGTAACCTGTACCCTAAACTGTGAGATCTCAGCACATGTATGTAATGCCTCACACAATAGTTATTACCTGAGCCAGCACACAGTAAACTGTACCCTAAACTGTGATATCTCAGCGCGTGTATGTAATGCCTCACTCAGTAGTTATTACCTGAGCCAGGTTATAGTAACCTATACCCTAAACTGTGAGATCTCAGCGCGTGTATGTAATGCCTTACACAGTAGTTATTACCTGAGCCAGCACACAGTAACCTGAACCTAAACTGTGAGATCTCAGCGTGTGTATGTAATGCCTTACACAGTAGTTATTACCTGAGCCAGGTTATAGTAACCTATACCCTAAACTGTGAGATCTCAGCACGTGTATGTAATGCCTTACACAGTAGTTATTACCTGAGCCAGGACATAGTAACCTATACCCTAAACTGTGAGATCTCAGCGCGTGTATGTAATGCCTTACACAGTAGTTATTACCTGAGCCAGGACATAGTAACCTATACCCTAAACTGTGAGATCTCAGCGCGTGTATGTAATGCCTTACACAGTAGTTATTACCTGAGCCAGCACACAGTAACCTATACCCTAAACTGTGAGATCTCAGCGTGTGTATGTAATGCCTTACACAGTAGTTATTACCTGAGCCAGTACACAGTAACCTATACCCTAAACTGTGAGATCTCAGCATGTGTATGTAATGCCTTACACAGTAGTTATTACCTGAGCCAGCACACAGTAACCTATACCCTAAACTGTGAGATCTCAGCGTGTGTATGTAATGCCTTACACAGTAGTTATTACCTGAGCCAAGACACTGTAACCTGTACCCTAAACTGTGAGATCTCAGCACATGTATGTAATGCCTTACACAGTAGTTATTACCTGAGCCAGGACACTGTAACCTGTACCCTAAACTGTGAGATCTCAGCACATGTATGTAATGCCTTACACAGTAGTTATTACCTGAGCCAGGACACTGTAACCTGTACTCTAAACTGTGAGATCTCAGCACATGTATGTAATGCCTTACACAGTAGTTATTACCTGAGCCAGCACACAGTAACCTATACCCTAAACTGTGAGATCTCAGCGCGTGTATGTAATGCCTCACACAGTAGTTATTACCTGAGCCAGCACACAGTAACCTGTACCCTAAACTGTGAGATCTCAGCGCGTGTATGTAATGCCTTACACAGTAGTTATTACCTGAGCCAGTACACAGTAACCTGTACCCTAAACTGTGAGATCTCAGCGCGTGTATGTAATGCCTTACACAGTAGTTATTACCTGATCCAGCACACAGTAAACTATACCGTAAACTGTGAGATCTCAGCGCGTGTATGTAATGCCTTACACGGTAGTTATTACCTGAGCCAGGACACAGTAACCTATACCCTAAACTGTGAGATCTCAGCGCGTGTATGTAATGCCTTACACAGAAGTTATTACCTGAGCCAGGACACAGTAACCTATACCCTACACTGTGAGATCTCAGCGCGTGTATGTAATGCCTTGCACAGTAGTTATTACCTGAGCCAGCTCACAGTAACATATTCTCTAAACTGTGAGATCTCAGCGCGTGTATGTAATGCCTTACACAGTAGTTATTACCTGAGCCAGCACACAGTAACCTATACCGTAAACTGTGAGATCTCAGCGCGTGTATGTAATGCCTTACACAGTAGTTATTACCTGAGCCAGGACACAGTAACCTATACCCTAAACTGTGAGATCTCAGCGCGTGTATGTAATGCCTTACACAGTAGTTATTACCTGAGCCAGTACACAGTAACCTATACCCTAAACTGTGAGATCTCAGCGCGTGTATGTAATGCCTTACACAGTAGTTATTACCTGAGCCAGCACACAGTAACCTATACCGTAAACTGTGAGATCTCAGCGCGTGTATGTAATGCCTTACACGGTAGTTATTACCTGAGACAGGACACAGTAACATATACCCTAAACAGTGAGATCACAGCGCGTGTATGTAATGCCTTACACAGTAGCTATTACCTGAGCCAGCACACAGTAACCTATACCCTAAACAGTGAGATCTCAGCGCATGTATGTAATGCCTGACATAGTAGTTATTACCTGAGCCAGCATACAGTAACCTATACCCTAAACTGAGAGATCTCAGCGCGTGTATGTAATGCCTTACACAGTAGTTATTACCTGATCCAGCACACAGTAACCTATACCGTAAACTGTGAGATCTCAGCGCGTGTATGTAATGCCTTGCACGGTAGTTATTACCTGAGCCAGGACACAGTAACCTATACCCTAAACTGTGAGATCTCAGCGCGTGTATATAATGCCTTACACAGTAGTTATTACCTGAGCCAGCACACAGTAACCTATACCCTAAACAGTGAGATCTCAACGCATGTATGTAATGCCTTACACAGTAGTTATTACCTGAGCCAGCATAGAGTAACCTATACCCTAAACTGTGAGATCTCAGCGCGTGTATGTAATGCCTTACACAATAGGTATTACCTGAGCCAGAACACAGTAACCTAGACCCTAAACTGTGAGATCTCAGCGCATGTATGTAATGCCTTACACAGAAGTTATTACCTGAGCCAGCACACAGTAACCTATACCGTAAACTGTGATATCTCAGCGCGTGTATGTAATGCCTTACACAGTAGTTATTACCTGAGCCAGGACACAGTAACCTATACCCTAAACTGTGAGATCTCAGCGCATGTATGTAATGCCTTACACAGTAGTTATTACCTGAGCCAGGACATAGTAACCTATACCCTAAACTGTGAGATCTCAGCGCGTGTATGTAATGCCTTACACAGAAGTTATTACCTGAGCCAGGACACAGTAACCTATACCCTACACTGTGAGATCTCAGCGCGTGTATGTAATGCCTTGCACAGTAGTTATTACCTGAGCCAGCTCACAGCAACATATACTCTAAACTGTGAGATCTCAGCGCGTGTATGTAATGCCTTACAAAGTAGTTATTACCTGAGCCAGGACATAGTAACCTATACCCTAAACTGTGAGATCTCAGCGCGTGTATGTAATGCCTTACACAGTAGTTATTACCTGAGCCAGCACACAGTAACCTATACCCTAAACTGTGAGATCTCAGCGCGTGTATGTAATGCCTCACACAGTAGCTATTACCTGAGCTAGCACACAGTAACCTATATCCTAAACTGTGAGATCTCAGTGCGTGTATGTAATGCCTTACACAGTAGTTATTATCTGAGCCAGGATATAGTAACCTATAGCCTAAACTGTGAGATCCCAGCGCGTGTATGTAATGCCTTACAAAGTAGTTATTACCTGAGCCAGCACACAGTAACCTATACCCTAAACTGTGAGATCTCAGCGCGTGTACGTAATGCCTCACACAGTAGTTATTACCTGAGCCAGCACACAGTAACCTACACCCTAAACTGTGAGATCTCAGTGCGTGTATGTAATGCCCTACACAGTAGTTATTATCTGAGCCAGCACACAGTAACCTATACCCTAAACTGTGAGATCTCAGCGCGTGTATGTAATGCCTTACACATTAATTATTACCTGAGCCAGGACATAGTAACCTATACCCTATACTCGGAGATCTGAGCGCGTGTATGTAATGCCTTACACAGTAGTTATTACCTGATCCAGGACATAGTAACCTATACCCTAAACTCTGAGATCTCAGCGCGTGTATGTAATGCATTACACATTAATTATTACCTGAGCAAGGACACAGTAACCTATATCCTAAACTGTGAGATCTCAGCGCGTGTATGTAATGCCTTACACAGTAGTTATTACCTGAGCCTGCACACAGTAACCTATACCCTAAATTGTGAGATCTCAGAGCGTGTATGTAATGCCCTACACAGTAGTTACTACCTGAGCCTGCACACAGTAACTTATACCCTAAACTGTGAGATCTCAGCGCGTGTATGTAATGCCTTACACAGTAGTTATTACCTGAGCCAGTACACAGTAACCTATACCCTAAACTGTGAGATCTC
Source organism: Meconema thalassinum (assembly GCA_946902985.2). Lineage (NCBI taxonomy): Eukaryota > Metazoa > Arthropoda > Insecta > Orthoptera > Tettigoniidae > Meconema > Meconema thalassinum. The sequence continues at coordinate 13,510,101 of CAMPQE020000048.1, read as the reverse complement.
AGCGCGTGTATGTAATGCCTTACACAGTAGTTATTACCTGAGCCAGCACAAAGTAACCTATACCGTAAACTGTGAGATCTCAGCGCGTGTATGTAATGCCTTACACAGTAGTTATTACCTGAGCCACGACACAGTAACCTATACCCTAAACTGTTAGATCTCAGCGCATGTATGTAATGCCTTACACAGTAGTTATTACCTGAGCCAGGACACAGTAACCTATACCCTAAACTGTGAGATCTCAGCGCGTGTATGTTATGCCCTACACAATAGTTATTACCTGAGCCTGCACACAGTAACCTATACCCTAAACTGTGAGATCTCAGCGTGTGTATGTAATTCCTTACACAGTAGATATTACCTGAGCCAGTACACAGTAACCTATACCCTAAACTGTGAGATCTCAGCGCGTGTATGTAATGCCTTACACAGTAGTTATTACCTGAGCCAGCACACAGTAACCTATACCGTAAACTGTGAGATCTCAGCGCGTGTATGTAATGCCTTACACGGTAGTTATTACCTGAGCCAGGACACAGTAACATATACCCTAAACAGTGAGATCTCAGCGCGTGTATGTAATGCCTTACACAGTAGTTATTACCTGAGCCAGCACACAGTAACCTATACCCTAAACAGTGAGATCTCAGCGCATGTATGTAATGCCTTACACAGTAGTTATTACCTGAGCCAGCATACAGTAACCTATACCCTAAACTGTGAGATCTCTGCGCGTGTATATAATGCCTTACACAGTACTTATTACCTGAGCCAGCACACAGTAACCTATACCCTAAACAGTGAGATCTCAGCGCATGTATGTAATGCATTACACAGTAGTTATTACCTGAGCCAGCATACAGTAACCTATACCCTAAACTGTGAGATCTCTGCGCGTGTATGTAATGCCTTACACAATAGGTATTACCTGAGCCAGAACACAGTAACCTAGACCCTAAACTGTGAGATCTCAGCGCATGTATGTAATGCCTTACACAGAAGTTATTACCTGAGCCAGCACACAGTAACCTATAACGTAAACTGTGAGATCTCAGCGCGTGTATGTAATGCCTTACACAGTAGTTATTACCTGAGCCAGGACACAGTAACCTATACCCTAAACTGTGAGATCTCAGCGCATGTATGTAATGCCTTACACAGTAGTTATTACCTGAGCCAGGACATAGTAACCTATACCCTAAACTGTGAGATCTCAGCGCGTGTATGTAATGCCTTACACAGAAGTTATTACCTGAGCCAGGACACAGTAACCTATACCCTACACTGTGAGATCTCAGCGCGTGTATGTAATGCCTTGCACAGTAGTTATTACCTGAGCCAGCTCACAGTAACATATTCTCTAAACTGTGAGATCTCAGCGCGTGTATGTAATGCCTTACAAAGTAGTTATTACCTGAGCCAGGACATAGTAACCTATACCCTAAACTGTGAGATCTCAGCGCGTGTATGTAATGGCTTACAAGGTAGTTATTACCTGAGCCAGCACACAGTAACCTATACCCTAAACTGTGAGATCTCAGCGCGTGTATGTAATGCCTCACACAGTAGTTATTACCTGAGCTAGCACACAGTAACCTATATCCTAAACTGTGAGATCTCAGTGCGTGTATGTAATGCCTTACACAGTAGTTATTACCTGAGCCAGGATATAGTAACCTATAGCCTAAACTGTGAGATCTCAGCACGTGTATGTAATGCCTTACAAAGTAGTTATTACCTGAGCCAGCACACAGTAACCTACACCCTAAACTGTGAGATGTCAGTGCGTGTATGTAATGCCCTACACAGTAGTTATTACCTGAGCCAGCACACAGTAACCTATACCCTAAACTGTGAGATCTCAGCGCGTGTATGTAATGCCTTACACATTAATTATTACCTGAGCCAGGACATAGTAACCTATACCCTAAACTCTGAGATCTGAGCGCGTGTATGTAATGCCTTACACAGTAGTTATTACCTGAGCCAGGACATAGTAACCTATACCCTAAACTCTGAGATCTCAGCGCGTGTATGTAATGCATTACAAATTAATTATTACCTGAGCTAGGACACAGTAACCTATATCCTAAACTGTGAAATCTCAGCGCGTGTATGTAATGCCTTACACATTAGTTATTACATGAGCCAGCACACAGTAACCCATACCCTAAACTGTGAGATCTCAGCGCGTGCATGTAATGCCTTACACAGTAGTTATTACCTGACCCAGGACACAGTAACCTATACCCTAAACTGTGAATCTCAGCGCGTGTATGTAATGCCTTACACAGTAGTTATTACCTGAGCCAGGACACAGTAACCTATACCCTAAACTGTGAGATCTCAGCACGTGTATGTAATGCCTTACACAGTAGTTATTACCTGAGCCAGCACACAGTAACCTATACCCTAAACTGTGAGATCACAGCGCATGTATGTAATGCCTTACACAGTAGTTATTACCTGAGCCAGCACACAGTAACCTATATCCTAAACTGTGAGATCTCAGCACGTGTATGTAATGCCTTACACAGTAGTTATTACCTGAGCCAGGACATAGTAACCTATACCCTAAACTGTGAGATCTCAGCGCGTGTATGTAATGCCTTACACAGTAGTTATTACCTGAGCCAGGACATAGTAACCTATACCCTAAACTGTGAGATCTCAGCGCGTGTATGTAATGCCTTACACAGTAGTTATTACCTGAGCCAGCACACAGTAACCTATACCCTAAACTGTGAGATCTCAGCGTGTGTATGTAATGCCTTACACAGTAGTTATTACCTGAGCCAGTACACAGTAACCTATACCCTAAACTGTGAGATCTCAGCATGTGTATGTAATGCCTTACACAGTAGTTATTACCTGAGCCAGCACACAGTAACCTATACCCTAAACTGTGAGATCTCAGCGTGTGTATGTAATGCCTTACACAGTAGTTATTACCTGAGCCAGTACACAGTAACCTATACCCTAAACTGTGAATCTCAGCGCGTGTATGTAATGCCTTACACAGTAGTTATTACCTGAGCCAGGACACAGTAACCTATACCCTAAACTGTGAGATCTCAGCACGTGTATGTAATGCCTTACACAGTAGTTATTACCTGAGCCAGGACATAGTAACCTATACCCTAAACTGTGAGATCTCAGCGCGTGTATGTAATGCCTTACACAGTAGTTATTACCTGAGCCAGCACACAGTAACCTATACCCTAAACTGTGAGATCTCAGCGCGTGTATGTAATGCCTCACACAGTAGTTATTACCTGAGCCAGCACACAGTAACCTGTACCCTAAACTGTGAGATCTCAGCGCGTGTATGTAATGCCTTACACAGTAGTTATTACCTGAGCCAGTACACAGTAACCTGTACCCTAAACTGTGAGATCTCAGCGCGTGTATGTAATGCCTTACACAGTAGTTATTACCTGAGCCAGGACACTGTAACCTGTACCCTAAACTGTGAGATCTCAGCACATGTATGTAATGCCTCACACAATAGTTATTACCTGAGCCAGCACACAGAATCCTGTACCCTAAACTGTGATATCTCAGCGCGTGTATGTAATGCCTCACTCAGTAGTTATTACCTGAGCCAGGTTATAGTAACCTATACCCTAAATTGTGAGATCTCAGCGCGTGTATGTAATGCCTTACACAGTAGTTATTACCTGAGCCAGCACACAGTAACCTGTACCCTAAACTGTGAGATCTCAGCGTGTGTATGTAATGCCTTACACAGTAGTTATTACCTGAGCCAGGTTATAGTAACCTATACCCTAAACTGTGAGATCTCAGCGTGTGTATGTAATACCTTACACAGTAGTTATTACCTGAGCTAGCACACAGTAACCTATATCCTAAACTGTGAGATCTCAGTGCGTGTATGTAATGCCTTACACAGTAGTTATTATCTGAGCCAGGATATAGTAACCTATAGCCTAAACTGTGAGATCCCAGCGCGTGTATGTAATGCCTTACAAAGTAGTTATTACCTGAGCCAGCACACAGTAACCTATACCGTAAACTGTGAGATCTCAGCGCGTGTATGTAATGCCTTACACAGTAGTTATTACCTGAGCCAGGACACAGTAACCTATACCCTAAACTGTGAGATCTCAGCGCATGTATGTAATGCCTTACACAGTAGTTATTACCTGAGCCAGGACATAGTAACCTATACCCTAAACTGTGAGATCTCAGCGCGTGTATGTAATGCCTTACACAGAAGTTATTACTTGAGTCAGGACACAGTAACCTATACCCTACACTGTGAGATCTCAGCGCGTGTATGTAATGCCTTGCACAGTAGTTATTACCTGAGCCAGCTCACAGTAACATATTCTCTAAACTGTGAGATCTCAGCGCGTGTATGTAATGCCTTACAAAGTAGTTATTACCTGAGCCAGGACATAGTAACCTATACCCTAAACTGTGAGATCTCAGCGCGTGTATGTAATGGCTTACACAGTAGTTATTACCTGAGCCAGCACACAGTAACCTATACCCTAAATTGTGAGATCTCAGCGCGTGTATGTAATGCCTCACACAGTAGTTATTACCTGAGCTAGCACACAGTAACCTATATCCTAAACTGTGAGATCTCAGTGCGTGTATGTAATGCCTTACACAGTAGTTATTACCTGAGCCAGGATATAGTAACCTATAGCCTAAACTGTGAGATCTCAGCGCGTGTATGTAATGCCTTACAAAGTAGTTATTACCTGAGCCAGCACACAGTAACCTATACCCTAAACTGTGAGATCTCAGCGCGTGTATGTAATGCCTCACACAGTAGTTATTACCTGAGCCAGCACACAGTAACCTACACCCTAAACTGTGAGATCTCAGTGCGTGTATGTAATGCCCTACACAGTAGTTATTACCTGAGCCAGCACACAGTAACCTATACCCTAAACTGTGAGATCTCAGCGCGTGTATGTAATGCCTTACACAGTAATTATTACCTGAGCCAGGACATAGTAACCTATACCCTAAACTCTGAAATCTGAGCGCGTGTATGTAACCCCTTACACAGTAGTTATTACCTGAGCCAGGACATAGTAACCTATACCCTAAACTCTGAGATCTCAGCGCGTGTATGTAATGCATTACAAATTAATTATTACCTGAGCTAGGACACAGTAACCTATATCCTAAACTGTGAGATCTCAGCGCGTGTATGTAATGCCTTACACATTAGTTATTACCTGAGCCAGCACACAGTAACCCATACCCTAAACTGTGAGATCTCAGCGCGTGCATGTAATGCCTTACACAGTAGTTATTACCTGACCCAGGACACAGTAATCTATACCCTAAACTGTGAATCTCAGCGCGTGTATGTAATGCCTTACACAGTAGTTATTACCTGAGCCAGGACACAGTAACCTATACCCTAAACTGTGAGATCTCAGCACGTGTATGTAATGCCTTACACAGTAGTTATTACCTGAGCCAGCACACAGTAACCTATACCCTAAACTGTGAGATCACAGCGCATGTATGTAATGCCTTACACAGTAGTTATTACCTGAGCCAGCACACAGTAACCTATACCCTAAACTGTGAGATCTCAGCACGTGTATGTAATGCCTTACACAGTAGTTATTACCTGAGCCAGGACATAGTAACCTATACCCTAAACTGTGAGATCTCAGCGCGTGTATGTAATGCCTTACACAGTAGTTATTACCTGAGCCAGGACATAGTAACCTATACCCTAAACTGTGAGATCTCAGCGCGTGTATGTAATGCCTTACACAGTAGTTATTACCTGAGCCAGCACACAGTAACCTATACCCTAAACTGTGAGATCTCAGCGTGTGTATGTAATGCCTTACACAGTAGTTATTACCTGAGCCAGTACACAGTAACCTATACCCTAAACTGTGAGATCTCAGCATGTGTATGTAATGCCTTACACAGTAGTTATTACCTGAGCCAGCACACAGTAACCTATACCCTAAACTGTGAGATCTCAGCGTGTGTATGTAATGCCTTACACAGTAGTTATTACCTGAGCCAAGACACTGTAACCTGTACCCTAAACTGTGAGATCTCAGCACATGTATGTAATGCCTTACACAGTAGTTATTACCTGAGCCAGGACACTGTAACCTGTACCCTAAACTGTGAGATCTCAGCACATGTATGTAATGCCTTACACAGTAGTTATTACCTGAGCCAGGACACTGTAACCTGTACTCTAAACTGTGAGATCTCAGCACATGTATGTAATGCCTTACACAGTAGTTATTACCTGACCCAGCACACAGTAACCTATACCCTAAACTGTGAGATCTCAGCGCGTGTATGTAATGCCTCACACAGTAGTTATTACCAGAGCCAGCACACAGTAACCTGTACCCTAAACTGTGAGATCTCAGCGCGTGTATGTAATGCCTTACACAGTAGTTATTACCTGAGCCAGTACACAGTAACCTGTACCCTAAACTGTGAGATCTCAGCGCGTGTATGTAATGCCTTACACAGTAGTTATTGCCCGATCCAGCACACAGTAAACTATACCGTAAACTGTGAGATCTCAGCGCATGTATGTAATGCCTTACACGGTAGTTATTACCTGAGCCAGGACACAGTAACCTATACCCTAAACTGTGAGATCTCAGCACGTGTATATAATGCCTTACACAGTAGTTATTACCTGAGCCAGCACACAGTAACCTATACCCTAAACAGTGAGATCTCAGCGCATGTATGTAATGCATTACACAGTAGTTATTACCTGAGCCAGCACACAGTAACCTATACCCTAAACTGTGAGATCTCAGCGCGTGTATGTAATGCCTCACACAGTAGTTATTACCTTAGCCAGCACACAGTAACCTACACCCTAAACTCTGAGATCTCAGTGCGTGTATGTAATGCCCTACACAGTAGTTATTACCTGAGCCAGCACACAGTAACCTATACCCTAAACTGTGAGATCTCAGCGCGTGTATGTAATGCCTTAGACATTAATTATTACCTGAGCCAGGACATAGTAACCTATACCCTATACTCGGAGATCTGAGCGCGTGTATGTAATGCCTTACACAGTAGTTATTACCTGATCCAGGACATAGTAACCTATACCCTAAACTCTGAGATCTCAGCGCGTGTATGTAATGCATTACACATTAATTATTACCTGAGCAAGGACACAGTAACCTATATCCTAAACTGTGAGATCTCAGCGCGTGTATGTAATGCCTTACACAGTAGTTATTACCTGAGCCTGCACACAGTAACCTATACCCTAAATTGTGAGATCACAGAGCGTGTATGTAATGCCCTACACAGTAGTTATTACCTGAGCCTGCACACAGTAACCTATACCCTAAACTGTGAGATCTCAGCGCGTGTATGTAATGCCTTACACAGTAGTTATTACCTGAGCCAGTACACAGTAACCTATACCCTAAACTGTGAGATCTCAGCGCGTGTATGTAATGCCTTACACAGTAGTTATTACCTGAGCCAGCACAAAGTAACCTATACCGTAAACTGTGAGATCTCAGCGCGTGTATGTAATGCCTTACACAGTAGTTATTACCTGAGCCACGACACAGTAACCTATACCCTAAACTGTGAGATCTCAGCGCGTGTATGTAATGCCTTACACAGTAGTTATTACCTGAGCCAGGACACAGTATCCTATACCCTAAACTGTGAGATCTCAGCGCGTGTATGTAATGCCCTACACAATAGTTATTACCTGAGCCTGCACACAGTAACCTATACCCTAAACTGTGAGATCTCAGCGCGTGTATGTAATTCCTTACACAGTAGTTATTACCTGAGCCAGTACACAGTAACCTATACCCTAAACTGTGAGATCTCAGCGCGTGTATGTAATGCCTTACACAGTAGTTATTACCTGAGCCAGCACACAGTAACCTATACCGTAAACTGTGAGATCTCAGCGCGTGTATGTAATGCCTTACACGGTAGTTATTACCTGAGCCAGGACACAGTAACATATACCCTAAACAGTGAGATCTCAGCGCGTGTATGTAATGCCTTACACAGTAGTTATTACCTGAGCCAGCACACAGTAACCTATACCCTAAACAGTGAGATCTCAGCGCATGTATGTAATGCCTTACACAGTAGTTATTACCTGAGCCAGCATACAGTAACCTATACCCTAAACTGAGAGATCTCAGCGCGTGTATGTAATGCCTTACACAGTAGTTATTACCTGATCCAGCACACAGTAAACTATACCGTAAACTGTGAGATCTCAGCGCGTGTATGTAATGCCTTACACGGTAGTTATTACCTGAGCCAGGACACAGTAACCTATACCCTAAACTGTGAGACCTCAGCACGTGTATATAATGCCTTACACAGTAGTTATTACCTGAGCCAGCACACAGTAACCTATACCCTAAACAGTGAGATCTCAGCGCATGTATGTAATGCATTACACAGTAGTTATTACCTGAGCCAGCATACAGTAACCTATACCCTAAACTGTGAGATCTCTGCGCGTGTATGTAATGCCTTACACAATAGGTATTACCTGAGCCAGAACACAGTAACCTAGACCCTAAACTGTGAGATCTCAGCGCATGTATGTAATGCCTTACACAGAAGTTATTACCTGAGCCAGCACACAGTAACCTATAACGTAAACTGTGAGATCTCAGCGCGTTTATGTAATGCCTTACACAGTAGTTATTACCTGAGCCAGGACACAGTAACCTATACCCTAAACTGTGAGATCTCAGCGCATGTATGTAATGCCTTACACAGTAGTTATTACCTGAGCCAGGACATAGTAACCTATACCCTAAACTGTGAGATCTCAGCGCGTGTATGTAATGCCTTACACAGAAGTTATTACCTGAGCCAGGACACAGTAACCTATACCCTACACTGTGAGATCTCAGCGCGTGTATGTAATGCCTTGCACAGTAGTTATTACCTGAGCCAGCTCACAGTAACATATTCTCTAAACTGTGAGATCTCAGCGCGTGTATGTAATGCCTTACAAAGTAGTTATTACCTGAGCCAGGACATAGTAACCTATACCCTAAACTGTGAGATCTCAGCGCGTGTATGTAATGGCTTACACAGTAGTTATTACCTGAGCCAGCACACAGTAACCTATACCCTAAACTGTGAGATCTCAGCGCGTGTATGTAATGCCTCACACAGTAGTTATTACCTGAGCTAGCACAGAGTAACCTATATCCTAAACTGTGAGATCTCAGTGCGTGTATGTAATGCCTTACACAGTAGTTATTACCTGAGCCAGGATATAGTAACCTATAGCCTAAACTGTGAGATCTCAGCGCGTGTATGTAATGCCTTACAAAGTAGTTATTACCTGAGCCAGCACACAGTAACCTATACCCTAAACTGTGAGATCTCAGCGCGTGTATGTAATGCCTCACACAGTAGTTATTACCTGAGCCAGCACACAGTAACCTACACCCTAAACTGTGAGATCTCAGTGCGTGTATGTAATGCCCTACACAGTAGTTATTACCTGAGCCAGCACACAGTAACCTATACCCTAAACTGTGAGATCTCAGCGCGTGTATGTAATGCCTTACACATTAATTATTACCTGAGCCAGAACATAGTAACCTATACCCTAAACTCTGAGATCTGAGCGCGTGTATGTAATGCCTTACACAGTAGTTATTACCTGAGCCAGGACATAGTAACCTATACCCTAAACTCTGAGATCTCAGCGCGTGTATGTAATGCATTACAAATTAATTATTACCTGAGCTAGGACACAGTAACCTATATCCTAAACTGTGAGATCTCAGCGCGTGTATGTAATGCCTTACACATTAGTTATTACCTGAGCCAGCACACAGTAACCTATACCCTAAACTGTGAGATCTCAGCGCGTGCATGTAATGCCTTACACAGTAGTTATTACCTGACCCAGGACACAGTAACCTATACCCTAAACTGTGAATCTCAGCGCGTGTATGTAATGCCTTACACAGTAGTTATTACCTGAGCCAGGACACAGTAACCTATACCCTAAACTGTGAGATCTCAGCACGTGTATGTAATGCCTTACACAGTAGTTATTACCTGAGCCAGCACACAGTAACCTATACCCTAAACTGTGAGATCACAGCGCATGTATGTAATGCCTTACACAGTAGTTATTACCTGAGCCAGCACACAGTAACCTATACCCTAAACTGTGAGATCTCAGCACGTGTATGTAATGCCTTACACAGTAGTTATTACCTGAGCCAGGACATAGTAACCTATACCCTAAACTGTGAGATCTCAGCGCGTGTATGTAATGCCTTACACAGTAGTTATTACCTGAGCCAGGACATGGTAACCTATACCCTAAACTGTGAGATCTCAGCGCGTGTATGTAATGCCTTACACAGTAGTTATTACCTGAGCCAGCACACAGTAACCTATACCCTAAACTGTGAGATCTCAGCGTGTGTATGTAATGCCTTACACAGTATTTATTACCTGAGCCAGTACACAGTAACCTATACCCTAAACTGTGAGATCTCAGCATGTGTATGTAATGCCTTACACAGCAGTTATTACCTGAGCCAGCACACAGTAACCTATACCCTAAACTGTGAGATCTCAGCGTGTGTATGTAATGCCTTACACAGTAGTTATTACCTGAGCCAAGACACTGTAACCTGTACCCTAAACTGTGAGATCTCAGCACATGTATGTAATGCCTTACACAGTAGTTATTACCTGAGCCAGGACACTGTAACCTGTACCCTAAACTGTGAGATCTCAGCACATGTATGTAATGCCTTACACAGTAGTTATTACCTGAGCCAGGACACTGTAACCTGTACCCTAAACTGTGAGATCTCAGCACATGTATGTAATGCCTTACACAGTAGTTATTACCTGAGCCAGCACACAGTAACCTATACCCTAAACTGTGAGATCTCAGCGCGTGTATGTAATGCCTCACACAGTAGTTATTACCTGAGCCAGCACACAGTAACCTGTACCCTAAACTGTGAGATCTCAGCGCGTGTATGTAATGCCTTACACTGTAGTTATTACCTGAGACAGTACACAGTAACCTGTACCCTAAACTGTGAGATCTCAGCGCGTGTATGTAATGCCTTACACAGTAGTTATTACCTGAGCCAGGACACTGTAACCTGTACCCTAAACTGTGAGATCTCAGCACATGTATGTAATGCCTCACACAATAGTTATTACCTGAGCCAGCACACAGTAAACTGTACCCTAAACTGTGATATCTCAGCGCGTGTATGTAATGCCTCACTCAGTAGTTATTACCTGAGCCAGGTTATAGTAACCTATACCCTAAACTGTGAGATCTCAGCGCGTGTATGTAATGCCTTACACAGTAGTTATTACCTGAGCCAGCACACAGTAACCTGAACCTAAACTGTGAGATCTCAGCGTGTGTATGTAATGCCTTACACAGTAGTTATTACCTGAGCCAGGTTATAGTAACCTATACCCTAAACTGTGAGATCTCAGCACGTGTATGTAATGCCTTACACAGTAGTTATTACCTGAGCCAGGACATAGTAACCTATACCCTAAACTGTGAGATCTCAGCGCGTGTATGTAATGCCTTACACAGTAGTTATTACCTGAGCCAGGACATAGTAACCTATACCCTAAACTGTGAGATCTCAGCGCGTGTATGTAATGCCTTACACAGTAGTTATTACCTGAGCCAGCACACAGTAACCTATACCCTAAACTGTGAGATCTCAGCGTGTGTATGTAATGCCTTACACAGTAGTTATTACCTGAGCCAGTACACAGTAACCTATACCCTAAACTGTGAGATCTCAGCATGTGTATGTAATGCCTTACACAGTAGTTATTACCTGAGCCAGCACACAGTAACCTATACCCTAAACTGTGAGATCTCAGCGTGTGTATGTAATGCCTTACACAGTAGTTATTACCTGAGCCAAGACACTGTAACCTGTACCCTAAACTGTGAGATCTCAGCACATGTATGTAATGCCTTACACAGTAGTTATTACCTGAGCCAGGACACTGTAACCTGTACCCTAAACTGTGAGATCTCAGCACATGTATGTAATGCCTTACACAGTAGTTATTACCTGAGCCAGGACACTGTAACCTGTACTCTAAACTGTGAGATCTCAGCACATGTATGTAATGCCTTACACAGTAGTTATTACCTGAGCCAGCACACAGTAACCTATACCCTAAACTGTGAGATCTCAGCGCGTGTATGTAATGCCTCACACAGTAGTTATTACCTGAGCCAGCACACAGTAACCTGTACCCTAAACTGTGAGATCTCAGCGCGTGTATGTAATGCCTTACACAGTAGTTATTACCTGAGCCAGTACACAGTAACCTGTACCCTAAACTGTGAGATCTCAGCGCGTGTATGTAATGCCTTACACAGTAGTTATTACCTGATCCAGCACACAGTAAACTATACCGTAAACTGTGAGATCTCAGCGCGTGTATGTAATGCCTTACACGGTAGTTATTACCTGAGCCAGGACACAGTAACCTATACCCTAAACTGTGAGATCTCAGCGCGTGTATGTAATGCCTTACACAGAAGTTATTACCTGAGCCAGGACACAGTAACCTATACCCTACACTGTGAGATCTCAGCGCGTGTATGTAATGCCTTGCACAGTAGTTATTACCTGAGCCAGCTCACAGTAACATATTCTCTAAACTGTGAGATCTCAGCGCGTGTATGTAATGCCTTACACAGTAGTTATTACCTGAGCCAGCACACAGTAACCTATACCGTAAACTGTGAGATCTCAGCGCGTGTATGTAATGCCTTACACAGTAGTTATTACCTGAGCCAGGACACAGTAACCTATACCCTAAACTGTGAGATCTCAGCGCGTGTATGTAATGCCTTACACAGTAGTTATTACCTGAGCCAGTACACAGTAACCTATACCCTAAACTGTGAGATCTCAGCGCGTGTATGTAATGCCTTACACAGTAGTTATTACCTGAGCCAGCACACAGTAACCTATACCGTAAACTGTGAGATCTCAGCGCGTGTATGTAATGCCTTACACGGTAGTTATTACCTGAGACAGGACACAGTAACATATACCCTAAACAGTGAGATCACAGCGCGTGTATGTAATGCCTTACACAGTAGCTATTACCTGAGCCAGCACACAGTAACCTATACCCTAAACAGTGAGATCTCAGCGCATGTATGTAATGCCTGACATAGTAGTTATTACCTGAGCCAGCATACAGTAACCTATACCCTAAACTGAGAGATCTCAGCGCGTGTATGTAATGCCTTACACAGTAGTTATTACCTGATCCAGCACACAGTAACCTATACCGTAAACTGTGAGATCTCAGCGCGTGTATGTAATGCCTTGCACGGTAGTTATTACCTGAGCCAGGACACAGTAACCTATACCCTAAACTGTGAGATCTCAGCGCGTGTATATAATGCCTTACACAGTAGTTATTACCTGAGCCAGCACACAGTAACCTATACCCTAAACAGTGAGATCTCAACGCATGTATGTAATGCCTTACACAGTAGTTATTACCTGAGCCAGCATAGAGTAACCTATACCCTAAACTGTGAGATCTCAGCGCGTGTATGTAATGCCTTACACAATAGGTATTACCTGAGCCAGAACACAGTAACCTAGACCCTAAACTGTGAGATCTCAGCGCATGTATGTAATGCCTTACACAGAAGTTATTACCTGAGCCAGCACACAGTAACCTATACCGTAAACTGTGATATCTCAGCGCGTGTATGTAATGCCTTACACAGTAGTTATTACCTGAGCCAGGACACAGTAACCTATACCCTAAACTGTGAGATCTCAGCGCATGTATGTAATGCCTTACACAGTAGTTATTACCTGAGCCAGGACATAGTAACCTATACCCTAAACTGTGAGATCTCAGCGCGTGTATGTAATGCCTTACACAGAAGTTATTACCTGAGCCAGGACACAGTAACCTATACCCTACACTGTGAGATCTCAGCGCGTGTATGTAATGCCTTGCACAGTAGTTATTACCTGAGCCAGCTCACAGCAACATATACTCTAAACTGTGAGATCTCAGCGCGTGTATGTAATGCCTTACAAAGTAGTTATTACCTGAGCCAGGACATAGTAACCTATACCCTAAACTGTGAGATCTCAGCGCGTGTATGTAATGCCTTACACAGTAGTTATTACCTGAGCCAGCACACAGTAACCTATACCCTAAACTGTGAGATCTCAGCGCGTGTATGTAATGCCTCACACAGTAGCTATTACCTGAGCTAGCACACAGTAACCTATATCCTAAACTGTGAGATCTCAGTGCGTGTATGTAATGCCTTACACAGTAGTTATTATCTGAGCCAGGATATAGTAACCTATAGCCTAAACTGTGAGATCCCAGCGCGTGTATGTAATGCCTTACAAAGTAGTTATTACCTGAGCCAGCACACAGTAACCTATACCCTAAACTGTGAGATCTCAGCGCGTGTACGTAATGCCTCACACAGTAGTTATTACCTGAGCCAGCACACAGTAACCTACACCCTAAACTGTGAGATCTCAGTGCGTGTATGTAATGCCCTACACAGTAGTTATTATCTGAGCCAGCACACAGTAACCTATACCCTAAACTGTGAGATCTCAGCGCGTGTATGTAATGCCTTACACATTAATTATTACCTGAGCCAGGACATAGTAACCTATACCCTATACTCGGAGATCTGAGCGCGTGTATGTAATGCCTTACACAGTAGTTATTACCTGATCCAGGACATAGTAACCTATACCCTAAACTCTGAGATCTCAGCGCGTGTATGTAATGCATTACACATTAATTATTACCTGAGCAAGGACACAGTAACCTATATCCTAAACTGTGAGATCTCAGCGCGTGTATGTAATGCCTTACACAGTAGTTATTACCTGAGCCTGCACACAGTAACCTATACCCTAAATTGTGAGATCTCAGAGCGTGTATGTAATGCCCTACACAGTAGTTACTACCTGAGCCTGCACACAGTAACTTATACCCTAAACTGTGAGATCTCAGCGCGTGTATGTAATGCCTTACACAGTAGTTATTACCTGAGCCAGTACACAGTAACCTATACCCTAAACTGTGAGATCTCAGCGCGTGTATGTAATGCCTTACACAGTAGTTATTACCTGAGCCAGCACAAAGTAACCTATACCGTAAACTGTGAGATCTCAGCGCGTGTATGTAATGCCTTACACAGTAGTTATTACCTGAGCCACGACACAGTAACCTATACCCTAAACTGTTAGATCTCAGCGCATGTATGTAATGCCTTACACAGTAGTTATTACCTGAGCCAGGACACAGTAACCTATACCCTAAACTGTGAGATCTCAGCGCGTGTATGTTATGCCCTACACAATAGTTATTACCTGAGCCTGCACACAGTAACCTATACCCTAAACTGTGAGATCTCAGCGTGTGTATGTAATTCCTTACACAGTAGATATTACCTGAGCCAGTACACAGTAACCTATACCCTAAACTGTGAGATCTCAGCGCGTGTATGTAATGCCTTACACAGTAGTTATTACCTGAGCCAGCACACAGTAACCTATACCGTAAACTGTGAGATCTCAGCGCGTGTATGTAATGCCTTACACGGTAGTTATTACCTGAGCCAGGACACAGTAACATATACCCTAAACAGTGAGATCTCAGCGCGTGTATGTAATGCCTTACACAGTAGTTATTACCTGAGCCAGCACACAGTAACCTATACCCTAAACAGTGAGATCTCAGCGCATGTATGTAATGCCTTACACAGTAGTTATTACCTGAGCCAGCATACAGTAACCTATACCCTAAACTGTGAGATCTCTGCGCGTGTATATAATGCCTTACACAGTACTTATTACCTGAGCCAGCACACAGTAACCTATACCCTAAACAGTGAGATCTCAGCGCATGTATGTAATGCATTACACAGTAGTTATTACCTGAGCCAGCATACAGTAACCTATACCCTAAACTGTGAGATCTCTGCGCGTGTATGTAATGCCTTACACAATAGGTATTACCTGAGCCAGAACACAGTAACCTAGACCCTAAACTGTGAGATCTCAGCGCATGTATGTAATGCCTTACACAGAAGTTATTACCTGAGCCAGCACACAGTAACCTATAACGTAAACTGTGAGATCTCAGCGCGTGTATGTAATGCCTTACACAGTAGTTATTACCTGAGCCAGGACACAGTAACCTATACCCTAAACTGTGAGATCTCAGCGCATGTATGTAATGCCTTACACAGTAGTTATTACCTGAGCCAGGACATAGTAACCTATACCCTAAACTGTGAGATCTCAGCGCGTGTATGTAATGCCTTACACAGAAGTTATTACCTGAGCCAGGACACAGTAACCTATACCCTACACTGTGAGATCTCAGCGCGTGTATGTAATGCCTTGCACAGTAGTTATTACCTGAGCCAGCTCACAGTAACATATTCTCTAAACTGTGAGATCTCAGCGCGTGTATGTAATGCCTTACAAAGTAGTTATTACCTGAGCCAGGACATAGTAACCTATACCCTAAACTGTGAGATCTCAGCGCGTGTATGTAATGGCTTACAAGGTAGTTATTACCTGAGCCAGCACACAGTAACCTATACCCTAAACTGTGAGATCTCAGCGCGTGTATGTAATGCCTCACACAGTAGTTATTACCTGAGCTAGCACACAGTAACCTATATCCTAAACTGTGAGATCTCAGTGCGTGTATGTAATGCCTTACACAGTAGTTATTACCTGAGCCAGGATATAGTAACCTATAGCCTAAACTGTGAGATCTCAGCACGTGTATGTAATGCCTTACAAAGTAGTTATTACCTGAGCCAGCACACAGTAACCTACACCCTAAACTGTGAGATGTCAGTGCGTGTATGTAATGCCCTACACAGTAGTTATTACCTGAGCCAGCACACAGTAACCTATACCCTAAACTGTGAGATCTCAGCGCGTGTATGTAATGCCTTACACATTAATTATTACCTGAGCCAGGACATAGTAACCTATACCCTAAACTCTGAGATCTGAGCGCGTGTATGTAATGCCTTACACAGTAGTTATTACCTGAGCCAGGACATAGTAACCTATACCCTAAACTCTGAGATCTCAGCGCGTGTATGTAATGCATTACAAATTAATTATTACCTGAGCTAGGACACAGTAACCTATATCCTAAACTGTGAAATCTCAGCGCGTGTATGTAATGCCTTACACATTAGTTATTACATGAGCCAGCACACAGTAACCCATACCCTAAACTGTGAGATCTCAGCGCGTGCATGTAATGCCTTACACAGTAGTTATTACCTGACCCAGGACACAGTAACCTATACCCTAAACTGTGAATCTCAGCGCGTGTATGTAATGCCTTACACAGTAGTTATTACCTGAGCCAGGACACAGTAACCTATACCCTAAACTGTGAGATCTCAGCACGTGTATGTAATGCCTTACACAGTAGTTATTACCTGAGCCAGCACACAGTAACCTATACCCTAAACTGTGAGATCACAGCGCATGTATGTAATGCCTTACACAGTAGTTATTACCTGAGCCAGCACACAGTAACCTATATCCTAAACTGTGAGATCTCAGCACGTGTATGTAATGCCTTACACAGTAGTTATTACCTGAGCCAGGACATAGTAACCTATACCCTAAACTGTGAGATCTCAGCGCGTGTATGTAATGCCTTACACAGTAGTTATTACCTGAGCCAGGACATAGTAACCTATACCCTAAACTGTGAGATCTCAGCGCGTGTATGTAATGCCTTACACAGTAGTTATTACCTGAGCCAGCACACAGTAACCTATACCCTAAACTGTGAGATCTCAGCGTGTGTATGTAATGCCTTACACAGTAGTTATTACCTGAGCCAGTACACAGTAACCTATACCCTAAACTGTGAGATCTCAGCATGTGTATGTAATGCCTTACACAGTAGTTATTACCTGAGCCAGCACACAGTAACCTATACCCTAAACTGTGAGATCTCAGCGTGTGTATGTAATGCCTTACACAGTAGTTATTACCTGAGCCAGTACACAGTAACCTATACCCTAAACTGTGAATCTCAGCGCGTGTATGTAATGCCTTACACAGTAGTTATTACCTGAGCCAGGACACAGTAACCTATACCCTAAACTGTGAGATCTCAGCACGTGTATGTAATGCCTTACACAGTAGTTATTACCTGAGCCAGGACATAGTAACCTATACCCTAAACTGTGAGATCTCAGCGCGTGTATGTAATGCCTTACACAGTAGTTATTACCTGAGCCAGCACACAGTAACCTATACCCTAAACTGTGAGATCTCAGCGCGTGTATGTAATGCCTCACACAGTAGTTATTACCTGAGCCAGCACACAGTAACCTGTACCCTAAACTGTGAGATCTCAGCGCGTGTATGTAATGCCTTACACAGTAGTTATTACCTGAGCCAGTACACAGTAACCTGTACCCTAAACTGTGAGATCTCAGCGCGTGTATGTAATGCCTTACACAGTAGTTATTACCTGAGCCAGGACACTGTAACCTGTACCCTAAACTGTGAGATCTCAGCACATGTATGTAATGCCTCACACAATAGTTATTACCTGAGCCAGCACACAGAATCCTGTACCCTAAACTGTGATATCTCAGCGCGTGTATGTAATGCCTCACTCAGTAGTTATTACCTGAGCCAGGTTATAGTAACCTATACCCTAAATTGTGAGATCTCAGCGCGTGTATGTAATGCCTTACACAGTAGTTATTACCTGAGCCAGCACACAGTAACCTGTACCCTAAACTGTGAGATCTCAGCGTGTGTATGTAATGCCTTACACAGTAGTTATTACCTGAGCCAGGTTATAGTAACCTATACCCTAAACTGTGAGATCTCAGCGTGTGTATGTAATACCTTACACAGTAGTTATTACCTGAGCTAGGACCCAGTAACCTATACCCTAAACTGTGAGATCTCAGCGTGTGTATGTAATACCTTACACAGTAGTTATTACCTGAGCTAGGACCCAGTAACCTATACCCTAAACTGTGAGATCTCAGCGTGTGTATGTAATACCTTACACAGTAGTTATTACCTGAGTTAGGACCCAGTAACCTATACCCTAAACTGTGAGATCTCAGCGCGTGTATGTAATGCCTTACACAGTAGTTATTACCTGAGCCAGCACACTGTAACCTATACCCTAAACTGTGAGATCTCAGCGCGTGTATGTAATGCCTTACACAGTAGTTATTACCTGAGCCAGGACACAGTAACCTATACCCTAAACTGTGAGATCTCAGCGCGTGTATGTAATGCCTTACACAGTAGTTATTACCTGAGCTAGGACCCAGTAACCTATACCCTAAACTGTGAGATCTCAGCGTGTGTATGTAATACATTACACAGTAGTTATTACCTGAGCTAGGACCCAGTAACCTATACCCTAAACTGTGAGATCTCAGCAAGTGTATGTAATACCATACACAGTAGTTATTACCTGAGCTAGGACCCAGTAACCTATACCCTAAACTGTGAGATCACAGCGCGTGTATGTAATGCCTTACACAGTAGTTATTACCTGAGCCAGTACACAGTAACCTGTACCCTAAACTGTGAGATCACAGCGCGTGTATGTCATGCCTTACACAGTAGTTATTACCTTAGCCAGCACACAGTAACCTATACCCTAAACTGTAAGATCTCAGCGCGTGTATGTAATGCCTTACACAGTAGTTATTACCTTAGCCAGCACACAGTAACCTATACCCTAAACTGTAAGATATTAGCGCGTGTATGTAATGCCATACACAGTAGTTATTACCTGAGCCAGCACACAGTAACCTATACCCTAAACTGTGAGATCTCAGCGCGTGTATGTAATGCCATACACAGTAGTTATTACCTGAGCCAGCACACAGTAACCTGTACCCTAAACTGTGAGATCTCAGCACGTGTATATAATGCCTTACACAGTAGTTATTACCTGAGCCAGCACACAGTAACCTATACCCTAAACAGTGAGATCTCAGCGCATGTATGTAATGCATTACACAGTAGTTATTACCTGAGCCAGCATACAGTAACCTATACCCTAAACTGTGAGATCTCTGCGCGTGTATGTAATGCCTTACACAATAGGTATTACCTGAGCCAGAACACAGTAACCTAGACCCTAAACTGTGAGATCTCAGCGCATGTATGTAATGCCTTACACAGAAGTTATTACCTGAGCCAGCACACAGTAACCTATACCGTAAACTGTGAGATCTCAGCGCGTGTATGTAATGCCTTACACAGTAGTTATTACCTGAGCCAGGACACAGTAACCTATACCCTAAACTGTGAGATCTCAGCGCATGTATGTAATGCCTTACACAGTAGTTATTACCTGAGCCAGGACATAGTAACCTATACCCTAAACTGTGAGATCTCAGCGCGTGTATGTAATGCCTTACACAGAAGTTATTACTTGAGCCAGGACACAGTAACCTATACCCTACACTGTGAGATCTCAGCGCGTGTATGTAATGCCTTGCACAGTAGTTATTACCTGAGCCAGCTCACAGTAACATATTCTCTAAACTGTGAGATCTCAGCGCGTGTATGTAATGCCTTACAAAGTAGTTATTACCTGAGCCAGGACATAGTAACCTATACCCTAAACTGTGAGATCTCAGCGCGTGTATGTAATGGCTTACACAGTAGTTATTACCTGAGCCAGCACACAGTAACCTATACCCTAAATTGTGAGATCTCAGCGCGTGTATGTAATGCCTCACACAGTAGTTATTACCTGAGCTAGCACACAGTAACCTATATCCTAAACTGTGAGATCTCAGTGCGTGTATGTAATGCCTTACACAGTAGTTATTACCTGAGCCAGGATATAGTAACCTATAGCCTAAACTGTGAGATCTCAGCGCGTGTATGTAATGCCTTACAAAGTAGTTATTACCTGAGCCAGCACACAGTAACCTATACCCTAAACTGTGAGATCTCAGCGCGTGTATGTAATGCCTCACACAGTAGTTATTACCTGAGCCAGCACACAGTAACCTACACCCTAAACTGTGAGATCTCAGTGCGTGTATGTAATGCCCTACACAGTAGTTATTACCTGAGCCAGCACACAGTAACCTATACCCTAAACTGTGAGATCTCAGCGCGTGTATGTAATGCCTTACACAGTAATTATTACCTGAGCCAGGACATAGTAACCTATACCCTAAACTCTGAGATCTGAGCGCGTGTATGTAATGCCTTACACAGTAGTTATTACCTGAGCCAGGACATAGTAACCTATACCCTAAACTCTGAGATCTCAGCGCGTGTATGTAATGCATTACAAATTAATTATTACCTGAGCTAGGACACAGTAACCTATATCCTAAACTGTGAGATCTCAGCGCGTGTATGTAATGCCTTACACATTAGTTATTACCTGAGCCAGCACACAGTAACCCATACCCTAAACTGTGAGATCTCAGCGCGTGCATGTAATGCCTTACACAGTAGTTATTACCTGACCCAGGACACAGTAACCTATACCCTAAACTGTGAATCTCAGCGCGTGTATGTAATGCCTTACACAGTAGTTATTACCTGAGCCAGGACACAGTAACCTATACCCTAAACTGTGAGATCTCAGCACGTGTATGTAATGCCTTACACAGTAGTTATTACCTGAGCCAGCACACTGTAACCTATACCCTAAACTGTGAGATCACAGCGCATGTATGTAATGCCTTACACAGTAGTTATTACCTGAGCCAGCACACAGTAACCTATACCCTAAACTGTGAGATCTCAGCACGTGTATGTAATGCATTACACAGTAGTTATTACCTGAGCCAGGACATAGTAACCTATACCCTAAACTGTGAGATCTCAGCGCGTGTATGTAATGCCTTACACAGTAGTTATTACCTGAGCCAGGACATAGTAACCTATACCCTAAACTGTGAGATCTCAGCGCGTGTATGTAATGCCTTACACAGTAGTTATTACCTGAGCCAGCACACAGTAACCTATACCCTAAACTGTGAGATCTCAGCGTGTGTATGTAATGCCTTACACAGTAGTTATTACCTGAGCCAGTACACAGTAACCTATACCCTAAACTGTGAGATCTCAGCTTGTGTATGTAATGCCTTACACAGTAGTTATTACCTGAGCCAGCACACAGTAACCTATACCCTAAACTGTGAGATCTCAGCGTGTGTATGTAATGCCTTACACAGTAGTTATTACCTGAGCCAAGACACTGTAACCTGTACCCTAAACTGTGAGATCTCAGCACATGTATGTAATGCCTTACACAGTAGTTATTACCTGAGCCAGGACACTGTAACCTGTACCCTAAACTGTGAGATCTCAGCACATGTATGTAATGCCTTACACAGTAGTTATTACCTGAGCCAGGACACTGTAACCTGTACTCTAAACTGTGAGATCTCAGCACATGTATGTAATGCCTTACACAGTAGTTATTACCTGAGCCAGCACACAGTAACCTATACCCTAAACTGTGAGATCTCAGCGCGTGTATGTAATGCCTCACACAGAAGTTATTACCTGAGCCAGCACACAGTAACCTGTACCCTAAACTGTGAGATCTCAGCGCGTGTATGTAATGCCTTACACAGTAGTTATTACCTGAGCCAGTACACAGTAACCTGTACCCTAAACTGTGAGATCTCAGCGCGTGTATGTAATGCCTTACACAGTAGTTATTACCTGATCCAGCACACAGTAAACTATACCGTAAACTGTGAGATCTCAGCGCATGTATGTAATGCCTTACACGGTAGTTATTACCTGAGCCAGGACACAGTAACCTATACCCTAAACTGTGAGATCTCAGCACGTGTATATAATGCCTTACACAGTAGTTATTACCTGAGCCAGCACACAGTAACCTATACCCTAAACAGTGAGATCTCAGCGCATGTATGTAATGCATTACACAGTAGTTATTACCTGAGCCAGCACACAGTAACCTATACCCTAAACTGTGAGATCTCAGCGCGTGTATGTAATGCCTCACACAGTAGTTATTACCTTAGCCAGCACACAGTAACCTACACCCTAAACTCTGAGATCTCAGTGCGTGTATGTAATGCCCTACACAGTAGTTATTACCTGAGCCAGCACACAGTAACCTATACCCTAAACTGTGAGATCTCAGCGCTTGTATGTAATGCCTTAGACATTAATTATTACCTGAGCCAGGACATAGTAACCTATACCCTATACTCGGAGATCTGAGCGCGTGTATGTAATGCCTTACACAGTAGTTATTACCTGATCCAGGACATAGTAACCTATACCCTAAACTCTGAGATCTCAGCGCGTGTATGTAATGCATTACACATTAATTATTACCTGAGCAAGGACACAGTAACCTATATCCTAAACTGTGAGATCTCAGCGCGTGTATGTAATGCCTTACACAGTAGTTATTACCTGAGCCTGCACACAGTAACCTATACCCTAAATTGTGAGATCTCAGAGCGTGTATGTAATGCCCTACACAGTAGTTATTACCTGAGCCTGCACACAGTAACCTATACCCTAAACTGTGAGATCTCAGCGCGTGTATGTAATGCCTTACACAGTAGTTATTACCTGAGCCAGTACACAGTAACCTATACCCTAAACTGTGAGATCTCAGCGCGTGTATGTAATGCCTTACACAGTAGTTATTACCTGAGCCAGCACAAAGTAACCTATACCGTAAACTGTGAGATCTCAGCGCGTGTATGTAATGCCTTACACAGTAGTTATTACCTGAGCCACGACAGAGTAACCTATACCCTAAACTGTGAGATCTCAGCGCGTGTATGTAATGCCTTACACAGTAGTTATTACCTGAGCCAGGACACAGTATCCTATACCCTAAACTGTGAGATCTCAGCGCGTGTATGTAATGCCCTACACAATAGTTATTACCTGAGCCTGCACACAGTAACCTATACCCTAAACTGTGAGATCTCAGCGCGTGTATGTAATTCCTTACACAGTAGTTATTACCTGAGCCAGTACACAGTAACATATACCCTAAACTGTGAGATCTCAGCGCGTGTATGTAATGCCTTACACAGTAGTTATTACCTGAGCCAGCACACAGTAACCTATACCGTAAACTGTGAGATCTCAGCGCGTGTATGTAATGCCTTACACGGTAGTTATTACCTGAGCCAGGACACAGTAACATATACCCTAAACAGTGAGATCTCAGCGCGTGTATGTAATGCCTTACACAGTAGTTATTACCTGAGCCAGCACACAGTAACCTATACCCTAAACAGTGAGATCTCAGCGCATGTATGTAATGCCTTACACAGTAGTTATTACCTGAGCCAGCATACAGTAACCTATACCCTAAACTGAGAGATCTCAGCGCGTGTATGTAATGCCTTACACAGTAGTTATTACCTGATCCAGCACACAGTAAACTATACCGTAAACTGTGAGATCTCAGCGCGTGTATGTAATGCCTTACACGGTAGTTATTACCTGAGCCAGGACACAGTAACCTATACCCTAAACTGTGAGACCTCAGCACGTGTATATAATGCCTTACACAGTAGTTATTACCTGAGCCAGCACACAGTAACCTATACCCTAAACAGTGAGATCTCAGCGCATGTATGTAATGCATTACACAGTAGTTATTACCTGAGCCAGCATACAGTAACCTATACCCTAAACTGTGAGATCTCTGCGCGTGTATGTAATGCCTTACACAATAGGTATTACCTGAGCCAGAACACAGTAACCTAGACCCTAAACTGTGAGATCTCAGCGCATGTATGTAATGCCTTACACAGAAGTTATTACCTGAGCCAGCACACAGTAACCTATAACGTAAACTGTGAGATCTCAGCGCGTTTATGTAATGCCTTACACAGTAGTTATTACCTGAGCCAGGACACAGTAACCTATACCCTAAACTGTGAGATCTCAGCGCATGTATGTAATGCCTTACACAGTAGTTATTACCTGAGCCAGGACATAGTAACCTATACCCTAAACTGTGAGATCTCAGCGCGTGTATGTAATGCCTTACACAGAAGTTATTACCTGAGCCAGGACACAGTAACCTATACCCTACACTGTGAGATCTCAGCGCGTGTATGTAATGCCTTGCACAGTAGTTATTACCTGAGCCAGCTCACAGTAACATATTCTCTAAACTGTGAGATCTCAGCGCGTGTATGTAATGCCTTACAAAGTAGTTATTACCTGAGCCAGGACATAGTAACCTATACCCTAAACTGTGAGATCTCAGCGCGTGTATGTAATGGCTTACACAGTAGTTATTACCTGAGCCAGCACACAGTAACCTATACCCTAAACTGTGAGATCTCAGCGCGTGTATGTAATGCCTCACACAGTAGTTATTACCTGAGCTAGCACACAGTAATCTATATCCTAAACTGTGAGATCTCAGTGCGTGTATGTAATGCCTTACACAGTAGTTATTACCTGAGCCAGGATATAGTAACCTATAGCCTAAACTGTGAGATCTCAGCGCGTGTATGTAATGCCTTACAAAGTAGTTATTACCTGAGCCAGCACACAGTAACCTATACCCTAAACTGTGAGATCTCAGCGCGTGTATGTAATGCCTCACACAGTAGTTATTACCTGAGCCAGCACACAGTAACCTACACCCTAAACTGTGAGATCTCAGTGCGTGTATGTAATGCCCTACACAGTAGTTATTACCTGAGCCAGCACACAGTAACCTATACCCTAAACTGTGAGATCTCAGCGCGTGTATGTAATGCCTTACACATTAATTATTACCTGAGCCAGAACATAGTAACCTATACCCTAAACTCTGAGATCTGAGCGCGTGTATGTAATGCCTTACACAGTAGTTATTACCTGAGCCAGGACATAGTAACCTATACCCTAAACTCTGAGATCTCAGCGCGTGTTTGTAATGCATTACAAATTAATTATTACCTGAGCTAGGACACAGTAACCTATATCCTAAACTGTGAGATCTCAGCGCGTGTATGTAATGCCTTACACATTAGTTATTACCTGAGCCAGCACACAGTAACCCATACCCTAAACTGTGAGATCTCAGCGCGTGCATGTAATGCCTTACACAGTAGTTATTACCTGACCCAGGACACAGTAACCTATACCCTAAACTGTGAATCTCAGCGCGTGTATGTAATGCCTTACACAGTAGTTATTACCTGAGCCAGGACTCAGTAACCTATACCCTAAACTGTGAGATCTCAGCACGTGTATGTAATGCCTTACACAGTAGTTATTACCTGAGCCAGCACACAGTAACCTATACCCTAAACTGTGAGATCACAGCGCATGTATGTAATGCCTTACACAGTAGTTATTACCTGAGCCAGCACACAGTAACCTATACCCTAAACTGTGAGATCTCAGCACGTGTATGTAATGCCTTACACAGTAGTTATTACCTGAGCCAGGACATAGTAACCTATACCCTAAACTGTGAGATCTCAGCGCGTGTATGTAATGCCTTACACAGTAGTTATTACCTGAGCCAGGACATGGTAACCTATACCCTAAACTGTGAGATCTCAGCGCGTGTATGTAATGCCTTACACAGTAGTTATTACCTGAGCCAGCACACAGTAACCTATACCCTAAACTGTGAGATCTCAGCGTGTGTATGTAATGCCTTACACAGTATTTATTACCTGAGCCAGTACACAGTAACCTATACCCTAAAGTGTGAGATCTCAGCATGTGTATGTAATGCCTTACACAGCAGTTATTACCTGAGCCAGCACACAGTAACCTATACCCTAAACTGTGAGATCTCAGCGTGTGTATGTAATGCCTTACACAGTAGTTATTACCTGAGCCAAGACACTGTAACCTGTACCCTAAACTGTGAGATCTCAGCACATGTATGTAATGCCTTACACAGTAGTTATTACCTGAGCCAGGACACTGTAACCTGTACCCTAAACTGTGAGATCTCAGCACATGTATGTAATGCCTTACACAGTAGTTATTACCTGAGCCAGGACACTGTAACCTCTACCCTAAACTGTGAGATCTCAGCACATGTATGTAATGCCTTACACAGTAGTTATTACCTGAGCCAGCACACAGTAACCTATACCCTAAACTGTGAGATCTCAGCGCGTGTATGTAATGCCTCACACAGTAGTTATTACCTGAGCCAGCACACAGTAACCTGTACCCTAAACTGTGAGATCTCAGCGCGTGTATGTAATGCCTTACACTGTAGTTATTACCTGAGACAGTACACAGTAACCTGTACCCTAAACTGTGAGATCTCAGCGCGTGTATGTAATGCCTTACACAGTAGTTATTACCTGAGCCAGGACACTGTAACCTGTACCCTAAACTGTGAGATCTCAGCACATGTATGTAATGCCTCACACAATAGTTATTACCTGAGCCAGCACACAGTAAACTGTACCCTAAACTGTGATATCTCAGCGCGTGTATGTAATGCCTCACTCAGTAGTTATTACCTGAGCCAGGTTATAGTAACCTATACCCTAAACTGTGAGATCTCAGCGCGTGTATGTAATGCCTTACACAGTAGTTATTACCTGAGCCAGCACACAGTAACCTGAACCTAAACTGTGAGATCTCAGCGTGTGTATGTAATGCCTTACACAGTAGTTATTACCTGAGCCAGGTTATAGTAACCTATACCCTAAACTGTGAGATCTCAGCACGTGTATGTAATGCCTTACACAGTAGTTATTACCTGAGCCAGGACATAGTAACCTATACCCTAAACTGTGAGATCTCAGCGCGTGTATGTAATGCCTTACACAGTAGTTATTACCTGAGCCAGGACATAGTAACCTATACCCTAAACTGTGAGATCTCAGCGCGTGTATGTAATGCCTTACACAGTAGTTATTACCTGAGCCAGCACACAGTAACCTATACCCTAAACTGTGAGATCTCAGCGTGTGTATGTAATGCCTTACACAGTAGTTATTACCTGAGCCAGTACACAGTAACCTATACCCTAAACTGTGAGATCTCAGCATGTGTATGTAATGCCTTACACAGTAGTTATTACCTGAGCCAGCACACAGTAACCTATACCCTAAACTGTGAGATCTCAGCGTGTGTATGTAATGCCTTACACAGTAGTTATTACCTGAGCCAAGACACTGTAACCTGTACCCTAAACTGTGAGATCTCAGCACATGTATGTAATGCCTTACACAGTAGTTATTACCTGAGCCAGGACACTGTAACCTGTACCCTAAACTGTGAGATCTCAGCGCGTGTATGTAATGCCTTACACGGTAGTTATTACCTGAGCCAGGACACAGTAACCTATACCCTAAACAGTGAGATCTCAGCGCATGTATGTAATGCCTTACACAGTAGTTATTACCTGAGCCAGCATACAGTAACCTATACCCTAAACTGAGAGATCTCAGCGCGTGTATGTAATGCCTTACACAGTAGTTATTACCTGATCCAGCACACAGTAAACTATACCGTAAACTGTGAGATCTCAGCGCGTGTATGTAATGCCTTACACGGTAGTTATTACCTGAGCCAGGACACAGTAACCTATACCCTAAACTGTGAGACCTCAGCACGTGTATATAATGCCTTACACAGTAGTTATTACCTGAGCCAGCACACAGTAACCTATACCCTAAACAGTGAGATCTCAGCGCATGTATGTAATGCATTACACAGTAGTTATTACCTGAGCCAGCATACAGTAACCTATACCCTAAACTGTGAGATCTCTGCGCGTGTATGTAATGCCTTACACAATAGGTATTACCTGAGCCAGAACACAGTAACCTAGACCCTAAACTGTGAGATCTCAGCGCATGTATGTAATGCCTTACACAGAAGTTATTACCTGAGCCAGCACACAGTAACCTATAACGTAAACTGTGAGATCTCAGCGCGTTTATGTAATGCCTTACACAGTAGTTATTACCTGAGCCAGGACACAGTAACCTATACCCTAAACTGTGAGATCTCAGCGCATGTATGTAATGCCTTACACAGTAGTTATTACCTGAGCCAGGACATAGTAACCTATACCCTAAACTGTGAGATCTCAGCGCGTGTATGTAATGCCTTACACAGACGTTATTACCTGAGCCAGGACACAGTAACCTATACCCTACACTGTGAGATCTCAGCGCGTGTATGTAATGCCTTGCAGAGTAGTTATTACCTGAGCCAGCTCACAGTAACATATTCTCTAAACTGTGAGATCTCAGCGCGTGTATGTAATGCCTTACAAAGTAGTTATTACCTGAGCCAGGACATAGTAACCTATACCCTAAACTGTGAGATCTCAGCGCGTGTATGTAATGGCTTACACAGTAGTTATTACCTGAGCCAGCACACAGTAACCTATACCCTAAATTGTGAGATCTCAGCGCGTGTATGTAATGCCTCACACAGTAGTTATTACCTGAGCTAGCACACAGTAACCTATATCCTAAACTGTGAGATCTCAGTGCGTGTATGTAATGCCTTACACAGTAGTTATTACCTGAGCCAGGATATAGTAACCTATAGCCTAAACTGTGAGATCTCAGCGCGTGTATGTAATGCCTTACAAAGTAGTTATTACCTGAGCCAGCACACAGTAACCTATACCCTAAACTGTGAGATCTCAGCGCGTGTATGTAATGCCTCACACAGTAATTATTACCTGAGCCAGCACACAGTAACCTACACCCTAAACTGTGAGATCTCAGTGCGTGTATGTAATGCCCTACACAGTAGTTATTACCTGAGCCAGCACACAGTAACCTATACCCTAAACTGTGAGATCTCAGCGCGTGTATGTAATGCCTTACACAGTAATTATTACCTGAGCCAGGACATAGTAACCTATACCCTAAACTCTGAGATCTGAGCGCGTGTATGTAATGCCTTACACAGTAGTTATTACCTGAGCCAGGACATAGTAACCTATACCCTAAACTCTGAGATCTCAGCGCGTGTATGTAATGCATTACAAATTAATTATTACCTGAGCTAGGACACAGTAACCTATATCCTAAACTGTGAGATCTCAGCGCGTGTATGTAATGCCTTACACATTAGTTATTACCTGAGCCAGCACACAGTAACCCATACCCTAAACTGTGAGATCTCAGCGCGTGCATGTAATGCCTTACACAGTAGTTATTACCTGACCCAGGACACAGTAACCTATACCCTAAACTGTGAATCTCAGCGCGTGTATGTAATGCCTTACACAGTAGTTATTACCTGAGCCAGGACACAGTAACCTATACCCTAAACTGTGAGATCTCAGCACGTGTATGTAATGCCTTACACAGTAGTTATTACCTGAGCCAGCACACAGTAACCTATACCCTAAACTGTGAGATCACAGCGAATGTATGTAATGCCTTACACAGTAGTTATTACCTGAGCCAGCACACAGTAACCTATACCCTAAACTGTGAGATCTCAGCACGTGTATGTAATGCCTTACACAGTAGTTATTACCTGAGCCAGGACATAGTAACCTATACCCTAAACTGTGAGATCTCAGCGCGTGTATGTAATGCCTTACACAGTAGTTATTACCTGAGCCAGGACATAGTAACCTATACCCTAAACTGTGAGATCTCAGCGCGTGTATGTAATGCCTTACACAGTAGTTATTACCTGAGCCAGCACACAGTAACCTATACCCTAAACTGTGAGATCTCAGCGTGTGTATGTAATGCCTTACACAGTAGTTATTACCTGAGCCAGTACACAGTAACCTATACCCTAAACTGTGAGATCTCAGCTTGTGTATGTAATGCCTTACACAGTAGTTATTACCTGAGCCAGCACACAGTAACCTATACCCTAAACTGTGAGATCTCAGCGTGTGTATGTAATGCCTTACACAGTAGTTATTACCTGAGCCAAGACACTGTAACCTGTACCCTAAACTGTGAGATCTCAGCACATGTATGTAATGCCTTACACAGTAGTTATTACCTGAGCCAGGACACTGTAACCTGTACCCTAAACTGTGAGATCTCAGCACATGTATGTAATGCCTTACACAGTAGTTATTACCTGAGCCAGGACACTGTAACCTGTACTCTAAACTGTGAGATCTCAGCACATGTATGTAATGCCTTACACAGTAGTTATTACCTGAGCCAGCACACAGTAACCTATACCCTAAACTGTGAGATCTCAGCGCGTGTATGTAATGCCTCACACAGTAGTTATTACCTGAGCCAGCACACAGTAACCTGTACCCTAAACTGTGAGATCTCAGCGCGTGTATGTAATGCCTTACACAGTAGTTATTACCTGAGCCAGTACACAGTAACCTGTACCCTAAACTGTGAGATCTCAGCGCGTGTATGTAATGCCTTACAAAGTAGTTATTACCTGATCCAGCACACAGTAAACTATACCGTAAACTGTGAGATCTCAGCGCATGTATGTAATGCCTTACACGGTAGTTATTACCTGAGCCAGGACACAGTAACCTATACCCTAAACTGTGAGATCTCAGCACGTGTATATAATGCCTTACACAGTAGTTATTACCTGAGCCAGCACACAGTAACCTATACCCTAAACAGTGAGATCTCAGCGCATGTATGTAATGCATTACACAGTAGTTATTACCTGAGCCAGCACACAGTAATCTATACCCTAAACTGTGAGATCTCAGCGCGTGTATGTAATGCCTCACACAGTAGTTATTACCTTAGCCAGCACACAGTAACCTACACCCTAAACTCTGAGATCTCAGTGCGTGTATGTAATGCCCTACACAGTAGTTATTACCTGAGCCAGCACACAGTAACCTATACCCTAAACTGTGAGATCTCAGCGCGTGTATGTAATGCCTTAGACATTAATTATTACCTGAGCCAGGACATAGTAACCTATACCCTATACTCGGAGATCTGAGCGCGTGTATGTAATGCCTTACACAGTAGTTATTACCTGATCCAGGACATAGTAACCTATACCCTAAACTCTGAGATCTCAGCGCGTGTATGTAATGCATTACACATTAATTATTACCTGAGCAAGGACACAGTAACCTATATCCTAAACTGTGAGATCTCAGCGCGTGTATGTAATGCCTTACACAGTAGTTATTACCTGAGCCTGCACACAGTAACCTATACCCTAAATTGTGAGATCTCAGAGCGTGTATGTAATGCCCTACACAGTAGTTATTACCTGAGCCTGCACACAGTAACCTATACCCTAAACTGTGAGATCTCAGCGCGTGTATGTAATGCCTTACACAGTAGTTATTACCTGAGCCAGTACACAGTAACCTATACCCTAAACTGTGAGATCTCAGCGCGTGTATGTAATGCCTTACACAGTAGTTATTACCTGAGCCAGCACAAAGTAACCTATACCGTAAACTGTGAGATCTCAGCGCGTGTATGTAATGCCTTACACAGTAGTTATTACCTGAGCCACGACAGAGTAACCTATACCCTAAACTGTGAGATCTCAGCGCGTGTATGTAATGCCTTACACAGTAGTTATTACCTGAGCCAGGACACAGTATCCTATACCCTAAACTGTGAGATCTCAGCGCGTGTATGTAATGCCCTACACAATAGTTATTACCTGAGCCTGCACACAGTAACCTATACCCTAAACTGTGAGATCTCAGCGCGTGTATGTAATTCCTTACACAGTAGTTATTACCTGAGCCAGTACACAGTAACCTATACCCTAAACTGTGAGATCTCAGCGCGTGTATGTAATGCCTTACACAGTAGTTATTACCTGAGCCAGCACACAGTAACCTATACCGTAAACTGTGAGATCTCAGCGCGTGTATGTAATGCCTTACACGGTAGTTATTACCTGAGCCAGGACACAGTAACATATACCCTAAACAGTGAGATCTCAGCGCGTGTATGTAATGCCTTACACAGTAGTTATTACCTGAGCCAGCACACAGTAACCTATACCCTAAACAGTGAGATCTCAGCGCATGTATGTAATGCCTTACACAGTAGTTATTACCTGAGCCAGCATACAGTAACCTATACCCTAAACTGAGAGATCTCAGCGCGTGTATGTAATGCCTTACACAGTAGTTATTACCTGATCCAGCACACAGTAAACTATACCGTAAACTGTGAGATCTCAGCGCGTGTATGTAATGCCTTACACGGTAGTTATTACCTGAGCCAGGACACAGTAACCTATACCCTAAACTGTGAGACCTCAGCACGTGTATATAATGCCTTACACAGTAGTTATTACCTGAGCCAGCACACAGTAACCTATACCCTAAACAGTGAGATCTCAGCGCATGTATGTAATGCATTACACAGTAGTTATTACCTGAGCCAGCATACAGTAACCTATACCCTAAACTGTGAGATCTCTGCGCGTGTATGTAATGCCTTACACAATAGGTATTACCTGAGCCAGAACACAGTAACCTAGACCCTAAACTGTGAGATCTCAGCGCATGTATGTAATGCCTTACACAGAAGTTATTACCTGAGCCAGCACACAGTAACCTATAACGTAAACTGTGAGATCTCAGCGCGTTTATGTAATGCCTTACACAGTAGTTATTACCTGAGCCAGGACACAGTAACCTATACCCTAAACTGTGAGATCTCAGCGCATGTATGTAATGCCTTACACAGTAGTTATTACCTGAGCCAGGACATAGTAACCTATACCCTAAACTGTGAGATCTCAGCGCGTGTATGTAATGCCTTACACAGAAGTTATTACCTGAGCCAGGACACAGTAACCTATACCCTACACTGTGAGATCTCAGCGCGTGTATGTAATGCCTTGCACAGTAGTTATTACCTGAGCCAGCTCACAGTAACATATTCTCTAAACTGTGAGATCTCAGCGCGTGTATGTAATGCCTTACAAAGTAGTTATTACCTGAGCCAGGACATAGTAACCTATACCCTAAACTGTGAGATCTCAGCGCGTGTATGTAATGGCTTACACAGTAGTTATTACCTGAGCCAGCACACAGTAACCTATACCCTAAACTGTGAGATCTCAGCGCGTGTATGTAATGCCTCACACAGTAGTTATTACCTGAGCTAGCACAGAGTAATCTATATCCTAAACTGTGAGATCTCAGTGCGTGTATGTAATGCCTTACACAGTAGTTATTACCTGAGCCAGGATATAGTAACCTATAGCCTAAACTGTGAGATCTCAGCGCGTGTATGTAATGCCTTACAAAGTAGTTATTACCTGAGCCAGC
Source organism: Meconema thalassinum (assembly GCA_946902985.2). Classification (NCBI taxonomy): domain Eukaryota; kingdom Metazoa; phylum Arthropoda; class Insecta; order Orthoptera; family Tettigoniidae; genus Meconema; species Meconema thalassinum. The sequence goes on along the minus strand of CAMPQE020000048.1, from coordinate 13,475,802 downwards.
ACACAGTAACCTATACCCTAAACTGTGAGATCTCAGCGCGTGTATGTAATGCCTCACACAGTAGTTATTACCTGAGCCAGCACACAGTAACCTACACCCTAAACTGTGAGATCTCAGTGCGTGTATGTAATGCCCTACACAGTAGTTATTACCTGAGCCAGCACACAGTAACCTATACCCTAAACTGTGAGATCTCAGCGCGTGTATGTAATGCCTTACACATTAATTATTACCTGAGCCAGAACATAGTAACCTATACCCTAAACTCTGAGATCTGAGCGCGTGTATGTAATGCCTTACACAGTAGTTATTACCTGAGCCAGGACATAGTAACCTATACCCTAAACTCTGAGATCTCAGCGCGTGTTTGTAATGCATTACAAATTAATTATTACCTGAGCTAGGACACAGTAACCTATATCCTAAACTGTGAGATCTCAGCGCGTGTATGTAATGCCTTACACATTAGTTATTACCTGAGCCAGCACACAGTAACCCATACCCTAAACTGTGAGATCTCAGCGCGTGCATGTAATGCCTTACACAGTAGTTATTACCTGACCCAGGACACAGTAACCTATACCCTAAACTGTGAATCTCAGCGCGTGTATGTAATGCCTTACACAGTAGTTATTACCTGAGCCAGGACTCAGTAACCTATACCCTAAACTGTGAGATCTCAGCACGTGTATGTAATGCCTTACACAGTAGTTATTACCTGAGCCAGCACACAGTAACCTATACCCTAAACTGTGAGATCACAGCGCATGTATGTAATGCCTTACACAGTAGTTATTACCTGAGCCAGCACACAGTAACCTATACCCTAAACTGTGAGATCTCAGCACGTGTATGTAATGCCTTACACAGTAGTTATTACCTGAGCCAGGACATAGTAACCTATACCCTAAACTGTGAGATCTCAGCGCGTGTATGTAATGCCTTACACAGTAGTTATTACCTGAGCCAGGACATGGTAACCTATACCCTAAACTGTGAGATCTCAGCGCGTGTATGTAATGCCTTACACAGTAGTTATTACCTGAGCCAGCACACAGTAACCTATACCCTAAACTGTGAGATCTCAGCGTGTGTATGTAATGCCTTACACAGTATTTATTACCTGAGCCAGTACACAGTAACCTATACCCTAAACTGTGAGATCTCAGCATGTGTATGTAATGCCTTACACAGCAGTTATTACCTGAGCCAGCACACAGTAACCTATACCCTAAACTGTGAGATCTCAGCGTGTGTATGTAATGCCTTACACAGTAGTTATTACCTGAGCCAAGACACTGTAACCTGTACCCTAAACTGTGAGATCTCAGCACATGTATGTAATGCCTTACACAGTAGTTATTACCTGAGCCAGGACACTGTAACCTGTACCCTAAACTGTGAGATCTCAGCACATGTATGTAATGCCTTACACAGTAGTTATTACCTGAGCCAGGACACTGTAACCTGTACCCTAAACTGTGAGATCTCAGCACATGTATGTAATGCCTTACACAGTAGTTATTACCTGAGCCAGCACACAGTAACCTATACCCTAAACTGTGAGATCTCAGCGCGTGTATGTAATGCCTCACACAGTAGTTATTACCTGAGCCAGCACACAGTAACCTGTACCCTAAACTGTGAGATCTCAGCGCGTGTATGTAATGCCTTACACTGTAGTTATTACCTGAGACAGTACACAGTAACCTGTACCCTAAACTGTGAGATCTCAGCGCGTGTATGTAATGCCTTACACAGTAGTTATTACCTGAGCCAGGACACTGTAACCTGTACCCTAAACTGTGAGATCTCAGCACATGTATGTAATGCCTCACACAATAGTTATTACCTGAGCCAGCACACAGTAAACTGTACCCTAAACTGTGATATCTCAGCGCGTGTATGTAATGCCTCACTCAGTAGTTATTACCTGAGCCAGGTTATAGTAACCTATACCCTAAACTGTGAGATCTCAGCGCGTGTATGTAATGCCTTACACAGTAGTTATTACCTGAGCCAGCACACAGTAACCTGAACCTAAACTGTGAGATATCAGCGTGTGTATGTAATGCCTTACACAGTAGTTATTACCTGAGCCAGGTTATAGTAACCTATACCCTAAACTGTGAGATCTCAGCACGTGTATGTAATGCCTTACACAGTAGTTATTACCTGAGCCAGGACATAGTAACCTATACCCTAAACTGTGAGATCTCAGCGCGTGTATGTAATGCCTTACACAGTAGTTATTACCTGAGCCAGGACATAGTAACCTATACCCTAAACTGTGAGATCTCAGCGCGTGTATGTAATGCCTTACACAGTAGTTATTACCTGAGCCAGCACACAGTAACCTATACCCTAAACTGTGAGATCTCAGCGTGTGTATGTAATGCCTTACACAGTAGTTATTACCTGAGCCAGTACACAGTAACCTATACCCTAAACTGTGAGATCTCAGCATGTGTATGTAATGCCTTACACAGTAGTTATTACCTGAGCCAGCACACAGTAACCTATACCCTAAACTGTGAGATCTCAGCGTGTGTATGTAATGCCTTACACAGTAGTTATTACCTGAGCCAAGACACTGTAACCTGTACCCTAAACTGTGAGATCTCAGCACATGTATGTAATGCCTTACACAGTAGTTATTACCTGAGCCCGGACACTGTAACCTGTACCCTAAACTGTGAGATCTCAGCGCGTGTATGTAATGCCTTACACGGTAGTTATTACCTGAGCCAGGACACAGTAACCTATACCCTAAACAGTGAGATCTCAGCGCATGTATGTAATGCCTTACACAGTAGTTATTACCTGAGCCAGCATACAGTAACCTATACCCTAAACTGAGAGATCTCAGCGCGTGTATGTAATGCCTTACACAGTAGTTATTACCTGATCCAGCACACAGTAAACTATACCGTAAACTGTGAGATCTCAGCGCGTGTATGTAATGCCTTACACGGTAGTTATTACCTGAGCCAGGACACAGTAACCTATACCCTAAACTGTGAGACCTCAGCACGTGTATATAATGCCTTACACAGTAGTTATTACCTGAGCCAGCACACAGTAACCTATACCCTAAACAGTGAGATCTCAGCGCATGTATGTAATGCATTACACAGTAGTTATTACCTGAGCCAGCATACAGTAACCTATACCCTAAACTGTGAGATCTCTGCGCGTGTATGTAATGCCTTACACAATAGGTATTACCTGAGCCAGAACACCGTAACCTAGACCCTAAACTGTGAGATCTCAGCGCATGTATGTAATGCCTTACACAGAAGTTATTACCTGAGCCAGCACACAGTAACCTATAACGTAAACTGTGAGATCTCAGCGCGTTTATGTAATGCCTTACACAGTAGTTATTACCTGAGCCAGGACACAGTAACCTATACCCTAAACTGTGAGATCTCAGCGCATGTATGTAATGCCTTACACAGTAGTTATTACCTGAGCCAGGACATAGTAACCTATACCCTAAACTGTGAGATCTCAGCGCGTGTATGTAATGCCTTACACAGAAGTTATTACCTGAGCCAGGACACAGTAACCTATACCCTACACTGTGAGATCTCAGCGCGTGTATGTAATGCCTTGCAGAGTAGTTATTACCTGAGCCAGCTCACAGTAACATATTCTCTAAACTGTGAGATCTCAGCGCGTGTATGTAATGCCTTACAAAGTAGTTATTACCTGAGCCAGGACATAGTAACCTATACCCTAAACTGTGAGATCTCAGCGCGTGTATGTAATGGCTTACACAGTAGTTATTACCTGAGCCAGCACACAGTAACCTATACCCTAAACTGTGAGATCTCAGCGCGTGTATGTAATGCCTCACACAGTAGTTATTACCTGAGCTAGCACACAGTAACCTATATCCTAAACTGTGAGATCTCAGTGCGTGTATGTAATGCCTTACACAGTAGTTATTACCTGAGCCAGGATATAGTAACCTATAGCCTAAACTGTGAGATCTCAGCGCGTGTATGTAATGCCTTACAAAGTAGTTATTACCTGAGCCAGCACACAGTAACCTATACCCTAAACTGTGAGATCTCAGCGCGTGTATGTAATGCCTCACACAGTAGTTATTACCTGAGCCAGCACACAGTAACCTACACCCTAAACTGTGAGATCTCAGTGCGTGTATGTAATGCCCTACACAGTAGTTATTACCTGAGCCAGCACACAGTAACCTATACCCTAAACTGTGAGATCTCAGCGCGTGTATGTAATGCCTTACACATTAATTATTACCTGAGCCAGAACATAGTAACCTATACCCTAAACTCTGAGATCTGAGCGCGTGTATGTAATGCCTTACACAGTAGTTATTACCTGAGCCAGGACATAGTAACCTATACCCTAAACTCTGAGATCTCAGCGCGTGTATGTAATGCATTACAAATTAATTATTACCTGAGCTAGGACACAGTAACCTATATCCTAAACTGTGAGATCTCAGCGCGTGTATGTAATGCCTTACACATTAGTTATTACCTGAGCCAGCACACAGTAACCCATACCCTAAACTGTGAGATCTCAGCGCGTGCATGTAATGCCTTACACAGTAGTTATTACCTGACCCAGGACACAGTAACCTATACCCTAAACTGTGAATCTCAGCGCGTGTATGTAATGCCTTACACAGTAGTTATTACCTGAGCCAGGACACAGTAACCTATACCCTAAACTGTGAGATCTCAGCACGTGTATGTAATGCCTTACACAGTAGTTATTACCTGAGCCAGCACACAGTAACCTATACCCTAAACTGTGAGATCACAGCGCATGTATGTAATGCCTTACACAGTAGTTATTACCTGAGCCAGCACACAGTAACCTATACCCTAAACTGTGAGATCTCAGCACGTGTATGTAATGCCTTACACAGTAGTTATTACCTGAGCCAGGACATAGTAACCTATACCCTAAACTGTGAGATCTCAGCGCGTGTATGTAATGCCTTACACAGTAGTTATTACCTGAGCCAGGACATAGTAACCTATACCCTAAACTGTGAGATCTCAGCGCGTGTATGTAATGCCTTACACAGTAGTTATTACCTGAGCCAGCACACAGTAACCTATACCCTAAACTGTGAGATCTCAGCGTGTGTATGTAATGCCTTACACAGTATTTATTACCTGAGCCAGTACACAGTAACCTATACCCTAAACTGTGAGATCTCAGCATGTGTATGTAATGCCTTACACAGTAGTTATTACCTGAGCCAGCACACAGTAACCTATACCCTAAACTGTGAGATCTCAGCGCATGTATGTAATGCCTTACACAGTAGTTATTACCTGAGCCAGGACATAGTAACCTATACCCTAAACTGTGAGATCTCAGCGCGTGTATGTAATGCCTTACACAGAAGTTATTACCTGAGCCAGGACACAGTAACCTATACCCTACACTGTGAGAGCTCAGCGCGTGTATGTAATGCCTTGCACAGTAGTTATTACCTGAGCCAGCTCACAGTAACATATTCTCTAAACTGTGAGATCTCAGCGCGTGTATGTAATGCCTTACAAAGTAGTTATTACCTGAGCCAGGACATATTAACCTATACCCTAAACTGTGAGATCTCAGCGCGTGTATGTAATGGCTTACACAGTAGTTATTACCTGAGCCAGCACACAGTAACCTATACCCTAAACTGTGAGATCTCAGCGCGTGTATGTAATGCCTCACACAGTAGTTATTACCTGAGCTAGCACACAGTAATCTATATCCTAAACTGTGAGATCTCAGTGCGTGTATGTAATGCCTTACACAGTAGTTATTACCTGAGCCAGGATATAGTAACCTATAGCCTAAACTGTGAGATCTCAGCGCGTGTATGTAATGCCTTACAAAGTAGTTATTACCTGAGCCAGCACACAGTAACCTATACCCTAAACTGTGAGATCTCAGCGCGTGTATGTAATGCCTCACACAGTAGTTATTACCTGAGCCAGCACACAGTAACCTACACCCTAAACTGTAAGATCTCAGTGCGTGTATGTAATGCCCTACACAGTAGTTATTACCTGAGCCAGCACACAGTAACCTATACCCTAAACTGTGAGATCTCAGCGCGTGTATGTAATGCCTTACACATTAATTATTACCTGAGCCAGAACATAGTAACCTATACCCTAAACTCTGAGATCTGAGCGCGTGTATGTAATGCCTTACACAGTAGTTATTACCTGAGCCAGGACATAGTAACCTATACCCTAAACTCTGAGATCTCAGCGCGTGTATGTAATGCATTACAAATTAATTATTACCTGAGCTAGGACACAGTAACCTATATCCTAAACTGTGAGATCTCAGCGCGTGTATGTAATGCCTTACACATTAGTTATTACCTGAGCCAGCACACAGTAACCCATACCCTAAACTGTGAGATCTCAGCGCGTGCATGTAATGCCTTACACAGTAGTTATTACCTGACCCAGGACACAGTAACCTATACCCTAAACTGTGAATCTCAGCGCGTGTATGTAATGCCTTACACAGTAGTTATTACCTGAGCCAGGACTCAGTAACCTATACCCTAAACTGTGAGATCTCAGCACGTGTATGTAATGCCTTACACAGTAGTTATTACCTGAGCCAGCACACAGTAACCTATACCCTAAACTGTGAGATCACAGCGCATGTATGTAATGCCTTACACAGTAGTTATTACCTGAGCCAGCACACAGTAACCTATACCCTAAACTGTGAGATCTCAGCACGTGTATGTAATGCCTTACACAGTAGTTATTACCTGAGCCAGGACATAGTAACCTATACCCTAAACTGTGAGATCTCAGCGCGTGTATGTAATGCCTTACACAGTAGTTATTACCTGAGCCAGGACATGGTAACCTATACCCTAAACTGTGAGATCTCAGCGCGTGTATGTAATGCCTTACACAGTAGTTATTACCTGAGCCAGCACACAGTAACCTATACCCTAAACTGTGAGATCTCAGCGTGTGTATGTAATGCCTTACACAGTATTTATTACCTGAGCCAGTACACAGTAACCTATACCCTAAACTGTGAGATCTCAGCATGTGTATGTAATGCCTTACACAGCAGTTATTACCTGAGCCAGCACACAGTAACCTATACCCTAAACTGTGAGATCTCAGCGTGTGTATGTAATGCCTTACACAGTAGTTATTACCTGAGCCAAGACACTGTAACCTGTAACCTAAACTGTGAGATCTCAGCACATGTATGTAATGCCTTACACAGTAGTTATTACCTGAGCCAGGACACTGTAACCTGTACCCTAAACTGTGAGATCTCAGCACATGTATGTAATGCCTTACACAGTAGTTATTACCTGAGCCAGGACACTGTAACCTGTACCCTAAACTGTGAGATCTCAGCACATGTATGTAATGCCTTACACAGTAGTTATTACCTGAGCCAGCACACAGTAACCTATACCCTAAACTGTGAGATCTCAGCGCGTGTATGTAATGCCTCACACAGTAGTTATTACCTGAGCCAGCACACAGTAACCTGTACCCTAAACTGTGAGATCTCAGCGCGTGTATGTAATGCCTTACACTGTAGTTATTACCTGAGACAGTACACAGTAACCTGTACCCTAAACTGTGAGATCTCAGCGCGTGTATGTAATGCCTTACACAGTAGTTATTACCTGAGCCAGGACACTGTAACCTGTACCCTAAACTGTGAGATCTCAGCACATGTATGTAATGCCTCACACAATAGTTATTACCTGAGCCAGCACACAGTAAACTGTACCCTAAACTGTGATATCTCAGCGCGTGTATGTAATGCCTCACTCAGTAGTTATTACCTGAGCCAGGTTATAGTAACCTATACCCTAAACTGTGAGATCTCAGCGCGTGTATGTAATGCCTTACACAGTAGTTATTACCTGAGCCAGCACACAGTAACCTGAACCTAAACTGTGAGATCTCAGCGTGTGTATGTAATGCCTTACACAGTAGTTATTACCTGAGCCAGGTTATAGTAACCTATACCCTAAACTGTGAGATCTCAGCACGTGTATGTAATGCCTTACACAGTAGTTATTACCTGAGCCAGGACATAGTAACCTATACCCTAAACTGTGAGATCTCAGCGCGTGTATGTAATGCCTTACACAGTAGTTATTACCTGAGCCAGGACATAGTAACCTATACCCTAAACTGTGAGATCTCAGCGCGTGTATGTAATGCCTTACACAGTAGTTATTACCTGAGCCAGCACACAGTAACCTATACCCTAAACTGTGAGATCTCAGCGTGTGTATGTAATGCCTTACACAGTAGTTATTACCTGAGCCAGTACACAGTAACCTATACCCTAAACTGTGAGATCTCAGCATGTGTATGTAATGCCTTACACAGTAGTTATTACCTGAGCCAGCACACAGTAACCTATACCCTAAACTGTGAGATCTCAGCGTGTGTATGTAATGCCTTACACAGTAGTTATTACCTGAGCCAAGACACTGTAACCTGTACCCTAAACTGTGAGATCTCAGCACATGTATGTAATGCCTTACACAGTAGTTATTACCTGAGCCAGGACACTGTAACCTGTACCCTAAACTGTGAGATCTCAGCGCGTGTATGTAATGCCTTACACGGTAGTTATTACCTGAGCCAGGACACAGTAACCTATACCCTAAACAGTGAGATCTCAGCGCATGTATGTAATGCCTTACACAGTAGTTATTACATGAGCCAGCATACAGTAACCTATACCCTAAACTGAGAGATCTCAGCGCGTGTATGTAATGCCTTACACAGTAGTTATTACCTGATCCAGCACACAGTAAACTATACCGTAAACTGTGAGATCTCAGCGCGTGTATGTAATGCCTTACACGGTAGTTATTACCTGAGCCAGGACACAGTAACCTATACCCTAAACTGTGAGACCTCAGCACGTGTATATAATGCCTTACACAGTAGTTATTACCTGAGCCAGCACACAGTAACCTATACCCTAAACTGTGAGATCTCAGCGCATGTATGTAATGCCTTACACAGTAGTTATTACCTGAGCCAGCACACAGTAACCTATACCCTAAACTGTGAGATCTCAGCACGTGTATGTAATGCCTTACACAGTAGTTATTACCTGAGCCAGGACATAGTAACCTATACCCTAAACTGTGAGATCTCAGCGCGTGTATGTAATGCCTTACACAGTAGTTATTACCTGAGCCAGGACATAGTAACCTATACCCTAAACTGTGAGATCTCAGCGCGTGTATGTAATGCCTTACACAGTAGTTATTACCTGAGCCAGCACACAGTAACCTATACCCTAAACTGTGAGATCTCAGCGTGTGTATGTAATGCCTTACACAGTATTTATTACCTGAGCCAGTACACAGTAACCTATACCCTAAACTGTGAGATCTCAGCATGTGTATGTAATGCCTTACACAGTAGTTATTACCTGAGCCAGCACACAGTAACCTATACCCTAAACTGTGAGATCTCAGCGCATGTATGTAATGCCTTACACAGTAGTTATTACCTGAGCCAGGACATAGTAACCTATACCCTAAACTGTGAGATCTCAGCGCGTGTATGTAATGCCTTACACAGAAGTTATTACCTGAGCCAGGACACAGTAACCTATACCCTACACTGTGAGAGCTCAGCGCGTGTATGTAATGCCTTGCACAGTAGTTATTACCTGAGCCAGCTCACAGTAACATATTCTCTAAACTGTGAGATCTCAGCGCGTGTATGTAATGCCTTACAAAGTAGTTATTACCTGAGCCAGGACATATTAACCTATACCCTAAACTGTGAGATCTCAGCGCGTGTATGTAATGGCTTACACAGTAGTTATTACCTGAGCCAGCACACAGTAACCTATACCCTAAACTGTGAGATCTCAGCGCGTGTATGTAATGCCTCACACAGTAGTTATTACCTGAGCTAGCACACAGTAATCTATATCCTAAACTGTGAGATCTCAGTGCGTGTATGTAATGCCTTACACAGTAGTTATTACCTGAGCCAGGATATAGTAACCTATAGCCTAAACTGTGAGATCTCAGCGCGTGTATGTAATGCCTTACAAAGTAGTTATTACCTGAGCCAGCACACAGTAACCTATACCCTAAACTGTGAGATCTCAGCGCGTGTATGTAATGCCTCACACAGTAGTTATTACCTGAGCCAGCACACAGTAACCTACACCCTAAACTGTAAGATCTCAGTGCGTGTATGTAATGCCCTACACAGTAGTTATTACCTGAGCCAGCACACAGTAACCTATACCCTAAACTGTGAGATCTCAGCGCGTGTATGTAATGCCTTACACATTAATTATTACCTGAGCCAGAACATAGTAACCTATACCCTAAACTCTGAGATCTGAGCGCGTGTATGTAATGCCTTACACAGTAGTTATTACCTGAGCCAGGACATAGTAACCTATACCCTAAACTCTGAGATCTCAGCGCGTGTATGTAATGCATTACAAATTAATTATTACCTGAGCTAGGACACAGTAACCTATATCCTAAACTGTGAGATCTCAGCGCGTGTATGTAATGCCTTACACATTAGTTATTACCTGAGCCAGCACACAGTAACCCATACCCTAAACTGTGAGATCTCAGCGCGTGCATGTAATGCCTTACACAGTAGTTATTACCTGACCCAGGACACAGTAACCTATACCCTAAACTGTGAATCTCAGCGCGTGTATGTAATGCCTTACACAGTAGTTATTACCTGAGCCAGGACTCAGTAACCTATACCCTAAACTGTGAGATCTCAGCACGTGTATGTAATGCCTTACACAGTAGTTATTACCTGAGCCAGCACACAGTAACCTATACCCTAAACTGTGAGATCACAGCGCATGTATGTAATGCCTTACACAGTAGTTATTACCTGAGCCAGCACACAGTAACCTATACCCTAAACTGTGAGATCTCAGCACGTGTATGTAATGCCTTACACAGTAGTTATTACCTGAGCCAGGACATAGTAACCTATACCCTAAACTGTGAGATCTCAGCGCGTGTATGTAATGCCTTACACAGTAGTTATTACCTGAGCCAGGACATGGTAACCTATACCCTAAACTGTGAGATCTCAGCGCGTGTATGTAATGCCTTACACAGTAGTTATTACCTGAGCCAGCACACAGTAACCTATACCCTAAACTGTGAGATCTCAGCGTGTGTATGTAATGCCTTACACAGTATTTATTACCTGAGCCAGTACACAGTAACCTATACCCTAAACTGTGAGATCTCAGCATGTGTATGTAATGCCTTACACAGCAGTTATTACCTGAGCCAGCACACAGTAACCTATACCCTAAACTGTGAGATCTCAGCGTGTGTATGTAATGCCTTACACAGTAGTTATTACCTGAGCCAAGACACTGTAACCTGTAACCTAAACTGTGAGATCTCAGCACATGTATGTAATGCCTTACACAGTAGTTATTACCTGAGCCAGGACACTGTAACCTGTACCCTAAACTGTGAGATCTCAGCACATGTATGTAATGCCTTACACAGTAGTTATTACCTGAGCCAGGACACTGTAACCTGTACCCTAAACTGTGAGATCTCAGCACATGTATGTAATGCCTTACACAGTAGTTATTACCTGAGCCAGCACACAGTAACCTATACCCTAAACTGTGAGATCTCAGCGCGTGTATGTAATGCCTCACACAGTAGTTATTACCTGAGCCAGCACACAGTAACCTGTACCCTAAACTGTGAGATCTCAGCGCGTGTATGTAATGCCTTACACTGTAGTTATTACCTGAGACAGTACACAGTAACCTGTACCCTAAACTGTGAGATCTCAGCGCGTGTATGTAATGCCTTACACAGTAGTTATTACCTGAGCCAGGACACTGTAACCTGTACCCTAAACTGTGAGATCTCAGCACATGTATGTAATGCCTCACACAATAGTTATTACCTGAGCCAGCACACAGTAAACTGTACCCTAAACTGTGATATCTCAGCGCGTGTATGTAATGCCTCACTCAGTAGTTATTACCTGAGCCAGGTTATAGTAACCTATACCCTAAACTGTGAGATCTCAGCGCGTGTATGTAATGCCTTACACAGTAGTTATTACCTGAGCCAGCACACAGTAACCTGAACCTAAACTGTGAGATCTCAGCGTGTGTATGTAATGCCTTACACAGTAGTTATTACCTGAGCCAGGTTATAGTAACCTATACCCTAAACTGTGAGATCTCAGCACGTGTATGTAATGCCTTACACAGTAGTTATTACCTGAGCCAGGACATAGTAACCTATACCCTAAACTGTGAGATCTCAGCGCGTGTATGTAATGCCTTACACAGTAGTTATTACCTGAGCCAGGACATAGTAACCTATACCCTAAACTGTGAGATCTCAGCGCGTGTATGTAATGCCTTACACAGTAGTTATTACCTGAGCCAGCACACAGTAACCTATACCCTAAACTGTGAGATCTCAGCGTGTGTATGTAATGCCTTACACAGTAGTTATTACCTGAGCCAGTACACAGTAACCTATACCCTAAACTGTGAGATCTCAGCATGTGTATGTAATGCCTTACACAGTAGTTATTACCTGAGCCAGCACACAGTAACCTATACCCTAAACTGTGAGATCTCAGCGTGTGTATGTAATGCCTTACACAGTAGTTATTACCTGAGCCAAGACACTGTAACCTGTACCCTAAACTGTGAGATCTCAGCACATGTATGTAATGCCTTACACAGTAGTTATTACCTGAGCCAGGACACTGTAACCTGTACCCTAAACTGTGAGATCTCAGCGCGTGTATGTAATGCCTTACACGGTAGTTATTACCTGAGCCAGGACACAGTAACCTATACCCTAAACAGTGAGATCTCAGCGCATGTATGTAATGCCTTACACAGTAGTTATTACATGAGCCAGCATACAGTAACCTATACCCTAAACTGAGAGATCTCAGCGCGTGTATGTAATGCCTTACACAGTAGTTATTACCTGATCCAGCACACAGTAAACTATACCGTAAACTGTGAGATCTCAGCGCGTGTATGTAATGCCTTACACGGTAGTTATTACCTGAGCCAGGACACAGTAACCTATACCCTAAACTGTGAGACCTCAGCACGTGTATATAATGCCTTACACAGTAGTTATTACCTGAGCCAGCACACAGTAACCTATACCCTAAACAGTGAGATCTCAGCGCATGTATGTAATGCATTACACAGTAGTTATTACCTGAGCCAGCATACAGTAACCTATACCCTAAACTGTGAGATCTCTGCGCGTGTATGTAATGCCTTACACAATAGGTATTACCTGAGCCAGAACACAGTAACCTAGACCCTAAACTGTGAGATCTCAGCGCATGTATGTAATGCCTTACACAGAAGTTATTACCTGAGCCAGCACACAGTAACCTATAACGTAAACTGTGAGATCTCAGCGCGTTTATGTAATGCCTTACACAGTAGTTATTACCTGAGCCAGGACACAGTAACCTATACCCTAAACTGTGAGATCTCAGCGCATGTATGTAATGCCTTACACAGTAGTTATTACCTGAGCCAGGACATAGTAACCTATACCCTAAACTGTGAGATCTCAGCGCGTGTATGTAATGCCTTACACAGAAGTTATTACCTGAGCCAGGACACAGTAACCTATACCCTACACTGTGAGATCTCAGCGCGTGTATGTAATGCCTTGCAGAGTAGTTATTACCTGAGCCAGCTCACAGTAACATATTCTCTAAACTGTGAGATCTCAGCGCGTGTATGTAATGCCTTACAAAGTAGTTATTACCTGAGCCAGGACATAGTAACCTATACCCTAAACTGTGAGATCTCAGCGCGTGTATGTAATGGCTTACACAGTAGTTATTACCTGAGCCAGCACACAGTAACCTATACCCTAAACTGTGAGAGCTCAGCGCGTGTATGTAATGCCTCACACAGTAGTTATTACCTGAGCTAGCACACAGTAACCTATATCCTAAACTGTGAGATCTCAGTGCGTGTATGTAATGCCTTACACAGTAGTTATTACCTGAGCCAGGATATAGTAACCTATAGCCTAAACTGTGAGATCTCAGCGCGTGTATGTAATGCCTTACAAAGTAGTTATTACCTGAGCCAGCACACAGTAACCTATACCCTAAACTGTGAGATCTCAGCGCGTGTATGTAATGCCTCACACAGTAGTTATTACCTGAGCCAGCACACAGTAACCTACACCCTAAACTGTGAGATCTCAGTGCGTGTATGTAATGCCCTACACAGTAGTTATTACCTGAGCCAGCACACAGTAACCTATACCCTAAACTGTGAGATCTCAGCGCGTGTATGTAATGCCTTACACATTAATTATTACCTGAGCCAGAACATAGTAACCTATACCCTAAACTCTGAGATCTGAGCGCGTGTATGTAATGCCTTACACAGTAGTTATTACCTGAGCCAGGACATAGTAACCTATACCCTAAACTCTGAGATCTCAGCGCGTGTATGTAATGCATTACAAATTAATTATTACCTGAGCTAGGACACAGTAACCTATATCCTAAACTGTGAGATCTCAGCGCGTGTATGTAATGCCTTACACATTAGTTATTACCTGAGCCAGCACACAGTAACCCATACCCTAAACTGTGAGATCTCAGCGCGTGCATGTAATGCCTTACACAGTAGTTATTACCTGACCCAGGACACAGTAACCTATACCCTAAACTGTGAATCTCAGCGCGTGTATGTAATGCCTTACACAGTAGTTATTACCTGAGCCAGGACACAGTAACCTATACCCTAAACTGTGAGATCTCAGCACGTGTATGTAATGCCTTACACAGTAGTTATTACCTGAGCCAGCACACAGTAACCTATACCCTAAACTGTGAGATCACAGCGCATGTATGTAATGCCTTACACAGTAGTTATTACCTGAGCCAGCACACAGTAACCTATACCCTAAACTGTGAGATCTCAGCACGTGTATGTAATGCCTTACACAGTAGTTATTACCTGAGCCAGGACATAGTAACCTATACCCTAAACTGTGAGATCTCAGCGCGTGTATGTAATGCCTTACACAGTAGTTATTACCTGAGCCAGGACATAGTAACCTATACCCTAAACTGTGAGATCTCAGCGCGTGTATGTAATGCCTTACACAGTAGTTATTACCTGAGCCAGCACACAGTAACCTATACCCTAAACTGTGAGATCTCAGCGTGTGTATGTAATGCCTTACACAGTATTTATTACCTGAGCCAGTACACAGTAACCTATACCCTAAACTGTGAGATCTCAGCATGTGTATGTAATGCCTTACACAGTAGTTATTACCTGAGCCAGCACACAGTAACCTATACCCTAAACTGTGAGATCTCAGCGTGTGTATGTAATGCCTTACACAGTAGTTATTACCTGAGCCAAGACACTGTAACCTGTACCCTAAACTGTGAGATCTCAGCACATGTATGTAATGCCTTACACAGTAGTTATTACCTGAGCCAGGACACTGTAACCTGTACCCTAAACTGTGAGATCTCAGCACATGTATGTAATGCCTTACACAGTAGTTATTACCTGAGGCAGGACACTGTAACCTATACCCTAAACTGTGAGATCTCAGCACATGTATGTAATGCCTTACACAGTAGTTATTACCTGAGCCAGCACACAGTAACCTATACCCTAAACTGTGAGATCTCAGCGCGTGTATGTAATGCCTCACACAGTAGTTATTACCTGAGCCAGCACACAGTAACCTGTACCCTAAACTGTGAGATCTCAGCGCGTGTATGTAATGCCTTACACTGTAGTTATTACCTGAGACAGTACACAGTAACCTGTACCCTAAACTGTGAGATCTCAGCGCTTGTATGTAATGCCTTACACAGTAGTTATTACCTGAGCCAGGACACTGTAACCTGTACCCTAAACTGTGAGATCTCAGCACATGTATGTAATGCCTCACACAATAGTTATTACCTGAGCCAGCACACAGTAAACTGTACCCTAAACTGTGATATCTCAGCGCGTGTATGTAATGCCTCACTCAGTAGTTATTACCTGAGCCAGGTTATAGTAACCTATACCCTAAACTGTGATATCTCAGCGCGTGTATGTAATGCCTTACACAGTAGTTATTACCTGAGCCAGCACACAGTAACCTGAACCTAAACTGTGAGATCTCAGCGTGTGTATGTAATGCCTTACACAGTAGTTATTACCTGAGCCAGGACATAGTAACCTATACCCTAAACTGTGAGATCTCAGCGCGTGTATGTAATGCCTTACACAGAAGTTATTACCTGAGCCAGGACACAGTAACCTATACCCTACACTGTGAGATCTCAGCGCGTGTATGTAATGCCTTGCAGAGTAGTTATTACCTGAGCCAGCTCACAGTAACATATTCTCTAAACTGTGAGATCTCAGCGCGTGTATGTAATGCCTTACAAAGTAGTTATTACCTGAGCCAGGACATAGTAACCTATACCCTAAACTGTGAGATCTCAGCGCGTGTATGTAATGGCTTACACAGTAGTTATTACCTGAGCCAGCACACAGTAACCTATACCCTAAACTGTGAGAGCTCAGCGCGTGTATGTAATGCCTCACACAGTAGTTATTACCTGAGCTAGCACACAGTAACCTATATCCTAAACTGTGAGATCTCAGTGCGTGTATGTAATGCCTTACACAGTAGTTATTACCTGAGCCAGGATATAGTAACCTATAGCCTAAACTGTGAGATCTCAGCGCGTGTATGTAATGCCTTACAAAGTAGTTATTACCTGAGCCAGCACACAGTAACCTATACCCTAAACTGTGAGATCTCAGCGCGTGTATGTAATGCCTCACACAGTAGTTATTACCTGAGCCAGCACACAGTAACCTACACCCTAAACTGTGAGATCTCAGTGCGTGTATGTAATGCCCTACACAGTAGTTATTACCTGAGCCAGCACACAGTAACCTATACCCTAAACTGTGAGATCTCAGCGCGTGTATGTAATGCCTTACACATTAATTATTACCTGAGCCAGAACATAGTAACCTATACCCTAAACTCTGAGATCTGAGCGCGTGTATGTAATGCCTTACACAGTAGTTATTACCTGAGCCAGGACATAGTAACCTATACCCTAAACTCTGAGATCTCAGCGCGTGTATGTAATGCATTACAAATTAATTATTACCTGAGCTAGGACACAGTAACCTATATCCTAAACTGTGAGATCTCAGCGCGTGTATGTAATGCCTTACACATTAGTTATTACCTGAGCCAGCACACAGTAACCCATACCCTAAACTGTGAGATCTCAGCGCGTGCATGTAATGCCTTACACAGTAGTTATTACCTGACCCAGGACACAGTAACCTATACCCTAAACTGTGAATCTCAGCGCGTGTATGTAATGCCTTACACAGTAGTTATTACCTGAGCCAGGACACAGTAACCTATACCCTAAACTGTGAGATCTCAGCACGTGTATGTAATGCCTTACACAGTAGTTATTACCTGAGCCAGCACACAGTAACCTATACCCTAAACTGTGAGATCACAGCGCATGTATGTAATGCCTTACACAGTAGTTATTACCTGAGCCAGCACACAGTAACCTATACCCTAAACTGTGAGATCTCAGCACGTGTATGTAATGCCTTACACAGTAGTTATTACCTGAGCCAGGACATAGTAACCTATACCCTAAACTGTGAGATCTCAGCGCGTGTATGTAATGCCTTACACAGTAGTTATTACCTGAGCCAGGACATAGTAACCTATACCCTAAACTGTGAGATCTCAGCGCGTGTATGTAATGCCTTACACAGTAGTTATTACCTGAGCCAGCACACAGTAACCTATACCCTAAACTGTGAGATCTCAGCGTGTGTATGTAATGCCTTACACAGTATTTATTACCTGAGCCAGTACACAGTAACCTATACCCTAAACTGTGAGATCTCAGCATGTGTATGTAATGCCTTACACAGTAGTTATTACCTGAGCCAGCACACAGTAACCTATACCCTAAACTGTGAGATCTCAGCGTGTGTATGTAATGCCTTACACAGTAGTTATTACCTGAGCCAAGACACTGTAACCTGTACCCTAAACTGTGAGATCTCAGCACATGTATGTAATGCCTTACACAGTAGTTATTACCTGAGCCAGGACACTGTAACCTGTACCCTAAACTGTGAGATCTCAGCACATGTATGTAATGCCTTACACAGTAGTTATTACCTGAGCCAGGACACTGTAACCTATACCCTAAACTGTGAGATCTCAGCACATGTATGTAATGCCTTACACAGTAGTTATTACCTGAGCCAGCACACAGTAACCTATACCCTAAACTGTGAGATCTCAGCGCGTGTATGTAATGCCTCACACAGTAGTTATTACCTGAGCCAGCACACAGTAACCTGTACCCTAAACTGTGAGATCTCAGCGCGTGTATGTAATGCCTTACACTGTAGTTATTACCTGAGACAGTACACAGTAACCTGTACCCTAAACTGTGAGATCTCAGCGCGTGTATGTAATGCCTTACACAGTAGTTATTACCTGAGCCAGGACACTGTAACCTGTACCCTAAACTGTGAGATCTCAGCACATGTATGTAATGCCTCACACAATAGTTATTACCTGAGCCAGCACACAGTAAACTGTACCCTAAACTGTGATATCTCAGCGCGTGTATGTAATGCCTCACTCAGTAGTTATTACCTGAGCCAGGTTATAGTAACCTATACCCTAAACTGTGAGATCTCAGCGCGTGTATGTAATGCCTTACACAGTAGTTATTACCTGAGCCAGCACACAGTAACCTGAACCTAAACTGTGAGATCTCAGCGTGTGTATGTAATGCCTTACACAGTAGTTATTACCTGAGCCAGGTTATAGTAACCTATACCCTAAACTGTGAGATCTCAGCGTGTGTATGTAATACCTTACACAGTAGTTATTACCTGAGCTAGGACCCAGTAACCTATACCCTAAACTGTGAGATCTCAGCGTGTGTATGTAATACCTTACACAGTAGTTATTACCTGAGCTAGGACCCAGTAACCTATACCCTAAACTGTGAGATCTCAGCGTGTGTATGTAATACCTTACACAGTAGTTATTACCTGAGCTAGGACCCAGTAACCTATACCCTAAACTGTGAGATCTCAGCGCGTGTATGTAATGCCTTACACAGTAGTTATTACCTGAGCCAGCACACTGTAACCTATACCCTAAACTGTGAGATCTCAGCGCGTGTATGTAATGCCTTACACAGTAGTTATTACCTGAGCCAGGACACAGTAACCTATACCCTAAACTGTGAGATCTCAGCGCGTGTATGTAATGCCTTACACAGTAGTTATTACCTGAGCTAGGACCCAGTAACCTATACCCTAAACTGTGAGATCTCAGCGTGTGTATGTAATACATTACACAGTAGTTATTACCTGAGCTAGGACCCAGTAACCTATACCCTAAACTGTGAGATCTCAGCGTGTGTATGTAATACCATACACAGTAGTTATTACCTGAGCTAGGACCCAGTAACCTATACCCTAAACTGTGAGATCACAGCGCGTGTATGTAATGCCTTACACAGTAGTTATTACCTGAGCCAGTACACAGTAACCTGTACCCTAAACTGTGAGATCACAGCGCGTGTATGTCATGCCTTACACAGTAGTTATTACCTTAGCCAGCACACAGTAACCCATACCCTAAACTGTAAGATCTCAGCGCGTGTATGTAATGCCTTACACAGTAGTTATTACCTTAGCCAGCACACAGTAACCTATACCCTAAACTGTAAGATCTCAGCGCGTGTATGTAATGCCATACACAGTGGTTATTACCTGAGCCAGCACACAGTAACCTATACCCTAAACTGTGAGATCTCAGCGCGTGTATGTAATGCCATACATAGTAGTTATTACCTGAGCCAGCACACAGTAACCTGTACCCTAAACTGTGAGATCTCAGCGCGTGTATGTAATGCCTTACACAGTAGTTATTACCTGAGCCAGTACACAGTAACCTATACCCTAAACTGTGAGATCTCAGCATGTGTATGTAATGCCTTACACAGTAGTTATTACCTGAGCCAGCACACAGTAACCTATACCCTAAACTGTGAGATCTCAGCGTGTGTATGTAATGCCTTACACAGTAGTTATTACCTGAGCCAAGACACTGTAACCTGTACCCTAAACTGTGAGATCTCAGCACATGTATGTAATGCCTTACACAGTAGTTATTACCTGAGCCAGGACACTGTAACCTGTACCCTAAACTGTGAGATCTCAGCGCGTGTATGTAATGCCTTACACGGTAGTTATTATCTGAGCCAGGACACAGTAACCTATACCCTAAACAGTGAGATCTCAGCGCATGTATGTAATGCCTTACACAGTAGTTATTACCTGAGCCAGCATACAGTAACCTATACCCTAAACTGAGAGATCTCAGCGCGTGTATGTAATGCCTTACACAGTAGTTATTACCTGATCCAGCACACAGTAAACTATACCGTAAACTGTGAGATCTCAGCGCGTGTATGTAATGCCTTACACGGTAGTTATTACCTGAGCCAGGACACAGTAACCTATACCCTAAACTGTGAGACCTCAGCACGTGTATATAATGCCTTACACAGTAGTTATTACCTGAGCCAGCACACAGTAACCTATACCCTAAACAGTGAGATCTCAGCGCATGTATGTAATGCATTACACAGTAGTTATTACCTGAGCCAGCATACAGTAACCTATACCCTAAACTGTGAGATCTCTGCGCGTGTATGTAATGCCTTACACAATAGGTATTACCTGAGCCAGAACACAGTAACCTAGACCCTAAACTGTGAGATCTCAGCGCATGTATGTAATGCCTTACACAGAAGTTATTACCTGAGCCAGCACACAGTAACCTATAACGTAAACTGTGAGATCTCAGCGCGTTTATGTAATGCCTTACACAGTAGTTATTACCTGAGCCAGGACACAGTAACCTATACCCTAAACTGTGAGATCTCAGCGCATGTATGTAATGCCTTACACAGTAGTTATTACCTGAGCCAGGACATAGTAACCTATACCCTAAACTGTGAGATCTCAGCGCGTGTATG
Organism: Meconema thalassinum; assembly: GCA_946902985.2. Lineage (NCBI taxonomy): Eukaryota > Metazoa > Arthropoda > Insecta > Orthoptera > Tettigoniidae > Meconema > Meconema thalassinum. Next base: position 13,454,626 of record CAMPQE020000048.1, on the reverse strand, counting down.
TAATGCCTTACACAGAAGTTATTACCTGAGCCAGGACACAGTAACCTATACCCTACACTGTGAGATCTCAGCGCGTGTATGTAATGCCTTGCAGAGTAGTTATTACCTGAGCCAGCTCACAGTAACATATTCTCTAAACTGTGAGATCTCAGCGCGTGTATGTAATGCCTTACAAAGTAGTTATTACCTGAGCCAGGACATAGTAACCTATACCCTAAACTGTGAGATCTCAGCGCGTGTATGTAATGGCTTACACAGTAGTTATTACCTGAGCCAGCACACAGTAACCTATACCCTAAACTGTGAGAGCTCAGCGCGTGTATGTAATGCCTCACACAGTAGTTATTACCTGAGCTAGCACACAGTAACCTATATCCTAAACTGTGAGATCTCAGTGCGTGTATGTCATGCCTTACACAGTAGTTATTACCTGAGCCAGGATATAGTAACCTATAGCCTAAACTGTGAGATCTCAGCGCGTGTATGTAATGCCTTACAAAGTAGTTATTACCTGAGCCAGCACACAGTAACCTATACCCTAAACTGTGAGATCTCAGCGCGTGTATGTAATGCCTCACACAGTAGTTATTACCTGAGCCAGCACACAGTAACCTACACCCTAAACTGTGAGATCTCAGTGCGTGTATGTAATGCCCTACACAGTAGTTATTACCTGAGCCAGCACACAGTAACCTATACCCTAAACTGTGAGATCTCAGCGCGTGTATGTAATGCCTTACACATTAATTATTACCTGAGCCAGAACATAGTAACCTATACCCTAAACTCTGAGATCTGAGCGCGTGTATGTAATGCCTTACACAGTAGTTATTACCTGAGCCAGGACATAGTAACCTATACCCTAAACTCTGAGATCTCAGCGCGTGTATGTAATGCATTACAAATTAATTATTACCTGAGCTAGGACACAGTAACCTATATCCTAAACTGTGAGATCTCAGCGCGTGTATGTAATGCCTTACACATTAGTTATTACCTGAGCCAGCACACAGTAACCCATACCCTAAACTGTGAGATCTCAGCGCGTGCATGTAATGCCTTACACAGTAGTTATTACCTGACCCAGGACACAGTAACCTATACCCTAAACTGTGAATCTCAGCGCGTGTATGTAATGCCTTACACAGTAGTTATTACCTGAGCCAGGACACAGTAACCTATACCCTAAACTGTGAGATCTCAGCACGTGTATGTAATGCCTTACACAGTAGTTATTACCTGAGCCAGCACACAGTAACCTATACCCTAAACTGTGAGATCACAGCGCATGTATGTAATGCCTTACACAGTAGTTATTACCTGAGCCAGCACACAGTAACCTATACCCTAAACTGTGAGATCTCAGCACGTGTATGTAATGCCTTACACAGTAGTTATTACCTGAGCCAGGACATAGTAACCTATACCCTAAACTGTGAGATCTCAGCGCGTGTATGTAATGCCTTACACAGTAGTTATTACCTGAGCCAGGACATAGTAACCTATACCCTAAACTGTGAGATCTCAGCGCGTGTATGTAATGCCTTACACAGTAGTTATTACCTGAGCCAGCACACAGTAACCTATACCCTAAACTGTGAGATCTCAGCGTGTGTATGTAATGCCTTACACAGTATTTATTACCTGAGCCAGTACACAGTAACCTATACCCTAAACTGTGAGATCTCAGCATGTGTATGTAATGCCTTACACAGTAGTTATTACCTGAGCCAGCACACAGTAACCTATACCCTAAACTGTGAGATCTCAGCGTGTGTATGTAATGCCTTACACAGTAGTTATTACCTGAGCCAAGACACTGTAACCTGTACCCTAAACTGTGAGATCTCAGCACATGTATGTAATGCCTTACACAGTAGTTATTACCTGAGCCAGGACACTGTAACCTGTACCCTAAACTGTGAGATCTCAGCACATGTATGTAATGCCTTACACAGTAGTTATTACCTGAGCCAGGACACTGTAACCTATACCCTAAACTGTGAGATCTCAGCACATGTATGTAATGCCTTACACAGTAGTTATTACCTGAGCCAGCACACAGTAACCTATACCCTAAACTGTGAGATCTCAGCGCGTGTATGTAATGCCTCACACAGTAGTTATTACCTGAGCCAGCACACAGTAACCTGTACCCTAAACTGTGAGATCTCAGCGCGTGTATGTAATGCCTTACACTGTAGTTATTACCTGAGACAGTACACAGTAACCTGTACCCTAAACTGTGAGATCTCAGCGCGTGTATGTAATGCCTTACACAGTAGTTATTACCTGAGCCAGGACACTGTAACCTGTACCCTAAACTGTGAGATCTCAGCACATGTATGTAATGCCTCACACAATAGTTATTACCTGAGCCAGCACACAGTAAACTGTACCCTAAACTGTGATATCTCAGCGCGTGTATGTAATGCCTCACTCAGTAGTTATTACCTGAGCCAGGTTATAGTAACCTATACCCTAAACTGTGAGATCTCAGCGCGTGTATGTAATGCCTTACACAGTAGTTATTACCTGAGCCAGCACACAGTAACCTGAACCTAAACTGTGAGATCTCAGCGTGTGTATGTAATGCCTTACACAGTAGTTATTACCTGAGCCAGGTTATAGTAACCTATACCCTAAACTGTGAGATCTCAGCGTGTGTATGTAATACCTTACACAGTAGTTATTACCTGAGCTAGGACCCAGTAACCTATACCCTAAACTGTGAGATCTCAGCGTGTGTATGTAATACCTTACACAGTAGTTATTACCTGAGCTAGGACCCAGTAACCTATACCCTAAACTGTGAGATCTCAGCGTGTGTATGTAATACCTTACACAGTAGTTATTACCTGAGCTAGGACCCAGTAACCTATACCCTAAACTGTGAGATCTCAGCGCGTGTATGTAATGCCTTACACAGTAGTTATTACCTGAGCCAGCACACTGTAACCTATACCCTAAACTGTGAGATCTCAGCGCGTGTATGTAATGCCTTACACAGTAGTTATTACCTGAGCCAGGACACAGTAACCTATACCCTAAACTGTGAGATCTCAGCGCGTGTATGTAATGCCTTACACAGTAGTTATTACCTGAGCTAGGACCCAGTAACCTATACCCTAAACTGTGAGATCTCAGCGTGTGTATGTAATACATTACACAGTAGTTATTACCTGAGCTAGGACCCAGTAACCTATACCCTAAACTGTGAGATCTCAGCGTGTGTATGTAATACCATACACAGTAGTTATTACCTGAGCTAGGACCCAGTAACCTATACCCTAAACTGTGAGATCACAGCGCGTGTATGTAATGCCTTACACAGTAGTTATTACCTGAGCCAGTACACAGTAACCTGTACCCTAAACTGTGAGATCACAGCGCGTGTATGTCATGCCTTACACAGTAGTTATTACCTTAGCCAGCACACAGTAACCCATACCCTAAACTGTAAGATCTCAGCGCGTGTATGTAATGCCTTACACAGTAGTTATTACCTTAGCCAGCACACAGTAACCTACACCCTAAACTGTAAGATCTCAGCGCGTGTATGTAATGCCATACACAGTGGTTATTACCTGAGCCAGCACACAGTAACCTATACCCTAAACTGTGAGATCTCAGCGCGTGTATGTAATGCCATACATAGTAGTTATTACCTGAGCCAGCACACAGTAACCTGTACCCTAAACTGTGAGATCTCAGCACGTGTATATAATGCCTTACACAGTAGTTATTACCTGAGCCAGCACACAGTAACCTATACCCTAAACAGTGAGATCTCAGCGCATGTATGTAATGCATTACACAGTAGTTATTACCTGAGCCAGCATACAGTAACCTATACCCTAAACTGTGAGATCTCTGCGCGTGTATGTAATGCCTTACACAATAGGTATTACCTGAGCCAGAACACAGTAACCTAGACCCTAAACTGTGAGATCTCAGCGCAAGTATGTAATGCCTTACACAGAAGTTATTACCTGAGAGGGCACACAGTAACCTATACCGTAAACTGTGAGATCTCAGCGCGTGTATGTAATGCCTTACACAGTAGTTATTACCTGAGCCAGGACACAGTAACCTATACCCTAAACTGTGAGATCTCAGCGCATGTATGTAATGCCTTACACAGTAGTTATTACCTGAGCCAGGACATAGTAACCTATACCCTAAACTGTGAGATCTCAGCGCGTGTATGTAATGCCTTACACAGAAGTTATTACCTGAGCCAGGACACAGTAACCTATACCCTACACTGTGAGATCTCAGCGCGTGTATGTAATGCCTTGCACAGTAGTTATTACCTGAGCCAGCTCACAGTAACATATTCTCTAAACTGTGAGATCTCAGCGCGTGTATGTAATGCCTTACAAAGTAGTTATTACCTGAGCCAGGACATAGTAACCTATACCCTAAACTGTGAGATCTCAGCGCGTGTATGTAATGGCTTACACAGTAGTTATTACCTGAGCCAGCACTCAGTAACCTATACCCTAAACTGTGAGATCTCAGCGCGTGTATGTAATGTCTCACACAGTAGTTATTACCTGAGCTAGCACACAGTAACCTATATCCTAAACTGTGAGATCTCAGTGCGTGTATGTAATGCCTTACACAGTAGTTATTACCTGAGCCAGGATATAGTAACCTATAGCCTAAACTGTGAGATCTCAGCGCGTGTATGTAATGCCTTACAAAGTTGTTATTACCTGAGCCAGCACACAGTAACCTATACCCTAAACTGTGAGATCTCAGCGCGTGTATGTAATGCCTCACACAGTAGTTATTACCTGAGCCAGCACACAGTAACCTACACCCTAAACTGTGAGATCTCAGCACATGTATGTAATGCCTTACACAGTAGTTATTACCTGAGCCAGGACACTGTAACCTGTACCCTAAACTGTGAGATCTCAGCACATGAATGTAATGCCTTACACAGTAGTTATTACCTGAGCCAGCACACAGTAACCTATACCCTAAACTGTGAGATCTCAGCGCGTGTATGTAATGCCTCACACAGTAGTTATTACCTGAGCCAGCACACAGTAACCTGTACCCTAAACTGTGAGATCTCAGCGCGTGTATGTAATGCCTCACACAATAGTTATTACCTGAGCCAGCACACAGTAAACTGTACCCTAAACTGTGATATCTCAGCACGAGTATGTAATGCCTCACTCAGTAGTTATTACCTGAGCCAGGTTATAGTAACCTATACCCTAAACTGTGAGATCTCAGCGCGTGTATGTAATGCCTTACACAGTAGTTATTACCTGAGCCAGCACACAGTAACCTGTACCTTAAACTGTGAGATCTCAGCGTGTGTATGTAATGCCTTACACAGTAGTTATTACCTGAGCCAGGTTATAGTAACCTATACCCTAAACTGTGAGATCTCAGCGTGTGTATGTAATACCTTACACAGTAGTTATTACCTGAGCTAGGACCCAGTAACCTATACCCTAAACTGTGAGATCTCAGCGTGTGTATGTAATACCTTACACAGTAGTTATTACCTGAGCTAGGACCCAGTAACCTATACCCTAAACTGTGAGATCTCAGCGTGTGTATGTAATACCTTACACAGTAGTTATTACCTGAGCTAGGACCCAGTAACCTATACCCTAAACTGTGAGATCTCAGCGCGTGTATGTAATGCCTTACACAGTAGTTATTACCTGAGCCAGCACACTGTAACCTATACCCTAAACTGTGAGATCTCAGCGCGTGTATGTAATGCCTTACACAGTAGTTATTACCTGAGCCTGGACACAGTAACCTATACCCTAAACTGTGAGATCTCAGCGCGTGTATGTAATGCCTTACACAGTAGTTATTACCTGAGCTAGGACCCAGTAACCTATACCCTAAACTGTGAGATCTCAGCGTGTGTATGTAATACATTACACAGTAGTTATTACCTGAGCTAGGACCCAGTAACCTATACCCTAAACTGTGAGATCTCAGCGTGTGTATGTAATACCATACACAGTAGTTATTACCTGAGCTAGGACCCAGTAACCTATACCCTAAACTGTGAGATCACAGCGCGTGTATGTAATGCCTTACACAGTAGTTATTACCTGAGCCAGTACACAGTAACCTGTACCCTAAACTGTGAGATCACAGCGCGTGTATGTCATGCCTTACACAGTAGTTATTACCTTAGCCAGCACACAGTAACCTATACCCTAAACTGTAAGATCTCAGCGCGTGTATGTAATGCCTTACACAGTAGTTATTACCTTAGCCAGCACACAGTAACCTATACCCTAAACTGTAAGATCTCAGCGCGTGTATGTAATGCCTCACACAGTAGTTATTACCTGAGCCAGCACACAGTAACCTATACCCTAAACTGTGAGATCTCAGCGCGTGTATGTAATGCCATACATAGTAGTTATTACCTGAGCCAGCACACAGTAACCTGTACCCTAAACTGTGAGATCTCAGCACGTGTATATAATGCCTTACACAGTAGTTATTACCTGAGCCAGCACACAGTAACCTATACCCTAAACAGTGAGATCTCAGCGCATGTATGTAATGCATTACACAGTAGTTATTACCTGAGCCAGCATACAGTAACCTATACCCTAAACTGTGAGATCTCTCCGCGTGTATGTAATGCCTTACACAATAGGTATTACCTGAGCCAGAACACAGTAACCTAGACCCTAAACTGTGAGATCTCAGCGCATGTATGTAATGCCTTACACAGAAGTTATTACCTGAGAGGGCACACAGTAACCTATACCGTAAACTGTGAGATCTCAGCGCGTGTATGTAATGCCTTACACAGTAGTTATTACCTGAGCCAGGACACAGTAACCTATACCCTAAACTGTGAGATCTCAGCGCATGTATGTAATGCCTTACACAGTAGTTATTACCTGAGCCAGGACATAGTAACCTATACCCTAAACTGTGAGATCTCAGCGCGTGTATGTAATGCCTTACACAGAAGTTATTACCTGAGCCAGGACACAGTAACTTATACCCTACACTGTGAGATCTCAGCGCGTGTATGTAATGCCTTGCACAGTAGTTATTACCTGAGCCAGCTCACAGTAACATATTCTCTAAACTGTGAGATCTCAGCGCGTGTATGTAATGCCTTACAAAGTAGTTATTACCTGAGCCAGGACATAGTAACCTATACCCTAAACTGTGAGATCTCAGCGCGTGTATGTAATGGCTTACACAGTAGTTATTACCTGAGCCAGCACTCAGTAACCTATACCCTAAACTGTGAGATCTCAGCGCGTGTATGTAATGTCTCACACAGTAGTTATTACCTGAGCTAGCACACAGTAACCTATATCCTAAACTGTGAGATCTCAGTGCGTGTATGTAATGCCTTACACAGTAGTTATTACCTGAGCCAGGATATAGTAACCTATAGCCTAAACTGTGAGATCTCAGCGCGTGTATGTAATGCCTTACAAAGTTGTTATTACCTGAGCCAGCACACAGTAACCTATACCCTAAACTGTGAGATCTCAGCGCGTGTATGTAATGCCTCACACAGTAGTTATTACCTGAGCCAGCACACAGTAACCTACACCCTAAACTGTGAGATCTCAGTGCGTGTATGTAATGCCCTACACAGTAGTTATTACCTGAGCCAGCACACAGTAACCTATACCCTAAACTGTGAGATCTCAGCGCGTGTATGTAATGCCTTACACATTAATTATTACCTGAGCCAGGACATAGTAACCTATACCCTAAACTCTGAGATCTGAGCGCGTGTATGTAATGCCTTACACAGTAGTTATTACCTGAGCCAGGACATAGTAACCTATACCCTAAACTCTGAGATCTCAGCGCGTGTATGTAATGCATTACAAATTAATTATTACCTGAGCTAGGACACAGTAACCTATATCCTAAACTGTGAGATCTCAGCGCGTGTATGTAATGCCTTACACATTAGTTATTACCTGAGCCAGCACACAGTAACCCATACCCTAAACTGTGAGATCTCAGCGCGTGCATGTAATGCCTTACACAGTAGTTATTACCTGACCCAGCACACAGTAACCTATACCCTAAACTGTGAGATCTCAGCGTGTGTATGTAATGCCTTACACAGTAGTTATTACCTGAGCCAAGACACTGTAACCTGTACCCTAAACTGTGAGATCTCAGCACATGTATGTAATGCCTTACACAGTAGTTATTACCTGAGCCAGGACACTGTAACCTGTACCCTAAACTGTGAGATCTCAGCACATGTATGTAATGCCTTACACAGTAGTTATTACCTGAGCCAGGACACTGTAACCTATACCCTAAACTGTGAGATCTCAGCACATGTATGTAATGCCTTACACAGTAGTTATTACCTGAGCCAGCACACAGTAACCTATACCCTAAACTGTGAGATCTCAGCGCGTGTATGTAATGCCTCACACAGTAGTTATTACCTGAGCCAGCACACAGTAACCTGTACCCTAAACTGTGAGATCTCAGCGCGTGTATGTAATGCCTTACACTGTAGTTATTACCTGAGACAGTACACAGTAACCTGTACCCTAAACTGTGAGATCTCAGCGCGTGTATGTAATGCCTTACACAGTAGTTATTACCTGAGCCAGGACACTGTAACCTGTACCCTAAACTGTGAGATCTCAGCACATGTATGTAATGCCTCACACAATAGTTATTACCTGAGCCAGCACACAGTAAACTGTACCCTAAACTGTGATATCTCAGCGCGTGTATGTAATGCCTCACTCAGTAGTTATTACCTGAGCCAGGTTATAGTAACCTATACCCTAAACTGTGAGATCTCAGCGCGTGTATGTAATGCCTTACACAGTAGTTATTACCTGAGACAGCACACAGTAACCTGAACCTAAACTGTGAGATCTCAGCGTGTGTATGTAATGCCTTACACAGTAGTTATTACCTGAGCCAGGTTATAGTAACCTATACCCTAAACTGTGAGATCTCAGCGTGTGTATGTAATACCTTACACAGTAGTTATTACCTGAGCTAGGACCCAGTAACCTATACCCTAAACTGTGAGATCTCAGCGTGTGTATGTAATACCTTACACAGTAGTTATTACCTGAGCTAGGACCCAGTAACCTATACCCTAAACTGTGAGATCTCAGCGTGTGTATGTAATACCTTACACAGTAGTTATTACCTGAGCTAGGACCCAGTAACCTATACCCTAAACTGTGAGATCTCAGCGCGTGTATGTAATGCCTTACACAGTAGTTATTACCTGAGCCAGCACACTGTAACCTATACCCTAAACTGTGAGATCTCAGCGCGTGTATGTAATGCCTTACACAGTAGTTATTACCTGAGCCAGGACACAGTAACCTATACCCTAAACTGTGAGATCTCAGCGCGTGTATGTAATGCCTTACACAGTAGTTATTACCTGAGCTAGGACCCAGTAACCTATACCCTAAACTGTGAGATCTCAGCGTGTGTATGTAATACATTACACAGTAGTTATTACCTGAGCTAGGACCCAGTAACCTATACCCTAAACTGTGAGATCTCAGCGTGTGTATGTAATACCATACACAGTAGTTATTACCTGAGCTAGGACCCAGTAACCTATACCCTAAACTGTGAGATCACAGCGCGTGTATGTAATGCCTTACACAGTAGTTATTACCTGAGCCAGTACACAGTAACCTGTACCCTAAACTGTGAGATCACAGCGCGTGTATGTCATGCCTTACACAGTAGTTATTACCTTAGCCAGCACACAGTAACCCATACCCTAAACTGTAAGATCTCAGCGCGTGTATGTAATGCCTTACACAGTAGTTATTACCTTAGCCAGCACACAGTAACCTATACCCTAAACTGTAAGATCTCAGCGCGTGTATGTAATGCCATACACAGTAGTTATTACCTGAGCCAGCACACAGTAACCTATACCCTAAACTGTGAGATCTCAGCGCGTGTATGTAATGCCATACATAGTAGTTATTACCTGAGCCAGCACACAGTAACCTGTACCCTAAACTGTGAGATCTCAGCACGTGTATATAATGCCTTACACAGTAGTTATTACCTGAGCCAGCACACAGTAACCTATACCCTAAACAGTGAGATCTCAGCGCATGTATGTAATGCATTACACAGTAGTTATTACCTGAGCCAGCATACAGTAACCTATACCCTAAACTGTGAGATCTCTGCGCGTGTATGTAATGCCTTACACAATAGGTATTACCTGAGCCAGAACACAGTAACCTAGACCCTAAACTGTGAGATCTCAGCGCATGTATGTAATGCCTTACACAGAAGTTATTACCTGAGAGGGCACACAGTAACCTATACCGTAAACTGTGAGATCTCAGCGCGTGTATGTAATGCCTTACACAGTAGTTATTACCTGAGCCAGGACACAGTAACCTATACCCTAAACTGTGAGATCTCAGCGCATGTATGTAATGCCTTACACAGTAGTTATTACCTGAGCCAGTACACAGTAACCTGTACCCTAAACTGTGAGATCTCAGCACATGAATGTAATGCCTTACACAGTAGTTATTACCTGAGCCAGCACACAGTAACCTATACCCTAAACTGTGAGATCTCAGCGCGTGTATGTAATGCCTCACACAGTAGTTATTACCTGAGCCAGCACACAGTAACCTGTACCCTAAACTGTGAGATCTCAGCGCGTGTATGTAATGCCTTACACAGTAGTTATTACCTGAGCCAGCACACAGTAACCTGAACCTAAACTGTGAGATCTCAGCGTGTGTATGTAATGCCTTACACAGTAGTTATTACCTGAGCCAGGTTATAGTAACCTATACCCTAAACTGTGAGATCTCAGCACGTGTATGTAATGCCTTACACAGTAGTTATTACCTGAGCCAGGACATAGTAACCTATACCCTAAACTGTGAGATCTCAGCGCGTGTATGTAATGCCTTACACAGTAGTTATTACCTGAGCCAGGACATAGTAACCTATACCCTAAACTGTGAGATCTCAGCGCGTGTATGTAATGCCTTACACAGTAGTTATTACCTGAGCCAGCACACAGTAACCTATACCCTAAACTGTGAGATCTCAGCGTGTGTATGTAATGCCTTACACAGTAGTTATTACCTGAGCCAGTACACAGTAACCTATACCCTAAACTGTGAGATCTCAGCATGTGTATGTAATGCCTTACACAGTAGTTATTACCTGAGCCAGCACACAGTAACCTATACCCTAAACTGTGAGATCTCAGCGTGTGTATGTAATGCCTTACACAGTAGTTATTACCTGAGCCAAGACACTGTAACCTGTACCCTAAACTGTGAGATCTCAGCACATGTATGTAATGCCTTACACAGTAGTTATTACCTGAGCCAGGACACTGTAACCTGTACCCTAAACTGTGAGATCTCAGCGCGTGTATGTAATGCCTTACACGGTAGTTATTACCTGAGCCAGGACACAGTAACCTATACCCTAAACAGTGAGATCTCAGCGCATGTATGTAATGCCTTACACAGTAGTTATTACCTGAGCCAGCATACAGTAACCTATACCCTAAACTGAGAGATCTCAGCGCGTGTATGTAATGCCTTACACAGTAGTTATTACCTGATCCAGCACACAGTAAACTATACCGTAAACTGTGAGATCTCAGCGCGTGTATGTAATGCCTTACACGGTAGTTATTACCTGAGCCAGGACACAGTAACCTATACCCTAAACTGTGAGACCTCAGCACGTGTATATAATGCCTTACACAGTAGTTATTACCTGAGCCAGCACACAGTAACCTATACCCTAAACAGTGAGATCTCAGCGCATGTATGTAATGCATTACACAGTAGTTATTACCTGAGCCAGCATACAGTAACCTATACCCTAAACTGTGAGATCTCTGCGCGTGTATGTAATGCCTTACACAATAGGTATTACCTGAGCCAGAACACAGTAACCTAGACCCTAAACTGTGAGATCTCAGCGCATGTATGTAATGCCTTACACAGAAGTTATTACCTGAGCCAGCACACAGTAACCTATAACGTAAACTGTGAGATCTCAGCGCGTTTATGTAATGCCTTACACAGTAGTTATTACCTGAGCCAGGACACAGTAACCTATACCCTAAACTGTGAGATCTCAGCGCATGTATGTAATGCCTTACACAGTAGTTATTACCTGAGCCAGGACATAGTAACCTATACCCTAAACTGTGAGATCTCAGCGCGTGTATGTAATGCCTTACACAGAAGTTATTACCTGAGCCAGGACACAGTAACCTATACCCTACACTGTGAGATCTCAGCGCGTGTATGTAATGCCTTGCAGAGTAGTTATTACCTGAGCCAGCTCACAGTAACATATTCTCTAAACTGTGAGATCTCAGCGCGTGTATGTAATGCCTTACAAAGTAGTTATTACCTGAGCCAGGACATAGTAACCTATACCCTAAACTGTGAGATCTCAGCGCGTGTATGTAATGGCTTACACAGTAGTTATTACCTGAGCCAGCACACAGTAACCTATACCCTAAACTGTGAGATCTCAGCGCGTGTATGTAATGCCTCACACAGTAGTTATTACCTGAGCTAGCACACAGTAACCTATATCCTAAACTGTGAGATCTCAGTGCGTGTATGTAATGCCTTACACAGTAGTTATTACCTGAGCCAGGATATAGTAACCTATAGCCTAAACTGTGAGATCTCAGCGCGTGTATGTAATGCCTTACAAAGTAGTTATTACCTGAGCCAGCACACAGTAACCTATACCCTAAACTGTGAGATCTCAGCGCGTGTATGTAATGCCTCACACAGTAGTTATTACCTGAGCCAGCACACAGTAACCTACACCCTAAACTGTGAGATCTCAGTGCGTGTATGTAATGCCCTACACAGTAGTTATTACCTGAGCCAGCACACAGTAACCTATACCCTAAACTGTGAGATCTCAGCGCGTGTATGTAATGCCTTACACATTAATTATTACCTGAGCCAGAACATAGTAACCTATACCCTAAACTCTGAGATCTGAGCGCGTGTATGTAATGCCTTACACAGTAGTTATTACCTGAGCCAGGACATAGTAACCTATACCCTAAACTCTGAGATCTCAGCGCGTGTATGTAATGCATTACAAATTAATTATTACCTGAGCTAGGACACAGTAACCTATATCCTAAACTGTGAGATCTCAGCGCGTGTATGTAATGCCTTACACATTAGTTATTACCTGAGCCAGCACACAGTAACCCATACCCTAAACTGTGAGATCTCAGCGCGTGCATGTAATGCCTTACACAGTAGTTATTACCTGACCCAGGACACAGTAACCTATACCCTAAACTGTGAATCTCAGCGCGTGTATGTAATGCCTTACACAGTAGTTATTACCTGAGCCAGGACACAGTAACCTATACCCTAAACTGTGAGATCTCAGCACGTGTATGTAATGCCTTACACAGTAGTTATTACCTGAGCCAGCACACAGTAACCTATACCCTAAACTGTGAGATCACAGCGCATGTATGTAATGCCTTACACAGTAGTTATTACCTGAGCCAGCACACAGTAACCTATACCCTAAACTGTGAGATCTCAGCACGTGTATGTAATGCCTTACACAGTAGTTATTACCTGAGCCAGGACATAGTAACCTATACCCTAAACTGTGAGATCTCAGCGCGTGTATGTAATGCCTTACACAGTAGTTATTACCTGAGCCAGGACATAGTAACCTATACCCTAAACTGTGAGATCTCAGCGCGTGTATGTAATGCCTTACACAGTAGTTATTACCTGAGCCAGCACACAGTAACCTATACCCTAAACTGTGAGATCTCAGCGTGTGTATGTAATGCCTTACACAGTATTTATTACCTGAGCCAGTACACAGTAACCTATACCCTAAACTGTGAGATCTCAGCATGTGTATGTAATGCCTTACACAGTAGTTATTACCTGAGCCAGCACACAGTAACCTATACCCTAAACTGTGAGATCTCAGCGCATGTATGTAATGCCTTACACAGTAGTTATTACCTGAGCCAGGACATAGTAACCTATACCCTAAACTGTGAGATCTCAGCGCGTGTATGTAATGCCTTACACAGAAGTTATTACCTGAGCCAGGACACAGTAACCTATACCCTACACTGTGAGAGCTCAGCGCGTGTATGTAATGCCTTGCACAGTAGTTATTACCTGAGCCAGCTCACAGTAACATATTCTCTAAACTGTGAGATCTCAGCGCGTGTATGTAATGCCTTACAAAGTAGTTATTACCTGAGCCAGGACATAGTAACCTATACCCTAAACTGTGAGATCTCAGCGCGTGTATGTAATGGCTTACACAGTAGTTATTACCTGAGCCAGCACACAGTAACCTATACCCTAAACTGTGAGATCTCAGCGCGTGTATGTAATGCCTCACACAGTAGTTATTACCTGAGCTAGCACACAGTAATCTATATCCTAAACTGTGAGATCTCAGTGCGTGTATGTAATGCCTTACACAGTAGTTATTACCTGAGCCAGGATATAGTAACCTATAGCCTAAACTGTGAGATCTCAGCGCGTGTATGTAATGCCTTACAAAGTAGTTATTACCTGAGCCAGCACACAGTAACCTATACCCTAAACTGTGAGATCTCAGCGCGTGTATGTAATGCCTCACACAGTAGTTATTACCTGAGCCAGCACACAGTAACCTACACCCTAAACTGTAAGATCTCAGTGCGTGTATGTAATGCCCTACACAGTAGTTATTACCTGAGCCAGCACACAGTAACCTATACCCTAAACTGTGAGATCTCAGCGCGTGTATGTAATGCCTTACACATTAATTATTACCTGAGCCAGAACATAGTAACCTATACCCTAAACTCTGAGATCTGAGCGCGTGTATGTAATGCCTTACACAGTAGTTATTACCTGAGCCAGGACATAGTAACCTATACCCTAAACTCTGAGATCTCAGCGCGTGTATGTAATGCATTACAAATTAATTATTACCTGAGCTAGGACACAGTAACCTATATCCTAAACTGTGAGATCTCAGCGCGTGTATGTAATGCCTTACACATTAGTTATTACCTGAGCCAGCACACAGTAACCCATACCCTAAACTGTGAGATCTCAGCGCGTGCATGTAATGCCTTACACAGTAGTTATTACCTGACCCAGGACACAGTAACCTATACCCTAAACTGTGAATCTCAGCGCGTGTATGTAATGCCTTACACAGTAGTTATTACCTGAGCCAGGACTCAGTAACCTATACCCTAAACTGTGAGATCTCAGCACGTGTATGTAATGCCTTACACAGTAGTTATTACCTGAGCCAGCACACAGTAACCTATACCCTAAACTGTGAGATCACAGCGCATGTATGTAATGCCTTACACAGTAGTTATTACCTGAGCCAGCACACAGTAACCTATACCCTAAACTGTGAGATCTCAGCACGTGTATGTAATGCCTTACACAGTAGTTATTACCTGAGCCAGGACATAGTAACCTATACCCTAAACTGTGAGATCTCAGCGCGTGTATGTAATGCCTTACACAGTAGTTATTACCTGAGCCAGGACATGGTAACCTATACCCTAAACTGTGAGATCTCAGCGCGTGTATGTAATGCCTTACACAGTAGTTATTACCTGAGCCAGCACACAGTAACCTATACCCTAAACTGTGAGATCTCAGCGTGTGTATGTAATGCCTTACACAGTATTTATTACCTGAGCCAGTACACAGTAACCTATACCCTAAACTGTGAGATCTCAGCATGTGTATGTAATGCCTTACACAGCAGTTATTACCTGAGCCAGCACACAGTAACCTATACCCTAAACTGTGAGATCTCAGCGTGTGTATGTAATGCCTTACACAGTAGTTATTACCTGAGCCAAGACACTGTAACCTGTAACCTAAACTGTGAGATCTCAGCACATGTATGTAATGCCTTACACAGTAGTTATTACCTGAGCCAGGACACTGTAACCTGTACCCTAAACTGTGAGATCTCAGCACATGTATGTAATGCCTTACACAGTAGTTATTACCTGAGCCAGGACACTGTAACCTGTACCCTAAACTGTGAGATCTCAGCACATGTATGTAATGCCTTACACAGTAGTTATTACCTGAGCCAGCACACAGTAACCTATACCCTAAACTGTGAGATCTCAGCGCGTGTATGTAATGCCTCACACAGTAGTTATTACCTGAGCCAGCACACAGTAACCTGTACCCTAAACTGTGAGATCTCAGCGCGTGTATGTAATGCCTTACACTGTAGTTATTACCTGAGACAGTACACAGTAACCTGTACCCTAAACTGTGAGATCTCAGCGCGTGTATGTAATGCCTTACACAGTAGTTATTACCTGAGCCAGGACACTGTAACCTGTACCCTAAACTGTGAGATCTCAGCACATGTATGTAATGCCTCACACAATAGTTATTACCTGAGCCAGCACACAGTAAACTGTACCCTAAACTGTGATATCTCAGCGCGTGTATGTAATGCCTCACTCAGTAGTTATTACCTGAGCCAGGTTATAGTAACCTATACCCTAAACTGTGAGATCTCAGCGCGTGTATGTAATGCCTTACACAGTAGTTATTACCTGAGCCAGCACACAGTAACCTGAACCTAAACTGTGAGATCTCAGCGTGTGTATGTAATGCCTTACACAGTAGTTATTACCTGAGCCAGGTTATAGTAACCTATACCCTAAACTGTGAGATCTCAGCACGTGTATGTAATGCCTTACACAGTAGTTATTACCTGAGCCAGGACATAGTAACCTATACCCTAAACTGTGAGATCTCAGCGCGTGTATGTAATGCCTTACACAGTAGTTATTACCTGAGCCAGGACATAGTAACCTATACCCTAAACTGTGAGATCTCAGCGCGTGTATGTAATGCCTTACACAGTAGTTATTACCTGAGCCAGCACACAGTAACCTATACCCTAAACTGTGAGATCTCAGCGTGTGTATGTAATGCCTTACACAGTAGTTATTACCTGAGCCAGTACACAGTAACCTATACCCTAAACTGTGAGATCTCAGCATGTGTATGTAATGCCTTACACAGTAGTTATTACCTGAGCCAGCACACAGTAACCTATACCCTAAACTGTGAGATCTCAGCGTGTGTATGTAATGCCTTACACAGTAGTTATTACCTGAGCCAAGACACTGTAACCTGTACCCTAAACTGTGAGATCTCAGCACATGTATGTAATGCCTTACACAGTAGTTATTACCTGAGCCAGGACACTGTAACCTGTACCCTAAACTGTGAGATCTCAGCGCGTGTATGTAATGCCTTACACGGTAGTTATTACCTGAGCCAGGACACAGTAACCTATACCCTAAACAGTGAGATCTCAGCGCATGTATGTAATGCCTTACACAGTAGTTATTACATGAGCCAGCATACAGTAACCTATACCCTAAACTGAGAGATCTCAGCGCGTGTATGTAATGCCTTACACAGTAGTTATTACCTGATCCAGCACACAGTAAACTATACCGTAAACTGTGAGATCTCAGCGCGTGTATGTAATGCCTTACACGGTAGTTATTACCTGAGCCAGGACACAGTAACCTATACCCTAAACTGTGAGACCTCAGCACGTGTATATAATGCCTTACACAGTAGTTATTACCTGAGCCAGCACACAGTAACCTATACCCTAAACAGTGAGATCTCAGCGCATGTATGTAATGCATTACACAGTAGTTATTACCTGAGCCAGCATACAGTAACCTATACCCTAAACTGTGAGATCTCTGCGCGTGTATGTAATGCCTTACACAATAGGTATTACCTGAGCCAGAACACAGTAACCTAGACCCTAAACTGTGAGATCTCAGCGCATGTATGTAATGCCTTACACAGAAGTTATTACCTGAGCCAGCACACAGTAACCTATAACGTAAACTGTGAGATCTCAGCGCGTTTATGTAATGCCTTACACAGTAGTTATTACCTGAGCCAGGACACAGTAACCTATACCCTAAACTGTGAGATCTCAGCGCATGTATGTAATGCCTTACACAGTAGTTATTACCTGAGCCAGGACATAGTAACCTATACCCTAAACTGTGAGATCTCAGCGCGTGTATGTAATGCCTTACACAGAAGTTATTACCTGAGCCAGGACACAGTAACCTATACCCTACACTGTGAGATCTCAGCGCGTGTATGTAATGCCTTGCAGAGTAGTTATTACCTGAGCCAGCTCACAGTAACATATTCTCTAAACTGTGAGATCTCAGCGCGTGTATGTAATGCCTTACAAAGTAGTTATTACCTGAGCCAGGACATAGTAACCTATACCCTAAACTGTGAGATCTCAGCGCGTGTATGTAATGGCTTACACAGTAGTTATTACCTGAGCCAGCACACAGTAACCTATACCCTAAACTGTGAGAGCTCAGCGCGTGTATGTAATGCCTCACACAGTAGTTATTACCTGAGCTAGCACACAGTAACCTATATCCTAAACTGTGAGATCTCAGTGCGTGTATGTAATGCCTTACACAGTAGTTATTACCTGAGCCAGGATATAGTAACCTATAGCCTAAACTGTGAGATCTCAGCGCGTGTATGTAATGCCTTACAAAGTAGTTATTACCTGAGCCAGCACACAGTAACCTATACCCTAAACTGTGAGATCTCAGCGCGTGTATGTAATGCCTCACACAGTAGTTATTACCTGAGCCAGCACACAGTAACCTACACCCTAAACTGTGAGATCTCAGTGCGTGTATGTAATGCCCTACACAGTAGTTATTACCTGAGCCAGCACACAGTAACCTATACCCTAAACTGTGAGATCTCAGCGCGTGTATGTAATGCCTTACACATTAATTATTACCTGAGCCAGAACATAGTAACCTATACCCTAAACTCTGAGATCTGAGCGCGTGTATGTAATGCCTTACACAGTAGTTATTACCTGAGCCAGGACATAGTAACCTATACCCTAAACTCTGAGATCTCAGCGCGTGTATGTAATGCATTACAAATTAATTATTACCTGAGCTAGGACACAGTAACCTATATCCTAAACTGTGAGATCTCAGCGCGTGTATGTAATGCCTTACACATTAGTTATTACCTGAGCCAGCACACAGTAACCCATACCCTAAACTGTGAGATCTCAGCGCGTGCATGTAATGCCTTACACAGTAGTTATTACCTGACCCAGGACACAGTAACCTATACCCTAAACTGTGAATCTCAGCGCGTGTATGTAATGCCTTACACAGTAGTTATTACCTGAGCCAGGACACAGTAACCTATACCCTAAACTGTGAGATCTCAGCACGTGTATGTAATGCCTTACACAGTAGTTATTACCTGAGCCAGCACACAGTAACCTATACCCTAAACTGTGAGATCACAGCGCATGTATGTAATGCCTTACACAGTAGTTATTACCTGAGCCAGCACACAGTAACCTATACCCTAAACTGTGAGATCTCAGCACGTGTATGTAATGCCTTACACAGTAGTTATTACCTGAGCCAGGACATAGTAACCTATACCCTAAACTGTGAGATCTCAGCGCGTGTATGTAATGCCTTACACAGTAGTTATTACCTGAGCCAGGACATAGTAACCTATACCCTAAACTGTGAGATCTCAGCGCGTGTATGTAATGCCTTACACAGTAGTTATTACCTGAGCCAGCACACAGTAACCTATACCCTAAACTGTGAGATCTCAGCGTGTGTATGTAATGCCTTACACAGTATTTATTACCTGAGCCAGTACACAGTAACCTATACCCTAAACTGTGAGATCTCAGCATGTGTATGTAATGCCTTACACAGTAGTTATTACCTGAGCCAGCACACAGTAACCTATACCCTAAACTGTGAGATCTCAGCGTGTGTATGTAATGCCTTACACAGTAGTTATTACCTGAGCCAAGACACTGTAACCTGTACCCTAAACTGTGAGATCTCAGCACATGTATGTAATGCCTTACACAGTAGTTATTACCTGAGCCAGGACACTGTAACCTGTACCCTAAACTGTGAGATCTCAGCACATGTATGTAATGCCTTACACAGTAGTTATTACCTGAGCCAGGACACTGTAACCTATACCCTAAACTGTGAGATCTCAGCACATGTATGTAATGCCTTACACAGTAGTTATTACCTGAGCCAGCACACAGTAACCTATACCCTAAACTGTGAGATCTCAGCGCGTGTATGTAATGCCTCACACAGTAGTTATTACCTGAGCCAGCACACAGTAACCTGTACCCTAAACTGTGAGATCTCAGCGCGTGTATGTAATGCCTTACACTGTAGTTATTACCTGAGACAGTACACAGTAACCTGTACCCTAAACTGTGAGATCTCAGCGCTTGTATGTAATGCCTTACACAGTAGTTATTACCTGAGCCAGGACACTGTAACCTGTACCCTAAACTGTGAGATCTCAGCACATGTATGTAATGCCTCACACAATAGTTATTACCTGAGCCAGCACACAGTAAACTGTACCCTAAACTGTGATATCTCAGCGCGTGTATGTAATGCCTCACTCAGTAGTTATTACCTGAGCCAGGTTATAGTAACCTATACCCTAAACTGTGATATCTCAGCGCGTGTATGTAATGCCTTACACAGTAGTTATTACCTGAGCCAGCACACAGTAACCTGAACCTAAACTGTGAGATCTCAGCGTGTGTATGTAATGCCTTACACAGTAGTTATTACCTGAGCCAGGACATAGTAACCTATACCCTAAACTGTGAGATCTCAGCGCGTGTATGTAATGCCTTACACAGAAGTTATTACCTGAGCCAGGACACAGTAACCTATACCCTACACTGTGAGATCTCAGCGCGTGTATGTAATGCCTTGCAGAGTAGTTATTACCTGAGCCAGCTCACAGTAACATATTCTCTAAACTGTGAGATCTCAGCGCGTGTATGTAATGCCTTACAAAGTAGTTATTACCTGAGCCAGGACATAGTAACCTATACCCTAAACTGTGAGATCTCAGCGCGTGTATGTAATGGCTTACACAGTAGTTATTACCTGAGCCAGCACACAGTAACCTATACCCTAAACTGTGAGAGCTCAGCGCGTGTATGTAATGCCTCACACAGTAGTTATTACCTGAGCTAGCACACAGTAACCTATATCCTAAACTGTGAGATCTCAGTGCGTGTATGTAATGCCTTACACAGTAGTTATTACCTGAGCCAGGATATAGTAACCTATAGCCTAAACTGTGAGATCTCAGCGCGTGTATGTAATGCCTTACAAAGTAGTTATTACCTGAGCCAGCACACAGTAACCTATACCCTAAACTGTGAGATCTCAGCGCGTGTATGTAATGCCTCACACAGTAGTTATTACCTGAGCCAGCACACAGTAACCTACACCCTAAACTGTGAGATCTCAGTGCGTGTATGTAATGCCCTACACAGTAGTTATTACCTGAGCCAGCACACAGTAACCTATACCCTAAACTGTGAGATCTCAGCGCGTGTATGTAATGCCTTACACATTAATTATTACCTGAGCCAGAACATAGTAACCTATACCCTAAACTCTGAGATCTGAGCGCGTGTATGTAATGCCTTACACAGTAGTTATTACCTGAGCCAGGACATAGTAACCTATACCCTAAACTCTGAGATCTCAGCGCGTGTATGTAATGCATTACAAATTAATTATTACCTGAGCTAGGACACAGTAACCTATATCCTAAACTGTGAGATCTCAGCGCGTGTATGTAATGCCTTACACATTAGTTATTACCTGAGCCAGCACACAGTAACCCATACCCTAAACTGTGAGATCTCAGCGCGTGCATGTAATGCCTTACACAGTAGTTATTACCTGACCCAGGACACAGTAACCTATACCCTAAACTGTGAATCTCAGCGCGTGTATGTAATGCCTTACACAGTAGTTATTACCTGAGCCAGGACACAGTAACCTATACCCTAAACTGTGAGATCTCAGCACGTGTATGTAATGCCTTACACAGTAGTTATTACCTGAGCCAGCACACAGTAACCTATACCCTAAACTGTGAGATCACAGCGCATGTATGTAATGCCTTACACAGTAGTTATTACCTGAGCCAGCACACAGTAACCTATACCCTAAACTGTGAGATCTCAGCACGTGTATGTAATGCCTTACACAGTAGTTATTACCTGAGCCAGGACATAGTAACCTATACCCTAAACTGTGAGATCTCAGC
Source organism: Meconema thalassinum (assembly GCA_946902985.2). NCBI lineage: Eukaryota > Metazoa > Arthropoda > Insecta > Orthoptera > Tettigoniidae > Meconema > Meconema thalassinum. Next base: position 13,432,370 of record CAMPQE020000048.1, on the reverse strand, counting down.
GCGTGTATGTAATGCCTTACACAGTAGTTATTACCTGAGCCAGGACATAGTAACCTATACCCTAAACTGTGAGATCTCAGCGCGTGTATGTAATGCCTTACACAGTAGTTATTACCTGAGCCAGCACACAGTAACCTATACCCTAAACTGTGAGATCTCAGCGTGTGTATGTAATGCCTTACACAGTATTTATTACCTGAGCCAGTACACAGTAACCTATACCCTAAACTGTGAGATCTCAGCATGTGTATGTAATGCCTTACACAGTAGTTATTACCTGAGCCAGCACACAGTAACCTATACCCTAAACTGTGAGATCTCAGCGTGTGTATGTAATGCCTTACACAGTAGTTATTACCTGAGCCAAGACACTGTAACCTGTACCCTAAACTGTGAGATCTCAGCACATGTATGTAATGCCTTACACAGTAGTTATTACCTGAGCCAGGACACTGTAACCTGTACCCTAAACTGTGAGATCTCAGCACATGTATGTAATGCCTTACACAGTAGTTATTACCTGAGCCAGGACACTGTAACCTATACCCTAAACTGTGAGATCTCAGCACATGTATGTAATGCCTTACACAGTAGTTATTACCTGAGCCAGCACACAGTAACCTATACCCTAAACTGTGAGATCTCAGCGCGTGTATGTAATGCCTCACACAGTAGTTATTACCTGAGCCAGCACACAGTAACCTGTACCCTAAACTGTGAGATCTCAGCGCGTGTATGTAATGCCTTACACTGTAGTTATTACCTGAGACAGTACACAGTAACCTGTACCCTAAACTGTGAGATCTCAGCGCGTGTATGTAATGCCTTACACAGTAGTTATTACCTGAGCCAGGACACTGTAACCTGTACCCTAAACTGTGAGATCTCAGCACATGTATGTAATGCCTCACACAATAGTTATTACCTGAGCCAGCACACAGTAAACTGTACCCTAAACTGTGATATCTCAGCGCGTGTATGTAATGCCTCACTCAGTAGTTATTACCTGAGCCAGGTTATAGTAACCTATACCCTAAACTGTGAGATCTCAGCGCGTGTATGTAATGCCTTACACAGTAGTTATTACCTGAGCCAGCACACAGTAACCTGAACCTAAACTGTGAGATCTCAGCGTGTGTATGTAATGCCTTACACAGTAGTTATTACCTGAGCCAGGTTATAGTAACCTATACCCTAAACTGTGAGATCTCAGCGTGTGTATGTAATACCTTACACAGTAGTTATTACCTGAGCTAGGACCCAGTAACCTATACCCTAAACTGTGAGATCTCAGCGTGTGTATGTAATACCTTACACAGTAGTTATTACCTGAGCTAGGACCCAGTAACCTATACCCTAAACTGTGAGATCTCAGCGTGTGTATGTAATACCTTACACAGTAGTTATTACCTGAGCTAGGACCCAGTAACCTATACCCTAAACTGTGAGATCTCAGCGCGTGTATGTAATGCCTTACACAGTAGTTATTACCTGAGCCAGCACACTGTAACCTATACCCTAAACTGTGAGATCTCAGCGCGTGTATGTAATGCCTTACACAGTAGTTATTACCTGAGCCAGGACACAGTAACCTATACCCTAAACTGTGAGATCTCAGCGCGTGTATGTAATGCCTTACACAGTAGTTATTACCTGAGCTAGGACCCAGTAACCTATACCCTAAACTGTGAGATCTCAGCGTGTGTATGTAATACATTACACAGTAGTTATTACCTGAGCTAGGACCCAGTAACCTATACCCTAAACTGTGAGATCTCAGCGTGTGTATGTAATACCATACACAGTAGTTATTACCTGAGCTAGGACCCAGTAACCTATACCCTAAACTGTGAGATCACAGCGCGTGTATGTAATGCCTTACACAGTAGTTATTACCTGAGCCAGTACACAGTAACCTGTACCCTAAACTGTGAGATCACAGCGCGTGTATGTCATGCCTTACACAGTAGTTATTACCTTAGCCAGCACACAGTAACCCATACCCTAAACTGTAAGATCTCAGCGCGTGTATGTAATGCCTTACACAGTAGTTATTACCTTAGCCAGCACACAGTAACCTATACCCTAAACTGTAAGATCTCAGCGCGTGTATGTAATGCCATACACAGTGGTTATTACCTGAGCCAGCACACAGTAACCTATACCCTAAACTGTGAGATCTCAGCGCGTGTATGTAATGCCATACATAGTAGTTATTACCTGAGCCAGCACACAGTAACCTGTACCCTAAACTGTGAGATCTCAGCGCGTGTATGTAATGCCTTACACAGTAGTTATTACCTGAGCCAGTACACAGTAACCTATACCCTAAACTGTGAGATCTCAGCATGTGTATGTAATGCCTTACACAGTAGTTATTACCTGAGCCAGCACACAGTAACCTATACCCTAAACTGTGAGATCTCAGCGTGTGTATGTAATGCCTTACACAGTAGTTATTACCTGAGCCAAGACACTGTAACCTGTACCCTAAACTGTGAGATCTCAGCACATGTATGTAATGCCTTACACAGTAGTTATTACCTGAGCCAGGACACTGTAACCTGTACCCTAAACTGTGAGATCTCAGCGCGTGTATGTAATGCCTTACACGGTAGTTATTATCTGAGCCAGGACACAGTAACCTATACCCTAAACAGTGAGATCTCAGCGCATGTATGTAATGCCTTACACAGTAGTTATTACCTGAGCCAGCATACAGTAACCTATACCCTAAACTGAGAGATCTCAGCGCGTGTATGTAATGCCTTACACAGTAGTTATTACCTGATCCAGCACACAGTAAACTATACCGTAAACTGTGAGATCTCAGCGCGTGTATGTAATGCCTTACACGGTAGTTATTACCTGAGCCAGGACACAGTAACCTATACCCTAAACTGTGAGACCTCAGCACGTGTATATAATGCCTTACACAGTAGTTATTACCTGAGCCAGCACACAGTAACCTATACCCTAAACAGTGAGATCTCAGCGCATGTATGTAATGCATTACACAGTAGTTATTACCTGAGCCAGCATACAGTAACCTATACCCTAAACTGTGAGATCTCTGCGCGTGTATGTAATGCCTTACACAATAGGTATTACCTGAGCCAGAACACAGTAACCTAGACCCTAAACTGTGAGATCTCAGCGCATGTATGTAATGCCTTACACAGAAGTTATTACCTGAGCCAGCACACAGTAACCTATAACGTAAACTGTGAGATCTCAGCGCGTTTATGTAATGCCTTACACAGTAGTTATTACCTGAGCCAGGACACAGTAACCTATACCCTAAACTGTGAGATCTCAGCGCATGTATGTAATGCCTTACACAGTAGTTATTACCTGAGCCAGGACATAGTAACCTATACCCTAAACTGTGAGATCTCAGCGCGTGTATGTAATGCCTTACACAGAAGTTATTACCTGAGCCAGGACACAGTAACCTATACCCTACACTGTGAGATCTCAGCGCGTGTATGTAATGCCTTGCAGAGTAGTTATTACCTGAGCCAGCTCACAGTAACATATTCTCTAAACTGTGAGATCTCAGCGCGTGTATGTAATGCCTTACAAAGTAGATATTACCTGAGCCAGGACATAGTAACCTATACCCTAAACTGTGAGATCTCAGCGCGTGTATGTAATGGCTTACACAGTAGTTATTACCTGAGCCAGCACACAGTAACCTATACCCTAAACTGTGAGAGCTCAGCGCGTGTATGTAATGCCTCACACAGTAGTTATTACCTGAGCTAGCACACAGTAACCTATATCCTAAACTGTGAGATCTCAGTGCGTGTATGTCATGCCTTACACAGTAGTTATTACCTGAGCCAGGATATAGTAACCTATAGCCTAAACTGTGAGATCTCAGCGCGTGTATGTAATGCCTTACAAAGTAGTTATTACCTGAGCCAGAACACAGTAACCTATACCCTAAACTGTGAGATCTCAGCGCGTGTATGTAATGCCTCACACAGTAGTTATTACCTGAGCCAGCACACAGTAACCTACACCCTAAACTGTGAGATCTCAGTGCGTGTATGTAATGCCCTACACAGTAGTTATTACCTGAGCCAGCACACAGTAACCTATACCCTAAACTGTGAGATCTCAGCGCGTGTATGTAATGCCTTACACATTAATTATTACCTGAGCCAGAACATAGTAACCTATACCCTAAACTCTGAGATCTGAGCGCGTGTATGTAATGCCTTACACAGTAGTTATTACCTGAGCCAGGACATAGTAACCTATACCCTAAACTCTGAGATCTCAGCGCGTGTATGTAATGCATTACAAATTAATTATTACCTGAGCTAGGACACAGTAACCTATATCCTAAACTGTGAGATCTCAGCGCGTGTATGTAATGCCTTACACATTAGTTATTACCTGAGCCAGCACACAGTAACCCATACCCTAAACTGTGAGATCTCAGCGCGTGCATGTAATGCCTTACACAGTAGTTATTACCTGACCCAGGACACAGTAACCTATACCCTAAACTGTGAATCTCAGCGCGTGTATGTAATGCCTTACACAGTAGTTATTACCTGAGCCAGGACACAGTAACCTATACCCTAAACTGTGAGATCTCAGCACGTGTATGTAATGCCTTACACAGTAGTTATTACCTGAGCCAGCACACAGTAACCTATACCCTAAACTGTGAGATCACAGCGCATGTATGTAATGCCTTACACAGTAGTTATTACCTGAGCCAGCACACAGTAACCTATACCCTAAACTGTGAGATCTCAGCACGTGTATGTAATGCCTTACACAGTAGTTATTACCTGAGCCAGGACATAGTAACCTATACCCTAAACTGTGAGATCTCAGCGCGTGTATGTAATGCCTTACACAGTAGTTATTACCTGAGCCAGGACATAGTAACCTATACCCTAAACTGTGAGATCTCAGCGCGTGTATGTAATGCCTTACACAGTAGTTATTACCTGAGCCAGCACACAGTAACCTATACCCTAAACTGTGAGATCTCAGCGTGTGTATGTAATGCCTTACACAGTATTTATTACCTGAGCCAGTACACAGTAACCTATACCCTAAACTGTGAGATCTCAGCATGTGTATGTAATGCCTTACACAGTAGTTATTACCTGAGCCAGCACACAGTAACCTATACCCTAAACTGTGAGATCTCAGCGTGTGTATGTAATGCCTTACACAGTAGTTATTACCTGAGCCAAGACACTGTAACCTGTACCCTAAACTGTGAGATCTCAGCACATGTATGTAATGCCTTACACAGTAGTTATTACCTGAGCCAGGACACTGTAACCTGTACCCTAAACTGTGAGATCTCAGCACATGTATGTAATGCCTTACACAGTAGTTATTACCTGAGCCAGGACACTGTAACCTATACCCTAAACTGTGAGATCTCAGCACATGTATGTAATGCCTTACACAGTAGTTATTACCTGAGCCAGCACACAGTAACCTATACCCTAAACTGTGAGATCTCAGCGCGTGTATGTAATGCCTCACACAGTAGTTATTACCTGAGCCAGCACACAGTAACCTGTACCCTAAACTGTGAGATCTCAGCGCGTGTATGTAATGCCTTACACTGTAGTTATTACCTGAGACAGTACACAGTAACCTGTACCCTAAACTGTGAGATCTCAGCGCGTGTATGTAATGCCTTACACAGTAGTTATTACCTGAGCCAGGACACTGTAACCTGTACCCTAAACTGTGAGATCTCAGCACATGTATGTAATGCCTCACACAATAGTTATTACCTGAGCCAGCACACAGTAAACTGTACCCTAAACTGTGATATCTCAGCGCGTGTATGTAATGCCTCACTCAGTAGTTATTACCTGAGCCAGGTTATAGTAACCTATACCCTAAACTGTGAGATCTCAGCGCGTGTATGTAATGCCTTACACAGTAGTTATTACCTGAGCCAGCACACAGTAACCTGAACCTAAACTGTGAGATCTCAGCGTGTGTATGTAATGCCTTACACAGTAGTTATTACCTGAGCCAGGTTATAGTAACCTATACCCTAAACTGTGAGATCTCAGCGTGTGTATGTAATACCTTACACAGTAGTTATTACCTGAGCTAGGACCCAGTAACCTATACCCTAAACTGTGAGATCTCAGCGTGTGTATGTAATACCTTACACAGTAGTTATTACCTGAGCTAGGACCCAGTAACCTATACCCTAAACTGTGAGATCTCAGCGTGTGTATGTAATACCTTACACAGTAGTTATTACCTGAGCTAGGACCCAGTAACCTATACCCTAAACTGTGAGATCTCAGCGCGTGTATGTAATGCCTTACACAGTAGTTATTACCTGAGCCAGCACACTGTAACCTATACCCTAAACTGTGAGATCTCAGCGCGTGTATGTAATGCCTTACACAGTAGTTATTACCTGAGCCAGGACACAGTAACCTATACCCTAAACTGTGAGATCTCAGCGCGTGTATGTAATGCCTTACACAGTAGTTATTACCTGAGCTAGGACCCAGTAACCTATACCCTAAACTGTGAGATCTCAGCGTGTGTATGTAATACATTACACAGTAGTTATTACCTGAGCTAGGACCCAGTAACCTATACCCTAAACTGTGAGATCTCAGCGTGTGTATGTAATACCATACACAGTAGTTATTACCTGAGCTAGGACCCAGTAACCTATACCCTAAACTGTGAGATCACAGCGCGTGTATGTAATGCCTTACACAGTAGTTATTACCTGAGCCAGTACACAGTAACCTGTACCCTAAACTGTGAGATCACAGCGCGTGTATGTCATGCCTTACACAGTAGTTATTACCTTAGCCAGCACACAGTAACCCATACCCTAAACTGTAAGATCTCAGCGCGTGTATGTAATGCCTTACACAGTAGTTATTACCTTAGCCAGCACACAGTAACCTACACCCTAAACTGTAAGATCTCAGCGCGTGTATGTAATGCCATACACAGTGGTTATTACCTGAGCCAGCACACAGTAACCTATACCCTAAACTGTGAGATCTCAGCGCGTGTATGTAATGCCATACATAGTAGTTATTACCTGAGCCAGCACACAGTAACCTGTACCCTAAACTGTGAGATCTCAGCACGTGTATATAATGCCTTACACAGTAGTTATTACCTGAGCCAGCACACAGTAACCTATACCCTAAACAGTGAGATCTCAGCGCATGTATGTAATGCATTACACAGTAGTTATTACCTGAGCCAGCATACAGTAACCTATACCCTAAACTGTGAGATCTCTGCGCGTGTATGTAATGCCTTACACAATAGGTATTACCTGAGCCAGAACACAGTAACCTAGACCCTAAACTGTGAGATCTCAGCGCAAGTATGTAATGCCTTACACAGAAGTTATTACCTGAGAGGGCACACAGTAACCTATACCGTAAACTGTGAGATCTCAGCGCGTGTATGTAATGCCTTACACAGTAGTTATTACCTGAGCCAGGACACAGTAACCTATACCCTAAACTGTGAGATCTCAGCGCGTGTATGTAATGCCTTACACAGTAGTTATTACCTGAGCTAGGACCCAGTAACCTATACCCTAAACTGTGAGATCTCAGCGCGTGTATGTAATGCCTTACACAGTAGTTATTACCTGAGCCAGCACACTGTAACCTATACCCTAAACTGTGAGATCTCAGCGCGTGTATGTAATGCCTTACACAGTAGTTATTACCTGAGCCTGGACACAGTAACCTATACCCTAAACTGTGAGATCTCAGCGCGTGTATGTAATGCCTTACACAGTAGTTATTACCTGAGCTAGGACCCAGTAACCTATACCCTAAACTGTGAGATCTCAGCGTGTGTATGTAATACATTACACAGTAGTTATTACCTGAGCTAGGACCCAGTAACCTATACCCTAAACTGTGAGATCTCAGCGTGTGTATGTAATACCATACACAGTAGTTATTACCTGAGCTAGGACCCAGTAACCTATACCCTAAACTGTGAGATCACAGCGCGTGTATGTAATGCCTTACACAGTAGTTATTACCTGAGCCAGTACACAGTAACCTGTACCCTAAACTGTGAGATCACAGCGCGTGTATGTCATGCCTTACACAGTAGTTATTACCTTAGCCAGCACACAGTAACCTATACCCTAAACTGTAAGATCTCAGCGCGTGTATGTAATGCCTTACACAGTAGTTATTACCTTAGCCAGCACACAGTAACCTATACCCTAAACTGTAAGATCTCAGCGCGTGTATGTAATGCCTCACACAGTAGTTATTACCTGAGCCAGCACACAGTAACCTATACCCTAAACTGTGAGATCTCAGCGCGTGTATGTAATGCCATACATAGTAGTTATTACCTGAGCCAGCACACAGTAACCTGTACCCTAAACTGTGAGATCTCAGCACGTGTATATAATGCCTTACACAGTAGTTATTACCTGAGCCAGCACACAGTAACCTATACCCTAAACAGTGAGATCTCAGCGCATGTATGTAATGCATTACACAGTAGTTATTACCTGAGCCAGCATACAGTAACCTATACCCTAAACTGTGAGATCTCTCCGCGTGTATGTAATGCCTTACACAATAGGTATTACCTGAGCCAGAACACAGTAACCTAGACCCTAAACTGTGAGATCTCAGCGCATGTATGTAATGCCTTACACAGAAGTTATTACCTGAGAGGGCACACAGTAACCTATACCGTAAACTGTGAGATCTCAGCGCGTGTATGTAATGCCTTACACAGTAGTTATTACCTGAGCCAGGACACAGTAACCTATACCCTAAACTGTGAGATCTCAGCGCATGTATGTAATGCCTTACACAGTAGTTATTACCTGAGCCAGGACATAGTAACCTATACCCTAAACTGTGAGATCTCAGCGCGTGTATGTAATGCCTTACACAGAAGTTATTACCTGAGCCAGGACACAGTAACTTATACCCTACACTGTGAGATCTCAGCGCGTGTATGTAATGCCTTGCACAGTAGTTATTACCTGAGCCAGCTCACAGTAACATATTCTCTAAACTGTGAGATCTCAGCGCGTGTATGTAATGCCTTACAAAGTAGTTATTACCTGAGCCAGGACATAGTAACCTATACCCTAAACTGTGAGATCTCAGCGCGTGTATGTAATGGCTTACACAGTAGTTATTACCTGAGCCAGCACTCAGTAACCTATACCCTAAACTGTGAGATCTCAGCGCGTGTATGTAATGTCTCACACAGTAGTTATTACCTGAGCTAGCACACAGTAACCTATATCCTAAACTGTGAGATCTCAGTGCGTGTATGTAATGCCTTACACAGTAGTTATTACCTGAGCCAGGATATAGTAACCTATAGCCTAAACTGTGAGATCTCAGCGCGTGTATGTAATGCCTTACAAAGTTGTTATTACCTGAGCCAGCACACAGTAACCTATACCCTAAACTGTGAGATCTCAGCGCGTGTATGTAATGCCTCACACAGTAGTTATTACCTGAGCCAGCACACAGTAACCTACACCCTAAACTGTGAGATCTCAGTGCGTGTATGTAATGCCCTACACAGTAGTTATTACCTGAGCCAGCACACAGTAACCTATACCCTAAACTGTGAGATCTCAGCGCGTGTATGTAATGCCTTACACATTAATTATTACCTGAGCCAGGACATAGTAACCTATACCCTAAACTCTGAGATCTGAGCGCGTGTATGTAATGCCTTACACAGTAGTTATTACCTGAGCCAGGACATAGTAACCTATACCCTAAACTCTGAGATCTCAGCGCGTGTATGTAATGCATTACAAATTAATTATTACCTGAGCTAGGACACAGTAACCTATATCCTAAACTGTGAGATCTCAGCGCGTGTATGTAATGCCTTACACATTAGTTATTACCTGAGCCAGCACACAGTAACCCATACCCTAAACTGTGAGATCTCAGCGCGTGCATGTAATGCCTTACACAGTAGTTATTACCTGACCCAGCACACAGTAACCTATACCCTAAACTGTGAGATCTCAGCGTGTGTATGTAATGCCTTACACAGTAGTTATTACCTGAGCCAAGACACTGTAACCTGTACCCTAAACTGTGAGATCTCAGCACATGTATGTAATGCCTTACACAGTAGTTATTACCTGAGCCAGGACACTGTAACCTGTACCCTAAACTGTGAGATCTCAGCACATGTATGTAATGCCTTACACAGTAGTTATTACCTGAGCCAGGACACTGTAACCTATACCCTAAACTGTGAGATCTCAGCACATGTATGTAATGCCTTACACAGTAGTTATTACCTGAGCCAGCACACAGTAACCTATACCCTAAACTGTGAGATCTCAGCGCGTGTATGTAATGCCTCACACAGTAGTTATTACCTGAGCCAGCACACAGTAACCTGTACCCTAAACTGTGAGATCTCAGCGCGTGTATGTAATGCCTTACACTGTAGTTATTACCTGAGACAGTACACAGTAACCTGTACCCTAAACTGTGAGATCTCAGCGCGTGTATGTAATGCCTTACACAGTAGTTATTACCTGAGCCAGGACACTGTAACCTGTACCCTAAACTGTGAGATCTCAGCACATGTATGTAATGCCTCACACAATAGTTATTACCTGAGCCAGCACACAGTAAACTGTACCCTAAACTGTGATATCTCAGCGCGTGTATGTAATGCCTCACTCAGTAGTTATTACCTGAGCCAGGTTATAGTAACCTATACCCTAAACTGTGAGATCTCAGCGCGTGTATGTAATGCCTTACACAGTAGTTATTACCTGAGCCAGCACACAGTAACCTGAACCTAAACTGTGAGATCTCAGCGTGTGTATGTAATGCCTTACACAGTAGTTATTACCTGAGCCAGGTTATAGTAACCTATACCCTAAACTGTGAGATCTCAGCGTGTGTATGTAATACCTTACACAGTAGTTATTACCTGAGCTAGGACCCAGTAACCTATACCCTAAACTGTGAGATCTCAGCGTGTGTATGTAATACCTTACACAGTAGTTATTACCTGAGCTAGGACCCAGTAACCTATACCCTAAACTGTGAGATCTCAGCGTGTGTATGTAATACCTTACACAGTAGTTATTACCTGAGCTAGGACCCAGTAACCTATACCCTAAACTGTGAGATCTCAGCGCGTGTATGTAATGCCTTACACAGTAGTTATTACCTGAGCCAGCACACTGTAACCTATACCCTAAACTGTGAGATCTCAGCGCGTGTATGTAATGCCTTACACAGTAGTTATTACCTGAGCCAGGACACAGTAACCTATACCCTAAACTGTGAGATCTCAGCGCGTGTATGTAATGCCTTACACAGTAGTTATTACCTGAGCTAGGACCCAGTAACCTATACCCTAAACTGTGAGATCTCAGCGTGTGTATGTAATACATTACACAGTAGTTATTACCTGAGCTAGGACCCAGTAACCTATACCCTAAACTGTGAGATCTCAGCGTGTGTATGTAATACCATACACAGTAGTTATTACCTGAGCTAGGACCCAGTAACCTATACCCTAAACTGTGAGATCACAGCGCGTGTATGTAATGCCTTACACAGTAGTTATTACCTGAGCCAGTACACAGTAACCTGTACCCTAAACTGTGAGATCACAGCGCGTGTATGTCATGCCTTACACAGTAGTTATTACCTTAGCCAGCACACAGTAACCCATACCCTAAACTGTAAGATCTCAGCGCGTGTATGTAATGCCTTACACAGTAGTTATTACCTTAGCCAGCACACAGTAACCTATACCCTAAACTGTAAGATCTCAGCGCGTGTATGTAATGCCATACACAGTAGTTATTACCTGAGCCAGCACACAGTAACCTATACCCTAAACTGTGAGATCTCAGCGCGTGTATGTAATGCCATACATAGTAGTTATTACCTGAGCCAGCACACAGTAACCTGTACCCTAAACTGTGAGATCTCAGCACGTGTATATAATGCCTTACACAGTAGTTATTACCTGAGCCAGCACACAGTAACCTATACCCTAAACAGTGAGATCTCAGCGCATGTATGTAATGCATTACACAGTAGTTATTACCTGAGCCAGCATACAGTAACCTATACCCTAAACTGTGAGATCTCTGCGCGTGTATGTAATGCCTTACACAATAGGTATTACCTGAGCCAGAACACAGTAACCTAGACCCTAAACTGTGAGATCTCAGCGCATGTATGTAATGCCTTACACAGAAGTTATTACCTGAGAGGGCACACAGTAACCTATACCGTAAACTGTGAGATCTCAGCGCGTGTATGTAATGCCTTACACAGTAGTTATTACCTGAGCCAGGACACAGTAACCTATACCCTAAACTGTGAGATCTCAGCGCATGTATGTAATGCCTTACACAGTAGTTATTACCTGAGCCAGGACATAGTAACCTATACCCTACACTGTGAGATCTCAGCGCGTGTATGTAATGCCTTGCACAGTAGTTATTACCTGAGCCAGCTCACAGTAACATATTCTCTAAACTGTGAGATCTCAGCGCGTGTATGTAATGCCTTACAAAGTAGTTATTACCTGAGCCAGGACATAGTAACCTATACCCTAAACTGTGAGATCTCAGCGCGTGTATGTAATGGCTTACACAGTAGTTATTACCTGAGCCAGCACTCAGTAACCTATACCCTAAACTGTGAGATCTCAGCGCGTGTATGTAATGTCTCACACAGTAGTTATTACCTGAGCTAGCACACAGTAACCTATATCCTAAACTGTGAGATCTCAGTGCGTGTATGTAATGCCTTACACAGTAGTTATTACCTGAGCCAGGATATAGTAACCTATAGCCTAAACTGTGAGATCTCAGCGCGTGTATGTAATGCCTTACAAAGTTGTTATTACCTGAGCCAGCACACAGTAACCTATACCCTAAACTGTGAGATCTCAGCGCGTGTATGTAATGCCTCACACAGTAGTTATTACCTGAGCCAGCACACAGTAACCTACACCCTAAACTGTGAGATCTCAGCACATGTATGTAATGCCTTACACAGTAGTTATTACCTGAGCCAGGACACTGTAACCTGTACCCTAAACTGTGAGATCTCAGCACATGAATGTAATGCCTTACACAGTAGTTATTACCTGAGCCAGCACACAGTAACCTATACCCTAAACTGTGAGATCTCAGCGCGTGTATGTAATGCCTCACACAGTAGTTATTACCTGAGCCAGCACACAGTAACCTGTACCCTAAACTGTGAGATCTCAGCGCGTGTATGTAATGCCTTACACTGTAGTTATTACCTGAGCCAGTACACAGTAACCTGTACCCTAAACTGTGAGATCTCAGCGCGTGTATGTAATGCCTTACACAGTAGTTATTACCTGAGCCAGGACACTGTAACCTGTACCCTAAACTGTGAGATCTCAGCACATGTATGTAATGCCTCACACAATAGTTATTACCTGAGCCAGCACACAGTAAACTGTACCCTAAACTGTGATATCTCAGCACGAGTATGTAATGCCTCACTCAGTAGTTATTACCTGAGCCAGGTTATAGTAACCTATACCCTAAACTGTGAGATCTCAGCGCGTGTATGTAATGCCTTACACAGTAGTTATTACCTGAGCCAGCACACAGTAACCTGTACCCTAAACTGTGAGATCTCAGCGTGTGTATGTAATGCCTTACACAGTAGTTATTACCTGAGCCAGGTTATAGTAACCTATACCCTAAACTGTGAGATCTCAGCGTGTGTATGTAATACCTTACACAGTAGTTATTACCTGAGCTAGGACCCAGTAACCTATACCCTAAACTGTGAGATCTCAGCGTGTGTATGTAATACCTTACACAGTAGTTATTACCTGAGCTAGGACCCAGTAACCTATACCCTAAACTGTGAGATCTCAGCGTGTGTATGTAATACCTTACACAGTAGTTATTACCTGAGCTAGGACCCAGTAACCTATACCCTAAACTGTGAGATCTCAGCGCGTGTATGTAATGCCTTACACAGTAGTTATTACCTGAGCCAGCACACTGTAACCTATACCCTAAACTGTGAGATCTCAGCGCGTGTATGTAATGCCTTACACAGTAGTTATTACCTGAGCCTGGACACAGTAACCTATACCCTAAACTGTGAGATCTCAGCGCGTGTATGTAATGCCTTACACAGTAGTTATTACCTGAGCTAGGACCCAGTAACCTATACCCTAAACTGTGAGATCTCAGCGTGTGTATGTAATACATTACACAGTAGTTATTACCTGAGCTAGGACCCAGTAACCTATACCCTAAACTGTGAGATCTCAGCGTGTGTATGTAATACCATACACAGTAGTTATTACCTGAGCTAGGACCCAGTAACCTATACCCTAAACTGTGAGATCACAGCGCGTGTATGTAATGCCTTACACAGTAGTTATTACCTGAGCCAGTACACAGTAACCTGTACCCTAAACTGTGAGATCACAGCGCGTGTATGTCATGCCTTACACAGTAGTTATTACCTTAGCCAGCACACAGTAACCTATACCCTAAACTGTAAGATCTCAGCGCGTGTATGTAATGCCTTACACAGTAGTTATTACCTTAGCCAGCACACAGTAACCTATACCCTAAACTGTAAGATCTCAGCGCGTGTATGTAATGCCTCACACAGTAGTTATTACCTGAGCCAGCACACAGTAACCTATACCCTAAACTGTGAGATCTCAGCGCGTGTATGTAATGCCATACATAGTAGTTATTACCTGAGCCAGCACACAGTAACCTGTACCCTAAACTGTGAGATCTCAGCACGTGTATATAATGCCTTACACAGTAGTTATTACCTGAGCCAGCACACAGTAACCTATACCCTAAACAGTGAGATCTCAGCGCATGTATGTAATGCATTACACAGTAGTTATTACCTGAGCCAGCATACAGTAACCTATACCCTAAACTGTGAGATCTCTCCGCGTGTATGTAATGCCTTACACAATAGGTATTACCTGAGCCAGAACACAGTAACCTAGACCCTAAACTGTGAGATCTCAGCGCATGTATGTAATGCCTTACACAGAAGTTATTACCTGAGAGGGCACACAGTAACCTATACCGTAAACTGTGAGATCTCAGCGCGTGTATGTAATGCCTTACACAGTAGTTATTACCTGAGCCAGGACACAGTAACCTATACCCTAAACTGTGAGATCTCAGCGCATGTATGTAATGCCTTACACAGTAGTTATTACCTGAGCCAGGACATAGTAACCTATACCCTAAACTGTGAGATCTCAGCGCGTGTATGTAATGCCTTACACAGAAGTTATTACCTGAGCCAGGACACAGTAACCTATACCCTACACTGTGAGATCTCAGCGCGTGTATGTAATGCCTTGCACAGTAGTTATTACCTGAGCCAGCTCACAGTAACATATTCTCTAAACTGTGAGATCTCAGCGCGTGTATGTAATGCCTTACAAAGTAGTTATTACCTGAGCCAGGACATAGTAACCTATACCCTAAACTGTGAGATCTCAGCGCGTGTATGTAATGGCTTACACAGTAGTTATTACCTGAGCCAGCACTCAGTAACCTATACCCTAAACTGTGAGATCTCAGCGCGTGTATGTAATGTCTCACACAGTAGTTATTACCTGAGCTAGCACACAGTAACCTATATCCTAAACTGTGAGATCTCAGTGCGTGTATGTAATGCCTTACACAGTAGTTATTACCTGAGCCAGGATATAGTAACCTATAGCCTAAACTGTGAGATCTCAGCGCGTGTATGTAATGCCTTACAAAGTTGTTATTACCTGAGCCAGCACACAGTAACCTATACCCTAAACTGTGAGATCTCAGCGCGTGTATGTAATGCCTCACACAGTAGTTATTACCTGAGCCAGCACACAGTAACCTACACCCTAAACTGTGAGATCTCAGTGCGTGTATGTAATGCCCTACACAGTAGTTATTACCTGAGCCAGCACACAGTAACCTATACCCTAAACTGTGAGATCTCAGCGCGTGTATGTAATGCCTTACACATTAATTATTACCTGAGCCAGGACATAGTAACCTATACCCTAAACTCTGAGATCTGAGCGCGTGTATGTAATGCCTTACACAGTAGTTATTACCTGAGCCAGGACATAGTAACCTATACCCTAAACTCTGAGATCTCAGCGCGTGTATGTAATGCATTACAAATTAATTATTACCTGAGCTAGGACACAGTAACCTATATCCTAAACTGTGAGATCTCAGCGCGTGTATGTAATGCCTTACACATTAGTTATTACCTGAGCCAGCACACAGTAACCCATACCCTAAACTGTGAGATCTCAGCGCGTGCATGTAATGCCTTACACAGTAGTTATTACCTGACCCAGGACACAGTAACCTATACCCTAAACTGTGAATCTCAGCGCGTGTATGTAATGCCTTACACAGTAGTTATTACCTGAGCCAGGACACAGTAACCTATACCCTAAACTGTGAGATCTCAGCACGTGTATGTAATGCCTTACACAGTAGTTATTACCTGAGCCAGCACACAGTAACCTATACCCTAAACTGTGAGATCTCAGCGCGTGTATGTAATGCCATACATAGTAGTTATTACCTGAGCCAGCACACAGTAACCTGTACCCTAAACTGTGAGATCTCAGCACGTGTATATAATGCCTTACACAGTAGTTATTACCTGAGCCAGCACACAGTAACCTATACCCTAAACAGTGAGATCTCAGCGCATGTATGTAATGCATTACACAGTAGTTATTACCTGAGCCAGCATACAGTAACCTATACCCTAAACTGTGAGATCTCTCCGCGTGTATGTAATGCCTTACACAATAGGTATTACCTGAGCCAGAACACAGTAACCTAGACCCTAAACTGTGAGATCTCAGCGCATGTATGTAATGCCTTACACAGAAGTTATTACCTGAGAGGGCACACAGTAACCTATACCGTAAACTGTGAGATCTCAGCGCGTGTATGTAATGCCTTACACAGTAGTTATTACCTGAGCCAGGACACTGTAACCTGTACCCTAAACTGTGAGATCTCAGCACATGAATGTAATGCCTTACACAGTAGTTATTACCTGAGCCAGCACACAGTAACCTATACCCTAAACTGTGAGATCTCTCCGCGTGTATGTAATGCCTTACACAATAGGTATTACCTGAGCCAGAACACAGTAACCTAGACCCTAAACTGTGAGATCTCAGCGCATGTATGTAATGCCTTACACAGAAGTTATTACCTGAGAGGGCACACAGTAACCTGTACCCTAAACTGTGAGATCTCAGCGCGTGTATGTAATGCCTTACACAGTAGTTATTACCTGAGCCAGGACACTGTAACCTGTACCCTAAACTGTGAGATCTCAGCACATGTATGTAATGCCTCACACAATAGTTATTACCTGAGCCAGCACACAGTAAACTGTACCCTAAACTGTGATATCTCAGCACGAGTATGTAATGCCTCACTCAGTAGTTATTACCTGAGCCAGGTTATAGTAACCTATACCCTAAACTGTGAGATCTCAGCGCGTGTATGTAATGCCTTACACAGTAGTTATTACCTGAGCCAGCACACAGTAACCTGTACCCTAAACTGTGAGATCTCAGCGTGTGTATGTAATGCCTTACACAGTAGTTATTACCTGAGCCAGGTTATAGTAACCTATACCCTAAACTGTGAGATCTCAGCGTGTGTATGTAATACCTTACACAGTAGTTATTACCTGAGCTAGGACCCAGTAACCTATACCCTAAACTGTGAGATCTCAGCGTGTGTATGTAATACCTTACACAGTAGTTAT
This sequence comes from Meconema thalassinum, assembly GCA_946902985.2. Lineage (NCBI taxonomy): Eukaryota > Metazoa > Arthropoda > Insecta > Orthoptera > Tettigoniidae > Meconema > Meconema thalassinum. Next base: position 13,414,524 of record CAMPQE020000048.1, on the reverse strand, counting down.
TACCTGAGCTAGGACCCAGTAACCTATACCCTAAACTGTGAGATCTCAGCGTGTGTATGTAATACCTTACACAGTAGTTATTACCTGAGCTAGGACCCAGTAACCTATACCCTAAACTGTGAGATCTCAGCGCGTGTATGTAATGCCTTACACAGTAGTTATTACCTGAGCCAGCACACTGTAACCTATACCCTAAACTGTGAGATCTCAGCGCGTGTATGTAATGCCTTACACAGTAGTTATTACCTGAGCCTGGACACAGTAACCTATACCCTAAACTGTGAGATCTCAGCGCGTGTATGTAATGCCTTACACAGTAGTTATTACCTGAGCTAGGACCCAGTAACCTATACCCTAAACTGTGAGATCTCAGCGTGTGTATGTAATACATTACACAGTAGTTATTACCTGAGCTAGGACCCAGTAACCTATACCCTAAACTGTGAGATCTCAGCGTGTGTATGTAATACCATACACAGTAGTTATTACCTGAGCTAGGACCCAGTAACCTATACCCTAAACTGTGAGATCACAGCGCGTGTATGTAATGCCTTACACAGTAGTTATTACCTGAGCCAGTACACAGTAACCTGTACCCTAAACTGTGAGATCACAGCGCGTGTATGTCATGCCTTACACAGTAGTTATTACCTTAGCCAGCACACAGTAACCTATACCCTAAACTGTAAGATCTCAGCGCGTGTATGTAATGCCTTACACAGTAGTTATTACCTTAGCCAGCACACAGTAACCTATACCCTAAACTGTAAGATCTCAGCGCGTGTATGTAATGCCTCACACAGTAGTTATTACCTGAGCCAGCACACAGTAACCTATACCCTAAACTGTGAGATCTCAGCGCGTGTATGTAATGCCATACATAGTAGTTATTACCTGAGCCAGCACACAGTAACCTGTACCCTAAACTGTGAGATCTCAGCACGTGTATATAATGCCTTACACAGTAGTTATTACCTGAGCCAGCACACAGTAACCTATACCCTAAACAGTGAGATCTCAGCGCATGTATGTAATGCATTACACAGTAGTTATTACCTGAGCCAGCATACAGTAACCTATACCCTAAACTGTGAGATCTCTCCGCGTGTATGTAATGCCTTACACAATAGGTATTACCTGAGCCAGAACACAGTAACCTAGACCCTAAACTGTGAGATCTCAGCGCATGTATGTAATGCCTTACACAGAAGTTATTACCTGAGAGGGCACACAGTAACCTATACCGTAAACTGTGAGATCTCAGCGCGTGTATGTAATGCCTTACACAGTAGTTATTACCTGAGCCAGGACACAGTAACCTATACCCTAAACTGTGAGATCTCAGCGCATGTATATAATGCCTTACACAGTAGTTATTACCTGAGCCAGGACATAGTAACCTATACCCTAAACTGTGAGATCTCAGCGCGTGTATGTAATGCCTTACACAGAAGTTATTACCTGAGCCAGGACACAGTAACCTATACCCTACACTGTGAGATCTCAGCGCGTGTATGTAATGCCTTGCACAGTAGTTATTACCTGAGCCAGCTCACAGTAACATATTCTCTAAACTGTGAGATCTCAGCGCGTGTATGTAATGCCTTACAAAGTAGTTATTACCTGAGCCAGGACATAGTAACCTATACCCTAAACTGTGAGATCTCAGCGCGTGTATGTAATGGCTTACACAGTAGTTATTACCTGAGCCAGCACTCAGTAACCTATACCCTAAACTGTGAGATCTCAGCGCGTGTATGTAATGTCTCACACAGTAGTTATTACCTGAGCTAGCACACAGTAACCTATATCCTAAACTGTGAGATCTCAGTGCGTGTATGTAATGCCTTACACAGTAGTTATTACCTGAGCCAGGATATAGTAACCTATAGCCTAAACTGTGAGATCTCAGCGCGTGTATGTAATGCCTTACAAAGTTGTTATTACCTGAGCCAGCACACAGTAACCTATACCCTAAACTGTGAGATCTCAGCGCGTGTATGTAATGCCTCACACAGTAGTTATTACCTGAGCCAGCACACAGTAACCTACACCCTAAACTGTGAGATCTCAGTGCGTGTATGTAATGCCCTACACAGTAGTTATTACCTGAGCCAGCACACAGTAACCTATACCCTAAACTGTGAGATCTCAGCGCGTGTATGTAATGCCTTACACATTAATTATTACCTGAGCCAGGACATAGTAACCTATACCCTAAACTCTGAGATCTGAGCGCGTGTATGTAATGCCTTACACAGTAGTTATTACCTGAGCCAGGACATAGTAACCTATACCCTAAACTCTGAGATCTCAGCGCGTGTATGTAATGCATTACAAATTAATTATTACCTGAGCTAGGACACAGTAACCTATATCCTAAACTGTGAGATCTCAGCGCGTGTATGTAATGCCTTACACATTAGTTATTACCTGAGCCAGCACACAGTAACCCATACCCTAAACTGTGAGATCTCAGCGCGTGCATGTAATGCCTTACACAGTAGTTATTACCTGACCCAGGACACAGTAACCTATACCCTAAACTGTGAATCTCAGCGCGTGTATGTAATGCCTTACACAGTAGTTATTACCTGAGCCAGGACACAGTAACCTATACCCTAAACTGTGAGATCTCAGCACGTGTATGTAATGCCTTACACAGTAGTTATTACCTGAGCCAGCACACAGTAACCTATACCCTAAACTGTGAGATCACAGCGCATGTATGTAATGCCTTACACAGTAGTTATTACCTGAGCCAGGACATAGTAACCTATACCCTAAACTGTGAGATCTCAGCGCGTGTATGTAATGCCTTACACAGTAGTTATTACCTGAGCCAGCACACAGTAACCTATACCCTAAACTGTGAGATCTCAGCGTGTGTATGTAATGCCTTACACAGTAGTTATTACCTGAGCCAGTACACAGTAACCTATACCCTAAACTGTGAGATCTCAGCATGTGTATGTAATGCCTTACACAGTAGTTATTACCTGAGCCAGCACACAGTAACCTATACCCTAAACTGTGAGATCTCAGCGTGTGTATGTAATGCCTTACACAGTAGTTATTACCTGAGCCTAGACACTGTAACCTGTACCCTAAACTGTGAGATCTCAGCACATGTATGTAATGCCTTACACAGTAGTTATTACCTGAGCCAGGACACTGTAACCTGTACCCTAAACTGTGAGATCTCAGCACATGTATGTAATGCCTTACACAGTAGTTATTACCTGAGCCAGGACACTGTAACCTGTACTCTAAACTGTGAGATCTCAGCACATGTATGTAATGCCTTACACAGTAGTTATTACCTGAGCCAGCACACAGTAACCTATACCCTAAACTGTGAGATCTCAGCGCGTGTATGTAATGCCTCACACAGTAGTTATTACCTGAGCCAGCACACAGTAACCTGTACCCTAAACTGTGAGATCTCAGCGCGTGTATGTAATGCCTTACACAGTAGTTATTACCTGAGCCAGTACACAGTAACCTGTACCCTAAACTGTGAGATCTCAGCGCGTGTATGTAATGCCTTACACAGTAGTTATTACCTGAGCCAGGACACTGTAACCTGTACCCTAAACTGTGAGATCTCAGCACATGTATGTAATGCCTCACACAGTAGTTATTACCTGAGCCAGCACACAGTAACCTGTACCCTAAACTGTGATATCTCAGCGCGTGTATGTAATGCCTCACTCAGTAGTTATTACCTGAGCCAGGTTATAGTAACCTATACCCTAAACTGTGAGATCTCAGCGCGTGTATGTAATGCCTTACACAGTAGTTATTACCTGAGCCAGCACACAGTAACCTGTACCCTAAACTGTGAGATCTCAGCGTGTGTATGTAATGCCTTACACAGTAGTTATTACCTGAGCCAGGTTATAGTAAACAATACCCTAAACTGTGAGATCTCAGCGTGTGTATGTAATACCTTACACAGTAGTTATTACCTGAGCTAGGACCCAGTAACCTATACCCTAAACTGTGAGATCTCAGCGTGTGTATGTAATACCTTACACAGTAGTTATTACCTGAGCTAGGACCCAGTAACCTATACCCTAAACTGTGAGATCTCAGCGTGGGTATGTAATACCTTACACAGTAGTTATTACCTGAGCTAGGCCCCAGTAACCTATACCCTAAACTGTGAGATCTCAGCGCGTGTATGTAATGCCTTACACAGTAGTTATTACCTGAGCCAGCACACTGTAACCTATACCCTAAACTGTGAGATCTCAGCGCGTGTATGTAATGCCTCACACAGTAGTTATTACCTGAGCCAGCACACAGTAACCTGTACCCTAAACTGTGAGATCTCAGCGCGTGTATGTAATGCCTTACACAGTAGTTATTACCTGAGCCAGTACACAGTAACCTGTACCCTAAACTGTGAGATCTCAGCGCGTGTATGTAATGCCTTACACAGTAGTTATTACCTGAGCCAGGACACTGTAACCTGTACCCTAAACTGTGAGATCTCAGCACATGTATGTAATGCCTCACACAGTAGTTATTACCTGAGCCAGCACACAGTAACCTGTACCCTAAACTGTGATATCTCAGCGCGTGTATGTAATGCCTCACTCAGTAGTTATTACCTGAGCCAGGTTATAGTAACCTATACCCTAAACTGTGAGATCTCAGCGCGTGTATGTAATGCCTTACACAGTAGTTATTACCTGAGCCAGCACACAGTAACCTGTACCCTAAACTGTGAGATCTCAGCGTGTGTATGTAATGCCTTACACAGTAGTTATTACCTGAGCCAGGTTATAGTAAACAATACCCTAAACTGTGAGATCTCAGCGTGTGTATGTAATACCTTACACAGTAGTTATTACCTGAGCTAGGACCCAGTAACCTATACCCTAAACTGTGAGATCTCAGCGTGTGTATGTAATACCTTACACAGTAGTTATTACCTGAGCTAGGACCCAGTAACCTATACCCTAAACTGTGAGATCTCAGCGTGGGTATGTAATACCTTACACAGTAGTTATTACCTGAGCTAGGACCCAGTAACCTATACCCTAAACTGTGAGATCTCAGCGCGTGTATGTAATGCCTTACACAGTAGTTATTACCTGAGCCAGCACACTGTAACCTATACCCTAAACTGTGAGATCTCAGCGCGTGTATGTAATGCCTTACACAGTAGTTATTACCTGAGCCAGGACACAGTAACCTATACCCTAAACTGTGAGATCTCAGCGCGTGTATGTAATGCCTTACACAGTAGTTATTACCTGAGCTAGGACCCAGTAACCTATACCCTAAACTGTGAGATCTCAGCGTGTGTATGTAATACATTACACAGTAGTTATTACCTGAGCTAGGACCCAGTAACCTATACCCTAAACTGTGAGATCTCAGCGTGTGTATGTAATACCATACACAGTAGTTATTACCTGAGCTAGGACCCAGTAACCTATACCCTAAACTGTGAGATCACAGCGCGTGTATGTAATGCCTTACACAGTAGTTATTACCTGAGCCAGTACACAGTAACCTGTACCCTAAACTGTGAGATCACAGCGCGTGTATGTCATGCCTTACACAGTAGTTATTACCTTAGCCAGCACACAGTAACCTATACCCTAAACTGTAAGATCTCAGCGCGTGTATGTAATGCCTTACACAGTAGTTATTACCTTAGCCAGCACACAGTAACCTATACCCTAAACTGTAAGATCTCAGCGCGTGTATGTAATGCCATACACAGTAGTTATTACCTGAGCCAGCACACAGTAACCTATACCCTAAACTGTGAGATCTCAGCGCGTGTATGTAATGCCATACACAGTAGTTATTACCTGAGCCAGCACACAGTAACCTATACCCTAAACTGTGAGATCTCAGCACGAGTATGTAATGCCATACACAGTAGTTATTACCTTAGCCAGCACACAGTAACCTATACCTTAATCTGTAAGATCTCAGCGCGTGTATGTAATGCCATACACAGTAGTTATTACCTGAGCCAGCACACAGTAACCTATACCCTAAACTGTGAGATCTCAGCGCGTGTATGTAATGCCCTACACAGTAGTTATTACCTGAGCCAGCACACAGTAACCTATACCCTAAACTGTGAGATCTCAGCGCATGTATGTAATGCCTCACTCAGTAGTTATTACCTGAGCCAGCTCACAGTAACCTGTACCCTCATTAGCCTATACTGTTTGCTGCATCCTAGCACTCTACGCTTGACTTACAGCTGTAGACCGCGTCTCGCAGAGAGACCGCATGGTTGAAGAAAGGAGTGGAGTGAACCCGGTAATGAGCATTTGGGACATAGACAGGAACCCCGCAATGAGCATTAAACTACACCGATTGATATTGGTCTCTGCGCATCGTTGAGTTTCGGGATGCTCTTCTTGCTGGTTCTCTACCTTTATGCTTTGCACCAAGGGCATGTTCTTAGGAATGTCAGGAGAGAAGGCCACTGCCTTAACTTAGAACCATTCCTGCAATTGCCCAGAGTACATGTAACAAGCAACGGAAGCAAGAACTCTTAAGACGATTGTGGATGTAGTCAAAATCACTTCCCCTCTATCATTTGGTATACATAGACCATCAAAATACTCTAGCTTCATCATACAAAATGCAAATTTCCCCTCAGGCAAGTAATACCAAGTGATTGTGCTACAGCTTGGCCAATGAGAATTACGATATATCCTCCTTAGAACAATGGCATACATAGAGGGAGGTCATGGGATTGAGTCTAGCATTGGTCACTCATTATAATCCCTCACTTTCCATCTACACGGCTTGTACAATATACAAACTAATAGCTGAAAGCCTCCAATTGCCATCTGTACGGTCTGAATTATGGAATCCCTGAATAGCATTAGACAGAAGAAAATGACCATCAGGTCAAGTCCTCCATAAGACACAAGTAGTAACTTACCTCTTCCAAATCTCCACCACTCACTGAAGTTGGTGTTTCCATTTTGACACATGGAACAATCTCTGGTATGGACATCTCTTCAATTTTAATATCCCCACAGAGATAAGTATCATCCTGCAGAGAAATTACTTATTTCACAAACATATTCTTTGCGTAGGTGAAATAATATCTTACACAAATTGTAAACCTGCAGTCAGGTAATCAAAGAATAAAGTGAACTTTCATCAGACGTTCATTATCTTGAATGCCTTCCAAACACAATGCGACATACAAGACCTAGATCAGAAACTGGGTAAGGAATGGAAGTTCTGTTTTCGGAGCTCACATACCATACTTAGGTGTTTTACACGGTAAGTATATCACCTGATCTCCATACATCTATTAATATATACATATATACTCACATAATTTTATCCATGTGAATAAACCCAGGAGGCTAAATGAAAATGGAAATGAGAGGGATAATGTTATGGTCAATGGGGATGTAAGAATTCAGTGAATTGATTGAGAAAGGAAGATACTAACATTGTCTAGATGCAGAACATCTGCTCAGAGAATGCACCAAAATTAATGTAAGAAGGTTCGAAAGAACACAGTATATTGTGAAATAAGCATCCCCCTTAATCATCATCATCATCTTCATTGGCACTGGGTGGGGTCAAATATGGTTCCTCTCCACTTTGTTCTGTCGTTCCACCATTCCTCTTCCGAAACAGTGTTCAAATCCAGGTTCCGTTTTCTAATACTATCCTCCACCGAGTCCATCCAACGCATTCTCGGTCTTCCTCGTCCTCTCTTCCCTGTCATCCTTCGTTCCACTACTCGTATTGGTAGCCTTACTTCATTCATCCGATTGACATGTCCAAACCATCTCAATCTGCTTTGCTCCATTTTGTCACTTCTTTCCGTATATCTTCATTTCTCACTTTGCCCCTCCTCGTTTTCTGGACCATACTTCTCAGGAATCTCATCTCAGCTGCTTGTACTCGGCTCTCATCCCTCTTATTCATTGTCCAAGTTTCTGCTGCATATGTTATTATAGGAACATAATATGCTTTGTACATAACTTCTTTAGCTTTAATTGGTATATCCTTGTTCCATACTAGTCCCCGTACCTGTTGGTAGAAAGCACTCCCGAGTTGTACTCTTCTGCTAATTTCCAAATCTAGTCTTCCATCTTCAGTCAGTTCACTTCCCAAGTATTTGAAGTGTTTCACCACTTCCTATTCCTTACCTCCTATTTTGATTACTCCTTTTCCTTCTTTCATATCTCTACTCATCACCACTGTTTTACTCTTCTCCACATTTATCTGCAATCCCCATTGCTCAATATTTTCATTTATTACGTCTAACTGTTCTTGTACCTCCATCTCATCCTATCCCCAGATCACAACGTCGTCTGCAAACAACATTACCTTCATCTTTCCCCTACTATATTCTTTCATTGCTGCCTTCATGATGTCATTTATCACGATCACGAACACACTTCCTTGCTTCAGTCCAGTCTCAATGTTAAACCATTCCGATGTCCCGACTCTAGTCTTCACACTACTGTAGCACTCCATGCACATTCCATTTATCATGTCTCTCAGTTCCTTGCCTATCCCCCTATTTGTTAAGCTTTCCCAAACTTCTGTCCTAGGGATGCTATTATAGGCCTTTTCTAGATTAATAAAAGTCATTGCCATATCCTTCCCATATTCCCAACTCTTTTCAATGTTCTGTCTCAGAATGAAAATGGGTTCCACTGTTGTCCTGCCCCATCTAAATCCAAACTGCTCCTCCTCTACTTGGCTTTCTGCCTTTACTCTAATTTTTTTCTATGATTCTTTCCATTACTTTGGCAACATGCGAGATGGTGATTCCCCTTAATAAACATGTTAAATAGGAAATGGAGAACGCCAGGTAAATTAGCAAACCCATTCAGTGAATACGAAGAGGAAAGTGAAGGTAGAGCAGCAATACCAAGATGGTTGGACATGGGATATGAAGAACTTCAAAGTCAAAAAGTGATATAAAAGTGGGGACCAATTTATTTGTTTAGTTTAGATTCCTATTTCTGCAGTTTAACTCTTTTTGAATAGAGACGGTTTCTTGCTTGCATAATCAGATATATCCGTAACATCCCTCCATCTAGAACCAAATCACTCCAATTCCCAACGGACAGAAAGCAGATAACTGCCACAGGATCTGGATATGCCAGTCTTAGTAGTACACAGATTTCCATCTTGATCCCATCAAAAGGTTCTTGTTAATAATCAGTCCACAGCAGTCCTGGTGGAGGTGATCAGGCTGTTCTTCCGGAGTTAAAGCGATATAAAGATGACTAAATATCAACACGCAGAAAGACTTTCATTATTCGACTCCACTAGCCCCAGTCTCTCAGAATATCTGATTCAGTAAAACCTAAGACGCTGAACAATCTTGCTCTTCTTTAAAGAAATATTAATTCACGGCCGCCAGCTTGTTAATCTGATTCATAATAATGGAGAGCGCAACACTTCACTTCTACGACAGAACAAACATAATTAATGCTTATAACCTTTGGTTTTATTAGTATTTATAGGAGGAATAAAAAGCAAAAATTAGAAACTTCAATGCAGACCATGACGAGCTTTTTAGCAGAGTACAAACATAATTGGGACGAATTGGTAAAGATATAATTGGGCACATTAACTTTTTGACCGACTGAAAAAAATTCTCTTACGAATGCAACAATGAAAATTAGCGTCTAATACTCTACTATAGAAACGTTGAATCCATGCCCTCAATCCTTGAAGAATAAGGAACTTGGAAGGAAGTCATGAAATGGAGATTATAAAAGGAAAGAGGAAAGGACACTCCTAAAACTCACTAGCAACGAGCCCATGAAGGGCAAGGGAACGTGTGAAAGGGCTTATTGTGTTCCTATTCCTTTAGCAGTGTATATTGCCCTCTGTAGGGATCACCCAAAGTGTATTTCGAAATTAAATACCAGCACAGATGTGCTAGTTCCGTTCTTATCACTATTTGTACAACGCTTTAGCAGAATAGGGAAATTTACAATTGCGATGCTCTCTTCTTGGCGTTATCCAGTGAGCACCACTGAAAGTGGGCTACACACTGCCCTTTAAGTTACCAGTTGTGAAAGGTAGAGGATATCACGGAGAGAAGTTGTCACGTAGTAAATAAAGCGGTCAATAGCTGTGGTAAGGCAATATTCAGATCTATGTATTCACTTAAGCCATCTAAAATACGATTTGACTCAGATTATTCCAGAGAGCATGGCACTCCACAAACTTATCCTTTACATAAATGATTGACCACAAAGACCATTTGTGTGTAATTGCTTAGCACAACTGCCTGGAATGTGAAGTATTAAATTTCGAGTTCTGTTGGCAGTCTCATATTCCAAAAGAAGACAAAACATCTGATGAAGATTATGCAATTGATATATTTTGACGGGCAAGCTAGAATCTAAATATTGTTCTAAGCTGTTACTGAGCCGAAGCAGTCTTCTCATTTCCCCACTAGCCTATAAGCAATAGGATTCACTAACACTTGACCTTCCGTAGAGCGCGCATAATCTGTGAGATTATGTGGGATACTTTTTCCGTCGTAGGCTTATGTTTTGGTATTAACGGTGAGAGAAATATTTCTATTTTCATAGAAATTGAGCATTTTATAATTTAAATTGGATATTTTCCTTTATTCAAAGTACAAAAGCAATTTGTTAAAGAGATGCCAAGCGCTAGTAGATATATGGTAGATTAGTAGTGGCAACAGTGATGGTATACAGGTTGCGCAAAGCCCTAGTAGATATAAGGTAGATTAGTAGTGGCAACAGTGATGGTATACAGGTTGCACCAAGCCCTAGTAGATATAAGGTAGATTAGTAGTGGCAACAGTGATGGTATACTGGTTGCGCCAAGCCCTAGTTGATATAAGGTAGATTAGTAGTGTCAACAGTGATGGTATAAAGGTTGTGCCAAGCCCTAGTAGATATCAGGTAGATTAGAAGTGGCAACAGTGATGGTATACTGGTTGCGCCATGCCCTAGTAGATATAAGGTAGATTAGTAGTGGCAACAGTGATGTTATACTGGTTGCGCCAAGCCCTAGTTGATATAAGGTAGATTAGTAGTGTCAACAGAGATGGTATACAGGTTGTGCCAAGCCCTAGTAGATATAAGGTAGATAATTTGTGGCAACAGTGATGGTATACAGGTTGCACCAAACCCTAGTAGATATAAGGTAGATTAGTAGTGGCAACAGTGATGGTATACTGGTTGCGCCAAGCCCTAGTTGATATAAGGTAGATTAGTAGTGTCAACAGTGATGGTATACAGGTTGTGCCAAGCCCTAGTAGATATCAGGTAGATTAGTAGTGGCAACAGTGATGGTATACTGGTTGCGCCATGCCCTAGTAGATATAAGGTAGATTAGTAGTGGCAACAGGGATGGTATACTGGTTGCGCCAAGCCCTAGTAGATATAAGGTAGATTAGTAGTGGCAACAGTGATGGTATACTGGTTGCGCCAAGCCCTAGTTGATATAAGGTAGATTAGTAGTTTCAACAGAGATGGTATACAGGTTGTGCCAAGCCCTAGTAGATATAAGGTAGATAATCAGTGGCAACAGTGATGGTATACAGGTTGCACCAAGCCCTATTAGATATAAGGTAGATTAGTAGTGGCAACAGTGATGGTATACTGGTTGCGCCAAGCCCTAGTTGATATAAGGTAGATTAGTAGTGTCAACAGTGATGGTATACAGGTTGTGCCAAGCCCTAGTAGATATCAGGTAGATTAGTAGTGGCAACAGTGATGGTATACTGGTTGCGCCATGCCCTAGTAGATATAAGGTAGATTAGTAGTGGCAACAGGGATGGTATACAGGTTGCGCCAAACCCTAGTAGATATAAGGTAGATTAGTAGTGGCAACAGTGATGGTATACAGGTTGCGCCAAGCCCTAGTAGATATAAGGTAGATTAGTAGTGGCAACAGTGATGGTATACAGGTTGCGCCAAGCCCTAGTAGATATAAGGTAGATTAGTAGTGGCTACAGTGATGGTATAGAGGTTGCACCGAGCCCTAGTAGATATAAGGTAGATTAGTAGTGGCAACAGTGATGGTATACTGGTTGCGCCATGCCCTAGTAGATATAAGGTAGATTAGTAGTGGCAACAGGGATGGTATACAGGTTGCGCCAAACCCTAGTAGATATAAGGTGGATTAGTAGTGGCTACAGTGATGGTATACAGGTTGCGCCAAACCCTAGTATATATAAGGTAGATTAGTAGAGGCAACAGTGATGGTATACAGGTTGCGCCAAGCCCTAGTAGATATAAGGTAGATTAGTAGTGGCTACAGTGATGGTATAGAGGTTGCACCGAGCCCTAGTAGATATAAGGTAGATTAGTAGTGTCAACAGTGATGGTATACAGGTTGTGCCAGATGAAATTTTAAGGGCAATCATAACTCATATGCTTCATGGTATGGCGCGAGATGTAGACTATGACTACAATATATCCCAGGGCGTCAGCAGCATCAATACAATAACACTAGCTACTGTTAGCTGTTCTCATGGTAAACAAGACTTAGAAATCCTAACTTCCTAATAATATTTAATGAAAAAGCCATTAGTATTATTATAAGAGAGGTAAACGGTACCTGTATTTGGTATTCCTCTTTAACAGCTACAGAGACATCAGCAGCCTCGTCCTGCAGGTTATGAGCGGTCAACTGCTCTCTCGACTCCTGGGGAGTATTGTACAAGTGTGACCCAATGTGCAATATATAGACACTAACATAACAGATCCTAGTTAGCCTACCATTTACTATTAAGTATTCAGTCACTAAGCCTTGCACATCACTAAGATTGCAATGTTACACGAGTTAAAATACAACTTACAATATTTGGGAATTCCTCTGCACGAGCCCACCATTGTGGCTCACTCTTGATGAAGGGTTCCTCCTCCATTATGCTCAGGAAACTAGAACAGAGGAAGAGCACTGCTTATATCACTCTCACATTTTAATACATTAAATGAGGTTATTTCACACCTCCAAATGTATGTAAACACTCGTAATCCCAATATAACCCACGAGGTGCAGAGAGACAAGAAGAGATTGTCGACGAAAGGAAAGTTCTTACAACCTTGACGCTCAACATTTACTCTAATCATATGTTAACAAGTTAAGCGTCATGGTCAAATAAGTTTTTAATGTTTATCATTCCGATTGAATAGATGAAGTGAGGAAAGAATTGTGCCTGCATACAGGTCTCTATTTCTGTGAACACACAACCATAATTTGGAGGCAGGCGGAGTGAATAGAATATTGTCAGATGATAAAGTACCATACAAACCAATCAACACGTTTAATTAGGCCATGTGAAAGTGAACTTAGGTAACTGCACGAGTATCGGCACTGGTTCATACAGCAGGCACTCAGAAGCCACAAAATGGAACTACCACCGTCTGTTACAAGACGCCCAACTCAAACTAGACACATCATCAGATCTCTTATGACCAATGAGACTTGTAAAGCTAACATGGTTTAGCTAGTGTATTGATGTCATGAGGCTGTTCGTAGCTACACCACTGTATCCTCGACAATTTATACTGAGTGTCACTGATAATCTGCACTGAGCATTTACTTCCGCTGTAAAACGTTATATCATTTCACCCACGTTTTGTCGTGTCACAAAAGAATATTTCAAGTCTTTTAACTCGGACTTGACACTTAAGTATATTTTTAATAAAATCTTAAACTAACTTCTCACAGAAATTCTAATTGCAGTGACGGATTCGCTGTGTGGTTCCCATCAACTACTGAAGATATAGGAACGCTCAGACTGGAAACAGTTCACACTAATCACGCAGTGGCCAAGCGTCCTAATATCCACTGTTGTCATTAGTAACCGTTGAAAAATGTGTAAATATTATTTGATAATACGGTACCGTAATAATCTATTCTTATATTTGGCAACGATGCCACCATTTGTCTCTATAATACTACTGGATGTAGTGTGTCCAGGTAATCGGCTACATTCGCCTGGAGGAGCGGGAAGCACAGTATCGTATGTAATGTGTGATAGGCGGGCAATAGTTTATCGAAAATGGTCATTCCTTGTAAATATATTCATTTCATAACAGTTCCAGACCACACATTGCCGTTAATTAGTACAAACTAATTTATGAGGATCTGAGAGAGACTAAATATATTTATTTTAAGGGCCTGGTTGTTAAATCAGGTTTCTCATATGAATAGATAGTAGTCAAAAGGATTCTAAATATACGAGGACTTGCGAATAACTAGGTTCTTTGCTTGCACCGCGGAGGCCTGGGTTCGATTCCCGTCTCTGCCACGAAAATTGTAATTCTGGTCTGAGTGCTGGAGCGGGGTACAATCAACCTCGTGAGGCAAAAATGATTCCTACCTCAGCCATCCTGGGAGTGGTTATCTGTGGTTTCCAGGCGAATGCTGGGATGATACCTAAATTAAGGCCTCAGCTATTTCCTATCCTAATCCTACCGCCATTGCAAATATACACACCAGTAATGGCGCGAGGTGGCTCAGTGGTCTAGCTGTTAGCCTCTCACCACGGTGGACCAGGTACGATTCCCGGTCAATGCATGTGAGATTTTCAAAGTGATATGCCATGTCCAGTGATTTGGATTCCACGTACAACGATGTCCCGTGGCTTATGAGTACAGGAGTAGTGACAGTTCTAACGAGTGACACTAGCCGCTCGGCTACGTTGACCCTTCAGCTAAGTAAGACTGATATATCTCGCGAACCCATAGTCCAATTTGGGCATATAAGGTACCGTATCCAATTACTCGGGGGTGACGCCCCCTTTCCTATGGACCACTCGTTATATTTTTAAACCCTTTTCCAATAGTCAAACTATTAACAAAATAACCTCACTATGGGTTAGATTGAAAAAAAAAATACCCTTAAGTAGTGGTTTTATGTGAGTTCTATACCCACCGCCACCGCTCCACCGCTGGAATTCAAAGATGGCGATATCCTTCATGCGAATTATTGGAGGAAGTCATGCTAGGTGTCAAATTACTCGGGGTGAATCCCCCTTTCCAATCCATTATTTATTTTTATTAAATTTTGACAAAGGGCCTAACTGCACATTTTGAAAATTTTGCCATGGGTGGCGCGCTTTTCAAATAAAGATGGTGAGCATAGCTTGACCTAGCCTATCCTAGTCACGCTATTCTAGTCTAGTATACCTAATCAAACCTAATTGAGGACATGTCAAGGGCCTAAGTGCAAAACTTGGTAAATGAATGCTCTATAGCAGGGATGTCAAAGATACGGCCCGCGATCGCAATGTGTGACAGACAGAAGAATCATGACTTCACTCGATTCCTCTACGGAAGTTTTAAAATGCGCACACTACAACATTTATAAGTAATTTCAAGGGCAGCGCGTGCCTAGAAAAGCGAGAGAGGTAGACAGTAACGCCATCTCTTGGCAACAAGCGGAAATACCACGAAGGCTAGAATCTTCCACGCGCTTCGAGTCTAGTCAGTTGAGTCGAGTAATCGAAGCGATACGGTCGGAGAAAGATTTTAGTTAATTTAGTTGTACTGCGACATAGTGATTGTGAAGTCCAGTGATTGTGAAGGTACTGTGCATTTGTTTGTGTCGTGCGCATGCGATATCCTGTGTCGAGTTCCATAATTGTTACGATTTTGGCATAATTTTACAAAAACGTTAAGTTGATAGTGAGTGCAGGGTTTTTCAGTCTAAATGGGAAATTGCATATTTTTTCATAGAATGGAAAGGTAAAACACTGTGTTTGATTTGCAATCAAACAGTTGCTGTTTGTAAGGAGTTTAACTTGAAGAGACACTATGATACGAATCATAAATCAAAATTCGATTGTTACACTGAAAAAATAAGAATGGACACATTGTCATCTTTAAAATCTAAACTTCAAGGTCAACAATCGATGTTTACTAAAGCACTGAGAGCGAAGATGCCCTGAAATCAAGTTTTATTATTGCATTAGAAATCGCGAAGCGATCAAAACCTTTCACTGATGGTGAGTTTATTAAAGACTGCATGTTGAAAGTGGCCGATGTTTCATTTCCATTTCAAAAGTCCATAATTAAAAATATTTCGCTGTCAAGAAACACTTTTGCTTCAAGAATAAATGATTTATCTCAAAATTTGGTTCTTCAACTGAAGGAGAAAATTAAGGAAATTACAAACTATTCACTGGCTGTTGACGAGAGCACTGATACTGAGGATACAGCTCAACTTGCTGTTTTTATACGAGGTATTAACAGTAACTTTGAAATAACTGAAGAACTATTAAAGTGCGTCCCATTGACAGGTACTACAAGAGCAAATGATATTTATTCTGCAATTTAGCATTTGGTATCAGAATATGAAATCGACTGGAATATACTTAGCAGCACAACTACGGATGGCGCTCCTGCCATGGCTGGCAAACATTCGGGCGTTGTAACTAAGTTAAAACAGAAAACATCAGGGAATTTTGTGGGATTTCACTGTATAATTCATCAGGAATCATTGGCATCCAATCATTTAAAAATGGACCATGTCATGCAACCTATAATTAAAATAGTAAATTTTATAAGGAACAGAGGACGGGCCTCCGTGGCTTAGGCGGCAGCACGCCGACCTCTCACCGCTGGGTCCGTGGTTCAAATCCCGGTCACTCCATGTGAGATCTGTGCTGGACAAAACGGAGGCAGACAGGTTTTTCTCCGTGTACTCCGGTTTTCCATGTCAAAAATTTCATTCCAGCAACACTCTCCACTATCATTTCATTTCATCTGTCATTCATTTAATCAGTGCCCCAGGCCTCGGCAGCCGGCACAGTTCATATCCTCGCCGCTAGATGGGGGCTTCATTCATTCCATTCCTGACCCGGTCGGAGACTGGAAGCAGGCTGTGGATTTTCATTTTATAAGGAGCAGAGGACTAAATCACCGACAGTTATGGCAGTTTTTACAAGATTTGGACGAAAAGTTTTCTGATGTCCCTTATTTCACCGAAGTTCGTTGGCTCAGTCGAGGAGTAGTTTTAGAAAATTTTTTGCATTACGTGACCCTATTCAAGCTTTCATGTTAGAAAAAGGCAACCCAATTGATTATGACAATGACTGGTGGGTTGATTGTGCCTTTTTAGTAGATGTGAATTAACACTTGACTGATCTGAATGTAAAGTTACAGGGTAAATATCTGATTGTCACTCAAATGTATTCATGTATTCAAGCCTTTGAAACAAAGTTGAGGCTGTGGGAAAATCAGGTAAAAAATCAAACTTTGGATCATTTCCCTCATTTAAAATCATTTGGCACGGTGAACCAAAATAAATTGGATCAATATTCTCAACTTCTGCAAAATCTGATCACGGAATTCAACAATCGTTTTGAACACTTCCACAAAATGAATGAAATGGAATTCCCAATTTTCAACAATCCATTCAATTTTGAAACTTCACAGGCACCAGTTCATTTGCAAATGGAGTTGATAGATCTTCAATCAGACAGTATTTTGAAAGAAAAATTTTAAGAGGTTAACGCTTTTACATTTTATACACAATATTTCAAGAGTTTGGATAACTACCCGCAATTAAAAAAGCATACAGCACGCATTCTGTGCATGTTTGGTAGCACCTATTTATGTGAGCAGATGTTTTCCGTCATGAAAATAAGTAAGAACAAACATCGCACAAGACTTACGAATGAACATCTCCAATCAATTCTTAAAATAATTACAACGAATATGATACCTGACATCAATGAGCTTGTCAAAAACAAGAGAAGTCAGGTATCTGGATCCTCGAGCTCAAAATAATTACCCTCTTTTATAACTTTGATATGATTTTTAACAACCGTGTATTATATACTATATAATTAAGTAAATAAAATGTTATAATAATTCAGTACATTTTTTTAAATTTGAACCTGGCCCGCCTACACATTCTAAATTTAATATATGGCCCTCTGCAAAATTGAGTTTGACACCCCTGCTCTATAGCGTTGAGGCTATTGCATATACCCAAGTACACGGGGGACACGAACTACTCCTTGCTGTTTTTTCTGAAGGGTGAGGGAAAGCTAGCGCCGGCGCTAATGCACACACCGAAGTACATGAGGCACATGCAACTATCCCATACTGTTCTTCTAGAGGATGAGACAAGCCTGTGATATATGATATAAAAAAGTCAACTCTCGCAGTGTATGTCATCACGTGAAGCAGGTGTTATAACCGGATGCACGGTCAGCGTTACGTTAAGGAAGTGTGTGAAACATAATTCTTGCTGACGTAGATTGTCAGCGAAAAAAGAACTCGCCACCGCATGCAAGGTTTAGTGTTACAAAATAGCAAGTTTGCGAAACATGATCCTTGCAGACGTAGGATGCTAGTAAAACATGATCTTGCCACCGGATGTAAGGTGCTATGTTACAGGATGCAGGTGTGTGAAACATAAATCTTGCAGATGTATGATATCACGTGATGTAGGCGTTTATTATCGACCATGAGAAATGTTACATTGACATATATTTGAGGTGGCACAGGTGCACACATGACATAAGTGTGTGTGTGATATACAAGGCCAGGGAGGGGGAAGGCCTTTCTCACTTTGTACTTCAATCTCGTGAACGACAGTTGACAGTTGACCTGTGTGGTGTAAGAGGACTTGAAAATACATTACTATTCTGGTAAGTATGTTTTCTTTTTAAAATCATATTTAGTTGTTTATAATCACGTTATTAACTTCAAACGTTCAACGCTAGGTGTCTGTGTCAATGGTATTTGGTAACCAAAGTTGGAAATACTTAACAATCCTGTGAAGCAAAATTTTTAGGTTAGATTAGATTAACGCTCTATTATGTTCGAACGTTCACCGCTAGGTGTCAGTGACAATGCTATCTCTTGACCAAAGTTGGAAGTACTTGAAATTAAACTTGCTGAGGGTCCACAGATATTCAATACAAATACCTTACTGTGACCATTGGCTGTAATTTAATTAAAATATTTGTATTTTACTTTTGTTTTACCTTTTATTAACAATTATAATTTCTTTCTTTATAGGTAATTTGGAAAGTGATTGATAATCATTATGTTCAAGTGTAGTGATTGTAAAAACAGCTTTCAAGACCTGACAGCCATCAACGCCATGCAAGTACTAAACATAATCTTAAAATGTTTGTGTGCAGTCATTGCACTACGACATTTAACAGACAGGATAGTCTTACACGAAATGTAAATTTAAAGCATGTCAGTTCATCACCTTTCTCGTGTTCAGTTTGTGATCTTGGTTTTTCTACTGTAAAGCGATATCAATCCCACATGGTTGAAGTGCATGGTGAACAACAGGAATTAAAAACTGCAGAACCATTAACTAGCACGGAACCTTTCAACAAATGTGATGGTCAAAAGCGTAAATGTTATCAAGATTGTGAAAATAGTTGTACAACTAAAAGAATGAAGAAGGGTGAACATTCGATAACGCATTGTGATGTATGTAATATTGATATACTTTTTCAATCCTTTATGGACATTTACGCAGTATTAATCATAAAAATAACGCTTGCCATGAAAGAAATTCTGCGAATATTCAGCAAATTGGTAGTGCGTTTAAAAGTCGAATTGCTAGTTACAGACTTCATAGTGAAGAAAACACTCAAAGTATTGAAACATTTTTACAAAATGTTCAACCTAGTGTGTTTGGCTTGGTAGATAATGTTTTAGTGGAGCATAAAACATCCAAAATGAATTTCGAACTCTTTGGACTCTATGTAAAAACTGGGAGTGAAGGTGAAATTATGGATATCAAATCATTTAACACAAGAAACGTAATTGTTTGTGTATCAACTATTATCAGTGATATGTACCAAGATATTGCAAGTGGTATCATTGTGAAGAGTGAAGAGTTCCAGGAAAGGGAGTCAGGCTGGACGTTGGTTGAAGTACTTTATTTAGAAACCAACATGAATAAATATAATCCCCTTCGAGCATCATCATACATTGATTTACCTGTTTGGATCAAGTGGAAGAAAGCTGTTGTGAACGTTATGAATAGTGATCAAGCGTATTTTGCGTGGGCTGTAACCTCAGCTCTCCATCCAGCAGTTGAATACATGGATAGAGCATCTTATCCTCACTATTCCTCAGTGTTAGATTTAGAAGAAATGGAATTTCCTATGGAGATAAAAGACATTAAACGTTTTGAAGAGCTGAACAATGTAAGTATTAATGTGTATGGAATTGAAAACAAGAGTATAGTTGGTCCTCTATATTATACTCAGGGAAAAAAGGATGCTCATGTAAATTTACTATACATAACTGAAGGTGAAAATGCCCACTATTGTTGAATAAAACATTTAAGTAGACTTGTCAGTAGTCAGGTTTCAAAACACAATGGTAAAAAGTGGTTGTGTGATGGCTATTTGCTACATTTTGAGAAAGAGGACCAACTAATTCAACATCAAAGATGGGGATGTAATCATGTTTGTACGGTATTACCGACTCCTAAAAATAACATTTTAAAATTTAAGGACTTTGAAAAGCAGCTTCGAGTACCATTTGTTATATATGCTGACTTTGAAGCTTTGCTTAAACCTTTTAATACATGTTCATTGAATCCAGCCAAACCTTTTACCAACACTACTCACATTCATGAACCTTTTAGCTTTGCATATTATATTAAATGTAGTTACGATGACTCTTTAAGTAAGTTCGAGCTTTATATAGGACCTGATGCACCTAAAGTTTTTATGGGAAGACTTGAGAAAGATGCAATCCGTATATCCTCTATTTTAAATACTATCATTCCAATGAAGCCACTAACTTCATCCGAGCAAATGAGTTTTGAAACTGAAACTTATTGTTTTATATGTGGTGAATGTTTATATACAGATAGGGTTCGCGACCATGACCATTTAGCAGGGAAATATCGTGGTGCTGCTCACCAAGAATGTAATTTAAAGTATAGAGTAACTAAATTCATTCCAATCATTCTACATAACGGTAGCAAATACGATATCCACTTTATCGTTAAAGAATTTGGAGCTTCAGATGAGAAAATTGATGTGATTGCAAATAATAAGGAACAAAACATATCGTTTACAAAATACATCAAAACTGACAATAAGAAAACTATAAAACTGCAATTTTTAGATTCATTCCGCTTTATGCCAAATAGTCTTGATAAGCTTGCTAGTAATTTAAAATCAGATCAGTTTCGTGAAATTCAACGTGTCTTTCCTAAAGAAGATGATTTTAATTTGATTCGTCAAAAAGGTATATTCCCTTATGAATATATTAACTGTGTGGAACGTCTTGAGGAGTGTTCTTTACCACTAAAATATGCATTTTACAGTTCCTTAAACACAAGTCATATCAGTGATCAGGAATATTTACACGCACAACGTGTATGGACACAGTTCGACATTCAAACTTTAGGTAAATTTTCAGACATATACTTGAAGACAGATGTGTTATTATTAGCAGATGTTTTTGAAAATTTTTGGAAAGTTTGTATGATAACTTATGACCTTGATCCTTGTCAGTATGTTACTGCTCCTGGGTTAAGTTTCAGTTCAATTTTGAAAAAAAAAACAAGTAAATTTAGAATTGATGACTGATATAGACATGATTAATTTTATAAAATCATCAATTCGAAGTGGATTAAGCCAATGTAGTGGGCGATATTCTAAAGCGAATAATAAATACATGCCTAGTTGTGAAGACTCAAAGTATATTGTCTACCTCGAAGCAAATAACCAATATGGTTGGGCTATGAGTCAATATCTCCCACTGAAAGATTTTCGCTGGCTGACACAATCTGAAATTGATGTCTTACATGTTAACAATTTAAATGATAACGATGATAAAGGATATATTTTATAGGTAAATCTTGAGTACCCTAAAGAGTTACATGATGATCATAATGATTTAACATTTTGTCCTGAAACTACACACATCAAAAAAAGTTTTGCATCACCTCGGTTCCCAGATCTCCGGCATATAGACGTTGACTGTGTATATTGTATCCAAGATACAGTCCCTTTGACTGTTCATAGATGTCACTAAAACTGCTCAAAGATGTAAACAACCATGCATGAGCAGGGCCTATTAGACGGAGGGGGTACGACAGCCGATCAGTTCCAGTCATTCCACCAGGACGAAGGTACGCTGCTCATGTTGTCTGTAGTTCTACCATGCCTAGAAGGTCAATACCGCAGTTCGATCGCGTCCGCATTGTTACTTTGTGTCAAGAAGGGCTCTCAACAAGGGAAGTTTCCAGGCGTCTCAGAGTGAACCAAAGCGCTGTTGTTCGGACATGGAGGAGGTACAGAGATACAGGAACTGTCGATGACAGGCCTCGCTCAGGCCGCCCAAGGGCTACTACTGTAGTGGATGACCGCTACTTACGGATTGCCGCTCGGAGGAACCCTGACAGCAATGCCACCATGTTGAATAATGCGTTTCGTTCAGCCACAGGACGTCGTGTTTCAACTCAAACTGTGCGCAATAGGCTGCATGATGCGCAACTTCACTCCCGACGTCCATGGCGAGGTCCAGCTTTGCAACCCCGACACCATGCAGCGCGGTACAGATGGGCCCAACAACATGCTGAATGGACCCCACGGAATTGGCATCACGTTCTCTTCACCGATGAGTGTCGCATATGCCTTCAACCAGACAATCGTCGGAGACGTGTTTGGAGGCACCCTGGTCAGGCTGAACGTCTTAGACACACTGTCCAGCGAGTGCAGCAAGGTGGTGGTTCCCTGATGTTTTGGGGTGGCATTATGTGGGGCCGACGTACGCCACTGGTGGTCATGGAAGGCTCCGAAACGGCTTTACGATACCTGAATGACATCCTCCGACCCATAGTGCAACCATATCGGCAGAATATTGGAGAGGCATTTGTCTTCATGGACGACAATTCTCGACCTCATCGTGCACATCTTGTGAATGCGTTCCTTCAAGATAACGACATCGCTCGACTACAGTGGCCAGCATGTTCGCCAGACATGAACCCTATCGAACATGCCTGGGATATGTTGAAAAGGGCTGTTTATGGACGTCTTGACCCACCAACTACTCTGAGAGATTTACGCCGAATTGTCGTTGAGGAGTGGGACAATTTGGACCAACAGTGTCTTGATGAACTTGTGGATAGTATGCCACGGCGAATACAGGCATGCATCAATGCAAGAGGACGTGCTACTGGGTATTAGAGGTAGTGGTGTGTACTGCAATCTGGACCACAAATGCTGAAAGTCTAGCTGTATGATGGTACAACATGCAATGTGTGGGTCTCATGAGCAATAAAACGAGCTGAAATGTTGTTTGTGTTGATCTCTATTCCCTTTGTATTTAACGGTTCCGGAACTCTTGGAACCGAGGTGATGCAAAACTTTTTTTGATGTGTGTATGAAATCTCCATACATCACATCTCGAACGAAAATGTTAATTGCTAATGTGAATGATAAATGTAAATATGTAATACATTATCAAAACTTGAAACAGTGTCTACAGCATGGATTGAAATTAACTAAAATTCATCGCGTATTTCAATTTCATCAGTCAGCATGGCTCAAACCGTATATTGATCTAAACAATAAATTAAGAACACAGTCAACAAATGCTTTCGAAAAAGATTTTTATCAACTTATGAATAATAGTGTTTTTGGAAAGACTATGGAGAATGTTGATAAGCGAGTTGATGTAAAGCTGATAACAAAGTGGGATAATGATGGTAAAAGGTATGGTGCGAGCAACTTAATAAGCAAGCCTAACTTCCATAGCTGTTCAATTATTCATGAGGATTTAGTTGTAATACAAATGAATCGTCCTCAAGTAACTTAAAACAAACCCATATATGTGGGTTACGCTATTTTGGAACTGTCAAAAACACTTATGTATGTTTTTCACTATGATTATGGTAAGAAAAACTATCATGATAATGCTAAATTACTCTATACAGACACAGATTCTTTTATTTATGAGTTTAAAACTGATGATTTTTATGAGGATATCAAAACTGAGCTAAATAGGTTTGATACAAGTAACTATCCCGAGGATAATATCTACCATTTACCTCTAGTAAACAAAAAGGTTCTTGGAAAATTTTAGGATGAATGTGCTGGTGTTGTTATAGACACCTTTGTAGGCACAAAATCTAAATCATATAGTTATATGACAATTGATGATGTTGTAATAAAACAATTAAAAGGAGTGAAAAAGAATGTAGTAAGTAAAGAGTTAGATATAAGTGATTATTAAAACTGTCTAGTCAGTAACCCACCCATATTATATAAGAAAATGTGTGTATTTAGAAGCAAAAATCATCAGCTACATACCAATTTGCTGAATAAAGTTGCTTTATGTAATGAAGACAACAAAAAATTCATTATATCCAACTCATTTGATACTCTCGCTTGGGGAAACAGTCGCATTGACAACTATTACTTTACTTAAGTCTAATGATCACTATATTGTATTATTTGTTGTATGTTTAAATTTGTAATATATTTGTAAATACTGTAAGTATAATGTATAATGTTAGACTACTGTAGTTAAGTAAAAAAAAATACTTTTTATATTATGGAAAAGATTTTTAAAAATGTACAGGATGAGAGAACTGAACAAGGGGATTGTATATAAAATGTACTATCATAAAATGTATATAAAATGTATATTGAATAAAAAATACATGATCTGGCAATAATGTTTTATTTCATATATAATATAACATTACAAAAGAAAATCATCCCTTTATCTTTTTAAGCCCACTTTTCTCATCATGTCCAAGCAGTTACATTGATCCATTGCACAATAATACCTGCAAAACGAAGTTCATATTTTATTCCTAATAGTTCTTCCTCGTAACCAGTACTGTATGTCCAGCCTGTTTAGAAGCATGCAAAAAGCATATGGCTTACCATGGCTAGTTGTTGATTCTCTCATATCGACTGATAAGCACGAACTGCACTCTAGTAAAGTTAACGCAGTAATAAGTGAGAGTGAGAGGTAAGTGTAAGAGTTAAAATATGCCTTTTTTTATTTTAGTTTAAACATATAATCTACTTTCTCAATTTAACTTTTGAAGAATTTAATGTTTTGACTAGGTGTTGGGATAGAGGTAAGATGAAGAGTTGACAGTCAATGATTAACCTTAGAGTACTTTGGACTTTTGGAATTTTAGTGTTTTGTTGTTGTTGCTGCTTACAAATATAGTGAAAGCATTATGCTGTCATAAAAAGAGCTGAAATACTTTCCAAGACCAAAAGAAAAATCCACTAAATGCATTGACAAAAATAACTTGTCAAATAAACCAACACACAAAAGCCATCACAAAAGTCAACGCAAAAGCCAACACAAAAGCCAATACATAAGCCAATACATAAGCCAACACAAAAGCCAACACATAAACCAATACATAAGCCAATATATATGCTTATGGTAAGTGACTTCATCACCAAAACAGTTGTAACCTTTGTAGTGTGAACATCATACTGACAGGTCACTTACTGCTATGGAACTTACTACAACCAACAAAAGTAAGCAACGTGCACTCTAACAAGGCTACTCCTAAAACTATAAACGAAAAAATGAAAAAAGGAATAATATTCTGGCATTGCTTAAAACAGAGGTAAAAAAATTTCGAGCCAATCTAAAAAATAGAAATGGTGAGGTTTTAAGTGTGAGTGATCATCAATGTATGCTCCAATTAAAAAACTGTTAGTGTCAACAAAAAATCATAACAATGTTAAATAGCTAATACAGGAAAAAAATGTTGCTACTCAAAAATAGTGAAGTGTTTAGTTGACAACGTTTAACCCCTAGCAACTAACCTGTTAGTATGATCTGCTCACTACACAGGTTATAATTGTGCTAGTAATAGAATGATTTAGCGTTGACTTTTATATTTATTATGTACAGTTTAAAGTGGTAGTAAAGTAGTAGCAAATTGGTAGAAAAGTGTAGAAAATTGGTAGCATAGTGGTAGAAAAGTGGTTGCAAAGTGGTAGCAAAGTGGAAAAGTGGTAGAAAAGTGGTAGAAAAGTGGTAGAAAAGTGATTGAACGGTGGTAGCAAAGTGGTAAAACATATAACATGTGTTGTTAAGAAGTAGTTTAAGCGGTTATGTGGATCCATTACATAATAATTTTGGACACATAGTACACGTTCACCATACTTTGTGTCCACTCATACAACAGACAAGTGAGTTCATGTTTCGCTGACGTAATCGTATGTTCCCCTGCACGCACACGCCCTTGGCGACGCACGTGGTCCCTGTGGACGGGTCCTTGTTAACGGGTCGTTGTTGACGGGTCCCTGTGGATGAGTCCCTGTGGAAAGGTCCCTGTGGACGGGTCATTGTTGACGGGTCCCTGTGGATGAGTCCCTGTGGACAGGTCCCTGTGGACGGGTCTTTGTTGACGGGTTCCTGGACCCTTTGACATAATTTGGATAAATGCATGGGCCAGTCCATAGGGACATAAGTGATCATTTTCATTAGAAGTATTGATTCAGGCTGAACCTTAGCCCATTAGAAAACGTAATCTTGAGGCTATGAGATCAATTGAACTAATACAGAAGTCATTGCATTACAATGTGTTTCGATTTGCTGTAGCATGTTTTACGGCACGCGGATGGTTAAATTGCGAGAAAAGTCTAATTTAAATATTTCAAATTCGCTTGGGCACCATGTTCCCTTTGTACTTGAAAGATTTTTAAAGGTAAAATAATAACCATAAATTTCACTCCACTAACACCAAAATCGGTATACTACCATCATTTCAGAAGAACTTAACATTAAACAGACATAGAAGGCATAGTCATGACCCCTTCATAGATTAGGCTATTGTCTAAAACTGATCACGCCTCCTTCTTCATTACGGTACATATATGTTATTAACTCATTGTCTTTTTATTCTCATCCCTTTCTTCACAGAAGTAGTCTTTAATGGCATTAAGAGCATTTTTATTTACACCATACTGGACAAATACTTAGGCAAATTAGGAAATATATGTGGAACAGAATAGTCTTTCAATCGCCAGTTGGTTCTTGGGAGAAGTAATACTTCTATCCCTTCTATCACAAATTTGTCAAATTTAACAATTAAATCTTCTGAAAAGTGAGCATCACAGATGTAGGACTTTTCAGTAAGGTCCCTATCCTTCCCTGGCATGGCCCCTTTGCACTTGATAAAACGTTCCTTATCTTTAGGAGGTTTGAAAAACCGTCTGACCTCTTTATAGTCCCCATAGCTAGATCTGCATCCTGGTACAAAAGAGCAAGGCATCTTCACTACGCACATTAAGCACTCATGAAAATGTAAGGGCTAAACTGCTGTTTACTTACATTAAATAACAATAAAATTAACACACGAAGATAACGTCAACACACGACAAGAAATTAAATTCCTTTTCAGTTAATGCTTCCTACAATAGCATTTCAGGTATTAATACTATGAAGTAATAGTGTAAGCACTTGTATATCAATAAACGTTTGCACAGAGCACCACCAAAACACTACGACCGATTAAATACTTAATATATCGCACATAAACACATAAACATATGTGGAAATCCACAATCTCAAGTCGACTGTAGCGCTGCGTAACGGCGAGTGCCAACCCGATCCGTATTCATTACATGCTGTTGAGGGAGAAGAGATCACACTTTATATTCTATTCGTTATGCTCGGGGTTTAGTGTTAGCTTCCGTAGTGAGTTCGAACCCCACTGGGGAAAATAATTTTCAGTATGTTTTCTTCAGTATGCACATTTTATTATACAAATTCCAGATTGGATACTAGTAAAACATGTTTTCCCGAGTGTTTTTCTGACTTGGTCACTGTTTACTTGAACCGTCACCGAGTCCGTAAGAAACACACATCAGAATGCGAGTATCATATGCAGCCCAGGCAACAGTAAGATGGTTTCCCATTGTACGGTATACGTTAAACGGTATACGGTATATCAGCGTAAGTACACAAAGACTGTGGAGTCAACCCTATGGGCTTTGGAATCCGTGATTTACAACTGTCGCTAGGTATGTGGTATCTACCACGTTCTTATACCATGTTGCATTGGCTTTGTGATGTCTATTTTTCACACACGTGTAGCTAAATATGTCGTTTTGATGATGGAATATTGAAATATTTTATACTGGCGATATTACAATTTTCATGTAGGTAAAACTTCTGAATATGCAATAAACATCAACAATATATAATGGCTCACAGCACTTGGAAGACATTAAGATAATTAATCAATCCTTCGATAAATGCCAATATTGTGTAGGGTGGGTATTTTAAAGTATTTTTATTCTCAATTGCATTTTGTGACTATTTTGAATCTAAATTACATTTTGTAAGTATTGTCAATTCAAATAACAGTACAGTAAGTATGTCGTTAGTTTTAGTTGTAAGTAGGTAGTTAGTTTGTCTATTAGATATGTCATTGTTCTATTAGACTGTGGTGTGTGAGTGTGTCTGGTAGCAGTTGCATTGTTTATTAGTTATAGTTCATTGTTTCAGTAGACTGTGATGTGTCAGGGTGCATGTGAGTGTGCCTGGTGACAGACTGTTTTAGTGGTAGTATTTGTTGTTGGTGGAACTTAAGTATTTTTTTCATTAGTAGAATTTTGGTATTTAATTCTTAGTACGGTAGAAGGTTAGTATTTTTGTTAGTAGAATAAATCAATTCTTTACTAGTCTTATAGACGGTTAAGATATTGATAATATAAGCCAAATAATGGCTACACTGCGTCCTGCTGCACGGCTGAAAGCAACGGGAAACTACAGCCGTATGCTATTCCCGAGGATATGCACCTCTCTATGCATAATTACATGTGATGATGGCCTCCTCCCGTGTAAAATTCCAATCCGGAGGTAAACTAGTCCCCCGTTCGGATCTCCGGGTGGGGACTACTCGAGAGGGGGTTAACATCACAGAAGTGACAAAGAGGAAATCTGACATTCTACGGATCGGAGCGTGGAATGTTAGAAGTCTGCTAGGAAGTGGAAGGTTCACCAAGGGTGATGAAAATGTTATAGTAATGGGAGATTGGAATGCTGTGGTAGGAGAAGGGAGAGAAGGGAAGATAGTAGGAGATTTCAGATTAGGTGAAAGGAATGATCGAGGAAGCAGGCTGGTAGAAATCTGCACCGAGCATGAATTGGTCATAGCTGACACCTTATTCAATAACCACAATAGAAGAATATACACATGGATGAGACCAGGAGATACAGGGCGTTACCAAATCGACTTCATTATGGTCAAGCAGAGGTTTAGAAACCAGATTTTGGAATGTAAAACATATCCTGGTGCTGACATAAACTCTGACCACAATCTGGTTGTAATGAACTGCAGAATTAAGTAGAAGAAACTGAAGAAAAGTCAAAAGCAGAAAAGGTGGGCAATAGACAGACTGAAAGAGAAGAATGTAAACGAAAGATTCAAGAAGAGTATAAAAGAAGGAAGGACTAATGATAAACCCTAAACAAACTTCAATTGCAGACGAATGGGCACTTTTGAAGAATGAAATAACAAAATCCGCAGAAGAAAACATTGGTAGGAAAGAAAGAATAGGTAGAAAACCGTGGATCACTCAGGATATACTAGAATTGATGGATGAAAGGCGGAAACACAAGAATGTAAGAGATGAAAAGGGGAAAGCAGAATACAGACGTCTGAGAAATGAGGTTAATAAGAAGTGCAAGGATGCGAAAGAAGAATGGTTGAAAGAGAAATGTGCAGGTATAAAAAATTGTCTGAAATTAGGAAAAGTAGACAGCTTATCGAAGGATTAAGAATACTTTTGGGGAAAAGAAGACTAAGTGCTGTAATATTAAGGACACAAATGGAAAGCCTCTAACAGATAGGGAAGAAAAGGTTGAGAGATGGAAAGCTTACATAGAGAGTTTGTATAAGGGAAAGGAGATTGAGAATCATGTAATGGAAAGGGAGGAGGAAATTGATGAGGATGCGAAAGGAGATTTAATATTGAGATCAGAATTTGATAGAGCTTTGGAAGACTTAAGCAGGAACAAAGAACCAGGCATAGATGATATACCGATTGAGTTGCTACGCTGCATAGGAGATGAAGGTCCGATCAGGTTGTTTCACTTGGTGTGTAGGATTTATGAGACAGGTGAGGTCCCCCCTGATTTCAAGAAGAATGTAATCATCCCTATAACAAAGAAAGTGGGAGCTGACAGATGTGGAGATTACCGAACAATCAGCTTGATTACTCATGCTTCAAAGATCCTGTCTAGAATAATTTACAAGAGGATTGAAAGCCAGATAGAAATGGAGTTGGGTGAATACCAGTTTGGTTTCAGGAGAAATGTAGGAACTAGGGAAGCTGTACTAAGTCTTAGGCTGATTTTGGAAGGTAGAATAAGGAAAGATAAGAGAACGTTCATGGATTTAGTAGACTTAGAAAAGGCTTTTGATAACGTTGATTGGACTAAATTGTTTGACATTTTGAAATCGATTGGAATTAAGTACAGGGATAGGAGGGTGATATACAATCTATACAGAAACCAGACAGCAGTCATTCGAGTTGAAGGACATGAGAGAGAAGCTGGTATTCAGAAAGGTGTAAGGCAAGGCTGCAACTTATCACCCACACTTTTCAATCTTTACATTGAACAAGCAATGAAGGAAATTAGAGAAAAATTTAAAGTGGGAGTGAAGATTCAAGGAGAAATAATTTCAACTCTGAGATTTGCTGATGACATCGTCATCTTGGCCGACAAGCCTGAGGATTTGAATGAGTTTTTGAATGGTATGGACTCCGTCTTACGGAAAGAATTCATGATGAAAATAAATAAATGTAAAACAAAAATACTGGAATGCAGCCGAAATAAATTAGAAACCTCTATGGAGATCAAATTGGCAGGTGAAAAGCTGAAGGAAGTTGGAGACTTCTGTTACTTAAGAAGCAGAATAACCAGTGATGGACGAAGCAAAGAGGATATAAAAAGTAGGTTGGCTCAGGCAAAGAAAGCATTTCTACAAAAAAGGAATCTGCTGACATCGAATATAGATTTAGGTATTAGGAAGTCATTTTTGAAAGCCTTTGTCTGGAGCGTGGCGCTCTATGGAAGTGAAACTTGGACTATTGGTGCAGCAGAAAAGAGGAGAATTGAAGCATTTGAAATGTGGTGTTACAGGAGAATGATGAAGATCAGATGGGTAGATAGGGTTACAAACAAAGAGGTATTAAGACGAGTGGGAGAGGAGAGATGTTTCTGGCGACTGCTAATGAAGAGAAGAGATAGGTTGGTAGGACACATACTAAGACACCCAGGAATAGCAAGCTTAGTTATGGAAGGAAGGGTCGAGGACAAGAACTGTAGGGGTAGACCAAGGTTAGAATATGTTAAACAGATTGCCTCGGATGTAGGGTGTCGGAGCTATGTAGAGATGAAACGATTAGCTCAGGACAGGGAGGCATGGATAGCTGCATCAAACCAGTCAAAAGACTGAAGACTCAAACAACAATAACATAGATGTCCTTGAAGTAGTGCTCTTTATCGCCATAAAAAATAGGGTGATATCAGTAATAGTTTCCTAGATATAGGATGTCGATGAGGTATTTCGCATAGCCGCCATGATGTATTGGTGAGACGTAACAAAAATTGATGGTCACGGTCGGGACCGGACGAAATAGTTACAGCCATTTCGATTTTATTAGGTGGGGATACACACACACATACACACACACGGACAAAAGGTGATCTCATAAGCCTATATTTTTCATAAATAAAAAGAGGCTAAAATGTACAGCATTTCACAGCACGAATATCGATCGCAGAAAGGCTAACCGGCATAAAAACATGGCAAGAGTATAATACTTGACGCCTCTGGGGCAAATAAACTTTCCTGCCCCACCACGTGGAATAGCCTATGTAGATTTATTAAAGCTTCCCTAACATATGGGGCTCTTTCTTCACCTGAGTGTGTACCGGTATTTAATTATGAGTGGTAAACACTATAAATATGCCTATACTAAATTTACAAATAGAAAAAAAAACTTAATGCAAATAATTTATATTACAGTACATTTGAACACATATCACACATAACCAATTATTTAGATAACAAGTTTCGGATTTCCTCACTAGTCCAATTTAATATTCAAGTCATATCAACAGCAAGAACACCAAGGTGACTAAGACGATCCTTTAATTTATGTCCTTAATTAATCAACATCGCTAAGTTAAACTGTGTACTCTTGTGGAGGGTTTAAACTGGAATAACTTGACGTTTATTACCCAAGAGGTTTTGTATAGTTTTCCAGATATTTAGCAGCTGCCCAGTCTGTCCCCCCCCCCCCCCCCCCCCCGAAAATACGGGCCTGAATACAGTAAATGATCCAATATTGTGAGCACACCTTACATGCCCAGTATTTTACTAATCGGCAAAAAAAAACTGTATTTTAGGAGATAAGTTCCGCTAGCGGTTCAAACACAGCCGAGGGCCTCGGATGTTTTAAGAGCGTTACAATCTTTCTGTATGCTTTCCTTCGGGGAGGCAGCAAAGCCGGCGGGCCCATGTCATAGGTTTATGACATGTAAAAGAACCTACCACTACAATTGGTAGTGTAGCCAAATTTTTAGGTGATATTTTGCTAGAAATGATCTACCAAGATCCAGCGCAGGTGTCAGAGGCATCTGGCAGCAAAAGTTGAAACTACTTGAAATTGAACTTGCTCATTCATTTCATCTCATCCACACGCGTCGGTACTTGTAGCTCAGCCCATGGGTGTCGCATAGAAGCAGCTACAAACTCTGGCGAGCCGAACATGGCCTCGGAAATTCCCGGCACAAAAAGCCATACTCTAAATAAATGGCGGTGTTGCAATGTCTAAAAATATCTTCAGAACGTGCTTTCATATCGCCACTGCCGAAGTGTGGTGGCAAAAGTAGTAGCCACTCGTGTTAGTGTAGGGGAAACAGGGGGTATTTAACACTAGGCATAATCGTATTGAAAATTGGAGCTACGTTTCTATTGGTGGCCTAATGTATGACCTCTTTAGAACCAGTTTGCTTTTAAATGTAAATACATGTTACGCCAGCAACATTAAAGTCAACATTCAGGGAAATCAATGGGGAGGACCCCTGGTCCCATCCTGCACGACCCCCACCCCACCACCTCCAGCAGCCACTATTTTGATTAAAAATACCCTGGCTAGTTAGGTCTACTTTCAGACATGCTGAACGTACAGTGTATTAAATTGTAGCCTAAATGTATAGTTGGAGTGATCTAAGACGAATTTAGGTCGGGAGAATGTGTGAAGAGTTTTCCTCTGGCCTAAATACAATCTGTGAAGGACCAGAATAATAATGTAGGTAACAACGTAATGATAATTCAAACTTAGGTACGGTAGGCCTACATGGAGAAATGTTCCAATATTATCGGTAGGTAGTTGCCAGGTAGGCTACCACATACGGATTCCGTCACATGAATTAGTATATTTGATATGCATTTCGGCAAGATGTAGGTGTAAGAATTATTTATTATTCGCAAGTAACAAGCCAATGTTGGAAGAAATGACATGTTAGGGACAATGATGTATCTAGTTAGAACTGGGTGGTTTGTAATGAAAAGAGGAAGTTTTTTTCGTGGCGTGGCAACTAGTGCTGATTTGCAATACCAGTGCATCAACCTAAGTTCACTTCCACGCAGCCTAATTAAACGGGTTGATAGGTACTTTACCGTCCGACAATATAATATTTAATCTGCTTCCCCAAACAAACTTTTGTGTTTATAAAAATAGAGAAATCGAATGTAAGATTCTCTATTTCCCTGTTCTACAAGCAAGCACCATTAGATAGGCTATATCTATTCAATTGGAAGGATAAATAGTGACGACTTACTTGACCATGACGGTCAACTTGCAAACATATCACTGTGCACTTGGAGGGGTGTGAGAATACCTCAATTGATTTATTAAATATGAGACTGATTTGGCGTAGGCTACTGGCATAAGTATGGTATTTAATTCTCTCTCTCTTCTAGCTTGCTAATCAAAATGGAGAAACAACTACTCGTCAAGAGTGAGCCAGAATGTTTGACTCATGAAATCCCTGACATGGTAAGTTGCATTTTAATTCGTATATGGTGTAACATTACTATCTTAGTGATGTGCAAGGTTTAGTGACATAATACAGTACTTAATAGTAAATGGTGCTCTAACCAAGATCTGCTAACTTTTACTGTTTATGATACACATAACTTAGTACTCATATTGTGTCGATATATTTAACATTCGGTAATATTTCGCAGGATTCAAATGAGCTGTTGCCCTCTGATAACCTGCAGGACGAGGCTGGCGATATATTTGACAGCAAAAGGATAGCAGTTAAGGAGGAATATGAACTTCAGGTAATTATATGTTCTGCATTACTTTTCTTATAATAATACGAATGATTTATACAATAAATATTATTTCGAACACTGGATTACTGGCTCATGTTTTCTATGAGAACACCTAACAATACCAGATCCTATTGGTACTGCAGTTCCACTCTGCTGGCACCCTGGATTCTATTACAGGTGAAGTCTACACAACGTGCCATGTTAAAACTCGATCACATACGGCATTTGAGATATGATTGCCCGTGAGTGAATGCGCTGCTGTTTGTGTATCCTATTGCTTATAGGCTAGACTGCCACAGCAAAGCCAGCTCGGTACCGGCATAAAACGATGTCAGAAATCATATTTCCAGTGAATAATCATCACTACACCTTTCTTCTCCTATTTCTATTTCTAGAATACCTTACATTCCAGGCATTACACAACTTATGATCTCTGCTTGTGGTAGCTCATTTGTCAACTCTTGATGTAAAGGATAAGTTTGTACAGTGCCACGCTCTCTAGAATGATTTGTATAAATACATGTTTTCGGTAGCTTAAGTGAATACACAGAATCGAAATATTAACTTGCCACAATAACAGTAATTGGAAGTCACTTGAGACCCACATGACCTGAGTAAAGCCCAACATTGCTTCTGGTTACTTGTCCATCTTTTCATTTCACCACCCCTGGTCAACTCTCCCTTGCTTCTTATCCCGATACTTGCAGGTAATCATCCATTTTCTCTCCCTTATTGACTGTTTTCTTTACTCCCTGGTTCATCATCATAATCTTGTACAGTTTCCAACCGAGGCTGGTTCTGTTTGGAACATAAGCCTCGCCAATTAGTCCTTTCTTCCCACCACCTCTCTGATGTCACTCTGGTCCAGTCCTCGCCTCTCTTTTTGACACATTCCTCCACTCCTTTTGGCCAACTATCTCCTGGTCTTCCCCTTGGTCGTTTCTTCTGCATCTGCATTTCATGTATCCTCTTGGGAATCTTCTTCTCTTCCATTCTCTTTAAGTGTCCATACCACCTCAATCTTTATGTCTCAATCCTACCTTGCAAGGGCTCCTCTTGCACTATTTCCCTGACCAATTCATTCCTCATCCTGTCTCTTCTTGTTACTCCGATCCTACTGCGCAGGAACTTCATTTCACTTGCCTGTATTCTGCTTATGCCTCTTTTCTTCATGAAGCATATGTTAGTATCGGGATGTAGTAGCTTCTGTGTAACACTTCTTTGATTTTTGTGGGACATCTTTACTCCACACTAAGCTCCAAATGCTTCTCAGAAATGCTTCTGCCTGTCTGCCACGTTCCGTAATGTCTTTGTCATTTCTCCCATTTTCCTCCACTATACTTGAGACTTTCCACCTTCTTCAGCTGTCTTCCAAGTGTTATCCCACTCATTGGTCTTTCCTTTTTCCTGGTCGTTAACAGGATCTCACAATTACTGATGTTCAACTTCCATCCGTACTCTAACACTATTTCTTCCCAAGCCTTCGGCTGCTCCTGAATTTCCTCCTCCTTATTTCCCGAGACCATGAGATAATCTGAAAACACCATTGCTTTCATCTTACCTTCTCCTATCTTTTCTGCTACCCTTGTCATTACCTCGTCCATAACCACAATAAAGAGAAGGGGTGACAGTGCACTACCCTGTTTCAGGCCACTCATTTGTCTGAACCAGTCTGTTCTTTCCCCTCCAACTTTCACACAACTCAAACTTCCACAATACATCTCCTTCACTTTGCCTACAGTCCCTTTTTCCACTCCTATGTTTACCATTGCTTCCCAATCCTTCTCCCTACACACACTATCATAGGTCTCTTCGATGTCCAGGAAGGCCATCAACAGATCCTCTCCAAATTCGTAGTGGTGTTCCTGGAGCTATCTCACTGAAAATATGAGATCCACTGTTGATCTCCCAGGTCTAAATCCATACTGCTCCTCTCTCAATTCTCTCTCTATTTTGGCTCGTATTCTAGTTTCTAATATCTTTTCATATATCATGGCACTGTGTGGTATGAGTGTGACTCCCCTGTAATTTCTGCACTCCTTTCTGCTTCCTTTCTTAAATATTGGGACTATTAATCCTTTCTTCCAATCTTCTGAGGTCGTTTTCTCCTTCCATACCACCCTCATCACACGGTACAGCCACTGTTTCCCAACCTCCCCTGCTGCCTTCATCATTTCAACACTCACTTCGTCCACACCTGGTGCCGTTCCTCCTTTCATCTTGTCCATAGCCATTTCCAGTTCTCATCAAGGCAGGTTCTTTTCCATTCCTGTGTTGTCTTCTCCATCTTCTAATACGCTGTTTTTCTCCCTATGACCATTTGGATTCAGCAAATCCTCAAAGTACTCCTTCCACACTGTCTTGAGTGTCTCTTTGTTGTGTACCTCATTTCCGTTTTCTTCCCCCATTACCACATCCTCTCGCAGACCTCTTCTCTTACTTTTGACCATCCCATAAAGTACTTCGTTTTTTCCTCTATTGTCTTCCTCCATCATCTCTGTCCACTTTACCATCCACTTCATCCTCTCCTCTGCGACAATCTTGTTTGCTTCTTTCTTCTTTATCTTATAATCTTCCCTTGCTAGATCAGTTCTTTCCTGGAACCACACTCTGAAAGCCTTCTTCTCTTTCCCACAGCTTCTTTTACTCTCTCATTCCACTATGGTGTCTCCTTACACCGCTTTCTGGTGCTTGTTGCTCCTCATTCTCAGACAGGTAAGGTTCTAAGATTTCTTCAGGTCAATTGTCAAAGTATTGTGAACAAAAGTATAAAATTTTCGACTTTGAATTACACAAGCCCGATGTAGTCATCGGAACGGAATCTTGGCTATCAGATGAACTAAGAAATAATGAATTCTTCCCGGCTGGCTTCACTGTGTACAGGAGAAATAGATTAAGGAGAGGGGGAGGTATTTTATTTGCCTTAAAAATGACTTGACATCACAATTAGATTGGATGGATGAGGAATACGAAGCGCTCGGCATAAAACTTCTTAGAACCACTGACGGTAAGATACTAAGAATAATTGGTGCCTACAGAGCTCCAAACGAAAACACCGACATCCTTTGCAAGCTAATTAGCATTTGTTCAGAGCTTGGCCAGACAAAGATCTTATCTTAGCAGGGGATTTAAATCTCCCAAGTGTCGATTGGTCAGGTGATAAAATGCTAGGGGGGAGGAAACAACAAATAGCGAACTCATTCATACAGGAGTGTGGACTTCCACAGATAGTGGAAAGACCCACCAGGGGTAGAAATATACTAGATGTTTTCCTCATTAAGCCTGTGGACAATCTGATCTGTGTTGAAAATATTCCGGGAATTAGTGACCACCAGGCTGTCGAAATGTTATTCCATTGGGAACTGGAACGCAGCCAAGATATTAAAGAAATATTTGTTTGGAAATTCAATAAGGCGGACACTTTAGGTTTTCAAAATTACTGAAAAATAATTTTCCTCAATGGGCATCGACTGGCGCTAGCGTTGAAGATGTGTGGTTAAATATCAAAAATATTATTCATACGGGCCAATCGCTATACGTTCCAAAATATAAAGTGAAGGGAAACCAGGATCCAGATTACTACAATTTACGTGTTAGAATTCTTAAGAGGAAAGCTAGAAAAATGCACAACACACTAAAATCAAATAGGAATTATTACATACAATACCAACTAATTATGAAGGAATTGAACTCAGAAAACGTAAAGCACACGATTCTTATATGACGACTATACTAAACCCGGGAAATACAAATACTTTTTATAATTATCTTAGGAGACGGAAAAAGAACAGAGATGACATTAAGTCTCTGAGGGACTCAGAAGGAATCTTGTCACAGGAAACACACAAAAAGCTGAAGTGCATAATGAGTGGTATTGTAGCGTTTTTACTGTGAAAGCTAGCATGTCCGTTTCTTCAAAATTAAAGGAAAATACATTTTAACCATTCACTATTCATAACAGGGAGGTTAGAAAAAACCTGAAGAAAATCAAAAAATTCAAGTCAGTAGGACTCGATGAGGTGTCTGGCGACATTCTCAAGATAGGCGGAGAACAAATAATTCCTTTCCTTAGGGTAATGTTCACAGTCTCTCTGAACAATAGGTCTGTCCCGTCCGACTGGAAGAAAGCTCTTGTAGTTCCAATTTATAACGGAGGGGACAGAACCATGCCGGGTAACTATAGACCAGTGAGTCTGACAGCAGTAGTTTGTAAACAAATGGAACAAATAATTGCAGATTATATAAGGGAATTTTGGTCGAAAAATAACTGGTTGTATGATAGACAACACGGATTCAGGAAAGGATATTCATGTGAATCACAGGTGGTGGGTTTTTGTCAAGATATAGCAGAAGTCATGGACACAGGAGGCCAGGTGGACAGTGTAATCATTGACTTAGCTAAGGCTTTTGACATGGTTCCACATGACCTCCTGTTACATAAGCTTGCAAATTTGGGTCTTGATGAAAGAGTGGTATTCTGGATCCGGGATTTTCTCCAAAATAGAACCCAAGCAGTCAAATTTGGGGGAGTATTTTCGAAAGAGACAAAAGTCACCTCTGGAATTCCACAAGGAAGTGTAGTTCGGCCATTGTTGTTTCTTCTATATATAAACGACCTGGCAGAATATGTTAAATCGGACGTCAGACTATTTGCTGACGACTGTGTAATATATAGAAAAGTCAAAAATCAAGTTGACACTGCGCTCCTCCAACAAGACTTGGAACGTATAGAATGCTGGGTTATCGGAAATAACATGAGGATAAGTGCAGAAAAAAGTAAATGCCTGTCTTTTACTAACAGCAGAAAAGGGACAATAGCTGATTATAAATTAGGAAACAAAATTATTCCTCGAGTGGAGTCATGCAGCTATCTCGGGATTGCCATAAATAAAAGGTTACACTGGGGTGAGCACGTTGAGAGCGTTGCTATTAAGGCACAAAAGTCATTATACTTTGTTATGAGAAACACGAAGGGCAGCAGTATTCAGGCCAAAGAATTGGCTTACAAATGTCTTGTGAGACCAATTTTGGAATACGCCACGAGTGTGTGGGAGCCCTACCAATCAACTCTAACGAACACATTGGAGATGGTGCAAAGGAAAGCTGCAAGATTTGTACTTGGCAAATTCTCCCAAACTGATAGTGTCTCTGACATGTTAAAGACATTGGGTTGGGAATCCCTACACAGCAGAAGACATAAAAGAAGACTCCAGGAGATGTACAAAGCATACACAGGGGAGCCGACCTGGAATGAGTTGCGAAACAGAATGCATGATCCAGATTATATGGGTAGGAGAGATCACGAATACAAAATTTGGCCCATCATTCAAAAAACAAACTTAGCTAAGTATTCTTTTATAAATAGGGGTATTCAAACATGGAATGAGTTACCTGAAGAAGTCTTAGAACCTTTACCTAACAGTTTAAAAGCTTTCAAGAAGAAATTAAATGTTGCATTCAGGGAACCCAGAGACATTATGGAGAGAAATTGAGTTATAAGCAGCATGTAAATATCTTGTTACCACCAGGTTTTGCCTAACTGTAACAGTACCTATTAATAAATAAATATTCGTCATACTGCCACTGCAGCTTCCACCATTCTATTTTTGAATTGCTTCCATTCCTCTTCCCCTGTTTTAGGATTGTCTGTTGGCATCCTTTCCCTTATTATCTTCTGGAATTCTTCCTTGACTTCTTTTTCCTTCAGTTTCCATACTTTGATTCTCCTTTCCTGGTACTCTGTCCTCTTGCTATCCTTAACAACTCTCAGGTTCATTACTGGTATTCTGTGCTCGCTATCTAAGGCCTCTGGTGGTATTACCTTTATGTCTCTGACACTTCTCTTCATTTCCTAGTCGTACAGCATGTAATCTACCGAAGATTTCTTTGTTAAATCACTGCTGCACCACGATATCTTGTGACTTTCTTTCTTCCGAAACCAGGAGTTGCCTACCACTAAACCGTTTCTCGTGCAAAAATCCAGTAGCTTTCTCCCTTCTTCATTCCTGCTGCCCCATTCTTCTGCTCCCATTACATTTTCAAATCCTTGCCTTTCCCTTCCTACATGTGAATTCAAATCTCCCATAACAATGATGCTCTGACCATTCAACTGCTGTCTTAGCTCCTCCCCTAGGTCTTCCTTCTCTTGAGCTGTACATCCTACTTGATGGGCATATACCTGGGCTATCTCCAGGCTTCTTCCCTTTGCAGTTACTCTGATCTTCAAGATCCTGTCACTTATTCCCTTTACCTCTTCCTTCATTCCATCTCTCACAACTACTCCTACTCCGCTGCTCTTTCCTTCACTATTCCCACTCCAGTACAACCGGTACCCTTTCCTTAGTTCTCTGCGACCTTCTCATTTCCATCTTGTTTCTGGCATGCCCAGTACATCCAGCTTTCTTCTCTCCATCACATCTACAATCTCCTTCAACTTTCCTGTCAGTGTCTGAATGTTTAATGTCCCAATTCGTAGTCCATTAGCATATCCGGGTCGTCGTTGTTTGAATTCCGTCCTTTATGAGGCTTGTTCCTGTTTTGAAAGCAAAATACAAAATCCACTACTTGCTTGCTAGGCCTATCGTAGCTTCACTAGAGCCGTCACTTTTCACTGCCTGATTACTTGCCCTAATTCTTTTACGGGGTCAGAACTCTTCCTTCTCTTCATGATACAGGACGCCATTGAATGTTGTCTGCAGTGCCTACAAGCTGCTACGAGAGATTACGTGACCAGTTACGTTGGCAGCATGGCTGTCGCTTGTATCAATACAAACAGTAAACTTTATACTTACCACAGCCATTCATAACATACTGTTGCACTCTTCCAATAATCTTACTACACACACTGACGATTTCGACAGCCCATAAATGGCCTTCACTCTATCAAGGGCACTGTGCTTCCAACTAAACTGATTACGCAACCTCTCGCAGCTGAACGGAACCACTGTGGAGAACATTTCCTGGCGCCCTGTATAATGCTGTAATTACACAGCACAACTTCCTGGAATGTAAGATATTCAGATATATTCCATCATTCATAAGAGGTAACTTAAAGGGTGGTGTGTACCACACCTTCAATAACCTGGTGAGCACAAAACCACCATAGCGGCGAAAATTAAATATACATAATCGTTCAAGAAATGCAAGGCACAAAAAATATCTTCAAGGGTTAATAAACTGACGTCTAATTTAATTTAAGGGGGGAGCTACACCTTTACAAGTGTAAAAACCACAGATATTTAAAATAGTTTTGCTCGATATCCCTTTGTTCTGTTGGTATGAAATTTTGCACACTCTTAAAACTGTCTTTTATCTTTAGTTTTCAACTTGAATATTTGCAATTTTTTTAGTGAGCTATGTTCACTCAGAAAATATAAAAAGCAAATGTTACAGCAATGGTTCTAGTTCACATTCTTAAGACATGAAAGATACAACATGTGAATACCAAGTTCTATCAAAATATCTCAAAAACTGTTATATGATGGAAAACTAAAGAAAAAAATAAAGTTTGGGAACGAGCGTTAAACTAACCAATGGGAGGAAAAGTTTTTGAGATATTTTGATGAAATGTTGTATTCACTTGTATCTTTTGTGTCTTAAGATTGTGAACTAGAGCCATTGCTGTAACAATCGAATTGTGTACTTTCTGAGAAAACATAGCTCACAAAAATGTCAAGAAAATCTTCTCTTATAAGAAAGGGAGAAAAAAAATATTATTTCAACAGTTAGGCAAAAGATGTTAGTTCACATTGTTAACACAAGCATTATGGACATTCTAAAATCATAATATT
This sequence comes from Meconema thalassinum, assembly GCA_946902985.2. Taxonomy (NCBI): domain Eukaryota; kingdom Metazoa; phylum Arthropoda; class Insecta; order Orthoptera; family Tettigoniidae; genus Meconema; species Meconema thalassinum. The sequence continues at coordinate 13,372,405 of CAMPQE020000048.1, read as the reverse complement.
CCAGAAATGTGAAGTTTTGTGGAAATAATCAAGAAAAAGCAAATTATTTTTTAGTTATTGGGGAAAGTTAATTGCAAATATTCAAGTTGAAAACAAAAGATAAGGGACAGTTCTAAGAGTGTGCAAACCTTCACATCCACAGAACAAAGGGATATCGAGGAAAACCATTTTAAATACCTGTGGTTTATACACTTGTAAAGGTTGACGGTTGTGCACAATTTTTTAATAACAATATTTATTAAGTTTCAGAGAAATATAAATTGAACTAATGAACGAATATTCTGGCATATAACTCTACAGTCTATACATAATACATTCCAACATGGCGTTCTTGCGATATGTCACACAAGTTCAAAATATCTCTCAATCTATTTGAGCAATCATACTGATATTCTGTATGTTGCTGTAGAACTTTTACTTTGCCTCCATATGATTTTCAACTACTCCAAATGACATTTCTGGCGATCTAATTACTTGATGCCAATAAAACTTATTACATGGAATCTTTCTTCAGCGTTTAGTGTAGATTATTCAAGATGGCATCAGTTCGAATTTTTGAAACGTATTTTTAATCTCTCGTATCCTATTTAAGCCATGGATGAGATTGATAGGATATTAGATAACCTTTATCTAATGATAGTAAATTCTGTGGCTTACCTTTCGTAAATCATTAATGAAGTGCTTTTGACTTTTCTAAAAATGAATTTCCATGACAGAAAGATGGCATGTTCTTGGAGGAGTATTAATCATCTATACTGAAAGTTATACACACAGCACATTGTTATTGGTGTTGGTATATATATACAGCTTGTTATTTCTCGAAGTAGTGGTGTTGGTGGAGACATGTCGTTTGTTTAGTACATCACATGGAATATAATAATTATGGACGGGAGAGTTCTCAATGGGGCAGATATCTCGTAGCTACGCCCCTTTAAACCTCAATAACACCTCTGAATTTTCAATGGAAAAGTTCATTGGGATATATGAAAATTTGCTATTTCTCTGAGATACCACAGGGCCCAAGGCCAAAATGAAGTCTCGTGAAATCCAATCACATACAATCACATATCACCACAGACATAGACATGAGCTTGTCACAAAATGAGAATGTTACTCTCAGATCATCAGGTATGGATTAGGTGGAGTTAGATCAAAATACACGTTAATTAATGAAACTGAAAGTTCTACTGTACTACAAATCACCAACCATTTCAGTTAAAAACGTGTCCTAAAATAAAGTATCCCCGAAAGATCCCTAGCCTAAACTTTATTAGGGATACATTTATTTATTTTAAGTTAATTATAAGGATTGAAAGTACCCGCTGCAAATAACTGCCACTACAATAAATGTCTCATTTAAAAAGAAACTTAAATTAACCTAAATAGTGTTCACAATAAGGAAGAAATACTTACAAACCTTTTCATGTACTGAAGTAGGTCTAGCATTACAAGGTTGGATTTCAAACCAGTATAAATAGAAACTCTTAACACCTGCACCTCAATCAAATTTTTACGGTCACTGGAGCACCGCCTCTTGGATTATACTCAACATCTGTTATATCTCAATTCGGCATTTCCATATCCAAAAGCCGGTCCTTTGCATTTTGTTTGAACTCACCTTACAGGCTAGAATTGGATTTGCCATATTGACCTCCTTCCTCTCATGTTGAATTGAATTGAGTGTTGGTTCCAATGGTCTTTTTTATGGTGTGAAATGTCATTATAATTGCATCACATCTTCTACACTTGTAGTAAATAAATGCTCTGCTTTCTGATTTATTACATATTCTAGCATTGCAGCACTTAAAATAATCTTCCTCGTTCACTTCTCTCATGTGCCCAACTTCATGTATTGTTCTCTGTCTCTTGTATCTGATTTTATTTGAGTGATAATGCTTTCAAAGCGTCCTACAATTAATTTACGGACTATAGCAAATAATTGTGAACAATATTGTCGGTGTAGCACTTCCAGGTTTATGACATGTACTGTACTCAAACTATCGCACATTGACCTTGCACTCGACAGTTCGCAAAATTCCATAAATACACAAATATTTGTAATAAATCAGCGATCGCGTATTTTTTAGCCTATTCCACACTCAATAAGAAATATATGCACTTATACTCAATTCGATACACCGTAGGTTACTATGGGGTTCGATGCTCGTATCCACCCTCTCTGACGTTCGACAAGTTCAGTTTTGTGCGCCGAGTTCCATTTCAGGCTTCTCCGTTCTGTAGCCACTCAGCTTCTTCCTTCTCCTATTTTCTTTGAAGTATTTCCGTACATTGTACGGTGAATGTCTAGCTCAATTTATTGTATTGTCCGTTTCTCCAATCTTTATAATATTAATTTTGATATCGTGTTTCGAATGAGTTACACGGCTCGCTCGATCCTTGTGCAGCTTTCACAAGTATCTTTTTCCGTGATGTGTCTTCATAATTGTACTCAGCTTACAATCTCGGAGAATGACTCAGGGTTGCCACGTGGTCTGGCATGAAATTCAAATCTTGGCGTGGTTCATGAACAGGTCAACGAGGACAATAAATAAATGTATGGAGATCAACAGATGAAGTTACCCAAGTCTGTGATATGAACTCTGGAACAGAACTACCCTTCTGTTCAAAATTGATGATCTACTTTAGGACTTGTATGTCGCATTATGTTTGGAAGGCATTCAAATAAATGGAAACCTGTGTAAGATTTAATGCCACCTATGCAAAGGAACATGTTTGTGAAACAAGTAATTTCTGTGCAGGATGATGCTGATCTCACTGAGGATATTACGATAGAAGATTTCTCCATACCGGAGTTTGTTCCATGCCTCAAAACAGAAACTCCATCTATAGCGAGTGGTGGAGATTTCCAAGAGGTAAGAAACTTGTTGGATTTCTACTTGTTGCCTCTTATAAAAGACATGTACGGACCGCCATCTTCTTCCCAGCAATGCTATTTAGGGATCACAGAATTGTGTATTCAGACCGTAAAGATGGCGAATGGAAGCTGTCTGGTGTTATGTTGTGTAAGGTACGGAAAGTACAGGATGTCTAGATTGAAGGTAAAGCATTATATTATCCGACTAGTGTTGGACTCAAACCAATGAAGTCCCTCTTTATATGCCGTTGGTCTATTCACCGATGTAATGGAGGATATCTTAATTCTCATAGTGAAGGGTACATTATATGAAACCAAGCACGTTGTATTGGTTGCCTGTTGTGAAGTTTGCATTTTTGTATGAAGAAGTTACAGTATTCTCATGGTCGAGATTGATGGGCTATTATATCACCATTATCTAATGACACTAAATTATGTGGCTTGCTTTTCGTTAATCATAGTGCACGTGCGTTAGACTTTTTGAAAATGAGATTCCATGACGGAAACATGCCATGTCCTTGGATGAGCCTTAATCACCTATACTGAAAGTAATATATACAGCACATTATTTCTCAAATTAAAGGTATTGGTGGAGACTGGTTGTGTACAAAAGGCTATTTAATACATTACATTACATTACATAGATTTTTTTCTGGACAGGACGGCTTTCAATGGAAAAGATCAGAGGGATATATGAAAACGGCTAATTATTTCTACTTTTTCAGAGTTGCCTTCGTAATCTTGCTCAATATATTAATTTCGGTGCATTCTCTGAGCAGTTGTGCTGCATCAAGGCAAGGGTCGTCTTTCCCCCCCCCCTCAATGTGCTGATTTTGTACATTCCCATTGACCATAAAATTATTCCTCATTTCCATTTTCATTCAGCCTTATGGGTATATTCTTATGTGTGAATTATTAATATTGTGCCCGTATATCTTCGAGACACCACAGTGTCGAAGGCCAAGATCAACGCTCATGAAATCCCATCACAAACAAACACATACCACCACAGACATAGACTTGAGCTAGTCACAGCATGAGAATGTTACTCTCAGGGCATCAGGTAAGGATTGGGTGGTGTTAGCTCAAAATACACATTAGAAAGGAAAGTTCTAATGTACTGCAATTCACCAACCATTTCAGATAAAAATGTGTCTTCAAATAATGTATTTATCAAAGATCCCTTGCCTACACTTTATTGGGGGAAAATGCAATTATTTTATGTTAATTGCAAATAGGATAACAAAGCCCCCTTATCTTCAATTAATAGCCACGTAAATACACGTTTCCTTTTTGAATAAACATAGATAAATTAACATAGTTTAAATACTTAACTCTTAACACCTGCACCTCAAACAAGTTTTCACGGTCACTGGAGCACCGCCTCCTGGATTATACTTGACATCTGTTCAATTCAGCAGTTCCATCTCCAGAAGCCAGTTCTTCTAACTTTGGTTCAACTCACCTTCCAGGCTTGAATAGGATTTGTGAGCACTTCTGGAAATCTCATTCTCTCTTTTTCTAATGTTGAATATAGTTGCTCATAAAGTTGGTTGGAATAATCTCTTCTATAGTGTGAAATTTCATAATAATTGTAACATAGCGTCTTCACTTGCTTTAACTGTAGTATATAAATGTACTGCTTTTAGATTTTGCACAGATTCTAGTAATTTAGTACTGTGTGTAATTTGTCTCGTGCACTTCAAACACGTGCCCCTCTTCACGTTTAAATCACCGTTACTTATACCTGATTTTATCGGAGCAATCGTGCTTTTAAAGCCTATTACAATTAATTTACGCAGTGCAACAAATAATTCTGAACAATATTAGAGCTCTCTCGTGTCGGTGTAGAACTTTCCAGTTAAAATGAAATGTGCTTGAACTTTCGCGCAAACTCCACAGTTCGCAAAATTCAATTAATACTGAATTTTTTCCACACTCAATAAAATATATTCTGAACTATATTTCACAACTTATATATCAATTCTATACACTAAAGATTACCCTGGAATTCGAAGCTCGAATCTCTGTATCCTTCTCTCAGGCGTTCGACAAATTCAGTTTTGAGCGTAGTGTAGCATTTCCGGTTCCTCCGTTCTTCAGCCAATCAGCGTAATCCTATATTCTTCCGGTTTGTTCGAAGTATTTCCATACATTGTACGGTAAATGTCTAACTCAATTTATTTTATTGTCTGTTTCTTCAATCCTTATACTGTTAATTTTGATCACGTTTTTCCCATAAATTCCAGGGTTCGCTCGATTCTTTCACAACTTTCACAAGTAACGTTTTCGTGCCCTGTCTTCATAGTTTTACTCGGCTTACAATGTCTGAGATTGACTTGGTGTTGTTTTGTTGTCTGACATAGAATTCAGATCTTCGTGTGGTTTATAAAGAAGTGAACGGGGACAATATATATTAAGATCAGATGTTGACCTTACCGAAGTCTGGGATGTTAACTCTGAAATCAGAGCTAACATTCAATACAAAATTTCTTATCTAGATTTTGTACTGTATGTCGTAATTTTTGGAAGAAATTCTAAGAAATGAAACCTGTTTAAAATTTAATTCCACCTATGCAAAGAATGTGTTTATTAAACTAGTAATTTCTCTGCAGGATGACAGTGATCTCATTGAGGATATTAAGACAGAAGAATTCTCCATACCAGAGTTTTTTCCTTGCAGCAAAACAGAAACTCCATCTTACGCGAGTGGTGGAGATTTCAAAGATGTAAGTACCTTATTGGGTTACTGCTTGTTGCATCTTATAATGGACTTGACCTGATCGCCATCTTCTTCTCACCAATGCTATTTAGGGGTAACAGAATTGTGTATTTAGACCGTAGTGATGACAAATGGAACCTGTTTGTTATTAGGTTGTGGAAAGTACGGAAAATAGAAGACGTCTAGATTGATGATAAATCATTATATTGTCTGGCTTTTGCTTGACTCAAACACATGACCTCCCTCTGTGTATGCCGTTGCTGGATTCACTTAGGCAAAGGACGACATATCTTAATGCTCATAGGTGGAGGGTACATTAAATGAAGCCAGCATATCCTTTGCATAATCACGTTGTATTAGTTGCTTGTTGTGAATTTAGTATTTTTCTATGAAGAATTTAAACCAAACGATCTGATTATGCATGTTGGCTTGTCGCATTATATTTCACCTTTCTTGGCAGCCAAGCCAAACGGGTTGGTTATTTTTTTATTTTTTTTGAAAATAAACCCTTTTCCCATGCTCTGTATTACCGTAACTCCAATAACTGCTGTTGATATATAATGAGAATTTAATAGGTCTACTGGTTGCACTTAGAAGCATTATGTAGTGGCAAAATATATGTTAAATATTCGATTAATTACTCTCTCTAGTGGCATTTACTGTAATTGGATTACTGGGAGATTTTTGAATACCTATCCGCCCTAGTCAAAAAAAAAATCAGTGTTTTGGTAAAATGATATTTTGGAATACTATTTATATGGCATATATAAATGATTTATACATCCATTCTTAAACTCTGAGATGGTAAAACTATTGAGGTCCAAGTCAAGTATGTAAAATGTGCATGCATTATGTGGTGTGACTGAAATGGACCAAAGGCTCGATTGGCAAGAATATATTCTTACTGCTAGAAAATTCAAAAATAATTCTTTCAGCCCCTAAGCCTATTACTTCAGTTTAAGTATTCGTATATACATTTTCTATCACACTTCAATTCGTTGTTGTTTTAGTTTCATCTCTAGATAGCTACCACACCCTACATCGAGGCAATGTGCTCTATTCCTACCGTTCTTATGCTCGACCCTACCTTCCATAACTAACTTTGCTATTCCTGTGTGTCTTAGTAAGTACCCCACCAACCTATCTCTTCTCTTCATTAGCAGTTGCCAGAAACCTCTCTCTTTTCCTACTCGCCTTATTACTTAAATCTATATTCATTGTCAAGAAATCCCTCTTTACTAAAAATGCATTCCTTGCTAGAGCCAACCTACCTTTTAAATCGTCTAAGTTTCGTCCATCACTGGTTATTTTGCATAAGTAACAGAAATCTCCTACTTTCATTAGCTTTTCACCTGCCTATTCGACGTCCATTGGGGTTTCGGATTTCTTTCGGGGGCATTCCAATATTTTTGTTTGAAATGTATTAATTTTCATCATGAATTCTTTCCTAATGACGGAGTCCATGCCATTCAAAAGCTCATTCGAATCCTCAGGCGTGTCGGCCAAGATGACTATGTCATCAGCAAATCTCAGAGTTCAAATTATTTCTCCTTGTATCTTCACTCCCACTTTAAATTTTTCTACAATTTCCTTCATTGCTTGATCAATGTAAAGATTGAAAAGTATGGGTGATAAGTTGCAGCCTTGCCTTACACCTTTATGAATACCAGCTCCTCTCTCATGTCCTTCGGCTTGAATAACTGCTGTCCGATTTCTGTATAGATTGTATATCACTCTCTTATCCCTGTACTTTATTACAATCTTTTCCAATATATCAAACATCTTGCTCCAATCAACATTATCAAATGCCTCTTCTAAGTCTACAAATTCCATGAACGTTCTCATATCTTTCTTTATTCTACCTCTCAAAATCTGCGTAAGACTTAGAACAGCTTCCCTCTTTCTTACGTTTCTCCTGAAGCCAAACTGGTCTTGACCCAACTCTGTTTCTATCTGTGATTCCAACCTTTTGTAATTTATTGTAGTCAGGATCTCTGAAGCATGAGTGATCAAGCTGATGGAATGGTAATCTTCACATCTGTCAGTTCGTGTTTTCTTCGGTATAGGGATGATTACATTCTGCTGGAAATCAGAAGTTTAATCACCTGTATCATAAATGAAATAAACCTGATCGGACCTTCATCACCTATGTTGCGTGGCAATTATAAATCGGTATATCATCTATGCCTGGTGATTTGTTTCTGCTCAAATCTTTCAATGATCTTTCAAATTCTGATTTACTTGACCTACAAAGGAGGGATATCTTCGATAAGTTTCAGATCTAGATGAGACTTGTATAATGTAGTACGATATGATCTAGAATAATAAAGTAATTTCAGTAAGTTTTACAGCTGATAAATCCATACTCAAAGTTGTTCTGTGCTGTAATGTTACATTATTTGTTATTGATTGTGTAGAAGCATGATATGAGAGCACATAAATTAATGATTGAGTCTTGTCCCTAGGATATTGCCGAAGCAACCCATGATGAAGAGAGTGATGCACGTGGAAATCCTATAAATGAGTAAGTGGAAAACATAACAAGAAAAAGTGTTGCTTTTTAATGTTTGAAAACTGAAATTGTTGAATGTTGAATATCTCGAGGTCCAATTCCGCTTGCATTCTGTCTCTCTAAGAGATAATATTTGCATGAAGGAATAACAGACTGTTAAATATATAGACGTCAGTGTCGCGAACTACCGTACGAGCAGTGTTACGGCTGTATAAAAAATACCCTAAAAGATGGTTTTCATTCTTTCGGTAAAACAGAAAAAATCAAATAAAGTATGCATAGAAGCAAGGAAATTAACATTTTATCCGCTCATACTGTAAAATAACGAATCCTCGCCAATGCTTTAAGTCCACATCCACGTGACGACACCCATAAATAAAATTATTAAGCTTGTGGGGCATGGAAATTCAGTATTTGTGCCCAAGGGCCTAAATGAAGGGAATGGAGGGGCTGTACGAATTTTCAACTAGATAGTGTTACTGGTCTTGTTCCAAATGGTAAGTATGTAAAATTCAGTTCAGCTCGGTGAAAAGGTGTAGATTTGAGCCCAGTAAAACGGTGTAGATTTGTGCCAAATGGCCTAAATGAAGGGAATGGAGAGTGCTATCTAAAATTATCGTGCCAAAAACATTCCTTGGGGTGTGCAATACAACCCTACAAAATTTCAATGCAATCAGTTAAACGGTGTCGTATTCCATTGGCTTCGGACTGATATACATTTCCATTTTTATATATAAGAAAAAGACGATTGGGATTGATGAACGATACCATGGCAACACCATATCTCGAGGTCAAATTCCGCTTGCATTCTGTCTCTGTAAGAGCTAATATTTGCATGAAGGAATAACAGACTGTTAAGTAGATAGACATCAGTGTCGCGAACTTCCCTACGAACTGTGTCACCACCTGTATGAAAAAGATCCTAAAAGATGGTTTGCATTCTTTCGGTAAGACAGAAAAATCAAATGAAGTATATATAGAAGCAAGGAAATTAACATTTTCTCAGCTCATACTGCAAAATAACTAATCTTCGCCTATGCTGTAAGTCCACATCCTCCTGACGACTACCTTAAATAAAATTATAAAACTCCTGGGGCATGGAAATTCAGTATTTGTGCCAAAGGGCCTAAATGAAGGGAATGGAGGGGCTGTACGAATTTTCAACTAGATAGTGTTACTGGTCTTGTTCCAAATGGTAAGTATGTAAAATTCAGTTCAGCTCGGTGAAAAGGTGTAGATTTGAGCCCAGTAAAACGGTGTAGATTTGTGCCAAATGGCCTAAATGAAGGGAATGGAGAGTGCTATCTAAAATTATCGTGCCAAAAACATTCCTTGGGGTGTGCACTACAACCCTACAAAATTTCAATGCAATCAGTTAAACGGTGTCGTATTCCATTGGCTTCGGACTGATATACATTTCCATTTTTATATATAAGAAAAAGACGATTGGGATTGATGAACGATACCATGGCAACACCATATCTCGAGGTCAAATTCCGCTTGCATTCTGTCTCTGTAAGAGCTAATATTTGCATGAAGGAATAACAGACTGTTAAGTAGATAGACATCAGTGTCGCGAACTTCCCTACGAACTGTGTCACCACCTGTATGAAAAAGATCCTAAAAGATGGTTTGCATTCTTTCGGTAAGACAGAAAAATCAAATGAAGTATATATAGAAGCAAGGAAATTAACATTTTCTCAGCTCATACTGCAAAATAACTAATCTTCGCCTATGCTGTAAGTCCACATCCTCCTGACGACTACCTTAAATAAAATTATAAAACTCCTGGGGCATGGAAATTCAGTATTTGTGCCAAAGGGCCTAAATGAAGGGAATGGAGGGGGCTGTCTGAATTTTCAAGTAGATAGTGTTACTGGTCTTGTTCCAAATGGGAAGTATGTAAAAGTCAGTTCAGCTCGGTGAAAAGGTGTAGATTTGAGCCCAGTAAAACGGTGTAGATTTGCGCCAAAGGGCCTAAATGAATGGAATGGAGAGGGCTATCTAAAATTAGTATTCGTTGGGGTGTGCACTACAACCCTACAAAATTTCAATGCAATCGTTCAAACGGTGTCGTAGTCCATTGGCGTCGGACAGATATACATTTCCATTTTTATATCTAAGAAGAGGATAGGGATTGATGAACGATACCATGGCAACACCATATCTTGAGGTCCAATTCCGCTTGCATTGTCTCTGTAAGAGATAATATTTGCACGAAGGAATAACAGACTGTAAAATAGATAGACGTCAGTGTCGCGAACTTCCGTACGAACGGTGTCACCACCTGTATAAAAAAGACCCTGCTGTCGACCAAAGTATTATGTGTACTCGAGTTTGAAGGTTGTTTGTGCCGTAACCAATAGACATACATAAAATCCAATAACATCATCATTTTCGTCGTTCTATTTTACGTGAGTTCATGTAGGTTTGGAATTTTTAGTTTATATTTTAATATTTTTATCGCTGTTGGAACACAAAAAGTGCCCGTTTTTAAGCGTGTTTCAACCATGCGTCACATTTAAGAATTATTATCTCACAAACCCGTCATCAGATCAAATCCAAATTTTAACACAATATACATTGGAACGTTGTATAACTGGTTTATTAATTTCAAAATTTTGCGTGTCCAAGAATCAAAGTTGTTATAATTTGTGTAAGGTAACGATTTCTCGGCTTGGGGTGGTTGGAAAATGTAGTTCTTGGTTGCGTTGCAATCCTTATACATCAAAAAGTTATGCTGTATGACTTTCAAATACGTGAATTAATTCACTTATTTTATATCGGTTTATATTTGAACGGGGAAATACGACCTCGCCTCGCTCGGCAGTGATGGGCTCCATCTCAGCAACGCTGTATAGCTTACCCCGGAGCGGTTAGCTGGTGAATCATGTCTTATTTCCACGAACAAATACAAACCGATATAAAATAAGTGAATTAATTTACGTATTTCACAGTCATACAGCATAACTTCTTGATGTATAAGGATTACAACGCGACCAAGAGCTATATTTTCCAACCACCCCGCGCCGAGAAAAAGTTACCTCACAAAAATGATAACAACTTTGTTTCTTGGACACGCAAAATTTTGAAATTAATAAACCAGTTATACAACGTTCCAATGTATATTGTGTTAAAATTTGCATTCGATCTGATGACGGGGTTTAGAGATAATAATTCTTAATTGTGGCGCATGGTTGAAACACGCTTAAAAACGGGCACATTTTGTGTTCCAACTGAGATAAAAAATATTAAAATATAAACTAAAAATTCCAAACCTACATAAACTAACGTAAAATAGAACGACGAAAATGATGATGTTATTGGATTTTATGTAGGTCTATTGGTTACTTCACAAACAACCTTCAAACTCGAGTGCACATAATATTTTGGTCGACAGTAAGTGATGGTTTCCATTCTTTGGGAAAAACAGAAAAAATCATTTATAGTATACATAGAAGCAAGGAAATTAACATTTTCTCCGCTCATACTGTAAAATAACGAATCCTTGCCAATGCTGTAAGTCCACATCCTCGTGACGACGCCCTTAATTAAAATTATAAAGCTTGTGGGGCATGGAAATTCATTATTTGTGCCAAAGGGCCTAAATGAAGGGAATGGAGGGGGCTGTCCGAATTTTCCAGTAGATAGTGTTACTGGTATTGTTCCAAATGGTAAGTATGTAAAATTCAGTTCAGCTCGGTGAAACGGTGTAGATTTGAGCCCAGTAAAACGGTGTGGATTTGCGCCAAATAGCCTAAATGTAAGGAATGGAGAGGGCCATCTAAAACTATTGTGACAAAATCCTTCCTTGGGGTGTGCACTACAACCCTACAAAATTTCAATGCAATCGGTTAAACGGCTTCGGACAGATATACATTTCCATTTTTAGCCTACTTTTCACATTTTGCAAAAATGAGGAAAAAGTAGACTTATGAGATTGGGCAAATGTGTGTCTGTCTGTCTGTCTGTCTGACTTTCTGTCTGTCTGTTCTTCTGTCTGTCTGGCTGGCTGTGTGTGCGTCCCCCCCCCCTATCAACTCCTAAGCGGCTGCAGCAATCGAAACAAAATTTGGTAGGAGTAAAGATCTATACCTGAATATCTCACGGCCAGATTCGAAAATGATGTCAGTGCTACCAACTGCTGAAAAATCGCAATTGAAATTTGAGCTCCATGTTGGATATCTTGGAAGGTATGAATGGGAGCTATTTCAAAATTGGCACACGTATAGATACTAAAATTGCAGTTTAATTTCCAGGAGGCCATACATGGCAGTGTTGCCAAAATGATTAGAAGACTGCTGATAGGTCCAAATTTTAAATGCATATAACTTGTGCTATGTGTACATAAACAGATATGACTGAGCGTATTCTTAAGAACCACCAGGGCTGCCAACTGTTAATAAATGCTCTCAATTTTTTAAAATCCAAATACCCATATATCAGAAAGCATGCAATCCGACAGCTTTAAACAATGCACACGTATAGTACCTGACATTCTATATTAATTTGGAGTAACTTATATACGCCAGTACTGCCAACATGATTCTAAGCCTGCTGATAGGTCCAATTTTAAAATGCATGTGACTTCTTTACTAACTAATGGAATTAATTCAAAATTGACACAACAATAGATCAGATTATTTCTGACCTAAACATGTATGTCATCGTTGCCAACATGATTTTACGCGCACTGTTAGGTCCAATGTTTAACTGCATGTAGCGTCCATGCTATCCATTGGACTTCAACCAAATTTTATATTCTGTACCTTAAGAGAGGGAACTAAGAATATACCAGGGCTGCCAACTAGAGTTCTCTATTAGGCTACATTATGCCAGGTATACAGTATTTCGAAATAATTAGAAATTTCGATCTAACCAACTTAATTTCGTCATTATTCTAGATAGATCCATATAGATTGATCATTGGCATGCATCTTACATTTTAAGAAAAGTAGGCTCTTTAGTTCGTCACGGAACTTCTTGTTATATATAAGATTTAATTTATTACGGTTCACTTAATTAACACTCACAATAAGTACTTACTTCTGTACGTGAATTTTTAAACATGTGGTCGACAAACCATTACAGTCACGTTTTTACGAGTTTCGCTGATTGTACATAAATGAGGCCAATACGGCCTCTGATACACTCGTAAATATATTTTGAATACTTTCCAGTGCTACTGCAGCAGGGATGCTTAACAATTCCACGACTACAGTCGGATTTCACTAAAATTGTAATTTATGCAAAGAACACGTCTGTCTCCACGAGACGCACGACAAGAAGTGGGGTGTGTGCAACCGACGGAACTGACTTCGAGCCTCGTGTGTCCTACACCATCCATATTTCGCCTTTCTGCGATGTAATAAATATTTCCAATGTTACCAAAAATTCAATAAATAGTTCAAAACAATTTCAAAGATCTTCAGAGCATGTAATAGTTCTCCACAAATATAATTTTGCATCGCAGGGTCCAAAGAGTTTCCATGCTATTGGAGTGCATTCAGTGCTGTTCCAATGCTGCTGTGCCTTCTACAAATCATCATGGCGTCAATCGCCGAATCGAACAAGCACTGTCGGGTGCAATATATGGTATCCCGTATGAATGTTATTGCACTTATGACCTTCTAGTTGTACTCGCCATGCGTTGCGTTGCCAATCAAGGAAAGAAAGTGCCTCTGTTGTAAATATGTTTATTGAAGTGTGCACAACTCCTCAACAATGTTAATTTTTTGTAATGATTAGTGTGCCAAAACTCATTTGTTGAAACTACTAGCCCACCACCTTTTGAGACATGGATTTACTTATAAAGAAACTTTCTCGTGCTTGCAAAAATTATTTGTTGAAACGAAAGTCAAAAGCTTCATACACATTGTCCCAAACAATGTACATACTGAACCACTTACTGTCGGCGCAGAAATTATGTGCACCCGAGTTTGGATATAAATAGCAAAATAACCAAAAGGATCACAGAAAAACAAGTAACATCACCAGTTTCCTTGTTTATTTCTGCGTTGATTGATGATAAAGGTAACTTTAGGAAATGTATTTTAATATATTTTATGGCAGGTGTAATGTAAAAAGTACAGGTTTTTGGCGGGTATCGAGGGTAACGAACCTTAAGAGATTCACAACTCACAACGCTGTTATGCTTCAGTAACCAAATTTATATATGTGTTAGTCAGGTATGTTGTTTGTGTGTATGTGAAGGTTCAAACATTTATCTCTAACGCAAACAACAGAACAATAATGTGAAAGGCTCGCATTTTGAAACTGGACTTCCGTAGAAGTTCGTTCTTGGCTGCGTTGTAATCCACATATACTAAGCGCATGTGATATGTATCTTCCCGTAATGTAAATAAATGGGTTTATTTTATATGGATTGATATTTATTATGATTTTGGTGGCTGTTGTCGACAGGCGAGTTCCGGAGGAAAGTTGGTGCGCTGTTGCCGCGTTCCCTTGCTCTGGCGCGCCAGAGAACGTCACTGGCTGCTCAGCGCTCCGTTCGCACTGCTCCATAACGCAATACATCTGTTGGAATGTAGTACATTCATATTAAGTAGATTTGTGTATACCTTTCAGATCTGTCCTTGTGTTTCGTATATTTTAACGTTGGTATACAGTACATCACAATAAGATAACTCTCGGTGGTGATAACATATTCAAAACACAGAGAAAGCTAGTCCCAGAAGCATGGTGTGGCAATCAATAAATTGATGAATGATTAAGAGTTACGAATTAATTCATAAGCTCGTGATAAAATTAATAAGAAAAATAAATTATATGTTGTTATATTGTCTCCTATCTGTTCATAATATAATTATTTTATTGATGTTTACTAAAAGGAAACTGTTCAGTTTAAACAAACTCTGAATATTTAACTAGTACAAAATAAACCGATAAAATATTCAGTTCTAAAGAAATTATCAGAGACTTTTGTCTTCCTTGGATGAAGCTCGCAATCTTCACCAGTTTCAATATTCTCTGTTCAACTCTGCCCTTGGATGCGTCAAAGGAAGCATGTACACACATCAGTGAGTCACTGTTTATCTTTGTATCTCGGATATTATCTTAATGTGTAGTTTCCAGTTTCACTCAGGATCTTGTGGAGTAGATACCTTCACAATGCCTTCTGGAACCTTGTTTACATAATGAGGAATTCGTATGATTTTGAGTGCTATTTGTTTCTTGAAGAGGGTGAGATGGCGATAAGCGATATCCGGTGCTCCAGCGAGTTGTTGATTGTCTTGGAGTGGCCCCTCGCTTGGTTAAATAGGTGGTGGTTGTTGTTAATTCTTTTACTCTCTTTCTGACATCAAGGTCATGCAGCCCCGTGTACGTATACTTTGTCTGATAACCTGTGTCACTTTGATGTCTGTACTAGTGGGTAGTAAGTGGCAGTGGCCTTAAGTTAAACACCATCCCAGAATTTGCCGGGAGTAGAAGTGGGAAACTACGCAAAATCACTTCCAGGATGGCTGAGGTGGGAATCGAACCAGCCTCTGCTCAGTTTTGCCCCAAGAGGCAAAACGACGAGAATTAAATTTCTTGGCATAGCCGGGAATGAAACCCGGGCCTTCGTGGTGACAGCCAAGAATGCAAGTCACTACGCAATGAGGCGGACGGTTAAAACGTTGAATGCTGAGATTGTGAGGGATGAAATTCCAGGACCAGGCCAAGAGGAAAGGACTATCAGCAGGTTGTTTGGTTGGTTCTTAAGTTTAGGGACTGCGACAACGCGGTCATGTAGCCCCGTGTACTTTGGGTGTGTGTAGAATCTGTCTGATAACCGGTGTTAATTGTGATGACTGTATTAGTGTGTGTTATCTGTTTTCTAATTTAAGTACTGACTGCAACTTAGAATTTTTCAAATAGTTCCTACTTATGCCGCCTAGCGCCACCGTCAACGACTACTAGGCCAAGTTCAGAACTTAGCTACTAAACGCCACCGCAGTCGGCTCTTGGCAACGAACGTAGGGACCTAAGAGCGTTGTTTACATTCTTAACCTATCCAATTTAGCTTCACACAGGGGTAATTAGTGGAAGGTTCTTTAACATACCATATATCTAAGACATGGGACCGCCGGCTTTACTTCCCCTCCGAAGGAAGGCATACTGAGGGATTTTTAACGCTCTTAAAAAAATCCGACGGCTTCGGCCGGGTTTGAAGACTATCAGTAGGATGACCATCCATTCACATTGACCAGTGTACAATATTATTGGAGTTATACGTAGATCTATTCATAGTTTTTATTTAGAAAAATTATTTCCTACTATCGAAGAATTCAAGAAATGTTTATCAGACTTTCCGAAAATGTCGAGAATATGATTGGAAATGTGGAAACGAAATACATTTTACTTGAATACGCTCTGTGCCGAGGAAGCGCTAATCAGGCAGTGAGCGAATGCGGCAACAGCGCACCAACTTTCCTGCGGAACTCGCAACAGCCACCAAGATCATAATAAATATCAATCCATATAAAATAAACCCATTTATTTACATTACGGACAGTTACATATCGCAAACGCTTAGTACATGCGGATTAAAACGCACCCAAGAACGAACTTCTACGGAAGTCCAGTTTCAAAATGCGAGCCTTTTACATTATTGAGTGTTTTGTTGTTTGTGATGGAGATAACATTTTGAAACTTCACATACACACAAATATATCTGACTAACACATATTTAAATTTGGTTACTGTAGCATAACAGCGTTGTGAGTTGTGATTCTCTTAAATCGACGTTACCCTCGATACCCGCCGAAAACCAGTACTTTTTACATTACACCTGCCATAAAATATATTACAATACGTTTCCTAAAGTTACCTTTATCATCAAACAACGCAGAAATAAACAAGGATGTTTCTTGTTATCGTGTAGGTCTTTTGGTTGTTTTTCTATTTATCTCCAAACTCGGGTGCACATAATTTCTGCGCCGACAGTAGTATCGCTGCCTGCCCGCAGCACGGAGCGGCGTGTTCGCTATGTGCTTCATAAGTAGTGCAATGTGAGAGGCGTGAGAATTAACTCAGTAAGGTAAGTAGTTCGAACCCCACTTTGGGCACAATCTATTGTCATTGTTTTCGTTGTTGTTGTAGGATCCAAGTTTAAAAGGAGGTTCAAGATTGGTTGTGGCACCGCCAAATGAATGCGCTGTAATGGAATGAAATTGTCAGCGCTAGAAAATGAAGTTGCCAGTGTCAAAAATTATATTGTAGAGAGTGGACCAAAACTTGGGCTGAGGCATCTGTGGGTTCATGAACCCAGGATCAATGGGTGGTGTGTCCAGAAAGTTTAATAGAGGACTGTGGTTGTGCTGGAGGTGCTGGCTCAGGTCCTGAACGAAACCTGTGTTGCGGCTGCGCGAAAAGGCGGCTGCGTTTGCTGGGTACAATATAAAGGCGAGACTCAAACCGCACTACAAAGTCGTGGACAATAACCTGTGTTGCGGCTGCGCGAAGAGGCGGCTGCGTTTCCTGGGTGCAATATAAAGGCGAGACTCAAACCGCACAACAGAGGTCGTGGACAATAACCTGTGTTGCGGCTGCGCGAAGAGGCGGCTGCGTTTCCTGGGTGCAATATAAAGGCGAAGCACAAACCGCACAACAGAGGTCGTGGACAATAACCTGTGTTGCGGCTGCGCGAAGAGGCGGCTGCGTTTGCTGGGTACAATATAAAGGCGAGACTCAAACCGCACTACAAAGTCGTGGACAATAACCTGTAATGCGGCTGCGCGAAGAGGCGGCTGCGTTTCCTGGGTGCAATATAAAGGCGAAGCACAAATCGCACAACAGAGGTTGTGGACAATAACCTGTGTTGCGGCTGCGCGAAGAGGCGGCTGCGTTTCCTGGGTACAATATAAAGGCGAGGCACAAACCGCACAACAGAGGTCGTGGACAATAATCTGTGTTGCGGCTGCGCGAAGAGGCGGCTGCGCTTTCTGGGTACAATATAAAGGCGAGGCACAAACCGCACAACAGAGGTCGTGGACAATAACCTGTGTTGCGGCTGCGCGAAGAGGCGGCTGCGTTTGCTGGGTACAATATAAAGGCGAGACTCAAACCGCACAACAGAGGTCGTGGACAATAACCTGTGTTGCGGCTGCGCGAAGAGGCGGCTGCGTTTCCTGGGTACAATATAAAGGCGAAGCACAAACCGCACAACAGAGGTCGTGGACAATAACCTGTGTTGCGGCTGCGCTAAGAGGCGGCTGCGTTTCCTGGGTACAATATAAAGGCGAAGCACAAACCGCACAACAGAGGTCGTGGACAATAACCTGTGTTGCGGCTGCGCTAAGAGGCGGCTGCGTTTGCTGGGTACAATATAAACGTGAAGCACAAACCGCACAACAGAGGTCGTGGACAATAACCTGTGTTGCGGCTGCGCGAAGAGGCGGCTGCGTTTCCTGGGTACAATATAAAGGCGAGGCACAAACCGCACACCAAAGGTCGTGGACAATAATCTGGTTTGTGCCAGCATGGAATCGACTGCGTCGCGCAGGTTTGTCTAATGATGAGTCCGGGAGTCCAGGAGACTGCCGCCCGCGACTGTAGATTGAGCAGTTGCTTGTTGTCCGCAGACTTCGCACAAAACCAGCAGAGCTGGTAGAACGCAACTACATACGCTATCAGAGCTAGGGGAACGCAGCTGTGGGTTCTCCGGAAGGTTGTAAAATGGTCCTCAAAATCTGGGTTCCAATTACTCGGGGACACACATTTCCTGCCTCATAACTAGTCGTGTCACAGAAAAAGATACTCTTCTATATATTATGTGTTATCTGACACGATTAAATTAAATTAATCTTAGCGCACAAACTGTGCACTGGATCTCTCAGCAATATATCAAAACTCCTAAATTCATGGCTTACCGCTGTATCACATACTAATTGACTACCCGAGACACGTAATCCCGCTGTGATAACTTCTCTTGTCCTCATTCCTTACTCATGTTGAAACTAGGGCATCGTTCTGCACAAAATTATCACAATGACCGTCTGTCTCTGATCATCATGCATACAAATAAGCCTACAACTGCTGTGTCACTGTAGACTGACTTACTGATTCACTGCAACCCACTTCGTTGACTGACTGCACTGTCGTACACATGCCACTGAACTGCGTGGCATTCCTTATACGTTTGGAAGGATAGTCACGAATTTTTCAGATGGAGTGGATATTCTGGACGTTACATGGCTTAAGCATCGCCTTGTTGTACAGACTTACATCGTATTACATCTTAATGAAAATAAAACAGATCGTCTCATAATTTAACATCAAAATTAAAAATATAGTCCATTGATGAAGGAGTCACTGATGTTTGTTGCCTCCTTAGGCTCGTATAGGACGGTGCTTCATGGTACCAGATATCAATCGCATGGTCTTTTGATTTCAATATCTTGCTAATGTGAGGGCTGTTAAACCACACAGGGGCACACTATTCAGCTACAGATAGAACGAGGCTAATTGCAGAAGAACGTAGAGTTGAAACTTCAGAGCCCCGTCTTGTTCTACATAGTTTCTGGTTAATGTTGCGTGATATCAACTTAGCAGTAGTCTTCAAACAATGTTGTTTGAAGGATAAGGTTCTGCTGTTCTTACGTCATCAAATTCACTCAATGACTAATCCACTACCTAGCATTTATGTTATATAATCGATATATTTGTACCAACACCCCACTTAAGTCTATTGCTATACTGTATTTCTAACCACAAAGTCACCTTACATGGCCTAGCGACTACTTACTGAGACTGCTGGATTAGCCAGAGAAGCGTACGCTAAGGCATTAAATACAAGAATCATCCTATTCAACATATTCAAGAATTCATTCGAATAAAGTATTAAGTATATTTTGTGTGTGTCATAAATAGGAGAGATGACCTCGCTGTTCCGCCCCGTAAAACAACTATTATTATCATCATATGTGTCATGAAGGCTATCCAAACAGTACCTGTATAGTTTCAGGCTGCTCTGTCACCTCAATGATATTTGCATCAATATCTTCAATGTCTATCGGACATTGCGCCACCTTATCTGAAAAATAAAACCACAGCCTTATATTAGTAAAGTATGATGTGAAAGGTATGTCCACAAGCTAACCTTAAAAAACTAAACTGCGAAAGTACAGCATCGGACTTCTTATTTTCAATTACAGATTTCTTTTCTTCTACCGCCTAGATACGGACTTCCTCTTCAGACGAAGAGAAATTGGTGCGCGTTTTCCTTCTTCGCGCGTTTATTCATCTCATTTGATGATAGCTGTTCTTCCTTTTCAAATACATATCTTTATTATCGTAACGTGGACAATGAAAACAAACAGATTGCGCCAAGAACACATTCCAAGGAATATAACATATATATTTATTATTTACACCCTGACGTAGATTCATTCGTGCCAACTTTTGAGAGGTATTAAGTTATCTGCAAATCGAACCAGAAATATATACCAACTGTTGAAAACTATGCACAGATCTGCTAACCTACCGTAAACATTAACCGGAACATTGTAAGAACGATCGAATGTTACCGGGACTTTGCTCCGACCGTAGCATCAACTGTCAGTTAGAGTTTACTGTCACGTCACTGGATATTGTAAGAACGGGCCTGTGCATTATTACTTGTGGTAATACCGCCCTCTCCTGTAAAATTCAAATTCTACTGTATGTTGGTCCAACTTTCGGATCTCCGGCCGAGGACTACTCGAGAGGGTGTTAACATCACAATGTTTACAAAGGTAACATCTGACATTCTACTGGGCAGAACGTGGTTCTTAGAATTGTGTTTGGTAGAGGCAGGTTTAAAAACATTGAAAGGGTAGCGGTTAGGTTGACGTTGTATTTGGCTGGGATTATTGAAAGGTTTAGACCGTGTGCTTTGTGGTCGGTGTCTAGTTTACTATCTAGGCTTACTGGATGGAGCCGCATCGTGTATCGGTGAGTGTTTCCCGACGTTTCGGCTGTCATTGCAGCAGCCTTTATCATGGATACGAGTTCGTGTCTGCACTGAATCTAACCGTTGGTTGGTATATTGGCTTTCACGTCCCGTGAATTAAAACTCAGAAATTTTTCTAGGTTGATGCCGTGTCTTGTGTGTTTCGCCCATGAACACCAAGCTGGCTCATCAGCGGGCTCTTGATGTTTCGCGCCAGGACCCGCACAGGAGTAGCGAACTGTGTATCGTATCGTATATTCAGGTATTTCATTCCCGCACCCCGGCACGCGAGGTGAGGGCGGGCCGTCGGCTAAACCTGTAGCCCTTTGGCCGTCGGTTAAAAGAGTTGGAAGAAGAAGAACAAGGGGGAAAGTATTCTAAGGCACACGTAAATGGTTGTTGTAGTTGTTTGAGTCTTCAGTCTTTTGACTGGTTTGATGCAGCACTCCATGCCTCCCTGTCCTGAGCTAATCGTTTCATCTCTACATAGCTACCACACCCTACATCCGAGGCAATCTGTTTAACATATTCTAACCTTGGTCTACCCCTACAGTTCTTGTCCTCGATCCTCCTTTCCATAACTAAGCTTGCTATTCCTGGGTGTCTTAGTACGGGTCCTACCAACCTATCTCTTCCCTTCATTAGCAGTCGTTTGTAATCCTATCTACCCATCTGATCTTCATCATTCTCCTGTAACACCACATTTCAAATGCTTCAAATCTCCTCTTTCCTGCTGCACCAATAGTCCAAGTTTCACTTCCATAGAGCGCCACGCTCCAGACAAAGGCTTTCAAAGATTACTCCCTAATACCTAAATCTATATTCGATGTCAACAGGTTCTTTTTTTGTAGAAATGCTTTCCTTGCCTGAGCCAACCTACTTTTTATATCCTCTTTGCTTCGTCCATCACTGGTTATTCTGCTTCCTAAGTAACAGGATTCTCCTACTTCCTTCAGCTTTTCACCTGCCAATTTGATCTCCATAGAGGGTTCTGATTTATTTCGGCTGCATTCCAGTATTTTTGTTTTACATTTATTAATTTTCATCATGAATTCTTTCCGTAAGACGGAATCCATACCATTCAAAAACTCATTCAAATGCTCAGGTTTGTCGGCAGCAAATAAACAAATGGACAATACCAGTGTGAAAGTCAAGCACAGAGAAAAGAGAACTGTCAACGAAGTTTGTATA
This sequence comes from Meconema thalassinum, assembly GCA_946902985.2. Lineage (NCBI taxonomy): Eukaryota > Metazoa > Arthropoda > Insecta > Orthoptera > Tettigoniidae > Meconema > Meconema thalassinum. The sequence continues at coordinate 13,350,171 of CAMPQE020000048.1, read as the reverse complement.
ATGTTCAGTTGGTGAACGTTGGGTTGCGGTATAAGGGAGCACTTGTATTCGTAGATACTGTGATCTTGGGGATACGGAGCAGTAGTTAGGGTGGTGTGCAATGTAGAAATTGGAGCAGGCTAGGTGCCTAAAACTAGGGGCACACACTCCCGGGAGCATTGTGCTCTGGGCGAGCAGTAGTTAGGGTGGTGTGCAATTTAGAGATTGGCGCAGCCTAAAACTAGGGGCAGACACTCCCGGGAGCGCTGTGCTCTGGGCGAGCAGTAGTTAGGGTGGTGTGCAATGTAGAGATTGGAGCAGCCTAAAACTAGGGGCACACACCCCAGGGAGCACTGTGCTCTGGGCGAGCAGTAGTTACGGTGGTGTGCAATGTAGAGATTGGAGCAGCCTAAAACTAGGGGCACACACCCCCGGGAGCATTGTGCTCTGGGCGAGCAGTAGTTAGGGTGGTGTGCAATGTAGAGATTGGCGCAGCCTAAAACTAGGGGCAGACACCCCCGGGAGCATTGTGCTCTGGGCGAGCAGTAGTTAGGGTGGTGTGCAATGTAGAGATTGGAGCAGCCTAAAACTAGGGGCACACACCCCCGGGAGCACTGTGCTCTGGGCGAGCAGTAGTTAGGGTGGTGTGCAATGTAGAGATTGGAGCAGCCTAAAACTAGGGGCACACACCCCCGGGAGCACTGTGCTCTGGGCGAGCAGTAGTTAGGGTGGTGTGCAATGTAGAGATTGGAGCAGGCTGTGTGCCTAAAACTAGGGGCACACACCCCCGGGAGCATTGTGCTCTGGGCGAGCAGTAGTTAGGGTGGTGTGCAATGTAGAGATTGGAGCAGCCTAACACTAGGGGCACACACCCCCGGGAGCGCTGTGCTCTGGGCGAGAAGTAGCTAGGGTGGTGTGCAATGTAGAGATTGGAGCAGCCTAAAACTAGGGGCACACACCCCAGGGAGCACTGAGCTCTGGGCGAGCAGTAGTTACGGTGGTGTGCAATGTAGAGATTGGAGCAGCCCAAAACTAGGGGCACACACCCCCGGGAGCATTGTGCTCTGGGCGAGCAGTAGTTAGGGTGATGTGCAATGTAGAGATTGGAGCAGCCTAAAACTAGGGGCAGACACCCCCGGGAGCATTGTGCTCTGGGCGAGCAGTAGTTAGGGTGGTGTGCAATGTAGAGATTGGAGCAGCCTAAAACTAGGGGCAGACACTCCCGCGATCACTGTGCTCTGGGCGTGCAGTAGTTAGGGTGGTGTGCAATTTAGAGATTGGAGCAGCCTAAAACTAGGGGCAGACACCCCCGGGAGCGCTGTGCTCTGGGCGAACAGTAGTTACGGTGGTGTGCAATGTAGAGATTGGAGCAGCCTAAAACTAGGGGCACACACCCCCGGGAGCATTGTGCTCTGGGCGAGCAGTAGTTAGGGTGGTGTGCAATGTAGAGATTGGAGCAGGCTGTGTTCCTAAAACTAGGGGCACACACCCCCGGGAGTGCTGTGCTCTGGGCGAGCAGTAGTTACGGTGGTGTGCAATGTGGAGATTGGAGCAGCCTAAAACTAGGGGCACACACCCCCGGGAGCATTGTGCTCTGGGCGAGCAGTAGTTAGGGTGGTGTGCAATGTAGAGATTGGAGCAGGCTGTGTTCCTAAAACTAGGGGCACACACCCCCGGGAGCACTGTGCTCTGGGCGAGCAGTAGTTAGGGTGATGTGCAATGTAGAGATTGGAGCAGCCTAAAACTAGGGGCACACACCCCCGGGAGCATTGTGCTCTGGGCGAGCAGTAGTTAGGGTGGTGTGCAATGTAGAGATTGGAGCAGGCTGTGTGCCTAAAACTAGGGGCACACCCCCCCGGGAGCACTGTGCTCTGGGCGAGCAGTAGTTAGGGTGGTGTTCATTGTAGAGTTTGGAGCAGGCTGTTTCCTAAAACTAGTGGCACACACCCCCGGGTGCACTGTGCTCTGGGCGAGCAGTAGTTACGGTGGTGTGCAATGTAGAGATTGGAGCAGGCTGTGTGCCTAAAACTAGGGGCACACACCCCCGGGTGCACTGTGCTCTGGGCGAGCAATAGTTAGGGTGGTGTGCAGTGTAGAGTTTGGAGCAGGCTGTGTTCCTAAAACTAGGGGCGCACACCCCAGGGAGCACTGTGCTCTGGGCGAGCAGTAGTTACGGTGGTGTGCAATGTAGAGATTGGAGCAGCCTAAAACTAGGGGCACACACCCCCGGGAGCATTGTGCTCTGGGCGAGCAGTAGTTAGGGTGGTGTGCAATGTAGAGATTGGAGCAGGCCGTGTTCCTAAAACTAGGGGCACACACCCCCGGGAGCGCTGTGCTCTGGGCGAGCAGTAGTTACGGTGGTGTGCAATGTAGAGATTGGAGCAGCCTAAAACTAGGGGCACACACCCCCGGGAGCATTGTGCTCTGGGCGAGCAGTAGTTAGGGTGGTGTGCAATGTAGAGATTGGAGCAGGCTGTGTTCCTAAAACTAGGGGCACACACCCCCGGGAGCACTGTGCTCTGGGCGAGCAATAGTTAGGGTGATGTGCAATGTAGAGATTGGAGCAGCCTAAAACTAGGGGCACACACCCCCGGGAGCATTGTGCTCTGGGCGAGCAGTAGTTAGGGTGGTGTGCAATGTAGAGATTGGAGCAGGCTGTGTGCCTAAAACTAGGGGCACACCCCCCCGGGAGCACTGTGCTCTGGGCGAGCAGTAGTTAGGGTGGTGTTCATTGTAGAGTTTGGAGCAGGCTGTTTCCTAAAACTAGTGGCACACACCCCCGGGTGCACTGTGCTCTGGGCGAGCAGTAGTTACGGTGGTGTGCAATGTAGAGATTGGAGCAGGCTGTGTGCCTAAAACTAGGGGCACACACCCCCGGGTGCACTGTGCTCTGGGCGAGCAGTAGTTACGGTGGTGTGCAATGTAGAGTTTGGAGCAGGCTGTTTCCTAAAACTAGGGGCACACACCCCCGGGAGCATTGTGCTCTGGGCGAGCAGTAGTTACGGTGGTGTGCAATGTAGAGATTGGAGCAGGCTGTGTTCCTAAAACTAGGGGCACACACCCCCGGGAGCGCTGTGCTCTGGGCGAGCAGTAGTTAGGGTGGTGTTCATTGTAGAGTTTGGAGCAGGCTGTTTCCTAAAACTAGTGGCACACACCCCCGGGAGCATTGTGCTCTGGGCGAGCAGTAGTTACGGTGGTGTGCAATGTAGAGATTGGAGCAGGCTGTGTTCCTAAAACTAGGGGCACACACCCCCGGGAGCACTGTGCTCTGGGCGAGCCGTAGTTAGGGTGGTGTGCAATGTTGAGATTGGAGCAGCCTAAAACTAGGGGCACACACTCCCGGTAGCACTATGCTCTGGGCGAGAAGAAGCTAGGGTGGTGTGCAATGTAGAGATTGGAGCAGCCTAAAACTAGGGGCACACACCTCCGGGAGCGCTGTGCTCTGGGCGAGAAGTAGTTACGGTGGTGTGCAATTTAGAGATTGGAGCAGCCTAACACTAGGGGCAGACACTCCCGGGAGCGCTGTGCTCTGGGCGAGCAGTAGTTAGGGTGGTGTGCAATGTAGAGATTGGCGCAGCCTAAAACTAGGGGCACACACCCCCGGGAGCGCTGTGCTCTGGGCGAGCAGTAGTTAGGGTGGTGTGCAATGTAGAGATTGGCGCAGCCTAAAACTAGGGGCACACACCCCCTGGAGCATTGTGCTCTGGGCGAGCAGTAGTTAGGGTGGTGTGCAATTTAGAGATTGGCGCAGCCTAAAACTAGGGGCAGACACTCCCGGGAGCGCTGTGCTCTGGGCGAGCAGTAGTTAGGGTGGTGTGCAATTTAGAGATTGGCGCAGCCTAAAACTAGGGGCAGACACTCCCGGGAGCATTGTGCTCTGGGCGAGCAGTAGTTAGGGTGGTGTGCAATTTAGAGATTGGCGCAGCCTAAAACTAGGGGCAGACACTCCCGGGAGCGCTGTGCTCTGGGCGAGCAGTAGTTAGGGTGGTGTGCAATTTAGAGATTGGCGCAGCCTAAAACTAGGGGCAGACACTCCCGGGAGCGCTGTGCTCTGGGCGAGCAGTAGTTAGTGTGGTGTGCAATTTAGAGATTGGCGCAGCCTAAAACTAGGGGCAGACACTCCCGGGAGCACTGTGCTCTGGGCGAGCAGTAGTTAGGGTGGTGTGCAATGTAGAGATTGGAGCAGCCTAAAACTAGGGGCAGACACTCCCGGGAGCGCTGTGCTCTGGGCGAGCAGTAGTTAGGGTGGTGTGCAATTTAGAGATTGGAGCAGCCTAAAACTAGGGGCAGACACTCCCGGGAGCGCTGTGCTCTGGGCGAGCAGTAGTTAGGGTGGTGTGCAATTTAGAGATTGGAGCAGCCTAACACAAGGGGCACACACCCCCGGGAGCACTGTGCTCTGGGCGAGCAGTAGTTAGGGTGGTGTGCAATTTAGAGATTGGAGCAGCCTAACACTAGGGGCAGACACTCCCGGGAGCGCTGTGCTCTGGGCGAGCAGTAGTTAGGGTGGTGTGCAATTTAGAGATTGGAGCAGCCTAACACTAGGGGCACACACCCCCGGGAGCGCTGTGCTCTGGGCGAGCAGTAGTTAGGGTGGTGTGCAATTTAGAGATTGGCGCAGCCTAAAACTAGGGGCGCACACCCCCGGGAGCACTGTGCTCTGGGCGAGCAGTAGTTAGGGTGGTGTGCAATTTAGAGATTGGAGCAGCCTAAAACTAGGGGCGCACACCCCCGGGAGCACTGTGCTCTGGGCGAGCAGTAGTTAGGGTGGTGTGCAATTTAGAGATTGACGCAGCCTAAAACTAGGGGCGCACACCCCCGGGAGCGCTGTGCTCTGGGCGAGCAGTAGTTAGGGTGGTGTGCAATTTAGAGATTGGCGCAGCCTAAAACTAGGGGCGCACACCCCCGGGAGCACTGTGCTCTGGGCGAGCAGTAGTTAGGGTGGTGTGCAATTTAGAGATTGGCGCAGCCTAAAACTAGGGGCAGACACTCCCGGGAGCGCTGTGCTCTGGGCGAGCAGTAGTTAGGGTGGTGTGCAATTTAGAGATTGGAGCAGCCTAACACTAGGGGCACACACCCCCGGGAGCACTGTGCTCTGGGCGAGAAGTAGCTAGGGTGGTGTGCAATTTAGAGATTGGAGCAGCCTAACACTAGGGGCAGACACTCCCGGGAGCGCTGTGCTCTGGGCGAGCAGTAGTTAGGGTGGTGTGCAATTTAGAGATTGGAGCAGGCTGTGTGCCTAAAACTAGGGGCACACACCCCCGGGAGCATTGTGCTCTGGGCGAGCAGTAGTTAGGGTGGTGTGCAATGTAGAGATTGGAGCAGCCTTAAACTAGGGGCACACACCCCCGGGAGCGCTGTGCTCTGGGCGAGAAGTAGCTAGGGTGGTCTGCAATTTAGAGATTGGAGCAGCCTAAAACTAGGGTCACACACCCCCGGGAGCACTGTGCTCTGGGCGAGCAGTAGTTAGGGTGGTGTGCAATGTAGAGATTGGAGCAGGCTGTGTTCCTTAAACTAGGGGCACACACCCCCGAGAGCATTGTGCTCTGGGCGAGCAGTAGTTAGGGTGGGGTGCATTGTAGAGATTGGAGCAGACTGTGTTCCTTAAACTAGGGGCACACACCCCCGAGAGCATTGTGCTCTGGGCGAGCAGTAGTTAGGGTGATGTGCAATGTAGAGATTGGAGCAGGCTGTGTGCCTAAAACTAGGGGCACACCCCCCCGGGAGCACTGTGCTCTGGGCGAGCAGTAGTTAGGGTGGTGTGCAATGTAGAGATTGGAGCAGGCTGTGTGCCTAAAACTAGGGGCACCCCCCCCCCCGGGAGCACTGTGCTCTGGGCGAGCAGTAGTTAGGGTGAAGTGCAATGTAGAGATTGGAGCAGGCTGTGTGCCTAAAACTAGGGGCACACCCCCCCGGGAGCACTGTGCTCTGGGCGAGCAGTAGTTAGGGTGGGGTGCATTGTAGAGATTGGAGCAGACTGTGTTCCTTAAACTAGGGGCACACACCCCCGAGAGCATTGTGCTCTGGGCGAGCAGTAGTTAGGGTGATGTGCAATGTAGAGATTGGAGCAGGCTGTGTGCCTAAAACTAGGGGCACACACTCCCGGGAGCACTGTGCTCTGGGCGAGCAGTAGTTAGGGTGATGTGCAATGTAGAGATTGGAGCAGGCTGTGTGCCTTAAACTAGGGGCACACACCCCCGGGTGCACTGTGCTCTGGGCGAGCAGTTGTTTGGGTGGTGTGCAATGTAGAGATTGGAGCAGGCTGTGTGCCTAAAACTAGGGGCACACACCCCCGGGAGCACTGTGCTCTGGGCGAGCAGTAGTTACGGTGGTGTGCAATGTAGAGATTGGAGCAGGCTGTGTGCCTAAAACTAGGGGCACACACCCCCGGGAGCACTGTGCTCTGGGCGAGCAGTAGTTACGGTGGTGTGCAATGTAGAGATTGGATCAGGCTGTGTTCCTAAAACTAGGGGCACACAGCCCCGGGAGCACTGTGCTCTGGGCGAGCAGTAGTTACGGTGGTGTGCATTGTAGAGATTGGAGCAGTCTTAAACTAGGGGCACACACCCCCGGGAGCGCTGTGCTCTGGGCGAGCAGTTGTTAGGGTGAAGTGCAATGTAGTGATTGGAGCAGGCTGTGTTCCTAAAAGTTGGGGCCCACACCCCCGGGAGCGCTGTGCTCTGGGCGAGCAGTTGTTAGGGTGGTGTTCAATGTAGAGATTGGAGCAGCCTAAAACTAGGGGCACACACCCCCGGGAGCACCATTCTTAGCAAGCAATTAGAAGGACGGAGGGAGTAAGTTGGAGCTGAGGGTGGGGGCAAGATAGGGGTATGGGAAGAGATGTGAGTGGTAGGGTGTGCGACGGTCGTGAAGGATATCTTGGGGAGGAGCTTCTGTGATGAATGGAAGGGAAATACGTTGGGTGCGAGTGAGGTATTTCAAACGAAGGGAATAAGTATGGCTGAGAATAATGTGGGTGGTGTAGTAGGGTGTGAAATAGGCTAAATGGGTGTCAAGTTTTAGGTGATAGGCGATGCGAGTGGCATGGCGGTCGAGGATGGTCAGCTTGAAATAGATGTGAGGTTTGGCGGTAATCCAGGCAAGAGAGGCATATAGAAGGCTGGGACGGATATAAGTTTTGTTAGTGGTTGATGAAGTGGGGGGCTTAAGGCCCCAGGTGTGGTCGGTGAGGGTACTGCACCCGAAATTTGAATGTTGTATGATAAAAATGATGATATTTTTCGAGCCCTATGCTAAAACGTAACGTTGACATTTGAATGCTGGAGCGCGGCTCAAAACGAGTATTGTTAGCAAGCACGGGCGAGGGTGAGAGCGCGATCACGTAAATTGTGACGCCTAAGAATTATCTAGAAGGTTGGAAAGTTCCTAGGAACAAGATTTTAGCGCGGATTATGACCATCTAATTGTTATAAAATATATCATTGGATAAGATTGCAGCGAATACACGTCCATATTACAGAGACCAAGTGGGTAGCAGACATTCCATTACTTCAACACTATAATGGCTACTAATATGTTTGAGAAGAATTATCATTTATTATATTGAAGATGTTTGAGGCGATGGACTAAAAACTTTATGCGATTGGGATATGTTTAAGCAGAGCTGTGGTTAGGCTACATGGAGCAACGTTAATTAACAACAGAAATATATACAACATCTAGAATGTCGACAAAGTCGTGTATACATGAAACATTATGTACATTACCATCCAGTACAATTAATGTATTATCATATACATATAATTTCGACTACGAGCAATTATCATCATTCTTTGACCAACTACATGAACATTAATAACTACGATTGTGGTTCGATCTACACTTACAAATTTTATTTGAAATTATGAATCGACAGTATGTCGTCAATATTGCTCGAGAATAATGTGGGAAATTCGAATGGAGTCGGCGAATGAAGATTCGTCATCAGGAAGAAAGAATATGCCAGGGACTAGACCCGGCAATTGTTCGAAACTTGGAATCCATGTACGAGAGACGCAGTTCAATGTCCGACGGAGACGGGTGTTTTCCGGGAAGTTCTTCCTTATCTGAGGACGCTGTTCTTCCACTGGTGTGGACGGATTCTGGATTCAACATTTCATTCTTGGGAAGATGAAACATCTAGGTATTTTCCGAATACCCGATATGAGCTTCAGAAGTCTTCAGACAAGGTAGAAGTGCTCAACATTGTTATGTAGTTAGAATATTGTGATGGTATTTTTGAGCAACAATTCCCCATATTTCATTTATGTATTTTCACTTCGATGTTTAACAAGTTTATTCTACAAGATGGTGTAGGATGATTCTCTTTAGTCATCCATACATGAAAGTTCAACGATTCAGTTTCTGAACTGAAGTTTATTTTTTTGAGAATTTATTTTCCACTTTGGAAAAATTTAAGAAGTTAATATTCGACGTTTTTCGATTTTTGAGTTAGGATTTCAGACAGTCTATTAAATTAATTTTTAGTAAAATGAATTGGGCGTCTTAGTGTAAGAAGAATATTAGTACAGGAGAAGAAATCTACGTGTGGTATATTGTGAAATATCACCGATTACTATGAACATTTCGTCGATCTGGCAAGTAATATTCATCATGATTATGATATAAAGTCATGTACTTATGGACGTTCTTTGTATAGAATGGAGATACATTCAGGAGGTGACATACCCAATTATTTGAAGGAAAGCTTTGCTCTTTCATTAAATGTTACATTATTTGAGTCACATCTTCTTAGAAGATTATTTATCCGGGAATTTAGATAGAGTCTATCTAGTCGTGATTGATACTTATTGGACACTCAAATAACACTTGTCGTTATTTTTACACAAATGTAATGCTATGTTTTTGTGTGGACGTAATATTGCAAGCGTGTAACTTTGAAGTCATGGTCAGTATGGTGAAATGAATTTATGTATATCTATTAAATGTAATTGATATCAGAGTTACAATTTTAGTAAACCTGCGGAGATCTTTCACAAACAACTTCTATGATCGTTTTGAGAATAAAAGTTGTCATTAGAACAGATATTGCTGTTAATAATTTAAGCAGTTGGTTGGAACTACGATAAAATGAATGCTAGTTTGAATGAATGCAAGTACTACCGGAGAATTGTTTGAAACAATTGAATTGATGCTATAAGAGTTGTTTATCGGATATAAGAGGAGATTCTTGCCGTATTAGAAAATAATGGAGTCTGCGAGGAAATATTTGTTGGAATCCGAAGGTGTTGCCGTATTATTTCAATGTAGTACTGTTGTGAGGAGATTACAGCATTGTTGTGTGTTAGTAGAGTTATTGAGGACTCCTATGTGTATAGATCCACGATTTAGAGGGAGAGATAGAAGCGGAGTAGGCGGTACGATGTTTGGGAAACATTATCAATCGTTGTTCTCTAAACTTTTATTTAAACTATATTAAACCTGGAACTATCCAAAAATAATATGAACTTATCTTTGATGATTGGTCATATGAGACCGGAGATGACGATAAACCTATTACAGACTTAAATGGCAGAGCATTATAACAATTGTGTCATAGTAACTCATGAATAGACAAGGCATTTTATCCTATATACAGTATCGTGTATGTTGCATCTCATATAAAAGAGAAAAACAGAATTCTATCCAGAATATAATTATAGAAGGAAATAGTACATGAAATTCTATTGTATATAGTAAATGTATATATAAACAATTGCGAGTTTAGTTAATTGTTATTAAAAAATTAAACATAACATTTTATGGTAGTTGGTTGTAAATATTTGAGATTCCAAGTGTATTCTATTGTTGTTGAATGCATTGCAGAACGCTAGAGTAGGCGTGTATATAACATTATGTATAATTGGATGAATGAATGTGAGGTTCCGTTACGAGGCCAGTAACGTGAATGGAAACTGTAAGCATGAGTGTGTATTAAAAGCTTTTATAATGTGTGTGTAAAGCTGTAACACTTCGCTTTGAAGAAGGAAGTTGGCAGGCGTGTATTATCATTGGCAATACAAGTCGAGTGTGTTACGAGCTCTTTCACGGGAGCGATGAACGGAAGCCTGACAGATGTTAAGCGCGTAGAGGTCCATTATGTCACAGACCCATTATGAAACGAGTTTGCAGGTGTCCAGATTATGAATGAAAATCTGAATGAGCTTGTCTTGACAGACAGGATATGCAGCTGCGTGTTCCTGCACGTGTAGAAATTTTAAACGATTGTAACAGTGACAGTTTTAATAAGTTGTTGTTAATTCTTTTTTTAAATCCACTGCATGGCTTAGGCCTTTGCAACAGTAACTAATACTTTCAGGAAGTCACAGAGACTTCATTTTTGAGTGTGCATGAGTAAGTGCATTTGTTATTAATTTATATTAGGAAATTTTTATTTTATTTATATTAGGCTTTTGTTAATAAATTTATTTCGTTTTATATGTTCTGTCTCGAGTGACTTATTTTAAACTATAAGCAAAGAGGGTGTTAAGGAGCAACCTGATTAAGGTAAGATGCCCGTTTTTTCCCTACATAGCCCCGAGATATGAGGTAAGTTTTCTCACTCTACAAGTAGTATATTTTTGTTTTATCCATAACACGATCGTAGCCTAATGTGTATAATCCCGAATAGCTTGCTGGTGCAAGATTGATAGTTTAACTATCCGGCAACTTTCATATTTTCAAGATCCAGCTGTGCTTTGGATTTCAGCAAGTAACTTCTTGATTTTTACGGGTACAGTACGTAGAACAGTTAGGCAATGATAGGCACGGCGGTATTGGGCGTTGAGGTGGCGTTGCCAGCGAAGGTCATTCAGAAAGGTAATGACAAGATAGACGGCGGTGGTGAATTAAGGAATAGGAACATCGCGAAGGGTAAGAGGAACTTTGTTACGAGTACGACATATACGGGATTTAGAGCGGAAGACGACAAGTTGGGGTCTTGCGGGCATTAGCAGTAATGTGGGAGGAGATGAGCTGAGATTCCAGGGTAAAAATATAGGGTTGGATGTTACGGGTAAGGGAAGGAGCAGAACAGGCTAGGGCGAAAATTGGCACAGACGGAGAGGCGGTGGGGGATGGGGAATATCGTAGGTAAAGAGGAGATATAGGAGGGGGAGGGGGTGACTCCTGAGGGACACCAGCGCGGAGGGAAAAGGTGTAAGAGGAGGCGTTGCAAATGCGAGACAGAAGCAATACGATGGTGGAGGAATTGATAAATAGGACGAATAAGGGAAGGGGGTAGAGGGTGATGACGGAGTTTATACTTGAGGACGGGATGGTAAACGGTGTCAAAGGCTTTCTCTACATCTAAGCAAAGAAGGGTGGCGGTATGGCGAGGTTTCACAAATGCATGAAGAGAAGAGGTGATCATGAGTTGAGCGATGGTCATGTATGCCAGCTTGGGATTCCTTGAGGAGGTGAATGAATTTTGGGTTGGGGCCGGGGGAGAACACGGTATAAAAATGAGTGGCAAAAACGTCGGGACGACAGTGGGAGTACGGATGGGGTCGATGGGACGGGGGAGGGGTTGGATTTTGGTGAGACGACGAAAGGTGGGCTGAAATTGGGAAGGATTAGGAGTTTGGGAGAGTTTCGTACAGGCATTGTTCCAATAGGACCATTTAACGGCTTTGATGAAAGATTTTACTTGGTGAAGGTAGAGACGATGTTGGCAAAAATGATGGAGGTCATGAGTGCGAAAATAGGAGCGATAGTAACCATGAGCGAGGTGGAGGTGACGAAGGGCTTTTGGTGGGATAGGAGGTTTTGTAGGATGGAACGAGCGACGAGGGATATGGAGACGATCAGCGGTGAGAATAGCAGTTTCTGTAACAAGGGCATGATGGTTAGGAAGGGAAATAGGAGGGTTAGGATGAGTGAGAAGTGAGGTGATGGTAGCGCGGTAAGCGAACCAAGCGGTTTGGGTAAAGCAGCCGGAAGGGGGAGGTCGGGGTGGGGCAGTGGAATGGGGAAGATATCGGGGGTGGTGATAAGAGCCGGTATGGTAAAGGTTTTGGACGGGGCTAAGACTTCTAAAATCAAATACGCGGAGAAGTGGTGAGGGAAATTATAGTGAAGCTGAGTGACGGTAAGATTCCGATGGGGTCCAACAACCACACCTCCTCGAGTTGCAAAATGTGGATGATCAGCACGGTAGACAGTGTACGGAGGTAGGTGTAGCTGTTGGGAAGGAAGAAGAAAGGTCTCATTAAGGACGACAGCATCCGGGGAGTGTTGGAGAAGGGAGAGTTCCCTGTGGGGGTCTGGGCGCGGAACATCAAGAGCCCGCTGATGAGCCAGCTTGGTGTTCCTGGGCGAAATCACATACAAGACGTGGCATCAACCTAGAAAGATTGCTGAGTTTTAACTGTTGGTTGTCAGTCAGGCACTGTTTGATAAGCATTTACCTCATGCTGCTCCCTGATTGGTCGAAGCCCTAGGCAGTCACGTGGTTAGAGAACTCTCTATGTATTGCTAAGCCTGAATCTGTCATCGCGATTGAAATTATTAGGATGCTTCAAGGTCTCCAATGTTTCTTTTATTATCCTGTTTTGATATCTAGGAAGTTTAGAAACAGTTTCGGACTTATAAAATTCTATGGCGTGTCTCGTGACGTCAGTATGTTCAACCATTTCCGATCTGTAGTTTATTTGGTTTTTGTCTCAAATGTGCTCTGATATTCTAATGGTAATGCGACTCTTTGTACACCCTATGTATATCTCTCCACAGGAAAAGGCGCTTTGTAAACTTCAGCGTCCTGGTTTTGGCTCCTTTATCTCTTGTGTGCGCTTGGTCAGTGGTTGCGTAACCGTTGTCTCGTTGTGTTCTCTTAGAAACTTGACGCTTCTATATATTGGCAAGAAAGGCTTTATGGTGGGTCGATCTTCGTTCTTTCAGCAGTTCTTCGGCTTTGTTGTTTATTCCGTATGACCCTGTTTATCTGTCCTTTGCTGTATCCCGTAGCTAGGAGCGTATTCCAAACTCGTTATTTCTCTTCATTTACGCTATCATCATTATCTTCTTGTACAGTATCCAGCCCCAGGCTGGGTCTGTTTGGAACATAAGCCTCGCCACTTAGTCCTTTCTTCCCACCACCTCTCCGCTGTCACTCTGGTCGAGTCCTCGCCTCTCTTCTTGACACATTCCTCCTCTCCTTTCAGCCATCTATCTCTTGGTCTTCCCCTTGGTCGTTTCTTCTGCATCTGCATCTCATGCATCCTCTTGGGAATCTTCTTCTCATCCATTCTCTTTAAGTGTCCATACCACCTCAGTCTTGATGTCTCAATCCCATCTTGCAAGGGCTCCTCTTTCACCATTTCCCTGACCTCTTCATTCCTCACTCTGTCTCTTCTTGTTACTCCGTTCCTAATTCATAGAAACTTCATTTCACCTACCTGTATTCTGCTTGTGTCTCTTTTCTTCATTGTCCACGTTTCTGATGCATAGGTTAGTATCGGGATATAGTAGCTTCTGTATAACACTTCCCTTTTTTTTTGTGGGACATCTTTATTCTACACTAAGCTCCTAATGCTTCTCAGAAATGCTTCTGCCTGTCTGCCACGTTCCGTAATCTCTTTGTCATTTCTCCCATTTTCCTCCACTATACTTCCCAAGTACTTCAGACTCTCCGCCTTCTTCAGCTGTCTATCTCCAAGTGTTATCCCACTCATTGGTCTGTCCTTTTTCCTGAATGTTAACAGAATCTCACATTTACTGATGTTGAACTTCCATCCTTACTCTCCCACTGTTTCTTCCCAAGCCTTCAGTTGCTCCTGAATTTCCTCCTCCTTGTTTCCCCAGACCATGAGATCATCTGCAAACACCATTGCTTTCATCCTATCTTCTCCTATCTTTCCTGCTACCCGTGTCATTACCTCGTCCATAACCACAATAAAGAGAAGGGGTGACAGCGCACTACCCTGTTTCAGGCCACTCATTTGTCTGAACCAGTCTGTTCTTTCCCCTCCAAATTTCACACAACTCACACTTGCACAATACATCTCCTTCACTCTGCCTACAGTCCCTTTTTCCACTCCCATGTTTTCCATTGCTTTCCAAACCTTCTCCCTACACACACTATCATAGGCCTTTTCGATGTCCAGGAAGGCCATCAACAGATCCTCTCCAAATTCGTAGTAGTGTTCCTGGAGCTGTCTCACTGAAAATATGAGATCCACTGTTGATCTCCCAGGTCTGAATCCATACTGCTCCTCTCTCAATTTTCTCTCCTCTTTGGCTCGTATTCTATTTTCTAATATCTTTTCATATATCTTGGCACAGTGAGGTATGAGTGTGACTCCCCTGTAATTTCTGCACTCCTCTCTGCTTCCTTTCTTAAATATTGGGACAATTAATCCTTTCTTCCAATCTTCTGGGGTCTTTTTCTCCTTCCATATCACCCTCATCACACGTTACAGCCACTGTTTCCCAACCTCCCCTGCTGCCTTCACCATTTCAACACTCACTTCATCCACACCCGGTGCCCTTCCTCCTTTCATCTTGTCTATAGCCATCTCCAGTTCTCTCCAATTCAGGTCCTTTTCCATTCCTGTGTTGTCTTCTCCATCTTCCAATACATTGTCTTCCTCCCTATGGCCATTTGGATTCAGCAAATCCTCAAAGTACTCTTTCCACACTGTCTTGAGTGTTTCTTTGTTGTGTACCTCATTTCCGTTTTTGTCCATTATTACCACATCCTCTCGCAGACCTCTTCTCTTACTTTTGACCATCCCATAAAGTAATTTCTTATTTCCTCTGCTATCTTCCTCCATCATCTCTGTCCACTTTACCATCCACTTCTTCCTATCCTCTGCGACTATCTTGTTTGCTTCTTTCTTCTTTATCTTATAATCTTCCCTTACCAGATCAGTTCTTTCCTGGAACCACACTCTGAAATCCTTGTTCTTCCTTCCCACAGCTTCTTTTACTCTCTCATTCCACCATGGTGTCTCTTTACGCCGCTTTCTGTTGCTCGTTCTTCCACATACTGCCACTGCAGCTTCCACCATTGTGTTCTTGAATTGCTTCCATTCCTCTTCCCCTGTTTTAGGATTGTCTGTTGGCATCCTTTCCCTTATTATCTTCTGGAATTCTTCCTTGACTTCCTTTTCCTTGAGTTTCCATACTTTGATTCTCCTTTCCTGGTACTCTGGCCTCTTGCTATCCATAACAACTCCAAGGTTCATTACAACTATTCTGTGGTCGCTATCTAAGGCCTCTGATGGTATTACCTTTATATCTCTGACACTTCTCTTCATTTCCCAGTCGTACAGCATGTAATCTACCAAAGATATCTTTGTTAAATCACTGCTGTACCACGTTACCTTGTGGCTTCCTTTCTTCCGGAACCAGGAGTTGCCTACCACTAAACCGTTTCTCTTGCAAAATTCCAGCAACTTTCTCCCTTCTTCATTCCTGCTACCCCATCCTTCTGCTCCCAATACATTTTCATATCCTTGCCTTTCATTTCCTACATGTGCATTCAAATCTCCCATGACAATGATGCTCTGACCATTCAACTGCTGTTGTAGCTCCTCCTCAAAGTCTTCCTTCTCTTGAGCTGTACATCCAACTTGAGGGGCAAATACCTGGGCTATCTCCAGGCTTCTTCCCTTTACAGTTACTCTGATCTTCATGATCCTGTCACTTATTCCCTTTACCTCTTCCTTCATTCCATCTCTCACAACTACTCCTACTCCGCTGCTCCTTCCTTCACTGTTCCCACTCCAGTACAACCGATACCCTTTCCTCAGTTCTCTGCGACCTTCTCCTTTCCATCTTGTTTCTGCCAAGCCCAGTATATCCAGTTTTCTTCTCTCCATCACATCTACAATCTCCTCCACCTGTCTTGTCAGTGTCTGTATGTTTTATGTCCCAACTCGTAGTCCATTAGCATATCCGGGTCGTCGTCGTTTGCATCCGTCCTTTACGAGGCCTGTTCCTGTTTTGAAAGCAAATATGATATCCACTACTGGCTTGCTAAGCCTATCGTAGCTTTACCAGAGCCCCGTCAGCCGTCACTTTTCAGGGTTCCCATAGAGCCTTCACAGCTACCGCAGCAGTCCCGGGACACACAAAGTCCCACTGTACTTCACCCCTACAGGCAATACCCTACTTCATGCCGTTGCCCGTCTCCCACCACGTGGAGGAAAGGTTGGACTTGTGGGAGACTCTTCATTTACGCTATCCTAATCGCAAATGCTGTTGGCTCTGGTGAGGATTGTCCTAGCTACCATGTCCCTCTGTGACGGTGGATGGCTTGAGTTTGCATGTAGGTACCGATCTGTATGAGTGCCTTTCCGGGTTCAAACCTGGCCGAAGTCGTCGGATTATTAAGAGCGTTAAAAGTCCTTCATTATGCCTTCCTTCGGAGGGGAAGTATAGCCGGCTGTCCCATGTCATAGATTTATGGCATGTAAAATATCCTTTCACAGACTAAACTTGTGTAAAGCAAAATTGTTAGGTTATATTTCGTCAGAATGCTCTATCAAAGGTCCAACGTTCACCACTAGGTATCATTGATATCTGGTGGCGAAAGTTGGAAATACTTGAAATTGAACGGAACTTGTAGCTCACCCTTTAGGGTGGAAGCAGCTACAGACTCAGGCGAACCGAACATGTCCTCACACTCCCGGCACTAAAAGCCATACGATAAATAAATAAATAAATAAATAAACAAATAAATAAATAAATAAATAAATAGACCCTGTGTCCGAGCGTGTTGTCTGTTTGTTTATAGACCAGAACGTCTACTAAGGCCAGTGGATTATTTTCATCTACTTCCATTGTTAAGTTTATGCTCCGATGTCAGGAGCAAATGAAGACTAGGAAGTCCTGAAGTGAATTGCGTCCATGTTTACATATCAAAAAATCTCGTTTTCGTGTCTGAACGAACACTCAAGTTGCAATGGGCTCTCCTTTACAGCTTCTTTCTCGAATTTGCCATGAAAACTTTGCTCAATAATGGAGAGAAGGGGGATCCCCTGGCTGCTCCCTCCATATGTTGAAACATCTGCGAATTGAAGACCAAGAATGTGGAGTTAACGCAGTGTTCAACAAGTCCGTTGAACCTTCTGCCGTTGTAAGCTTTTTCCTGATTATCTGTGTGGCGTCAGGTACAGGAACCTTCGTAAATAAGGACTCCACATTGAGGCTTGCCAGTAGATCGCCGTAACTAATGTTTATACTCGCTATGATATCTACGGAGCTTTGGGAATTTCTGACGTGAGAGGGTGGCGGAGGGAATAATGGATGCAGGACCTGATTCAAATATTTAGCAAAAGCGTGAGTTGGGGACGCTATGGCGCTAAATATTGGTCTCAGGGGCACACCGGCCTTGTGTATTTTAGGAAGGCCATAGAAAGTTGGTGTTTTGAGTAGCGAAGTTCTAGTGATTTCTAGTTCTCTTCTGTAATTGATGACTCGTTAATTTACCCCATATTCGTCTTCTCTATTTTGTTTATGAGGTTCCTTGGGATCGCCTTATCAGCTGGGTCTGATCTACAGACCTGACTAGTTTAATGTCATGAGAGGCCTCGTTTCTAATTTATTCTACTTCGAAGGCTGGTAGGTGACGAATAGAAGCTTCCTTCCTGAAGGTAATATCGTGGCGTGATGGCTAAATTAAGTACATTGCATCGGATGTAAGGTGTGGTAGTGAGCCCGTTAGAGGAGATTATCCGGGTACCATCCGCCGAAAGAAATGGTACTTGGAACGTTCCCGTCCGTCGAACCCACAACCTGAGAGGATCGGATGCATTTCTTTATAGGGCTAACGTAGCACGAGAAGCTTCATCCAGGGAATCTGGGTAATTTTGTACGGAAGATGTCATAGACGCCCAAAGAAATACATCCGCAAACACAAAGCTATCAATAAAGAGATCCAGTCTTAAGTAAAATTTCATGCATGATTTATTCATAAACGAAGCCCCTATTCTACTTCTGAGGGTTAAAATCGGCTAATCCGCTGATCTAGTTACAATGGTGAGTCAAACCCTAAAATGAAGTTAACTAACCTTTTGAAGTCCTAATTACAAGAAAGCAAAAGAAACAACTAAGCTAAGCGCGTGGCACAAGATAAAACTAACGCGAAGCTAAATTACAAGCAAATGACTCGATATAATTTACATTTAACAGCAAAGAAAATCCAATCCCTAAGTTAGGATGGTACCACGTCCACATTTACAGTTACATTTCGTGTATATCTAAATCCTGACGTGAATGAAAATATTACGACGAGACGCGTCGTAATCAAAGAATTAATTCAAGAGCTAATGATAGTTGACCACAGACTATAAAAAAACATTGCATAAAAATACCCTCTTATAATTAACAGGGTGCAATATGGGTAAATGCACTAGGAAATGAATCAATAAACACACAACACAAGCCTGCCTTCGCGAAGCTATTTGTCCTCAAACGTCATCTCAAGTGTGTAAGTTAGGTTGGCAAAAGCGCAATCATCACTGCGACTTTAGTTGCATTGAATCACGCGGGCCATACGGTACGAACTACTGGTCCCGGAGTTTCATGTCGTCGAAAAACAAAGTGTCAGCTCATTTTAGTTATCATCTCCCACAGAAAATGATGTAGAATCATGGAGTCAAAGTCATCAACAAGCAAATGGATTCAAATTTGATGGGCTGTAATTAATTAATTAATTAATTAATTAATCCGTCTGTTTGGGATAATTAAACACATGATTTACAATCAAGGTTTATGTAAAGAATTAGATGGTTTGATTTAAGACACCAGTCGTCGGCTGCATGTGATCTCCACAGAGATACACTCGTAGAACAAGACTTCTAAAAGTCAACAACACAATGTTCTGAGCTAAGAATTGCTCAATCAACAATAACACAGGTTAGCGCGTCTTACACTATTTGCACGCAAATGACACCGGTCGCCTGGGCCCCTTGGCTCAATGACGCCGGAATATACCAACAATGTAAGGGGACATTAATCCGCCCATCCCTACCAAAACTCTTTGATCTCAGACACAATGATAACATTAACTAGCCTGACATGATACAAAAAAAACTGGGTCAATTTACATGTGTGTTAAACCTTCACTACAGCTCGCTAGATGATTCACTCCATCAGCTCAAAATACAAGGAATTCCTATGAATGAACATTCCCTCACTCTCGGATTGTGGTAAAAAATATCAGGTGTTAACAGCTCGTAATAGCTGTCCCCAAAGCTTGGTTAAAAAATCAGTGACTTACAGTGTTATTCACCTTCCTGTCTCCAGGCCGGAAGGGGTAATACGTCTCCAATCCTCTGGAGGGTTTAATAAGCAAGACCAAAGGTCGTCCCCGATCGCGTACATGGCTCGTCCTCAACAGTCTCGGTCAAACATTCCTACTCATGGTTGAATCATTTCGCCGGATCTTCCCTCATCATGAATGGAATTATTCCATATTGGACCTCACGTGTAGTGGGTAGAATGCATAAAACACGTGGCACATTTTACGTTGCATGATGAACAATTTCACAAATATCACAGGAGCTACAATCTTAAACTGTACAAAAATTAGCTCACTGGCGTTACACTGATGCAGGTAATCGCGAAAATGGCTCTGGATTGTCCTGCCACAGAATTTATGATACAACTGGTGGTACCTCTCACAGATATTAGTCACTTGAAAATCACTCAAAATCTCAGCAATCACGGTGAAATAAATGCGACGCATGACATTGCCAATAGTTATTTCAATAGTAGCGTTCGATGGGCTGTTGTAATATAACGTGGACTCAATATTTCACCTGTCCTAGACTGCGTGGTCACAATTCACGTGGTGAAGTGAAAAAATAGTAATTTCACTGGAAATAAGTTCTCCTTCAGAAATATCGATGTACAAGCCTTGCATGGCCAAAAAATATACTGTCCACTCGAATTATACAGTGCATTCATCACGATGGCTGTGGATTATTTTCCACACACTTATGTGGGTTCACTTCGCACAAAGACTGGCCCTCGTCAAATATGACGGACTATATTACAGACACATCTAGTCTCGGCGGACTATCAAACCGGTGTGTTGAAGCCAGGAACTGCTCCCTGGTTCCAAGGAAGTTGTAAGTCATCGACTAATTACATTGATCCCCGCATGTCCGCGGCATAAATACCTTAACCATAATTGAGGTTTACCAATTCCAAAGGCATAAATAAATGGTAAATTAAGCAGAATTACATGTGGTACGTTCCTGAGATATGCAGTAACAAAATTGCGGGTTGAATATATCCAGGAAGAAAACAAGCTATCCTCGCCGATGTCAATATAGCATAATAATCATGAGGAGGCTCCAGAGTGCGTTCTATCCAAATGAGCACAAGGAGTAAGCATGCTCTCAAATAAATATTGAAGACATGAGCGGATACGGGCTCAGTAGTTTTGTACAGAGGAATGAATCGATAGCTTCAATGTTAGGAGACATGAAGTGCTGCATCAAAAGCGTCTAATGACTGATAACTAAAACAAAAACAACAACGATATTGTATCCTTGTCACTCATCAATTTGGCCGCTTCTGTGAAATCTCATCCATCGAGGTCAGTTACCGGGACTTCTTGAAGACAATTTTTCTGGTAATGTTATTAATAAACGTTGTCCCAATTATATTTTTAGCCTACTTTTCACATTTTGCAAAATGAGGAAAAAGTAGACTTATGAGATCGAACCGGACAAATTTGTGTCTGCCTGTCAGTCTGCCCTTCTGTCTGTCTGTCTGTCTGGCTGTGTGTGTGTCCCCCCCCCCCTATCAACTCCTAAACGACTGCAGCAATCGAAACAAAATTTGGTAGGAGTAAAGATCTATACCTGAATATCTCAATGCCGTATTTGAAAATGATGCCAGTGCCACCAACTGCTGAAAAATCGTCATTGAAATTTGAGATACATGTTGGATATTTTGGAAGGGATGAATGGGAGCTGTTTCAAAATTGGCACACGTATAGATAATAGTATTTCAGTTCAATTTCCAGGAGGCCATTCAAGACAGTGTTGCCAATATGATTATAAGCCTGCTGAAAGGTCCAATTTTTAATGCATATAACTTCTACCCTATCAATTGGAATTCAACCAAATTTAGTATGTGCTATGTGTACATATCCAGATATGACTGAGCGTATTCTTAAGAGCCAACAGGGCTGCCAACTGTTAATAAATGCTCCCAATTTCTTTTATCAAATTACTAATATATCAGAAAGTATGCAAGCCGACAGCTTCAAACCATGCAAACGTATAGTTCCTGACATTCTATATTAATTTGGAGTAACTTATGTACGTCAGTGCTACCAACATGATTCTAAGCCTGCTGAGAGGTCCAATTTTAAATACATGTAACTTCCATACTATCATTTGGATTTCAACCCATTTCGTATGTGCTATGTGTACCATAACAGATATGATTATTCTTATTCTTAAGAGCAACCAGGGCTGTCAACTGTTAATAAATGCTGTTTCTATTTTTGTTACCCTATTATTAATATATCAGAATGTATGCAAGTTCTAAACTTTGCACACGTACAGTACCTGGCATTTTAGGTTAATTTGGGGTAACTAATATATGTCAGTGCTGCCAACATGATTCTAAGACAGCTGATTGGTCCAATTTTAAAATGCATGTAACTTCTATACTAACTAATGGATTACATTAAAAATTGGCACAACAATTGATCATATTATTTCAGATTATTTCTCACCAATATATGCATGACATTGTTGCCAATGTAATATGACACGCGCTGTCAGATCCAATCTTTAAATGCATGTAACATCCTAGCTATCCTTAAGAGATGGAACTAAGAATATATTCAGACACCAGGGCTGCCAACTTTAGTGCTCTATTAGGCTACATTATGTCAGGTATACATTATTACGAACTAATTAGAAATTTCTATATTACAAACATAATTTCGTCACTATTCTAGATAGATCCATATAGATATATCATTGGCATGAATCTTTAATTTTAAGAAAAATAGGCTCTTTAGTTCGTCACGGAACTTCTTGTTACTTCTTAGATCTCTTAAATTCTGTTATTCTTCTTCCATGATAATATACCGCAATTTAAACTGTTCTACTAATTATTTCAGGCTGATATATCCAGATACATCGGATCATGCGTTAAGAAAATATGATAACAGTGTATCTAGGGGAATATGTACTACCAAACAAAACTTAAAGTCAACCATTGCTAGTCATACCGGTAATAAGGCATATCCATGTAATGAATGTGAATCCAAGTTTACCCAGAGAGCAAGTTTGAAGAAACACATGCGAATCCATAGCAGCGAGAGGCCCTTTTCATGCAACATATGTGTATTCAAGTTTACCAATAAACAAGATCTGAATAGACACTTTCTCATCCATAGCGGCGAGAAGCCGTTTTCATGTAGCGTATGTGAATCGAAGTTTACCCGGAAAGGATATTTGAAAGTACACATGCGTATCCATAGCGGCGAGAAGCCATTTTCCTGTAGCGTATGTGATTACAAGTGTATTACGAGTGATGGTGTGAAGAAGCACATGCTCTCCCGTAGCGATGAGAAGCCGTTTACATGTAGCGTATGTGATTCTAAATTTACCCAGAAAGGACAATTGAAAGTACACATGCTTATCCATAGCGGCGAGAAGCCCTTTTCATGCAGCGTATGTGAATCCAAGTTTACCCTCAGTACAAATTTGAAGAGACACATGCTCGTCCATAGCGGCCAAAAGCCCTTTTCATGCAGCTTATGTGATTCTAAGTTTAAAGAGAAAAGAAGTTTGAAGACACACATGCTCTTCCATTACGGCGTGAAGCCATTTTCTTGTAGTGTATGTGAATCCAAGTTTACTTTGAGAAGAAGTTTGAAGAGACACATGCGAATCCATAGCGGTGAAGGGCTTCAGTAATGTAGCGTAATGAATCCACTTTTATACGGTGAGGACATTTAGTCCATAGCGGCAACAAGCTATATACATGTTGCATAAGTGAACCCGAGTTCTCCCAAACTGTATCTTTGAAGAGGAACATGAGCAGCAGTGGAATCGATCACCTTCGTCCTGCGCTTGGCCCATGTAACAGGACTAGGGGATGATGAAATATGACCAGAATAATGGTAGATCAAGAGGGAGAGAAATGTACCAGAGGCGTGGACTGAACGAACATTCACAAGGCAGTGGATGCAAGTTCAATACGATGCCGTACTGTGCCCAAATCCAGTTGTCCAGATTTGAGAGCACAGGCCCAGGTGCTAAGTCCAGAGCTGAGGTATTGATTAGCGCGCTCTGGGTAGATTATAGGTTAGGGAATAACCCACCCACCAAGGGAAGATGATGAAGAGAAGGAAGTAGATTTTGGAATTGGAAAAGAAGGATAGAAGAATAGGAGGAGAGTCCCACAAAAGTAATAAGTTGAAGTTTAAATACACTTAGAAGAAGTTGCCAATAGAAATTAACTCTCGGATACCTAAAGTAGGTACGAGCTTGGTCGAGGCTAACGGGAACCGCAGCTAGGACTTGAGCGGTTTGCGAGAGAGAGGCTTTAGTATATTTCCTCCCAAGCACGTATAAAAGTACTATGGGGAAGGGTGATGGTCTGGCAAGACTGAGAGAAACAAATTTACTGTATGCCTTCTCAAAGAAATTAAGTTTTTCAAAGTGATTCGAAGAATGCCAATGATTTAACTCAGGTTGGGTATTTTCAATTTCCAAAATTATGGAGTTCCTGTAAGGGCGACCAAGTATCTCTAAGAAGAAATATGATAAAAGATTATGCCTTGTTGGGTAATCTTGGTAAACGAACCAATGGTTGCATTGGACAATGGCTAAGCTTTTACTCAGCGAGGAGCCGGCTAAAAGTTTAGACAAAAAGAAACACTTCTTTTTTAGAAAACTGACCATAAGTTTTCGGAGAGGGTCTCCACAAGCAGGTAGTTGGCTGAGCGAACTTTACTTGCCTTACTGGCCAATTAGAATTAGCTATTATCGCTAAGAAGAACTTTAGTAAGGTGAAAATTAAGATTTCTTGCTCAAATGCAACAAATGGTGAAAGCCCTATTAAAGATTTTAATATCATTGAGTGAGGAGAGTCAAGGAAGACAGGATTTTGCCTAAACTTTATATTCGAAAATGAAAAAGCAAAGGGAAAAGATTTGTTTATTTTACAATTAGAAAAAGTTGAGGAAATTAACAATTATGTAATATAATTTTAATTAACATAGTTAATTTGAACTTTTTAATAAATAGGGTCGCAGACCTCTCTACATTAAACGGTTGCTCCAGGCAATTGATAATTTGCAAGGTTTCAAACCTTACAGGTTTCTAAAATCTTTATAAGATTTGAACAAATGAACAATAAAATAATTAAAGCTTGAACGTGAATTGAAGTACAAAAAGTGCACCTTAAGAAATTCCGGAGAGAATGTTCTAGAGAAAGTGACAACTTTGAAAATAACAATAATAACAACGTGAAAAATAAAATAGAAGTTCCTATAACTTCTTATATTTATACAGAGTTAACATGAGAATTATGCAAAGAGGGCAGGTCACTTACTGTGAACCTGAAGAGTTAATCAGAAGGAAGGTTCTAGACCTCTGATACTTTGAATAAGACTCGCCAGTCAAATGAGGCAGTTTTCATTTAGCGAGACCAAAAAATAACTCACTCAAGAGTTGAGAGAATTGTTTTCCCTGCTTTTGAAGGGAGGAACAATTTAAGTTTGAAACGTGTGCTGGACACGTATCATAAAGATTATACAGAAATACTTAATGATAAACCAACAAAAATGGAAGGGCACTTCTTAGAATGACACCTTATAGAGAAGTTTCAATTTTATAAATAATGGTTGTTAGTAGAAGGTTAAGGAAAGATCATTGGGATATAGGATCAATGTTCATGGCCGTATTTAATATAACCGGACGAGCGCGACGCGGTAGAAACGTGGAGAAAGCACTGTTTATCACTGTAGTCTATGAAGATGGATTCAAAGTTCACTATGGAAACACTAAAGTTTATGAGAAAAAAAGTTATTGCAATTATGGAAAGAACTGATTGCACTATATAGATGAGAGTCTATTTCTTGAAACAGTTGTGATTTACAATTGAATGCGCCATAGAAAGTTCCAGCGGTGGACGAAAATTCACTATTGTAGTAATTTAGTTTTAAACAGAATTCTCCCAAGTACATGAGAAATGCATGACGGCAGGACTCGTAGATTGAGTACCGAATCTGGAAAGTTCCAGAACAATCTTAGTAGTAAAATGGGGTTAAAGTAAATCCAGCGGAGGAACTTGCTTCGTAAGTTATAGACAGTGGGTATTAGATAATATCCCACGTAGTGAGAAGATTTCTCATTTGGTGAGCATAAGAAATGCTGCTTTTCACTGAGATCAGCTTGATTAAACAAAAGCTCAACATGGAAAATCCCGCGGAGGATGATTTTGCCCCAAAATAAGTAATTTCACACTGCCTATAAAAGATAGTTAAAACACGAGGAAGTTAAAACCATGAAGATGCGGTTAAAACTTTGAAGAAGGTACTTATCTTTGTTGCATGGCGAAGGTGAAGTTCCTCACTGATGCTTTAATGCGCCAACATGGC
Source organism: Meconema thalassinum (assembly GCA_946902985.2). Lineage (NCBI taxonomy): Eukaryota > Metazoa > Arthropoda > Insecta > Orthoptera > Tettigoniidae > Meconema > Meconema thalassinum. The sequence goes on along the minus strand of CAMPQE020000048.1, from coordinate 13,324,604 downwards.
GTAGAGCGTAGAGAGTGTCTCTTGGTTTGAGGAGACCGGCTCTAGGTGAGCCCTGACTGATCAAGTCAACTGCCGACTGAGAAGTGAGTGAAGCTCAGCGGAGCACGGAGGGTCCAAGAAAAAGGGGAAAGAGAGGGGGTAGGAGACAAAAGGAGAACATATAAACATAGCCAACATTACAAAAAAAATTGATCTTCTCTTGCTGAGCTGGTCTTCAAGGAGTTGATAGATGATACTAGCGCAGCATGGTGAGCAAAGAAGTAGACGTAGTCCTCTTGCTCAAGGAGAAAATAGCTGACGATGGTAACGAGATCTGGTAGCCAAAAGGATAAGTAAGTCCTCTTGCACGATGAGGAATTGAGTAGCTTCAGAGGTTCGCTACTAGATAGCGCTAGGTGGATCACAGAAGTTATATATCTGAAACATACTTATGAAGACATAAGAGACATGCTCAACAGGGAGAAAACAGATGATCACTGTTGGTGTTTGGCAAGGAGGAAGGAAAAAAAATGAACATGCAAAGAGCAATAGACATTATATCTCTCGTACCGTGTATTCAAAGAATACACCACGCTCCCATTGTTCTTAGAAGCATTTCGAAGCTTTATGCAGCCAACGGATCGCTAAGTGACGTAGCAAGTGTGTCATAGTCGAGGCTATATTTGTAGAAAATATTTTCCGATTGAATATAAACATGGAACTAACACCAAATTATTGGCACGGACAAGGGAAGAAGAACGTGCTATATTTCAAGAAAATTGATCGAGAGGAAACTGAGTTTGAGCAGATCTCAAGCAGTGACGTCAAGGAGTCCGCCCTCAGAGTATAAAATGGCTGGGAGCCATAGCTCAATATGATACTTCGATGCAGTGCCTAGTCTCTGAAACATCACGTTACTTCGTCAGCGCTATGCCGCTAAGGACATCGTTATACTTCGAAAATATCTTCGTGCACATGGTTGCAACACTCTACGTTTTTACTAGCACACGGTTGCTATGACTTAGTGAATTCTACGACAGTGCATGGTTACTGGACTTCGAAAAGTGTTTGAAATTTTAGTGAACTTAGAATTCTTCGTAAGTTATCACTGAGGTGATAGACTTTGTGGCAGAACTTTGGTAATTATTACTACTACACGGACATATGATAGACTTTGTCTATATTTTCTTTCCACTGTCCGCTAATATTTAAACTGGATTATTTTTATCCAATGACCAGAACAAACTTTTGTCTTGGTAACTATTTAACCAACCCAGATAAGTCATTTGTTTTCACATACCATTCTTGCACGGTTCAGTTCATTTAGCCGACATAGGGAAACCAGCATGCCTAGCATTGTCTAGAGAGTGAGAAACTCTGCCCAGGGACTTGAACATCAGAACTTGGACCGGTGCTGAATAAGATTGTCAGAGTATTGATAGTACTGAATGCATCACAGTAGGGTCAGGTTACATCTGGTATTTTGCATCATGGATCATTTCGATCTGACCCCAATCAAGAATATTTGAAGCAGCTTATATTACAAACAGTTTTCATCAAGATCATCAGGCAACGAGTATGCATACCGCTATGTCTGGTTAGACATCTTGCGGGTATATAATTGAGGCCGATACGAGAATTTAAGTACGTTTCCAAATGGGGACAGAAGACTGAAATAGTCTGGTTCAGACCAGATTATTTACATCAAGATCTACAAGAATGTAAGCTACATTTTGCATTATTTTTATGCCTAGGTAGATGGAATTCTCAATTTATCTACAGTTTTGAAAACACATTTCTTCTTCGAAATTTTGCTGTTGCAAATATTTTTTCAAGGCATGGGAAGCCTTGATCTGAGCATTTCTTACACTCAGACATGAGAAGTCTATGATTTGAATTAATGGACGAGCAAAACGAGCATTTATTTGATTTTGATATGTTTTTCTAATCGCGGTCATCAGCCGTCGTAACTGTAAATTTAATAATAAATTTAAGTTGAGGAATGGATGTTTATCCATATTTAAGAAGTCGAGGATGATATTTCCCGAACAGTTTAGCAAAGTTAATTCCATTTGCGGAAATAATAATAATAATGCTGACTTAATAATAATAATAATTATTTCAATATTTTTCTGAGATAATAATAATTATGATTTATATTTTCTAATAATCATATCATGTAGTAAATTTATAAAGTTGATATTTAAAACAGTTTGCTAGATCGGATACTTGTTTTCCGAAGGCTAGTGGTTAACGCACGCCCACATTCAACTAACAGAATAATTCTATGGGAACATTTTACACTTGCATTATGCAGTTGGTTGGTTGGTTCTTAAGTTTAGGGGCTGCGGCAACTCGGTCATGTTGCCCAATGTACTTTGGGTGTTTGTAGAATCTGTTTGATAACCGGTGTTAATTGTGATGACTGTATTAGAGTGTGTTATCTGTTTTTTTAATTTAAGTACTGGAACTTAGAATTTTTCAAATAGTTCCTACTTTTGCCGCCAAGCGCCACCGTCATCGACTACTAGGCCAAGTTCAGAACTTAGCTACTAGACGCCACCGCAGTCAGCTCTTGGCAACGATCGTAGCTACCTGAGAGCGTTATTTACATTCCTAACCTATCCAATTTAGCTTCACACAGGTGCAATTAGTGGAACCGCCGGCTTTACTTCCCCTCCGAAGGAAGGCATACTGAGGGATTTTTAACGCTCTTAAATAATCCGATGGCTTGGGCTGGGTTTGAACCCGCTATCTTGGGCATAGAAGCTCAGCATGCTACCGACTACGCCACCGAAGTATTATGCAGTTAAATGTTTTAGAAGACACGGAAAGTAATGATACGGGAAGGAAATAGAATGTATAAAATAGGATTTTACTAGAGTTTGTATACATACATAAACCTTATGAGCAACGTCTTGTGATAGAACGTTTGGCCAGAAGTAGACACGGTGTGGAATTATTAATGTTTAATCTCATGGGAAAATTACTGTAATCTCATTGAGCAGCTTACAAGCTTATAAATCTTCCAGTTTGAGTAACAAGCAAAGGCTTGATTATTATGTATAATTTGGGAAGAAATTATGGTGTGTATGGAAATAGTTAAATATGCCATTCGGATTGTGCTATTTAAATCGCAGGAATGAGGTTGTGTTAAAATGGAGCATCAACCATATTGTAGGTTGGATGACTTAAAAATATATTGGGGAGTTGACATATTGTTGCAAGCCACACTTTCGTCCAATTTATAACCAAGGGTTATTTTATGGAGCCATCATAGTCAATTCACAGTTTACCCACGAGTTCTATAAATATTTCCTAGTAATTGTTGACCCAGAATTTTGTTGTTAACATTTACCTTTCATTATGAGAAGACTTTACCGTTGTCTAAATGCTAATTATGATCATGTGATTTTTGACACATTTAAATCGAATGGGCCGAGGCTATAATAATTTAAAACTGTTATTTCTTAACAATCACTACAATTTAGAGGATATTTGTGATCCTGTAAAAAATATAAACATTATGTAAATTAATATGATGATTAACATTTTGACATTATGTCAAAGAATTGTAATTTTGATAATAGCAACTAATATTATTGTTGTGATGAATTTTCTAAATCATATTTCCGAGTGATATTTAAATAATTGAATGGTTAAATCCATAGTTAAATAGAATTGATATTTTGTTAATAATACTTTTTCGACCTTAATATTGCTAATTGGGTCAAGAGCTCAGAATAAATTTTGGATTGAGAACAGATGGTACAATAAATATTTTTCTGTTTATCGAAGTTCTTCGAATCCGTGCTCGAATGTCCATGTAATTAATATTGTGTTATATTCATTGTTATGACTAGGGCTCGGATTGTTAGGTAAATAAATATTTTTATTTAAATACATATTTTAAACATTTTGTCTATAAATACATAAATTCTTGCTTTTCATTTAAAAACACATAGAAATACATAATATTTACATTTTTAAATCAGTATGCTAGATCTCTCAGTTTATTGCATTTTTGTGCATTTTTCATGCAGAGCGTATGGCAGCTTGCAGCTGTGTTTTTCTTACCTTGTTGCACCGTCCCACTCACCGTGGAAGCCAGGGATGCCTAAAATAAAAGCAACGACTGTACAAGTTATCGTCTGCAGCAGTATGTTGCAGAAATTTAAGGATATTTTTACTTCTGAAGGGGGCGTTCTGTTCTGCCAACCATGTGGGAAAGCAATCAAGGCTGATCAGCGATCTCAAGTTACACCACACCTCGAGGACAAGAAACATATTGCCGCAGTTTCCCGCCTTCAGAATAAGTGTTACGCGATAATCGTCGGTCATTGGTGATGGACAACCTGAAGATGTATCTCGTTGTCTATTGCAATTCTTCAGCAGTCAGTGAGGCATAGCATAAATTGCATTCGGGAATACTGCATATTGTTTATATTGTCATTAATAAACTAAATTATAATTGTTACGTGCAAGAGCCCGTCCCATCGTTTTTAAAATCCATCTCCCCTATATACTTGTGTTCCCTGCCATTTAAAGCGCTCGCCTGATGGCTTGGTTCCGCTTATGAATACGAGATGGCAGTATCTATCGGACTTCGGCGCCTCTAGCCGTGGTTGTTTCTTCCACCGCTAGAGTGTGTTTGTGGTGTCTTCTGATCTCATCCTAATCGAGATATATTTGAAGGGTATTGTATTCTACGTCATTGAACAAAAGACTATATATACATCATACCGCCAAAAATAATTACATAATATGCACATTGTTACATGATGTGTCAAGCTGTGATTGGTCTGTTACTATTAACATGAATGCAGTCCGGTATTTGACTTTGGATTCTCCGCCATCTTGAGATCTTCATAGTTGGGCGTCAAGAAAATAACAAGCCGGCTGCTGGTCAAAGATCTCTCTCCGTGTGCTGGGGGCTTGGGCCCCTAGCCGCTACGAAATGTGGATAATTGCTAAAAGAAATTGCCTGCGCTCTTAAGGATGTATTTTCGCCATTTCGCATTGAAGATGAAGAAAGGAAACTAGCTGCCAACAGGAGTGCTTGTTTCCAAAACGGCGCATGCGCGTGTTAGCCATTTTAAGGACATATAGTGCCGTATAATATTGTGTGTTAATTATTTTATTATTATTGTGTCTCCACAGAGAAGTTTTAAGGTACGTAAATTATTTAAAATTTTATATATTGTTATGGAGCTCCGATATTGGCCTGATATTAATGTTTTAATTCTGTATTTTGTTTTGCCTGGTAGGCCTAATTTTTCTGTTTTGCTAATGTTACCAGTTATGCAAATTTTATTGTTATCCTTCGTTCCTTCTGGAGACACGTTTCTAGTTTATTTTACGTTGTAAATTTTTATTTATTTTGTTTTTGGTAATTTAATTTATTTTACGATCCGTTGCAGTCTAAAAAGCCTCATGTCAATAGTGTTAAGGCGCAATTCTTTCCTCCCTTCCTGTTCTCTCTGGTGATTTTAAATTTAATTGTATGCTAATTGTCTGCCGTAATTCGATTGGACATGCGGTCGTCTATTTGGTTGCCATGTTTGTTTTTGTTTTGCCCGAGTGCATTCTGGTCTTGGGAGTGCATTCTCTAGGCGTCGAGCGGGAGACTCAAACGTGTTCTGGTGCTCGCTTAGAATGTTTTTGTTAATCTTGGTGGTTTAACTTTGTGTTTTTGTGAGTGTTCCCGAGTTTTCTCCGTCATGTAAATTGTGGATTTGTTATCTGATCCTATTTTTATTTTATTAATGTAATTTTTTTTTGTTTCATCGCGGCCTTGATGTCTGCATGTCGGGTCGGTATTGCATACCTTAGTTAATTATCAAGTCCTTTCTCATTTGGTAATACCTGTATTCTTTTCTTTTATCTTTTGGGCGTTCTTATTTTAATTTTAAATTCAATGTTTTCTTTTCGCTCAGCAAGCATGTTAAACCGTCTCTTGCCTACTTATGTAAATAACTTATCTTGGCCTTAAGCCATATGCATCACCAGAGAGAGGGTGTTGTGGCCATAGAGTTTCTTCTTTTTTTTAATGATTTTGTTAAATTTTTATTTTTCCTTGCCCCTTTTGGTAATTAAATTTTCTTTTAAATTTTTAAGCAACTGGTGTGGCATTATTTCGTCGGCGACAATTCTATTAGTTATCGGGGGTGTCTGTAGACGAGCCTGTGCGTTTCCCCCCTCTTCTCCACCTTCCTTCCTCCCTTTAGGTGTTCTTCTGTTGGGGCATGTCATCTGGCGGTGATTTTGCTCAAAGCGATGCGGACCTCTCAGACAGGTGTCAATAATTAAATATTTTTACTTTTTTGTCACATATTTCAGGTATTTTTAATACATAAAAAATAAATATTTTCTCGATTTTTAGCACCTAAAAATCCGAGCCCTAGTTATGACCTTATATTTGAACCAGATTTTGAGATACTGATTCCTGGAAAAAGTGTTAGTTAATTTTCTGCTACTATTTTGAAAAACAAAAACAGTGATTCTTTTTCATCGAGTGATAATGTTTCATTTCAACGTGTGAATACTAAAAGTTAGAAATCAGGATGGACAATTCAATTTGCACTGACAAACCTACGGTTGTAAGTAATTCATTTGAACGAAGTCAACAGGACTAACAACCTGTCTTTAGTTTCAAATGCTTAGTGTTCATGTGTTGGTGAATCTGTAAATCTCTCTCTACATATAAATGAAAGTTTGTCTGTTTTTTCTGAATTTCCACGGAAGTTTGAGTTATTAACGCGTTTCAGACTGGTTTATGACGGTTGCGCGCAAAAACATTTTTTTTTCTGTCAGTCTGTTTGTCTGTCTGTGTACAACTTTGCACGCGCATCACTCGAGAACGGCAGAGTGGATCAACGTAAAATTTGGTACAGAAGTTCATCAGAGGCACAAAAGTAATCATTGATGTAACTCTTCTCCATACCTCTCATAAAAGAGGGCCTACCCCCTTAAATGCATGCTGAAATGGGCCTAGAAAAACGAGACAAAGCTCATTTTCAGCGTCTCAATGTGAGAAACAAAACTCGGGAGCCCTACGGGCCCCGAAAACCACATTTTAAGGTCCTAAAACCAACAGTTTTTAAGATATACCCAGAAAACTAATTTCATTTATTAAGCTATTGAAAGAATGCAGGCCGGTAACCATGACAACACGATCTCAGAAGTCCATCTATTTCTGCAAGACGCATTGCCATTCCATTTATTACATTACTGTGAACCTTCGCAAACGGCTATAAGGTTATCACGGAACCAACTTAAGCTGTAAAATTCATCAATACGTATATAATGCGCTTAAGGGGGTCAAGGGTTTCTAAAGGTCTATTATATCCCTATCCCTGTATTATTAAATTATTATTATGATTATTATTATATTATGGCGTACATGGACGAGCAAAACTCATTTTCAGCCCCTCGGTGGCTCGGAGGCTACTACGTTTTATGGCTCTAAAACCACGTTTCTGAGATATTCCCAGAAAACTAATTTCATTTAATAAACTAATAAAGACCACCTCGTGGCGCAGTAGCAAGCATTGTTGGCTGTCATCCCCGAGGTACCGGGTTCGATCTCCGACTCTGCCAAGAATTTAAAAGTCTTGGTATGGTCTGGTACGAGGTCTCCCAGCCTCGTGATGCAAAATGGGAACCTGTCGGATGCTATGGTAGGAGGAGGAGTGGAAAGGAACTGGCCACCCTACCACACGCTAACTCCGGCTCTGGATGCCTGGTTAGCGATCCCTTGACTTAGTCAAGGACCCTTATTCAGGTCGCCTACTTCCCTGGAGGGGATATGGCACTCTTCTATTTTATAAACTAATAAATAGATGACGAGTACAGAAGAACACCAAATCAGGAGCTATGTAGATATACTGAAAAAATCACAGATGTGGCCAGGAAGAGACGTCTGGCTTTCTATGAACATGTCTCATGGGTGAACCCAACAAGACTAACAAACCGGCTTCTCAACTACTGGGGGAAGAGAAAGAACGTGACACCGTCGTTAACAGTAGTTAACAAGGATATCTAAGAACTGAAGATGATGAAAAGTGATATTAGAAGCCGATCACATCTCAGAAAGATACTTAAACAGAAGAGTTTTCAGGGCAGACCACCCTGAAAAAAAGTCGGCATCATCTGGACAAAAGAGAGGAAGAGAGGAAGGAGAAACATAGCCAGAGAATGCGCGAATATTGAGCAAACATCAAGTCCCTCGCCAAGCTGAAAAGTTGAACGTCGTGGTCCTTAGCTGGCCCATCGGAAAGAAGAGGAACAAGAAGAAACTAATGTAGTAATGCAATCCGGTAACCATGGCAACAGTGTCACAAGAGGTGACATCCAACTTTCCATCTATTTCTGTAAATTTCTGTTAAAGTTTGAAAATGGCTATAAGGTTATCGTGGAATCAATCATAGACTGCAAAATTCAACAATGCGATTAAGGGGGTCAAGGGGTACCCTTGAATATTTTTACACGTGACTTACACGTGCGATATGCGATATGTTGTACACAAGGTCTATTATAACTTTCAAAAATTCCTGAATTGGAATACTGTTTTTTGCAGCTTTTGGGAATTTGGACCATTGGAGGCTAAATATCCCTAATTTTCATGCTCCACGAGTCTTCATAATTTATTAAAGGGGTCTTCCTGGGGATGGGGACATTCCACGACGGTGAGGGTCAGTTTTAATTTGACATATATTGCGCTCCATCTACGAGGTTTTCAATATTATTTTCACGTCAGGAAGTACACGTTAGGTGAATTTAGTTTGCGAGCGTATTTTAAGTAATCATATTTTGGTCGACAAACGGGTTCATCGTAAAGATGATGTTTTTTTGATACTGTGTGGTTGATATATCCTTATGTTTATGTACGCCTATAATTCATGTTCGGGTGCTTGGAGCACCGTAAAATTTGGTATTGTAACCATGAGTCAATACACCAATCATTTACAAAACTCATCAACGTACTTAACATAGAAGGGTGGGTATAAGGAACAACTTTTCAAAATACAAGCTAAAATAGGCGAAAAATAAAAATTATCCTAGAAGAACGACCAAAGGATATGTTGCGCTTCTCAATGTGTGACACAAAACTAGGGAGTCTATAAAGGGTCTCCAAAAACCACATTTTACGGCCCTTAAATTAACAGTGTCTGCGATATACCCAGAAAACTAACTTCGTTCTGATAGCTTATGAAGGAATGACCAGCCCCTAACCATTGGAACAGTATCTCAATTGATAACGTCTGGTTATTAAAACCGAAGAGCGGGTACTTCTGCTAGTTTGTGTATATAAATGTATGATCCGTCGTGCATCCATAATGCTAATTTTAGCATTAGTTCAATCAACTTTTAAACATTTTAATAAAATTATATAATTTTACGAATTGTGATATTTTCAGAAAATCTCCTTCTATCCTTATTGTTGCATCGAGCCAAAAATCAGTAAAGCATTTTTTTGTGTTATTGTAGTCACTTTAACCCTTATGGCGCCCTGGGATGTTTAGATTCTCGTGCTGACAGATTTTTTCTGAAAATGCATATGTGGTCGTCCGGACTTCGGTCTAAACGGACACAGTACTTATAATGAACCATGGGCCTAGCCTAGAACCAAAGGAAATAGCTTAGACTAACGTTCCAAACATCAGACGAAAGGAAGTACTCAGACACCGCGCAGATATAATACAGAGGTAGTATTGATCAAAAAGAAATAACAGGTATTGACGAGGAAGCGATACATACTAAAAGTTAGGTTAAGGTAATGAGAAACACATGAAGTTACGGTAAGATGAAGGATGAATGAGCGAGACGTTTATGTCATGGCCATAAGAGGAAGAGAGAGGTTCATTAAAGGAAAAGTATGCACGTACAGTGCAAAGTTAAGTTGTGAAAATAAAAGATTAAAAGGCTAGACAAGGAAGTCAGGAAATTGGACATATCGCCAAAGTAGTGAACGATATTCCGTATAGCCCAAAAGATACAGAGAAAGTGGAGTGGTTTTAGGAGGAACAAAGGTAAAAGGAGTAAGTACAAGTGGGACAGACGTAACTGAGCTGAACATGACACGATAAAGCAACCGACAATTAAAAATGAATACCAGAAGGGTAACGTACAGCAATAAATAAGTAAAATCCATCAAGATAAGGAAGGTAGGAATAAAACTGAGTGCAGTGAAGGAAGATACGATACGATAAAAGGGGAATTAGGTAGACACAAATCTTGCGTGGGAAAGGACGCCATCATATACGACAAAGGGGGAATTAGGTAGACACAACGACTTGCGTGAGAAAAGACACAATCATATGTAATAGGAACAAAGGTAAAGGAAAGTATATAATGTGGTGTACGCCATAGCCCTTACTTGGGGCAATGAAGCCACGCAGTAAGCCAAAGAACCGTAACACCCACAAAATACATACGGGACAAAAGGGCACTCAAAGAAAGCAAACATACACACGGTGGACATACTATACAGGTAAAATACCATAGCATTCCACAATAAGATTCACACACACATGCAAAAAGAAGTAAGTCGAGACCATACATCGATGGAATCTGAGTGAAGCAAATATCACAGAATTACGATAAAAGAAACGAAAATTTAGTTGAGTTACGTCAGTACGCGCACTTCTCAAAGATAAAGAATAAAACTATATACAAGGAAATAGGGATCAAGGCAGCCCGAAAATGGGAGCGGGAGCTAAAGAAAAAGCACGTAAAAACCACCTCGGAAAATAGAGAAGGCTGCCCAGAGACAAACAAGGAGTTGTCCCTGGTAACAGAGAAGCATAGACACAGAACAGAGAGGGGCCACTAATCACGATTCGGTATAGTAACGAGTTACTCATCAGCAATTACAGAAATGTCCACTGATCTGCTCAGTGATTCTGGCCAGTAAAAACCGAGAAGAAAAGAGAACAATCCCCATAATTGGCACAAGAGAAGGAAAAGTAAAGGGGCGTAAATTAAAATGGGTGAAAATGGTTCACAACACATTGGAAGGTATTTAAATGTGTAGGCGAGAGGAGATATTTCTGGCGACTACCAATGAAGACATGAGATGAGTTGGCAGGACACATTCTAAGACATCCAGGAATAGCCAACGCAGATAAGGAAGGAAGTGTCGAGATTTAAAACTTAAGGGATAGAGGACGGTTAGAATATGTTTAAACGATTGCCAGGGTTGTAGAATGTAGAAATGAAAGGATTGACGCAAGACATAAAGGTACGAAGGGCTGTATCAAACCAGTTAAAAAATCGAAGACTCCAACAACAACAACAACAACAACAACTAAAACAACTACAAATCAAAAGTATGAATTTGCCACAATGAATTACAATGTGATTATTTAATGTCCTCTCTTGGGAAATGAACCTTAACAATTGCTACAGAAACATTGTTTCTTGACCGTAAAGATTCGATCGTATGTCCTCAAATTTCTCCATAGATTGTGTTGTTTTCGCCTATACAGTGAGATTATTTGAATGGAGTGGGGGCAGCAGCCAGCTACCAGGCGTGCAAACGCCTTTCGCAAGCCAACTGAACTTGGGCTGCAGATTGCGCGCATGTAGAATCCCTGACATACTACATTAATTAATGGTAAATTTACCAGCAACTGATGATTAAAGAACTTACCTTTTCCCGGAAGATGTTGAAAATGTTCTCGTTCAACTGACAGACAGGCGTTGAATCGTGTAAATAAATTAATTGTAATTCTCCTTCCGTAATGAGGGATATCAGCCACCGTATATTGTTCTCCAGCTCCTCTAGGATACGAGGATTAGACCGATATAATTTGTCTTTTAAGCGTCCCCACAAAGAAAAATCACACCGTGTCAAATCACGGCTTAGACACTCCAGCACTAATCATCCTGTCAACTAAGACAGTACTTATTTCGTCCAATGAGCTATGCGCAGTATCGGGTATGCTGAAAAAAAACCGTAAAATATTCCCTGTCTGTTAACCGGGCAAAGATATTATTCAAAACAACAACCTGAAAGTATCGAGCAGATTTAATAGTTTCACGGAAAAGAAATTGGGCCAATAATGCTTTTTGTGGATACTGCTCACCACAAACCGATTTTTGGGTCATGCACGGGGATTTGGTGGATCAGTCTTGGGTTCGCAGGTGACCAGTATCGATTGTTTTGTGTGTTCACACGTCCATGTAAATAAAACCATGCCTCGTCAATGAAAATCACTAACTACAGTATGCATCTAAAATTCCTTCGTGCACGGACTGGAAATAGCAATTATAGTTGTTGTCTCCTGCCACTGGGCCTCTTGGACTTAAGGTTTGAACCTGAGGAATTCTGTACAGGCAATAATTAGTTTGGAATATGACACGTTGGCTTGTTTTCGCAAGGATGGTATATTGGCTTTCACCGCCGGTGAATTAAAACTCAGCAATTCACCTAGGTTTGTGCCGTGTCTTGTGTGGGGTTTCGCCTAGGACACCAAGCTGGCTCATCAGCGGGCTCTTGGTGTCCCCGCCCGGACACGGTACAAACCAAGAAGGATTGCTGAGTTTTAATTCACCTGCCGTGAAAGCCAATATAACATGTTTTTGGAATACTTCATAGGGAGGTTAAGGCTGCTTGAGCTTTCGGTTTTCGCAGTCAGGTAGTGCAGTTGCACTCTATACGAAGGGAGGTAGCGCGCAGTTCGCTACTCCTGTGGGGGTCCGGGCGGGGACACCAAGAGCCCGCGGTTGAGGCAGCTTGGTGTCCTAGGAGAAACTCCACACAAGACACGGCACAAACCTAGAAAAATTGCTGAGTTGTTATCGCAAACATTTTCTTGCCGACCATAATAATGGAGCAGTAATGTTCTCTAATTTCCCTTCTGTCCATATATGATGTCTCCGTTTAATATTTTTATTTAAAACTGACGCCGCAGACCTGAACTTCGTCACAATCTTCCCAACTGCAATCTTCGAAGGCACCTCATCACCAGAAATTAGTGTTGAAATGCTCTGCGAGTAACACTAGCAGACTCGTTCTTAATAAAAGTGGTAAACCTTGCAGCCATACTTGTGTGTGGCTAGATAAGAACTAACCATTCTCAACTGTTCGTAGCTGTTGCAGCAAGCACACCTACTTGTCTGTATCTGTCGTCGCCTGTACATAAAAAGATTGGCTTGCCACTCCAGGCAGCCAGAATAATTGGGTGGGCTCAGATGAAATGCACAAAATATTGATAAGGCCTAGATTCCCAGCTTAAGAATGACAATAGCCAAAACTCTTCAAGACTAGAATTTACAATCTTTTGAAAGTGACTGCGTTACATTATGTAGCTACTCCTGTACCACCCAACGTGTTAACTGTAATTATTCAAAGCACGGACCTTAGGCTGTACAAATCAATTTCCCGTACTCTAGTGGAGCTGGAGAAAAATATACGGCAGCAGATATCCCTTGCATCAAAAGGGAATTACAACGTGTAAACACTATATTACATGATACAACGCCTGTCTGTCAGCTGAAGAAGAACATTTTCAGGATCTTCTGCGAAAAGGTAAGTTCTTCAATCATGATATGCTGGGAGAAATTACCATTATTTACTATGTTACTGGTTTTACCTGCGCGCGATTTGCGACCCGTGTTCGGCTGGCTTGCGGAAGGCATGCGCCCCTGGTAGCTGGCCGAATGCCGCACTTCAGCAGAAGAATCTCCCTGTACATTAATATCGCTTCTTGCTACCATAAGTTATGTCATAAAATGTTCACATTTAAGGTAATACGACCTTGGGTTTACTATATAAGAATGGTTTCTCGCCTCTGATGTTTAGGAAGTGTCTCCCTGAATTAGCCTCGTCAAATATACACTTTGGGAGAACTCGGGTTCACTTATGCAACGTAGATATAGCTTCTCGCCGCTATGGATTTACGGGTGTGTCATAAAATGTCCTCTCCGGATAAACTAGGATTCATTACGCAGGCTTCAGCCTTTCACCGCTATGGATTCGCATGTGCTTCTTCAAACTTCCTCTCAAAGTAAACTTGGATTCACATACACTATAAGAAAATGGCTTCACGCCGTAATGGAAGAGCATTTGTGTCTTCAAACTTGCCCTCTGTGTAAACTTGGATTCACATTCGCTACATGAAAGTGGCCTCTCCCCGCTACGGATGAGCATGTGTGTCTTCTATTCTTAACTCGTGGTACACTTGAAATCACATACGCTACTAGAAATTGGATCCTCGTCGTTATGAATACGCATGTGTACTTTCAAATGTCCTCTCCGGGTAAACTATGGTTCACATACGCTACATTAAACGGCTTCTCACCGCTATGGATGAGCATGTCTATCTTCAATCCTGCTCTCGTGGAAAATTTGCATTCACATACCCTACAAGCAAATGGCTTCTCGCCGTTATGAATACCCATGTGTTCTTTCAAATGTCCTCTAAAGGTGAACTTCGAATCACAGACGCTACATAAAAACCGTATCTCGCCGCCATGGATTAGCATACGTCTCTTCAAACTTGCTCTTCGGGTAAACATGGATTCACATACGTGACATGAAAAGGGCTTTCCGCCGCTATGGAATCGCATGTCCTCCTTCAAACTTTCTCTCAAGGTAAACTTGGATTCACATACACTACAAGAAAATGGCTTCACGCCGTAATGGAAGAGCATGTGTCTCTTCAATCTTGCTCTCTGTGTTAACTTGGAATCACATAACCTGCTTGAAAAGGGCTTCTCGCCGCTATGAATGTGCTTGTGTGTCTTCAAACCTTCTCTCGTGGGAAATTTGGATTCACATACCTTACAAGCAAATGGCTTCTCGCCGCTATGAATACGCATGTGTACTTTAAACTGGCCTCTAAAGGCAAACTTCGAATCACAGACGCTACATAAGAACCGCTTCTCGCCCCTATGGATTAGCAAATGTTTCTTCAAACTAGCTCTTCGGGTGAACTTGGAATCACATACGTTGCATGAAAAGAGCCTCTTGCCGCTAGGGATGAGCATGTGTTTCTTCAAACTTGCACTCCGGGTAAACTTGGATTCACATTCGTTACATGGATATGCCTTATTACCGGTATGAGTAGAAATGGTTGACTTTAAGTTTTGTTTGGTAGTACATATTCCACTAGAAGCACTGTTGGCATATTTTCTTACAGCATGATCCGATGTATCTGGATATATCAGCCTGAAATAATTAGTAGAACAGTTTAAAAGGCGGTATATTATCTCGGAAGAAGAATAACCGAATTTTAGAGAGATGTAAGAAGTTACAGGAAGTTCCGTGATGAACTTAAGAGCCTATGATTCTTAAAATTAATGATTCACGGCAATGATTAATCTATATGGATCTACCTAGAAAAATGACGAAATTAAGTTGGTAATATCGAAATTTCTAATTAGTTCGAAATAATGTATACCTGGCATAATGTAGCCTAATAGAGCACTGCAGTTGGCAGCCCTGGTGTCTGAATTTATTCTTAGTTCCATCTCTAAAGGATAGCATGGATGTTACATGCAATTAAACATTGGATCTATAGCTCGCGTCATATTACTTTGGCAACAATGTCATGCCAGTATTGGTCAGAAATAATCTGAAATAATATGATCAATTGTTGTGCCAATTTCGAATGTAGACCATTAGTTAGTATAGAAGTACCATGCATTTAAAAATTAGACCTATCAGCTGTCTTAAAATCATGTTGGCAGCACTGACGTATATTAGTTACTCCAACTTAATCTAGAATGCCAGGTACTATACGTGTGCAAAGTTTAGAGCTTGCATACTTTCTGATATATTGATATTAGGGTAACAAAAATAGAGACAGCATTTATTAACAGTTGGCAGCCTTGGTTGCACTTAAGAATAAGCATTATCATACCTGTCATTGTAAACATAGCACATACGAAATGTGGTTGAAATCCAAATGAGAGTATGGAAGTTACAAGTATTTAAAGTTGGACCTCTCAGCAGGCTTTGAATCATGTTGGTAGCCCTGACGTATATAAGTTACTCCAAACTAATATAGAATGTCAGGTACTATACGTGTGCATAATTTAAAGCTATCAGCTTGCTTACTTTCTGACATATTAGTAATTGGATAACAGAAATTGGGAGCATTTATTAACAGTTGGCAGCCCTGTTAGCTCTTAAGAATACTCTCAGTCATATCTGGTTATGTGTACATAGCACATACGAAATTTGGTTGAATTCCAATTGATAGTGTAGAAGTTATATGCATTTAAAAATTGGACAACAGCAGGCTTATAATCATTTTGGCAACACTGCCTTGTATGGCCTCCTGGAAATTAAACTGAAATTATATTATCTATACGTGTGCCAATTTTGAAATAGCTCCCATTCATACCTTCCACGATATTCAACATGTAGCTCATATTTCAATTGCGATTTTTCATCAGTTGGTAGCACTGACATCATTTTCAAATACGGCATTGAGATATTCAGGTATAGATCTTTACTCCTACCAAATTTTGTTTCGATTGCTGCAGCCGTTTAGGAGTTGATAGGGGACAATCACACACAGCCAGACAGACAGATGGGCAGACAGACAGACAGAAGGACAGACACACATTTGCCCGGTTCGATCTCATAAGTCTACTTTTTTACTAATTTTTGCAAGATGTGAAAAGTAGGCTAAAATGTAATTGGGGCAAAGTTTATTAATAAAATTACCAGGAAATTGTCTTCAAGAAGTCCCGGTAACTGACGTCGTTAGATGCGATTTCACAGAGGCGGCCAAATTGATGAGTGACAAGGATACAATATCGTTGTTGTTTTTGTTTTAGTTATCAGTCATTAGACGCTTTTGATGCAGCACTTCATGTCTCCTAATGTTGATGCAATCGATTCATTCCTCTGTACAAAACTACTGAGCCCGTATCCGCTCATGTCTTCAATATTTCTTTGAGAGTATGCTTACTCCTTGTGCTCATTTGGATAGAACGCACTCTGAAGCTTCCTCATGATTATTATGCTATATTGACATCGGCGAGGATAGCTTATTTTCTTCCTGGATATATTCAACCCACAATTTTGTTACTGCATATCTCAGGAACGTACCACATGTAATTCTGCTTAATTTACCATTTATTTATGCCTTTGGAATTGGTAAACCTCATTTATGGTTAAGGTATTTACGCCGCGGACAAGCGGGGATCAATGTAATTAGTCGCTCAATGACTTACAAGTTCCTTGGAACAGGAGAGCAGTTCCTGGCTTCAACACACCAGTTTGATAGTCCGCCGAGACTAGATGTGTCTGTAATATAGTCCTTCATATTTGACGAGGGCCAGTCTTTGTGCGAAGTGCACCCACATAAGTGTGTGGAAAATAATCCACAGCCATCGTGCGGAATGCACTGTATAATTCGAGTGAACAGTATATTTTTTGGCCATGCAAGGCTTGTGCATCGATATTTCCGAAGGATAACTTATTTCCTGTGAAATTACCGTTTTCTTTCACTTCACCACGTGAATGTGACCACACTGTCTAGGAAAGGTGAAATATTGAGACCACGTTATATTACGACAGCCCATCGAACGCTACTATTGAAATAACTAATGGCAATGTCACGCGTCGCATTTATTTCACCGTGATTGCCGAGATTTTGAGTGATTTTCAAGTGACTAAAATCTGTGAGAGGTACCACCAGTTGTATCATAAATTCTGTGGCAGGACAATCAAGAGCCATTTTTGCAATTACCTGCATCAGTGTAACGCCAGTGAGCTAATTTTTGTACAGTTTAAGATTGTAGCTTCTGTGATATTTGTGAAATTGATCACCATGCAACGTAAAATGTGCCACGTGTTTGATGCAATCTACCCACTACACGTGAGATCCGATATGAAATAACTCCATTCATGATGAGGGAAGAACCGACGAAATGATTCAACCATAAGGAGGAAAGTTTGGCCGAGACTGTTCAGGACGAGCCATGTACGCGATCGAGGACGTGAAGGACAGGTCAGGATCTTTGGTCTTGCTTATTAATCCCTCCAGAGGATTGGAGACGTATTATCCCTTGCGGCCTGGAGACAGGAAGGTGAATAACATATCAATGTCACTGTGAGTCCTGTATTCTCATTCATGTACAAGGTTTGTCCAGGCAGACATAACTTGAGTAGTTATTTTTAGCCGAAACTGATAGAAGACACATAGGCAGGGCTATTGTTTTATATCTTTCTTCTTTGGAACTGGGGCAATCTTTGTGATCTATATGGCAGGTGCACATGTCTGTTTAAGTCTTTCCAGTATATACTGTAATTGACCAGCCATATGAAGGCTAAATCTTGTGTCAGTCAAAGGGCACCATAATCCACAAAATGAGAACTTCTAAAATATTTAGGGAACACCCTATACTATTGGCCCCTCATTTTGATTTTTGAAACATATTGTTATCGTATCGGTTAACAGTCCACAGTCACTGTTATATTTTTTGTACTATTTGGTTAACATTTTGTGAATACACTTTACCACATTTAGTTCCTGGGAGGAACAAACTCATGTCCAGTAGGACTGATGAAGACATGAAGTTGAAACTATAAGCGTATCATTTTGAACAGCATCGTAGAGGTTAGATGTTTGTTAGTTTGTTTTTGAGAATGTGCCGAGCAATGCACACAGATCCTAGGAGTTCATGATTATGGAGATGAGTGACATATCACTCAATGTCAAAGCAGTTATGCTGCGGATTGTATGGTCTTCAATTTAATCATCTTTGGTATTTTAATAACATTATAACGGTAACACACTTTGATGGACACTATGATGGAAGTGATAAACATCTTTAAGCGATCTGCATAGCACAATAGGACTGTAATACGTGTTTCTGTCAGACGGAATGTAGAGTTTTGAAATGCAATGTAAATGAAATCCGCGCCATACTCGGTGTTGTCTAGAGTGAATTGACACGCGAGAAGCTAGCGGTCGGAACTGGTTTCTACTCAGAATTCAGTGCAAGAGGACTTTATTGTCTATCTTATTCTGCTGTTGACGACATGAACACATGGAATGTGAAGGTCAATGTCACTGATTATTTAACCAAGCTTTGGGGACAGCTATTACGAGCTGTAAACACATGATATTTTTACCACTATTCGAGAGTGAGGGAATGTTCATTCATAGGAATTCCTTGTATTTTGAGCTGAAGGAGTGAATCTTCTAGCAAGCTGTAGTGAAGGTTTAACACACATATAAATTGACCCAGTTTTTTGTATCATGTCAGGCTAGCTAATGTTCTTATTGTGTCTGTGAACACACAGTTTAAGTAAGGATGGACTGATTAATGTCCCCTTGCATTGTTGGTATATTCCGGCGACATTGAGCCAAGGGGCCTAGGCGACCGATGTCATTTGCGTGCATAGAGTGTAAGACGCGCTAACCTGTGTTATTGTTGCTTGAGCAATTCTTAGCTCAGAGCATTGTGTTGTTGACTTTTAGAAGTCATGTTCTACGAATGTATCTCTGTGGAGATCACATGCAGCCGACGACTGGTGTCTTATATCAAATAATCTAATACTTTACATAAACCTTGATTGTAAATCATATGCTTCATTATCCTAAACCGACGGATTAATTAATTAATTAATTAATTAATTAATTAATTAATTAATTAATTACAGCCCAGTAAATTTGAATGCATTTGCTTGTAGATGACTTTGACTCCATGATTCTACATCATTTTCTGTGGGAGATGATAACTTAAATGAGCTGACGACATGAATCTCCGGGACCTGTAGTTCGTACCTTATGGCCCGCGTGATTGAAAGCAACGTAAGTCGCAGTGATGATTGCGCCATTGCCAACCTAATTTACACACTTGAAATGACGATTGAGGGCAAATAGCTTCTCAATTCGCAAAGGCAGGCTTGTGTTGTGTGATTATTGATTCATTTCCTAGTGCATTTACCCATATTGCACCCTGTTCATCATAAGAGTGTATTTTTATGCAATGCTTTTTTTAATAGTCTGTGGTCAACTATCATTACCTATAGCATTAATTCTTTGATTACGACGCGTCTCGTCGTAATATTTTCATTCACGTCAGGATTTAGATAGACACTAAATGTAACTGTAAATGTGGACGTGTTACCATCCTAACTCAGGGATTAGATTTGCTTTGCTGTTGAATGTAAATTATATCGAGTCATTTGCTTGGAACATATTTTCGCGTTAGTTCTATCTTGTGCCATGCGCCTAGCTTAGTTGTTGCTTTTTCTTTCTTGTAATTAGGACTTCAAGAGGGTTGTTAACTTCATTTTAGGGTTTGACTCACCATTGTAACTAGATCAGCGGATTAGCCGATTTTAACCCTCAGAAGTAGGATAGGGGCTTTTTTTTAATGAATAAATCATGCACGAAAACATTACTTAATGAGACCACTTACTCTTACACGATGAAATGTCTATTTTTGTGGCATGACTTCAATAAGTATTTGCTGGGTTTATGCTGAAGGTGCAGCTATGATTCTTGTAACATATAAAAAGCGGTATATCCTGAGCTGTTTTTGACCATGTAGTGCTACTTTGATTTCATTGGATGTGTGAAATGAATACAAATTTGGATATTTGCATTTTAAAAAAATGTTCTATAAGTTGCTTCAGGTACACATTTCTCACCCGGAGGCCCCGGGTTCGATCCCCGGCTCCGTCAGGGATTTTAAAACTGACGTGAGGGTTGGAACGGGGTGCACTCAGCCTCGTGAGGACAATTGAGAAGCTGTCTGACAGTGAGACAGCGCCCCGATCACGAAAACCAAGATTAACGGCCGAGGGGACCCGACGCGCTGATCACGCGTCACCCCAATATCTGCAGGCCGAATGGCTGGGCAGCGGTCGCTTGGTCAGCCTTAGCCCGTCATGGGCTGGATAGTGCCAGGGGTTGACTTTTTTTTTTGACACATTTCTCAGTTGTTTTTCAATCAAATACTCTCAAATTTTGTTCACATACTTGGAATGGATCATGGCAGATGAGTAACTACTTTGTTTCATTATTATTGGAACAGAATGCAAGAAAAAAAAATCCGAACTCTTTCTTTTTAAATTTATTCAAAAATATGTATCAATTTTTCTCTTCCCAATCCATGCCTACTAGGTTTTGGAAGTGAAAATAGGTTAACATTCAAGTACTCCATTAGGCAAGTTAATGTAAAAAAAATAGCCCTCTATCTTAAATGGTTTCCTAGTTATTTGTACTTAAACTTGAAAAATGAGTATTAACGGAAAACAGCTGGCAAAGTTAAAAGTGTATTATTCAGAGCATGGGACGCTAATTTTTAAAAACGAATTTAAGGTTGTAGACATCAAAACCCCAACAAACTATATATATTTGGATTCAGAAAAGAATGAAGAATTTTATAGTGCCAAAATCAAAAAATCGATTTTTCCATCATGCTAGAGTACGTGGTGTCCTGAACTGGATCTATTTGTAGTTAGCTTTGTGTTTGCGGATGTATATCTTTGGGCGTCTATGACATCTTCCGTACAAAATGACCCAGATCCCCTGGATCAAGCTTCTCGTGCTACTTTAGCCCTATAAAGATATGCATCCGAACCTCTCAGGTTGTGGGTTCGAAGCCGGCGTCGTTCGAAGTACCATTTCTTTCGGCGGATGGTAACCGGATAACCTCCTCTAACGGGCTCACTACCATACCTTACATCCGATACAATGTACTTAATTTCGCCATCACGCCAAGACGTCTTCCTGCGGAAGATATTACCTGCAGGCTGGAAACTTCTATCCGTCACCTACCAGCCTTCGAAGCACAATAAATTAGAAACGAGGCCTCTGAGGACATCAAACTTGTCAGGCCTGTAAATGAGACCCAGCTTATAAGGCGATCCCAAGGAACCCCAGAAACAAAATAGGGAAGGCGAAGATTGGGTAAATGAACAAGTCATCAATTACAGAAGAGAACTAGAAATCACTAGAACTTCGCTACTCGGAATTCCAACTTTCTATGGCCTACCTAAAAAACACAAGGCCGGTGTGCCTCTGAGACCAATATTTAGCGCCATAGCGTCTCAAACTCACGCTCTGGCTAAATATTTGAATCAGGTCCTGGATCCATAATTCCCTCCGCCACACTCTCACGTCAGAAATTACCAACGCTCCGTAGATAACATAGCGAGTGTTAACTTTAGTTACGGCGATCTACTGGCAAGCCTCAATGTGGAGTCCTTAATTACGAAGGTTCCTGTACCTGACGCCACACAGATAATCAGGAAAAAGCTTACAACGGCAGAAGGTTCAACGGACTTGTTGAACACTGCGTTGACTCCACATTCTTGGTCTTCAATTCGCAGATGTTTCAACATATGGAGGGAGCAGCCATGGGATCCCCCTTCTCTTCATTATTGACCAACGTTTTCATGACAAATTCGAGAAAGAAGCTGTAAAGGAGAGCCCATTGCAACTTGAATGTTCGTTCAGATACGAAATAGAGATTTTTTGATATGAAACCATTTACGCAACTCACTTCAGGACTTCCTAGACTTCACTTGCTCCTGACATCAGAGCATCAACTTAACAATGGAAGTAGATGAAAATAATCCACTGGCCTTAGTAGACGTTCTGGTCTATAAACAAGCAGACAAGACGCTCGGAGACAGGGTCTATAGGAAAGGCACTCATACGGATCGGTACCTACATGCAAACTCAAGCCATCCACCGTCACAGAGGGAAATGGTAGATAGGACACTGCTCACCAGAGCCAACAGCATTTGCGATAAGGATAGCGTAAATGAAGAGAAATAACGAGTTTGGAATACGCTCCTAGCTACTGGATACAGCAAAGGAAAGATAAACAGGGTCATACGGAATAAAGAACAAAGCCGAAGAACTGCTGAAAGAACGAAGATCGACCTCACCATAAAGCCTTTCTTGCCAATATATAGAAGCGTCAAGTTTCTAAGAGAACACAACGAGACAACGGTTAGGCAACCACTGACCAAGCGCACACAAGAGATAAAGGAGCCAAAACCAGGACGCTGAAGTTTACAAAGCGCCTGTTCCTGTGGAGAGATATACATAGGGTGTACAAAGAGTCGCATTACCATTAGAATATCTGAGCACATTTGAGACAAAAAACAAATAAACTACAGATCGGAAATGGTTGAACATACTGACGTCACGAGACACGCCATAGAATTTTATAAGTCCGAATCTGATTCTAAAATTGCTAGATATCAAAACAGGATAATAAAAGAAACATTGGAGACCTTGAAGCATCCTAATAATTTCAATCGCGATGACAGATTCAGGCTTAGTAATACATAGAGTGTTCTCTAACCGCGTGACTGGCTAGGGCTCTGGCCAATCAGGGAGCAGCATGAGGTAAATGCTTATCAAACAGTACCTGACTGACAACCAACAGTTATAACTCAGCAATATTTCTAAGTTTATGCGATGTCTTGTATGTGGTTTCGCCCAGGAACACCAAGCTGGCTCATCAGCGGGCTCTTGTTATACCACGCCCAGGAGCAGCAAACTGTGCCCTACCTCCCTTCTTATGAAGCGCACGAGCAACTCTAACTGCGAGAGCTAGAACCTCAAGCAGCTTTTCTTCTCCATATAAAGGCTACCAAAAATATAATATACATTGGCCCTCACGGCCCGGAATTAAAACGTAGCGATTTTTCGAGGTTTGTGCCGTATCTAGTGCGGGGTTTCGCTCAGGTACACCTAGCTGTCTCATCAGCGGGCTCTTGATGTCCCGCGCCCAGAACCCCACAGGAGTAGCGAACTGCGCACTACGTCCTTTCTTATGAAGCGCACGTGCACCTCTAACTGCGAGAGCTAAAAGCTCAAGCAGCCTTGCACCTACCTATAAAGGCTTCTAAAATTATGGTATACTGGCTTTCACGGCACGTGAATAAAAACTCAGCAATTCTTCTAGGTTTATGCCGTGTCTTGTGTGGGGTTTCGGCCAGGAACACCAAGCTGGCTCATCAGCGAGCTCTAGGTGTTCCGCGCCTGGACACGGTATAAACAATTTCAGAATGGGGATGTCCTCATCAAGGTGGTGGAAGAAAAGAAATCTGTAATTGAAAATAAGAAGTCCGATGCCGTTCCAAGGGAACAGAAATATATGGCATCGGAATTTGAGGCATTGACAGGTTGAAGAAGGCCTGTCAAATATTTACGGGATACGTATAAAATCATGAAGAAGAAAGCGAATGTGGAGCCGACTGAAGAATCAAAAACAGGTTTTTCTGACAGGTGGAGGAAAAACTGCTATTGTGGAAGAACGTATTTCTTTAATGGGAACATCAGCTGAGGGACTGTGCAATCCGTTTGATGGAGATAGAATAGGTAAGTTTAAAGATACGGTTATGAATGTACTCTGGCAATTTAAAATGAGTTAAAGGTTAGCATGAAAAAATACTTTTCACATTTTACTTAACAAATATAAAACTCTGGTTTTATTTTTCAGATAGACATTCAGGATATTGATGCAAATATCATTAAGGTGAAGGAGCAGCCTGAAACCATACAGGTACTGTTTGGATAGCCTTCATGACACATATGATGATAATAATAGTTGTTATAAGGGGCGGAACAGCGAAGTCATCTCTCCTATTTATGACACACACAAAATATATTTCAATACTTTATTGAATTGAATTCTTGAATATGTTGAATAGGATGATTCTTTTATTTAATGCCTTAGCATTCGCTCGTCTGGCTAATCCAGCAGTCTCAGTAAGTAGTCGCTAGGCCACATACGGTGACTTTATGGTTAGAAATACAGTATAGCGATAGACTTAAGTGGGATGTTGGTAAAAATATATAGATTATATTTCTTAAATGCTAGGTAGCCGATTAGGCCTAAAGTGTATTTGATGAAGTAAGAACTGTGATATTATATAAACATTTTCCTTGGTTATTAAATTTTGTTGATCATAGGTGGACTCTTTAAGAAAACTCAAACCTCATGGTCCAGCTGGTCGGCAGCGCTGCTACGAGCTAACCCTTATGTACACAACACGATGGGCAATCGAAGATAAAAAGAAAAAACCCAGGATCAGGGCAAGAAAGTCCAGGATATTTTCTAGAGGAACAGAGAGTGTACTTCGCAGAAGAACAGAGGGAGACACACGAGTGGGAACGGGAAAAGCCAAACTGGTAACGGGAAGAGCACACTTTGAGAATGAACTTGCTTCAATTATAATTAGAAAATATCTCATCCATAGATACCACTAGAATTAGATACTACTGTACACGCAATTTATGTCACAACTATCTATAATAATTTAAAATTAAAACAAACTGCATTTGCAGAGTTCCTTTCTTTGTCCTCAATAAGGTTATTCAGACTGGGAAGCTAAAGATGTGAGAATTATTCCTAAATGAAAGTGTCTCATTCTAGAGTGTACGAATGTTGATCTAGAAGGATGGTAATTCTGTATAGAATTCATCAACAATTGGTCTCTCCAGGGGAGGTTCATCATCACCTTGCTGTTGAGCAACGTTATGAAGTACCGCACAAGCAACAATAACGGCCATTATCGTGTCGACTTTAGATCTGAGTCCCAGCGATAAGAAAGGAAATCTCCTTTTCCAAACTCGAAAACAACGCTCTGCAACAATTCGTGTACGGATGTGTGATTCATTGTACAGATTTTCAGTCCAGTTTGAGGAGTTATCAAGGGGTGTCATTAAGTAGCTTCTGAGGGCATAAGCGTAGTCTCCAAGAACTGCGGAGTCTTTAAAATCCCCTCTTTCCAATCGAGTTCTTGACCTGCTGGTTATCATGCGATGAGCCAGCCCGGCAATGTCAATAATGCAGAGATGCATGTCAGCCATAACCTGCATTTTCATGCATAAGTATCCTTTCCTATTTCTATAAATTTCGCCATCATTTCCACCGGCTAACTGAATTCGTACATGCGTGCACTCCAGAGCTCACAGAACTTTAGGAAACCTCACTACTTGATAAAGAACAAGTTTTCTTGCTTGTAATTAGCCTTCTGTCTCCGGAAGTCGGATGTACTCCTCCGCAAGCCTTGCGATTGCCACACCCACTCTCTTCACTATCTCAGAAGCTGCTGCTGTACTAAGTCCAATAAAATCCCCAAGTGCAATCATCATACTTTCTGATGCATCAAATCGAAGAGTATAAGTAGCAGTTGGTCCATTGGTATCATCGCATTATTTCTGGAGGAGGAAGTTTAAGGTACGAGTGTGCGACTGGTAAATTGTTTAATATTAGATATAAACACAAGTGTATCACATTCTAGAAACTATATTATATAAATAAATATGGCCTATAGTAACGTTGAATTTACCTTTCGGTCCTATGACGAATCTCTGCATTTATACAACCAAGAATTAGTCGAACTGAAAGCTTGGTTAAACGGAATCGTCTAAAAAAATCTTGCTCTCCTCATAATAATCACGTATCGCCTCTTTCTTTGAGCAGCATCAGCATTTACGAAACCCATGAAAGTCCGGTTTATTCTAAGCATATTGACGATGTTTGTAAGCAGCTGGCGTTAAGATCATAATAGGAAATCAGACAGTAATGCAGTTTACGCTCCGGTTAAGTTCACTGACAGTTAAGGCTTATTTTAATATCAGTTTGCCACTAACCAGGCATTGTAAGAATCAGGTTCCAGTAAACTAGCCGTAAAAGAGTCAGTACGAATTTAACTGGTTATTGTAAGAACGGGCCTATAGAGAGGTGCATATCTTTGTGAAGAACGTTAAGGGCTGTAGTTTCCCATTGATTTCAGCCGTGTAGCAGTGCGCAGATTAGATATTATATTACTATTGTAGTAAATGTCTCTTCCATCTATGGGACAAGTGAAGCATGGCTAATTCTATACAGTTAGCCCCTTCAAAACGAACTATTACCAATTACGCGTCATATCAAAGTTCTACTATTAGCACACATACTTCACCATCAACGTTAGCAAACATTTGTTACGAACAAACTAACATCACTAGTCAAATAAAAATTCACCACATAAAACTTAATTGAGCATCTGAAAATCTTCTGAAAAAACGTTTTAAGATACTGCCATATGGTGGTGAATCCTCCATTGTTAGCCTACTTTCGTGTTCATAATGGAAAAATTAATCTCGGGGGTTTCCGCCTACACAACGTTCCTAATTTCGCTACTAGAAAGCGCCATAGTGCTCAAGGAGCTTAGTTATCTAACCTGTTTGATTTTCATAGGAACAACGAAATTCGACATGCAAGCTACCCTCTAGTTGCCAAATAACAAAACTTGCACCCGGTACCCCAGGCCATAATATATTATTATTATTAGCCTACTTTCCATTTTTGCAAATAATTAAAGTAGACTTATGAGATCTATACAGGCCAAACGTTGTCAGTCTGTCTGTGTGTGTGAGTGTATATATCTGATATCCCCATCAATTCAAACATGACGAAACTGAATTGAACCAAATTTGTTATATAGGTAGCACTAGCAAAAGACACCACAGTGTCATGTTTTATAACACCGCCATCTTGACGGAAACGGAAAGGCGGTCACTCAAACCTTAAATCAAATTACGACTAACCTATTATTTTACTATTGTTGTACATGTAAGGAAGCAAAGAAGGAAGGATTGGTGTGTAGGATTTATGAGACAGGTGAGATACCCTCTGATTTCAAGAACAATGTTATCATTCCTATACTGAAGAAAACAGGAGCTCACAGATGTGACGATTTCCGTAACAACAGCTCGATCACTCATGCTTCAAAGACCCTGATTAGAATAATTTACAAGAGGATAGAAAGACTGATAGAAAGAGAGGTGGGCGAAGAAATGTTTGAATTCAGGAGAAACGTAGTAACAAGGGAAGCTGATTTTGGAAACTAGAATAAGGAAGGATAAGGGAACGATCATGGCATTTGTAGACTTAGAACTGGCTTTTGATAACGTTGATTGGAGTTAGTTGTTTGACATTTTGAAGACGATTGGAATAAAGTACAGGGATAGGAGGGTGCTCTACAATCAATAATGAAACCAGACAGCAGTTATTCGAGCCAAATGACATGAGATAAGCTGGTATTCAGAAAGGTGTAAGGCAAGGCTGCAACGAATCACTAATACTTTTCAATCTAAACATTGAACAAGCAATGAAAGAAATTGGAGAAGAATTCAAAGTAGGAGTAAAGATTCAGGAGAAATAATTGCAACTCTAAGATTTGCTGATGTCATCGTCATCTTAGCCGACATACCAGAGGAATTGAATGAGCTTTTAATGGTATGGATTCTGTCTTGATGAAAGAATTCACGATGAAAATTAATAAATGTAAACAAAAATATTGGAATGAAGTCAAAGGAAAACCCGCAGCTGTGTTCCCCTAGCTCTGATGGCGTATGTAGTTGCGTTCTACCAGCTCTGCTGGATCGCGACGTCTGCGGGCGACAAGAAACTGTTCAGTCTCGAGTCGGGGACGGGGCCTATAATAGAGGAATGTTTAAACTCTACAACCCTGAAAAGCATTGCCGACATACCGATGTTGCTGCACCTAGGAAGTAAGCCAGAGAGACCATGGGGTAATGTGTTGAATATTATACCCAGAGATCCTGATTAAGGACGGCAAAATAGGATTGACCGAGCCAAGGAGAATTTACAGAAAGCAGCAGGAAAGCGCTTGAAACGAGTGGAAGGGAAAAGGTTCAGTGCTCCGTTTGAGATTGGAGACATGGTTCTTTTACGAAAACCGACCAAGGCAGATGTACAACAGAAGATATACCCAAAATTCATTTCAGACTCCATAGGACCCTTCCGCATTTAACTAATTTCTAATATAGCAGACAAGTGCGGTAGATTTAAGCTCTACATATAAAGAATAACCTTTTATTAGAAAATGGCAACATGATCAGATTTAAATTTACAAAATAGTGCATCTCCTTTAATAGTAAAAAAAAAAAAGTCAACCCCTGGCACTATCCAGCCCATGACGGGCTAAGGCCGACCAAGCGACCGCTGCCCAGCCATTTGGCCTGCAGATATTGGGGTGACGCGTGATCAGCGCGTCGAGTCCCCTCGGCCGTTAATCTTGGTATTCGTGATCGGGGCGCTGTCTCACAGTCAGACAGCTACTCAATTGTCCTCACGAGGCTGAGTGCACCCCGTTCCAACCCTCACGTCAGTTTTAAAATTCCTGACGGAGACGGGGATCGAACCCGGGGCCTCCGGGCGAGAGGCAGGCGCGCTACCCCAACACCACGGGGCCGGCCATCTCTTTTAATAGAACAACTCATCTTTTTTCACGATCATACATAATTAATTCTATTAATAATCACCCTTCTTGTATCTTACATTATATTAACATTATTTTTTTATAAGTACACTCACCGATATTTATTAGAAGGACAAACAATTAGGGAAGATGTCAATGAAAAATTATAAAAATGGCATTTTTTTTATTTAAAGCATCATTGCTTGAAGTATAAAATTCCAAAATTTCGTAGGGATATCTTGTGGGGAAGTGCCTCAAAACAATTAAATAAGGGTCAGCAGTAGAGATTACCTCGCCCCTTTTTTACAACAATGACATACACTAGGTCTGCTTGTATCGTATTCCACCTGATTTTCTTCTCATTTGGCATGCAAAGTTTTAAAATGGTGTTTCCCTTCCTTATTGTACAGGCATATAATAACACTACACGTATAGAAGGCACTAACTTGTGTTTACAATGTTTCAATTGCTGAGTCTGGAAATAGTTATATTTTACTGTGTTTTTATAGTGAATGTACTTCTTATAGTGAGTTTTGTTAACATTTATAGCTATGGGTAGATCACCAAGAGTGTTTCGGAAGATAAAGGGGTCAAGAATAAGCAATATACCATCCAGAAGACGCGAATGTGTCCCTGTAGAGGTTATGGTAACCAGGGATATGAACAATACTACTGCAAGTGCTTCTAGGCAAAAGCTGTCGGGAAGATTATTTAGTGAACTTCCTAGTGACGATGTAAATAATATTTCTATAAATACTGGATTTAGGTTAATTGATATAGAAATTCTTTGTAAGGCCATGATCTTCACTATTCATATGGAGCCTTCTAAATTCCAAGTGAAACAGTTTATGAATTATTCATAGCACAAAACTTTATTCTTAATTTCCCAGAACTAACCAATTTTTAACTATGTGTGCACTTTTCTCCAAAACCATGTGGAATATTCAGCTGAAATTTAGCACACTTACTGAACTAAAATAGAACTTCATTTCTATGTAAGAAATTTCCAGTATTATTAATACTTTTCAATTTTCACTGTTGTTAACTTCACATCCGAAAGAACATATAATACTGTTTTGAAAAATCATAACTGCTGTGCCAAAAAACCTAGAGAGAATTCCTTTCATAGAATTTATCTAATATACGAGTCAAAGCAGTATACAAAATGTCATTGTAATATCTTCTCCTGTTTTCTCAAAAAAGTGAGATGTATATTTTTTTGAAAATTTCTTTGAGCCAAAATACATCAAAAATTGTTCCGAAATTTTTTAAAATGAGGTAAAATCATTGGAAAACGGTAAAGTTTCAACCCATCAAATTTCATACCACTCGAGTTAAAACTTCCTGATTTATTTCAGTTTCTTTGAAGCATTGCATTTACACAGACATCTCCCCTTACGTAAACCGACCAAGGCAGATGTACAACAGAAGATATACCCAAAATTCAGTTCCGTCTCCATAGGACCCTTCCACATTGAAAATTCATTTGGGAAGAATTGCTACGAACTCTATGACGATGAGAAAGATGAAAATTTAGGAAGATTCAACGCTAAAAAATTAAAAAAGTATTTTGTGAAAGTAGGCTCAAATATAATTCCAGAATCGAGATCAGTGACATATCTAACATCCTGATTCGATGCGGTTAAAACATTTTGAGATCTGTTTTGAACCTGAGTTAAAAGGGGAATGAGCCCTGATTTTGAATTATATCTGACCAAAATGATGATGATTTTAAAACCCCATAGTAAAATTTAACATAGGAAGTAAGGAGCTGGACTTGTGTACAGATAACCGGTCGAGTTGGCGAGAAACACTCAAGCCACGGCCTGATCACGTGATTTGTGGTGCAATCTAGTCAAGGCACAATGCTAAAACTCTCATAGCAACAAGGATTTGTCGTATAAATGATGCCTTCGTTGTTGTAAAGTATGCCATTGATATAAGCTAACAGCCAATGAGGAGAGTTCTAATGGACGCTAATTTCAACAAAAGCCTCGTTCTTATGATGAAATAATTACTTTTAGGCCGAAGAAAGAGTTTTTATGTACTGAAATACTACAGAATATAATTAGAGACATTGCTAGTCCTTTAAAAGTCGCAAAGGGTCCTGAGTTTAGAGATATAAGCGTTTAAAGAAGCACGTGCAGAGTTGCCGCCGAGCGATAATGGTGCGCATGAGAGTCGAGCTGAGAGATTCCGAGTGAGGAGGCAGGGTCTTTTCGTCTTGTGAATTTGCCGAGTGTAGACGTGGTCTTGGAGAGCTCCAGACCAGGCGACCGCTAGTGAGTGCGAGGAAGTTGACAGTCTAGCGAAGCATCGATCCGGGGTACAGATTCATGTATCGTCCGTGAAACGAATCTAGTGAAAGTTAGAGTTAGCCAAGTTAAGTTGCTACTCAAGGCTCTTTGAGTATATTCATCGATATTGATACAACAGTAAACAGTTCCACAGATAATTATGGGTATAAACTGTCAGATTAAAGAAGAATGAAGTTGCCGATTTCAAATTAAGCGAATTACAGACAAAATTAGTCCTACAGATGAAAAGTGTTTCTTTAATTGCAGTTGAAACATATTCGTGTAGCACGAGACAGCAGTGAATGTTAGAAGACATTTAACGCTACAAGACAACTTGAGTTAACAAACATTATTCAGAGCCTTTGGAACAGTGAAGTCAATTGTTGGTTGAGAAGAGTTATTATGACTTCGACTATGATAAATGAAGATAGAATATTTCACGATTATAAGATGACTTGAGATATGAACTAAATAATATGCGATTGGGGTATAAAGCAAAGTAATGAGATGGCAGCATAGAGCAACGCAACTAAAAGCCATGAACGACAACAGGTATATTCAAGATGGCGAATACATTAAATACTTTATGTACTTTTTCACCTTGTACATTAATGTATTTCATGTCCTTATACTAAGAGATTATGAGCAGCATAGTGAATGCATACAACATCTATATGAACTTAACATCTACAACTACGATTAGATCGAGAGTTTCTGAACATTTTTTTCATCAATGGAGATCTATCGATACTATAGATCGCAGATGATATGGTCTTTTGGCTTGAGTCGACAACGAGGAGATCTACACGAGAAGAAGGAATATGTCAGGGCATTTACCTGGCAGACGCTTGGTTACCAGAACGTGAAGAAGATACGGAGTTCGAATGCCGATGGTGGTGTGTTGTTCCGGGGAGGATTCGAATCCTACCCGAAGTCGCTGATACATCATCGTGGACAGATTTTCAGCCGAGATTTCTTCAGTGGAACGTCCAACAACAGGGTATTATCATAATACCTTACATGATCTCCGTAGAAGACTTCACATTAGGAGCAACCTTTCTCCATGTATTTGATGTATTGTCTTCGACTATTATTTTAGAATTTGAACTTAACAGCTTGTATGATGATAGTCTTTCTCATCTGTACATGAAATTTCAACGATGCAGTTTCTGAACTGTCATGAGCATTTTTGGAAATTATTATTGAGTTTTATTAAATAATTTAAGATTTTCTTAAATTATTCTACGAAGTCTGCGATTTTAATATATTGAATTTCAGACCAGTTTTTGAGTCTAGTATGTCCATATAAATTCATAATGAGATGGGCATCTTTATTGTAATAAGTAACAATAGTAGAGGAGGAGATATGCGTGTGACATATTAATAAACATTAGTTACGAATATCTTACAAGAACTATTCGTCATGTATAGGCAACGAACATTTAAATATGAGACTATTTGCCTACGAGAATTTATTCACAATAATGACTAACCCTTTTACTTGAATGAAAGCTATGCACTTTCAGTAAATGTAACTTAGGAATGATATATAAATTAACATTCTTAATCCAGTCGCCTTTGAATTCAGTCGACACTTCTATAACATTCGTTGTTATTTTAAACACAACTTGAAACATTACGTATTGTGTTAACGTAATTTAACAACAGTGTAATTTGAAGAATATCAGTAAGGAGTGACACTATTTTATTACATGTTTAGAGAGTGAGGATTTTATGACAGAGTGTCTATATTGAGTAAACCTTTGGAGGTCTCTCCATTTCAACTTCGAAAGGTCGTGAGAGGAAGTACTACACAATATCAGTAGATATAGATAGATCATTGGATGCAGTTAAAGTAACAACATGTTTGTGTAACAGTAAGTTGGGAATAATGCAAGTTCTACGTGAGGGTTGAAAGAGACCTCTGTAACTCAATTGTTGGAGTTTTTTTTGTTGTGATATACGAGGAAGTTAATGCCGTATATGACAGCGTATGTCAAATGTAAGTAGAAGAATCCTCGATGAAATATTTGTGAAGCAATGCGAGGATGTTTTGCAGCATTAGCTACTATTGCGTTTAATACTGTTGAGTGTTGAGTTTGGAAGCATCATATTCGTATAAAGTGGTTAATTACTACTCAGAGAAGTGAGTAAGTGTCTGACATTGGAAGGGATTGACAGGAGAGTTAAAAAGGCGGAATGGTATCTGCGAAATGGAATTAAATCTCTAATAACAAATTTTTATTAAACATTAGTAATCCTGGAACTATCATATTCAAATGTCTAACCTCTATTGGTCGGGTATTAACCCGAACCAGACAAGGCATAGTATTCTATAGTATGCTATAATATTCTATACAGAATAATAACATGACATAAGAGAAGTAATACTATTGTATATAGTAAATGTAAATATTATTAATTACGAGTTTCATTTAATTGTTATAAACAATTAAACATAATATTTTCAGACAGAGTGTTGTAAATAGTTTGGAGATTTCAAGTGTATTTAACTGTTTTAAATACATTAGTGAATGCAGCAGTAGGCATGCATACAGCATGGTGTTGCTGAATGAAAGAGTGTGTGAAGTTCCGTTAGTGTACAACAACGTGAACAAAACTGTAAGTATGGGTGTGTATTTGAAGGATTGTAACATGTGTGTGTAAGGTTGAAACACTTCGCTTTTGTGAAGTATAGAAGCGTCAAGTGTGACAGAAACGCGAGCTCATTTACGAGAGACGTGAATGTTAACATTTACAGGTGTGAAACGAGTAGCGGCCAGTTATGTCACAGCCCGCTTATATAACAGTGTATTGCAGGTGCAGTCGACCACAGGGAAGGCTGAATGAACTCGTCATTTATAGACAGAGCTCTCAGCTGCGTATTTTCAGACACGCGTCAATGTTAAACGCTTGTAACTGTGTCAGATTTATTAGGATTTTTGTCAAAGCTTGTGTAGGCTCAGTAAAGGGCTAAGGCCAGGAGAATTGTTATTTAAACGTTCAGGAAGTCGAGTAGACTTCAACTTTGAGTGTGAAAGAGTGTTATGATTGTTGTTAATTATTTATAGGGAATTTTTATTTCTTTAAATCACTTTTTGTAAGTCAATTTTTATTTCGTTCTTTTTATACATCGTGGTGTTCAGTGACTTATTTTAACTATGGATGAGAGATTGTTTTATGGGATCCTTTCAGTAAGGTGTCCCCAATACTACCCGAGATTATGGTAAGAAATCTCACACGACTATTCCTTATGTTTTGTTGTACCATAACACGATCGAACCTACTGTGTTTGATCATGGAGTGCTTCTCGGTAGATCTTTAAAGCTTTTTCTAGCCAGGGAGTTGATTCGCGATCCTGCACATCTTTGGATTCCCTTGATTTATTCGGGTACCATCCCAGTAATTGCTTAAAGAAGAAGTGGGGAAGCAATGGATAACCACTTTCAGGATGGCTGGGGTTGGAAACGAAGCCATTTTTTGTCAGTTCTGCTACACAAGTATTACTACATTGTTTCTGTACCATACTGAAACAGCCGTACTGAAATGCCATGAATGGTTTTGTATTGTACCAACCATGTTTCAATTCATTGTCTGTATATAGCTGAATTTTTATATTTTTTATTTATTTAAAGTATTTATTTATCTTATGCCTTAGCTTACATTCACTGTACATTGGCGGAAAATTCATCACCATATCCCGGGTATTATGATCATTATCAATAAGTGGATTATATTTTGCATCGTAATTCTCAGATTTGTTCATTAAAAAGAAAAGATGATGGGAAACCTGCTGTTTGGGACATCCCGCACAATCAGCGTGAAATGAAGGAGTCACGTGGTGCATTGCTTTGTTTCCAGAACAAGAACCCTAATCGACTTGGGGTTTAATTTAGATGTAACTTTTGACTTTCCTTTCAACAAATGTTCTCACATGGATAGTTGTTTGTGGTTTGCTCACGCGTAGGAATGCCTTCTGATTTATTTATGTACGCACCAGACGGAAAAACAAAATACACTTGGATAAACAAAATTACTACAGAAACACTTTCTTTCTTTGATTGGCAAAGAAACTCACGGCAGGAACAACTAGTAGGTCATCTTCTCAATAAAATTCATACTAGAATACTTCCAACAGTTAAACTCTGAATGAGAACGGTTAGTTTTTGAGCTGCCAACTAAAAAGTGAATATCAATATCCACTTTAGACGGTTAAATACAAAAACTTTCAAAGATAAAAATAAGTAAATAACTGATTTGTCAACAAAACGTATTCACATCCAACAGTTTAAGTTATCATACATACAATACTTTTCCTTATTAAGTTGTCCACTTACTCATTAATATGATTTCCACTTGCTTCACTCTCATCATCATGGGTTTCTTCTTTTATATCCTAGAAACAAAAATGAATCATTAATTTACTTGCTCTCATATTACGCTTCTACACAATCAATAACAAATAATGTAACTTTACAGCACAGCTCAACTTAAAGAAAGGATTTATCAGCTGTAAAACTTACTGAATTTACAACCCTTCTTTATAGGTCAATTAAATCAGAATTTGACAGAGCATTAGAAGACATAAGCAGAAACAAATCACCAGGCAGAGATGATGTACCGATTGAATTACCACGCAGCATAGGTGATGAAAGTCTGATCAGGTTCTTGGAGTGGAGGGTTCATGATACAAGTTACCTTATGATTGCAAGAAAAATATCATCATCCCTATACCGAAGAAAGCAGGAGCTGAGAGATGTGAAGATTACCGTACAATCACCATGGTCAGTCATGCTTCAAAGGTCCTGACGAGAATAATTTACAAGATGATGGAAAGACAGATAGAAACAGAGTTGGGTCAAGACCGGTTTGCTTCAGGAGAAACATAGGAACCAGGGAAGCTGTACTAAGTCTTAGGACGATTATGAAGGGAATAATAAGGAAGGATAAGAAAACGTTCATGGCATTTGTAGTCTTAGAAAAGGCATTTGATAATGTTGATCGGAGTAATCGTAATATCCTCAGTGAGATCAGTATCATCCTGCAGAAAAATGACCTGTTTCACATGCATGCTCCTTTGCATAGGTGTAATGAAATCTTATACAGGTTTCCACTACTTTGAATTCCTTCCAAAAATAATTCAACATACAGTACAAATACAGTACAGATAAGAAATGTTGTACATAATGGTAGTTCTGTTTTCTTAGTTAACATCCCAGACTTGGGAAACCTTATCAGCTGATCTCAATATAGTCTATGTATGTATGGATCATATGTATGTATTTCACTTTCTCGTGGACACGATAACTACCGGAATTTTGCACCAACCACTTTGAATCTTTTACATAGTATATATCCCTTGAATACCTGGGTCGAGTTCGATAATGAGCAAAATCGTAACAAGGGGGGTGAAAATGGGGGCCTTTTTCGAAAAAGTCAAATATCGCTATAACTCTCTTAATATGTGAAATATCGAATCAATTCAAAGTTCATACTATGTGTCGGATAAGGCCAAAAATGTACGTTTGAAACGTTTTTTGATAGCACCAACAATTAACAAAAGGGGTGGGAAAAAAGAGGGTTTTTAGAGAAACAAAAATCATATCTCTCTTAATAGGCACATCAAAACCGTTTAAAAATGACAATATTTCCCTATTAAT
Organism: Meconema thalassinum; assembly: GCA_946902985.2. Lineage (NCBI taxonomy): Eukaryota > Metazoa > Arthropoda > Insecta > Orthoptera > Tettigoniidae > Meconema > Meconema thalassinum. The sequence goes on along the minus strand of CAMPQE020000048.1, from coordinate 13,287,453 downwards.
TTCCTTAAACTTTCGTCTGAAGGAATTTTTTATATGACCCACCATTAGACCTAGGGATTAACAAAATGAATTCTGAATTAGAAGAAAATGCCAAGAGCCATCAGAGGTTGCCATGACAACGCCACTGACAACGTCTCTGTGGGAAGCGGCTTCGGTGGCGTAACTGGCGGTATGCTGAATTTCAATGCCCAAGTTCGTGGGTTCAAACCCGGCCGATGTCGTCGGATTTTTTTAAGAGCGTTTCAAATACCTCAGTATGCCTTCCATGGGAGGGGAAGTTAAGTGGCGGGCCCATGTCATAGAATTATGGCATGTCAAAGAACCTTTTACTAACTACAACAGTGTGAAGCAAATCTCGTAGGTTAGATTTGATTAATGCTCTTAAGTTCCAACGTTTGTTGCAAGGATCTGGTTTCGGTGGCATCTAGTAGCCTAGATCACGTCTAGGTGTCGTTGACGGTAGCATTCGGTAGCAAAAGTAGGAAATACTACTTGAAATTGACTGTCTGCAGTCCTTAGCTAAATTACAGACTAATACAGCCATCACAATTAACACCAGTTATCAGACAGATTCTACACACACCCAAAGTACATGGGGCTACATGACCGCGTTGTCTCAGCCCCTAAACTGAGTAACCAACCAACATCTCTCCGGGAGATAAAATTTTGCGTGCAGAAGTAACAGACCGTTAGATAGTTACACATCAGTATCGAAACTTTGCATAAGTACAGTGTGTCACCAGTATAAAAATAGACCCCAAATGACGAAAATGTAAGACAATAGAATATTAAAAATATGCATAAAAAGAAAAAAGAAAGTTCATTAAGCTCCAATTATAAAATACTTTCTCTTGTTGAGAGGTATAAAATGAGGTATGGTACATCTACGAAAAAAATCCATATTTTGCATATTTTCGCCTATCCATTAGTTTGCCCGGTGAAATCTACCTCCGCCTTCTGGCGTGCCGAGAGGGATTTTTTTTATCGTGTATTAACCCTCCTTCAGTAATTTAGATATCAAACTTTAAAAATAGATCCGAGACTTAATCTTCATGCCTTAGAGCCGAATTCATTTTAAATACTATAAAACTTAGTTCAAGGCCACGTCGTCAGGCTGCTACAACCCTCTGAAAGCAAATGTGTTTCAACCCCACTGTCGGCAATTGTTTAAATGGTGTACCAGGGGTTTTAATTAAACATTTCAGGTGAATGCTGCGACGGTACCTCCTCATAGGCTGTGGACATCCCAACTAATGACCATATTTCCCTCGGTCAAAAGAGTAACATAGTGGGTTTAATCTTAAAATATAAATGAACATCATACATGACGAATGATGAGAAATTCAGTGCTAAAGATTTTCCCGTGTTTACGTACAAATAAAGTGCAACTGATACAGAAGGATGGCGATCATCAATGTGCTCCTATCCATTCTCTCCCAGCTTAATGCGAATATACACTGCCGATGATCCCGATATATACAGTTCAATATCCTCTGCTTGGCCATAGTCAACTCAACTTCTAATACAATATTTGGCGAGAACTTATATCCATGGACATCGAGGCGATTGCAAGTAGGTATAAAGAAAGGCACAGCATTGTGGCTTACGTGGTCCATATGGGTTTATGTACTCATAATCAGTTACTCCATTTGTATCCTCAATGTTCTCTTACTTTTAGTTCATATCTGCAAGTATTTTGTTAGAATACGCGCAAGAACATGTAACAAGCAAAGGAAGCAAGAACATTTAAGACGATTGTGGATGTAGTCAAAATCATCTCCCCTTTCTAATTTGGTATACATAGACCATCGAAATACTCTAGCTTCATCATACAAAATGCAAATTTCCCCTCAGGCAAGTAATACCAAGTGATTGTGCTAAAGCTTGGCCAATGAGAATTACGATACATCCTCCTTAGAACAGTGGCATACATAGAGGGAAGTCATGGGTTTGAGCCTAGCATTGGTCACACATTATAATGCCTCATTTTCCATCTACACGGCTGGTTGAATATACAAACTAGTAGATGAAGGCATCCAATTACCATCTCTACGGACTAAGTATACAATCATGGAATCCCTTAATAGTATTAGACAGAGGAAAATGACTATCAGGTCAAGTTCTCCATAAGACACAAGTAGTAACTTACCTCTTCCAAATCTCCACCACTTACTGAAGAAGGTGTTTCCATTCTGACACATGGAACAATCTCTGGTATGGAGATTTCCTCAATCTTAATATCGTCAGTGAGATCAGCATCATCCTGCAGAGAAATTACTTATTTCACAAACATGTTCCTTTGCATAGGTCGAAATATATCTTACACAAATTGTAATCTTGCACTCAAGGAATCAAGGATTAAAGTGGCTTTTTATCAGATTATCATTATCTCGAATGCCTTCCAAACACAATGCGACATACAAGACCTAGATCAGAAACTGGGTAAGGAATGTAAGTTCTGTTTTCAGAGGTCGCATCTCAGACTTAGGTGCTTTACACGGTAAGTACATGAGCTGATCTCCCGTAGGTTCATGTCTGATGATCCACTAGTTTGTGTCAAGTTGGTATCACATCCTCAGAAGGCTAGAATGCACCGTGACAACTTGTACAGGTCACCGCATGCTATTTTGACTACAGCAGTACGGATTTATACTCCGAGGATACCAGGAGATATTTCCTGTAATGTGACTATCACTTCTGCAGCGTTATTAAACTAATTGGATATTTTGGAACTTTTGTACACATATTTCTGGATTTTTGACCGTTAGAAACATGTATTATCATCGCAGATATTTGAAAGGAGGAATTCATTGTCGCTGCAAGAGTTCATCTTTGATTCGAACCGGGCCGTACCGTGTAGGAAGCCATTGCTGTGTCTCCCGACTCTTGGGAAACGTGCGTTTCGAGTACGCCGTAATCGTATGCCTTAAACTATGGCGTGATAGTATCAAATTTAGCCTCAGTACAGTGAAGTGAAGGCAATAATTATTGTGGGCAAGTAGCCGATGTTCTGAAGTGACATTTGGACACTCTTTTTGTGCATAATTGTGAGAGGCGAAACTGTGAGTAGACCGACCACACGGTGGGCATATTTCCTGAGTGACGCCACAAAGTTAGCTAAAATACTCTCTGAGCAGTAAAATTATATCAGTGCAAACATTTCTTGTAACCAAAGTTACATGTTGAAAACGTGCCATTTGAAAACTTTTTGAGTGGTCGATCGCTACGATTTTGTTCGATACTTGTCAGTATTACATTCTGTGAGCGAACACCACCTGAGTGTTCTAGAGTCAGTGGCAGACCTTCATGGCCATTTTGTTCTGTCAGCGCCAGTGTAAAATCTGTACTTATTTTAGTCAATGTCCGAAATCAAACCCTGTGGAAATCGCCGATTTAACATGGTAAAACTAATCGACCACGTGGAGCTTATTCTACCATTTGAGTCTCAGGTAAGGATGGAGTAACTACATTATGCAGGAGGGAGATGCTTAAATCGAGCCATACGAGCATAATGAAGAGAAGAGGAAGAGGAAGACGAAACCCTGGTATTATTGGAGCCAAGGTTCGAACATAGGCCTTCCTAATGGCCATGGCTCGATGGCAGATCTATTACTTCAACGCTGATATGTGAGTTTTGAACCAATACTTACTCATTCTGATAGGCTTGATCCCTGGGAAGTTCGACTACCTTCCCTCTCAAAAGAAAACAATACCATTCAACGTGGTTTCCCGACCTTGTGACAGACACCCTCACACCATAATAAACCAGCTGGGCAAGCAACGACCTTCGCTGCTCCTTTCAGAATTCAGACGGCTGACCACAATCTTTATACCTGCTTTCCGTATGACTGCCTTGGGCTCGAGCTGTACAGTTACCTTTCCGACGGAGCCATAGTGCACTCTTATCAGACAATGAATTCAATCATTTCACTTACCAATTATATTATCGTAGATTCGCGGGAATTTCGCCTCCGCCATTAATTCACTTACCATTTATATAATCGTAGACACGGGAATACCACTTCCGTTTTTAATTTCAGCTCAACCAAGGATCAACTCTCAACCTTTTCTGAATATTATATTATCATCCAGCCATTCCATCTTACCTTTCTTTACCTTGGTGTGGTCTTCAATACCTTACTTACTGTTCAACTAATTTCTGTGTCACTACTGGTCTTTGTCACAATGTCAAGCTATCTCCCCCATACTAGCTTTTACGTTATGGTCGTGCGTAAGCACTATCTACCCAATTATTCCCTTAAATGTGCATTCAGCAAAGTTACTGAACCCCTCAAACAAAACACAATTAAACAAGATTTGATGCTCATATACGAATCTTACATTATAAAAACACACAAAAAATCATAAATGACAAATATACACAAATTTACACAAAAGATGCCTGCTGTGCCCAAAATACCTATTTTATCATAATTGCTTATGATCGAGATAAACTTATCCGACTCCCATGATGGGATGCGCTGTGGCAAACATGCCCCATGCAATATCTACTTATCTCGCATACATCATGTTGGTGATGATCTGGTCCTTGATATCAGCCTTCTGGATGAATTGGTTCATCTTGCAAGGAGGAGAATTTTACACATGGTTTCCAAAAAAAAAAATCACCAAAGCAAAGGTCCACTGTGAATTATTACTATTATTATTACAATGCACGGTTATCGCGTGTATAGCTCCTACTTCCTAAAGCCATCATCAACCTACTCAATTCAGCTGATAGTTCATAGCTTCCTATCTCACTGACTTTGCTGCTAATAGCACGTGTGGCTATCTCTACCATATACCGTTTCGTACTGTCACCGGTATGCACACTCGCGGTACTGTTCCGATTCGCACTCGCGAATACTTAACGATATTCAAATGTCCCATGATAGAACTGCTTATCCTTATAAAAATTTCTTAGTTTCAGAACGCGGCGATCGTGGGCTCGCGCCTCTGCGATGCTCAAAGTAGAACTGTAGAACTTGTAAAATTTTTGTTAATATCATAACGCGACGATCGTGGGCTCGCGCCTCAGCAGCGCCCAAAGTAGAACTGAATTCGCTGCGTCTCCAGCTATTATTTATATGAGTTGTCGAAGAAGTACTCGGAGTGGGGAGCTATTAGAATTTTATTCTATAATAACACTCGCATGAATATGTAATTTAGCTCATTCGAACGTCCTCATTTTCACTGTATCATGGCTTTTTAAAATCCAAAATCCGATCGCTGGATCCTTAGATAATGAGCTCCGTAATTCCCTTCATTGTTCCTTAATTTCGTCGGGATTTGGTCGCGTCTCGCGTCCCTCGCTGCTATTGGTAGTTTCAAATCGCCCCCTAATTTCGTTTTAATTCTGGCAAAAATCACAGAATGACTCAATTTAATTTTTGAATATACTTCTGAGAGGCTGCGATTGTCCCCTATACGATGGTGTAATTCCTGTTTCTGCATTTTAATTACTGCTCCAATTTCTCTCAAATGGGCGGGGTTTATCTAGTAAGTGATCGTTGACATTTTCGTATCCACCCGCTTGGTTGAATGACCGTTTCGCGTTGTCTATGCCCATGTGGTTAGCAGATGTTTGCCTTCTCCTCCTCTCTCCCTTGTCCACGCTCGGTGGAAGTTGTAGAAAAAGCTCGTACGGGTCTTCCTTTGTTGTCCTTTGGTCTACAGGCAACGCCTTTCTCACATCAGCTTTGAAACATGAATAAAATCTTGTTGAAATAAATATGTAGAATTTATGGAATCACAGATGCATAAAGGTTACAATATATACTATTGTTTATTGGTTTCATTCCAGTATGATCTGATTATGTATTGTAATATTTATAGAGGGGTTTTGAGGGATCGGAAACAGTACGTGATTTTGAGTCTAATTTTATACTCTTCGTGCCGTCTGTATAATGTGAGTTATTGTCTCTGTATGCCTTTTTAAGAAGGTATAATACCTAATATTTTCCGCGGTGTGCTTTAATTCTGATGACGGGTTTTATTTTTTGTCAATTGAATATTTCCATTTGCCAGTACTTGACTGCTCTCAGCCGTTTTTTGAAAGGAACAGCAGCTTGAATTCACAGATTAATGTGACGATTCCTACCGACTTTCAGAGTATTATATTTGTATATTTCTGCATTAACTTTACAGTTGTAATGCATAAACGTATTTAATATAACTGGTTTGGTATTATAACTTGGAATGATTAAAGTTGGTTTTGTATCTGTAACTCTCAGTCATGACATGTACTAATATTCACTGCGGATATGCAAATTGCTACTGCTGTTATTTTCAAACGTTCATATTAGGACGTTATTGGAGGGGTCTCAATATTGTAGAAAGTTAATGTACATTTTACCATATGGAAACCGATATTTAATATATATACTGGTGCATTTTGCAGAGCACAGGCGCATAATCTAAGTCCCGGGCGGAAGATTTGAACAAATTGGAAGGAATATGCAAGCTACAGAACGGTTAGTGACGCGGCACACGTCACAGTCGAGGCTATATTTTTGATGAAATATTTCCCGATTGTTTGGAAACTTGGGACATATACCATTTTACTGGCACGGGTAAAAGAAGAAGAATGAGCCATATTAGAAGAAAATCGGATCAGCGGAAGCCGAGATATGAGAAGTTTAATGCTAGAGGACATACCCCGCTATGACGTCAGAGGAGTGCTCTGTACAGTATAAATTGAGAGCCGGGCTGGACTCAATATTCACTTCTTCACTGCGCATGGTCGTTAACTCGTCAAATCACTTATCTACAAGCGCATGGTCGCTGGCTCTTTGTGTGAATCTTCAAGACAGTACATGGTTACTGGAACTGTGAAAGTGTTAGTAATTTTCCAAGTGGAACATAGAATATTTTTTCGACATTAATATTTCAAGTGAAACCTTTTTTTGGCAGTCAACACTGATAAATATCAAACTTCAAAACGGACATATGTTAGATGTAGTCTACAACAATCCACAGTCCATTAATATTGGAATACTTTGCTTCCAATTGCCAGAAACAAGCTTTGTCTTGGTGACTGAAAGACCAACCAAGATAACTTATTAGTACTTTCGAAATACCTTTATTGCTTGGTAAAGATCACTTGCCAACATTTGGGACCAGCTGTGCATAGCGCTGACTGGAGAGTGCATAACTCCACCCAGGGACAACTAGAATATCAGATCTTTTACCATAACTGCATAAGATTGTCAGCGTATTAAAACTGTACTGAATGTGTCACTGTTGAGTCTGTGCTACATCTGGTATTTTTGCCATGGTTCTTACAGATCTAGTCCCTTTCAAGAAAATAATTACAGCCATTAGAGCTGCCATCATGAACAGTTTACTTCAACATTATTACAAAGCAACGAATACCCTAGCCGCTATGTCTTGCTAGACAGATTGCGGGTAGAAAATGGAGGCCGATACCAGGATTTAGGAACGAGTCCAAATGGGACCGAAGAATTGGAATAGTCTGGTTTTAACCAGATTATCATCTTCAACAACATCTACAAGAATGTAAGCTACAATTTTGAATTATTCATATGCCTAATTAGCCGGAATTCCTTTGCCCCAAGTTTATCAACACAATTTTTCTTTTGCAATTTGCTGTTGCAAATTGTACTGCGAGGCATTGGAAGCCTAGTTCTGAACATTACCTACGTTCAGACATGTGGAATCAATGACTTGAATCAAATGGACAAGCATCATGAGCATTTTAGTTAATTTTGTCATTTTTCGAATCGCGGTAATCAGCCGTCGAATCTGTAAATATTAAAATAAATTCAGGTTGAGGAATGGATATTTTTCCATGTTTAAGAAGTCGAGTTTGATCTTTTCGCGAATAGTTTAATGAAGCTAACTTCAGTTTTGGAAATAATAATAATAATAATAATAATAATAATAATAATAATAATAATAATGAGGATTTAATAATAACTAGGGGGCCCGTGCGAGAACTCTCGCATAATGGGTTGTGTGCGCCCCGTGTGTATAGACTACCCGCCCAGCGCTAGTGGAATGCGGGCTGTAGGCGACAAAGTTCTGCCAGGGACTATCTGGGTTGTGTGTACCCTATATGTACAGACTACCCGCCCAGTTCTAGTACTTTGCGGGCTGTACGAGAAACAGTTCTGCCAGGGACTATCTGGGTTGTGTGCGACCCATGTGTACAGACTACCCACCCGGCGCTAGTGCTATGCGGGCTGTACGCGACAAAGTTCTGCCAGGGACTATCAGGGTTGTGTGCGCCCCATGTGTACAGACTACCCGCCTGGCGCTAGTGCTATGCGGGCTGTAGGCGACAAAGTTCTGCCAGGGACTATCTGGGTTGTGTGCGCCCCATGTGTACAGACTACCCACCCGGCGCTAGTGCTATGCGGGCTGTACGCGACAAAGTTCTGCCAGGGACTATCTGGGTTGTGTGCACCCAATGTGTACAGACTACCCACCCGGCGCTAGTGCTATGCGGGCTGTACGCAACAAAGTTCTGCCATGAACTATCTGGGTTGTGGGCGCCCCATGTGAACAGACTACCCACCCGGCGCTAGTGCCTTGCGGGCTGTACGCGACAAAGTTCTGCAAGGGACTATCTGGGTTGTGTGCGCCCCATGTGTACAGACTACCCACCCGGCGCTAGTGCTATGCGGGCTGCACGCGACATAGTTCTGCCAGGGACTATCTGGGTTGTGTGCACCCCATGTGTACAGACTACCCACCCGGCGCTAGTGCTATGCGGTCTGTACGCGACAAAGTTCTGCCAGGGACTATCTGGGTTGTGTGCGCCCCATGTGTACAGACTACCCACCCGGCACTAGTGCTATGCGGGCTGTAGGCGACAACGTCCTGCCAGGGACTATCTGCGTTGTGTGCGCCCCATGTGTACAGACTACCCACCCGGCGCTAGTGCTATGCGGGCTGTACGCGACAAAGTTCTGCCAGGGACTATCTGGGTTGTGTGCACCCCGTGTGTACAGACTACCCACCCCGTGCTAGTGCTATGCGGGCTGTACGCGACAAAGTTCTGCCAGGGACTCTCTGGGTTGTGTGTGCCCCATGTTTACAGACTACCCACCCGTCGCTAGTGCTATGCGGGCTGTACGCGACAAAGTTGTGCCAGGGACTATCTGGGTTGTGCGCGCCCCATGTGTACAGACTACCCACCCGGCGCTAGTGCTATGCGGGCTGTAGGCGACAAAGTTCTGCCAGGGACTATCTGGGTTGTGTGCGCCCCATGTGTACAGACTACCCACCCGGCGCTTATGCTATGCGGGCTGTACGCGACAAAGTTCTGCCAGGGACTATCTGGGTTGTGTGCGCCCCATGTGTACAGACTACCCACCCAGCGCTAGTGCTATGCGGGCTGTACGCGACAAAGTTCTGCCAGGGACTATCTGGGTTGTGTGCGCCCCATGTGTACAGACTACCCACCCGGCGCTAGTGCTATGCGGTCTGTAGGCGACAACGTCCTGCCAGGGACTATCTGGGTTGTGTGCGCCCCATGTGTACAGACTACCCACCCGGCCCTATTGCTATGCGGTCTGTAGGCAACAGAGTTCTTCCAGGGACTATCTGGGTAGTGTGCGCCCCGTGTGTAGTGACTGCCCACCCGGCCCTATTGCTATGCGGGCTGCAGGCAACAGAGTTATGCCAGGGACTATCTGGGTTGCGTGCGCCCCATGTGTACAGACTGCCCACCCGGCGCTAGTGCTATGCGGGCTGTACGCGACAAAGTTCTGCCAGGGACTATCTGGGTTGTGTGCGCCCCATGTGTACAGACTACCCACCCGGCGCTAGTGCTATGCGGGCTGTAGGCGACAAAGTCCTGCCAGGGACTATCAGGGTTGTGTGCGCCCCATGTGTACAGACTACCCACCCGGCGCTAGTGCTATGCGGGCTGTACGCGACAAAGTTGTGCCAGGGACTATCTGGGTTGTGTGCGCCCCATGTGTACAGACTACCCACCCGGCGCTAGTGATATGCGGGCTGTAGGTGACAAAGTTCTGCCTGGGACTATCTGGGTTGTGTGCACCCCATGTGTACAGACTACCCACCCGGCGCTAATGCTATGCGGGCTGTACGCGACAAAGTTCTGCCAGGGACTATCTGGGTTGTGTGCGCCCCATGTGTACAGACTACCCACCCCGTGCTAGTGCTATGCGGACTGTATGCGACAAAGTTCTGCCAGCGACTATCTGGGTTGTGTGCGCCTAATGTGTACAGACTACCCACCTGGCGCTAGTGCTATGTGGGCTGTAGGCGACAAAGTTCTGCCAGGGACTATCTGGGTTGTGTGCGCCCCATGTGTACAGACTACCCACCCGGCGCTAGTGCTATGCGGGTTGTAGGCGACAAAGTTCTGCCAGGGACTATCTGGGTTGTGTGCGCCTAATGTGTACAGACTACCCACCCGGCGCTAGTTCTATGCGGGCTGTACGCGACAAAGTTCTGCCAGGGACTATCTGGGTTGTGTGCGCCCCATGTGTACAGACTACCCACCCGGCGCTAGTGCTATGCGGTCTGTAGGCGACAACGTCCTGCCAGGGACTATCTGGGTTGTGTGCGCCCCATGTGTACAGACTACCCACCCGGCCCTATTGCTATGCGGTCTGTAGGCAACAGAGTTCTTCCAGGGACTATCTGGGTAGTGTGCGCCCCGTGTGTAGTGACTGCCCACCCGGCCCTATTGCTATGCGGGCTGCAGGCAACAGAGTTATGCCAGGGACTATCTGGGTTGCGTGCGCCCCATGTGTACAGACTGCCCACCCGGCGCTAGTGCTATGCGGGCTGTACGCGACAAAGTTCTGCCAGGGACTATCTGGGTTGTGTGCGCCCCATGTGTACAGACTACCCACCCGGCGCTAGTGCTATGCGGGCTGTAGGCGACAAAGTCCTGCCAGGGACTATCAGGGTTGTGTGCGCCCCATGTGTACAGACTACCCACCCGGCGCTAGTGCTATGCGGGCTGTACGCGACTAAGTCCTGCCAGGGACTATCTGGGTTGTGTGCACCCCATGTGTACAGACTAACCCACCCGGCGGTAGTGGTATGCGGGCTGTAGGCGACAAAGTTCTGCCAGGGACTATTCGGGTTGTGTGCGCCCCATGTGTACAGACTACCCACCCGGCGCTAGTGCTATGCGGGCTGTAGGCGACAACGTTCTGCCAGGGACTATCCGGGATGTGTGCGCCCCATGTGTACTGACTACCCACCCGGCGCTAGTGCTATGTGGGCTGCACGCGACAAAGTTCTGCCAGGGACTATCTGGGTTGTGTGCGCCCCATGTGTACAGACTACCCGCCCGGCGCTAGTGCTATGCGGGCTGTAGGCGACAAAGTTCTGCCAGGGACTATCTGGGTTGTGTGCGCCCCATGTGTACAGACTACCCACCCGGCGCTAGTGCTATGCGGGCTGTACGCGACAAAGTTCTGCCAGGGATTATCTGGGTTGTGTGCGCCCCATGTGTACAGACTACCTACCCGGCCCTATTGCTATGTGGGCTGTAGGCAACAGAGTTCTGCCAGGGACTATCTGGGTTGTGTGCGCCCCATGTGTACAGACTGCCCACCCGGCCCTATTACTATGCGGGCTGTAGGCAACAGAGTACTGCCAGGGACTATCTGGGTTGTTTGCGCCCCATGTGTACAGACTGCCCACCCGGCGCTAGTGCTATGCGGTCTGTATGTGACAGAGTTTTGCCAGGAACTATCTGGGTTGTGTGCACCCTATATGTACAGACTACCCGCCCAGTTCTAGTACTTTGCGGGCTGTACGAGAAACAGTTCTGCCAGGGATTATCGTCTTGTTTATTTGTTTAAAATCACTTTTTAAACAAAACATATATATACGTTGACTTTATAAGAAATGCAAAACTTTCCCTGTAGGCCTACTATTGAGACGATTTGGGAGACTTTAGTACAAACCACACCTTCTAGCTCTCTCTGGTTTTGGAGCTTGAGTTTTGCGATACATACTCCTTAGCGTATTATATAATATAAACAGGAGAACTTTCCCTGGTCTTCCGCGTTTCGCTTGTTGGTTATTAGTTGAGGGAATTTCAACATGTTTAGGAATTCTAATGCTAGGATCATTTCCTCATAAATGTCGAAATGCCTACTATTGTAATCATCTGTAAAGTGTAGTCGTTGAACAGGATTTCCAGAATTACCGAAGAAATACGAACACTGTCTACCACTATATACTTCAAATTTGAAAAGAAATATATCACCAGCAGCAATGAGTTTACATGTAGTACCATAAGTTGATAGCCGTATCATGTCGTTATAATACGCGACAGGAGACGTATGGTTGTCACCCCCGGCGTCATGATTGTATGTCCAGCATTAAAATCTATCCCAGTTACTCGTAACATGATTTATAATGGATTCACTTATTTGAAGAGACATTTCCGTAGAGCCAAAAACGCAGTAAGATTGGGAATGGAATAGACATGACACATCTTTGCTCATCGGAATTACAGGATGAGCCGTAGGAATGCCATTTATATTCAAATCTTCGTAACTCATTGTAACACGTATACAGAGCAACAGACAGAACTAAAGTGAGCGGGACGATAGCTCTATAGCACATTTGATTGAGAATACTGACATTGTGTGTGGCAATACGTTTTTATTAGTTTATCGTAGCGGCCGTCTCGATCGACTTACAAATCATCAACAAAGCTACAACATAAACAAAACATACATTCAGTTTTGCATCCAACTGTTGCCACAGCTCGTAGATCTAGATCTAATAGTGGAAACTCCCGCGAGAAACTGGCGACACCGATTCTACTTTTAATCTAGCATCATTGAATATTTCTTCTGTGAAATCCATGCCATGATTTTATGTTTCTTGACGCCTTTTGCGCAGAATATCTTCAGCCGTGTAGTCTTAGTCTTTGTATTTCTCCCACAACTGTGCTGGTTGTGAAGGGGAACAGGTAGATAAAATAGTTGCCAACAGCGTACGTATTTAAAATGGATTAGAAGGGGTCGCTAAATCTACGATGAAGATGTGCACTCTACTTTCTATTCACGGCGTTGCCTAGGTCAACCATATTCTGTAAGATGGGCAATGTCCTTTAGCAATTTTTCCGGACTATCATGATGCAGAGTAAGTCGTTGTCGCCTAACGACAATCTTTAAGATGGTCAATCTGCCCATCAAGTCAGGTTCAGTATTGGTGTGGCTTTGACTATCATGATACAGAGTTAGTCGTTGTCGCCTAGCGACAATCTGTCCGTGAAGTTATTAGATTCAGCTTTATTTGTTTAAACACACTTTTTAAACAAATAAATATATTTCCGTTGTCTTTTCGAGAAAAGCAAGATTCTCCCTGTACTATTGAGACCATTTGGAAGATTTTGGTTCAAACCACACCTTCTAACTCCCTCTGGTTTAGGAGCTTGAGTTTTGTGAAACATTCACCTTAGCGTATTATGTATAGAGATTATTATTATTTTCATTTTCTGAGATATTAATAACAATAGTTGATAACTTATAATAATCATGTTATGTTGTGTGAATTTATAAATTGCATATTCGAAACAGTTCACTAAATCGGATACTAGTTTTTCCGAATGTTAGTGGTTAGACGCACGCCCACATTCTAATAACAGAATAATATGTTGGAAGCATTTAATAATTGCGTTATACAGTCAAATCATTTGATAAAACGTTTGAACATCAATAGACACGATGTAAAAATATTCAGATTTAATGTGATGGTAAAATTTATAGTAATCTCATTGGAGGAGCTTACTAGCTTCTTAGTCTTCCAGTTAGATAACAAGCAAGGGCTTCTAATTGTGCAATTAAGTCGCAGGAATGAAATCGTCGTTACATGAAGAATCAACCATTGTGAAGGTTAGATGACTTTTATAAATATGTTGGAGAAATTTGGAAGTTGAAAATATAATTACGAACCACACTCTCGTTGAGTTTGATAACCATGGGTTACTTTATGCAACCATCACAGTTGTTTCACATTTGATTCTCGTGTTCTATAGATATTTTCCCAATACTTGTCAACCCGAATTTGTTATAAATAAACCTTTCATCGATACCTTACCGTTTGCCGAATGTTAAATATGATCAGGTGATTTTGACTCACTAATAGAATGGGCCGTTGCTAAAACTTAATACTGATATTTCATGAACAGCCTCTACCAATTAAAGGATATTTGTGATTCATTTTGAAGTTATAAATATTATAAAATGTAAACTGATCTAAAGATTAATATTTTTATATTCTGTCAAAGAATTACAATTTTTGATGATGGTATTTGTTACTATTTTGATAACAGTTTTATGAATGATATGTTCAAATAATATTTAAAGTTTAATGTTTGAGTGGTTTAGTCAACGTTTAAAGAATTGATGCTTTGATTAATGATATTTTTTGAACCATGAATTTAGAGTCGAGTCATGCACTCAGAATTATTATTTTGGATCGAGAACAGATGATATAAAAAAAATTCTGCTAAACATCGAGGTTCTTCGAATCCATCCGCATATTGTTTAAAAATTGTAATTCAAAGAAGCTCATATGTCCTACAATTCAATATTTTGTGTTAAACCCATTGCTACGATATAATGTACCTATTTTTGGAACGATGATTCCTAGAAAGTGATAGCTTTTCTTTCAATGAAATGAACCCTGAAACAAAGAATTTTTTACAACGAGTGAAACAATTAAAGAATTAAATTTTTCTTTCAACAAGTGAATGCTAATAATGTAGGATTCAGGATGGACAATTTAATTTGCCCTGAAGAACCTACGGTTGTACATAAATATAATTTGAACAAAGTCAACAGGACTGACATTCTGGCTTTTGTTCAAATCCAAGTGTTTATGTGTTGATAATCCTGTTTTTTGTTGTACATAAATGTATGATTTCTCATTTATTCTCAATGCTGTTTTGGCATTGCTTTAGAGTAATTTTTTTTTATAAAATGAGATTGTTTTTAGGAATTGTGATATTTTCAAAGTCTCCTCCTATTCTTATTGTTGCATCGAGCTGAAAATCAGTAAAGCATTTTTTTGATCTTGTTATTGTTGTTAACCTTAACCCATATGGTGCCCTGAGATGTTTAGATTCTCGTGCTGATTGATTTTTGGTGAAATGCATATGAGGTCGTTGGACATCGGTCTAAACGGGCACAATACGTATTTTTCTTCCTGTGATTAATAATCGGGTGATTAAAGACCCATATAGTCAACACATCATATTAGTGAAAATAGAAGGAAGTTTGTAATTTGAAGTGACCCTTAATCGCTTGAACATGCACTGACCTCATCTTTTTGTTTGGTTTCCCAACTATAGCACTTGATATTTCAGTTGGTAAATCTCACATGCATTCAATGATAATTGAGCCCAGTCAGCCTTGGTAACTAGCAAGAGGCGTAACTTCAGCACCACCACATCCCCTTCGTAATAATAATAATAATAATAATAATAATAATAATAATAATAATAATCGGAATAGAAAGTCAATTGTTATTGCCAACCACATATAGAAATGAATGGGGAAAATAATCTATCTTTGCAAATATGCGTAATGTTGTAAACTAATTACTGGAGGTTATGCGTTCGTGTACGATTCATAGTTCCAAGATATTTAAAGTTTCTGGAATTTTTACTGGGTTATTATATTACATGTTCTGAACAGCAGCGCGTCGGCATTTTGGAACCCGTTAGCCACACCACACAATCTAAAATAGACTGTTTTGCTAGAGGACCTGCTTTATCAAATCTTCCCGCAATTATATACAGTAACTGGCAGTAGTCTAAAAGACCATCCATAATAAAACTCCTGAATACGGTGTTATTGGTAAGCTAGGAGATCTGCGTTAACGAAATTTCCTGTCATGATATAAGTGACAGTAGGCTAGGGGACATGCCTTGGCAAAACTCACCACCATATTATTATAACTAGAAGTATACTAGAGGACCAGCCTAGTCCTAACAGACTTAAAACATAGCAGTGCGCACATTCCTTCTTCAATTGGAAATCAATTTAAATAGAGGAAAAAGAGATGTCATAAGAGGCAATAACACCATAGAGAACTAAAATTTGGATCGTAACCAAACATTATCAGATAATAAGTACTGTATTTATGTACTTGAGGGCAAGTGCAAAAAATCCGAACATTTGACACGCAACAAATGTGTGGGACTTCGTAAACTGAAGACACTATACTTATAGAAAAATTATAACAAAGCAAAACTAAGATTTTATTCAGACCATTAGCATAATTTATTTTGGTAGGTGACATCCACGAATCAACTAAAAAACTTACATCAAAGGAAAATCTACATGCAACATATTCGTCTTTATTTTTATTACAAAGTCACAGCAAACATAAAAAACTTAAATTCAGAACAATATGTTTTAAACACTTCAACCCATTACTTTCCCTAAAAATACACGTTTCGACAAACGCACTGGGCGAGTTTTACTATACAGTAGGTCTATTAATAGCGACATATTGACGTTCAAATCAACAATAAGTGTGGCAAAATTACACCCAGAATAGCTTAAGGAAAAAAACTTTTAATTTCCCCTATTCCGATTGATTTGCCATTCCTGTGTGCAAGAGTGCAGTTCCCTCTTCAAACAATATTCGCAATTTCTATTAACAAAGCGCAATGATACACACTTAACAGCATCAGGTGTACATTTAGACAAAACCAATTTTCCCATGGGCAACTGTATGTGGCGGGCTCGCGAGTATCCGGACAAAAAAAATATTATGTCTCAGCAGAAGATGGCAAAACCAAAAAAGTAGTTTTACAATGTGTTTTCATGATGTAACATCGTACCTTGCAGACTTTCACAACTCGATAAAATTCCCACTTTGCTGATTCTATCAATATACTGTATGTATCAGAATTTTCAGAATTAGAATGGACACACCTGTAGTAGTAATAGAATAGACCAATTATCAGCAATAATGTATCGTCCCCAATCCCGGTCACTCCATGTGAGATCTGTGCTGGACAAAACGGAGGCAGACAGGTTTTTCTCCGGGTACTCCGGTTTTCCCTGTCAAAATTTCATTCCAGCAACACTCTCCTCTATCATTTCATTTCATCTGTCATTCATTTAATCATTGCCCCAGAGGAGTGCGTCAGGCCTCGGCAGCCGGCACAGTTCATATCCTCGCCGCTAGATAGGGGCTTCATTCATTCCATTCCTTACCCGGTCGGAGACTGGAAGCAGGCTGTGGATTTTCATTTTCAATGTATCGTCCCCATAGTCTTGATCGCGAGCGAAGCCGCGGGTAACTGCTAGTCTTAGATATATTGGTACTTGCAACTCGTCTTCAAACTTTGTGGCTATTTCAGCAACAACGTTGCCTTTGAAAAGAGTCAGCCTACAAATCAAATGAATTTTCTGCTGCTTTCCTTCCTCATTCGTTGTCTTTGAATTCATCAAAATAAACTCTTTATACTCTTTCCAATTTTGAAAGGAACGATGAATAAACACCTTAAGATCGTAGGGTGGCAGTGAAATCCTTGTAAGTTATACATTTTGGCCATTCTCCAGGAGCGCAGTCTTGTTCCTGATGTTTGATCCTATGCTTGCGTGTATAAATTCCACATGCATGATCCTAGGCCAGGAATCTGATAGTTTATCCTGGTGGATACAATATTTTCACTCCTTTTCAGAAAAGATCAAAACATCATCTGTCAATATCAACTCTTCATTAGAATCCACTACTCCTTCCAGAATATTCAAACCCTGGCAAGACGCTGTTGGCTACACTCCTCTTACATAAAAATAAACTGTAGGTTCCTAGGTACACAAACCGTTCTCTGTGTCATGCAACTGATGAAAATTTGCTTCATTTGTCCTAACAATATTATCATCATTGAAATATTGTTCACCAGTTTCATCTTACTCTTCTGAAGTTGACAAATGTGTATCCAAAGCACTGTATCCATCCTCATTCAGTGTGCAAATAACTGAACAACATTTTATTTCACTAACATACTTTATTTTACCAGGTTCGTTTAAGAACCTTGGCTGTAGTCCAAACTCTTGAGCAAATGCTGTCTCATCATGAAAATTTATTGGCCCCAACAAATCAAACGGTTCATATTAATTTCTTCTTGATGATTCTCTGCAGTTTCATTTGGAGATGTAAGAGCTAACTCTACAAGTCTACTTCCTCTTCCTCACTTAGTGCCATACAACGATACTGAAGTGATACCCTCACAAGAGCAATACAACGGACAAAACATTGTATATTTTCAATGTTATTATTATCATAGTGAGCAAGAATGTAACCCTCAACAACAAACGATGATTTCAAAAACGTCCCAAGTCCATGTTTTTACCAAATCGCTCTTTTCGCCGGATATTGTTGTTTGAAGTGGACTGCATCCAGTGATGAGATATACTGCCCAACTTTGCACTTCCCTGCAGTGTGTAGTGACAACTGTATGTCGTGGTGGTTTGAGGACAGTCCCAATTCCAGGACTTGGGAAGGTTTTGAACTCATCATCCATCTCACGTAGCATCCCTGTCACTTGAAACAGCCTGCACTGTGCTAATAATGTTGATGATTGCAGTGTATTTACTCGCATAAGAAAACAAAATGAAAGAAATCCACCATAACATACGACAAAGAAAGGTTTTGCTTAACATCTTCAAGTCGCCATTTGTATAAACAATGTGTGGGACGTCATAATACTTCCACATCTTAATCCCTAATGAGAGGCGGCTTCAGTGGCGTTGTTGGTAGCATGCTCAGCTTCTATGCCCATGATCGCGGTTTCAAACCCGGCCGAAGTAATCGGATTTTTAAGAGCGTTAAAAATCCCTCAGTATGCCTTCCTTCGGAGGGGAAGTAAAGCCGGCGGTCCCATGTCATAGATTTATGGCATGTTAAAGAACCTTCCACTAATTAAACCTGTGTGAAGCTGAATTATATACCGGTAGGTTAAGAATGTAAACAACGCTCTTAGGTTCCTACGTTCGTTGCCAAGAGCTGACTGCGGTGGCGTCTAGTAGCTAAGTTCTGAACTAGTAGTCGTTGACGGAGGCGTTTGGTGGCAAAAGTAGGAACTATTTGAAAGTTTCAAAGTCTGCAGTCCTTACTTGAATGTAAAAAAAGAACAGATAACACACACTAATACAGTTATCACAATTAACACCGGTTATCAGACAGATTCTACACGCACCCAAAGTACACGGGGCTACTGAAGAAGCAACCGACCTCCCTCATATGATGCGAATAATCCCTTACTTGCAACCAAACAGAGTTCAGCAAATGGAACTTGATGATGTTAAATCTCTGAGGAATTTGAAACCACAGTCTGTGCAGTTTATTGAGTCACTTGTAGGATCTGATGAACCATGAAGTGAGGGCAAACTTGGTGCTGTTGCAGAAAATTCTTGAATGTTCATTAAGAGTGCAGTAGATATATTTGGTGCCAGCAGCGCTAGTATTTAATATCTATTCAGTATAATGTAATAACTCATAATTCTGCAATAAGAATTGTTCAACAAGACTAAATCATTTGTTTCTTCAATATAGCAAGCATTGATTTCAAAAACATCCCATGTCCACTTGCTCTGTACACCAATTGACGGTTTCCCGCAAGACTTACAATATTATCCTTTCTAAGGAATACAGATTGAATGCACGACTAATGTATGGTGTTACAACAATTTGGCTTCGAGAGTTATTTTTAATCATATCCAGATTTTTTTCTCCTGAAAACTTAAATCTCTGGACATGGGACGTATTTGAAATCATTGTTTCATAGAATGCTAATGCATTATTGATGGAGGTAAATGAATTCTATGCAAACATATGTGGCTTACCACCACTGAGTTCCTTCAATATCAATTGAAGTCAAATCATTTAACTCATAGACCCGTAGTGAAATTAGATAACATGAGGGTTATAAAGACGTTAACACCCATTTATCTCTGTTATATTTAACAGACGGTTACAGCATTTTACTAGTACATGCCCAGACTGATCATATGTTAATTTATATGAAAATTATATATTTCAGTTTATTGAGGGTTACGATCTTTTACCTTAACACCGTCGATATGGGAGATCAAATTTGTTCAGAGAGGATATTTGAAGACACCCATGTCAACCCATGCATGCAGAAGTAATATTCATGTGCGTCACATAAGAATCCAAGTTATCTCGAAGAGTGCTTTCGAAAAGACACATGTTACTGTAATGCACAGCTGTAAGACGCCAAATTGGCTGAGAGAAAGCAATTAAAAATGCACATGTTAACCCATACCGGGAAAACGACAATAACCTGTTGCCAATGAAGAAGAAACTTTCATGGAGAGAAACTTTGAAGGAAAAAAAGGATATGTCTCCATAGCACCAGAAGCAATACGCAGAACACAAATAACTGTCAAAGAAACTTCGAAGTCACGCTTGCCTACTCACATACAGGGTGTAACAAAGAGTTATATGAACATGAGTCCGGAAACGCTTTGTTTCCATGTTATACCTCATTGTTCACAACTCATTAATCATGGGAAACACACAAGAAGAGAACGTGAGAACCATGGGGAATATGCACTCTTGGTTACGTCTGGTTACGTTGTCATTATTGTAGGTGCACCGCCAGAGGGTTTTTTTCCCCGGCCCTGTTGCCATTTGACTTAGAGATGTGCCTTTAGCTGTGCGACGAAACATGTACTTCATGCACGATGGAGTGTTAATGTCCGTCGGCTTCTAAATAACAGATTTGGTGACACATGGTGGACCAATTGCCTGGCCTCCACGCTCTCAGGACCTAAACCAACTGGACTTTTATTTGTGAGGGCATTTGAAAGCTCTTGTTTATCGTACAGGATGTTCAGAGTCTGCGTGCCCGTATTATGGAAGACTGCGAAACCATACGCAATACGCCGGGGACACATCAGCGCATCACAACTACGGTGGTTTGATGCATGCACACGTCGGGCATAAAGAACAGCTCCTGTGCATGTGGTGTGCTCTTCTTGTGTGTTTCCCATGATTAATGAGTGGGACACAATGAGGTATAACATGGAAACAAAGCGTTTCCGGACCCTAGTTCATATAACAATACGTGTCCTGCATGTTGTACCGTACCTCTTTGTTACACCTGTCTAAACGTCCACATTGCACCACTTCTCGCGGCAGACAAGCGGGGGAAAATGTAGGTAGTAATGGACACGTGTGGCGTGCTTTGACCGGCTCAATCCGATTTTACCTGCTTTTAACGGAATGAAATATTATTTCTTTACTCTCGCTTCCCACTTCACCCGCTCGGTCAGTTTGGTATCGCATTTCCGACGCAGTGGTTGCTCTGGTGTTTTTCTTAATTAAATATTAATTTAAAAGGCAAGATGGAAGCGGATAAAGACATTTTGATTTCTAAAGTGTTTTTAAAACGTGTTGTATGGGACGAATGGTTGAAGGGCCACTCACATCGCAGCATGGTGGACATGGCGCCACTTCGAGTAGGTTATTCCGAATGTACATTCCACCGTGTTTCTGGCACGTGATAAGCGGTCATTATACCTTCGCTTTGTTTTATTTAGTCCTTCACGTTTGTACTGTTTCATAAAGTATGGGAGCTAAGGGTATGCCTCATCAGCAAGAATAATGAAGGGAGCTTCCATTTGACTGTTTGGTAAAATGCCCGGTTCAGGAAACTTGAGATGCTCATTTTCAATTAAATTGAATAGATCAGATGCTAAATAAGTTCCACCATCGCTCTGTTTACCATATCCTCCTACATCAACAACAATGTACTTGTAGTCAACATCGACAAGGGTCTGAAAAACTAAGGAGAAATACTGTGTATAATTGTAAAACATAGACCCAGACTTGTCCGGACGAATTAGACAAACGTGCTTCCCGTCTAGACAACCAACAGCGGGTGCAAAATTCCAGATATCATAGAATTTTGTTGCATTTCTTTTTAGCGATTCAGTTGTAGGTGCTGTCATGTGTATCAGGTGTAATTCTTCCCATATTGCTCCCACGGTTGCTTTGACGTTTGCAGCAACAGTTGACTTCCCCATCCGAAAACTGTGCACTGAATGATCATCCCGTTGAAAGATACCTGAAATGAAAGGAGTTAAAGCAACTAATAATAGTTGCATAATAACTGTTGAAGTATTTCATAAGAAGTTTGATAAATACATTGTTATGACCTACACGAAAAAAATGATTAAAATTAATATAATTCGCTCTTGAAGACATATCGAGTAACAATCATTCTTTCTTTTGCAGATGAGGTTCTAAGGGAAAAGTGGACATACCTTAGAGACCAATTTGCCGTAGAAGTAGCGAAAGTCCGTCCTCCTCGTACAGGTGATCCTGGTGATCGTCCTACATCCAAGTGGCCGTACTTCAAGTCACTAATGTTCTTATCAGGCATAGTCAAGCCTCGAACCTCTTCAAGTCATTTGAGGGGTTCAGAACATCAAAATGAGAACGTTGAACTAGTGGCTCACAATGACAATGAAACAGAGCCTATGAAAGTTCAGGAAATGGAGAGTCAAGTTTTGGATATCGAACATGTTTCTCAGGAAACAGAGCCGGATGATTCCACAAGGACGAATTCTCCGTCATCAGAGAAATTCTCGCAAAAAAGGAAAAAAGCCGACGGAAGTGCAAAATACAACCAGCAAATTCTATCCCTTGAGGAGAAATCTCTTCCCTTTTGGAGCGTCTCATAAATGAACGCGGATGTAATACTGACAATGATGATGCATTGTGTTTTCGAAGCCTTTTGCCCCTTGTCAGCAAAATACCGCAACACTTACGGTTCAGAAATCGAGTTCAACAGCTCTTTGACGAGTTTCCCTATGGATCTGATAGTCCAATACAGTCCAGCCACTTCAACTCACAACCACGACAGTCCATTCAACAATACAGTGCATAATGAATTTCAAGCCCTGGTTCTTCTCATACATTCAGTAATTCATCAAACTCTGGTGCATCTGCTGCACAGCCGGAAGATGTGTATGAGGATCTGTTCAATTTATCAAAAGGACCATGGTTAATTTTGGTTGAGAAAATTTTATTTTTCTTCACATGAAGGAAGGACATTTGCAAATCTTTTTGAAAGTTTTATTTATTACTTTATATTCAATGTGGTTCTTGTGCAATGCAAAGTATTTTGTGGAAATGTGTTACATGTTTTAACTACAAAAATGACTATACTTTGCTCCTAGTGTTGCTACTAATATAAGTAAATTCGTCTCATTTCTTTTAGACATTCTATTCATGCATACAAATAATTTGTTTTCATAAGAAAATACTATTATCCTCTATTTCTTTTTAATATAAATATAAATCTGAAAACGCAAACGTCAGGAACATGATCGGAGATGACTGAAACGGATTTCTGTGCAAACATTTTTCATTTATTTCAATGACTAAAAATTTGCAACTGTCTGAATAGCTTCAATTTCTTTGATAATTCGTGAAGAAACACCCTAATATCCATCAGTTGTTGAAAAATATCAGTGTATTAAAAAGGAATAAATGTGCCTAATAATGTACTTTATCACAATACTTACGTCTACCAAAACGGATAAGTAACGAAAGATCTTACCTTAGAGTTACCATAAGGCGTTCTTCAGGGAGAATTCTCTGTTGATGAAAGTAGCACCACTGTTTTTTAAACAGTATTCTATTTTGTTCAAAGTATAGTGGAACGTCTTATTCCCCATGCGGAAATATTCGTAACATTTTGCGGGATGGGATTTCAGCTGTGGAAACAACGTATGGTATTCGCCAACTTCACGGCGAGACCTATTAATTTCATGAACGTGGGTAGTTCTTTCTTGTTTCAGTTTAACATGTACATTATCGCTAGCTAATAGAACACACAATAGATCGTCACGGGATATCTCCATGATGCCTACTGTTTATAAAAGGACGGAGCGAGACGTTCTCGTTAGCTGTGCAATATAACCCCCACCTGCTACAATCGCGCAGGTTCGCGCAGTGGGAAGTCTGCGCAGATTTAAGCCGGCGAGCGGGAAGCGAGAAGCAGGTGCACTGTGGACGTACTTTACCATATGCCAAGCAAAGTATGCTTGTAGACGAGTTTTTAACGCTAATGTTAATCCAAATTTACTATGGGACCAGCTTTCAAGATACATATACTAACCCGTATCGGCATATTCAGGTGGTACATGCGAATGCAACTTGGTCACGCACGGACAATTGAATAGTCACATTTTATTTTTGTTTTTGTAGGAAGCCATATTGATGCACATCAAAGAAACTTAGTGACAAATGCAATTTTGATGACGTAGGCTACTAGTTCATCAGATTGACAAGGACTGGAGGTTTTACGAAGCAAATGTCTAGTCTATTTTTGTGGAGACTTAATTGAATTCATACTGAAATTAAGCAAAATTTAAGTAATATTCAGGATCAGTATATGCTCAAAATATTAGTCCGGTCAGACATTTTCATGCGTAATAAAATGTGACCATTCATGAATAATGATAATTGACACGGGGATGGCCAGGGTGGATACCTGTCTTCAGAGGTCCGCATCGCTTCCACAGCAAAATCACCTCCAGATGACATGCCCCAACAGAAGAACACCCAAAGGGGTGGAAGGAAGGTGGAGAAGGGGAAGGCACAGGCTATTCTACAGACACCCTCCGATAACCAATAGAACTGCTGCCGACGAAATAATGCCACAACAGTTGCTTAAAAATTTAAAATAAAATTTAATTATCAGAAGGATGCAAGAAAAAAAGAAAATTTAACAAAATCATTTTAAAAAAAGGAAGAAACTCTATGGCCAAGGCACCCTCTGAAGATGCACGTGGCTTAAGGCCAAAATAAGACAATTATCTTAGCAAACTACATAAGGCTTTACATGCTTGCTTGCTGAACCAAAACGAAAACATTAAATTTAAAAAAAAATTAAGCCCAAAGGAAGAAAATCAGTAGACAGGCATTATTAAATGAGAAAGGGCTTGATAATTTACTAGAACGCAATACCGATCCGACATGCAGAGATCCAGGCCACGACGCAAAACGAAAAATTTAAAATTAAATTAATAAAATAAAATATGATTAATTAAGAAATCCACAACATTCGTGACTGAGAAAAACACAGGAATATTCACCAAAAACACAACGTTAAACCAACAAGGTAACCAAAAAACAAATTAAGCTAACACTACAACACGTTTGAGTTTCCCGCTCGACGCCAAGAGACTGCACTCCCAAGACCAGAATGCACCCGGGCAAAACAAAAAACAAACATGGCCACCAAACAGACGACCGCATGTCAAATCGAATTACGGCAAACAATTAGCATAAAATTAATTTAAAATCACCAGAGAGAACAAATGGGGGGAAAGAATTACGCTTTAACACTATTGACATGAGGCTTATTAGACAGCAACGGATCGTAAAATAAATAAATAATAGGGCAATCCCAAAGTTTGCCAAAGGAAAATAAATAATAAATTACAACGTAAAATAAACTAGAAACGTGTCTCCAGAAGGTACGAAGAAAAACAATAAATTTTACATAACTGGTAATATAAGCAAAAATTAGGCCTACCAGGCGAAACAAAATACAGAATTAAAACATTAATATAAGGCCAATATCGGAGCTCCAAAAACAATATATTAAAAATAATAACGTACCTTAAAACTTCTCTGAGGAGACACAATAAAAATAAAATAATTAACACAGAATTTAAAAAAATTATACGGCACTAAATGTGCCCCAAAAATGGCTAACCCGGCACATGCGTCGTTTGGGTCACAAGCACTGGTCTGCATCGAGTTGCGATAATATATCCCTTTCATTCTCAATCTTCAATGCGATAAGGCGAAATACAGCCTTAAGAGCTCATGCAATTCCTATTAGCATTTATCCACATTTTCGTAGCGGCTAGGGGCCACGGCCCCCGGCACACGGAGAGATACACTTATTCCAGCAGCCGGCTTGTTGTTTTCTTGACGACAGACTATCAAGCTCACAAGATGGCGGAGAATCACAAGTCAAAAACAGCATTGCATTCATGTTAATGTAATTGTCCAATCACAGCTTGACACATCAAGCAACAATGTGATTATTAAGTAATTAATTTGGCGGTATCATGTATATACAGTCTTTTGTTCCATGACGTAGAATATAATAGCCTTCAAATATGTCTAGATTAGGATGATACCAGAAGGCACCCCAAACACACTCTAGCGGTTGAAGAAGCAACTCCGACTAGGGACGTCGAAGTCCGATAGATGCTACCATCTCGTGATCATTTGCGGAACCAAGCCATCAGGCGGTCGTTTCAAAGGTCGGGAAGTCACATACAGGGGTGATACATATTTATAAACGTTGGTACGGTCAATGCACGTAACAGTCTCCCTCCCTTAAGCGTGAACACCGTTCACGAATATGCCTAGGCATAGGCAGTACTCCATCACTAGTCGATTCACCAAGCATGTTTCCAGAAGATAATGTTCACCAGTTAACTCCAATTGATGGACGAAACCGCATCGTTTTGGTTAGGAAGAGTGCAGGGTCAGATTATCAGTGAAGGGATAATTGATCACCTCGCAAACCACTTAGTTAACAGCTTCACTGTGTCCATAAGTCTTCAGAAACGCAGAACACCAGCACCAGAAGTGCTTTCATAGTCCGAGACACGTTAGGTAAATTTTCAAAAAGTCGAATGTTGTTAGCTTTAGACGAAGTAGATGGAAGCAATGTGCCAGATATCATGCGACGCGTGGGCAGCCATTTACAAAACAGAAGTTAATCTAATTTCAAAAAAAGTTTACAGAAATTACTAATTCTTACTACATTTTATAAGAGAAACAAGTTGAATTTAAATGAAGAAAGAAAAACCTGACCATGCCCTAGATCCGTGCTTACAATAGTTAATTAAATAACAAGATTTACCGAAGTAAAGTCCATTACCAAGTTCACGTTTTTTACAGACTAGAAGTACTTTTCAATAGTACATGAGTTGAATGACTATACATTTAGCAGGAGCTACGGTAGAGGAATGACCACTCAAATTCCCAAGTAAACAGGTATACAATATCACCATGAGTTAGGTCTCCCACCGAGTCCAACTTACATGCTAGCATCTTTTATGAAAACATCAAAATTAGTTTCAATTTTACAATTTACCATTAAATGGGAATTACCCAACAGTTACAGTTTGTATCCCAGCAGAGTTTTTAAACCCAATTAAATTCAAAATTCCAGAAGGAACAGATGCCTGAAGGCTTCAATGAAGGTTAGGGATACTCTACATTATACAAAATCAGTTTACAAAATTTATGGTAGCATTTCCTCATTAGCAACCTCTCCACCTCGTTTAATGTGCGACAGATGCACTCTGGAAATTTTGTTGGCCTTAGGGTTTCGAATAAGAAGAGTAACGGGAGTCAGGAATGCCTCTACATAACATGGGCCTTTGAAACGAGGGGTCAACTTGCTAGAAACTAAATTACTGACGCCCTTGGGCTCGAAATTACGGACGTACACAACATCACCAATTTCCAAATCAGTTGGCTTGCGACAGGCATTGTGTCGCCGGGCAAGTTGGTCATGTGATACCTTAACACTCTCTCTAGCCTTGTCGAATTTCGCCCTCATATCCTCGTGCGTGAAACTGTCTGGAAGGAGATCGTGCAGGTTCCACAGATTAGACAACGGAGAATTAGCCATAAAGGAAAACATTAACGAAAAAGGGGTGGTTTGCGTGCTCTCGTACACGGCGGTGTTGAAAGCAAAATTGAGCCAATGCAAATTAGAATCCCACTTGGAATGGTCCTCGTGGTGGAAAGCAATCAGAGCAGAACGGAGATTACGATTGACTCGCTCAGCGAAAGACGGGTTAGGAAAATAGGGAGTGGTGGTTACATGAGAAATAGCATAATCAAATAAGAATTGACGGAACTGATGATATACAAAGCACTTGGCATTATCTGACACCAGGAACTGACATGGCCCAAAAGATGAAAAGATGGAATTAAGACACTTTATGACGGAACTGGTCGTAGCCTGTCTGGTGGGGAATATGCAACTAAACCGGGTGAAACCGTCAGTGCAAACAAGCGCAAATTGGTTTCCCCGACCAGATCGAGGGAACGGGCCAACATGGTCGATAAAAAGCCTCTCCATGGGTCTAGATGCCGGCTCAGATGACAACAGGCCAACCTTAGTAGAAACCGGAGGTTTGCTAATACTACATGAAGCACAATTTCTAATGAGCCTCCTGATGTCGCCATCCATACCTTGCCAAATGAAGAACTGTCTGATTTTAGCTCGGGTCTTGAATACTCCTAGGTAGCCACCAATAGGAGGTTCGTGATAGTAACGAAAGATTTCCGGAATGAGGACCGACGGTAGCACAATTTTAGGAAGACGGTCATGACGAGACGAAAAACACAATACACCATCCTTTAGAGAGTAGGGCTTAATCACTTCACCAGAATTGATTCGGTCAATTAGGCTAGATAAGGAGGGATCTTCTTTCTGGAATCTCCTCACATCTTCAAAAAGCACAGGGGAATTTCTGAGAACGACATTGACATAATTTAAAGGTGATATAAGGTTTACGGGTTCACATCCTTGAATATCCTCTTCGGCTGTTTCCTCGTACATGCGGCTTAATGAATCAGCTACCGCATTTTCAGACCCACGAATATTGTGGACGGTGAACTGGAATGACAGAATCCTAGTTGCCCATCTGGCAATCCTACCAGTTTTACGGGGTTTCCCTAACACCCAGCTCAAGGCCTGGTTATCGGTCTCGAGGAGAAACTTAGTGTGCTCAAGATACATACGGAATTTTTCCTGGGCGAACAACACTGCTAAACCCTCAAGTTCGTATATGGAATACTTCCTCTCTGCGTCCGTTAAGGTACGAGAAGCGTACGCAATGGGTTGCCTACCCAGATCAGGCTCTTGCAGTAGGACACAACCAACACCACGCCCAGACGCATCAGTCTGCACAATGAACTGCTTCCCAAAATCCGGAATGGCTAACACAGGGGCGTTAGAGAGCGCAAGCTTAAGATCTTCGAAGGCTGCCTGCTGAGAGGGACCCCACTCAAACTTCACAGCCTTTTTGCTTAATTGATTTAGAGGAGCAGCACGGTCGGCAAAATTACTGATGAACTTACGAAAAAGTTCACCATACCAATGTAACGAGCAACACCCTTGGCGTTCTTGGGTGGTTTAAAATCTCTGATGGCCTGAGTGCGAGACTGGTCCACGGAGATACCAGATGCGGAAACAATATGACCCAAGAAGGAAATTTTGGGCTTGGCAAAGGAAACCTTGGACAATTTGACGGTAAGGCCAGCGTCACGCAACCGATCAAGTACAACTTTCAGATGTTCAACGAGTTCCTCGAAGGACTCAGAATAGATCACCGCATCGTCAAGATAGTGGTACACAAATTTGAATTTAATTTCTGAAAACACTTTGTCCAGAAGTCTGCTCAACACAGCGGCTCCGGTGGATAGGCCAAACGGGACACGGGCATACTCAAACAGGTTCCAGTCAGTGGAAAAATCAGTAACAGGCCTGGATTCCGGAGAGAGGGAAATTTGGAAGTAAGAAGAATTTCAATCGAGGATCGTGAACACCTTCGCGTTGCGAAACCAACTAAAACATGTGTGAAGGTCCGGCAAAGGGATGGATTGTAAAACAACCTTTTGATTAAGAGCCCTATAGTCGACCACCGGCCGAAAACCACCGTTAGGTTTTGGCACAAGAAATACAGGGGATGAGTAGGCCGAGATAGAGGGTTGGATTACACCTTCTTCCAACATCTTATCGATAATCTTCCGAAGTTCAGCCATCTAGGGTGGGGCAAGGCGATACGGGCTGGAACGCACCGGCACAGAATCGGTTAGCTCAATCTTGTATTCCATCAAATGGGTTACACCCAACTTGTCAGTAAATACATCACTATAGTCCTGACATAACCTCTTAATGGCATCCTTTTGAGGACTCGTTAAATTTTCTAGATCGAGATCCTCAATAGTCACAGGATCACTAACTGAATTGACAGCAGGAGAAGATAAAACCGGGTTAAACGATAATTTACTATGCGGATTAAACTTAAACCATAAGTTGCGAGCACCAAAATCAAGAAGCATACCAACGTGTGACATGAAATTAGCTCCAATGACCACAGAACAAGAAAGATTTCTGGCAACAAAAAATTTAAACTTCCAAGAAAAATTTAGAATATGGATTTTGACTGTCATACTACCCAAAATATTTAAGTTTGAACAATTTGCCGAAATAAAAGATTCATTGTTAGGCTCTAACTCAGGTAATTGGCAAACACTCTTCATAGATAAAAACCAGACCTCGCTTATAAAGGATGCGACACTACCAGAATCAAGCAATGCAGAAACGGGCTCGTCATTAACACAAATTTCAATAAACGGGGATATTCCTTTAGCCACAGGAGAAATTCCAAAATCATTATTCACTCTAAAACGATTACAATTAGATGACGAGGACACCCTCACCACAGGTTTCACATTATGTTTAGAATTAGGCTGACTTGCCACGACATTGCTCACCGACAGGTTATGTAGGTCAGCGACATAAGCAGAATTAGCACGGGATGACTTAGTTTTCAAAGAGTTACCAAGATTTTCATTAGTAGGGCAACCAGAAACTTTACAGGGTTTTCCCAAATTCTCATGCACAGAAATATCCTTAGAAGTAACACCCGAATTGGTCTCCACAATATCCCGTCATTGGTGATACACAACTTGGTTATTCGGACACACCTTCTTAACATGCCCTACGCCCCCGCACGTGTGGCACTTAACATTGGGTCAAGGATGAAACATAACCTTAGGAGGGGGACGAGACATCAAGGAAGGAGGGGGACAAGACATCAAGGAAGGAGGAGGAACATTAGCTACACGAAGGGAATCTGCATGTTTCACAGCCATAGCCTCTATAATGACCTGTTTTAGCTCGACAAATGACGAAGGCCTGGTACACATAGTCATGTATGACCTATATTGAGGCGAAAACCCATTTACAATAGATGACAACAACTGTCGTTCAGTTAAAGGGGATGCAAATACCTGGGCATTCACCTTAATGTCACTGACATAGTCGCTAAGTGACTCGTCCAACCTTTGGACCCGATATAAGAACTTTTGCTCGAGAGTACTAAGGGCACTCGCAGACACAAAAAACCACAACACTTCCCTAATGAACATGGCTAAGGACATGCGGAGGTGGATAGCTTCAATCAGCTTATCGCGCAGCATACCGGATGCAACAGGATACAACAGTTGGAAAATCTGATTTTCCGACCTCCCAAAAATCGAGGCATGGTTACCCAATTCGACCACTTGCTTTAAAAATAGGACCACTTGGGTAACGTCATCTAGATTGAAATGCTTCAACTTAGTTAAGAAACTAGAAATAGAATGAGGAATCGACCCATAATTAACGGTAGGCGAGTACGTAGCATTAGGAGAAGAGACATTATTACCAGGGCAGCTTGCTCGCACACCCTCTACAGGAGACAAAACATTTACATTGCCAGAGAAAAAACTGGGATGCAATGGGTCGGCAGGATCCAGGAAATCATTAGGTGACCTAACATGAGAAGAATGACCGTATGCAAGGTTAAGTGGTCTGGACGAGCAAGAACCAGACAATAGAGGGGCAGGCAAACCACTATCAGTAATCGATCCCAAAACCTCAGACCTAGTAAACAGAGGTGATTCACGTTCAACCCCAGAAGAACGCTCCAAATTCACCAGGTTATCTCTTAAGTCGATTAAATCAAAAGCACTATTATTGTTGGCCATTTTGAAAAATACAGGATGCAGGCAGACAATACAGAAGGAAACAAATTTTAGGAATTACGAGGACAGTTTACACTTTCACAACAATACCATAACTACCAATTACCAACACCATAGATTAGGTTGACACTCGAACCCAGCCACAATACTCTACAAAATCATGCACAATGGTGCCCAGAACTGCAGACGTCATCGCTAGCTTGGCTCGAAAACAGGAATCTAAATTACAATAATTGCCACAAACCACATGGCGAACAGCTTCAGACAGGGCTCCTCGATGTCTTCACTCGTAGCATGTCCGCTATCAGAAAATCAAGCAACCCACATTTCCCATGCCAAGAACACGTGCCAGTCACTTACCAAGCTTCTTCTCCAGTGGGGATGTTGCATCACAAACAGGTTAAAAACCAGCACAGACACCTCGCTTGGAACAGGTCACTTACATATCACCACATGGATAATCAGAGGCAAACATGAAATCAAACAAACGACAAGGATAAGCAAAACATAACATCAGGTGCACTGGCATGACAGATGCCACCAACAACCGCTCCATCAGCATCAGAAGGGTCCATAAAATGAGCCTGCGTGAATGGGGGAGGGGATAGTTGCAGAAGCGAACACGAGCGCGGTCTGCTACCAAAATGACACGGGGATGGCCAGGGTGGATACCTGTCTTCAGAGGTCCGCCTCGCTTCAACAGCAAAATCACCTCCAGATGACATGCCCCAACAGAAGAACACCAAAAGGGGTGGAAGGAAGGTGGAGAAGGGGAAGGCCCAGGCTATTCTACAGACACCCTCCGATAACCAACAGAACTGCTGCCGACGAAATAATGCCACAACAGTTGCTTAAAAATTTAAAATAAAATTTAATTATCAGAAGGATGCAAGAAAAAAAAAGAAAATTTAACAAAATCATTTAAAAAAAGGAAGAAACTCTATGGCCAAGGCACCCTCTGAAGATGCACGTGGCTTAAGGCCAAAATAAGACAATTATCTTAGAAAACTACATAAAGCTTTACATGCTTGCTTGCTGAACCAAAACGAAAACATTAAATTTAAAAAAAAAATAAGCCCAAAGGAAGAAAATCAGTAGACAGGCATTATTAAATGAGAAAGGGCTTGATAATTTACTAGAACGCAATACCGATCCGACATGCAGAGATCCAGGCCACGACGCAAAACGAAAAATTTAAAATTAAATTAATAAAATAAAATATGATTAATTAAGAAATCCACAACATTCGTGACTGAGAAAAACACAGGAACATTCACCAAAAACACAAGGTTAAATCAACAAGGTTACCAAAAAAAATTAAGCTAACACTACAACACGTTTGAGTTTCCCGCTCGACGCAAAGAGACTGCACTCCCAAGACCAGAATGCACCCGGGCAAAACAAAAAACAAACATGGCCACCAAACAGACGACCGCATGTCAAATCGAATTACGGCAAACAATTAGCATAAAATTAATTTAAAATCACCAGAGAGAACCAAAGGGAGGAAAGAATTACGCCTTAACACTATCGATATTAGGCTTATTAGACAGCAACGGATCGTAAAATAAATAAATAATAGGGCAATCCCGAAGTTTGCCAAAGGAAAATAAATAATAAATTACAACGTAAAATAAACTAGAAACGTGTCTCCAGAAGGTACGAAGAAAAACAATAAATTTTACATAACTGGTAATAATAGCAAAAATTAGGCCTACCAGGCGAAACAAAATACAGAATTAAAACATTAATATAAGGCCAATATCGGAGCTCCAAAAACAATATATTAAAAATAATAACGTACCTTAAAACTTCTCTGAGGAGACACAATAAAACTAAAATAATTAACACAGAATTTAAAAAAATTATACGGCACTAAATGTGCCTCAAAAATGGCTAACCCGGCACATGCGTCGTTTAGATGACAAACAATCGTTAGCAACAAGTTGCGATAATATATCACTTTCATTCTCAATCTTCAATGCGAAAAGGCGAAATACAGCCTTAAGAGCTCGTGCAATTCCTATTAGCATTTATCCACATTTTCGTAGCGGCTAGGGGCCACGGCCCCCAGCACACGGAGAGATACACTTATTCCAGCAGCCGGCTTGTTGTTTTCTTGACGACAGACTATCAAGCTCACAAGATGGCGGAGAATCACAAGTCAAAAACAGCATTGCATTCATGTTAATGTAATTGTCCAATCACAGCTTGACACATCAATCAACAATGTGATTATAAGTTAATTAATTTGGCGGTATCATGTATATACAGTCTGTTGTTCCGTGACGTAGAATATAATAGCCTTCAAATATGTCTAGATTAGGATGATACCAGAAGGCACCCCAACCACACTCTAGCGGTTGAAGAAGCAACTCCGACTAGGGACGTCGAAGTCCAATAGATGCTACCATCTCGTGATCATTTGCGGAACCAAGCCATCAGACGGTCGTTTCAAAGGTCGGGAAGTCACATATAGGGGTGATACATATTTAAAAACGTTGGTATGGGCAATGCACGTAACAATAATAATTATTATGTTTGAGGGTGATTATATATTTGTACCCGATACCCCAGCCTCGAATTGGGCGGAGCTCATCACCTCAACCCGTGACAAGAGTCTGGTACTACGAATAAATAAAATTAGGAATCCTGAACGATTAACAAATTAGGTTGCAAAAGCAAAATGCTCCGGGCGGACGAGATTCTAGCAATCCCAGGGCGTGAATTATGATGGGGTTCATGGGGTATCACCAACTCGAAGTTATTTTAGCAATCGTTCTGGCCTCAGTATGAAGATAAAAATGAAAGTTGCCTTAAGGGAAACGTACTGCTTTTTTTTGCACAAAATACACAAATAAAAATTAAACGAAAATTCCTATCCTACTCGTAGAGATTCGCGGAAATAAATGCTTGAAGTGCAAGATCCCAAACTGTTCCCTACATTGGATGTTATATTTAACCACATTTATATCTCAGCTATCTCTTATTATAGTCCGGTCAGGATACTCAAACCCGTGCGCTTTTGGGTGGGTGGGGAACCCTTTTTTATGATTGCAATTTATTCTTGACATCCTAAGGATGAAATTTAGAGATGGAGACATTTTTGTAATTTTGGCGTTTGGCCGCCATTTTGAAAAATGGCGATATTAGAAAATACAAAAATCTCCCAAACTACTTAGAAAATTTTCATGTTTAGCCTTATAACTGGTATGTATTTCAGTTGGTCCACCTCGTTGCGTAGTGGATAGCATTCTTGGCTGTCACCACAGTGGGCCGAGTTCGATTCCCAGCTCTGTTAAGAAATTTAGCACTTAGTGATGGAACAGCGTTAGCTATACCAACGCCTGAATTCAAAAGAGCTCTATCCTATCCTGTAGTCCCCAAAACGTTTAGCCACAATGATGTACCCAATAATTCCCAGCCAAAGAGTTTGGAATCCAGCGAAGAAGCACCTGTAGTGCATCGATTAATTGCCCACTCACTTGTGCATGTGATTCAATTGGGAGAAAATGTACCGTCATATACTGGTTATCATTGTAACCTTCAAAGCCATATTGAAAAGTGGGAAACATATAATGTCAAATCTTACTTACAGCCACCAAGCAAAGAGGTTGTCAAAGATGTGTTGGATTGGTGTCAAAGAGTTGCAGAACACAAGAAAATTCTATTCAACTTGTTGGTGATCAAGCAGTTCATAAATACACTGCTCAAAACAATTAGAGGGACAGGAATTTGATCGCGTGTACCATGAACGTAGTCCGTGATTACGATATATACTGTTTCCCGTATTCTTCCGACATGTTTTAAGAATGCGAGGACACCTCCACGTGTCATTGGAAAGCCATGGCTTTGTGGCAGTAGACACATGTATGCAATGCCGCAGAGTGAAATGGCCGAGCAGTGTCGCACTCTGTCCTCGAGTGCGTGTAAGTGAAGAATACGTTACTAGAGCTCAGCAAATTGAAGTGTGACCCTGTGTGAGCGCTAGCTCCGTCAGCCAGTCTGACAGAGAGGCCGGCGAGCTTGTAGTTCGCATTTTTTTCGGGGTTTCAGTAGGAGTTGCTGAGCTCTAGTAGTGCTGTAAGGGAAGTTCTCCTCCAAAGCCTACTTTCCTACGAACGTTGCCGATATCTCCCGAACGCATGATCGGATTTTAACGAACGAGGTGTTGTTGACGTTGGGATGACGTTCTCTTTGCTAAGAATGTGTGTTGGTATTATTTTTTTATTTGAAAATTTTTGTTTTTTTGGATTGGCGCTATTTTGGAAACGGTGAATTTTGGAAAAACGTTTGTGTGACGTTAATGAAATGTAGCTATGCCTTTTAGGTGGACAGCAAGTTACTAGTGTGTAGGAGCAGAAAAAAATGATAGCCTACTTTCTGGTGAACATTGACGATAATTGGCGAACGGATGGTCGGATTTTAACAAATGAGGTGTCGTTGGACTCGAGCTGACGGGCGCTTTGCACTGGACCGTGTATTATACTTTTAAAAATTTGTTTGGGAAACTTTTGTTTTTGAAAGTAGGTGATAGTTTGAAAACCAAACTTGATAGAACGTTGTCCAATAGTTCAAACGAATGGTCTCTATGACCTTTATTTTGAATGAAAAAACTTTTTATTTTTTGAGATTTTTGAAAATACTTTAATTTTGATTTTTTATATTTTGGAAACTAGGAATTTTACAAAAGAGTTTGTTTGACATAAATGAAAGGTCCCTACCTCCTCTACCAAGAAAATAAATGTCACGTCTCTAGGACCAAAAAACTATGCATTTTGAAACTTTTTTACCTGTTTTTTTTTAATATTTTTAAATAAAGTGTGTTTGTAGACAGAGAGCCGGTAGCGCTTGACGTATGTTACAATGAGGCTATGACTGACTGTGGAGAATACAGGAAATGGCTATTTCGACGGGGCGATGTACGGCAAAACGAGGGGTCGCTTTTCGATATTTTCCTATGACAGATGAATGAAGGCGAATATTTCGAAAATCCCTCATGGTGATTTTTAAAACTTGTCGGAAAACACTGACCAGTAACCTGACAAATTTATAATGCTATGAGACGAATAAAAAAGCAAGGCTTTTATAATCGACAACAACAGAACTTGCTTTTTTTGTATGTCTGTCTGACTGGCAGCCAAGAAAGAAAAACAGAATATCTGCTCGAGAGGCCTGCTTGGAGCCTGGCTGGCTGGGTGACAGAATGTGTCATGTTATCGCGATTCAGGAATGTGAGCGGACGGAACAACAGGCCAATTGAAAATTATAATAACATAGAGGTGAGTTGAAGGTCGAACAATATCGCAACTACGTCAGAGAAATAATGCAGTAAGCGAGTATAACTCCTCTCCCTACCATTGCCATAGCCAATTGCAGGGCAAGAGCGATATTAACAGCTGTGGTACGAGGGACGTAGGGCGAGGGGCTGGAAGAGGAGAAAAGGGCAGGGGGAATTAGAGTGTTGATCATGTTATGAGACACAGTCAGTCATTACTGTTTTAAACTTTTCAGTGTAAACATAGGCTGTGTCGTATGTGTATAAAACTAATTGCATTCGTGTGCTCAACACCCAATTAGTGACCCTATCGGATACATTATATATCTGAGGTAAGTGTTGGATTAACACTGTTTATTTTATTTTATGCTTATCAATGTTTAAATTATTATTATTATTGGTTTACCATTTCATTGATGAATTGTTTTTATTTTGTTTGTTTTAGATAATCTGCATACCTGTTGTGGGAGACAGAAACCCCATTCCACTTGAACCTACAAAAAGGCAAACGCAGGTCTTTTTTTTCAAAGCAAGGTAAGATTTATTTAAAATTATTTATAAAAAACCTGTTTGATATTATTTTTATAGGTTGCACAAAGGTGCTATTTGAAATTGATATACTTTTGGTGGTTTATTTTATTTTGTGTTTTAGTGTGTGTTGGAAAAGGCTTGTGCACTACAGCCACTGCTGAAAATCCGCAACGTGTGTGTTTGGGGCTATTGCTTACCAGGCAGTCTACGGCTGAAAACTTTGGTGAGATTGTTTCTTTTATAAAAAAAATCATGTATTTTGCCACTGCTACTGATACATTAACTTGGGAGCCTCTGGAGTCCTGTTTCAAGTCACGTGTCTGCTCTGGCCGCGTAGTGAATGTTATAGAGAGTTTAGTCCCAGAAGACTTTATGGAATCTTGTTTTGAAATTTTTAAAGAACAAATTTGTACAGCGCAAAGGTTGCATACGGCTTTAAAGGTTAATACACAACTCGTGTGCGATTTTATTTATAAAAACAAGGACGGTGAGCACAAAAAACATTTTATATTGGCAGTAAAATGCAAGAGCTTTTGATAGCCAATAATCTGAACGAGTGGTATCAAAGCCATGTGGTGAATGCCTTGCTATCAAAATTTCATAAACTGCAACAAGGACCGAGTGGTCTAGCATTAGACAAAATTCATCATCTAAAAATCAACATTTGTCATTTCAATCCGTTGAATGCTGGGTGTAGCTATTTTAAAACACCATCATCAATAGCTTCGAAGAAGGCTGTGGTGAATATTGAAAATTTTGATGATGAATGTTTTCTGTGGGCTGTGGCTGCATATTTGCAGCCAGCTCAACGTCATGTTAACAGACCAGCAAAGT
Organism: Meconema thalassinum; assembly: GCA_946902985.2. Classification (NCBI taxonomy): domain Eukaryota; kingdom Metazoa; phylum Arthropoda; class Insecta; order Orthoptera; family Tettigoniidae; genus Meconema; species Meconema thalassinum. The sequence continues at coordinate 13,248,980 of CAMPQE020000048.1, read as the reverse complement.
ACAAGGCCAAGTTTGATGAATAAAACAAACTTTAAATTTAACTCGTGTGTCGTTCCCTATGGACTTAACCAAGATCCATAGGTTTGAACAAGATAACCAGAACTTTCCATTCATGGTGTATGGCCTTAATGGTGATGAGATTGTGGGTCCTCTTTATGCCACAAAGGAACCGAAACGACACCACATTCATCTTTTATATCTGTCTTACGTAGAGGTGAATCACTATTGCCTTATTAAAAGGCAAAGTAGATTGCTAAGCAGTCAAATGTCTAAACAACATAATAAAAAGCATATTTGTGACCGTTGCTTGCAGTATTTTGGAAACCCTTTTGGAACGACATAGGGTAGATTGCGTTTCTCAGGAGGCAATGAGACTGATATTGCCACAAGGGGACAAAGCTATGTTAAAGTTTAAGGACATTCATAAGCGTGACACTGTTCCCTATGTGGTGTATGCAGATTTTGCACTCACTACACCCATAGCGGGATGTGAACCAGATCCCACCATTAGCTCAACCACACCCATTCAAATTCATGAACCTTTTGCCATATGATTTAATGTGGTGTGTGCCTATGACCCCAAACAATCCGTTTACAAATACCGTGAGGGGCCAGATTGTGCCAGATGGTTTTTGGATGAACTTGTAAAGTTGGCCGTCCATGTACAGGGATTACTGGAACACCCAGTACCAGTGAGCCTATCTCCAGAACAGCAGCAGCGGTATGAGCATGGCACGACATGCCATATTTGCGAAAAGCCACTGATCAGTGCTGAAGACACCGTTCGTGATCACTCGCACTTTACGGGAGAGTTTCGTGGAGCTGCGCATAGTAAATGCAATTTGAACTTTTCATCTCCTCGTTTCATCAGTGTCTTTTTCCACAATCTGGCGAATTATGACATTCAGTTTTTGATTAGTGAATTGGGTCATGTCAACAAGGGCTCGTTTACCATTATTCCCCAAAACCATGAGCGTTTTACAGCCCTGACATGGCAGTTGAGCGACTTTAGCATTCGATTTTTGGATTCCTTTAAGTTTATGCGATCTTCGCTAGATAGTCTTGTGAATGGCTAGGAGGAAGAGGAATAAAAAGATACCAGAATGCATTTTAATGATCCTGAGCAATTTCAATTATGCATTCGGAAAGGTATATTTCCCTATGATTTCTGCAACAGCTGGGACGTATTAAAGCAGAGAAAACTCCCACCACAAGAGAAATTTTACTCAAAACTAACACGTAGAACCGTTTCCGATGAAGACTATGCACATGCATGTAAAGTTTGACGAGTGTTTGGCATTAAGACGCTAGGTGAATATGCTATGCATTACCTAAAACTGGATGTATTGCTGCTCACCGATGTGTTTGAAAAATTTCGTGAGTTGTGTCAGCACATTTATGGTCTTGACCCGGCTCACTATTATATGAGTCCTGGGCTCTCGTTTGATGCCGCTTTGAAATACACTCAAGTGGAATTGGATTTACTCACTGATGTAGACATGGTTCTGTTCATTGAAAAGCGCATTCGCGGAGGTTTTGTGTCGCTTAACCAGCGCCATGCCGAAGCGAACAATGTCTATATGCCTGATTATTCACCAGACAAACCAGAATCGTACTTAATATACTATGACGTGAATAATTTGCTTGGCTACGCCATGAGTCAGCCATTGCCTTATGGGAAGTTTGCTTGGCTGACAGAGAAACAAGTGTCACAATTTGATGTGAACATGGCTAGCCAAGAAAAAGGTCGTGGATATGTGCTAGATGTGGATATTGAATATCCCTCATCCTTGTATGATGAACATGCCGATTTCCCATTCTGCCTAGAGCAAATGGTTCCCCCTGACAGTAAAGTGAAAATTGAAAAACTCATGGGCACACTTTACAGCAAAAATCGGTATGTGCTACATATCCAAATGTTGGTTCAATGCCTCGCCCAAGGTTTGGTGTTGAAGAAAATCCATAGGGGTATGTCTTTTGCTCAAAAAGCATGGCTCAAGCCATACATGCGACTCAACACAGAGCACCGACTAATGTCAACACAGCAGTTTGAAATTAATTTTTTTAAATTAATTGCCAACTGCATCTATGGCAAGTCCATGGAGAATGTCCGCAAATACCGTGACTTTAAATTGGTGAATGTCTGGGAGGGGCAGTGGGGTGCCCGGCGGTAAATTGCCAAGCCAAATTTCAAATCGATCAAAATTATCGATGAGAATTTGGCTACTATTGAAATGAGTAGGACCAGCGTGACCATGGATAAGCCCATTTACTTGGGCCAAGTCATTTTAGACTTTTCCAAATCGGTCAGGTATCGATTCCACTATGAGTTTGCCAAACGCCACTTTGAGGACGTATCTCTTTTGTATACGGACACGGACTCATCCATTTACCACATTCGTCACTGCAACCCCTATGACCTCATGAGGCAGCATAGTGACTGGTTCGACACCTCTTGCTATAGCGCTGACAACGTGTTTCAGCTACACATAAAAAACAAGAAGGAAATTGGTGTTTCAAAAGATGAATATGGTGATTCCGTTATGACGGAATTCGTAGGTTTGGTCTCGAAAACTTATGCTTATTGCACTCTAGACTGTAAGGAAGCCAAAAGAGCAAAAAGTGTAGGTAGGGCAGTGGTAAAATCGCTACGTGTAGACGATTACTTAGCGGGTTTACGCACTGGCAAAGCTATGTCCCATACACAGTGCAGGATAACAATCCAGCAACCATCATTTGTATCTTGTGGAACAGAGAAAACGCACCCTCGCTTCCATGGAAAACAAACGTGTGTGGGCTGATTACCTGCTCACCAGCCTGCCCTGGGGTTATGACCACAGGGAGGAGGTGTGATTTCACTGTTTGTTCGTTTAGGGACATGGCTTTTTGTAACTGGTTGATTGAGTATTTTGTATTTTGTAAATATTGGTTTTTGTCATTGTAAATAGTAGATTTTGTAAATAGTGGCTACCCACTTGGACCTTTTGTTCTTAAAAAAATGTTGTATGCAACCTTATTTTTAATTTAACAGAGATGAGAATTGGAAAATGGTTTAATTTTTTTAAGCTGTACAAAAGTGTTATTTTTATGTAAATATCATATGAGTAATAGTATTTTTTGGTAACTTTAATTTTTTTGTAACGTAAATCGTAAATGGTAAACTAAAAAATGTTCTTTTGGGATAAGTGTGCATGTCAAGAATGTGCTTTTGGGAATAAAAATAGTGGTTGTGTTTGATCCCAATGACAGGTGTGAATGTATGAGTCGCATGAAAGCTGATGTGTATGTATGACTAGAGCAAACACGGTGAGGTAGGCTGGGTGGGGGGAAATTGTCACTTATATGTAAATGGTAATTAGTTATTTTGTTTAGTCAATAGTTTTGTTTTGTTTCAAATGTAGTGGTCAATAGATATTATTTTGTAAAACAGTCTTACCTGCACTAGTCATAGACCTCCACGTTTCCGCAGTCCCATAAACACACTGTAGCATTATCATAGTCAAGCATTTGCATCAACATCATTAACAAATCTCAACTTTCGACATACACGAAATGGAAAAAATGTGAAAACAGCAAAATGGAAATTCCATGTTTCGATATCGACAAAATTCAAAAACACGTTAAACTTAAAACGCACATTTTAAAAAACTGGAAATGGCTATGTGTGAAATATGATAATTGAAAAAACATGAAACGAACAATGTTTAAAAAGTGTAATGAACAAAATGGAAAATCCATATCATCAAAAACACAAAACTTGAAACAGACATTTTTTAAAACAGTAAATTGCAAATTGGCAAATGGCAATGTGTGAAAATGTGAAAATGAAAAAATCAGCCCATCAACATCATGATTTCTTTTAAATTAAAATGAAACATTGGGTTCTGGTAAACCTTTGTTTTTTATTTCATAACCATAGGGAATTGACAAAAGAAAATAGCATACAAACACATCCCAATTCCTCACTCCTCAATTCCTTAATGTTTATGTCCACGCATCATCAACTTTCCTTTCATAGCACTCATCACAATCAGGGCTGCCATTCTTTCACAAACTGAGGCATCACAGGATGTGAAACGTTGTTTAGCTTTTTTCAATAATAACTTATCAGCCACATGTCCTAAACCAGGATGAATATGCCGATAAGAAAGATCGTGTTCTTTGCATGCTTGATCCAAAAGATTAATGGGTTCATCACCACGCTGCAAACGTTTTTCAAGATGAGCTCCAGGGCCACAAAAACGATAACCTGGAAGATGGATTTCAAGAGGTAAGTATTGAATCACTTTGTCAATGACGCAATTGCCAGTACAGGTCTGGCATATTGTTTTCCATCGATAGTGAAAAGGTTTGGTCTTCCTCCTCCTCTGTGGACGAAGTTTGGGTTTTTGTTGTTGTTGTTGCTTTTTCTCGCCATGACACCCGTGGAATGATTCAACAAAGTCTTTACACGGACTTTTATGACCGTGATACAGTTTCACTAGCTGACAAGTTGCGCACTGACGCATAGAGGGTATTTTTGCCATGGCCACTTGCTTATGGTGATCGTAATCCGTACAGGGTTGCAATTCACTCAACACAGGGTCTTGAGTCCATGATTTTGGTACATGTTGCCAGATTTATTTCACCGCGTTGGCGGCCACATAATAAATGAACGACCTGGGCAGCGCCAAGAGTTCCTCTTTGGTAAAACTGTCTAGTTTCTTTTTACACACAAAGAACTTGCCGATGGCTTTGTCCGTAGCATTACCTTTCCCCATGGTATCACGTTCTGTAGATGTCTACACGTTGCTTGTAGAAATCTCACTGGCGTCATTCGCAGGTAAATCTTGAGTTATAATTTTGTTTAACAACTCCCAACAGGCATGGGTTGTTAACCAATGAAAGAGATGCCACGCATGCGCTAGGGCTGTAGTGGTAATGTTGCCACAGGAACAAGTATCCATCAGAGTTTGCAGGGAGGGGCAGCCCAAGTCCATGAGGTCGATACATTGACAGTAAGACGCCAAAAATGGTTGCAACCATTCACGTTTTTCATTACCTTTCACAAATACCACATTGGCCGAGGAAAAGTGTGCTTTCATGACCACGTCCAAATATTTATTGGAAATGGTTCCTTGATTCCAGTCTAGTTACCTATGATTTTCAATCCACTGGGTGTGTTTACGATCTTTTTCACACGACAAATCAAAAGCATGGGGCGGTTTAAATACCAAATGCGTAGCTTGCGATATCCAAAAAGTGGTACAAGCGATGATGGCCACTTGTTTAAATATAAATTTGTTGTCACCAATTTTAAACCCTTGGCAATCCACAATGAGTGTGTGCAACATGTTGACGCTTGCCTGGACCACGTTCAACTGACGACTGACTGACGATCAATGACTAAGGTGTGACCATAACGTGGTCTTACCTGCCATGCTAGTTTGATAATAAAATTGATGTTAGGGAAGGACAGGGGGATATGAAAAAATAAGAATTTTAAAATTACATCATTTTATTATCATAACACGTCAGTAGGGGAGTGAGGGGGGTTCTAACCAGTGTCATGGCCGCCGCGTGAGTCCAAGCCAACATCTCGTGAACCCAAGGTCGAATGTTGACAAATGAGGTGTCGTTGGACTCGGGCGGACGTGCTCTTTCCTATGAACCATTCACTATATTTTTCAATTTTTTTTTGAAAAATTTTGTTCTTGATAATAGGTGATAGTTTGAAAACCAAACATGATAGAACGTTGTGCTATGAAGCAAACGAATGGTCTCTATGTCCTTTATTTTTATAATAAATCGTTTTTAATTTTTACAATTTTTTGAAAAAAGTTCAATTTTCAAATTTTTATATTTTACAAAAAAATTGTTTTACATAAATGAATGGCCCTGACCCCCCTCTACCCCCAAAATAAATGTCAAGTCTCTAGGACTAAAACTGTGCAGTAGTGGGATGACGGGGCTTCTGCCTCACCCCCTACTTTCATATAAACTTTGCCCGATATCTCCCGAAAGCGTGGTCGGAGTTTAACGAACGAGGTATTGTTGGCGTTGGGAGAACGTTCTCTTGGCTAAGCATGTGCGTTGGTATTTTTTTAGATATTTTTTGAAAATTCTTGTTTTCTTGGATTGGCACTATTTTGAAAATGCTGAATTGGAAAAAAAAAGTTTGTGAGACGTTAATGAAAGGTGGGTATACCCTCTAGGAGGGCAGGAAGTTTCAAAGGTCTAGAAGGGAAAAAATGATAGCCTTTTTTCTCGCGAACATTGGTGATCATTGGCGAACGGATGGTCGGATTTTAACAAATGAGGTGTTGTTGGACTCGAGCTGACGTCCTCTATCTTATAGACCACTCGTTATATTTTTCAAAAATTTTTTGAAAAATTTTGTTTTTAAAAGTAGGCGATAGTTTGAAAACCAAACATGATAGAACGTTGTGCTACAGTTGAAACGAATGCTCTCTAAGACCTTTATTTTTTATAAAACATTTTTATATTTTGACATTTTTTGAAAACACTCAAATTTTGAACTTTTTATATTTTGGAAACTAACACGTTGACAAAAATTTGTGTATGACATAAATGAAAGACCCCTATCCCTTCTACCACGAAAATAAATGTCAAGTCTCTAGGACAAAAAAATAGGCATTTAAAAAAAAAAAAAAAAAGCATGTTTGTAGACAGAGAGCCGGTAGCTCTTGACGTATGTTACAACGAGGCTATGATTGGCCATGGTGGATATGGGAAATGACTATTTCGACTGGGGCGATGTATGGCAAAGCGAGGGGTTGCTTTTCGATAATTTTTTCCTATGACGAATGAATGAAGGCGAATATTTTGAAATGTGACAAGCATGCTACGATTTTTACCCCTGAAGGGGATCTTTAACGTTTTAGTTAAAGGTGATGAGCGAGATCGCTCTCTGACACAACAGACGGTTGTAGGATATGACCAAGTGATTCTTAGACGTTGGCGATCTCGGTGACCGTGCCCGGAAGAAATGAATTGCTATTTTGGTGGGCTGGCGGGGGCAGCTTATGACGGTTGGTTTTGTGATATTTCCTATGACGGATAGAGGCGAATATTTGAAAATGTGTTAAATGTGCTAGGAATTTTGTTTTACCCCTGAAGGGGATCTTTAACACGCTAGTAAACGGTGATAAGCGAGACTGCTGTCTGGCACAGTAAATAGTTTTACAATCTGGAAACCTATAACATTTGCTCGACCAAGTCATGTGCATGTACGCAAAGAGCCAAAAACGGTAAGGTCATTGGCCTGAAATGTTATTAACTAAATATTGAACTGGGTAAAGTCATGTGTTTTAGGATGAAGTTATGTGGTTAACATGATCATGTATTGAGGATGGCCGCTTGCTAGTAATTATTATTACAGTAAAATGTTTGATGATAATAATAATAATAATAATAATAATAATAAGACACACACACATGTTTTGAATGGTAACACGCACACAGTCCAGCTCACTGGTGACTGAATATTGTACCTATCCACAGGACTCGTGAGAGCTGTTGCTGGTGCTGACGAGGCAGGAATGTCTACGTCAGCAGGAAGTGTGATATCAGTTTACTTGCCTCGTGGTGGCTAGCAGGTGTGCTGTTTAAGCAGAGACCGCCATTTTGGTTCTGAGACAGTAGGACTACCGATGAATAAGAGGTAGCCATTTTGGTTCCTTATTAAAAACTTGAAACTAGTATAAGGTACACGAATCTCATTCAGATTGAGGAATGTGAAGAGGCACGGGAACACGTGCGAGAGAGAGACAGAGAACCATTCAAGGTCAAAACGCTGAGAAAATTCAACGTTTTCTGTTGCTAGGCTAACTGATAACGATTGTGTTAGTCATGCACTTGCCATTTTAGCACACGGACGTATACAGTAGAGCTGTGGAAGAAAAATCCTTTTATTTTTTGGTAAGTACCTATGAATGATTATTTTAATAATGTCATGCTAATGAACCTTACATATGTAGTTATTGATTAGGTAATTAAAGATTTTTTAATTTATTTGTTTGCAGATAACCGGTATACCTTACATGTCTGAGATACAAGAAACAAAGTTTATTTTTGAGCCCACTGGAAGGAAACAGCAATAAGCCACTGCAAGTGAAGGTGGGATTATTTTTTTAAACTAACTTGTTTCATTTTTTGTTTCATATTTTACTTTATGAAATGCATGTACTAAACTGAATTTAGGTATTTATAACGGTTTATTTTATTTATTTTTAGAAACTTGGAAAGAGAAGCCTTACCGCTGTAGCAGTCGCTGAAAACCCGAGAGGCAGTAAAGTGCAACAATTGCTTCCAGGCAGTGAACTATTTAAAACTCAGGTAAGCCTAACATAAAATGCTATTCCATTTCACCACTGCTGAAAACTCGTAGACAAAAAATTCATTACCTGTACATGACTAGGACGATGATTGCTTTCTTGATTAATTACTATGTATTGGCAACCGGTACAAGACCATATTGGTTGTTAACCGGGAAAAGACAAGGCCATATTGGATTTTGTAAAAAACAAAAATTTTAATTTAACTGACATGTCGTTCTCTATAATAATAATAATAATAATAATAATAATAATAATAATAATAATAATAATAATAATAATAATAATAAAATATTAATAATAATATTAATATCGTATGGCCTCGGATACCGGGTGCAAGCTTTGTTATTTGACACACAGAGGGTAACTTGCGTGTCGAATTTAGTTTTTCCTTGACTATGAAAGTCAAGGAGGATAGATGTTAGATATCCAATCTCATTAAACTCTATAGCGCTTTCTAGTAGAAAAAATGAGGAACTTTGTACCCTATGAACTCAACGAATATTCACAGGTTTGAACATGATAATCTGAACAAAATGACATGACATTATTTTTTTTATGTATTGGTTAAAGGGGAATGTAAATGACTGCAGCTTTATAACAAGAAAATAAATACATGGATTACTGTTAGTGCCGACATACAGTTTAATATAATTTTTATGGTGTTTTGATATATTAATGCCAAATAACGTTAAAGTTTTATTTACAAGTATTGATTGATTGATTGAGTGATTGGTTATTTTGTTTGCTTTAAGATGTCGTCATGCGCCATTAACGTAAGGAACAGACAGTGAACAAGCATACATTGTGCTTTAAAGTACTCTGTGCAACGTTAATAACTTACAATAAGAAAACGTTTTATTATAACACATGGCGTTAGTAACAAATACAACAAGTGAGCAAGTTGGTTTACCACGTGGGTTAAATTTAAAATCAGGACATGACCGTTGGTTAACATTTGAATCCTGGCCTGTAGGCTTTTTGTCGACACATGAACTTGCAAGAGCCGTTTTTTTTTTACTTGAACCGAGAAGATGTGGAGCACCGTGTGTTTTGTCGTATTGAACTTTCACACTGGGAAGAAGGGGATGATCCCTTTAGAGACCATTTGCGATGGTGTCCTTGTTGTCCTTACATGCTTGGAAAACAAGTGGGTAACATTGCTGTGTATTCATTTTACCGAACCACAATACCATTGGCCGCTACTTACGTTGCTGAATCACAAATAAATAATAATAATAATGATGTATTACAAGTCAACAACGGTAGTGTCGATATATGTGGTCCATATGCCATAGACAGTGTTGAATTGAGTGTGCTTTTGAAAAATTGGGAGTTTGCAAGACTAAAGCACTAGCACACCCAGAGTACAGCTCTGTTGAAAAACGTTTAGAATCTTATAAAAATGTTTGGCCATTAATATTAAAACACCTTACCAAACAGCTAAGTGAAGCTGGATTTTTTTATACTGGTGAAGGGGATGAAACAATATGTTTTTATTGTGGATTTGCTTTAAAGAATTGGCAAATGACTGATGACCCTTTTGTGCAACACGCTCGTTGGTTACCTATCTGTAAATACATAGTGTTGCTTAAAGGTCAGGAATTTGTGAACACTATTCGTAAAGAAAACGTGATTGCAGCACACGACATAAAAGTGCCTTTAGAGTTAGAACATGCGGAGCAAATACATGAAGCTGAAAAAGAAAAGACTTGTCTCACGAACAGATACAAAAGTGTGACCAACAATTATGTAAAATTTGTTATCAAGATGAACTAGGTGTTGTATTTTTGCCTTGTGGACACATGATAGCCTGTGTCAAGTGTGCATTAGAACTCAATACTTGTGCTAAATGACGAAAAGCAGTATCTGCTACAGTTAGGGCATTTCATGCATAAATAGTAAAATTTATCAGCCATGCATAGTGCAAAATCCCTAATTGCACAATATTGTTAAAGCTGTTTTAGAGTGTAATAGATATGCTTTTCTTTTGTTTATAGACTACTACAATGAATGTTTTGAATGCTGTGGGTCAAGCATGTGGCTTAGAGATAAAGAAGCTCAGCGAATTGCCAACTGGTGTATTCTTTGAATACACGGTACCTGAGATATAATGTCTACTGCTCATTGCATGTTCATTTCTTCCTTCCTCTTTGCCAAACACCAACAGTGATCTTCTGTTTTCCCCTTGTTGGGCAAATCTCTTATGTCTTTCTAAGTATGTTTCAGATATATAACTTCTGTGACCCACCTAGCGTCATCTAGTAGCGAACCTCTGAAGCTACTCAATTCCTCATCGTGCAAGAGGACTTACATATCCATCTGGCCACCAGATCTTGTTACTATCGCCAGCTATTTTCTCCTTGAGCAAGAGGACTACGTCTACTGTTTCACTCACCATGCTGCGCTAATATCGCCTACTATCAATTCTTAGAAGACCATCCATCAAGAAGAACATTTATTTTTGATAAGTTGGTTATGCTGATATGTATACCTTTTGTTTCCTACCCCCACTCTCTTCCCTTCCTAGGACTTTCTGTGCTTCGTTGAGCAAGTCTCACTTCTCAGTCGACAGTTGAATCAATCAGTTAAGGCTCAACCAGAGCTAGCCTCCTGACCTAACGAGGCATTTTTTAAATTCCACGCCATGTTGGAACTCTAGGCATCAGTGAGGAACTTCACTTCGACATGCAACAAAGATAAGTACCTTCTTCAAGTTTTAACCTCATCTTCATGGTTTTAACTTCCACGTGTTTTCAATGATACTTTTATAGACAGTGTGAAAGTATTTATTTTGGGGCAAAAATCATTCTTCGTGGGATTTGCCATGTTAAGCTTTCGCTTGTATAAGCCGACCTTACTATAAAGAGCTTTTCTTAAGCTATTCAAATGAGAAATCCTCTCACTACGTGGGATATTATCTAATTACCCGCTGTCTATAATTCTACAAGCTAGTTCCTCCGCTGGATTTACATTAGCCCCATTTTACTGCTAAGATTGTTCCGGAACCTTCCAGATTCTGTACTCAATCTACAAGTCCTGCCGTCATGTATTTCTCACGTACTTGTGAGAATTCTATTTAAAATTGAATTATCTTACTTCTAAATTACTACATAGTGAAGTTTCGTCCACCGCGGGAATTTTCTATAGCGCATTTAATTGTAATTTACAACTTTCTCAAGAAATAGACTCTCACTTATCTAGTGAAACCAGTTATTTTCATCATTGCAATAACTTTCTTTTCCATAAACTTTGTGTCTCCACAGTGAACTTTTCATACATTTCAATGAACTATAGTGAAAACCAGTGCTTGCTCAACTTTTCTACCGCGTCGCGATCGTCCGCTTATATTCAAATAAGGCCATGAACATTTTCCTTAATTCCCATTTCTCTTTCCTAAACCTCTTACTAACAATCTGCAATAAACTTTTAATCTAGGTCTGTTCCAATAAGGTGTCATTCCAAGAAGTGCCCTTCCATTTTGTTGGTTTATCATTAAGTATCTCTGTATAATTACGTGTCTAGCACACGTTTCAAACTTACATTGTTCCTCCCTTCAAAAGCAGGGAAAACAATTCTCTCAACTCTTTAGTGAGTTATTTTTTGGTCTCGCTAAATGAAAACTGCCTCATTTAACTTGCGAGTGCTATTTAAAGTATAGGAGGTCTAGAACCTTCCTTTTGATTAACTTTTCAGGTTCACAGTAAGTGACCTGCTCTCTTTGTATAATTCTCACAAAGTAATTCTGTTTAAATATAAGAAGTTGTAGGAACTTCCTTTTTATTCTTTAAGTTTTCTATTTTGTTAGCTTCGAAGTTGTTATTCTCGTTAGAATGTTCTTTCAGAGGTTTCTTATAGTACACTGCTTGTACTCCTGTAAATGTTAAAACTTTAATTATTCCATTTTGCCTATTTTATTAAATCTTACCAAGATTTTAATACAAGGTTTAAAAACCTTAAAAATTGTCATTTGCCTGGAGCAATTTCTGAACGTTGTTGGAGGTCCGCGACCCCAAATTGTTAACTACATAGAACATATTTATTTGTTAAAGTTACGCTTCTTTGAATTGTTAAATAAATTAAATATTTGTTTTTGGATTCTCATTTTTCTAATACAACGGTTAAGCAAGGTCCTGTACTCCTTGGCTCTCCCTACTCGATGCCCTTAAATCTATTGATAGGGATTTCACCACTCGTTGCATTTGAGCAAAAACTCTTAGTGGTAATCTTGTCAAAGCTTCTCTTAGCTTTAATAGCTAATTCTAATTGGCCAGTAAGGCAAGTAAAGCTCGCTACGCCAGCTACCTGCTTGTGGAGATCCTCTCCGAAAACTTATGGTCAATTTCCCAAAAGATAAGTGTTTCTTTTTTGTCTAAGCTTTTATCCGGCCTCTCGCTGAGTAAGGGCTTAGCCATTTCCAAATGCAACCATTGGGTCACTTAACCAAAATTACTTTCCAAGTTATAATTTTTTCGTCACTCCCCTTCCTTGAAGCACCTGGTCGCTCTTTTCAGGAATTCTATAACTTCAAAAAAATTGAAAATACCAAGCTTGATTAACTATTGGCATTCTTCGAATCATTTCGAAAAAACTAATTTCTTTGAGAAGACATACAATAAATCGTTTGCTCTCTGTCTGGCCAGACCATCACCCTTCCCTATAGTACTTTTATTCGTGCTTGGGAGGAAACACACTAAAGCCTCTCTCTGGCAAACTGCCCAAGTCTTAGCTGCGGTTCCCGTCAGCTTCGACCAAGCTCGTACCCACTTTAGGTATCCGAACCAGGATTTGCGGTGGCAACCACCTTTAAATGTATTGAAAGTCAAATTCATAATTTTTGTGGAACTCTCATCCTATTTTTCTATCCTTTTTCTCCAGTCCGAAACCCATTTCCTTTTCTTAATCATCTTCCCTTGGTGGGTGGGTTATTCCCTAGCTTATAATCTACCCAAAGATTGGTACCAGAAACCCGGGAGAGTCCTTTTTTCAGTTTTTCTATTTGGCAATATTCTGCAAATTATTAATATTTACTTTGAAATTTTCAGCTATAATTACATCGCGCAAAGCCTGTGAAAGGGAACGAGACCACTCCTGTCTTCTTTGGTGGGTCCCGTGCTTTCTACCCATTCGCTGCTGCCAGCTTGACAGCATTTCCAAGGTTCCACAGTATCGTGAGTTACATTTCAATCTATTTTTTATAACATGGCTCCTACTGAGAAGGATAAAGATGAAAAACTTACTTCTAAACGAGCATCCTACAAAGGACAAATTACCCGTTTCAGAAAGTACATAAAAGAGCTAGATCCCTCAGAAGCTCAATTAGACTTGTTAAAACATCGCGTACGAGATTATGAACGGTCTTACGAAAATTATTGTAACATCCAAACTGAAATAGAAACTTGCATGCTCAATCAAACCGAAGATCGAGTTGAAGTAGAAAACCAATATTACGAAGGCATAGGTTCTGCTTTCAAAATAATACGCCAACTCGAAGAGGAGCAGAAAAAGGACGCTTCTGTTCTTGGTTCCCTTCACGAACCACAAACTTCTTTCCGTGAGGGTACTCACAAGCCCAAACCAATTTTACCGAAAATTGATTTGCCCCATTTTTCTGGAGATGAATCCGCTTGGGATTCTTTTTATGAATTATTTTGCTCCCTTGTTCACGACAATGAAGACATTCAAGTCATTTACAAGTTTCAGTATTTGAGATCTATCCTCCGAGGTCAAGCTTTGCAGTTGGTCGAAGCACTTCCTCTTCGTGCCGAAAATTATTCCATTGCCTTTAACTTATTAAAGGATAGATAAGGAAATTTACGATTACGCATTCAACGCCACATAAGGGCTCTATTCAATCTACCTGCGTCACAGCATAATGACGTCACTAGTCTGCGCACTCTAGTTGACACTACACAGCTTCACGTAAAGGCTTTGTCGCAATTAGATCAACCTACTAATTATTGGGATACTTTCCTAATACATTTAGTGGTTTCTTAAGTTGATGTTGCTACCCTCAAAGCTTGGGAAATCGAACTTTCTAAAGAAGACGACTATACTTACGAGCATTTAGTCACCTTCATAAACGCTAGATGCCAACTTTTAACCGCGCTAGCTAATCAGAGCGAACCTTCATCTCCTAGTTCCAAATTTGAACTAATGTCCATCAAACCCAAAAGCGAACGCTCAGCGTCTAATACCCAAAAATCAGGGTTCAGCTCATCCAAATTCAAATCAAACACTACTGGTTACCCAACTAGGTCTAGTGAACGTCGTGTTGCTAGCTCTATTGTTTTAAATACGCAAAGCGAACCTCGCAAAAGTTTACCTCGCAAAAGTTTAAACGAACCTGTAAAGTGCATACTTTGTAAAGATTCCCATGCCCTATACTTATGTAAATCCTTTAAAGAAATGTCAGTCGATGACAGACGAAAACTAGTTGCTCAAAATAAACATTGTTTCAACTGTCTAGCGCCCACGCATTCTGCTTCTAATTGTAAGTCCACAAGACTTTGTTACCATTGTGAAAAGGCTCCTCATACTTTGCTACATCGTCATGATCAGGCAAGGTCATCAACAGCATCCACTTCTCCTAAAAATGATAGTGTTAACAATTCTAATGCTTCATCATACATTCAAAATGCTAAGTCTATTCGCAGTGCTCAAGTATTGTTGTCTACTGTTCAAATTGAAGTTCAGGATAACTTTGGCAACTGGGTCCGTGCACGCGGCCTTCTAGATTCAGCTGCAACTCATGATTTTGTGTCTAATTCCTTGATTAGAAAACTAGGCCTACCCGTAAACCCCACTTCTATCAATGTGTCGGGCATCAACAGCTCAAAATCGCAAGCTTTACAATTTTCAAAACTAACCATAAGAGATATTTGTCATAGAAACAACTTTTTTAAACTTAATTGTCTAATTCTCAATAGCATTGGAGAAGACACTCCTAGTCACTCGGTTGATATTTCAGGGTTAAACATTTCCTCGCATTTAAGGTTAGCCGATCCTCCGTTTAACACACAAAATCCCATTGACATACTCTTTAGTGCCAATGTCTTTTGGAACTGCCTTCGGAAACAGGTTCGCAAGCTATCCTCAAACGTGGTCGCTAGAGACACCAATTTTGGATGGATTGTCACAGGGCAACTTCCCCATTATTCACCCCAACCTGCATCGCAATGTTACTTCTCCAATACTGATCTGGAACAGTTTTGGAGGCTTGAAAATGTTGATTCTCCTAATGTAACTTCTTCAGAAAATGAATTCTGTGAGCAACTTTTTTTGAACACGACCACTCGTTCTTCTGATGGCCGGTTCATTGTTCAAATGCCAAGATTACACAATCCCCCCAAACTTATTAACTCTCAGCCTAAAGCTCGAAAAGCTCTCTTTGCTATCGAGAGCAAATTCAAAAAGGAACCCCTTGTCAAAAAGCAGTACACTGAGTTCATGGATGAGTATGAAAGCTTAGATCATATGGAGGTTGTTAACAAATCCGATGATGAATTGCACCCCCCAATCGAAACGGTTTATTTAAATCATCATCCTGTGTGGAAAAACCCTCTTGTAAAAGATAAAATCCGAGTTGTTTTCAATGGTTCATCACCCGACTTTAATGGCAACAGCCTTAATGACACTCTTTATTCTGGTCCTGCTATTCAATCAGATTTATCTGCTATACTTTTAAACTTTCGATTATTTCCCATAGCTGTCATAGCCGATATAAAACAGATGTACCGTCAAGTGTTAATTCAACCAGAACAACGAGATCTTCAAAGAATCTTGTGGCGTGATGAAATCAATAAGCCCATTAAGGTATTTCGCTTGAAAACGGTTACTTATGGCTTAAAACCCTCTGCTTTCCTTGCTATCCGATCCCTACACTTGCTAGCCTCACAAGATGGTCATTTATTTAACCCCAAAGCCTCTGAAGCACTAACTACGTCATTCTATGTTGACGATTACTTGCAGTCCTTCTCTACTTTGGAGGAAGCTTCTTTTGTGTCTTTAGAACTTCAAGCATTACTAAGGAATGGAGGTTTCCCACTTCATAAGTGGAACTCCAACTCCCCTGAGTTTCTCGCCCAATTTCCCATCGAAGACGTAGATCCCTCTTCTGTCGAAATTTGTGGAAACTCCGAATCTATAAAAACTTTAGGAGTTCATTGGTGCACTAGCACTGACACTCTTACCTATAAAGTTACGCTCGCAGAAGAGCTTCCTAATACAAAAAGACAAATCCTCTCTGAAATTGCAAAAATTTTTGATCCGCTTCAATTTCTTGCCCCAGTTATCGTTATAGCCAAACTCTTCATGCAAGAGCTGTGGTCGCTTAAATGTGAATGGGATGACACTGTCCCTCTATCTTTTCTGAATCGTTGGCTCTCGTTTCGCAGCAATTTGCTGGATCTTTCCCTTATTGAAATTCCCAGGAATTTAATCAGCTCTCATTCTAATGCATTCTTTTTCCTCCATGTGTTCGCGGACAGTTCCGAAAAAGCTTACGGTTGCTGTGCATATTTAGTTTACCATGATTCATTCTATGGATCTCTAGTTTCCAACCTTGTTTGCGCCAAATCGAAGGTCGCTCCTCTTAAAACTATCACTTTGCCTAGGCTCGAACTGTGCGCTGCACTCATGGCTGCAGAACTTGTCAAGAAATTACGGGAAGTATTAAAAGTCGAATTCTCGCAAATTTATCTCTGGAGCGATTCCATGATCACCCTTTCTTGGATCGCTAAAAACCCGTCTCACTGGCAAACTTTTGTCGCAAACAGGGTTTCCAAAATTCAAACTCTTTCTTCTGGATGTCAATGGAGGCATGTTCCCAGTGCGGATAATCCAGCCGACATTATCTCTCGTGGTTGTTTACCCTCTCAATTGGCAGCTTCCCAATTGTACTGGCATGGGCCCTCGTGGTTAATCAAAGACTTTTCTTCATGGCCTGCTAAACCTCCAGCTACAAACTCCAACTTGCCTGACGCTAAAGTACCTCTGTCTATTGCCTCGTGTCTGGTTTCTAATGCTTCTTATCCTTTGTTGTCACGCTATTCTTCCTTTCATAAATTAATACGAATTATCGCCTATCTCCTTAGATGGAAATATTTTGTGGTTGACGAACCTCTTCTCCCCAAACCACACCTTACCAATCATCAATTGAATCTCGCCACCATTAAAGTTTTACAACTGACACAAAAAGAAGCCTTTTCTTCTGAGTTGTCTTTGCTTTCTTCTAAAAGAGATCTTCCCAAATCCAGCCGTCTTCGTGCTTTAGCCCCGTTCCTTGATGACCATGGGTTACTCAGGGTAGGTGGAAGGCTCTCGCAATCTTTACTCTCTGAGGACAAAAAGCATCCCGTTATTTTGCCTTCCAAACATCACGTTACTTCTTTAATTATACGTGACTTTCATTATCGTAATCTGCATGTTGGTACACGCACTCTGCTTTGCCTTTTAAGGGAAAAGTACTGGATTATAAATGGAATTCATGAAGTTTCTTCTGTAATTCATAAGTGCATTCCTTGCTTTAAAGCGAAACCTAAAATCAATACTCAATTAATGAGCGATCTGCCCTCTTTTCGCTCTTCTCCTATACGCCCATTTGCTTTAACTGGTGTGGACTATATGGGTCCGTTTCAATATCAACGAAATTCTCCTGAAGCTAAACGTAAATTGTTTGGTAAGCTTTATGTTTCTCTCTTTGTTTGCATGGTTACAGGCGCAATCCACTTGGAACTAGTAACGAATGCTTCTACTTCTTATTTTCTATCAGCTGTCTCTCGCTTCACTGCTAGGCGTGGTGTGCCTTCAGAGATGTTCTCTGATAACGCTTCCACTTTTCAGGGCGCAGCTTCCCTGTGGAAGACAGCTCTTACTTCCTCTCCTGCCATGGAACAAATTTCTAATTTTCCCTACTCAAAGCGTTTCAAATGGCGCTTTATACCTCCTTACGCTCCTCATCACGGTGGTAGGTGGGAATCTTGCGTAAAGCTCACTAAACGTCATTTAAGAAAATTCTTAGGTAATCGAATTCTGACTTACGAAGAATTCAATTCACTGTCTGTTCTGATTGAAGGTGTTGTTAATTCTCGACCTTTAACTCCGCTGTCCAATGACCCTGATGACCTGCTTCCACTTACACCTGGTCATTTCCTTATAGGCACTTCTCTTTCTGCTCCCCCTCCTCTTACCAATTCTTACAGGGATTCTAATCTACCTATCGCTTGGCGGAAACTTGAAGCCCTCCGTAATTATTTTTGGAAAAGGTGGAACTTGGAATATTTAACTTCCTTACAACGGAGACAGAAGTGGTTTCTTTCCAGTCCCGACATTAAGGTGGGGGACTTGGTCTTGGTTAGGGATGTCTCACCCCCCCTAGTATGGACCTCTGGTAGGGTGACCGAGTGTTATCCTGGGAGAGATGGGAGAGTCAGGGTGGCCAGAATCTTGACCACTAATGGACCGATCACAAGACCACTGTCTTTGATCGCCCCGCTGCCATTAAATGTGTAACTGCTTATTTTGCTCTCTGTTGGTGTTTTTCCCCCAGTATGGTGTATTCTTTGAATACACGGTACCTGAGACATAATGTCTACTGCTCATTGCATGTTCATTTCTTCCTTCCTCTTTGTCAAACACCAACAGTGATCTTCTGTTTTCTCCTTGTTGGGCAAATCTCTTATGTCTTCATAAGTATGTTTCAGATATATAACTTCTGTGACCCACCTAGCGTCATCTAGTAGCGAACCTCTGAAGCTACTCAATTCCTCATCGTGCAAGAGGACTTACATATCCATCTGGCCACCAGATCTTGTTACTATCGCCAGCTATTTTCTCCTTGAGCAAGAGGACTACGTCTACTGTTTCACTCACCATGCTGCGCTAATATCGCCTACTATCAATTCTTAGAAGACCATCCATCAAGAAGAACATTTATTTTTGATAAGTTGGTTATGCTGATATGTATACCTTTTGTTTCCTACCCCCACTCTCTTCCCTTCCTAGGACTTTCTGTGCTTCGTTGAGCAAGTCTCACTTCTCAGTCGGCAGTTGAATCAATCAGTTAAGGCTCAACCAGAGCTAGCCTCCTGACCTAACGAGGCACTTTTTAAATTCCACGCCATGTTGGAACTCTAGGCATCAGTGAGGAACTTCACTTCGACATGCAACAAAGATAAGTACCTTCTTCAAGTTTTAACCTCATCTTCATGGTTTTAACTTCCACGTGTTTTCAATGATACTTTTATAGACAGTGTGAAAGTATTTATTTTGGGGCAAAAATCATTCTTCGTGGGATTTGCCATGTTAAGCTTTCGCTTGTATAAGCCGACCTTACTATAAAGAGCTTTTCTTAAGCTATTCAAATGAGAAATCCTCTCACTACGTGGGATATTATCTAATTACCCGCTGTCTATAATTCTACAAGCTAGTTCCTCCGCTGGATTTACATTAGCCCCATTTTACTGCTAAGATTGTTCCGGAACCTTCCAGATTCTGTACTCAATCTACAAGTCCTGCCGTCATGTATTTCTCACGTACTTGTGAGAATTCTATTTAAAATTGAATTATCTTACTTCTAAATTACTACATAGTGAAGTTTCGTCCACCGCGGGAATTTTCTATAGCGCATTTAATTGTAATTTACAACTTTCTCAAGAAATAGACTCTCACTTATCTAGTGAAACCAGTTATTTTCATCATTGCAATAACTTTCTTTTCCATAAACTTTGTGTCTCCACAGTGAACTTTTCATACATTTCAATGAACTATAGTGAAAACCAGTGCTTGCTCAACTTTTCTACCGCGTCGCGATCGTCCGCTTATATTCAAATAAGGCCATGAACATTTTCCTTAATTCCCATTTCTCTTTCCTAAACCTCTTACTAACAATCTGCAATAAACTTTTAATCTAGGTCTGTTCCAATAAGGTGTCATTCCAAGAAGTGCCCTTCCATTTTGTTGGTTTATCATTAAGTATCTCTGTATAATTACGTGTCTAGCACACGTTTCAAACTTACATTGTTCCTCCCTTCAAAAGCAGGGAAAACAATTCTCTCAACTCTTTAGTGAGTTATTTTTTGGTCTCGCTAAATGAAAACTGCCTCATTTAACTTGCGAGTGCTATTTAAAGTATAGGAGGTCTAGAACCTTCCTTTTGATTAACTTTTCAGGTTCACAGTAAGTGACCTGCTCTCTTTGTATAATTCTCACAAAGTAATTCTGTTTAAATATAAGAAGTTGTAGGAACTTCCTTTTTATTCTTTAAGTTTTCTATTTTGTTAGCTTCGAAGTTGTTATTCTCGTTAGAATGTTCTTTCAGGGGTTTCTTAGAGTACACTGCTTGTACTCCTGTAAATGTTAAAACTTTAATTATTCCATTTTGCCTATTTTATTAAATCTTACCAAGATTTTAATACAAGGTTTAAAAACCTTAAAAATTGTCATTTGCCTGGAGCAATTTCTGAACGTTGTTGGAGGTCCGCGACCCCAAATTGTTAACTACATAGAACATATTTATTTGTTAAAGTTACGCTTCTTTGAATTGTTAAATAAATTAAATATTTGTTTTTGGATTCTCATTTTTCTAATACAACGGTTAAGCAAGGTCCTGTACTCCTTGGCTCTCCCTACTCGATGCCCTTAAATCTATTGATAGGGATTTCACCACTCGTTGCATTTGAGCAAAAACTCTTAGTGGTAATCTTGTCAAAGCTTCTCTTAGCTTTAATAGCTAATTCTAATTGGCCAGTAAGGCAAGTAAAGCTCGCTACGCCAGCTACCTGCTTGTGGAGATCCTCTCCGAAAACTTATGGTCAATTTCCCAAAAGATAAGTGTTTCTTTTTTGTCTAAGCTTTTATCCGGCCTCTCGCTGAGTAAGGGCTTAGCCATTTCCAAATGCAACCATTGGGTCAATTACCAAAATTACTTTCCAAGTTATAATTTTTTCGTCACTCCCCTTCCTTGAAGCACCTGGTCGCTCTTTTCAGGAATTCTATAACTTCAAAAAATTGAAAATACCAAGCTTGATTAACTATTGGCATTCTTCGAATCATTTCGAAAAAACTAATTTCTTTGAGAAGACATACAATAAATCGTTTGCTCTCTGTCTGGCCAGACCATCACCCTTCCCTATAGTACTTTTATTCGTGCTTGGGAGGAAACACACTAAAGCCTCTCTCTGGCAAACTGCCCAAGTCTTAGCTGCGGTTCCCGTCAGCTTCGACCAAGCTCGTACCCACTTTAGGTATCCGAACCAGGATTTGCGGTGGCAACCACCTTTAAATGTATTGAAAGTCAAATTCATAATTTTTGTGGAACTCTCATCCTATTTTTCTATCCTTTTTCTCCAGTCCGAAACCCATTTCCTTTTCTTAATCATCTTCCCTTGGTGGGTGGGTTATTCCCTAGCCTATAATCTACCCACCAACGCATATTCCATTCCGCATTATCAAGATTCGGAAATTGAAAACAGCATATGGTGATCGTGTACTTTGTGTATGTGAAAACTTTGAGACATTTCTGCCTACACGGTTTAATGATAAGTCGGAGAGTGTTTTTGATGAAGTCAATAATGCTGTACAACATGTACACTTAATTTATGAAGTTTTTAAAACAATTGGTGCATGGTTCGTTTTAATTGAATAAAAAAACAAATGTCAAATAATAATGGAAGATATAAGTCATGACAATGAACAGAAAGAAAAATATGTGTATAGAATAATAATGTTTTAGTGTTTAGTATTGTCTTAAAAAATATTATCATGAAACCAAAAAAAATGTATATAAAGTTTGTAATTAAATGAAAATAATGGTACAATGTTGTTTTATTTTCTATAGAAGTCAGAATATTTAACATTGCAGAGTAAACATGATTATGACAATAAAAAGCACACTTAATACAAGTCTTTGCCTTTACGATAGTGTGTTATAGTTTAAAAAAAAGCTTGTTGTAGATCTTTTTTCTTCCACGGTGAACAAT
The DNA here is from genome assembly GCA_946902985.2 of Meconema thalassinum. Lineage (NCBI taxonomy): Eukaryota > Metazoa > Arthropoda > Insecta > Orthoptera > Tettigoniidae > Meconema > Meconema thalassinum. Next base: position 13,226,665 of record CAMPQE020000048.1, on the reverse strand, counting down.
AGGCATGAAAACGTTATTGTCTTGTTTTGGATCATTATCACTAGGATAATCATAAGCAGCATGATCTATATCACTATTATTATAATCACTATAATTATCCTCAACATTATCCTCAACATTACTAAAACCAGTTAAATATTCCTGTTCCTCCTCCTGTTCCTGTTCCTCTTCCTGTACAGTGTCCTCAAGTAGAGTCTGCGTGGCTTTTGATAATGTTAAGGGTTTTTTGAACATTGAATTATTTTCAATAGTAGTATTATTTTGTAGCACTCGCTTTTTAACATTTTCATGATTTTCTGTTGACAGCAACATTGTTTCATGCAGTACACTACATTGATGATCACTGACACTTATAACCTCACTATTTTTACTTTTTAGCACACTGCGACATTGTTTTGAACGTTGTTTTGAACATCGCCAAATAACAGTTCCATTTTTATTGGTTCGTTTCACAATATATGATTATCCTTTATAGAATGCATGAGGCTTACCATACCTAGTCACAGATACTTCCATATCAACTGTCAAGCATAGACTAAGCTCTAGTAAAGACAACTTGGTAATAAGAACAATAGTTTAATGTGCGAGCATATATGGGTGCAAATGTGGGAGCAAAATAGTGGGAGCAAAAAGTGGGAGCAAAAATTGGGAGCAAAAAGTGGGAGCAAAAAGTAGGAGCAAAAATTGAGAGCAATCTAACCTAACTTCACCTAACCTAACCATCCAACTCTCAGATCAAAAATTAAATTCTGGCCATAGTCGAGTTGGAACCCAAAACCTCTGGGATAACACCCAAGTATACTAGCCACTACACCGCGAGATGGGCAAATTATCATGCAACACAACACAAAAATAAAAGTGAGCCTGTGTGTGTGGTGTGCTCCACATGCAGGGAAACACTCCCTACACTAGCGCTATCTGGCGCCTTAACCACCGTACTTCACCCGTCACCCCCCTTTACCAAGATGTGAGCCTGTGTGTGAGGTGTGCCCCACATGGAAAGAAACACTTCCTACACTTTAAATTATTCTATCGTTGTGAACTTTTCCATTTACCGTAATAAAAGATATTTTGTTCTCGTCCAGTTATTTATTTAATTACCTTGCGTCATTGCGTGTGCTACATTCCTATCTTTTTACGGAAACTACATTGCATACAGGTGAGTCATTGAAATCTTTATCTGTTTGTAATTTTGTATGTTCGATTGTAGATGCGTTTTCTCCCTCCATATTATCATGTTCCCTACATTAGTGGCGCCATACTCTATGTGACCAGTCTGCTCTTCCGTGGGACCTTAAGTTGCATGGTAGGAAGTTCTGGATGCGGTTTAATGTGTGCTTTCGTATCTTCTTCTCCACAATATCTGGACGCTCTTATGTCCTGAGATATATGTACTATGTGGTGTGGACCAGTTCCTGTAGTGGGCACACGTACTGGGTCTGGGCTTGAACCTGTTATGCCTTTTCCCCTTTTAACTCAACAAGACGATTCTTAATTATGTCCCAGCATGGAAGAAGGATTTGGTATTGTGGTGTATTTCATACACATTCTGTATCACTTTTACCCCTATTTTATTCCACTGCAGTCATCCTAATCACTCTTATTCATCTTTTGTGAAGTGTCTTCGGTTTGTATCCCCAATATTACATATCACAGTGTACACTCTACACGGTATTTGGTCCCGGTATACAGTATATATTTGTCACCCTCTTTTATATTTCTTTACTTATTTACCTATCTCATTTGCATTGTCTCATTTATGGGAGTACTTTTACACACGTCTAGCGCCAGGGTGGCGCTGCTCATTTATGGGAGTACTTTTACATATGTCTAGCGCTAGCGTGGAGATGCTCATTTATAGGAGTACGTTTAGACTCGTCTAGCGCTGCTCATTTATGGGAGTACTTTTACACTCGTCTACCGCTGCTCATTTATGGGAGTACTTTTACACACGTCTAACGCCAGCGTGGCGCTGCTCATTTATGGGAGTACTTTTACATATGTCTAGCGCTAGCGTGGAGCTGCTCATTTATGGGAGTACTTTTACACACGTCTAGCGTTAGCGTGGCGCTGCTCATTTATGGCAGTACATTTACACACGTCTAGCGGTAGCGTGGCGCTGCTCATTTATGGCAGTACTTTTACACACGTCTAGCGCTAGCGTGGCGCTGCTCATTTATGGGAGTACATTTACACACGTCTAGCGCTAGCGTGGCGCTCCTCATTTATGGCAGTACTTTTACACACGCCTAGCGCTAGCGTGGCGCTCCTCATTTATGGGAGTACTTTTACACACGTCTAGCGCCAGCGTGGCGCTGCTCATTTATGGCAGTACTTTTACACACGTCTAGCGCTAGCGTGGCGCTCCTCATTTATGGGAGTACTTTTACACACGTCTAGTGCTAGCGTGGCGCTCCTCATTTATGGCAGTACTTTTACACACGTCTAGCGGTAGCGGGGCGCTGCTCATTTATGGGAGTACATTTACAAACGTCTAGCGCTAGCGTGGCGCTGCTCATTTATGGCAGTACTTTTACACACGTCTAGCGCTAGCGTGGCGCTCCTCATTTATGGGAGTACTTTTACACACGTCTAGTGCTAGCGTGGCGCTCCTCATTTATGGCAGTACTTTTACACACGTCTAGCGGTAGCGGGGCGCTGCTCATTTATGGGAGTACATTTACACACGTCGAGCGGTAGCGGGGCGCTGCTCATTTATGGGAGTACTTTTACACACGTCTAGTGCTAGCGTGGCGCTCCTCATTTATGGGAGTACTTTAACACACGTCTAGCGGTAGCGTGGCGCTGCTCATTTATGGCACTACTTTTACACACGTCTAGCGCTAGCGTGGCGCTGCTCATTTATGGCAGTACTTTAACACACGTCTAGCGGTAGCGTGGCGCTGCTCATTTATGGCACTACTTTTACACACGTCTAGCTCTAGCGTGGCGCTCCTCATTTATGGGAGTACTTTAACACACGTCTAGCGGTAGCGTGGCGCTGCTCATTTATGGCACTACTTTTACACACGTCTAGTGCTAGCGTGGCGCTGCTCATTTATGGGAGTACATTTAAACACGTCTAGCGCTAGCGTGGCGCTGCTCATTTATGGCAGTACTTTTACACACGTCTAGCGCTAGCGTGGCGCTGCTCATTTATGGGAGTACTTTTACACACGTCTAGTGCTAGCGTGGCGCTGCTCATTTATGGCAGTACTTTTACACACGTCTAGTGCTAGCGTGGCGCTCCTCATTTATGGCAGTACTTTTACACACGTCTAGCGCTAGCGTGGCGCTCCTCATTTATGGGAGTACTTTTACACACGTCTAGTGCTAGCGTGGCGCTGCTCATTTATGGCAGTACTTTTACACACGTCTAGCGCTAGCGTGGCGCTGCTCATTTATGGGAGTACTTTTACACACGTCTAGTGCTAGCGTGGCGCTCCTCATTTATGGGAGTACTTTTACACACGTCTAGCGCTAGCGTGGCGCTGCTCATTTATGGGAGTACTTTTACACACGTCTAGTGCTAGCGTGGCGCTCCTCATTTATGGCAGTACTTTTACACACGTCTAGCGCTAGCGTGGCGCTGCTCATTTATGGGAGTACTTTTACACACGTCTAGTGCTAGCGTGGCGCTCCTCATTTATGGCAGTACTTTTACACACGACTAGCGCTAGCGTGGCGCTGCTCATTTATGGGAGTACTTTTACACACGCCTAGTGCTAGCGTGGCGCTGCTCATTTATGGCAGTACTTTTACACACGTCTAGCGCTAGCGTGGCGCTGCTCATTTATGGGAGTACTTTTACACACGTCTAGTGCTAGCTTGGCGCTCCTCATTTATGGCAGTACTTTTACACACGTCTAGCGCTGGCGTGGCGCTGATCATTTATGGGAGTACTTTTACACACGTCTAGTGCTAGCGTGGCGCTCCTCATTTATGGCAGTACTTTTACACACGTCTAGTTCTAGCGTGGCGCTCCTCAATTATGGGAGTACTTTAACACACGTCTAGCGCTAGCGTGGCGCTGCTCATTTATGGCACTACTTTTACACACGTCTAGCGCTAGCGTGGCGCTCCTCATTTATGGGAGTACTTTTACACATGTCTAGCGCTAGCGTCGCGATGCTCATTTATGGGAGCACTTTTACACACGTCTAGCGCCAGCGTGGCGCTGCTCATTTATGGGAGTACATTTACACACGTCTAGCGCTAGCGTGGCGCTCCTCATTTATGGCAGTACTTTAACACTCGTCTAACGCCAGCGTGGCGCTGCTCATTTAAGGGAGTACATTTACACACGTCTAGCGCTAGCGTGGCGCTGCTCATTTATGGGAGTACTTTTACATATGTCTGGCGCTAGCGAGGAGCTGCTCATTTATGGGAGCACTTTTCCACACGTCTAGCACTAGCGTGGCGCTACTCATTTATGGGAGTACATTTACACACGTCTAGCGCTAGCGTGGCGCTGCTCATTTATGGGAGTACTTTTACATATGTCTAGCGCTAGCGTGGCGCTACTCATTTATGGGAGCACTTTTACACACGTCTAGCACTAGCGTGGCGCTGCTCATTCAAGGGAGTACATTTACACACGTCTAGCGCTAGCGTGGCGCTGCTCATTTATGGGAGTACTTTTACATATGTCTAGCGCTAGCGAGGAGCTGCTCGTTTATGGGAGCACTTTTACACACGTCTAGCACTAGCGTGGCGCTACTCATTTATGGGAGCACTTTTACACACGTCTAGCGCTAGCGTGGCGCTGCTCATTTATGGGAGTACTTTCACACACGTCTAGCGCTAGCATGGCGCTCCTCATTTATGGGAGCACTTTTACACACGTCTAGCGCTAGCGTGGCGCTGCTCATTTATGGCAATACTTATACACACGTCTAGCGCTAGCACGGCGCTCCTCATTTATGGGAGCACTTTTACACACGTCTAGCGCTAGCGAGGCGCTCCTCATTTATGGCACTACTTTTACACACGTCTAGCGCTAGCGTGGCGCTCCTCATTTATGGCAGTACTTTTACACACGTCTAGCGCTAGCGAGGCGCTCCTCATTTATGGCACTACTTTTACACACGTCTAGCGCTAGCGAGGCGCTCCTCATTTATGGCACTACTTTTACACACTTCTAGCGCTAGCGTGGCGCTCCTCATTTATGGCAGTATTTATACACACGTCTAGCGCTAGCATGGCGCTGCTCATTTATGGGAGTACTTTTACACTCGTCTTGCGCTAGCGTGGCGCTCCTCATTTATGGCAGTACTTTTACACACTTCTAGTGCTAGCGTGGCGCTGCTCATTTATGGTAGCACTTATACACACGTCTAGCGCTGGCATGGCGCTGCTCATTTATGGGAGTACTTTTACACTCGTCTTGCGCTAGCGTGGCGCTGCTCATTTATGGCAGTACTTTTACACACGTATAGCGCTAGCATGGCGCTGCTCATTTATGGGAGTACTTTTACACACGTCTAGCGCTAGCGTGGCGTTGCTCATTTATGGGAGTACTTTTACACTCGTCTTGCGCTAGCGTGGCGCTGCTCATTTATGGCAGTACTTTTACAAACGCCTAGCGCTAGCATGGCGCTGCTCATTTATGGGAGTACTTTTACACTCGTCTTGCGCTAGCGTGGCGCTGCTCATTATTAGCAGTACTTTTACACACGTCTAGCGCTAGCATGGCGCTGCTCATTTATGGAAGTACATTTACACACCTCTAGCGCTAGCGTGGCGCTGCTCATTTATGGGAGTACTTTTACACACATCTAGCACTAGCGTGGCGCTGCTCATATATGGGAGTACTTTTACACACGTCTAGCACTAGCGTGGCGCTGCTCATTTATGGGAGTACTTTTACACATGTCTAGCGCTAGCGTGGTGCTGCTCATTCATGGGAGTACTTTTACATATGTCTAGCGCTAGCGAGGAGCTGCTCGTTTATGGGAGCACTTTTACACACGTCTAGCACTAGCGTGGCGCTACTCATTTATGGGAGCACTTTTACACACGTCTAGCGCTAGCGTGGCGCTGCTCATTTATGGGAGTACTTTCACACACGTCTAGCGCTAGCATGGCGCTCCTCATTTATGGGAGCACTTTTACACACGTCTAGCGCTAGCGTGGCGCTGCTCATTTATGGCAATACTTATACACACGTCTAGCGCTAGCACGGCGCTCCTCATTTATGGGAGCACTTTTACACACGTCTAGCGCTAGCGAGGCGCTCCTCATTTATGGCACTACTTTTACACACGTCTAGCGCTAGCGTGGCGCTCCTCATTTATGGCAGTACTTTTACACACGTCTAGCGCTAGCGAGGCGCTCCTCATTTATGGCACTACTTTTACACACGTCTAGCGCTAGCGAGGCGCTCCTCATTTATGGCACTACTTTTACACACTTCTAGCGCTAGCGTGGCGCTCCTCATTTATGGCAGTATTTATACACACGTCTAGCGCTAGCATGGCGCTGCTCATTTATGGGAGTACTTTTACACTCGTCTTGCGCTAGCGTGGCGCTGCTCATTTATGGCAGTACTTTTACACACGTCTAGTGCTAGCATGGCGCTGCTCATTTATGGGAGTACTTTTACACTCGTCTTGCGCTAGCGTGGCGCTGCTCATTATTAGCAGTACTTTTACACACGTCTAGCGCTAGCGTGGCGCTCCTCATTTATGGCAGTACTTTTACACACGTCTAGCGCTAGCGTGGCGCTCCTCATTTATGGCAGTACTTTTACACTCGTCTTGCGCTAGCATGGCGCTGCTCATTTATGGGTGTACTTTTACACTCGTCTTGCGCTAGCGTGGCGCTGCTCATTTATGGCAGTACTTTTACACACGTCTAGTGCTAGCATGGCGCTGCTCATTTATGGGAGTACTTTTACACTCGTCTTGCGCTAGCGTGGCGCTGCTCATTATTAGCAGTACTTTTACACACGTCTAGCGCTAGCGTGGCGCTCCTCATTTATGGCAGTACTTTTACACACGTCTAGCGCTAGCGTGGCGCTACTCATTTATGGCAGTACTATTACACACGTCTAGCGCTAGCGTGGCGCTGCTCATTTATGGCATTACTTATACACACGTCTAGTGCTAGCGTGGCGCTGCTCATATATGGCAGTACTTTTACACACGTCTAGTGCTAGCGTGGCGCTGCTCATTTATGGCAGTACTTATGCACACGTCTAGCTCTAGCGTGGCGCTGCTCATTTATGGCAGTACATTTACACACGTCTAGTGCTAGCGTGGCGCTGCTCATTTATGGCAGTACTCTTACACACGTCTAGCGCTAGCATGACGCTGCTCATTTATGGGAGTACTTTTACACATGTCTAGAGCTAGCATGGCGCTGCTCATTTATGGGAGTACTTTTACACTCGTCTTGCGCTAGCGTGGCGCTCCTCATTTATGGCAGTACTTTTACACACGTCTAGTGCTAGCGTGGCGCTGCTCATTTATGGCAGTACTTATAAACACGTCTCGCGCTGGCATGGCGCTGCTCATTTATGGGAGTACTTTTACACTCGTCTTGCGCTAGCGTGGCGCTGCTCATTTATGGCAGTACTTTTACACACGTATAGCGCTAGCATGGCGCTGCTCATTTATGGGAGTACTTTTACACACGTCTAGCGCTAGCGTGGCGTTGCTCATTTATGGGAGTACTTTTATACTCGTCTTGCGCTAGCGTGGCGCTGCTCATTTATGGCAGTACTTTTACTCACGTCTAGCGCTAGCATGGCGCTGCTCATTTATGGGAGTACTTTTACACTCGTCTTGCGCTAGCGTGGCGCTGCTCATTATTAGCAGTACTTTTACACACGTCTAGCGCTAGCATGGCGCTGCTCATTTATGGAAGTACATTTACACACCTCTAGCGCTAGCGTGGCGCTGCTCATTTATGGGAGTACTTTTACACACATCTAGCACTAGCGTGGCGCTGCTCATATATGGGAGTACTTTTACACACGTCTAGCGCTAGCTTGGCGCTGCTCATTTATGGGAGTACTTTTACACATGTCTAGCGCTAGCGTGGTGCTGCTCATTCATGGGAGTACTTTTACACACGTCTAGCCCTAGCGTGGCGCTGCTCATTTATGGGCGTACTTTTACACACGTCTAGCCCTAGCGTGGTGCTGCTCATTCATGGGAGTACTTTTACTCACGTCTAGCGCTAGCGTGGCGCTGCTCATTTATGGGAGTACTTTTACACACGTCTAGCGCTAGCGTCGCGCTGCTCATTGATGGGAGTACTTTTACACATGCCTAGCGCTAGCGTCGCGCTGCTCATTTATGTGTGTACTTTGACACACGTCTAGCACTAGCGTGGCGCTGCTCATTTATGGGAGAACTTTTACACACGTCTAGCGCTAGCGTGGCGCTGCTCATTTATGGGAGTACTTTTACAGATGTCTAGAGCTAGCGTGGCGCTGCTCATATATGGGAGTACTTTTACACTCGTCTAGCGCTAGCGTGGCGCTTCTCATTTATGGGAGCACTTTTACACTCGTCTAGCGCTAGCGTGGCGCTGCTCATATATGGGAGTACTTTCACACACGTCTAGCGCTAGCGTGGCGCTGCTCATTTATGGGAGCACTTTTACACTCGTCTAGCGCTAGCGTGGCGCTGCTCATTTATGGGAGTAATTTACACATGTCTAGCGCTAGCGTCGCGCTGCTCATTTATGGGAGCACTTTTACACTCGTCTAGCGCTAGCGTGGCGCTTCTCATTTATGGGAGCACATTTACACTCGTCTAGCGCTAGCGTGGCGCTTCTCATTTATGGGAGCACTTATACACTCGTCTAGCGCTAGCGTGGCGCTGCTCATTTATGGGAGTAATTTACACATGTCTAGCGCTAGCGTGGCGCTTCTCATTTATGGGAGCACTTTTACACTCTTCAAGCGCTAGCGTGGCGCTTCTCATTTATGGGAGCACTTTTACACTCGTCTAGCGCTAGCGTGGCGCTGCTCATTTATGGGAGTAATTTACACATGTCTAGCGCTAGCGTTGCGCTGCTCATTTATGGGAGCACTTTTACACACGTCTAGCGCTAGCGTTGCGCTGCTCATTTATGGGAGTACTTTTACACACGTCTAGCGTTAGCGTGGCGCTGCTTATTTATGGGGGTACTTTTACACACATCTAGCACTAGCGTGGCGCTGCTCATATATGGGAGTACTTTTACACCCGTCTAGCGCTAGCGTGGCGCTGCTCATTTATGGGAGTACTTTTACATATGTCTAGCGCTAGCGAGGAGCTGCTCATTTATGGGAGCACATTTACACACGTCTAGCACTAGCGTGGCGCTACTCATTTATGGGAGTACATTTACACACGTCTAGCGCTAGCGTGGCGCTGCTCATTTATGGGAGTACTTTTACATATGTCTAGCGCTAGCGTGGCGCTACTCATTTATGGGAGCACTTTTACACACGTCTAGCACTAGCGTGGCGCTGCTCATTCAAGGGAGTACATTTACACACGTCTAGCGCTAGCGTGGCGCTGCTCATTTATGGGAGTACTTTTACATATGTCTAGCGCTAGCGAGGAGCTGCTCGTTTATGGGAGCACTTTTACACACGTCTAGCGTAGCGTGGCGCTGCTCATTTATGGGAGTACTTTCACACACGACTAGCGCTAGCATGGCGCTCCTCATTTATGGGAGCACTTTTACACACGTCTAGTGCTAGCGTGGCGCTGCTCATTTATGGGAGTACTTTCACACACGTCTAGCGCTAGCGTGGCGCTGCTCATTTATGGCAATACTTATACACACGTCTAGCGCTAGCACGGCGCTCCTCATTTATGGGAGCACTTTTACACACGTCTAGCGCTAGCGAGGCGCTCCTCATTTATGGCACTACTTTTACACACGTCTAGCGCTAGCGTGGCGCTACTCATTTATGGCAGTACTTTTACACACGTCTAGCGCTAGCGAGGCGCTCCTCATTTATGGCACTACTTTTACACACTTCTAGCGCTAGCGTGGCGCTCCTCATTTATGGCAGTATTTATACACACGTCTAGCGCTAGCATGGCGCTGCTCATTTATGGGAGTACTTTTACACTCGTCTTGCGCTAGCATGGCGCTGCTCATTTATGGGAGTACTTTTACACTCGTCTTTCGCTAGCGTGGCTCTGCTCATTTATGGCAGTACTTTTACACACGTCTAGTGCTAGCGTGGCGCTGCTCATTTATGGCAGTACTTATACACACGTCTAGTGCTAGCCTGGCGCTGCTCATTTATGGCAGTACTTATACACACGTCTAGCGCTAGCATGGCGCTGCTCATTTATGGGAGTACTTTTACACTCGTCTTGCGCTAGCGTGGCGCTGCTCATTATTAGCAGTACTTTTACGCACGTCTAGCGCTAGCGTGGCGCTCCTCATTTATGGCAGTACTTTTACACACGTCTAGCGCTAGCGTGGCGCTCCTCATTTATGGGAGTACTTTTACACACGTCTAGCGCTAGCGTGGCGCTGCTCATTTATGGCATTACTTATACACACGTCTAGTGCTAGCGTGGCGCTTCTCATATATGGCAGTACTTTTACACACGTCTAGTGCTAGCGTGGCGCTGCTCATTTATGGCAGTACTTATACACACGTCTAGCGCTAGCGTGGCGCTGCTCATTTACGGCAGTACTTTTACACACGTCTAGTGCTAGCGTGGCCCTGCTCATTTTTGGCAGTACTCTTACACACGTCTAGCGCTAGCATGGCGCTGCTCATTTATGGGAGTAATTTTACACATGTCTAGCGCTAGCATGGCGCTGCTCATTTATGGGAGTACTTTTACACTCGTCTTGCGCTAGCGTGGCGCTCCTCATTTATGGCAGTACTTTTACACACTTCTAGTGCTAGCGTGGCGCTGCTCATTTATGGTAGCACTTATACACACGTCTAGTGCTGGCATGGCGCTGCTCATTTATGGGAGTACTTTTACACTCGTCTTGCGCTAGCGTGGCGCTGCTCATTTATGGCAGTACTTTTACACACGTATAGCGCTAGCATGGCGCTGCTCATTTATGGGAGTACTTTTACACACGTCTAGCGCTAGCGTGGCGTTGCTCATTTATGGGAGTACTTTTACACTCGTCTTGCGCTAGCGTGGCGCTGCTCATTTATGGCAGTACTTTTACACACGTCTAGCGCTAGCATGGCGCTGCTCATTTATGGGAGTACTTTTACACTCGTCTTGCGCTAGCGTGGCGCTGCTCATTATTAGCAGTACTTTTACACACGTCTAGCGCTAGCATGGCGCTGCTCATTTATGGAAGTACATTTACACACCTCTAGCGCTAGCGTGGCGCTGCTCATTTATGGGAGTACTTTTACACACATCTAGCACTAGCGTGGCGCTGCTCATATATGGGAGTACTTTTACACACGTCTAGCACTAGCGTGGCGCTGCTCATTTATGGGAGTACTTTTACACATGTCTAGCGCTAGCGTGGTGCTGCTCATTCATGGGAGTACTTTTACACACGTCTAGCCCTAGCGTGGCGCTGCTCATTTATGGGCGTACTTTTACACACGTCTAGCCCTAGCGTGGTGCTGCTCATTCATGGGAGTACTTTTACACACGTCTAGCGCTAGCGTGGCGCTGCTCATTTATGGGAGTACTTTTACACACGTCTAGCTTTAGCGTGGCGCTGCTCATTGATGGGAGTACTTTTACACATGGCTAGCGCTAGCGTCGCGCTGCTCATTTATGTGAGTACTTTGACACACGTCTAGCACTAGCGTGGCGCTGCTCATTTATGGGAGAACTTTTACACACGTCTAGCGCTAGCGTGGCGCTGCTCATTCATGGGAGTACTTTTACAGATGTCTAGAGCTAGCGTGGCGCTGCTCATATATGGGAGTACTTTTACACTCGTCTAGCGCTAGCGTGGCGCTTCTCATTTATGGGAGCACTTTTACACTCGTCTAGCGCTAGCGTGGCGCTGCTCATATATGGGAGTACTTTTACACACGTCTAGCGCTAGCGTGGCGCTGCTCATTTATGGGAGCACTTTTACACTCGTCTAGCGCTAGCGTGGCGCTGCTCATTTATGGGAGTAATTTACACATGTCTAGCGCTAGCGTCGCGCTGCTCATTTATGGGAGCACTTTTACACTCGTCTAGCGCTAGCGTGGCGCTTCTCATTTATGGAAGCACTTTTACACTCGTCTAGCGCTAGCGTGGCGCTTCTCATTTATGGGAGCACTTTTACACTCGTCTAGCGCTAGCGTGGCGCTGCTCATTTATGGGAGTAATTTACACATGTCTAGCGCTAGCGTGGCGCTTCTCATTTATGGGAGCACTTTTACACTCGTCTAGCGCTAGCGTGGCGCTTCTCATTTATGGGAGCACTTTTACACTCGTCTAGCGCTAGCGTGGCGCTGCTCATTTATGGGAGTAATTTACACATGTCTAGCGCTAGCGTCGCGCTGCTCATTTATGGGAGCACTTTTACACACGTCTAGCGCTAGCGTTGCGCTGCTCATTTATGGGAGTACTTTTACACACGTCTAGTGCTAGCGTGGCGCTGCTCATTTATGGCAGTACTTTTACACACATCTAGCACTAGCGTGGCGCTGCTCATATATGGGAGTACTTTTACACACGTCTAGCGCTAGCGTGGCGCTGCTCATTTATGGGAGTACTTTTACACATGTCTAGCGCTAGCGTCGCGCTGCTCATTTATGGGAGCACTTTTACACACGTCTAGCGCTAGCGTTGCGCTGCTCATTTATGGGAGTACTTTTACACACGTCTAGTGCTAGCGTGGCGCTGCTCATTTATGGCAGTACTTTTACACACATCTAGCACTAGCGTGGCGCTGCTCATATATGGGAGTACTTTTACACACGTCTAGCGCTAGCGTGGCGCTGCTCATTTATGGGAGTACTTTTACACATGTCTAGCGCTAGCGTCGCGCTGCTCATTTATGGGAGCACTTTTACACACGTCTAGCGCTAGCGTGGCGCTGCTCATTTATGGGCGTACTTTTACACACGTCTAGCCCTAGCGTGGTGCTGCTCATTCATGGGAGTACTATTACACACGTCTAGCGCTAGCGTGGCGCTGCTCATTTATGGGAGTACTTTTACACACTTCTAGCGCTAGCGTGGCGCTGCTCATTGATGGGAGTACTTTTTCACATGGCTAGCGCTAGCGTCGCGCTGCTCATTTATGTGAGTACTTTGACACACGTCTAGCACTAGCGTGGCGCTGCTCATTCATGGGAGTACTTTTACACACGTCTAGCGCTAGCGTGGCGCTGCTCATTTATGGGAGTACTTTTACACACTTCTAGCGCTAGCGTGGCGCTGCTCATTGATGGGAGTACTTTTTCACATGGCTAGCGCTAGCGTCGCGCTGCTCATTTATGTGAGTACTTTGACACACGTCTAGCACTAGCTTGGCGCTGCTCATATATGGGACTACTTTTACACACGTCTAGCGCTAGCGTGGCGCTTCTCATTTATGGGAGCACTTTTACACTCGTCTAGCGCTAGCGTGGCGCTGCTCATATATGGGAGTACTTTTACACTCGTTTAGCGCTAGCGTGGCGCTGCTCATTTATGGGAGCACTTTTACACACGTCTAGCGCTAGCGTGGCGCTGCTCATTTATGGGAGTACTTTTACACATGTCTAGCGCTAGCGTGGCGCAGCTCATTCATGGGAGTACTTTTACAGATATCTAGAGCTAGCGTGACGCTGCTCATATATGGGAGTACTTTTACACTCGTCTAACGCTAGCGTGGCGCTTCTCATTTATGGGAGCACTTTTACACACGTCTAGCGATAGCGTGGGGCTGCTCATTTATGGGAGCACTTTTACACTCGTCTAGCGCTTGCGTGGTGCTGCTCATTTATGGCAGTACATTTACACACGTCTAGCGCTAGCGTGGCGCTGCTCATTGATGGGAGTACTATTACACACGTCTAGCGCTAGCGTGGCGCTGCACATTTATATGAGTACTTTTACACATGTCTAGTGCTAGCGTGGTGCTGCTCATTTATGGGAGTACATTTACACACGTCTAGCGCTAGCGTGGCGCTGCTCATTTATGTGAGTACTTTGACACACGTCTAGCGCTAGCGTGGCGCTGCTCATTTATGGGAGTACTTTTACACACGTCTAGCACTAGCGTTGCGCTGCTCATTTATGGGAGTACTTTTACACACGTCTAGCGCTAGCGTGGCGCTGCGCATTTAAGGGAGCACTTTTACACACTTCTAGCGCTAGCGTGGCGCTGCTCATTTATGGGAGTATTTTTACACACGTCTAGGGCTAGCGAGGCGCTGCTCATTTATGGGAGTACTTTAACACACGTCTAGCGCTAGCGTGGCGCTGCTCATTTATGGGAGTACTTTAAAACACGTTTAGCGCTAGCGTGTCGCTGCTCATTTATAGGAGTCCTATTACACACGTCTAGCGCTAGCGTTGCGCTGCTAATTTATGGCAGTACTTTTACACACGTTTAGCGGCAGCGACGCGCTGCTCATTTATGGGTGTACTTTTACACTCGTCTAGCGCCAGCGTGGCGCTGCTCATTTATAGGAGAATTTTTTTCACTCGTCTAGCCGTAGCGTGGCGCTGCTCATTTATGGGAGTACTTTTACTCACGTCTAGCGCTAGCGTGGGGCTGCTCATTTATGGCAGTACTTTTACACACGTCTAGCGGTAGCATCGCGCTGCTCTTTTATGGGTGTACTTTTACACTCGTCTAGCGCTAGTGTGGCGCTGCTCATTTATAGGAGAAATTTTTTCACTCGTCTAGCGCTAGCGTGGCGCTGCTCATTTATGGGAGTACTTTTACACTCGTCTAGCGCTAGCGTGGCGATGCTCATTTATAAGAGTACTTTTACACACGTCTAGCGCTAGCGTGGCGCTGCTCATTTATGGGAGCACTTTAACACACGTACAGCGCTAGCGTGGCGATGCTCATTTATGGGAGTACTTTTACATACGTCTAGAACTAGCGTGGCGCTTCTCATTTTTATGAGAACTTTTAGAAACGTCTAGCGCTAGCGTGGCGCTGCTCATTTATATGAGTACTTTTACACACGTCTAGCGCTAGCGTGGCGCTCCTCATTTATGGCAGTACTTTTACACACGTCTAGCGCTAGCGAGGCGCTCCTCATTTATGGCACTACTTTTACACACTTCTAGCGCTAGCGTGGCGCTCCTCATTTATGGCAGTATTTATACACACGTGGTGTATTCTTAGAATACACGGTACCTGAGATATAATTTTTATTGCTCTTTGCATGTTCATTTCTTCCTTCTTCTTTGTCAAACACCAACAGTGATCATCTGTTTTCTCCTTGTTGGGCATATCTCTTATGTCTTCATAAGTATGTTTCAGATATATAACTTCTGTGACCCACCTAGCGTCACCTCGCAGCGAATCTCTGAAGCTCCTCAATTCTTCCTGGTGCTAGAGGACTTACTTATCCATTTGGCCACCAGATCCTGTTACCATCGTCAGCTATTTTCTCTTGGAGCAAGAGGACTACGTCCACTTCTTTACTCACCATGCTGCGCTAGTATCAACTGTTATCAACTCTTAGAAGACCGGCTCAGCAAGAGAAGATAATTTTTTTGTTTTCAAGTTGGCAATGTTTATATGTTCTCCTTTTGTCTCCTACCCCCCACTCTTTCCCCTTTTTTTCTTGGTCCCTCCGTGCTCCGTTGAGCTGCTCTCACTTCTTAGTCAGCAGTTGACTCGTTCAGTCAAAGCTCCGCTCGAGCTTGCCTCCTCAAACCAAGAGGCTCACCCTCTTCTACGCCATGTTGGCTAAGTATTCTTCAACAGAAACTTCGACTTCAACATGTAATCAAGATAAGTACCATTTTAAAAGTTTTAACCTCATCTTCATGGTTTTAACTTCCACGTGCTTTTAATTATAATTTATAGACAGTGTGAAATCATTTACTTTGGGGCAATAATCATTCTTCGTGGGATTTGCCATGTTGAGCTTTTGCTTGTATAAGCCAACCTTACTAAAAAAGAGCTTTTCTTAAGCTATTTAAACGAGAAACCCTCTCGCTACGTGGGATATTATCTAATACCCGCTGTCTATAATTATAAAGCTAGTTCCTCCGTTGGATTTTCTCAACCCCATTTTCTGCTAAGGTCGTTCTGGAACCTTCGAGATCTTGTTCTCTCTCTGCGAGTCTTGCCGTCAAGTATTGTTCACGCACTTGTGAAAATGCTAGTTAAAATGAGGAATCTTCCTTACAAATTTTTGCAATAGCTAACTTTCCTCCACCGCTGGAACCTCTGGAACATTCTATGGCGCATTTAATTGTAAATCACAACTTTTTCAAGAAATAGACTCTCACCTATATAGTGCAATCAGTTATTTCCATAATTGCAATAACTTTCTTTTTCATGAACTTTAGTGTTTCTATAGTGAACTTTGCATCCATCTTCATAGACTATAGTGATAAACAGTGCTTGCTCCACGTTTCTACCGCGTCGCGATCGTCCGGTTATATTAAATACGGCCATGAACATTGATCCTATATCCCAATGATCTTTCCTCAACCTTCTACTAACCATCATTATTAATAAAATTGTAACTTTCTATAAGGTGTCACTCACAAGGTGCCCTTCCAACTTTGCTAGTTTAACATTAATTAAATTCTGCATAATTGCTTGTGTGATACAAGTTTTAAATTTACGTTGTTCCTTTCCCATAATCAGGGAAAACAATTCTTTAAACTCTTGAGCGAGTCATGTTCAGGTTTCACGAAATGGAAACTGTCCCATTTGGCGAGTGATTCCTGCTCAAACTTGGGAAGTCCAGAACTTTCCCTTTCACTTTCTTCAGGTTTCACAGTAAGTGACCTGCCCTGTTTGTATAATTCTCATATATTAATTCTGTATAAATATAAGAAGTTGTAGGAACTTCTATCTTATTTTTCATGTTGTTATTATTGTTATTTTCAAAGTTGTCACTTTCTCTAGAACATTCTCTCCTGAATTTCTTAAGGTGCACTTTTGTACTCCAATTCACGTTCAAGCTTTAATTATTTCATTGCTCATTTGTTTAAATCTTATAAAGATTTTAGAAACATGAAAGGTTTGAAACCTTGTAAATTGTCAATTGCCTGGAGCAACCGTTTAATGTTGAGAGGTCTGCGACCCTATTTGTTAAAAAGTTCAAATGAACTATGTTTATTAAAATTATATTGCATAATTGTTAATTTCCTCAAACTTTTTCTAATTGTAAAATAAACAAATCTTTTCCCTTCGCTTTTTCATTTACGAATATAAAGTTTAGGCAAAATCCTGTCTTCCTTGACTCTCCTCACTTAATGATATTAAAATCATTAATAGAGCTTTCACCATTTGTTGCATTTGAGCAAGAACTCTTAATTTTCACCTCACTAAAGTTCTTCTTAGCGTTAATAGCTAATTCTAATTGGCCAGTAAGGCAAGTAAAGCTCGCTAAGCCAGCTACCTGCTTGTGGAGACCCTCTCCGAAAACGTATGGTCAATTTTCTAAAAAATAAGTGTTTCTTTTTGTCTAAACTTTTAGCCGGCTCCTCGCTGAGTAAAAGCTTAGCCATTTTCCAATGCAACCATTGGTTCATTTACCAAGATTACCCAATAAGGCATAATCTTTTATTATTTTCCTTTTTAGAGACACTTGGTCGCCCTTACAGGAACTCCATAATTTTGGAAATTGAAAATACCAAGCTTGAGTTAAATCATTGGCATTCTTCGAATTACTTTGTAAAACCTAATTTCTTTGAGAAGACATCCAGTAAATTTGTTCCTCTCAGTCTTGCCAGACCAGCACTCTTCCCCATAGTAGTTTTATATATGCTTGAGAGGGATTATACGAAAGCCACTCTCTTGCAAACAGCCCAAGTTCTATCTGTGTTTCTCGTCAGCTTAGACCAAGTCCTTACTCATTTTAGGTATCCGAAAGAGGATTTTCGGTGGCAACCACCTTTAAGTGTGTTTAACACTAAACTTATTAATTTTGTGGGACTCTCCTCCTATTTTTCTATCCTTCTTTTCCAATCCAAACTCTACTTCCTTCTCTTAATCATCTTCCCTTGGTGGGTGGGTTATTCCTCAGCCAATAAACTACCCAAAATTTGGTACCAGAAACCCGGGAGAGCCCATTTTTTCTTTTCTCTTTTTAAAATAGTGTCATTTGACAATACTTTGCATATTTCTAATATCTGTGTTGAATATTTCAGCTATAACCACATCGTGCAAAGCCTGTGAACGGGAAAGAGGCCGCTCCTGTCTCCTATGGTGTGTCCCATTCTTTCTACTCATTCGTTGCTGCCAGCTTGACAGCATTTCCAAGGTTCCACAGTTTCGTGAGTTACATTTTCATTTACCTTCTTTAATATGGCTCCCACTGATAAGGATAAGGATGAAAAACTTACTTCTAAACGAGCATCCTATAAAGGGCAAATTACCCGATTCAGAAGGTACATAAAAGAATTAGATCCCTCAGACGCGCAATTAGATTTGTTGAAACATCGTGTAAAGGATTTTGAACGTTCTTATGAAAACTACTGTAACATTCAAACTGAAATTGAAACTTGCATGCTCAATCAAACAGAAGATCGTGTCGAAGTAGAAAACTTATATTACGAAGGCATAGGTTTTGCTTTCAAAATAATACGCCAACTCGAAGAGGAGCAGAAAAAGGACGCTTCTGTTCTTGGTTCCCTTCACGAACCCCAAACTTCTTTCCGTGAGGGCACTCACAAGCCCAAACCTACTTTACCGAAAATCGATTTACCCCATTTTTCTGGAGATGAATCTGCTTGGGATTCTTTCTATGAATTATTTTGCTCCCTTGTTCATGACAATGAAGACATTCAAGTCATTTACAAGTTTCATTATTTGAGATCTATCCTTCGAGGCCAAGCTTTGCAGTTAGTTGAAGCACTTCCTCTGCGTGCCGAAAATTACCCCATTGCCTTTAACTTATTAAAAGAAAGATATGGAAATTCACGTTTACGTATTCATCGCCATATTAAGGCTCTATTTAACCTACCTGCGTCACAGCACAATGACGTCACTAGTTTGCGTACTTTAATTGACACTACCCAACTCCACGTTAAAGCTTTGTCCCAATTAGATCAACCTACTGAACATTGGGATACTTTCCTAATACATTTAGTAGTTTCTAAAGTTGATGCTGCTACCCTCAAAGCTTGGGAAATTGAACTTTCTAAGGAAGACGACTACTCTTACGAGCATTTAGTCACTTTCATAAACGCTAGATGCCAACTTTTAACCGCTCTAGCTAATCAAAGTGAACCTTCATCTCCTAGTTCCCAATTCGAATTAATGTCCATCAAATCCAAAAGTGAACGCTCAGCGTCCAATACCCAAAAACCCGGGTCCAGCTCATCCAAATTCAAATCAAACTCCACTGGTTACCCAACTAGGTCTAGTGAACGTCGTGTTGCTAGCTCTATTGTTTTAAACACGCAAAGCGAACCTCGCAAAAGTTTAAACGAACCTGTAAAGTGCATACTTTGTAAAGATCCCCATGCCCTATACCTTTGCAAATCCTTTAAAGAAATGTCAGTCGATGACAGACGAAAATTAGTCGCTCAGAACAAACATTGTTTCAACTGCCTAGCGCCCACGCATTCTGCTTCTAACTGTAAGTCCACAAGACTTTGCTACCATTGTGAAAAGGCTCATCATACTCTGCTACATCGTCATGATCAGGCAAGGTCATCGACAGCATCTACTTCGCCGAAAAATGATAGTGCTAACAATTCTAATGCTTCATCTTATATTCAAAATGCTAAGTCCATTCGCAGTGCGCAAGTATTGTTGTCTACTGTCCAAATTGACGTTCAGGATAACTTTGGCAACTGGGTTCGTGCACGCGGTCTTCTAGACTCAGCGGCAACTCATGATTTTGTGTCCAATTCCTTGATTAGAAAACTAGGCCTACCTGTAAACCCCACTTCTATCAACGTGTCGGGCATCAACAGCTCAAAATCGCAAGCTTTACAATTCTCAAAGCTAACTATAAGAGATACTTGTCATAGAAACAACTTTCTTAAACTTAATTGTCTAATTCTTAATAGCATTGGAGAAGACACTCCAAGTCACTCTGTGGATATTTCAGGGTTAAACATTCCCTCGCATTTAAGGCTAGCCGATCCTTGTTTTAATATGCAGAACCCTATTGACATACTCTTTAGTGCCAATGTTTTCTGGAATTGCCTACGTAAACAGGTTCGTAAGTTATCCTCAAACGTGGTCGCCAGAGACACTAATTTTGGATGGATCGTCACAGGGCAACTTCCCCATTATTCTCCTCAACCCGCATCGCAATGTTACTTCTCCAATACTGACCTGGAACAGTTCTGGAGGCTTGAAAATGTCGATTCTCCTAATGTAACCTCTTCAGAAAATGAATTCTGTGAGCAACTTTTTTTGAACACCACCACTCGTTCTTCTGATGGCCGGTTCGTCGTTCAAATGCCAAGATTACATAATCCTCCTAAACTTATCAACTCTCAGCCTAAAGCTCGAAAAGCTCTTTTCGCCATCGAGAGCAAATTCAAAAAGGAACCTCTTGTTAAACAACAGTACACTGATTTCATGGATGAGTATGAAAGCTTAGATCATATGGAAGTTGTTAACAAATCCAATGATGAATTGCAACCCCCAATTGAAACGGTTTATTTAAATCATCATCCCGTGTGGAAAAACCCTCTTGTAAAAGATAAAATTCGAGTTGTTTTCAATGGTTCATCACCCGACGTTAATGGCAACAGCCTTAACGACACTCTTTATTCTGGTCCTGCTATTCAATCAGATTTATCTGCTATACTCTTAAACTTTCGATTATTTCCCATAGCTGTCATAGCCGACATAAAACAGATGTGCCGTCAAGTGTTAATTCAACCAGAACAACGAGATCTTCAAAGAATCTTGTGGCGTGATGAAACCAGTAAGCCATTAAGGTGTTTCGCTTGAAAACGGTTACTTATGGCTTAAAACCCTCTGCTTTCCTTGCTATCCGATCCCTACACTTGCTAGCCTCTCAAGATGGTCATTTATTTAACCCCAAAGCCTCTGAAGCACTAACTACGTCATTCTATGTTGACGATTATTTGCAATCCTTCCCCTCTTTGGAGGAAGCTTCTTTTGTATCTTTAGAACTTCAGGCATTACTAAGGAATGGAGGTTTCCCACTCCATAAGTGGAACTCCAACTCCCCTGAGTTTCTCGCTCAGTTTCCCATCGAAGACGTAGATCCTTCTTCTGTCGAAATTTGTGGTAACTCCGAATCTATAAAAACTCTAGGAGTTTACTGGTGCACTAGCACTGACACTCTTATCTATAAAGTTACGCTCGCAGAAGAGCTTCCTAATACAAAAAGACAAATTCTTTCTGAAATTGCAAAAATTTTTGATCCACTTCAATTCCTTGCCCCAGTTATCGTTATAGCCAAACTCTTCATGCAAGAGCTGTGGTCGCTTAAATGTGAATGGGATGACGCTGTCCCTCTTTCTTTTCTTAATCGTTGGCTCTCGTTTCGCAGCAATTTGCTGGATCTTTCCCTTATTGAAATTCCCAGGAATTTAATCAGCTCTCATTCTAATGCATCTTTTTTCCTTCATGTGTTCGCGGACAGTTCCGAAAAAGCTTATGGTTGCTGTGCATATTTAGTTTATCACGATTCACTCTATGGATCTCTAGTTTCCAACCTTGTTTGTGCCAAATCGAAGGTCGCTCCTCTTAAAACTATCACTTTGCCTAGGCTCGAACTGTGCGCTGCACTCATGGCTGCAGAACTTGTCAAGAAATTACGGGAAGTATTAAAGGTCGAATTCTCGCAAATCTATCTCTGGAGCGATTCCATGATCGCCCTTTCTTGGATCGCCAAGAACCCCTCTCACTGGCAAACTTTCGTTGCAAACAGGGTTTCCAAAACTCAAACTCTTTCTTCTGGATGTCAATGGAGGCATGTTCCCAGTGCGGATAATCCAGCTGATATTATCTCTCGTGGTTGTTTACCCTCTCAATTGGCAGCTTCCCAATTGTACTGGCATGGGCCCTCGTGGCTAATCGAAGAATCTTCCTCATGGCCTTCTAAACCCCCAGCTACAAACTCCAACTTGCCTGACGCTAAAGTACCTCTACCCATTGCTTCGTGTCTTGTTTCCAACGCATCTCATCCTTTGTTGTCCCGCTATTCTTCTTTTCATAAATTATTACGAATTGTCGCCTATCTCCTTAGATGGAAATATCTTGTGGTCGACCAACCTCTTCTCCCTAAACCACACCTTACCAATCATGAATTGAATCTCGCTACCATTAAGATTTTACAACTGACACAGCAAGAAGCCTTTTCTTCTGAATTGTCATTACTTTCTTCTAAAAGAGATCTTCCCAAATCCAGCCGTCTTCGTGCTTTAGCCCCGTTTCTTGATGACCATGGGTTACTCAGGGTAGGTGGAAGACTCTCGCAATCTTTACTCTCTGAAGACAAAAAGCATCCCGTTATTTTGCCTTCCAAACATCACGTAACTTCCTTAATTATACGTGACTTTCATTACCGTAATCTTCATGTTGGTACACGTACTCTGCTTTGCCTCTTAAGGGAAAAGTACTGGATTATAAATGGAATTCATGAAGTTTCTTCTGTAATTCATAAGTGCATTCCTTGCTTTAAAGCGAAACCTAAAATCAATACTCAATTAATGAGCGATCTGCCCTCTTTTCGTTCTTCTCCTACACGCCCATTTGCTTTAACTGGCGTGGACTATATGGGTCCGTTCCAATATCAACGAAACTCTCCTGAAGCTAAACGCAAATTGTTTGGTAAGCTTTATGTTTCTCTCTTTGTTTGCATGGTTACCGGCGCAATCCACTTGGAACTAGTAACGAATGCTTCTACTTCTTATTTTTTATCAGCTGTCTCTCGTTTCACCGCTAGGCGTGGTGTTCCTTCTGAGATGTTCTCTGATAACGCTTCCACCTTACAGGGCGCAGCTTCCCTGTGGAAGAAAGCTCTCACTTCCTCTCCAGCCATGGAACAAATCTCTAATTTTTCTTATTCAAAAGGTTTCAAATGGCGCTTCATACCTCCTTACGCTCCGCATCATGGTGGTAGGTGGGAATCTTGCGTAAAGCTCACTAAACGTCATTTAAGAAAAGTCTTAGGTAATCGAATTCTGACTTACGAAGAATTCAATTCTCTGTCTGTTCTGATTGAAGGTGTTGTTAACTCTCGCCCCTTAACTCCGCTTTCCAATGACCCTGATGACCTACTTCCACTCACCCCTGGTCACTTCCTTATCGGCACTTCTCTTTCTGCCCCTCCTCCTCTTCCCAATTCTTACAGGGATTCTAATCTACCTATCGCTTGGCGGAAACTTGAAGCCCTCCGTAATTCTTTTTGGAAGAGATGGAACTTGGAATATTTAACTTCCTTGCAACGGAGGCAGAAGTGGTTTCTTTCCAGTCCCGACATTAAAGTGGGGGACTTGGTCTTGGTTAGGGATGTTTCTCCCCCTCTAGTCTGGACTTCCGGTAGAGTGACTAAGTGTTACCCTGGAAGAGATGGGAGAGTCAGGGTGGTCAGAGTCTTGACCATTAACGGTTCGATTACAAGACCCTTGTCTTTGATCGCTCCTCTTCCAATAAATATGTAACTGTTTATTTGCTCTCTGTTGGTGTTTACCCCCCAGTATGGTGTATTCTTTGAATACACGGTACCTGAGATATAATTTTTATTGCTCTTTGCATGTTCATTTCTTCCTTCTTCTTTGTCAAACACCAACAGTGATCATCTGTTTTCTCCTTGTTGGGCATATCTCTTATGTCTTCATAAGTATGTTTCAGATATATAACTTCTGTGACCCACCTAGCGTCACCTCGCAGCGAATCTCTGAAGCTCCTCAATTCTTCCTGGTGCTAGAGGACTTACTTATACATTTGGCCACCAGATCCTGTTACCATCGTCAGCTATTTTCTCTTGGAGCAAGAGGACTACGTCCACTTCTTTACTCACCATGCTGCGCTAGTATCAACTGTTATCAACTCTTAGAAGACCGGCTCAGCAAGAGAAGATAATTTTTTTGTTTTCAAGTTGGCAATGTTTATATGTTCTCCTTTTGTCTCCTACCCCCCACTCTTTCCCCTTTTTTTCTTGGTCCCTCCGTGCTCCGTTGAGCTGCTCTCACTTCTTAGTCTGCAGTTGACTCGTTCAGTCAAAGCTCCGCTCGAGCTTGCCTCCTCAAACCAAGAGGCTCACCCTCTTCTACGCCATGTTGGCTAAGTAATCTTCAACAGAAACTTCGACTTCAACATGTAATCAAGATAAGTACCATTTTAAAAGTTTTAACCTCATCTTCATGGTTTTAACTTCCACGTGCTTTTAATTATAATTTATAGACAGTGTGAAATCATTTACTTTGGGGCAATAATCATTCTTCGTGGGATTTGCCATGTTGAGCTTTTGCTTGTATAAGCCAACCTTACTAAAAAAGAGCTTTTCTTAAGCTATTTAAACGAGAAACCCTCTCGCTACGTGGGATATTATCTAATACCCGCTGTCTATAATTATAAAGCTAGTTCCTCCGTTGGATTTTCTCAACCCCATTTTGTGCTAAGGTCGTTCTGGAACCTTCGAGATCTTGTTCTCTCTCTGCGAGTCTTGCCGTCAAGTATTGTTCACGCACTTGTGAAAATGCTAGTTAAAATGAGGAATCTTCCTTACAAATTTTTGCAATAGCTAACTTTCCTCCACCGCTGGAACCTCTGGAACATTCTATGGCGCATTTAATTGTAAATCACAACTTTTTCAAGAAATAGACTCTCACCTATATAGTGCAATCAGTTATTTCCATAATTGCAATAACTTTCTTTTTCATGAACTTTAGTGTTTCTATAGTGAACTTTGCATCCATCTTCATAGACTATAGTGATAAACAGTGCTTGCTCCACGTTTCTACCGCGTCGCGATCGTCCGGTTATATTAAATACGGCCATGAACATTGATCCTATATCCCAATGATCTTTCCTCAACCTTCTACTAACCATCATTATTAATAAAATTGTAACTTTCTATAAGGTGTCACTCACAAGGTGCCCTTCCAACTTTGCTAGTTTAACATTAATTAAATTCTGCATAATTGCTTGTGTGATACAAGTTTTAAATTTACGTTGTTCCTTTCCCATAATCAGGGAAAACAATTCTTTAAACTCTTGAGCGAGTCATGTTCAGGTTTCACGAAATGGAAACTGTCCCATTTGGCGAGTGATTCCTGTTCAAACTTGGGAAGTCCAGAACTTTCCCTTTCACTTTCTTCAGGTTTCACAGTAAGTGACCTGCCCTCTTTGTATAATTCTCATATATTAATTCTGTATAAATATAAGAAGTTGTAGGAACTTCTATCTTATTTTTCATGTTGTTATTATTGTTATTTTCAAAGTTGTCACTTTCTCTAGAACATTCTCTCCTGAATTTCTTAAGGTGCACTTTTGTACTCCAATTCACGTTCAAGCTTTAATTATTTCATTGCTCATTTGTTTAAATCTTATAAAGATTTTAGAAACATGTAAGGTTTGAAACCTTGTAAATTGTCAATTGCCTGGAGCAACCGTTTAATGTTGAGAGGTCTGCGACCCTATTTGTTAAAAAGTTCAAATGAACTATGTTTATTAAAATTATATTGCATAATTGTTAATTTCCTCAAACTTTTTCTAATTGTAAAATAAACAAATCTTTTCCCTTCGCTTTTTCATTTACGAATATAAAGTTTAGGCAAAATCCTGTCTTCCTTGACTCTCCTCACTTAATGATATTAAAATCATTAATAGAGCTTTCACCATTTGTTGCATTTGAGCAAGAACTCTTAATTTTCACCTCACTAAAGTTCTTCTTAGCGTTAATAGCTAATTCTAATTGGCCAGTAAGGCAAGTAAAGCTCGCTAAGCCAGCTACCTGCTTGTGGAGACCCTCTCCGAAAACTTATGGTCAATTTTCTAAAAAATAAGTGTTTCTTTTTGTCTAAACTTTTAGCCGGCTCCTCGCTGAGTAAAAGCTTAGCCATTTTCCAATGCAACCATTGGTTCATTTACCAAGATTACCCAATAAGGCATAATCTTTTATTATTTTCCTTTTTAGAGACACTTGGTCGCCCTTACAGGAACTCCATAATTTTGGAAATTGAAAATACCAAGCTTGAGTTAAATCATTGGCATTCTTCGAATTACTTTGTAAAACCTAATTTCTTTGAGAAGACATCCAGTAAATTTGTTCCTCTCAGTCTTGCCAGACCAGCACTCTTCCCCATAGTAGTTTTATATATGCTTGAGAGGGATTATACGAAAGCCACTCTCTTGCAAACAGCCCAAGTTCTATCTGTGTTTCTCGTCAACTTAGACCAAGTCCTTACTCATTTTAGGTATCCGAAAGAGGATTTTCGGTGGCAACCACCTTTAAGTGTGTTTAACACTAA
This sequence comes from Meconema thalassinum, assembly GCA_946902985.2. NCBI lineage: Eukaryota > Metazoa > Arthropoda > Insecta > Orthoptera > Tettigoniidae > Meconema > Meconema thalassinum. The sequence continues at coordinate 13,200,168 of CAMPQE020000048.1, read as the reverse complement.
ACTTATTAATTTTGTGGGACTCTCCTCCTATTTTTCTATCCTTCTTTTCCAATCCAAACTCTACTTCCTTCTCTTAATCATCTTCCCTTGGTGGGTGGGTTATTCCTCAGCCAATAAACTACCCAAAATTTGGTACCAGAAACCCGGGAGAGCCCATTTTTTCTTTTCTCTTTTTAAAATAGTGTCATTTGACAATAATTTGCATATTTCTAATATCTGTGTTGAATATTTCAGCTATAACCACATCGTGCAAAGCCTGTGAACGGGAAAGAGGCCGCTCCTGTCTCCTATGGTGTGTCCCATTCTTTCTACTCATTCGTTGCTGCCAGCTTGACAGCATTTCCAAGGTTCCACAGTTTCGTGAGTTACATTTTCATTTACCTTCTTTAATATGGCTCCCACTGATAAGGATAAGGATGAAAAACTTACTTCTAAACGAGCATCCTATAAAGGGCAAATTACCCGATTCAGAAGGTACATAAAAGAATTAGATCCCTCAGACGCGCAATTAGATTTGTTGAAACATCGTGTAAAGGATTTTGAACGTTCTTATGAAAACTACTGTAACATTCAAACTGAAATTGAAACTTGCATGCTCAATCAAACAGAAGATCGTGTCGAAGTAGAAAACTTATATTACGAAGGCATAGGTTCTGCTTTCAAAATAATACGCCAACTCGAAGAGGAGCAGAAAAAGGACGCTTCTGTTCTTGGTTCCCTTCACGAACCCCAAACTTCTTTCCGTGAGGGCACTCACAAGCCCAAACCTACTTTACCGAAAATCGATTTACCCCATTTTTCTGGAGATGAATCTGCTTGGGATTCTTTCTATGAATTATTTTGCTCCCTTGTTCATGACAATGAAGACATTCAAGTCATTTACAAGTTTCATTATTTGAGATCTATCCTTCGAGGCCAAGCTTTGCAGTTAGTTGAAGCACTTCCTCTGCGTGCCGAAAATTACCCCATTGCCTTTAACTTATTAAAAGAAAGATATGGAAATTCACGTTTACGTATTCAACGCCATATTAAGGCTCTATTTAACCTACCTGCGTCACAGCACAATGACGTCACTAGTTTGCGTACTTTAATTGACACTACCCAACTCCACGTTAAAGCTTTGTCCCAATTAGATCAACCTACTGAACATTGGGATACTTTCCTAATACATTTAGTAGTTTCTAAAGTTGATGCTGCTACCCTCAAAGCTTGGGAAATTGAACTTTCTAAGGAAGACGACTACTCTTACGAGCATTTAGTCACTTTCATAAACGCTAGATGCCAACTTTTAACCGCTCTAGCTAATCAAAGTGAACCTTCATCTCCTAGTTCCAAATTCGAATTAATGTCCATCAAATCCAAAAGTGAACGCTCAGCGTCCAATACCCAAAAACCCGGGTCCAGCTCATCCAAATTCAAATCAAACTCCACTGGTTACCCAACTAGGTCTAGTGAACGTCGTGTTGCTAGCTCTATTGTTTAAAACACGCAAAGCGAACCTCGCAAAAGTTTAAACGAACCTGTAAAGTGCATACTTTGTTAAGATCCCCATGCCCTATACCTTTGCAAATCCTTTAAAGAAATGTCAGTCGATGACAGACGAAAATTAGTCGCTCAGAACAAACATTGTTTCAACTGCCTAGCGCCCACGCATTCTGCTTCTAACTGTAAGTCCACAAGACTTTGCTACCATTGTGAAAAGGCTCATCATACTCTGCTACATCGTCATGATCAGGCAAGGTCATCGACAGCATCTACTTCGCCGAAAAATGATAGTGCTAACAATTCTAATGCTTCATCTTATATTCAAAATGCTAAGTCCATTCGCAGTGCGCAGGTATTGTTGTCTACTGTCCAAATTGACGTTCAGGATAACTTTGGCAACTGGGTTCGTGCACGCGGTCTTCTAGACTCAGCGGCAACTCATGATTTTGTGTCCAATTCCTTGATTAGAAAACTAGGCCTACCTGTAAACCCCACTTCAATCAACGTGTCGGGCATCAACAGCTCAAAATCGCAAGCTTAACAATTCTCAAAGCTAACTATAAGAGATACTTGTCATAGAAACAACTTTCTTAAACTTAATTGTCTAATTCTTAATAGCATTGGAGAAGACACTCCAAGTCACTCTGTGGATATTTCAGGGTTAAACATTCCCTCGCATTTAAGGCTAGCCGATCCTTGTTTTAATATGCAGAACCCTATTGACATACTCTTTAGTGCCAATGATTTCTGGAATTGCCTACGTAAACAGGTTCGTAAGTTATCCTCAAACGTGGTCGCCAGAGACAATAATTTTGGATGGATCGTCACAGGGCAACTTCCCCATTATTCTCCTCAACCCGCATCGCAATGTTACTTCTCCAATACTGACCTGGAACAGTTCTGGAGGCTTGAAAATGTCGATTCTCCTAATGTAACCTCTTCAGAAAATGAATTCTGTGAGCAACTTTTTTTGAACACCACCACTCGTTCTTCTGATGGCTGGTTCGTCGTTCAAATGCCAAGATTACATAATCCTCCTAAACTTATCAACTCTCAGCCTAAAGCTCGAAAAGCTCTTTTCGCCATCGAGAGCAAATTCAAAAAGGAACCTCTTGTTAAACAACAGTACACTGATTTCATGGATGAGTATGAAAGCTTAGATCATATGGAAGTTGTTAACAAATCCAATGATGAATTGCAACCCCCAATTGAAACGGTTTATTTAAATCATCATCCCGTGTGGAAAAACCCTCTTGTAAAAGATAAAATTCGAGTTGTTTTCAATGGTTCATCACCCGACGTTAATGGCAACAGCCTTAACGACACTCTTTATTCTGGTCCTGCTATTCAATCAGATTTATCTGCTATACTCTTAAACTTTCGATTATTTCACATAGCTGTCATAGCCGACATAAAACAGATGTACCGTCAAGTGTTAATTCAACCAGAACAACGAGATCTTCAAAGAATTTGTGGCGTGATGAAACCAGTAAGCCCATTAAGGTGTTTCGCTTGAAAACGGTTACTTATGGCTTAAAAACCCTCTGCTTTCCTTGCTATCCGATCCCTACACTTGCTAGCCTCTCAAGATGGTCATTTATTTAACCCCAAAGCCTCTGAAGCACTAACTACGTCATTCTATGTTGACGATTATTTGCAATCCTTCCCCTCTTTGGAGGAAGCTTCTTTTGTATCTTTAGAACTTCAGGCATTACTAAGGAATGGAGGTTTCCCACTCCATAAGTGGAACTCCAACTCCCCTGAGTTTCTCGCTCAGTTTCCCATCGAAGACGTAGATCCTTCTTCTGTCGAAATTTGTGGTAACTCCGAATCTATAAAAACTCTAGGAGTTCACTGGTGCACTAGCACTGACACTCTTATCTATAAAGTTACGCTCGCAGAAGAGCTTCCTAATACAAAAAGACAAATTCTTTCTGAAATTGCAAAAATTTTTGATCCACTTCAATTCCTTGCCCCAGTTATCGTTATAGCCAAACTCTTCATGCAAGAGCTGTGGTCGCTTAAATGTGAATGGGATGACACTGTCCCTCTTTCTTTTCTTAATCGTTGGCTATCGTTTCGCAGCAATTTGCTGGATCTTTCCCTTATTGAAATGGGAGCACTTTTACACACGTCTAGCGCTAGCGTGGCGCTGCTCATTTATGGGAGTACTTTTACACACGTCTAGCGCTAGCGTGGCGCTGCTTATTTATGGGGGTACTTTTACACACATCTAGCACTAGCGTGGCGCTGCTCATATATGGGAGTACTTTTACACACGTCTAGCGCTAGCGTGGCGCTGCTCATTTATGGAAGTACTTTTACACATGTCTAGCGCTAGCGTCGCGCTGCTCATTTATGGGTGCACTTTTACACACGTCTAGCGCTAGCGTGGTGCTGCTCATTTATGGGTGCACTTTTACACACGTCTAGCGCTAGCGTGGTGCTGCTCATTTATGGGTGCACTTTTACACACGTCTAGCGCTAGCGTGGCGCTGCTCATATATGGGAGTACTTTTACACACGTCTAGCGCTAGCGTGGTGCTGCTCATTTATGGGCGTACTTTTACACACGTCTAGCGCTAGCGTGGTGCTGCTCATTTATGGGTGCACTTTTACACACGTCTAGCGCTAGCGTGGTGCTGCTCATTTATGGGCGTACTTTTACACACGTCTAGCGCTAGCGTGGCGCTGCTCATTTATGGGAGTACTTTTACACATGTCTAGCGCTAGCGTCGCGCTGCTCATTTATGGGTGCACTTTTACACACGTCTAGCGCTAGCGTGGTGCTGCTCATTTATGGGCGTACTTTTACACACGTCTAGCGCTAGCGTGGCGCTGCTCATTCATGGGAGTACTTTTACACACGTCTAGCGCTAGCGTGGTGCTGCTCATTTATGGGTGCACTTTTACACACGTCTAGCGCTAGCGTGGTGCTGCTCATTTATGGGCGTACTTTTACACACGTCTAGCGCTAGCGTGGCGCTGCTCATTTATGGGAGCACTTTTACACACTTCTAGCGCTAGCGTGGCGCTGCTCATTTATGGGAGTACTTTTACACACGTCTAGCGCTAGCGTGGTGCTGCTCATTTATGGGTGCACTTTTACACACGTCTAGCGCTAGCGTGGTGCTGCTCATTTATGGGCGTACTTTTACACACGTCTAGCGCTAGCGTGGCGCTGCTCATTTATGGGAGTACTTTTACACATGTCTAGCGCTAGCGTCGCGCTGCTCATTTATGAGTGCACTTTTACACACGTCTAGCGCTAGCGTGGTGCTGCTCATTTATGGGCGTACTTTTACACACGTCTAGCGCTAGCGTGGCGCTGCTCATTCATGGGAGTACTTTTACACACGTCTAGCCCTAGCGTGGTGCTGCTCATTTATGGGTGCACTTTTACACACGTCTAGCGCTAGCGTGGTGCTGCCCATTTATGGGCGTACTTTTACACACGTCTAGCGCTAGCGTGGCGCTGCTCATTGATGGGAGCACTTTTACACACTTCTAGCGCTAGCGTGGCGCTGCTCATTTATGGGCGTACTTTTACACACGTCAAGCGCTAGCGTGGTGCTGCTCATTTATGGGCGTACTTTTACACACGTCTAGCCCTAGCGTGGTGCTGCTCATTCATGGGAGTACATTTACACACGTCTAGCGCTAGCGTGGCGCTGCTCATTGATGGGAGTACTTTTACACATGGCTAGCGCTAGCGTCGCGCTGCTCATTTATGTGAGTACTTTGACACACGTCTAGCACTAGCGTGGCGCTGCTCATTTATGGGAGAACTTTTACACACGTCTAGCGCTAGCGTGGCGCTGCTCATTCATGGGAGTACTTTTACAGATGTCTAGAGCTAGCGTGGCGCTGCTCATATATGGGAGTACTTTTACACTCGTCTAGCGCTAGCGTGGCGCTTCTCATTTATGGGAGCACTTTTACACTCGTCTAGCGCTAGCGTGGCGCTGCTCATATATGGGAGTACTTTTACACTCGTTTAGCGCTAGCGTGGCGCTGCTCATTTATGGGAGCACTTTTACACACGTCTAGCGCTAGCGTGGCGCTGCTCATTTATGGGAGTACTTTTACACATGTCTAGCGCTAGCGTGGCGCAGCCCATTCATGGGAGTACTTTTACAGATATCTAGAGCCAGCGTGGCGCTGCTCATATATGGGAGTACTTTTACACTCGTCTAACGCTAGCGTGGCGCTTCTCATTTATGGGAGCACTTTTACACACGTCTAGCGCTAGCGTGGCGCTGCTCATTTATGGGAGTACTTTTACACATGTCTAGTGCTAGCGTGGTGCTGCTCATTTATGGGAGTACATTTTCACACGTCTAGCGCTAGCGTGGCGCTGCTCATTTATAGGAGTACTTTTACACATGTCTAGTGCTAGCGGTGTGCTGCTCATTTATAGGAGTACATTTACACACGTCTAGCGATAGCGTGGCGCTGCTCATTGATGGGAGTACTATTACACACGTCTAGCACTAGCGTGGCGCTGCACATTTATAGGAGTACTTTTACACATGTCTAGTGCTAGCGTGGTGCTGCTCATTTATGGGAGTACATTTACACACGTCTACCGCTAGCGTGGCGCTGCTCATTTATGGGAGTACTTTTACACACGTCTAGCGCTAGCGTGGCGCTGCTCATTTATAGGAGTCCTATTACACACGTCTAGCGCTAGCGTTGCCCTGCTCATTTATGGGAGTACTTTTACACACGTCTAGCGCTAACGTGGCGCTGCTAATTTATGGGAGTACTTTTACACTCGTCTTGCGCTAGCGTGGCGCTGCTCACTTAGGGCAGTACTTTTACACACGTCTAGCGCTAGCATGGCGCTCCTCATTAATGGCAGTACTTTTACACACGTCTAGTGCTAGCGTGGCGCTGCTCATTTATGGCAGTACTTTTACACATGTCTAGCGCTAGCGTGGCGCTGCTCATTTATGGGAGTACTTTCACACACGTCTAGCGCTACCGTGGCGCTGCTCATTTATGGGAGTACTTTCACACACGTCTAGCGCTAGCGTGGTGCTGCCCATTTATGGGGGTACTTTTACACATGTCTAGCTCTAGCGTCGCGCTGCTCATTTATGGGAGCACTTTTACACACGTCTAGCGCTAGAGCGGCGCTGCTCATTTATGGGAGTACTTTTACACACGTCTAGCGTTAGCGTGGCGCTGCTCATTTATATGAGTACATTTACACACGTCTAGCGCTAGCGTCGCGCTGCTCATTTATGGGAGGACTTTTACACGTGTCTAGCGCTAGCGTCGCCCTGCTCATTTATGGGAGCCCATTTACACACGTCTAGCGCTAGCGTCGCGCTGCTCATTTATGGGAGGACTTTTACACGCGTACAGCGCTATGTTGGCGCTGCTCATTTATGGGAGTACTTTAAAACACGTCTAGCGCTAGCGTGGGGCTGCGCATTTAAGGCAGAACTTTTATACACGTCTAGCGCTAGCGTGGCGCTGCTCATTTATGGGAGTACTTTTACACATATCTAGCGCTAGCGTGGCGCTGCTCATTTATGGCAGTACTTTTACACACGTCTAGCGCTAGCGTGGCGCTGCTCATTTATGGCAGTACTTTTACACACGTCTAGCGCTAGCATGGCGCTGCTCATTTATGGGATTATTTTTACACATGTCTAGCGCTAGCGTCGCGCTGCTCATTTATGGGAGCACTTTTACACACGTCTAGCGCTAGCGTGGCGCTGCTCATTTATGGGAGCACTTTAACACACGTCTAGCGCTAGCATGGCGCTGCTCATTTATGGGAGTACTTTTACACATGTCTAGCGCTAGCGTCGCGCTGCTCATTTATGGCAGTACTCTTACACACGTCTAGCGCTAGCATGGCGCTCCTCATTAATGGCAGTACTTTTACACACGTCTAGTGCTAGCGTGGCGCTGCTCATTTATGGCAGTACTTTTACACACGTCTAGCGCTAGCATGGCGCTGCTCATTTAGGGGAGTACTTTTACACTCGTCTTGCGCTAGCCTGGCGATGCTCATTTATGGCAGTACTTTTACACACGTCTAGCGCTAGCATGGCCCTGCTCATTTATGGGAGTACTTTTACACACGTCTAGCGCTAACGTGGCGCTGCTAATTTATGGGAGTACTTTATCACTCGTCATGCGCTAGCGTGGTGCTGCTCACTTAAGGCAGTACTTTTGCACACGTCTAGCGCTAGCATGGCGCAGCTCATTTATGGGAGTACTTTTACACTCGTCTTGCGCTAGCGTGGCGCTGCTCATTTAAGGCAGTACTTTTACAAACGTCAAGCGCTAGCATGGCGCTGCTCATTGATGGAAGTACTTTTACACACGTCTAGCGCTAGCGTGGCGCTGCTCATTTATGGGAGTAATTTACACATGTCTAGCGCTAGCGTCGCGTTGCTCATTTATGGGAGTACTTTTACACATGTCTAGCGCTAGCGTGGCGCTGCTCATTTATGGGAGTACTTTCACACACGTCTAGCGCTAGCGTGGCGCTGCTCATTTATGGGAGTACTTACACACACGTCTAGCGCTAGCGTGGCGCTGCTCATTTATGGGGGTACTTTTACACATGTCTAGCTCTAGCGTCGCGCTGCTCATTTATGGGAGCACTTTTACACACGTCTAGCGCTAGAGCGGCGCTGCTCATTTAAGGGAGTACTTTTACATACGTCTAGCGTTAGCGTGGCGCTGCTTATTTATGGGGGTACTTTAACACACGTCTAGCGCTAGCGTGGCGCAATCATTGATAGGAGTCCTTTTAAACACGTCTAAACCTAGCGCGGTGCTGCTCATTCATGGGAGTACTTTTACACACGTCTAGTGCTAGCGTGGCGCTGCTCATTTATGGCAGTACTTTTACACTCGTCTTGCGCTAGCGTGGCGCTGCTCATTTATGGCAGTACTTATACACACGTCTAGTGCTAGCGTGGCGCTGCTCATTTATGGCAGTACTTTTACAAACGTCTAGTGCTAGCGTGGCGCTCCTCATTTATGGAAGCACTTTTACACACATTTAGCGCTAGCGTGGCGCTGCTCATTTATGGGAGCACTTTTACACTCGTCTAGCGCTAGCGTGGTGCTGCTCATTTATGGCAGTACTTTTACACACGTCTAGCGCTAGCGTGGCGCTGCTCATTGATGGGAGTACTTTTACAGATATCTAGAGCTAGCGTGGCGCTGCTCATATATGGGAGTACTTTTACACTCGTCTAGCGCTAGCGTGGCGCTTCTCATTTATGGAAGCACTTTTACACACATTTAGCGCTAGCGTGGCGCTGCTCATTTATGGGAGCACTTTTACACTCGTCTAGCGCTAGCGTGGTGCTGCTCATTTATGGCAGTACTTTTACACACGTCTAGCGCTAGCGTGGCGCTGCTCATTGATGGGAGTACTATTACACACGTCTAGCGCTAGCGTGGCGCTGCTCATTTATAGGAGTACTTTTACACATGTCTAGTGCTAGCATGGCGCTCGTCATTTATGGCAGTACTTCTACACACGTCTAGCGCTAGCGTGGCGCTCCTCATTTATGGCAGTACTTATACACACGTCTAGCGCTAGCATGGCGCTGCTCATTTATGGGAGTACTTTTACACTCGTCTTGCGCTAGCATGGCGCTGCTCATTTATGGTAGTACTTTTACACTCGTCTTGCGCTAGCGTGGCGCTGCTCATTTATGGCAGTACTTATACACACGTCTAGCGCTAGCATGGCGCTGCTCATTTATGGGAGTACTTTTACACACGTCTTGCGCTAGCGTGGCGCTGCTCATTTATGGCAGTACTTTTACACACGTCTAGTGCTAGCGTGGCGCTGCTCATTTATGGCAGTACTTATACACACGTCTAGTGCTAGCGTGGCACTGCTCATTTATGGCAGTACTTATACACACGTCTAGCGCTAGCATGGCGCTGCTCATTTATGGGAATACTTTTACACTCGTCTTGCGCTAGCGTGGCGCTGCTCATTTATGGCAGTACTTTTACACACGTCTAGTGCTAGCGTGGCGCTGCTCATTTATGGCAGTACTTATACACTCGTCTTGCGCTAGCGTGGCGCTGCTCATTTATGGCAGTACTTTTACACACGTCTAGTGCTAGCGTGGCGCTGCTCATTTATGGCAGTACTTTTACACTCGTCTTGCGCTAGCGTGGCGCTGCTCATTTATGGCAGTACTTATACACACGTCTAGTGCTAGCGTGGCGCTGCTCATTTATGGCAGTACTTTTACAAACGTCTAGTGCTAGCGTGGCGCTCCTCATTTATGGCAGTACTTTTACACACGTCTAGCGCTAGCGTGCCGCTGCTCATTTATGGCAGTACTTTTACACACGTCTAGCGTTAGCGTGGCGCTGCTCATTTATGGGAGTACTTTTACACTAGTCTTGCGCTAGCGTGGCGCTGCTTATTTACGGCAGTACTTTTACACACGTCTAGTGCTAGCGTGGCGCTGCTCATTTATGGCAGTACTTATACACACGTCTAGCGCTAGCGTGGCGCTGCTCATTTATGGCAGTACTTTTACACACGTCTAGTGCTAGCGTGGCGCTGCTCATTTATGGCAGTACTCTTACACACGTCTAGCGCTAGCATGGCGCTGCTCATTTATGGGAGTACTTTTACACATGTCTAGCGCTAGCATGGCGCTGCTCATTTATGGGAGTACTTTTACACTCGTCTAGCGGTTGCGTGGCACTGCTCATTTATGGGAGCACTTTTACACACGTCTAGCGCTAGCATGGCGCTCCTCATTAATGGCAGTACTTTTACACACGTCTAGCGCTAGCGTGGCGCTCCTCATTTATGGGAGTACTTTTACACACGTCTAGCGCTAGCATGGCGCTGCTCATTTAGGGGAGTACTTTTACACTCGTCTTGCGCTAGCGTGGCGATGCTCATTTATGGCGGTACTTTTACACACGTCTAGCGCTAGCATGGCCCTGCTCATTTATGGGAGTATTTTTACATACATCTAGCGCTAACGTGGCGCTGCTGATTTATGGGAGTACTTTTACACTCGTCTTGCGCTAGCGTGGCGCTGCTCACTTATGGCAGTACTTTTACACACGTCTAGCGCTAGCATGGCGCAGCTCATTTATGGGAGTACTTTTACACTCGTCTTGCGCTAGCGTGGCGCTGCTCATTTAAGGCAGTACTTTTACACACGTCAAGCGCTAGCATGGCGCTGCTCATTTATGGAAGTACTTTTACACACGTCTAGCGCTAGCGTGGCGCTTCTCATTTATGGGAGTAATTTACACATGTCTAGCGCTAGCGTCGCGCTGCTCAATTAAGGGTGTACTTTTACACATGTCTAGCGCTAGCGTGGCGCTGCTCATTTATGGGAGTACTTTCACACACGTCTAGCGCTAGCGTGGCGCTGCTCATTTATGGGAGTACTTTCACACACGTCTAGCGCTAGCGTGGCGCTGCTCATTTATGGGGGTACTTTTACACATGCCTAGCTCTAGCGTCGCGCTGCTCATTTATGGGAGCACTTTTACACACGTCTAGCGCTAGACCGGCGCTGCTCATTTATGGGAGTACTTTTACACACGTCTAGCGTTAGCGTGGCGCTGCTTATTTATGGGGGTACTTTAACACACGTCTAGCGCTAGCGTGGCGCAGCTCATTGATAGGAGTACTTTTACACACGTCTAACCCTAGCGTGGTGCTGCTCATTCATGGGAGTACTTTTACACTCGTCTAGCGCTTGCGTGGCGCTTCTCATTTAAGGGAGCACTTTTACACACGTCTAGCGCTAGCGTGGCGCTGCTCATTTATGGGAGCACTTTTACACTCGTCTAGGGCTAGCGAGGTGCTGCTCATTTATGGCAGTTCTTTTACACACGTCTAGCGCTAGCGTGGCACTGCTCATTTATAGGAGTACTTTTACACATGTCAAGTGCTAGCGTGGCGCTCCTCATTTATGGCAGTACTTTTACACACGTCTAGCGCTAGCGTGGCGCTCCTCATTTATGGCAGTACTTATACACACGTCTAGCGCTAGCGTGGCGCTCCTCATTTATGGCAGTACTTATACACACGTCTAGCGCTAGCATGGCGCTGCTCATTTATGGGAGTACTTTTACAGATGTCTAGAGCTAGCGTGGCGCTGCTCATATATGGGAGTACTTTTACACTCGTCTAGCGCTAGCGTGGCGCCTCTCATTTATGGGAGCACTTTTACACTCGTCTAGCGCTAGCGTGGCGCTGCTCATATATGGGAGTACTTTTACACTCGTTTAGCGCTAGCGTGGCGCTGCTCATTTATGGGAGTACTTTTACACACGTCTAGCGCTAGCATGGCGCTGCTCATTTATGGGAATACTTTTACACTCGTCTTGCGCTAGCATGGCGCTGCTCATTTATGGGAGTACTTTTACACTCGTCTTGCGCTAGCGTGGAGCTGCTCATTTATGGTAGTACTTTTACACACGTCTAGTGCTAGCATGGCGCTGCTCATTTATAGGAGTACTTTTACACATGTCAAGTGCTAGCGTGGCGCTGCTCATTTATAGGAGTACTTTTACACATGTCAAGTGCTAGCGTGGCGCTCCTCATTTATAGGAGTACTTTTACACACGTCTAGCGCTGGCGTGGCGCTCCTCATTTATGGCAGTACTTATACACACGTCTAGCGCTAACGTGGCGCTCCTCATTTATGGCAGTACTTTAACACACGTCTAGCGCTAGCATGGCGCTGCTCATTTATGGGTATACTTTTACACTCGTCTTGCGCTAGCATGGCGCTGCTCATTTATGGGAGTACTTTTACACTCGTCTTGCGCTAGCGTGGAGCTGCTCATTTATGGTAGTACTTTTACACACGTCTAGTGCTAGCATGGCGCTGCTCATTTATGGCAGTACTTATACACACGTCTAGTGCTAGCGTGGCGCTGCTCATTTATGGCAGTACTTAAACACACGTCTAGCGCTGGCATGGCGCTGCTCATTTATGGGAGTACTTTTACACTCGTCTTGCGCTAACGTGGCGCTCCTCATTTATGGGAGTACTTTTACACTCGTCTAGCGCTAGCGTGGCGCTGCTCATTCATGGGAGCACTTTTACACACGTCTAGCGCTAGCGTGGCGCTGCTCATTTATGGGAGTACTTTTACACACGTCTAGGGCTAGCGTGGCGCTGCTCATTTATGGGATCACTTTTACACACGTCTAGCGCTAGCGTGGCGCTGCTCATTTATGGGAGTACTTTTACACACGTCTAGCGCTAGCGTGGCGCTGCTCATTTATGGGAGTACTTCTACACACGTCTAGCCCTAGCGTGGTGCTGCTCATTCATGGGAGTACTTTTACACACGTCTAGCGCTAGCGTGGCGCTGCTCATTTATGGGAGTACTTTTACACACGTCTAGCGCTAGCGTGGCGCTGCTCATTGATGGGAGTACTTTTACACATGGCTAGCGCTAGCGTCGCGCTGCTCATTTATGTGAGTACTTTGACACACGTCTATCACTAGCGTGGCGCTGCTCATTTATGGGAGAACTTTTACACACGTCTAGCGCTAGCGTGGCGCTGCTCATTCATGGGAGTACTTTTACAGATGTCTAGAGCTAGCGTGGCGCTGCTCATATATGGGAGTACTTTTACACTCGTCTAGCGCTAGCGTGGCGCCTATCATTTATGGGAGCACTTTTACACTCGTCTAGCGCTAGCGTGGCGCTGCTCATATATGGGAGTACTTTTACACTCGTTTAGCGCTAGCGTGGCGCTGCTCATTTATGGGAGCACTTCAACACACGTCTAGCGCTAGCGTGGCGCTGCTCATTTATGGGAGTACTTTTACAGATATCTAGAGCTAGCGTGGCGCTGCTCATATATGGGAGTATTTTTACACTCGTCTAGCGCTAGCGTGGCGCTTCTCATTTATGGGAGCACTTTTACACACGTCTAGCGGTAGCGTGGCGCTGCTCATTTATGGGAGCACTTTTACACTCGTCTAGCGATAGCGTGGTGCTGCTCATTTATGGCAGTACTTTTACACACGTCTAACGCTAGCGTGGCGCTGCTCATTGATGGGAGTACTATTACACACGTCTAGCGCTAGCGTGGCGCTGCACATTTATAGGAGTACTTTTACACATGTCTAGTGCTAGCGTGGCGCTGCTCATTTATGGGAGTACATTTACACACGTCTAGCGCTAGCGTGGCGCTGCTCATTTATGTGAGTACTTTGACACACGTCTAGCACTAGCGTGGCGCTGCTCATTTATGGGAGCACTTTTACACACGTCTAGCGCTAGCGTGGCGCTGCACATTTATAGGAGTACTTTTACACATGTCTAGTGCTAGCGTGGCGCTGCTCATCAATGGGAGTTCATTTACACACGTCTAGCGCTAGCGTGGCGCTGCTCATTTATGTGAGTACTTTGACACACGTCTAGCACTAGCGTTGCGCTGCTCATTTATGGGAGTACTTGTACACACATCTAGCGCTAGCGTGGCGCTGCTCATTTAAGGGAGCACTTTTACACACTTCTAGCGCTAGCGTGGCGCTGCTCATTTATGGGAGTATTTTTACACACGTCCAGGGCTAGCGTGGCGCTGCTCATTTATGGGAGTACTTTAACACACGTCTAGCGCTAGCGTGGCGCTGCTCATTTATGGGAGTACTTTAAAACACGTTTAGCGCTAGCGTGTCGCTGCTCATTTATAGGAGTACTTGTACACACGTCTAGCGGTAGCGACGCGCTGCTCATTTATGGGTGTACTTTTACACTCGTCTAGCGCTAGCGTGGCGCTGCTCATTTATAGGAGAATTTTTTTCACTCGTCTAGCCCGAGCGTGGCGCTGCTCATTTATGGGAGTACTTTTACTCACGTCTAGCGCTAGCGTGGGGCTGCTCACTTATGGCAGTACTTTTACACACGTCTAGCGGTAGCATCGCGCTGTTCTTTTATGGGAGTACTTTTACACTCGTCTAGCGCTAGTGTGGCGCTGCTCATTTATAGGAGAAATTTTTTCACTCGTCTAGCGCTAGCGTGGAGCTGCTCATTTATGGGAGTACTTTTACACTCGTCTAGCGCTAGCGTGGCGATGCTCATTTATAAGAGTACTTTTACACACGTCTAGCGCTGCTCATTTATGGGAGCACTTTTACACACGTCTAGCGCTAGCGTGGCGCTGCTCATTTATGGGAGCACTTTTACACTCGTCTAGCGCTAGCGTGGTGCTGCTCATTTATGGCAGTACTTTTACACACGTCTAGCGCTAGCGTGGCGCTGCTCATTGATGGGAGTACTATTAGACACGTCTAGCGCTAGCGTGGCGCTGCTCATTTATAGGAGTACTTTTACACATGTCTAGTGCTAGCGTGGCGCTCCTCATTTATGGCAGTACTTTTACACACGTCTAGCGCTAGCGTGGCGCTCCTCATTTATGGCAGTACTTATACACACGTCTAGCGCTAGCATGGCGCTGCTCATTTATGGGAGTACTTTTACACTCGTCTTGCGCTAGCATGGCGCTGCTCATTTATGGCAGTACTTTTACACACGTCTAGTGCTAGCGTGGCGCTGCTCATTTATGGCAGTACATATACACACGTCTAGTGCTAGCGTGGCGCTGCTCATTTATGGCAGTACTTATACACACGTCTAGCGCTAGCTTGGCGCTGCTCATTTATGGGAGTACTTTTACACTTGTCTTGCGCTAGCGTGGCGCTCCTCATTTATGGCAGTACTTTTACACACGTCTAGCGCTAGCGTGGCGTTGCTCATTTATGGCAGTACTTATACACACGTCTAGTGCTAGCGTGGCGCTGCTCATATATGGCAGTACTTTTACACACGTCTAGTGCTAGCGTGGCGCTCCACATTTATGGCAGTACTTATACACAAGTCTAGCGCTAGCGTGGCGCTGCTCATTTATGGCAGTACTTTTACACACGTCTAGTGCTAGCGTGGCGCTGCTCATTTATGGCAGTACTTATACACACGTCTAGCGCTAACATGGCGCTGCTCATTTATGGGAGTACTTTTACACTCGTCTTGCGCTAGCGTGGCGCTCCTCATTTATGGCAGTACTTTTACACACGTCTAGCGCTAGCGTGGCGCTGCTCATTTATGGCAGTACTTATACACACGTCTAGTGCTAGCGTGGCGCTGCTCATTTATGGCAGTACTTATACACACGTCTAGTGCTAGCGTGGCGCTGCTCATTTATGGCAGTACTTATACACACGTCTAGCGCTAACATGGCGCTGCTCATTTATGGGAGTACTTTTACACTCGTCTTGCGCTAGCGTGGCGCTGCTCATTATTAGCAGTACTTTTACACACGTCTAGCGCTAGCGTGGCGCTCCTCATTTATGGCAGTACTTTTACACACGTCTAGCGCTAGCGTGGCGCTCCTCATTTATGGCAGTACTTTTACACACGTCTAGCGCTAGCGTGGCGCTGCTCATTTATGGCAGTACTTATACACACGTCTAGTGCTAGCGTGGCGCTGCTCATATATGGCAGTACTTTTACACACGTCTAGTGCTAGCGTGGCGCTGCTCATTATGGCAGTACTTATACACACGTCTAGCGCCAGCGTGGCGCTTCTCATTTATGGGAGCACTTTTACACTCGTCTAGCGCTAGCGTGGCGCTGCTCATATATGGGAGTACTTTTACACTCGTTTAGCGCTAGCGTGGCGCTGCTCATTTATGGGAGCACTTTTACACACGTCTAGCGCTAGCGTGGCGCTGCTCATTTATGGGAGTACTTTTACACATGTCTAGCGCTAGCGTGGCGCTAGCGTGGCGCAGCTCATTCATGGGAGTACTTTTACAGATATCTAGAGCTAGCGTGGCGCTGCTCATATATGGGAGTACTTTTACACTCGTCTAACGCTAGCGTGGCGCTTCTCATTTATGGGAGCACTTTTACACACGTCTAGCGCTAGCGTGGCGCTGCTCATTTATGGGAGCACTTTTACACTCGTCTAGCGCTTGCGTGGTGCTGCTCATTTATGGCAGTACTTTTACACACGTCTAGCGCTAGCGTGGCGCTGCTCATTGATGGGAGTACTATTACACACGTCTAGCGCTAGCGTGTCGCTGCACATTTATAGGAGTACTTTTACACATGTCTAGTGCTAGCGTGGTGCTGCTCATTTATGGTAGTACATTTACACACGTCTAGCGCTAGCGTGGCGCTGCTCATTTATGTGAGTACTTTGACACACGTCTAGCACTAGCGTTGCGCTGCTCATATATGGGAGTACTTTTACACACGTCTAGCGCTAGAGTGGCGCTGCTCATTTAAGGGAGCACTTTTACACACTTCTAGCGCTAGCGTGGCGCTGCTCATTTATGGGAGTATTTTTACACTCGTCTAGGGCTAGCGAGGCGCTGCTCATTTATGGGAGTACTTTAACACACGTCTAGCGCTAGCGTGGCGCTGCTCATTTATGGGAGTACTTTAAAACACGTTTAGCGCTAGCGTCGCGCTGCTCATTCATGGGAGTACTTTTACACACGTCTAGCGCTAGCGTGTCGCTCCTCATTTATAGGAGTCCTATTACACACGTCTAGCGCTAGCGTTGCGCTGCTAATTTATGGCAGTACTTTTACACACGTCTAGCGGTAGCGACGCGCTGCTCATTTATGGGTGTACTTTTACACTCGTCTAGCGCCAGCGTGGCGCTGCTCATTTATAGGAGAATTTTTTTCACTCGTCTAGCCCTAGCGTGGCGCTGCTCATTTATGGGAGTACTTTTATTCACGTCTAGCGCTAGCGTGGGGCTGCTCATTTATGGCAGTACTTTTACACATGTCTAGCGGTAGCATCGCGCTGCTCTTTTATGGGGGTACTTTTACACTCGTCTAGCGCTAGTGTGGCGCTGCTCATTTATAGGAGAATTTTTTTCACTCGTCTAGCGCTAGCGTGGCGCTGCTCATTTATGGGAGTACTTTTACACTCGTCTAGCGCTAGCGTGGCGATGCTCATTTATAAGAGTACTTTTACACACGTCTAGCGCTAGCGTGGCGCTGCTCATTTATGGGAGTACTTTTACACTCGTTTAGCGCTAGCGTGGCGCTGCTCATTTATGGGAGCACTTTTACACACGTCTAGCGCTAGCGTGGCGCTGCTCATTTATGGGAGTACTTTTACACATGTCTAGCGCTAGCGTGGCGCTAGCGTGGCGCAGCTCATTCATGGGAGTACTTTTACAGATATCTAGAGCTAGCGTGGCGCTGCTCATATATGGGAGTACTTTTACACTCGTCTAACGCTAGCGTGGCGCTTCTCATTTATGGGAGCACTTTTACACACGTCTAGCGCTAGCGTGGCGCTGCTCATTTATGGGAGCACTTTTACACTCGTCTAGCGCTTGCGTGGTGCTGCTCATTTATGGCAGTACTTTTACACACGTCTAGCGCTAGCGTGGCGCTGCTCATTTATGGCAGTACTTATACACACGTCTAGTGCTAGCGTGGCGCTGCTCATTTATGGCAGTACTTATACACACGTCTAGCGCTAGCATGGCGCTGCTCATTTATGGGAGTACTTTTACACTCGTCTTGCGCTAGTGTGGCGCTGCTCATTATTAGCAGTACTTTTACACACGTGTAGCGCTAGCGTGGCGCTCCTCATTTATGGCAGTACTTTTACACACGTCTAGCGCTAGCGTGGCGCTCCTCATTTATGGCAGTACTTTTACACACGTCTAGCGCTAGCGTGGCGCTGCTCATTTATGGCAGTACTTATACACACGTCTAGTGCTAGCGTGGCGCTGCTCATATATGGCAGTACTTTTACACACGTCTAGTGCTAGCGTGGCGCTGCTCATTTATGGCAGTACTTATACACACGTCTAGCGCTAGCGTGGCGCTGCTCATTTATGGCAGTACTTTTACACACGTCTAGTGCTAGCGTGGTGCTGCTCATTTATGGCAGTACTCTTACACACGTCTAGCGCTAGCATGGCGCTGCACATTTATGGGAGTACTCTTACACATGTCTAGCGCTAGCATGGCGCTGCTCATTTATGGGAGTACTTTTACACTCGTCTTGCGCTAGCGTGGCGCTCCTCATTTATGGCAGTACTTTTACACACGTCTAGTGCTAGAGTGGCGCTGCTCATTTATGGCAGTACTTATACACACGTCTAGCGCTGGCATGGCGCTGCTCATTTATGGGAGTACTTTTACACTCGTCTTGCGCTAGCGTGGCGCTGCTCATTTATGGCAGTACTTTTACACACGTATAACGCTAGCATGGCGCTGCTCATTTATGGGAGTACTTTAACACACGTCTAGCGCTAGCGTGGCGTTGCTCATTTATGGGAGTACTTTTACACTCGTCTTGCGCTAGCGTGGCGCTGCTCATTTATGGCAGTACTTTTAAACACGTCTAGCGCTAGCATGGCGCTGCTCATTTATGGGAGTACTTTTACACTCGTCTTGCGCTAGCGTGGCGCTGCTCATTATTAGCAGTACTTTTAAACACGTCTAGCGCTAGCGTGGCGCTGCTCATTTATGGAAGTACATTTACACACCTCTAGCGCTAGCGTGGCGCTGCTCATTAATGGGAGTAATTTACACATGTCTATTGCTAGCGTCGCGCTGCTCATTTATGGGAGCACTTTTACACACGTCTAGCGCTAGCTTGGCGCTGCTCATTTATGGGAGTACTTTTACACACGTCTAGCGCTAGCGTGGCGCTGCTTATTTATGGGGGTACTTTTACACACATCTAGCACTAGCGTGGCGCTGCTCATATATGGGAGTACTTTTACACACGTCTAGCGCTAGCGTGGCGCTGCTCATTTATGGGAGTACTTTTACACACGTCTAGCGCTAGCGTGGCGCTGCTCATTTATGGAAGTACATTTACACACCTCTAGCTCTAGCGTGGCGCTGCTCATTTATGGGAGTAATTTACACATGTCTATTGCTAGCGTCGCGCTGCTCATTTATGGGAGCACTTTTACACACGTCTAGCGCTAGCGTGGCGCTGCTCATTTATGGGAGTACTTTTACACACGTCTAGCGCTAGCGTGGCGCTGCTTATTTATGGGGGTACTTTTACATACATCTAGCACTAGCGTGGCGCTGCTCATATATGGCAGTACTTTTACACACGTCTAGCGCTAGCGTGGCGCTGCTCATTGATGGGAGTACTATTACACACGTCTAGCGCTAGCGTGTCGCTGCACATTTATAGGAGTACTTTTACACATGTCTAGTGCTAGCGTGGTGCTGCTCATTTATGGGAGTACATTTACACACGTCTAGCGCTAGCGTGGCGCTGCTCATTTATGTGAGTACTTTGAGACACGTCTAGCACTAGCGTTGCGCTGCTCATATATGGGAGTACTTTTACACACGTCTAGCGCTAGAGTGGCGCTGCTCATTTAAGGGAGCACTTTTACACACTTCTAGCGCTAGCGTGGCGCTGCTCATTTATGGGAGTATTTTTACACACGTCTAGGGCTAGCGAGGCGCTGCTCATTTATGGGAGTACTTTAACACACGTCTAGCGCTAGCGTGGCGCTGCTCATTTATGGGAGAACTTTAAAACACGTTTAGCGCTAGCGTCGCGCTGCTCATTCATGGGAGTACTTTTACACACGTCTAGCGCTAGCGTGTCGCTCCTCATTTTTAGGAGTCCTATTACACACGTCTAGCGCTAGCGTTGCGCTGCTAATTTATGGCAGTACTTTTACAAACGTCTAGCGGTAGCGACGCGCTGCTCATTTATGGGTGTACTTTTACACTCGTCTAGCGCCAGCGTGGCGCTGCTCATTTATAGGAGAATTTTTTTCACTCGTCTAGCCCTAGCGTGGCGCTACTCATTTATGGGAGTACTTTTATTCACGTCTAGCGCTAGCGTGGGGCTGCTCATTTATGGCAGTACTTTTACACACGTCTAGCGGTAGCATCGCGCTGCTCTTTTATGGGGGTACTTTTACACTCGTCTAGCGCTAGTGTGGCGCTGCTCATTTATAGGAGAAATTTTTTCACTCGTCTAGCGCTAGCGTGGCGCTGCTCATTTATGGGAGTACTTTTACACTCGTCTAGCGCTAGCGTGGCGATGCTCATTTATAAGAGTACTTTTACACACGTCTAGCGCTAGCGTGGCGCTGCTCATTTATGGGAGGACTTTTACACTCGTCTAGCGCTAGCGTGGCGATGCTCATTTATAAGAGTACTTTTACACTCGTCTAGCGCTAGCGTGGCGATGCTCATTTATAAGAGTACTTTTACACACGTCTAGCGCTAGCGTGGCGATGCTCATTTATGGGAGTACTTTTACACTCGTTTTGCTCTAGCGTGGCGCTGCTCATTTATGGCAGTACTTTTACACACGTATAACGCTAGCATGGCGCTGCTCATTTATGGGAGTACTTTAACACACGTCTAGCGCTAGCGTGGCGTTGCTCATTTATGGGTGTACTTTTACACTCGTCTTGCGCTAGCGTGGCGCTGCTCATTTATGGCAGTACTTTTACACACGTCTAGCGCTAGCATGGCGCTGCTCATTTATGGGAGTACTTTTACACTCGTCTTGCGCTAGCGTGGCGCTGCTCATTATTAGCAATACTTTTAAACACGTCTAGCGCTAGCGTGGCGCTGCTCATTTATGGAAGTACATTTACACACCTCTAGCGCTAGCGTGGCGCTGCTCATTAATGGGAGTAATTTACACATATCTATTGCTAGCGTCGCGCTGCTCATTTATGGGAGCACTTTTACACACGTCTAGCGCTCGCGTGGCGCTGCTCATTTATGGGAGTACTTTTACACACGTCTAGCGCTAGCGTGGCGCTGCTTATTTATGGGGGTACTTTTACACACATCTAGCACTAGCGTGGCGCTGCTCATAAGTGGGAGTACTTTTACACACGTCTAGCGCTAGCGTGGCGCTGCTCATTTATGGGAGTACTTTTACACACGTCTAGCGCTAGCGTGGCGCTGCTCATTTATGGAAGTACTTTTACACACCTCTAGCGCTAGCGTGGCGCTTCTCATTTATGGGAGTAATTTACACATGTCTATTGCTAGCGTCTCGCTGCTCATTTATGGGAGTACTTTTACACACGTCTAGCGCTAGCGTGGCGCTGCTTATTTATGGGGGTACTTTTACACACATCTAGCACTAGCGTGGCGCTGCTCATATATGGGAGTACTTTTACACACGTCTAGCGCTAGCGTGGCGCTGCTCATTTATGGGAGTACTTTTACACACGTCTTGCGCTAGCGTGGCGCTGCTTATTTAAGGGGGTACTTTTACACACATCTAGCACTAGCGTGGCGCTGCTCATATATGGGAGTACTTTTACACACGTCTAGCGCTAGCGTCGCTCTGCTCATTTATGGGAGCACTTTTACACACGTCTAGCGCTAGCGTGGCGCTGCTCATTTATGGGCGTACTTTTACACACGTCAAGCGCTAGCGTGGCGCTGCTCATTTATGGGAGTACTTTTACACACGTCTTGCGCTAGCGTGGCGCTGCTTATTTAAGGGGGTACTTTTACACACATCTAGCACTAGCGTGGCGCTGCTCATATATGGGAGTACTTTTACACACGTCTAGCGCTAGCGTCGCTCTGCTCATTTATGGGAGCACTTTTACACACGTCTAGCGCTAGCGTGGCGCTGCTCATTCATGGGAGTACTTTTACAGATATCTAGAGCTAGCGTGGCGCTGCTCATATATGGGAGTACTTTTACACTCGTCTAACGCTAGCGTGGCGCTTCTCATTTATGGGAGCACTTTTACACACGTCTAGCGCTAGCGTGGCGCTGCTCATTTATGGGAGCACTTTTACACTCGTCTAGCGCATGCGTGGTGCTGCTCATTTATGGCAGTACTTTTACACACGTCTAGCGCTAGCGTGGCGCTGCTCATTGATGGGAGTACAATTACACACGTCTAGCGCTAGCGTGGCGCTGCACATTTATAGGAGTACTTTTACACATGTCTAGTGCTAGCGTGGTGCTGCTCATTTATGGGAGTACATTTACACACGTCTAGCGCTAGCGTGGCGCTGCTCATTTATGTGAGTACTTTGACACACGTCTAGCACTAGCGTTGCGCTGCTCATTTATGGGAGTACTTTTACACACGTCTAGCGCTAGCGTGGCGCTGCTCATTTAAGGGAGCACTTTTACAAACTTCTAGCGCTTGCGTGGCGCTGCTCATTTATGGGAGTATTTTTACACACGTCTAGGGCTAGCGTGGCGCTGCTCATTTATGGGAGTACTTTAACACACGTCTAGCGCTAGCGTGGCGCTGCTCATTTCTGGGAGTACTTTAAAACACGCTTAGCGCTAGCGTGTCGCTGCTCATGTATAGGAGTCCTATTACACACGTCTAGCGCTAGCGTTGCGCTGCTAATGTATGGCAGTACTTTTACACACGTCTAGCGGTAGCGACGCGCTGCTCATTTATGGGTGTACTTTTACACTCGTCTAGCGCCAGCGTGGCGCTGCTCATTTATAGGAGAATTTATTTCACTCGTCTAGCCCTAGCGTGGCGCTGCTCATTTATGGGAGTACTTTTATTCACGTCTAGCGCTAGCGTGGGGCTGCTCATTTATGGCAGTACTTTTACACACGTCTAGCGGTAGCATCGCGCTGCTCTTTTATGGGGGTACTTTTACACTCGTCTAGCGCTAGTGTGGCGCTGCTCATTTATAGGAGAAATTTTTTCACTCGTCTAGCGCTAGCGTGGCTCTGCTCATTTATGGGAGTACTTTTACACTCGTCTAGCGCTAGCGTGGCGATGCTCATTTATAAGAGTACTTTTACACACGTCTAGCGCTAGCGTGGCGCTGCTCATTTATGGGAGTACTTTTACACTCGTCTTGCGCTAGCGTGGCGCTCCTCATTTATATGAGTACTTTTACACTCGTCTTGCGCTAGCATGGCGCTGCTCATTTATGGGAGTACTTTAACACTCGTCTTGCGCTAGCGTGGCGCTGCTCATTTATGGCAGTACTTTTACACACGTCTAGTGCTAGCGTGGCGCTGCTCATTTATGGCAGTACTTATACACACGTCTAGTGCTAGCGTGGCGCTGCTCATTTATGGCAGTACTTATACACACGTCTAGCGCTAGCATGGCGCTGCTCATTTATGGGAGTACTTTGACACACGTCTAGCGCTAGCGTGGCGCTGCTCATTTATGGGAGTACTTTTACACTCGTCTTGCGCTAGCGTGGCGCTGCTCATTTATGGGAGTACTTTTACACACGTCTAGCGCTAGCGTGGCGCTGCTCATTTATGGCAGTACTTATACACACGTCTAGTGCTAGCGTGGCGGTGCTCATATATGGCAGTACTTTTACACACGTCTAGTGCTAGCGTGGCGCTGCTCATTTATGGCAGTACTTATACACACGTCTAGCGCTAGCGTGGCGCTGCTCATTTATGGCAGTACTTATACACACGTCTAGCGCTGGCATGGCGCTGCTCATTCATGGGAGTACTTTTACACTCGTCTTGCGCTAGCGTGGCGCTGCTCATTTATGGCAGTACTTTTACACACGTATAACGCTAGCATGGCGCTGCTCATTTATGGGAGTACTTTAACACATGTCTAGCGCTAGCGTGGCGTTGCTCATTTATGGGAGTACTTTTACACTCGTCTTGCGCTAGCGTGGCGCTGCTCATTTATGGCAGTACTTTTACACACGTCTAGCGCTAGCATGGCGCTGCTCATTTATGGGAGTACTTTTACACTCGTCTTGCGCTAGCGTGGCGCTGCTCATTATTAGCAGTACTTTTAAACACGTCTAGCGCTATCGTGGCGCTGCTCATTTGTGGAAGTACATTTACACACCTCTAGCGCTAGCGTGGCGCTGCTCATTAATGGGAGTAATTTACACATGTCTATTGCTAGCGTCGCGCTGCTCATTTATGGGAGCACTTTTACACACGTCTAGCGCTAGCGTGGCGCTGCTCATTTATGGGAGTACTTTTACACACGTCTAGCGCTAGCGTGGCGCTGCTTATTTATGGGGGTACTTTTACACACATCTAGCACTAGCGTGGCGCTGCTCATATACGGGAGTACTTTTACACACGTCTAGCGCTAGCGTGGCGCTGCTCATTTATGGGAGTACTTTTACACACGTCTAGCGCTGGCGTGGCGCTGCTCATTTATGGAAGTACATTTACACACCTCTAGCGCTATCGTGGCGCTGCTCATTTATGGGAGTAATTTACACATGTCTATTGCTAGCGTCGCGCTGCTCATTTATGGGAGCACTTTTACACACGTCTAGCGCTAGCGTGGCGCTGCTCATTTATGGGAGTACTTTTACACACGTCTAGCGCTAGCGTGGCGCTGCTTATTTATGTGGGTACTTTTACATACATCTAGCACTAGCGTGGCGCTGCTCATATATGGCAGTACTTTTACACACGTCTAGCGCTAGCGTGGCGCTGCTCATTGATGGGAGTACTATTACACACGTCTAGCGCTAGCGTGTCGCTGCACATTTATAGGAGTACTTTTACACATGTCTAGTGCTAGCGTGGTGCTGCTCATTTATGGGAGTACATTTACACACGTCTAGCGCTAGCGTGGCGCTGCTCATTTATGTGAGTACTTTGACACACGTCTAGCACTAGCGTTGCGCTGCTCATATATGGGAGTACTTTTACACACGTCTAGCGCTAGAGTGGCGCTGCTCATTTAAGGGAGCACTTTTACACACTTCTAGCGCTAGCGTGGCGCTGCTCATTTATGGGAGTATTTTTACACACGTCTAGGGCTAGCGAGGCGCTGCTCATTTATGGGAGTACTTTAACACACGTCTAGCGCTAGCGTGGCGCTGCTCATTTATGGGAGTACTTTAAAACACGTTTAGCGCTAGCGTCGAGCTGCTCATTCATGGGAGTACTTTTACACACGTCTAGCGCTAGCGTGTCGCTCCTCATTTATAGGAGTCCTATTACACACGTCTAGCGCTAGCGTTGCGCTGCTAATTTTTGGCAGTACTTTTACACACGTCTAGCGGTAGCGACGCGATGCTCATTTATGGGTGTACTTTTACACTCGTCTAGCGCCAACGTGGCGCTGCTCATTTATAGGAGAATTTTTTTCACTCGTCTAGCCCTAGCGTGGCGCTGCTCATTTATGGGAGTAATTTTATTCACGTCTAGCGCTAGCGTGGGGCTGCTCATTTATGGCAGTACTTTTACACACGTCTAGCGGTAGCATCGCGCTGCTCTTTTATGGGGGTACTTTTACACTCGTCTAGCGCTAGTGTGGCGCTGCTCATTTATAGGAGAAATTTTTTCACTCGTCTAGCGCTAGCGTGGCGCTGCTCATTTATGGGAGTACTTTTACACTCGTCTAGCGCTAGCGTGGCGATGCTCATTTATAAGAGTACTTTTACACACGTCTAGCGCTAGCGTGGCGCTGCTCATTTATGGGAGTACTTTTACACTCGTCTTGCGCTAGCGTGGCGCTGCTCATTTATGGCAGTACTTTTACACACGTCTAGCGCTAGCGTGGCGCTGCTCATTTATGGCAGTACTTATACACACGTCTAGCGCTAGCGTGGCGCTGCTCATTTATGGGAGTACTTTAACACTCGTCTTGCGCTAGCGTGGCGCTGCTCATTTATGGCAGTACTTTTACACACGTCTAGTGCTAGCGTGGCGCTGCTCATTTATGGCAGTACTTATACACACGTCTAGTGCTAGCGTGGCGCTGCTCATTTATGGCAGTACTTATACACACGTCTAGCGCTAGCATGGCGCTGCTCATTTATGGGAGTACTTTTACACTCGTCTTGCGCTAGCGTGGCGCTGCTCATTATTAGCAGTACTTTTACACACGTGTAGCGCTAGCGTGGCGCTCCTCATTTATGGCAGTACTTTTACACACGTCTAGCGCTAGCGTGGCGCTCCTCATTTATGGCAGTACTTTTACACACGTCTAGCGCTAGCGTGGCGCTGCTCATTTATGGCAGTACTTATACACACGTCTAGTGCTAGTGTGGCGCTGCTCATATATGGCAGTACTTTTACACACGTCTAGTGCTAGCGTGGCGCTGCTCATTTATGGCAGTACTTATACACACGTCTAGCGCTAGCGTGGCGCTGCTCATTTATGGCAGTACTTTTACACACGTCTAGTGCTAGTGTGGTGCTGCTCATTTATGGCAGTACTCTTACACACGTCTAGCGCTAGCATGGCGCTGCACATTTATGGGAGTACTTTTACACATGTCTAGCGCTAGCATGGCGCTGCTCATTTATGGGAGTACTTTTACACTCGTCTTGCGCTAGCGTGGCGCTCCTCATTTATGGCAGTACTTTTACACACGTCTAGTGCTAGAGTGGCGCTGCTCATTTATGGCAGTACTTATACACACGTCTAGCGCTGGCATGGCGCTGCTCATTTATGGGAGTACTTTTACACTCGTCTTGCGCTAGCGTGGCGCTGCTCATTTATGGCAGTACTTTTACTCACGTATAACGCTAGCATGGCGCTGCTCATTTATGGGAGTACTTTAACACACGTCTAGCGCTAGCGTGGCGTTGCTCATTTATGGGAGTACGTTTACACTCGTCTTGCGCTAGCGTGGCGCTGCTCATTATTAGCAGTACTTTTAAACACGTCTAGCGCTAGCGTGGCGCTGCTCATTTATGGAAGTACATTTACACACCTCTAGCGCTAGCGTGGCGCTGCTCATTAATGGGAGTAATTTACACATGTCTATTGCTAGCGTCGCGCTGCTCATTTATGGGAGCACTTTTACACACATCTAGCACTAGCGTGGCGCTGCTCATATATGGGAGTACTTTTACACACGTCTAGTGCTAGTGTGGCGCTGCTCATTTATGGCAGTACTTATACACACGTCTAGCGCTAGCATGGCGCTGCTCATTTATGGGAGTACTTTTACACTCGTCTTGCGCTAGCGTGGCGCTGCTCATTATTAGCAGTACTTTTAAACACGTCTAGCGCTAGCGTGGCGCTGCTCATTTATGGGAGTACTTTTACACACGTCTAGCGCTAGCGTGGCGCTGCTTATTTATGGGGGTACTTTTACACACATCTAGCACTAGCGTGGCGCTGCTCATATATGGGAGTACTTTTACACACGTCTAGCGCTAGCGTGGCGCTGCTCATTTATGGGAGTACTTTTACACACGTCTAGCGCTAGCGTGGCGCTGCTCATTTATGGAAGTACATTTACACACCTCTAGCGCTAGCGTGGCGCTGCTCATTTATGGGAGTAATTTACACATGTCTATTGCTAGCGTCGCGCTGTTCATTTATGGGAGTACTTTTACACACGTCTAGCGCTAGCGTGGCGCTGCTTATTTATGGGGGTACTTTTACACACATCTAGCACTAGCGTGGCGCTGCTCATATATGGGAGTACTTTTACACACGTCTAGCGCTAGCGTGGCGCTGCTCATTTATGGGAGTACTTTTACACACGTCTAGCGCTAGCGTGGCGCTGCTTATTTAAGGGGGTAATTTTACACACATCTAGCACTAGCGTGGCGCTGCTCATATATGGGAGTACTTTTACACACGTCTAGCGCTAGCGTCGCTCTGCTCATTTATGGGAGCACTTTTACACACGTCTAGCGCTAGCATGGCGCTGCTCATTTATGGGCGTACTTTTACACACGTCTAGCCCTAGCGTGGTGCTGCTCATTCATGGGAGTACTTTTACAGATATCTAGAGCTAGCGTGGCGCTTCTCATATATGGGAGTACTTTTACACTCGTCTAACGCTAGCGTGGCGCTTCTCATTTATGGGACCACTTTTACACACGTCTAGCGCTAGCGTGGCGCTGCTCATTTATGGGAGCACTTTTACACTCGTCTAGCGCTTGCGCGGTGCTGCTCATTTATGGCAGTACTTTTACACACGTCTAGCGCTAGCGTGGCGCTGCTCATTGATGGGAGTACAATTACACACGTCTAGCGCTAGCGTGGCGCTGCACATTTATAGGAGTACTTTTACACATGTCTAGTGCTAGCGTGGTGCTGCTCATTTATGGGAGTACATTTACACACGTCTAGCGCTAGCGTGGCGCTGCTCATTTATGTGAGTACTTTGACACACGTCTAGCACTAGCGTTGCGCTGCTCATTTATGGGAGTACTTTTACACACGTCTAGCGCTAGCGTGGCGCTGCTCATTTAAGGGAGCACTTTTACACACTTCTAGCGCTAGCGTGGCGCTGCTCATTTATGGGAGTATTTTTACACACGTCTAGGGCTAGCGTGGCGCTGCTCATTTATGTGAGTACTTTAACACACGTCTAGCGCTAGCGTGGCGCTGCTCATTTATGGGAGTACTTTAAAACACGCTTAGCGCTAGCGTGTCGCTGCTCATTTATAGGAGTCCTATTACACACGTCTAGCGCTAGCGTTGCGCTGCTAATTTATGGCAGTACTTTTACACACGTCTAGCGGTAGCGACGCGCTGCTCATTTATGGGTGTACTTTTACACTCGTCTAGCGCCAGCGTGGCGCTGCTCATTTATAGGAGAATTTTTTTCACTCGTCTAGCCCTAGCGTGGCGCTGCTCATTTATGGGAGTACTTTTATCCACGTCTAGCGCTAGCGTGGGGCTGCTCATTTATGGCAGTACTTTTACACACGTCTAGCGGTAGCATCGCGCTGCTCTTTTATGGGGGTACTTTTACACTCGTCTAGCGCTAGTGTGGCGCTGCTCATTTATAGGAGAAATTTTTTCACTCGTCTAGCGCTAGCGTGGCTCTGCTCATTTATGGGAGTACTTTTACACTCGTCTAGCGCTAGCGTGGCGATGCTCATTTATAAGAGTACTTTTACACACGTCTAGCGCTAGCGTGGCGCTGCTCATTTATGGGAGTACTTTTACACTCGTCTTGCGCTAGCATGGCGCTGCTCATTTATGGGAGTACTTTTACACTCGTCTAGCGCTAGCGTGGCGCTGCTCATTTATGGCAGTACTTTAACACACGTCTAGTGCTAGCATGGCGCTGCTCATTTATGGCAGTACTTTTACACACGTCTAGCGCTAGCATGGCGCTGCTCATTTATGGGAGTACTTTTACACACGTCTAGTGCTAGCGTGGCGCTGCTCATTTATGGTAGTACTTTTACACACGTCTAGTGCTAGCGTGGCGCTGCTCATTTATGGCAGTACTTTAACACACGTCTAGTGCTAGCATGGCGCTGCTCATTTATGGCAGTACTTTTACACACGTCTAGCGCTAGCATGGCGCTGCTCATTTATGGGAGTACTTTAACACTCGTCTTGCGCTAGCGTGGCGCTGCTCATTTATGGCAGTACTTTTACACACGTCTAGTGCTAGCGTGGCGCTGCTCATTTATGGCAGTATTTATACACACGTCTAGTGCTAGCGTGGCGCTGCTCATTTATGGCAGTACTTATACACACGTCTAGCGCTAGCATGGCGCTGCTCATTTATGGGAGTACATTTACACTCGTCTTGCGCTGGCGTGGCGCTGCTCCTTATTAGCAGTACTTTTACACACGTGTAGCGCTAGCGTGGCGCTCCTCATTTATGGCAGTACTTTTACAGACGTCTAGCGCTAGCGTGGCGCTGCTCATTTATGGCAGTACTTATACACACGTCTAGTGCTAGCGTGGCGCTGCTCATATATGGCAGTACTTTTACACACGTCTAGTGCTAGCGTGGCGCTGCTCATTTATGGCAGTACTTATACACACGTCTAGCGCTAGCGTGGCGCTGCTCATTTATGGCAGTACTTTTACACACGTCTAGTGCTAGCGTGGTGCTGCTCATTTATGGCAGTACTCTTACACACGTCTAGCGCTAGCATGGCGCCGCACATTTATGGGAGTACTTTTACACATGTCTAGGGCTAGCATGGCGCTGCTCATTTATGGGAGTACTTTTACACTCGTCTTGCGCTAGCGTGGCGCTCCACATTTATGGCAGTACTTTTACACACGTCTAGTGCTAGAGTGGCGCTGCTCATTTATGGCAGTACTTATACACACGTCTAGCGCTGGCATGGCGCAGCTCATTTATGGGAGTACGTTTACACTCGTCTTGCGCTAGCGTGGCGCTGCTCATTTATGGCAGTACTTTTACACACGTATAACGCTAGCATGGCGCTGCTCATTTATGGGAGTACTTTAACACACGTCTAGCGCTAGCGTGGCGTTGCTCATTTATGGGAGTACTTTTACACTCGTCTTGCGCTAGCGTGGCGCTGCTCATTTATGGCAGTACTTTTACACACGTCTAGCGCTAGCATGGCGCTGCTCATTTATGGGAGTACTTTTACACTCGTCTTGCGCTAGCGTGGCGCTGCTCATTATTAGCAGTACTTTTAAACACGTCTAGCGCTAGCGTGGCGCTGCTCATTTATGGAAGTACATTTACACACCTCTAGCGCTAGCGTGGCGCTGCTCATTAATGGGAGTAATTTACACATGTCTATTGCTAGCGTCGCGCTGCTCATTTATGGGAGCACTTTTACACACGTCTAGCGCTAGCGTGGCGCTGCTCATTTATGGGCGTACTTTTACACACGTCTAGCCCTAGCGTGGTGCTGCTCATTCATGGGAGTACTTTTACAGATATCTAGAGCTAGCGTGGCGCTGCTCATATATGGGAGTACTTTTACACTCGTCTAACGCTAGCGTGGCGCTTCTCATTTATGGGAGCACTTTTACACACGTCTAGCGCTAGCGTGGCGCTGCTCATTTATAGGAGCACTTTTACACTCGTCTAGCGCTTGCGTGGTGCTGCTCATTTATGGCAGTACTTTTACACACGGCTAGCGCTAGCGTGGCGCTGCTCATTGATGGGAGTACAATTACACACGTCTAGCGCTAGCGTGGCGCTGCACATTTATAGGAGTACTTTTACACATGTCTAGTGCTAGCGTGGTGCTGCTCATTTATGGGAGTACATTTACACACGTCTAGCGCTAGCGTGGCGCTGCTCATTTATGTGAGTACTTTGACACACGTCTAGCACTAGCGTTGCGCTGCTCATTTATGGGAGTACTTTTACACACGTCTAGCGCTAGCGTGGCGCTGCTCATTTAAGGGAGCACTTTTACACACTTCTAGCGCTAGCGTTGCGCTGCTAATTTATGGCAGTACTTTTACACACGTCTAGCGGTAGCGACGCGCTGCTCATTTATGGGTGTACTTTTACACTCGTCTAGCGCCTGCGTGGCGCTTCTCATTTATAGGAGAATTTTTTTCACTCGTCTAGCCCTAGCGTGGCGCTGCTCATTTATGGGAGTACTTTTACTCACGTCTAGCGCAAGCGTGGGGCTGCTCATTTATGGCAGTACTTTTACACACGTCTAGCGGTAGCATCGCGCTGCTCTTTTATGGGAGTACTTTTACACTCGTCTAGCGCTAGTGTGGCGCTGCTCATTTATAGGAGAAATTTTTTCACTCGTCTAGCGCTAGCGTGGCGCTGCTCATTTATGGGAGTACTTTTACACTCGTCTAGCGCTAGCGTGGCGATGCTCATTTATAAGAGTACTTTTACACACGTCTAGCGCCTGCGTGGCGCTGCTCATTTATGGGAGCACTTTAACACACGTACAGCCCTAGCGTGGCGCTGCTCATTTATGGGAGTACTTTTACATACGTCTAGAACTAGCGTGGCGCTTCTCATTTTTATGAGAACTTTTACACACGTCTAGCGCTAGCGTGGCGCTGCTCATTTATATTAGTACTTTTACACACGTCTAGCGCTAGCGTCGCGCTGCTAATTTATGGGAGGACTTTTACACGTGTCTAGCGCTAGCGTGGCGCTGCTCATTTATGGGAGTACTTTTACACACGTCTAGCGGTAGCGGTGCGCTGCTCATTTATGGGAGCCCTTTTACACACGTCTAGCGCTAGCGTCGCGCTGCTCATTTTTGGGAGGACTTTTACACACGTACAGCGCTAGCGTGGCGCTGCTCATTTATTGGAGTACTTTAAAACACGTCTAGCGCTAGCGTGGGGCTGCTCATTTAAGGCAGTACTTTTACACACGTCTAGCGCTAGCGTGGCGCTGCTCATTTATGGGAGTACTTTTACACATATCTAGCGCTAGCGTGGCGCTGCTCATTTATGGCAGTACTTTTACACACGTCTAGCGCTAGCGTGGCGCTGCTCATTTATGGCAGTACTTTTACACACGTCTATCTCTTGCATGGCGCTGCTCATTTATGGGATTACTTTTACACATGTCTAGCGCTAGCGTCGCGCTGCTCATTTATGGGAGCACTTTTACACACGTCCAGCGCTAGCATGGCGCTGCTCATTTATGGGAGTACTTTTACACACGTCTATCGCTTGCATGGCGCTGCACATTTATGGGATTACTTTTACACATGTCTAGCGCTAGCGTCGCGCTGCTCATTTATGGGAGCACTTTTACACACGTCCAGCGCTAGCGTGGCGCTGCTCATTTATGGGAGCACTTTAACACACGTCTAGCGCTAGCATGGCGTTGCTCATTTATGGGAGTACTTTTACACATGTCTAGCGCTAGCGTCGCGCTGCTCATTTATGGCAGTACTCTAACACACGTCTAGCGCTAGCATGGCGCTGCTCATTTATGGGAGTACTTTTACACATGTCTAGCGCTAGCGTCGCGCTGCTCATTTATGGGAGCACTTTTACACACGTCTAGCGCTAGCATGGCGCTCCTCATTTATGGCAGTACTTTTACACACGTCTAGTGCTAGCGTGGCGCTGCTCATTTATGGCAGTACTTTTACACACGTCTAGCGCTAGCATGGCGCTGGTCATTTATGGCAGTACTTTTACACACGTCTAGCGGTTGCGTGGCACTGCTCATGTATGGGAGCACTTTAACACACGTCTAGCGCTAGCATGGCGCTCCTCATTAATGGCAGTACTTTTACACACGTCTAGTGCTAGCGTGGCGCTGCTCATTTTAGGCAGTATTTTACACACGTCTAGCGCTAGCATGGCGCTGCTCATTTAGGGGAGTACTTTTACACTCGTCTTGCGCTAGCCTGGCGATGCTCATTTATGGCAGTGCTTTTACACACGTCTAGCGCTAGCATGGCCCTGCTCATTTATGGGAGTACATTTACACACGTCTAGCGCTAACGTGGCGCTGCTAATTTATGGGAGTACTTTTACACTCGTCTTGCGCTAGCGTGACGCTGCTCACTTATGGCAGTACTTTTACACACGTCTAGCGCTAGCATGGCGCAGCTCATTTATGGGAGTACTTTTACACTCGTCTTGCGCTAGCGTGGCGCTGCTCATTTAAGGCAGTACTTTTAAACACGTCAAGCGCTAGCATGGCGTTGCTCATTTATGGATGTACTTTTACACACGTCTAGCGCTAGCGTGGCGCTGCTCATTTATGGGAGTAATTTACACATGTCTAGCGCTAGCGTCGCGCTGCTCATTTATGGGAGTACTTTTACACATGTCTAGCGCTAGCGTGGCGCTGCTCATTTATGGGAGTACTTTCACACACGTCTAGCGCTAGCGTGGCGCTGCTCATTTATGGGAGTACTTTCACACACGTCTAGCGCTAGCGTGGCGCTGCTCATTTATGGGGGTACTTTTACACATGTCTAGCTCTAGCGTCGCGCTGCTCATTTATGGGAGCACTTTTACATACGTCTAGCGCTAGAGCGGCGCTGCTCATTTATGGGAGTACTGTTACACACGTCTAACCCTAGCGTGGTGCTGCTCATTCATGGGAGTACTTTTACACACGTCTAGCGCTAGCGTGGCGCTGCTCATTTATGGGAGTATTTTTACACACGTCTAGGGCTAGCGTGGCGCTGCTCATTTATGGGAGTACTTTAACACACGTCTAGCGCTAGCGTGGCGCTGCTCATTTATGGGAGTACTTTAAAACACGTTTAGCGCTAGCGTGTCGCTGCTCATTTATAGGAGTACTATTACACACGTCTAGCGCTAGCGTTGCGCTGCTCATTTAAGGCAGTACTTTTACACACGTCTAGCGGTAGCGACGCGCTGCTCATTTATGGGTGTACTTTTACACTCGTCTAGCGCTAGCGTGGCGCTGCTCATTTATAGGAGAATTTTTTTCACTCGTCTAGCCCTAGCGTGGCGCTGCTCATTTATGGGAGTACTTTTACACACGTCTAGCGCTAGCGTGGGGCTGCTCATTTATGGCAGTACTTTTACACACGTCTAGCGGTAGCATCGCGCTGCTCTTTTATGGGAGTACTTTTACACTCGTCTAGCGCTAGTGTGGCGCTGCTCATTTATAGGAGAAATTTCTTCACTCGTCTAGCGCTAGCGTGGCGCTGCTCATTTGTGGGAGTACTTTTACACTCGTCTAGCGCTAGCGTGGCGATGCTCATTTATAGGAGTACTATTACACACGTCTAGCGCTAGCGTTGCGCTGCTCATTTATGGCAGTACTTTTACACACGTCTAGCGGTAGCGACGCGCTGCTCATTTATGGGTGTACTTTTACACTCGTCTAGCGCTAGCGTGGCGCTGCTCATTTATAGGAGAATTTTTTTCACTCGTCTAGCCCTAGCGTGGCGCTGCTCATTTATGGGAGTACTTTTACTCACGTCTAGCGCAAGCGTGGGGCTGCTCATTTATGGCAGTACTTTTACACACGTCTAGCGGTAGCATCGCGCTGCTCTTTTATGGGAGTACTTTTACACTCGTCTAGCGCTAGTGTGGCGCTGCTCATTTATAGGAGAAATTTTTTCACTCGTCTAGCGCTAGCGTGGCGCTGCTCATTTATGGGAGTACTTTTACACTCGTCTAGCGCTAGCGTGGCGATGCTCATTTATAAGAGTACTTTTACACACGTCTAGCGCCTGCGTGGCGCTGCTCATTTATGGGAGCACTTTAACACACGTACAGCGCTAGCGTGGCGCTGCTCATTTATGGGAGTACTATTACATACGTCTAGAACTAGCGTGGCGCTTCTCATTTTTATGAGAACTTTTACACACGTCTAGCGCTAGCGTGGCGCTGCTCATTTATATGAGTACTTTTACACACGTCTAGCGCTAGCGTCGCGCTGCTAATTTATGGGAGGACTTTTACACGTGTCTAGCGCTAGCGTGGCGCTGCTCATTTATGGGAGTACTTTTACACACGTCTAGCGGTAGCGGTGCGCTGCTCATTTATGGGAGCCCTTTTACACACGTCTAGCGCAAGCGTCGCGCTGCTCATTTTTTGGGAGGACTTTTACACACGTACAGCGCTAGCGTGGCGCTGCTCATTTATGGGAGTACTATTACATACGTCTAGAACTAGCGTGGCGCTTCTCATTTTTATGAGAACTTTTACACACGGCTAGCGCTAGCGTGGCGCTGCTCATTGATGGGAGTACAATTACACACGTCTAGCGCTAGCGTGGCGCTGCACATTTATAGGAGTACTTTTACACATGTCTAGTGCTAGCGTGGTGCTGCTCATTTATGGGAGTACATTTACACACGTCTAGCGCTAGCGTGGCGCTGCTCATTTATGTGAGTACTT
Organism: Meconema thalassinum; assembly: GCA_946902985.2. NCBI lineage: Eukaryota > Metazoa > Arthropoda > Insecta > Orthoptera > Tettigoniidae > Meconema > Meconema thalassinum. The sequence continues at coordinate 13,164,203 of CAMPQE020000048.1, read as the reverse complement.
TGACACACGTCTAGCACTAGCGTTGCGCTGCTCATTTATGGGAGTACTTTTACACACGTCTAGCGCTAGCGTGGCGCTGCTCATTTAAGGGAGCACTTTTTCACACTTCTAGCGCTAGCGTTGCGCTGCTAATTTATGGCAGTACTTTTACACACGTCTAGCGGTAGCGACGCGCTGCTCATTTATGGGTGTACTTTTACACTCGTCTAGCGCCAGCGTGGCGCTTCTCATTTATAGGAGAATTTTTTTCACTCGTCTAGCCCTAGCGTGGCGCTGCTCATTTATGGGAGTACTTTTACTCACGTCTAGCGCAAGCGTGGGGATGCTCATTTATGGCAGTACTTTTACACACGTCTAGCGGTAGCATCGCGCTGCTCTTTTATGGGAGTACTTTTACACTCGTCTAGCGCTAGTGTGGCGCTGCTCATTTATAGGAGAAATTTTTTCACTCGTCTAGCGCTAGCGTGGCGCTGCTCATTTATGGGAGTACTTTTACACTCGTCTAGCGCTAGCGTGGCGATGCTCATTTATAAGAGTACTTTTACACACGTCTAGCGCCTGCGTGGCGCTGCTCATTTATGGGAGCACTTTAACACACGTACAGCGCTAGCGTGGCGCTGCTCATTTATGGGAGTACTTTTACATACGTCTAGAACTAGCGTGGCGCTTCTCATTTTTATGAGAACTTTTACACACGTCTAGCGCTAGCGTGGCGCTGCTCATTTATATTAGTACTTTTACACACGTCTAGCGCTAGCGTCGCGCTGCTAATTTATGGGAGGACTTTTACACGTGTCTAGCGCTAGCGTGGCGCTGCTCATTTATGGGAGTACTTTTACACACGTCTAGCGGTAGCGGTGCGCTGCTCATTTATGGGAGCCCTTTTACACACGTCTAGCGCTAGCGTCGCGCTGCTCATTTTTGGGAGGACTTTTACACACGTACAGCGCTAGCGTGGCGCTGCTCATTTATTGGAGTACTTTAAAACACGTCTAGCGCTAGCGTGGGGCTGCTCATTTAAGGCAGTACTTTTACACACGTCTAGCGCTAGCGTGGCGCTGCTCATTTATGGGAGTACTTTTACACATATCTAGCGCTAGCGTGGCGCTGCTCATTTATGGCAGTACTTTTACACACGTCTAGCGCTAGCGTGGCGCTGCTCATTTATGGCAGTACTTTTACACACGTCTATCTCTTGCATGGCGCTGCTCATTTATGGGATTACTTTTACACATGTCTAGCGCTAGCGTCGCGCTGCTCATTTATGGGAGCACTTTTACACACGTCCAGCGCTAGCATGGCGCTGCTCATTTATGGGAGTACTTTTACACACGTCTATCGCTTGCATGGCGCTGCACATTTATGGGATTACTTTTACACATGTCTAGCGCTAGCGTCGCGCTGCTCATTTATGGGAGCACTTTTACACACGTCCAGCGCTAGCGTGGCGCTGCTCATTTATGGGAGCACTTTAACACACGTCTAGCGCTAGCATGGCGTTGCTCATTTATGGGAGTACTTTTACACATGTCTAGCGCTAGCGTCGCGCTGCTCATTTATGGCAGTACTCTAACACACGTCTAGCGCTAGCATGGCGCTGCTCATTTATGGGAGTACTTTTACACATGTCTAGCGCTAGCGTCGCGCTGCTCATTTACGGGAGCACTTTTACACACGTCTAGCGCTAGCATGGCGCTCCTCATTTATGGCAGTACTTTTACACACGTCTAGTGCTAGCGTGGCGTTGCTCATTTATGGCAGTACTTTTACACACGTCTAGCGCTAGCATGGCGCTGGTCATTTATGGCAGTACTTTTACACACGTCTAGCGGTTGCGTGGCACTGCTCATGTATGGGAGCACTTTAACACACGTCTAGCGCTAGCATGGCGCTCCTCATTAATGGCAGTACTTTTACACACGTCTAGTGCTAGCGTGGCGCTGCTCATTTATGGCAGTATTTTACACACGTCTAGCGCTAGCATGGCGCTGCTCATTTAGGGGAGTACTTTTACACTCGTCTTGCGCTAGCCTGGCGATGCTCATTTATGGCAGTTCTTTTACACACGTCTAGCGCTAGCATGGCCCTGCTCATTTATGGGAGTACATTTACACACGTCTAGCGCTAACGTGGCGCTGCTAATTTATGGGAGTACTTTTACACTCGTCTTGCGCTAGCGTGGCGCTGCTCACTTATGGCAGTACTTTTACACACGTCTAGCGCTAGCATGGCGCAGCTCATTTATGGGAGTACTTTTACACTCGTCTTGCGCTAGCGTGGCGCTGCTCATTTAAGGCAGTACTTTTAAACACGTCAAGCGCTAGCATGGCGTTGCTCATTTATGGATGTACTTTTACACACGTCTAGCGCTAGCGTGGCGCTGCTCATTTATGGGAGTAATTTACACATGTCTAGCGCTAGCGTCGCGCTGCTCATTTATGGGAGTACTTTTACACATGTCTAGCGCTAGCGTGGCGCTGCTCATTTATGGGAGTACTTTCACACACGTCTAGCGCTAGCGTGGCGCTGCTCATTTATGGGAGTACTTTCACACACGTCTAGCGCTAGCGTGGCGCTGCTCATTTATGGGGGTACTTTTACACATGTCTAGCTCTAGCGTCGCGCTGCTCATTTATGGGAGCACTTTTACATACGTCTAGCGCTAGAGCGGCGCTGCTCATTTATGGGAGTACTTTTACACACGTCTAACACTAGCGTGGTGCTGCTCATTCATGGGAGTACTTTTACACACGTCTAGCGCTAGCGTGGCGCTGCTCATTTATGGGAGTATTTTTACACACGTCTAGGGCTAGCGTGGCGCTGCTCATTTATGGGAGTACTTTAACACACGTCTAGCGCTAGCGTGGCGCTGCTCATTTATGGGAGTACTTTAAAACACGTTTAGCGCTAGCGTGTCGCTGCTCATTTATAGGAGTACTATTACACACGTCTAGCGCTAGCGTTGCGCTGCTCATTTATGGCAGTACTTTTACACACGTCTAGCGGTAGCGACGCGCTGCTCATTTATGGGTGTACTTTTACACTCGTCTAGCGCTAGCGTGGCGCTGCTCATTTAAAGGAGAATTTTTTTCACTCGTCTAGCCCTAGCGTGGCGCTGCTCATTTATGGGAGTACTTTTACACACGTCTAGCGCTAGCGTGGGGCTGCTCATTTATGGCAGTACTTTTACACACGTCTAGCGGTAGCATCGCGCTTCTCTTTTAAGGGAGTACTTTTACACTCGTCTAGCGCTAGTGTGGCGCTGCTCATTTATAGGAGAAATTTCTTCACTCGTCTAGCGCTAGCGTGGCGCTGCTCATTTGTGGGAGTACTTTTACACTCGTCTAGCGCTAGCGTGGCGATGCTCATTTATAGGAGTACTATTACACACGTCTAGCGCTAGCGTTGCGCTGCTCATTTATGGCAGTACTTTTACACACGTCTAGCGGTAGCGACGCGCTGCTCATTTATGGGTGTACTTTTACACTCGTCTAGCGCTAGCGTGGCGCTGCTCATTTATAGGAGAATTTTTTTCACTCGTCTAGCCCTAGCGTGGCGCTGTTCATTTATGGGAGTACTTTTACTCACGTCTAGCGCAAGCGTGGGGCTGCTCATTTATGGCAGTACTTTTACACACGTCTAGCGGTAGCATCGCGCTGCTCTTTTATGGGAGTACTTTTACACTCGTCTAGCGCTAGTGTGGCGCTGCTCATTTATAGGAGAAATTTTTTCACTCGTCTAGCGCTAGCGTGGCGCTGCTCATTTATGGGAGTACTTTTACACTCGTCTAGCGCTAGCGTGGCGATGCTCATTTATAAGAGTACTTTTACACACGTCTAGCGCCTGCGTGGCGCTGCTCATTTATGGGAGCACTTTAACACACGTACAGCGCTAGCGTGGCGCTGCTCATTTATGGGAGTACTATTACATACGTCTAGAACTAGCGTGGCGCTTCTCATTTTTATGAGAACTTTAACACACGTCTAGCGCTAGCGTGGCGCTGCTCATTTATATGAGTACTTTTACACACGTCTAGCGCTAGCGTCGCGCTGCTAATTTATGGGAGGACTTTTACACGTGTCTAGCGCTAGCGTGGCGCTGCTCATTTATGGGAGTACTTTTACACACGTCTAGCGGTAGCGGTGCGCTGCTCATTTATGGGAGCCCTTTTACACACGTCTAGCGCAAGCGTCGCGCTGCTCATTTTTTGGGAGGACTTTTACACACGTACAGCGCTAGCGTGGCGCTGCTCATTTATTGGAGTACTTTAAAACACGTCTAGCGCTAGCGTGGGGCTGCTCATTTAAGGCAGTACTTTTACACACGTCTAGCGCTAGCGTGGCGCTCCTCATTAATGGGAGTACTTTTACACATATCTAGCGCTAGCGTGGCGCTGCTCATTTATGGCAGTACTTTTACACACGTCTAGCGCTAGCGTGGCGCTGCTCATTTATGGCAGTACTTTTACACACGTCTATCGCTTGCATGGCGCTGCTCATTTATGGGATTACTTTTACACATGTCTAGCGCTAGCGTCGCGCTGCTCATTTATTGGAGCACTTTTACACACGTCCAGCGCAAGCATGGCGCTGCTCATTTATGGGAGTACTTTTACACACGTCTATCGCTTGCATGGCGCTGCACATTTATGGGATTACTTTTACACATGTCTAGCGCTAGCGTCGCGCTGCTCATTTATGGGAGCACTTTTACACACGTCCAGCGCTAGCGTGGCGCTGCTCATTTATGGGAGCACTTTAACACACGTCTAGCGCTAGCATGGCGTTGCTCATTTATGGGAGTACTTTTACACATGTCTAGCGCTAGCGTCGCGCTGCTCATTTATGGCAGTACTCTAACACACGTCTAGCGCTAGCATGGCGCTGCTCATTTATGGGAGTACTTTTACACATGTCTAGCGCTAGCGTCGCGCTGCTCATTTATGGGAGCACTTTTACACACGTCTAGCGCTAGCATGGCGCTCCTCATTTATGGCAGTACTTTTACACACGTCTAGTGCTAGCGTGGCGCTGCTCATTTATGGCAGTACTTTTACACACGTCTAGCGCTAGCATGGCGCTGGTCATTTATGGCAGTACTTTTACACACGTCTAGCGGTTGCGTGGCACTGCTCATGTATGGGAGCACTTTAACACACGTCTAGCGCTAGCATGGCGCTCCTCATTAATGGCAGTACTTTTACACACGTCTAGTGCATGCGTGGCGCTGCTCATTTATGGCAGTATTTTACACACGTCTAGCGCTAGCATGGCGCTGCTCATTTAGGGGAGTACTTATACACTCGTCTTGCGCTAGCCTGGCGATGCTCATTTATGGCAGTGCTTTTACACACGTCTAGCGCTAGCATGGCCCTGCTCATTTATGGGAGTACTTTTACACACGTCTAGCGCTAACGTGGCGCTGCTAATTTATGGGAGTACTTTTACACTCGTCTTGCGCTAGCGTGGCGCTGCTCACTTATGGCAGTACTTTTACACACGTCTAGCGCTAGCATGGCGCAGCTCATTTATGGGAGTACTTTTACACTCGTCTTGCGCTAGCGTGGCGCTGCTCATTTAAGGCAGTACTTTTACACACGTCAAGCGCTAGCATGGCGTTGCTCATTTATGGAAGTACTTTTACACACGTCTAGCGCTAGCGTGGCGCTGCTCATTTATGGGAGTAATTTACACATGTCTAGCGCTAGCGTCGCGCTGCTCATTTATGGGAGTACTTTTACACATGTCTAGCGCTAGCGTGGCGCAGCTCATTTATGGGAGTACTTTCACACACGTCTAGCGCTAGCGTGGAGCTGCTCATTTATGGGAGTACTTTCACACACGTCTAGCGCTAGCGTGGCGCTGCTCATTTATGGGGGTACTTTTACACATGTCTAGCTCTAGCGTCGCGCTGCTCATTTATGGGAGCACTTTTACACACGTCTAGCGCTAGAGCGGCGCTGCTCATTTATGGGAGTAATTTTACACACGTCTAACCCTAGCGTGGTGCTGCTCATTCATGGGAGTACTTTTACACACGTCTAGCGCTAGCGTGGCGCTGCTCATTTATGGGAGTATTTTTACACACGTCTAGGGCTAGCGTGGCGCTGCTCATTTATGGGAGTACTTTAACACACGTCTAGCGCTAGCGTGGCGCTGCTCATTTATGGGGGTACTTTTACACATGTCTAGCTCTAGCGTCGCGCTGCTCATTTATGGGAGCACTTTTACACACGTCTAGCGCTAGAGCGGCGCTGCTCATTTATGGGAGTACTTTTACACACGTCTAACCCTAGCGTGGTGCTGCTCATTCATGGGAGTACTTTTACACACGTCTAGCGCTAGCGTGGCGCTGCTCATTTATGGGAGTATTTTTACACACGTCTAGGGCTAGCGTGGCGCTGCTCATTTATGGGAGTACTTTAACACACGTCTAGGGCTAGCGTGGCGCTGCTCATTTATGGGAGTACTTTAAAACACGTTTAGCGCTAGCGTGTCGCTGCTCATTTATAGGAGTACTATTACACACGTCTAGCGCTAGCGTTGCGCTGCTCATTTATGGCAGTACTTTTACACACGTCTAGCGGTAGCGACGCGCTGCTCATTTATGGGTGTACTTTTACACTCGTCTAGCGCTAGCGTGGCGCTGCTCATTTATAGGAGAATTTTTTTCACTCGTCTAGCCCTAGCGTGGCGCTGCTCATTTATGGGAGTACTTTTACACACGTCTAGCGCTAGCGTGGGGCTGCTCATTTATGGCAGTACTTTTACACACGTCTAGCGGTAGCATCGCGCTGCTCTTTTATGGGAGTACTTTTACACTCGTCTAGCGCTAGTGTGGCGCTGCTCATTTATAGGAGAAATTTCTTCACTCGTCTAGCGCTAGCGTGGCGCTGCTCATTTGTGGGAGTACTTTTACACTCGTCTAGCGCTAGCGTGGCGATGCTCATTTATAGGAGTACTATTACACACGTCTAGCGCTAGCGTTGCGCTGCTCATTTATGGCAGTACTTTTACACACGTCTAGCGGTAGCGACGCGCTGCTCATTTATGGGTGTACTTTTACACTCGTCTAGCGCTAGCGTGGCGCTGCTCATTTATAGGAGAATTTTTTTCACTCGTCTAGCCCTAGCGTGGCGCTGCTCATTTATGGGAGTACTTTTACTCACGTCTAGCGCAAGCGTGGGGCTGCTCATTTATGGCAGTACTTTTACACACGTCTAGCGGTAGCATCGCGCTGCTCTTTTATGGGAGTACTTTTACACTCGTCTAGCGCTAGTGTGGCGCTGCTCATTTATAGGAGAAATTTTTTCACTCGTCTAGCGCTAGCGTGGCGCTGCTCATTTATGGGAGTATTTTTACACTCGTCTAGCGCTAGCGTGGCGATGCTCATTTATAAGAGTACTTTTTCACACGTCTAGCGCCTGCGTGGCGCTGCTCATTTATGGGAGCACTTTAACACACGTACAGCGCTAGCGTGGCGCTGCTCATTTATGGGAGTACTTTTACATACGTCTAGAACTAGCGTGGCGCTTCTCATTTTTATGAGAACTTTTACACACGTCTAGCGCTAGCGTGGCGCTGCTCATTTATATGAGTACTTTTACACACGTCTAGCGCTAGCGTTGCACTGCTAATTTATGGGAGGACTTTTACACGTGTCTAGCGCTAGCGTGGCGCTGTTCATTTATGGGAGTACTTTTACACACGTCTAGCGGTAGCGGTGCGCTGCTCATTTATGGGAGCCCATTTACACACGTCTAGGGCTAGCGTCGCGCTGCTCATTTTTTGGGAGGACTTTTACACACGTACAGCGCTAGCGTGGCGCTGCTCATTTATTGGAGTACTTTAAAACACGTCTAGCGCTAGCGTGGGGCTGCTCATTTAAGGCAGTACTTTTACACACGTCTAGCGCTAGCGTGGCGCTGCTCATTTATGGGAGTACTTTTACACATATCTAGCGCTAGCGTGGCGCTGCTCATTTATGGCAGTACTTTTACACACGTCTAGCGCTAGCGTGGCGCTGCTCATTTATGGGAGTACTTTTACACACGTCTATCGCTTGCATGGCGCTGCACATTTATGGGATTACTTTTACACATGTCTAGCGCTAGCGTCGCGCTGCTCATTTATGGGAGCACTTTTACACACGTCCAGCGCTAGCGTGGCGCTGCTCATTTATGGGAGCACTTTAACACACGTCTAGCGCTAGCATGGCGTTGCTCATTTATGGGAGTACTTTTACACATGTCTAGCGCTAGCGTCGCGCTGCTCATTTATGGCAGTACTCTAACACACGTCTAGCGCTAGCATGGCGCTGCTCATTTATGGGAGTACTTTTACACATGTCTAGCGCTAGCGTCGCGCTGCTCATTTATGGGAGCACTTTTACACACGTCTAGCGCTAGCATGGCGCTCCTCATTTATGGCAGTACTTTTACACACGTCTAGTGCTAGCGTGGCGCTGCTCATTTATGGCAGTACTTTTACACACGTCTAGCGCTAGCATGGCGCTGGTCATTTATGGCAGTACTTTTACACACGTCTAGCGGTTGCGTGGCACTGCTCATGTATGGGAGCACTTTAACACACGTCTAGCGCTAGCATGGCGCTCCTCATTAATGGCAGTACTTTTACACACGTCTAGTGCTAGCGTGGCGCTGCTCATTTATGGCAGTATTTTACACACGTCTAGCGCTAGCATGGCGCTGCTCATTTAGGGGAGTACTTTTACACTCGTCTTGCGCTAGCCTGGCGATGCTCATTTATGGCAGTGCTTTTACACACGTCTAGCGCTAGCATGGCCCTGCTCATTTATGGGAGTACTTTTACACACGTCTAGCGCTAACGTGGCGCTGCTAATTTATGGGAGTACTTTTACACTCGTCTTGCGCTAGCGTGGCGCTGCTCACTTATGGCAGTACTTTTACACACGTCTAGCGCTAGCATGGCGCAGCTCATTTATGGGAGTACTTTTACACTCGTCTTGCGCTAGCGTGGCGCTGCTCATTTAAGGCAGTACTTTTACACACGTCAAGCGCTAGCATGGCGTTGCTCATTTATGGAAGTACTTTTACACACGTCAAGCGCTAGCGTGGCGCTGCTCATTTATGGGAGTAATTTACACATGTCTAGCGCTAGCGTCGCGCTGCTCATTTATGGGAGTACTTTTACACATGTCTAGCGCTAGCGTGGCGCTGCTCATTTATGGGAGTACTTTCACACACGTCTAGCGCTAGCGTGGCGCTGCTCATTTATGGGAGTACTTTCACACACGTCTAGCGCTAGCGTGGCGCTGCTCATTTATGGGGGTACTTTTACACATGTCTAGCTCTAGCGTCGCGCTGCTCATTTATGGGAGCACTTTTACACACGTCTAGCGCTAGAGCGGCGCTGCTCATTTATGGGAGTACTTTTACACACGTCTAACCCTAGCGTGGTGCTGCTCATTCATGGGAGTACTTTTACACACGTCTAGCGCTAGCGTGGCGCTGCTCATTTATGGGAGTATTTTTACACACGTCTAGGGCTAGCGTGGCGCTGCTCATTTATGGGAGTACTTTAACACACGTCTAGCGCTAGCGTGGCGCTGCTCATTTATGGGAGTACTTTAAAACACGTTTAGCGCTAGCGTGTCGCTGCTCATTTATAGGAGTACTATTACACACGTCTAGCGCTAGCGTTGCGCTGCTCATTTATGGCAGTACATTTACACACGTCTAGCGGTAGCGACGCGCTGCTCATTTATGGGTGTACTTTTACACTCGTCTAGCGCTAGCGTGGCGCTGCTCATTTATAGGAGAATTTTTTTCACTCGTCTAGCCCTAGCGTGGCGCTGCTCATTTATGGGAGTACTTTTACACACGTCTAGCGCTAGCGTGGGGCTGCTCATTTATGGCAGTACATTTACACACGTCTAGCGGTAGCATCGCGCTGCTCTTTTATGGGAGTACTTTTACACTCGTCTAGCGCTAGTGTGGCGCTGCTCATTTATAGGAGAAATTTCTTCACTCGTCTAGCGCTAGCGTGGCGCTGCTCATTTGTGGGAGTACTTTTACACTCGTCTAGCGGTAGCGTGGCGATGCTCATTTATAAGAGTACTTTTACACACGTCTAGCGCTAGCGTGGCGCTGCTCATTTATGGGAGCACTTTAACACACGTACAGCGCTAGCGTGGCGCTGCTCATTTATGGGAGTACTTTTACATAAGTCTAGAACTAGCGTGGCGCTTCTCATTTTTATGAGAACTTTTACACACGTCTAGCGCTAGCGTGGCGCTGCTCATTTATATGAGTACTTTTACACACGTCTAGCGCTAGCGTCGCGCTGCTCATTTATGGGAGGACTTTTACACGTGTCTAGCGCTAGCGTGGCGCTGCTCATTTATGGGAGCACTTTTACACTCGTCTAGCGCTAGCGTGGTGCTGCTCATTTATGGCAGTACTTTTACACATGTCTAGCGCTAGCGTGGCGCAGCTCATTCATGGGAGTACTTTTACAGATATCTAGAGCTAGCGTGGCGCTGCTCATATATGGGAGTACTTTTACACTCGTCTAACGCTAGCGTGGCGCTTCTCATTTATGGGAGCACTTTTACACACGTGTAGCGCTAGCGTGGCGCTGCTCATTTATGGGAGCACTTTTACACTCGTCTAGCGCTTGCGAGGTGCTGCTCATTTATGGCAGTACTTTTACACACGTCTAGCGCTAGCGTGGCGCTGCTCATTGATGGGAGTACTATTACACACGTCTAGCGCTAGCGTGGCGCTGCACACTTATAGGAGTACTTTTACACATGTCTAGTGCTAGCGTGGTGCTGCTCATTTATGGGAGTACATTTACACACGTCTAGCGCTAGCGTGGCGCTGCTCATTTATGTGAGTACTTTGACACACGTCTAGCACTAGCGTTGCGCTGCTCATTTATGGGAGTACTTTTACACACCTCTAGCGCTAGAGTGGCGCTGCTCATTTAAGGGAGCACTTTTACACACTTCTAGCGCTAGCGTGGCGCTGCTCATTTATGGGAGTATTTTTACACACGTCTAGGGCTAGCGAGGCGCTGCTCATTTATGGGAGTACATTAACACACGTCTAGCGCTAGCGTGGCGCTGCTCATTTATGGGAGTACTTTAAAACACGATTAGCGCTAGCGTCGCGCTGCTCATTCATGGGAGTACTTTTACACACGTCTAGCGCTAGCGCGTCGCTCCTCATTTATAGGAGTCCTATTACTCACGTCTAGCGCTAGCGTTGCGCTGCTAATTTATGGCAGTACTTTTACACACGTCTAGCGGTAGCGACGCGCTGCTCATTTATGGGTGTACTTTTACACTCGTCTAGCGCCAGCGTGGCGCTGCTCATTTATAGGAGAATTTTTTTCACTCGTCTAGCCCTAGCGTGGCGCTGCTCATTTATGGGAGTACTTTTACTCACGTCTAGCGCTAGCGTGGGGCTGCTCATTTATGGCAGTACTTTTACACACGTCTAGCGGTAGAATCGCGCTGCTCTTTTATGGGAGTACTTTAACACTCGTCTTGCGCTAGCGTGGCGCTGCTCATTTATGGCAGTACTTTTACACACGTCTAGTGCTAGCGTGGCGCTGCTCATTTATGGCAGTACTTATACACACGTCTAGTGCTAGCGTGGCGCTGCTCATTTATGGCAGTACTTATACACACGTCTAGCGCTAGCATGGCGCTGCTCATTTATGGGAGTACTTTTACACTCGTCTTGCGCTAGCGTGGCGCTGCTCATTATTAGCAGTACTTTTACACACGTCTAGTGCTAGAGTGGCGCTGCTCATTTATGGCAGTACTTATACACACGTCTAGCGCTAGCGTGGCGCTGCTCATTTATGGCAGTACTTATACACACGTCTAGTGCTAGCGTGGCGCTGCTCATATATGGCAGTACTTTTACACACGTCTAGTGCTAGCGTGGCGCTGCTCATTTATGCAGTACTTATACACACGTCTAGCGCTAGCGTGGCGCTGCTCATTTATGGCAGTACTTTTACACACGTCTAGTGCTAGCATGGCGCTGCACATTTATGGGAGTACTTTTACACATGTCTAGCGCTAGCATGGCGCTGCTCATTTATGGGAGTACTTTTACACTCGTCTTGCGCTAGCGTGGCGCTCCTCATTTATGGCAGTACTTTTACACACGTCTAGTGCTAGAGTGGCGCTGCTCATTTATGGCAGTACTTATACACACGTCTAGCGCTGGCATGGCGCTGCTCATTTATGGGAGTACTTTTACACTCGTCTTGCGCTAGCGTGGCGTTGCTCATTTATGGCAGTACTTTTACACACGTATAACGCTAGCATGGCGCTGCTCATTTATGGGAGTACTTTAACACACGTCTAGCGCTAGCGTGGCGTTGCTCATTTATGGGAGTACTTTTACACTCGTCTTGCGCTAGCGTGGCGCTGCTCATTTATGGCAGTACTTTTACACACGTCTAGCGCTAGCATGGCGCTGCTCATTTATGGGAGTACTTTTACACTCGTCTTGCGCTAGCGTGGCGCTGCTCATTATTAGCAGTACTTTTAAACACGTCTAGCGCTAGCGTGGCGCTGCTCATTTATGGAAGTATATTTACACACCTCTAGCGCTAGCGTGGCGCTGCTCATTAATGGGAGTAATTTACACATGTCTATTGCTAGCGTCGCGCTGCTCATTTATGGGAGCACTTTTACACACGTCTAGCGCTAGCGTGGCGCTGCTCATTTATGGGAGAACTTTTACACACGTCTAGCGCTAGCGTGGCGCTGCTTATTTATGGGGGTACTTTTACACACATCTAGCACTAGCGTGGCGCTGCTCATATATGGGAGTACTTTTACACACGTCTAGCGCTAGCGTGGCGCTGCTCATTTATGGGAGTACTTTTACACACGTCTAGCGCTAGCGTGGCGCTGCTCATTTATGGAAGTACATTTACACACCTCTAGCGCTAGCGTGGCGCTGCTCATTTATGGGAGTAATTTACACATGTCTATTGCTAGCGTCGCGCTGCTCATTTATGGGAGCACTTTTACACACGTCTAGCGCTAGCGTGGCGCTGCTCATTTATGGGAGTACTTTTACACACGTCTAGCGCTAGCGTGGCGCTGCTTATTTATGGGGGTACTTTTACACACATCTAGCACTAGCGTGGCGCTGCTCATATATGGGAGTACTTTTACACACGTCTAGCGCTAGCGTGGCGCTGCTCATTTATGGGAGTACTTTTACACACGTCTAGCGCTAGCGTGGCGCTGCTTATTTAAGGGGGTACTTTTACACACATCTAGCACTAGCGTGGCGCTGCTCATATATGGGAGTACTTTTACAAACGTCTAACACTAGCGTGGCGCTTCTCATTTATGGGAGCACTTTTACACACGTCTAGCGCTAGCGTGGCGCTGCTCATTTATGGGAGCACTTTTACACTCGTCTAGCGCTTGCGAGGTGCTGCTCATTTATGGCAGTACTTTTACACACGTCTAGCGCTAGCGTGGCGCTGCTCATTGATGGGAGTACAATTACACACGTCTAGCGCTAGCGTGGCGCTGCACATTTATAGGAGTACTTTTACACATGTCTAGTGCTAGCGTGGTGCTGCTCATTTATGGGAGTACATTTACACACGTCTAGCGCTAGCGTGGCGCTGCTCATTTATGTGAGTACTTTGACACACGTCTAGCACTAGCGTTGCGCTGCTCATTTATGGGAGTACTTTTACACACGTCTAGCGCTAGCGTGGCGCTGCTCATTTAAGGGAGCACTTTTACACACTTCTAGCGCTAGCGTGGCGCTGCTCATTTATGGGAGTATTTTTACACACGTCTAGGGCTAGCGTGGCGCTGCTCATTTATGGGAGTACTTTAACACACGTCTAGCGCTAGCGTGGCGCTGCTCATTTATGGGAGTACTTTAAAACACGCTTAGCGCTAGCGTGTCGCTGCTCATTTATAGGAGTCCTATTACACACGTCTAGCGCTAGCGTTGCGCTGCTAATTTATGGCAGTACTTTTACACACGTCTAGCGGTAGCGACGCGCTGCTCATTTATGGGTGTACTTTTACACTCGTCTAGCGCCAGCGTGGCGCTGCTCATTTATAGGAGAATTTTTTTCACTCGTCTAGCCCTAGCGTGGCGCTGCTCATTTATGGGAGTACTTTTACTCACGTCTAGCGCAAGCGTGGGGCTGCTCATTTATGGCAGTACTTTTACACACGTCTAGCGGTAGCATCGCGCTGCTCTTTTATGGGAGTACTTTTACACTCGTCTAGCGCTAGTGTGGCGCTGCTCATTTATAGGAGAAATTTTTTCACCCGTCTAGCGCTAGCGTGGCGCTGCTCATTTATGGGAGTACTTTTACACTCGTCTAGCGCTAGCGTGGCGATGCTCATTTATAAGAGTACTTTTACACACGTCTAGCACCTGCGTGGCGCTGCTCATTTATGGGAGCACTTTAACACACGTACAGCGCTAGCGTGGCGCTGCTCATTTATGGGAGTACTTTTACATACGTCTAGAACTAGCGTGGCGCTTCTCATTTTTATGAGAACTTTTACACACGGCTAGCGCTAGCGTGGCGCTGCTCATTTATATGAGTACTTTTACACACGTCTAGCGCTAGCGTCGCGCTGCTCATTTATGGGAGGACTTTTACACGTGTCTAGCGCTAGCGTCGCGCTGCTCATTTATGGGAGGACTTTCACACGTGTCTAGCGCTAGCGTGGCGCTGCTCATTTATGGGAGTACTTTTACACACGTCTAGCGGTAGCGTGGCGCTGCTCATTTATGGGAGCCCTTTTACACACGTCTAGCGCTAGCGTCGCGCTGCTCATTTTTTGGGAGGACTTTTACACACGTACAGCGCTAGCGTGGCGCTGCTCATTTATTTGAGTACTTTAAAACACGTCTAGCGCTAGCGTGGGGCTGCTCATTTAAGGCAGTACTTTTACACACGTCTAGCGCTAGCGTGGCGCTGCTCATTTATGGGAGTACTTTTACACATATCTAGCGCTAGCGTGGCACTGCTCATTTACGGCAGTACTTTTACACACGTCTAGCGCTAGCGTGGCGCTGCTCATTTAAGGCAGTACTTTTACACACGTCTAGCGCTAGCGTGGCGCTGCTCATTTATGGGATTACTTTTACACATGTCTAGCCCTAGCGTCGCGCTGCTCATTTATGGAAGCACTTTTACACACGTCCAGCGCTAGCGTGGCGCTGCTCATTTATGGGAGCACTTTAACATACGTCTAGCGCTAGCATGGCGCTGCTCATTTATGGGAGTACTTTTACACATGTCTAGCGCTAGCGTTGCGCTGCTCATTTATGGCAGTACTCTTACACACGTCTAGCGCTAGCATGGCGCTGCTCATTTATGGGAGTACTTTTACACATGTCTAGCGCTAGCGTCGCGCTGCTCATTTATGGGAGCACTTTTACACACGTCTAGCGCTAGCATGGCGCTCCTCATTTATGGCAGTACTTTTACACACGTCTAGTGCTAGCGTGGCGCTGCTCATTTATGCCAGTACATTTACACACGTCTAGCGCTAGCATGGCGCTGGTCATTTATGGCAGTACTTTTACACACGTCTAGCGGTTGCGTGGCACTGCTCATGTATGGGAGCACTTTAACACACGTCTAGCGCTAGCATGGCGCTCCTCATTAATGGCAGTACTTTTACACACGTCTAGTGCTAGCGTGGCGCTGCTCATTTATGGCAGTACTTTTACACACGTCTTGCGCTAGCATGGCGCTGCTCATTTAGGAGAGTACTTTTACACTCGTCTTGCGCTAGCCTGGCGATGCTCATTTATGGCAGTACTTTTACACACGTCTAGCGCTAGCATGGCCCTGCTCATTTATGGGAGTACTTTTACACACGTCTAGCGCTAACGTGGCGCTGCTAATTTATGGGAGTACTTTTACACTCGTCTTGCGCTAGCGTGGCGCTGCTCACTTATGGCAGTACTTTTACACACGTCTAGTGCTAGCATGGCGCAGCTCATTTATGGGAGTACTTTTACACTCGTCTTGCGCTAGCGTGGCGCTGCTCATTTAAGGTAGTACTTTTACACACGTCAAGCGCTAGCATGGCGCTGCTCATTTATGGCAGTACTTTTACACACGTCTAGCGGTAGCGAAGCGCTGCTCATTTATGGGTGTACTTTTACACTCGTCTAGCGCTAGCGTGGCGCTGCTCATTTATAGGAGAATTTTTTTCACTCGTCTAGCCCTAGCGTGGCGCTGCTCATTTATGGGAGTACTTTTACACACGTCTAGCGCTAGCGTGGGGCTGCTCATTTATGGCAGTACTTTTACACACGTCTAGCGGTAGCATCGCGCTGCTCTTTTATGGGAGTACTTTTACACTCGTCTAGCGCTAGTGTGGCGCTGCTCATTTATAGGAGAAATTTCTTCACTCGTCTAGCGCTAGCGTGGCGCTGCTCATTTGTGGGAGTACTTTTACACTCGTCTAGCGCTAGCGTGGCGATGCTCATTTATGGGAGTACTTTTACATACGTCTAGAACTAGCGTGGCGCTTCTCATTTTTATGAGAACTTTAACACACGTCTAGCGCTAGCGTGGCGCTGCTCATTTATATGAGTACTTTTACACACGTCTAGCGCTAGCGTCGCGCTGCTCATTTATGGGAGGACTTTTACACGTGTCTAGCGCTAGCGTGGCGCTGCTCATTTATGGGAGCACTTTTACACTCGTCTAGCGCTAGCGTGGTGCTGCTCATTTATGGCAGTACTTTTACACATGTCTAGCGCTAGCGTGGCGCAGCTCATTCATGGGAGTACTTTTACAGATATCTAGAGCTAGCGTGGCGCTGCTCATATATGGGAGTACTTTTACACTCGTCTAACGCTAGCGTGGCGCTTCTCATTTAAGGGAGCACTTTTACACACGTGTAGCGCTAGCGTGGCGCTGCTCATTTATGGGAGCACTTTTACACTCGTCTAGCGCATGCGTGGTGCTGCTAATTTATGGCAGTACTTTTACACACGTCTAGCGCTAGCGTGGCGCTGCTCATTGATGGGAGTACTATTACACACGTCTAGCGCTAGCGTGGCGCTGCACACTTATAGGAGTACTTTTACACATGTCTAGTGCTAGCGTGGTGCTGCTCATTTATGGGAGTACATTTACACACGTCTAGCGCTAGCGTGGCGCTGCTCATTTATGTGAGTACTTTGACACACGTCTAGCACTAGCGTTGCGCTGCTCATTTATGGGAGTACTTTTACACACGTCTAGCGCTAGAGTGGCGCTGCTCATTTAAGGGAGCACTTTTACACACTTCTAGCGCTAGCGTGGCGCTGCTCATTTATGGGAGTATTTTTACACACGTCTAGGGCTAGCGAGGCGCTGCTCATTTATGGGAGTACATTAACACACGTCTAGCGCTAGCGTGGCGCTGCTCATTTATGGGAGTACTTTAAAACACGTTTAGCGCTAGCGTCGCGCTGCTCATTCATGGGAGTACTTTTACACACGTCTAGCGCTAGCGCGTCGCTCCTCATTTATAGGAGTCCTATTACACACGTCTAGCGCTAGCGTTGCGCTGCTAATTTATGGCAGTACTATTACACACGTCTAGCGGTAGCGACGCGCTGCTCATTTATGGGTGTACTTTTACACTCGTCTAGCGCCAGCGTGGCGCTGCTCATTTATAGGAGAATTTTTTTCACTCGTCTAGCCCTAGCGTGGCGCTGCTCATTTATGGGAGTACTTTTACTCACGTCTAGCGCTAGCGTGGGGCTGCTCATTTATGGCAGTACTTTTACACACGTCTAGCGGTAGCATCGCGCTGCTCTTTTATGGGGGTACTTTTACACTCGTCTAGCGCTAGTGTGGCGCTGCTCATTTATAGGTGAAATTTTTTCACTCGTCTAGCGCTAGCGTGGCGCTGCTCATTTATGGGAGTACTTTTACACTCGTCTAGCGCTAGCGTGGCGCTGCTCATTTATAAGAGTACTTTTACACACGTCTAGCGCTAGCGTGGCGCTGCTCATTTATGGGAGTACTTTTACACTCGTCTTGCGCTAGCATGGCGCTGCTCATTTATGGGAGTACTTTAACACTCGTCTTGCGCTAGCGTGGCGCTGCTCATTTATGGCAGTACTTTTACACACGTCTAGTGCTAGCGTGGCGCTGCTCATTTATGGCAGTACTTTTACACACGTCTAGTGCTAGCGTGGCGCTCCTCATTTATGGCAGTACTTATACACACGTCTAGTGCTAGCGTGGCGCTGCTCATTTATGGCAGTACTTATACACACGTCTAGCGCTAGCATGGCGCTGCTCATTTATGGGAGTACTTTTACACTCGTCTAGCGCTAGCGTGGCGCTGCTCATTTATAAGAGTACTTTTACACACGTCTAGCGCTAGCGTGGCGCTGCTCATTTATGGGAGTACTTTTACACTCGTCTTGCGCTAGCATGGCGCTGCTCATTAATGGCAGTACTTTTACACACGTCTAGTGCTAGCGTGGCGCTGCTCATTTATGGCAGTATTTTACACACGTCTAGCGCTAGCATGGCGCTGCTCATTTAGGGGAGTACTTTTACACTCGTCTTGCGCTAGCCTGGCGATGCTCATTTATGGCAGTTCTTTTACACACGTCTAGCGCTAGCATGGCCCTGCTCATTTATGGGAGTACATTTACACACGTCTAGCGCTAACGTGGCGCTGCTAATTTATGGGAGTACTTTTACACTCGTCTTGCGCTAGCGTGGCGCTGCTCACTTATGGCAGTACTTTTACACACGTCTAGCGCTAGCGTGGCGCTGCTCATTTATGGGAGTACTTTTACACTCGTCTAGCGCTAGCGTGGCGCTGCTCATTTATAAGAGTACTTTTACACACGTCTAGCGCTAGCGTGGCGCTGCTCATTTATGGGAGTACTTTTACACTCGTCTTGCGCTAGCATGGCGCTGCTCATTTATGGCAGTACTTTTACACACGTCTAGCGCTAGCGTGGCGCTCCTCATTTATGGCAGTACTTTTACACACGTCTAGCGCTAGCGTGGCGCTGCTCATTTATGGCAGTACTTATACACACGTCTAGTGCTAGCGTGGCGCTGCTCTTATATGGCAGTACTTTTACACACGTCTAGTGCTAGCGTGGCGCTGCTCATTTATGCAGTACTTATACACACGTCTAGCGCTAGCGTGGCGCTGCTCATTTATGGCAGTACTTTTACACACGTCTAGTGCTAGCATGGCGCTGCACATTTATGGCAGTACTTATACACACGTCTAGCGCTGGCATGGCGCTGCTCATTTATGGGAGTACTTTTACACTCGTCTTGCGCTAGCGTGGCGTTGCTCATTTATGGCAGTACTTTTACACACGTATAACGCTAGCATGGCGCTGCTCATTTATGGGAGTACTTTAACACACGTCTAGCGCTAGCGTGGCGTTGCTCATTTATGGGAGTACTTTTACACTCGTCTTGCGCTAGCGTGGCGCTGCTCATTTATGGCAGTACTTTTACACACGTCTAGCGCTAGCATGGCGCTGCTCATTTATGGGAGCACTTTTACACTCGTCTTGCGCTAGCGTGGCGCTGCTCATTATTAGCAGTACTTTTAAACACGTCTAGCGCTAGCGTGGCGCTGCTCATTTATGGAAGTATATTTACACACCTCTAGCGCTAGCGTGGCGCTGCTCATTAATGGGAGTAATTTACACATGTCTATTGCTAGCGTCGCGCTGCTCATTTATGGGAGCACTTTTACACACGTCTAGCGCTAGCGTGGCGCTGCTCATTTATGGGAGAACTTTTACACACGTCTAGCGCTAGCGTGGCGCTGCTTATTTATGGGGGCACTTTTACACACATCTAGCACTAGCGTGGCGCTGCTCATATATGGGAGTACTTTTACACACGTCTAGCGCTAGCCTGGCGCTGCTCATTTATGGGAGTACTTTTACACACGTCTAGCGCTAGCGTGGCGCTGCTCATTTATGGAAGTACATTTACACACCTCTAGCGCTAGCGTGGCGCTGCTCATTTATGGGAGTAATTTACACATGTCTATTGCTAGCGTCGCGCTGCTCATTTATGGGAGCACTTTTACACACGTCTAGCGCTAGCGTGGCGCTGCTCATTTATGGGAGTACTTTTACACACGTCTAGCGCTAGCGTGGCGCTGCTTATTTATGGGGGTACTTTTACACACATCTAGCACTAGCGTGGCGCTGCTCATATATGGGAGTACTTTTACACACGTCTAGCGCTAGCGTGGCGCTGCTCATTTATGGGAGTACTTTTACACACGTCTAGCGCTAGCGTGGCGCTGCTTATTTAAGGGGGTACTTTTACACACATCTAGCACTAGCGTGGCGCTGCTCATATATGGGAGTACTTTTACACACTTCTAGCGCTAGCGTCGCTCTGCTCATTTATGGGAGCACTTTTACACACGTCTAGCGCTAGCGTGGCGCTGCTCATTTATGGGCGTACTTTTACACACGTCTAGCCCTAGCGTGGTGCTGCTCATTCATGGGAGTACTTTTACAGATATCTAGAGCTAGCTTGGCGCTGCTCATATATGGGAGTACTTTTACACTCGTCTAACACTAGCGTGGCGCTTCTCATTTATGGGAGCACTTTTACACACATCTAGCGCTAGCGTGGCGCTGCTCATTTATGGGAGCACTTTTACACTCGTCTAGCGCTTGCGTGGTGCTGCTCATTTATGGCAGTACTTTTACACACGTCTAGCGCTAGCGTGGCGCTGCTCATTGATGGGAGTACAATTACACACGTCTAGCGCTAGCGTGGCGCTGCACATTTATAGGAGTACGTTTACACATGTCTAGTGCTAGCGTGGTGCTGCTCATTTATGGGAGTACATTTACACACGTCTAGCGCTAGCGTGGCGCTGCTCATTTATGTGAGTACTTTGACACACGTCTAGCACTAGCGTTGCGCTGCTCATTTATGGGAGTACTTTTACACACGTCTAGCGCTAGCGTGGCGCTGCTCATTTAAGGGAGCACTTTTACACACTTCTAGCGCTAGCGTGGCGCTGCTCATTTATGGGAGTATTTTTACACACGTCTAGGGCTAGCGTGGCGCTGCTCATTTATGGGAGTACTTTAACACACGTCTAGCGCTAGCGTGGCGCTGCTCATTTATGGGAGTACTTTAAAACACGCTTAGCGCTAGCGTGTCGCTGCTCATTTATAGGAGTCCTATTACACACGTCTAGCGCTAGCGTTGCGCTGCTAATTTATGGCAGTACTTTTACACACGTCTAGCGGTAGCGACGCGCTGCTCATTTATGGGTGTACTTTTACACTCGTCTAGCGCCAGCGTGGCGCTGCTCATTTATAGGAGAATTTTTTTCACTCGTCTAGCCCTAGCGTGGCGCTGCTCATTTATGGGAGTACTTTTACTCACGTCTAGCGCAAGCGTGGGGCTGCTCATTTATGGCAGTACTTTTACACACGTCTAGCGGTAGCAACGCGCTGCTCTTTTATGGGAGTACTTTTACACTCGTCTAGCGCTAGTGTGGCGCTGCTCATTTATAGGAGAAATTTTTTCACCCGTCTAGCGCTAGCGTGGCGCTGCTCATTTATGGGAGTACTTTTACACTCGTCTAGCGCTAGCGTGGCGATGCTCATTTATAAGAGTACTTTTACACACGTCTAGCACCTGCGTGGCGCTGCTCATTTATGGGAGCACTTTAACACACGTACAGCGCTAGCGTGGCGCTGCTCATTTATGGGAGTACTTTTACATACGTTTAGAACTAGCGTGGCGCTTCTCATTTTTATGAGAACTTTTACACACGGCTAGCGCTAGCGTGGCGCTGCTCATTTATATGAGTACTTTTACACACGTCTAGCGCTAGCGTCGCGCTGCTCATTTATGGGAGGACTTTTACACGTGTCTAGCGCTAGCGTCGCGCTGCTCATTTATGGGAGGACTTTCACACGTGTCTAGCGCTAGTGTGGCGCTGCTCATTTATAGGAGAAATTTTTTCACCCGTCTAGCGCTAGCGTGGCGCTGCTCATTTATGGGAGTACTTTTACACACGTCTAGCGGTAGCGTGGCGCTGCTCATTTATGGGAGCCCTTTTACACACGTCTAGCGCTAGCGTCGCGCTGCTCATTTTTTGGGAGGACTTTTACACACGTACAGCGCTAGCGTGGCGCTGCTCATTTATTTGAGTACTTTAAAACACGTCTAGCGCTAGCGTGGGGCTGCTCATTTAAGGCAGTACTATTACACACGTCTAGCGCTAGCGTGGCGCTGCTCATTTATGGGAGTACTTTTACACATATCTAGTGCTAGCGTGGCACTGCTCATTTATGGCAGTACTTTTACACACGTCTAGCGCTAGCGTGGCGCTGCTCATTTATGGCAGTACTTTTACACACGTCTATCGCTTGCATGGCGCTGCTCATTTATGGGATTACTTTTACACATGTCTAGCCCTAGCGTCGCGCTGCTCATTTATGGGAGCACTTTTACACACGTCCAGCGCTAGCGTGGCGCTGCTCATTTATGGGAGCACTTTAACATACGTCTAGCGCTAGAATGGCGCTGCTCATTTATGGGAGTACTTTTACACATGTCTAGCGCTAGCGTCGCGCTGCTCATTTATGGCAGTACTCTTACACACGTCTAGCGCTAGCATGGCGCTGCTCATTTATGGGAGTACTTTTACACATGTCTAGCGCTAGCGTCGCGCTGCTCATTTATGGGAGCACTTTTACACACGTCTAGCGCTAGCATGGCGCTCCTCATTTATGGCAGTACTTTTACACACGTCTAGTGCTAGCGTGGCGCTGCTCATTTATGCCAGTACTTTTACACACGTCTAGCGCTAGCATGGCGCTGGTCATTTATGGCAGTACTTTTACACACGTCTAGCGGTTGCGTGGCACTGCTCATGTATGGGAGCACTTTAAAACACATCTAGCGCTAGCATGGCGCTCTTCATTAATGGCAGTACTTTTACACACGTCTAGTGCTAGCGTGGCGCTGCTCATTTATGGCAGTACTTTTACACACGTCTAGCGCTAGCATGGCGCTGCTCATTTAGGGGAGTACTTTTACACTCGTCTTGCGCTAGCCTGGCGATGCTCATTTATGGCAGTACTTTTACACACGTCTAGCGCTAGCATGGCCCTGCTCATTTATGGGAGTACTTTTACACACGTCTAGCGCTAACGTGGCGCTGCTAATTTATGGGAGTACTTTTACACTCGTCTTGCGCTAGCGTGGCGCTGCTCACTTATGGCAGTACTTTTACACACGTCTAGTGCTAGCATGGCGCAGCTCATTTATGGGAGTACTTTTACACTCGTCTTGCGCTAGCGTGGCGCTGCTCATTTAAGGCAGTACTTTTACACACGTCAAGCGCTAGCATGGCGCTGCTCATTTATGGAAGTACTTTTACACACGTCTAGCGCTAGCGTGGCGCTGCTCATTTATGGGAGTAATTTACACATGTCTAGCGCTAGCGTCGCGCTGCTCATTTATGGGAGTACTTTTACACATGTCTAGCGCTAGCGTGGCGCTGCTCATTTATGGGAGTACTTTCACACACGTCTAGCGCTAGCGTGGCGCTGCTCATTTATGGGAGTACTTTCACACACGTCTAGCGCTAGCGTGGCGCTGCTCATTTATGGGGGTACTTTTACACATGTCTAGCTCTAGCGTCGCGCTGCTCATTTATGGGAGCACTTTTACACACATCTAACCCTAGCGTGGTGCTGCGCATTCATGGGAGTACTTTTACACACGTCTAGCGCTAGCGTGGCGCTGCTCATTTATGGGAGTATTTTTACACACGTCTAGGGCTAGCGTGGCGCTGCTCATTTATGGGAGTACTTTAACACACGTCTAGCGCTAGCGTGTCGCTGCTCATTTATGGGAGTACTTTAAAACACGTTTAGCGCTAGCGTGTCGCTGCTCATTTATAGGAGTACTATTACACACGTCTAGCGCTAGCGTTGCGCTGCTCATTTATGGCAGTACTTTTACACACGTCTAGCGGTAGCGACGCGCTGCTCATTTATGGGTGTACTTTTACACTCGTCTAGCGCTAGCGTGGCGCTGCTCATTTATAGGAGAATTTTTTTCACTCGTCTAGCCCTAGCGTGGCGCTGCTCATTTATGGGAGTACTTTTACACACGTCTAGCGCTAGCGTGGGGCTGCTCATTTATGGCAGTACTTTTACACACGTCTAGCGGTAGCATCGCGCTGCTCTTTTATGGGAGTACTTTTACACTCGTCTAGCGCTAGTGTGGCGCTGCTCATTTATAGGAGAAATTTCTTCACTCGTCTAGCGCTAGCGTGGCGCTGCTCATTTGTGGGAGTACTTTTACACTCGTCTAGCGCTAGCGTGGCGATGCTCATTTATAAGAGTACTTTTACACACGTCTAGCGCTAGCGTGGCGCTGCTCATTTATGGGAGCACTTTAACACACGTACAGCGCTAGCGTGGCGCTGCTCATTTATGGGAGTACTTTTACATACGTCTAGAACTAGCGTGGCGCTTCTCATTTTTATGAGAACTTTTACACACGTCTAGCGCTAGCGTGGCGCTGCTCATTTATATGAGTACTTTTACACACGTCTAGCGCTAGCGTCGCGCTGCTCATTTATGGGAGGACTTTTACACGTGTCTAGCGCTAGCGTGGCGCTGCTCATTTATGGGAGCACTTTTACACTCGTCTAGCGCTAGCGTGGTGCTGCTCATTTATGGCAGTACTTTTACACACGTCTAGCGCTAGCGTGGCGCTGCTCATTGATGGGAGTACTATTACACACGTCTAGCGCTAGCGTGGCGCTGCTCATTTATAGGAGTACTTTTACACATGTCTAGTGCTAGCGTGGCGCTCGTCATTTATGGCAGTACTTTTACACACGTCTAGCGCTAGCGTGGCGCTCCTCATTTATGGCAGTACTTATACACACGTCTAGCGCTAGCATGGCGCTGCTCATTTATGGGAGTACTTTTACACTCGTCTTGCGCTAGCATGGCGCTGCTCATTTATGGTAGTACTTTTACACTCGTCTTGCGCTAGTGTGGCGCTGCTCATTTATGGCAGTACTTTTACACACGTCTAGTGCTAGCGTGGCGCTGCTCATTTATGGCAGTACTTATACACACGTCTAGTGCTAGCGTGGCGCTGCTCATTTATGGGAGTACTTTTACACACGTCTAGTGCTAGCTTGGCGCTGCTCATTTATGGGAGTACGTATACACACGTCTAGTGCTAGCGTGGCGCTGCTCATATATGGCAGTACGTTTACACACGTCTAGTGCTAGCATGGCGCTGCTCATTTATGGCAGTACTTATACACACGTCTAGCGCTAGCGTGGCGCTGCTCATTTATGGCAGTACTTTTACACACGTCTAGTGCTAGCGTGGCGATGCTCATTTATGGCAGTATTTATACACACGTATAGCGCTAGCGTGGCGCTGCTCATTTATGGCAGTACTTATACACACGTCTAGCGCTAGCATGGCGCTGCTCATTTATGGGAGTACTTTTACACATGTCTAGCGCTAGCATGGCGCTGCTCATTTATGGGAGTACTTTTACACTCGTCCTGCGCTAGCGTGGCGCTCCTCATTTATGGCAGTACTTTTACACACGTCTAGTGCTAGCGTGGCGCTGCTCATTTATGGCAGTACTTATACACACGTCTAGCGCTAGCATGGCGCTGCTCATTTATGGGAGTACTTTTACACTCGTCTTGCGCTAGGGTGGCGCTGCTCATTTATGGCAGTACTTTTAAACACGTATAGCGCTAGCATGGCGCTGCTCATTTATGGGAGTACTTTTACACACGTCTAGCGCTAGCGTGGTGTTGCTCATTTATGGGAGTACTTTTACACTCGTCTTGCGCTAGCGTGGCGCTGATCATTTATGGCAGTACTTTTACACACGTCTAGCGCTAGCATGGCGCTGCTCATTTATGGGATTACTTTTACACATGTCTAGTGCTAGCGTCGCGCTGCTCATTTATGGGAGCACTTTTACACACGTCCAGCGCTAGCGTGGCGCTGCTCATTTATGGGAGCACTTTAACACACGTCTAGCGCTAGCGTGGCGCTGCTCATTTATGGGAGCACTTTTACACACGTCTAGCGGTAGCGTCGCGTTGCTCATTTATGGGAGTACATTTACACTCGTCTAGCGCTAGCGTAGCGCTGCTCATTTATGGCAGTACTCTTACACACGTCTAGCGCTAGCATGGCGCTCCTCATTTATGGCATTACTTTTACACACGTCTAGCGGTAACGTCGCGTTGCTCATTTATGGGAGTACTTTTACACTCGTCTAGCGCTAGCGTAGCGCTGCTCATTTATGGCAGTACTCTTACACACGTCTAGCGCTAGCATGGCGCTGCTCATTTATGGGAGTACTTTTACACACGTCAAGCGCTAGCATGGCGCTGCTCATTTATGGGAGTACTTTTACACATGTCTAGCGCTAGCGTCGCGCTGCTCATTTATGGGAGCACTTTTACACTCGTCTAGCGCTAGCGTAGCGCTGCTCATTTATGGCAGTACTCTTACACACGTCTAGCGCTAGCATGGCGCTGCTCATTTATGGGAGAACTTTTACACACGTCTAGCGCTAGCATGGCGCTGGTCATTTATGGCAGTACTTTTACACACGTCTAGCGGTTGCGTGGCACTGCTCATTTATGGGAGCACTTTTACACACGTCTAGCGCTAGTATGGCGCTCCTCATTAATGGCAGTACTTTTACACACGTCTAGCGCTAGCGTGGCGCTCCTCATTTATGGGAGTACTTTTACACACGTCTAGCGCTAGCATGGCGCTGCTTATTTAGGGGAGTACTTTTACACTCGTCTTGCGCTAGCGTGGCGATGCTCATTTATGGCGGTACTTTTACACACGTCTAGCGCTAGCATGGCCCTGCTCATTTATGGGAGTACTTTTACACACGTCTAGCGCTAACGTGGCGCTGCTAATTTATGGGAGTACTTTTACACTCGTCTTGCGCTAGCGTGGCGCTGCTCACTTATGGCAGTACTTTTACACACGTCTAGCGCTAGCATGGCGCAGCTCATTTATGGGAGTACTTTTACACTCGTCTTGCGCTAGCGTGGCGCTGCCCATTTAAGGCAGTACTTTTACACACGTCAAGCGCTAGCATGGCGCTGCTCATTTATGGAAGTACTTTTACACACGTCTAGCGCTAGCGTGGCGCTGCTCATTTATGGGAGTAATTTACACATGTCTAGCGCTAGCGTCGCGCTGCTCAATTAAGGGAGTACTTTAACACATGTCTAGCGCTAGCGTGGCGCTGCTCATTTATGGGAGTACTTTCACACACGTCTAGTGCTAGCGTGGCGCTGCTCATTTATGGGAGTACTTTCACACACGTCTAGCGCTAGCGTGGCGCTGCTCATTTATGGGGGTACTTTTACACATGTCTAGCTCTAGCGTCGCGCTGCTCATTTATGGGAGCACATTTACACACGTCTAGCGCTAGATCGGCGCTGCTCATTTATGGGAGTACTTTTACACACGTCTAGCGTTAGCGTGGCTCTGCTTATTTATGGGGGTACTTTAACACATGTCTAGCGCTAGCGTGGCGCAGCTCATTGATAGGAGTATTTTTACACACGTCTAACCCTAGCGGGGTGCTGCTCATTCATGGGAGTACTTTTACACTCGTCTAGCGCTAGCGTGGCGCTTCTCATTTAAGGGAGCACTTTTACACACGTCTAGCGCTAGCGTGGCCCTGCTCATTTATGGGAGCACTTTTACACTCATCTAGCGCTAGCGTGGTGCTGCTCATTTATGGCAGTTCTTTTACACACGTCTAGCGGTAGCGTGGCGCTGCTCATTGATGGGAGTACTTTTACTGATGTCTATTGCTAGCGTGGCGCTCCTCATTTATGGCAGTACTTTTACACACGTCTAGCGCTAGCGTGGCGCTCCTCATTTATGGCAGTACTTATACACACGTCTAGCGATAGCGTGGCGCTCCTCATTTATGGCAGTTCTTTTACACACGTCTAGCGCTAGCGTGGCGCTGCTCATTTATAGGAGTACTTTTACACATGTCAAGTGCTAGCGTGGCGCTCCTCATTTATGGCAGTACTTTTACACACGTCTAGCGCTAGCGTGGCGCTCCTCATTTATGGCAGTACTTATACACACGTCTAGCGCTAGCGTGGCGCTCCTCATTTATGGCAGTACTTATACACACGTCTAGCGCTAGCATGGCGCTGCTTATTAATGGGAATACTTTTACACTCGTCTTGCGCTAGCATAGCGCTGCTCATTTATGGGAGTACTTTTACACTCGTCTTGCGCTAGCGTGGCGCTGCTCATTTATGGCAGTACTTTTACACACGTCTAGTGCTAGCGTGGCGCTGCTCATTTATGGCAGTACTTATACACACGTCTAACCCTAGCGTGGTGCTGCTCATTCATGGGAGTACTTTTACACTCGTCTAGCGCTAGCGTGGCGCTTCTCATTTAAGGGAGCACTTTTACACTCGTCTTGCGCTAGCGTGGCGCTCCTCATTTATGGCAGTACTTTTACACACGTCTAGCGCTAACGTGGCGCTGCTCATTTATGGCAGTACTTATACACACGTCTAGTGCTAGCGTGGCGCTGCTCATTTATGGCAGTACTTATACACACGTCTAGCGCTAGCATGGCGCTGCTCATTTATGGGAGTACTTTTACACTCGTCTTGCGCTAGGGTGGCGCTGCTCATTTATGGCAGTACTTTTACACACGTATAGCGCTAGCATGGCGCTGCTCATTTATAGGAGTACTTTTACACATGTCAAGTGCTAGCGTGGCGCTGCTCATATATGGCAGTACGTTTACACACGTCTAGCGCTAACGTGGCGCTGCTCATTTATGGCAGTACTTTTACACACGTCTAGTGCTAGCGTGGCGCTGCTCATTTATGGCAGTACTTATACACACGTCTAGCGCTAGCATGGCGCAGCTCATTTATGGGAGTACTTTTACACTCGTCTTGCGCTAGGGTGGCGCTGCTCATTTATGGCAGTACTTTTACACACGTATAGCGCTAGCATGGCGCTGCTCATTTATGGGAGTACTTTAACACACGTCTAGTGCTAGCGTGGTGTTGCTCATTTATGGGAGTACTTTTACACTCGTCTTGCGCTAGCGTGGCGCTGCTCATTTATGGCAGTACTTTTACACACGTCTAGCGCTAGCATGGCGCTGCTCATTTATGGGATTACTTTTACACATGTCTAGTGCTAGCGTCGCGCTGCTCATTTATGGGAGCACTTTTACGCACGTCCAGCGCTAGCGTGGCGCTGCTCATTTATGGGAGCACTTTAACACACGTCTAGCGCTAGCGTGGCGCTGCTCATTTATGGGAGCACTTTTACACACGTCTAGCTGTAGCGTCGCGTTGCTCATTTATGGGAGTACATTTGCACTCGTCTAGCGCTAGCGTAGCACTGCTCATTTATGGCAGTACTCTTACACACGTCTAGCGCTAGCATGGCGCTCCTCATTTATGGCATTACTTTTACACACGTCTAGCGGTAACGTCGCGTTGCTCATTTATGGGAGTACTTTTACACTCGTCTAGCGCTAGCGTAGCGCTGCTCATTTATGGCAGTACTCTTACACACGTCTAGCGCTAGCATGGCGCTGCTCATTTATGGTAGTACTTTTACACACGTCTAGCGCTAGCATGGCGCTGCTCATTTTTGGGAGTACTTTTACACATGTCTAGCGCTAGCGTCGCGCTGCTCATTTATGGGAGCACTTTTACACACGTCTAGCGCTAGCATGGCGCTCCTCATTTATGGCAGTACTTTTACACACGTCTAGCGCTAGCATGGCGCTCCTCATTTATGGCAGTACTTTTACACACGTCTAGTGCTAGCGTGGCGCTGCTAATTTATGGCAGTACTTTTACACACGTCTAGCGCTAGCATGGCGCTGGTCATTTATGGCAGTACTTTTACACACGTCTAGCGGTTGCGTGGCACTGCTCATTTATGGGAGCACTTTTACACACGTCTAGCGCTAGCATGGCGCTCCTCATTAATGGCAGTACTTTTACACACGTCTAGCGCTAGCGTGGCGCTCCTCATTTATGGGAGTACTTTTACACACGTCTAGCGCTAGCATGGCGCTGCTCATTTAGGGGAGTACTTTTACACTCGTCTTGCGCTAGCGTGGCGATGCTCATTTATGGCGGTACTTTTACACACGTCTAGCGCTAGCATGGCCCTGCTCATTTATGGGAGTACTTTTACACACGTCTAGCGCTAACGTGGCGCTGCTAATTTATGGGAGTACTTTTACACTCGTCTTGCGCTAGCGTGGCGCTGCTCACTTATGGCAGTACTTTTACACACGTCTAGCGCTAGCATGGCGCAGCTCATTTATGGGAGTACTTTTACACTCGTCTTGCGCTAGCGTGGCGCTGCTCATTTAAGACAGTACTTTTACACACGTCAAGCGCTAGCATGGCGCTGCTCATTTATGGAAGTACTTTTACACACGTCTAGCGCTAGCGTGGCGCTGCTCATTTATGGGAGTAATTTACACATGTCTAGCGCTAGCGTCGCGCTGCTCAATTAAGGGAGTACTTTTACACATGTCTAGCGCTAGCGTGGCGCTGCTCATTTATGGGAGTACTTTCACACACGTCTAGTGCTAGCGTGGCGCTGCTCATTTATGGGAGTACTTTCACACACGTCTAGCGCTAGCGTGGCGCTGCTCATTTATGGGGGTACTTTTACACATGTCTAGCTCTAGCGTCGCGCTGCTCATTTATGGGAGCACATTTACACACGTCTAGCGCTAGAGCGGCGCTGCTCATTTATGGGAGTAATTTTACACATGTCTAGCGTTAGCGTGGCGCTGCTTATTTATGGGGGTACTTTAACACACGTCTAGCGCTAGCGTGGCGCAGCTCATTGATAGGAGTATTTTTACACACGTCTAACCCTAGCGTGGTGCTGCTCATTCATGGGAGTACTTTTACACTCGTCTAGCGCTAGTGTGGCGCTTCTCATTTAAGGGAGCACTTTTACACACGTCTAGCGCTAGCGTGGCGCTGCTCATTTATGGGAGCACTTTTACACTCATCTAGCGCTAGCGTGGTGCTGCTCATTTATGGCAGTTCTTTTACACACGTCTAGCGGTAGCGTGGCGCTGCTCATTGATGGGAGTACTTTTACTGATATCAATTGCTAGCGTGGCGCTCCTCATTTATGGCAGTACTTTTACACACGTCTAGCGCTAGCGTGGCGCTCCTCATTTATGGCAGTACTTATACAGACGTCTAGCGCTAGCGTGGCGCTCCTCATTTATGGCAGTTCTTTTACACACGTCTAGCGCTAGCGTGGCGCTGCTCATTTATAGGAGTACTTTTACACATGTCAAGTGCTAGCGTGGCGCTCCTCATTTATGGCAGTACTTTTACACACGTCTAGCGCTAGCGTGGCGCTCCTCATTTATGGCAGTACTTATACACACGTCTAGCGCTAGCGTGGCGCTCCTCATTTATGGCAGTACTTATACACACGTCTAGCGCTAGCATGGCGCTGCTTATTAATGGGAATACTTTTACACTCGTCTTGCGCTAGCATAGCGCTGCTCATTTATGGGAGTACTTTTACACTCGTCTTGCGCTAGCGTGGCGCTGCTCATTTATGGCAGTACTTTTACACACGTCTAGTGCTAGCGTGGCGCTGCTCATTTATGGCAGTACTTATACACACGTCTAACCCTAGCGTGGTGCTGCTCATTCATGGGAGTACTTTTACACTCGTCTAGCGCTAGCGTGGCGCTTCTCATTTAAGGGAGCACTTTTACACTCGTCTTGCGCTAGCGTGGCGCTCCTCATTTATGGCAGTACTTTTACACACGTCTAGCGCTAACGTGGCGCTGCTCATTTATGGCAGTACTTATACACACGTCTAGTGCTAGCGTGGCGCTGCTCATTTATGGCAGTACTTATACACACGTCTAGCGCTAGCATGGCGCTGCTCATTTATGGGAGTACTTTTACACTCGTCTTGCGCTAGGGTGGCGCTGCTCATTTATGGCAGTACTTTTACACACGTATAGCGCTAGCATGGCGCTGCTCATTTATAGGAGTACTTTTACACATGTCAAGTGCTAGCGTGGCGCTGCTCATATATGGCAGTACGTTTACACACGTCTAGCGCTAACGTGGCGCTGCTCATTTATGGCAGTACTTTTACACACGTCTAGTGCTAGCGTGGCGCTGCTCATTTATGGCAGTACTTATACACACGTCTAGCGCTAGCATGGCGCTGCTCATTTATGGGAGTACTTTTACACTCGTCTTGCGCTAGGGTGGCGCTGCTCATTTATGGCAGTACTTTTACACACGTATAGCGCTAGCATGGCGCTGCTCATTTATGGGAGTACTTTAACACACGTCTAGTGCTAGCGTGGTGTTGCTCATTTATGGGAGTACTTTTACACTCGTCTTGCGCTAGCGTGGCGCTGCTCATTTATGGCAGTACTTTTACACACGTCTAGCGCTAGCATGGCGCTGCTCATTTATGGGATTACTTTTACACATGTCTAGTGCTAGCGTCGCGCTGCTCATTTATGGGAGCACTTTTACGCACGTCCAGCGCTAGCGTGGCGCTGCTCATTTATGGGAGCACTTTAACACACGTCTAGCGCTAGCGTGGCGCTGCTCATTTATGGGAGCACTTTTACACACGTCTAGCTGTAGCGTCGCGTTGCTCATTTATGGGAGTACATTTGCACTCGTCTAGCGCTAGCGTAGCACTGCTCATTTATGGCAGTACTCTTACACACGTCTAGCGCTAGCATGGCGCTCCTCATTTATGGCATTACTTTTACACACGTCTAGCGGTAACGTCGCGTTGCTCATTTATGGGAGTACTTTTACACTCGTCTAGCGCTAGCGTAGCGCTGCTCATTTATGGCAGTACTCTTACACACGTCTAGCGCTAGCATGGCGCTGCTCATTTATGGTAGTACTTTTACACACGTCTAGCGCTAGCATGGCGCTGCTCATTTTTGGGAGTACTTTTACACATGTCTAGCGCTAGCGTCGCGCTGCTCATTTATGGGAGCACTTTTACACACGTCTAGCGCTAGCATGGCGCTCCTCATTTATGGCAGTACTTTTACACACGTCTAGCGCTAGCATGGCGCTCCTCATTTATGGCAGTACTTTTACACACGTCTAGTGCTAGCGTGGCGCTGCTAATTTATGGCAGTACTTTTACACACGTCTAGCGCTAGCATGGCGCTGGTCATTTATGGCAGTACTTTTACACACGTCTAGCGGTTGCGTGGCACTGCTCATTTATGGGAGCACTTTTACACACGTCTAGCGCTAGCATGGCGCTCCTCATTAATGGCAGTACTTTTACACACGTCTAGCGCTAGCGTGGCGCTCCTCATTTATGGGAGTACTTTTACACACGTCTAGCGCTAGCATGGCGCTGCTCATTTAGGGGAGTACTTTTACACTCGTCTTGCGCTAGCGTGGCGATGCTCATTTATGGCGGTACTTTTACACACGTCTAGCGCTAGCATGGCCCTGCTCATTTATGGGAGTACTTTTACACACGTCTAGCGCTAACGTGGCGCTGCTAATTTATGGGAGTACTTTTACACTCGTCTTGCGCTAGCGTGGCGCTGCTCACTTATGGCAGTACTTTTACACACGTCTAGCGCTAGCATGGCGCAGCTCATTTATGGGAGTACTTTTACACTCGTCTTGCGCTAGCGTGGCGCTGCTCATTTAAGACAGTACTTTTACACACGTCAAGCGCTAGCATGGCGCTGCTCATTTATGGAAGTACTTTTACACACGTCTAGCGCTAGCGTGGCGCTGCTCATTTATGGGAGTAATTTACACATGTCTAGCGCTAGCGTCGCGCTGCTCAATTAAGGGAGTACTTTTACACATGTCTAGCGCTAGCGTGGCGCTGCTCATTTATGGGAGTACTTTCACACACGTCTAGTGCTAGCGTGGCGCTGCTCATTTATGGGAGTACTTTCACACACGTCTAGCGCTAGCGTGGCGCTGCTCATTTATGGGGGTACTTTTACACATGTCTAGCTCTAGCGTCGCGCTGCTCATTTATGGGAGCACATTTACACACGTCTAGCGCTAGAGCGGCGCTGCTCATTTATGGGAGTAATTTTACACATGTCTAGCGTTAGCGTGGCGCTGCTTATTTATGGGGGTACTTTAACACACGTCTAGCGCTAGCGTGGCGCAGCTCATTGATAGGAGTATTTTTACACACGTCTAACCCTAGCGTGGTGCTGCTCATTCATGGGAGTACTTTTACACTCGTCTAGCGCTAGTGTGGCGCTTCTCATTTAAGGGAGCACTTTTACACACGTCTAGCGCTAGCGTGGCGCTGCTCATTTATGGGAGCACTTTTACACTCATCTAGCGCTAGCGTGGTGCTGCTCATTTATGGCAGTTCTTTTACACACGTCTAGCGGTAGCGTGGCGCTGCTCATTGATGGGAGTACTTTTACTGATATCAATTGCTAGCGTGGCGCTCCTCATTTATGGCAGTACTTTTACACACGTCTAGCGCTAGCGTGGCGCTCCTCATTTATGGCAGTACTTATACAGACGTCTAGCGCTAGCGTGGCGCTCCTCATTTATGGCAGTTCTTTTACACACGTCTAGCGCTAGCGTGGCGCTGCTCATTTATAGGAGTACTTTTACACATGTCAAGTGCTAGCGTGGCGCTCCTCATTTATGGCAGTACTTTTACACACGTCTAGCGCTAGCGTGGCGCTCCTCATTTATGGCAGTACTTATACACACGTCTAGCGCTAGCGTGGCGCTCCTCATTTATGGCAGTACTTATACACACGTCTAGCGCTAGCATGGCGCTGCTCATTTATGGGAATACTTTTACACTCGTCTTGCGCTAGCATAGCGCTGCTCATTTATGGGAGTACTTTTACACTCGTCTTGCGCTAGCGTGGCGCTGCTCATTTATGGCAGTACTTTTACACACGTCTAGTGCTAGCGTGGCGCTGCTCATTTATGGCAGTACTTATACACACGTCTAACCCTAGCGTGGTGCTGCTCATTCATGGGAGTACATTTACACTCGTCTAGCGCTAGCGTGGCGCTTCTCATTTAAGGGAGCACTTTTACACTCGTTTTGCGCTAGCGTGGCGCTCCTCATTTATGGCAGTACTTTTACACACGTCTAGCGCTAACGTGGCGCTGCTCATTTATGGCAGTACTTATACACACGTCTAGTGCCAGCGTGGCGCTGCTCATATATGGCAGTACGTTTACACACGTCTAGTGCTAGCGTGGCGCTGCTCATTTATGGCAGTACTTATACACACGTCTAGCGCTAGCGTGGCGCTGCTTATTTATGGCAGTACTTTTACACACGTCTAGTGCTAGCGTAGCGCTGCTCATTTATGGCAGTACTCTTACACACGTCTAGCGCTAGCGTGGCGCTGCTCATTTATGGGAGTATTTTTACACACGTCTAGGGCTAGCGTGGCGCTGCTCATTTATGGGAGTACTTTAACACACGTCTAGCGCTAGCGTGGCGCTGCTCATTTATGGGAGTACTTTAAAACACGTTTAGCGCTAGCGTGTCGCTGCTCATTTATAGGAGTACTATTACACACGTCTAGCGCTAGCGTTGCGCTGCTCATTTATGGCAGTACTTTTACACACGTCTAGCGGTAGCGACGCGCTGCTCATTTATGGGTGTACTTTTACACTCGTCTAGCGCTAGCGTGGCGCTGCTCATTTATAGGAGAATTTTTTTCACTCGTCTAGCCCTAGCGTGGCGCTGCTCATTTATGGGAGTACTTTTACACACGTCTAGCGCTAGCGTGGGGATGCTCATTTATGGCAGTACTTTTACACACGTCTAGCGGTAGCATCCCGCTGCTCTTTTATGGGAGTACTTTTACACTCGTCTAGCGCTAGTGTGGCGCTGCTCATTTATAGGAGAAATTTCTTCACTCGTCTAGCGCTAGCGTGGCGCTGCTCATTTGTGGGAGTACTTTTACACTCGTCTAGCGCTAGCGTGGCGATGCTCATTTATAAGAGTACTTTTACACACGTCTAGCGCTAGCGTGGCGCTGCTCATTTATGGGAGCACTTTAACACACGTACAGCGCTAGCGTGGCGCTGCTCATTTATGGGAGTACTTTTACATACGTCTTGCGCTAGCGTGGCGCTGCTCATTTATGGCAGTACTTTTACACACGTCTAGTGCTAGCGTGGCGCTGCTCATTTATGGCAGTACTTATACACACGTCTAACCCTAGCGTGGTGCTGCTCATTCATGGGAGTACTTTTACACTCGTCTAGCGCTAGCGTGGCGCTTCTCATTTAAGGGAGCACTTTTACACTCGTCTTGCGCTAGCGTGGCGCTCCTCATTTATGGCAGTACTTTTACACACGTCTAGCGCTAACGTGGCGCTGCTCATTTATGGCAGTACTTATACACACGTCTAGTGCTAGCGTGGCGCTGCTCATTTATGGCAGTACTTATACACACGTCTAGCGCTAGCATGGCGCTGCTCATTTATGGGAGTACTTTTACACTCGTCTTGCGCTAGGGTGGCGCTGCTCATTTATGGCAGTACTTTTACACACGTATAGCGCTAGCATGGCGCTGCTCATTTATAGGAGTACTTTTACACATGTCAAGTGCTAGCGTGGCGCTGCTCATATATGGCAGTACGTTTACACACGTCTAGCGCTAACGTGGCGCTGCTCATTTATGGCAGTACTTTTACACACGTCTAGTGCTAGCGTGGCGCTGCTCATTTATGGCAGTACTTATACACACGTCTAGCGCTAGCATGGCGCTGCTCATTTATGGGAGTACTTTTACACTCGTCTTGCGCTAGGGTGGCGCTGCTCATTTATGGCAGTACTTTTACACACGTATAGCGCTAGCATGGCGCTGCTCATTTATGGGAGTACTTTAACACACGTCTAGTGCTAGCGTGGTGTTGCTCATTTATGGGAGTACTTTTACACTCGTCTTGCGCTAGCGTGGCGCTGCTCATTTATGGCAGTACTTTTACACACGTCTAGCGCTAGCATGGCGCTGCTCATTTATGGGATTACTTTTACACATGTCTAGTGCTAGCGTCGCGCTGCTCATTTATGGGAGCACTTTTACGCACGTCCAGCGCTAGCGTGGCGCTGCTCATTTATGGGAGCACTTTAACACACGTCTAGCGCTAGCGTGGCGCTGCTCATTTATGGGAGCACTTTTACACACGTCTAGCTGTAGCGTCGCGTTGCTCATTTATGGGAGTACATTTGCACTCGTCTAGCGCTAGCGTAGCACTGCTCATTTATGGCAGTACTCTTACACACGTCTAGCGCTAGCATGGCGCTCCTCATTTATGGCATTACTTTTACACACGTCTAGCGGTAACGTCGCGTTGCTCATTTATGGGAGTACTTTTACACTCGTCTAGCGCTAGCGTAGCGCTGCTCATTTATGGCAGTACTCTTACACACGTCTAGCGCTAGCATGGCGCTGCTCATTTATGGTAGTACTTTTACACACGTCTAGCGCTAGCATGGCGCTGCTCATTTTTGGGAGTACTTTTACACATGTCTAGCGCTAGCGTCGCGCTGCTCATTTATGGGAGCACTTTTACACACGTCTAGCGCTAGCATGGCGCTCCTCATTTATGGCAGTACTTTTACACACGTCTAGCGCTAGCATGGCGCTCCTCATTTATGGCAGTACTTTTACACACGTCTAGTGCTAGCGTGGCGCTGCTAATTTATGGCAGTACTTTTACACACGTCTAGCGCTAGCATGGCGCTGGTCATTTATGGCAGTACTTTTACACACGTCTAGCGGTTGCGTGGCACTGCTCATTTATGGGAGCACTTTTACACACGTCTAGCGCTAGCATGGCGCTCCTCATTAATGGCAGTACTTTTACACACGTCTAGCGCTAGCGTGGCGCTCCTCATTTATGGGAGTACTTTTACACACGTCTAGCGCTAGCATGGCGCTGCTCATTTAGGGGAGTACTTTTACACTCGTCTTGCGCTAGCGTGGCGATGCTCATTTATGGCGGTACTTTTACACACGTCTAGCGCTAGCATGGCCCTGCTCATTTATGGGAGTACTTTTACACACGTCTAGCGCTAACGTGGCGCTGCTAATTTATGGGAGTACTTTTACACTCGTCTTGCGCTAGCGTGGCGCTGCTCACTTATGGCAGTACTTTTACACACGTCTAGCGCTAGCATGGCGCAGCTCATTTATGGGAGTACTTTTACACTCGTCTTGCGCTAGCGTGGCGCTGCTCATTTAAGACAGTACTTTTACACACGTCAAGCGCTAGCATGGCGCTGCTCATTTATGGAAGTACTTTTACACACGTCTAGCGCTAGCGTGGCGCTGCTCATTTATGGGAGTAATTTACACATGTCTAGCGCTAGCGTCGCGCTGCTCAATTAAGGGAGTACTTTTACACATGTCTAGCGCTAGCGTGGCGCTGCTCATTTATGGGAGTACTTTCACACACGTCTAGTGCTAGCGTGGCGCTGCTCATTTATGGGAGTACTTTCACACACGTCTAGCGCTAGCGTGGCGCTGCTCATTTATGGGGGTACTTTTACACATGTCTAGCTCTAGCGTCGCGCTGCTCATTTATGGGAGCACATTTACACACGTCTAGCGCTAGAGCGGCGCTGCTCATTTATGGGAGTAATTTTACACATGTCTAGCGTTAGCGTGGCGCTGCTTATTTATGGGGGTACTTTAACACACGTCTAGCGCTAGCGTGGCGCAGCTCATTGATAGGAGTATTTTTACACACGTCTAACCCTAGCGTGGTGCTGCTCATTCATGGGAGTACTTTTACACTCGTCTAGCGCTAGTGTGGCGCTTCTCATTTAAGGGAGCACTTTTACACACGTCTAGCGCTAGCGTGGCGCTGCTCATTTATGGGAGCACTTTTACACTCATCTAGCGCTAGCGTGGTGCTGCTCATTTATGGCAGTTCTTTTACACACGTCTAGCGGTAGCGTGGCGCTGCTCATTGATGGGAGTACTTTTACTGATATCAATTGCTAGCGTGGCGCTCCTCATTTATGGCAGTACTTTTACACACGTCTAGCGCTAGCGTGGCGCTCCTCATTTATGGCAGTACTTATACAGACGTCTAGCGCTAGCGTGGCGCTCCTCATTTATGGCAGTTCTTTTACACACGTCTAGCGCTAGCGTGGCGCTGCTCATTTATAGGAGTACTTTTACACATGTCAAGTGCTAGCGTGGCGCTCCTCATTTATGGCAGTACTTTTACACACGTCTAGCGCTAGCGTGGCGCTCCTCATTTATGGCAGTACTTATACACACGTCTAGCGCTAGCGTGGCGCTCCTCATTTATGGCAGTACTTATACACACGTCTAGCGCTAGCATGGCGCTGCTCATTTATGGGAATACTTTTACACTCGTCTTGCGCTAGCATAGCGCTGCTCATTTATGGGAGTACTTTTACACTCGTCTTGCGCTAGCGTGGCGCTGCTCATTTATGGCAGTACTTTTACACACGTCTAGTGCTAGCGTGGCGCTGCTCATTTATGGCAGTACTTATACACACGTCTAACCCTAGCGTGGTGCTGCTCATTCATGGGAGTACATTTACACTCGTCTAGCGCTAGCGTGGCGCTTCTCATTTAAGGGAGCACTTTTACACTCGTTTTGCGCTAGCGTGGCGCTCCTCATTTATGGCAGTACTTTTACACACGTCTAGCGCTAACGTGGCGCTGCTCATTTATGGCAGTACTTATACACACGTCTAGTGCCAGCGTGGCGCTGCTCATATATGGCAGTACGTTTACACACGTCTAGTGCTAGCGTGGCGCTGCTCATTTATGGCAGTACTTATACACACGTCTAGCGCTAGCGTGGCGCTGCTTATTTATGGCAGTACTTTTACACACGTCTAGTGCTAGCGTAGCGCTGCTCATTTATGGCAGTACTCTTACACACGTCTAGCGCTAGCGTGGCGCTGCTCATTTATGGGAGTATTTTTACACACGTCTAGGGCTAGCGTGGCGCTGCTCATTTATGGGAGTACTTTAACACACGTCTAGCGCTAGCGTGGCGCTGCTCATTTATGGGAGTACTTTAAAACACGTTTAGCGCTAGCGTGTCGCTGCTCATTTATAGGAGTACTATTACACACGTCTAGCGCTAGCGTTGCGCTGCTCATTTATGGCAGTACTTTTACACACGTCTAGCGGTAGCGACGCGCTGCTCATTTATGGGTGTACTTTTACACTCGTCTAGCGCTAGCGTGGCGCTGCTCATTTATAGGAGAATTTTTTTCACTCGTCTAGCCCTAGCGTGGCGCTGCTCATTTATGGGAGTACTTTTACACACGTCTAGCGCTAGCGTGGGGATGCTCATTTATGGCAGTACTTTTACACACGTCTAGCGGTAGCATCCCGCTGCTCTTTTATGGGAGTACTTTTACACTCGTCTAGCGCTAGTGTGGCGCTGCTCATTTATAGGAGAAATTTCTTCACTCGTCTAGCGCTAGCGTGGCGCTGCTCATTTGTGGGAGTACTTTTACACTCGTCTAGCGCTAGCGTGGCGATGCTCATTTATAAGAGTACTTTTACACACGTCTAGCGCTAGCGTGGCGCTGCTCATTTATGGGAGCACTTTAACACACGTACAGCGCTAGCGTGGCGCTGCTCATTTATGGGAGTACTTTTACATACGTCTAGAACTAGCGTGGCGCTTCTCATTTTTATGAGAACTTTTACACACGTCTAGCGCTAGCGTGGCGCTGCTCATTTATATGAGTACTTTTACACACGTCTAGCGCTAGCGTCGCGCTGCTCATTTATGGGAGGACTTTTACACGTGTCTAGCGCTAGCGTGGCGCTGCTCATTTATGGGAGCACTTTTACACTCGTCTAGCGCTAGCGTGGTGCTGCTCATTTATGGCAGTACATTTACACACGTCTAGCGCTAGCGTGGCGCTGCTCATTGATGGGAGTACTATTACACACGTCTAGCGCTAGCGTGGCGCTGCTCATTTATAGGAGTACTTTTACACATGTCTAGTGCTAGCGTGGCGCTCGTCATTTATGGCAGCACTTTTACACACGTCTAGCGCTAGCGTGGCGCTCCTCATTTATGGCAGTACTTATACACACGTCTAGCGCTAGCGTGGCGCTGCTCATTTATGGGAGTACTTTAACACTCGTCTTGCGCTAGTGTGGCGCTGCTCATTTATGGCAGTACTTATACACACGTCTAGCGCTAGCGTGGCGCTGCTCATTTATGGTAGTACTTATACACACGTCTAGCGCTAGCGTGGCGCTCCTCATTTATGGCAGTACTTATACACACGTCTAGCGCTAGCGTGGCGCTGCTCATTTATGGTAGTACTTTTACACTCGTCTTGCGCTAGTGTGGCGCTGCTCATTTATGGCAGTACTTTTACACACGTCTAGTGCTAGCGTGGCGCTGCTCATTTATGGCAGTACTTATACACACGTCTAGTGCTAGCGTGGCGCTGCTCATTTATGGGAGTACTTTTACACACGTCTAGTGCTAGCTTGGCGCTGCTCATTTATGGGAGTACTTATACACACGTCTAGCGCTAGCATGGCGTTGCTCATTTATGGGAGTACTTTTACACTCGTCTTGCGCTAGCGTGGCGCTCCTCATTTATGGCAGTACTTTTACACATGTCTAGCGCTAACGTGGCGCTGCTCATTTATGGCAGTACTTATACACACGTCTAGTGCTAGCGTGGCGCTGCTCATATATGGCAGTACGTTTACACACGTCTAGTGCTAGCGTGGCGCTGCTCATTTATGGCAGTACTTATACACACGTCTAGCGCTAGCGTGGCGCTGCTCATTTATGGCAGTACTTTTACACACGTCTAGTGCTAGCGTGGCGCTGCTCATTTATGGCAGTACTCTTACACACGTCTAGCGCTAGCATGGCGCTGCTCATTTATGGGAGTACTTTTACACATTTCTAGCGCTAGCACGGCGCTGCTCATTTATGGGAGTACTTTTACACTCGTCCTGCGCTAGCGTGGCGCTCCTCATTTATGGCAGTACTTTTACACACGTCTAGTGCTAGCGTGGCGCTGCTCATTTATGGCAGTACTTATACACACGTCTAGCGCTAGCATGGCGCTGCTCATTTATGGGAGTACTTTTACACTCGTCTTGCGCTAGGGTGGCGCTGCTCATTTATGGCAGTACTTTTACACACGTATAGCGCTAGCATGGCGCTGCTCATTTATGGGAGTACTTTTACACACGTCTAGCGCTAGCGTGGTGTTGCTCATTTATGGGAGTACTTTTACACTCGTCTTGCGCTAGCGTGGCGCTGCTCATTTATGGCAGTACTTTTACACACGTCTAGCGCTAGCATGGCGCTGCTCATTTATGGGATTACTTTTACACATGTCTAGTGCTAGCGTCGCGCTGCTCATTTATGGGAGCACTTTTACACACGTCCAGCGCTAGCGTGGCGCTGCTCATTTATGGGAGCACTTTAACACACGTCTAGCGCTAGCGTGGCGCTGCTCATTTATGGGAGCACTTTTACACACGTCTAGCGGTAGCGTCGCGTTGCTCATTTATGGGAGTACATTTACACTCGTCTAGCGCTAGCGTAGCGCTGCTCATTTATGGCAGTACTTTTACACACGTCTAGCGCTAGCATGGCGCAGCTCATTTATGGGAGTACTTTTACACTCGTCTTGCGCTAGCGTGGCGCTGCTCATTTAAGACAGTACTTTTACACACGTCAAGCGCTAGCATGGCGCTGCTCATTTATGGAAGTACTTTTACACACGTCTAGCGCTAGCGTGGCGCTGCTCATTTATGGGAGTAATTTACACATGTCTAGCGCTAGCGTCGCGCTGCTCAATTAAGGGAGTACTTTTACACATGTCTAGCGCTAGCGTGGCGCTGCTCATTTATGGGAGTACTGTCACACACGTCTAGTGCTAGCGTGGCGCTGCTCATTTATGGGAGTACTTTCACACACGTCTAGCGCTAGCGTGGCGCTGCTCATTTATGGGGGTACTTTTACACATGTCTAGCTCTAGCGTCGCGCTGCTCATTTATGGGAGCACATTTACACACGTCTAGCGCTAGAGCGGCGCTGCTCATTTATGGGAGTAATTTTACACATGTCTAGCGTTAGCGTGGCGCTGCTTATTTATGGGGGTAC
Source organism: Meconema thalassinum (assembly GCA_946902985.2). NCBI lineage: Eukaryota > Metazoa > Arthropoda > Insecta > Orthoptera > Tettigoniidae > Meconema > Meconema thalassinum. The sequence continues at coordinate 13,120,925 of CAMPQE020000048.1, read as the reverse complement.
TTTAACACACGTCTAGCGCTAGCGTGGCGCAGCTCATTGATAGGAGTATTTTTACACACGTCTAACCCTAGCGTGGTGCTGCTCATTCATGGGAGTACTTTTACACTCGTCTAGCGCTAGTGTGGCGCTTCTCATTTAAGGGAGCACTTTTACACACGTCTAGCGCTAGCGTGGCGCTGCTCATTTATGGGAGCACTTTTACACTCATCTAGCGCTAGCGTGGTGCTGCTCATTTATGGCAGTTCTTTTACACACGTCTAGCGGTAGCGTGGCGCTGCTCATTGATGGGAGTACTTTTACTGATGTCAATTGCTAGCGTGGCGCTCCTCATTTATGGCAGTACTTTTACACACGTCTAGCGCTAGCGTGGCGCTCCTCATTTATGGCAGTACTTATACAGACGTCTAGCGCTAGCGTGGCGCTCCTCATTTATGGCAGTTCTTTTACACACGTCTAGCGCTAGCGTGGCGCTGCTCATTTATGGAAGTACATTTACACACCTCTAGCGCTAGCGTGGCGCTGCTCATTTATGGGAGTAATTTACACATGTCTAGCGCATGCGTCGCGCTGCCCATTTATGGGAGCACTTTTACACACGTCTAGCGCTAGCGTGGCGCTGCTCATTTATGGCAGTACTTTTACACACGTCTAGCGCTAGCGTGGCGCTGCTCATTTATGGCAGTACATTTACACACGTCTAGCGCTAGCGTGGCGCTGCTCATTTATGGCAGTACTTTTACACACGTCTAGCGCTAGCGTGGCGCTGCATATTTATGGGGGTACTTTTACACACGTCTAGCGCTAGCGTGGCGCTGCTCATTTATGGGAGTACTTTTACACACGTCTAGCGCTAGCGTGGCGCTGCTCATTTATGGGAGTACTTTTACACACGTCTAGCGCTAGCGTGGCGCTGCATATTTATGGGGGTACTTTTACACACGTCTAGCGCTAGCGTGGCGCTGCTCATTTATGGGAGTATTTTTACACACGTCTAGCGCTAGCGTGGCGCTGCATATTTATGGGGGTACATTTACACACGTCTAGCGCTAGCGTGGCGCTGCTCATTTATGGGAGTACTTTTACACTCGTCTAGCACTAGCGTGGCGCTGCTCATTTATGGGAGTACATTTACACACGTCTAGCGCTAGCGTGGCGCTGCTCATTTATGGGAGTACTTTTACACACGTCTAGCGCTAGCGTGGCGCTGCTCATTTATGGGAGTACTTTTACACACGTCTAGCGCTAGCGTGGCGCTGCTCATTTATGGGAGTACTTTTACACACGTCTAGCGCTAGCGTGGCGCTGCATATTTATGGGGGTACTTTTACACACGTCTAGCACTAGCGTGGCGCTGCTCATTTATGGGATTACTTTTACACATGTCTAGTGCTAGCGTCGCGCTGCTCATTTATGGGAGCACTTTTACACACGTCCAGCGCTAGCGTGGCGCTGCTCATTTATGGGAGCACTTTAACACACGTCTAGCGCTAGCGTGGCGCTGCTCATTTATGGGAGCACTTTTACACACGTCTAGCGGTAGCATGGCGCTGCTCATTTATGGGATTACTTTTACACATGTCTAGTGCTAGCGTCGCGCTGCTCATTTATGGGAGCACTTTTACACACGTCAAGCGCTAGCGTGGCGCTGCTCATATATGGGAGCACTTTAACACACGTCTAGCGCTAGCGTGGCGCTGCTCATTTATGGGAGCACTTTTACACACGTCTAGCGGTAGCGTCGCGTTGCTCATTTATGGGAGTACATTTACACTCGTCTAGCGCTAGCGTAGCGCTGCTCATTTATGGCAGTACTTTTACACACGTCTAGCGCTAGCATGGCGCAGCTCATTTATGGGAGTACTTTTACACTCGTCTTGCGCTAGCGTGGCGCTGCTCATTTAAGACAGTACTTTTACACACGTCAAGCGCTAGCATGGCGCTGCTCATTTATGGAAGTACTTTTACACACGTCTAGCGCTAGCGTGGCGCTGCTCATTTATGGGAGTAATTTACACATGTCTAGCGCTAGCGTCGCGCTGCTCAATTAAGGGAGTACTTTTACACATGTCTAGCGCTAGCGTGGCGCTGCTCATTTATGGGAGTACTGTCACACACGTCTAGTGCTAGCGTGGCGCTGCTCATTTATGGGAGTACTTTCACACACGTCTAGCGCTAGCGTGGCGCTGCTCATTTATGGGGGTACTTTTACACATGTCTAGCTCTAGCGTCGCGCTGCTCATTTATGGGAGCACATTTACACACGTCTAGCGCTAGAGCGGCGCTGCTCATTTATGGGAGTAATTTTACACATGTCTAGCGTTAGCGTGGCGCTGCTTATTTATGGGGGTACTTTAACACACGTCTAGCGCTAGCGTGGCGCAGCTCATTGATAGGAGTATTTTTACACACGTCTAACCCTAGCGTGGTGCTGCTCATTCATGGGAGTACTTTTACACTCGTCTAGCGCTAGTGTGGCGCTTCTCATTTAAGGGAGCACTTTTACACACGTCTAGCGCTAGCGTGGCGCTGCTCATTTATGGGAGCACTTTTACACTCATCTAGCGCTAGCGTGGTGCTGCTCATTTATGGCAGTTCTTTTACACACGTCTAGCGGTAGCGTGGCGCTGCTCATTGATGGGAGTACTTTTACTGATGTCAATTGCTAGCGTGGCGCTCCTCATTTATGGCAGTACTTTTACACACGTCTAGCGCTAGCGTGGCGCTCCTCATTTATGGCAGTACTTATACAGACGTCTAGCGCTAGCGTGGCGCTCCTCATTTATGGCAGTTCTTTTACACACGTCTAGCGCTAGCGTGGCGCTGCTCATTTATGGAAGTACATTTACACACCTCTAGCGCTAGCGTGGCGCTGCTCATTTATGGGAGTAATTTACACATGTCTAGCGCATGCGTCGCGCTGCCCATTTATGGGAGCACTTTTACACACGTCTAGCGCTAGCGTGGCGCTGCTCATTTATGGCAGTACTTTTACACACGTCTAGCGCTAGCGTGGCGCTGCTCATTTATGGCAGTACATTTACACACGTCTAGCGCTAGCGTGGCGCTGCTCATTTATGGCAGTACTTTTACACACGTCTAGCGCTAGCGTGGCGCTGCATATTTATGGGGGTACTTTTACACACGTCTAGCGCTAGCGTGGCGCTGCTCATTTATGGGAGTACTTTTACACACGTCTAGCGCTAGCGTGGCGCTGCTCATTTATGGGAGTACTTTTACACACGTCTAGCGCTAGCGTGGCGCTGCATATTTATGGGGGTACTTTTACACACGTCTAGCGCTTGCGTGGCGCTGCTCATTTATGGGAGTATTTTTACACACGTCTAGCGCTAGCGTGGCGCTGCATATTTATGGGGGTACTTTTACACACGTCTAGCGCTAGCGTGGCGCTGCTCATTTATGGCAGTACTTTTACACACGTCTAGCGCTAGCGTGGCGCTGCATATTTATGGGGGTACTTTTACACACGTCTAGCGCTAGCGTGGCGCTGCTCATTTATGGGAGTACTTTTACACACGTCTAGCGCTAGCGTGGCGCTGCTCATTTATGGGAGTACTTTTACACACGTCTAGCGCTAGCGTGGCGCTGCTCATTTATGGGAGTACTTTTACACACGTCTAGCGCTAGCGTGGCGCTGCTCATTTATGGGAGTACTTTTACACACGTCTAGCGCTAGCGTGGCGCTGCATATTTATGGGGGTACTTTTACACACGTCTAGCACTAGCGTGGCGCTGCTCATATATGGGAGTACTTTTACACACGTCTAGCGCTAGCGTGGCGCTGCTCATTTATGGGAGTACTTTTACACATGTCTAGCGCTAGCGTCGCGCTGCTCATTTATGGGAGCACTTTTACACACGTCTAGCGCTAGCGTGGCGCTGCTCATTTATGGGAGTACTTTTACACACGTCTAGCCCTAGCGTGGTGCTGCTCATTCATGGGAGTACTTTTACACACGTCTAGCGCTAGCGTGGCGCTGCTCATTTATGGGAGTACTTTTTAACACGTCTAGCGCTAGCGTGGCGCTGCTCATTGATGGGAGTACTTTTACACATGGCTAGCGCTAGCGTCGCGCTGCTCATTTATGTAAGTTCTTTGACACACGTCTAGCACAAGCGTGGCGCTGCTCATTTATGGGAGAACTTTTACACACGTCTAGCGCTAGCGTGGCGCTGCTCATTCATGGGAGTACTTTTACAGATGTCTAGAGCTAGCGTGGCGCTGCTCATATAAGGGAGTACTTTTACACTCGTCTAGCGCTAGCGTGGCGCTTCTCATTTATGGGAGCACTTTTACACTCGTCTAGCGCTAGCGTGGCGCTGCTCATATATGGGAGTACTTTTACACTCGTTTAGCGCTAGCGTGGCGCTGCTCATTTATGGGAGCACTTTTACACACGTCTAGCTTTAGCGTGGCGCTGCTCATTTATGGGAGTACTTTTACACATGTCTAGCGCTAGCGTGGCGCAGCTCATTCATGGGAGTACTTTTACAGATATCTAGAGCTAGCGTGGCGCTGCTCATATATGGGAGTACTTTTACACTCGTCTAGCGCTAGCGTGGTGCTGCTCATTTATGGCAGTACTTTTTCACACGTCTAGCTCTAGCGTGGCGCTGCTCATTGATGGGAGTACTTTTACACACGTCAAGCGCTAGCATGGCGCTGCTCATTTATGGAAGTACTTTTACACACGTCTAGCGCTAGCGTGGCGCTGCTCGTTTATGGGAGCACTTTTACACTCGTCTAGCGCTAGCGTGGTGCTGCTCATTTATGGCAGTACTTTTTCACACGTCTAGCTCTAGCGTGGCGCTGCTCATTGATGGGAGTACTTTTACACACGTCAAGCGCTAGCATGGCGCTGCTCATTTATGGAAGTACTTTTACACACGTCTAGCGCTAGCGTGGCGCTGCTCATTTATGGGAGTAATTTACACATGTCTAGCGCTAGCGTCGCGCTGCTCAATTATGGGAGTACTTTTACACATGTCTAGCGCTAGCGTGGCGCTGCTCATTTATGGGAGTACTTTTACACACGTCTAGCGCTAGCGTGGCGCTGCTCATTCATGTGAGTACTTTTACACACGTCTAGCGCTAGCGTGGCGCTGCTCATTTATGGGAGTAATTTACACATGTCTAGCGCTAGCGTCGCGCTGCTCAATTATGGGGTACTTTTACACATGTCTAGCGCTAGCGTGGCGCTGCTCATTTATGGGAGTACTTTTACACACGTCTAGCGCTAGCGTGGCGCTGCTCATTCATGGGAATACTTTTACAGATGTCTAGAGCTAGCGTGGCGCTGCTCATATATGGGAGTACTTTTACACTCGTCTAGCGCTAGCGTGGCGCCTCTCATTTATGGGAGCACTTTTACACTCGTCTAGCGCTAGCGTGGCGCTGCTCATATATGGGAGTACTTTTACACTCGTTTAGCGCTAGCGTGGCGCTGCTCATTTATGGGAGCACTTTTACACACGTCTAGCGCTAGCGTGGCGCTGCTCATTTATGGGAGTACTTTTACACATGTCTAGCGCTAGCGTGTCGCAGCTCATTCATGGGAGTACTTTTACAGATATCTAGAGCTAGCATGGCGCTGCTCATATATGGGAGTACTTTTACACTCGTCTAGCGCTAGCGTGGCGCTTCTCATTTATGGGAGCACTTTTACACACGTCTAGCGCTAGCGTGGCGCTGCTCATTTATGGGAGCATTTTTACACTCGTCTAGCGATAGCGTGGTGCTGCTCATTTATGGCAGTACTTTTACACACGTCTAGCGCTAGCGTGGCGCTGCTCATTGATGGGAGTACTATTACACACGTCTAGCGCTAGCGTGGCGCTGCACATTTATAGGAGTACTTTTACACATGTCTAGTGCTAGCGTGGCGCTGCTCATTTATGGGAGTACATTTACACACGTCTAGCGCTAGCGTGGCGCTGCTCATTTATGTGAGTACTTTGACACACGTCTAGCACTAGCGTTGCGCTGCTCATTTATGGGAGTACTTTTACACACGTCTAGCGCTAGCGTGGCGCTGCTCATTTAAGGGAGCACTTTTACACACTTCTAGCGCTAGCGTGGCGCTGTTCATTTATGGGAGTATTTTTACACACGTCTAGGGCTAGCGTGGCGCTGCTCATTTATGGGAGTACTTTCACACACGTCTAGCGCTAGCGTGTCGCTGCTCATTTATAGGAGTACTATTACACACGTCTAGCGCTAGCGTTGCGCTGCTCATTTATGGCAGTACTTTTACACACGTCTAGCGGTAGCGACGCGCTGCTCATTTATGGGTGTACTTTTACACTCGTCTAGCGCTAGCGTGGCGCTGCTCATTTATAGGAGAATTGTTTCACTCGTCTAGCCCTAGCGTGGCGCTGCTCATTTATGGGAGGACATTTACTCACGTCTAGCGCTAGCGTGGGGCTGCTCACTTATGGCAGTACTTTTACACACGTCTAGCGGTAGCATCGCGCTGCTCTTTTATGGGAGTACTTTTACACTCGTCTAGCGCTAGTGTGGCGCTGCTCATTTATAGGAGAAATTTTATCACTCGTCTAGCGCTAGCGTGGCGCTGCTCATTTATGGGAGTACTTTTAAACTCGTCTAGCGCTAGCGTGGCGATGCTCATTTATAAGAGTACTTTTACACACGTCTATCGCTAGCGTGGCGCTGCTCATTTATGGGAGCACTTTTACAAACGTCTAGCGCTAGCGTGGCGCTGCTCATTTATGGGAGCACTTTTACACTCGTCTAGCGCTAGCGTGGTGCTGCTCATTTATGGCAGTACTTTTACACACGTCTAGCGCTAGCGTGGCGCTGCTCATTGATGGGAGTACTATTACACACGTCTAGCGCTAGCGTGGCGCTGCTCATTTATAGGAGTACTTTTACACATGTCTAGTGCTAGCGTGGCGCTCCTCATTTATGGCAGTACTTTTACACACGTCTAGCGCTAGCGTGGCGCTCCTCATTTATGGCAGTACTTATACACACGTCTAGCGCTAGCATGGCGCTGCTCATTTATGGGAGTACTTTTACACTCGTCTTGCGCTAGCATGGCGCTGCTCATTTATGGGAGCACTTTTACACTCGTCTTGCGCTAGCGTGGCGCTGCTCATTTATGGGAGCACTTTTACACTCGTCTTGCGCTAGCATGGCGCTGCTCATTTATGGGAGTACTTTTACACTCGTCTTGCGCTAGAGTGGCGCTGCTCATTTATGGGAGTACTTTTACACTCGTCTTGCGCTAGCGTGGCGCTGCTCATTTATGGGAGCACTTTTACACTCGTCTTGCGCTAGCGTGGCGCTGCTCATTTATGGGAGTACTTTTACACTCGTCTTGCGCTAGCGTGGCGCTGCTCATTTATGGGAGCACTTTTACACACGTCTTGCGCTAGCATGGCGCTGCTCATTTATGGGAGTACTTTTACACTCGTCTTGCGCTAGCGTGGCGCTGCTCATTTATGGCAGTACTTTTACACACGTCTAGTGCTAGCGTGGCGCTGCTCATTTATGGCAGTACATATACATACGTCTAGTGCTAGCGTGGCGCTGCTCATTTATGGCAGTACTTATACACACGTCTAGCGCTAGCATGGCGCTGCTCATTTATGGGAGTACTTTTACACTCGTCTTGCGCTAGCGTGGCGCTCCTCATTTATGGCAGTACTTTAACACACGTCTAGCGCTAGCATGGCGCTGCTCATTTATGGCAGTACTTATACACACGTCTAGCGCTAGCGTGGCGCTGCTCATTTATGGGAGTACTTTTACACTCGTCTTGCGCTAGCGTGGCGCTCCTCATTTATGGCAGTACTTTAACACACGTCTAGCGCTAGCATGGCGCTGCTCATTTATGGCAGTACTTATACACACGTCTAGTGCTAGCGTGGCGCTGCTCATATATGGCAGTACTTTTACATACGTCTAGTGCTAGCGTGGCGCTGCTCATTTATGGCAGTACTTATGCACACGTCTATCGCTAGCGTGGCGCTGTTCATTTATGGCAGTACTTTTACACACGTCTAGGGCTAGCATGGCGCTGCTCATTTATGGGAGTACTATTACACACGTCTAGCGCTAGCATGGCGCTGCTCATTTATGGGAGTACTTTTACACACGTCTAGCGCTAGCGTGGCGCTGCTCATTTATAGGAGTACTTTTACACATGTCTAGCGCTAGCGTGGCGCTCCTCATTTATGGCAGTACTTATACACACGTCTAGCGCTAGCATGGCGCTGCTCATTTATGGGAGTACTTTTACACTCGTCTAGCGCTAGCATGGCGCTGCTCATTTATGGGAGTACTTTTACACTCGTCTTGCGCTAGCGTGGCGCTGCTCATTTATGGCAGTACTTTTACACACGTCTAGTGCTAGCGTGGCGCTGCTCATTTATGGGAGCACTATTACACACGTCTAGCGCTAGCATGGCGCTGCTCATTTATGGGAGTACTATTACACACGTCTAGTGCTAGCGTGGCGCTCCTCATTTATGGCAGTACTTTTACACACGTCTAGTGCTAGCGTGGCGCTGCTCATTTATGGGAGTACTATTACACACGTCTAGCGCTAGCATGGCGCTGCTCATTTATGGGAGTACTATTACGCACGTCTAGCGCTAGCGTGGCGCTGCTCATTTATAGGAGTACTTTTACACATGTCTAGCGCTAGCGTGGCGCTCCTCATTTATGGCAGTACTTATACACACGTCTAGCGCTAGCATGGCGCTGCTCATTTATGGGAGTACTTTTACACTCGTCTAGCGCTAGCATGGCGCTGCTCATTTATGGGAGTACTTTTACACTCGTCTTGCGCTAGCGTGGCGCTGCTCATTTATGGCAGTACTTTTACACACGTCTAGTGCTAGCGTGGCGCTGCTCATTTATGGCAGTACATATACACACGTCTAGTGCTAGCGTGGCGCTGCTCATTTAAGGCAGTACTTATACACACGTCTAGCGCTAGCATGGCGCTGCTCATTTATGGGAGTACTTTTACACTCGTCTTGCGCTAGCGTGGCGCTCCTCATTTATGGCAGTACTTTTACACACGTCTAGCGCTAGCGTGGCGCTTCTCATTTATGGCAGTACTTATACACACGTCTAGTGCTAGCGTGGCGCTGCTCATATATGGCAGTACTTTTACACACGTCTAGTGCTAGCGTGGCGCTGCTCATTTATGGCAGTACTTATACACACGTCTAGCGCTAACGTGGCGCTGCTCATTTATGGCAGTACTTTTACACACGTCTAGTGCTAGCGTGGCGCTGCTCATTTATGGCAGTACTTTTACACTCGTCTTGCGCTAGCATGGCGCTGCTCATTTATGGCAGTACTTTTACACACGTCTAGCGCTAGCATGGCGCTGCTCATTTATGGCAGTACTTTTACACACGTCTAGCGCTAGCATGGCGCTGCTCATTGATGGGAGTACTATTACACACGTCTAGCGCTAGCGTGGCGCTGCTCATTTATAGGAGTACTTTTACACATGTCTAGCGCTAGCGTGGCGCTCCTCATTTATGGCAGTACTTATACACACGTCTAGCGCTAGCATGGCGCTGCTCATTTATGGGAGTACTTTTACACTCGTCTAGCGCTAGCATGGCGCTGCTCATTTATGGGAGTACTTTTACACTCGTCTTGCGCTAGCGTGGCGCTGCTCATTTATGGCAGTACTTTTAAACACGTCTAGTGCTAGCGTGGCGCTGCTCATTTATGGCAGTACATATACACACGTCTAGTACTAGCGTGGCGCTGCTCATTTAAGGCAGTACTTATACACACGTCTAGCACTAGCATGGCGCTGCTCATTTATGGGAGTACTTTTACACTCGTCTTGCGCTAGCGTGGCGCTCCTCATTTATGGCAGTACTTTTACACACGTCTAGCGCTAGCGTGGCGCTTCTCATTTATGGCAGTACTTATACACACGTCTAGTGCTAGCGTGGCGCTGCTCATATATGGCAGTACTTTTACACACGTCTAGTGCTAGCGTGGCGCTGCTCATTTATGGCAGTACTTATACACACGTCTAGCGCTAACGTGGCGCTGCTCATTTATGGCAGTACTTTTACACACGTCTAGTGCTAGCGTGGCGCTGCTCATTTATGGCAGTACTCTTACACACGTCTAGCGCTAGCATGGCGCTGCTCATTTATGGGAGTACTTTTACACATGTCTAGCGCTAGCATGGCGCTGCTCATTTATGGGAGTACTTTTACACTCGTCCTGCGCTAGCGTGGCGCTCCTCATTTATTGCAGTACTTTTACACACGTCTAGTGCTAGCGTGGCGCTGCTCATTTATGGCAGTACTTATACACACGTCTAGCGCTAGCATGGCGCTGCTCATTTATGGGAGTACTTTTACACTCGTCTTGCGCTAGCGTGGCGCTGCTCATTTATGGCAGTACTTTTACACACGTATAGCGCTAGCATGGCGCTGCTCATTTATGGGAGTACTTTTACACACGTCTAGCGCTAGCGTGGCGTTGCTCATTTATGGGAGTACTTTTACACTCGTCTTGCGCTAGCGTGGCCCTGCTCATTTATGGCAGTACTTTTACACACGTCTAGCGCTAGCATGGCGCTGCTCATTTATGTGATTACTTTTACACATGTCTAGCGCTAGCGTCGCGCTGCTCATTTATGGGAGCACTTTTACACACGTCCAGCGCTAGCGTGGCGCTTCTCATTTATGGGAGCACTTTCACACACGTCTAGCGCTAGCGTGGCGTTGCTCATTTATGGGAGCACTTTTACACACGTCTAGCGGTAGCGTCGCGTTGCTCATTTATGGGAGTACATTTACACTCGTCTATCGCTAGCGTAGGGCTGCTCATTTATGGCAGTACTCTTACACACGTCTATCGCTAGCATGGCGATCCTCATTTATGGCATTACTTTTACACACGTCTAGCGGTAGCGCCGCGTTGCTCATTTATGGGAGTACTTTTACACTCGTCTAGCGCTAGCGTAGCGCTGCTCATTTATGGCAGTACTCTTACACACGTCTAGCTCTAGCATGGCGCTGCTAATTTTCGGTGTACTTTTACACATGTCTAGCGCTAGCGCCGCGCTGCTCATTTATGGGAGCACTTTTACACACGTCTAGCGCTAGCGTGGCGCGCCTCATTTATGGCAGTACTTTTACACACGTCTAGTGCTAGCGTGGCGCTGCTCATTTATGGCAGTACTTTTACACACGTCTAGCGCTAACATGGCGCTGGTCATTTATGGCAGTACTATTACACACGTCTAGCGGTTGCGTGGCACTGCTCATTTATGGGAGCACTTTTACACACGTCTAGTGCTAGCATGGCGCTCCTCATTAATGGCAGTACTTTTAAACACACGTCTAGTGCTAGCGTGGCGCTGCTCATTTATGGCAGTACTTTTACACACGTCTAGCGGTAGCATGGCGCTGCTCATTTAGGGGAGTACTTTTACATTCGTCTTGCGCTAGCGTGGCGATGCTCATTTATGGCGGTACATTTCCACACGTCTAGCGCTAGCATGGCCCTGCTCATTTATGGGAGTACTTTTACACACGTCTAGCGCTAACGTGGCGCTGCTAATTTATGGGAGTACTTTTACACTCGTCTTGCGCTAGCGTGGAGCTGCTCATTTATGGGAGTACTTTTACACTCTTCTTGCGCTAGCGTGGCGCTGCTCATTTATGGCAGTACTTTTACACACGTCAAGCGCTAGCATGGCGCTGCTCATTTACGGAAGTACTTTTACACACGTCTAGCGCTAGCGTGGCGCTGCTCATTTATGGGAGTTATTTACACATGTCTAGCGCTAGCGTTGCGCTGCTCACTTATGGGAGTACTTTTACACATGTCTAGCGCTAGCGTGGCGCTGCTCATTTATGGGAGTACTTTCACACACGTCTAGCGCTAGCGTGCCGCTGCTCATTTATGGGAGTACTTTTACACACGTCTAGCGTTAGCGTGACGCTGCTTATTTATGGGGGTACTTTAACACACGTCTAGCGCTAGCGTGGCGCAGCTCATTGATAGGAGTACTTTTACACACGTCTAACCCTAGCGTGGTGCTGCTCATTCATGGGAGTACTTTTACACTCGTCTAGCGCTAGCGTGGCGCTTCTCATTTAAGGGAGCACTTTTACACACGTCTAGCGCTAGCGTGGCGCTGCTCATTTATGGGAGCACTTTTACACTCGTCTAGCGCTAGCGTGGTGCTGCTCATTTATGGCAGTTCTTTTACACACGTCTAGCGCTAGCGTGGCGCTGCTCATTGATGGGAGCACTTTTACACATGTCTAGTGCTAGCGTGGCGCTCCTCATTTATGGCAGTACTTTTACACACGTCTAGCGCTAGCGTGGCGCTCCTCATTTATGGCAGTACTTATACACACGTCTAGCGCTAGCGTGGCGATCCTCATTTATGGCAGTTCTTTTACACACGTCTAGCGCTAGCGTGGCGCTGCTCATTTATAGGAGCACTTTTACATATGTCTAGCGCTAGCGTGGCGCTGCTCATTTATGGGAGCACTTTTACACACGTCTAGCGCTAGCGTGGCACTGCTCATTTATAGGAGTACTTTTACACACGTCTAGCGCTAGCGTGGCGCTGCTCATTTATAGGAGTACTTTTACACACGTCTAATGCTAGCGTGGCGCTGCTCATTTATGGCAGTACTTTTACACACGTCTAGCGCTAGCGTGGCGCTGCTCATTTATGGGAGAACTTTTACACACGTCTAGCGCTAGCGTGGCGCTGCTCATTCATGGGAGTACTTTTACAAATGTCAAGAGCTAGCGTGGCGCTGCTCATATATGGGAGTACTTTTACACTCGTCTAGCGCTAGCGTGGCGCTTCTCATTTATGGGAGCACTTTTACACTCGTCTAGCGCTAGCGTGGCGCTGCTCATATATGGGAGTACTTTTACACTCGTTTAGCGCTAGCGTGGCGCTGCTCATTTATGGGAGCACTTTTAAACACGTCTAGATTTAGCGTGGCGCTGCTCATTTATGGGAGTACTTTTACACATGTCTAGCGCTAGCGTGGCGCAGCTCATTCATGGGAGTACTTTTACAGATATCTAGAGCTAGCGTGGCGCTGCTCATATATGGGAATACTTTTACACTCGTCTAGCGCTAGCGGTGCGCTTCTCATTTATGGGAGCACTTTTACGCACGTCTAGCGCTAGCGTGGCGCTGCTCATTTATGGGAGCACTTTTACACTCGTCTAGCGCTAGCGTGGTGCTGCTCATTTATGGCAGTACTTTTACACACGTCTAGCGCTAGCGTGGCGCTGCTCATTGATGGGAGTACTTTTACACACGTCAAGCGCTAGCATGGCGCTGCTCATTTATGGAAGTACTTTTACACACGTCTAGCGCTAGCGTGGCGCTGCTCATTTATGGGAGTAATTTACACATGTCTAGCGCTAGCGTCGCGCTGCTCAATTATGGGAGTACTTTTACACATGTCTAGCGCTAGCGTGGCGCTGCTCATTTATGGGAGTACTTTTACACACGTCTAGCGCTAGCGTGGCGCTGCTCATTCATGGGAGTACTTTTACACACGTCAAGTGCTAGCGTGGCGCTGCTCATTTATGGGAGTAATTTACACATGTCTAGCGCTAGCGTCGCGCTGCTCAATTATGGGAGTACTTTTACACATGTCTAGCGCTAGCGTGGCGCTGCTCATTTATGGGAGTACTTTTACACACGTCTAGCGCTAGCGTGGCGCTGCTCATTCATGGGAGTACTTTTACAGATGTCTAGAGCTAGCGTGGCGCTGCTCATATATGGGAGTACTTTTACACTCGTCTAGCGCTAGCGTGGCGCCTCTCATTTATGGGAGCACTTTTACACTCGTCTAGCGCTAGCGTGGCGCTGTCATATATGGGAGTACTTTTACACTCGTTTAGCGCTAGCGTGGCGCTGCTCATTTATGGGAGCACTTTTACACACGTCTAGCGCTAGCGTGGCGCTGCTCATTTATGGGAGTACTTTTACACATGTCTAGCGCTAGCGTGGCGCTGCACATCTATAGGAGTACTTTTACACATGTCTAGTGCTAGCGTGGCGCTGCTCATTTATGGGAGTACATTTACACACGTCTAGCGCTAGCATGGCGCTGCTCATTTATGGGAGTACTTTTACACTCGTCTTGCGCTAGCGTGGCGCTGCTCATTTATGGCAGTACTTTTAAACACGTCTAGTGCTAGCGTGGCGCTGCTCATTTATGGCAGTACATATACACACGTCTAGTGCTAGCGTGGCGCTGCTCATTTAAGGCAGTACTTATACACACGTCTAGCGCTAGCATGGCGCTGCTCATTTATGGGAGTACTTTTACACTCGTCTTGCGCTAGCGTGGCGCTCCTCATTTATGGCAGTACTTTTACACACGTCTAGCGCTAGCGTGGCGCTTCTCATTTATGGCAGTACTTATACACACGTCTTGTGCTAGCGTGGCGCTGCTCATATATGGCAGTACTTTTACACACGTCTAGTGCTAGCGTGGCTCTGCTCATTTATGGCAGTACTTATACACACGTCTAGCGCTAACGTGGCGCTGCTCATTTATGGCAGTACTTTTACACACGTCTAGTGCTAGCGTGGCGCTGCTCATTTATGGCAGTATCCTTACACACGTCTAGCGCTAGCATGGCGCTGCTCATTTATGGGAGTACTTTTACACATGTCTAGCGCTAGCATGGCGCTGCTCATTTATGGGAGTACTTTTACACTCGTCCTGCGCTAGCGTGGCGCTCCTCATTTATTGCAGTACTTTTACACACGTCTAGTGCTAGCGTGGCGCTGCTCATGTATGGCAGTACTTATACACACGTCTAGCGCTAGCATGGCGCTGCTCATTTATGGGAGTACTTTTACACTCGTCTTGCGCTAGCGTGGCGCTGCTCATTTATGGCAGTACTTTTACACACGTATAGCGCTAGCATGGCGCTGCTCATTTATGGGAGTACTTTTACACACGTCTAGCGCTAGCGTGGCGTTGCTCATTTATGGGAGTACTTTTACACTCGTCTTGCGCTAGCGTGGCGCTGCTCATTTATGGCAGTACTTTTACACACGTCTAGCGCTAGCATGGCGCTGATCATTTATGTGATTACTTTTACACATGTCTAGCGCTAGCGTCGCGCTGCTCATTTATGGGAGCACTTTTACACACGTCCAGCGCTAGCGTGGCGCTTCTCATTTATGGGAGCACTTTCACACACGTCTAGCGCTAGCGTGGCGTTGCTCATTTATGGGAGCACTTTTACACACGTCTAGCGGTAGCGTCGCGTTGCTCATTTATGGGAGTACATTTACACTCGTCTATCGCTAGCGTAGGGCTGCTCATTTATGGCAGTACTCTTACACACGTCTATCGCTAGCATGGCGATCCTCATTTATGGCATTACTTTTACACACGTCTAGCGGTAGCGCCGCGTTGCTCATTTATGGGAGTACTTTTACACTCCTCTAGCGCTAGCGTAGCGCTGCTCATTTATGGCAGTACTCTTACACACGTCTAGCTCTAGCATGGCGCTGCTCATTTTCGGTGTACTTTTACACATGTCTAGCGCTAGCGCCGCGCTGCTCATTTATGGGAGCACTTTTACACACGTCTAGCGCTAGCGTGGCGCGCCTCATTTATGGCAGTACTTTTACACACGTCTAGTGCTAGCGTGGCGCTGCTCATTTATGGCAGTACTTTTACACACGTCTAGCGCTAACATGGCGCTGGTCATTTATGGCAGTACTATTACATACGTCTAGCGGTTGCGTGGCACTGCTCATTTATGGGAGCACTTTTACACACGTCTAGTGCTAGCATGGCGCTCCTCATTAATGGCAGTACTTTTACACACGTCTAGTGCTAGCGTGGCGCTGCTCATTTATGGCAGTACATTTACACACGTCTAGCGCTAGCATGGCGCTGCTCATTTAGGGGAGTACTTTTACATTCGTCTTGCGCTAGCGTGGCGATGCTCATTTATGGCGGTACATTTCCACACGTCTAGCGCTAGCATGGCCCTGCTCATTTATGGGAGTACTTTTACACACGTCTAGCGCTAACGTGGCGCTGCTAATTTATAGGAGTACTTTTACACTCGTCTTGCGCTAGCGTGGCGCTGCTCATTTATGGGAGTACTTTTACACTCGTCTTGCGCTAGCGTGGCGCTGCTCATTTATGGCAGTACTTTTACACACGTCAAGCGCTAGCATGGCGCTGCTCATTTATGGAAGTACTTTTACACACGTCTAGCGCTAGCGTGGCGCTGCTCATTTATGGGAGTTATTTACACATGTCTAGCGCTAGCGTCGCGCTGCTCAATTATGGGAGTACTTTTACACATGTCTAGCGCTAGCGAGGCGCTGCTCATTTATGGGAGTACTTTCACACACGTCTAGCGCTAGCGTGCCGCTGCTCATTTATGGGAGTACTTTTACACACGTCTAGCGTTAGCGTGGCGCTGCTTATTTATGGGGGTACTTTAACACACGTCTAGCGCTAGCGTGGCGCAGCTCATTGATAGGAGTACTTTTACACACGTCTAACCCTAGCGTGGTGCTGCTCATTCATGGTAGTACTTTTACACTCGTCTAGCGCTAGCGTGGCGCTTCTCATTTAAGGGAGCACTTTTACACACGTCTAGCGCTAGCGTGGCGCTGCTCATTTATGGGAGCACTTTTACACTCGTCTAGCGCTAGCGTGGTGCTGCTCATTTATGGCAGTTCTTTTACACACGTCTAGCGCTAGCGTGGCGCTGCTCATTGATGGGAGCACTTTTACACATGTCTAGTGCTTGCGTGGCGCTCCTCATTTATGGCAGTACTTTTACACACGTCTAGCGCTAGCGTGGCGCTCCTCATTTATGGCAGTACTTATACACACGTCTAGCGCTAGCGTGGCGATCCTCATTTATGGCAGTTCTTTTACACACGTCTAGCGCTAGCGTGGCGCTGCTCATTTATAGGAGCACTTTTACATATGTCTAGCGCTAGCGTGGCGCTGCTCATTTATGGGAGCACATTTACACACGTCTAGCGCTAGCGTGGCACTGCTCATTTATAGGAGTACTTTTACACACGTCTAGCGCTAGCGTGGCGCTGCTCATTTATAGGAGTACTTTTACACACGTCTAGTGCTAGCGTGGCGCTGCTCATTTATGGCAGTACTTTTACACACGTCTAGCGCTAGCGTGGCGCTGCTCATTTATGGGAGAACTTTTACACACGTCTAGCGCTAGCGTGGCGCTGCTCATTCATGGGAGTACTTTTACAAATGTCTAGAGCTAGCGTGGCGCTGCTCATATATGGGAGTACTTTTACACTCGTCTAGCGCTAGCGTGGCGCTTCTCATTTATGGGAGCACTTTTACACTCGTCTAGCGCTAGCGTGGCGCTGCTCATATATGGCAGTACTTTTACACTCGTTTAGCGCTAGCGTGGCGCTGCTCATTTATGGGAGCACTTTTAAACACGTCTAGATTTAGCGTGGCGCTGCTCATTTATGGGAGTACTTTTACACATGTCTAGCGCTAGCGTGGCGCAGCTCATTCATGGGGGTACTTTTACAGATATCTAGAGCTAGCGTGGCGCTGCTCATATATGGGAATACTTTTACACTCGTCTAGCGCTAGCGGTGCGCTTCTCATTTATGGGAGCACTTTTACACACGTCTAGCGCTAGCGTGGCGCTGCTCATTTATGGGAGCACTTTTACACTCGTCTAGCGCTAGCGTGGTGCTGCTCATTTATGGCAGTACTTTTACACACGTCTAGCGCTAGCGTGGCGCTGCTCATTGATGGGAGTACTTTTACACACGTCAAGCGCTAGCATGGCGCTGCTCATTTATGGAAGTACTTTTACACACGTCTAGCGCTAGCGTGGCGCTGCTCATTTATGGGAGTAATTTACACATGTCTAGCGCTAGCGTCGCGCTGCTCAATTATGGGAGTACTTTTACACATGTCTAGCGCTAGCGTGGCGCTGCTCATTTATGGGAGTACTTTTACACACGTCTAGCGCTAGCGTGGCGCTGCTCATTCATGGGAGTACTTTTACACACGTCAAGTGCTAGCGTGGCGCTGCTCATTTATGGGAGTAATTTACACATGTCTAGCGCTAGCGTCGCGCTGCTCAATTATGGGAGTACTTTTACACATGTCTAGCGCTAGCGTGGCGCTGCTCATTTATGGGAGTACTTTTACACACGTCTAGCGCTAGCGTGGCGCTGCTCATTCATGGGAGTACTTTTACAGATGTCTAGAGCTAGCGTGGCGCTGCTCATATATGGGAGTACTTTTACACTCGTCTAGCGCTAGCGTGGCGCCTCTCATTTATGGGAGCACTTTTACACTCGTCTAGCGCTAGCGTGGCGCTGCTCATATATGGGAGTACTTTTACACTCGTTTAGCGCTAGCG
The DNA here is from genome assembly GCA_946902985.2 of Meconema thalassinum. NCBI lineage: Eukaryota > Metazoa > Arthropoda > Insecta > Orthoptera > Tettigoniidae > Meconema > Meconema thalassinum. The sequence goes on along the minus strand of CAMPQE020000048.1, from coordinate 13,102,489 downwards.
TGGCGCTGCTCATTTATGGGAGCACTTTTACACACGTCTAGCGCTAGCGTGGCGCTGCTCATTTATGGGAGTACTTTTACACATGTCTAGCGCTAGCGTGTCGCAGCTCATTCATGGGAGTACTTTTACAGATATCTAGAGCTAACGTGGCGCTGCTCATATATGAGAGTACTTTTACACTCGTCTAGCGCTAGCGTGGCGCTTCTCATTTATGGGAGCACTTTTACACACGTCTAGCGCTAGCGTGGCGCTGCTCATTTATGGGAGCACTTTTACACTCGTCTAGCTATAGCGTGGTGCTGCTCATTTATGGGAGTACTTTTACACACGTCTAGCGCTAGCGTGGCGCTGCTCATTTAAGGGAGCACTTTTACACACTTCTAGCGCTAGCGTGGCGCTGCTCATTTATGGGAGTATTTTTACACACGTCTAGGGCTAGCGTGGCGCTGCTCATTTATGGGGGTACTTTAACACACATCTAGCGCTAGCGTGGCGCTGCTCATTTATGGGAGTACTTTAAAACACGTTTAGCGCTAGCGTGTCGCTGCTCATTTATAGGAGTACTATTACACACGTCTAGCGCTAGCGTTGCGCTGCTCATTTATGGCAGTACTTTTACACACGTCTAGCGGTAGCGACGCGCTGCTCATTTATGGGTGTACTTTTACACTCGTCTAGCGCTAGCGTGGCGCTGCTCATTTATAGGAGAATTTTTTTCACTCGGCTAGCCCTAGCGTGGCGCTGCTCATTTATGGGAGTACATTTACTCACGTCTAGCGCTAGCGTGGGGCTGCTCACTTATGGCAGTACTTTTACACACGTCTAGCGGTAGCATCGCGCTGCTCTTTTATGGGAGTACTTTTACACTCGTCTAGCGCTAGTGTGGCGCTGCTCATTTATAGGAGAATTTTTTTCACTCGTCTAGCATTAGCGTGGCGCTGCTCATTTATGGGAGTTCTTTTAAACTCGTCTAGCGCTAGCGTGGCGATGCTCATTTATAGGAGTACTTTTACACACGTCTAGCGCTAGCGTGGCGCAGCTCATTTATGGGAGCACTTTTACACACGTCTAGCGCTAGCGTGGCGCTGCTCATTTATGGGAGCACTTTTACACTCGTCTAGCGCTAGCGTGGTGCTGCTCATTTATGGCAGTACTTTTTCACACGTCAAGCGCTAGCGTGGCGCTGCTCATTGATGGGAGTACTATTACACACGTCTAGCGCTAGCGTGGCGCTGCTCATTTATAGGAGTACTTTTACACATGCCTAGTGCTAGCGTGGCGCTCCTCATTTATGGCAGTACTTTTACACACGTCTAGCGCTAGCGTGGCGCTCCTCATTTATGGCAGTACTTATACACACGTCTAGCGCTAGCATGGCGCTGCTCATTTATGGCAGTACTTTTACACTCGTCTTGCGCTAGCATGGCGCTGCTCATTTATGGGAGTACTTTTACACTCGTCTTGCGCTAGCGTGGCGCTGCTCATTTATGGCAGTACTTTTACACACGTCTAGTGCTAGCGTGGCGCTGCTCATTTATGGCAGTACATATACACACGTCTAGTGCTAGCGTGGCGCTGCTCATTTATGGCAGTACTTATACACACGTCTAGCGCTAGCATGGCGCTGCTCATTTATGGGAGTACTTTTACACTCGTCTTGCGCTAGCGTGGCGCTCCTCATTTATGGCAGTACTTTTACACACGTCTAGTGCTAGCGTGGCGCTGCTCATTTATGGCAGTACTTTTACACACGTCTAGCGCTAGCGTGGCGCTGCTCATTTATGGGAGAACTTTTACACACGTCTAGCGCTAGCGTGGCGCTGCTCATTCATGGGAGTACTTTTACAAATGTCTAGAGCTAGCGTGGCGCTGCTCATATATGGGAGTACTTTTACACTCGTCTAGCGCTAGCGTGGCGCTTCTCATTTATGGGAGCACTTTTACACTCGTCTAGCGCTAGCGTGGCGCTGCTCATATATGGGAGTACTTTTACACTCGTTTAGCGCTAGCGTGGCGCTGCTCATTTATGGGAGCACTTTTAAACACGTCTAGATTTAGCGTGGCGCTGCTCATTTATGGGAGTACTTTTACACATGTCTAGCGCTAGCGTGGCGCAGCTCATTCATGGGAGTACTTTTACAGATATCTAGAGCTAGCGTGGCGCTGCTCATATATGGGAATACTTTTACACTCGTCTAGCCCTAGCGGTGCGCTTCTCATTTATGGGAGCACTTTTACACACGTCTAGCGCTAGCGTGGCGCTGCTCATTTATGGGAGCACTTTTACACTCGTCTAGCGCTAGCGTGGTGCTGCTCATTTATGGCAGTTCGTTTACACACGTCTAGCGCTAGCGTGGCGCTGCTCATTGATGGGAGTACTTTTACACACGTCAAGCGCTAGCATGGCGCTGCTCATTTATGGAAGTACTTTTACACACGTCTAGCGCTAGCGTGGCGCTGCTCATTTATGGGAGTAATTTACACATGTCTAGCGCTAGCGTCGCGCTGCTCAATTATGGGAGTACTTTTACACATGTCTAGCGCTAGCGTGGCGCTGCTCATTTATGGGAGTACTTTTACACACGTCTAGCGCTAGCGTGGCGCTGCTCATTCATGGGAGTACTTTTACACACGTCAAGTGCTAGCGTGGCGCTGCTCATTTATGGGAGTAATTTACACATGTCTAGCGCTAGCGTCGCGCTGCTCAATTATGGGAGTACTTTTACACATGTCTAGCGCTAGCGTGGCGCTGCTCATTTATGGGAGTACTTTTACACACGTCTAGCGCTAGCGTGGCGCTGCTCATTCATGGGAGTACTATTACAGATGTCTAGAGCTAGCGTGGCGCTGCTCATATATGGGAGTATTTTTACACTCGTCTAGCGCTAGCGTGGCGCCTCTCATTTATGGGAGCACTTTTACACTCGTCTAGCGCTAGGGTGGCGCTGCTCATATATGGGAGTACTTTTACACTCGTTTAGCGCTAGCGTGGCGCTGCTCATTTATGGGAGCACTTTTACACACGTCTAGCGCTAGCGTGGCGCTGCTCATTTATGGGAGTACTTTTACACATGTCTAGCGCTAGCGTGTCGCAGCTCATTCATGGGAGTACTTTTACAGATATCTAGAGCTAACGTGGCGCTGCTCATATATGAGAGTACTTTTACACTCGTCTAGCGCTAGCGTGGCGCTTCTCATTTATGGGAGCACTTTTACACACGTCTAGCGCTAGCGTGGCGCTGCTCATTTATGGGAGCACTTTTACACTCGTCTAGCTATAGCGTGGTGCTGCTCATTTATGGCAGTACTTTTACACACGTCTAGCGCTAGCGTGGCGCTGCTCATTGATGGGAGTACTATTACACACGTCTAGCGCTAGCGTGGCGCTGCACATCTATAGGAGTACTTTTACACATGTCTAGTGCTAGCGTGGCGCTGCTCATTTATGGGAGTACATTTACACACGTCTAGCGCTAGCATGGCGCTGCTCATTTATGGGAGTACTTTTACACTCGTCTTGCGCTAGCGTGGCGCTGCTCATTTATGGCAGTACTTTTAAACACGTCTAGTGCTAGCGTGGCGCTGCTCATTTATGGCAGTACATATACACACGTCTAGTGCTAGCGTGGCGCTGCTCATTTAAGGCAGTACTTATACACACGTCTAGCGCTAGCATGGCGCTGCTCATTTATGGGAGTACTTTTACACTCGTCTTGCGCTAGCGTGGCGCTCCTCATTTATGGCAGTACTTTTACACACGTCTAGCGATAGCGTGGCGCTTCTCATTTATGGCAGTACTTATACACACGTCTAGTGCTAGCGTGGCGCTGCTCATATATGGCAGTACTTTTACACACGTCTAGTGCTAGCGTGGCGCTGCTCATTTATGGCAGTACTTATACACACGTCTAGCGCTAACGTGGCGCTGCTCATTTATGGCAGTACTTTTACACACGTCTAGTGCTAGCGTGGCGCTGCTCATTTATGGCAGTATTCTTACACACGTCTAGCGCTAGCATGGCGCTGCTCATTTATGGGAGTACTTTTACACATGTCTAGCGCTAGCATGGCGCTGCTCATTTATGGGAGTACTTTTACACTCGTCCTGCGCTAGCGTGGCGCTCCTCATTTATTGCAGTACTTTTACACACGTCTAGTGCTAGCGTGGCGCTGCTCATGTATGGCAGTACTTATACACACGTCTAGCGCTAGCATGGCGCTGCTCATTTATGGGAGTACTTTTACACTCGTCTTGCGCTAGCGTGGCGCTGCTCATTTATGGCAGTACTTTTACACACGTATAGCGCTAGCATGGCGCTGCTCATTTATGGGAGTACTTTTACACACGTCTAGCGCTAGCGTGGCGTTGCTCATTTATGGGAGTACTTTTACACTCGTCTTGCGCTAGCGTGGCGCTGCTCATTTATGGCAGTACTTTTACACACGTCTAGCGCTAGCATGGCGCTGCTCATTTATGTGATTACTTTTACACATGTCTAGCGCTAGCGTCGCGCTGCTCATTTATGGGAGCACTTTTACACACGTCCAGCGCTAGCGTGGCGCTTCTCATTTATGGGAGCACTTTCACACACGTCTAGCGCTAGCGTGGCGTTGCTCATTTATGGGAGCACTTTTACACACGTCTAGCGGTAGCGTCGCGTTGCTCATTTATGGGAGTACATTTACACTCGTCTATCGCTAGCGTAGGGCTGCTCATTTATGGCAGTACTCTTACACACGTCTATCGCTAGCATGGCGATCCTCATTTATGGCATTACTTATACACACGTCTAGCGGTAGCGCCGCGTTGCTCATTTATGGGAGTACTTTTACACTCGTCTAGCGCTAGCGTAGCGCTGCTCATTTATGGCAGTACTCTTACATACGTCTAGCTCTAGCATGGCGCTGCTCATTTTCGGTGTACTTTTACACATGTCTAGCGCTAGCGCCGCGCTGCTCATTTATGGGAGCACTTTTACACACGTCTAGCGCTAGCGTGGCGCGCCTCATTTATGGCAGTACTTTTACACACGTCTAGTGCTAGCGTGGCGCTGCTCATTTATGGCAGTACTTTTACACACGTCTAGCGCTAACATGGCGCTGGTCATTTATGGCAGTACTATTACACACGTCTAGCGGTTGCGTGGCACTGCTCATTTATGGGAGCACTTTTACACACGTCTAGTGCTAGCATGGCGCTCCTCATTAATGGCAGTACTTTTACACACGTCTAGTGCTAGCGTGGCGCTGCTCATTTATGGCAGTACTTTTACACACGTCTAGCGCTAGCATGGCGCTGCTCATTTAGGGGAGTACTTTTACATTCGTCTTGCGCTAGCGTGGCGATGCTCATTTATGGCGGTACATTTCCACACGTCTAGCGCTAGCATGGCCCTGCTCATTTATGGGAGTACTTTTACACACGTCTAGCGCTAACGTGGCGCTGCTAATTTATGGGAGTACTTTTACACTCGTCTTGCGCTAGCGTGGCGCTGCTCATTTATGGGAGTACTTTTACACTCGTCTTGCGCTAGCGTGGCGCTGCTCATTTATGGCAGTACTTTTACACACGTCAAGCGCTAGCATGGCGCTGCTCATTTATGGAAGTACTTTTACACACGTCTAGCGCTAGCGTGGCGCTGCTCATTTATGGGAGTTATTTACACATGTCTAGCGCTAGCGTCGCGCTGCTCAATTATGGGAGTACTTTTACACATGTCTAGCGCTAGCGTGGCGCTGCTCATTTATGGGAGTACTTTCACACACGTCTAGCGCTAGCGTGCCGCTGCTCATTTATGGGAGTACTTTTACACACGTCTAGCGTTAGCGTGGCGCTGCTTATTTATGGGGGTACTTTAACACACGTCTAGCGCTAGCGTGGCGCAGCTCATTGATAGGAGTACTTTTACACACGTCTAACCCTAGCGTGGTGCTGCTCATTCATGGGAGTACTTTTACACTCGTCTAGCGCTAGCGTGGCGCTTCTCATTTAAGGGAGCACTTTTACACACGTCTAGCGCTAGCGTGGCGCTGCTCATTTATGGGAGCACTTTTACACTCGTCTAGCGCTAGCGTGGTGCTGCTCATTTATGGCAGTTCTTTTACACACGTCTAGCGCTAGCGTGGCGCTGCTCATTGATGGGAGCACTTTTACACATGTCTAGTGCTAGCGTGGCGCTCCTCATTTATGGCAGTACTTTTACACACGTCTAGCGCTAGCGTGGCGCTCCTCATTTATGGCAGTACTTATACACACGTCTAGCGCTAGCGTGGCGATCCTCATTTATGGCAGTTCTTTTACACACGTCTAGCGCTAGCGTGGCGCTGCTCATTTATAGGAGCACTTTTACATATGTCTAGCGCTAGCGTGGCGCTGCTCATTTATGGGAGCACTTTTACACACGTCTAGCGCTAGCGTGGCACTGCTCATTTATAGGAGTACTTTTACACACGTCTAGCGCTAGCGTGGCGCTGCTCATTTATAGGAGTACTTTTACACACGTCTAGTGCTAGCGTGGCGCTGCTCATTTATGGCAGTACTTTTACACACGTCTAGCGCTAGCGTGGCGCTGCTCATTTATGGGAGAACTTTTACACACGTCTAGCGCTAGCGTGGCGCTGCTCATTCATGGGAGTACTTTTACAAATGTCTAGAGCTAGCGTGGCGCTGCTCATATATGGGAGTACTTTTACACTCGTCTAGCGCTAGCGTGGCGCTTCTCATTTATGGGAGCACTTTTACACTCGTCTAGCGCTAGCGTGGCGCTGCTCATATATGGGAGTACTTTTACACTCGTTTAGCGCTAGCGTGGCGCTGCTCATTTATGGGAGCACTTTTAAACACGTCTAGATTTAGCGTGGCGCTGCTCATTTATGGGAGTACTTTTACACATGTCTAGCGCTAGCGTGGCGCAGCTCATTCATGGGAGTACTTTTACAGATATCTAGAGCTAGCGTGGCGCTGCTCATATATGGGAATACTTTTACACTCGTCTAGCGCTAGCGGTGCGCTTCTCATTTATGGGAGCACTTTTACACACGTCTAGCGCTAGCGTGGCGCTGCTCATTTATGGGAGCACTTTTACACTCGTCTAGCGCTAGCGTGGTGCTGCTCATTTATGGCAGTACTTTTACACACGTCTAGCGCTAGCGTGGCGCTGCTCATTGATGGGAGTACTTTTACACACGTCAAGCGCTAGCATGGCGCTGCTCATTTATGGAAGTACTTTTACACACGTCTAGCGCTAGCGTGGCGCTGCTCATTTATGGGAGTAATTTACACATGTCTAGCGCTAGCGTCGCGCTGCTCAATTATGGGAGTACTTTTACACATGTCTAGCGCTAGCGTGGCGCTGCTCATTTATGGGAGTACTTTTACACACGTCTAGCGCTAGCGTGGCGCTGCTCATTCATGGGAGTACTTTTACAAACGTCAAGTGCTAGCGTGGCGCTGCTCATTTATGGGAGTAATTTACACATGTCTAGCGCTAGCGTCGCGCTGCTCAATTATGGGAGTACTTTTACACATGTCTAGCGCTAGCGTGGCGCTGCTCATTTATGGGAGTACTTTTACACTCGTCTAGCGCTAGCGTGGCGCTGCTCATTCATGGGAGTACTTTTACAGATGTCTAGAGCTAGCGTGGCGCTGCTCATATATGGGAGTACTTTTACACTCGTCTAGCGCTAGCGTGGCGCCTCTCATTTATGGGAGCACTTTTACACTCGTCTAGCGCTAGCGTGGCGCTGCTCATATATGGGAGTACTTTTACACTCGTTTAGCGCTAGCGTGGCGCTGCTCATTTATGGGAGCACTTTTACACACGTCTAGCGCTAGCGTGGCGCTGCTCATTTATGGGAGTACTTTTACACATGTCTAGCGCTAGCGTGTCGCAGCTCATTCATGGGAGTACTTTTACAGATATCTAGAGCTAACGTGGCGCTGGTCATATATGAGAGTACTTTTACACTCGTCTAGCGCTAGCGTGGCGCTTCTCATTTATGGGAGCACTTTTACACACGTCTAGCGCTAGCGTGGCGCTGCTCATTTATGGGAGCACTTTTACACTCGTCTAGCTATAGCGTGGTGCTGCTCATTTATGGCAGTACTTTTACACACGTCTAGCGCTAGCGTGGCGCTGCTCATTGATGGGAGTACTATTACACACGTCTAGCGCTAGCGTGGCGCTGCACATCTATAGGAGTACTTTTACACATGTCTAGTGCTAGCGTGGCGCTGCTCATTTATGGGAGTACATTTACACACGTCTAGCGCTAGCGTGGCGCTGCTCATTTATGTGAGTACTTTGACACACGTCTAGCACTAGCGTTGCGCTGCTCATTTATGGGAGTACTTTTACACACGTCTAGCGCTAGCGTGGCGCTGCTCATTTAAGGGAGCACTTTTACACACTTCTAGCGCTAGCGTGGCGCTGCTCATTTATGGGAGTATTTTTACACACGTCTAGGGCTAGCGTGGCGCTGCTCATTTATGGGGGTACTTTAACACACATCTAGCGCTAGCGTGGCGCTGCTCATTTATGGGAGTACTTTAAAACACGTTTAGCGCTAGCGTGTCGCTGCTCATTTATAGGAGTACTATTACACACGTCTAGCGCTAGCGTTGCGCTGCTCATTTATGGCAGTACTTTTACACACGTCTAGCGGTAGCGACGCGCTGCTCATTTATGGGTGTACTTTTACACTCGTCTAGCGCTAGCGTGGCGCTGCTCATTTATGGCAGTACTTTTACACACGTCTAGTGCTAGCGTGGCGCTGCTCATTTATGGCAGTACATATACACACGTCTAGTGCTAGCGTGGCGCTGCTCATTTATGGCAGTACTTATACACACGTCTAGCGCTAGCATGGCGCTGCTCATTTATGGGAGTACTTTTACACTCGTCTTGCGCTAGCGTGGCGCTCCTCATTTATGGCAGTACTTTTACACACGTCTAGTGCTAGCGTGGCGCTGCTCATTTATGGCAGTACTTTTACACACGTCTAGCGCTAGCGTGGCGCTGCTCATTTATGGGAGAACTTTTACACACGTCTAGCGCTAGCGTGGCGCTGCTCATTCATGGGAGTACTTTTACAAATGTCTAGAGCTAGCGTGGCGCTGCTCATATATGGGAGTACTTTTACACTCGTCTAGCGCTAGCGTGGCGCTTCTCATTTATGGGAGCACTTTTACACTCGTCTAGCGCTAGCGTGGCGCTGCTCATATATGGGAGTACTTTTACACTCGTTTAGCGCTAGCGTGGCGCTGCTCATTTATGGGAGCACTTTTAAACACGTCTAGATTTAGCGTGGCGCTGCTCATTTATGGGAGTACTTTTACACATGTCTAGCGCTAGCGTGGCGCAGCTCATTCATGGGAGTACTTTTACAGATATCTAGAGCTAGCGTGGCGCTGCTCATATATGGGAATACTTTTACACTCGTCTAGCCCTAGCGGTGCGCTTCTCATTTATGGGAGCACTTTTACACACGTCTAGCGCTAGCGTGGCGCTGCTCATTTATGGGAGCACTTTTACACTCGTCTAGCGCTAGCGTGGTGCTGCTCATTTATGGCAGTTCTTTTACACACGTCTAGCGCTAGCGTGGCGCTGCTCATTGATGGGAGTACTTTTACACACGTCAAGCGCTAGCATGGCGCTGCTCATTTATGGAAGTACTTTTACACACGTCTAGCGCTAGCGTGGCGCTGCTCATTTATGGGAGTAATTTACACATGTCTAGCGCTAGCGTCGCGCTGCTCAATTATGGGAGTACTTTTACACATGTCTAGCGCTAGCGTGGCGCTGCTCATTTATGGGAGTACTTTTACACACGTCTAGCGCTAGCGTGGCGCTGCTCATTCATGGGAGTACTTTTACACACGTCAAGTGCTAGCGTGGCGCTGCTCATTTATGGGAGTAATTTACACATGTCTAGCGCTAGCGTCGCGCTGCTCAATTATGGGAGTACTTTTTCACATATCTAGCGCTAGCGTGGCGCTGCTCATTTATGGGAGTACTTTTACACACGTCTAGCGCTAGCGTGGCGCTGCTCATTCATGGGAGTACTTTTACAGATGTCTAGAGCTAGCGTGGCGCTGCTCATATATGGGAGTACTTTTACACTCGTCTAGCGCTAGCGTGGCGCCTCTCATTTATGGGAGCACTTTTACACTCGTCTAGCGCTAGGGTGGCGCTGCTCATATATGGGAGTACTTTTACACTCGTTTAGCGCTAGCGTGGCGCTGCTCATTTATGGGAGCACTTTTACACACGTCTAGCGCTAGCGTGGCGCTGCTCATTTATGGGAGTACTTTTACACATGTCTAGCGCTAGCGTGTCGCAGCTCATTCATGGGAGTACTTTTACAGATATCTAGAGCTAACGTGGCGCTGCTCATATATGAGAGTACTTTTACACTCGTCTAGCGCTAGCGTGGCGCTTCTCATTTATGGGAGCACTTTTACACACGTCTAGCGCTAGCGTGGCGCTGCTCATTTATGGGAGCACTTTTACACTCGTCTAGCTATAGCGTGGTGCTGCTCATTTATGGCAGTACTTTTACACACGTCTAGCGCTAGCGTGGCGCTGCTCATTGATGGGAGTACTATTACACACGTCTAGCGCTAGCGTGGCGCTGCACATCTATAGGAGTACTTTTACACATGTCTAGTGCTAGCGTGGCGCTGCTCATTTATGGGAGTACATTTACACACGTCTAGCGCTAGCATGGCGCTGCTCATTTATGGGAGTACTTTTACACTCGTCTTGCGCTAGCGTGGCGCTGCTCATTTATGGCAGTACTTTTAAACACGTCTAGTGCTAGCGTGGCGCTGCTCATTTATGGCAGTACATATACACACGTCTAGTGCTAGCGTGGCGCTGCTCATTTATGGCAGTACTTATACACACGTCTAGCGCTAGCATGGCGCTGCTCATTTATGGGAGTACTTTTACACTCGTCTTGCGCTAGCGTGGCGCTGCTCATTTATGGCAGTACTTTTACACACGTATAGCGCTAGCATGGCGCTGCTCATTTATGGGAGTACTTTTACACACGTCTAGCGCTAGCGTGGCGTTGCTCATTTATGGGAGTACTTTTACACTCGTCTTGCGCTAGCGTGGCGCTGCTCATTTATGGCAGTACTTTTACACACGTCTAGCGCTAGCATGGCGCTGCTCATTTATGTGATTACTTTTACACATGTCTAGCGCTAGCGTCGCGCTGCTCATTTATGGGAGCACTTTTACACACGTCCAGCGCTAGCGTGGCGCTTCTCATTTATGGGAGCACTTTCACACACGTCTAGCGCTAGCGTGGCGTTGCTCATTTATGGGAGCACTTTTACACACGTCTAGCGGTAGCGTCGCGTTGCTCATTTATGGGAGTACATTTACACTCGTCTATCGCTAGCGTAGGGCTGCTCATTTATGGCAGTACTCTTACACACGTCTATCGCTAGCATGGCGATCCTCATTTATGGCATTACTTATACACACGTCTAGCGGTAGCGCCGCGTTGCTCATTTATGGGAGTACTTTTACACTCGTCTAGCGCTAGCGTAGCGCTGCTCATTTATGGCAGTACTCTTACACACGTCTAGCTCTAGCATGGCGCTGCTCATTTTCGGTGTACTTTTACACATGTCTAGCGCTAGCGCCGCGCTGCTCATTTATGGGAGCACTTTTACACACGTCTAGCGCTAGCGTGGCGCGCCTCATTTATGGCAGTACTTTTACACACGTCTAGTGCTAGCGTGTCGCTGCTCATTTATGGCAGTACTTTTACACACGTCTAGCGCTAACATGGCGCTGGTCATTTATGGCAGTACTATTACACACGTCTAGCGGTTGCGTGGCACTGCTCATTTATGGGAGCACTTTTACACACGTCTAGTGCTAGCATGGCGCTCCTCATTAATGGCAGTACTTTTACACACGTCTAGTGCTAGCGTGGCGCTGCTCATTTATGGCAGTACTTTTACACACGTCTAGCGCTAGCATGGCGCTGCTCATTTAGGGGAGTACTTTTACATTCGCCTTGCGCTAGCGTGGCGATGCTCATTTATGGCGGTACATTTCCACACGTCTAGCGCTAGCATGGCCCTGCTCATTTATGGGAGTACTTTTACACACGTCTAGCGCTAACGTGGCGCTGCTAATTTATGGGAGTACTTTTACACTCGTCTTGCGCTAGCGTGGCGCTGCTCATTTATGGGAGTACTTTTACACTCGTCTTGCGCTAGCGTGGCGCTGCTCATTTATGGCAGTACTTTTACACACGTCAAGCGCTAGCATGGCGCTGCTCATTTATGGAAGTACTTTTACACACGTCTAGCGCTAGCGTGGCGCTGCTCATTTATGGGAGTTATTTACACATGTCTAGAGCTAGCGTCGCGCTGCTCAATTATGGGAGTACTTTTACACATGTCTAGCGCTAGCGTGGCGCTGCTCATTTATGGGAGTACTTTCACACACGTCTAGCGCTAGCGTGCCGCTGCTCATTTATGGGAGTACTTTTACACACGTCTAGCGTTAGCGTGGCGCTGCTTATTTATGGGGGTACTTTAACACACGTCTAGCGCTAGCGTGGCGCAGCTCATTGATAGGTGTACTTTTACACACGTCTAACCCTAGCGTGGTGCTGCTCATTCATGGGAGTACTTTTACACTCGTCTAGCGCTAGCGTGGCGCTTCTCATTTAAGGGAGCACTTTTACACACGTCTAGCGCTAGCGTGGCGCTGCTCATTTATGGGAGCACTTTTACACTCGTCTAGCGCTAGCGTGGTGCTGCTCATTTATGGCAGTTCTTTTACACACGTCTAGCGCTAGCGTGGCGCTGCTCATTGATGGGAGCACTTTTACACATGTCTAGTGCTAGCGTGGCGCTCCTCATTTATGGCAGTACTTTTACACACGTCTAGCGCTAGCGTGGCGCTCCTCATTTATGGCAGTACTTATACACACGTCTAGCGCTAGCGTGGCGATCCTCATTTATGGCAGTTCTTTTACACACGTCTAGCGCTAGCGTGGCGCTGCTCATTTATAGGAGCACTTTTACATATGTCTAGCGCTAGCGTGGCGCTGCTCATTTATGGGAGCACTTTTACACACGTCTAGCGCTAGCGTGGCACTGCTCATTTATAGGAGTACTTTTACACACGTCTAGCGCTAGCGTGGCGCTGCTCATTTATAGGAGTACTTTTACACACGTCTAGTGCTAGCGTGGCGCTGCTCATTTATGGCAGTACTTTTACACACGTCTAGCGCTAGCGTGGCGCTGCTCTTTTATGGGAGAACTTTTACACACGTCTAGCGCTAGCGTGGCGCTGCTCATTCATGGGAGTACTTTTACAAATGTCTAGAGCTAGCGTGGCGCTGCTCATATATGGGAGTACTTTTACACTCGTCTAGCGCTAGCGTGGCGCTTCTCATTTATGGGAGCACTTTTACACTCGTCTAGCGCTAGCGTGGCGCTGCTCATATATGGGAGTACTTTTACACTCGTTTAGCGCTAGCGTGGCGCTGCTCATTTATGGGAGCACTTTAAAACACGTCTAGATTTAGCGTGGCGCTGCTCATTTATGGGAGTACTTTTACACATGTCTAGCGCTAGCGTGGCGCAGCTCATTCATGGGAGTACTTTTACAGATATCTAGAGCTAGCGTGGCGCTGCTCATATATGGGAATACTTTTACACTCGTCTAGCGCTAGCGGTGCGCTTCTCATTTATGGGAGCACTTTTACACACGTCTAGCGCTAGCGTGGCGCTGCTCATTTATGGGAGCACTTTTACACTCGTCTAGCGCTAGCGTGGTGCTGCTCATTTATGGCAGTACTTTTACACACGTCTAGCGCTAGCGTGGCGCTGCTCATTGATGGGAGTACTTTTACACACGTCAAGCGCTAGCATGGCGCTGCTCATTTATGGAAGTACTTTTACACACGTCTAGCGCTAGCGTGGCGCTGCTCATTTATGGGAGTAATTTACACATGTCTAGCGCTAGCGTCGCGTTGCTCAATTATGGGAGTACTTTTACACATGTCTAGCGCTAGCGTGGCGCTGCTCATTTATGGGAGTACTTTTACACACGTCTAGCGCTAGCGTGGCGCTGCTCATTCATGGGAGTACTTTTACAAACGTCAAGTGCTAGCGTGGCGCTGCTCATTTATGGGAGTAATTTACACATGTCTAGCGCTAGCGTCGCGCTGCTCAATTATGGGAGTACTTTTACACATGTCTAGCGCTAGCGTGGCGCTGCTCATTTATGGGAGTACTTTTACACACGTCTAGCGCTAGCGTGGCGCTGCTCATTCATGGGAGTACTTTTACAGATGTCTAGAGCTAGCGTGGCGCTGCTCATATATGGGAGTACTTTTACACTCGTCTAGCGCTAGCGTGGCGCCTCTCATTTATGGGAGCACTTTTACACTCGTCTAGCGCTAGCGTGGCGCTGCTCATATATGGGAGTACTTTTACACTCGTTTAGCGCTAGCGTGGCGCTGCTCATTTATGGGAGCACTTTTACACACGTCTAGCGCTAGCGTGGCGCTGCTCATTTATGGGAGTACTTTTACACATGTCTAGCGCTAGCGTGTCGCAGCTCATTCATGGGAGTACTTTTACAGATATCTAGAGCTAACGTGGCGCTGGTCATATATGAGAGTACTTTTACACTCGTCTAGCGCTAGCGTGGCGCTTCTCATTTATGGGAGCACTTTTACACACGTCTAGCGCTAGCGTGGCGCTGCTCATTTATGGGAGCACTTTTACACTCGTCTAGCTATAGCGTGGTGCTGCTCATTTATGGCAGTACTTTTACACACGTCTAGCGCTAGCGTGGCGCTGCTCATTGATGGGAGTACTATTACACACGTCTAGCGCTAGCGTGGCGCTGCACATCTATAGGAGTACTTTTACACATGTCTAGTGCTAGCGTGGCGCTGCTCATTTATGGGAGTACATTTACACACGTCTAGCGCTAGCGTGGCGCTGCTCATTTATGTGAGTACTTTGACACACGTCTAGCACTAGCGTTGCGCTGCTCATTTATGGGAGTTCTTTTACACACGTCTAGCGCTAGCGTGGCGCTGCTCATTTAAGGGAGCACTTTTACACACTTCTAGCGCTAGCGTGGCGCTGCTCATTTATGGGAGTATTTTTACACACGTCTAGGGCTAGCGTGGCGCTGCTCATTTATGGGGGTACTTTAACACACATCTAGCGCTAGCGTGGCGCTGCTCATTTATGGGAGTACTTTAAAACACGTTTAGCGCTAGCGTGTCGCTGCTCATTTATAGGAGTACTATTACACACGTCTAGCGCTAGCGTTGAGCTGCTCATTTATGGCAGTACTTTTACACACGTCTAGCGGTAGCGACGCGCTGCTCATTTATGGGTGTACTTTTACACTCGTCTAGCGCTAGCGTGGCGCTGCTCATTTATGGCAGTACTTTTACACACGTCTAGTGCTAGCGTGGTGCTGCTCATTTATGGCAGTACATATACACACGTCTAGTGCTAGCGTGGCGCTGCTCATTTATGGCAGTACTTATACACACGTCTAGCGCTAGCATGGCGCTGCTCATTTATGGGAGTACTTTTACACTCGTCTTGCGCTAGCGTGGCGCTCCTCATTTATGGCAGTACTTTTACACACGTCTAGTGCTAGCGTGGCGCTGCTCATTTATGGCAGTACTTTTACACACGTCTAGCGCTAGCGTGGCGCTGCTCATTTATGGGAGAACTTTTACACACGTCTAGCGCTAGCGTGGCGCTGCTCATTCATGGGAGTACTTTTACAAATGTCTAGAGCTAGCGTGGCGCTGCTCATATATGGGAGTACTTTTACACTCGTCTAGCGCTAGCGTGGCACTTCTCATTTATGGGAGCACTTTTACACTCGTCTAGCGCTAGCGTGGCGCTGCTCATATATGGGAGTACTTTTACACTCGTTTAGCGCTAGCGTGGCGCTGCTCATTTATGGGAGCACTTTTAAACACGTCTAGATTTAGCGTGGCGCTGCTCATTTATGGGAGTACTTTTACACATGTCTAGCGCTAGCGTGGCGCAGCTCATTCATGGGAGTACTTTTACAGATATCTAGAGCTAGCGTGGCGCTGCTCATATATGGGAATACTTTTACACTCGTCTAGCCCTAGCGGTGCGCTTCTCATTTATGGGAGCACTTTTACACACGTCTAGCGCTAGCGTGGCGCTGCTCATTTATGGGAGCACTTTTACACTCGTCTAGCGCTAGCGTGGTGCTGCTCATTTATGGCAGTTCTTTTACACACGTCTAGCGCTAGCGTGGCGCTGCTCATTGATGGGAGTACTTTTACACACGTCAAGCGCTAGCATGGCGCTGCTCATTTATGGAAGTACTTTTACACACGTCTAGCGCTAGCGTGGCGCTGCTCATTTATGGGAGTAATTTACACATGTCTAGCGCTAGCGTCGCGCTGCTCAATTATGGGAGTACTTTTACACATGTCTAGCGCTAGCGTGGCGCTGCTCATTTATGGGAGTACTTTTACACACGTCTAGCGCTAGCGTGGCGCTGCTCATTCATGGGAGTACTTTTACACACGTCAAGTGCTAGCGTGGCGCTGCTCATTTATGGGAGTAATTTACACATGTCTAGCGCTAGCGTCGCGCTGCTCAATTATGGGAGTACTTTTACACATGTCTAGCGCTAGCGTGGCGCTGCTCATTTATGGGAGTACTTTTACACACGTCTAGCGCTAGCGTGGCGCTGCTCATTCATGGGAGTACTTTTACAGATGTCTAGAGCTAGCGTGGCGCTGCTCATATATGGGAGTACTTTTACACTCATCTAGCGCTAGCGTGGCGCCTCTCATTTATGGGAGCACTTTTACACTCGTCTAGCGCTAGGGTGGCGCTGCTCATATATGGGAGTACTTTTACACTCGTTTAGCGCTAGCGTGGCGCTGCTCATTTATGGGAGCACTTTTACACACGTCTAGCGCTAGCGTGGCGCTGCTCATTTATGGGAGTACTTTTACACATGTCTAGCGCTAGCGTGTCGCAGCTCATTCATGGGAGTACTTTTACAGATATCTAGAGCTAACGTGGCGCTGCTCATATATGAGAGTACTTTTACACTCGTCTAGCGCTAGCGTGGCGCTTCTCATTTATGGGAGCACTTTTACACACGTCTAGCGCTAGCGTGGCGCTGCTCATTTATGGGAGCACTTTTACACTCGTCTAGCTATAGCGTGGTGCTGCTCATTTATGGCAGTACTTTTACACACGTCTAGCGCTAGCGTGGCGCTGCTCATTGATGGGAGTACTATTACACACGTCTAGCGCTAGCGTGGCGCTGCACATCTATAGGAGTACTTTTACACATGTCTAGTGCTAGCGTGGCGCTGCTCATTTATGGGAGTACATTTACACACGTCTAGCGCTAGCATGGCGCTGCTCATTTATGGGAGTACTTTTACACTCGTCTTGCGCTAGCGTGGCGCTGCTCATTTATGGCAGTACTTTTAAACACGTCTAGTTCTAGCGTGGCGCTGCTCATTTATGGCAGTACATATACACACGTCTAGTGCTAGCGTGGCGCTGCTCATTTAAGGCAGTACTTATACACACGTCTAGCGCTAGCATGGCGCTGCTCATTTATGGGAGTACTTTTACACTCGTCTTGCGCTAGCGTGGCGCTCCTCATTTATGGCAGTACTTTTACACACGTCTAGCGATAGCGTGGCGCTTCTCATTTATGGCAGTACTTATACACACGTCTAGTGCTAGCGTGGCGCTGCTCATATATGGCAGTACTTTTACACACGTCTAGTGCTAGCGTGGCGCTGCTCATTTATGGCAGTACTTATACACACGTCTAGCGCTAACGTGGCGCTGCTCATTTATGGCAGTACTTTTACACACGTCTAGTGCTAGCGTGGCGCTGCTCATTTATGGCAGTATTCTTACACACGTCTAGCGCTAGCATGGCGCTGCTCATTTATGGGAGTACTTTTACACATGTCTAGCGCTAGCATGGCGCTGCTCATTTATGGGAGTACTTTTACACTCGTCCTGCGCTAGCGTGGCGCTCCTCATTTATTGCAGTACTTTTACACACGTCTAGTGCTAGCGTGGCGCTGCTCATGTATGGCAGTACTTATACACACGTCTAGCGCTAGCATGGCGCTGCTCATTTATGGGAGTACTTTTACACTCGTCTTGCGCTAGCGTGGCGCTGCTCATTTATGGCAGTACTTTTACACACGTATAGCGCTAGCATGGCGCTGCTCATTTATGGGAGTACTTTTACACACGTCTAGCGCTAGCGTGGCGTTGCTCATTTATGGGAGTACTTTTACACTCGTCTTGCGCTAGCGTGGCGCTGCTCATTTATGGCAGTACTTTTACACACGTCTAGCGCTAGCATGGCGCTGCTCATTTATGTGATTACTTTTACACATGTCTAGCGCTAGCGTCGCGCTGCTCATTTATGGGAGCACTTTTACACACGTCCAGCGCTAGCGTGGCGCTTCTCATTTATGGGAGCACTTTCACACACGTCTAGCGCTAGCGTGGCGTTGCTCATTTATGGGAGCACTTTTACACACGTCTAGCGGTAGCGTCGCGTTGCTCATTTATGGGAGTACATTTACACTCGTCTATCGCTAGCGTAGGGCTGCTCATTTATGGCAGTACTCTTACACACGTCTATCGCTAGCATGGCGATCCTCATTTATGGCATTACTTATACACACGTCTAGCGGTAGCGCCGCGTTGCTCATTTATGGGAGTACTTTTACACTCGTCTAGCGCTAGCGTAGCGCTGCTCATTTATGGCAGTACTCTTACACACGTCTAGCTCTAGCATGGCGCTGCTCATTTTCGGTGTACTTTTACACATGTCTAGCGCTAGCGCCGCGCTGCTCATTTATGGGAGCACTTTTACACACGTCTAGCGCTAGCGTGGCGCGCCTCATTTATGGCAGTACTTTTACACACGTCTAGCGCTAGCGTGGCGCTGCTCATTCATGGGAGTACTTTTACAGATGTCTAGAGCTAGCGTGGCGCTGCTCATATATGGGAGTACTTTTACACTCATCTAGCGCTAGCGTGGCGCCTCTCATTTATGGGAGCACTTTTACACTCGTCTAGCGCTAGGGTGGCGCTGCTCATATATGGGAGTACTTTTACACTCGTTTAGCGCTAGCGTGGCGCTGCTCATTTATGGGAGCACTTTTACACACGTCTAGCGCTAGCGTGGCGCTGCTCATTTATGGGAGTACTTTTACACATGTCTAGCGCTAGCGTGTCGCAGCTCATTCATGGGAGTACTTTTACAGATATCTAGAGCTAACGTGGCGCTGCTCATATATGAGAGTACTTTTACACTCGTCTAGCGCTAGCGTGGCGCTTCTCATTTATGGGAGCACTTTTACACACGTCTAGCGCTAGCGTGGCGCTGCTCATTTATGGGAGCACTTTTACACTCGTCTAGCTATAGCGTGGTGCTGCTCATTTATGGCAGTACTTTTACACACGTCTAGCGCTAGCGTGGCGCTGCTCATTGATGGGAGTACTATTACACACGTCTAGCGCTAGCGTGGCGCTGCACATCTATAGGAGTACTTTTACACATGTCTAGTGCTAGCGTGGCGCTGCTCATTTATGGGAGTACATTTACACACGTCTAGCGCTAGCATGGCGCTGCTCATTTATGGGAGTACTTTTACACTCGTCTTGCGCTAGCGTGGCGCTGCTCATTTATGGCAGTACTTTTAAACACGTCTAGTTCTAGCGTGGCGCTGCTCATTTATGGCAGTACATATACACACGTCTAGTGCTAGCGTGGCGCTGCTCATTTAAGGCAGTACTTATACACACGTCTAGCGCTAGCATGGCGCTGCTCATTTATGGGAGTACTTTTACACTCGTCTTGCGCTAGCGTGGCGCTCCTCATTTATGGCAGTACTTTTACACACGTCTAGCGATAGCGTGGCGCTTCTCATTTATGGCAGTACTTATACACACGTCTAGTGCTAGCGTGGCGCTGCTCATATATGGCAGTACTTTTACACACGTCTAGTGCTAGCGTGGCGCTGCTCATTTATGGCAGTACTTATACACACGTCTAGCGCTAACGTGGCGCTGCTCATTTATGGCAGTACTTTTACACACGTCTAGTGCTAGCGTGGCGCTGCTCATTTATGGCAGTATTCTTACACACGTCTAGCGCTAGCATGGCGCTGCTCATTTATGGGAGTACTTTTACACATGTCTAGCGCTAGCATGGCGCTGCTCATTTATGGGAGTACTTTTACACTCGTCCTGCGCTAGCGTGGCGCTCCTCATTTATTGCAGTACTTTTACACACGTCTAGTGCTAGCGTGGCGCTGCTCATGTATGGCAGTACTTATACACACGTCTAGCGCTAGCATGGCGCTGCTCATTTATGGGAGTACTTTTACACTCGTCTTGCGCTAGCGTGGCGCTGCTCATTTATGGCAGTACTTTTACACACGTATAGCGCTAGCATGGCGCTGCTCATTTATGGGAGTACTTTTACACACGTCTAGCGCTAGCGTGGCGTTGCTCATTTATGGGAGTACTTTTACACTCGTCTTGCGCTAGCGTGGCGCTGCTCATTTATGGCAGTACTTTTACACACGTCTAGCGCTAGCATGGCGCTGCTCATTTATGTGATTACTTTTACACATGTCTAGCGCTAGCGTCGCGCTGCTCATTTATGGGAGCACTTTTACACACGTCCAGCGCTAGCGTGGCGCTTCTCATTTATGGGAGCACTTTCACACACGTCTAGCGCTAGCGTGGCGTTGCTCATTTATGGGAGCACTTTTACACACGTCTAGCGGTAGCGTCGCGTTGCTCATTTATGGGAGTACATTTACACTCGTCTATCGCTAGCGTAGGGCTGCTCATTTATGGCAGTACTCTTACACACGTCTATCGCTAGCATGGCGATCCTCATTTATGGCATTACTTATACACACGTCTAGCGGTAGCGCCGCGTTGCTCATTTATGGGAGTACTTTTACACTCGTCTAGCGCTAGCGTAGCGCTGCTCATTTATGGCAGTACTCTTACACACGTCTAGCTCTAGCATGGCGCTGCTCATTTTCGGTGTACTTTTACACATGTCTAGCGCTAGCGCCGCGCTGCTCATTTATGGGAGCACTTTTACACACGTCTAGCGCTAGCGTGGCGCGCCTCATTTATGGCAGTACTTTTACACACGTCTAGTGCTAGCGTGGCGCTGCTCATTTATGGCAGTACTTTTACACACGTCTAGCGCTAACATGGCGCTGGTCATTTATGGCAGTACTATTACACACGTCTAGCGGTTGCGTGGCACTGCTCATTTATGGGAGCACTTTTACACACGTCTAGTGCTAGCATGGCGCTCCTCATTAATGGCAGTACTTTTACACACGTCTAGTGCTAGCGTGGCGCTGCTCATTTATGGCAGTACTTTTACACACGTCTAGCGCTAGCATGGCGCTGCTCATTTAGGGGAGTACTTTTACATTCGTCTTGCGCTAGCGTGGCGATGCTCATTTATGGCGGTACATTTCCACACGTCTAGCGCTAGCATGGCCCTGCTCATTTATGGGAGTACTTTTACACACCTCTAGCGCTAACGTGGCGCTGCTAATTTATGGGAGTACTTTTACACTCGTCTTGCGCTAGCGTGGCGCTGCTCATTTATGGGAGTACTTTTACACTCGTCTTGCGCTAGCGTGGCGCTGCTCATTTATGGCAGTACTTTTACACACGTCAAGCGCTAGCATGGCGCTGCTCATTTATGGAAGTACTTTTACACACGTCTAGCGCTAGCGTGGCGCTGCTCATTTATGGGAGTTATTTACACATGTCTAGCGCTAGCGTCGCGCTGCTCAATTATGGGAGTACTTTTACACATGTCTAGCGCTAGCGTGGCGCTGCTCATTTATGGGAGTACTTTCACACACGTCTAGCGCTAGCGTGCCGCTGCTCATTTATGGGAGTACTTTTACACACGTCTAGCGTTAGCGTGGCGCTGCTTATTTATGGGGGTACTTTAACACACGTCTAGCGCTAGCGTGGCGCAGCTCATTGATAGGAGTACTTTTACACACGTCTAACCCTAGCGTGGTGCTGCTCATTCATGGGAGTACTTTTACACTCGTCTAGCGCTAGCGTGGCGCTTCTCATTTAAGGGAGCACTTTTACACACGTCTAGCGCTAGCGTGGCGCTGCTCATTTATGGGAGCACTTTTACACTCGTCTAGCGCTAGCGTGGTGCTGCTCATTTATGGCAGTTCTTTTACACACGTCTAGCGCTAGCGTGGCGCTGCTCATTGATGGGAGCACTTTTACACATGTCTAGTGCTAGCGTGGCGCTCCTCATTTATGGCAGTACTTTTACACACGTCTAGCGCTAGCGTGGCGCTCCTCATTTATGGCAGTACTTATACACACGTCTAGCGCTAGCGTGGCGATCCTCATTTATGGCAGTTCTTTTACACACGTCTAGCGCTAGCGTGGCGCTGCTCATTTATAGGAGCACTTTTACATATGTCTAGCGCTAGCGTGGCGCTGCTCATTTATGGGAGCACTTTTACACACGTCTAGCGCTAGCGTGGCACTGCTCATTTATAGGAGTACTTTTACACACGTCTAGCGCTAGCGTGGCGCTGCTCATTTATAGGAGTACTTTTACACACGTCTAGTGCTAGCGTGGCGCTGCTCATTTATGGCAGTACTTTTACACACGTCTAGCGCTAGCGTGGCGCTGCTCATTTATGGGAGAACTTTTACACACGTCTAGCGCTAGCGTGGCGCTGCTCATTCATGGGAGTACTTTTACAAATGTCTAGAGCTAGCGTGGCGCTGCTCATATATGGGAGTACTTTTACACTCGTCTAGCGCTAGCGTGGCGCTTCTCATTTATGGGAGCACTTTTACACTCGTCTAGCGCTAGCGTGGCGCTGCTCATATATGGGAGTACTTTTACACTCGTTTAGCGCTAGCGTGGCGCTGCTCATTTATGGGAGCACTTTTAAACACGTCTAGATTTAGCGTGGCGCTGCTCATTTATGGGAGTACTTTTACACATGTCTAGCGCTAGCGTGGCGCAGCTCATTCATGGGAGTACTTTTACAGATATCTAGAGCTAGCGTGGCGCTGCTCATATATGGGAATACTTTTACACTCGTCTAGCGCTAGCGGTGCGCTTCTCATTTATGGGAGCACTTTTACACACGTCTAGCGCTAGCGTGGCGCTGCTCATTTATGGGAGCACTTTTACACTCGTCTAGCGCTAGCGTGGTGCTGCTCATTTATGGCAGTACTTTTACACACGTCTAGCGCTAGCGTGGCGCTGCTCATTGATGGGAGTACTTTTACACACGTCAAGCGCTAGCATGGCGCTGCTCATTTATGGAAGTACTTTTACACACGTCTAGCGCTAGCGTGGCGCTGCTCATTTATGGGAGTAATTTACACATGTCTAGCGCTAGCGTCGCGCTGCTCAATTATGGGAGTACTTTTACACATGTCTAGCGCTAGCGTGGCGCTGCTCATTTATGGGAGTACTTTTACACACGTCTAGCGCTAGCGTGGCGCTGCTCATTCATGGGAGTACTTTTACAAACGTCAAGTGCTAGCGTGGCGCTGCTCATTTATGGGAGTAATTTACACATGTCTAGCGCTAGCGTCGCGCTGCTCAATTATGGGAGTACATTTACACATGTCTAGCGCTAGCGTGGCGCTGCTCATTTATGGGAGTACTTTTACACACGTCTAGCGCTAGCGTGGCGCTGCTCATTCATGGGAGTACTTTTACAGATGTCTAGAGCTAGCGTGGCGCTGCTCATATATGGGAGTACTTTTACACTCGTCTAGCGCTAGCGTGGCGCCTCTCATTTATGGGAGCACTTTTACACTCGTCTAGCGCTAGCGTGGCGCTGCTCATATATGGGAGTACTTTTACACTCGTTTAGCGCTAGCGTGGCGCTGCTCATTTATGGGAGCACTTTTACACACGTCTAGCGCTAGCGTGGCGCTGCTCATTTATGGGAGTACTTTTACACATGTCTAGCGCTAGCGTGTCGCAGCTCATTCATGGGAGTACTTTTACAGATATCTAGAGCTAACGTGGCGCTGGTCATATATGAGAGTACTTTTACACTCGTCTAGCGCTAGCGTGGCGCTTCTCATTTATGGGAGCACTTTTACACACGTCTAGCGCTAGCGTGGCGCTGCTCATTTATGGGAGCACTTTTACACTCGTCTAGCTATAGCGTGGTGCTGCTCATTTATGGCAGTACTTTTACACACGTCTAGCGCTAGCGTGGCGCTGCTCATTGATGGGAGTACTATTACACACGTCTAGCGCTAGCGTGGCGCTGCACATCTATAGGAGTACTTTTACACATGTCTAGTGCTAGCGTGGCGCTGCTCATTTATGGGAGTACATTTACACACGTCTAGCGCTAGCGTGGCGCTGCTCATTTATGTGAGTACTTTGACACACGTCTAGCACTAGCGTTGCGCTGCTCATTTATGGGAGTACTTTTACACACGTCTAGCGCTAGCGTGGCGCTGCTCATTTAAGGGAGCACTTTTACACACTTCTAGCGCTAGCGTGGCGCTGCTCATTTATGGGAGTACTTTAAAACACGTTTAGCGCTAGCGTGTCGCTGCTCATTTATAGGAGTACTATTACACACGTCTAGCGCTAGCGTTGCGCTGCTCATTTATGGCAGTACTTTTACACACGTCTAGCGGTAGCGACGCGCTGCTCATTTATGGGTGTACTTTTACACTCGTCTAGCGCTAGCGTGGCGCTGCTCATTTATAGGAGAATTTTTTTCACTCGTCTAGCCCTAGCGTGGCGCTGCTCATTTATGGGAGTACATTTACTCACGTCTAGCGCTAGCGTGGGGCTGCTCACTTATGGCAGTACTTTTACACACGTCTAGCGGTAGCATCGCGCTGCTCAATTATGGGAGTACTTTTACACATGTCTAGCGCTAGCGTGGCGCTGCTCATTTATGGGAGTACTTTCACACACGTCTAGCGCTAGCGTGCCGCTGCTCATTTATGGGAGTACTTTTACACACGTCTAGCGTTAGCGTGGCGCTGCTTATTTATGGGGGTACTTTAACACACGTCTAGCGCTAGCGTGGCGCAGCTCATTGATAGGAGTACTTTTACACACGTCTAACCCTAGCGTGGTGCTGCTCATTCATGGGAGTACTTTTACACTCGTCTAGCGCTAGCGTGGCGCTTCTCATTTAAGGGAGCACTTTTACACACGTCTAGCGCTAGCGTGGCGCTGCTCATTTATGGGAGCACTTTTACACTCGTCTAGCGCTAGCGTGGTGCTGCTCATTTATGGCAGTTCTTTTACACACGTCTAGCGCTAGCGTGGCGCTGCTCATTGATGGGAGCACTTTTACACATGTCTAGTGCTAGCGTGGCGCTCCTCATTTATGGCAGTACTTTTACACACGTCTAGCGCTAGCGTGGCGCTCCTCATTTATGGCAGTACTTATACACACGTCTAGCGCTAGCGTGGCGATCCTCATTTATGGCAGTTCTTTTACACACGTCTAGCGCTAGCGTGGCGCTGCTCATTTATAGGAGCACTTTTACATATGTCTAGCGCTAGCGTGGCGCTGCTCATTTATGGGAGAATTTTTTCACACGTCTAGCGCTAGCGTGGCACTGCTCATTTATAGGAGTACTTTTACACACGTCTAGCGCTAGCGTGGCGCTGCTCATTTATAGGAGTACTTTTACACACGTCTAGTGCTAGCGTGGCGCTGCTCATTTATGGCAGTACTTTTACACACGTCTAGCGCTAGCGTGGCGCTGCTCATTTATGGGAGAACTTTTACACACGTCTAGCGCTAGCGTGGCGCTGCTCATTCATGGGAGTACTTTTACAAATGTCTAGAGCTAGCGTGGCGCTGCTCATATATGGGAGTACTTTTACACTCGTCTAGCGCTAGCGTGGCGCTTCTCATTTATGGGAGCACTTTTACACTCGTCTAGCGCTAGCGTGGCGCTGCTCATATATGGGAGTGCTTTTACACTCGTTTAGCGCTAGCGTGGCGCTGCTCATTTATGGGAGCACTTTTAAACACGTCTAGATTTAGCGTGGCGCTGCTCATTTATGGGAGTACTTTTACACATGTCTAGCGCTAGCGTGGCGCAGCTCATTCATGGGAGTACTTTTACAGATATCTAGAGCTAGCGTGGCGCTGCTCATATATGGGAATACTTTTACACTCGTCTAGCGCTAGCGGTGCGCTTCTCATTTATGGGAGCACTTTTACACACGTCTAGCGCTAGCGTGGCGCTGCTCATTTATGGGAGCACTTTTACACTCGTCTAGCGCTAGCGTGGTGCTGCTCATTTATGGCAGTACTTTTACACACGTCTAGCGCTAGCGTGGCGCTGCTCATTGATGGGAGTACTTTTACACACGTCAAGCGCTAGCATGGCGCTGCTCATTTATGGAAGTACTTTTACACACGTCTAGCGCTAGCGTGGCGCTGCTCATTTATGGGAGTAATTTACACATGTCTAGCGCTAGCGTCGCGCTGCTCAATTATGGGAGTACTTTTACACATGTCTAGCGCTAGCGTGGCGCTGCTCATTTATGGGAGTACTTTTACACACGTCTAGCGCTAGCGTGGCGCTGCTCATTCATGGGAGTACTTTTACACACGTCAAGTGCTAGCGTGGCGCTGCTCATTTATCGGAGTAATTTACACATGTCTAGCGCTAGCGTCGCGCTGCTCAATTATGGGAGTACTTTTACACATGTCTAGCGCTAGCGTGGCGCTGCTCATTTATGGGAGTACTTTTACACACGTCTAGCGCTAGCGTGGCGCTGCTCATTCATGGGAGTACTTTTACAGATGTCTAGAGCTAGCGTGGCGCTGCTCATATATGGGAGTACTTTTACACTCGTCTAGCGCTAGCGTGGCGCCTCTAATTTATGGGAGCACTTTTACACTCGTCTAGCGCTAGCGTGGCGCTGCTCATATATGGGAGTACTTTTACACTCGTTTAGCGCTAGCGTGGCGCTGCTCATTTATGGGAGCACTTTTACACACGTCTAGCGCTAGCGTGGCGCTGCTCATTTATGGGAGTACTTTTACACATGTCTAGCGCTAGCGTGTCGCAGCTCATTCATGGGAGTACTTTTACAGATATCTAGAGCTAACGTGGCGCTGCTCATATATGAGAGTACTTTTACACTCGTCTAGCGCTAGCGTGGCGCTTCTCATTTATGGGAGCACTTTTACACACGTCTAGCGCTAGCGTGGCGCTGCTCATTTATGGGAGCACTTTTACACTCGTCTAGCTATAGCGGGGTGCTGCTCATTTATGGCAGTACTTTTACACACGTCTAGCGCTAGCGTGGCGCTGCTCATTGATGGGAGTACTATTACACACGTCTAGCGCTAGCGTGGCGCTGCACATCTATAGGAGTACTTTTACACATGTCTAGTGCTAGCGTGGCGCTGCTCATTTATGGGAGTACATTTACACACGTCTAGCGCTAGCGTGGCGCTGCTCATTTATGTGAGTACTTTGACACACGTCTAGCACTAGCGTTGCGCTGCTCATGTATGGGAGTACTTTTACACACGTCTAGCGCTAGCATGGCGCTGCTCATTTAAGGGAGCACTTTTACACACTTCTAGCGCTAGCGTGGCGCTGCTCATTTATGGGAGTATTTTTACACACGTCTAGGGCAGCGTGGCGCTGCTCATTTATGGGGGTACTTTAACACACATCTAGCGCTAGCGTGGCGCTGCTCATTTATGGGAGTACTTTAAAACACGTTTAGCGCTAGCGTGTCGCTGCTCATTTATAGGAGTACTATTACACACGTCTAGCGCTAGCGTTGCGCTGCTCATTTATGGCAGTACTTTTACACACGTCTAGCGGTAGCGACGCGCTGCTCATTTATGGGTGTACTTTTACACTCGTCTAGCGCTAGCGTGGCGCTGCTCATTTATAGGAGAATTTTTTTCACTCGTCTAGCCCTAGCGTGGCGCTGCTCATTTATGGGAGTACATTTACTCACGTCTAGCGCTAGCGTGGGGCTGCTCACTTATGGCAGTACTTTTACACACGTCTAGCGGTAGCATCGCGCTGCTCTTTTATGGGAGTACTTTTACACTCGTCTAGCGCTAGTGTGGCGCTGCTCATTTATAGGAGATTTTTTTTCACTCGTCTAGCATTAGCGTGGCGCTGCTCATTTATGGGAGTTCTTTTAAACTCGTCTAGCGCTAGCGTGGCGATGCTCATTTATAGGAGTACTTTTACACACGTCTAGCGCTAGCGTGGCGCAGCTCATTTATGGGAGCACTTTTACACACGTCTAGCGCTAGCGTGGCGCTGCTCATTTATGGGAGCACTTTTACACTCGTCTAGCGCTAGCGTGGTGCTGCTCATTTATGGCAGTACTTTTTCACACGTCAAGCGCTAGCGTGGCGCTGCTCATTGATGGGAGTACTATTACACACGTCTAGCGCTAGCGTGGCGCTGCTCATTTATAGGAGTACTTTTACACATGCCTAGTGCTAGCGTGGCGCTCCTCATTTATGGCAGTACTTTTACACACGTCTAGCGCTAGCGTGGCGCTCCTCATTTATGGCAGTACTTATACACACGTCTAGCGCTAGCATGGCGCTGCTCATTTATGGCAGTACTTTTACACTCGTCTTGCGCTAGCATGGCGCTGCTCATTTATGGGAGTACTTTTACACTCGTCTTGCGCTAGCGTGGCGCTGCTCATTTATGGCAGTACTTTTACACACGTCTAGTGCTAGCGTGGCGCTGCTCATTTATGGCAGTACATATACACACGTCTAGTGCTAGCGTGGCGCTGCTCATTTATGGCAGTACTTATACACACGTCTAGCGCTAGCATGGCGCTGCTCATTTATGGGAGTACTTTTACACTCGTCTTGCGCTAGCGTGGCGCTCCTCATTTATGGCAGTACTTTTACACACGTCTAGCGCTAGCGTGGCGCTGCTCATGTATGGCAGTACTTATACACACGTCTAGTGCTAGCGTGGCGCTGCTCATATATGGCAGTACTTTTACACACGTTTGGTGCTAGCGTGGCGCTGCTCATTTATGGCAGTACTTATACACACGCCTAGCGCTAGCGTGGCGCTGCTCATTTATAGGAGCACTTTTACATATGTCTAGCGCTAGCGTGGCGCTGCTCATTTATGGGAGCACTTTTACACACGTCTAGCGCTAGCGTGGCACTGCTCATTTATAGGAGTACTTTTACACACGTCTAGCGCTAGCGTGGCGCTGCTCATTTATAGGAGTACTTTTACACACGTCTAGTGCTAGCGTGGCGCTGCTCATTTATGGCAGTACTTTTACACACGTCTAGCGCTAGCGTGGCGCTGCTCATTTATGGGAGAACTTTTACACACGTCTAGCGCTAGCGTGGCGCTGCTCATTCATGGGAGTACTTTTACAAATGTCTAGAGCTAGCGTGGCGCTGCTCATATATGGGAGTACTTTTACACTCGTCTAGCGCTAGCGTGGCGCTTCTCATTTATGGGAGCACTTTTACACTCGTCTAGCGCTAGCGTGGTGCTGCTCATATATGGGAGTACTTTTACACTCGTTTAGCGCTAGCGTGGCGCTGCTCATTTATGGGAGCACTTTTAAACACGTCTAGATTTAGCGTGGCGCTGCTCATTTATGGGAGTACTTTTACACATGTCTAGCGCTAGCGTGGCGCAGCTCATTCATGGGAGTACTTTTACAGATATCTAGAGCTAGCGTGGCGCTGCTCATATATGGGAATACTTTTACACTCGTCTAGCGCTAGCGGTGCGCTTCTCATTTATGGGAGCACTTTTACACACGTCTAGCGCTAGCGTGGCGCTGCTCATTTATGGGAGCACTTTTACACTCGTCTAGCGCTAGCGTGGTGCTGCTCATTTATGGCAGTACTTTTACACACGTCTAGCGCTAGCGTGGCGCTGCTCATTGATGGGAGTACTTTTACACACGTCAAGCGCTAGCATGGCGCTGCTCATTTATGGAAGTACTTTTACACACGTCTAGCGCTAGCGTGGCGCTGCTCATTTATGGGAGTAATTTACACATGTCTAGCGCTAGCGTCGCGCTGCTCAATTATGGGAGTACTTTTACACATGTCTAGGGCTAGCGTGGCGCTGCTCATTTATGGGAGTACTTTTACACACGTCTAGCGCTAGCGTGGCGCTGCTCATTCATGGGAGTACTTTTACACACGTCAAGTGCTAGCGTGGCGCTGCTCATTTATGGGAGTAATTTACACATGTCTAGCGCTAGCGTCGCGCTGCTCAATTATGGGAGTACTTTTACACATGTCTAGCGCTAGCGTGGCGCTGCTCATTTATGGGAGTACTTTTACACACGTCTAGCGCTAGCGTGGCGCTTCTCATTCATGGGAGTACTTTTACAGATGTCTAGAGCTAGCGTGGCGCTGCTCATATATGGGAGTACTTTTACACTCGTCTAGCGCTAGCGTGGCGCCTCTCATTTATGGGAGCACTTTTACACTCGTCTAGCGCTAGCGTGGCGCTGCTCATATATGGGAGTACTTTTACACTCGTTTAGCGCTAGCGTGGCGCTGCTCATTTATGGGAGCACTTTTACACACGTCTAGCGCTAGCGTGGCGCTGCTCATTTATGGGAGTACTTTTACACATGTCTAGCGCTAGCGTGTCGCAGCTCATTCATGGGAGTACTTTTACAGATATCTAGAGCTAACGTGGCGCTGCTCATATATGAGAGTACTTTTACACTCGTCTAGCGCTAGCGTGGCGCTTCTCATTTATGGGAGCACTTTTACACACGTCTAGCGCTAGCGTGGCGCTGCTCATTTATGGGAGCACTTTTACACTCGTCTAGCTATAGCGTGGTGCTGCTCATTTATGGCAGTACTTTTACACACGTCTAGCGCTAGCGTGGCGCTGCTCATTGATGGGAGTACTATTACACACGTCTAGCGCTAGCGTGGCGCTGCACATCTATAGGAGTACTTTTACACATGTCTAGTGCTAGCGTGGCGCTGCTCATTTATGGGAGTACATTTACACACGTCTAGCGCTAGCGTGGCGCTGCTCATTTATGTGAGTACTTTGACACACGTCTAGCACTAGCGTTGCGCTGCTCATTTATGGGAGTACTTTTACACACGTCTAGCGCTAGCGTGGCGCTGCTCATTTAAGGGAGCACTTTTACACACTTCTAGCGCTAGCGTGGCGCTGCTCATTTATGGGAGTATTTTTACACACGTCTAGGGCTAGCGTGGCGCTGCTCATTTATGGGGGTACTTTAACACACATCTAGCGCTAGCGTGGCGCTGCTCATTTATGGGAGTACTTTAAAACACGTTTAGCGCTAGCGTGTCGCTGCTCATTTATAGGAGTACTATTACACACGTCTAGCGCTAGCGTTGCGCTGCTCATTTATGGCAGTACTTTTACACACGTCTAGCGGTAGCGACGCGCTGCTCATTTATGGGTGTACTTTTACACTCGTCAAGCGCTAGCGTGGCGCTGCTCATTTATAGGAGAATTTTTTTCACTCGTCTAGCCCTAGCGTGGCGCTGCTCATTTATGGGAGTACTTTTACAGATGTATAGAGCTAGCGTGGCGCTGCTCATATATGGGAGTACTTTTACACTCGTCTAGCGCTAGCGTGGCGCCTCTCATTTATGGGAGCACTTTTACACTCGTCTAGCGCTAGCGTGGCGCTGCTCATATATGGGAGTACTTTTACACTCGTTTAGCGCTAGCGTGGCGCTGCTCATTTATGGGAGCACTTTTACACACGTCTAGCGCTAGCGTGGCGCTGCTCATTTATGGGAGTACTTTTACACATGTCTAGCGCTAGCGTGTCGCAGCTCATTCATGGGAGTACTTTTACAGATATCTAGAGCTAACGTGGCGCTGCTCATATATGAGAGTACATTTACACTCGTCTAGCGCTAGCGTGGCGCTTCTCATTTATGGGAGCACTTTTACACACGTCTAGCGCTAGCGTGGCGCTGCTCATTTATGGGAGCACTTTTACACTCGTCTAGCTATAGCGTGGTGCTGCTCATTTATGGCAGTACTTTTACACACGTCTAGCGCTAGCGTGGCGCTGCTCATTGATGGGAGTACTATTACACACGTCTAGCGCTAGCGTGGCGCTGCACATCTATAGGAGTACTTTTACACATGTCTAGTGCTAGCGTGGCGCTGCTCATTTATGGGAGTACATTTACACACGTCTAGCGCTAGCGTGGCGCTGCTCATTTATGTGAGTACTTTGACACACGTCTAGCACTAGCGTTGCGCTGCTCATTTATGGGAGTACTTTTACACACGTCTAGCGCTAGCGTGGCGCTGCTCATTTAAGGGAGCACTTTTACACACTTCTAGCGCTAGCGTGGCGCTGCTCATTTATGGGAGTATTTTTACACACGTCTAGGGCTAGCGTGGCGCTGCTCATTTATGGGGGTACTTTAACACACATCTAGCGCTAGCGTGGCGCTGCTCATTTATGGGAGTACTTTAAAACACGTTTAGCGCTAGCGTGTCGCTGCTCATTTATAGGAGTACTAATACACACGTCTAGCGCTAGCGTTGCGCTGCTCATTTATGGCAGTACTTTTACACACGTCTAGCGGTAGCGACGCGCTGCTCATTTATGGGTGTACTTTTACACTCGTCTAGCGCTAGCGTGGCGCTGCTCATTTATAGGAGAATTTTTTTCACTCGTCTAGCCCTAGCGTGGCGCTGCTCATTTATGGGAGTACATTTACTCACATCTAGCGCTAGCGTGGGGCTGCTCACTTATGGCAGTACTTTTACACACGTCTAGCGGTAGCATCGCGCTGCTCTTTTATGGGAGTACTTTTACACTCGTCTAGCGCTAGTGTGGCGCTGCTCATTTATAGGAGAATTTTTTTCACTCGTCTAGCATTAGCGTGGCGCTGCTCATTTATGGGAGTTCTTTTAAACTCGTCTAGCGCTAGCGTGGCGATGCTCATTTATAGGAGTACTTTTACACACGTCTAGCGCTAGCGTGGCGCAGCTCATTTATGGGAGCACTTTTACACACGTCTAGCGCTAGCGTGGCGCTGCTCATTTATGGGAGCACTTTTACACTCGTCTAGCGCTAGCGTGGTGCTGCTCATTTATGGCAGTACTTTTTCACACGTCAAGCGCTAGCGTGGCGCTGCTCATTGATGGGAGTACTATTACACACGTCTAGCGCTAGCGTGGCGCTGCTCATTTATAGGAGTACTTTTACACATGCCTAGTGCTAGCGTGGCGCTCCTCATTTATGGCAGTACTTTTACACACGTCTAGCGCTAGCGTGGCGCTCCTCATTTATGGCAGTACTTATACACACGTCTAGCGCTAGCATGGCGCTGCTCATTTATGGCAGTACTTTTACACTCGTCTTGCGCTAGCATGGCGCTGCTCATTTATGGGAGTACTTTTACACACGTCTAGCGCTAGCGTGGCGCTGCTCATGTATGGCAGTACTTATACACACGTCTAGTGCTAGCGTGGCGCTGCTCATATATGGCAGTACTTTTACACACGTTTGGTGCTAGCGTGGCGCTCCTCATTTATGGCAGTACTTATACACACGTCTAGCGCTAGCATGGCGCTGCTCATTTATGGCAGTACTTTTACACTCGTCTAGCGCTAGCATGGCGCTGCTCATTTATGGCAGTACTTATACACACGCCTAGCGCTAGCGTGGCGCTGCTCATTTATAGGAGCACTTTTACATATGTCTAGCGCTAGCGTGGCGCTGCTCATTTATGGGAGCACTTTTACACACGTCTAGCGCTAGCGTGGCACTGCTCATTTATAGGAGTACTTTTACACACGTCTAGCGCTAGCGTGGCGCTGCTCATTTATAGGAGTACTTTTACACACGTCTAGTGCTAGCGTGGCGCTGCTCATTTATGGCAGTACTTTTACACACGTCTAGCACTAGCGTGGCGCTGCTCATTTATGGGAGAACTTTTACACACGTCTAGCGCTAGCGTGGCGCTGCTCATTCATGGGAGTACTTTTACAAATGTCTAGAGCTAGCGTGGCGCTGCTCATATATGGGAGTACTTTTACACTCGTCTAGCGCTAGCGTGGCGCTTCTCATTTATGGGAGCACTTTTACACTCGTCTAGCGCTAGCGTGGCGCTGCTCATATATGGGAGTACCTTTACACTCGTTTAGCGCTAGCGTGGCGCTGCTCATTTATGGGAGCACTTTTAAACACGTCTAGATTTAGCGTGGCGCTGCTCATTTATGGGAGTACTTTTACACATGTCTAGCGCTAGCGTGGCGCAGCTCATTCATGGGAGTACTTTTACAGATATCTAGAGCTAGCGTGGCGCTGCTCATATATGGGAATACTTTTACACTCGTCTAGCGCTAGCGGTGCGCTTCTCATTTATGGGAGCACTTTTACACACGTCTAGCGCTAGCGTGGCGCTGCTCATTTATGGGAGCACTTTTACACTCGTCTAGCGCTAGCGTGGTGCTGCTCATTTATGGCAGTACTTTTACACACGTCTAGCGCTAGCGTGGCGCTGCTCATTGATGGGAGTACTTTTACACACGTCAAGCGCTAGCATGGCGCTGCTCATTTATGGAAGTACTTTTACACACGTCTAGCGCTAGCGTGGCGCTGCTCATTTATGGGAGTAATTTACACATGTCTAGCGCTAGCGTCGCGCTGCTCAATTATGGGAGTACTTTTACACATGTCTAGCGCTAGCGTGGCGCTGCTCATTTATGGGAGTACTTTTACACACGTCTAGCGCTAGCGTGGCGCTGCTCATTCATGGGAGTACTTTTACACACGTCAAGTGCTAGCGTGGCGCTGCTCATTTATGGGAGTAATTTACACATGTCTAGCGCTAGCGTCGCGCTGCTCAATTATGGGAGTACTTTTACACATGTCTAGCGCTAGCGTGGCGCTGCTCATTTATGGGAGTACTTTTACACACGTCTAGCGCTAGCGTGGCGCTGCTCATTCATGGGAGTACTTTTACAGATGTCTAGAGCTAGCGTGGCGCTGCTCATATATGGGAGTACTTTTACACTCGTCTAGCGCTAGCGTGGCGCCTCTAATTTATGGGAGCACTTTTACACTCGTCTAGCGCTAGCGTGGCGCTGCTCATATATGGGAGTACTTTTACACTCGTTTAGCGCTAGCGTGGCGCTGCTCATTTATGGGAGCACTTTTACACACGTCTAGCGCTAGCGTGGCGCTGCTCATTTATGGGAGTACTTTTACACATGTCTAGCGCTAGCGTGTCGCAGCTCATTCATGGGAGTACTTTTACAGATATCTAGAGCTAACGTGGCGCTGCTCATATATGAGAGTACTTTTACACTCGTCTAGCGCTAGCGTGGCGCTTCTCATTTATGGGAGCACTTTTACACACGTCTAGCGCTAGCGTGGCGCTGCTCATTTATGGGAGCACTTTTACACTCGTCTAGCTATAGCGGGGTGCTGCTCATTTATGGCAGTACTTTTACACACGTCTAGCGCTAGCGTGGCGCTGCTCATTGATGGGAGTACTATTACACACGTCTAGCGCTAGCGTGGCGCTGCACATCTATAGGAGTACTTTTACACATGTCTAGTGCTAGCGTGGCGCTGCTCATTTATGGGAGTACATTTACACACGTCTAGCGCTAGCGTGGCGCTGCTCATTTATGTGAGTACTTTGACACACGTCTAGCACTAGCGTTGCGCTGCTCATGTATGGGAGTACTTTTACACACGTCTAGCGCTAGCATGGCGCTGCTCATTTAAGGGAGCACTTTTACACACTTCTAGCGCTAGCGTGGCGCTGCTCATTTATGGGAGTATTTTTACACACGTCTAGGGCAGCGTGGCGCTGCTCATTTATGGGGGTACTTTAACACACATCTAGCGCTAGCGTGGCGCTGCTCATTTATGGGAGTACTTTAAAACACGTTTAGCGCTAGCGTGTCGCTGCTCATTTATAGGAGTACTATTACACACGTCTAGCGCTAGCGTTGCGCTGCTCATTTATGGCAGTACTTTTACACACGTCTAGCGGTAGCGACGCGCCGCTCATTTATGGGTGTACTTTTACACTCGTCTAGCGCTAGCGTGGCGCTGCTCATTTATAGGAGAATTTTTTTCACTCGTCTAGCCCTAGCGTGGCGCTGCTCATTTATGGGAGTACATTTACTCACGTCTAGCGCTAGCGTGGGGCTGCTCACTTATGGCAGTACTTTTACACACGTCTAGCGGTAGCATCGCGCTGCTCTTTTATGGGAGTACTTTTACACTCGTCTAGCGCTAGTGTGGCGCTGCTCATTTATAGGAGATTTTTTTTCACTCGTCTAGCATTAGCGTGGCGCTGCTCATTTATGGGAGTTCTTTTAAACTCGTCTAGCGCTAGCGTGGCGATGCTCATTTATAGGAGTACTTTTACACACGTCTAGCGCTAGCGTGGCGCAGCTCATTTATGGGAGCACTTTTACACACGTCTAGCGCTAGCGTGGCGCTGCTCATTTATGGGAGCACTTTTACACTCGTCTAGCGCTAGCGTGGTGCTGCTCATTTATGGCAGTACTTTTTCACACGTCAAGCGCTAGCGTGGCGCTGCTCATTGATGGGAGTACTATTACACACGTCTAGCGCTAGCGTGGCGCTGCTCATTTATAGGAGTACTTTTACACATGCCTAGTGCTAGCGTGGCGCTCCTCATTTATGGCAGTACTTTTACACACGTCTAGCGCTAGCGTGGCGCTCCTCATTTATGGCAGTACTTATACACACGTCTAGCGCTAGCATGGCGCTGCTCATTTATGGCAGTACTTTTACACTCGTCTTGCGCTAGCATGGCGCTGCTCATTTATGGGAGTACTTTTACACTCGTCTTGCGCTAGCGTGGCGCTGCTCATTTATGGCAGTACTTTTACACACGTCTAGTGCTAGCGTGGCGCTGCTCATTTATGGCAGTACATATACACACGTCTAGTGCTAGCGTGGCGCTGCTCATTTATGGCAGTACTTATACACACGTCTAGCGCTAGCATGGCGCTGCTCATTTATGGGAGTACTTTTACACTCGTCTTGCGCTAGCGTGGCGCTCCTCATTTATGGCAGTACTTTTACACACGTCTAGCGCTAGCGTGGCGCTGCTCATGTATGGCAGTACTTATACACACGTCTAGTGCTAGCGTGGCGCTGCTCATATATGGCAGTACTTTTACACACGTTTGGTGCTAGCGTGGCGCTGCTCATTTATGGCAGTACTTATACACACGCCTAGCGCTAGCGTGGCGCTGCTCATTTATAGGAGCACTTTTACATATGTCTAGCGCTAGCGTGGCGCTGCTCATTTATGGGAGCACTTTTACACACGTCTAGCGCTAGCGTGGCACTGCTCATTTATAGGAGTACTTTTACACACGTCTAGCGCTAGCGTGGCGCTGCTCATTTATAGGAGTACTTTTACACACGTCTAGTGCTAGCGTGGCGCTGCTCATTTATGGCAGTACTTTTACACACGTCTAGCGCTAGCGTGGCGCTGCTCATTTATGGGAGAACTTTTACACACGTCTAGCGCTAGCGTGGCGCTGCTCATTCATGGGAGTACTTTTACAAATGTCTAGAGCTAGCGTGGCGCTGCTCATATATGGGAGTACTTTTACACTCGTCTAGCGCTAGCGTGGCGCTTCTCATTTATGGGAGCACTTTTACACTCGTCTAGCGCTAGCGTGGTGCTGCTCATATATGGGAGTACTTTTACACTCGTTTAGCGCTAGCGTGGCGCTGCTCATTTATGGGAGCACTTTTAAACACGTCTAGATTTAGCGTGGCGCTGCTCATTTATGGGAGTACTTTTACACATGTCTAGCGCTAGCGTGGCGCAGCTCATTCATGGGAGTACTTTTACAGATATCTAGAGCTAGCGTGGCGCTGCTCATATATGGGAATACTTTTACACTCGTCTAGCGCTAGCGGTGCGCTTCTCATTTATGGGAGCACTTTTACACACGTCTAGCGCTAGCGTGGCGCTGCTCATTTATGGGAGCACTTTTACACTCGTCTAGCGCTAG
Source organism: Meconema thalassinum (assembly GCA_946902985.2). Lineage (NCBI taxonomy): Eukaryota > Metazoa > Arthropoda > Insecta > Orthoptera > Tettigoniidae > Meconema > Meconema thalassinum. The sequence continues at coordinate 13,064,337 of CAMPQE020000048.1, read as the reverse complement.
CGTGGTGCTGCTCATTTATGGCAGTACTTTTACACACGTCTAGCGCTAGCGTGGCGCTGCTCATTGATGGGAGTACTTTTACACACGTCAAGCGCTAGCATGGCGCTGCTCATTTATGGAAGTACTTTTACACACGTCTAGCGCTAGCGTGGCGCTGCTCATTTATGGGAGTAATTTACACATGTCTAGCGCTAGCGTCGCGCTGCTCAATTATGGGAGTACTTTTACACATGTCTAGGGCTAGCGTGGCGCTGCTCATTTATGGGAGTACTTTTACACACGTCTAGCGCTAGCGTGGCGCTGCTCATTCATGGGAGTACTTTTACACACGTCAAGTGCTAGCGTGGCGCTGCTCATTTATGGGAGTAATTTACACATGTCTAGCGCTAGCGTCGCGCTGCTCAATTATGGGAGTACTTTTACACATGTCTAGCGCTAGCGTGGCGCTGCTCATTTATGGGAGTACTTTTACACACGTCTAGCGCTAGCGTGGCGCTTCTCATTCATGGGAGTACTTTTACAGATGTCTAGAGCTAGCGTGGCGCTGCTCATATATGGGAGTACTTTTACACTCGTCTAGCGCTAGCGTGGCGCCTCTCATTTATGGGAGCACTTTTACACTCGTCTAGCGCTAGCGTGGTGCTGCTCATTTATGGCAGTACTTTTACACACGTCTAGCGCTAGCGTGGCGCTGCTCATTGATGGGAGTACTTTTACACACGTCAAGCGCTAGCATGGCGCTGCTCATTTATGGAAGTACTTTTACACACGTCTAGCGCTAGCGTGGCGCTGCTCATTTATGGGAGTAATTTACACATGTCTAGCGCTAGCGTCGCGCTGCTCAATTATGGGAGTACTTTTACACATGTCTAGCGCTAGCGTGGCGCTGCTCATTTATGGGAGTACTTTTACACACGTCTAGCGCTAGCGTGGCGCTGCTCATTCATGGGAGTACTTTTACACACGTCAAGTGCTAGCGTGGCGCTGCTCATTTATGGGAGTAATTTACACATGTCTAGCGCTAGCGTCGCGCTGCTCAATTATGGGAGTACTTTTACACATGTCTAGCGCTAGCGTGGCGCTGCTCATTTATGGGAGTACTTTTACACACGTCTAGCGCTAGCGTGGCGCTGCTCATTCATGGGAGTACTTTTACAGATGTCTAGAGCTAGCGTGGCGCTGCTCATATATGGGAGTACTTTTACACTCGTCTAGCGCTAGCGTGGCGCCTCTAATTTATGGGAGCACTTTTACACTCGTCTAGCGCTAGCGTGGCGCTGCTCATATATGGGAGTACTTTTACACTCGTTTAGCGCTAGCGTGGCGCTGCTCATTTATGGGAGCACTTTTACACACGTCTAGCGCTAGCGTGGCGCTGCTCATTTATGGGAGTACTTTTACACATGTCTAGCGCTAGCGTGTCGCAGCTCATTCATGGGAGTACTTTTACAGATATCTAGAGCTAACGTGGCGCTGCTCATATATGAGAGTACTTTTACACTCGTCTAGCGCTAGCGTGGCGCTTCTCATTTATGGGAGCACTTTTACACACGTCTAGCGCTAGCGTGGCGCTGCTCATTTATGGGAGCACTTTTACACTCGTCTAGCTATAGCGGGGTGCTGCTCATTTATGGCAGTACTTTTACACACGTCTAGCGCTAGCGTGGCGCTGCTCATTGATGGGAGTACTATTACACACGTCTAGCGCTAGCGTGGCGCTGCACATCTATAGGAGTACTTTTACACATGTCTAGTGCTAGCGTGGCGCTGCTCATTTATGGGAGTACATTTACACACGTCTAGCGCTAGCGTGGCGCTGCTCATTTATGTGAGTACTTTGACACACGTCTAGCACTAGCGTTGCGCTGCTCATGTATGGGAGTACTTTTACACACGTCTAGCGCTAGCATGGCGCTGCTCATTTAAGGGAGCACTTTTACACACTTCTAGCGCTAGCGTGGCGCTGCTCATTTATGGGAGTATTTTTACACACGTCTAGGGCAGCGTGGCGCTGCTCATTTATGGGGGTACTTTAACACACATCTAGCGCTAGCGTGGCGCTGCTCATTTATGGGAGTACTTTAAAACACGTTTAGCGCTAGCGTGTCGCTGCTCATTTATAGGAGTACTATTACACACGTCTAGCGCTAGCGTTGCGCTGCTCATTTATGGCAGTACTTTTACACACGTCTAGCGGTAGCGACGCGCCGCTCATTTATGGGTGTACTTTTACACTCGTCTAGCGCTAGCGTGGCGCTGCTCATTTATAGGAGAATTTTTTTCACTCGTCTAGCCCTAGCGTGGCGCTGCTCATTTATGGGAGTACATTTACTCACGTCTAGCGCTAGCGTGGGGCTGCTCACTTATGGCAGTACTTTTACACACGTCTAGCGGTAGCATCGCGCTGCTCTTTTATGGGAGTACTTTTACACTCGTCTAGCGCTAGTGTGGCGCTGCTCATTTATAGGAGATTTTTTTTCACTCGTCTAGCATTAGCGTGGCGCTGCTCATTTATGGGAGTTCTTTTAAACTCGTCTAGCGCTAGCGTGGCGATGCTCATTTATAGGAGTACTTTTACACACGTCTAGCGCTAGCGTGGCGCAGCTCATTTATGGGAGCACTTTTACACACGTCTAGCGCTAGCGTGGCGCTGCTCATTTATGGGAGCACTTTTACACTCGTCTAGCGCTAGCGTGGTGCTGCTCATTTATGGCAGTACTTTTTCACACGTCAAGCGCTAGCGTGGCGCTGCTCATTGATGGGAGTACTATTACACACGTCTAGCGCTAGCGTGGCGCTGCTCATTTATAGGAGTACTTTTACACATGCCTAGTGCTAGCGTGGCGCTCCTCATTTATGGCAGTACTTTTACACACGTCTAGCGCTAGCGTGGCGCTCCTCATTTATGGCAGTACTTATACACACGTCTAGCGCTAGCATGGCGCTGCTCATTTATGGCAGTACTTTTACACTCGTCTTGCGCTAGCATGGCGCTGCTCATTTATGGGAGTACTTTTACACTCGTCTTGCGCTAGCGTGGCGCTGCTCATTTATGGCAGTACTTTTACACACGTCTAGTGCTAGCGTGGCGCTGCTCATTTATGGCAGTACATATACACACGTCTAGTGCTATCGTGGCGCTGCTCATTTATGGCAGTACTTATACACACGTCTAGCGCTAGCATGGCGCTGCTCATTTATGGGAGTACTTTTACACTCGTCTTGCGCTAGCGTGGCGCTCCTCATTTATGGCAGTACTTTTACACACGTCTAGCGCTAGCGTGGCGCTGCTCATGTATGGCAGTACTTATACACACGTCTAGTGCTAGCGTGGCGCTGCTCATATATGGCAGTACTTTTACACACGTTTGGTGCTAGCGTGGCGCTGCTCATTTATGGCAGTACTTATACACACGCCTAGCGCTAGCGTGGCGCTGCTCATTTATAGGAGCACTTTTACATATGTCTAGCGCTAGCGTGGCGCTGCTCATTTATGGGAGCACTTTTACACACGTCTAGCGCTAGCGTGGCACTGCTCATTTATAGGAGTACTTTTACACACGTCTAGCGCTAGCGTGGCGCTGCTCATTTATAGGAGTACTTTTACACACGTCTAGTGCTAGCGTGGCGCTGCTCATTTATGGCAGTACTTTTACACACGTCTAGCGCTAGCGTGGCGCTGCTCATTTATGGGAGAACTTTTACACACGTCTAGCGCTAGCGTGGCGCTGCTCATTCATGGGAGTACTTTTACAAATGTCTAGAGCTAGCGTGGCGCTGCTCATATATGGGAGTACTTTTACACTCGTCTAGCGCTAGCGTGGCGCTTCTCATTTATGGGAGCACTTTTACACTCGTCTAGCGCTAGCGTGGTGCTGCTCATATATGGGAGTACTTTTACACTCGTTTAGCGCTAGCGTGGCGCTGCTCATTTATGGGAGCACTTTTAAACACGTCTAGATTTAGCGTGGCGCTGCTCATTTATGGGAGTACTTTTACACATGTCTAGCGCTAGCGTGGCGCAGCTCATTCATGGGAGTACTTTTACAGATATCTAGAGCTAGCGTGGCGCTGCTCATATATGGGAATACTTTTACACTCGTCTAGCGCTAGCGGTGCGCTTCTCATTTATGGGAGCACTTTTACACACGTCTAGCGCTAGCGTGGCGCTGCTCATTTATGGGAGCACTTTTACACTCGTCTAGCGCTAGCGTGGTGCTGCTCATTTATGGCAGTACTTTTACACACGTCTAGCGCTAGCGTGGCGCTGCTCATTGATGGGAGTACTTTTACACACGTCAAGCGCTAGCATGGCGCTGCTCATTTATGGAAGTACTTTTACACACGTCTAGCGCTAGCGTGGCGCTGCTCATTTATGGGAGTAATTTACACATGTCTAGCGCTAGCGTCGCGCTGCTCAATTATGGGAGTACTTTTACACATGTCTAGGGCTAGCGTGGCGCTGCTCATTTATGGGAGTACTTTTACACACGTCTAGCGCTAGCGTGGCGCTGCTCATTCATGGGAGTACTTTTACACACGTCAAGTGCTAGCGTGGCGCTGCTCATTTATGGGAGTAATTTACACATGTCTAGCGCTAGCGTCGCGCTGCTCAATTATGGGAGTACTTTTACACATGTCTAGCGCTAGCGTGGCGCTGCTCATTTATGGGAGTACTTTTACACACGTCTAGCGCTAGCGTGGCGCTTCTCATTCATGGGAGTACTTTTACAGATGTCTAGAGCTAGCGTGGCGCTGCTCATATATGGGAGTACTTTTACACTCGTCTAGCGCTAGCGTGGCGCCTCTCATTTATGGGAGCACTTTTACACTCGTCTAGCGCTAGCGTGGCGCTGCTCATATATGGGAGTACTTTTACACTCGTTTAGCGCTAGCGTGGCGCTGCTCAATTATGGGAGCACTTTTACACACGTCTAGCGCTAGCGTGGCGCTGCTCATTTATGGGAGTACTTTTACACATGTCTAGCGCTAGCGTGTCGCAGCTCATTCATGGGAGTACTTTTACAGATATCTAGAGCTAACGTGGCGCTGCTCATATATGAGAGTACTTTTACACTCGTCTAGCTCTAGCGTGGCGCTTCTCATTTATGGGAGCACTTTTACACACGTCTAGCGCTAGCGTGGCGCTGCTCATTTATGGGAGCACTTTTACACTCGTCTAGCTATAGCGTGGTGCTGCTCATTTATGGCAGTACTTTTACACACGTCTAGCGCTAGCGTGGCGCTGCTCATTGATGGGAGTACTATTACACACGTCTAGCGCTAGCGTGGCGCTGCACATCTATAGGAGTACTTTTACACATGTCTAGTGCTAGCGTGGCGCTGCTCATTTATGGGAGTACATTTACACACGTCTAGCGCTAGCGTGGCGCTGCTCATTTATGTGAGTACTTTGACACACGTCTAGCACTAGCGTTGCGCTGCTCATTTATGGGAGTACTTTTACACACGTCTAGCGCTAGCGTGGCGCTGCTCATTTAAGGGAGCACTTTTACACACTTCTAGCGCTAGCGTGGCGCTGCTCATTTATGGGAGTATTTTTACACACGTCTAGGGCTAGCGTGGCGCTGCTCATTTATGGGGGTACTTTAACACACATCTAGCGCTAGCGTGGCGCTGCTCATTTATGGGAGTACTTTAAAACACGTTTAGCGCTAGCGTGTCGCTGCTCATTTATAGGAGTACTATTACACACGTCTAGCGCTAGCGTTGCGCTGCTCATTTATGGCAGTACTTTTACACACGTCTAGCGGTAGCGACGCGCTGCTCATTTATGGGTGTACTTTTACACTCGTCAAGCGCTAGCGTGGCGCTGCTCATTTATAGGAGAATTTTTTTCACTCGTCTAGCCCTAGCGTGGCGCTGCTCATTTATGGGAGTACTTTTACAGATGTATAGAGCTAGCGTGGCGCTGCTCATATATGGGAGTACTTTTACACTCGTCTAGCGCTAGCGTGGCGCCTCTCATTTATGGGAGCACTTTTACACTCGTCTAGCGCTAGCGTGGCGCTGCTCATATATGGGAGTACTTTTACACTCGTTTAGCGCTAGCGTGGCGCTGCTCATTTATGGGAGCACTTTTACACACGTCTAGCGCTAGCGTGGCGCTGCTCATTTATGGGAGTACTTTTACACATGTCTAGCGCTAGCGTGTCGCAGCTCATTCATGGGAGTACTTTTACAGATATCTAGAGCTAACGTGGCGCTGCTCATATATGAGAGTACATTTACACTCGTCTAGCGCTAGCGTGGCGCTTCTCATTTATGGGAGCACTTTTACACACGTCTAGCGCTAGCGTGGCGCTGCTCATTTATGGGAGCACTTTTACACTCGTCTAGCTATAGCGTGGTGCTGCTCATTTATGGCAGTACTTTTACACACGTCTAGCGCTAGCGTGGCGCTGCTCATTGATGGGAGTACTATTACACACGTCTAGCGCTAGCGTGGCGCTGCACATCTATAGGAGTACTTTTACACATGTCTAGTGCTAGCGTGGCGCTGCTCATTTATGGGAGTACATTTACACACGTCTAGCGCTAGCGTGGCGCTGCTCATTTATGTGAGTACTTTGACACACGTCTAGCACTAGCGTTGCGCTGCTCATTTATGGGAGTACTTTTACACACGTCTAGCGCTAGCGTGGCGCTGCTCATTTAAGGGAGCACTTTTACACACTTCTAGCGCTAGCGTGGCGCTGCTCATTTATGGGAGTATTTTTACACACGTCTAGGGCTAGCGTGGCGCTGCTCATTTATGGGGGTACTTTAACACACATCTAGCGCTAGCGTGGCGCTGCTCATTTATGGGAGTACTTTAAAACACGTTTAGCGCTAGCGTGTCGCTGCTCATTTATAGGAGTACTAATACACACGTCTAGCGCTAGCGTTGCGCTGCTCATTTATGGCAGTACTTTTACACACGTCTAGCGGTAGCGACGCGCTGCTCATTTATGGGTGTACTTTTACACTCGTCTAGCGCTAGCGTGGCGCTGCTCATTTATAGGAGAATTTTTTTCACTCGTCTAGCCCTAGCGTGGCGCTGCTCATTTATGGGAGTACATTTACTCACATCTAGCGCTAGCGTGGGGCTGCTCACTTATGGCAGTACTTTTACACACGTCTAGCGGTAGCATCGCGCTGCTCTTTTATGGGAGTACTTTTACACTCGTCTAGCGCTAGTGTGGCGCTGCTCATTTATAGGAGAATTTTTTTCACTCGTCTAGCATTAGCGTGGCGCTGCTCATTTATGGGAGTTCTTTTAAACTCGTCTAGCGCTAGCGTGGCGATGCTCATTTATAGGAGTACTTTTACACACGTCTAGCGCTAGCGTGGCGCAGCTCATTTATGGGAGCACTTTTACACACGTCTAGCGCTAGCGTGGCGCTGCTCATTTATGGGAGCACTTTTACACTCGTCTAGCGCTAGCGTGGTGCTGCTCATTTATGGCAGTACTTTTTCACACGTCAAGCGCTAGCGTGGCGCTGCTCATTGATGGGAGTACTATTACACACGTCTAGCGCTAGCGTGGCGCTGCTCATTTATAGGAGTACTTTTACACATGCCTAGTGCTAGCGTGGCGCTCCTCATTTATGGCAGTACTTTTACACACGTCTAGCGCTAGCGTGGCGCTCCTCATTTATGGCAGTACTTATACACACGTCTAGCGCTAGCATGGCGCTGCTCATTTATGGCAGTACTTTTACACTCGTCTTGCGCTAGCATGGCGCTGCTCATTTATGGGAGTACTTTTACACACGTCTAGCGCTAGCGTGGCGCTGCTCATGTATGGCAGTACTTATACACACGTCTAGTGCTAGCGTGGCGCTGCTCATATATGGCAGTACTTTTACACACGTTTGGTGCTAGCGTGGCGCTGCTCATTTATGGCAGTACTTATACACACGCCTAGCGCTAGCGTGGCGCTGCTCATTTATAGGAGCACTTTTACATATGTCTAGCGCTAGCGTGGCGCTGCTCATTTATGGGAGCACTTTTACACACGTCTAGCGCTAGCGTGGCACTGCTCATTTATAGGAGTACTTTTACACACGTCTAGCGCTAGCGTGGCGCTGCTCATTTATAGGAGTACTTTTACACACGTCTAGTGCTAGCGTGGCGCTGCTCATTTATGGCAGTACTTTTACACACGTCTAGCACTAGCGTGGCGCTGCTCATTTATGGGAGAACTTTTACACACGTCTAGCGCTAGCGTGGCGCTGCTCATTCATGGGAGTACTTTTACAAATGTCTAGAGCTAGCGTGGCGCTGCTCATATATGGGAGTACTTTTACACTCGTCTAGCGCTAGCGTGGCGCTTCTCATTTATGGGAGCACTTTTACACTCGTCTAGCGCTAGCGTGGCGCTGCTCATATATGGGAGTACCTTTACACTCGTTTAGCGCTAGCGTGGCGCTGCTCATTTATGGGAGCACTTTTAAACACGTCTAGATTTAGCGTGGCGCTGCTCATTTATGGGAGTACTTTTACACATGTCTAGCGCTAGCGTGGCGCAGCTCATTCATGGGAGTACTTTTACAGATATCTAGAGCTAGCGTGGCGCTGCTCATATATGGGAATACTTTTACACTCGTCTAGCGCTAGCGGTGCGCTTCTCATTTATGGGAGCACTTTTACACACGTCTAGCGCTAGCGTGGCGCTGCTCATTTATGGGAGCACTTTTACACTCGTCTAGCGCTAGCGTGGTGCTGCTCATTTATGGCAGTACTTTTACACACGTCTAGCGCTAGCGTGGCGCTGCTCATTGATGGGAGTACTTTTACACACGTCAAGCGCTAGCATGGCGCTGCTCATTTATGGAAGTACTTTTACACACGTCTAGCGCTAGCGTGGCGCTGCTCATTTATGGGAGTAATTTACACATGTCTAGCGCTAGCGTCGCGCTGCTCAATTATGGGAGTACTTTTACACATGTCTAGCGCTAGCGTGGCGCTGCTCATTTATGGGAGTACTTTTACACACGTCTAGCGCTAGCGTGGCGCTGCTCATTCATGGGAGTACTTTTACACACGTCAAGTGCTAGCGTGGCGCTGCTCATTTATGGGAGTAATTTACACATGTCTAGCGCTAGCGTCGCGCTGCTCAATTATGGGAGTACTTTTACACATGTCTAGCGCTAGCGTGGCGCTGCTCATTTATGGGAGTACTTTTACACACGTCTAGCGCTAGCGTGGCGCTGCTCATTCATGGGAGTACTTTTACAGATGTCTAGAGCTAGCGTGGCGCTGCTCATATATGGGAGTACTTTTACACTCGTCTAGCGCTAGCGTGGCGCCTCTCATTTATGGGAGCACTTTTACACTCGTCTAGCGCTAGCGTGGCGCTGCTCATATATGGGAGTAATTTTACACTCGTTTAGCGCTAGCGTGGCGCTGCTCATTTATGGGAGCACTTTTACACACGTCTAGCGCTAGCGTGGCGCTGCTCATTTATGGGAGTACTTTTACACATGTCTAGCGCTAGCGTGTCGCAGCTCATTCATGGGAGTACTTTTACAGATATCTAGAGCTAACGTGGCGCTGCTCATATATGAGAGTACTTTTACACTCGTCTAGCGCTAGCGTGGCGCTTCTCATTTATGGGAGCACTTTTACACACGTCTAGCGCTAGCGTGGCGCTGCTCATTTATGGGAGCACTTTTACACTCGTCTAGCTATAGCGTGGTGCTGCTCATTTATGGCAGTACTTTTACACACGTCTAGCGCTAGCGTGGCGCTGCTCATTGATGGGAGTACTATTACACACGTCTAGCGCTAGCGTGGCGCTGCACATCTATAGGAGTACTTTTACACATGTCTAGTGCTAGCGTGGCGCTGCTCATTTATGGGAGTACATTTACACACGTCTAGCGCTAGCGTGGCGCAGCTCATTTATGTGAGTACTTTGACACACGTCTAGCACTAGCGTTGCGCTGCTCATTTATGGGAGTACTTTTACACACGTCTAGCGCTAGCGTGGCGCTGCTCATTTAAGGGAGCACTTTTACACACTTCTAGCGCTAGCGTGGCGCTGCTCATTTATGGGAGTATTTTTACACACGTCTAGGGCTAGCGTGGCGCTGCTCATTTATGGGGGTACTTTAACACACATCTAGCGCTAGCGTGGCGCTGCTCATTTATGGGAGTACTTTAAAACACGTTTAGCGCTAGCGTGTCGCTGCTCATTTATAGGAGTACTATTACACACGTCTAGCGCTAGCGTTGCGCTGCTCATTTATGGCAGTACTTTTACACACGTCTAGCGGTAGCGACGCGCTGCTCATTTATGGGTGTACTTTTACACTCGTCAAGCGCTAGCGTGGCGCTGCTCATTTATAGGAGATTTTTTTTCACTCGTCTAGCCCTAGCGTGGCGCTGCTCATTTATGGGAGTACATTTACTCACGTCTAGCACTAGCGTGGGGCTGCTCACTTATGGCAGTACTTTTACACACGTCTAGCGGTAGCATCGCGCTGCTCTTTTATGGGAGTACTTTTACACTCGTCTAGCGCTAGTGTGGCGCTGCTCATTTATAGGAGAATTTTTTTCACTCGTCTAGCATTAGCGTGGCGCTGCTCATTTATGGGAGTTCTTTTAAACTCGTCTAGCGCTAGCGTGGCGATGCTCATTTATAGGAGTACTTTTACACACGTCTAGCGCTAGCGTGGCGCAGCTCATTTATGGGAGCACTTTTACACACGTCTAGCGCTAGCGTGGCGCTGCTCATTTATGGGAGCACTTTTACACTCGTCTAGCGCTAGCGTGGTGCTGCTCATTTATGGCAGTACTTTTTCACACGTCAAGCGCTAGCGTGGCGCTGCTCATTGATGGGAGTACTATTACACACGTCTAGCGCTAGCGTGGCGCTGCTCATTTATAGGAGTACTTTTACACATGCCTAGTGCTAGCGTGGCGCTCCTCATTTATGGCAGTACTTTTACACACGTCTAGCGCTAGCGTGGCGCTCCTCATTTATGGCAGTACTTATACACACGTCTAGCGCTAGCATGGCGCTGCTCATTTATGGCAGTACTTTTACACTCGTCTTGCGCTAGCATGGCGCTGCTCATTTATGGGAGTACTTTTACACTCGTCTTGCGCTAGCGTGGCGCTGCTCATTTATGGCAGTACTTTTACACACGTCTAGTGCTAGCGTGGCGCTGCTCATTTATGGCAGTACATATACACACGTCTAGTGCTAGCGTGGCGCTGCTCATTTATGGCAGTACTTATACACACGTCTAGCGCTAGCATGGCGCTGCTCATTTATGGGAGTACTTTTACACTCGTCTTGCGCTAGCGTGGCGCTCCTCATTTATGGCAGTACTTTTACACACGTCTAGCGCTAGCGTGGCGCTGCTCATGTATGGCAGTACTTATACACACGTCTAGTGCTAGCGTGGCGCTGCTCATATATGGCAGTACTTTTACACACGTTTGGTGCTAGCGTGGCGCTGCTCATTTATGGCAGTACTTATACACACGCCTAGCGCTAGCGTGGCGCTGCTCATTTATGGCAGTACTTTTACACACGTCTAGTGCTAGCGTGGCGCTGCTCATTTATGGCAGTACTCTTACACACGTCTAGCGCTAGCATGGCGCTGCTCATTGATGGGAGTACTATTACACACGTCTAGCGCTAGCGTGGCGCTGCTCATTTATAGGAGTACTTTTACACATGTCTAGCGCTAGCGTGGCGCTGCTCATTTATGGCAGTACTTATACACACGTCTAGCGCTAGCATGGCGCTGCTCATTTATGGGAGTACATTTACACATGTCTAGCGCTAGCGTGGCGCTGCTCATTTATGGCAGTACTTATACACACGTCTAGCGCTAGCATGGCGCTGCTCATTTATGGGAGTACTTTTACACACGTCTTGCGCTAGCGTGGCGCTGCTCATTTATGGCAGTACTTTTACACACGTCTAGTGCTAGCGTGGCGCTGCTTATTTATGGCAGTACATATACACACGTCTAGTGCTAGCGTGGCGCTGCTCATTTATGGCAGTACTTATACACACGTCTAGCGCTAGCATGGCGCTGCTCATTTATGGGAGTACTTTTACACTCGTCTTGCGCTAGCGTGGCGCTCCTCATTTATGGCAGTACGTTTACACACGTCTAGTGCTAGCGTGGCGCTGCTCATTTATGGCAGTACTTATACACACGTCTAGCGCTAGCGTGGCGTTGCTCATTTATGGCAGTACTTTAACACACGTCTAGTGCTAGCGTGGCGCTGCTCATTTATGGTAGTACTCTTACACACGTCTAGCGCTAGCATGGCGCTGCTCATTTATGGGAGCACTTTTACACACGTCTAGCGCTAGCGTGGCGCTGCTCATTTATGGGAGAACTTTTACACTCGTCTAGCGATAGCGTGGTGCTGCTCATTTATGGCAGTACTTTTACACACGTCTAGCGCTAGCGTGGCGCTGCTCATTGATGGGAGTACTATTACACACGTCTAGCGCTAGCGTGGCGCTGCACATTTATAGGAGTACTTTTACACATGTCTAGTGCTAGCGTGGCGCTGCTCATTTATGGGAGTACATTTACACACGTCTAGCGCTAGCGTGGCGCTGCTCATTTATGTGAGTTCTTTGACACACGTCTAGCACTAGCGTTGCGCTGCTCATTTATGGGAGTACTTTTACACACGTCTAGCGCTAGCGTGGCGCTGCACATTTAAGGGAGCACTTTTACACACTTCTAGCGCTAGCGTGGCGCTGCTCATTTATGGGAGTATTTTTACACACGTCTAGGGCTAGCGTGGCGCTGCTCATTTATGGGAGTACTTTAACACACATCTAGCGCTAGCGTGGCGCTGCTCATTTATGGGAGTACTTTAAAACACGTTTAGCGCTAGCGTGTCGCTGCTCATTTATAGGAGTACTATTACACACGTCTAGCGCTAGCGTTGCGCTGCTCATTTATGGCAGTACTTTTACACACGTCTAGCGGTAGCGACGCGCTGCTCATTTATGGGTGTACTTTTACACTCGTCTAGCGCTAGCGTGGCGCTGCTCATTTATAGGAGAATTTTTTTCACTCGTCTAGCCCTAGCGTGGCGCTGCTCATTTATGGGAGTACATTTACTCACGTCTAGCGCTAGCGTGGGGCTGCTCACTTATGGCAGTACTTTTACACACGTCTAGCGGTAGCATCGCGCTGCTCTTTTATAGGAGTACTTTTACACTCGTCTAGCGCTAGTGTGGCGCTGCTCATTTATAGGAGAAATTTTTTCACTCGTCTAGCATTAGCGTGGCGCTGCTCATTTATGGGAGTACTTTTAAGCTCGTCTAGCGCTAGCGTGGCGATGCTCATTTATAAGAGTACTTTTACACACGTCTAGCGCTAGCGTGGCGCTGCTCATTTATGGGAGCACTTTTACACACGTCTAGCGCTAGCGTGGCGCTGCTCATTTATGGGAGCACTTTTACACTCGTCTAGCGCTAGCGTGGTGCTGCTCATTTATGGCAGTACTTTTACACACGTCAAGCGCTAGCGTGGCGCTGCTCATTGATGGGAGTACTATTACACACGTCTAGCGCTAGCGTGGCGCTGCTCATTTATAGGAGTACTTTTACACATGTCTAGTGCTAGCGTGGCGCTCCTCATTTATGGCAGTACTTTTACACACGTCTAGCGCTAGCGTGGCGCTCCTCATTTATGGCAGTACTTATACACACGTCTAGCGCTAGCATGGCGCTGCTCATTTATGGCAGTACTTTTACACTCGTCTTGCGCTAGCATGGCGCTGCTCATTTATGGGAGTACTTTTACACCCGTCTTGCGCTAGCGTGGCGCTGCTCATTTATGGGAGTACTTTTACACCCGTCTTGCGCTAGCGTGGCGCTGCTCATTTATGGGAGTACTTTTACACCCGTCTTGCGCTAGCGTGGCGCTGCTCATTTATGGCAGTACTTATACACACGTCTAGTGCTAGCGTGGCGCTGCTCATTTATGGCAGTACTTATACACACGTCTAGCGCTAGCATGGCGCTGATCATTTATGGGAGTACTTTTACACTCGTCTTGCGCTAGCGTGGCGCTCCTCAATTATGGCAGTACTTTTACACACGACTAGCGCTAGCGTGGCGCTGCTCATTTATGGCAGTACTTATACACACCTCTAGTGCTAGCGTGGCGCTGCTCATATATGGCAGTACTTTTACACACGTCTAATGCTAGCGTGGCGCTGCTCATTTATGGCAGTACTTATACACACACCTAGCGCTAGCGTGGCGCTGCTCATTTATGGCAGTACTTTTACACACGTCTAGTGCTAGCGTGGCGCTGCTCATTTATGGCAGTACTCTTACACACGTCTAGCGCTAGCATGGCGCTGCTCATTGATGGGAGTACTATTACACACGTCTAGCGCTAGCGTGGCGTTGCTCATTTATAGGAGTACTTTTACACATGTCTAGCGCTAGCGTGGCGCTCCTCATTTATGGCAGTACTTATACACACGTCTAGCGCTAGCATGGCGCTGCTCATTTATGGGAGTACTTTTACACATGTCTAGCGCTAGCATGGCGCTGCTCATTTATGGGAGTACTTTAACACTCGTCTTGCGCTAGCGTGGCGCTGCTCATTTATGGAAGTACTTTTACACATGTCTAGCGCTAGCGTGGCGCTCCTCATTTATGGCAGTACTTATACACACGTCTAGCGCTAGCATGGCGCTGCTCATTTATGGGAGTACTTTTACACATGTCTAGCGCTAGCATGGCGCTGCTCATTTATGGGAGTACTTCAACACTCGTCTTGCGCTAGCGTGGCGCTGCTCATTTATGGGAGTACTTTTACACATGTCTTGCGCTAGCATGGCGCTGCTCATTTATGGAAGTACTTTTACACTCGTCTTGCGCTAGCGTGGCGCTGCTCATTTATGGGAGTACTTTTACACTCGTCTTGCGCTAGCGTGGCGCTGCTCATTTATGGGAGTACTTTTACACACGTCTAGTGCTAGCGTGGCGCTGCTCATTTATGGGAGTACTTTTACACTCGTCTTGCGCTAGCGTGGCGCTGCTCATTTATGGGAGTACTTTTACACATGTCTAGCGCTAGCATGGCGCTGCTCATTTATGGAAGTACTTTTACACTCGTCATGCGCTAGCGTGGCGCTGCTCATTTATGGGAGTACTTTTACACTCGTCTTGCGCTAGCGTGGCGCTGCTCATTTATGGGAGTACTTTTACACACGTCTAGTGCTAGCGTGGCGCTGCTCATTTATGGGAGTACTTTTACACTCGTCTTGCGCTAGCGTGGCGCTGATCATTTATGGCAGTACTTTTACACACGTCTAGTGCTAGCGTGGCGCTGCTCATTTATGGCAGTACATATACACACGTCTAGTGCTAGCGTGGCGCTGCTCATTTATGGCAGTACTTATACACACGTCTAGCGCTAGCATGGCGCTGCTCATTTATGGGAGTACTTTTACACTCGTCTTGCGCTAGCGTGGCGCTCCTCATTTATGGCAGTACTTTTACACACGTCTAGCGCTAGCGTGGCGCTTCTCATTTATGGCAGTACTTATACACACGTCTAGTGCTAGCGTGGCGCTGCTCATATATGGCAGTACTTTTACACACGTCTAGTGCTAGCGTGGCGCTGCTCATTTATGGCAGTACTTATACACACGTCTAGCGCTAGCATGGCGCTGCTCATTTATGGGAGTAGTTTTACACTCGTCTTGCGCTAGCGTGGCGCTGCTCATTTATGGCAGTACTTTTACACACGTATAGCGCTAGCATGGCGCTGCTCATTTATGGGAGTTCTTTTACACACGTCTAGCGCTAGCGTGGCGTTGCTCATTTTTGGGAGTACTTTTACACTCGTCTTGCGCTAGCGTGGCGCTGCTCATTTATGCAGTACTTTTACACACGTCTAGCGCTAGCATGGCGCTGCTCTTTTATGGGATTACTTTTACACATGTCTAGCGCTAGCGTCGCGCTGCTCATTTATAGGAGCACTTTTACACACGTCCAGCGCTAGCGTGGCGCTGCTCATTTATGGGAGCACTTTCACACACGTCTAGCGCTAGCGTGGCGCTGCTCATTTATGGGAGCACTTTTACACACGTCTAGCGGTAGAGTCGCGTTGCTCATTTATGGGAGTACATTTACACTCGTCTATCGCTAGCGTAGCGCTGCTCATTTATGGCAGTACTCTTACACACGTCTATCGCTAGCATGGCGCTCCTCATTTATGGCATTACTTTTACACACGTCTAGCGGTAGCGTCGCGTTGCTCACTTATGGGAGTACTTTTACACTCGTCTAGCGCTAGCGTAGCGCTGCTAATTTATGGCAGTACTCTTACACACGTCTAGCGCTAACATGGCGCTGCTCATTTATGGGAGTACTTTTACACATGTCTAGCGCTAGCGTCGCGCTGCTCATTTATGGGAGCACTTTTACACACGTCTAGCGCTAGCGTGGCGCTCCTCATTTATGGCAGTACTTTTACACACGTCTAGTGCTAGCGTGGCGCTGCTCATTTATGGCAGTACTTTTACACACGTCTAGCGCTAGCATGGCGCTGGTCATTTATGGCAGTACTATTACACACGTCTAGCGGTTGCGTGGCACTGCTCATTTATGGGAGCACTTTTACACACGTCTAGTGCTAGCATGGCGCTCCTCATTAACGGCAGTACTTTTACACACGTCTAGTGCTAGCGTGGCGCTGCTCATTTATGGCAGTACTTTTACACACGTCTAGCGATAGCATGGCGCTGCTCATTTAGGGGAGTACTTTTACACTCGTCTTGCGCTAGCGTGGCGATGCTCATTTATGGCGGTACTTTTACACACGTCTAGCCCTAGCATGGCCCTGCTCATTTATGGGATTACTTTTACACACGTCTAGCGCTAACGTGGCGCTGCTAATTTATGGGAGTACTTTTACACTCGTCTTGCGCTAGCGTGGCGCTGCTCACTTAAGGCAGTACTTTTACACTCGTCTTGCGCTAGCGTGGCGCTGCTCACTTAAGGCAGTACTTTTAGACACGTCTAGCGCTAGCATGGCGCAGCACATTTATGGGAGTACTTTTACACTCGTCTTGCGCTAGCGTGGCGCTGCTCATTTAAGGCAGTACTTTTACACACGTCAAGCGCTATCATGGCGCTGCTCATTTATGGAAGTACTTTTACACACGTCTAGCGCTAGCGTGGCGCTGGTCATTTATGGGAGTAATTTACACATGTCTAGCGCTAGCGTCGCGCTGCTCAATTATGGGAGTACTTTTACACATGTCTAGCGCTAGCGTGGCGCTGCTCATTTATGGGAGTACTTTCACACACGTCTAGCGCTAGCGTGGCGCTGCTCATTTATGGGAGTACTTTCACACACGTCTAGCGCTAGTGTGGCGCTGCTCATTTATGGGGGTACTTTTACACATGTCTAGCTCTAGCGTCGCGCTGCTCATTTATGGGAGCACTTTTACACACGTCTAGCGCTAGAGCGGCGCTGCTCATTTATGGGAGTACTTTTACACACGTCTAGCGTTAGCGTGGCGCTGCTTATTTATGGGGGTACTTTAACACACGTCTAGCGCTAGCGTGGCGCAGCTCATTGATAGGAGTACTTTTACACACGTCTAACCCTAGCGTGGTGCTGCTCATTCATGGGAGTAGTTTTACACTCGTCTAGCGCTAGCGTGGCGCTTCTCATTTAAGGGAGCACTTTTACACACGTCTAGCGCTAGCGTGGCGCTGCTCATTTATGGGAGCACTTTTACACTCGTCTAGCGCTAGCGTGGTGCTGCTCATTTATGGCAGTTCTTTTACACACGTCTAGCGCTAGCGTGGCGCTGCTCATTGATGGGAGTACTTTTACACATGTCTAGTGCTAGCGTGGCGCTCCTCATTTATGGCAGTACTTTTACACACGTCTAGCGCTAGCGTGGCGCTCCTCATTTATGGCAGTACGTATACACACGTCTAGCGCTAGCGTGGCGATCCTCATTTATGGCAGTTCTTTTACACACGTCTAGTGCTAGCGTGGCGCTGCTCATATATGGCAGTACTTATACACTCGTCTTGCGCTAGCGTGGAGCTGCTCATTTATGGGAGTACTTTTACACTCGTCTTGCGCTAGCGTGGCGCTGCTCATTTATGGGAGTACTTTTACACTCGTCTTGCGCTAGCGTGGCGCTGCTCATTTATGGGAGCACTTTTACACACGTCTAGTGCTAGCGTGGCGCTGCTCATTTATGGCAGTACTTATACACTCGTCTTGCGCTAGCGTGGAGCTGCTCATTTATGGGAGTACTTTTACACTCGTCTTGCGCTAGCGTGGCGCTGCTCATTTATGGGAGTACTTTTACACTCGTCTTGCGCTAGCGTGGCGCTGCTCATTTATGGGAGCACTTTTACACTCATCTAGCGCTAGCATGGCGCTGCTCATTTATGGGAGTACTTTTACACTCGTCTTGAGCTAGCGTGGCGCTCCTCATTTATGGCAGTACTTTTACACACGTCTAGCGCTAGCGTGGCGCTGCTCATTTATGGCAGTACTTATACACACGTCTAGTGCTAGCGTGGCGCTGCTCATATATGGCAGTACTTTTACACACGTCTAGAGCTAGCGTGGCGCTGCTCATTTATGGCAGTACTTATACACACGTCTAGCGCTAGCGTGGCGCTGCTCATTTATGGCAGTACTTTTACACACGTCTAGTGCTAGCGTGGCGCTGCTCATTTATGGCAGTACTCTTACACACGTCTAGCGCTAGCATGGCGCTGCTCATTTATGGGAGTACTTTTACACATGTCTAGCGCTAGCATGGCGCTGCTCAATTATGGGAGTACTTTTACACTCGTCTTGCGCTAGCGTGGCGCTTCTCATTTATGGCAGTACTTTTACACACGTCTAGTGCTAGCGTGGCGCTGCTCATTTATGGCAGTACTTATACACACGTCTAGCGCTAGCATGGCGCTGCTCATTTATGGCAGTACTTTAACACTCGTCTTGCGCTAGCGTGGCGCTGCTCATTTATGGCAGTACTTTTACACACGTATAGCGCTAGCATGGCGCTGCTCATTTATGGGAGTACTTTTACACACGTCTAGCGCTAGCGTGGCGTTGCTCATTTATGGGAGTAATTTTACACTCGTCTTGCGCTAGCGTGGCGTTGCTCATTTATGGCAGTACTTTTACACACGTCTTGCGCTAGCGTGGCGCTGCTCATTTATAGCAGTACTTTTACACACGTCTAGCGCTAGCATGGCGCTGCTCATTTATGGAAGTACATTTACACACCTCTAGCGCTAGCGTGGCGCTGCTCATTTATGGGAGTACTTTTACACTCGTCTAGCGCTAGCGTGGCGCTTCTCATTTATGGGAGCACTTTTACACACGTCTAGCGCTAGCGTGGCGCTGCTCATTTATGGGAGTACTTTTACACACGTCTAGCGCTAGCGTGGCGCTGCATATTTATGGGGGTACTTTTACACACGTCTAGCACTAGCGTGGCGCTGCTCATATATGGGAGTACTTTTACACACGTCTAGCGCTAGCGTGGCGCTGTTCATTTATGGGATTACTTTTACACATGTCTAGCGCTAGCGTCGCGCTGCTCATTTATGGGAGCACTTTTACACACGTCTAGCGCTAGCGTGGCGCTGCTCATTTATGGGAGTACTTTTACACACGTCTAGCCCTAGCGTGGTGCTGCTCATTCATGGGAGTACTTTTACACACGTCTAGCGCTAGCGTGGCGCTGCTCATTTATGGGAGTACTTTTACACACGTCTAGCGTTAGCGTGGCGCTGCTCATTGATGGGAGTACTTTTACACATGGCTAGCGCTAGCGTCGCGCTGCTCATTTATGTGAGTACTTTGACACACGTCTAGCACTAGCGTGGCGCTGCTCATTTATGGGAGAACTTTTACACACGTCTAGCGCTAGCGTGGCGCTGCTCATTCATGGGAGTACTTTTACAGATGTCTAGAGCTAGCGTGGCGCTGCTCATATATGGGAGTACTTTTACACTCGTCTAGCGCTAGCGTGGCGCTGCTCATTTATGGGAGCACTTTTAAACTCGTCTTGCGCTAGCGTGGCGCTGCTCATATATGGGAGTACTTTTACACTCGTTTAGCGCTTGCGTGGCGCTGCTCATTTATGGGAGCACTTTTACACACGTCTAGCTTTAGCGTGGCGCTGCTCATTTATGGGAGTACTTTTACACATGTCTAGCGCTAGCGTGGCGCAGCTCATTCATGGGAGTACTTTTACAGATACCTAGAGCTAGCGTGGCGCTGCTCATATATGGGAGTACTTTTACACTCGTCTAGCTCAAGCGGTGCGCTTCTCATTTATGGGAGCACTTTTACACACGTCTAGCGCTAGCGTGGCGCTGCTCATTTATGGGAACACTTTTACACTTGTCTAGCGCTAGTGTGGTGCTGCTCATTTATGGCAGTACTTTTACACACGTCTAGCGCTAGCGTGGCGCTGCTCATTGATGGGAGTACTTTTACACACGTCAAGCGCTAGCATGGCACTGCTCATTTATGGAAGTACTTTTACACACGTCTAGCGCTAGCGTGGCGCTGCTCATTTATGGGAGTAATTTACACATGTCTAGCGCTAGCGTCGCGCTGCTCAATTATGGGGGTACTTTTACACATGTCTAGCGCTAGCGTGGCGCTGCTCATTTATGGGAATACTTTCATACACGTCTAGCGCTAGCGTGGCGCTGCTCATTTATGGGGGTACTTTTACACATGTCTAGCTCTAGCGTAGCGCTGCTCATTTATGGGAGCAATTTTACACACGTCTAGCGCTAGAGCGGCGCTGCTCATTTATGGGAGTACTTTTACGCACGTCTAGCGTTGGCGTGGCGCTGCTTATTTATGGGGGTACTTTAACACACGTCTAGCGCTAGCGTGGCGCAGCTCATTGATAGGAGTACTTTTACACACGTCTAACGCTAGCGTGATGCTGCTCATTCATGGGAGTACTTTTACACTCGTCTAGCGCTAGCGTGGCGCTTCTCATTTAAGGGAGCACTTTTCCACACGTCTAGCGCTAGCGTGGCGCTGCTCATTTATGGGAGCACTTTTACACTCGTCTTGCGCTAGCGTGGTGATGCTCATTTATGGCAGTTCTTTTACACACGTCTCCGCTAGCGTGGCGCTGCTCATTGATGGGAGTACTTTTACACATGTCTAGTGCTAGCGTGGCGCTCCTCATTTATGGCAGTACTTTTACACACGTCTAGCGCTAGCGTGGCGCTCCTCATTTATGGCCGTACTTATACACACGTCTAGCGCTAGCGTGGCGCTCCTCATTTATGGCAGTTCTTTTACACACGTCTAGCGCTAGCGTGGCGCCGCTCATTTATAGGAGTACTTTTACACATGTCTAGTGCTAGCGTGGCGCTCCTTATTTATGGCAGTACTTTTACACACGTCTAGCGCTAGCGTGGCGCTCCTCATTTATGGCAGTACTTATACACACGTCTAGCGCTAGCGTGGCGCTCCTCATTTATGGCAGTACTTATACACACGTCTAGCGCTAGCATGGCGCTGCTCATTTATGGCAGTACTTTTACACACGTCTAGCGCTAGCGTGGCGCTCCTCATTTATGGCAGTACTTATACACACGTCTAACGCTAGCGTGATGCTGCTCATTCATGGGAGTTCTTTTACACTCGTCTAGCGCTAGCGTGCCGCTTCTCATTTAAGGGAGCACTTTTACACACGTCTAGCGCTAGCGTGGCGCTGCTCATTTATGGGAGCACTTTTACACTCGTCTTGCGCTAGCGTGGTGATGCTCATTTATGGCAGTTCTTTTACACACGTCTCCGCTAGCGTGGCGCTGCTCATTGATGTGAGTACTTTTACACATGTCTAGTGCTAGCGTGGCGCTCCTCATTTATGGCAGTACTTTTACACACGTCTAGCGCTCCTCATTTATGGCCGTACTTATACACACGTCTAGCGCTAGCGTGGCGCTCCTCATTTATGGCAGTTCTTTTACACACGTCTAGCGCTAGCGTGGCGCTGCTCATTTATAGGAGTACTTTTACACATGTCTAGTGCTAGCGTGGCGCTCCTCATTTATGGCAGTACTTTTACACACGTCTAGCGCTAGCGTGGCGCTCCTCATTTATGGCAG
This sequence comes from Meconema thalassinum, assembly GCA_946902985.2. Lineage (NCBI taxonomy): Eukaryota > Metazoa > Arthropoda > Insecta > Orthoptera > Tettigoniidae > Meconema > Meconema thalassinum. The sequence goes on along the minus strand of CAMPQE020000048.1, from coordinate 13,042,181 downwards.
TACTTATACACACGTCTAGCGCTAGCGTGGCGCTCTTCATTTATGGCAGTACTTATACACACGTCTAGCGCTAGCGTGGCGCTGCTCATTTATGGCAGTACTTATACACACGTCTAGCGCTAGCATGGCGCTGCTCATTTATGGCAGTACTTTTACACTCGTCTTGCGCTAGCGTGGCGCTGCTCATTTATGGCAGTACTTTTACACTCGTCTTGCGCTAGCGTTGCGCTCCTCATTTATGGCAGTACTTATACACACGTCTAGCGCTAGCGTGGCGCTGCTCATTTATGGCAGTACTTATACACACGTCTAGCGCTAGCATGGCGCTGCTCATTTATGGCAGTACTTTTACACACGTCTAGTGCTAGCGTGGCGCTGCACATTTATGGCAGTACTTATACACACGTCTAGCGCTAGCATGGCGCTGCTCATTTATGGCAGTACTTATACACACGTCTAGCGCTAGCATGGCGCTGCTCATTTATGGCAGTACTTATACACACGTCTAGCGCTAGCATGGCGCTGCTCATTTATGGGAGTACTTATACACACGTCTAGCGCTAGCATGGCGCTGCTCATATATGGCAGTACTTTTACACACGTCTAGTGCTAGCGTGGCGCTGCTTATTTATGGGAATACTTTTACACTCGTCTTGCGCTAGCTTGGCGCTGCTCATTTATGGGAATACTTTTACACTCGTCTTGCGCTAGCGTGGCGCTTCTCATTTATGGCAGTACTTATACACACGTCTAGCGCTAGCATGGCGCTGCTCATTTATGGCAGTACTTTTACACACGTCTTGCGCTAGCGTGGCGCTGCTCATTTATGGGAATACTTTTACACTCGTCTTGCGCTAGCGTGGCGCTGCTCATTTAAGGGAGTACTTATACACACGTCTAGCGCTAGCATGGCGCTGCTCATTTATGGCAGTACTTATACACACGTCTAGCGCTAGCATGGCGCTGCTCATTTATGGGAGTACTTATACACACGTCTAGCGCTAGCATGGCGCTGCTCATTTATGGGAATACTTTTACACTCGTCTTGCGCTAGCGTGGCGCTGCTCATTTATGGGAATACTTTTACACTCGTCTTGCGCTAGCGTGGCGCTGCTCATTTATGGCAGTACTTATACACACGTCTAGCGCTAGCATGGCGCTGCTCATTTATGGCAGTACTTATACACACGTCTAGCGCTAGCATGGCGCTGCTCATTTATGGGAATACTTTTACACTCGTCTTGCGCTAGCGTGGCGCTGCTCATTTATGGGAATACTTTTACACTCGTCTTGCGCTAGCGTGGCGCTGCTCATTTATGGGAATACTTTTACACTCGTCTTGCGCTAGCATGGCGCTGCTCATTTATGGGAGTACTTTTACACTCGTCTTGCGCTAGCGTGGCGCTGCTCATTTATGGCAGTACTTTTACACACGTCTAGTGCTAGCGTGGCGCTGCTCATTTATGGCAGTACTTATACACACGTCTAGTGCTAGCGTGGCGCTGCTCATTTATGGCAGTACTTATACACACGTCTAGCGCTGGCATGGCGCTGCTCATTTATGGGAGTACTTTTACACTCGTCTTGCGCTAGCGTGGCGCTCCTCATTTATGGCAGTACTTTTACACACGTCTAGCGCTAGCGTGGCGCTGCTCATTTATGGCAGTATTTATACACACGTCTAGTGCTAGCGTGGCGCTGCTCATATATGGCAGTACTTTTACACACGTCTAGTGCTAGCGTGGCGCTGCTCATTTATGGCAGTACTTATACACACGTCTAGCGCTAGCGTGGCGCTGCTCATTTATGGCAGTACTTTTACACACTTCTAGTGCTAGCGTGGCGCTGCTCATTTATGGCAGTACTCTTACACACGTCTAGCGCTAGCATGGCGCTGCTCATTTATGGGAGTACTTTTACACATGTCTAGCGCTAGCATGGCGCTGCTCAATTATGGGAGTACTTTTACACTCGTCTTGCGCTGGCGTGGCGCTCCTCATTTATGGCAGTACTTTTACACACGTCTAGTGCTAGCGTGGCGCTGCTCATTTATGGCAGTACTTATACACACGTCTAGCGCTAGCATGGCGCTGCTCATTTATGGGAGTACTTTAACACTCGTCTTGCGCTCGCGTGGCGCTGCTCATTTATGGCAGTACTTTTACACACGTATAGCGCTAGCATGGCGCTGCTCATTTATGGGAGTACTTTTACACACGTCTAGCGCTAGCGTGGCGTTGCTCATTTATGGGAGTACTTTTACACTCGTCTTGCGCTAGCGTGGCGCTGCTCATTTATGGCAGTACTTTTACACACGTCTAGCGCTAGCATGGTGCTGCTCATTTATAAAAAATTGAATTTAAAAAATTGCAATTGAATTTATTCATAAATAACTGCCACTGAGGCTAAAGAGCCCCTTTATGTAGCGTATACAATGTTCTGGCTTGAAGTTATGTAATAAAAATAAAAAAATACAAAATAAACCTAGCTTAACAACTAAGAAAAACTAAATATAAAATATACTTATAACTAAACACAAACTAACTAAACTAAACACTTCATACAAAATGAATTATACAAATTAGAATATAGAATAATTAAATAAAGAACCTACCTAATAATGTAATATATCTATTAAAAGAAAACAAATTATAGTACGATAACATAGGGTACAATTTTTATGTAAGTATAATATGATCTATTATTAAGACAATTACATGAGTGACATGATTACTAGAACTACTATCAATTCCACGGAAGTTGTATCTTGGATACTAAAAATATTATAGAAAGCTGTATGGCACGGATATATTTCAAAAATTTTGTATGGAATATTTATATTTTTGATTCGTATTCCTTCAGGAATCTTGATATTAGGTATTTCTTGAGTTGTATAGTGTAACAGAGTTTGTAAATGAGTGAAGGTGGAATGTATTAAAGAGCCGTGAAGCTGTGCAAAGGAATGATTTATTGTATTTAGTTGTACGGTGGACAGGAATCTGTAGAGTGGAATCAGTAAATCTATTTTCTCTGTGGTGGACGGAGTTCATTGGTTTAAACACATTATAGAGATAACCAGGAGTTTTTGTACACAATATTTTCTGGGTTAGGATCGCAATTGACAGCTGCCTACGTTCACGAAGTTTTAACCACTGCATTTGCACATAATAAGGTGTAATGTGTACATCACGCCTGACGTCTAAAATGTAACGAACGCATGCATTTTGAACTCTCTGTAATTTTATGTTAAGTGTTTCTGATAAGTCGTTATACACTACTGATCCATATTCGATGATAGGAAGTATCAAAGTTTGGATTAGAAGCTTGCGCATTTTTGACGGCGTGTAAGGGATATTCCGCTTCAAGATATGCATTGATGATATAGCTTTCTTTATTACAGCAGCGGTATGCTCTCCCCAAGATAAGGTTCTATCAAAAATTACTCCTAGGTTGTTCACCGAGTTGCTGTAGGGGATATCATTGTCTAGTAATTTTATTGGTGGTAGTGAGTTAAGATCAACAGAGTTAAGAAGTTTAGTATAGCCAATGCATATAAGTTGAGTCTTAGAAATGTTTAACTGGAGGTTATGGTTTAGGGTCCACTGATGGAGGTGAGCGATATCTTCGTTGAAAAGATCTATATTGTGAGGCGCATCAGAGGGACTGAAATGGAAGTAGGCCTGTACATCATCAGCGTACATATGACAGAGACTGTTTTTGAATACACTGGACATATCATTTATATAAAGCGAGAAGCACAGTGGCCCAAGAACTGACCCTTGGGGTACACCACTTTTTACTGATTGCCAATTCGATGAGGAGCCATCAAAGAAGACCACTCTCTGTTGCCGACCTGCTAGATACGATTCAAACCAAGACAATGCATTCCTCGATAAGCCAATGGAGTGTAGCTTCGCAAGGAGCACCTCATGGCTTACGCAATCGAAGGCCTTACTGAGATCAAAGAGGCATAGAATTGTAAGATGTCTTTGGTCAATTGCTGAGCGTATGTCGTCCGTTATTTTTAAGAGCGTGGTAGTTGTGCTATGACCTTTCTTAAATCCGTATTGATGAGGATTTAGGATGTGGAACTCGGTCAAATGTTCACACATTTGTTCATGAACTATTCTTTCTAGAACTTTGCTTAGAGCACAAAGTATGCTGATGGGCCTGAAATCACTGCAAGACGCAGGTATTCTCTTCTTAGGCACTGGGCGTATATTCGCACACTTCCAGAGCATCGGGTATACTCCGTTTTGTAAACAGAAATTGAACAAGTGTAAAATGGCCGGCAGGAATATATCGAGACAATTTGAGAGAAGGGAGATTGGAATGTTATCCGGACCTTTAGCTTTAGTACGAATAGACATAATCGCTTTCACTATTTGTTCTGGGTATACGTATTTGAAGTAGAATTTTTCATGGTTTGGCGGCGGAAGAAGTCTATAATGCTCTGCGGTCTGGGATATTCTTGTTGTGTTACTGTTGGGAACTACGTTTAAGTAATGATCGCTCAGCTCGGAGGGGGGAACTGGCATTTGGATATCAGGTGGGGGGCTGGCACCTATTCCAAGGGATTTTGCAGCTCTCCAGGATGCTGCAGAATTCTCACAGTGTCTGAAGAGGTTATATGTGTACTTAACTTTAGCATTTCTGATCGCTTGTTTTGTGTTATTCCGTAGAATTCTGAATTTTTCATAGTCATCCGGAAGTTTTGTCTTTAAAAATTCCTTGCGGGCTCTGTCGCGAATCTTTATCAAGTCTTTAATTGTTCTTTTATACCATGGAGTTGAATGGTGTTTAACGTTTACTATCTTTTGAGGGGCATGTTTGTCATACAGAAAGTAGATGTTTTGGTTAAAGAGACTGAGCTTTTCGTCTACGTTGTTTGTTTTATAAAACTGCTCCCAAGGGAGTAATTCTGCATCCGCACTAAAATCACTTGAATTAAATTTACTAAAGTCACGCACTAGGTATGTCTTGGGTTTTGCTTTAGGAGCAGATAAGGAAAATACAGCGTAAGTAGTGGGGTAGTGGGGGAGCTGCTTATAAAAGCAAGTGGTGAGCCCCTGCGACCTTGGAATGGAAAGAGCCATGCTAGGAGGGCGTGCTTGGATTCGTTTTTTTCGTCTCGTCATGCTCTTTACGGGAATGTAGGTATCGAAAAGGTGAACTTAGGGTTTTGGGTAAAAAAATGCGTTTTTCACATTTTTGTCGATTTTCGGAAAACGGGCCATGCTAGGAGGGCGTGCTTGGATTGGTTTTTTTCGTCTCATGGTGCTATTTACGCGAATGTAGGTATCGAAAAGGTGAACTTAGGGTTTTGGGTCAAAAAATGCGTTTTTCACATTTTTGTCGATTTTCGGAAAACGGGCCATGCTAGGAGGGCGTGCTTGGATTCGTTTATTTCGTCTCGTTGTGCTCTTTACGGGAATGTCGGTGTCGAAAAGGTGAACTTAGGGTTTTGGGTCAAAACATGCGTTTTTCACATTTTTGTCGATTTTTGGAAAACGGGTCATGCTAGGAGGGCGTGCTTGGATTCGTTTATTTCGTTTCGTTGTGCACTTTACGGGAATGTCGGTGTCGAAAAGGTGAACTTAGGGTTTTGGGTCAAAACATGCGTTTTTCACATTTTTGTCGATTTTTGGAAAACGGGTCATGCTAGGAGGGCGTGCTTGGATTCGTTTATTTCGTTTCGTTGTGCACTTTACGGGAATGTCGGTGTCGAAAAGGTGAACTTAGGGTTTTGGGTCAAAACATGCGTTTTTCACATTTTTGCCGATTTTTGGAAAACGGGTCATGCTAGGAGGGCGTGCTTGGATTCGTTTTTTTCGTCTCGTTGTGCTCTTTACGGGAATGTCGGTGTCGAAAAGGTAAACTTAGGGTTTTGGGTCTAAATATGCGTTTTTCACATTTTTGTCGATTTTTGGAAAACGGGTCATGCTGGGAGAGCGTGCTTGGATTCGTTTTTTTCGTCTCGTTGTGCTCTTTACGGGAATGTAGGTGTCGAAAAGGTGAACTTAGGGTTTTGGGTCGAAAAATGCGTTTTTCACATTTTTGCCGATTTTTGGAAAACGGATAACGTGATGATGACGTGCGTGATAGTATGTTTTCGTCTCGTTGTGCTCTTTACGGGGATATAGATATGGAATAGGTTAAAAGCTGGAAACATGTTTTTTTTAGTCACAAATGGGTTTTGTGATTTTCCCTCATATTGTGAAAACCGAAAACGTGAGAATGACGTGTGTGATAGTATTTATTTCGTTTCATTGTCCTCTTTACGGGGATATAGATATGAAAAAGGCAAAAAGCTGGAAACATGGTTTTCTTATGGAAAAGGTGTTTTTTGTTCATTTTCGCGTTATTTGGAAAACGAATGAGGCGATTTTTATGATGGTCATGTCGATGTATTTATGTCGTTCTGTTTACGGGAATGTAGGTATGGAAAACCTAAAATGATGGTTTCCGTTATTTTTTTCGAGATCGTTGAGGAAAACGGGGAAAAATGTAAGAAACCAGATTTGAAGTCACGTTATGTTATGCGCTATGATGTTAGTAAAACATTTATGCATTATTATTATTATTATTTGTCTTGACTGGTCAGGGCTCACACGCAGAGAGAGAACATGTTTAATGCAATGAGAATTGAAAGCATTGAAGCTAGCCCACGGCGATCCAGACAGACACAGGTCTTATCATTGTACGTGCCTCGCAGCAGAGAGAGATAACAGCCTGTTGTTCGCATGCAGGTGGCTGTTATCTGACCCAGACGTGTTACTCGATATCTCGATGAAGGACATACAGCTCTGTCGAAAAGCTGATCATTGCATTCCCACGCATACTCATGCAGAGATTGCAAAAGCTTGTGAGAATCGCTCTGACTTGTGCGCTCCATGACATCCTACTCGTAGGAACAAAAAAAAAGTAAAGTGTTAACTTTGCATCTTGTTGAGGAGACATATATGTTCTGAGGGTAAGAGAGACTCATCATTCTCGTGTTCATCTTTGAAGGTGACGGATGCAAGTGCCTTATGCTCTTTGTGAAATATTACGTGAACTGCGGCCATACTTGTACTAAGGTAGGTTCATTATTGTTAATTATGACATGATTGGTTTTATTGTTATTTTGTGTATGCATGAAAAGTAAGTTAGTGACTGATGGTATTTTTGGGGGATTTCGTTTGTTGCAGATTTTTAAAAACAACATCATTAAGTCTGGGAAAGCAGACAGAGAGAGACAGTGACAGTGACAGTGGCGGCAAAGAGCACATTTGCTGAAAGTATTATAATTCATTATATGGTGAGTACATGTTGTTCCATTACTTTTATTGTTGTTGTTGTTGTTAAATGTATGTTATTTATTTCACGGAAATTTATATACTTATGGCGTGTATTTATTATTGTTTCAGAATGAAGATATATATGGAGTGAATAGGTTTTAACTACTTTGACGCTTTCGATATTAAAAAAAAGAGGTGAGTCTTTGTAAATGACTTTGTTATTTTCGAGTGAGTGTCTTATTTATGTGTGCACACTTGAAACCTTTTGTTTTTAGTAAGTCTTATGAATGAATGAATGAATGAATGAATGAATGAATGAATGAATGGATGAATGAATGAATGCATGAATGAATGAATGCACATGTTTAATGTATATAACCATGACTAATAACGGATTGTATTGGTTTGTTTTTCAGATAAATTATTGGAAACAAAAAAAACAAGATAAACCTTGTCGTTGATATTAAAACTATATCAACCTTGTTGGTGATCATTTCCTGCTGGGGGCCCAAATTGCTACAACCATTGTGTACCTGTGAACGAGATTGTGTGCCAGTCAGTAAAAAAATCGATTAGTGTGGTCGTTTGGAATTGCAGATTTTGGATTAACCTATTTTAAGGTAAGGGTTGCACGTTTATTTGTCCATTTTATAATCATGTCTATATCGGAGAGTGAAGTGTTAGTGTGGCAGCCTTTGGCCAAATGTTTTAAAACGCGAGTATGCTCAGGCCGAATTTACAATGCGAATCACTGTCTGTCGCCTAAAGATTTTGTGGAATTATGTTTTCCTATTTTTTTGAGTGAATGTGAACAAGGCTTAAGATTGCATTACGCTTTAAAAATAAACTTCGAACTACTATGTGAATTTACGTTGATAAAAAATAATGTTGAAGAGAAACACACCTTCAACCTTTGTACAAAAATGGAGAAAGTACTGATAGCCGATAATTTGGAAACGTGGTATCAGGAGAAAGCTATTCAAGCGCTTATCTCTAAATTTGATAAGTTGCAACAGGGTCCCAGTGGCTTGGCCCTCGATAGCATTGCCTATTTGCAAATCAATATTTGTAAATACAATCCATTGAATGCAGGAAGTAGCTATATTGCCACGCCGAGCTTTATCGCTTCGAGAAAGGCAGTGATCAACATACGCAACAAAGACGATTACTGCTTTTTGTGGAGTATAGTGAGCTGCCTGCAACCCTGTCAAGACAGAAATGGTCATTTGCCAGGGCAGTACAAAGAATTGTTTAACCACATGAAACAAACTCTCAATCTCGAGCGTGTTTCATTTCCCATGCCTCTAGATAAAATTCATTTATTTGAGAAAGATAATCCAAATTTCTCTTTCATGGTGTATGGCATCGAAGGATCCAATATTGTGGGCCCCTTGTATGCCACCAAACAGGTAAAGCAACATCACATTCACCTGCTTTTCCTGTCTGATGGGGATAAAAGCCATTACTGTTGGATAAAGAATTTAAGTAAATTGGTGAGCAGCCAAGTGTCTAACCATAAGTGTGCAAAACACATTTGTGAGCGCTGCCTTCAGTATTTTACAACTGATGAACTTTTGAAACGACATACGGAAGACTGTGAAGGGCAGACGGCAGTAAAGCTAGTCTTGCCCGAAGGGAATGACGCAGTCTTAAAATTTAAGGCCACTAATAAACAAGAGATGGTACCATTTACTGTTTACGCTGATTTTGAGGCCCTTACTGTTCCCATTCAGGGATGTGAACCAAGCCCCCATACAAGCTCAACCTATCCAGTGCAGAAACATGAGCCTTTTGCTGTAGCCTATTATGTTGTCTGTCACTATGATAATTCACAATGTGAGTATGTAAGTCATAAAGGTCAGGATTGTGCGCGGTGGTTTGTTGATCAAATGGCGGCTTTAGCAGGCAAAGTAGAAACTATTTTGAACAACCCTGTACCAATTCAGATGAATGACGTACAGCAAAGAGAATATGATCAAGCCACCACCTGCCACATATGTGAAAAGCCAATCTTAGGCGGAGAAAAAAAAGTAAGAGACCACTGCCATAGGACAGGGCATTTTAGAGGTGCTGCCCATAACGAATGCAATTTGAAGTACTCTACACCTCGCTTCCTCCCTGTCTTCTTACACAATTTCTCCCGGTATGACCTTCACTTCATTGTAAAACAATTTGCTCATGTAGATATGAGCAAATTCAGCATTTTGGCTAAGAACCATGAGAGCTTTACCTCACTTTCATGGAGAAAAGGAAGCATGAGCATTCGCTTTCTCGACTCATTCAAGTTTATGTCTAGTTCGCTGGATAGTCTTGTGAAAGGCTTAAGCCAAGATGAGTTGAAACATACCCATTCCCACTTTACGGATACAAATCAATTTAAATTGTGTGTTCGTAAAGGCCATTTTCCATACGATTATGTGGAAAGTTACGAGGTGCTTGAAGAAACGACTTTGCCGCCAAGAGAAAAATTCTTTTCTCAATTGACTCAAAGCACCATCAGTGAAGAAGACTATGCCCATGCACAGCATGTTTGGCGAGTGTTTGGCATAGAAACCATGGGCCAGTATGCTATGCACTACTTAAAATTAGACGTGTTGTTGTTGACCGACGTTTTTGAAACGTTTCGTCAGCTATGTCACAGGATTTATGGCCTTGACCCCGCTCACTACTATACCAGTCCAGGGTTAAGTTGGGACGCCGCCCTCAAATTTACCCACATTGAGCTTGATTTACTGACGGATCCCGATATGGTACTCATGATGGAAAAAGGGATTCGTGGGGGATTCGTATCGCTCAATCAGCGACATGCCAAGGCAAATAATCATTACATGCCTGATTATTGTCCCGAAGAACCAGAATCCTATCTAATGTATTTCGACGTAAACAATTTATACGGTCACGCTATGAGTCGACCACTGCCATACAGAAACTTTGTCTGGCTGTCTGAGGATGAAATTAAAGATTTTAATGTGCATAGCGCTAGCAAGCAACAGGACGTAGGGTATGTTCTTGATGTCGACTTAGCTTATCCCCCCCATCTCAGACAGCGTCATGGTGATTTCCCCTTTTGCATAGAGAAAATGGTGCCGCCCGAGAGTAAGGGCAATCATAAGAAATTGATGGGTACCTTGTATGATAAAAATCACTATGTGTTGCATATTGACATGCTGGTAGAATGTTTAGCTCAGGGCTTAACCCTGAAAAAAATCCATAGAGGTATTTCTTTTTGTCAGAAACCGTGGTTGAAACCATACATGGATTTAAATACCAGTCACAGACAAAGTGCCACTCAGCCATTTCAAATCAATTTTTTTAAACTGATGAATAATTGTATCTATGGCAAGAGTTTGGAAAATGTACGGCAGTATAGGGACATTAAGTTGGTCAATACATGGCATGGCAGATGGGGGGCTCAAAAATATATTGCAAAACCAAATTTCAAATCTTTAAACATTATTGATCATGATCTACTGACTATTGAACTTGCCAAAACTAAAGTGGTCATGAATAAGCCTATCTATTTAGGCCAAGTCATATTAGATTTTTCAAAATTGCACATGTATAAATTCCATTATGGTTTTGCAATACAGCGATTTGGTACCATTTCCTTGTTATATACAGACACGGATAGTTTTATTTACCATATCCGTGAGTGTGATCCGTATGTCGTTATGAAACAAAACCCAAAATGGTTTGACACGTTCTCGTTTAGTGAGAAGAACGTGTTCGATATCCCCCGTCTGAACAAAAAAGAAATTGGTTTAATGAAAGATGAGTGTTCAGACACCATGATGACTGAGTTTGTAGGTCTCGCTCCGAAAATGTATAGTTTTCGACAGGTGGATCGATGCGAATCTATGCGAGCCAAAGGGATTAGCCAGCATGTGGTTAAACGTCTCTGTGTGGATGATTATTTACATGTCCTTCAGACCCACACAGCCATGGCACATAGTCAGTTTAGGATTCTCTCAAAAAATCATGATTTATTTTTAATGAAGCAGCGAAAACAAACACTCGCTTTGTTGGACGACAAGAGACAGTGGTGTCAGGATATGATGACAAGCGTCCCATTTGGTTACAACCAGTAGTGGTTGTAGCTATTGTTGTTGTACAACACGGCAAGTGTTTGGTTTGGTTGCTATCAAATGCGAGATGCCATCTTGAGCCTCGGAATAAAAATAAAAAATTGTAGTGTATCATATAATTTTTGTTTTTTAACCTGCGTGCATGGGTGTATGCATGGATGTGTGAATGCCTGTAAATAGTTGTACATAAACTGTATGTCTTGTGCTATTTGCCTGTCAACGCATAAAGAGAGCCATGCATCAACGTTTCCATGGTTCACTGTGCACAGGCTAGATTAAAAACATGTTGACTTATTTAGGTTAGGTTAGGAAAAAAACAAACAAGTAGCCACCCTCACTATTGTTGTCGTTTAGTAGGCCTCATGTTTCGGCAAGGTGACCATTCACTCTCAGTAGGCATGCGGCTTAATAGGCCACACTAGGGTGTGGCTTAGTAGGTCTCATGCAAGAACAAAAGAATAATAATCTGCTGCTTTTACGGAGGACAAAACTCTCACTTTATGGCTAGAGTTATGAGTGGTGATATATTTGAAATATCTGAACAGAAATTGTTTCTTTAACCTGTTACATGTTTTTTTCCTAACCTAACCTAAAGAAGTCAACAGACAGATGGTTATTTATTTGTGTTTTGCTTATTTTTTATTTTATTTTTGCCATTGACTTAGGGGACAGACAGTGTATATAGTACATAGTATTTTTATTTATTCACTTAGTAAACGGCAACGACTACTTTTCAGATTCAATCATGAGCCATGATGAAGATCGTTTTATCGTCACAAAACACACCACGTTCAATGAATATGCCACGATGATGTCTCATAATCCTCAACGTGTGGCCTATCCTTCAGAATATAGAAACACGAAAGTACGCATTGATACCATGTTTTATGACATCATTATGGATGATGACATAGTTTATGATCCAGGGCATCACTTTTGTAAATCCTGTATGCTAAATTTTGACTTTGAAAATAATGTATCCACGCAAGTGATTCATAAAGCATGGTACGGTTTAACCATGAATCAAGTGATTGTTAAATTAGCTGACGAGGATCATTTTCCAGATTTCTGGTGTACAATATTTACAAAACCCCTGTTTAATGTTTATTTTCCAATAACTTTTCAAATGTTTTGTTTTCATTTTTATAAATTTCCTGCTGAGGAATCAATCACTTCGTATCGACAACAAGCATTTCGCCAACTTTGTCTTGGCTTACCTATCAATCAATATTCGCCTCATAGAATGAGATTTGTTAGAAACTAACCACATGATGTCATGATTATCGCTTTTTTTTGTTTACATTCGGCTTTCAGGTGCATACTTGACGTTTAGAATACATTTGGCTATTTTGTTTGTTTGTTTGTTTTAGTTTATCGTGTATTCACGTTGATAAACACATACACACTGGTTTAAATTTGTAGTTTTGAATTTTGTTTTGTTGGATGTAGACATGGTTATTAAATGCATAGCGTGTTAACTTTGCCTTTTTATAGGTTACCAAAAGCATTCCATGTTTGCTCTTAGTATTTGTTGATACTATTTATTTAACAGAATGTTGTGTGAATTTGCACAACAACAGAGCAAACGAATACAAGTCATTCGACTAGGGAATGATAGGCTAATTCCCATTCACAACAGAGACATGCATTTACCTCCAAGAGAGATTCACACTTAATTTTGATAAAACATTTCCTATTAAATAATTTCCAAATGTATGTTTTGACTGAAAAAATGATACAAACATTATTATTATATTTTTATCCAATACTATCTATCTACAACTTCAGGTCATAAACACTCAGGATTTAAAAAAAAAAAACAATATACTTTAATGTACAAAGTTATTGCTATTGTAATATAAGAACAAGAGTGTTAGAAAGTAACACTCTTTTCTTTGGTTATAGACAACCATGGACGCCTTGAACGCCATTGGTCAAGATTGTGGCTTTGCACGCAAGAAAATGAGTGAATTGCCTACGCAAACACCCTTTCGCATACATAAAATTCAAAAACTGAAAACCAAATTTGGTGAACGAGCTCTTTGCATTTGTCAAGACTTTGAGACATTTCTTCCCACACGATTTAATAACCTACCTGATAATGTTATGGAAGATGTCAATTCCAGTATTCACCCTGTCTATTTAATTTATGAGGGTGAAAAAAATAATCGATGCATGGTTCGTTTTGTAAAAATTGAAAACGAATAATCATTGTACGCTAGCCGTAACTTTTTTTGTTTATTCATGCCCTACTCTTTAATGACTATAATAAAATAAAATTATTTTTTGGGTTCAACAGTTTGACGTTTATTAATTGTTGCTCAACGTTTACCATGATAAATAATAATAAAAATAAATTTTCAAAACTTATGCTTAATGGTAGATTTTTTTGTTTGTTTATAGGTTTAGTACAATTACCATGTATATATAATTTTTTATAATAATAATGATGAAACTATTAGTTAAAATAATGGAGTTTTGTCCTTTTTTATTGTTTGTGATTTAAAATAGCATTTATAGCAATTTTTATGCAATTTTTATTATAATTTATAATGATCAAATTCTAGTAACATGTTATTTTATTCAATAATAAGCGTTTAACAAAAAAAACTGGTTCTAGAGTAGATAAAGATTTCATGCTGACATTCGTTCTGCTAGACTGCTATTTGAAGCTGATGAATAATGATGGACTTTTGTCCTTTCTTTTGATTGTTTGTGATTTAAAAAAAATAGGTTTAGTACAATTACCATGTATATATAATTTTTTATAATAATAATAATGAAACTATTAGTTAAAATAATGGACTTTTGTCCTTTTTTTATTGTTTGTGATTGAAAAAATAGATTTACTACAATTAGTAATAATTTTTAACGATGCACTGCTGTCCCTTTTTTATTGTTTGTCATTTATAATTATAATAATGAAACTATGAGTGAATAATAATAATGGAAAAAAACACAACATGGACTCTTGTCTTTTTATTTATTTTTTTGTCATGATAACAGTGATACTATACATTTTTTTAAATAAATTCATTACGTTAAAGTCCATATCTAGATAAAAGTAATTTGCTCTTCATAGCACCAATCACTATAAATGCTGCCATTCGTTCTGCTAGACTGGCATCTGAAGCTGTTAATCGTTGCTTGGCAATGCTTAACAAGACTTTGTCGGCAATGCGTCTTAGTGTGGGATCACTGTTTTCATAGGCTTTATCGTGATTAAGACATGCATGATCCAAAGCATTGATTCCCATATTCCCTCTCCTCAAACGATCTTGAAGACGAGTACCAGGGCCGCAAAAGCTGTAAGCAGGTAAGTGAGCTTCGAATGGTAAGTTTTTAATAATGTTATCAATAATTCCACGGCCAGTACACCTGGGACATAGAGGTTTCAATCGGTGAAAAACACTTTTTTTGTTGTTCTTCTTCTTCTTGTTCTTGTTCTTGCTGTTGTTGTTTGTCGGCAGCTCCTGACGAGCATGGTAGGTGGTGGTTGTTTTCCGCATGACAGCCATGGAATGATGAAACAATGTCTTTACACTGAGTTTTATGACCATGATATAATTTCATTAATTGGCATGTGGCACACTGTCGAATGGAAGGTATTTTTGCCATGGTTAATTGCTTGTGATGGGAAAAATGACTGCATGGTTGTAGTTCACTCAATACAGAGTCGTTAGTCCACTCGGCAGGCGCCTTTTCCCAAATTTCTTTGACAGCGTTGGCAGCAACATAAAAAAGAAATGATTTAGGTAGTGCTAATAATTCATGTTGTGTAAAGCTAATCAGTTTTTTCTTGCACACAAAGAACTTTCCAATAGCCTTGTCGATTGTAGTGGCGTCCATGTCTATAACGTTGATGTTATCACCTCACGTGTACACGTCTCACTGCTATCATTGGACGATACACTTTCAGTTTTCATTTTATTGAACAACTCCCAACATGCACTCGTGGTGAGCCAATGAAACAATTGCCATGCATGCGCTAAGGCTTTATTCTGAATATTGTCGCAAGGACAAGTGTCCATAAGCGTTTGCAGGGATGGACAACCCAGATCTAAAAGGTCAATACATTGACAGTGAGAGGGTAGAAATGGTTGAAGCCACTGGCGTTTTTCACTCCCTTTAACAAATAAGACATTGGCCGAGGACAAATGGGCTTTCATGACAATGTCAAGATACTTGTAAGAAATATCACCCTTGTTCCATGCTAACTGCAAATGATTTTCAATCCATTGGCTCTGTTTTTTATCTTTTTCACTAAGCAACTCGAAAGCATAGGGAGGTTTAAACACCAAATGAATAGGGTTAGACACCCAAAACGTACTACAATCGATAAAAGCAACTTCCTTAAATATAAATTTGTTGTCTGCAATTTTAAACCCCTGACAATCCACGATGAGTGTACGCATCATGCTTTTTTATTTTTACTTGTTACCTCATTGACGTCTAATCAACAACTAACCCATGCCATGGTTTAACATGGCAAAATCAAAGGACTTTAGGGGAAAAAAAGGAAAAAATGAATTGAACAACAGCGAAATATTTGTTGAGGTTTTATTCATAACAAAAAAAAAACTTACACTTTTATTACAAACAAGTGTGTTGGCTTAATTTGGAACAGCATTCAAATGAATAGTTTGCACATACGGTCCACAGGTATCTCCTAGTTTTGTAGGGTCTGGTACAATAACCGGATAATTCAAACTCCATGGAATATTGCCCACATCATAGCGATTGAGGTAAGGGCAGGATGGACTCCATCGCTGATGATCGCTAAAGGCTCGATCCCCTATTTCCCAGTTTCCAATTTCAATGTTGCAAAAAATACACTTGACCACATCCCCACGTTTTAAGTAATAAAATCCGCTCGCAGCCAATTCTCCACAATCCATAAAGGGAACTGTCCATGCTTCAAAAGTTTTCAAACGATTAAATTCACATTTTAAATTCCATGGTTTGTCTGTCACGTTGTTGTTGCTGTTGCTTATTGAGGGACACATGATGTTTGTTGTTGTCGTATGTGCGCACAGTGCCAGAGCGCAACAGATACTGTGCATGCAGACGCTTATCATCAATCCTATGAATGATGATCTTTTTTTGTTTTCATTCGACCACAGATGGCTTACATGCTGGTGACATAATTGGACAAAGGATGATATTTCACTTGTCTAGCATGAATAATCAAACAGTAGGCACTGGTATGGTCTGGGACATTTTCTTGTGTTTCAAAATCTACCCTTAAATCAATGGTGGTGATTTTCATAGATTCTTCTAGATACGAACAGTCGAAAACAATCAGTGGTGCTTTTGCTTTAAACCCTTGTGGCGACAACATAGGACAATCCTGTTTTTCATAATAAGACGATTGAAATTTAGCGAACATGTCATAAAGGGGACCAAACTTATTTTTTGAAAAATTGAGTTCCAACCCCTCATAGGGAAAGCAAACATTATTTAAAAATAGTCGTATATTTCTCAAGTGAATGTGATCAAACAAGGTGACATCTTTGCTTTGTTGGTATTTTCTATTGGTTTGAAAACCAATAATAACATAGAGGGGTCTCTCGGTAGAGCGAGCCGATTTGACACTCCAACTATGAGTGTCAGTGGTAGGTAGCAAGGGGTATTCATGCAGACACCAACTTCGAAAGGTGATAGGCAAGGCTTTATCTTTTTGCACCAAATTTAACATGCTTAGCTTTTTACGATCCGATAGCGTCACATGGGGCACTTTCCATAGTAATCGAAGCAGTTGAATTTTTGAGTCTATCACTTGGTCAGAGGCTCCTTTCAGTGCATTATAATCACTGCGGTCTCTCACCAGATACAAACTTTGTCTTGCGTTTAAAATAATACGCTTGTGATCTTCGGCAAAGCCAAGGAGTAATTTTAAGGGTAGGAAGCCTGTAAAAGTGCCATCGGTATGAACTAGCCAGTTATTGCTACTGTTGGGACACCATCCTGCCATAGAAAGCGTTTTACTTTCCTCCTCGCTATAGGATGGATATAATTTCATAAGACTAGTCATGCCCACATTTCGAGTCATATCTATGACAATATCATTTATCACATAACGTACTTCAGAAAACAGAAAAGCCAAACCATGATTCGCCAACGCAGACGTTGTGGGCGTACTGCCATCTGCTTTCATTAATTTACCCTCAATTTGAAGGACACTTTCATGAGGTAGAGTAAAAATATCTTGATTGTTAATTATGAATTGAATCTCGTCATTGTTATTCAGACCTGTTGCTTGAGGTTGATAGGAATGCATATCAATGCGCACGACGCCATCTTCCACTTGTATGGGATTTAACACTTGCAACAGCTCTTTGTTCATGATTGGGGTGTAGCGTATAACCAAGGCGTTGTAAGCGTTGTCGGTTTACCCGTGTCAACCGTTTCATACACGGCGGGCAACTAACCGAGCTCGTAGACGTTGTTGTTGCTTTATAGATAAATTTCATAGCGTCTTTAAAACCAACTTGTAGGTCACAGGGGTGTTGGCGTCCAAAGCAATCAGTTGTTGGTTTCTATTCACTAAGCGTAAGGTAATATTACTAATATCACTGACACACACAGGATGATAGAGAACCACTGAAGGGTTTTCACGAATAATATAGCCGCAAGGAGAGGTGACAATAAAATCATACAGGGAATGGCTTTGTTCTTGATTCGTAAATACGTCTCTAATAATATTGCAAGTTACAGAAATGTGATGGTCCTCGATGAATTTCACTGGATAATCTGATTCATGGGGTTGCTGAGCTGCCAACACTCTTGGTTTAAATCCTAATAAAGGACCAATAGAATGAACTCGTGTTTCAAAGTCAATGTTAAACGTAGAGAAAATACGACAGCGATGAGTTATTGTATTGGCTGTAAGTTCAAATTTGTGTGTCCCATCCGCAAATGGTTTGACACCAAATTGTTTTATCATCGACACGCTAATGGCCTCATGCACATCGTCTATAGTATAACCTCCAGGGGGTAGTGTCAACATATAATCATCATAATAAAATTTGTCATTAATATCCACTTGAATATTGTAAATTCTGTTGTAACTTTCCAAAGAAATTAATCCTAGCACATAGGATTGTTCGGGATGCAATTCAATGGGAGGGAAAAAATCCAGGGACACTTCAGGCCCGCGACTGTGCACGGTAAAGGTCTTGGCGTTGACATTCATAATGATGAAACTGATGGCTTAACGCGACCTCTTATATAAAAAATGTAAACTCAAACGGCCACACTCTTGACTGTCAAAGGTTTGTTGACGATTCACATTATAGAATATCTTTACCCGGTTTCCCAAATAACGTATCAACTCGATCGGGGGTGGTAAATTTCCATAACTGTCAAAGTACCATACTGTGGAACCTTGTTTCACATAGGCTACAAAATGGGTTCCTGGGCCTGCATCATCATCTAAATTCATCATGGCTCGTTCTTCTTTCCACGGTGCTTTAGGTAATTCATTTCGCATAAATACACCTCGAAAATGAGAAATCTTTAGTTGTTTGGCATAGCTTTCCACTTCTTCATGGGTCATGGCATGACGAGGCAGTTGGCTTAAGCGCTTATCGATGAAGATGGACATTTTTTTTTTTCCTTAGACGGTAGGCCATTACCTTGTGGATAAAAGACTGGCTTTAAAGGGTTGCCATTTCTAGCTCCCATCGCAATGGCTTCTAACGTTTTATTGTGTCGCTCGCTTTCTTTGAGTTGTTGCTTGCCTTGCTCGACGGCTTTTATGGTTTTCGCTACAGCGCTGGCACCACCCAAAAGGGACCCCAAAGCTGCCAACCCTGCAAATAAAGCCGGCAAAAAACCCCCACGCTTAGCAACAGGAATGACTCGCCCACGTTTTTGCTTTCTTTCTTTTCTTTTTATCGATACATAATGCTGCGATTTCGGAGCTGTAGACAATCGCACCGCTTGTAAAGCTTTTTCGATAGCCACTCTTTTTAGATTTTTTTTAGTTTTTTTACGTTTTAACACTGGGTGTGAGGCTGATCGACTTGGTTCCCGACCTGGCTTTTTTCTCTTTTTGAGATTTGATTTTTTCATGTTCATAGCATATCTTTTTTTCACCATGCTGCTACTTGGTGAACCTTTCACAGCAAACATTCGATAACAACTAACGTAGAGAACCTTATTTCATAGCACTATATTCCAATTCTATATAAAGCGGGAAATCATTCACCGTTTTCCCAGCTTCCTTTTCCTCAAACGTAAGCATAAGATGAAAGGATAATTCATCTCCCACATTTACTCTTTGATGGTTGTGGGCCAACACTCTATCACCGTTTAGTTGTATTTTTAAATGTTTCTCATCAGGCATGGCATATTTAATATGAATGACACCATCATAATGCAGTCGATAACGACTTAAACCGGAAGCAAGCATATAGGTAAGATCATCATTCACCAGTGGTAGTGGTGGTGGGGAATGGTTTTCGTCATTGTCCAGTTTTTGATTTGACAGGTACACTAAAAATACAGATGGGACAAATTTATAAAGCCTTTTCATTTGATAGGTCACATAACGTTTCGTGCAGACATCATTTTCGTCTCGAGGCTCTTGCACATCAATAATACGATGATGATTGGCTGAATAGCCCTCAGCGGTTAGTCTCGGGGCCATGTGATAGACACTTTGCACTTTGCGATCGACATAGCTTTTTGTTGCCACCTCTCGTGACTGTTTTGACAAAGAGGCGGCCGTGGCCATGGTTACACGAGCTCTCCCAAACACGTCCATGGTGATAGACGTTAACTAACCTATCTTACTCACCGTTTGCCTATATATATAAACCTTATACACACATGAAAAAAACTCAGTCATCGACACAATGGAATTAATGAAACAACCCCATGCTTTGCCCGTCTCTGATTTGGTTTCAGAGCTATCACTGTCCGTGTGCGAACCTAAACGTCATGGCACCCTATTCCCATCTACCGTTCGATGTATTATGGTAGGGCCTTCGGGTTGTGGAAAGACCAATGTTTTGCTGAACATTATTACCGCACCTCATGGCCTACGATTTCAAAATATTTATATTTTTGCCAAATCCTTGTACCAGCCTCTGTACGTGTATCTGGAACAAATTATGTCTTCGTTAAATAAAGAAGCCATGGGCTATTTTACATTCACCTCACCTCAAGATGTCATTCAACCAGACCGCATTCAACCAGATTCCATTATAATTTTTGATGATATTGCCACTCAACGACAGGCCATTATTCAAGAGTATTTTAGTATGGGACGCCATAAACAAGTGGATTGTTTTTATCTAGCTCAGACCTATTCCAAAATCCCCAAACAGTTGATTCGTGACAATGCCAATCTCATCGTTCTCTTCCGCCAAGACTCTAGAAATCTCTATCATATTTTTCAAGATCATGTGAATCCAGATATGTCCTTTACAGCTTTCACGCAATTGTGTGCTTCGTGTTGGAACCATCATCCCCATGCCTGTTTGGTCATAAATAAACAGAGTGAACGATGTGAGGGACGTTATCGCTTGGGTTTTGATCATTTTATTTCTGTTTAAAAAGACCTAGGGTTGGACATTTCCTGTTAGTGTGTCTTTACCTTTACCATGGCGAACGCCATAGGGTACAAGAAACATGTTCAAATCATGCAGCGTATTATTGAGGCACGAAATACGATTCGACATAAATTTCGTGAATTGCAACGTTTAAAAAACGTCAATCCTTTACCCATGATAAAACATGCTCCATCATCGGTTGATCCCATGAGATTTAAACCTAATGCTTCTGCTGCTACTGCTGCTGCTGCTACCTCTCAAACCAAACCCATAACAAGTTCAAAATTTACTCAAACAGAATCCACACGACAGGTAAAATCCTCCTCTTCCTCCTCCTCTAATGTTAGTGAACAAGAACATCAAGAACATGAAAAGAAAGAAAAAGAAAAAGAGCATGAACAAAGTGAAAGTGACAGCGAAAGCGTATTTAGTCCTGAAAGAAAAAAGAAATCGTCACCCCTTCAACAGTTTCTAAAAACAAAACAAAAATCTTCCGTCATAGCGGCAACACCGTCTTCCTCCACATCGTCTCCGTTTTCACAAGTCTTGGCAACCCCTCAAAATAAAGCTCAACTCAAAAACATTTTAATCAAACATTATGGGGCAACCCTGGAACCGTATTTGACCCTTCTATTTATTGGAAAGACAGATACCACGTATGGTGTTCGCTATGAGAATGATAGTTTTAAAATTGGGGATTCATCCATTAAATTTGCTCGTACGAAAGCTGTCATTAAAAATATCAACTATAAATTAACACCAGGTCTGTTAAAGCTGCTATTTTCTCGCACCCCCTCGACACAAGATTTTACGTCCGAGGACCTTGCTAAATATAAATCCATTTTATTAGACACCAACGCTCACAAAAGAAACTATAAATCCTCTCAGCAGGTCAATGCCAATATATCCCAAAAATATAAAACCATGATTGCAAACATCTTTGGTAAGCAAAAACATCACTCTGCCTCTGGTGTAAGGTTTAAGAAATTAAAACCCTACCTAGATATAACCTTTTGGAATAATCCCAATCAGTTAGTAGAGCGCTTATACTTGCTTTATGCATCAAAACAAGCTGGTCACACTGGACATGAGGCGGAAATCGCCGACGTTGAACAACAACTCCGAAATGCTAAAATTATCTTATAAGCCATTCCCCATTAAAGTGGGCATTGCTCATGAATTGCATAAACCAGCCCGACGCATTTATGAACGTCGTCGTGTCATTTCCAAAGGAATCGATGACCTTTGGCAGGCAGACCTGGTTGAAATGATACCTTATTCTAACGTTAACGACGGTGTACGCTATATGTTGACTGTCATTGATGTCTATTCCAAAATGGCTTTTGTTCAACCAGTAAAAAAATAAAACTGGTATCTTAGTCACAAAGGCCTTTCAACATATTATTGAACAATCAAAACGTCAACCTCACTTGTTACAAACCGACCAGGGGAAAGAATTTTTCAACAAGGATTTCTCCAGTTTTCTCAAATCTAAGGATATTCACCATTATGCCACCTATAGCAATCTCAAAGCCAGTGTGGTCGAGCGGTTCAATCGAACATTAAAAAGTTATATGTGGAAAGAGTTTACAATACATGGTTCCTATCGATGGATAGACTGGTTACCTCAACTTGTGTCTCGCTACAACAACACCATTCATTCCACCATCGGCATGAAACCTCGCCTCGTCACCAAGAACCTACCCAGACTCAATAGACTGTTTAACCCTATAAAAAGGGTAGATCCAAGGCGACATCGCCTTAAAATTGGAGATTTTGTTCGCATTAGTAAACATAGAAGTGTGTTTTCAAAATCGTATACTCCACAATGGTCGACAGAAATTTTTAAAATTCGCCAAGTCAAGCTAGGTCAACCAGTGACGTATCTCTTAGAAGATCAGAGCGGTCAACCCATTCAGGGACGATTCTATTATGAAGAAGTGCAAAAAACATTATATCCCAACGATTATCTCATTGAACGAGTAATTAAAGTCAAAGGTGCAAAATATTTTGTAAAGTGGTTAGGTTTTCCTTCCACGTATAATTCATGGGTCAATAAACATAATTTTTTGTAATAAAACCCTATTTAATTATTTTGAAAAAAATAAAAAATAAAAAAAATGTATCATATGACCTTTCATTATTCCCACCCTTTTGTTTATTACATGTCCAATAACCGCTTTGTTCGAGCCCATGCCAATCTGTTATCATGATGTTATACACTCACTCATTGTTTCAAACTTTGCGTTGCATGATGAGTCCATAATGAACCTAGGCTATGACATACACATTATAAATCCGCACACTGTATAATGACACCAGCCTCTTATCTCTCTCTGCTGCGAGGCACGTACGATGATAAGACCTGTGTCTGTCTGGATCGCCGTGGGCTAGCTTCAATGCTTTCAATTCTCATTGCATTAAACATGTTCTCTCTCTGCGTGTGAGCCCTGACCAGTCAAGACAAATAATAATAATAATAATAATGCATAAATGTTTTACTAACATCATAGCGCATAACCTAACGTGACTTCAAATCTGGTTTCTTACATTTTTCCCCGTTTTCCTCAACGATCTCGAAAAAAATAACGGAAACCATCATTTTAGGTTTTCCATACCTACATTCCCGTAAACAGAACGACATAAATACATCGACATGACCATCATAAAAATCGCCTCATTCGTTTTCCAAATAACGCGAAAATGAACAAAAAACACCTTTTCCATAAGAAAACCATGTTTCCAGCTTTTTGCCTTTTTCATATCTATATCCCCGTAAAGAGGACAATGAAACGAAATAAATACTATCACACACGTCATTCTCACGTTTTCGGTTTTCACAATATGAGGGAAAATCACAAAACCCATTTGTGACTAAAAAAAACATGTTTCCAGCTTTTAACCTATTCCATATCTATATCCCCGTAAAGAGCACAACGAGACGAAAACATACTATCACGCACGTCATCATCACGTTATCCGTTTTCCAAAAATCGGCAAAAATGTGAAAAACGCATTTTTCGACCCAAAACCCTAAGTTCACCTTTTCGACACCTACATTCCCGTAAAGAGCACAACGAGACGAAAAAAACGAATCCAAGCACGCTCTCCCAGCATGACCCGTTTTCCAAAAATCGGCAAAAATGTGAAAAACGCATATTTAGACCCAAAACCCTAAGTTTACCTTTTCGACACCGACATTCCCGTAAAGAGCACAACGAGACGAAAAAAACGAATCCAAGCACGCCCTCCTAGCATGACCCGTTTTCCAAAAATCGGCAAAAATGTGAAAAACGCATGTTTTGACCCAAAACCCTAAGTTCACCTTTTCGACACCGACATTCCCGTAAAGTGCACAACGAAACGAAATAAACGAATCCAAGCACGCCCTCCTAGCATGACCCGTTTTCCAAAAATCGACAAAAATGTGAAAAACGCATTTTTTGACCCAAAACCCTAACTTCACCTTTTCGACACCGACATTCCCGTAAAGAGCACAACGAGACGAAAAAAACGAATCCAAGCACGCCCTCCTAGCATGGCTCTTTCCATTCCAAGGTCGCAGGGGCTCACCACTTGCTTTTATAAGCAGCTCCCCCACTACCACACTACTAGCGTACAAGAGGTCATGAGCTGAGAATCCAGGAGCAGGCTCCTGTCCATATTCTATAACAAGATCATTGCAGTTGGAAGATATTATATCGAGAATGCTATCGCAGGTAGCAGTGTGGAAGGTTTCAGTGAATGGCAAACATTCAAGGTTGCAGGCGTTCAACATCTCACGAATACTTTCTGTTTCAAACGTACCACTGCCAAATCTAGCATTTATGTCTCCAACAACGAAAATATATTTGTAATTCAGTAAATGCGTGTACATATCGTTCAAGAATGAGTCTAAATAGCCAGCTTTTGGTGGACGGTATACACAAGAAAAGAGTATCTTTAAGTCTGGCAGGATCATTTCAAGTATCAAATATTCCGGTTTCTTACTGTATTCACCCGGAGATTTGCTAAGGATGTTGCATTTTATAGTGTCCTTGACATAAACGGCAACGCCACCTGAACCTTTGCCAAGTCTATCATTACGAAAGACGTTGTATCCACTGAGATAAATTGAAGCATCCCCTATTGAGGGCTTAAGAAATGTTTCACTGACTGCTATTATGTCAAAAGAACTGTTACCAAAAGTATGACGGAATTCAGAAATGTGGGAGGAGTCAACTAGAGATTGTGCGTTGATGTGTGCCACTTTAAGCCTGTTTGAGTTTCTCAAGCTAATGTTTGATAGTAGTTCAGCCAATACATGTTCATCATGAGACATAAAAGCAACGAATACACTCTTAATTACAGAATTAAGAACATATAGATACAATATATACTATAAACTGTTTTGCAAACCTGAGATCACTATTGTAAAAATAATAAAACAAACGATAAAATGACCTATCAAAAACAATGAATAGCCAAATATACGCTAAAATAAAAGAAAGTCTAGTGAGATATCGAGTATACAGTACTAGATTAATTTTGAAGTTGATATTAATACCTACAATGCTAGACAAAGAGAAAAGAGAAAGAAAATAATTAATTCTATGCTAGAGCAATGAATCTAATTCTAATTAATTAATTAATAACATAAATTTCAGTAAGGAAGAAAGAAAAGTATTTTGATCTTCCTTATTTCCAAATAGCCTCTCCAGGTTCCATATTTATGCTGAAGAGTTGAAGAGTTGAGTTACCATCAGCTGCACGGTTCTCCAAGGGGCCCTTACTTCAAGGGTGTTGGGTACCGCTTCTTCAACGCCTCTAGGTCTCGAGCTGTTGTCAGTCTGTGTTTTGTATTACCCACACGTACCATGATAACACCATCAATGCTCCACGTGTAATTTAGGCCAAAATGACCGACAGTCTGTTTAAGTAGGTCAGTGCGGGTCTTCGTTAAATTTATGGGAGTACTTTTACACTCGTCTTGCGCTAGCGTGGCGCTGCTCATATATGGGAGTACTTTTACACACGTCTAGCGCTAGCGTGGCGCTGCTCATTTATGGGAGTACATTTACACACGTCTAGCGCTAGCATGGCGCTGCTCATATATGGGAGTACTTTCACACACGTCTAGCGCTAGCGTGGCGCTGATCATTTATGGGAGTACTTTTACACACGTCTAGCGCTAGCGTGGCGCTGCTCATTTATGGGAGTACTTTTACACACGTCTAGCGCTAGCGTGGCGCTGCTCATTTATGGGAGTACTTTTACACACGTCTAGCGCTAGCGTGGCGCTGCTCATTTATGGGAGTACATTTACACACGTCTAGCGCTAGCATGGCGCTGCTCATATATGGGAGTACTTTCACACACGTCTAGCGCTAGCGTGGCGCTGATCATTTATGGGAGTACTTTTACACACGTCTAGCACTAGCGTGGCGCTGCTCATATATGGGAGTACTTTTACACACGTCTAGCGCTAGCGTGGCGCTGCTCATTTATGGGAGTACATTTACACACGTCTAGCGCTAGCGTGGCGCTGCTCATTTATGGGAGTACTTTTACACACGTCTAGCGCTAGCGTGGCGCTGCTCATTTATGGGAGTACTTTTACACACGTCTAGCGCTAGCGTGGCGCTGCTCATTTATGGGAGTACTTTTACACACGTCTAGCGCTAGCGTGGCGCTGCTCATTTATGGGAGTACTTTTACACACGTCTAGCGCTAGCGTGGCGCTGCTCATTTATGGGAGTACATTTACACACGTCTAGCGCTAGCATGGCGCTGCTCATTTATGGGAGTACATTTACACACCTCTAGCGCTAGCGTGGCGCTGCTCATTTATGGGAGCACTTTTACACACGTCTAGCGCTAGCGTGGCGCTGCTCATTTATGGGAGTACTTTTACACACGTCTAGCGCTAGCGTGGCGCTGCTCATTTATGGGAGTACTTTTACACACGTCTAGCGCTAGCGTGGCGCTGCTCATTTATGGGAGTACATTTACACACGTCTAGCGCTAGCATGGCGCTGCTCATTTATGGGAGTACATTTACACACCTCTAGCGCTAGCGTGGCGCTGCTCATTTATGGGAGCACTTTTACACACGTCTAGCGCTAGCGTGGCGCTGCTCATTTATGGGAGTACTTTTACACACGTCTAGCGCTAGCGTGGCGCTGCATGTTTATGGGGGTACTTTTACACACGTCTAGCGCTAGCGTCGCGCTGCTCATTTATGGGAGCACTTTTACACACGTCTAGCGCTAGCGTGGAGCTGCTCATTTATGGGAGTACTTTTACACACGTCTAGCCCTAGCGTGGTGCTGCTCATTCATGGGAGTACTTTTACACACGTCTAGCGCTAGCGTGGCGCCGCTCATTTATGGGAGTACTTTTACACACGTCTAGCGCTAGCGTGGCGCTGCTCATTGATGGGAGTACTTTTACACATGGCTAGTGCTAGCGTCGCGCTGCTCATTAATGTGAGTACTTTGACACACGTCTAGCACTAGCGTGGCGCTGCTCATTTATGGGAGAACTTTTACACACGTCTAGCGCTAGCGTGGCGCTGCTCATTCATGGGAGTACTTTTACAGATGTCTAGAGCTAGCGTGGCGCTGCTCATATATGGTAGTACTTTTACACTCGTCTAGCGCTAGCGTGGCGCTTCTCATTTATGGGAGCACTTTTACACTCGTCTGGCGCTAGCGTTGCGCTGCTCATATATGGGAGTACTCTTACACTCGTTTAGCGCTAGCGTGGCGCTGCTCATTTATGGGAGCACTTTTACACACGCCTAGCTTTAGCGTGACGCTGCTCATTTATGGGAGTACTTTTACACATATCTAGCGCTAGCGTGGCGCAGCTCATTCATGGGAGTACTTTTACAGATATCTAGAGCTAGCGTGGCGCTGCTCATATATGGGAGTACTTTTACACACGTCTAGCGCTAGCGTAGCGCTGCTCATTTATGGGAGCACTTTTACACTCGTCTAGCGCTAGCGTGGTGCTGCTCATTTATGGCAGTACTTTTACACACGTCTACCGCTAGCGTGGCGCTGCTCATTTATGGGAGTACTTTTACACACGTTTAGCGCTAGCGCGGCGCTGCTCATTTATGTGAGTACTTTGACACACGTCTAGCGCTGCTCATTTATGGAAGTACATTTACACACGTCTAGCGCTAGCGCGGCGCTGCTCATTTATGTGAGTACTTTGACACACGTCTAGCACTAGCGTTGCGCTGCTCATTTATGGGAGCACTTTTACACACTTCTAGCGCTAGCGTGGCGCTGCTCATTTATGGGAGTATTTTTACACACGTCTAGGGCTAGCGTGGCGCTGCTCATTTATGGGAGTACTTTAACAAACGTCTAGCGCTAGCGTGGCGCTGCTCATTTATGGGAGTGCTTTTAAACACGTTTAGCGCTAGCGTGTCGCTGCTCATTTATAGGAGTACTATTACACACGTCTAGCGCTAGCGTTGCGCTGCTCATTTGTGGCAGTACTTTTACACACGTCTAGCGGTAGCGTCGCGCTGCTCATTTATGGGTGTACTTTTACACTCGTCTAGCGCTAGCGTGGCGCTGCTCATTTATAGGAGAATTTTTTTCACTCGTCTAGCCCTAGCGTGGCGCTGCTCATTTATGGGAGTACTTTTACTCACGTCTAGCGCTAGCGTGGCGCTGCTCATTTATGGCAGTACTTTTACACACGTCTAGCGGTAGCATCGCGCTGCTCTTTTATGGGAGTACTTTAACACTCGTCTAGCGCTAGTGTGGCGCTGCTCATTTATAGGAGAATTTTTTTCACTCGTCTAGCGCTAGGGTGGCGCTGCTCATTTATGGGAGTACTTTTACACTCGTCTAGCGCTAGCGTGGCGCTGCTCATTTATAGGAGTACTTTTACACAAGTCTAGCGCTAGCGTGGCGCTGCTCATTTATGGGAGTACTTTTACATACGTCTAGAACTAGCGTGGCGCTTCTCATTTTTATGAGAACTTTTACAGACGTCTAGCGCTAACGTGGCGCTGCTCATTTATATGAGTACTTTTACACACGTCTAGCGCTAGCGTGGCGCTGCTCATTTACGGGAGTACTTTTACACACGTCTAGCGCTACCGTGGCGCTGCTCATTTATGGCAGTACTTTTACACCTGTCTAGCGCTAGCGTCGCGCTGCTCATTTATGTGAGGACTTTTACACGTGTCTAGCGCTAGCGTCGCCCTGCTCATTTATGGGAGGACTTTTACACGTGTCTAGCGCTAGCGTGGCGCTGCTCATTTACGGGAGTACTTTTACACACGTAGAGCGCTAGCGTGGCGCTGCTCATTTGTGGGAGTACTTTAACACACGTCTAGCGGTAGCGTGGCGCTGCTCATTTATGGGAGCCCTTCTACAAGTGTCTAGCGCTAGCGTCGCGCTGCTCATTTATGGGAGGAAGAACACACGTCCAGCGCTAGCGTGGCGCTGCTCATTTATGGGAGTACTTTAACACAAGTCTAGCGCTAGCGTGGCGCTGCACATTTATGGGAGTACTTTTACAAACGTCTAGCGCTAGCGTGGCGCTGTTCATTTATGGGAGAACTTTTACACACGTCTAGCGCTAGCGTGGCGCTGCTCATTTATGGGAGTACTTTTACACATATCTAGCGCTAGCGTGGCGCTGCTCATTTATGGCAGTACTTTTACAAACGTCTAGCGCTAGCGTGGCGCTGCTCACTTATGGCCGTACTATTACACACGTCTAGCGCTAGCATGGCGCTGCTCATTTATGGGATTACTTTTACACCTGTCTAGCGCTAGCGTCGCGCTGCTCATTTATGGGAGCACTTTTACACACGTCCAGCGCTAGCGTGGCGCTGCTCATTTATGGGAGCATTTTAACACACGTCTAGCGCTAGCATGGCGCTCCTCATTTATGGCATTACTTTTGCACACGTCTAGCGGTACCGTCGCGTTGCTCATTTATGGGAGTACTTTTACACTCGTCTAGCGCTAGCGTAGCGCTGCTCATTTATGGCAGTACTCTTACACACGTCTAGCGCTAGTATGGCGCTGCTCACTTATGGGAGTACTTTTACACATGTCTAGCGCTAGCGTCGCGCTGCTCATTTATGGGAGCACTTTTACACACGTCTAGCGCTAGCATGGCGCTGCTCATTTATGGCAGTACTTTTACACACTTCTAGCACTAGCTTGGCGCTGCTCATTTATGGCAGTACTTTTACACACGTCTAGCGCTAGCATGGCGCTGCTCATTTATGGCAGTACCTTTACACACGTCTAGCGCTAGCGTGGCGCTGCTCATTTATGGCAGCACTTTTACACACGTCTAGCGCTAGCATGGCGCTGCTCATTTATGGCAGTACTTTTACACACGTCTAACGGTTGCGTGGCACTGCTCATTTATGGGAGCACTTTTTCACACGTCTAGCGCTAGCATGGCGCTCCTCATTAATGGCAGTACTTTTACACACGTCTAGTGCTAGCGTGGCGCAGCTCATTTATGGCAGTACTTTTACACACGTCTAGCGCTAGCATGGCGCTGCTCATTTAGGGGTGTACCCTTACACTCTTCTTGCGCTAGCGTGGCGATGCTCATTTATGGCAGTACTTTTACACACGTCTAGCGCTAGCATGGCCCTGCTCATTTATGGGAGTACTTTTTCACACGTCTAGCGCTAACGTGGCGCTGCAAATTTATGGGAGTACTTTTACACTCGTCTTGCGCTAGCGTGGCGCTGCTCATTTATGACAGTACTTTTACACACGTCTAGTGCTAGCGTGGCGCTGCTCATTTATGGGAGTACTTTTACACACGTCTAGCACTAGCGTGGCGCTGCTCATTTATGGCAGTACTTTTACACACGTCTAGTGCTAGCGTGGCGCTGCTCATTTATGGCAGTACTTTTACACACGTCTAGCGCTAGCGTGGCGCTGCTCATTTATGGGAGTACTTTTACACACTTCTAGCACTAGCGTGGCGCTGCTCATTTATGGCAGTACTTTTACACACGTCTAGCACTAGCGTGGCGCTGCTCATTTATGGGAGTACTTTTACACACGTCTAGTGCTAGCGTGGCGCAGCTCATTTAAGGCAGTACTTTTACACACGTCTAGCCCTAGCGTGGCGCTGCTCATTTATGGCAGTACTCTTACACACGTCTAGCCGTAGCGTGGCGCTGCTCATTTATGGCAGTACTTTTACACACGTCCAGCGCTAGTGTGGCGCTGCTCATTTATGGCAGTACTCTTACACACGTCTAGCGCTAGCGTGGCGCTGCTCATTTATGGCAGTACTTTTACACACGTCTAGCGCTAGCATGGCGCAGCTCATTTATGGGAGTACTTTTACACTCGTCTTGCGCTAGCGTGGCGCTGCTCATTTAAGGCAGTACTTTTACGCACGTCAAGCGCTAGCATGGCGCTGCTCATTTATGGAAGTACTTTTACACACGTCTAGCGCTAGCGTGGCGCTTCTCATTTATGGGGGTAATATACACATGTCTGGCGCTAGCGTCGCGCTGCTCATTTATGGGTGTACTTTTACACATGTCTAGCGCTAGCGTGGCGCTGCTCATTTATGGGAGTACATTCACACTCGTCTAGCGCTAGCGTGGCGCTTCTCATTTATGGGAGCACTTTTACACACGTCTAGCGCTAGCGTGGCGCTGCTCATTTAT
This sequence comes from Meconema thalassinum, assembly GCA_946902985.2. NCBI lineage: Eukaryota > Metazoa > Arthropoda > Insecta > Orthoptera > Tettigoniidae > Meconema > Meconema thalassinum. The sequence goes on along the minus strand of CAMPQE020000048.1, from coordinate 13,010,587 downwards.
GGGAGCACTTTTACACTCGTCTAGCGCTAGCGTGGTGCTGCTCATTTATGGCAGTACTTTTACACCCGTCTAGCGCTAGCGTGGCACTGCTCATTGATGGGAGTACTATTACACACTTCTAGCGCTAGCGTGGCGCTGCTCATTTATAGGAGTACTTTTACACATGTCTAGTGCTAGCGTGGCGCTGCTCATTTATGGGAGTACATTTAGACACGTCTAGCGCTAGCGTGGCGCTGCTCATTTATGTGAGTACTTTGACACACGTCTAGCACTAGCGTGGCAATGCTCATTTATGGCAGTACTTTTACACCCGTCTAGCGCTAGCGTGGCGCGGCTCATTTATGGGAGTACATTTACACATGTCTAGCACTAGCGTTGCGCTGCTCATTTATGGGAGTACTTTTACACACGTCTAGCGCTAGCGTGGCGCTGCTCATTTAAGGGAGCACTTTTACACAATTCTAGCGCTAGCGTGGCGCTGCTCATTTATGGGAGTATTTTTACACACGTCTAGGGCTAGCGTGGCGCTGCTCATTTATGGGAGTACTTTAACACACGTCTAGCGCTAGCGTGGCGCTGCTCATTTATGGTAGTACTTTTAAACACGTTTAGCGCTAGCGTGTCGCTGCTCATTTATAGGAGTACTATTACACACGTCTAGCGCTAGCGTGGCGCTGCTCATTTATTGCAGTACTTTTACACACGTCTAGCGGTAGCGTCGCGTTGCTCATTTATGGGAGTACTTTTACACTCGTCTAGCGCTAGCGTAGCGCTGCTCATTTATGGCAGTACTCGTACACACGTCTAGCGCTAGCATGGCGCTGCTCATTTATGGGAGTACTTTTACACATGTCTAGCGCTAGCGTCGCGCTGCTCATTTATGGGAGCACTTTTACACACGTCTAGCGCTAGCATGGCGCTCCTCATTTATGGCAGTACTTTTACACACGTCTAGTGCTAGCGTGGCGCTGCTCATTTATGGCAGTACTTTTACACACGTCTAGCGCTAGCATGGCGCTGCTCATTTATGGCAGTACTTTTACACACGTCTAGCGGTTGCGTGGCACTGCTCATTTTTGGGAGTACTTTTACACACGTCTAGTGCTAGCATGGCGCTCCTCATTAATGGCAGTACTTTTACACCACACGTCTAGTGCTAGCGTGGCGCTGCTCATTTATGGCAGTACTTTTACACACGTCTAGCGCTAGCATGGCGCTGCTCATTTAGGGGAGTACTTTTACAATCGTCTTGCGCTAGCGTGGCGATGCTCATTTATGGCAGTACTTTTACACACGTCTAGCGCTAGCATGGCCCTGCTCATTTATGGGAGTACTTTTACACACGTCTAGCGCTAACGTGGCGCTGCTAATTTATGGGAGTACTTTTACACTCGTCTTGCGCTGGCGTGGCTCTGCTCACTTATGGCAGTACTTTAACACACGTCTAGCGCTAGCATGGCGCAGCTCATTTATGGGAGTACTTTTACACTCGTCTTGCGCTAGCGTGGCGCTGCTCATTTAAGGCAGTACTTTTACACACGTCAAGCGCTAGCATGGCGCTGCTCATTTATGGAAGTACTTTTACATACGTCTAGCGCTAGCGTGGCGCTGCTCATTTATGGGAGTAATTTACACATGTCTAGCGCTAGCGTCGCGCTGCTCATTTATGGGAGTACTTTTACACATGTCTAGCGCTAGCGTGGCGCTGCTCATTTATGGGAGTACTTTCACACACGTCTAGCGCTAGCGTGGCGCTGCTCATTTATGGGAGTACTTTCACACACGTCTAGCGCTAGCGTGGCGCAGCTCATTGATAGGAGTACTTTTACACACGTCTAAACCTAGCGTGGTGCTGCTCATTCATGGGAGTACTTTTACACACGTCTAGCGCTAGCGTGGCGCTGCTCATTGATGGGAGCACTTTTACACTCGTCTAGCGCTAGTGTGGTGCTGCTCATTTATGGCAGTACTTTTACACACGTCTAGCGATAGCGTGGCGATGCTCATTGATGGGAGTACTATTACACACGTCTAGCGCTAGCGTGGCGCTGCTCATTTATAGGAGTACTTTTACACATGTCTAGTGATAGCGTGGCGCTGCTCATTTATGGGAGTACTTTTAGACACGTCTAGCGCTAGCGTGGCGCTGCTCATTTATAGGAGTACTTTTACACACATCTAGCGCTAGCGTGGCGCTGCTCATTTATAGGAGTACTTTTACACACGTCTAGCGCTAGCGTGGCGCTGCTCATTTATAGGAGTACTTTTACACACGTCTAGTGCTAGCGTGGCGCTGCTCATTTATAGGAGTACTTTTACACATGTCTAGTGCTAGCGTGGCGCTGCTCATTTATGGGAGTACTTTTACACACGTCTAGCGCTAGCGTGGCGCTGCTCATTTATAGGAGTACTTTTACACATGTCTAGTGCTAGCGTGGCGCTGCTCATTTATGGGAGTACTTTTACACACGTCTAGCGCTAGCGTGGCGCTGCTCATTTATGTGAGTACTTTGACACACGTCTAGCACTAAGGTGGCGCTGCTCATTTATGTGAGTACTTTGACACACGTCTAGCGCTAGCGTGGCGCTGCTCATTTAAGGGAGCACTTTTACACACTTCTAGCGCTAGCGTGGCGCTGCTCATTTATGGGAGTATTTTTACACACGTCTAGGGCTAGCGTGGCGCTGCTCATTTATGGGAGTACTTTAACTCACGTCTAGCGCTAGCGTGGCGCTGCTCATTTATGGGAGTACTTTTAAACACGTTTAGCGCTAGCGTGTCGCTGCTCATTTATAGGAGTACTATTACACACGTCTAGCGGTAGCGTTGCGCTGCTCATTTATGGCAGTACTTTTACACATGTCTAGCGGTAGCGTCGCGCTGCTCATTTATGGGTGTACTTTTACACTCGTCTAGCGCTAGCGTGGCGCTGCTCATTCATAGGAGAAATTTTTTCACTCGTCTAGCCCTAGCGTGGCGCTGCTCATTTGTGGGAGTACTTTTGCCACGTCTAGCGCTAGCGTGGCGCTGCTCATTTATGGCAGTACTTTTCCACACGTCTAGCGGTAGCATCGCGCTGCTCTTTTATGGGAGTACAATTACACTCGTCTAGCGGTAGTGTGGCGCTGCTCATTTATAGGAGAATTTTTTTCACTCGTCTAGCGCTATCGTGGCGCTGCTCATTTATGGGAGTACTTTTACACACGTCTAGCGCTAGCGTGGCGCTGCTCATTCATGGGAGTACTTTTACACATGTCTAGCGCTAGCGTCGCGCTGCTCATTTATGGGAGCATTTTTACACATGTCTAGCGCAAGCGTGGCGCTGCTCATTTATGGGAGTACTTTCACACACGTCTAGTGCTAGCGTGGCGCTGCTCATTTATGGCAGTACTTTTATACACGTCTAGTGCTTGCATGGCGCTGCTCATTTATGGCAGTACTTTTACACACGTCTAGTGCTAGCGTGGCGCTGCTCATTTATGGCAGTACTTTTACACACGTCTAGTGCTAGCGTGGCGCTACTCATTTATGGCAGTACTTTTACACACGTCTAGTGCCAGCATGGCGCTGCTCATTTATGGCAGTACTTTTACACACGTCTAGCGCTAGCGTGGCGCTGCTCATTTATGGGAGTACTTTTACACACGTCTAGCGCTAGCGTGGCGCTGCTCATTCATGGGAGTACTTTTACACATGTCTAGCGCTAGCGTCGCGCTGCTCATTTATGGGAGCATTTTTACACATGTCTAGCGCAAGCGTGGCGCTGCTCATTTATGGGAGTACTTTCACACACGTCTAGTGCTAGCGTGGCGCTGCTCATTTATGGGAGCACTTTTACACACGTCTAGCGCTAGCATGGCGCTCCTCATTAATGGCAGTACTTTTACACACGTCTAGTGCTAGCGTGGCGCTGCTCATTTATGGCAATACTTTTACACACGTCTAGCGCTAGCATGGCGCTGCTCATTTAGGGGAGTACTTTTACACTCGTCTTGCGCTAGCGTGGCGATGCTCATTTATGGCAGTACTTTTACACATGTCTAGCGCTAGCGTCGCGCTGCTCATTTATGGGAGCACTTTTACACACGTCTAGCGCTAGCATGGCGCTCCTCATTTATGGCAGTACTTTTACACACGTCTAGTGCTAGCGTGGCGCTGCTCATTTATGGCAGTACTTTTACACACGTCTAGCGCTAGCATGGCGCTGCTCATTTATGGCAGTACTTTTACACACGTCTAGCGGTTGCGTGGCACTGCTCATTTATGGGAGTACTTTTACACACGTCTAGTGCTAGCATGGCGCTCCTCATTAATGGCAGTACTTTTACACCACACGTCTAGTGCTAGCGTGGCGCTGCTCATTTATGGCAGTACTTTTACACACGTCTAGCGCTAGCATGGCGCTGCTCATTTAGGGGAGTACTTTTACAATCGTCTTGCGCTAGCGTGGCGATGCTCATTTATGGCAGTACTTTTACACACGTCTAGCGCTAGCATGGCCCTGCTCATTTATGGGAGTACTTTTACACACGTCTAGCGCTAACGTGGCGCTGCTAATTTATGGGAGTACTTTTACACTCGTCTTGCGCTGGCGTGGCTCTGCTCACTTATGGCAGTACTTTTACACACGTCTAGCGCTAGCATGGCGCAGCTCATTTATGGGAGTACTTTTACACTCGTCTTGCGCTAGCGTGGCGCTGCTCATTTAAGGCAGTACTTTTACACACGTCAAGCGCTAGCATGGCGCTGCTCATTTATGGAAGTACTTTTACACACGTCTAGCGCTAGCGTGGCGCTGCTCATTTATGGGAGTAATTTACACATGTCTAGCGCTAGCGTCGCGCTGCTCATTTATGGGAGTACTTTTACACATGTCTAGCGCTAGCGTGGCGCTGCTCATTTATGGGAGTACTTTCACACACGTCTAGCGCTAGCGTGGCGCTGCTCATTTATGGGAGTACTTTCACACACGTCTAGCGCTAGCGTGGCGCAGCTCATTGATAGGAGTACTTTTACACACGTCTAAACCTAGCGTGGTGCTGCTCATTCATGGGAGTACTTTTACACACGTCTAGCGCTAGCGTGGCGCTGCTCATTGATGGGAGCACTTTTACACTCGTCTAGCGCTAGTGTGGTGCTGCTCATTTATGGCAGTACTTTTACACACGTCTAGCGATAGCGTGGCGCTGCTCATTGATGGGAGTACTATTACACACGTCTAGCGCTAGCGTGGCGCTGCTCATTTATAGGAGTACTTTTACACATGTCTAGTGATAGCGTGGCGCTGCTCATTTATGGGAGTACTTTTAGACACGTCTAGCGCTAGCGTGGCGCTGCTCATTTATAGGAGTACTTTTACACACGTCTAGCGCTAGCGTGGCGCTGCTCATTTATAGGAGTACTTTTACACACGTCTAGCGCTAGCGTGGCGCTGCTCATTTATAGGAGTACTTTTACACACGTCTAGTGCTAGCGTGGCGCTGCTCATTTATAGGAGTACTTTTACACATGTCTAGTGCTAGCGTGGCGCTGCTCATTTATGGGAGTACTTTTACACACGTCTAGCGCTAGCGTGGCGCTGCTCATTTATAGGAGTACTTTTACACATGTCTAGTGCTAGCGTGGCGCTGCTCATTTATGGGAGTACTTTTACACACGTCTAGCGCTAGCGTGGCGCTGCTCATTTATGTGAGTACTTTGACACACGTCTAGCACTAAGGTGGCGCTGCTCATTTATGTGAGTACATTGACACACGTCTAGCGCTAGCGTGGCGCTGCTCATTTAAGGGAGCACTTTTACACACTTCTAGCGCTAGCGTGGCGCTGCTCATTTATGGGAGTATTTTTACACACGTCTAGGGCTAGCGTGGCGCTGCTCATTTATGGGAGTACTTTAACTCACGTCTAGCGCTAGCGTGGCGCTGCTCATTTATGGGAGTACTTTTAAACACGTTTAGCGCTAGCGTGTCGCTGCTCATTTATAGGAGTACTATTACACACGTCTAGCGGTAGCGTTGCGCTGCTCATTTATGGCAGTACTTTTACACATGTCTAGCGGTAGCGTCGCGCTGCTCATTTATGGGTGTACTTTTACACTCGTCTAGCGCTAGCGTGGCGCTGCTCATTCATAGGAGAAATTTTTTCACTCGTCTAGCCCTAGCGTGGCGCTGCTCATTTGTGGGAGTACTCTTGCCACGTCTAGCGCTAGCGTGGCGCTGCTCATTTATGGCAGTACTTTTCCACACGTCTAGCGGTAGCATCGCGCTGCTCTTTTATGGGAGTACTATTACACTCGTCTAGCGCTAGTGTGGTGCTGCTCATTTATAGGAGAATTTTTTTCACTCGTCTAGCGCTAGCGTGGCGCTGCTCATTTATGGGAGTACTTTTACACACGTCTAGCGCTAGCGTGGCGCTGCTCATTCATGGGAGTACTTTTACACATGTCTAGCGCTAGCGTCGCGCTGCTCATTTATGGGAGCATTTTTACACATGTCTAGCGCAAGCGTGGCGCTGCTCATTTATGGGAGTACTTTCACACACGTCTAGTGCTAGCGTGGCGCTGCTCATTTATGGCAGTACTTTTACACACGTCTAGTGCTTGCGTGGCGCTGCTCATTTATGGCAGTACTTTTACACACGTCTAGTGCTAGCGTGGCGCTGCTCATTTATGGCAGTACTTTTACACACGTCTAGTGCTAGCGTGGCGCTGCTCATTTATGGCAGTACTTTTACACACGTCTAGTGCCAGCATGGCGCTGCTCATTTATGGCAGTACTTTTACACACGTCTAGAGCTAGCATGGCGCTGCTCATTTATGGCAGTACTTTTACACACGTCTAGCGGTTGCGTGGCACTGCTCATTTATGGGAGCACTTTTACACACGTCTAGCGCTAGCATGGCGCTCCTCATTAATGGCAGTACTTTTACACACGTCTAGTGCTAGCGTGGCGCTGCTCATTTATGGCAATACTTTTACACACGTCTAGCGCTAGCATGGCGCTGCTCATTTAGGGGAGTACTTTTACACTCGTCTTGCGCTAGCGTGGCGATGCTCATTTATGGCAGTACTTTTACACACGTCTAGCGCTAGCATGGTCCTGCTCATTTATGGGAGTACTTTTACACACGTCTAGCGCTAACGTGGCGCTGCTAATTAATGGGAGTACTTTTACACTCGTCTTGCGCTAGCGTGGCGCTGCTCACTTATGGCAGTACTTTTACACACGTCTAGCGCTAGCGTGGCGCTCCTCATTAATGGCAGTACTTTTACACACGTCTAGTGCTAGCGTCGCGCTGCTCATTTATGCGAGTAATTTACACATGTCTAGCGCTAGCGTCGCGCTGCTCATTTATGGGAGTACTTTTACACATGTCTAGCGCTAGCGTGGCGCTGCTCATTTATGGGAGTACTTTTACACACGTCTAGCGCTAGCGTGGCGCTGCTCATTTATGCGAGTAATTTACACATGTCCAGCGCTAGCGTCGCGCTGCTCATTTATGGGAGTACTTTTACACATGTCTAGCGCTAGCGTGGCGCTGCTCATTTCTGGGAGTACTTTCACACACGTCTAGCGCTAGCGTGGCGCTGCTCATTTATGGGAGTACTTTCACACACGTCTAGCGCTAGCGTGGCGCTGCTCATTTATGGGGGTACTTTTACACATGTCTAGCTCTAGCGTCGCGCTGCTCATTTATGGGAGTACTTTTACACACGTCTAGCGCTAGAGCGGCGCTGCTCATTTATGGGAGTACTTTTACACACGTCTAGCGTTAGCGTGGCGCTGCTTATTTATGGGGGTACTTTAACACACGACTAGCACTAGCGTGGCGCAGCTCATTGATAGGAGTACTTTTACACTTCTAACCCTAGCGTGGTGCTGCTCATTCATGGCAGTACTTTTACACACGTCTAGCGCTAGCGTGGCGCTGCTCATTGATGGGAGTACTTTTACAGATATCTAGAGCTAGCGTGGCGCTGCTCATATATGGGAGTACTTTTACACTCGTCTAGCGCTAGCGTGGCGCTTCTCATTTATGGGAGCACTTTCACACACGTCTAGCGCTAGCGTGGCGCTGCTCATTTATGGGAGCACTTTTACACTCGTCTAGCGCTAGTGTGGTGCTGCTCATTTATGGCAGTACTTTTACACACGTCTAGCGCTAGCGTGGCGCTGCTCATTGATGGGGATACTATTACACACGTCTAGCGCTAGCGTGGCGCTGCTCATTTATAGGAGTACTTTTACACATGTCTAGTTCTAGCGTGGCGCTGCTCATTTATGGCAGTACTTTTACACACGTCTAGCGCTAGCTTGGCGCTGCTCATTTATGGCAGTACTTTTACACACGTCTAGCGCTAGCGTGGCGCTGCTCATTTATGGGAGTACTTTTACACACTTCTAGCACTAGCGTGGCGCTGCTCATTTATGGCAGTACTTTAACACACGTCTAGCACTAGCGTGGCGCTGCTCATTTATGGGAGTACTTTTACACACGTCTAGTGCTAGCGTGGCGCAGCTCAATTATGGCAGTACTTTTACACACGTCTAGCCCTAGCGTGGCGCTGCTCATTTATGGCAGTACTCTTACACACGTCTAGCCTTAGCGTGGCGCTGCTCATTTATGGCAGGACTTTTACACACGTCTAGCGCTAGCGTGGCGCTGCTCATTTATGGCAGTACTCTTACACACGTCTAGCGCTAGCGTGGCGCTGCTCATTTATGGGAGTACTATTACACACGTCTAGCGCTAGCGTGGCGCTGCTCATATATGGCAGTACTCTTACACACGTCTAGCCCTAGCGTGGCGCTGCTCATTTATGGCAGTACTTTTACACACGTCTAGCGCTAGCATGGCGCTGCTCATTTATGGAAGTACTTTTACACACGTCTAGCGCTAGCGTGGCGCTGCTCATTTATGGGAGTAATTTACACATGTCTGGCGCTAGCGTCGCGCTGCTCATTTATGGGTGTACTTTTACACATGTCTAGCGCTAGCGTGGCGCTGCTCATTTATGGGAGTACTTTCACACACATCTAGCGCTAGCGTGGCGCTGCTCATTTATGGGAGTACATTCACACTCGTCTAGCGCTAGCGTGGCGCTTCTCATTTATGGGAGCACTTTTACACACGTCTAGCGCTAGCGTGGCGCTGCTCATTTATGGGAGCACTTTTACACTCGTCTAGCGCTAGTGTGGTGCTGCTCATTTATGGCAGTACTTTTACACCCGTCTAGCGCTAGCGTGGCGCTGCTCATTGATGGGAGTACTATTACACACGTCTAGCGCTAGCGTGGCGCTGCTCATTTATAGGAGTACTTTTACACATGTCTAGTGCTAGCGTGGCGCTGCTCATTTATGGGAGTACATTTACACACGTCTAGCGCTAGCGTGGCGCTGCTCATTTATGTGAGTACTTTGACACACGTCTAGCACTAGCGTGGCGCTGCTCATTTCTGGCAGTACTTTTACACCCGTCTAGCGCTAGCGTGGCGCTGCTCATTTATGGGAGTACATTTACACATGTCTAGCACTAGCGTTGCGCTGCTCATTTATGGGAGTACTTTTACACACGTCTAGCGCTAGCGTGGCGCTGCTCATTTAAGGGAGGACTTTTACACACTTCTAGCGCTAGCGTGGCGCTGCTCATTTATGGGAGTATTTTTACACACATCTAGGGCTAGCGTGGCGCTGCACATTTATGGGAGTACTTTAACACACGTCTAGCGCTAGCGTGGCGCTGCTCATTTATGGTAGTACTTTTAAACACGTTTAGCGCTAGCATGTCGCTGCTCATTTATGGGAGTACTTTTACACATGTCTAGCGCTAGCGTCGCGCTGCTCATTTATGGGAGCACTTTTACACACGTCTAGCGCTAGCATGGCGCTCCTCATTTATTGCAGTACTTTTACACACGTCTAGCGGTAGCGTCGCGTTTCTCATTTATGGGAGTACTTTTACACTCGTCTAGCGCTAGCGTAGCGCTGCTCATTTATGGCAGTACTCTTACACACGTCTAGCGCTAGCATGGCGCTGCTCATTTATGGGAGTACGTTTACACATTTCTAGCGCTAGCGTCGCGCTGCTCATTTATGGCAGTACTTTTACACACGTCTAGCGCTAGCATGGCGCTGCTCTTTTATGGCAGTACTTTTACACATGTCTAGCGCTAGCGTCGCGCTGCTCATTTATGGCAGCACTTTTACACACGTCTAGCGCTAGCATGGCGCTCCTCATTTATGGCAGTACTTTTACACACGTCTAGTGCTAGCGTGGCGCTGCTCATTTATGGCAGTACTTTTACACACGTCTAGCGCTAGCATGGCGCTGCTCTTTTATGGCAGTACTTTTACACATGTCTAGCGGTTGCGTGGCACTGCTCATTTATGGGAGTACTTTTACACACGTCTAGTGCTAGCATGGCGCTCCTCATTAATGGCAGTACTTTTACACCACACGTCTAGTGCTAGCGTGGCGCTGCTCATTTATGGCAGTACTTTTACACACGTCTAGCGCTAGCATGGAGCTGCTCATTTAGGGGAGTACTTTTACAATCGTCTTGCGCTAGCGTGGCGATGCTCATTTATGGCAGTACTTTTACACACGTCTAGCGCTAGCATGGCCCTGCTCATTTATGGGAGTACTTTTACACACGTCTAGCGCTAACGTGGCGCTGCTAATTTATGGGAGTACTTTTACACTCGTCTTGCGCTGGCGTGGCTCTGCTCACTTATGGCAGTACTTTTACACACGTCTAGCGCTAGCATGGCGCAGCTCATTTATGGGAGTACTTTTACACTCGTCTTGCGCTAGCGTGGCGCTGCTCATTTAAGGCAGTACTTTTACACACGTCAAGCGCTAGCATGGCGCTGCTCATTTATGGAAGTACTGTTACACACGTCAAGCGCTAGCGTCGCGCTGCTCATTTATGGGAGTACTTTTACACATGTCTAGCGCTAGCGTGGCGCTGCTCATTTATGGGAGTACTTTTACACACGTCTAGCGCTAACGTGGCGCTGCTCATTTATGGGAGTAATTTACACATGTCTAGCGCTAGCGTCGCGCTGCTCATTTATGGGAGTACTTTTACACATGTCTAGCGCTAGCGTGGCGCTGCTCATTTATGGGAGTACTTTCACACACGTCTAGCGCTAGCGTGGCGCTGCTCATTTATGGGAGTACTTTCACACACGTCTAGCGCTAGCGTGGCGCAGCTCATTGATAGGAGTACTTTTACACACGTCTAAACCTAGCGTGGTGCTGCTCATTCATGGGAGAACTTTTACACACGTCTAGCGCTAGCGTGGCGCTGCTCATTGTTGGGAGCACTTTTACACTCGTCTAGCGCTAGTGTGGTGCTGCTCATTTATGGCAGTACTTTTACACACGTCTAGCGCTAGCGTGGCGCTGCTCATTGATGGGAGTACTATTACACACGTCTAGCGCTAGCGTGGCGCTGCTCATTTATAGGAGTACTTTTAGACACGTCTAGCGCTAGCGTGGCGCTGCTCATTTATAGGAGTACTCTTACACACGTCTAGCGCTAGCGTGGCACTGCTCATTTATAGGAGTACTTTTACACACGTATAGCGCTAGCGTGGCGCTGCTCAATTATAGGAGTACTTTTACACACGTCTAGTGCTAGCGTGGCGCTGCTCATTTATAGGAGTACTTTTACACATGTCTAGTGCTAGCGTGGCGCTGCTCATTTATGGGAGTACTTTTACACACGTCTAGCGCTAGCGTGGCGCTGCTCATTTATAGGAGTACTTTTACACATGTCTAGTGCTAGCGTGGCGCTGCTCATTTATGGGAGTACTTTTACACACGTCTAGCGCTAGCGTGGCGCTGCTCATTTATGTGGGTACTTTGACACACGTCTAGCACTTAGGTGGCGCTGCTCATTTATGTGAGTACTTTGACACACGTCTAGCGCTAGCGTGGCGCTGCTCATTTAAGGGAGCACTTTTACACACTTCTAGCGCTAGCGTGGCGCTGCTCATTTATGGGAGTATTTTTACACACATCTAGGGCTAGCGTGGCGCTGCTCATTTATGGGAGTACTTTAACTCACGTCTAGCGCTAGCGTGGCGCTGCTCATTTATGGGAGTACTTTTGTCACGTCTAGCGCTAGCGTGGCGCTGCTCATTTATGGCAGTACTTTTCCACACGTCTAGCGGTAGCATCGCGCTGCTCTTTTATGGGAGTACTTTTACACTCGTCTAGCGCTAGTGTGGCGCTGCTCATTTATAGGAGAATTTTTTTCACTCGTCTAGCGCTAGCGTGGCGGTGCTCATTTATGGGAGTACTTTTACACACGTCTAGCGCTAGCGTGGCGCTACTCATTCATGGGAGTACTTTTACACATGTCTATCGCTAGCGTCGCGCTGCTCATTTATGGGAGCATTTATACACATGTCTTGCGCAAGCGTGGCGCTGCTCATTTATGGGAGTACTTTCACACACGTCTAGTGCTAGCGTGGCGCTGCTCATTTATGGCAGTACTTTTACACACGTCTAGTGCTTGCGTGGCGCTGCTCATTTATGGCAGTACTTTTACACACGTCTAGTGCTAGCGTGGCGCTGCTCATTTATGGCAGTACTTTTACACACGTCTAGTGCTAGCGTGGCGCTGCTCATTTATGGCAGTACTTTTACACACGTCTAGTGCCAGCGTGGCGCTGCTCATTTATGGCAGTACTTTTACACACGTCTAGAGCTAGCATGGCGCTGCTCATTTATGGCAGTACTTTTACACACGTCTAGCGGTTGCGTGGCACTGCTCATTTATGGGAGCACTTTTACACACGTCTAGCGCTAGCATGGCGCTCCTCATTAATGGCAGTACTTTTACACACGTCTAGTGCTAGCGTGGCGCTGCTCATTTATGGCAATACTTTTACACACGTCTAGCGCTAGCATGGCGCTGCTCATTTAGGGCAGTACTTTTACACACGTCTAGCGCTAACGTGGCGCTGCTAATTAATGGGAGTACTTTTACACTCGTCTTGCGCTAGCGTGGCGCTGCTCACTTATGGCAGTACTTTTACACACGTCTAGCGCTAGCATGGCGCAGCTCATTTATGGGAGTACTTTTACACACGTCTAGCGCTAGCGTGGCGCTGCTCATTTATGCGAGTAATTTACACATGTCTAGCGCTAGCGTCGCGCTGCTCATTTATGGGAGTACTTTTACACATGTCTAGCGCTGCTCATTTATGGGAGTACTTTCACACACGTCTAGCGCTAGCGTGGCGCTGCTCATTTATGGGAGTACTTTCACACACGTCTAGCGCTAGCGTGGCGCTGCTCATTTATGGGGGTACTTTTACACATGTCTAGCTCTAGCGTCGCGCTGCTCATTTATGGGAGTACTTTTACACACGTCTAGCGCTAAAGCGGCGCTGCTCATTTATGGGAGTACTTTTACACACGTCTAGCGTTAGCGTGGCGCTGCTAATTTATGGGGGTACTTTAACACACGACTAGCACTAGCGTGGCGCAGCTCATTGATAGGAGTACTTTTACACTTCTAACCCTAGCGTGGTGCTGCTCATTCATGGCAGTACTTTTACACACGTCTAGCGCTAGCGTGGCGCTGCTCATTGATGGGAGTACTTTTACAGATATCTAGAGCTAGCGTGGCGCTGCTCATATATGGGAGTACTTTTACACTCGTCTAGCGCTAGCGTGGCGCTTCTCATTTATGGGAGCACTTTCACACACGTCTAGCGCTAGCGTGGCGCTGCTAATTTATGGGAGCACTTTTACACTCGTCTAGCGCTAGTGTGGTGCTGCTCATTTATGGCAGTACTTTTACACACGTCTAGCGCTAGCGTGGCGCTGCTCATTGATGGGGGTACTATTACACACGTCTAGCGCTAGCGTGGCGCTGCTCATTTATAGGAGTACTTTTACACATGTCTAGTTCTAGCGTGGCGCTGCTCATTTATGGCAGTACTTTTACACACGTCTAGCCCTAGCGTGGCGCTGCTCATTTATGGCAGTACTTTTACACACGTCTAGTGCTAGCGTGGCGCTGCTCATTTATGGCAGTACTTTTACACACGTCTAGCGCTAGCGTGGCGCTGCTCATTTATGGGAGTACTTTTACACACTTCTAGCACTAGCGTGGCGCTGCTCATTTATGGCAGTACTTTAACACACGTCTAGCACTAGCGTGGCGCTGCTCATTTATGGGAGTACTTTTACACACGTCTAGTGCTAGCGTGGCGAAGCTCATTTATGGCAGTACTTTTACAGACGTCTAGCGCTAGCGTGGCGCTGCTCATTTATGTGAGTACTTTGACACACGTCTAGCACTAAGGTGGCGCTGCTCATTTATGTGAGTACTTTGACACACGTCTAGCGCTAGCGTGGCGCTGCTCATTTAAGGGAGTACTTTTACACACTTCTAACGCTAGCGTGGCGCTGCTCATTTATGGGAGTATTTTTACACACATCTAGGGTTAGCGTGGCGCTGCTCATTTATGGGAGTACTTTAACTCACGTCTAGCGCTAGCGTGGCGCTGCTCATTTATGGGAGTACTTTTGTCACGTCTAGCGCTAGCGTGGCGCTGCTCATTTATGGCAGTACTTTTCCACACGTCTAGCGGTAGCATCGCGCTGCTCTTTTATGGGAGTACTTTTACACTCGTCTAGCGCTAGTGTGGCGCTGCTCATTTATAGGAGAATTTTTTTCACTCGTCTAGCGCTAGCGTGGCGCTGCTCATTTATGGGAGTACTTTTACACACGTCTAGCGCTAGCGTGGCGCTGCTCATTCATGGGAGTACTTTTACACATGTCTATCGCTAGCGTCGCGCTGCTCCTTTATGGGAGCATTTTTACACATGTCTAGCGCAAGCGTGGCGCTGCACATTTATGGGAGTACTTTCACACACGTCTAGTGCTAGCGTGGCGCTGCTCATTTATGGCAGTACTTTTACACACGTCTAGTGCTTGCGTGGCGCTGCTCATTTATGGCAGTACTTTTACACACGTCTAGTGCTAGCGTGGCGCTGCTCATTTATGGCAGTACTTTTACACACGTCTAGTGCTAGCGTGGCGCTGCTCATTTATGGCAGTACTTTTACACACGTCTAGTGCCAGCGTGGCGCTGCTCATTTATGGCAGTACATTTACACACGTCTAGAGCTAGCATGGCGCTGCTCATTTATGGCAGTACATTTACACACGTCTAGCGGTTGCGTGGCACTGCTCATTTATGGGAGCACTTTTACACACGTCTAGCGCTAGCATGGCGCTCCTCATTAATGGCAGTACTTTTACACACGTCTAGTGCTAGCGTGGCGCTGCTCATTTATGGCAATACTTTTACACACGTCTAGCGCCAGCATGGCGCTGCTCATTTAGGGGAGTACTTTTACACTCGTCTTGCGCTAGCGTGGCGATGCTCATTTAAGGCAGTACGTTTACACTCGTCTAGCGCTAGCATGGCCCTGCTCATTTATGGGAGTACTTTTACACACGTCTAGCGCTAACGTGGCGCTGCTAATTAATGGGAGTACTTTTACACTCGTCTTGCGCTAGCGTGGCGCTGCTCACTTATGGCAGTACTTTTACACACGTCTAGCGCTAGCGTGGCGCTGCTCATTTATGGAAGTACTTTTACACACGTCTAGCGCTAGCGTGGCGCTGCTCATTTATGCGAGTAATTTACACATGTCTAGCGCTAGCGTCGCGCTGCTCATTTATGGGAGTACTTTTACACATGTCTAGCGCTAGCGTGGCGCTGCTCATTTATGGGAGTACTTTCACACACGTCTAGCGCTAGCGTGGCGCTGCTCATTTATGGGAGTACTTTCACACACGTCTAGCGCTAGCGTGGCGCTGCTCATTTATGGGGGTACTTTTACACATGTCTAGCTCTAGCGTCGCGCTGCTCATTTATGGGAGTACTTTTACACACGTCTAGCGCTAGAGCGGCGCTGCTCATTTATGGGAGTACTTTTACACACGTCTAGCGTTAGCGTGGCGCTGCTTATTTATGGGGGTACTTTAACACACGACTAGCACTAGCGTGGCGCAGCTCATTGGTAGGAGTACTTTTACACTTCTAACCCTAGCGTGGTGCTGCTCATTCATGGCAGTACTTTTACACACGTCTAGCGCTAGCGTGGCGCTGCTCATTGAAGGGAGTACTTTTACAGATATCTAGAGCTAGCGTGGCGCTGCTCATATATGGGAGTACTTTTACACTCGTCTAGCGCTAGCGTGGCGCTTCTCATTTATGGGAGCACTTTCACACACGTCTAGCGCTAGCGTGGCGCTGCTCATTTATGGGAGCACTTTTACACTCGTCTAGCGCTAGTGTGGTGCTGCTCATTTATGGGAGTACTTTTACACACTTCTAGCACTAGCGTGGCGCTGCTCATTTATGGCAGTACTTTAACACACGTCTAGCACTAGCGTGGCGCTGCTCATTTATGGGAGTACTTTTACACACGTCTAGTGCTAGCGTGGCGCAGCTCATTTATGGCAGTACTTTTACACACGTCTAGCCCTAGCGTGGCGCTGCTCATTTATGGCAGTACTCTTACACACGTCTAGCCCTAGCGTGGCGCTGCTCATTTATGGCAGTACTTTTACACACGTCTAGCGCTAGCGTGGCGCTTCTCATTTATGGCAGTACTCTTAAACACGTCTAGCGCTAGCGTGGCGCTGCTCATTTATGGCAGTACTCTTACACACGTCTAGCGCTAGCGTGGCGCTGCTCATTTATGGGAGTACTATTACACACGTCTAGCGCTAGCGTGGCGCTGCTCATATATGGCAGTACTCTTACACACGTCTAGCCCTAGCGTGGCGCTGCTCATTTATGGCAGTACTTTTACACACGTCTAGCGCTAGCATGGCGCAGCTCATTTATGGGAGTACTTTTACACTCGTCTTGCGCTAGCGTGGCGCTGCTCATTTAAGGCAGTACTTTTACGCACGTCAAGCGCTAGCATGGCGCTGCTCATTTATGGAAGTACTTTTACACACGTCTAGCGCTAGCGTGGCGCTGCTCATTTATGGGAGAAATTTACACATGTCTGGCGCTAGCGTCGCGCTGCTCATTTATGGGTGTACTTTTACACATGTCTAGCGCTAGCGTGGCGCTGCTCATTTATGGGAGTACTTTCACACACATCTAGCGCTAGCGTGGCGCTGCTCATTTATGGGAGTACTTTCACACTCGTCTAGCGCTAGCGCGGCGCTTCTCATTTATGGGAGCACTTTTACACACGTCTAGCGCTAGCGTGGCGCTGCTCATTTATGGGAGCACTTTTACACTCGTCTAGCGCTATCGTGGTGCTGCTCATTTATGGCAGTACTTTTACACCCGTCTAGCGCTAGCGTGGCGCTGCTCATTGATGGGAGTACTATAACACACGTCTAGCGCTAGCGTGGCGCTGCTCATTTATAGGAGTACTTTTACACATGTCTAGTGCTAGCGTGGCGCTGCTCATTTATGGGAGTACATTTACACACGTCTAGCGCTAGCGTGGCGCTGCTCATTTATGTGAGTACTTTGACACACGTCTAGCACTAGCGTGGCGCTGCTCATTTATGGCAGTACTTTTACACCCGTCTAGCGCTAGCGTGGCGCTGCTCATTTATGGGAGTACATTTACACATGTCTAGCACTAGCGTTGCGCTGCTCATTTATGGGAGTACTTTTACACACGTCTAGCGCTAGCGTGGCGCTGCTCATTTAAGGGAGGACTTTTACACACTTCTAGCGCTAGCGTGGCGCTGCTCATTTATGGGAGTATTTTTACACACGTCTAGGGCTAGCGTGGCGCTGCTCATTTATGGGAGTACTTTAACACACGTCTAGCGCTAGCGTGGCGCTGCTCATT
The DNA here is from genome assembly GCA_946902985.2 of Meconema thalassinum. Lineage (NCBI taxonomy): Eukaryota > Metazoa > Arthropoda > Insecta > Orthoptera > Tettigoniidae > Meconema > Meconema thalassinum. The sequence goes on along the minus strand of CAMPQE020000048.1, from coordinate 12,992,720 downwards.
TATGGTAGTACTTTTAAACACGTTTAGCGCTAGCGTGTCGCTGCTCATTTATGGGAGTATTTTTACACATGTCTAGCGCTAGCGTCGCGCTGCTCATTTATGGGAGCACTTTTACACACGTCTAGCGCTAGCATGGCGCTCCTCATTTATTGCAGTACTTTTACACACGTCTAGCGGTAGCGTCGCGTTGCTCATTAATGGGAGTACTTTTACACTCGTCTAGCACTAGCGTAGCGCTGCTCATTTATGGCAGTACTCTTACACACGTCTAGCGCTAGCATGGCGCTGCTCATTTATGGGAGTACTCTTACAAATGTCTAGCGCTAGCGTCGCGCTGCTCATTTATGGGAGCACTTTTACACACGTCTAGCACTAGCATGGCGCTCCTCATTTATGGCAGTACTTTTACACACGTCTAGTGCTAGCGTGGCGCTGCTCATTTATGGCAGTACTTTTACACACGTCTAGCGCTAGCATGGCGCTGCTCTTTTATGGCAGTACTTTTACACATGTCTAGCGGTTGCGTGGCACTGCTCATTTATGGGAGTACTTTTACACACGTCTAGTGCTAGCATGGCGCTCCTCATTAATGGCAGTACTTTTACACCACACGTCTAGTGCTAGCGTGGCGCTGCTCATTTATGGCAGTACTTTTACACACGTCTAGCGCTAGCATGGAGCTGCTCATTTAGGGGAGTACTTTTACAATCGTCCTGCGCTAGCGTGGCGATGCTCATTTATGGCAGTACTTTTACACACGTCTAGCGCTAGCATGGCCCTGCTCATTTATGGGAGTACTTTTACACACGTCTAGCGCTAACGTGGCGCTGCTAATTTATGGGAGTACTTTTACACTCGTCTTGCGCTGGCGTGGCTCTGCTCACTTATGGCAGTACTTTTACACACGTCTAGCGCTAGCATGGCGCAGCTCATTTATGGGAGTACTTTTACACTCGTCTTGCGCTAGCGTGGCGCTGCTCATTTAAGGCAGTAATTTTACACACGTCAAGCGCTAGCATGGCGCTGCTCATTTATGGAAGTAATTTTACACACGTCTAGCGCTAGCGTGGCGCTGCTCATTTATGGGAGTAATTTACACATGTCTAGCGCTAGCGTCGCGCTGCTCATTTATGGGAGTACTTTTACACATGTCTAGCGCTAGCGTGGCGCTGCTCATTTATGGGAGTACTTTCACACACGTCTAGCGCTAGCGTGGCGCTGCTCATTTATGGGAGTACTTTCACACACGTCTAGCGCTAGCGTGGCGCAGCTCATTGATAGGAGTACTTTTACACACGTCAAAACCTAGCGTGGTGCTGCTCATTCATGGGAGTACTTTTACACACGTCTAGCGCTAGCGTGGCGCTGCTCATTGATGGGAGCACTTTTACACTCGTCTAGCGCTAGTGTGGTGCTGCTCATTTATGGCAGTACTTTTACACACGTCTAGCGCTAGCGTGGCGCTGCTCATTGATGGGAGTACTATTACACACGTCTAGCGCAAGCGTGGCGCTGCTCATTTATAGGAGTACTTTTACACAAGTCTAGTGATAGCGTGGCGCTGCTCATTTATGGGAGTACTTTTAGACACGTATAGCGCTAGCGTGGCGCTGCTCATTTATAGGGGTACTCTTACACACGTCTAGCGCTAGCGTGGCACTACTCATTTATAGGAGTACTTTTACACACGTATAGCGCTAGCGTGGCGCTGCTCATTTATAGGAGTACTTTTACACACGTCTAGTGCTAGCGTGGCGCTGCTCATTTATGGGAGTACTTTTACACACGTCTAGCGCTAGCGTGGCGCTGCTCATTTATAGGAGTACTTTTACACATGTCTAGTGCTAGCGTGGCGCTGCTCATTTATGGGAGTACTTTTACACACGTCTAGCGCTAGCGTGGCGCTGCTCATTTATAGGAGTACTTTTACACATGTCTAGTGCTAGCGTGGCGCTGCTCATTTATGGGAGTACTTTTACACACGTCTAGCGCTAGCGTGGCGCTGCTCATTTATGTGAGTACTTTGACACACGTCTAGCACTAAGGTGGCGCTGCTCATTTATGTGAGTTCTTTGACACACGTCTAGCGCTAGCGTGGCGCTGCTCATTTAAGGGAGCACTTTTACACACTTCTAGCGCTAGCGTGGCGCTGCTCATTTATGGGAGTATTTTTACACACATCTAGGGCTAGCGTGGCGCTGCTCATTTATGGGAGTACTTAAACTCACGTCTAGCGCTAGCGTGGCGCTGCTCATTTATGGCAGTACTTTTACACAAGTCTAGCGGTAGCGTCGCGCTGCTCATTTATGGGTGTACTTTTACACTCGTCTAGCGCTAGCGTGGCGCTGCTCATTTATGGCAGTACTTTTACACAAGTCTAGCGGTAGCGTCGCGCTGCTCATTTATGGGTGTACTTTTACACTCGTCTAGCGCTAGCGTGGCGCTGCTCATTCAAAGGAGAAATTTTTTCACTCGTCTAGCCCTAGCGTGGCGCTGCTCATTTATGGGAGTACTTTTGTCACGTCTAGCGCTAGCGTGGCGCTGCTCATTTATGGCAGTACTTTTACACACGTCTAGCGGTAGCATCGCGCTGCTCTTTTATGGGAGTACTTTTACACTCGTCTAGCGCTAGTGTGGCGCTGCTCATTTATAGGAGAATTTTTTTCACTCGTCTAGCGCTAGCGTGGCGCTGCTCATTTATGGGAGTACTTTTACACATGTCTAGCGCTAGCGTGTCGCTGCTCATTCATGGGAGTACTTTTACACATGTCTAGCGCTAGCGTCGCGCTGCTCATTTATGGGAGCATTTTTACACATGTCTAGCGCTAGCGTGGCGCTGCTCATTTATGGGAGTACTTTCACACACGTCTAGTGCTAGCGTGGCGCTGCTCATTTATGGCAGTACTTTTACACACGTCTAGTGCTTGCGTGGCGCTGCTCATTTATGGCAGTACTTTTACACACGTCTAGTGCTAGCGTGGCGCTGCTCATTTATGGCAGTACTTTTACACACGTCTAGTGCTAGCGTGGCGCTGCTCATTTATGGCAGTACTTTTACACACGTCTAGTGCTAGCGTGGCGCTCCTCATTTATGGCAGTACTTTTACACACGTCTAGAGCTAGCATGGCACTGCTCATTTATGGCAGTACTTTTACACACGTCTAGCGGTTGCGTGGCACTGCTCATTTATGGGAGCACTTTTACACACGTCTAGGGCTAGCATGGCGCTCCTCATTAATGGCAGTACTTTTACACACGTCTAGTGCTAGCGTGGCGCTGCTCATTTATGGCAGTACTTTTACACACGTCTAGCGCTAGCATGGCGCTGCTCATTTAGGGTAGTACTTTTACACTCGTCTTGCGCTAGCGTGGCGATGCTCATTTATGGCAGTACTTTTACACACGTCTAGCGCTAGCATGGCCCTGCTCATTTATGGGAGTACTTTTACACACGTCTAGCGCTAACGTGGCGCTGCTAATTAATTGGAGTACTTTTACACTCGTTTTGCGCTAGCGTGGCGCTGCTCACTTATGGCAGTACTTTTACACACGTCTAGCGCTAGCATGGCGCACCTCATTTATGGGAGTACTTTTACACTCGTCTTGCGCTATCGTGGCGCTGCTCATTTAAGGCAGTACTTTTACACACGTCAAGCGCTAGCATGGCGCTGCTCATTTATGGAAGTACTTTTACACACGTCTAGCGCTAGCGTGGCGCTGCTCATTTATGCGAGTAATTTACACATGTCTAGCGCTAGCGTCGCGCTGCTCATTTATGGGAGTACTTTTTTACATGTCTAGCGCTAGCGTGGCGCTGCTCATTTATGGGAGTACTTTCACACACGTCTAGCGCTAGCGTGGCGCTGCTCATTTATGGGAGTACTTTCACACACGTCTAGCGCTAGCGTGGCGCTGCTCATTTATGGGGGTACTTTTACACATATCTAGCTCTAGCGTCGCGCTGCTCATTTATGGGAGTACTTTTACACACGTCTAGCGCTAGAGCGGCGCTGCTCATTTATGGGAGTACTTTTACACACGTCTAGCGTTAGCGTGGCGCTGCTTATTCATGGGGGTACTTTAACACACGACTAGCACTAGCGTGGCGCAGCTCATTGATAGGAGTACTTTTACACTTCTAACCCTAGCGTGGTGCTGCTCATTCATGGCAGTACTTTTACACACGTCTAGCGCTAGCGTGGCGCTGCTCATTGATGGGAGTACTTTTACAGATATCTAGAGCTAGCATGGCGCTGCTCATATATGGGAGTACTTTTACACTCGTCTAGCGCTAGCGTGACGCTTCTCATTTATGGGAGCACTTTCACACACGTCTAGCGCTAGCGTGGCGCTGCTCATTTATGGGAGCACTTTTACACTCGTCTAGCGCTAGTGTGGTGCTGCTCATTTATGGCAGTACTTTTACACACGTCTAGCGCTAGCGTGGCGCTGCTCATTGATGGGGGTACTATTACACACGTCTAGCGCTAGCGTGGCGCTGCTCATTTATAGGAGTACTTTTACACATGTCTAGTTCTAGCGTGGCGCTGCTCATTTATGGGAGTACATTTACACACGTCAAGCGCTAGCGTGGCGCTGCTCATTTATGGGAGTACTTTTACACACGTCTAGCGCTAGCGTGGCGCTGCTCATTTATGGGAGTACTTTTACACACGTCTAGCGCTAGCGTTGCGCTGCTCATTTATGGGAGTACTTTTACACACGTCTAGCGCTAGCGTGGCGCTGCTCATTTATGGGAGTACTTTTACACACGTCTAGGGCTATCGTGGCGCTGCTCATTTATGGGAGTACTTTAACACACGTCTAGCGCTAGCGTGGCGCTGCTCATTTATGGGAGTACTTTTAAACACGTTTAGCGCTAGCGTGTCGCTGCTCATTTATAGGAGTACTATTACACACTTCTAGCGCTAGCGTTGCGCTGCTCATTTATGGCAGTACTTTTACACACGTCTAGCGGTAGCGTCGCGCATCTCATTTATGGGTGTATATTTACACTCGTCTAGCGCTAGCGTGGCGCTTCTCATTTATGTGAGTACTTTGACACACGTCTAGCGCTAGCGTCGCGCATCTCATTTATGGGAGTACTTTTACACACGTCTAGCGCTAGCGTGGCGCTGCTCATTTATGTGAGTACTTTGACACACGTCTAGCACTAGCGTTGCGCTGCTCATTTATGGGAGTACTTTTACACACGTCTAGCGCTAGCGTGGCGCTTCTCATTTATGTGAGTACTTTTACACACGTCTAGCGGTAGCGTCGCGCATCTCATTTATGGGAGTACTTTTACACACGTCTAGCGCTAGCGTGGCGCTGCTCATTTATGTGAGTACTTTGACACACGTCTAGCACTAGCGTTGCGCTGCTCATTTATGGGAGTACTTTTACTCACGTCTAGCGCTAGCGTGGCGCTGCTCATTTAAGGGAGCACTTTTACACACTTCTAGCGCTAGCGTGGCCCTGCTCATTTATGGGAGTATTTTTACACACAACTAGGGCTATCGTGGCGCTGCTCATTTATGGGAGTACTTTAACACACGTCTAGCGCTAGCGTGGCGCTGCTCATTTATGGGAGTACTTTTAAACACGTTTAGCGCTAGCGTGTCGCTGCTCATTTATAGGAGTACTATTACACACTTCTAGCGCTAGCGTTGCGCTGCTCATTTATGGCAGTACATTTACACACGTCTAGCGGTAGCGTCGCGCATCTCATTTATGGGTGTACTTTTACACTCGTCTAGCGCTAGCGTGGCGCTTCTCATTTATAGGAGAATTTTTTTCACTCGTCTAGCCCTAGCGTGGCGCTGCTCATTTATGGGAGTACTTATACTCACGTCTAGCGCTAGCGTGGCGCTGCTCATTTATGGCAGTACTTTTACACACGTCTTGCGGTAGCATCGCGCTGCTCTTTTATGGGAGTACTTTTACACTCGTCTAGCGCTAGTGTGGCGCTGCTCATTTATAGGAGAATTTTTTTCACTCGTCTAGCGCTAGCGTGGCGCTGCTCATTTATAGGAGTACTTTTACACTCGTCTAGCGCTAGCGTGGCGCTGCTCATTTATAGGAGTACTTTTACACACGTCTAGCGCTAGCGTGGCGCTGCTCATTTATGGGAGCACTTTAACACACGTACAGCGCTAGCGTGGCGCTGCTCATTTATGGGAGTACGTTTACATACGTCTAGAACTAGCGTGGCGCTTCTCATTTTTATGAGAACTTTTACACACGTCTAGCGCTAGCGTGGCGCTGCTCATTTATATGAGTACTTTTACACACGTCTAGCGCTAGCGTGGCGCTGCTCATTTACGGAAGTACTTTTACACACGTCTAGCGCTAGCGTGGCGCTGCTCATTTATATGAGTACTTTTACACACGTCTAGCACTGGCGTGGCGCTGCGCATTTATGGGAGTACTTTTACACACGTCTAGCGGTAGCGTGGCGCTGCTCAATTATGGGAGCCCTTTTACACGTGTTTAGCGCTAGCGTCGCGCTGCTCATTTATGGGAGGAATTTACACACGTCCAGCGCTAGCGTGGCGCTGCTCATTTATGGGAGTACTTTTACACACGTCTAGCGCTAGCGTGGCGCTGCTCTTTTATGGGGGTACTTTTACACATATCTAGCGCTAGCGTGGCGCTGCTCATTTATGGCAGTACTTTTACACACGTCTAGCGCTAGCGTGGCGCTGCTCATTTATGGCAGTACTTTTACACACGTCTAGCGCTAGCATGGCGCTGCTCATTTATGGGATTACTTTTACACATGTCTAGCGCTAGAGTCGCGCTGCTCATTTATGGGAGCACTTTTACACACATCTAGCAGTATCGTCGCGTTGCTCATTTATGGGATTACTTTTACACTCGTCTAGCGCTTGCGTAGCGCTGCTCATTTGTGGCAGTACTCTTACACACGTCTAGCGCTAGCATGGCGCTGCTCATTTATGGGAGTACTTTTACACATGTCTAGCGCTAGCGTCGCGCTGCTCATTTATGGGAGCACTTTTACACACGTCTAGCGCTAGCATGGCGCTCCTCATTTATGGCAGTACTTTTACACACGTCTAGTGCTAGCGTGGCGCTGCTCATTTATGGCAGTACTTTTACACACGTCTAGCGCTAGCATAGCGCTGCTCATTTATGGCAGTACTTTTACAGACGTCTAGCGGTTGCGTGGCACTGCTCATTTATGGGAGCACTTTTACACACGTCCAGCGCTAGCATGGCGCTCCTCATTAATGGCAGTACTTTTACACACGTCTAGTGCTAGCGTGGAGCTGTTCATTTATGGCAGTACTTTTACACACGTCTAGCGCTAGCATGGCGCTGCTCATTTAGGGGAGTACTTTTACACTCGTCTTGCGCTAGCGTGGCGATGCTCATTTATGGCAGTACTTTTACACACGTCTAGCGCTAGCATGGCCCTGCTCATTTATGGGAGTACTTTTACACACGTCTAGCGCTAGCGTGGCGCTGCTCATTTATGGGAGTACTTTACACACGTCTAGCGCTAGCGTGGCGCTGCTCATTTATGGGAGTACTTTTACACACGTCTAGCGCTAGCGTGGCGCTGCTCATTTATGGCAGTACTTTTACACACGTCTAGCGCTAGCATGGCCCTGCTCATTTATGGGAGTACTTTTACACACGTCTAGCGCTAGCATGGCCCTGCTCATTTATGGCAGTACTTTTACACACGTCTAGCGCTAGCATGGCCCTGCTCATTTATGGGAGTACTTTTACACACGTCTAGCGCTAGCGTGGCGCTGCTCATTTATGGCAGTACTTTTACACCCGTCTAGCGCTAGCGTGGCGCTGCTCATTGATGGGAGTACTATTACACACGTCTAGCGCTAGCGTGGCGCTGCTCATTTATAGGAGTACTTTTACACATGTCTAGTGCTAGCGTGGCGCTGCTCATTTATGGGAGTACATTTACACACGTCTAGCGCTAGCGTGGCGCTGCTCATTTATGTGAGTACTTTGACACACGTCTAGCACTAGCGTGGCGCTGCTCATTTATGGCAGTACTTTTACACCCGTCTAGCGCTAGCGTGGCGCAGCTCATTTATGGGAGTACATTTACACATGTCTAGCACTAGCGTTGCGCTGCTCATTTATGGGAGTACTTTTACACACGTCTAGCGCTAGCGTGGCGCTGCTCATTTAAGGGAGGACTTTTACACACTTCTAGCGCTAGCGTGGCGCTGTTCATTTATGGGAGTATTTTTACACACGTCTAGGGCTAGCGTGGCGCTGCTCATTTATGGGAGTACTTTAACACACGTCTAGCGCTAGCGTGGCGCTGCTCATTTATGGTAGTACTTTTAAACACGTTTAGCGCTAGCGTGTCGCTGCTCATTTATGGGAGTACTTTTACACATGTCTAGCGCAAGCGTCGCGCTGCTCATTTATGGGAGCACTTTTACACACGTCTAGCGCTAGCATGGCGCTCCTCATTTATTGCAGTACTTTTACACACGTCTAGCGGTAGCGTCGCGTTGCTCATTTATGGGAGTACTTATACACTCGTCTAGCGCTAGCGTAGCGCTCCTCATTTATGGCAGTACTCTTACACACGTCTAGCGCTTGCATGGCGCTGCTCATTTATGGGAGTACTTTTACACATGTCTAGCGCTAGCGTCGCGCTGCTCATTTATGGGAGCACTTTTACACACGTCTAGCGCTAGCATGGCGCTCCTCATTTATGGCAGTACTTTTACACACGTCTAGTGCTAGCGTGGCGCTGCTCATTTATGGCAGTACTTTTACACACGTCTAGCGCTAGCATGGCGCTGCTCTTTTATGGCAGTACTTTTACACATGTCTAGCGGTTGCGTGGCACTGCTCATTTATGGGAGTACTTTTACACACGTCTAGTGCTAGCATGGCGCTCCTCATTAATGGCAGTACTTTTACACCACACGTCTAGTGCTAGCGTGGCGCTGCTCATTTATGGCAGTACTTTTACACACGTCTAGCGCTAGCATGGAGCTGCTCATTTAGGGGAGTACTTTTACAATCGTCTTGCGCTAGCGTGGCGATGCTCATTTATGGCAGTACTTTTACACACGTCTAGCGCTAGCATGGCCCTGCTCATTTATGGGAGTACTTTTACACACGTCTAGCGCTAACGTGGCGCTGCTAACTTATGGGAGTACTTTTACACACGTCTACCGCTAGCGTGGCGCTGCTCATTTACGGAAGTACTTTTACACACGTCTAGCGCTAGCGTGGCGCTGCTCATTTATATGAGTACTTTTACACACGTCTAGCACTGGCGTGGCGCTGCGCATTTATGGGAGTACTTTTACACACGTCTAGCGGTAGCGTGGCGCTGCTCAATTATGGGAGCCCTTTTACACGTGTTTAGCGCTAGCGTCGCGCTGCTCATTTATGGGAGGAATTTACACACGTCCAGCGCTAGCGTGGCGCTGCTCATTTATGGGAGTACTTTTACACACGTCTAGCGCTAGCGTGGCGCTGCTCTTTTATGGGGGTACTTTTACACATATCTAGCGCTAGCGTGGCGCTGCTCATTTATGGCAGTACTTTTACACACGTCTAGCGCTAGCGTGGCGCTGCTCATTTATGGCAGTACTTTTACACACGTCTAGCGCTAGCATGGCGCTGCTCATTTATGGGATTACTTTTACACATGTCTAGCGCTAGAGTCGCGCTGCTCATTTATGGGAGCACTTTTACACACATCTAGCAGTATCGTCGCGTTGCTCATTTATGGGATTACTTTTACACTCGTCTAGCGCTTGCGTAGCGCTGCTCATTTGTGGCAGTACTCTTACACACGTCTAGCGCTAGCATGGCGCTGCTCATTTATGGGAGTACTTTTACACACGTCTAGCGCTAGCGTGGCGCTGCTCATTTAAGGGAGGACTTTTACACACTTCTAGCGCTAGCGTGGCGCTGTTCATTTATGGGAGTATTTTTACACACGTCTAGGGCTAGCGTGGCGCTGCTCATTTATGGGAGTACTTTAACACACGTCTAGCGCTAGCGTGGCGCTGCTCATTTATGGTAGTACTTTTAAACACGTTTAGCGCTAGCGTGTCGCTGCTCATTTATGGGAGTACTTTTACACATGTCTAGCGCTAGCGTCGCGCTGCTCATTTATGGGAGCACTTTTACACACGTCTAGCGCTAGCATGGCGCTCCTCATTTATTGCAGTACTTTTACACACGTCTAGCGGTAGCGTCGCGTTGCTCATTTATGGGAGTACTTATACACTCGTCTAGCGCTAGCGTAGCGCTCCTCATTTATGGCAGTACTCTTACACACGTCTAGCGCTTGCATGGCGCTGCTCATTTATGGGAGTACTTTTACACATGTCTAGCGCTAGCGTCGCGCTGCTCATTTATGGGAGCACTTTTACACACGTCTAGCGCTAGCATGGCGCTCCTCATTTATGGCAGTACTTTTACACACGTCTAGTGCTAGCGTGGCGCTGCTCATTTATGGCAGTACTTTTACACACGTCTAGCGCTAGCATGGCGCTGCTCTTTTATGGCAGTACTTTTACACATGTCTAGCGGTTGCGTGGCACTGCTCATTTATGGGAGTACTTTTACACACGTCTAGTGCTAGCATGGCGCTCCTCATTAATGGCAGTACTTTTACACCACACGTCTAGTGCTAGCGTGGCGCTGCTCATTTATGGCAGTACTTTTACACACGTCTAGCGCTAGCATGGAGCTGCTCATTTAGGGGAGTACTTTTACAATCGTCTTGCGCTAGCGTGGCGATGCTCATTTATGGCAGTACTTTTACACACGTCTAGCGCTAGCATGGCCCTGCTCATTTATGGGAGTACTTTTACACACGTCTAGCGCTAACGTGGCGCTGCTAACTTATGGGAGTACTTTTACACACGTCTACCGCTAGCGTGGCGCTGCTCATTTACGGAAGTACTTTTACACACGTCTAGCGCTAGCGTGGCGCTGCTCATTTATATGAGTACTTTTACACACGTCTAGCACTGGCGTGGCGCTGCGCATTTATGGGAGTACTTTTACACACGTCTAGCGGTAGCGTGGCGCTGCTCAATTATGGGAGCCCTTTTACACGTGTTTAGCGCTAGCGTCGCGCTGCTCATTTATGGGAGGAATTTACACACGTCCAGTGCTAGCGTGGCGCTGCTCATTTATGGGAGTACTTTTACACACGTCTAGCGCTAGCGTGGCGCTGCTCTTTTATGGGGGTACTTTTACACATATCTAGCGCTAGCGTGGCGCTGCTCATTTATGGCAGTACTTTTACACACGTCTAGCGCTAGCGTGGCGCTGCTCATTTATGGCAGTACTTTTACACACGTCTAGCGCTAGCATGGCGCTGCTCATTTATGGGATTACTTTTACACATGTCTAGCGCTAGAGTCGCGCTGCTCATTTATGGGAGCACTTTTACACACATCTAGCAGTATCGTCGCGTTGCTCATTTATGGGATTACTTTTACACTCGTCTAGCGCTTGCGTAGCGCTGCTCATTTGTGGCAGTACTCTTACACACGTCTAGCGCTAGCATGGCGCTGCTCATTTATGGGAGTACTTTTACACATGTCTAGCGCTAGCGTCGCGCTGCTCATTTATGGGAGCACTTTTACACACGTCTAGCGCTAGCATGGCGCTCCTCATTTATGGCAGTACTTTTACACACGTCTAGTGCTAGCGTGGCGCTGCTCATTTATGGCAGTACTTTTACACACGTCTAGCGCTAGCATAGCGCTGCTCATTTATGGCAGTACTTTTACAGACGTCTAGCGGTTGCGTGGCACTGCTCATTTATGGGAGCACTTTTACACACGTCCAGCGCTAGCATGGCGCTCCTCATTAATGGCAGTACTTTTACACACGTCTAGTGCTAGCGTGGAGCTGTTCATTTATGGCAGTACTTTTACACACGTCTAGCGCTAGCATGGCGCTGCTCATTTAGGGGAGTACTTTTACACTCGTCTTGCGCTAGCGTGGCGATGCTCATTTATGGCAGTACTTTTACACACGTCTAGCGCTAGCATGGCCCTGCTCATTTATGGGAGTACTTTTACACACGTCTAGCGCTAGCGTGGCGCTGCTCATTTATGGGAGTACTTTACACACGTCTAGCGCTAGCGTGGCGCTGCTCATTTATGGGAGTACTTTTACACACGTCTAGCGCTAGCGTGGCGCTGCTCATTTATGGCAGTACTTTTACACACGTCTAGCGCTAGCATGGCCCTGCTCATTTATGGGAGTACTTTTACACACGTCTAGCGCTAGCATGGCCCTGCTCATTTATGGCAGTACTTTTACACACGTCTAGCGCTAGCATGGCCCTGCTCATTTATGGGAGTACTTTTACACACGTCTAGCGCTAGCGTGGCGCTGCTCATTTATGGCAGTACTTTTACACCCGTCTAGCGCTAGCGTGGCGCTGCTCATTGATGGGAGTACTATTACACACGTCTAGCGCTAGCGTGGCGCTGCTCATTTATAGGAGTACTTTTACACATGTCTAGTGCTAGCGTGGCGCTGCTCATTTATGGGAGTACATTTACACACGTCTAGCGCTAGCGTGGCGCTGCTCATTTATGTGAGTACTTTGACACACGTCTAGCACTAGCGTGGCGCTGCTCATTTATGGCAGTACTTTTACACCCGTCTAGCGCTAGCGTGGCGCAGCTCATTTATGGGAGTACATTTACACATGTCTAGCACTAGCGTTGCGCTGCTCATTTATGGGAGTACTTTTACACACGTCTAGCGCTAGCGTGGCGCTGCTCATTTAAGGGAGGACTTTTACACACTTCTAGCGCTAGCGTGGCGCTGTTCATTTATGGGAGTATTTTTACACACGTCTAGGGCTAGCGTGGCGCTGCTCATTTATGGGAGTACTTTAACACACGTCTAGCGCTAGCGTGGCGCTGCTCATTTATGGTAGTACTTTTAAACACGTTTAGCGCTAGCGTGTCGCTGCTCATTTATGGGAGTACTTTTACACATGTCTAGCGCTAGCGTCGCGCTGCTCATTTATGGGAGCACTTTTACACACGTCTAGCGCTAGCATGGCGCTCCTCATTTATTGCAGTACTTTTACACACGTCTAGCGGTAGCGTCGCGTTGCTCATTTATGGGAGTACTTATACACTCGTCTAGCGCTAGCGTAGCGCTCCTCATTTATGGCAGTACTCTTACACACGTCTAGCGCTTGCATGGCGCTGCTCATTTATGGGAGTACTTTTACACATGTCTAGCGCTAGCGTCGCGCTGCTCATTTATGGGAGCACTTTTACACACGTCTAGCGCTAGCATGGCGCTCCTCATTTATGGCAGTACTTTTACACACGTCTAGTGCTAGCGTGGCGCTGCTCATTTATGGCAGTACTTTTACACACGTCTAGCGCTAGCATGGCGCTGCTCTTTTATGGCAGTACTATTACACATGTCTAGCGGTTGCGTGGCACTGCTCATTTATGGGAGTACTTTTACACACGTCTAGTGCTAGCATGGCGCTCCTCATTAATGGCAGTACTTTTACACCACACGTCTAGTGCTAGCGTGGCGCTGCTCATTTATGGCAGTACTTTTACACACGTCTAGCGCTAGCATGGAGCTGCTCATTTAGGGGAGTACTTTTACAATCGTCTTGCGCTAGCGTGGCGATGCTCATTTATGGCAGTACTTTTACACACGTCTAGCGCTAGCATGGCCCTGCTCATTTATGGGAGTACTTTTACACACGTCTAGCGCTAACGTGGCGCTGCTAACTTATGGGAGTACTTTTACACTCGTCTTGCGCTGGCGTGGCTCTGCTCACTTATGGCAGTACTTTTACACACGTCTAGCGCTAGCATGGCGCAGCTCATTTATGGGAGTACTTTTACACTCGTCTTGCGCTAGCGTGGCGCTGCTCATTTAAGGCAGTACTTTTACACACGTCAAGCGCTAGCATGGCGCTGCTCATTTATGGAAGTACTTTTACACACGTCTAGCGCTAGCGTGGCGCTGCTCATTTATGGGAGTAATTTACACATGTCTAGCGCTAGCGTCGCGCTGCTCATTTATGGGAGTACTTTTACACATGTCTAGCGCTAGCGTGGCGCTGCTCATTTATGGGAGTACTTTCACACACGTCTAGCACTAGCGTGGCGCTGCTCATTTATGGGAGTACTTTCACACACGTCTAGCGCTAGCGTGGCGCAGCTCATTGATAGGAGTACTTTTACACACGTCTAAACCTAGCGTGGTGCTGCTCATTCATGGGAGTACTTTTACACACGTCTAGCGCTAGCGTGGCGCTGCTCATTGATGGGAGCACTTTTACACTCGTCTAGCGCTAGTGTGGTGCTGCTCATTTATGGCAGTACTTTTACACACGTCTAGCGCTAGCGTGGCGCTGCTCATTGATGGGAGTACTATTACACACGTCTAGCGCTAGCGTGCCGCTGCTCATTTATAGGAGTACTTTTACACATGTCTAGTGATAGCGTGGCGCTGCTCATTTATGGGAGTACTTTTAGACACGTCTAGCGCTAGCGTGGCGCTGCTCATTTATAGGAGTACTCTTACACACGTCTAGCCCTAGCGTGGCACTTCTCATTTATAGGAGTACTTTTACACACGTATAGCGCTAGCGTGGCGCTGTTCATTTATAGGAGTACTTTTACACACGTCTAGTGCTAGCGTGGCGCTGCTCATTTATAGGAGTACTTTTACACATGTCTAGTGCTAGCGTGGCGCTGCTCATTTATGGGAGTACTTTTACACACGTCTAGCGATAGCGTGGCGCTGCTCATTTATAGGAGTACTTTCACACATGTCTAGTGCTAGCGTGGCGCTGCTCATTTATGGGAGTACTTTTACACACGTCTAGCGCTAGCGTGGCGCTGCTCATTTATGTGAGTACTTTGACACACGTCTAGCACTAAGGTGGCGCTGCTCATTTATGTGAGTACATTGACACACGTCTAGCACTAGCGTGGCGCTGCTCATTTAAGGGAGCACTTTTACACACTTCTAGCGCTAGCGTGGCGCTGCTCATTTATGGGAGTATTTTTACACACGTTTAGCGCTAGCGTGTCGCTGCTCATTTATAGGAGTAATATTACACACGTCTAGCGCTAGGGTTGCGCTGCTCATTTATGGCAGTACTTTTACACAAGTCTAGCGGTAGCGTCGTGCTGCTCATTTATGGGTGTACTTTTACACTCGTCTAGCGCTAGCGTGGCGCTGCTCATTCATAGGAGACATTTTTTCACTCGTCTAGCCCTAGCGTGGCGCTGCTCATTTATGGGAGTACTTTTGTCACGTCTAGCGCTAGCGTGGCGCTGCTCATTTATGGCAGTACTTTTACACACGTCTAGCGGTAGCATCGCGCTGCTCTTTTATGGGAGTACTTTTACACTCGTCTAGCGCTAGTGTGGCGCTGCTCATTTATAGGAGAATTTTTTTCACTCGTCTAGCGCTAGCGTGGCGCTGCTCATTTATGGGAGTACTTTTACACACGTCTAGCGCTAGCGTGGCGCTTCTCATTCATGGGAGTACTTTTACACATGTCTAGCGCTAGCGTCGCGCTGCTCATTTATGGGAGCATTTTTACACATGTCTAGCGCTAGCGTGGCGCTGCTCATTTATGGGAGTACTTTCACACATGTCTAGTGCTAGCGTGGCGCTTCTCATTTATGGCAGTACTTTTACACACGTCTAGTGCTTGTGTGGCGCTGCTCATTTATGGCAGTACTTTTACACACGTCTAGTGCTAGCGTGGCGCTGCTCATTTATGGCAGTACTTTTACACACGTCTAGTGCTAGCGTGGCGCTGCTCATTTATGGCAGTACTTT
The DNA here is from genome assembly GCA_946902985.2 of Meconema thalassinum. Lineage (NCBI taxonomy): Eukaryota > Metazoa > Arthropoda > Insecta > Orthoptera > Tettigoniidae > Meconema > Meconema thalassinum. The sequence continues at coordinate 12,976,873 of CAMPQE020000048.1, read as the reverse complement.
TACACACGTCTAGTGCTAGCGTGGCGCTCCTCATTTATGGCAGTACTTTTACACACGTCTAGAGCTAGCATGGCACTGCTCATTTATGGCAGTACTTTTACACACGTCTAGCGGTTGCGTGGCACTGCTCATTTCTGGGAGCACTTTTACACACGTCTAGCGCTAGCATGGCGCTCCTCATTAATGGCAGTACTTTTACACACGTCTAGTGCTAGCGTGGCGCTGCTCATTTATGGCAGTACTTTTACACACGTCTAGCGCTAGCATGGCGCTGCTCATTTAGGGTAGTACTTTTACACTCGTCTTGCGCTAGCGTGGCGATGCTCATTTATGGCAGTACTTTTACACACGTCTAGCGCTAGCATGGCCCTGCTCATTTATGGGAGTACTTTTACACACGTCTAGCGCTAACGTGGCGCTGCTAATTAATGGGAGTACTTTTACACTCGTTTTGCGCTAGCGTGGCGCTGCTCACTTATGGCAGTACTTTTACACACGTCTAGCGCTAGCATGGCGCACCTCATTTATGGGAGTACTTTTACACTCGTCTTGCTCTATCGTGGCGCTGCTCATTTAAGGCAGTACTTTTACACACGTCAAGCGCTAGCATGGCGCTGCTCATTTATGGAAGTACTTTTACACACGTCTAGCGCTAGCGTGGCGCTGCTCATTTATGCGAGTAATTTACACATGTCTAGCGCTAGCGTCGCGCTGCTCATTTATGGGAGTACTTTTACACATGTCTAGCGCTAGCGTGGCGCTGCTCATTTATGGGAGTACTTTCACACACGTCTAGCGCTAGCGTGGCGCTGCTCATTTATGGGAGTACTTTCACACACGTCTAGCGCTAGCGTGGCGCTGCTCATTTATGGGGGTACTTTTTAACATATCTAGCTCTAGCGTCGCGCTGCTCATTTATGGGAGTACTTTTACACACGTCTAGCGCTAGAGCGGCGCTGCTCATTTATGGGAGTACTTTTACACACGTCTAGCGTTAGCGTGGCGCTGCTTATTTATGGGGGTACTTTAACACACGACTAGCACTAGCGTGGCGCAGCTCATTGATAGGAGTATTTTACACTTCTAACCCTAGCGTGGTGCTGCTCATTCATGGCAGTACTTTTACACACGTCTAGCGCTAGCGTGGCGCTGCTCATTGATGGGAGTACTTTTACAGATATCTAGAGCTAGCGTGGCGCTGCTCATATATGGGAGTACTTTTACACTCGTCTAGCGCTAGCGTGGCGCTTCTCATTTATGGGAGCACTTTCACACACGTCTAGCGCTAGCGTGGCGCTGCTCATTTATGGGAGCACTTTTACACTCGTCTAGCGCTAGTGTGGTGCTGCTCATTTATGGCAGTACTTTTACACACGTCTAGCGCTAGCGTGGCGCTGCTCATTGATGGGGGTACTATTACACACGTCTAGCGCTAGCGTGGCGCTGCTCATTTATAGGAGTACTTTTACACATGTCTAGTTCTAGCGTGGCGCTGCTCATTTATGGGAGTACATTTACACACGTCAAGCGCTAGCGTGGCGCTGCTCATTTATGGGAGTACTTTTACACACGTCTAGCGCTAGCGTGGCGCTGCTCATTTATGGGAGTACTTTTACAGACGTCTAGCGCTAGCGTTGCGCTGCTCATTTATGGGAGTACTTTTACACACGTCTAGCGCTAGCGTGGCGCTGCTCATTTAAGGGAGCACTTTTACACACTTCTAGCGCTAGCGTGGCCCTGCTCATTTATGGGAGTACTTTTAAACACGTCTAGGGCTATCGTGGCGCCGCTCATTTATGGGAGTACTTTAACACACGTCTAGCGCTAGCGTGGCGCTGCTCATTTATGGGAGTACTTTTAAACACGTTTAGCGCTAGCGTGTCGCTGCTCATTTATAGGAGTACTATTACACACTTCTAGCGCTAGCGTTGCGCTGCTCATTTATGGCAGTACTTTTACACACGTCTAGCGGTAGCGTCGCGCATCTCACTTATGGGTGTACTTTTACACTCGTCTAACGCGAGCGTGGCGCTTCTCATTTATGTGAGTACTTTGACACACGTCTAGCGCTAGCGTCGCGCATCTCATTTATGGGAGTACTTTTACACACGTCTAGCGCTAGCGTGGCGCTGCTCATTTATGTGAGTACTTTGACACACGTCCAGCACTAGCAATGCGCTGCTCATTTATGGGAGTACTTTTACACACGTCTAGCGCTAGCGTGGCGCTTCTCATTTATGTGAGTACTTTTACACACGTCTAGCGGTAGCGTCGCGCATCTCATTTATGGGAGTACTTTTACACACGTATAGCGCTAGCGTGGCGCTGCTCATTTATGTGAGTACTTTGACACACGTCTAGCACTAGCGTTGCGCTGCTCATTTATGGGAGTACTTTTACACACGTCTAGCGCTAGCGTGGCCCTGCTCATTTAAGGGAGAACTTTTACACACTTCTAGCGCTAGCGTGGCCCTGCTCATTTATGGGAGTATTTTTACACACAACTAGGGCTATCGTGGCGCTGCTCATTTATGGGAGTACTTTTACACACGTCTAGTGCTAGCGTGGCGCTCCTCATTTATGGCAGTACTTTTACACACGTCTAGAGCTAGCATGGCACTGCTCATTTATGGCAGTACTTTTACACACGTCTAGCGGTTGCGTGGCACTGCTCATTTATGGGAGCACTTTTACACACGTCTAGCGCTAGCATGGCGCTCCTCATTAATGGCAGTACTTTTACACACGTCTAGTGCTAGCGTGGCGCTGCTCATTTATGGCAGTACTTTTACACACGTCTAGTGCTAGCGTGGCGCTGCTCATTTATGGCAGTACTTTTACACACGTCTAGTGCTAGCGTGGCGCTCCTCATTTATGGCAGTACTTTTACACACGTCTAGAACTAGCATGGCACTGCTCATTTATGGCAGTACTTTTACACACGTCTAGCGGTTGCGTGGCACTGCTCATTTATGGGAGCACTTTTACACACGTCTAGCGCTAGCATGGCGCTCCTCATTAATGGCAGTACATTTACACACGTCTAGTGCTAGCGTGGCGCTGCTCATTTATGGCAGTACTTTTACACACGTCTAGCGCTAGCATGGCGCTGCTCATTCAGGGTAGTACTTTTACACTCGTCTTGCGCTAGCGTGGCGATGCTCATTTATGGCAGTACTTTTACACACGTCTAGCGCTAGCATGGCCCTGCTCATTTATGGGAGTACTTTTACACACGTCTAGCGCTAACGTGGCGCTGCTAATTAATGGGAGTACTTTTACACTCGTTTTTCACTAGCGTGGCGCTGCTCACTTATGGCAGTACTTTTACACACGTCTAGCGCTAGCATGGCGCACCTCATTTATGGGAGTACTTTTACACTCGTCTTGCGCTATCGTGGCGCTGCTCATTTAAGGCAGTACTTTTACACACGTCAAGCGCTAGCATGGCGCTGCTCATTTATGGAAGTACTTTTACACACGTCTAGCGCTAGCGTGGCGCTGCTCATTTATGCGAGTAATTTACACATGTCTAGCGCTAGCGTCGCGCTGCTCATTTATGGGAGTACTTTTACACATGTCTAGCGCTAGCGTGGCGCTGCTCATTTATGGGAGTACTTTCACACACGTCTAGCGCTAGCGTGGCGCTGCTCATTTATGGGAGTACTTTCACACACGTCTAGCGCTAGCGTGGCGCTGCTCATTTATGGGGGTACTTTTAAACATATCTAGCTCTAGCGTCGCGCTGCTCATTTATGGGAGTACTTTTACACACGTCTAGCGCTAGAGCGGCGCTGCTCATTTATGGGAGTACTTTTACACACGTCTAGCGTTAGCGTGGCGCTGCTTATTTATGGGGGTACTTTAACACACGACTAGCACTAGCGTGGCGCAGCTCATTGATAGGAGTATTTTACACTTCTAACCCTAGCGTGGTGCTGCTCATTCATGGCAGTACTTTTACACACGTCTAGCGCTAGCGTGGCGCTGCTCATTGATGGGAGTACTTTTACAGATATCTAGAGCTAGCGTGGCGCTGCTCATATATGGGAGTACTTTTACACTCGTCTAGCGCTAGCGTGGCGCTTCTCATTTATGGGAGCACTTTCACACACGTCTAGCGCTAGCGTGGCGCTGCTCATTTATGGGAGCACTTTTACACTCGTCTAGCGCTAGTGTGGTGCTGCTCATTTATGGCAGTACTTTTACACACGTCTAGCGCTAGCGTGGCGCTGCTCATTGATGGGGGTACTATTACACACGTCTAGCGCTAGCGTGGCGCTGCTCATTTATAGGAGTACTTTTACACATGTCTAGTTCTAGCGTGGCGCTGCTCATTTATGGGAGTACATTTACACACGTCAAGCGCTAGCGTGGCGCTGCTCATTTATGGGAGTACTTTTACACACGTCTAGCGCTAGCGTGGCGCTGCTCATTTATGGGAGTACTTTTACACACGTCTAGCGCTAGCGTTGCGCTGCTCATTTATGGGAGTACTTTTACACACGTCTAGCGCTAGCGTGGCGCTGCTCATTTAAGGGAGCACTTTTACACACTTCTAGCGCTAGCGTGGCCCTGCTCATTTATGGGAGTACTTTTAAACACGTCTAGGGCTATCGTGGCGCTGCTCATTTATGGGAGTACTTAAACACACGTCTAGCGCTAGCGTGGCGCTGCTCATTTATGGGAGTACTTTTAAACACGTTTAGCGCTAGCGTGTCGCTGCTCATTTATAGGAGTACTATTACACACTTCTAGCGCTAGCGTTGCGCTGCTCATTTATGGCAGTACTTTTACACTCGTCTAACGCTAGCGTGGCGCTTCTCATTTATGTGAGTACTTTGACACACGTCTAGCGCTAGCGTCGCGCATCTCATTTATGGGAGTACTTTTACACACGTCTAGCGCTAGCGTGGCGCTGCTCATTTATGTGAGTACTTTGACACACGTCCAGCACTAGCGTTACGCTGCTCATTTATGGGGGTACTTTTACACACGTCTAGCGCTAGCGTGGCGCTTCTCATTTATGTGAGTACTTTTACACACGTCTAGCGGTAGCGTCGCGCATCTCATTTATGGGAATACTTTTACACACGTATAGCGCTAGCGTGGCGCTGCTCATTTATGTGAGTACTTTGACACACGTCTAGCACTAGCGTTGCGCTGCTCATTTATGGGAGTACTTTTACACACGTCTAGCGCTAGCGTGGCGCTGCTCATTTAAGGGAGCACTTTTACACACTTCTAGCGCTAGCGTGGCCCTGCTCATTTATGGGAGTATTTTTACACACAACTAGGGCTATCGTAGCGCTGCTCATTTATGGGAGTACTTTAACACACGTCTAGCGCTAGCGTGGCGCTGCTCATTTATGGGAGTACTTTTAAACACGTTTAGCGCTTACGTGTCGCTGCTCATTTATAGGAGTACTATTACACACTTCTAGCGCTAGCGTTGCGCTGCTCATTTATGGCAGTACTTTTACACACGTCTAGTGGTAGCGTCGCGCATCTCATTTATGGGTGTACTTTTACACTCGTCTAGCGCTAGCGTGGCGCTTCTCATTTATAGGAGAATTTTTTTCACTCGTCTAGCCCTAGCGTGGCGCTGCTCATTTATGGGAGTACTTTTACTCACGTCTAGCGCTAGCGAGGCGCTGCTCATTTATGGCAGTACTTTTACAAACGTCTAGCGGTAGCATCGCGCTGCTCTTTTATGGGAGTACTTTTACACTCGTCTAGCGCTAGTGTGGCGCTGCTCATTTATAGGAGAATTTTTTTCACTCGTCTAGCGCTAGCGTGGCGCTGCTCATTTATGGGAGTACTTTTACACTCGTCTAGCGCTAGCGTGGCGCTGCTCATTTATAGGAGTACTTTTACACACGTCTAGCGCTAACGTGGCGCTGCTCATTTATGGGAGCACTTTAACACACGTACAGCGCTAGCGTGGCGCTGCTCATTTATGGGAGTACGTTTACATACGTCTAGAACTAGCGTGGCGCTTCTCATTTTAATGAGAACTTTTACACACGTCTAGCGCTAGCGTGGCGCTGCTCATTTATATGAGTACTTTTACACACGTCTAGCGCTAGCGTGGCGCTGCTCATTTACGGAAGTACTTTTACACACGTCTAGCGCTAGCGTGGCGCTGCTCATTTATATGAGTACTTTTACACACGTCTAGCACTGGCGTGGCGCTGCGCATTTATGGGAATACTTTTACACACGTCTAGCGGTAGCGTGGCGCTGCTCATTTATGGGAGCCCTTTTACACGTGTTTAGCGCTAGCGTCGCGCTGCTCATTTATGGGAGGAATTTACACACGTCCAGCGCTAGCGTGGCGCTGCTCATTTATGGGAGTACTTTTACACACGTCTAGCGCTAGCGTGGCGCTGCTCTTTTATGGGGGTACTTTTACACATATCTAGCGCTAGCGTGGCGCTGCTCACTTATGGCAGTATTTTACACACGTCTAGCGCTAGCGTGGCGCTGCTCATTTATGGCAGTACTTTTACACACGTCTAGCGCTAGCATGGCGCTGCTCATTTATGGGATTACTTTTACACATGTCTAGCGCTAGCGTCGCGCTGCTCATTTATGGGAGCACTTTTACACACGTCTAGCAGTATCGTCGCGTTGCTCATTTATGGGATTACTTTTACACTCGTCTAGCGCTAGCGTAGCGCTGCTCATTTGTGGCAGTACTCTTACACACGTCTAGCGCTAGCATGGCGCTGCTCATTTATGGGAGTACTTTTACACATGTCTAGCGCTAGCGTCGCGCTGCTCATTTATGGGAGCACTTTTACACACGTCTAGCGCTAGCATGGCGCTCCTCATTTATGGCAGTACTTTTACACTCGTCTAGTGCTAGCGTGGCGCTGCTCATTTATGGCAGTACTTTTACACACGTCTAGCGCTAGCATGGCGCTGCTCATTTATGGCAGTACTTTTACAGACGTCTAGCGGTTGCGTGGCACTGCTCATTTATGGGAGCACTTTTACACACGTCCAGCGCTAGCATGGCGCTCCTCATTAATGGCAGTACTTTTACACACGTCTAGTGCTAGCGTGGAGCTGTTCATTTATGGCAGTACTTTTACACACGTCTAGCGCTAGCATGGCGCTGCTCATTTAGGGGAGTACTTTTACACTCGTCTTGCGCTAGCGTGGCGATGCTCATTTATGGCAGTACTTCTACACACGTCTAGCGCTAGCATGGCCCTGCTCATTTATGGGAGTACTTTTACACACGTCTAGCGCTAGCGTGGCGCTGCTCATTTATGGGAGTACTTTACACACGTCTAGCGCTAGCGTGGCGCTGCTCATTTATGGGAGTACTTTTACACACGTCTAGCGCTAGCGTGGCGCTGCTCATTTATGGCAGTACTTTTACACACGTCTAGCGCTAGCATGGCCCTGCTCATTTATGGCAGTACTTTTACACACGTCTAGCGCTAGCATGGCCCTGCTCATTTATGGGAGTACTTTTACACACGTCTAGCGCTAGCGTGGCGCTGCTCATTTATGGGAGTACTTTTACACACGTCTAGCGCTAGCGTTGCGCTGCTCATTTATGGGAGTACTTTTACACTCGTCTAGTGCTAGCGTGGCGATGCTCATTTATGGCAGTACTTTTACACACGTCTAGCGCTAGCATGGCCCTGCTCATTTATGGGAGTACTTTTACACACGTCTAGCGCTAGCGTGGCGCTGCTCATTTATGGGAGAACTTTTACACACGTTTAGTGCTAGCGTGGCCCTGCTCATTTATGGGAGTACATTTACACACGTCTAGGGCTATCGTGGCGCTGCTCATTTATGGGAGTACTTTAACACACGTCTAGCGCTAGCGTGGCGCTGCTCATTTATGGGAGTACTTTTAAACACGTTTAGCGCTAGCGTGTCGCTGCTCATTTATAGGAGTACTATTACACACTCCTAGCGCTAGCGTTGCGCTGCTCATTTATGGCAGTACTTTTACACACGTCTAGCGGTAGCGTCGCGCATCTCATTTATGGGTGTACTTTTACACTCGTCTAGCGCTAGCGTGGCGCTTCTCATTTATGTGAGTACTTTGACACACGTCTAGCACTAGCGTTGCGCTGCTCATTTATGGGAGTACTTTTACACACGTCTAGCGCTAGCGTGGCGCTGCTCATTTAAGGGAGCACTTTTACACACTTCTAGCGCTAGCGTGGCCCTGCTCATTTATGGGAGTATTTTTACACACGTCTAGGGCTATCGTGGCGCTGCTCATTTAAGGGAGCACTTTTACACACGTCTAGCGCTAGTATGGCCCTGCTCATTTATGGGAGTACTTTAACACACGTCTAGCGCTAGCGTGGCGCTGCTCATTTATGGGAGTACTTTTACACACGTCTAGGGCTATCGTGGCGCTGCTCATTTATGGGGGTACTTTGACACACGTCTAGCAATAGCGTGGCGCTGCTCATTTATGGGAGTATTTTTACACACGTCTAGGGCTATCGTGGCGCTGCTCATTTATGGGAGTACTTTAACACACGTCTAGCGCTAGCGTGGCGCTGCTCATTTATGGGAGTACTTTTACACACGTCTAGCGCTAGCGTGGCGCTGCTCATTTATGTGAGTACTTTGACACACGTCTAGCACTAGCGTTGCGCTGCTCATTTATGTGAGTACTTTGACACACGTCTAGCGGTAGCGTCGCGCATCTCATTTATGGGAGTACTTTTACACTCGTCTAGCGCTAGCGTGGCGCTGCTCATTTATGGGAGTACTTTTACACACGTCTAGCGCTAGCGTGGCGCTTCTCATTTATGTGAGTACTTTTACACACGTCTAGCGGTAGCGTCGCGCATATCATTTATGGGAGTACTTTTACACACGTCTAGCGCTAGCGTGGCGCTGCTCATTTATGTGAGTACTTTGACACACGTCTAGCACTAGCGTTGCGCTGCTCATTTATGGGAGTACTTTTACACACGTCTAGCGCTAGCGTGGCGCTTCTCATTTATGTGAGTACTTTGACACACGTCTAGCACTAGCGTTGCGCTGCTCATTTATGTGAGTACTTTGACACACGTCTAGCGGTAGCGTCGCGCATCTCATTTATGGGAGTACTTTTACACTCGTCTAGCGCTAGCGTGGCGCTGCTCATTTATGGGAGTACTTTTACACACGTCTAGCGCTAGCGTGGCGCTTCTCATTTATGTGAGTACTTTTACACACGTCTAGCGGTAGCGTCGCGCATCTCATTTATGGGAGTACTTTTACACACGTCTAGCGCTAGCGTGGCGCTGCTCATTTATGTGAGTACTTTGACACACGTCTAGCACTAGCGTTGCGCTGCTCATTTATGGGAGTACTTTTACACACGTCTAGCGCTAGCGTGGCGCTGCTCATTTAAGGGAGCACTATTACACACTTCTAGCGCTAGCGTGGCCCTGCTCATTTATGGGAGTATTTTTACACACGTCTAGGGCTATCGTGGCGCTGCTCATTTATGGGAGTACTTTAACCCACGTCTGGCGCTAGCGTGGCGCTGCTCATTTATGGGAGTACTTTTAAACACGTTTAGCGCTAGCGTGTCGCTGCTCATTTATAGGAGTACTATTACACACTTCTAGCGCTAGCGTTGCGCTGCTCATTTATGGCAGTACTTTTACACACGTCTAGCGCTAGCGTGGCGCTTCTCATTTATGTGAGTACTTTTCCACACGTCTAGCGGTAGCGTCGCGCATCTCATTTATGGGAGTACTTTTACACTCGTCTTTCGCTAGCGTGGCGATGCTCATTTATGGCAGTACTTTTACACACGTCTAGCGCTAGCATGGCCCTGCTCATTTATGGGAGTAATTTTACACACGTCTAGCGCTAGCGTGGCGCTGCTCATTTATGGGAGTACTTTTACACACGTCTAGCGCTAGCGTGGCGCTGCTCATTTATGGGAGTACTTTTACACACGTCTAGCGCTAGCGTGGCGCTGCTCATTTATGGCAGTACTTTTACACACGTCTAGCGCTAGCATAGCCATGCTCATTTATGGGAGTACTTTTACACACGTCTAGCGCTAGCATGGCCCTGCTCATTTATGGCAGTACTTTTACACACGTCTAGCGCTAGCATGGCCCTGCTCATTTATGGGAGTACTTTTACACACGTCTAGCGCTAGCGTGGCGCTGCTCATTTATGGGAGTACTTTTACACACGTCTAGCGCTAGCGTTGCGCTGCTCATTTATGGGAGTACTTTTACACTCGTCTAGCGCTAGCGTGGCGCTGCTCATTTATGGGAGTACTTTTACACTCGTCTAGCGGTAGCATCGCGCTGCTCTTTTATGGGAGTACTTTTACACACGTCTAGGGCTATCGTGGCGCTGCTCATTTATGGGAGTACTTTAACACACGTCTAGCGCTAGCGTGGCGCTGCTCATTTATGGGAGTACTTTTAAACACGTTTAGCGCTAGCGTGTCGCTGCTCATTTATAGGAGAACTATTACACACTTCTAGCGCTAGCGTTGCGCTGCTCATTTATGGCAGTACTTTTACACACGTCTAGCGGTAGCGTCGCGCATCTCATTTATGGGTGTACTTTTACACTCGTCTAGCGCTAGCGTGGCGCTTCTCATTTATGTGAGTACTTTGACACACGTCTAGCACTAGCGTTGCGCTTTTCATTTATGGGAGTACTTTTACACACGTCTAGCGCTAGCGTGGCGCTGCTAATTTAAGGGAGCACTTTTACACACTTCTAGCGCTAGCGTGGCCCTCCTCATTTATGGGAGTATTTTTACACACGTCTAGGGCTATCGTGGCGCTGCTCATTTAAGGGAGCACTTTTACACACGTCTAGCGCTAGCATGGCCCTGCTCATTTATGGGAGTACTTTAACACACGTCTAGCGCTAGCGTGGCGCTGCTCATTTATGGGAGTACTTTTACACACGTCTAGCGGTAGCGTTGCGCTGCTCATTTATGGGAGTACTTTGACACACGTCTAGCACTAGCGTGGCGCTGCTCATTTATGGGAGTACTTTTACACACGTCTAGGGCTATCGTGGCGCTGCTCATTTATGGGAGTACTTTGACACACGTCTAGCACTAGCGTGGCGCTGCTCATTTATGGGAGTATTTTTACACACGTCTAGGGCTATCGTGGCGCTGCTCATTTATGGGAGTACTTTAACACACGTCTAGCGCTAGCGTGGCGCTGCTCATTTATGGGAGTACTTTTACACACGTCTAGCGCTAGCTTGGCGCTGCTCATTTATGTGAGTACTTTGAAACACGTCTAGCACTAGCGTTGCGCTGCTCATTTATGTGAGTACTTTGACACACGTCTAGCGGTAGCGTCGCGCAACTCATTTATGGGAGTACTTTTACACTCGTCTAGCGCTAGCGTGGCGCTGCTCATTTATGGGAGTACTTTTACACACGTCTAGCGCTAGCGTGGCGCTTCTCTTTTATGTGAGTACTTTTACACACGTCTAGCGGTAGCGTCGCGCATCTCATTTATGGGAGTACTTTTACACACGTCTAGCGCTAGCGTGGCGCTGCTCATTTATGTGAGTACTTTGACACACGTCTAGCACTAGCGTTGCGCTGCTCATTTATGGGAGTACTTTTACACACGTCTAGCGCTAGCGTGGCGCTTCTCATTTATGTGAGTACTTTTACACACGTCTAGCGGTAGCGTCGCGCATCTCATTTATGGGAGTACTTTTACACACGTCTAGCGCTAGCGTGGCGCTGCTCATTTATGTGAGTACTTTGACAAACGTCTAGCACTAGCGTTGCGCTGCTCATTTATGGGAGTACTTTTACACACGTCTAGCGCTACCGTGGCGCTGCTCATTTAAGGGAGCACTTTTACACACTTCTAGCGCTAGCGTGGCCCTGCTCATTTATGGGAGTATTTTTACACACGTCTAGGGCTATCGTGGCGCTGCTCATTTATGGGAGTACTTTAACACACGTCTAGCGCTAGCGTGGCGCTGCTCATTTATCGGAGTACTTTTAAACACGTTTAGCGCTAGCGTGTCGCTGCTCATTTATAGGAGTACTATTACACACTTCTAGCGCTAGCGTTGCGCTGCTCATTTATGGCAGTACTTTTACACACGTCTAGCGGTAGCGTCGCGCATCTCATTTATGGGTGTACTTTTACACTCGTCTAGCGCTAGCGTGGCGCTTCTCATTTATAGGAGAATTTTTTTCACTCGTCTAGCCCTAGCGTGGCGCTGCTCATTTATGGGAGTACTTTTACTCACGTCTAGCGCTAGCGTGGCGCTGCTCATTTATGGCAGTACTTTTACACACGTCTAGCGCTAGCATGGCCCTGCTCATTTATGGGTGTACTTTTACACACGTCTAGCGCTAGCATGGCCCTGCTCATTTATGGCAGTACTTTTACACACGTCTAGCGCTAGCATGGCCCTGCTCATTTATGGGAGTACTTTTACACACGTCTAGCGCTAGCGTGGCGCTGCTCATTTATGGGAGTACTTTTACACACGTCTAGCGCTAGCGTTGCGCTGCTCATTTATGGGAGTACTTTTACACTCGTCTAGTGCTAGCGTGGCGATGCTCATTTATGGCAGTACTTTTACACACGTCTAGCGCTAGCATGGCCCTGCTCATTTATGGGAGTACTTTTACACACGTCTAGCGCTAGCGTGGCGCTGCTCATTTATGGGAGAACTTTTACACACGTTTAGCGCTAGCGTGGCCCTGCTAATTTATGGGAGTACTTTTACACACGTCTAGGGCTATCGTGGCACTGCTCATTTATGGGAGTACTTTAACACACGTCTAGCGCTAGCGTGGCGCTGCTCATTTATGGGAGTACTTTTAAACACGTTTAGCGCTAGCGTGTTGCTGCTCATTTATAGGAGTACTATTACACACTTCTAGCGCTAGCGTTGCGCTGCTCATTTATGGCAGTACTTTTACACAAGTCTAGCGGTAGCGTCGCGCATCTCATTTATGGGTGTACTTTTACACTCGTCTAGCGCTAGCGTGGCGCTTCTCATTTATGTGAGTACTTTGACACACGTCTAGCACTAGCGTTGCGCTGCACATTTATGGGAGTACTTTTACACACGTCTAGCGCTAGCGTGGCGCTGCTCATTTAAGGGAGCACTTTTACACACTTCTAGCGCTAGCGTGGCCCTGCTCATTTATGGGAGTATTTTTACACACGTCTAGGGCTATCGTGGCGCTGCTCATTTAAGGGAGCACTTTTACACACGTCTAGCGCTAGCATGGCCCTGCTCATTTATGGGAGTACTTTAACACACGTCTAGCGCTAGCGTGGCGCTGCTCATTTATGGGAGTACTTTTACACACGTCTAGCGGTAGCGTTGCAATGCTCATTTATGGGAGTACTTTGACACACGTCTAGCACTAGCGTGGCGCTGCTCATTTATGGGAGTATTTTTACACACGTCTAGGGCTATCGTGGCGCTTCTCATTTATGGGAGTACTTTAACACACGTCTAGCGCTAGCGTGGCGCTTCTCATTTATGGGAGTACTTTTACACACGTCTAGCGCTAGCGTGGCGCTGCTCATTTATGTGAGTACTTTGACACACGTCTAGCACTAGCGTTGCGCTGCTCATTTATGTAAGTACTTTGACACACGTCTAGCGGTAGCGTCGCGCATCTCATTTATGGGAGTACATTTACACTCGTCTAGCGCTAGCGTGGCGCTGCTCATTTATGGGAGTACTTTTACACACGTCTAGCGCTAGCGTGGCGCTTCTCATTTATGTGAGTACTTTTACACACGTCTAGCGGTAGCGTCGCGCATCTCATTTATGGGAGTACTTTTACACACGTCTAGCGCTAGCGTGGCGCTGCTCATTTATGTGAGTACTTTGACACACGTCTAGCACTAGCGTTGCGCTGCTCATTTATGGGAGTACTTTTACACACGTCTAGCGCTAGCGTGGCGCTTCTCATTTATGTGAGTACTTTTACACACGTCTAGCGGTAGCGTCGCGCATCTCATTTATGGGAGTACTTTAACCCACGTCTAGCGCTAGCGTGGCACTGCTCATTTATGGGAGTACTTTTAAACACGTTTAGCGCTAGCGTGTCGCTGCTCATTTATAGGAGTACTATTACACACTTCTAGCGCTAGCGTTGCGCTGCTCATTTATGGCAGTACTTTTACACACGTCTAGCGCTAGCGTGGCGCTTCTCATTTATGTGAGTACTTTTACACACGTCTAGCGGTAGCGTCGCGCATCTCATTTATGGGAGTACTTTTACACTCGTCTTGCGCTAGCGTGGCGATGCTCATTTATGGCAGTACTTTTACACACGTCTAGCGCTAGCATGGCCCTGCTCATTTATGGGAGTACTTTTACACACGTCTAGCGCTAGCGTGGCGCTGCTCATTTATGGGAGTACTTTTACACACGTCTAGCGCTAGCGTGGCGCTGCTCATTTATGGGAGTACTTTTACACACGTCTAGCGCTAGCGTGGCGCTGCTCATTTATGGCAGTACTTTTACACACGTCTAGCGCTAGCATGGCCCTGCTCATTTATGGGAGTACTTTTACACACGTCTAGCGCTAGCATGGCCCAGCTCATTTATGGCAGTACTTTTACACACGTCTAGCGCTAGCATGGCCCTGCTCATTTATGGGAGTACTTTTACACACGTCTAGCGCTAGCGTGGCGCTGCTCATTTATGGGAGTACTTTTACACACGTCTAGCGCTAGCGTTGCGCTGCTCATTTATGGGAGTACTTCTACACTCGTCTAGTGCTAGCGTGGCGATGCTCATTTATGGCAGTACTTTTACACACGTCTAGCGGTAGCGTCGCGCATCTCATTTATGGGAGTACTTTTACCCTCGTCTTGCGCTAGCGTTGCGCTGCTCATTTATGGGAGCACTTTTACACTCGTCTAGCGCTAGCGTGGCGCTGCTCATTTAAGGGAGCACTATTACACACTTCTAACGCTAGCGTGGCCCTGCTCATTTATGGGAGTATTTTTACACACGTCTAGGGCTATCGTGGCGCTGCTCATTTATGGGAGTACTTTAACCCACGTCTAGCGCTAGCGTGGCGCTGCTCATTTATGGGAGTACTTTTAAACACGTTTAGCGCTAGCGTGTCGCTGCTCATTTATAGGAGTACTATTACACACTTCTAGCGCTAGCGTTGCGCTGCTCATTTATGGCAGTACTTTTACACACGTCTAGCGCTAGCGTGGCGCTTCTCATTTATGTGAGTACTTTTACACACGTCTAGCGGTAGCGTCGCGCATCTCATTTATGGGAGTACTTTTACACTCGTCTTGCGCTAGCGTGGCGATGCTCATTTATGGCAGTACTTTTACACACGTCTAGCGCTAGCATGGCCCTGCTCATTTATGGGAGTACTCTTACACACGTCTAGCGCTAGCGTGGCGCTGCTCATTTATGGGAGTACTTTTACACACGTCTAGCGCTAGCGTGGCGCTGCTCATTTATGGGAGTACTTTTACACACGTCTAGCGCTAGCGTGGCGCTGCTCATTTATGGCAGTACTTTTACACACGTCTAGCGCTAGCATGGCCCTGCTCATTTATGGGAGTACTTTTACACACGTCTAGCGCTAGCATGGCCCTGCTCATTTATGGCAGTACTTTTACACACGTCTAGCGCTAGCATGGCCCTGCTCATTTATGGGAGTACTTTTACACACGTCTAACGCTAGCGTGGCGCTGCTCATTTATGGGAGTACTTTTACACACGTCTAGCGCTAGCGTTGCGCTGCTCATTTATGGGAGTACTTTTACACTCGTCTAGTGCTAGCGTGGCGATGCTCATTTATGGCAGTACTTTTACACACGTCTAGCGCTAGCATGGCCCTGCTCATTTATGGGAGTACTTTTACACACGTCTAGCGCTAGCGTGGCGCTGCTCATTTATGGGAGTACTTTTACACTCGTCTAGCGGTAGCATCGCGCTGCTCTTTTATGGGAGTACTTTTACACACGTCTAGGGCTATCGTGGCGCTGCTCATTTATGGGAGTACTTTAACACACGTCTAGCGCTAGCGTGGCGCTGCTCATTTATGGGAGTACTTTTAAACACGTTTAGCGCTAGCGTGTCGCTGCTCATTTATAGGAGTACTATTACACACTTCTAGCGCTAGCGTTGCGCTGCTCATTTATGGCAGTACTTTTACACTCGTCTAGCGCTAGCGTGGCGCTTCTCATTTATGTGAGTACTTTGACACACGTCTAGCACTAGCGTTGCGCTGCTCATTTATGGGAGTACTTTTACACACATCTAGCGCTAGCGTGGCGCTGCTAATTTAAGGGAGCACTTTTACACACTTCTAGCGCTAGCGTGGCCCTGCTCATTTATGGGAGTATTTTTACACACGTCTAGGGCTATCGTGGCGCTGCTCATTTAAGGGAGCACTTTTACACACGTCTAGCGCTAGCATGGCCCTGCTCATTTATGGGAGTACTTTAACACACGTCTAGCGCTAGCGTGGCGCTGCTCATTTATGGGAGTACTTTTACACACGTCTAGCGGTAGCGTTGCGCTGCTCATTTATGGGAGTACTTTGACACACGTCTAGCACTAGCGTGGCGCTGCTCAATTATGGGAGTACTTTTACACACGTCTAGGGCTATCGTGGCGCTGCTCATTTATGGGAGTACTTTGACACACGTCTAGCACTAGCGTGGCGCTGCTCATTTATGGGAGTATTTTTACACACGTCTAGGGCTATCGTGGCGCTGCTCATTTATGGGAGTACTTTAACACACGTCTAGCGCTAGCGTGGCGCTGCTCATTTATGGGAGTACTTTTACACACGTCTAGCGCTAGCTTGGCGCTGCTCATTTATGTGAGTACTTTGAAACACGTCTAGCACTAGCGTTGCGCTGCTCATTTATGTGAGTACTTTGACACACGTCTAGCGGTAGCGTCGCGCATCTCATTTATGGGAGTACTTTTACACTCGTCTAGCGCTAGCGTGGCGCAGCTCATTTAAGGGAGCACTATTACACACTTCTAGCGCTAGCGTGGCCCTGCTCATTTATGGGAGTATTTTTACACACGTCTAGGGCTATCGTGGCGCTGCTCATTTATGGGAGTACGTTAACCCACGTCTAGCGCTAGCGTGGCGCTGCTCATTTATGGGAGTACTTTTAAACACGTTTAGCGCTAGCGTGTCGCTGCTCATTTATAGGAGTACTATTACACACTTCTAGCGCTAGCGTTGCGCTGCTCATTTATGGCAGTACTTTTACACACGTCTAGCGCTAGCGTGGCGCTTCTCATTTATGTGAGTACTTTTACACACGTCTAGCGGTAGCGTCGCGCATCTCATTTATGGGAGTACTTTTACACTCGTCTTGCGCTAGCGTGGCGATGCTCATTTATGGCAGTACTTTTACACACGTCTAGCGCTAGCATGGCCCTGCTCATTTATGGGAGTACTCTTACACACGTCTAGCGCTAGCGTGGCGCTGCTCATTTATGGGAGTACTTTTACACACGTCTAGCGCTAGCGTGGCGCTGCTCATTTATGGGAGTACTTTTACACACGTCTAGCGCTAGCGTGGCGCTGCTCATTTATGGCCGTACTTTTACACACGTCTAGCGCTAGCATGGCCCTGCTCATTTATGGGAGTACTTTTACAGACGTCTAGCGCTAGCATGGCCCTGCTCATTTATGGCAGTACTTTTACACACGTCTAGCGCTAGCATGGCCCTGCTCATTTATGGGAGTACTTTTACACACGTCTAACGCTAGCGTGGCGCTGCTCATTTATGGGAGTACTTTTACACACGTCTAGCGCTAGCGTTGCGCTGCTCATTTAAGGGAGTACTTTTACACTCGTCTAGTGCTAGCGTGGCGATGCTCATTTATGGCAGTACTTTTACACACGTCTAGCGCTAGCATGGCCCTGCTCATTTATGGGAGTACTTTTACACACGTCTAGCGCTAGCGTGGCGCTGCTCATTTATGGGAGTACTTTTACACTCGTCTAGCGGTAGCATCGCGCTGCTCTTTTATGGGAGTACTTTTACACACGTCTAGGGCTATCGTGGCGCTGCTCATTTATGGGAGTACTTTAACACACGTCTAGCGCTAGCGTGGCGCTGCTCATTTATGGGAGTACTTTTAAACACGTTTAGCGCTAGCGTGTCGCTGCTCATTTTTAGGAGTACTATTACACACTTCTAGCGCTAGCGTTGCGCTGCTCATTTATGGCAGTACTTTTACACACGTCTAGCGGTAGCGTCGCGCATCTCATTTATGGGTGTACTTTTACACTCGTCTAGCGCTAGCGTGGCGCTTCTCATTTATGTGAGTACTTTGACACACGTCTAGCACTAGCGTTGCGCTGCTCATTTATGGGAGTACTTTTACACACATCTAGCGCTAGCGTGGCGCTGCTAATTTAAGGGAGCACTTTTACACACTTCTAGCGCTAGCGTGGCCCTGCTCATTTATGGGAGTATTTTTACACACGTCTAGGGCTATCGTGGCGCTGCTCATTTAAGGGAGCACTTTTACACACGTCTAGCGCTAGCATGGCCCTGCTCATTTATGGGAGTACTTTAACACACGTCTAGCGCTAGCGTGGCGCTGCTCATTTATGGGAGTACTTTTACACACGTCTAGCGGTAGCGTTGCGCTGCTCATTTATGGGAGTACTTTGACACACGTCTAGCACTAGCGTGGCGCTGCTCAATTATGGGAGTACTTTTACACACGTCTAGGGCTATCGTGGCGCTGCTCATTTATGGGAGTACTTTGACACACGTCTAGCACTAGCGTGGCGCTGCTCATTTATGGGAGTATTTTTACACACGTCTAGGGCTATCGTGGCGCTGCTCATTTATGGGAGTACTTTAACACACGTCTAGCGCTAGCGTGGCGCTGCTCATTTATGGGAGTACTTTTACACACGTCTAGCGCTAGCTTGGCGCTGCTCATTTATGTGAGTACTTTGAAACACGTCTAGCACTAGCGTTGCGCTGCTCATTTATGTGAGTACTTTGACACACGTCTAGCGGTAGCGTCGCGCATCTCATTTATGGGAGTACTTTTACACTCGTCTAGCGCTAGCGTGGCGCTGCTCATTTATGGGAGTACTTTTACACACGTCTAGCGCTAGCATGGCGCTTCTCATTTATGTGAGTACTTTTACACACGTCTAACGGTAGCGTCGCGCATCTCATTTATGGGAGTACTTTTACACACGTCTAGCGCTAGCGTGGCGCTGCTCATTTATGTGAGTACTTTGACACACGTCTAGCACTAGCGTTGCGCTGCTCATTTATGGGAGTACTTTTACACACGTCTAGCGCTAGCGTGGCGCTTCTCATTTATGTGAGTACTTTTACACACGTCTAGCGGTAGCGTCGCGCATCTCATTTATGGGAGTACTTTTACACACGTCTAGCGCTAGCGTGGCGCTGCTCATTTATGTGAGTACTTTGACACACGTCTAGCACTAGCGTTGCGCTGCTCATTTATGGGAGTACTTTTACACACGTCTAGCGCTAGCGTGGCGCTGCTCATTTAAGGGAGCACTTTTACACACTTCTAGCGCTAGCGTGGCCCTGCTCATTTATGGGAGTATTTTTACACACGTCTAGGGCTATCGTGGCGCTGCTCATTTATGGGAGTACTTTAACACACGTCTAGCGCTAGCGTGGCGCTGCTCATTTATCGGAGTACTTTTAAACACGTTTAGCGCTAGCGTGTCGCTGCTCATTTATAGGAGTACTATTACACACTTCTAGCGCTAGCGTTGCGCTGCTCATTTATGGCAGTACTTTTACACACGTCTAGCGGTAGCGTCGCGCATCTCATTTATGGGTGTACTTTTACACTCGTCTAGCGCTAGCGTGGCGCTTCTCATTTATAGGAGAATTTTTTTCACTCGTCTAGCCCTAGCGTGGCGCTGCTCATTTATGGGAGTACTTTTACTCACGTCTAGCGCTAGCGTGGCGCTGCTCATTTATGGCAATACTTTTACACACGTTTAGCGCAAGCATGGCCCTGCTCATTTATGGGAGTACTTTTACACACGTCTAGCGCTAGCATGGCCCTGCTCATTTATGGCAGTACTTTTACACACGTCTAGCGCTAGCATGGCCCTGCTCATTTATGGGAGTACTTTTACACACGTCTAGCGCTAGCGTGGCGCTGCTCATTTGTGGGAGTACTTTTACACACGTCTAGCGCTAGCGTTGCGCTGCTCATTTATGGGAGTACTTTTACACTCGTCTAGTGCTAGCGTGGCGATGCTCATTTATGGCAGTACTTTTACACACGTCTAGCGCTAGCATGGCCCTGCTCATTTATGGGAGTACTTTTACACACGTCTAGCGCTAGCGTGGCGCTGCTCATTTATGGGAGAACTTTTACACACGTTTAGCGCTAGCGTGGCCCTGCTCATTTATGGGAGTACTTTTACACACGTCTAGGGCTATCGTGGCGCTGCTCATTTATGGGAGTACTTTAACACACGTCTAGCGCTAGCGTGGCGCTGCTCATTTATGGGAGTACTTTTAAACACGTTTAGCGCTAGCGTGTCGCTGCTCATTTATAGGAGTACTATTACACACTTCTAGCGCTAGCGTTGCGCTGCTCATTTATGGCAGTACTTTTACACACGTCTAGCGGTAGCGTCGACCATCTCATTTATGGGTGTACTTTTACACTCGTCTAGCGCTAGCGTGGCGCTTCTCATTTATGTGAGTACTTTGACACACGTCTAGCACTAGCGTTGCGCTGCTCATTTATGGGAGTACTTTTACACACGTCTAGCGCTAGCGTGGCGCTGCTCATTTAAGGGAGCACTTTTACACACTTCTAGCGCTAGCGTGGCCCTGCTCATTTATGGGAGTATTTTTACACACGTCTAGGGCTATCGTGGCGATGCTCATTTAAGGGAGCACTTTTACACACGTCTAGCGCTAGCATGGCCCTGCTCATTTATGGGAGTACTTTAACACACGTCTAGCGCTAGCGTGGCGCTGCTCATTTATGGGAGTACTTTTACACACGTCTAGCGGTAGCGTTGCACTGCTCATTTATGGGAGTACTTTGACACACGTCTAGCACTAGCGTGGCGCTGCTCATTTATGGGAGTACTTTTACACACGACTAGGGCTATCGTGGCGCTGCTCATTTATGGGGGTTCTTTGACACACGTCTAGCACTAGCGTGGCGCTGCTCATTTATGGGAGTATTTTTACACACGTCTAGGGCTATCGTGGCGCTGCTCATTTATGGGAGTACTTTAACACACGTCTAGCGCTTGCGTGGCGCTGCTCATTTATGGGAGTACTTTTACACACGTCTAGCGCTAGCGTGGCGCTGCTCATTTATGTGAGTACTTTGACACACGTCTAGCACTAGCGTTGCGCTGCTCATTTATGTGAGTACTTTGACACACGTCTAGCTGTAGCGTCGCGCATCTCATTTATGGGAGTACTTTTACACTCGTCTAGCGCTAGCGTGGCGCTGCTCATTTATGGGAGTACTTTTACACACGTCTAGCGCTAGCGTGGCGCTTCTCATTTATGTGAGTCCTTTTACACACGTCTAGCGGTAGCGTCGCGCATCTCACTTATGGGAGTACTTTTACACACGTCTAGCGCTAGCGTGGCGCTGCTCATTTATGTGAGTACTTTGACACACGTCTAGCACTAGCGTTGCGCTGCTCATTTATGGGATTACTTGTACACACGTCTAGCGCTAGCGTGGCGCTTCTCATTTATGTGAGTACTTTTACACACGTCTAGCGGTAGCGTCGCGCATCTCATTTATGGGAGTACTTTAACCCACGTCTAGCGTTAGCGTGGCGCTGCTCATTTATGGGAGTACTTTTAAACACGTTTAGCGCTAGCGTGTCGCTGCTCATTTATAGGAGTACTATTACACACTTCTAGCGCTAGCGTTGCGCTGCTCATTTATGGCAGTACTTTTACACACGTCTAGCGCTAGCGTGGCGCTTCTCATTTATGTGAGTACTTTTACACACGTCTAGCGGTAGCGTCGCGCATCTCATTTATGGGAGTACTTTTACACTCGTCTTGCGCTAGCGTGGCGATGCTCATTTATGGCAGTACATTTACACACGTCTAGCACTAGCATGGCCCTGCTCATTTATGGGAGAACTTTTACACACGTCTAGCGCTAGCGTGGCGCTGCTCATTTATGGGAGTACTTTTACACACGTCTAGCGCTAGCGTGGCGCTGCTCATTTATGGCAGTACTTTTACACACGTCTAGCGCTAGCATGGCCCTGCTCATTTATGGGTGTACTTTTACACACGTCTAGCGCTAGCATGGCCCTGCTCATTTATGGCAGTACTTTTACACACGTCTAGCGCTAGCATGGCCCTGCTCATTTATGGGAGTACTTTTACACACGTCTAGCGCTAGCGTGGCGCTGCTCATTTATGGGAGTACATTTACACACGTCTAGCGCTAGCGTTGCGCTGCTCATTTATGGGAGTACTTTTACACTCGTCTAGTGCTAGCGTGGCGATGCTCATTTATGGCAGTACTTTTACACACGTCTAGCGCTAGCATGGCCCTGCTCATTTATGGGAGTACTTTTACACACGTCTAGCGCTAGCGTGGCGCTGCTCTTTTATGGGAGTACTTTTACACACGTCTAGGGCTATCGTGGCGCTGCTCATTTATGGGAGTACTTTAACACACGTCTAGCGGTAGCGTCGCGCATCTCATTTATGGGTGTACTTTTACACTCGTCTAGCGCTAGCGTGGCGCTTATCATTTATGTGAGTACTTTGACACACGTCTAGCACTAGCGTTGCGCTGCCCATTTATGGGAGTACTTTTACACACGTCTAGCGCTAGCGTGGCGCTGCTAATTTAAGGGAGCACTTTTACACACTTCTAGCGCTAGCGTGGCCCTGCTCATTTATGGGAGTATTTTTACACACGTCTAGGGCTATCGTGGCGCTGCTCATTTAAGGGAGCACTTTTACACACGTCTAGCGCTAGCATGGCCCTGCTCTCATTTATGGGAGTACTTTAACACACGTCTAGCGCTAGCGTGGCGCTGCTCATTTATGGGAGTACTTTTACACACGTCTAGCGGTAGCGTTGCGCTGCTCATTTATGGGAATACTTTGACACACGTCTAGCACTAGCGTGGCGCTGCTCATTAATGGGAGTACTTTTACACACGTCTAGGGCTATCGTGGCGCTGCTCATTTATGGGAGTACTTTGACACACGTCTAGCACTAGCGTGGCGCTGCTCATTTATGGGAGTATTTTTACACACGTCTAGGGCTATCGTGGCGCTGCTCATTTATGGGAGTACTTTAACACACATCTAGCGCTAGCGTGGCGCTGCTCATTTATGGGAGTACTTTTACACACGTCTAGCGCTAGCTTGGCGCTGCTCATTTATGTGAGTACTTTGAAACACGTCTAGCACTAGCGTTGCGCTGCTCATTTATGTGAGTACTTTGACACACGTCTAGCGGTAGCGTCGCGCATCTCATTTATGGGAGTACTTTTACACTCGTCTAGCGCTAGCGTGGCGCTGCTCATTTATGGGAGTACTTTTACACACGTCTAGCGCTAGCGTGGCGCTTCTCATTTATGTGAGTACTTTTACACACGTCTAGCGGTAGCGTCGCGCATCTCATTTATGGGAGTACTTTTACAAACGTCTAGCGCTAGCGTGGCGCTGCTCATTTATGTGAGTACTTTGACACACGTCTAGCACTAGCGTTGCGCTGCTCATTTATGGGAGTACTTTTACACACGTCTAGCGCTAGCGTGGCGCTTCTCATTTATGTGAGTACTTTTACACACGTCTAGCGGTAGCGTCGCGCATCTCATTTATGGGAGTACTTTTACACACGTCTAGCGCTAGCGTGGCGCTGCTCATTTATGTGAGTACTTTGACACTCGTCTAGCACTAGCGTTGCGCTGCTCATTTATGGGAGTACTTTTACACACGTCTAGCGCTAGCGTGGCGCTGCTCATTTAAGGGAGCACTTTTACACACTTCTAGCGCTAGCGTGGCCCTGCTCATTTATGGGAGTATTTTTACACACCGTGGCGCTGCTCATTTATGGGAGTACTTTAACACACGTCTAGCGCTAGCGTGTCGCTGCTCATTTATCGGAGTACTTTTAAACACGTTTAGCGCTAGCGTGTCGCTGCTCATTTATAGGAGTACTATTACACACTTCTAGCGCTAGCGTTGCGCTGCTCATTTATGGCAGTACTTTTACACACGTCTAGCGGTAGCGTCGCGCATCTCATTTATGGGTGTACTTTTACACTCGTCTAGCGCTAGCGTGGCGCTTCTCATTTATAGGAGAATTTTTTTCACTCGTCTAGCCCTAGCGTGGCGCTGCTCATTTATGGGAGTACTTTTACTCACGTCTAGCGCTAGCGTGGCGCTGCTCATTTATGGCAGTACTTTTACACACGTCTAGCGGTAGCATCGCGCTGCTCTTTTATGGGAGTACTTTTACACTCGTCTAGCGCTAGTGTGGCGCTGCTCATTTATAGGAGAGTTTTTTCACTCGTCTAGCGCTGCGTGGCGCTGCTCATTTATGGGAGTACTTTTACACTCGTCTAGCGCTAGCGTGGCGCTGCTCATTTATAGGAGTACTTTTACACACGTCTAGCGCTAGCGTGGCGCTGCTCATTTATGGGAGCACTTTAACACACGTACAGCGCTAGCGTGGCGCTGCTCATTTATGGGAGTACGTTTACATACGTCTAGAACTAGCGTGGCGCTTCTCATTTTTATGAGAACTTTTACACACGTCTAGCGCTAGCGTGGCGCTGCTCATTTATATGAGTACTTTTACACACGTCTAGCGCTAGCGTGGCGCTGCTCATTTACGGAAGTACTTTTACACACGTCTAGCGCTAGCGTGGCGCTGCTCATTTATATGAGTACTTTTACACACGTCTAGCACTGGCGTGGCGCTGCGCATTTATGGGAGGACTTTTACACGTGTCTAGCGCTAGCGTCGCCCTGCTCATTTATTGGAGGACTTTTACACGTGTCTAGCGCTAGCGTGGCGCTGCTCATTTATGGGAGTACTTTTACACACGTACAGCGCTAGCGTGGCGCTGCTCATTTATGGGAGTACTTTTACACACGTCTAGCGGTAGCGTGGCGGTGCTCATTTATGGGAGCCCTTTTACACACGTCTAGCGCTAGCGTCGCGCTGCTCATTTATGGGAGGACTTTTACACACGTACAGCGCTAGCGTGGCGCTGCTCTTTTATGGGGGTACTTTTACACATATCTAGCGCTAGCGTGGCGCTGCTCATTTATGGCAGTACTTTTACACACGTCTAGCGCTAGCGTGGCGCTGCTCATTTATGGGATTACTTTTACACATGTCTAGCGCTAGCTTCGCGCTGCTCATTTATGGGAGCAGTTTTACACACGTCTAGCGGTATCGTCGCGTTGCTCATTTATGGGATTACTTTTACACTCGTCTAGCGCTAGCGTAGCGCTGCTCATTTGTGGCAGTACTCTTACACACGTCTAGCGCTAGCATGGCGCTGCTCATTTATGGGAGTACTTTTACACATGTCTAGCGCTAGCGTCGCGCTGCTCATTTATGGGAGCACTTTTACACACGTCTAACGCTAGCATGGCGCTCCTCATTTATGGCAGTACTTTTACACACGTCTAGTGTTAGCGTGGCGCTGCTCATTTATGGCAGTACTTTTACACACGTCTAGCGCTAGCATGGCGCTGCTCATTTATGGCAGTACTTTTACACACGTCTAGCGGTTGCGTGGCACTGCTCATTTATGGGAGCACTTTTATACACGTCCAGCGCTAGCATGGCGCTCCTCATTAATGGCAGTACTTTTACACACGTCTAGTGCTAGCGTGGCGCTGCTCATTTATGGCAGTACTTTCACACACGTCTAGCGCTAGCATGGCGCTGCTCATTTAGGGGAGTACTTTTACACTCGTCTTGCGCTAGCGTGGCGATGCTCATTTATGGCAGTACTTTTACACACGTCTAGCGCTAGCATGGCCCTGCTCATTTATGGGAGTACTTTTACACACGTCTAGCGCTAACGTGGCGCTGCTAATTTATGGGAGTACTTTTACACTCGTCTTGCGCTAGCGTGGCGCTGCTCACTTATGGCAGTACTTTTACACACGTCTAGCGCTAGCATGGCGCAGCTCATTTATAGGAGTACTTTTACACTCGTCTTGCGCTAGCGTGGCGCTGCTCATTTAAGGCAGTACTTTTACACACGTCAAGCGCTAGCATGGCGCTGCTCATTTATTGAAGTACTTTTACACACGTCTAGCGCTAGCGTGGCGCTGCTCATTTATGGGAGTAATTTACACATGTCTAGCGCTAGCGTCGCGCTGCTCATTTATGGGAGTACTTTTACACATGTCTAGCGCTAGCGTGGCGCTGCTCATTTATGGGAGTACTTTCACACACGTCTAGCGCTAGCGTGGCGCTGCTCATTTATGGGAGTACTTTCACACACGTCTAGCGCTAGCGTGGCGCTGCTCATTTATGGGGGTACTTTTACACATGTCTAGCTCTAGCGTCGCGCTGCTCATTTATGGGAGCACTTTTACACACGTCTAGCGCTAGAGCGGCGCTGCTCATTTATGGGAGTACTTTTACACACGTCTAGCGTTAGCGTGGCGCTGCTTATTTATGGGGGTACTTTAACACACGTTTAGCGCTAGCGTGGCGCTGCTCATATATGGGAGGACTTCTACACTCGTTTAGCGCTAGCGTGGCGCTGCTCATTTATGGGAGCATTTTTACACACGTCTAGCGCTAGCGTGGCGCTGCTCATTTATGGGAGTACTTTTACACATATCTAGCGCTAGCGTGGCGCTGCTCATTCATGGAGTACTTTTACAGACGTCTATCGGTAGCGTCGCGCTGCTCATTTATGGGAGCACTTTTACCCACTTCTAGCGCTAGCGTGGTGCTGCTCATTTATGGGAGTATTTTTACTCTCGTCTAGCGCTAGCGTGGCGCTGCTCATTTATGGGATTCCTTTTAAAGATATCTAGAGCTAGCGTGGCGCTGCTCATATATGGGAGTACTTTTACACTCTTCTAGCGCTAGCGTGTCGCTGCTCATTAATGGGAGTACTTTTGCACACTTCTTGCGCTAGCGTGGCGCTGCTCATTCATGGGAGTACTTTTACAGATGTCTAGTGCTAGCGTGGCGCTGCTCATTTATGTGAGTACTTTGACACACGTCTAGCACTAGCGTGGCGCTGCTCATTTATGGGAGTACTTTTACACACGTCTAGCGCTAACGTGGCGCTGCTCATTTATGGGAGCACTTTTACCCACTTCTAGCGCTAGCGTGGCGCTGCTCATTTATGGGAATATTTTTACACACGTCTAGCGCTAGCGTGGCGCAGCTCATTTTTGGCAGTACTTTTACACACGTCAAGAGCTAGCGTGGCGCTGCTCATTTATGGGAGTACTTGTAAACACGTTTAGCGCTTGCGTGGCGCTGCTCATTTATAGGAGTACTTTTACACACGTCTAGCGCTAGCGTGGCGCATCTCATTTATGGCAGTACTATTACACACGTCTAGCGCTAGCGTGGCGCTGCTTATTTATGGAGGTACTTTTACACACGTCTAGCGCTAGCGTGGCGCTGCTCACTTATGGGAGTACTTTCACACACTTCTAGCGCTTGCGTGGCGCTGCTTATTTATGGGAGTACTTTTACACATGTCTAGCGTTAGCGTGGCGCTGCTCATTCATGGGAGTACTTTTACACACGTCTAGCGCTAGCGTGGCGATGCTCATTGATGGGAGCACTTTTACACTAGTCTAGCACTAGCGTGATCCTGCTCATTTATGGCAGTACTTTTACACACGTCTAGCGCTAGCGTGGCGCTTCTCATTTATGGGATTACTTTTACACATGTCTAGCTCTAGCGTCGCGCTGCTCATTTGTGGGAGCACTTTTACACACGTCTAGCGCTAGCGCGGCGCTGCTCATTTATGGTAGTACTTTTACACACGTCTAGCGTTAGCGTGGCGCTGCTTATTTATGGGTGTACTTTAACACACGTCTAGCGCTAGCGTGGCGCAGCTCATTGATAGGAGTACTTGTACACACGTCTAGCCCTAGCGTGGTGCTGCTAATTCATGGGAGTACTTTTACACACGTCTAGCGCTAGCGTGGCGCTGCTCATTGATGGGAGTACTTTTACACACGTCTAGCGCTAGCGTGGCGCTGCTCATTTATGGGAGTACTCTTACACACGTCTAGCGCTAGCGTGGCTCTGCTCATTGATGGGAGTACTTTTACACATGGCTAGCGCTAGCGTCGCGCTGCTCATTTATGTGAGTACCTTGACACACGTCTAGCACTAGCGTGGCGCTGCTCATTTATGGGAGAACATTTACACACGTCTAGCGCTAACGTGGCGCTGCTCATTCATGGGAGTACTTTTACAGATGTCTAGAGCTAGCGTGGCGCTGCTCATATATGGGAGTACTTTTACACTCGTCTAGCGCTAGCGTGGCGCTTCTAATTTATGGGAGCTTTTTTAGACTCGCCTAACGCTAGCGTGGCGCTGCTCATATATGGGAGTACTTTTACACTCGTTTAGTGCTAGCGTGGCGCTGCTCATTTATGGGAGCACTTTCACACACGTCTAGCGCTAGCGTGGTGCTGCTCATTTATGGGAGTACTTTTACACATGTCTAGCGCTAGCGTGGCGCTGCTCATTTATATGAGAACCTTTACACACGTCTAGCGCTAGCGTGGCGCTGCTCATTTATGGGAGTACTTTTACACATGGCTAGCGCTAGCGTCGCGCTGCTCATTTATGTGAGTACCTTGACTCACGTCTAGCACTAGCGTGGCGCTGCTCATTTATGGGAGAACTTTTACACACGTCTAGCGCTAGCGTGGCGCTGCTCATTCATGGGAGTACTTTTACAGATGTCTAGAGCTAGCGTGGAGCTGCTCATATATGGGAGTACTTTTACACTCGTCTAGCGCTAGCGTGGCGCTTCTCATTTATGGGAGCTTTTTTACACTCGCCTAACGCTAGCGTGGCGCTGCTCATATATGGGAGTACTTTTACACTCGTTTAGTGCTAGCGTGGCGCTGCTCATTTATGGGAGCACTTTGACACACGTCTAGCGCTAGCGTGGCGCTGCTCATTTATGGGAGTACTATTACACACGTCTAGCGCTAGCGTGGCGCTGCTCATTCATGGGAGTACTTTTACAGATATCTAGAGCTAGCGTGGCGCTTGTCATATATGGGAGTACTTTTATACTCGTCTAGCGCTAGCGTGGCGCTTCTCATTTATGGGAGCACTTTTACACACGTCTAGCGCTAGCGTGGCGCTGCTCATTTATGGCAGTACTTTTACACACGTCTAGCGGTAGCATCGCGCTGCTCTTTTATGGGAGTAATTTTACACTCGTCTAGCGCTAGTGTGGCGCTGCTCATTTATAGGAGAATTTTTTTCACTCGTCTAGCGCTGCGTGGCGCTGCTCATTTATGGGAGTACTTTTACACTCGTCTAGCGCTAGCGTGGTGCTGCTCATTTATAGGAGTACTTTTACACACGTCTAGCGCTAGCGTGGCGCTGCTCATTTATGGGAGCACTTTAACACACGTACAGCGCTAGCGTGGCGCTGCTCATTTATGGGAGTACGTTTACATACGTCTAGAACTAGCGTGGCGCTTCTCATTTTTATGAGAACTTTTACACACTTCTAGCGCTAGCGTGGCGCTGCTCATTTATATGAGTACTTTTACACACGTCTAGCGCTAGCGTGGCGCTGCTCATTTACGGAAGTACTTTTACACACGTCTAGCGCTAGCGTGGCGCTGCTCATTTATATGAGTACTTTTACACACGTCTAGCACTGGCGTGGCGCTGCGCATTTATGGGAGGACTTTTACACGTGTCTAGCGCTAGCGTCGCCCTGCTCATTTATGGGAGGACTTTTACACGTGTCTAGCGCTAGCATGGCGCTGCTCATTTATGGGAGTACTTTTACACACGTACAGCGCTAGCGTGGCGCTGCTCATTTATGGGAGTACTTTTACACACGTCTAGCGGTAGCGTGGCGGTGCTCATTTATGGGAGCCCTTTTACACACGTCTAGCGCTAGCGTCGCGCTGCTCATTTATGGGAGGACTTTTACACACGTACAGCGCTAGCGTGGCGCTGCTCTTTTATGGGGGTACTTTTACACATATCTAGCGCTAGCGTGGCGCTGCTCATTTATGGCAGTACTTTTACACACGTCTAGCGCTAGCGTGGCGCTGCTCATTTATGGGATTACTTTTACACATGTCTAGCGCTAGCTTCGCGCTGCTCATTTATGGGAGCAGTTTTACACACGTCTAGCGGTATCGTCGCGTTGCTCATTTATGGGATTACTTTTACACTCGTCTAGCGCTAGCGTAGCGCTGCTCATTTGTGGCAGTACTCTTACACACGTCTAGCGCTAGCATGGCGCTGCTCATTTATGGGAGTACTTTTACACATGTCTAGCGCTAGCGTCGCGCTGCTCATTTATGGGAGCACTTTTACACACGTCTAACGCTAGCATGGCGCTCCTCATTTATGGCAGTACTTTTACACACGTCTAGTGCTAGCGTGGCGCTGCTCATTTATGGCAGTACATTTACACACGTCTAGCGCTAGCATGGCGCTGCTCATTTATGGCAGTACTTTTACACACGTCTAGCGGTTGCGTGGCACTGCTCATTTATGGGAGCACTTTTATACACGTCCAGCGCTAGCATGGCGCTCCTCATTAATGACAGAACTTTTACACATGTCTAGTGCTAGCGTGGCGCTGCTCATTTATGGCAGTACTTTCACACACGTCTAGCGCTAGCATGGCGCTGCTCATTTAGGGGAGTACTTTTACACTCGTCTTGCGCTAGCGTGGCGATGCTCATTTATGGCAGTACTTTTACACACGTCTAGCGCTAGCATGGCCCTGCTCATTTATGGGAGTACTTTTACACACGTCTAGCGCTAACGTGGCGCTGCTAATTTATGGGAGTACTTTTACACTCGTCTTGCGCTAGCGTGGCGCTGCTCACTTATGGCAGTACTTTTACACACGTCTAGCGCTAGCATGGCGCAGCTCATTTATGGGAGTACTTTTACACTCGTCTTGCGCTTGCGTGGCGCTGCTCATTTAATGCAGTACTTTTACACACGTCAAGCGCTAGCATGGCGCTGCTCATTTATTGAAGTACTTTTACACACGTCTAGCGCTAGCGTGGCGCTGCTCATTTATGGGAGTAATTTACACATGTCTAGCGCTAGCGTCGCGCTGCTCATTTATGGGAGTACTTTTACACATGTCTAGCGCTAGCGTGGCGCTGCTCATTTATGGGAGTACTTTCACACACGTCTAGCGCTAGCGTGGCGCTGCTCATTTATGGGAGTACTTTCACACACGTCTAGCGCTAGCGTGGCGCTGCTCATTTATGGGGGTACTTTTACACATGTCTAGCTCTAGCGTCGCGCTGCTCATTTATGGGAGCACTTTTACACACGTCTAGCGCTAGAGCGGCGCTGTTCATTTATGGGAGTACTTTTACACACGTCTAGCGTTAGCGTGGCGCTGCTTATTTATGGGGGTACTTTAACACACGTTTAGCGGTAGCGTGGCGCTGCTCATATATGGGAGGACTTCTACACTCCTTTAGCGCTAGCGTGGCGCTGCTCATTTATGGGAGCATTTTTACACACGTCTAGCGCTAGCGTGGCGCTGCTCATTTATGGGAGTACTTTTACACATATCTAGCGCTAGCGTGGCGCTGCTCATTCATGGAGTACTTTTACAGACGTCTATCGGTAGCGTCGCGCTGCTCATTTATGGGAGCACTTTTACCCACTTCTAGCGCTAGCGTGGTGCTGCTCATTTATGGGAGTATTTTTACACTCGTCTAGCGCTAGCGTGGCGCTGCTCATTTATGGGATTCCTTTTAAAGATATCTAGAGCTAGCGTGGCGCTGCTCATATATGGGAGTACTTTTACACTCTTCTAGCGCTAGCGTGGCGCTGCTCATTAATGGGAGTACTTTTGCACACTTCTTGCGCTAGCGTGGCGCTGCTCATTCATGGGAGTACTTTTACAGATGTCCAGTGCTAGCGTGGCGCTGCTCATTTATGTGAGTACTTTGACACACGTCTAGCACTAGCGTGGCGCTGCTCATTTATGGGAGTACTTTTACACACGTCTAGCGCTAACGTGGCGCTGCTCATTTATGGGAGCACTTTTACCCACTTCTAGCGCTAGCGTGGCGCTGCTCATTTATGGGAATATTTTTACACACGTCTAGCGCTAGCGTGGCGCAGCTCATTTTTGGCAGTACTTTTACACACGTCAAGAGCTAGCGTGGCGCTGCTCATTTATGGGAGTACTTGTAAACACGTTTAGCGCTTGCGTGGCGCTGCTCATTTATAGGAGTACTTTTACACACGTCTAGCGCTAGCGTGGCGCATCTCATTTATGGCAGTACTATTACACACGTCTAGCGCTAGCGTGGCGCTGCTTATTTATGGAGGTACTTTTACACACGTCTAGCGCTAGCGTGGCGCTGCTCACTTATGGGAGTACTTTCACACACTTCTAGCGCTTGCGTGGCGCTGCTAATTCATGGGAGTACTTTTACACATGTCTAGCGTTAGCGTGGCGCTGCTCATTCATGGGAGTACTTTTACACACGTATAGCGCTAGCGTGGCGATGCTCATTGATGGGAGCACTTTTACACTAGTCTAGCACTAGCGTGATGCTGCTCATTTATGGCAGTACTTTTACACACGTCTAGCGCTAGCGTGGCGCTTCTCATTTATGGGAGTACTTTTACACATGTCTAGCTCTAGCGTCGCGCTGCTCATTTGTGGGAGCACTTTTACACACGTCTAGCGCTAGCGCGGCGCTGCTCATTTATGGTAGTACTTTTACACACGTCTAGCGTTAGCGTGGCGCTGCTTATTTATGGGTGTACTTTAACACACGTCTAGCGCTAGCGTGGCGCAGCTCATTGATAGGAGTACTTTTACACACGTCTAGCCCTAGCGTGGTGCTGCTAATTCATGGGAGTACTTTTACACACGTCTAGCGCTAGCGTGGCGCTGCTCATTGATGGGAGTACTTTTACACACGTCTAGCGCTAGCGTGGCGCTGCTCATTTATGGGAGTACTCTTACACACGTCTAGCGCTAGCGTGGCTCTGCTCATTTATGGGAGAACATTTACACACGTCTAGCGCTAACGTGGCGCTGCTAATTCATGGGAGTACTTTTACAGATGTCTAGAGCTAGCGTGGCGCTGCTCATATATGGGAGTACTTTTACAATCGTCTAGCGCTAGCGTGGCGCTTCTAATTTATGGGAGCTTTTTTAGACTCGCCTAACGCTAGCGTGGCGCTGCTCATATATGGGAGTACTTTTACACTCGTTTAGTGCTAGCGTGGCGCTGCTCATTTATGGGAGCACTTTTACACACGTCTAGCGCTAGCGTGGTGCTGCTCATTTATGGGAGTACTTTTACACATATCTAGCGCTAGCGTGGCGCTGCTCATTTATATGAGAACCTTTACACACGTCTAGGGCTAGCGTGGCGCTGCTCATTTATGGGAGTACTTTTACACATGGCTAGCGCTAGCGTCGCGCTGCTCATTTATGTGAGTACCTTGACTCACGTCTAGCACTAGCGTGGCGCTGCTCATTTATGGGAGAACTTTTACACACGTCTAGCGCTAGCGTGGTGCTGCTCATTCATGGGAGTACTTTTACAGATGTCTAGAGCTAGCGTGGAGCTGCTCATATATGGGAGTACTTTTACACTCGTCTAGCGCTAGCGTGGCGCTTCTCATTTATGGGAGCTTTTTTACACTCGCCTAACGCTAGCGTGGCGCTGCTCATATATGGGAGTACTTTTACACTCGTTTAGTGCTAGCGTGGCGCTGCTCATTTATGGGAGCACTTTTACACACGTCTAGCGCTAGCGTGGCGCTGCACATTTATGGGAGTACTATTACACACGTCTAGCGCTAGCGTGGCGCTGCTCATTCATGGGAGTACTTTTACAGATATCTAGAGCTAGCGTGGCGCTTGTCATATATGGGAGTACTTTTATACTCGTCTAGCGCTAGCGTGGCGCTTCTCATTTATGGGAGCACTTTTACACACGTCTAGCGCTAGCGTGGCGCTGCTCAGTTATGGGAGCACTTTTACACTAGTCTAGCGCTAGCGTGGTGCTGCTCATTTATGGCAGTACTTTTACACACGTCTAGCACTAGCGTGGCGCTGCTCATTTATGGGAGAGCTTTTACACATGTCTAGTGTTAGCGTGGCGCTGCTCATTTATGGGAGTACTTTTACACACGTCTATCGGTAGCGTCGCGCTGCTCATTTATGGGAGTACTTTTACACTCGTCTAGCGCTAGCGTGGCGCTGCTCATTTATAGGAGAAATTTTTTCACTCGTCTAGCGCTAGCGTGGCGCTGCTCATTTATGGGAGTACTTTTACACACGTCTAGCGCTAGCGTGGCGCTGCTCATTTATGGCAATACTTTGACACACGGCTAGCACTAGCGTCGCGCTGCTCATTTATGGGAGTACTTTTACACTCGTCTAGCGCTAGTGTGGCGCTGCTCATTTATAGGAGAAAATTTTTCACTCGTCTAGCGCTAGCGTGGCGCTGCTCATTTATGGGATTACTTTTACACAAGTCTAGCGCTAGCGTGGCGCTGCTCATTTATGGGATTACTTTTACAGATATCTAGATTTAGCGTGGCGCTGCTCATATATGGGAGTACTTTTACACACGTCAAGCGCTAGCATGGCGCTGCTCATTTATGGAAGTACGTTTACACACGACTAGCGCTAGCGTGGCGCTGCTCATTTATGGGAGTAATTTACACATGACTAGCGCTAGCGTCGCGCTGCTCATTTATTTGAGTACTTTGACACACGTCTAGCACTAGCGTGGCGCTGCTCATTTATGGGAGAACTTTTACACACGTCTAGTGCTAGCGTGGCGCTTCTCATTTATGGGAGCACTTTTACACTCGCCTAGCGCTAGCGTGGCGCTGCTCATATATGGGAGTACTTTTACACTCGTTTAGCGCTAGCGTGGCGCTGCTCATTTATGGGAGCACTTTTACACACGTCTAGCGCTAGCGTGGCGCTTCTCATTTATGGGAGTACTTTTACACATATCTAGCGCTACAGTGGCGCTGCTCATTCATGGAGTAATTTTACAGATATCTAGCGCTAGCGTGGCGCTGCTCATATATGGGATTACTTTTACACTCGTCTAGCGCTATCGTGGCGCTTCTCATTTATGGGAGCACTTTTACACACCTCTAGCGCTAGTGGGGCGCTGCTAATTTATGGGAGCACTTTTACACTAGTCTAGCGCTAGCGTGGTGCTGCTCATTTATGGCAGTACTTTTACACACGTCTAGCGCTAGCGTGGCGCTGCTCAATGATGGGAGTACTTTTACACACTTCTAGCGCTAGCGTGGCGCTGCTCATTTATGGGAGTACTTTAACACATGTCTAGTGTTAGCGTGGCGCTGCTCATTTATGGGTGTACTTTTACACACGTCTAGCGCTAGCGTGGCGCTGCTCATTAATGTGAGTACTTTGACACACGTCTAGCACTACCGTGGCGCTGCTCATTTATGGGAGCACTTTTACACACGTCTAGCGCTAGCGTGGCGCTGCTCATTTATGGCAGCACTTTTACACACGTCTAGCGCTAGCGTGGCGCTGCTCAATGATGGGAGTACTTTTACACACTTCTAGCGCTAGCGTGGCGCTGCTCATTTATGGGAGTACTTTAACACATGTCTAGTGTTAGCGTGGCGCTGCTCATTTATGGGTGTACTTTTACACACGTCTAGCGCTAGCGTGGCGCTGCTAATTAATGTGAGTACTTTGACACACGTCTAGCACTACCGTGGCGCTGCTCATTTATGGGAGTACTTTTACACACGTCTAGCGCTAACGTGGCGCTGCTCATTTATGGGAGCACTTTTACACACGTCTAGCGCTAACGTGGCGCTGCTCATTTATGGCAGCACTTTTACACACGTCTAGCGCTAGCGTGGCGCTGCTCATTAATGTGAGTACTTTGACACACGTCTAGCACTACCGTGGCGCTGCTCATTTATGGGAGTACTTTTACACACGTCTAGCGCTAACGTGGCGCTGCTCATATATGGGAGCACTTTTACACACTTCTAGCGCTAGCGTGGCGCTGCTCATTTATGGGAGTATTTTGACACACGTCTAGCGCTAGCGTGGCGCTGCCCATTTATTGGAGTACTTTTACACACGTCTAGCACTAGCGTGGCGCTGCTAATTTATAGGAGTATTTTACACACGTCTAGCGCTAGCGTGACGCTGCTAATTTATGGCAGTCATCTTACACACGTCTAGCGGTAGCGTCGCGCTGCTCATTTATGGGAGTACTTTTACACTCGTCTAGCGCTAGCGTGGCGCTGCTCATTTATAGTAGAAATTTTTCACTCGTCTAGCGCTAGCGTGGCGCTGCTCATTTAAGGGAGTACTTTTACACACGTCTAGCGCTAGCGTGGCGCTGCTCATTCATGGCAGTACTTTGACACACGTCTAGCACTAGCGTCGCGCTGCTCATTTATGGGAGTACTTTTACACTCGTCTAGCGCTAGTGTGGCGCTGCTCATTTATAGGAGAAATTTTTTCACTCGTCTAGCGCTAGCGTGGCGCTGCTCATTTATGGGATTACTTTTACACACGTCTAGCGCTAGCGTGGCGCTGCTCATTTATGGGATTACTTTTACAGATATCTAGAGCTAGCGTGGCGCTGCTCATATATGGGAGTACTTTTACACTCGTCTAGCGCTAGCGTGGCGCTGCTCATTTATGGGATTACTTTTACACACGTCTAGTGCTAGCGTGGCGCTGCTCATTTATGGCAGTACTTTTACACACGTCTAGCGCTAGCATGGCGCTGCTCATTTATGGCAGTACTTTTACACACGTCTAGCGGTTGCGTGGCACTGCTCATTTATGGGAGCACTTTTATACACGTCCAGCGCTAGCATGGCGCTCCTCATTAATGGCAGAACTTTTACACATGTCTAGTGCTAGCGTGGCGCTGCTCATTTATGGCAGTACTTTCACACACGTCTAGCGCTAGCATGGCGCTGCTCATTTAGGGGAGTACTTTTACACTCGTCTTGCGCTAGCGTGGCGATGCTCATTTATGGCAGTACTTTTACACACGTCTAGCGCTAGCATGGCCCTGCTCATTTATGGGAGTACTTTTACACACGTCTAGCGCTAACGTGGCGCTGCTAATTTATGGGAGTACTTTTACACTCGTCTTGCGCTAGCGTGGCGCTGCTCACTTATGGCAGTACTTTTACACACGTCTAGCGCTAGCATGGCGCAGCTCATTTATGGGAGTACTTTTACACTCGTCTTGCGCTTGCGTGGCGCTGCTCATTTAAGGCAGTACTTTTACACACGTCAAGCGCTAGCATGGCGCTGCTCATTTATTGAAGTACTTTTACACACGTCTAGCGCTAGCGTGGCGCTGCTCATTTATGGGAGTAATTTACACATGTCTAGAGCTAGCGTCGCGCTGCTCATTTATGGGAGTACTTTTACACATGTCTAGCGCTAGCGTGGCGCTGCTCATTTATGGGAGTACTTTCACACACGTCTAGCGCTAGCGTGGCGCTGCTCATTTATGGGAGTACTTTCACACACGTCTAGCGCTAGCGTGGCGCTGCTCATTTATGGGGGTACTTTTACACATGTCTAGCTCTAGCGTCGCGCTGCTCATTTATGGGAGCACTTTTACACACGTCTAGCGCTAGAGCGGCGCTGTTCATTTATGGGAGTACTTTTACACACGTCTAGCGTTAGCGTGGCGCTGCTTATTTATGGGGGTACTTTAACACACGTTTAGCGGTAGCGTGGCGCTGCTCATATATGGGAGGACTTCTACACTCGTTTAGCGCTAGCGTGGCGCTGCTCATTTATGGGAGCATTTTTACACACGTCTAGCGCTAGCGTGGCGCTGCTCATTTATTGGAGTACTTTTACACATATCTAGCGCTAGCGTGGCGCTGCTCATTCATGGAGTACTTTTACAGACGTCTATCGGTAGCGTCGCGCTGCTCATTTATGGGAGCACTTTTACCCACTTCTAGCGCTAGCGTGGTGCTGCTCATTTATGGGAGTATTTTTACACTCGTCTAGCGCTAGCGTGGCGCTGCTCATTTATGGGATTCCTTTTAAAGATATCTAGAGCTAGCGTGGCGCTGCTCATATATGGGAGTACTTTTACACTCTTCTAGCGCTAGCGTGGCGCTGCTCATTAATGGGAGTACTTTTGCACACTTCTTGCGCTAGCGTGGCGCTGCTCATTCATGGGAGTACTTTTACAGATGTCTAGTGCTAGCGTGGCGCTGCTCATTTATGTGAGTACTTTGACACACGTCTAGCACTAGCGTGGCGCTGCTCATTTATGGGAGTACTTTTACACACGTCTAGCGCTAACGTGGCGCTGCTCATTTATGGGAGCACTTTTACCCACTTCTAGCGCTAGCGTGGCGCTGCTCATTTATGGGAATATTTTTACACACGTCTAGCGCTAGCGTGGCGCAGCTCATTTTTGGCAGTACTTTTACACACGTCAAGAGCTAGCGTGGCGCTGCTCATTTATGGGAGTACTTGTAAACACGTTTAGCGCTTGCGTGGCGCTGCTCATTTATAGGAGTACTTTTACACACGTCTAGCGCTAGCGTGGCGCATCTCATTTATGGCAGTACTATTACACACGTCTAGCGCTAGCGTGGCGCTGCTTATTTATGGAGGTACTTTTACACACGTCTAGCGCTAGCGTGGCGCTGCTCACTTATGGGAGTACTTTCACACACTTCTAGCGCTTGCGTGGCGCTGCTAATTTATGGGAGTACTTTTACACATGTCTAGCGTTAGCGTGGCGCTGCTCATTCATGGGAGTACTTTTACACACGTCTAGCGCTAGCGTGGCGATGCTCATTGATGGGAGCACTTTTACACTAGTCTAGCACTAGCGTGATGCTGCTCATTTATGGCAGTACTTTTACACACGTCTAGCGCTAGCGTGGCGCTTCTCATTTATGGGAGTACTTTTACACATGTCTAGCTCTAGCGTCGCGCTGCTCATTTGTGGGAGCACTTTTACACACGTCTAGCGCTAGCGCGGCGCTGCTCATTTATGGTAGTACTTTTACACACGTCTAGCGTTAGCGTGGCGCTGCTTATTTATGGGTGTACTTTAACACACGTCTAGCGCTAGCGTGGCGCAGCTCATTGATAGGAGTACTTTTACACACGTCTAGCCCTAGCGTGGTGCTGCTAATTCATGGGAGTACTTTTACACACGTCTAGCGCTAGCGTGGCGCTGCTCATTGATGGGAGTACTTTTACACACGTCTAGCGCTAGCGTGGCGCTGCTCATTTATGGGAGTACTCTTACACACGTCTAGCGCTAGCGTGGCTCTGCTCATTGATGGGAGTACTTTTACACATGGCTAGGGCTAGCGTCGCGCTGCTCATTTATGTGAGTACCTTGACACACGTCTAGCACTAGCGTGGCGCTGCTCATTTATGGGAGAACATTTACACACGTCTAGCGCTAACGTGGCGCTGCTCATTCATGGGAGTACTTTTACAGATGTCTAGAGCTAGCGTGGCGCTGCTCATATATGGGAGTACTTTTACACTCGTCTAGCGCTAGCGTGGCGCTTCTAATTTATGGGAGCTTTTTTAGACTCGCCTAACGCTAGCGTGGCGCTGCTCATATATGGGAGTACTTTTACACTCGTTTAGTGCTAGCGTGGCGCTGCTCATTTATGGGAGCACTTTTACACACGTCTAGCGCTAGCGTGGTGCTGCTCATTTATGGGAGTACTTTTACACATGTCTAGCGCTAGCGTGGCGCTGCTCATTTATATGAGAACCTTTACACACGTCTAGCGCTAGCGTGGCGCTGCTCATTTATGGGAGTACTTTTACACATGGCTAGCGCTAGCGTTGCGCTGCTCATTTATGTGAGTACCTTGACTCACGTCTAGCACTAGCGTGGCGCTGCTCATTTATGGGAGAACTTTTACACACGTCTAGCGCTAGCGTGGCGCTGCTCATTCATTGGAGTACTTTTACAGATGTCTAGAGCTAGCGTGGAGCTGCTCATATATGGGAGTACTTTTACACTCGTCTAGCGCTAGCGTGGCGCTTCTCATTTATGGGAGCTTTTTTACACTCGCCTAACGCTAGCGTGGCGCTGCTCATATATGGGAGTACTTTTACACTCGTTTAGTGCTAGCGTGGCGCTGCTCATTTATGGGAGCACTTTTACACACGTCTAGCGCTAGCGTGGCGCTGCACATTTATGGGAGTACTATTACACACGTCTAGCGCTAGCGTGGCGCTGCTCTTTCATGGGAGTACTTTTACAGATATCTAGAGCTAGCGTGGCGCTTGTCATATATGGGAGTACTTTTATACTCGTCTAGCGCTAGCGTGGCGCTTCTCATTTATGGGAGCACTTTTACACACGTCTAGCGCTAGCGTGGCGCTGCTCAGTTATGGGAGCACTTTTACACTAGTCTAGCGCTAGCGTGGTGCTGCTCATTTATGGCAGTACTTTTACACACGTCTAGCACTAGCGTGGCGCTGCTCATTTATGGGAGAGCTTTTACACATGTCTAGTGTTAGCGTGGCGCTGCTCATTTATGGGAGTACTTTTACACACGTCTATCGGTAGCGTCGCGCTGCTCATTTATGGGAGTACTTTTACACTCGTCTAGCGCTAGCGTGGCGCTGCTCATTTATAGGAGAAATTTTTTCACTCGTCTAGCTCTAGCGTGGCGCTGCTCATTTATGGGAGTACTTTTACACACGTCTAGCGCTAGCGTGGCGCTGCTCATTTATGGCAGTACTTTGACACACGGCTAGCACTAGCGTCGCGCTGCTCATTTATGGGAGTACTTTTACACTCGTCTAGCGCTAGTGTGGCGCTGCTCATTTATAGGAGAAATTTTTTCACTCGTCTAGCGCTAGCGTGGCGCTGCTCATTTATGGGATTACTTTTACACAAGTCTAGCGCTAGCGTGCCGCTGCTCATTTATGGGATTACTTTTACAGATATCTAGATTTAGCGTGGCGCTGCTCATATATGGGAGTACTTTTACACACGTCAAGCGCTAGCATGGCGCTGCTCATTTATGGAAGTACGTTTACACACGACTAGCGCTAGCGTGGCGCTGCTCATTTATGGGAGTAATTTACACATGACTAGCGCTAGCGTCGCGCTGCTCATTTATTTGAGTACTTTGACACACGTCTAGCACTAGCGTGGCGCTGCTCATTTATGGGAGAACTTTTACACACGTCTAGTGCTAGCGTGGCGCTTCTCATTTATGGGAGCACTTTTACACTCGCCTAGCGCTAGCGTGGCGCTGCTCATATATGGGAGTACTTTTACACTCGTTTAGCGCTAGCGTGGCGCTGCTCATTTATGGGAGCACTTTTACACACGTCTAGCGCTAGCGTGGCGCTTCTCATTTATGGGAGTACTTTTACACATATCTAGCGCTACAGTGGCGCTGCTCATTCATGGAGTAATTTTACAGATATCTAGCGCTAGCGTGGCGCTGCTCATATATGGGATTACTTTTACACTCGTCTAGCGCCATCGTGGCGCTTCTCATTTATGGGAGCACTTTTACACACCTCTAGCGCTAGTGGGGCGCTGCTAATTTATGGGAGCACTTTTACACTAGTCTAGCGCTAGCGTGGTGCTGCTCATTTATGGCAGTACTTTTACACACGTCTAGCGCTAGCGTGGCGCTGCTCAATGATGGGAGTACTTTTACACACTTCTAGCGCTAGCGTGGCGCTGCTCATTTATGGGAGTACTTTAACACATGTCTAGTGTTAGCGTGGCGCTGCTCATTTATGGGTGTACTTTTACACACGTCTAGCGCTAGCGTGGCGCTGCTCATTAATGTGAGTACTTTGACACACGTCTAGCACTACCGTGGCGCTGCTCATTTAAGGGAGCACTTTTACACACGTCTAGCGCTAGCGTGGCGCTGCTCATTTATGGCAGCACTTTTACACACGTCTAGCGCTAGCGTGGCGCTGCTCAATGATGGGAGTACTTTTACACACTTCTAGCGCTAGCGTGGCGCTGCTCATTTATGGGAGTACTTTAACACATGTCTAGTGTTAGCGTGGCGCTGCTCATTTATGGGTGTACTTTTACACACGTCTAGCGCTAGCGTGGCGCTGCTAATTAATGTGAGTACTTTGACACACGTCTAGCACTACCGTGGCGCTGCTCATTTATGGGAGTACTTTTACACACGTCTAGCGCTAACGTGGCGCTGCTCATTTATGGGAGCACTTTTACACACGTCTAGCGCTAACGTGGCGCTGCTCATTTATGGCAGCACTTTTACACACGTCTAGCGCTAGCGTGGCGCTGCTCATTAATGTGAGTACTTTGACACACGTCTAGCACTACCGTGGCGCTGCTCATTTATGGGAGTACTTTTACACACGTCTAGCGCTAACGTGGCGCTGCTCATATATGGGAGCACTTTTACACACTTCTAGCGCTAGCGTGGCGTTGCTCATTTATGGGAGTATTTTGACACACGTCTAGCGCTAGCGTGGCGCTGCCCATTTATTGGAGTACTTTTACACACGTCTAGCACTAGCGTGGCGCTGCTAATTTATAGGAGTATTTTACACACGTCTAGCGCTAGCGTGGCGCTGCTCATTTATGGCAGTCCTCTTACACACGTCTAGCGGTAGCGTCGCGCTGCTCATTTATGGGAGTACTTTTACACTCTTCTAGCGCTAGCGTGGCGCTGCTCATTTATAGTAGAAATTTTTCACTCGTCTAGCGCTAGCGTGGCGCTGCTCATTTAAGGGAGTACTTTTACACACGTCTAGCGCTAGCGTGGCGCTGCTCATTCATGGCAGTACTTTGACACACGTCTAGCACTAGCGTCGCGCTGCTCATTTATGGGAGTACTTTTACACTCGTCTAGCGCTAGTGTGGCGCTGCTCATTTATAGGAGAAATTTTTTCACTCGTCTAGCGCTAGCGTGGCGCTGCTCATTTATGGGATTACTTTTACACACGTCTAGCGCTAGCGTGGCGCTGCTCATTTATGGGATTACTTTTACAGATATCTAGAGCTAGCGTGGCGCTGCTCATATATGGGAGTACTTTTACACTCGTCTAGCGCTAGCGTGGCGCTGCTCATTAATTGGAGTACTTTTACACACTTCTAGCGCTAGCGTGGCGCTGCTCATTTATGGGAGTACGTTTAAACATGTCTAGTGCTAGCGTGGCGCTGCTCATTTATGTGAGTACTTTGACACACGTCTAGCACTAGCGTGGCTCTGCTCATTTATGGGAGTACTTTTACACACGTCTAGCGCTAACGTGGCGCTGCTCATTTATGGGAGCACTTTTACCCACTTCTAGCGCTAGCGTGGCGCTGCTCATTTATGGGAGTATTTTACACACGTCTAGCGCTAGCGTGGCGCTGCTCATTTATGGCAGTACTTTTACACACGTCAAGCGCTAGCGTGGCGCTGCTCATTTATGGGGGTACTTTTAAACACGTTTAGCGCTTGCGTGGCGCTGCTCATTTATAGGAGTACTTTTACACACGTCTAGCGCTAGCGTGGCGCTTCTCATTTATGGCAGTACTTTTACACACGTCTAGCGCTAGCGTGGCGCTGCTTATTTATGGAGGTACTTTTACACACGTCTAGCGCTAGCGTGGCGCTGCTCATTTATGGGAGTACGTTCACACACGTCTAGCGCTAGCGTGGCGCTGCTAATTTATGGGAGTACTTTTACACATGTCTAGCGCTAGCGTGGCGCTGCTCATTCATGGGTGTACTTTTACACACGTCTAGCGCTAGCGTGGCGCTGCTCTTTGATGGGAAAACTTTTACACTAGTCTAGCACAAGCGTGATGCTGCTCATTTATGGCAGTACTTTTACACACGTCTAGCGCTAGCGTGGCGCTGCTCATTTACTGGAGTACTTTCACACACGTCTAGCGCTAGCGTGGCGCTTCTCATTTATGGGAGTACTTTTACACATGTCTAGCTCTAGCGTCGCGCTGCTAATTCATGGGAGTACTTTTACACACGTCTAGCGCTAGCGTGGCGCTGCTCATTGATGGGAGTACTTTTACACACGTCTAGCGCTAGCGTGGCGCTGCTCATTTATGGGAGTACTCTTACACACGTCTAGCGCTAGCGTGGCGCCGCTCATTGATGGGAGTACTTTTACACATGGCTAGCGCTAGCGTCGCGCTGCTCATTTATGTGAGTACCTTGACACACGTCTAGCACTAGCGTGGCGCTGCTCATTTATGGGAGAACTTTTACACACGTCTAGCGCTAGCGTGGCGCTGCTCATTCATGGGAGTACTTTTACAGATGTCTAGAGCTACCGTGGCGCTGCTCATATATGGAGTACTTTTACACTCGTCTAGCGCTAGCGTGGCGCTTCTCATTTTTGGGACCTTTTTTACACTCGCCTAACGCTAGCGTGGCGCTGCTCATATATGGGAGTACTTTTACACTCGTTTAGTGCTAGCGTGGCGCTGCTCATTTATGGGAGCACTTTTACACACGTCTAGCGCTAGCGTGGCGCTGCTCATTTATGGGAGTACTTTTACACATGTCTAGCGCTCGCGTGGCGCTGCTCATTCATGGGAGTACTTTTACAGATATCTAGAGCTAGCGTGGCGCTGGTCATATATGGGAGTTTTTTTACACTCGTCTAGCGCTTGCGTGGCGCTTCTCATTTAAGGGAGCACTTTTACACACGTCTGGCGCTAGCGTGGCGCT
This sequence comes from Meconema thalassinum, assembly GCA_946902985.2. Taxonomy (NCBI): domain Eukaryota; kingdom Metazoa; phylum Arthropoda; class Insecta; order Orthoptera; family Tettigoniidae; genus Meconema; species Meconema thalassinum. The sequence goes on along the minus strand of CAMPQE020000048.1, from coordinate 12,931,937 downwards.
GCTCATTTATGGGAGCACTTTTACACTAGTCTAGCGCTAGCGTGGTGCTGCTCATTTATGGCAGTACTTTTACACACGTCTAGCGCTAGCGTGGCGCTGCTCATTGATGGGAGGACTTTTAAACACGTCTAGCACTAGCGTGGCGCTGCTCATTTATGGGAGAGCTTTAACACATGTCTAGTGTTAGCGTGGCGCTGCTCATTTATGGGAGTACTTTTACACACGTCTATCGGTAGCGTCGCGCTGCTCATTTATGGGAGTACTTTTACACTCGTCTAGCGCTAGCGTGGCGCTGCTCATTTATAGGAGAAATTTTTTCACTCGTCTAGCGCTAGCGTGGCGCTGCTCATTTATGGGAGTACTTTTATACACGTCTAGCGCTAGCGTGGCGCTGCTCATTTATGGCAGTACTTTGACACACGGCTAGCACTAGCGTCGCGCTGCTCATTTATGGGAATACTTTTACACTCATCTAGCGCTAGCGTGGCGCAGCTCATTTATAGGAGAAATTTTTTCACTCCTCTAGCGCTAGCGTGGCGCTGCTCATTTATGGGAGTACTTTTACACACGTCTAGCGCTAGCGTGGCGCTGCTCATTTATGGCAGTACTTTGACACACGGCTAGCACTAGCGTCGCGCTGCTCATTTATGGGAGTACTTTTACACACGTCTAGCACTAGTGTGGCGCTGCTCATTTATAGGAGAAATTTTTTCACTCGTCTAGCGCTTGCGTGGCGCTGCTCATTTACGGGATTACTTTTACACACGTCTAGCGCTAGCGTGGCGCTGCTCATTTATGGGATTACTTTTACAGATATCTAGATTTAGCGTGGCGCTGCTCATATATGGGAGTACTTTTACACATGTCAAGCGCTAGCATGGCGCTGCTCATTTATGGAAGTACGTATACACACGTCTAGCGCTAGCGTGGCGCTGCTCATTTATGGGAGTAATTTACACATGACTAGCGCTAGCGTCGCGCTGCTCATTTATGGGAGTACTTTTACACATGTCTAGCGCTAGCGTGGCGCTGCTCATATATGGGAGTACTTTTACACACGTCTAGCGCTAGCGTGGCGCTGCTCATTGATGGGAGTTCTTTTACACACGTCTAGCGCCAGCCTGGCGCTGCTCCTATATGGGAGTACTTTTACACTCGTCTAGCGCTAGCGTGGCGCTGCTCATTCAAGGGAGTACTTTTACAGATATCTAGAGCTAGCGTGGCGCTGCTCATATATGGGAGTACTTTTACACTCGTCTAGCGCTAGCGTGGCGCTTCTCATTTATGGGAGCACTTTAACATACGTCTTGCGCTAGCGTGGCGCTGCTCATTTATGGGTGCACTTTTACACTAGTCTAGCACTAGCGTGATGCTGCTCATTTATGGCAGTACTTTTACACACGTATAGCGCTAGCGTGGCGCTGCTCATTGATGGGAGTTCTTTTACACACGTCTAGCGCTAGCGTGGCGATGCTCATTTATGGGAGTACTTTTACACATGTCTAGTGCTAGCGTGGCGCTGCTCATTTATGGGAGTACATTTACACACGTCTAGCGCTAGCGTGGCGCTGCTCATTTATGTGAGTACTTTGACACACGTCTAGCACTAGCGTGGCGCTGCTCATTTACGGGAGTACTTTTACAAACGTCTAGCGCTAACGTGGCGCTGCTCATTTATGGGAGCACTTTTACACACTTCTAGCGCTAGCGTGGCGCTGCTCATTTATGGGAGTATTTTTACACACGTCTAGCTCTAGCGTGGCGCTGCTCATTTATGGGAGTACTTTTACACACGTCTAGCTCTAGCGTGGCGCTGCTCATTTATGGGAGTACATTTAAACACGTTTAGCGCTAGCGTGGCGCTGCTCATTTATAGGAGTACATATACACACGTCTAGCGCTAGCGTGGCGCTGCTCATTTATGGCAGTACTTTTACACAAGTCTAGCGGTAGCGTCGCGCTGCTCATTTATGGGAGTACTTTTACACTCGTCTAGCGCTAGCGTGGCGCTGCTCATTTATAGGAGAATTTTTTTCACTCGTCTTGCGCTAGCGTGGCGCTTCTCATTTATGGCAGTACTTTGACACACGGCTAGCACTAGCGTCGCGCTGCTCATTTATGGGAGTACTTTTACACTCGTCTAGCGCTTGTGTGGCGCTGCTCATTTATAGGAGAATTTTTTTCACTCGTCTAGCGCTAGCGTGGCGCTGCTCATTTATGGGATTACTTTTACACACGTCTAGCGCTAGCGTGGCGCTGCTCATTTATGGGATTACTTTTACAGATATCTAGAGCTAGCGTGGCGCTGCTCATATATGGGAGTACTTTTACACACGTCAAGCGCTAGCATGGCGCCGCTCATTTATGGAAGTACTTTTACACACGTCTAGCGCTAGTGTGGCGCTGCTCATTTATGGGAGTAATTTACACATGTCTAGCGCTAGCGTCGCGCTGCTCATTTATGGGAGTAATTTTACACACGTCTAACGCTAGCGTGGCGCTGCTCATTTATGGGAGTACTCTTACACACGTCTAGCGCTAGCGTGTCGCTGCTCATTGATGGGAGTACTTTTACACATGGCTAGCGCTAGCGTCGCGCTGCTCATTTATGTGAGTAATTTGACACACGTCTAGCACTAGCGTGGCGCTGCTCATTTATGGGAGAACTTTTACACACGTCTAGCGCTAGCGCGGCGCTGCTCATTCATGGGAGTACTTTTACAGATGTCTAGAGCTAGCGTGGCGCTGCTCATATATGGGAGTACTTTTACACTCGTCTAGCGCTTCTCATTTATGGGAGCACTTTTACACTCGCCTAGCGCTAGCGTGGCGCTGCTCATATATGGGAGTACTTTTACACTCGTTTAGCGCTAGCGTGACGCTGCTCATTTATGGGAGCACTTTTACACACGTCTAGTGCTAGCGTGGCACTGCTCATTTATGGGAGTACTTTTACACATGTCTAGCGCTAGCGTGGCGCTGCTCATTCATGGTAGTACCTTTACAGGTATCTAGAGCTATCGTGGCGCTGCTCGTATATGGGAGTACTTCTACACTCGTCTAGCGCTAGCGTGGCGCTTCTCATTTATGGGAGCACTTTTACACACGTCTAGCGCTAGCGTGGCGCTGCTCATTTATGGGAGCACTTTTACACTAGTCTAGCGCTAGCGTGGTGCTGCTCATTTATGGCATTACTTTTACACACGTCTAGCGCTAGCGTGGCGCTGCTCATTGATGGGAGTACTTTTACACACGTCCAGCGCTAGCGTGGCGCTGCTCATTTATGGGAGTACTTTTGCACATGTCTAGTGTTAGCATGGCGCTGCTCATTTATGGGAGTACTTTTACACACGTCTAGCACTACCGTGGCGCTGCTCATTTATGGGAGTACTTTTACACACGTCTAGCGCTAACGTGGCGCTGCTCATTTTTGGAAGTACTTTTACACACGTCTAGCGCTAGCGTGGCGCTGCTCATTTATGGGAGTACTTTTAAACACGTTTAGCGCTAGGGTGGCGCTGCTCATTTATAGGAGTACTTTTACACACGTCTAGCGCTAGCGTGGCGCTGCTCATTTATGGCAGTACTCTTACACACGTCTAGCGGTAGCGTCGCGCTGCTCATTTATGGGAGTGCTTTTACACTCGTCTAGCGCTAGCGTGGCGCTGCTCATTTATGGGATTACTTTTACAGATATCTAGAGCTAGCGTGGCGCTGCTCATATATGGGAGTACTTTTACACTCGTCTAGCGCTAGCGTAGCGCTTCTCATTTTTGGGAGCACTTTTACACACGTCTAGCGCTAGCGTGGCGCTGCTCATTTATGGGAGCACTTTTACACTCGTCTAGCGCTAGCGTGGTGTTGCTCATTTATGGCAGTACTTTTACACACGTCTAGCGCTAGCGTGGCGCTGCTCATTAATGGGAGTACATTTACACACTTCAAGTGCTAGCGTGGCGCTGCTCATTTATGGGAGTACTTTTACACATGTCTAGCTCTAGCGTCGCGCTGCTCATTTATGGGAGCACTTTTACACACGTCTAGCGCTAGTGCGGCGCTGCTCATTTATGGGAGTACTTTTACACACGTCTAGCGTTAGCGTGGCGCTGCTTATTTATGGGGGTACTTTAACACACGTCTAGCACAAGCGTGGCGCAGCTCATTGATAGGAGTACTTTTACACACGTCTAGCCCTAGCGTGGTGCTGCTCATTCATGGGAGTACTTTTACACACGTCTAGCGCTAGCGTGGCGCTGCTCATTGATGGGAGTACTTTTACACACGTCTAGCGCTAGCGTGGCTCTGCTCATTTATGGGAGTACTCTTACACACGTCTAGCGCTAGCGTGGCGCTGCTCATTGATGGGAGTACTTTTACACATGGCTAGCACTCGCGTCGCGCTGCTCATTTATGTGAGTACTTTGACACACGTATAGCGCTAGCGTGGCGCTGCTCATTCATGGGAGTACTTTTACAGATGTCTAGAGCTAGCGTGGCGCTGCTCATATATGGGAGTACTTTTACACTCGTCTAGCGCTAGCGTGGCGCTTCTCATTTATGGGAGCACTTTTACACTCGCCTAGCGCTAGCGTGGCGCTGCTCATATATGGGAGTACTTTTACACTCGTTTAGCGCTAGCGTGGCGCTGCTCATTTATGGGAGCACTTTTACACACGCCTAGCGCTAGCGTGGCGCTGCTCATTTATGGGAGTACTTTTACACATGTCTAGCGCTAGCGTGGCGCTGCTCATTCATGGTAGTACTTTTACAGATATCTAGAGCTAGCGTGGCGCTGCTCATATATGGGAGTAATTTTACACTCGTCTAGCGCTAGCGTGGCGCTTCTCATTTATGGGAGCACTTTTACACACGTCTAGCGCTAGCGTGGCGCTGCTCATTTATGGGAGCACTTTTACACATGTCTAGTGCTAGCATGGCGCTGCACATTTATGGGAGTACTTTTACACACGTCTAGCGCTAGCGTGGCGCTGCTCATTGATGGGAGTACTTTTACACATGGCTAGCGCTAGCGTGGCGCTGCACATTTATGGGAGTACTTTTACACACGTCTAGCGCTAGCGTGGCGCTGCTCCTTTATGTGAGTACTTTTACACACGTCTAGCACTAGCGTGGCGCTGCTCATTTATGGGAGTACTTTTACACACGTCTAGCGCTAACGTGGCGCTGCTCATTTATGGGAGCACTTTTACACACTTCTAGCGCTAGCGTGGCGCTGCTCATTTATGGGAGTATTTTTACACACGTCTAGCGCTAGCGTGGCGCTGGTCATTTATGGCAGTACTTTTACACACGTCAAGCGCTAGCATGGCGCTGCTCATTTATGGGAGTACTTTTAAACACGTTTAGCGCTTGCGTGGCGCTGCTCATTTATAGGAGTACTTTTACACACGTCTAGCGCTAGCGTGGCGCTGCTCATTTATGGCAGTACTTTACACACGTCTAGCGCTAGCGTGGCGCTGCTTATTTATGGAGGTACTTTTACACACGTCTGGCGCTAGCGTGGCGCTGCTCATTTATGGGAGTACTTTCACACACGTCCAGCGCTAGCGTGGCGCTGCTAATTTATGGGTGTACTTTTACATATGTCTAGCGCTTGCGTGGCGCTGCTCATTCATGGGAGTTCTTTCACACACGTCTAGCGCTAGCGTGGCGCTGCTCATTGATGGGAGCACTTTTACACTAGTCTAGCACTAGCGTGATGCTGCTCATTTATGGCAGTACTTTTACACACGTCTAGCGCTAGCGTGGCGCTGCTCATTGATGGGAGTTCTTTTACACACGTCTAGCGCTAGCGTGGCGCTGCTCCGATATGGGAGTACTTTTACACTCGTCTAGCGCTAGCGTGGCGCTTCTCATTTATGGGAGCACTTTAACATACGTCTTGCGCTAGCGTGGCGCTGCTCATTTATGGGAGCACATTTACACTAGTCTAGCACTAGCGTGATGCTGCTCATTTATGGCAGTACTTTTACACACGTCTAGCGCTAGCGTGGCGCTGCTCATTGATGGGAGTTCTTTTACACACGTCTAGCGCTAGCGTGGCGATGCTCATTTATGGGAGTACTTTGACACACGTCTAGCACTACCGTGGCGCTGCTCATTTATGGGAGTACTTTTACACACGTCTAGCGCTAACGTGGCGCTGCTCATTTATGGAAGTACTTTTACACACGTCTAGCGCTAGCGTGGCGCTGCTCATTTATGGCAGTACTTTGACACACGTCTAGCACTAGCGTCGCGCTGCTCATTTATGGGAGTACTTTTACACTCGTCTAGCGCTAGCGTGGCGCTGCTCATTTATGGGAGCACTTTTACACTCGTCTAGCGCTAGCGTGGTGTTGCTCATTTATGGCAGTACTTTTACACACGTCTAGCGCTAGCGTGGCGCTGCTCATTAATGGGAGTACTTGTACACACTTCTAGCGCTAGCGTGGCGCTGCGCATTTATGGGAGTACTTTTACACATGTCTAGTGCTAGCGTGGCGCTGCTCATTGATGGGAGTTCTTTTACACACGTCTAGCGCTAGCGTGGCGCTGCTCCTATATGGGAGTACTTTTACACACGACTAGCGCTACCGTGGCGCTGCTCATTTATGTGAGTACTTTTACACACGTCTAGCGTTAGCGTGGCGCTGCTCATTTATGGGAGTACTTTTACACACGTCTAGCGCTAACGTGGCGCTGCTCATTTATGGGAGCACTTTTACACACTTCTAGCGCTAGCGTGGCGCTGCTCATTTATGGGAGTATTTTTACACACGTCTAGCGCTAGCGTGGCGCTGCTCATTTATGGCAGTACTTTTACACACGTCAAGCGCTAGCATGGCGCTGCTCATTTATGGGAGTACTTTTAAACCCGTTTAGCGCTTGCGTGGCGCTGCTTATTTATAGGAGTACTTTTACACACGTCTAGCGCTAACGTGGCGCTGCTCATTTATGGCAGCACTTTACACACGTCTAGCGCTAACGTGGCGCTGCTTATTTATGGAGGTACTTTTACACACGTCTGGCGCTAGCGTGGCGCTGCTCATTTATGGGAGTACTTTCACACACGTCCAGCGCTAGCGTGGCGCTGCTAATTTATGGGAGTACTTTTACACATGTCTAGCGCTAGCGTGGCGCTGCTCATTGATGGGAGTTCTTTTACACACGTCTAGCGCTAGCGTGGCGCTGCTCCTATATGGGAGTACTTTTACACTCGTTGAGCGCTAGCGTGGCGCTGCTCATTTATGGGAGCACTTTTACACACGTCTAGCGCTAGCGTGGCGCTGATCATTTATGGGAGTACTTTTACACATGTCTAGCACTAGCGTGGCGCTGCTCATTCAAGGAAGTACATTTACAGATATCTAGAGCAAGCGTGGCGCTGCTCATATATGGGAGTACTTTTACACTCGTCTAGCGCTAGCGTGGCGCTTCTCATTTATGGGAGCACTTTAACATACGTCTTGCGCTAGCGTGGCGCTGCTCATTTATGGGAGCACTTTTACACTAGTCTAGCACTAGCGTGGCGCTGCTTATTTATGGGGGTACTTTAACAAACGTCTAGCGCTAGCGTGGCGCAGCTCATTTATAGGAGTACTTTTACACACGTCTAGCCCTAGCGTGGTGCTGCTCATTCATGGGAGTACTTTTACACACGTCTAGCGCTAGCGTGGCGCTGCTCATTGATGGGAGTACTTTTACATACGTCTTGCGCTAGCGTGGCGCTGCTCATTTATGGGAGTACTCTTACACACGTCTAGCGCTAGCGTGGCGCTGCTCATTGATGGGAGTACTTTTACACATGGCTAGCGCTAGCGTCGCGCTGCTCATTTAAGTGAGTACTTTGACACACGTCTAGCACTAGCGTGGCGTTGCTTATTTATGGGAGAACTTTTACACACGTCTAGCGCTAGCGTGGCGCTGCTCATTCATGGGAGTACTTTTACAGATGTCTAGTGCTAGCGTGGCGCTGCTCATATATATGAGTACTTTTACACTCGTCTAAAAATAGCGTGGCGCTTCTCATTTATGGGAGCACTTTTACACTCGCCTAGCGCTAGCGTGGCGCTGCTCATATATGGGAGGACTTCTACACTCGTTTAGCGCTAGCGTGGCGCTGCTCATTTATGGGAGCATTTTTACACACGTCTAGCGCTAGCGTGGCGCTGCTCATTTATGGGAGTACTTTTACACATATCTAGCGCTAGCGTGGCGCTGCTCATTCATGGAGTACTTTTACAGAAATCTAGAGCTAGCGTGGCGCTGCTCATATATAGGAATACTTTTACAATCGTCTAGCGCTAGCGTGGCGCTTCTCATTTTTGGGAGCACTTTTACACACCTCTAGCGCTAGTGGGGCGCTGCTCATTTATGGGAGCTTTTTTACACTAGTCTAGCGCTAGCGTGGTGCTGCTCATTTATGGCAGTACATTTACACACGTCTAGCGCTAGCGTGGCGCTGCTAATTGATGGGAGTACTTTTACACACGTCTGGCGCTAGCGTTGCGCTGCTCATTTATGGGAGTACTTTAACACATGTCTAGTGTTAGCGTGGCGCTGCTCATTTATGGGTGTACTTTTACACACGTCTAGCACTAGCGTGGCGCTGCTCATTTATGAGAGTACTTTGACACACGTCTAGCACTACCGTGGCGCTGCTCATTAATGGGAGTACTTTTACACACGTCTAGCGCTAACGTGGCCCTGCTCATTTATGGGAGCACTTTTACACACTTCTAGCGCAAGCGTGGCGCTGCTCATTTATGGGAGTATTTTTACACACGTCTAGCGCTAGCGTGGCGCTGCCCATTTATGGGAGTACTTTTACACACGTCTAGCGCTAGCGTGGCGCTGCTCATTTATGGGAGTACTTTTAAACACGTTTAGCGCTAGCGTGGCGCTGCTCATTTATAGGAGTACTTTTACACACCTCTAGCGCTAGCGTGGCGCTGCTCATTTATGGCAGTCCTCTTACACACGTCTAGCGGTAGCGTCGCGCTGCTCATTTATGGGAATACTTTTACACTCGTCTAGCGCTAGCGTGGCGCTGCTCATTTATAGTAGAAATTTTTCACTCGTCTAGCGCTAGCGTGGCGCTGCTCATTTAAGGGAGTACATTTACACACGTCTAGCGCTAGCGTGGCGCTGCTCATTCATGGCAGTACTTTGACACACGTCTAGCACTAGCGTCGCGCTGCTCATTTATGGTAGTACTTTTACACTCGTCTAGCGCTAGTGAGGCGCTGCTCATTTATAGGAGAAATTTTTTCACTCGTCTAGCGCTAGCGTGGGGCTGCTCATTTATGGGAATACTTTTACACACGTCTAGCGCTAGCGTGGCGCTGCCCATTTATGGGATTACTTTTACAGATATCTAGAGCTAGCGTGGCGCTGCTCATACATGGGAGTACTTTTACACTCTTCTAGCGCTAGCGTGGCGCTGCTCATTAATGGGGGTACTTTAACACACTTCTAGCGCTAGCGTGGCGCTGCTCATTTATGGGAGTACGTTTACACATGTCTAGTGCTAGCGTGGCGCTGCTCATTTATGTGAGTACCTTGACACACGTCTAGCACTAGCGTGGCGCTGCTCATTTATGGGAGTACTTTTACACACGTCTAGCGCTAACGTGGCGCTGCTCATTTATGGGAGCACTTTTACCCACTTCTAGCGCTAGCGTGGCGCTGCTCATTTATGGGAGTATTTTTACACACGTCTAGCGCTATCGTGGCGCTGCTCACTTATGGGAGTACTTTCACACACTTCTAGCGCTAGCGTGGCGCTGCTCATTTATGGGAGTACGTTTACACATGTCTAGTGCTAGCGTGGCGCTGCTCATTTATGTGAGTACCTTGACACACGTCTAGCACTAGCGTGGCGCTGCTCATTTATGGGAGTACTTTTACACACGTCTAGCGCTAACGTGGCGCTGCTTATTTATGGAGGTACTTTTACACACGTCTAGCGCTATCGTGGCGCTGCTCACTTATGGGAGTACTTTCACACACGTCTAGCGCTTGCGTGGCGCTGCTAATTTATGGGAGTACTTTTACACATGTCTAGCGCTAGCGTGGCGCTGCTCATTGATGGGAGCACTTTTACACTAGTCTAGCACTAGCGTGATGCTGCTCATTTATGGGAGCACATTTACACACTTCTAGCGCTAGCGTGGCTCTGCTCATTTATGGGAGTATTTTTACACACGTCTAGCGCTAGCGTGGTGCTGCTCATTTATGGCAGTACTTTTACACACGTCAAGCGCTAGCATGGCGCTGCTCATTTATGGGAGTACTTTTAAACCCGTTTAGCGCTTGCGTGGCGCTGCTTATTTATAGGAGTACTTTTACACACGTCTAGCGCTAGCGTGGCGCTGCTCATTTATGGCAGTACTTTTACACACGTCTAGCGCTAGCCTGGCGCTGCTTATTTATGGAGGTACTTTTAAAAAACGTCTGGCGCTAGCGTGGCGCTGCTCATTTATGGGTCTACTTTCACACACGTCCAGCGCTAGCGTGGCGGTTCTAATTTATGGGAGTACTTTTACACATGTCTAGCGCTAGCGTGGCGCTGCTCATTGATGGGAGTTCTTTTACACACGTCTAGCGCTAGCGTGGCGCTGCTCCTATATGTGAGTACTTTTACACTCGTTTAGCGCTAGCGTGGCGCTGCTCATTTATGGGAGCACTTTTACACACGTCTAGCGCTAGCGTGGCGCTGATCATTTATGGGAGTACTTTTACACATGTCAAGCGCTAGCGTGGCGCTGCTCATTCAAGGGAGTACTTTTACAGATATCTAGAGCAAGCGTGGCGCTACTCATTTATGGGAGTACTTTTACACTCGTCTAGCGCTAGCGTGGCGCTTCTCATTTATGGGAGCACTTTAACATACGTCTTGCGCTAGCGTGGCGCTGCTCATTTATGGGAGCACTTTTACACTAGTCTAGCACTAGCGTGGCGCTGCTTATTTATGGGGGTACTTTAACACACGTCTAGCGCTAGCGTGGCGCAGCTCATTGATAGGAGTACTTTTACACACGTCTAGCCCTAGCGTGGTGCTGCTCATTCATTGGAGTACTTTTACACACGTCTGGCGCTAGCGTGGCGCTGCTCATTGATGGGAGTACTTTTACATACGTCTTGCGCTAGCGTGGCGCTGCTCATTTATGGGAGTACTCTTACACACGTCTAGCGCTAGCGTGGCGCTGCTCATTGATGGGAGTACTTTTACATACGTCTTGCGCTAGCGTCGCGCTGCTCATTTATGTGAGTACTTTGACACACGTCTAGCACTAGCGTGGCGTTGCTTATTTATGGGAGAACTTTTACACACGTCTAGCGCTAGCGTGGCGCTGCTCATTCATGGGAGTACTTTTACAGATGTCTAGTGCTAGCGTGGCGCTGCTCATATATATGAGTACTTTTACACTCGTCTAACACTAGCGTGGCGCTTCTCATTTAATGGAGCACTTTTACACTCGCCTAGGGCTAGCGTGGCGCTGCTCATATATGGGAGGACTTCTACACTCGTTTAGCGCTAGCGTGGCGCTGCTCATTTATGGGAGCATTTTTACACACGTCTAGAGCTAGCGTGGCGCTGCTCATTTATGGGAGTACTTTTACACATATCTAGCGCTAGCGTGGCGCTGCTCATTCATGGAGTACTTTTACAGACATCTAGAGCTAGCGTGGCGCTGCTCATATATAGGAATACTTTTACAATCGTCTAGCGCTAGCGTGGCGCTGCTCATTTATGGGAGCACTTTTACACTAGTCTAGCGCTAGCGTGGTGCTTCTCATTTATGGCAGTACTTTTACACACGTCTAGCGCTAGCGTGGCGCTGCTAATTGATGGGAGTACTTTTACACAGGTCTAGCGCTAGCGTGGCGCTGCTCATTTATGGGAGTACTTTAACACATGTCTAGTGTTAGCGTGGCGCTGCTCATTTATGGGTGTACTTTTACACACGTCTAGCGCTAGCGTGGCGCTGCTCATTTATGAGAGTACTTTGACACACGTCTAGCACTACCGTGGCGCTGCTCATTAATGGGAGTACTTTTACACACGTCTAGCGCTAACGTGGCCCTGCTCATTTATGGGAGCACTTTTACACACTTCTAGCGCTAGCGTGGCGCTGCTCATTTATGGGAGTATTTTTACACACGTCTAGCGCTAGCGTGGCGCTGCCCATTTATGGGAGTACTTTTACACACGTCTAGCGCTAGCCCGGCGCTGCTCATTTATGGGAGTACTTTTATACACGTTTAGCGCTAGCGTGGCGCTGCTCATTTATAGGAGTACTTTTACACACGTCTAGCGCTAGCGTGGCGCTGCTCATTTATGGCAGTCCTCTTACACACGTCTAGCGGTAGCGTCGCGCTGCTCATTTATGGGAGTACTTTTACACTCGTCTAGCGCTAGCGTGGCGCTGCTCATTTATAGTAGAAATTTTCACTCGTCTAGCGCTAGCGTGGCGCTGCTCATTTAAGGGAGTACATTTACACACGTCTAGCGCTAGCGTGGCGCTGCTCATTCATGGCAGTACTTTGACACACGTCTAGCACTAGCGTCGCGCTGCTCATTTATGGTAGTACTTTTACACTCGTCTAGCGCTAGTGAGGCGCTGCTCATTTATAGGAGAAATTTTTTCACTCGTCTAGCGCTAGCGTGGCGCTGCTCATTTATGGGATTACTTTTACACACGTCTAGCGCTAGCGTGGCGCTGCTCATTTATGGGATTACTTTTACAGATATCTAGAGCTAGCGTGGCGCTGCTCATATATGGGAGTACTTTTACACTCTTCTAGCGCTAGCGTGGCGCTGCTCATTAATGGGAGTACTTTTACACACTTCCAGCGCTAGCGTGGCGCTGCTCATTTATGGGAGTACGTTTACACATGTCTAGTGCTAGCGTGGCGCTGCTCATTTATGTGAGTACTTTGACACACGTCTAGCACTAGCGTGGCGCTTCTCATTTATGGGAGTACTTTTACACACGTCTAGCGCTAACGTGGCGCTGCTCATTTATGGGAGCACTTTTACCCACTTCTAGCGCTAGCGTGGCGCTGCTCATTTATGGGAGTATTTTTACACACGTCTAGCGCTAGCGTGGCGCTGCTCATTTATGGCAGTACTTTTACACACGTCAAGCGCTAGCGTGGCGCTGCTCATTTATGGGAGTATTTTTAAACACGTTTAGCGCTTGCGTGGCGCTGGTCATTTATAGGAGTACTTTTACACACGTCTAGCGCTAGCGTGGCGCTTCTCATTTATGGCAGTACTTTTACACACGTCTAGCGCTAGCGTGGCGCTGCTTATTTATGGAGGTACTTTTACACACGTCTAGCGCTATCGTGGCGCTGCTCACTTATGGGAGTACTTTCACACACGTCTAGCGCTTGCGTGGCGCTGCTAATTTATGGGAGTACTTTTACACATGTCTAGCGCTAGCGTGGCGCTGCTCATGGATGGGAGCACTTTTACACTAGTCTAGCACTAGCGTGATGCTGCTCATTTATGGGAGCACTTTTACACACTTCTAGCGCTAGCGTGGCGCTGCTCATTTATGGGAGTATTTTTACACACGTCTAACGCAAGCGAGGCGCTGCTCATTTATGGCAGTACTTTTACACACGTCAAGCGCTAGCATGGCACTGCTCATTTATGGGAGTACTTTTAAACCCGTTTAGCGCTTGCGTGGCGCTGCTTATTTATAGGAGTACTTTTACACACGTCTAGCGCTAGCGTGGCGCTGCTCATTTATGGCAGTACTTTTACACACGTCTAGCGCTAGCCTGGCGCTGCTTATTTATGGAGGTACTTTTACACACGTCTGGCGCTAGCGTGGCGCTGCTCATTTATGGGAGTACTTTCACACACGTCCAGCGCTAGCGTGGCGCTGCTAATTTATGGGAGTACTTTTACACATGTCTAGCGCTAGCATGGCGCTGCTCCTATATGGGAGTACTTTTACACTCGTTTAGCGCTAGCGTGGCGCTGCTCATTTATGGGAGCACTTTTACACACGTCTAGCGCTAGCGTGGCGCTGATCATTTATGGGAGTACTTTAACACATGTCTAGCGCTAGCGTGGCGCTGCTCATTCAAGGGAGTACTTTTACAGATATCTAGAGCAAGCGTGGCGCTGCTCATATATGGGAGTACTTTTACACTCGTCTAGCGCTAGCGTGGTGCTTCTCATTTATGGGAGCACTTTAACATACGTCTTGCGCTAGCGTGGCGCTGTTCATTTATGGGAGCACTTTTACACTAGTCTAGCACTAGCGTGGCGCTGCTTATTTATGGGGGTACTTTAACACACGTCTAGCGCTAGCGTGGCGCAGCTCATTGATAGGAGTACTTTTACACACGTCTAGCCCTAGCGTGGTGCTGCTCATTCATGGGAGTACTTTTACACACGTTTAGCGCTAGCGTGGCGCTGCTCATTGATGGGAGTACTTTTACATACGTCTTGCGCTAGCGTGGCGCTGCTCATTTATGGGAGTACTCTTACACACGTCTAGCGCTAGCGTGGCGCTGCTCATTGATGGGAGTACTTTTACACATGGCTAGCGCTAGCGTCGCGCTGCTCATTTATGTGAGTCCTTTGACACACGTCTAGCACTAGCGTGGCGTTGCTTATTTATGGGAGAACTTTTACACACGTCTAGCGCTAGCGTGGCGCTGCTCATTCATGGGAGTACTTTTACAGATGTATAGTGCTAGAATGGCGCTGCTCATATATATGAGTACTTTTACACTCGTCTAACACTAGCGTGGCGCTTCTCATTTATGGGAGCACTTTTACACTCGCCTAGCGCTAGCGTGGCGCTGCTCATATATGGGAGGACTTCTACACTCGTTTAGCGCTAGCGTGGCGCTGCTCATTTATGGGAGCATTTTTACACACGTCTAGCGCTAGCGTGGCGCTGCTCATTTATGGGAGTACTTTTACACATATCTAGCGCTAGCGTGGCGCCGCTCATTCATGGAGTACTTTTACAGACATCTAGAGCTAGCGTGGCGCTGCTCATATATAGGAATACTTTTACAATCGTCTAGCGCTAGCGTGGCGCTTCTCATTTTTGGGAGCACTTTTACACACCTCTAGCGCTAGTGGGGCGCTGCTCATTTATGGGAGCACTTTTACACTAGTCTAGCGCTAGCGTGGTGCTGCTCATTTATGGCAGTACTTTTACACACGTCTAGCGCTAGCGTGGCGCTGCTAATTTATGGGAGTACTTTAACACATGTCTAGTGTTAGCGTGGCGCTGCTCATTTATGGGTGTACTTTTACACACGTCTAGCGCTAGCGTGGCGCTGCTCATTCATGAGAGTACTTTGACACACGTCTAGCACTACCGTGGCGCTGCTCATTAATGGGAGTACTTTTACACACGTCTAGCGCTAACGTGGCCCTGTCATTTATGGGAGCACTTTTACACACTTCTAGCGCTAGCGTGGCGCTGCTCATTTATGGGAGTATTTTTACACACGTCTAGCACTAGCGTGGCGCTGCCCATTTATGGGAGTACTTTTACACACGTCTAGCGCTAGCGTGGCGCTGCTCATTTATGGGAGTACTTTTAAACACGATTAGCGCTAGCGTGGCGCTGCTCATTTATAGGAGTACTTTTACACACGTCTAGCGCTAGCGTGGCGCTGCTCATTTATGGCAGTCCTCTTACACACGTCTAGCGGTAGCGTCGCGCTGCTCATTTATGGGAGTACTTTAACACTCGTCTAGCGCTAGCGTGGCGCTGCTCATTTATAGTAGAAATTTTTCACTCGTCTAGCGCTAGCGTGGCGCTGCTCATTTAAGGGAGTACATTTACACACGTCTAACGCTAGCTTGGCGCTGTTCATTCATGGCAGTACTTTGACACACGTCTAGCACTAGCGTCGCGCTGCTCATTTATGGTAGTACTTTTACACTCGTCTAGCGCTAGTGAGGCGCTGCTCATTTATAGGAGAATTTTTTTCACTCGTCTAGCGCTAGCGTGGCGCTGCTCATTTATGGGATTACTTTTACACACGTCTAGCGCTAGCGTGGCGCTGCTCATTTATGGGATTACTTTTACAGATATCTAGAGCTAGCTTGGCGCTGCTCATATATGGGAGTACTTTTACACTCTTCTAGCGCTAGCGTGGCGCTGCTCATTAATGGGAGTACTTTTACACACTTCTAGCGCTAGCGTGGCGCTGCTCATTTATGGGAGTACGTTTACACATGTCTAGTGCTAGCGTGGCGCTGCTCATTTATGTGAGTACTTTGACACACGTCTAGCACTAGCGTGGCGCTGCTCATTTATGGGAGTACTTTGACACACGTCTAGCGCTAGCGTGGCGCTGCTCATTTATGGGAGTATTTTTTACACACGTCTAGCGCTAGCGTGGCGCTGCGCATTTATGGCAGTACTTTTACACACGTCAAGCGCTAGCGTGGCGCTGCTCATTTATTGGAGTACTTTTAAACACGTTTAGCGCTTGCGTGGCGCTGCTCATTTATAGGAGTACTTTTACACACGTCTAGCGCTAGCGTGGCGCTTCTCATTTATGGCAGTACTTTTACACGCGTCTAGCGCTAGCGTGGCGCTGCTTATTTATGGAGGTACTTTTACACACGTCTAGCGCTAGCGTGGCGCTGCTCACTTATGGGAGTACTTTCACACACGTCTAGCGCTTGCGTGGCGCTGCTAATTTATGGGAGTACTTTTACACATGTCTAGCGCTAGCGTGGCGCTGCTCATTGATGGGAGCACTTTTACACTAGTCTAGCACTAGCGTGATGCTGCTCATTTATGGCAGTACTTTAACACACGTCTAGCGCTAGCGTGGCGCTGCTCATTTACTGGAGTACTTTCACACACGTCTAGCGCTAGCGTGGCGCTTCTCATTTATGGGAGTACTTTTACACATGTCTAGCTCTAACGTCGCGCTGCTCATTTATGGGAGCACTTTTACACACGTCTAGCGCTAGCGCGGCGCTGCTCATTTATGGTAGTACTTTTACACACGTCTAGCGTTAGCGTGGCGCTGCTTATTTATGGGTGTACTTTAACACACGTCTAGCGCTAGCGTGGCGCAGCTCATTGATAGGAGTACTTTTACACACGTCTAGCCCTAGCGTGGTGCTGCTAATTCATGGGAGTACTTTTACACACGTCTAGCGCTAGCGTGGCGCTGCTCATTGATGGGAGTATTTAACACACGTCTAGCGCTAGCGTGGCGCTGCTCATTTATGGGAGTACTCTTACACACGTCTAGCGCTAGCGTGGCGCTGCTCATTGATGGGAGTACTTTAACACATGGCTAGCGCTAGCGTCGCGCTGCTCATTTATGTGAGTACCTTGACACACGTCTAGCACTAGCGTGGCGCTGCTCATTTATGGGAGAACTTTTACACACGTCTAGCGCTAGCGTGGCGCTGCTCATTCATGGGAGTACTTTTACAGATGTCTAGAGCTAGCATGGCGCTGCTCATATAAGGGAGTACTTTTACACTCGTCTAGCGCTAGCCTGGCGCTTCTCATTTATGGGAGCTTTTTTACACTCGCCTAACGCTAGCGTGGCGCTGCTCATATATGGGAGTACTTTTACACTCGTTTAGTGCTAGCGTGGCGCTGCTCATTTATGGGAGCACTTTTACACACGTCTAGCGCTAGCGTGGCGCTGCTCATTTATGGGAGTACTTTTACACAAGTCTAGCGCTAGCGTGGCGCTGCTCATTCATGGGAGTACTTTTACAGATATGTAGAGCTAGCGTGGCGCTGGTCATATATGGGAGTACTTTTACACTCGTCTAGCGCTAGCGTGGCGTTCTCATTTATGGGAGCACTTTTACACACGTCTAGCGCTAGCGTGGCGCTGCTCATTTATGGGATCACTTTTACACTAGTCTAGCGCTAGCGTGGTGCTGCTCATTTATGGCAGTACTTTTACACACGTCTAGCGCTAGCGTGGCGCTGCTCATTGATGGGAGGACTTTTAAAAACGTCTAGCACTAGCGTGGCGCTGCTCATTTATGGGAGAGCTTTTACACATGTCTAGTGTTAGCGTGGCGCTGCTCATTCATGGGAGTACTTTTACAGATATGTAGAGCTAGCGTGGCGCTGGTCATATATGGGAGTACTTTTACACTCGTCTAGCGCTAGCGTGGCGCTTCTCATTTATGGGAGCACTTTTACACTAGTCTAGCGCTAGCGTGGTGCTGCTCATTTATGGGAGTACTTTTACACATGTCTAGCGCTAGCGTGGCGCTGCTCATTCATGGGAGTACTTTTACAGATATGTAGAGCTAGCGTGGCGCTGGTCATATATGGGAGTACTTTTACACTCGTCTAGCGCTAGTGTGGCGCTGCTCATTTATAGGAGAATTTTTTTCACTCGTCTAGCGCTAGCGTGGAGCTGCTCATTTATGGGATTACTTTTACACACGTCTAGCGCTAGCGTGGCGCTGCTCATTTATGGGATTACTTTTACAGATATCTAGAGCTAGCGTGGCGCTGCTCATATATGGGACTACTTTTACACTCGTCTAGCGCTAGCGTGGCGCTGCTCATTAATGGGAGTACTTTTACACACTTCTAGCGCTAGCGTGGCGCTGCTCATTTATGGGAGTACGTTTACAAATGTCTAGTGCTATCGTGGCGCTGCTCATTTATGTGAGTACTTTGACACACGTCTAGCACTAGCGTGGCGCTGCTCATTTATGGGAGTACTTTTACACACGTCTAGCGCTATCGTGGCGCTGCTCATTTATGGGAGCACTTTTACCCACTTCTAGCGCTAGCGTGGCGCTGCTCATTTATGGGAGTATTTTTACACACGTCTAGCGCTAGCGTGGCGCTGCTCATTTATGGCAGTACGTTTACACACGTCAGGCGCTAGCGTGGCGCTGCTCATTTATGGGAGTACTTTTAAACACGTTTAGCGCTTGCGTGGCGCTGCTCATTTATAGGAGTACGTTTACACACGTCTAGCGCTAGCGTGGCGCTTCTCATTTATGGCAGTACTTTTACACACGTCTAGCGCTAGCGTGGCGCTGCTTATTTATAAAGGTACTTTTACACACGTCTAGCGCTAGCGTGGCGCTGCTCATTTATGGGAGTACTTTCACACACGTCTAGCGCTAGCGTGGCGCTGCTCATTTATGGGAGTACTTTTACACATGTCTAGCGCTAGCGTGGCGCTGCTCATTCATGGGAGTACTTTTACACACGTCTAGCGCTAGCGTGGCGCTGCTCATTTATGGGAGAGCTTTTACACATGTCTAGTGTTAGCGTGGCGCTGCTCATTTATGGCAGTACTTTGACACACGGCTAGCACTAGCGTCGCGCTGCTCATTTATGGGAGTACTTTTACACACGTCTATCGGTAGCGTCGCGCTGCTCATTTATGGGAGTACTATTACACTCGTCTAGCGCTAGCGTGGCGCTGCTCATTTATAGGAGAATTTTTTTCACTCGTCTAGCGCTAGCGTGGCGCTGCTCATTTATGGGAATACTTTTAAACACGTCTAGCTCTAGCGTGGCGCTGCTCATTTATGGCAGTACTTTGACACACGGCTAGCACTAGCGTCGCGCTGCTCATTTATGGGAGTACTTTTACACTCGTCTAGCGCTAGCGTGGCGCTGCTCATTTATAGGGGAAATTTTTTCACTCGTCTAGCGCTAGCGTTGTGCTGCTCATTTATGGGAGTACTTTTACTCACGTCTAGCGCTAGCGTGGCGGTGCTCATTTATGGCAGTACTTTGACACACGGGTAGCACTAGCGTCGCGCTGTTCATTTATGGGAGTACTTTTACACTCGTCTAGCGCTAGTGTGGCGCTCTCATTTATAGGAGAAATTTTTTCACTCGTCTAGCGCTAGCGTGGCGCTGCTCATTTATGGGATTACTTTTACACACGTCTAGCGCTAGCGTGGCGCTGCTCATTTATGGGATTACTTTTACAGATATCTAGATTTAGCGTGGCGCTGCTCATATATGGGAGTACTTTTACACACGTCAAGCGCTAGCATGGCGCTGCTCATTTATGGAATTACGTTTACACACGACTAGCGCTAGCGTTGCACTGCTCATTTATGGGAGTAATTTACACATGACTAGCGCTAGCGTCGCGCTGCTCATTTATGTGAGTACTTTGACACACTTCTAGCACTAGCGTGGCGCTGCTCATTTATGGGAGAACTTTTACACACGTCTAGCGCTAGCGTGGCGCTGCTCATTCATGGGAGTACTTTTAGAGATGTCTAGTGCTAGCGTGGCGCTGCTCATATATGGGAGTACTTTTACACTCGTCTAACGCTAGCGTGGCGCTTCTCATTTATGGGAGCACTTTTACACTCGCCTAGCGCTAGCGTGGCGCTGCTCATATATGGGAGTACTTTTACACTCGTTTAGCGCTAGCGTGGCGCTGGTCATTTATGGGAGCACTTTTACACACGTCTAGCGCTAGCGTGGCGCTTCTCATTTATGGGAGAACTTTTACACATATCTAGCGCTAGCGTGGCGCTGCTCATTCATGGAGTACTTTTACAGATATCTAGAGCTAGCGTGGCGCTGCTCATATATGGGATTACTTTTACACTCGTCTAGCGCTATCGTGGCGCTTCTCATTTTTGGTAGCACTTTTACACACCCCTAGCGCTAGTGGGGTGCTGCTAATTTATGGGAGCACTTTTACACTAGTCTAGCGCTAGCGTGGTGCTGCTCATTTATGGCAGTACTTTTACACACGTCTAGCGCTAGCGTGGCGCTGCTCAATGATGGGAGTACTTTTACACACGTCTAGCGCTAGCGTGGCGATGCTCATTTATGGGAGTACTTTAACACATGTCTAGTGTTAGCGTGGCGCTGCTCATTTATGGGTGTACTTTTACACACGTCTAGCGCTAGCGTGGCGCTGCTCATTAATGAGAGTACTTTGACACACGTCTAGCACTACCGTGGCGCTGCTTATTTATGGGAGTACTTTTAAACACGTTTAGCGCTAGCGTGGCGCTGCTCATTTATAGGAGTACTTTTACACACGTCTAGCGCTAGCGTGGCGCTGCTCATTTATGGCAGTCCTCTTACACACGTCTAGCGGTAGCGTCGCGCTGCTCATTTATGGGGGTACTTTTACACTCGTCTAGCGCTAGCGTGGCGCTGCTCATATATGGGAGGACTTCTTCACTCGTTTAGCGCTAGCGTGGCGCTGCTCATTTATGGGAGCATTTTTACACACGTCTAGCGCTAGCGTGGCGCTGCTCATTTATGGGAGTACTTTTACACATATCTAGCGCTAGCGTGGCGCCGCTCATTCATGGAGTACTTTTACAGACATCTAGAGCTAGCGTGGCGCTGCTCATATATAGGAATACTTTTACAATCGTCTAGCGCTAGCGTGGCGCTTCTCATTTTTGGGAGCACTTTTACACACCTCTAGCGCTAGTGGGGCGCTGCTCATTTATGGGAGCACTTTTACACTAGTCTAGCGCTAGCGTGGTGCTGCTCATTTATGGCAGTACTTTTACACACGTCTAGCGCTAGCGTGGCGCTGCTAATTGATGGGAGTACTTTAACACACGTCTAGCGCTAGCGTGGCGCTGCTCATTTATGGGAGTACTTTAACACATGTCTAGTGTTAGCGTGGCGCTGCTCATTTATGGGTGTACTTTTACACACGTCTAGCGCTAGCGTGGCGCTGCTCATTTATGAGAGTACTTTGACACACGTCTAGCACTACCGTGGCGCTGCTCATTAATGGGAGTACTTTTACACACGTCTAGCGCTAACGTGGCCCTGTCATTTATGGGAGCACTTTTACACACTTCTAGCGCTAGCGTGGCGCTGCTCATTTATGGGAGTATTTTTACACACGTCTAGCACTAGCGTGGCGCTGCCCATTTATGGGAGTACTTTTACACACGTCTAGCGCTAGCGTGGCGCTGCTCATTTATGGGAGTACTTTTAAACACGATTAGCGCTAGCGTGGCGCTGCTCATTTATAGGAGTACTTTTACACACGTCTAGCGCTAGCGTGGCGCTGCTCATTTATGGCAGTCCTCTTACACACGTCTAGCGGTAGCGTCGCGCTGCTCATTTATGGGAGTACTTTAACACTCGTCTAGCGCTAGCGTGGCGCTGCTCATTTATAGTAGAAATTTTTCACTCGTCTAGCGCTAGCGTGACGCTGCTCATTTAAGGGAGTACATTTACACACGTCTAGCGCTAGCTTGGCGCTGCTCATTCATGGCAGTACTTTGACACACGTCTAGCACTAGCGTCGCGCTGCTCATTTATGGTAGTACTTTTACACTCGTCTAGCGCTAGTGAGGCGCTGCTCATTTATAGGAGAAATTTTTTCACTCGTCTAGCGCTAGCGTGGCGCTGCTCATTTATGGGATTACTTTTACACACGTCTAGCGCTAGCGTGGCGCTGCTCATTTATGGGATTACTTTTACAGATATCTAGAGCTAGCGTGGCGCTGCTCATATATGGGAGTACTTTTACACTCTTCTAGCGCTAGCGTGGCGCTGCTCATTAATGGGAGTACTTTTACACACTTCTAGCGCTAGCGTGGCGCTGCTCATTTATGGGAGTACGTTTACACATGTCTAGTGCTAGCGTGGCGCTGCTCATTTATGTGAGTACTTTGACACACGTCTAACACTAGCGTGGCGCTGCTCATTTATGGGAGTACTTTGACACACGTCTAGCGCTAACGTGGCGCTGCTCATTTATGGGAGCACTTTTACCCACTTCTAGCGCTAGCGTGGCGCTGCTCATTTATGGGAGTATTTTTTACACACGTCTAGCGCTAGCGTGGCGCTGCTCATTTATGGCAGTACTTTTACACACGTCAAGCGCTAGCGTGGCGCTGCTCATTTATTGGAGTACTTTTAAACACGTTTAGCGCTTGCGTGGCGCTGCTCATTTATAGGAGTACTTTTACACACGTCTAGCGCTAGCGTGGCGCTTCTCATTTATGGCAGTACTTTAACACGCGTCTAGCGCTGGCGTGGCGCTGCTTATTTATGGAGGTACTTTTACACACGTCTATCGCTAGCGTGGCGCTGCTCACTTATGGGAGTACTTTCACACACGTCTAGCGCTTGCGTGGCGCTGCTAATTTATGGGAGTACTTTTACACATGTCTAGCGCTAGCGTGGCGCTGCTCATTGATGGGAGCACTTTTACACTAGTCTAGCACTAGCGTGATGCTGCTCATTTATGGCAGTACTTTAACACACGTCTAGCGCTAGCGTGGCGCTGCTCATTTACTGGAGTACTTTCACACACGTCTAGCGCTAGCGTGGCGCTTCTCATTTATGGGAGTACTTTTACACATGTCTAGCTCTAACGTCGCGCTGCTCATTTATGGGAGCACTTTTACACACGTCTAGCGCTAGCGCGGCGCTGCTCATTTATGGTAGTACTTTTACACACGTCTAGCGTTAGCGTGGCGCTGCTTATTTATGGGTGTACTTTAACACACGTCTAGCGCTAGCGTGGCGCTGCTCATTGATGGGAGTATTTTACACACGTCTAGCGCTAGCGTGGCGCTGCTCATTTATGGGAGTACTCTTACACACGTCTAGCGCTAGCTTGGCGCTGCTCATTGATGGGAGTACTTTTACACATGGCTAGCGCTAGCGTCGCGCTGCTCATTTATGTGAGTACCTTGACACACGTCTAGCACTAGCGTGGCGCTGCTCATTTATGGGAGAACTTTTACACACGTCTAGCGCTAGCGTGGCGCTGCTCATTCATGGGAGTACTTTTACACACGTCTAGCGCTAGCGTGGCGCTGCTCATTGATGGGAGTATTTTACACACGTCTAGCGCTAGCGTGGCGCTGCTCATTTATGGGTGTACTCTTACACACGTCTAGCGCTAGCTTGGCGCTGCTCATTGATGGGAGTACTTTTACACATGGCTAGCGCTAGCGTCGCGCTGCTCATTTATGTGAGTACCTTGACACACGTCTAGCACTAGCGTGGCGCTGCTCATTTATGGGAGAACTTTTACACACGTCTAGCGCTAGCGTGGCGCTGCTCATTCATGGGAGTACTTTTACAGATGTCTAGAGCTAGCGTGGCGCTGCTCATATATGGGAGTACTTTTACACTCGTCTAGCGCTAGCCTGGCGCTTCTCATTTATGGGAGCTTTTTTACACTCGCCTAACGCTAGCGTGGCGCTGCTCATATATGGGAGTACTTTTACACTCGTTTAGTGCTAGCGTGGCGCTGCTCATTTATGGGAGCACTTTTACACACGTCTAGCGCTAGCGTGGCGCTGCTCATTTATGGGAGTACTTTTACACATGTCTAGCGCTAGCGTGGCGCTGCTCATTCATGGGAGTACTTTTACAGATATGTAGAGCTAGCGTGGCGCTGGTCATATATGGGAGTACTTTTACACTCGTCTAGCGCTAGCGTGGCGTTCTCATTTATGGGAGCACTTTTACACACGTCTAGCGCTAGCGTGGCGCTGCTCATTTATGGGATCACTTTTACACTAGTCTAGCGCTAGCGTGGTGCTGCTCATTTATGGCAGTACTTTTACACACGTCTAGCGCTAGCGTGGCGCTGCTCATTGATGGGAGGACTTTTAAAAACGTCTAGCACTAGCGTGGCGCTGCTCATTTATGGGAGAGCTTTTACACATGTCTAGTGTTAGCGTGGCGCTGCTCATTCATGGGAGTACTTTTACAGATATGTAGAGCTAGCGTGGCGCTGGTCATATATGGCAGTACTTTTACACTCGTCTAGCGCTAGCGTGGCGCTTCTCATTTATGGGAGCACTTTTACACTAGTCTAGCGCTAGCGTGGTGCTGCTCATTTATGGGAGTACTTTTACACATGTCTAGCGCTAGCGTGGCGCTGCTCATTCATGGGAGTACTTTTACAGATATGTAGAGCTAGCGTGGCGCTGGTCATATATGGGAGTACTTTTACACTCGTCTAGCGCTAGTGTGGCGCTGCTCATTTATAGGAGAATTTTTTTCACTCGTCTAGCGCTAGCGTGGCGCTGCTCATTTATGGGATTACTTTTACACACGTCTAGCGCTAGCGTGGCGCTGCTCATTTATGGGATTACTTTTACAGATATCTAGAGCTAGCGTGGCGCTGCTCATATATGGGACTACTTTTACACTCGTCTAGCGCTAGCGTGGCGCTGCTCATTAATGGGAGTACTTTTACACACTTCTAGCGCTAGCGTGGCGCTGCTCATTTATGGGAGTACGTTTACAAATGTCTAGTGCTAACGTGGCGCTGCTCATTTATGTGAGTACTTTGACACACGTCTAGCACTAGCGTGGCGCTGCTCATTTATGGGAGTACTTTTACACACGTCTAGCGCTAACGTGGCGCTGCTCATTTATGGGAGCACTTTTACCCACTTCTAGCGCTAGCGTGGCGCTGCTCATTTATGGGAGTATTTTTACACACGTCTAGCGCTAGCGTGGCGCTGCTCATTTATGGCAGTACTGTTACACACGTCAGGCGCTAGCGTGGCGCTGCTCATTTATGGGAGTACTTTTAAACACGTTTAGCGCTTGCGTGGCGCTGCTCATTTATAGGAGTACGTTTACACACGTCTAGCGCTAACGTGGCGCTTCTCATTTATGGCAGTACTTTTACACACGTCTAGCGCTAGCGTGGCGCTGCTTATTTATGGAGGTACTTTTACACACGTCTAGCGCTAGCGTGGCGCTGCTCATTTATGGGAGTACTTTCACACACGTCTAGCGCTAGCGTGGCGCTGCTAATTTATGGGAGTACTTTTACACATGTCTAGCGCTAGCGTGGCGCTGCTCATTCATGGGAGTACTTTTACACACGTCTAGCGCTAGCGTGGCGCTGCTCATTTATGGGAGAGCTTTTACACATGTCTAGTGTTAGCGTGGCGCTGCTCATTTATGGCAGTACTTTGACACACGGCTAGCACTAGCGTCGCGCTGCTCATTTATGGGAGTACTTTTACACACGTCTATCGGTAGCGTCGCGCTGCTCATTTATGGGAGTACTATTACACTCGTCTAGCGCTAGCGTGGCGCTGCTCATTTATAGGAGATTTTTTTTCACTCGTCTAGCGCTAGCGTGGCGCTGCTCATTTATGGGAGTACTTTTACACACGTCTAGCTCTAGCGTGGCGCTGCTCATTTATGACAGTACTTTGACACACGGCTAGCACTAGCGTCGCGCTGCTCATTTATGGGAGTACTTTTACACTCGTCTAGCGCTAGCGTGGCGCTGCTCATTTATAGGAGAATTTTTTTCACTCGTCTAGCGCTAGCGTTGTGCTGCTCATTTATGGGAGTACTTTTACTCACGTCTAGCGCTAGCGTGGCGGTGCTCATTTATGGCAGTACTTTGACACACGGGTAGCACTATCGTCGCGCTGTTCATTTATGGGAGTACTTTTACACTCGTCTAGCGCTAGTGTGGCGCTCTCATTTATAGGAGAAATTTTTTCACTCGTCTAGCGCTAGCGTGGCGCTGCTCATTTATGGGATTACTTTTACACACGTCTAGCGCTAGCGTGGCGCTGCTCATTTATGGGATTACTTTTACAGATATATAGATTTAGCGTGGCGCTGCTCATATATGGGAGTACTTTTACACACGTCAAGCGCTAGCATGGCGCTGCTCATTTATGGAAGTACGTTTACACACGACTAGCGCTAGCGTTGAACTGCTCATTTATGGGAGTAATTTACACATGACTAGCGCTAGCGTCGCGCTGCTCATTTATGTGAGTACTTTGACACACTTCTAGCACTAGCGTGGCGCTGCTCATTTATGGGAGAACTTTTACACACGTCTAGCGCTAGCGTGGCGCTGCTCATTCATGGGAGTACTCTTACAGATGTCTAGTGCTAGCGTGGCGCTGCTCATATATGGGAGTACTTTTACACTCGTCTAACGCTAGCGTGGCGCTTCTCATTTATGGGAGCACTTTTACACTCGCCTAGCGCTAGCGTGGCGCTGCTCATATATGGGAGTACTTTTACACTCGTTTAGCGCTAGCGTGGCGCTGCTCATTTATGGGAGCACTTTTACACACGTCTAGCGCTAGCGTGGCGCTTCTCATTTATGGGAGAAATTTTACACATATCTAGCGCTAGCGTGGCGCTGCTCATTCATGGAGTACTTTTACAGATATCTAGAGCTAGCGTGGCGCTGCTCATATATGGGATTACTTTTACACTCGTCTAGCGCTATCGTGGCGCTTCTCATTTATGGTAGCACTTTTACACACCTCTAGCGCTAGTGGGGTGCTGCTAATTTATGAGAGCACTTTTACACTAGTCTAGCGCTAGCGTGGTGCTGCTCATTTATGGCAGTACTTTTACACACGTCTAGCGCTAGCGTGGCGCTGCTCAATGATGGGAGTACTTTTACACACGTCTAGCGCTAGCGTGGCGATGCTCATTTATGGGAGTACTTTAACACATGTCTAGTGTTAGCGTGGCGCTGCTCATTTATGGGTGTACTTTTACACACGTCTAGCGCTAGCGAGGCGCTGCTCATTAATGAGAGTACTTTGACACACGTCTAGCACTACCGTGGCGCTGCTTATTTATGGGAGTACTTTTAAACACGTTTAGCGCTAGCGTGGCGCTGCGCATTTATAGGAGTACTTTTACACACGTCTAGCGCTAGCGTGGCGCTGCTCATTTATGGCAGTCCTCTTACACACGTCTAGCGGTAGCGTCGCGCTGCTCATTTATGGGAGTACTTTTACACTCGTCTAGCGCTAGCGTGGCGCTGCTCATTTATAGTAGAAATTTTTCACTCGTCTAGCGCTAGCGCGGCGCTGCTCATTTAAGGGAGTACATTTACACACGTCTAGCGCTAGCGTGGCACTGCTCATTCATGGCAGTACTTTGACACACGTCTAGCACTAGCGTCGCGCTGCTCATTTATGGTAGTACTTTTACACTCGTCTAGCGCTAGTGAGGCGCTGCTCATTTATAGGAGAAATTTTTTCACTCGTCTAGCGCTAGCGTGGCGCTGCTCATTTATGGGATTACTTTTACACACGTCTAGCGCTAGCGTGGCGCTGCTCATTTATGGGATTACTTTTACAGATATCTAGAGCTAGCGTGGCGCTGCTCATATATGGGAGTACGCTTACACTCTTCTAGCGCTAGCGTGGCGGTGCTCATTAATGGGAGTACTTTTACACACTTCTAGCGCTAGCGTGGCGCTGCTCATTTATGGGAGTACGTTTACACATGTCTAGTGCTAGCGTGGCGCTGCTCATTTATGTGTGTACTTTGACACACGTCTAGCACTAGCGTGGCGCTGCTCATTTATGGGAGAACTTTTACACACGTCAAGCGCTAACGTGGCGCTGCTCATTTATGGGAGCACTTTTACCCACTTCTAGCGCTAGCGTGGCGCTGCTCATTTATGGGAGTATTTTTACACACGTCTAGCGCTAGCGTGGCGCTGCTCATTTATGGCAGTACTTTTACACACGTCAAGCGCTAGCGTGGCGCTGCTCATTTATGGGAGTACTTTTAAACACGTTTAGCGCTTGCGTGGCGCTGCTCATTTATAGGAGTACTTTTACACACGTCTAGCGCTAGCGTGGCGCTTCTCATTTATGGCAGTACTTTTACACGCGTCTAGCCCTAGCGTGGCGCTGCTTATTTATGGAGGTACTTTTACACACGTCTAGCGCTAGCGTGGCGCTGCTCACTTATGGGAGTACTTTCACACACGTCTAGCGCTTGCGTGGCGCTGCTAATTTATGGGAGTACTTTTACACATGTGTAGCGCTAGCGTGGCGCTGCTCATTGATGGGAGCACTTTTACACTAGTCTAGAACTAGCGTGATGCTGCTCATTTATGGCAGTACTTTTACACACGTCTAGCGCTAGCGTGGCGCTGCTCATTTACTGGAGTACTTTCACACACGTCTAGCGCTAGCGTGGCGCTTCTCATTTATGGGAGTACTTTTACACATGTCTAGCTCTAGCGTCGCGCTGCTCATTTATGGGAGCACTTTTACACACGTCTAGCGCTAGCGCGGCGCTGCTCATTTATGGTAGTACTTTTACACACGTCTAGCGTTAGCGTGGCGCTGCTTATTTATGGGTGTACTTTAACACACGTCTAGCGCTAGCGTGGCGCAGCTCATTGATAGGAGTACTTTTACACACGTCTAGCCCTAGCGTGGTGCTGCTAATTCATGGGAGTACTTTTACACACGTCTAGCGCTAGCGTGGCGCTGCTCATTGATGGGAGTACTTTTACACACGTCTATCGCTAGCGTGGCGCTGCTCATTTATGGGAGTACTCTTACACACGTCTTGCGCTAGCGTGGCGCTGCTCATTGATGGGAGTACTTTTACACATGGCTAGCGCTAGCGTCGCGCTGCTCATTTATGTGAGTACCTTGACACACGTCTAGCACTAGCGTGGCGCTGCTCATTTATGGGAGAACTTTTACACACGTCTAGCGCTAGCGTGGCGCTGCTCATTCATGGGAGTACTTTTACAGATGTCTAGAGCTAGCGTGGCGCTGCTCATATATGGGAGTACTTTTACACTCGTCTAGCGCTAGCGTGGCGCTTCTCATTTATGGGAGCTTTTTTACACTCGCCTATCGCTAGCGTGGCGCTGCTCATATATGGGAGTACTTTTACACTCGTTTAGTGCTAGCGTGGCGCTGCTCATTTATGGGAGCACTTTTACACACGTCTAGCGCTAGCGTGTCGCTGCTCATTTATGGGAGTACTTTTACACATGTCTAGCGCTAGCGTGGCGCTGCTCATTCATGGGAGTACTTTTACAGATATGTAGAGCTAGCGTGGCGCTGGTCATATATGGGAGTACTTTTACACTCGTCTAGCGCTGGCGTGGCGCTTCTCATTTATGGGAGCACTTTTACACACGTCTAGTGCTAGCGTGGCGCTGCTCATTTATGGGAGCACTTTTACACTAGTCTAGCGCCAGCGTGGTGCTGCTCATTTTTGGCAGTACTTTTACACACGTCTAGCGCTAGCATGGCGCTGCTCATTGATGGGAGGACTTTTAAAAACGTCTAGCACTAGCGTGGCGCTGCTCATTTATGGGAGAGCTTTTACACATGTCTAGTGTTAGCGTGGCGCTGCTCATTCATGGGAGTACTTTTACAGATATGTAGAGCTAGCGTGGCGCTGGTCATATATGGGAGTACTGTTACACTCGTCTAGCGCTAGCGTGGCGCTTCTCATTTATGGGAGCACTTTTGCACTAGTCTAGCGCTAGCGTGGTGCTGCTCATTTATGGGAGTACTTTTACACATGTCTAGCACTAGCGTGGCGCTGCTCATTCATGGGAGTACTTTTACAGATATGTAGAGCTAGCGTGGCGCTGGTCATATATGGGAGTACTTTTACACTCGTCTAGCGCTAGTGTGGCGCTGCTCATTTATAG
Organism: Meconema thalassinum; assembly: GCA_946902985.2. Lineage (NCBI taxonomy): Eukaryota > Metazoa > Arthropoda > Insecta > Orthoptera > Tettigoniidae > Meconema > Meconema thalassinum. Next base: position 12,901,508 of record CAMPQE020000048.1, on the reverse strand, counting down.
GAGAATTTTTTTCACTCGTCTAGCGCTAGCGTGGCGCTGCTCATTTATGGGATTACTTTTACACACGTCTAGCGCTAGCGTGGCGCTGCTCATTTATGGGATTACTTTTACAGATATCTAGAGCTAGCGTGGCGCTGCTCATATATGGGAGTACTTTTACACTCGTCTAGCGCTAGCGTGGCGCTGCTCATTAATGGGAGTACTTTTACACACTTCTAGCGCTAGCGTGGCGCTGCTCATTTATGGGAGTACGTTTACACATGTCTAGTGCTAGCGTGGCGCTGCTCATTTATGTGAGTACATTGACACACGTCTAGCACTAGCGTGGCGCTGCTCATTTATGGGAGTACTTTTACACACGTCTAGCGCTAACGTGGCGCTGCTCATTTATGGGAGCACTTTTACCCACTTCTAGCGCTAGCGTGGCGCTGCTCATTTATGGCAGTACTTTTACACACGTCAGGCGCTAGCGTGGCGCTGCTCATTTATGGGAGTACTTTTAAACACGTTTAGCGCTTGCGTGGCGCTGCTCATTTATAGGAGTACTTTTACACACGTCTAGCGCTAGCGTGGCGTTTCTCATTTATGGCAGTACTTTTACACACGTCAAGCGCTAGCGTGGCGCTGCTTATTTATGGAGGTACTTTTACACACGTCTAGCGCTAGCGTGGCGCTGCTCATTTATGGGAGTACTTTCTCACACGTCTAGCGCTAGCGTGGCGCTGCTAATTTATGGGAGTACTTTTACACATGTCTAGCGCTAGCGTGGCGCTGCTCATTCATGGGAGTACTTTTACACACGTCTAGCGCTAGCGTGGCGCTGCTCATTTATGGGAGAGCTTTTACACATATCTAGTGTTAGCGTGGCGCTGCTCATTTATGGCAGTACTTTGACACACGGCTAGCACTAGCATCGCGCTGCTCATTTATGGGAGTACTTTTACACACGTCTATCGGTAGCGTCGCGCTGCTCATTTATGGGAGTACTATTACACTCGTCTAGCGCTAGCGTGGCGCTGCTCATTTATAGGAGAAATTTTTTCACTCGTCTAGCGCTAGCGTGGCGCTGCTCATTTATGGGAGTACTTTTACTCACGTCTAGCGCTAGCGCGGCGCTGCTCATTTATAGGAGAAATTTTTTCACTCGTCTAGCGCTAGCGTGGCGCTGCTCATTTATGGGAGTACTTTTACTCACGTCTAGCGCTAGCGTGGCGCTGCTCATTTATAGGAGAAATTTTTTCACTCGTCTAGCGACGGTGTGGCGCTCTCATTTATAGGAGAAATTTTTTCACTCGTCTAGCGCTAGCGTGGCGCTGCTCATTTATGGGATTACTTTTACAGATATCTAGATTTAGCGTGGCGCTGCTCATATATGGGAGTACTTTTACACACGTCAAGCGCTAGCATGGCGCTGCTCATTTATGGAAGAACGTTTACACACGACTAGCGCTAGCGTGGCGCTGCTCATTTAATGGGTTGTAATTTACACATGACTAGCGCTAGAGTCGCGCTGCTCATTTATGTGAGTACTATGACACACTTCTAGCACTAGCGTGGCGCTGCTCATTTATGGGAGAACTTTTACACACGTCTAGCGCTAGCGTGGCGCTGCTTATTCATGGGAGTACTTTTACAGATGTCTAGTGCTAGCGTGGCGCTGCTCATATATGGGAGTACTTTTACACTCGTCTAAGGCTAGCGTGGCGCTTCTCATTTATGGGAGCACTTTTACACTCGCCTAGCGCTAGCGTGGCGCTGCTCATATATGGGAGTTTTTTTACACTCGTTTAGCGCTAGCGTGGCGCTGCTCATTTATGGGAGCACTTTTACACACGTCTAGCGCTAGCGTGGCGCTTCTCATTTATGGGAGTACTTTTACACATATCTAGCGCTAGCGTGGCGCTGCTCATTCATGGAGTACTTTTACAGATATCTAGAGCTAGCGTGGCGCTGCTCATATATGGGATTACTTTTACACTCGTCTAGCGCTATCGTGGCGCTTCTCATTTATGGTAGCACTTTTACACACCTCTAGCGCTAGTGGGGTGCTGCTAATTTATGGGAGCACTTTTACACTAGTCTAGCGCTAGCGTGGTGCTGCTCATTTATGGCAGTACTTTTACACACGTCTAGCGCTAGCGTGGCGCTGCTCAATGATGGGAGTACTTTTACACACGTCAGGCGCTAGCGTGGCGCTGCTTATTTATGGGAGTACTTTTAAACACGTTTAGCGCTAGCGTAGCGCTAGCGTGGCGCTGCTCATTTATAGGAGTACTTTAACACACGTCTAGCGCTAGCGTGGCGCTGCTCATTTATGGCAGTCCTCTTACACACGTCTAGCGGTAGCGTCGCACTGCTCATTTAAGGGAGTACTTTTACACTCGTCTAGCGCTAGCGTGGCGCTGCTCATTTATAGTAGAAATTTTTCACTCGTCTAGCGCTAGCGTGGCGCTGCTCATTTAAGGGAGTACATTTACACACGTCTAGCGCTAGCGTGGCGCTGCTCATTCATGGCAGTACTTTGACACACGTCTAGCACTAGCGTCGCGCTGCTCATTTATGGTAGTACTTTTACACTCGTCTAGCGCTAGTGAGGCGCTGCTCATTTATAGGAGAAATTTTTTCACTCGTCTAGCGCTAGCGTGGCGCTGCTCATTTATGGGATTACTTTTACACACGTCTAGCGCTAGCGTGGCGCTGCTCATTTATGGGATTACTTTTACAGATATCTAGAGCTAGCGTGGCGCTGCTCATATATGGGAGTACTTTTACACTCTTCTAGCGCTAGCGTGGCGCTGCTCATTAATGGGAGTACTTTTACACACTTCTAGCGCTAGCGTGGCGCTGCTCATTTATGGGAGTACGTTTACACATGTCTAGTGCTAGCGTGGCGCTGCTAATTTATATAAGTACTTTGACACACGTCTAGCACTAGCGTGGCGCTGCTCATTTATGGGAGTACTTTTACAAACGTCTAGCGCTAACGTGGCGCTGCTCATTTATGGGAGCACTTTTACCCACTTCTAGCGCTAGCGTGGCGCTGCTCATTTATGGGAGTATTTTTACACACGTCTAGCGCTAGCGTGGCGCTGCTCATTTATGGCAGTACTTTTACACACGTCAAGCGCTAGCGTGGCGCTGCTCATTTATGGGAGTACTTTTAAACACGTTTAGCGCTTGCGTGGCGCTGCTAATTTATAGGAGTATTTTACACACGTCTAGCGTTAGCGTGGCGCTTTTCATTTATGGCAGTACTTTTACACGCGTCTAGCGCTAGCGTGGCGCTGCTTATTTATGGAGGTACTTTTACACACGTCTAGCGCTAGCGTGGCGCTGCTCACTTATGGGAGTACTTTCACACACGTCTAGCGCTTGCGTGGCGCTGCTAATTTATGGGAGTACTTTTACACATGTGTAGCGCTAGCGTGGCGCTGCTCATTGATGGGAGCACTTTTACACTAGTCTAGCACTAGCGTGATGCTGCTCATTTATGGCAGTACTTTTACACACGTCTAGCGCTAGCGTGGCGCTGCTCATTTACTGGAGTACTTTCACACACGTCTAGCGCTAGCGTGGCGCTTCTCATTTATGGGAGTACTTTTACACATGTCTAGCTCTAGCGTCGCGCCGCTCATTTATGGGAGCACTTTTACACACGTCTAGCGCTAGCGCGGCGCTGCTCATTTATGGTAGTACTTTTACACACGTCTAGCGTTAGCGTGGCGCTGCTTATTTATGGGTGTACTTTAACACACGTCTAGCGCTAGCGTGGCGCAGCTCATTGATAGGAGTACTTTTACACACGTCTAGCCCTAGCGTGGTGCTGCTAATTCATGGGAGTACTTTTACACACGTCTAGCGCTAGCGTGGCGCTGCTCATTGATGGGAGTACTTTTACACACGTCTATCGCTAGCGTGGCGCTGCTCATTTATGGGAGTACTCTTACACACGTCTTGCGCTAGCGTGGCGCTGCTCATTGATGGGAGTACTTTTACACATGGCTAGCGCTAGCGTCGCGCTGCTCATTTATGTGAGTACCTTGACACACGTCTAGCACTAGCGTGGCGCTGCTCATTTATGGGAGAACTTTTACACACGTCTAGCGCTAGCGTGGCGCTGCTCATTCATGGGAATACTTTTACAGATGTCTAGAGCTAGCGTGGCGCTGCTCATATATGGGAGTACTTTTACGCTCGTCTAGCGCTAGCGTGGCGCTTCTCATTTATGGGAGCTTTTTTACACTCGCCTATCGCTAGCGTGGCGCTGCTCATATATGGGAGTACTTTTACACTCGTTTAGTGCTAGCGTGGCGCTGCTCATTTATGGGAGCACTTTTACACACGTCTAGCGCTAGCGTGTCGCTGCTCATTTATGGGAGTACTTTTACACATGTCTAGCGCTAGCGTGGCGCTGCTCATTCATGGGAGTACTTTTACAGATATGTAGAGCTAGCGTGGCGCTGGTCATATATGGGAGTACTTTTACACTCGTCTAGCGCTAGCGTGGCGCTTCTCATTTATGGGAGCACTTTTACACACGTCTAGTGCTAGCGTGGCGCTGCTCATTTATGGGAGCACTTTTACACTAGTCTAGCGCTAGCGTGGTGCTGCTCATTTTTGGCAGTACTTTTACACACGTCTAGCGCTAGCATGGCGCTGCTCATTGATGGGAGGACTTTTAAAAACGTCTAGCACTAGCGTGGCGCTGCTCATTTATGGGAGAGCTTTTACACATGTCTAGTGTTAGCGTGGCGCTGCTCATTCATGGGAGTACTTTTACAGATATGTAGAGCTAGCGTGGCGCTGGTCATATATGGGAGTACTTTTACACTCGTCTAGCGCTAGCGTGGCGCTTCTCATTTATGGGAGCACTTTTGCACTAGTCTAGCGCTAGCGTGGTGCTGCTCATTTATGGGAGTACTTTTACACATGTCTAGCACTAGCGTGGCGCTGCTCATTCATGGGAGTACTTTTACAGATATGTAGAGCTAGCGTGGCGCTGGTCATATATGGGAGTACTTTTACACTCGTCTAGCGCTAGTGTGGCGCTGCTCATTTATAGGAGAATTTTTTTCACTCGTCTAGCGCTAGCGTGGCGCTGCTCATTTATGGGATTACTTTTACACACGTCTAGCGCTAGCGTGGCGCTGCTCATTTATGGGATTACTTTTACAGATATCTAGAGCTAGCGTGGCGCTGCTCATATATGGGAGTACTTTTACACTCGTCTAGCGCTAGCGTGACGCTGCTCATTAATGGGAGTACTTTTACACACTTCTAGCGCTAGCGTGGCGCTGCTCATTTATGGGAGTACGTTTACACATGTCTAGTGCTAGCGTGGCGCTGCTCATTTATGTGAGTACATTGACACACGTCTAGCACTAGCGTGGCGCTGCTCATTTATGGGAGTACTTTTACACACGTCTAGCGCTAACGTGGCGCTGCTCATTTATGGGAGCACTTTTACCCACTTCTAGCGCTAGCGTGGCGCTGCTCATTTATGGGAGTATTTTTACACACGTCTAGCGCTAGCGTGGCGCTGCTCATTTATGGCAGTACTTTTACACACGTCAGGCGCTAGCGTGGCGCTGCTCATTTATGGGAGTACTTTTAAACACGTTTAGCGCTTGCGTGGCGCTGCTCATTTATAGGAGTACTTTTACACACGTCTAGCGCTAGCGTGGCGTTTCTCATTTATGGCAGTACTTTTACACACGTCAAGCGCTAGCGTGGCGCTGCTTATTTATGGAGGTACTTTTACACACGTCTAGCGCTAGCGTGGCGCTGCTCATTTATGGGAGTACTTTCTCACACGTCTAGCGCTAGCGTGGCGCTGCTAATTTATGGGAGTACTTTTACACATGTCTAGCGCTAGCGTGGCGCTGCTCATTCATGGGAGTACTTTTACACACGTCTAGCGCTAGCGTGGCGCTGCTCATTTATGGGAGAGCTTTTACACATGTCTAGTGTTAGCGTGGCGCTGCTCATTTATGGCAGTACTTTGACACACGGCTAGCACTAGCATCGCGCTGCTCATTTATGGGAGTACTTTTACACACGTCTATCGGTAGCGTCGCGCTGCTCATTTATGGGAGTACTATTACACTCGTCTAGCGCTAGCGTGGCGCTGCTCATTTATAGGAGAAATTTTTTCACTCGTCTAGCGCTAGCGTGGCGCTGCTCATTTATGGGAGTACTTTTTCACAAGTCTAGCGCTAGCGTAGCGCTGCTCATTTATGGCAGTACTTTGACACACGGCTAGCACTAGCGTCGCGCTGCTCATTTATGGGAGTACTTTTACACTCGTCTAGCGCTAGCGTGGCGCTCTCATTTATAGGAGAAATTTTTTCACTCGTCTAGCGCTAGCGTGGCGCTGCTCATTTATGGGATTACTTTTACACACGTCTAGCGCTAGCGTGGCGCTGCTCATTTATGGGATTACTTTTACAGATATCTAGATTTAGCGTGGCGCTGCTCATATATGGGAGTACTTTTACACACGTCAAGCGCTAGCATGGCGCTGCTCATTTATGGAAGAACGTTTACACACGACTAGCGCTAGCGTGGCGCTGCTCATTTAATGGGTTGTAATTTACACATGATTAGCGCTAGCGTCGCGCTGCTCATTTATGTGAGTACTTTGACACACTTCTAGCACTAGCGTGGCGCTGCTCATTTATGGGAGAACTTTTACACACGTCTAGCGCTAGCGTGGCGCTGCTTATTCATGGGAGTACTTTTACAGATGTCTAGTGCTAGCGTGGCGCTGCTCATATATGGGAGTACTTTTACACTCGTCTAACGCTAGCGTGGCGCTTCTCATTTATGGGAGTACTTTTACACATATCTAGCGCTAGCGTGGCGCTGCTCATTCATGGAGTACTTTTACAGATATCTAGAGCTAGCGTGGCGCTGCTCATATATGGGATTACTTTTACACTCGTCTAGCGCTATCGTGGCGCTTCTCATTTATGGTAGCACTTTTACACACCTCTAGCGCTAGTGGGGTGCTGCTAATTTATGGGAGCACTTTTACACTAGTCTAGCGCTAGCGTGGTGCTGCTCATTTATGGCAGTACTTTTACACACGTCTAGCGCTAGCGTGGCGCTGCTCAATGATGGGAGTACTTTTACACACGTCTAGCGCTAGCGTGGCGCTGCTCATTTATGGGAGTACTTTAACACATGTCTAGTGTTAGCGTGGCGCTGCTCATTTATGGGTGTACTTTTACACACGTCTAGGGCTAGCGTGGCGCTGCTCATTAATGTGAGTACTTTGACACACGTCTAGCACTACCGTGGCGCTGCTTATTTATGGGAGTACTTTTAAACACGTTTAGCGCTAGCGTAGCGCTAGCGTGGCGCTGCTCATTTATAGGAGTACTTTTACACACGTCTAGCGCTAGCGTGGCGCTGCTCATTTATGGCAGTCCTCTTACACACGTCTAGCGGTAGCGTCGCACTGCTCATTTATGGGAGTACTTTTACACTCGTCTAGCGCTAGCGTGGCGCTGCTCATTTATAGTAGAAATTTTTCACTCGTCTAGCGCTAGCGTGGCGCTGCTCATTTAAGGGAGTACATTTACACACGTCTAGCGCTAGCGTGGCGCTGCTCATTCATGGCAGTACTTTGACACACGTCTAGCACTAGCGTCGCGCTGCTCATTTATGGTAGTACTTTTACACTCGTCTAGCGCTAGTGAGGCGCTGCTCATTTATAGGAGAAATTTTTTCACTCGTCTAGCGCTAGCGTGGCGCTGCTCATTTATGGGATTACTTTTACACACGTCTAGCGCTAGCGTGGCGCTGCTCATTTATGGGATTACTTTTACAGATATCTAGAGCTAGCGTGGCGCTGCTCATATATGGGAGTACTTTTACACTCTTCTAGTGCTAGCGTGGCGCTGCTCATTAATGGGAGTACTTTTACACACTTCTAGCGCTAGCGTGGCGCTGCTCATTTATGGGAGTACGTTTACACATGTCTAGTGCTAGCGTGGCGCTGCTAATTTATATAAGTACTTTGACACACGTCTAGCACTAGCGTGGCGCTGCTCATTTATGGGAGTACTTTTACAAACGTCTAGCGCTAACGTGGCGCTGCTCATTTATGGGAGCACTTTTACCCACTTCTAGCGCTAGCGTGGCGCTGCTCATTTATGGGAGTATTTTTACACACGTCTAGCGCTAGCGTGGCGCTGCTCATTTATGGCAGTACTTTTACACACGTCAAGCGCTAGCGTGGCGCTGCTCATTTATGGGAGTACTTTTAAACACGTTTAGCGCTTGCGTGGCGCTGCTAATTTATAGGAGTACTTTTACACACGTCTAGCGCTAGCGTGGCGCTTTTCATTTATGGCAGTACTTTTACACGCGTCTAGCGCTAGCGTGGCGCTGCTTATTTATGGAGGTACTTTTACACACGTCTAGCGCTAGCGTGGCGCTGCTCACTTATGGGAGTACTTTCACACACGTCTAGCGCTTGCGTGGCGCTGCTAATTTATGGGAGTACTTTTACACATGTGTAGCGCTAGCGTGGCGCTGCTCATTGATGGGAGCACTTTTACACTAGTCTAGCACTAGCGTGATGCTGCTCATTTATGGCAGTACTTTCACACAAGTCTAGCGCTAGCGTGGCGCTTCTCATTTATGGGAGTACTGTTACACATGTCTAGCTCTAGAGTCGCGCTGCTCATTTATGGGAGCACTTTTACACACGTCTAGCGCTAGCGCGGCGCTGCTCATTTATGGTAGTACTTTTACACACGTCTAGCGTTAGCGTGGCGCTGCTTATTTATGGGTGTACTTTAACACACGTCTAGCGCTAGCGTGGCGCAGCTCATTGATAGGAGTACTTTTACACACGTCTAGCCCTAGCGTGGTGCTGCTAATTCATGGGAGTACTTTTACACACGTCTAGCGCTAGCGTGGCGCTGCTCATAGATGGGAGTACTTTTACACACGTCTAGCGCTAGCGTGGCGCTGCTCATTTATGGGAGTACTCTTACACACGTCTTGCGCTAGCGTGGCGCTGCTCATTGATGGGAGTACTTTTACACATGGCTAGCGCTAGCGTCGCGCTGCTCATTTATGTGAGTACCTTGACACACGTCTAGCACTAGCGTGGCGCTGCTCATTTATGGGAGAACTTTTACACACGTCTAGCGCTAGCGTGGCGCTGCTCATTCATGGGAGTACTTTTACAGATGTCTAGAGCTAGCGTGGCGCTGCTCATATATGGGAGTACTTTTACACTCGTCTAGCGCTAGCGTGGCGCTTCTCATTTATGGGAGCTTTTTTACACTCGCCTAACGCTAGCGTGGCGCTGCTCATATATGGGAGTACTTTTACACTCGTTTAGTGCTAGCGTGGCGCTGCTCATTTATGGGAGCACTTTTACACACGTCTAGCGCTAGCGTGTCGCTGCTCATTTATGGGAGTACTTTTACACATGTCTAGCGCTAGCGTGGCGCTGCTCATTCATGGGAGTACTTTTACAGATATGTAGAGCTAGCGTGGCGCTGGTCATATATGGGAGTACTTTTACACTCGTCTAGCGCTAGCGTGGCGCTTCTCATTTATGGGAGCACTTTTACACACGTCTAGTGCTAGCGTGGCGCTGCTCATTTATGGGAGCACTTTTACACTAGTCTAGCGCTAGCGTGGTGCTGCTCATTTTTGGCAGTACTTTTACACACGTCTAGCGCTAGCGTGGCGCTGCTCATTGATGGGAGGACTTTTAAAAACGTCTAGCACTAGCGTGTTGCTGCTCATTTATGGGAGAGCTTTTACACATGTCTAGTGTTAGCGTGGCGCTGCTCATTCATGGGAGTACTTTTACAGATATGTAGAGCTAGCGTGGCGCTGGTCATATATGGGAGTACTTTTACACTCGTCTAGCGCTAGCGTGGCGCTTCTCATTTATGGGAGCACTTTTACACTAGTCTAGCGCTAGCGTGGTGCTGCTCATTTATGGGAGTACTTTTACACATGTCTAGCGCTAGCGTGGCGCAGCTCATTCATGGGAGTACTTTTACAGATATGAAGAGCTAGCGTGGCGCTGGTCATATATGGGAGTACTTTTACACTCGTCTAGCGCTAGTGTTAAGCTGCTCATTTATAGGAGAATTTTTTTCACTCGTCTAGCGCTAGCGTGGCGCTGCTCATTTATGGGATTACTTTTACACACGTCTAGCGCTAGCGTGGCGCTGCTCATTTATGGGATTACTTTTACAGATATCTAGAGCTAGCGTGGCGCTGCTCATATATGGGAGTACTTTTACACTCGTCTAGCGCTAGCGTGGCGCTGCTCATTAATGGGAGTACTTTTACACACTTCTAGCGCTAGCGTGGCGCTGCTCATTTATGGGAGTACGTTTACACATGTCTAGTGCTAGCGTGGCGCTGCTCATTTATGTGAGTACATTGACACACGTCTAGCACTAGCGTGGCGCTGCTCATTTATGGGAGTACTTTTGCACACGTCTAGCGCTAACGTGGCGCTGCTCATTTATGGGAGCACTTTTACCCACTTCTAGCGCTAGCGTGGCGCTGCTCATTTATTGGAGTATTTTTACACACGTCTAGCGCTAGCGTGGCGCTGCTCATTTATGGCAGTACTTTTACACACGTCAGGCGCTATCGTGGCGCTGCTCATTTATGGGAGTACTTTTAAACACGTTTAGCGCTTGCGTGGCGCTGCTCATTTATAGGAGTACTTTTACACACGTCTAGCGCTAGCGTGGCGCTTCTCATTTATGGCAGTACTTTTACACACGTCTAGCGCTAGCGTGGCGCTGCTTATTTATGGAGGTACTTTTACACACGTCTAGGGCTAGCGTGGCGCTGCTCATTTATGGGAGTACTTTCACACACGTCTAGCGCTAGCGTGGCGCTGCTAATTTATGGGAGTACTTTTACACATGTCTAGCGCTAGCGTGGCGCTGCTCATTCATGGGAGTACTTTTACACACGTCTAGCGCTAGCGTGGCGCTGCTCATTTATGGGAGAGCTTTTACACATGTCTAGTGTTAGCGTGGCGCTGCTCATTTATGGCAGTACTTTGACACACGGCTAGCACTAGCGTCGCGCTGCTCATTTATGGGAGTACTTTTACACACGTCTATCGGTAGCGTCGCGCTTCTCATTTATGGGAGTACTATTACACTCGTCAAGCGCTAGCGTGGCGCTGCTCATTTATAGGAGAAATTTTTTCACTCGTCTAGCGCTAGCGTGGCGCTGCTCATTTATGAGAGTACTTTTTCACACGTCTAGCGCTAGCGTGGCGCTGCTCATTTATGGCAGTACTTTGACACACGGCTAGCACTAGCGTCGCGCTGCTCATTCATGGGAGTACTATTACACTCGTCTAGCGCTAGCGTGGCGCTGCTCATTTATAGGAGAATTTTTTTCACTCGTCTAGCGCTAGCGTTGCGCTGCTCATTTATGGGAGTACTTTTACTCACGTCTAGCGCTAGCGTGGCGGTGCTCATTTATGGCAGTACTTTGGCACACGGCTAGCACTAGCGTCGCGCTGTTCATTTATGGGAGTACTTTTACACTCGTCTAGCGCTAGTGTGGCGCTCTCATTTATAGGAGAAATTTTTTACTCGTCTAGCGCTAGCGTGGCGCTGCTCATTTATGGGATTACTTTTACACACGTCTAGCGCTAGCGTGGCGCTGCTGATTTATGGGATTACTTTTACAGATATCTAGATTTAGCGTGGCGCTGCTCATATATGGGAGTACTTTTACACACGTCAAGCGCTAGCATGGCGCTGCTCATTTATGGAAGTCCGTTTACACACGACTAGCGCTATCGTGGCGCTGCTCATTTATGGGAGTAATTTACACATGACTAGCGCTAGCGTCGCGCTGCTCATTTATGTGAGTACTTTGACACACTTCTAGCACTAGCGTGGCGCTGCTCATTTATAGGAGAACTTTTACACACGTCTAGCGCTAGCGTGGCGCTGCTCATTCATGGGAGTACTTTTACAGATGTCTAGTGCTAGCGTGGCGCTGCTCATATATGGGAGTACTTTTACACCCGTCTAACGCTAGCGTGGCGCTTCTCATTTATGGGAGTATTTTTACACATATCTAGCGCTAGCGTGGCGCTGCTCATTCATGGAGTACTTTTACAGATATCTAGAGCTAGTGTGGCGCTGCTCATATATGGGATTACTTTTACACTCGTTTAGCGCTAGAGTGGCGCTGCTCATTTATGGGAGCACTTTTACACACGTCTAGCGCTAGCGTGGCGCTTCTCATTTATGGGAGTATTTTTACACATATCTAGCGCTAGCGTGGCGCTGCTCATTCATGGAGTACTTTTACAGATATCTAGAGCTAGCGTGGCGCTGCTCATATATGGGATTACTTTTACACTCGTCTAGCGCTATCGTGGCGCTTCTCATTTATGGTAGCACCTTTACACACCTCTAGCGCTAGTGGGGCGCTGCTAATTTATGGGAGCACTTTTACACTAGTCTAGCGCTAGCGTGGTGCTGCTCATTTATGGCAGTACTTTTACACACGTCTAGCGCTAGCGTGTCGCTGCTCAATGATGGGAGTACTTTTACACACGTCTAGCGCTAGCGTGGCGCTGCTCATTTATGGGAGTACTTTAACACATGTCTAGTGTTAGCGTGGCACTGCTCATTTATGGGTGTACTTTTACACACGTCTAGCGCTAGCGTGGCGCTGCTCATTAATGTGAGTACTTTGACACACGTCTAGCACTACCGTGGCGCTGCTCATTTATGGGAGTATTTTTACACACGTCTAGCGCTAGCGTGGCGCTGCCCATTTATTGGAGTACTTTTACACACGTCTAGCACTAGCGTGGCGCTGCTCATTTATGGGAGTACTTTTAAACACGTTTAGCGCTAGCGTGGCGCTGCTCATTTATAGGAGTACTTTTACACACGTCTAGCGCTAGCGTGGCGCTGCTCATTTATGGGAGTACTTTTACACTCGTCTAGCGCTAGCGTGGCGCTGCTCATTTATAGTAGACATTTTTTCACTCGTCTAGCGCTAGCGTGGCGCTGCTCATTTAAGGGAGTACTTTTACACACGTCTAGCGCTAGCGTGGCGCTGCTCATTCATGGCAGTACTTTGACACACGTCTAGCACTAGCGTCGCGCTGCTCATTTATGGGAGTACTTTTACACTCGTCTAGCGCTAGTGTGGCGCTGCTCATTTATAGGAGAATTTTTTTCACTCGTCTAGCGCTAGCGTGGGGCTGCTCATTTATGGGATTACTTTTACACACGTCTAGCGCTAGCGTGGCGCTGCTCATTTATGGGATTACTTTTACAGATATCTAGAGCTAGCGTGGCGCTGCTCATATATGGGAGTACTTTTACACTCGTCTAGCGCTAGCGTGGCGCTGCTCATTAATGGGAGTACTTTTACACACTTCTAGCGCTAGCGTGGCGCTGCTCATTTATGGGAGTACGTTTACACATGTCTAGTGCTAGCGTGGCGCTGCTCATTTATGTGAGTACTTTGACACACGTCTAGCACTAGCGTGGCGCTGCTCATTTATGGGAGTACTTTTACACACGTCTAGCGCTAACGTGGCGCTGCTCATTTATGGGAGCACTTTTACACACTTCTAGCGCTAGCGTGGCGCTGCTCATTTATGGGAGTATTTTTACACACGTCTAGCGCTAGCGTGGCGCTGCTCATTTATGGCAGTACTTTTACACACGTCAAGCGCTAGCGTGGCGCTGCTCATTTATGGGAGTACTTTTAAACACGTTTAGCGCTTGCGTGGCGCTGCTCATTTATAGGAGTACTTTTACACACGTCTAGCGCTAGCGTGGCGCTTCTCATTTATGGCAGTACTTTTACACACGTCTAGCGCTAGCGTGGCACTGCTCATTTATTGGAGCACTTTTACACACGTCTAGCGCTAGCGTGGCGCTGCTCATTTATGGCAGTACTTTTACACACGTCTAGCGCTAGCGTGGCGCTGCTCATTTATGGGAGTACTTTTACACACGTCTAGCGCTAGCGTGGCGCTTCTCATTTATGGCAGTACTTTTACACACGTCTAGCGCTAGCGAGGCGCTGCTTATTTATGGAGGTACTTTTACAAACGTCTAGCGCTAGCGTGGCGCTGCTCATTTATGGGAGTACTTTTACACATGTCTAGCGCTAGCGTGGCGCTGCTCATTCATGGGAGTACTTTTACACACGTCTAGCGCTAGCGTGGCGCTGCTCATTGATGGGAGCACTTTTACACTAGTCTAGCACTAGCGTGATGCTGCTCATTAATGGCAGTACTTTTACACACGTCTAGCGCTAGCGTGGCGCTGCTCATTTAATGGAGTACTTTCACATACGTCTAGCGCTAGCGTGGCGCTTCTCATTTATGGGAGTACTTTTACACATGTCTAGCTCTAGCGTCGCGCTGCTCATTTATGGGAGCACTTTTACACACGTCTAGCGCTAGCGCGGCGCTGCTCATTTATGGTAGTACTTTTACACACGTCTAGCGTTAGCGTGGCGCTGCTTATTTATGGGTGTACTTTAACACACGTCTAGCGCTAGCGTGGCGCAGCTCATTGATAGGAGTACTTTTACACACGTCTAGCCCTAGCGTGGTGCTGCTAATTCATGGGAGTACTTTTAAACACGTCTAGCGCTAGCGTGGCGCTGCTCATTGATGGGAGTACTTTTACACACGTCTAGCGCTAGCGTGGCGCTGCTCATTTATGGGAGTACTCTTACACACGTCTAGCGCTAGCGTGGCGCCACTCATTGATGGGAGTACTTTTACACATGGCTAGCGCTAGCGTCGCGCTGCTCATTTATGTGAGTACCTTGACACACGTCTAGCACTAGCGTGGCGCTGCTCCTTTATGGGAGAACTTTTACACACGTCTAGGGCTAGCGTCGCGCTGCTCATTCATGGGAGTACTTTTACAGATGTCTAGAGCTAGCGTGGCGCTGCTCATATATGGGAGTACTTTTACACTCGTCTAGCGCTAGCGTGGCGCTTCTCATTTATGGGAGTTTTTTACACTCGCCTAACGCTAGCGTGGCGCTGCTCATATATGGGAGTACTTTTACACTCGTTTAGTGCTAGCGTGGCGCTGCTCATTTATGGGAGCACTTTTACACACGTCTAGCGCTAGCGTGGCGCTGCTCATTTATGGGAGTACTTTTACACATGTCTAGCGCTAGCGTGGCGCTGCTCATTCATGGGAGTACTTTTACAGATATCTAGAGCTAGCGTGGCGCTGCTCATATATGGGAGTACTTTTACACACGTCTAGCGCTAGCGTGGCGCTGCTCATTTATGGGAGCACTTTTACACATGTCTAGCGCTAGCGTGGCACTGCTCATTTATGGGAGCACTTTTACACTAGTCTAGCGCTAGCGTGGTGCTGCTCATTTATGGCAGTACTTTTACACACGTCTAGCGCTAGCGTGGCGCTGCTCATTGATGGGAGGACTTTTAGACACGTCTAGCACTAGCGTGGCGCTGCTCATTTATGGGAGAGCTTTTACACATGTCTAGTGTTAGCGTGGCGCTGCTCATTTATGGGAGTACTTTTACACACGTCTATCGGTAGCGTCGCGCTGCTCATTTATGGGAGTACTTTTACACTCGTCTAGCGCTAGCGTGGCGCTGCTCATTTATAGGAGAAATTTTTTCACTCGTCTAGCGCCAGCGTGGCGCTGCTCATTTATGGGAGTACTTTTACACACGTCTAGCGCTAGCGTGGCGCTGCTCATTTATGGCAGTACTTTGACACACGGCTAGCACTAGCGTCGCGCTGCTCATTTATGGGAGTACTTTTACACTCGTCTAGCGCTAGTGTGGCGCTGCTCATTTATAGGAGAAATTTTTTCACTCGTCTAGCGCTAGCGTGGCGCTGCTCATTTATGGGAGTACTTTTACACACGTCTAGCGCTAGCGTGGCGCTGCTCATTTATGGCAGTACTTTGACACACGGCTAGCACTGGCGTCGCGCTGCTCATTTATGGGAGTACTTTTACACTCGTCTAGCACTAGTGTGGCGCTACTCATTTATAGGAGAAATTTGTTCACTCGTCTAGCGCTAGCGTGGCGTTGCTCATTTATGGGATTACTTTTACACACGTCTAGCGCTAGCGTGGCGCTGCTCATTTATGGGATTACTTTTACAGATATCTAGATTTAGCGTGGCGCTGCTCATATATGGGAGTACTTTTACACTCGTTTAGCGCTAGCGTGGCGCTGCTCATTTATGGGAGCACTTTTACACACGTCAAGCGCTAGCATGGCGCTGCTCATTTATGGAAGTACGTTTACACACGTCTAGCGCTAGCGTGGCGCTGCTCATATATGGGAGTACTTTTACACACGTCTAGCGCTAGCGTGGCGCTGCTCATTGATGGGAGCACTTTTACACTAGTCTAGCACTAGCGTGATGCTGCTCATTTATGGCAGTACTTTTACACACGTCTAGCGCTAGCATGGCGCTGCTCATTGATGGGAGTTCTTTTACACACGTCTAGAGCTAGCGTGGCGCTGCTCCTATATGGGAGTACTTTTACACTCGTTTAGCGCTAGCGTGGCGCTGCTCATTTATGGGAGCACTTTTACACACGTCTAGCGCTAGCGTGGCGCTGATCATTTAAGGGAGTACTTTTACACATGTCTAGCGCTAGCGTGGCGCTGCTCATTCAAGGGAGTACTTTTACAGATATCTAGAGCTAGCGTGGCGCTGCTCATATATGAGAGTACTTTTACACTCGTCTAGCGCTAGCGTGGCGCTTCTCATTTATCGGAGCACTTTAACATACGTCTTGCGCTTGCGTGGCGCTGCTCATTTATGGGAGCACTTTTACACTAGTCTAGCACTAGCGTGATGCTGCTTATTTATGGCATTACTTTTACACACGTCTAGCGCTAGCGTGGCGCTGCTTATTTATGGAGGTACTTTTACACACGTCTAGCGCTAGCGTGGCGCTGCTCATTTATGGGAGTACTTTCACACACGTCTAGCGCTAGCGTGGCGCTGCTAATTTATGGGAGTACTTTTACACATGTCTAGCGCTAGCGTGGCGCTGCTCATTCATGGGAGTACTTTTACACACGTCTAGCGCTAGCGTGGCGCTGCTCATTGATGGGAGCACTTTTACACTACTCTAGCACTAGCGTGATGCTGCTCATTTATGGCAGTACTTTTACACTCGTCTAGCGCTAGCGTGGCGCTGATCATTTAAGGGAGTACTTTTACACATATCTAGCGCTAGCGTAGCGCTGCTCATTCAAGGGAGTACTTTTACAGATATCTAGAGCTAGCGTGGCGCTGCTCATATATGGGAGTACTTTTACACTCGTCTAGCGCTAGCGTGGCGCTTCTCATTTATGGAAGCACTTTAACATACGTCTTGCGCTAGCGTGGCGCTGCTCATTTATGGGAGCACTTTTACACTAGTCTAGCACTAGCGTGATGCTGCTCATTTATGGCAGTACTTTTACACACGTCTAGCGCTAGCGTGGCGCTGCTCATTGATGGGAGTTCTTTTACACACGTCTAGCGCTAGCGTGGCGATGCTCATTTATGGGAGTACTTTTACACACGCCTAGTGCTAGCGTGGCGCTGCTCATTTATGGGAGTACTTTTACACACGTCTAGCGCTAGCGTGGCGCTGCTCATTTATGTGAGTACTTTGACACACGTCTAGCACTAGCGTGGCGCTGCTCATTTACGGCAGTACTTTTACAAACGTCTAGCGCTAACGTGGCGCTGCTCATTTATGGGAGCACTTTTACACACTTCTAGGGCTAGCGTGGCGCTGCTCATTTATGGGAGTATTTTTACACACGTCTAGCGCTAGCGTGGCGCTGCTCATTTATGGGAGTACTTTTACACACGTCTAGCGCTAGCGTGGCGCTGCTCATTTATGGGAGTACATTTAAACACGTTTAGCGCTAGCGTGGCGCTGCTCATTTATAGGAGTACATATACACACGTCTAGCGCTAGCGTGGCGCTGCTCATTTATGGCAGTACTTTTACACACGTCTAGCGGTAGCGTCGCGGTGCTCATTTATGGGAGTACTTTTACACTCGTCTAGCGCTAGCGTGGCGCTGCTCATTTATAGGAGAATATTTTTCACTCGTCTTGCGCTAGCGTGGCGCTGCTCATTTATGGGAGTACTTTTACAGATATCTAGATTTAGCGTGGCGCTGCTCATATATGGGAGTACTTTTACACTCGTTTAGCGCTAGCGTGGCGCTGCTCATTTATGGGAGCACTTTTACACACGTCAAGCGCTAGCATGGCGCTGCTCATTTATGGAAGTACGTTTACACACGTCTAGCGCTAGCGTGGCGCTGCTCATATATGGGAGTACTTTTACACACGTCTAGCGCTAGCGTGGCGCTGCTCATTGATGGGAGCACTTTTACACTAGTCTAGCACTAGCGTGATGCTGCTCATTTATGGCAGTACTTTTACACACGTCTAGCGCTAGCATGGCGCTGCTCATTGATGGGAGTTCTTTTACACACGTCTAGAGCTAGCGTGGCGCTGCTCCTATATGGGAGTACTTTTACACTCGTTTAGCGCTAGCGTGGCGCTGCTCATTTATGGGAGCACTTTTACACACGTCTAGCGCTAGCGTGGCGCTGATCATTTAAGGGAGTACTTTTACACATGTCTAGCGCTAGCGTGGCGCTGCTCATTCAAGGGAGTACTTTTACAGATATCTAGAGCTAGCGTGGCGCTGCTCATATATGAGAGTACTTTTACACTCGTCTAGCGCTAGCGTGGCGCTTCTCATTTATCGGAGCACTTTAACATACGTCTTGCGCTTGCGTGGCGCTGCTCATTTATGGGAGCACTTTTACACTAGTCTAGCACTAGCGTGATGCTGCTTATTTATGGCATTACTTTTACACACGTCTAGCGCTAGCGTGGCGCTGCTTATTTATGGAGGTACTTTTACACACGTCTAGCGCTAGCGTGGCGCTGCTCATTTATGGGAGTACTTTCACACACGTCTAGCGCTAGCGTGGCGCTGCTAATTTATGGGAGTACTTTTACACATGTCTAGCGCTAGCGTGGCGCTGCTCATTCATGGGAGTACTTTTACACACGTCTAGCGCTAGCGTGGCGCTGCTCATTGATGGGAGCACTTTTACACTACTCTAGCACTAGCGTGATGCTGCTCATTTATGGCAGTACTTTTACACTCGTCTAGCGCTAGCGTGGCGCTGATCATTTAAGGGAGTACTTTTACACATATCTAGCGCTAGCGTAGCGCTGCTCATTCAAGGGAGTACTTTTACAGATATCTAGAGCTAGCGTGGCGCTGCTCATATATGGGAGTACTTTTACACTCGTCTAGCGCTAGCGTGGCGCTTCTCATTTATGGAAGCACTTTAACATACGTCTTGCGCTAGCGTGGCGCTGCTCATTTATGGGAGCACTTTTACACTAGTCTAGCACTAGCGTGATGCTGCTCATTTATGGCAGTACTTTTACACACGTCTAGCGCTAGCGTGGCGCTGCTCATTGATGGGAGTTCTTTTACACACGTCTAGCGCTAGCGTGGCGATGCTCATTTATGGGAGTACTTTTACACATGCCTAGTGCTAGCGTGGCGCTGCTCATTTATGGGAGTACTTTTACACACGTCTAGCGCTAGCGTGGCGCTGCTCATTTATGTGAGTACTTTGACACACGTCTAGCACTAGCGTGGCGCTGCTCATTTACGGCAGTACTTTTACAAACGTCTAGCGCTAACGTGGCGCTGCTCATTTATGGGAGCACTTTTTCACTAGTCTAGCGCTAGCGTGGTGCTGCTCATTTATGGCAGTACTTTTACACACGTCTAGCGCTAGCGTGGCGCTGCTCATTGATGGGAGGACTTTTAGACACGTCTAGCACTAGCGTGGCGCTGCTCATTTATGGGAGAGCTTTTACACATGTCTAGTGTTAGCGTGGCGCTGCTCATTTATGGGAGTACTTTTACACACGTCTATCGGTAGCGTCGCGCTGCTCATTTATGGGAGTACTTTTACACTCGTCTAGCGCTAGCGTGGCGCTGCTCATTTATAGGAGAAATTTTTTCACTCGTCTAGCGCCAGCGTGGCGCTGCTCATTTATGGGAGTACTTTTACACACGTCTAGCGCTAGCGTGGCGCTGCTCATTTATGGCAGTACTTTGACACACGGCTAGCACTAGCGTCGCGCTGCTCATTTATGGGAGTACTTTTACACTCGTCTAGCGCTAGTGTGGCGCTGCTCATTTATAGGAGAATTTTTTTCACTCGTCTAGCGCTAGCGTGGCGCTGCTCATTTATGGGAGTACTTTTACACACGTCTAGCGCTAGCGTGGCGCTGCTCATTTATGGCAGTACTTTGACACACGGCTAGCACTGGCGTCGCGCTGCTCATTTATGGGAGTACTTTTACACTCGTCTAGCACTAGTGTGGCGCTACTCATTTATAGGAGAAATTTGTTCACTCGTCTAGCGCTAGCGTGGCGTTGCTCATTTATGGGATTACTTTTACACACGTCTAGCGCTAGCGTGGCGCTGCTCATTTATGGGATTACTTTTACAGATATCTAGATTTAGCGTGGCGCTGCTCATATATGGGAGTACTTTTACACTCGTTTAGCGCTAGCGTGGCGCTGCTCATTTATGGGAGCACTTTTACACACGTCAAGCGCTAGCATGGCGCTGCTCATTTATGGAAGTACGTTTACACACGTCTAGCGCTAGCGTGGCGCTGCTCATATATGGGAGTACTTTTACACACGTCTAGCGCTAGCGTGGCGCTGCTCATTGATGGGAGCACTTTTACACTAGTCTAGCACTAGCGTGATGCTGCTCATTGATGGCAGTACTTTTACACACGTCTAGCGCTAGCATGGCGCTGCTCATTGATGGGAGTTCTTTTACACACGTCTAGAGCTAGCGTGGCGCTGCTCCTATATGGGAGTACTTTTACACTCGTTTAGCGCTAGCGTGGCGCTGCTCATTTATGGGAGCACTTTTACACACGTCTAGCGCTAGCGTGGCGCTGATCATTTAAGGGAGTACTTTTACACATGTCTAGCGCTAGCGTGGCGCTGCTCATTCAAGGGAGTACTTTTACAGATATCTAGAGCTAGCGTGGCGCTGCTCATATATGAGAGTACTTTTACACTCGTCTAGCGCTAGCGTGGCGCTTCTCATTTATCGGAGCACTTTAACATACGTCTTGCGCTTGCGTGGCGCTGCTCATTTATGGGAGCACTTTTACACTAGTCTAGCACTAGCGTGATGCTGCTTATTTATGGCATTACTTTTACACACGTCTAGCGCTAGCGTGGCGCTGCTTATTTATGGAGGTACTTTTACACACGTCTAGCGCTAGCGTGGCGCTGCTCATTTATGGGAGTACTTTCACACACGTCTAGCGCTAGCGTGGCGCTGCTAATTTATGGGAGTACTTTTACACATGTCTAGCGCTAGCGTGGCGCTGCTCATTCATGGGAGTACTTTTACACACGTCTAGCGCTAGCGTGGCGCTGCTCATTGATGGGAGCACTTTTACACTACTCTAGCACTAGCGTGATGCTGCTCATTTATGGCAGTACTTTTACACTCGTCTAGCGCTAGCGTGGCGCTGATCATTTAAGGGAGTACTTTTACACATATCTAGCGCTAGCGTAGCGCTGCTCATTCAAGGGAGTACTTTTACAGATATCTAGAGCTAGCGTGGCGCTGCTCATATATGGGAGTACTTTTACACTCGTCTAGCGCTAGCGTGGCGCTTCTCATTTATGGAAGCACTTTAACATACGTCTTGCGCTAGCGTGGCGCTGCTCATTTATGGGAGCACTTTTACACTAGTCTAGCACTAGCGTGATGCTGCTCATTTATGGCAGTACTTTTACACACGTCTAGCGCTAGCGTGGCGCTGCTCATTGATGGGAGTTCTTTTACACACGTCTAGCGCTAGCGTGGCGATGCTCATTTATGGGAGTACTTTTACACATGCCTAGTGCTAGCGTGGCGCTGCTCATTTATGGGAGTACTTTTACACACGTCTAGCGCTAGCGTGGCGCTGCTCATTTATGTGAGTACTTTGACACACGTCTAGCACTAGCGTGGCGCTGCTCATTTACGGCAGTACTCTTACAAACGTCTAGCGCTAACGTGGCGCTGCTCATTTATGGGAGCACTTTTACACACTTCTAGCGCTAGCGTGGCGCTGCTCATTTATGGGAGTATTTTTACACACGTCTAGCGCTAGCGTGGCGCTGCTCATTTATGGGAGTACTTTTACACACGTCTAGCGCTAGCGTGGCGCTGCTCATTTATGGGAGTACATTTAAACACGTTTAGCGCTAGCGTGGCGCTGCTCATTTATAGGAGTACATATACACACGTCTAGCGCTAGCGTGGCGCTGCTCATTTATGGCAGTACTTTTACACACGTCTAGCGGTAGCGTCGCGGTGCTCATTTATGGGAGTACTTTTACACTTATCTAGCGCTAGCGTGGCGCTGCTCATTTATAGGAGAATATTTTTCACTCGTCTTGCGCTAGCGTGGCGCTGCTCATTTATGGGAGTACTTTTACACACGTCTAGCGCTAGCGTTGCGCTGCTCATTTATGGCAGTACTTTGACACACGGCTAGCACTAGCGTCGCGCTGCTCATTTATGGGAGTACTTTTACACTCGTCTAGCGCTTGTGTGGCGCTGCTCATTTATAGGACAATTTTTTTCACTCGTCTAGCGCTAGCGTGGCGCTGCTCATTTATGGGATTACTTTTACACACGTCTAGCGCTAGCGTGGCGCTGCTCATTTATGGGATTACTTTTACAGATATCTAGAGCTAGCGTGGCGCTGCTCATATATGGGAGTACTTTTACACACGTCAAGCGCTAGCATGGCGCCGCTCATTTATGGAAGTACTTTTACACACGTCTAGCGCTAGTGTGGCGCTGCTCATTTATGGGAGTAATTTACACATGTCTAGCGCTAGCGTCGCGCTGCTCATTTTTGGGAGTACTTTTACACACGTCTAACGCTAGCGTGGCGCTGCTCATTTATGGGGTACTCTTACACACGTCTAGCGCTAGCGTGGCGCTGCTCATTGATGGGAGTACTTTTACACATGGCTAGCGCTAGCGTCGCGCTGCTCATTTATGTGAGTAATTTGACACACGTCTAGCACTAGCGTGGCGCTGCTCATTTATGGGAGAACTTGTACACACGTCTAGCGCTAGCGCGGCGCTGCTCATTCATGGGAGTACTTTTACAGATGTCTAGAGCTAGCGTGGCGCTGCTCATATATGGGAGTACTTTTACACTCGTTTACCGCTAGCGTGGCGCTACTCATTTATGGGAGCACTTTTACACACGTCTAGCGCTAGCGTGGCGCTGCTCATTCATGGGTTTACTTTTACAGATATGTAGAGCTAGCGTGGCGCTGGTCATATATGGGAGTACTTTTACACTCGTCTAGCGCTAGTGTGGCGCTGCTCATTTATAGGAGAATATTTTTCACTCGTCTAGCGCTAGCGTGGCGCTGCTCATTTATGGGATTACTTTTACACACGTCTAGCGCTAGCGTGTCGCTGCTCATTTATGGGATTACTTTTACAGATATCTAGAGCTAGCGTGGCGCTGCTCATATATGGGAGCACTTTTACACTCGTCTAGCGCTAGCGTGGCGCTGCTCATTAATGGGAGTACTTTTACACACTTCTAGCGCTAGCGTGGCGCTGCTCATTTATGGGAGTACGTTTACACATGTCTAGTGCTAGCGTGGCGCTGCTCATTTATGTGAGTACTTTGACACACGTCTAGCACTAGCGTGGCGCTGCTCATTTATGGGAGTACTTTTACACACGTCTAGCGCTAACGTGGCGCTGCTCATTTATGGGAGCACTTTTACCCACTTCTAGCGCTAGCGTGGCACTGCTTATTTATGGGAGTAATTTACACATGACTAGCGCTAGCGTCGCGCTGCTCATTTATGTGAGTACTTTGACACACTTCTAGCACTAGCGTGGCGCTGCTCATTTATGGGAGAACTTTTACACACGTCTAGCGCTAGCGTGGCGCTGCTCATTCATGGGAGTACTTTTACAGATGTCTAGTGCTAGCGTGGCGCTGCTCATATATGGGAGTACTTTTACACTCGTCTAACGCTAGCGTGGCGCTTCTCATTTATGGGGGCACTTTTACACTCGCCTAGCGCTAGCGTGGCGCTGCTCATATATGGGAGTACTTTTACACTCGTTTAGCGCTAGAGTGGCGCTGCTCATTTATGGGAGCACTTTTACACACGTCTAGCGCTAGCGTGGCGCTTCTCATTTATGGGAGTATTTTTACACATATCTAGCGCTAGCGTGGCGCTGCTCATTCATGGAGTACTTTTACAGATATCTAGAGCTATCGTGGCGCTGCTCATATATGGGATTACTTTTACACTCGTCTAGCGCTATCGTGGCGCTTCTCATTTATGGTAGCACTTTTACACACGTCTAGCGCTAGCGCGGCGCTGCTCATTTATGGTAGTACTTTTACACACGTCTAGCGTTAGCGTGGCGCTGCTTATTTATGGGTGTACTTTAACACACGTCTAGCGCTAGCGTGGCGCAGCTCATTGATAGGAGTACTTTTACACACGTCTAGCCCTAGCGTGGTGCTGCTAATTCATGGGAGTACTTTTACACACGTCTAGCGCTAGCGTGGCGCTGCTCATTGATGGGAGTACTTTTACACACGTCTAGCGCTAGCGTGGCGCTGCTCATTTATGGGAGTACTCTTACACACGTCTTGCGCTAGCGTGGCGCTGCTCATTGATGGGAGTACTTTTACACATGGCTAGCGCTAGCGTCGCGCTGCTCATTTATGTGAGTACCTTGACACACGTCTAGCACTAGCGTGGCGCTGCTCATTTATGGGAGAACTTTTACACACGTCTAGCGCTAGCGTGGCGCTGCTCATTCATGGGAGTACTTTTACAGATGTCTAGAGCTAGCGTGGCGCTGCTCATATATGGGAGTACTTTTACACTCGTCTAGCGCTAGCGTGGCGCTTCTCATTTATGGGAGCTTTTTTACACTCACCTAACGCTATCGTGGCGCTGCTCATATATGGAAGTACTTTTACACTCGTTTAGTGCTAGCGTGGCGCTGCTCATTTATGGGAGCACTTTTACACACGTCTAGCGCTAGCGTGTCGCTGCTCATTTATGGGAGCACTTTTACACTAGTCTAGCGCTAGCGTGGTGCTGCTCATTTTTGGCAGTACTTTTACACACGTCTAGCGCTAGCGTGGCGCTGCTCATTGATGGGAGGACTTTTAAAAACGTCTAGCACTAGCGTGGCGCTGCTCATTTATGGGAGAGCTTTTACACATGTCTAGTGTTAGCGTGGCGCTGCTCATTCATGGGAGTACTTTTACAGATATGTAGAGCTAGCGTGGCGCTGGTCATATATGGGAGTACTTTTACACTCGTCTAGCGCTAGCGTGGCGCTTCTCATTTATGGGAGCACTTTTACACTAGTCTAGCGCTAGCGTGGTGCTGCTCATTTTTGGGAGTACTTTTACACATGTCTAGCGCTAGCGTGGCGCTGCTCATTCATGGGAGTACTTTTACAGATATGAAGAGCTAGCGTGGCGCTGGTCATATATGGGAGTACTTTTACACTCGTCTAGCGCTAGTGTGGCGCTGCTCATTTATAGGAGAATTTTTTTCACTCGTCTAGCGCTAGCGTGGCGCTGCTCATTTATGGGATTACTTTTACACACGTCTAGCGCTAGCGTGGCGCTGCTCATTTATGGGATTACTTTTACAGATATCTAGAGCTAGCGTGGCGCTGCTCATATACGGGAGTACTTTTACACTCGTCTAGCGCTAGCGTGGCGCTGCTCATTAATGGGAGTACTTTTACACACTTCTAGCGCTAGCGTGGCGCTGCTCATTTATGTGAGTACATTGACACACGTCTAGCACTAGCGTGGCGCTGCTCATTTATGGGAGTACTTTTACACACGTCTAGCGCTAACGTGGCGCTGCTCATTTATGGGAGCACTTTTACCCACTTCTAGCGCTAGCGTGGCGCTGCTCATTTATTGGAGTATTTTTACACACGTCTAGGGCTAGCGTGGCGCTGCTCATTTATGGCAGTACTTTTACACACGTCAGGCGCTAGCGTGGCGCTGCTCATTTATGGGAGTACTTTTAAACACGTTTAGCGCTTGCGTGGCGCTGCTCATTTATAGGAGTACTTTTACACACGTCTAGCGCTAGCGTGGCGCTTCTCATTTATGGCAGTACTTTTACACAAGTCTAGCGCTAGCGTGGCGCTGCTTATTTATGGAGGTACTTTTACACACGTCTAGCGCTAGCGTGGCGCTGCTCATTTATGGGAGTACTTTCACACACGTCTAGCGCTAGCGTGGCGCTGCTAATTTATGGGAGTACTTTTACACATGTCTAGCGCTAGCGTGGCGCTGCTCATTCATGGGAGTACTTTTACACACGTCTAGCGCTAGCGTGGCGCTGCTCATTTATGGGAGAGCTTTTACACATGTCTATCGGTAGCGTCGCGCTGCTCATTTATGGGAGTACTATTACACTCGTCTAGCGCTAGCGTGGCGCTGCTCATTTATAGGAGAAATTTTTTCACTCGTCTAGCGCTAGCGTGGCGCTGCTCATTTATGGGAGTACTTTTTAACACGTCTAGCGCTAGCGTGGCGCTGCTCATTTATGGCAGTACTTTGACACACGGCTAGCACTAGCGTCGCGCTGCTCATTTATGGGAGTACTATTACACTCGTCTAGCGCTAGCGTGGCGCTGCTCATTTATAGGAGAAATTTTTTCACTCGTCTAGCGCTAGCGTTGCGCTGCTCATTTATGGGAGAGCTTTTACACACGTCTAGCGCTAGCGTGGCGCTGCTCATTTATGGGAGAGCTTTTACACATGTCTATCGGTAGCGTCGCGCTGTTCATTTATGGGAGTACTTTTACACTCGTCTAGCGCTAGTGTGGCGCTCTCATTTATAGGAGAAATTTTTTCACTCGTCTAGCGCTAGCGTGGCGCTGCTCATTTATGGGATTACTTTCACACACGTCTAGCGCTAGCGTGGCGCTGCTCATTTATGGGATTACTTTTACAGATATCTAGATTTAGCGTGGCGCTGCTCATATATGGGAGTACATTTACACACGTCAAGCGCTAGCATGGCGCTGCTCATTTATGGAAGTCCGTTTACACACGACTAGCGCTAGCGTGGCGCCGCTCATTTATGGGAGTAATTTACACATGACTAGCGCTAGCGTCGCGCTGCTCATTTATGTGAGTACTTTGACACACTTCTAGCACTAGCGTGGCGCTGCTCATTTATGGGAGAATTTTTACACACGTCTAGCGCTAGCGTGGCGCTGCTCATTCATGGGAGTACTTTTACAGATGTCTAGTGCTAGCGTGGCGCTGCTCATATATGGGAGTACTTTTACACTCGTCTAACGCTAGCGTGGCGCTTCTCATTTATGGGAGCACTTTTACACTCGCCTAGCGCTAGCGTGGCGCTGCTCATATATGGGAGTACTTTTACACTCGTTTAGCGCTAGAGTGGCGCTGCTCATTTATGGGAGCACTTTTACACACGTCTAGCGCTAGCGTGGCGCTTCTCATTTATGGGAGTATTTTTACACATATCTAGCGCTAGCGTGGCGCTGCTCATTCATGGAGTACTTTTACAGATATCTAGAGCTAGCGTGGCGCTGCTCATATATGGGATTACGATTACACTCGTCTAGCGCTAACGTGGCGCTTCTCATTTATGGTAGCACTTTTACACACCTCTAGCGCTAGTGGGGCGCTGCTAATTTATGGGAGCACTTTTACACTAGTCTAGCGCTAGCGTGGTGCTGCTCATTTATGGCAGTAATTTTACACACGTCTAGCGCTAGCGTGCGCTGCTCAATGATGGGAGTACTTTTACACACGTCTAGCGCTAGCGTGGCGCTGCTCATTTATGGGAGTACTTTAACACATGTCTAGTGTTAGCGTGGCACTGCTCATTTATGGGTGTACTTTTACACACGTCTAGCGCTAGCGTGGCGCTGCTCATTAATGTGAGTACTTTGACACACGTCTAGCACTACCGTGGCGCTGCTCATTTATGGGAGTACTTTTACACACGTCTAGCGCTAACGTGGCGCTGCTCATTTATGGGAGCACTTTTACACACCTCTAGCGCTAGCGTGGCGCTGCTCATTTATGGGAGTATTTTTACACAC
Organism: Meconema thalassinum; assembly: GCA_946902985.2. Taxonomy (NCBI): domain Eukaryota; kingdom Metazoa; phylum Arthropoda; class Insecta; order Orthoptera; family Tettigoniidae; genus Meconema; species Meconema thalassinum. Next base: position 12,873,233 of record CAMPQE020000048.1, on the reverse strand, counting down.
GTCTAGCGCTAGCGTGGCGCTGCCCATTTATTGGAGTACTTTTACACACGTCTAGCACTAGCGTGGCGCTGCTCATTTATGGGAGTACTTTTAAACACGTTTAGCGCTAGCGTGGCGCTGCTCATTTATAGGAGTACTTTTACACACGTCTAGCGCTAGCGTGGCGCTGCTCATTTATGGGAGTACTTTTACACTCGTCTAGCGCTAGCGTGGCGCTGCTCATTTATAGTAGACATTTTTTCACTCGTCTAGCGCTAGCGTGGCGCTGCTCATTTAAGGGAGTACTTTTACACACGTCTAGCGCTAGCGTGGCGCTGCTCATTCATGGCAGTACTTTGACACACGTCTAGCACTAGCGTCGCGCTGCTCATTTATGGGAGTACTTTTACACTCGTCTAGCGCTAGTGTGGCGCTGCTCATTTATAGGAGAATTTTTTTCACTCGTCTAGCGCTAGCGTGGGGCTGCTCATTTATGGGATTACTTTTACACACGTCTAGCGCTAGCGTGGCGCTGCTCATTTATGGGATTACTTTTACAGATATCTAGAGCTAGCGTGGCGCTGCTCATATATGGGAGTACTTTTACACTCGTCTAGCGCTAGCGTGGCGCTGCTCATTAATGGGAGTACTTTTACACACTTCTAGCGCTAGCGTGGCGCTGCTCATTTATGGGAGTACGTTTACACATGTCTAGTGCTAGCGTGGCGCTGCTCATTTATGTGAGTACATTGACACACGTCTAGCACTAGCGTGGCGCTGCTCATTTATGGGAGTACTTTTACACACGTCTAGCGCTAACGTGGCGCTGCTCATTTATGGGAGCACTTTTACCCACTTCTAGCGCTAGCGTGGCGCTGCTCATTTATGGGAGTATTTTTACACACGTCTAGCGCTAGCGTGGCGCTGCTCATTTATGGCAGTACTTTTACACACGTCAAGCGCTAGCGTGGCGCTGCTCATTTATGGGAGTACTTTTAAACACGTTTAGCGCTTGCGTGGCGCTGCTCATTTATAGGAGTACTTTTACACACGTCTAGCGCTAGCGTGGCGCTTCTCATTTATGGCAGTACTTTTACACACGTCTAGCGCTAGCGTGGCACTGCTCATTTATGGGAGCACTTTTACACACGTCTAGCGCTAGCGTGGCGCTGCTCATTTATGGCAGTACTTTTACACACGTCTAGCGCTAGCGTGGCGCTGCTTATTTATGGGAGTACTTTTACACACGTCTAGCGCTAGCGTGGCGCTGCTCATTTATGGCAGTACTTTTACACACGTCTAGCGCTAGCGTGGCGCTGCTCATTTATGGGAGTACTTTTACACACGTCTAGCGCTAGCGTGGCGCTTCTCATTTATGGCAGTACTTTTACACACGTCTAGCGCTAGCGAGGCGCTGCTTATTTATGGAGGTACTTTTACACACGTCTAGCGCTAGCGTGGCGCTGCTCATTTATGGGAGTACTTTTACACATGTCTAGCGCTAGCGTGGCGCTGCTCATTCATGGGAGTACTTTTACACACGTCTAGCGCTAGCGTGGCGCTGCTCATTGATGGGAGCACTTTTACACTAGTCTAGCACTAGCGTGATGCTGCTCATTTATGGCAGTACTTTTACACACGTCTAGCGCTAGCGTGGCGCTGCTCATTTAATGGAGTACTTTCACATACGTCTAGCGCTAGCGTGGCGCTTCTCATTTATGGGAGTACTTTTACACATGTCTAGCTCTAGCGTCGCGCTGCTCATTTATGGGAGCACTTTTACACACGTCTAGCGCTAGCGCGGCGCTGCTCATTTATGGCAGTACTTTTACACACGTCTAGCGTTAGCGTGGCGCTGCTTATTTATGGGTGTACTTTAACACACGTCTAGCGCTAGCGTGGCGCAGCTCATTGATAGCAGTACTTTTACACACGTCTAGCCCTAGCGTGGTGCTGCTAATTCATGGGAGTACTTTTAAACACGTCTAGCGCTAGCGTGGCGCTGCTCATTGATGGGAGTACTTTTACACACGTCTAGCGCTAGCGTGGCGCTGCTCATTTATGGGAGTACTCTTACACACGTCTAGCGCTAGCGTGGCGCCGCTCATTGATGGGAGTACTTTTACACATGGCTAGCGCTAGCGTCGCGCTGCTCATTTATGTGAGTACCTTGACACACGTCTAGCACTAGCGTGGCGCTGCTCCTTTATGGGAGAACTTTTACACACGTCTAGCGCTAGCGTGGCGCTGCTCATTCATGGGAGTACTTTTACAGATGTCTAGAGCTAGCGTGGCGCTGCTCATATATGGGAGTACTTTTACACTCGTCTAGCGCTACCGTGGCGCTTCTCATTTATGGGAGTTTTTTTACACTCGCCTAACGCTAGCGTGGCGCTGCTCATATATGGGAGTACTTTTACACTCGTTTAGTGCTAGCGTGGCGCTGCTCATTTATGGGAGCACTTTTACACACGTCTAGCGCTAGCGTGGCGCTGCTCATTTATGGGAGTACTTTTACACATGTCTAGCGCTAGCGTGGCGCTGCTCATTCATGGGAGTACTTTTACAGATATCTAGAGCTAGCGTGGCGCTGCTCATATATGGGAGTACTTTTACACACGTCTAGCGCTAGCGTGGCGCTGCTCACTTATGGGAGCACTTTTACACACGTCTAGCGCTAGCGTGGCGCTGCTCATTTATGGGAGCACTTTTACACTAGTCTAGCGCTAGCGTGGTGCTGCTCATTTATGGCAGTACTTTTACACACGTCTAGCGCTAGCGTGGCGCTGCTCATTGATGGGAGGACTTTTAAACACGTCTAGCACTAGCGTGGCGCTGCTCATTTATGGGAGAGCTTTTACACATGTCTAGTGTTAGCGTGGCGCTGCTCATTTATGGGAGTACTTTTACACACGTCTATCGGTAGCGTCGCGCTGCTCATTTATGGGAGTACTTTTACACTCGTCTAGCGCTAGCGTGGCGCTGCTCATTTATAGGAGAAATGTTTTCACTCGTCTAGCGCCAGCGTGGCGCTGCTCATTTATGGGAGTACTTTTACACACGTCTAGCGCTAGCGTGGCGCTGCTCATTTATGGCAGTACTTTGACACACGGCTAGCACTGGCGTCGCGCTGCTCATTTATGGGAGTACTTTTACACTCGTCTAGCACTAGTGTGGCGCTACTCATTTATAGGAGAAATTTTTTCACTCGTCTAGCGCTAGCGTGGCGCTGCTCATTTATGGGATTACTTTTACACACGTCTAGCGCTAGCGTGGCGCTGCTCATTTATGGGATTACTTTTACAGATATCTAGATTTAGCGTGGCGCTGCTCATATATGGGAGTACTTTTACACTCGTTTAGTGCTATCGTGGCGCTGCTCATTTATGGGAGCACTTTTACACACGTCAAGCGCTAGCATGGCGCTGCTCATTTATGGAAGTACGTTTACACACGTCTAGCGCTAGCGTGGCGCTGTTCATTTATGGGAGTAATTTACACATGACTAGCGCTTAGCGTCGCGCTGCTCATTTATGGGAGTACTTTTACACATGTCTAGCGCTAGCGTGGCTCTGCTCATATATGGGAGTACTTTTACACACGTCTAGCGCTAGCGTGGCGCTGCTCATTGATGGGAGCACTTTTACACTAGTCTAGCACTAGCGTGATGCTGCTCATTTATGGCAGTACTTTTACACACGTCTAGCGCTATCATGGCGCTGCTCATTGATGGGAGTTCTTTTACACACGTCTAGCGCTAGCGTGGCGCTGCTCCTATATGGGAGTACTTTTACACTCGTTTAGCGCTAGCGTGGCGCTGCTCATTTATGGGAGCACGTTTACACACGTCTAGCGCTAGCGTGGCGCTGATCATTTAAGGGAGTACTTTTACACATGTCTAGCGCTAGCGTGGCGCTGCTCATTCAAGGGAGTACTTTTACAGATATCTAGAGCTAGCGTGGCGCTGCTCATATATGGGAGTACTTTTACACTCGTCTAGCGCTAGCGTGGCGCTTCTCATTTATCGGAGCACTTTAACATACGTCTTGCGCTTGCGTGGCGCTGCTCATTTATGGGAGCACTTTTACACTAGTCTAGCACTAGCGTGATGCTGCTTATTTATGGCATTATTTTACACACGTCTAGCGCTAGCGTGGCGCTGCTTATTTACGGAGGTACTTTTACACACGTCTAGCGCTAGCGTGGCGCTGCTCATTTATGGGAGTACTTTCACACACGTCTAGCGCTAGCGTGGCGCTGCTAATTTATGGGAGTACTTTTACACATGTCTAGCGCTAGCGTGGCGCTGCTCATTCATGGGAGTACTTTTACAGATATCTAGAGCTAGCGTGGCGCTGCTCATATATGGGAGTACTTTTACACTCGTCTAGCACTAGCGTGATGCTGCTCATTTATGGCAGTACTTTTACACACGTCTAGCGCTAGCGTGGCGCTGCTCATTGATGGGAGTTCTTTTACACACGTCTAGCGCTAGCGTGGCGATGCTCATTTATGGGAGTACTTTTACACATGCCTAGTGCTAGCGTGGCGCTGCTCATTTATGGGAGTACTTTTACACACGTCTAGCGCTAGCGTGGCGCTGCTCATTTATGTGAGTACTTTGACACACGTCTAGCACTAGCGTGGCGCTGCTCATTTACGGCAGTACTTTTACAAACGTCTAGCGCTAACGTGGCGCTGCTCATTTATGGGAGCACTTTTACACACTTCTAGCGCTAGCGTGGCGCTGCTCATTTATGGGAGTATTTTTACACACGTCTAGCGCTAGCGTGGCGCTGCTCATTTATGGGAGTACTTTTACACACGTCTAGCGCTAGCGTGGCGCTGCTCATTTATGGGAGTACATTTAAACACGTTTAGCGCTAGCGTGGCGCTGCTCATTTATAGGAGTACATATACACACGTCTAGCGCTAGCGTGGCAATGCTCATTTATGGCAGTACTTTTACACACGTCTAGCGGTAGCGTCGCGCTGCACATTTATGGGAGTACTTTTACACTCGTCTAGCGCTAGCGTGGCGCTGCTCATTTATAGGAGAATATTTTTCACTCGTCTTGCGCTAGCGTGGCGCTGCTCATTTATGGGAGTACTTTTACACACGTCTAGCGCTAGCGTGGCGCTGCTCATTTATGGCAGTACTTAGACACACGGCTAGCACAAGCGTCGCGCTGCTCATTTATGGGAGTACTTTTACACTCGTCTAGCGCTTGTGTGGCGCTGCTCATTTATAGGAGAATTTTTTTCACTCGTCTAGCGCTAGCGTGGCGCAGCTCATTTATGGGATTACTTTTACACACGTCTAGCGCTAGCGTGGCGCTGCTCATTTATGGGATTACTTTTACAGATATCTAGAGCTAGCGTGGCGCTGCTCATATATGGGAGTACTTTTACACACGTCAAGCGCTAGCATGGCGCCGCTCATTTATGGAAGTACTTTTACACACGTCTAGCGCTAATGTGGCGCTGCTCATTTATGGGAGTAATTTACACATGTCTAGCGCTAGCGTCGCGCTGCTCATTTTTGGGAGTACTTTTACACACGTCTAACGCTAGCGTGGCGCTGCTCATTTATGGGAGTACTCTTACACACGTCTAGCGCTAGCGTGGCGCTGCTCATTGATGGGAGTACTTTTACACTTGGCTAGCGCTAGCGTCGCGCTGCTCATTTATGTGAGTAATTTGACACACGTCTAGCACTAGCGTGGCGCTGCTCATTTATGGGAGAACTTGTACACACGTCTAGCGCTAGCGCGGCGCTGCTCATTCATGGGAGTACTTTTACAGATGTCTAGAGCTAGCGTGGCGCTGCTCATATATGGGAGTACTTTTACACTCGTTTACCGCTAGCGTGGCGCTACTCATTTATGGGAGCACTTTTACACACGTCTAGCGCTAGCGTGGCGCTGCTCATTCATGGGATTACTTTTACAGATATGTAGAGCTAGCGTGGCGCTGGTCATATATGGGAGTACTTTTACACTCGTCTAGCGCTAGTGTGGCGCTGCTCATTTATAGGAGAATTTTTTTCACTCGTCTAGCGCTAGCGTGGCGCTGCTCATTTATGGGATTACTTTTACACACGTCTAGCGCTAGCGTGGCGCTGCTCATTTATGGGATTACTTTTACAGATATCTAGAGCTAGCGTGGCGCTGCTCATATATGGGAGCACTTTTACACTCGTCTAGCGCTAGCGTGGCGCTGCTCATTAATGGGAGTACTTTTACACACTTCTAGCGCTAGCGTGGCGCTGCTCATTTATGGGAGTACGTTTACACATGTCTAGTGCTAGCGTGGCGCTGCTCATTTATGTGAGTACTTTGACACACGTCTAGCACTAGCGTGGCGCTGCTCATTTATGGGAGTACTTTTACACACGTCTAGCGCTAACGTGGCGCTGCTCATTTATGGGAGCACTTTTACCCACTTCTAGCGCTAGCGTGGCGCTGCTCATTTATGGGAGTATTTTTACACACGTCTAGCGCTAGCGTGGCGCTGCTCATTTATGGCAGTACTTTTACACACGTCAGGCGCTAGCGTGGCGCTGCTCATTTATGGGAGTACTTTTGCACACGTCTAGCGCTAGCGTGGCGCTGCTTATTTATGGAGGTACTTTTACACACGTCTAGCGCTAGCGTGGCGCTGCACATTAATGGGAGTACTTTCACACACGTCTAGCGCTAGCGTGGCGCTGCTAATTTATGGGAGTACTATTACACATGTCTAGCGCTAGCGTGGCGCTGCTCATTCCTTGGAGTACTTTTACACACGTCTAGCGCTAGCGTGGCGCTGCTCATTTATGGGAGAGCTTTTACACATGTCTAGTGTTAGCGTGGCGCTGCTCATTTATGGGAGTACTTTTACACACGTCTATCGGTAGCGTCGCGCTGCTCATTTATGGGAGTACTATTACACTCGTCTAGCGCTAGCGTGGCGCTGCTCATTTATAGGAGAAATTTTTTCACTCGTCTAGCGCTAGCGTGGCGCTGCTCATTTATGGGAGTACTTTTACACACGTCTAGCGCTAGCGTGGCGCTGCTCATTTATGGCATTACTTTGACACACGGCTAGCACTAGCGTCGCGCTGCTCATTTATGGGAGTACTTTTACACTCGTCTAGCGCTAGCGTGGCGCTGCTCATTTATAGGAGAATTTTTTTCACTCGTCTAGCGCTAGCGTTGCGCTGCTCATTTATGGGAGTACTTTTACACACGTCTAGCGCTAGCGTGGCGGTGCTCATTTATGGCAGTACTTTGACACACGGCTAGCACTAGCGTCGCAATGTTCATTTATGGGAATACTTTTACACTCGTCTAGCGCTAGTGTGGCGCTCTCATTTATAGGAGAAATTTTTTCACTCGTCTAGCGCTAGCGTGGCGCTGCTCATTTATGGGATTACTTTTACACACGTCTAGCGCTAGCGTGGCGCTGCTCATTTATGGGATTACTATTACAGATATCTAGATTTAGCGTGGCGCTGCTCATATATGGGTGTACTTTTACACTCGTCAAGCGCTAGCATGGCGCTGCTCATTTATGGAAGTACGTTTACACACGACTAGCGCTAGCGTGGCGCTGCTCATTTATGGGAGTAATTTACACATGACTAGCGCTAGCGTCGCGCTGCTCATTTATGTGAGTACTTTGACACACTTCTAGCACTAGCGTGGCGCTGCTCATTTATGGGAGAACTTTTACACACGTCTAGCGCTAGCGTGGCGCTGCTCATTCATGGGAGTACTTTTACAGATGTCTAGTGCTAGCGTGGCGCTGCTCATATATGGGAGTACTTTTACACTCGTCTAACGCTAGCGTGGCGCTTCTCATTTATGGGAGCACTTTTACACTCGCCTAGCGCTAGCGTGGCGCTGCTCATATATGGGAGTACTTTTACACTCGTTTAGCGCTAGCGTGGCGCTGCTCATTTATGGGAGCACTTTTACACACGTCTAGCGCTAGCGTGGCGCTTCTCATTTATGGGAGTACTTTTACACATATCTAGCGCTAGCGTGGCGATGCTCATTCATGGAGTACTTTTACACATATCTAGAGCTAGCGTGGCGCTGCTCATATATGGGATTACTTTTACACTCGTCTAGCGCTATCGTGGCGCCTCTCATTTATGGTAGCACTTTTACACACCTCTAGCGCTAGTGGGGCGCTGCTAATTTATGGGAGCACTTTTACACTAGTCTAGCGCTAGCGAGGTGCTGCTCATTTATGGCAGTACTTTTACACACGTCTAGAGCTAGCGTGGCGCTGCTCAATGATGGGAGTACTTTTACACACGTCTAGCGCTAGCGTGGCGCTGCTCATTTATGGCAGTACTTTAACACATGTCTAGTGTTAGCGTGGCGCTGCTCATTTATGGGTGTACTTTTACACACGTCTAGCGCTAGCGTGGCGCTGCTCATTAATGTGAGTACTTTGACACACGTCTAGCACTACCGTGGCGCTGCTCATTTATGGGAGTACATTTACACACGTCTAGCGCTAACGTGGCGCTGCTCATTTATGGGAGCACTTTTACACACCTCTAGCGCTAGCGTGGCGCTGCTCATTTATGGGAGTATTTTTACACACGTCTAGCGCTAGCGTGGCGCTGCCCATTTATTGGAGTACTTTGACACACGTCTAGCACTACCGTGGCGCTGCTCATTTACGGGAGTACTTTTAAACACGTTTAGCGCTAGCGTGGCGCTGCTCATTTATAGGAGTACTTTTACACACGTCTAGCGCTAGCGTGGCGCTGCTCATTTATGGCAGTCCTCTTACACACGTCTAGCGGTAGCGTCGCTCTGCTCATTTATGGGAGTACTTTTACACTCGTCTAGCGCTAGCGTGGCGCTGCTCATTTATAGTAGACATTTTTTCACTCGTCTAGCGCTAGCGTGGCGCTGCTCATTTAAGGGAGTACTTTTACACACGACTAGCGCTAGCGTGGCGCTGCTCATTCATGGCAGTACTTTGACACACGTCTAGCACTAGCGTCGCGCTGCTCATTTATGGGAGTACTTTTACACTCGTCTAGCGCTAGTGTGGCGCTGCTCATTTATAGGAGAATTTTTTTCACTCGTCTAGCGCTAGCGTGGCGCTGCTCATTTATGGGATTACTTTTACACACGTCAAGCGCTAGCGTGGCGCTGCTCATTTATGGGATTACTTTTACAGATATCTAGAGCTAGCGTGGCACTGCTCATATATGGGAGTACTTTTACACACGTCAAGCGCTAGCATGGCGCCGCTCATTTATGGAAGTACTTTTACACACGTCTAGCGCTAGTGTGGCGCTGCTCATTTATGGGAGTAATTTACACATGTCTAGCGCTAGCGTCGCGCTGCTCATTTTTGGGAGTACTTTTACACACGTCTAACGCTAGCGTGGCGCTGCTCATTTATGGGAGTACTCTTACACACGTCTAGCGCTAGCGTGGCGCTGCTCATTGATGGGAGTACTTTTACACATGGCTAGCGCTAGCGTCGCGCTGCTCATTTATGTGAGTAATTTGACACACGTCTAGCACTAGCGTGGCGCTGCTCATTTATGGGAGAACTTGTACACACGTCTAGCGCTAGCGCGGCGCTGCTCATTCATGGGAGTACTTTTACAGATGTCTAGAGCTAGCGTGGCGCTGCTCATATATGGGAGTACTTTTACACTCGTTTACCGCTAGCGTGGCGCTAATCATTTATGGGAGCTCTTTTACACACGTCTAGCGCTAGCGTGGCGCTGCTCATTCATGGGATTACTTTTACAGATATGTAGAGCTAGCGTGGCGCTGGTCATATATGGGAGTACTTTTACACTCGTCTAGCGCTAGTGTGGCGCTGCTCATTTATAGGAGAATTTTTTTCACTCGTCTAGCGCTAGCGTGGCGCTGCTCATTTATGGGATTACTTTTACACACGTCTAGCGCTAGCGTGGCGCTGCTTATTTATGGGATTACTTTTACAGATATCTAGAGCTAGCGTGGCGCTGCTCATATATGGGAGCAATTTTACACTCGTCTAGCGCTAGCGTGGCGCTGCTCATTAATGGGAGTACTTTTACACACTTCTAGCGCTAGCGTGGCGCTGCTCATTTATGGGAGTACGTTTACACATGTCTAGTGCTAGCGTGGCGCTGCTCATTTATGTGAGTACTTTGACACACGTCTAGCACTAGCGTGGCGCTGCTCATTTATGGGAGTACTTTTACACATGTCTAGCGCTAGCGTGGCGCTGCTCATTCAAGGGAGTACTTTTACAGATATCTAGAGCTAGCGTGGCGCTGCTCATATATGGGAGTACTTTTACACTCGTCTAGCGCTAGCGTGGCGCTTCTCATTTATCGGAGCACTCTAACATACGTCTTGCGCTTGCGTGGCGCTGCTCATTTAAGGGAGCACTTTTACACTAGTCTAGCACTAGCGTGATGCTGCTTATTTATGGCATTACTTTTACACACGTCTAGCGCTAGCGTGGCGCTGCTTATTTACGGAGGTACTTTAACACACGTCTAGCGCTAGCGTGGCGCTGCTCATTTATGGGAGTACTTTCACACACGTCTAGCGCTAGCATGGCGCTGCTAATTTATGGGAGTACTTTTACACATGTCTAGCGCTAGCGTGGCGCTGCTCATTCATGGGAGTACTTTTACACACGTCTAGCGCTAGCGTGGCGCTGCTCATTGATGGGAGCACTTTTACACTACTCTAGCACTAGCGTGATGCTGCTCATTTATGGCAGTACTTTTACACTCGTCTAGCACTAGCGTGGCGCTGATCATTTAAGGGAGTACTTTTACACATATCTAGCGCTAGCGTAGCGCTGCTCATTCAAGGGAGTACTTTTACAGATATCTAGAGCTAGCGTGGCGCTGCTCATATATGGGAGTACTTTTACACTCGTCTAGCACTAGCGTGATGCTGCTCATTTATGGCAGTACTTTTACACACGTCTAGCGCTAGCGTGGCGCTGCTCATTGATGGGAGTTCTTTTACACACGTCTAGCGCTAGCGTGGCGATGCTCATTTATGGGAGTACTTTTACACATGCCTAGTGCTAGCGTGGCGCTGCTCATTTATGGGAGTTCTTTTACACACGTCTAGCGCTAGCGTGGCGCTGCTCATTTATGTGAGTACTTTGACACACGTCTAGCACTAGCGTGGCGCTGCTCATTTACGGCAGTACTTTTACAAACGTCTAGCGCTAACGTGGCGCTGCTCATTTATGGGAGCACTTTTACACACTTCTAGCGCTAGCGTGGCGCTGCTCATTTATGGGAGTATTTTTACACACGTCTAGCGCTAGCGTGGCGCTGCTCATTTATGGGGGTATTTTTACACACGTCTAGCGCTAGCGTGGCGCTGCTCATTTATGGCAGTACTTTTACACACGTCAAGCGCTAGCGTGGCGCTGCTCATTTATGGGAGTACTTTTAAACACGTTTAGCGCTTGCGTGGCGCTGCTCATTTATAGGAGTACTTTTACACACGTCTAGCGCTAGCGTGGCGCTTCTCATTTATGGCAGTACTTTTACACACGTCTAGCGCTAGCGTGGCACTGCTCATTTATGGGAGCACTTTTACACACGTCTAGCGCTAGCGTGGCGCTGCTCATTTATGGAAGTACATTTACACACGTCTAGCGCTAGCGTGGCGCTGCTTATTTATGGGAGTACTTTTACACACGTCTAGCGCTAGCGTGGCGCTGCTCATTTATGGCAGTACTTTTACACACGTCTAGCGCTAGCGTGGCGCTGCTCATTTATGGGAGTACTTTTACACACGTCTAGCGCTAGCGTGGCGCTTCTCATTTATGGCAGTACTTTTACACACGTCTAGCGCTAGCGAAGCGCTGCTTATTTATGCAGGTACTTTTACACACGTCTAGCGCTAGCGTGGCGCTGCTCATTTATGGGAGTACTTTTACACATGTCTAGCGCTAGCGTGGCGCTGCTCATTCATGGGAGTACTTTTACACACGTCTAGCGCTAGCGTGGCGCTGCTCATTGATGGGAGCACTTTAACACTAGTCTAGCACTAGCGTGATGCTGCTCATTTATGGCAGTACTTTTACACACGTCTAGCGCTAGCGTGGCGCTGCTCATTTAATGGAGTACTTTCACATACGTCTAGCGCTAGCGTGGCGCTTCTCATTTATGGGAGTACTTTTACACATGTCTAGCTCTAGCGTCGCGCTGCTCATTTATGGGAGCACTTTTACACACGTCTAGCGCTAGCGCGGCGCTGCTCATTTATGGCAGTACTTTTACACACGTCTAGCGTTAGCGTGGCGCTGCTTATTTATGGGTGTACTTTAACACACGTCTAGCGCTAGCGTGGCGCAGCTCATTGATAGGAGTACTTTTACACACGTCTAGCCCTTGCGTGGTGCTGCTAATTCATGGGAGTACTTTTAAACACGTCTAGCGCTAGCGTGGCGCTGCTCATTGATGGGAGTACTTTTACACACGTCTAGCGCTAGCGTGGCGCTGCTCATTTATGGGAGTACTCTTACACACGTCTAGCGCTAGCGTGGCGCCGCTCATTGATGGGAGTACTTTTACACATGGCTAGCGCTAGCGTCGCGCTGCTCATTTATGTGAGTACCTTGACACACGTCTAGCACTAGCGTGGCGCTGCTCCTTTATGGGAGAACTTTTACACACGTCTAGCGCTAGCGTGGCGCTGCTCATTCATGGGAGTACTTTTACAGATGTCTAGAGCTAGCGTGGCGCTGCTCATATATGGGAGTACTTTTACACTCGTCTAGCGCTAGCGTGGCGCTTCTCATTTATGGGAGTTTTTTTACACTCGCCTAACGCTAGCGTGGCGCTGCTCATATATGGGAGTACTTTTACACTCGTTTAGTGCTAGCGTGGCGCTGCTCATTTATGGGAGCACTTTTACACACGTCTAGCGCTAGCGTGGCGCTGCTCATTTATGGGAGTACTTTTACACATGTCTAGCGCTAGCGTGGCGCTGCTCATTCATGGGAGTACTTTTACAGATATCTAGAGCTAGCGTGGCGCTGCTCATATATGGGAGTACTTTTACACACGTCTAGCGCTAGCGTGGCGCTGCTCACTTATGGGAGCACTTTTACACACGTCTAGCGCTAGCGTGGCGCTGCTCATTTATGGGAGCACTTTTACACTAGTCTAGCGCTACCGTGGTGCTGCTCATTTATGGCAGTACTTTTACACACGTCTAGCGCTAGCGTGGCGCTGCTCATTGATGGGAGGACTTTTAAACACGTCTAGCACTAGCGTGGCGCTGCTCATTTATGGGAGAGCTTTTACACATGTCTAGTGTTAGCGTGGCGCTGCTCATTTATGGGAGTACTTTTACACACGTCTATCGGTAGCGTCGCGCTGCTCATTTATGGGAGTACTTTTACACTCGTCTAGCGCTAGCGTGGCGCTGCTCATTTATAGGAGAAATTTTTTCACTCGTCTAGCGCCAGCGTGGCGCTGCTCATTTATGGGAGTACTTTTACACACGTCTAGCGCTAGCGTGGCGCTGCTCATTTATGGCAGTACTTTGACACACGGCTAGCACTAGCGTCGCGCTGCTCATTTATGGGAGTACTTTTACACTCGTCTAGCGCTAGCGTGGCGCTGCTCATTTATAGGAGAAACTTTTTCACTCGTCTAGCGCTAGCGTGGCGCTGCTCATTTATGGGAGTACTTTTACACACGTCTAGCGCTAGCGTGGCGCTGCTCATTTATGGCAGTACTTTGACACACGGCTAGCACTGGCGTCGCGCTGCTCATTTATGGGAGTACTTTTACACTCGTCTAGCACTAGTGTGGCGCTACTCATTTATAGGAGAAATTTTTTCACTCGTCTAGCGCTAGCGTGGCGCTGCTCATTTATGGGATTACTTTTACACACGTCTAGCGCTAGCGTGGCGCTGCTCATTTATGGGATTACTTTTACAGATATCTAGATTTAGCGTGGCGCTGCTCATATATGGGAGTACTTTTACACTCGTTTAGCGCTATCGTGGCGCTGCTCATTTATGGGAGCACTTTTACACACGTCAAGCGCTAGCATGGAGCTGCTCATTTATGGATGTACGTTTACACACGTCTAGCGCTAGCGTGGCGCTGTTCATTTATGGGAGTAATTTACACATGACTAGCGCTAGCGTCGCGCTGCTCATTTATGGGAGTACTTTTACACATGTCTAGCGATAGCGTGGCTCTGCTCATATATGGGAGTACTTTTACACACGTCTAGCGCTAGCGTGGCGCTGCTCATTGATGGGAGCACTTTTACACTAGTCTAGCACTAGCGTGATGCTGCTCATTTATGGCAGTACTTTTACACACGTCTAGCGCTAGCATGGCGCTGCTCATTGATGGGAGTTCTTTTACACACGTCTAGCGCTAGCGTGGCGCTGCTCCTATATGGGAGTACTTTTACACTCGTTTAGCGCTAGCGTGGCGCTGCTCATTTATGGGAGCACGTTTACACACGTCTAGCGCTAGCGTGGCGCTGATCATTTAAGGGAGTACTTTTACACATGTCTAGCGCTAGCGTGGCGCTGCTCATTCAAGGGAGTACTTTTACAGATATCTAGAGCTAGCGTGGCGCTGCTCATATATGGGAGTACTTTTACACTCGTTTACCGCTAGCGTGGCGCTACTCATTTATGGGAGCACTTTTACACACGTCTTGCGCTTGCGTGGCGCTGCTCATTTATGGGAGCACTTTTACACTAGTCTAGCACTAGCGTGATGCTGCTTATTTATGGCATTACTTTTACACACGTCTAGCGCTAGCGTGGCGCTGCTTATTTACGGAGGTACTTTTACACACGTCTAGCGCTAGCGTGGCGCTGCTCATTTATGGGAGTACTTTCACACACGTCTAGCGCTAGCGTGGCGCTGCTAATTTATGGGAGTACTTTTACACATGTCTAGCGCTAGCGTGGCGCTGCTCATTCATGGGAGTACTTTTACACACGTCTAGCGCTAGCGTGGCGCTGCTCATTGATGGGATCACTTTTACACTACTCTAGCACTAGCGTGATGCTGCTCATTTATGGCAGTACTTTTACACTCGTCTAGCGCTAGCGTGGCGCTGATCATTTAAGGGAGTACTTTTACACATATCTAGCGCTAGCGTAGCGCTGCTCATTCAAGGGAGTACTTTTACAGATATCTAGAGCTAGCGTGGCGCTGCTCATATATGGGAGTACTTTTACACTCGTCTAGCACTAGCGTGATGCTGCTCATTTATGGCAGTACTTTTACACACGTCTAGCGCTAGCGTGGCGCTGCTCATTGATGGGAGTTCTTTTACACACGTCTAGCGCTAGCGTGGCGATGCTCATTTATGGGAGTACTTTTACACATGCCTAGTGCTAGCGTGGCGCTGCTCATTTATGGGAGTACTTTTACACACGTCTAGCGCTAGCGTGGCGCTGCTCATTTATGTGAGTACTTTGACACACGTCTAGCACTAGCGTGGCGCTGCTCATTTACGGCAGTACTTTTACAAACGTCTAGCGCTAACGTGGCGCTGCTCATTTATGGGAGCACTTTTACACACTTCTAGCGCTAGCGTGGCGCTGCTCATTTATGGGAGTATTTTTACACACGTCTAGCGCTAGCGTGGCGCTGCTCATTTATGGGAGTACTTTTACACACGTCTAGCGCTAGCGTGGCGCTGCTCATTTATGGGAGTACATTTAAACACGTTTAGCGCTAGCGTGGCGCTGCTCATTTATAGGAGTACATATACACACGTCTAGCGCTAGCGTGGCGCTGCTCATTTATGGCAGTACTTTTACACACGTCTAGCGGTAGCGTCGCGCTGCTCATTTATGGGAGTACTTTTACACTCGTCTAGCGCTAGCGTGGCGCTGCTCATTTATAGGAGAATATTTTTCACTCGTCTTGCGCTAGCGTGGCGCTGCTCATTTATGGGAGTACTTTTACACACGTCTAGCGCTAGCTTGGCGCTGCTCATTTATGGCAGTACTTTGACACACGGCTAGCACAAGCGTCGCGCTGCTCATTTATGGGAGTACTTTTACACTCGTCTAGCGCTTGTGTGGCGCTGCTCATTTATAGGAGAATTTTTTCACTCGTCTAGCGCTAGCGTGGCGCAGCTCATTTATGGGATTACTTTTACACACGTCTAGCGCTAGCGTGGCGCTGCTCATTTATGGGATTACTTTTACAGATATCTAGAGCTAGCGTGGCGCTGCTCATATATGGGAGTACTTTTACACACGTCAAGCGCTAGCATGGCGCCGCTCATTTATGGAAGTACTTTTACACACGTCTAGCGCTAGTGTGGCGCTGCTCATTTATGGGAGTAATTTACACATGTCTAGCGCTAGCGTGGCGCTGCTCATTGATGGGAGTACTTTTACACATGGCTAGCGCTAGCGTCGCGCTGCTCATTTATGTGAGTAATTTGACACACGTCTAGCACTAGCGTGGCGCTGCTCATTTATGGGAGAACTTGTACACACGTCTAGCGCTAGCGCGGCGCTGCTCATTCATGGGAGTACTTTTACAGATGTCTAGAGCTAGCGTGGCGCTGCTCATATATGGGAGTACTTTTACACTCGTTTACCGCTAGCGTGGCGCTACTCATTTATGGGAGCACTTTTACACACGTCTAGCACTAGCGTGGCGCTGCACATTAATGGGAGTACTTTCACACACGTCTAGCGCTAGCGTGGCGCTGCTAATTTATGGGAGTACTATTACACATGTCTAGCGCTAGCGTGGCGCTGCTCATTCCTGGGAGTACTTTTACACACGTCTAGCGCTACCGTGGCGCTGCTCATTTATGGGAGAGCTTTTACACATGTCTAGTGTTAGCGTGGCGCTGCTCATTTATGGGAGTACTTTTACACACGTCTATCGGTAGCGTCGCGCTGCTCATTTATGGGAGTACTATTACACTCGTCTAGCGCTAGCGTGGCGCTGCTCATTTATAGGAGAAATTTTTTCACTCGTCTAGCGCTAGCGTGGCGCTGCTCATTTATGGGAGTACTTTTACACACGTCTAGCGCTAGCGTGGCGCTGCTCATTTATGGCATTACTTTGACACACGGCTAGCACTAGCGTCGCGCTGCTCATTTATGGGAGTACTTTTACACTCGTCTAGCGCTAGCGTGGCGCTGCTCATTTATAGGAGAATTTTTTTCACTCGTCTAGCGCTAGCGTTGCGCTGCTCATTTATGGGAGTACTTTTACACACGTCTAGCGCTAGCGTGGCGGTGCTCATTTATGGCAGTACTTTGACACACGGCTAGCACTAGCGTCGCAATGTTCATTTATGGGAATACTTTTACACTCGTCTAGCGCTAGTGTGGCGCTCTCATTTATAGGAGAAATTTTTTCACTCGTCTAGCGCTAGCGTGGCGCTGCTCATTTATGGGATTACTTTTACACACGTCTAGCGCTAGCGTGGCGCTGCTCATTTATGGGATTACTATTACAGATATCTAGATTTAGCGTGGCGCTGCTCATATATGGGTGTACTTTTACACTCGTCAAGCGCTAGCATGGCGCTGCTCATTTATGGAAGTACGTTTACACACGACTAGCGCTAGCGTGGCGCTGCTCATTTATGGGAGTAATTTACACATGACTAGCGCTACCGTCGCGCTGCTCATTTATGTGAGTACTTTGACACACTTCTAGCACTAGCGTGGCGCTGCTCATTTATGGGAGAACTTTTACACACGTCTAGCGCTAGCGTGGCGCTGCTCATTCATGGGAGTACTTTTACAGATGTCTAGTGCTAGCGTGGCGCTGCTCATATATGGGAGTACTTTTACACTCGTCTAACGCTAGCGTGGCGCTTCTCATTTATGGGAGCACTTTTACACTCGCCTAGCGCTAGCGTGGCGCTGCTCATATATGGGAGTACTTTTACACTCGTTTAGCGCTAGCGTGGCGCTGCTCATTTATGGGAGCACTTTTTCACACGTCTAGCGCTAGCGTGACGCTTCTCATTTATGGGAGTACTTTTACACATATCTAGCGCTAGCGTGGCGATGCTCATTCATGGAGTACTTTTACACATATCTAGAGCTAGCGTGGCGCTGCTCATATATGGGATTACTTTTACACTCGTCTAGCGCTATCGTGGCGCCTCTCATTTATGGTAGCACTTTTACACACCTCTAGCGCTAGTGGGGCGCTGCTAATTTATGGGAGCACTTTTACACTAGTCTAGCGCTAGCGAGGTGCTGCTCATTTATGGCAGTACTTTTACACACGTCTAGAGCTAGCGTGGCGCTGCTCAATGATGGGAGTACTTTTACACACGTCTAGCGCTAGCGTGGCGCTGCTCATTTATGGCAGTACTTTAACACATGTCTAGTGTTAGCGTGGCGCTGCTCATTTATGGGTGTACTTTTACACACGTCTAGCGCTAGCGTGGCGCTGCTCATTAATGTGAGTACTTTGACACACGTCTAGCACTACCGTGGCGCTGCTCATTTATGGGAGTACTTTTACACACGTCTAGCGCTAACGTGGCGCTGCTCATTTATGGGAGCACTTTTACACACCTCTAGCGCTAGCGTGGCGCTGCTCATTTATGGGAGTATTTTTACACACGTCTAGCGCTAGCGTGGCGCTGCCCATTTATTGGAGTACTTTGACACACGTCTAGCACTACCGTGGCGCTGCTCATTTATGGGAGTACTTTTAAACACGTTTAGCGCTAGCGTGGCGCTGCTCATTTATAGGAGTACTTTTACACACGTCTAGCGCTAGCGTGGCGCTGCTCATTTATGGCAGTCCTCTTACACACGTCTAGCGGTAGCGTCGTGCTGCTCATTTATGGGAGTACTTTTACACTCGTCTAGCGCTAGCGTGGCGCTGCTCATTTATAGTAGACATTTTTTCACTCGTCTAGCGCTAGCGTGGCGCTGCTCATTTAAGGGAGTACTTTTACACACGTCTAGCGCTAGCGTGGCGCTGCTCATTCATGGCAGTACTTTGACACACGTCTAGCACTAGCGTCGCGCTGCTCATTTATGGGAGTACTTTTACACTCGTCTAGCGCTAGTGTGGCGCTGCTCATTTATAGGAGAATTTTTTTCACTCGTCTAGCGCTAGCGTGGCGCTGCTCATTTATGGGATTACTTTTACACACGTCTAGCGCTAGCGTGGCGCTGCTCATTTATGGGATTACTTTTACAGATATCTAGAGCTAGCGTGGCACTGCTCATATATGGGAGTACTTTTACACACGTCAAGCGCTAGCATGGCGCCGCTCATTTATGGAAGTACTTTTACACACGTCTAGCGCTAGTGTGGCGCTGCTCATTTATGGGAGTAATTTACACATGTCTAGCGCTAGCGTCGCGCTGCTCATTTTTGGGAGTACTTTTACACACGTCTAACGCTAGCGTGGCGCTGCTCATTTATGGGAGTACTCTTACACACGTCTAGCGCTAGCGTGGCGCTGCTCATTGATGGGAGTACTTTTACACATGGCTAG
This sequence comes from Meconema thalassinum, assembly GCA_946902985.2. Lineage (NCBI taxonomy): Eukaryota > Metazoa > Arthropoda > Insecta > Orthoptera > Tettigoniidae > Meconema > Meconema thalassinum. The sequence continues at coordinate 12,853,764 of CAMPQE020000048.1, read as the reverse complement.
CGCTAGCGTCGCGCTGCTCATTTATGTGAGTAATTTGACACACGTCTAGCACTAGCGTGGCGCTGCTCATTTATGGGAGAACTTGTACACACGTCTAGCGCTAGCGCGGCGCTGCTCATTCATGGGAGTACTTTTACAGATGTCTAGAGCTAGCGTGGCGCTGCTCATATATGGGAGTACTTTTACACTCGTTTACCGCTAGCGTGGCGCTACTCATTTAAGGGAGCACTTTTACACACGTCTAGCGCTAGCGTGGCGCTGCTCATTCATGGGATTACTTTTACAGATATGTAGAGCTAGCGTGGCGCTGGTCATATATGGGAGTACTTTTACACTCGTCTAGCGCTAGTGTGGCGCTGCTCATTTATAGGAGAATTTTTTTCACTCGTCTAGCGCTAGCGTGGCGCTGCTCATTTATGGGATTACTTTTACAAACGTCTAGCGCTAGCGTGGCGCTGCTCATTTATGGGATTACTTTTACAGATATCTAGAGCTAGCGTGGCGCTGCTCATATATGGGAGCAATTTTACACTCGTCTAGCGCTAGCGTGGCGCTGCTCATTAATGGGAGTACTTTTACACACTTCTAGCGCTAGCGTGGCGCTGCTCATTTATGGGAGTACGTTTACACATGTCTAGTGCTAGCGTGGCGCTGCTCATTTATGTGAGTACTTTGACACACGTCTAGCACTAGCGTGGCGCTGCTCATTTATGGGAGTACTTTTACACATGTCTAGCGCTAGCGTGGCGCTGCTCATTCAAGGGAGTACTTTTACAGATATCTAGAGCTAGCGTGGCGCTGCTCATATATGGGAGTACTTTTACACTCGTCTAGCACTAGCGTGATGCTGCTCATTTATGGCAGTACTTTTACACACGTCTAGCGCTAGCGTGGCGCTGCTCATTGATGGGAGTTCTTTTACACACGTCTAGCGCTAGCGTGGCGATGCTCATTTATGGGAGTACTTTTACACATGCCTAGTGCTAGCGTGGCGCTGCTCATTTATGGGAGTACTTTTACACACGTCTAGCGCTAGCGTGGCGCTGCTCATTTATGTGAGTACTTTGACACACGTCTAGCACTAGCGTGGCGCTGCTCATTTACGGCAGTACTTTTACAAACGTCTAGCGCTAACGTGGCGCTGCTCATTTATGGGAGCACTTTTACACACTTCTAGCGCTAGCGTGGCGCTGCTCATTTATGGGAGTATTTTTACACACGTCTAGCGCTAGCGTGGCGCTGCTCATTTATGGGAGTACTTTTACACACGTCTAGCGCTAGCGTGGCGCTGCTCATTTATGGGAGTACATTTAAACACGTTTAGCGCTAGCGTGGCGCTGCTCATTTATAGGAGTACATATACACACGTCTAGCGCTAGCGTGGCGCTGCTCATTTATGGCAGTACTTTTACACACGTCTAGCGGTAGCGTCGCGCTGCTCATTTATGGGAGTACTTTTACACTCGTCTAGCGCTAGCGTGGCGCTGCTCATTTATAGGAGAATATTTTTCACTCGTCTTGCGCTAGCGTGGCGCTGCTCATTTATGGGAGTACTTTTACACACGTCTAGCGCTAGCTTGGCGCTGCTCATTTATGGCAGTACTTTGACACACGGCTAGCACAAGCGTCGCGCTGCTCATTTATGGGAGTACTTTTACACTCGTCTAGCGCTTGTGTGGCGCTGCTCATTTATAGGAGAATTTTTTCACTCGTCTAGCGCTAGCGTGGCGCAGCTCATTTATGGGATTACTTTTACACACGTCTAGCGCTAGCGTGGCGCTGCTCATTTATGGGATTACTTTTACAGATATCTAGAGCTAGCGTGGCGCTGCTCATATATGGGAGTACTTTTACACACGTCAAGCGCTAGCATGGCGCCGCTCATTTATGGAAGTACTTTTACACACGTCTAGCGCTAGTGTGGCGCTGCTCATTTATGGGAGTAATTTACACATGTCTAGCGCTAGCGTGGCGCTGCTCATTGATGGGAGTACTTTTACACATGGCTAGCGCTAGCGTCGCGCTGCTCATTTATGTGAGTAATTTGACACACGTCTAGCACTAGCGTGGCGCTGCTCATTTATGGGAGAACTTGTACACACGTCTAGCGCTAGCGCGGCGCTGCTCATTCATGGGAGTACTTTTACAGATGTCTAGAGCTAGCGTGGCGCTGCTCATATATGGGAGTACTTTTACACTCGTTTACCGCTAGCGTGGCGCTACTCATTTATGGGAGCACTTTTACACACGTCTAGCACTAGCGTGGCGCTGCACATTAATGGGAGTACTTTCACACACGTCTAGCGCTAGCGTGGCGCTGCTAATTTATGGGAGTACTATTACACATGTCTAGCGCTAGCGTGGCGCTGCTCATTCCTGGGAGTACTTTTACACACGTCTAGCGCTACCGTGGCGCTGCTCATTTATGGGAGAGCTTTTACACATGTCTAGTGTTAGCGTGGCGCTGCTCATTTATGGGAGTACTTTTACACACGTCTATCGGTAGCGTCGCGCTGCTCATTTATGGGAGTACTATTACACTCGTCTAGCGCTAGCGTGGCGCTGCTCATTTATAGGAGAAATTTTTTCACTCGTCTAGCGCTAGCGTGGCGCTGCTCATTTATGGGAGTACTTTTACACACGTCTAGCGCTAGCGTGGCGCTGCTCATTTATGGCATTACTTTGACACACGGCTAGCACTAGCGTCGCGCTGCTCATTTATGGGAGTACTTTTACACTCGTCTAGCGCTAGCGTGGCGCTGCTCATTTATAGGAGAATTTTTTTCACTCGTCTAGCGCTAGCGTTGCGCTGCTCATTTATGGGAGTACTTTTACACACGTCTAGCGCTAGCGTGGCGGTGCTCATTTATGGCAGTACTTTGACACACGGCTAGCACTAGCGTCGCAATGTTCATTTATGGGAATACTTTTACACTCGTCTAGCGCTAGTGTGGCGCTCTCATTTATAGGAGAAATTTTTTCACTCGTCTAGCGCTAGCGTGGCGCTGCTCATTTATGGGATTACTTTTACACACGTCTAGCGCTAGCGTGGCGCTGCTCATTTATGGGATTACTATTACAGATATCTAGATTTAGCGTGGCGCTGCTCATATATGGGTGTACTTTTACACTCGTCAAGCGCTAGCATGGCGCTGCTCATTTATGGAAGTACGTTTACACACGACTAGCGCTAGCGTGGCGCTGCTCATTTATGGGAGTAATTTACACATGACTAGCGCTACCGTCGCGCTGCTCATTTATGTGAGTACTTTGACACACTTCTAGCACTAGCGTGGCGCTGCTCATTTATGGGAGAACTTTTACACACGTCTAGCGCTAGCGTGGCGCTGCTCATTCATGGGAGTACTTTTACAGATGTCTAGTGCTAGCGTGGCGCTGCTCATATATGGGAGTACTTTTACACTCGTCTAACGCTAGCGTGGCGCTTCTCATTTATGGGAGCACTTTTACACTCGCCTAGCGCTAGCGTGGCGCTGCTCATATATGGGAGTACTTTTACACTCGTTTAGCGCTAGCGTGGCGCTGCTCATTTATGGGAGCACTTTTTCACACGTCTAGCGCTAGCGTGACGCTTCTCATTTATGGGAGTACTTTTACACATATCTAGCGCTAGCGTGGCGATGCTCATTCATGGAGTACTTTTACACATATCTAGAGCTAGCGTGGCGCTGCTCATATATGGGATTACTTTTACACTCGTCTAGCGCTATCGTGGCGCCTCTCATTTATGGTAGCACTTTTACACACCTCTAGCGCTAGTGGGGCGCTGCTAATTTATGGGAGCACTTTTACACTAGTCTAGCGCTAGCGAGGTGCTGCTCATTTATGGCAGTACTTTTACACACGTCTAGAGCTAGCGTGGCGCTGCTCAATGATGGGAGTACTTTTACACACGTCTAGCGCTAGCGTGGCGCTGCTCATTTATGGCAGTACTTTAACACATGTCTAGTGTTAGCGTGGCGCTGCTCATTTATGGGTGTACTTTTACACACGTCTAGCGCTAGCGTGGCGCTGCTCATTAATGTGAGTACTTTGACACACGTCTAGCACTACCGTGGCGCTGCTCATTTATGGGAGTACTTTTACACACGTCTAGCGCTAACGTGGCGCTGCTCATTTATGGGAGCACTTTTACACACCTCTAGCGCTAGCGTGGCGCTGCTCATTTATGGGAGTATTTTTACACACGTCTAGCGCTAGCGTGGCGCTGCCCATTTATTGGAGTACTTTGACACACGTCTAGCACTACCGTGGCGCTGCTCATTTATGGGAGTACTTTTAAACACGTTTAGCGCTAGCGTGGCGCTGCTCATTTATAGGAGTACTTTTACACACGTCTAGCGCTAGCGTGGCGCTGCTCATTTATGGCAGTCCTCTTACACACGTCTAGCGGTAGCGTCGTGCTGCTCATTTATGGGAGTACTTTTACACTCGTCTAGCGCTAGCGTGGCGCTGCTCATTTATAGTAGACATTTTTTCACTCGTCTAGCGCTAGCGTGGCGCTGCTCATTTAAGGGAGTACTTTTACACACGTCTAGCGCTAGCGTGGCGCTGCTCATTCATGGCAGTACTTTGACACACGTCTAGCACTAGCGTCGCGCTGCTCATTTATGGGAGTACTTTTACACTCGTCTAGCGCTAGTGTGGCGCTGCTCATTTATAGGAGAATTTTTTTCACTCGTCTAGCGCTAGCGTGGCGCTGCTCATTTATGGGATTACTTTTACACACGTCTAGCGCTAGCGTGGCGCTGCTCATTTATGGGATTACTTTTACAGATATCTAGAGCTAGCGTGGCACTGCTCATATATGGGAGTACTTTTACACACGTCAAGCGCTAGCATGGCGCCGCTCATTTATGGAAGTACTTTTACACACGTCTAGCGCTAGTGTGGCGCTGCTCATTTATGGGAGTAATTTACACATGTCTAGCGCTAGCGTCGCGCTGCTCATTTTTGGGAGTACTTTTACACACGTCTAACGCTAGCGTGGCGCTGCTCATTTATGGGAGTACTCTTACACACGTCTAGCGCTAGCGTGGCGCTGCTCATTGATGGGAGTACTTTTACACATGGCTAGCGCTAGCGTCGCGCTGCTCATTTATGTGAGTAATTTGACACACGTCTAGCACTAGCGTGGCGCTGCTCATTTATGGGAGAACTTGTACACACGTCTAGCGCTAGCGCGGCGCTGCTCATTCATGGGAGTACTTTTACAGATGTCTAGAGCTAGCGTGGCGCTGCTCATATATGGGAGTACTTTTACACTCGTTTACCGCTAGCGTGGCGCTACTCATTTAAGGGAGCACTTTTACACACGTCTAGCGCTAGCGTGGCGCTGCTCATTCATGGGATTACTTTTACAGATATGTAGAGCTAGCGTGGCGCTGGTCATATATGGGAGTACTTTTACACTCGTCTAGCGCTAGTGTGGCGCTGCTCATTTATAGGAGAATTTTTTTCACTCGTCTAGCGCTAGCGTGGCGCTGCTCATTTATGGGATTACTTTTACAAACGTCTAGCGCTAGCGTGGCGCTGCTCATTTATGGGATTACTTTTACAGATATCTAGAGCTAGCGTGGCGCTGCTCATATATGGGAGCAATTTTACACTCGTCTAGCGCTAGCGTGGCGCTGCTCATTAATGGGAGTACTTTTACACACTTCTAGCGCTAGCGTGGCGCTGCTCATTTATGGGAGTACGTTTACACATGTCTAGTGCTAGCGTGGCGCTGCTCATTTATGTGAGTACTTTGACACACGTCTAGCACTAGCGTGGCGCTGCTCATTTATGGGAGTACTTTTACACATGTCTAGCGCTAGCGTGGCGCTGCTCATTCAAGGGAGTACTTTTACAGATATCTAGAGCTAGCGTGGCGCTGCTCATATATGGGAGTACTTTTACACTCGTCTAGCGCTAGCGTGGCGCTTCTCATTTATCGGAGCACTTTAACATACGTCTTGCGCTTGCGTGGCGCTGCTCATTTATGGGAGCACTTTTACACTAGTCTAGCACTAGCGTGATGCTGCTTATTTATGGCATTACTTTTACACACGTCTAGCGCTAGCGTGGCGCTGCTTATTTACGGAGGTACTTTAACACACGTCTAGCGCTAGCGTGGCGCTGCTCATTTATGGGAGTACTTTCACACACGTCTAGCGCTAGCATGGCGCTGCTAATTTATGGGAGTACTTTTACACATGTCTAGCGCTAGCGTGGCGCTGCTCATTCATGGGAGTACTTTTACACACGTCTAGCGCTAGCGTGGCGCTGCTCATTGATGGGAGCACTTTTACACTACTCTAGCACTAGCGTGATGCTGCTCATTTATGGCAGTACTTTTACACTCGTCTAGCGCTAGCGTGGCGCTGATCATTTAAGGGAGTACTTTTACACATATCTAGCGCTAGCGTAGCGCTGCTCATTCAAGGGAGTACTTTTACAGATATCTAGAGCTAGCGTGGCGCTGCTCATATATGGGAGTACTTTTACATTCGTCTAGCACTAGCGTGATGCTGCTCATTTATGGCAGTACTTTTACACACGTCTAGCGCTAGCGTGGCGCTGCTCATTGATGGGAGTTCTTTTACACACGTCTAGCGCTAGCGTGGCGATGCTCATTTATGGGAGTACTTTTACACATGCCTAGTGCTAGCGTGGCGCTGCTCATTTATGGGAGTACTTTTACACACGTCTAGCGCTAGCGTGGCGCTGCTCATTTATGTGAGTACTTTGACACACGTCTAGCACTAGCGTGGCGCTGCTCATTTACGGCAGTACTTTTATAAACGTCTAGCGCTAACGTGGCGCTGCTCATTTATGGGAGCACTTTTACACACTTCTAGCGATAGCGTGGCGCTGCTCATTTATGGGAGTATTTTTACACACGTCTAGCGCTAGCGTGGCGCTGCTCATTTATGGGAGTACTTTTACACACGTCTAGCGCTAACGTGGCGCTTCTCATTTATGGGAGTACATTTAAACACGTTTAGCGCTAGCGTGGCGCTGCTCATTTATAGGAGTACATATACACACGTCTAGCGCTAGCGTGGCGCTGCTCATTTATGGCAGTACTTTTACACACGTCTAGCGGTAGCGTCGCGCTGCTCATTTATGGGAGTACTTTTACACTCGTCTAGCGCTAGCGTGGCGCTGCTCATTTATAGGAGAATATTTTTCACTCGTCTTGCGCTAGCGTGGCGCTGCTCATTTATGGGAGTACTTTTACACACGTCTAGCGCTAGCGTGGCGCTGCTCATTTATGGCAGTACTTTGACACACGGCTAGCACAAGCGTCGCGCTGCTCATTTATGGGAGTACTTTTACACTCGTCTAGCGCTTGTGTGGCGCTGCTCATTTATAGGAGAATTTTTTTCACTCGTCTAGCGCTAGCGTGGCGCAGCTCATTTATGGGATTACTTTTACACACGTCTAGCGCTAGCGTGGCGCTGCTCATTTATGGGATTACTTTTACAGATATCTAGAGCTAGCGTGGCGCTGCTCATATATGGGAGTACTTTTACACACGTCAAGCGCTAGCATAGCGCCGCTCATTTATGGAAGTACTTTTACACACGTCTAGCGCTAGTGTGGCGCTGCTCATTTATTGGAGTAATTTACACATGTCTAGCGCTAGCGTCGCGCTGCTCATTTTTGGGAGTACTTTTACACACGTCTAACGCTAGCGTGGCGCTGCTCATTTATGGGTGTACTCTTACACACGTCTAGCGCTAGCGTGGCGCTGCTCATTGATGGGAGTACTTTTACACATGGCTAGCGATAGCGTCGCGCTGCTCATTTATGTGAGTAATTTGACACACGTCTAGCACTAGCGTGGCGCTGCTCATTTATGGGAGAACTTGTACACACGTCTAGCGCTAGCGTGGCGCTGCTCATTTATGGCAGTACTTTGACACACGGCTAGCACTGGCGTCGCGCTGCTCATTTATGGGAGTACTTTTACACTCGTCTAGCACTAGTGTGGCGCTACTCATTTATAGGAGAAATTTTTTCACTCGTCTAGCGCTAGCGTGGCGCTGCTCATTTATGGGATTACTTTTACACACGTCTAGCGCTAGCGTGGCGCTGCTCATTTATGGGATTACTTTTACAGATATCTAGATTTAGCGTGGCGCTGCTCATATATGGGAGTACTTTTACACTCGTTTAGCGCTATCGTGGCGCTGCTCATTTATGGGAGCACTTTTACACACGTCAAGCGCTAGCATGGCGCTGCTCATTTATGGATGTACGTTTACACACGTCTAGCGCTAGCGTGGCGCTGTTCATTTATGGGAGTAATTTACACATGACTAGCGCTAGCGTCGCGCTGCTCATTTATGGGAGTACTTTTACACATGTCTAGCGATAGCGTGGCTCTGCTCATATATGGGAGTACTTTTACACACGTCTAGCGCTAGCGTGGCGCTGCTCATTGATGGGAGCACTTTTACACTAGTCTAGCACTAGCGTGATGCTGCTCATTTATGGCAGTACTTTTACACACGTCTAGCGCTAGCATGGCGCTGCTCATTGATGGGAGTTCTTTTACACACGTCTAGCGCTAGCGTGGCGCTGCTCCTATATGGGAGTACTTTTACACTCGTTTAGCGCTAGCGTGGCGCTGCTCATTTATGGGAGCACGTTTACACACGTCTAGCGCTAGCGTGGCGCTGATCATTTAAGGGAGTACTTTTACACATGTCTAGCGCTAGCGTGGCGCTGCTCATTCAAGGGAGTACTTTTACAGATATCTAGAGCTAGCGTGGCGCTGCTCATATATGGGAGTACTTTTACACTCGTTTACCGCTAGCGTGGCGCTACTCATTTATGGGAGCACTTTTACACACGTCTTGCGCTTGCGTGGCGCTGCTCATTTATGGGAGCACTTTTACACTAGTCTAGCACTAGCGTGATGCTGCTTATTTATGGCATTACTTTTACACACGTCTAGCGCTAGCGTGGCGCTGCTTATTTACGGAGGTACTTTTACACACGTCTAGCGCTAGCGTGGCGCTGCTCATTTATGGGAGTACTTTCACACACGTCTAGCGCTAGCGTGGCGCTGCTAATTTATGGGAGTACTTTTACACATGTCTAGCGCTAGCGTGGCGCTGCTCATTCATGGGAGTACTTTTACACACGTCTGGCGCTAGCGTGGCGCTGCTCATTGATGGGATCACTTTTACACTACTCTAGCACTAGCGTGATGCTGCTCATTTATGGCAGTACTTTTACACTCGTCTAGCGCTAGCGTGGCGCTGATCATTTAAGGGAGTACTTTTACACATATCTAGCGCTAGCGTAGCGCTGCTCATTCAAGGGAGTACTTTTACAGATATCTAGAGCTAGCGTGGCGCTGCTCATATATGGGAGTACTTTTACACTCGTCTAGCACTAGCGTGATGCTGCTCATTTATGGCAGTACTTTTACACACGTCTAGCGCTAGTGTGGCGCTGCTCATTTATTGGAGTAATTTACACATGTCTAGCGCTAGCGTCGCGCTGCTCATTTTTGGGAGTACTTTTACACACGTCTAACGCTAGCGTGGCGCTGCTCATTTATGGGTGTACTCTTACACACGTCTAGCGCTAGCGTGGCGCTGCTCATTCATGGGAGTACTTTTACAGATGTCTAGAGCTAGCGTGGCGCTGCTCATATATGGGAGTACTTTTATACTCGTTTACCGCTAGCGTGGCGCTACTCATTTATGGGAGCACTTTTACACACGTCTAGCGCTAGCGTGGCGCTGCTCATTCATGGGATTACTTTTACAGATATGTAGAGCTAGCGTGGCGCTGGTCATATATGGGAGTACTTTTACACTCGTCTAGCGCTAGTGTGGCGCTGCTCATTTATAGGAGAATTTTTTTCACTCGTCTAGCGCTAGCGTGGCGCTGCTCATTTATGGGATTACTTTTACACACGTCTAGCGCTAGCGTGGCGCTGCTCATTTATGGGAATACTTTTACAGATATCTAGAGCTAGCGTGGCGCTGCTCATATATGGGAGCACTTTTACACTCGTCTAGCGCTAGCGTGGCGCTGCTCATTAATGGGAGTACTTTTACAAACTTCTAGCGCTAGCGTGGCGCTGCTCATTTATGGGAGTACGTTTACACATGTCTAGTGCTAGCGTGGCGCTGCTCATTTATGTGAGTACTTTGACACACGTCTAGCACTAGCGTGGCGCTGCTCATTTATGGGAGTACTTTTACACACGTCTAGCGCTAACGTGGAGCTGCTCATTTATGGGAGCACTTTTACCCACTTCTAGCGCTAGCGTGGCGCTGCTCATTTATGGGAGTATTTTTACACACGTCTAGCGCTAGCGTGGCGCTGCTCATTTATGGCAGTACTTTTACACACGTCAGGCGCTAGCGTGGCGCTGCTCATTTATGGGAGTACTTTTACACACGTCTAGCGCTAGCGTGGCGCTGCTTATTTATGGAGGTACTTTTACACACGTCTAGCGCTAGCGTGGCGCTGCACATTAATGGGAGTACTTTCACACACGTCTAGCGCTAGCGTGGCGCTGCTAATTTATGGGAGTACTATTACACATGTCTAGTGCTAGCGTGGCGCTGCTCATTCCTGGGAGTACTTTTACACACGTCTAGCTCTAGCGTGGCGCTGCTCGTTTATGGGAGAGCTTTTACACATGTCTAGTGTTAGCGTGGCGCTGCTCATTTATGGGAGTACTTTTACACACGTCTATCGGTAGCGTCGCGCTGCTCATTTATGGGAGTACTATTACACTCGTCTAGCGCTAGCGTGGCGCTGCTCATTTATAGGAGAAATTTTTTCACTCGTCTAGCGCTAGCGTGGCGCTGCTCATTTATGGGAGTACTTTTACACACGTCTAGCGCTAGCGTGGCGCTGCTCATTTATGGCATTACTTTGACACACGGCTAGCACTAGCGTCGCGCTGCTCATTTATGGGAGTACTTTTACACTCGTCTAGCGCTAGCGTGGCGCTGCTCATTTATAGGAGAAATTTTTTCACTCGTCTAGCGCTAGCGTTGCGCTGCTCATTTATGGGAGTACTTTTACACACGTCTAGCGCTAGCGTGGCGGTGCTCATTTATGGCAGTACTTTGACACACGGCTAGCACTAGCGTCGCAATGTTCATTTATGGGAATACTTTTACACTCGTCTAGCGCTAGTGTTGCGCTCTCATTTATAGGAGAAATTTTTTCACTCGTCTAGCGCTAGCGTGGCGCTGCTCATTTATGGGATTACTTTTACACACGTCTAGCGCTAGCGTGGCGCTGCTCATTTATGGGATTACTATTACAGATATCTAGATTTAGCGTGGCGCTGCTCATATATGGGTGTACTTTTACACTCGTCAAGCGCTAGCATGGCGCTGCTCATTTATGGAAGTACGTTTACACACGACTAGCGCTAGCGTGGCGCTGCTCATTTATGGGAGTAATTTACACATGACTAGCGCTAGCGTCGCGCTGCTCATTTATGTGAGTACTTTGACACACTTCTAGCACTAGCGTGGCGCTGCTCATTTATGGGAGAACTTTTACACACGTCTAGCGCTAGCGTGGCGCTGCTCATTCATGGGAGTACTTTTACAGATGTCTAGTGCTAGCGTGGCGCTGCTCATATATGGGAGTACTTTTACACTCGTCTAACGCTAGCGTGGCGCTTCTCATTTATGGGAGCACTTTTAAACTCGCCTAGCGCTAGCGTGGCGCTGCTCATATATGGGAGTACTTTTACACTCGTTTAGCGCTAGCGTGGCGCTGCTCATTTATGGGAGCACTTTTACACACGTCTAGCGCTAGCGTGGCGCTTCTCATTTATGGGAGTACTTTTACACATATCTAGCGCTAGCGTGGCGATGCTCATTCATGGAGTACTTTTACACATATCTAGAGCTAGCGTGGCGCTGCTCATATATGGGATTACTTTTACACTCGTCTAGCGCTATCGTGGCGCCTCTCATTTATGGTAGCACTTTTACACACCTCTAGCGCTAGTGGGGCGCTGCTAATTTATGGGAGCACTTTTACACTAGTCTAGCGCTAGCGAGGTGCTGCTCATTTATGGCAGTACTTTTACACACGTCTAGAGCTAGCGTGGCGCTGCTCAATGATGGGAGTACTTTTACACACGTCTAGCGCTAGCGTGGCGCTGCTCATTTATGGCAGTACTTTAACACATGTCTAGTGTTAGCGTGGCGCTGCTCATTTATGGGTGTACTTTTACACACGTCTAGCGCTAGCGTGGCGCTGCTCATTAATGTGAGTACTTTGACACACGTCTAGCACTACCGTGGCGCTGCTCATTTATGGGAGTACTTTTACACACGTCTAGCGCTAACGTGGCGCTGCTCATTTATGGGTGCACTTTTACACACCTCTAGCGCTAGCGTGGCGCTGCTCATTTATGGGAGTATTTTTACACACGTCTAGCCCTAGCGTGGCGCTGCCCATTTATTGGAGTACTTTGACACACGTCTAGCACTACCGTGGCGCTGCTCATTTATGGGAGTAATTTTAAACACGTTTAGCGCTAGCGTGGCGCTGCTCATTTATAGGAGTACTTTTACACACGTCTAGCGCTAGCGTGGCGCTGCTCATTTATGGCAGTCCTCTTACACACGTCTAGCGGTAGCGTCGCGCTGCTCATTTATGGGAGTACTTTTACACTCGTCTAGCGCTAGCGTGGCGCTGCTCATTTATAGTAGACATTTTTTCACTCGTCTAGCGCTAGCGTGGCGCTGCTCATTTAAGGGAGTACTGTTACACACGTCTAGCGCTAGCGTGGCGCTGCTCATTCATGGCAGTACTTTGACACACGTCTAGCACTAGCGTCGCGCTGCTCATTTATGGGAGTACTTTTACACTCGTCTAGCGCTAGTGTGGCGCTGCTCATTTATAGGAGAATTTTTTTCACTCGTCTAGCGCTAGCGTGGCGCTGCTCATTTATGGGATTACTTTTACACACGTCTAGCGCTAGCGTGGCGCTGCTCATTTATGGGATTACTTTTACAGATATCTAGAGCTAGCGTGGCACTGCTCATATATGGGAGTACTTTTACACACGTCAAGCGCTAGCATGGCGCCGCTCATTTATGGAAGTACTTTTACACACGTCTAGCGCTAGTGTGGCGCTGCTCATTTATGGGAGTAATTTCCACATGTCTAGCGCTAGCGTCGCGCTGCTCATTTTTGGGAGTACTTTTACACACGTCTAACGCTAGCGTGGCGCTGCTCATTTATGGGAGTACTCTTTCACACGTCTAGCGCTAGCGTGGCGCTGCTCATTGATGGGAGTACTTTTACACATGGGTAGCGCTAGCGTCGCGCTGCTCATTTATGTGAGTAATTTGACACACGTCTAGCACTAGCGTGGCGCTGCTCATTTATGGGAGAACTTGTACACACGTCTAGCGCTAGCGCGGCGCTGCTCATTCATGGGAGTACTTTTACAGATGTCTAGAGCTAGCGTGGCGCTGCTCATATATGGGAGTACTTTTACACTCGTTTACCGCTAGCGTGGCGCTACTCATTTATGGGAGCACTTTTACACACGTCTAGCGCTAGCGTGGCGCTGCTCATTCATGGGATTACTTTTACAGATATGTAGAGCTAGCGTGGCGCTGGTCATATATGGGAGTACTTTTACACTCGTCTAGCGCTAGTGTGGCGCTGCTCATTTATAGGAGAATTTTTTTCACTCGTCTAGCGCTAGCGTGGCGCTGCTCATTTATGGGATTACTTTTACACACGTCTAGCGCTAGCGTGGCGCTGCTCATTTATGGGATTACTTTTACAGATATCTAGAGCTAGCGTGGCGCTGCTCATATATGGGAGCACTTTTACACTCGTCTAGCGCTAGCGTGGCGCTGCTCATTAATGGGAGTACTTTTACACACTTCTAGCGCTAGCGTGGCGCTGCTCATTTATGGGAGTACGTTTACACATGTCTAGTGCTAGCGTGGCGCTGCTCATTTATGTGAGTACTTTGACACACGTCTAGCACTAGCGTGGCGCTGCTCATTTATGGGAGTACTTTTACACACGTCTAGCGCTAACGTGGCGCTGCTCATTTATGGGAGCACTTTTACCCACTTCTAGCGCTAGCGTGGCGCTGCTCATTTATGGGAGTATTTTTACACACGTCTAGCGCTAGCGTGGCGCTGCTCATTTATGGCAGTACTTTTACACACGTCAGGCGCTAGCGTGGCGCTGCTCATTTATGGGAGTACTTTTACACACGTCTAGCGCTAGCGTGGCGCTGCTTATTTATGGAGGTACTTTTACACACGTCTAGCGCTAGCGTGGCGCTGCACATTAATGGGAGTACTTTCACACACGTCTAGCGCTAGCGTGGCGCTGCTAATTTATGGGAGTACTATTACACATGTCTAGTGCTAGCGTGGCGCTGCTCATTCCTGGGAGTACTTTTACACACGTCTAGCGCTAGCGTGGCGCTGCTCATTTATGGGAGAGCTTTTACACATGTCTAGTGTTAGCGTGGCGCTGCTCATTTATGGGAGTACTTTTACACACGTCTATCGGTAGCGTCGCGCTGCTCATTTATGGGAGTACTATAACACTCGTCTAGCGCTAGCGTGGCGCTGCTCATTTATAGGAGAAATTTTTTCACTCGTCTAGCGCTAGCGTGGCGCTGCTCATTTATGGGAGTACTTTTACACACGTCTAGCGCTAGCGTGGCGCTGCTCATTTATGGCATTACTTTGACACACGGCTAGCACTAGCGTCGCGCTGCTCATTTATGGGAGTACTTTTACACTCGTATAGCGCTAGCGTGGCGCTGCTCATTTATAGGAGAAATTTTTTCACTCGTCTAGCGCTAGCGTTGCGCTGCTCATTTATGGGAGTACTTTACCACACGTCTAGCGCTAGCGTGGCGGTGCTCATTTATGGCAGTACTTTGACACACGGCTAGCACTAGCGTCGCGCTGTTCATTTATGGGAATACTTTTACACTCGTCTAGCGCTAGTGTGGCGCTCTCATTTATAGGAGAAATTTTTTCACTCGTCTAGCGCTAGCGTGGCGCTGCTCATTTATGGGATTACTTTTACACACGTCTAGCGCTAGCGTGGCGCTGCCCATTTATGGGATTACTATTACAGATATCTAGATTTAGCGTGGCGCTGCTCATATATGGGTGTACTTTTACACTCGTCAAGCGCTAGCATGGCGCTGCTCATTTATGGAAGTACGTTTACACACGACTAGCGCTAGCGTGGCGCTGCTCATTTATGGGAGTAATTTACACATGACTAGCGCTAGCGTCGCGCTGCTCATTTATGTGAGTACTTTGACACACTTCTAGCACTAGCGTGGCGCTGCTCATTTATGGGAGAACTTTTACACACGTCTAGCGATAGCGTGGCGCTGCTCATTCATGGGAGTACTTTTACAGATGTCTAGTGCTAGCGTGGCGCTGCTCATATATGGGAGTACTTTTACACTCGTCTAACGCTAGCGTGGCGCTTCTCATTTATGGGAGCACTTTTACACTCGCCTAGCGCTAGCGTGGCGCTGCTCATATATGGGAGTACTTTTACACTCGTTTAGCGCTAGCGTGGCGCTGCTCATTTATGGGAGCACTTTTACACACGTCTAGCGCTAGCGTGGCGCTTCTCATTTATGGGAGTACTTTTACACATATCTAGCGCTAGCGTGGCGATGCTCATTCATGGAGTATTTTTACACATATCTAGAGCTAGCGTGGCGCTGCTCATATATGGGATTACTTTTACACTCGTCTAGCGCTATCGTGGCGCCTCTCATTTATGGTAGCACTTTTACACAGCTCTAGCGCTAGTGGGGCGCTGCTAATTTATGGGAGCACTTTTACACTAGTCTAGCGCTAGCGAGGTGCTGCTCATTTATGGCAGTACTTTTACACACGTCTAGAGCTAGCGTGGCGCTGCTCAATGATGGGAGTACTTTAACACACGTCTAGCGCTAGCGTGGCGCTGCTCATTTATGGGAGTACTTTAACACATGTCTAGTGTTAGCGTGGCGCTGCTCATTTATGGGTGTACTTTTACACACGTCTAGCGCTAGCGTGGCGCTGCTCATTAATGTGAGTACTTTGACACACGTCTAGCACTACCGTGGCGCTGCTCATTTAAGGGAGTACTTTTACACACGTCTAGCGCTAACGTGGCGCTGCTCATTTATGGGAGCACTTTTACACACCTCTAGCGCTAGCGTGGCGCTGCTCATTTATGGGAGTATTTTTACACACGTCTAGCGCTAGGGTGGCGCTGCCCATTTATTGGAGTACTTTGACACACGTCTAGCACTACCGTGGCGCTGCTCATTTATGGGAGTACTTTTAAACACGTTTAGCGCTAGCGTGGCGCTGCTCATTTATAGGAGTACTTTTACACACGTCTAGCGCTAGCGTGGCGCTGCTCATTTATGGCAGTCCTCTTACACACGTCTAGCGGTAGCGTCGCGCTGCTCATTTATGGGAGTACTTTTACACTCGTCTAGCGCTAGCGTGGCGCTGCTCATTTATAGTAGACATTTTTTCACTCGTCTAGCGCTAGCGTGGCGCTGCTCATTTAAGGGAGTACTTTTACACACGTCTAGCGCTAGCGTGGCGCTGCTCATTCATGGCAGTACTTTGACACACGTCTAGCACTAGCGTCGCGCTGCTCATTTATGGGAGTACTTTTACACTCGTCTAGCGCTAGTGTGGCGCTGCTCATTTATAGGAGAATTTTTTTCACTCGTCTAGCGCTAGCGTGGCGCTGCTCATTAATGGGATTACTTTTACACACGTCTAGCGCTAGCGTGGCGCTGATCATTTATGGGATTACTTTTACAGATATCTAGAGCTAGCGTGGCGCTGCTCATATATGGGAGTACTTTTACACTCGTCTAGCGCTAGCGTGGCGCTGCTCATTAATGGGAGTACTTTTTCACACTTCTAGCGCTAGCGTGGCGCTGCTCATTTATGGGAGTACGTTTACACATGTCTAGTGCTAGCGTGGCGCTGCTCATTTATGTGAGTACTTTGACACACGTCTAGCACTAGCGTGGCGCTGCTCATTTATGGGAGTACTTTTACACACGTCTAGCGCTAACGTGGCGCTGCTCATTTATGGGAGTACTTTTACCCACTTCTAGCGCTAGCGTGGCGCTGCTCATTTATGGGAGTATTTTTACACACGTCTAGCGCTAGCGTGGCGCTGATCATTTATGGCAGTACTTTTACACACGTCAAGCGCTAGCGTGGCGCTGCTCATTTATGGGAGTACTTTTAAACACGTTTAGCGCTTGCGTGGCGCTGCTCATTTATAGGAGTACTTTTACACACGTCTAGCGCTAGCGTGGCGCTTCTCATTTATGGCAGTACTTTTACACACGTCTAGCGCTAGCGTGGCACTGCTCATTTATGGGAGCACTTTTACACACGTCTAGCGCTAGCGTGGCGCTGCTCATTTATGGCAGTACTTTTACAAACGTCTAGCGCTAGCGTGGCTCTGCTTATTTATGGGTGTACTTTTACACACGTCTAGCGCGAGCGTGGCGCTGCTCATTTATGGCAGTACTTTTACACACGTCTAGCGCTAGCGTGGCGCTGCTCATTTATGGGAGTACTTTTACACACGTCTAGCGCTAGCGTGGCGCTTATCATTTATGGCAGTACTTTTACACACGTCTAGCGCTAGCGTGGCGCTGCTCATTTATGGGAGTACTCTTACACACGTCTAGCGTTAGCGTGGCGCTGCTCAATGATGGGAGTACTTTTACACATGGCTAGCGCTAGCGTCGCGCTGCTCATTTATGTGAATAATTTGACACACGTCTAGCACTAGCGTGGCGCTGCTCATTTATGGGAGAACTTGTACACACGTCTAGCGCTAGCGCGGCGCTGCTCATTCATGGGAGTACTTTTACAGATGTCTAGAGCTAGCGTGGCGCTGCTCATATATGGGAGTACTTTTACACTCGTTATCGCTAGCGTGGTGCTACTCATTTAAGGGAGCACTTTTACACACGTCTAGCGCTAGCGTGGCGCTGCTCATTCATGGGATTACTTTTACAGATATGTAGAGCTAGCATGGCGCTGGTCATATATGGGAGTACTTTTACACTCGTCTAGCGCTAGTGTGGCGCTGCTCATTCATAGGAGAATTTTTTTCACTCGTCTAGCGCTAGCGTGGCGCTGCTCATTTATGGGATTACTTTTACACACGTCTAGCGCTAGCGTGGCGCTGCTCATTTATGGGATTACTTTTACAGATATCTAGAGCTAGCGTGGCGCTGCTCATATATGGGAGCACTTTTACACTCGTCTAGCGCTAGCGTGGCGCTGCTCATTAATGGGAGTACTTTTACACACTTCTAGCGCTAGCGTGGCGCTGCTCATTTATGGGAGTACTATTACACATGTCTAGCGCTAGCGTGGCGCTGCTCATTCCTGGGAGTACTTTTACACACGTCTTGCGCTAGCGTGGCGCTACTCATTTATGGGAGAGCTTTTACACATGTCTAGTGTTAGCGTGGCGCTGCTCATTTATGGGAGTACTTTTACACACGTCTATCGGTAGCGTCGCGCTGCTCATTTATGGGAGTACTATTACACTCGTCTAGCGCTAGCGTGGCGCTGCTCATTTATAGGAGAATTTTTTTCACTCGTCTAGCGCTAGCGTGGCGCTGCTCATTTATGGGAGTACTTTTACACACGTCTAGCGCTAGCGTGGCGCTGCTCATTTATGGCATTACTTTGACACACGGCTAGCACTAGCGTCGCGCTGCTCATTTATGGGAGTACTTTTACACTCGTCTAGCGCTAGCGTGGCGCTGCTCATTTATAGGAGAATTTTTTTCTCTCGTCTAGCGCTAGCGTTGCGCTGCTCATTTATGGGAGTACTTTTACACACGTCTAGCGCTAGCGTGGCGGTGCTCATTTATAGCAGTACTTTGACACACGGCTAGCACTAGCGTCGCGCTGTTCATTTATGGGATTACTTTTACACTCGTCTAGCGCTAGTGTGGCGCTCTCATTTATAGGAGAAATTTTTTCACTCGTCTAGCGCTAGCGTGGCGCTGCTCATTTATGGGATTACTTTTACACACGTCTAGCGCTAGCGTGGCGCTGCTCATTTATGGGATTACATTTACAGATATCTAGATTTAGCGTGGCGCTGCTCATATATGGGTGTACTTTTACACTCGTCAAGCGCTAGCATGGCGCTGCTCATTTATGGAAGTACGTTTACACACGACTAACGCTAGCGTGGCGCTGCTCATTTATGGGATTAATTTACACATGACTAGCGCTAGCGTCGCGCTGCTCATTTATGTGAGTACTTTGACACACTTCTAGCACTAGCGTGGCGCTGCTCATTTATGGGAGAACTTTTACACACGTCTAGCGCTAGCGTGGCGCTGCTCATTCATGGGAGTACTTTTACAGATGTCTAGTGCTAGCGTGGCGCTGCTCATATATGGGAGTACTTTTACACTCGTCTAACGCTAGCGTGGCGCTTCTCATTTATGGGAGCACTTTTACACTCGCCTAGCGCTAGCGTGGCGCTGCTCATATATGGGAGTACTTTTACACTCGTTTAGCGCAAGCGTGGCGCTGCTCATTTATGGGAGCACTTTTACACACGTCTAGCGCTAGCGTGGCGCTTCTCATTTATGGGAGTACTTTTACACATATCTAGCGCTAGCGTGGCGATGCTCATTTATGGAGTACTTTTACACATTTCTAGAGCTATCGTGGCGCTGCTCATATATGGGATTACTTTTACACTCGTCTAGCGCTATCGTGGCGCCTCTCATTTATGGTAGCACTTTTACACACCTCTAGCGCTAGTGGGGCGCTGCTAATTTATGGGAGCACTTTTACACTAGTCTAGCGCTAGCGAGGTGCTGCTCATTTATGGCAGTACTTTTACACACGTCTAGAGCTAGCGTGGCGCTGCTCAATGATGGGAATACTTTTACACACGTCTAGAGCTAGCGTGGCGCTGCTCAATGATGGGTGTACTTTTACACACGTCTAGCGCTAGCGTGGCGCTGCTCATTAATGTGAGTACTTTGAAACACGTCTAGCACTACCGTGGCGCTGCTCATTTATGGGAGTACTTTTACACACGTCTAGCGCTAACGTGGCGCTGCTCATTTATGGGAGCACTTTTACACACCTCTAGCGCTAGCGTGGCGCTGCTCATTTATGGGAGTATTTTTACACACGTCTAGCGCTAGCGTGGCGCTGCCAATTTATTGGAGTACTTTGACACACGTCTAGCACTACCGTGGCGCTGCTCATTTAAGGGAGTACTTTTAACACGTTTAGCGCTAGCGTGGCGCTGCTCATTTAAAGGAGTACTTTTACACACGTCTAGCGCTAGCGTGGCGCTGCTCATTTATGGCAGTCCTCTTACACACGTCTAGCGGTAGCGTCGCGCTGCTCATTTATGGGAGTACTTTTACACTCGTCTAGCGCTAGCGTGGCGCTGCTCATTTATAGTAGACATTTTTTCACTCGTCTAGCGCTAGCGTGGCGCTGCTCATTTAAGGGAGTACTTTTACACACGTCTAGCGCTAGCGTGGCGCTGCTCATTCATGGCAGTACTTTGACACACGTCTAGCACTAGCGTCGCGCTGCTCTTTTATGGGAGTACTTTTACACTCGTCTAGCGCTAGTGTGGCGCTGCTCATTTATAGGAGAATTTTTTTCACTCGTCTAGCGCTAGCGTGGCGCTGCTCATTAATGGGATTACTTTTACACACTTCTAGCGCTAGCGTGGCGCTGCTCATTTATGGGATTACTTTTACAGATATCTAGAGCTAGCGTGGCGCTGCTCATTTAAGGGAGTACTTTTACACACGTCTAGCGCTAGCGTGGCGCTGCTCATTCATGGCAGTACTTTGACACACGTCTAGCACTAGCGTCGCGCTGCTCTTTTATGGGAGTACTTTTACACTCGTCTAGCGCTAGTGTGGCGCTGCTCATTTATAGGAGAATTTTTTTCACTCGTCTAGCGCTAGCGTGGCGCTGCTCATTAATGGGAGTACTTTTACACACGTCAAGCGCTAGCGTGGCGCTGCTCATTTATGGGAGTGCTTTTAAACACGTTTAGCGCTTGCGTGGCGCTGCTCATTTATGTGAGTACTTTGACACACGTCTAGCACTAGCGTGGCGCTGCTCATTTATGGGAGTACTTTTACACACGTCTAGCGCTAACGTGGCGCTGCTCATTTATGGGAGTACTTTTACCCACTTCTAGCGCTAGCGTGGCGCTGCTCATTTATGGGAGTATTTTTACACACGTCTAGCGCTAGCGTGGCGCTGATCATTTATGGCAGTACTTTTACACACGTCAAGCGCTAGCGTGGCGCTGCTCATTTATGGGAGTACTTTTAAACACGTTTAGCGCTTGCGTGGCGCTGCTCATTTATAGGAGTACTTTTACACACGTCTAGCGCTAGCGTGGCGCTTCTCATTTATGGCAGTACTTTTACACACGTCTAGCGCTAGCGTGGCACTGCTCATTTATGGGAGCACTTTTACACACGTCTAGCGCTAGCGTGGCGCTGCTCATTTATGGCAGTACTTTTACAAACGTCTAGCGCTAGCGTGGCTCTGCTTATTTATGGGTGTACTTTTACACACGTCTAGCGCTAGCGTGGCGCTGCTCATTTATGGCAGTACTTCTACACACGTCTAGCGCTAGCGTGGCGCTGCTCATTTATGGGAGTACTTTTACACACGTCTAGCGCTAGCGTGGCGCTTACCATTTATGGCAGTACTTTTACACACGTCTAGCGCTAGCGTGGCGCTGCTCATTTATGGGAGTACTCTTACACACGTCTAGCGTTAGCGTGGCGCTGCTCAATGATGGGAGTACTTTTACACATGGCTAGCGCTAGCGTCGCGCTGCTCATTTATGTGAATAATTTGACACACGTCTAGCACTAGCGTGGCGCTGCTCATTTATGGGAGAACTTGTACACACGTCTAGCGCTAGCGCGGCGCTGCTCATTCATGGGAGTACTTTTACAGATGTCTAGAGCTAGCGTGGCGCTGCTCATATATGGGAGTACTTTTACACTCGTTTACCGCTAGCGTGGTGCTACTCATTTAAGGGAGCACTTTTACACACGTCTAGCGCTAGCGTGGCGCTGCTCATTCATGGGATTACTTTTACAGATATGTAGAGCTAGCGTGGCGCTGGTCATATATGGGAGTACTTTTACACTCGTCTAGCGCTAGTGTGGCGCTGCTCATTTATAGGAGAATTTTTTTCACTCGTCTAGCGCTAGCGTGGCGCTGCTCATTTATGGGATTACTTTTACACACGTCTAGCGCTAGCGTGGCGCTGCTCATTTATGGGATTACTTTTACAGATATCTAGAGCTAGCGTGGCGCTGCTCATATATGGGAGCACTTTTACACTCGTCTAGCGCTAGCGTGGCGCTGCTCATTAATGGGAGTACTTTTACACACTTCTAGCGCTAGCGTGGCGCTGCTCATTTATGGGAGTACGTTTACACACGTCTAGCGCTAACGTGGCGCTGCTCATTTATGGGAGCACTTTTACCCACTTCTAGCGCTAGCGTGGCGCTGCTCATTTATGGGAGTACTATTACACATGTCTAGCGCTAGCGTGGCGCTGCTCATTCCTGGGAGTACTTTTACACACGTCTTGCGCTAGCGTGGCGCTACTCATTTATGGGAGAGCTTTTACACATGTCTAGTGTTAGCGTGGCGCTGCTCATTTATGGGAGTACTTTTACACACGTCTATCGGTAGCGTCGCGCTGCTCATTTATGGGAGTACTATTACACTCGTCTAGCGCTAGCGTGGCGCTGCTCATTTATAGGAGAATTTTTTTCACTCGTCTAGCGCTAGCGTGGCGCTGCTCATTTATGGGAGTACTTTTACACACGTCTAGCGCTAGCGTGGCGCTGCTCATTTATGGCATTACTTTGACACACGGCTAGCACTAGCGTCGCGCTGCTCATTTATGGGAGTACTTTTACACTCGTCTAGCGCTAGCGTGGCGCTGCTCATTTATAGGAGAATTTTTTTCTCTCGTCTAGCGCTAGCGTTGCGCTGCTCATTTATGGGAGTACTTTTACACACGTCTAGCGCTAGCGTGGCGGTGCTCATTTATAGCAGTACTTTGACACACGGCTAGCACTAGCGTCGCGCTGTTCATTTATGGGATTACTTTTACACTCGTCTAGCGCTAGTGTGGCGCTCTCATTTATAGGAGAAATTTTTTCACTCGTCTAGCGCTAGCGTGGCGCTGCTCATTTATGGGATTACTTTTACACACGTCTAGCGCTAGCGTGGCGCTGCTCATTTATGGGATTACTTTTACAGATATCTAGATTTAGCGTGGCGCTGCTCATATATGGGTGTACTTTTACACTCGTCAAGCGCTAGCATGGCGCTGCTCATTTATGGAAGTACGTTTACACACGACTAACGCTAGCGTGGCGCTGCTCATTTATGGGATTAATTTACACATGACTAGCGCTAGCGTCGCGCTGCTCATTTATGTGAGTACTTTGACACACTTCTAGCACTAGCGTGGCGCTGCTCATTTATGGGAGAACTTTTACACACGTCTAGCGCTAGCGTGGCGCTGCTCATTCATGGGAGTACTTTTACAGATGTCTAGTGCTAGCGTGGCGCTGCTCATATATGGGAGTACTTTTACACTCGTCTAACGCTAGCGTGGCGCTTCTCATTTATGGGAGCACTTTTACACTCGCCTAGCGCTAGCGTGGCGCTGCTCATATATGGGAGTACTTTTACACTCGTTTAGCGCAAGCGTGGCGCTGCTCATTTATGGGAGCACTTTTACACACGTCTAGCGCTAGCGTGGCGCTTCTCATTTATGGGAGTACTTTTACACATATCTAGCGCTAGCGTGGCGATGCTCATTTATGGAGTACTTTTACACATTTCTAGAGCTATCGTGGCGCTGCTCATATATGGGATTACTTTTACACTCGTCTAGCGCTATCGTGGCGCCTCTCATTTATGGTAGCACTTTTACACACCTCTAGCGCTAGTGGGGCGCTGCTAATTTATGGGAGCACTTTTACACTAGTCTAGCGCTAGCGAGGTGCTGCTCATTTATGGCAGTACTTTTACACACGTCTAGAGCTAGCGTGGCGCTGCTCAATGATGGGAATACTTTTACACACGTCTAGCGCTAGCTTGGCGCTGCTCAATTATGGGAGTACTTTAACACATGTCTAGTGTTAGCGTGGCGCTGCTCATTTACGGGTGTACTTTTACACACGTCTAGCGCTAGCGTGGCGCTGCTCATTAATGTGAGTACTTTGAAACACGTCTAGCACTACCGTGGCGCTGCTCATTTATGGGAGTACTTTTACACACGTCTAGCGCTAACGTGGCGCTGCTCATTTATGGGAGCACTTTTACACACCTCTAGCGCTAGCGTGGCGCTGCTCATTTATGGGAGTATTTTTACACACGTCTAGCGCTAGCGTGGCGCTGCCAATTTATTGGAGTACTTTGACACACGTCTAGCACTACCGTGGCGCTGCTCATTTAAGGGAGTACTTTTAACACGTTTAGCGCTAGCGTGGCGCTGCTCATTTAAAGGAGTACTTTTACACACGTCTAGCGCTAGCGTGGCGCTGCTCATTTATGGCAGTCCTCTTACACACGTCTAGCGGTAGCGTCGCGCTGCTCATTTATGGGAGTACTTTTACACTCGTCTAGCGCTAGCGTGGCGCTGCTCATTTATAGTAGACATTTTTTCACTCGTCTAGCACTAGCGTGGCGCTGCTCATTTAAGGGAGTACTTTTACACACGTCTAGCGCTAGCGTGGCGCTGCTCATTCATGGCAGTACTTTGACACACGTCTAGCACTAGCGTCGCGCTGCTCTTTTATGGGAGTACTTTTACACTCGTCTAGCGCTAGTGTGGCGCTGCTCATTTATAGGAGAATTTTTTTCACTCGTCTAGCGCTAGCGTGGCGCTGCTCATTAATGGGATTACTTTTACACACGTCTAGCGCTAGCGTGGCGCTGCTCATTTATGGGATTACTTTTACAGATATCTAGAGCTAGCGTGGCGCTGCTCATATATGGGAGTACTTTTACACTCGTCTAGCGCTAGCGTGGCGCTGCTCATTAATGGGAGTACTTTTACACATTTCTAGCGCTAGCGTGGCGCTGCTCATTTATGGGAGTACGTTTACACATGTCAAGTGCTAGCGTGGCGCTGCTCATTTATGTGAGTACTTTTACACACTTCTAGCGCTAGCGAGGCGCTGCTCATTAATGGGAGTACTTTTACACACTTCTAGCGCTAGCGTGGCGCTGCTCATTTATGGGAGTACGTTTACACACGTCTAGCATTAGCGTGGCGCTGCTCATTTATGGGAGTACTTTTACACACGTCTAGCGCTAACGTGGCGCTGCTCATTTATGGGAGTACTTTTACCCACTTCCAGCGCTAGCGTGGCGCTGCTCATTTATGGGAGTATTTTTACACACGTCTAGCGCTAGCGTGGCGCTGCTCATTTATGGCAGTACTTTTACACACGTCAAGCGCTAGCGTGGCGCTGCTCATTTATGGGAGTACTTTTAAACACGTTTAGCGCTTGCGTGGCGCTGCTCATTTATAGGAGTACTTTTACACACGTCTAGCGCTAGCGTGGCACTGCTCATTTATGGGAGCACTTTTACACACGTCTAGCGCTAGCGTGGCGCTGCTCATTTATGGCAGTACTTTTACACACGTCTAGCGCTAGCGTGGCGCTGCTCATTTATGGGAGTACTTTTACACACGTCTAGCGCTAGCGTGGCGCTGCTCATTTATGGCAGTACTTTTACACACGTCTAGCGCTAGCGTGGCGCTGCTCATTTATGGGAGTACTTTTACACACGTCTAGCGCTAGCGTGGCGCTTCTCATTTATGGCAGTACTTTTACACACGTCTAGCGCTAGCGTGGCGCTGCTTATTTATTGAGGTACTTTTACACACGTCTAGCGCTAGCGTGGCGCTGCTCATTTATGGGAGTACTTTCACACACGTCTAGCGCTAGCGTGGCGCTGCTAATTTATGGGAGTACTTTTACACATGTCTAGCGCTAGCGTGGCGTTGCTCATTCATGGGAGTACTTTTACACACGTCTAGCGCTAGCGTGGCGCTGCTCATTGATGGGAGCACTTTTACACTAGTCTAGCACTAGCGTGATGCTGCTCATTTATGGCAGTACTTTTACACACGTCTAGTGCTAGCGTGGCGCTGCTCATTTACTGGAGTACTTTCACACACGTCTAGCGCTAGCGTGGCGCTTCTCATTTATGGGAGTACTATTACACATGTCTAGCTCTAGCGTCGCGCTGCTCATTTATGGGAGCACTTTTACACACGTCTAGCGCTAGCGCGGCGCTGCTCATTTATGGTAGTACTTTTACACACGTCTAGCGTTAGCGTGGCGCTGCTTATTTATGTGTGTACTTTAACACACGTCTAGCGCTAGCGTGGCGCAGCTCATTGATAGGAGTACTTTTACACACGTCTAGCCCTAGCGTGGTGCTACTAATTCATGGGAGTACTTTTACACACTTCTAGCGCTAGCGTGGCGCTGCTCATTGATGGGAGTACTTTTACACTCGTTTAGTGCTAGCGTGGCGCTGCTCATTTATGGGAGCACTTTTACACATGGCTAGCGCTAGCGTCGCGCTGCTCATTTATGTGAGTACCTTGACACACGTCCAGCACTAGCGTGGCGCTGCTCCTTTATGGGAGAACTTTTACACACGTCTAGCGCTAGCGTGGCGCTGCTCATTCAAGGGAGTACTTTTACAGATGTCTAGAGCTAGCGTGGCGCTGCTCATATATGGGAGTACTTTTACACTCGTCTAGCGCTAGCGTGGCGCTTCTCATTTATGGGAGCTTTTTTACACTCGCCTAACGCTAGCGTGGCGCTGCTCATTTATGGGAGTACTTTTACACTCGTTTAGTGCTAGCGTGGCGCTGCTCATTTATGGGAGCACTTTCACACACGTCTAGCGCTAGCGTGGCGATGCTCATTTATGGGAGTACTTTTACACATGTCTAGCGCTAGCGTGGCGCTGCCCATTCATGGGAGTACTTTTACAGATATCTAGAGCTAGCGTGGCGCTGGTCATATATGGGAGTACTTTTACACTCGTCTTGCGCTAGCGTGGCGCTTCTCATTTATGGGAGCATTTTACACACGTCTAGCGCTAGCGTGGCGCTGCACATTTATGGGAGCACTTTTACACTAGTCTAGCGCTAGCGTGGTGCTGCTCATTTATGGCAGTACTTTTACACACGTCTAGCGCTAGCGTGGCGCTGCTCATTGATGGGAGGACTTTTAAACACGTCTAGCACTAGCGTGGCGCTGCTCATTTATGGGAGAGCTTTTACACATGTCTAGTGTTAGCGTGGCGCTGCTCATTTATGGGAGTACTTTTACACACGTCTATCGGTAGCGTCGCGCTGCTCATTTATGGGAGTACTTTTACACTCGTCTAGCGCTAGCGTGGCGCTGCTCATTTATAGGAGAAATTTTTTCACTCGTCTAGCGCTAGCGTGGCGCTGCTCATTTATGGGAGTACTTTTACACACGTCTAGCGCTAGCGTGGCGCTGCTCATTTATGGCAGTACTTTGACACACGGCTAGCGCTAGCGTGGCGCTGCGCATTTATAGGAGAAATTTTTTCACTCGTCTAGCGCTAGCGTGGCGCTGCTCATTTATGGGAGCACTTTTACACACGTCTAGTGCTAGCGTGGCGCTGCTCATTTATGGGAGTACTTTTACACTCCTCTAGCGCTAGCGTGGCGCTTCTCATTTATGGGAGTACTTTTACACACGTCTAGCGCTAGCGTGGCTGTGCTCATTTATGGCAGTACTTTGACACACGGCTAGCACTAGCGTCGCGCTGCTCATTTATGGGAGTACTTTTACACTCGTCTAGCACTAGTGTGGCGCTGCTCATTTATAGGAGAAATTTTTTCACTCGTCTAGCGCTAGCGTGGCGCTGCTCATTTATGGGATTACTTTTACACACGTCTAGCGCTAGCGTGGCGCTGCTCATTTATGGGATTACTTTTACAGATATCTAGATTTAGCGTGGCGCTGCTCATATATGGGAGTACTTTTACACACGTCAAGCGCTAGCATGGCGCTGCTCATTTATGGAAGTACGTTTACACACGTCTAGCGCTAGCGTGGCGCTGCTCATTTATGGGAGTAATTTACACATGACTAGCGCTAGCGTCGCGCTGCTCATTTATGGGAGTACTTTTACACATGTCTAGCGCTAGCGTGGCGCTGCTCATATATGGGAGTACTTTTACACACGTCTAGCGCTAGCGTGGCGCTGCTCATTGATGGGAGCACTTTTACACTAGTCTAGCACTAGCGTGATGCTGCTCATTTATGGCAATACTTTTACACACGTCTAGCGCTAGCGTGGCGCTGCTCATTGATGGGAGTTCTTTTACACACGTCTAGCGCTAGCGTGGCGCTGCTCCTATATGGGAGTACTTTTACACTCGTTTAGCGCTAGCGTGGCGCTGCTCATTTATGGGAGCACTTTTACACACGTCTAGCGCTAGCGTGGCGCTGATCATTTAAGGGAGTACTTTTACACATGTCTAGCGCTAGCGTGGCGCTGCTCATTCAAGGGAGTACTTTTACAGATATCTAGAGCTAGCGTGGCGCTGCTCATATATGGGAGTACTTTTACACTCGTCTAGCGCTAGCGTGGTGCTTCTCATTTATGGGAGCACTTTAACATACGTCTTGCGCTAGCGTGGCGCTGCTCATTTATGGGAGCACTTTTACACTAGTCTAGCACTAGCGTGATGCTGCTCATTTATGTCATTACTTTTACACACGTCTAGCGCTAGCGTGGCGCTGCTTATTTATGGAGGTACTTTTACACACGTCTAGCGCTAGCGTGGCGCTGCTCATTTATGGAAGTACTTTCACACACGTCTAGCGCTAGCGTGGCGCTGCTAATTTATGGGAGTACTTTTACACATGTCTAGCGCTAGCGTGGCGCTGATCATTCATGGGAGTACTTTTACACACGTCTAGCGCTAGCGTGGCGCTGCTCATTGATGGGAGCACTTTTACACTAGTCTAGCACTAGCGTGATGCTGCTCATTTATGGCAGTACTTTTACACTCGTCTAGCGCTAGCGTGGCGCTGATCATTTAAGGGAGTACTTTTACACATATCTAGCGCTAGCGTGGCGCTGCTCATTCAAGGGAGTAATTTTACAGATATCTAGAGCTAGCGTGGCGCTGCTCATATATGGGAGTACTTTTACACTCGTCTAGCGCTAGCGTGGCGCTTCTCATTTATGGGAGCACTTTAACATACGTCTTGCGCTAGCGTGGCGCTGCTCATTTATGGGAGCACTTTTACACTAGTCTAGCACTAGCGTGATGCTGCTCATTTATGGCAGTACTTTTACACACGTCTAGCGCTAGCGTGGCGCTGCTCATTGATGGGAGTTCTTTTACACACGTCTAGCGCTAGCGTGGCGATGCACATTTATGGGAGTACTTTTACACATGTCCAGTGCTCGCGGGGCGCTGCTCATTTATGGGAGTACTTTTACACACGTCTAGCGCTAGAGTGGCGCTGCTCATTTATGTGAGTACTTTGACACACGTCTAGCACTAGCGTGGCGCTGCTCATTTACGGGAGTACTTTTACAAACGTCTAGCGCTAACGTGGCGCTGCTCATTTATGGGAGCACTTTTACACACTTCTAGCGCTAGCGTGGCGCTGCTCATTTATGGGAGTATATTTACACACGTCTAGCGCTAGCGTGGCGCTGCTCATTTATGGGAGTACTATTACACACGTCTAGCGCTAGCGTGGCGCTGCTCATTTATGGGAGTACATTTAAACACGTTTAGCGCTAGCGTGGCGCTGCTCATATATAGGAGTACATATACTCACGTCTAGCGCTAGTGTGGCGCTGCTCATTTATGGCAGTACTTTTACACACGTCTAGCGGTAGCGTCGCGCTGCTCATTTATGGGAGTACTTTTACACTCGTCTTGCGCTAGCGTGGCGCTGCTCATTTATGGGAGTACTTTAACACACGTCTAGCGCTAGCGTGGCGCTGCTCATTTATGGCAGTACTTTGACACACGGCTAGCACTAGCGTCGCGCTGCTCATTTATGGGAGTACTTTTACACTCGTCTAGCGCTTGTGTGGCGCTGCTCATTTATAGGAGAATTTTTTTCACTCGTCTAGCGCTAGCGTGGCGCTGCTCATTTATTGGATTACTTTTACACACGTCTAGCGCTAGCGTGGCGCTGCTCATTTATGGGATTACTTTTACAGATATCTAGAGCTAGCGTGGCGCTGTTCATATATGGGAGTACTTTTACACACGTCAAGCGCTAGCATGGCGCCGCTCATTTATGGAAGTACTTTTACACACGTCTAGCGCTAGTGTGGCGCTGCTCATTTATGGGAGTAATTTACACATGTCTAGCGCTAGCGTCGCGCTGCTCATTTTTGGGAGTACTTTTACACACGACTAACGCTAGCGTGGCGCTGCTCATTTATGGGAGTACTCTTACACACGTCTAGCGCTAGCATGGCGCCGCTCATTTATGGAAGTACTTTTACACACGTCTAGCGCTAGTGTGGCGCTGCTCATTTATGGGAGTAATTTACACATGGCTAGCGCTAGCGTCGCGCTGCTCATTTATGTGAGTAATTTGACACACGTCTAGCACTAGCGTGGCGCTGCTCATTTATGGGAGAACTTTTACACACGTTTAGCGCTAGCGCGGCGCTGCTCATTCATGGGAGTACTTTTACAGATGTCTAGAGCTAGCGTGGCGCTGCTCAAATATGGGAGTACTTTTACACTCGTTTACCGCTAGCGTGGCGCTACTCATTTATGGGAGCACTTTTACACACGTATAGCGCTAGCGTGGCGCTGCTCATTTATGGGAGCACTTTTACACTCGTCTAGCGCTAGCGTGGTGTTGCTCATTTATGGCAGTACTTTTACACACGTCTAGCGCTAGCGTGGCGCTGCTCATTAATGGGAGTACTTTTACACACTTCTAGTGCTAGCGTGGCGCTGCTCATTTATGGGAGTACGTTTACACATGTCTACTGCTAGTGTGGCGCTGCTCATTTATGGGAGTACTTTTACACATGTCTAGCGCTAGCTTGGCGCTGCTCATATATGGGTGTACTTTTACACACGTCTAGCGCTAGCGTGGCGCTGCTCATTTATGGGAGTACTTTCACACACGTCTAGCCCTAGCGTGGCGCTGCTCATTTATGGGAGTACTTTTACACATGTCTAGCTCTAGCGTCGCGCTGCTCATTTATGGGAGCACTTTTACACACGTCTAGCACTAGTGCGGCGCTGCTCATTTATGGGAGTACTTTTACACACGTCTAGCGTTAGCGTGGCGCTGCTTATTTATGGGGGTACTTTAACACACGTCTAGCGCTAGCGTGGCGCAGCTCATCGATAGGAGTACTTTTACACAAGTCTAGCCCTAGCGTGGTGCTGCTCATTCATGGGGGTACTTTTACACACGTATTGCGCTAGCGTGGCGCTGCTCATTGATGGGAGTACTTTCACACACGTCTAGCGCTAGCGTGGCTCTGCTCAATTATGGGAGTACTCTTACACACGTCTAGTGCTAGCGTGGCGCTGCTCATTGATGGGAGTACTTTTACACATGGCTATCACTCGCGTCGCGCTGCTCATTTATGTGAGTACTTTGACACACGTCTAGCGCTAGCGTGGCGCTGCTCATTCATGGGAGTACTTTTACAGATGTCTAGAGCTAGCGTGGCGCTGCTCATATATGGGAGTACTTTTACACTCGTCTAGCGCTAGCGTGGCGCTTCTCATTTATGGGAGCACTTTTACACTCGCCTAGCGCTAGCGTGGCGCTGCTCATATATGGGAGTACTTTTACACTTGTTTAGCGCTAGCGTGGCGCTGCTCATTTATGGGAGCACTTTTACACACGCCTAGCGCTAGCGTGGCGCTGCTCATTTATGGGAGTACTTTTACACATGTCTAGCGCTAGCGTGGCGCTGCTCATTCATGGTAGTACTTTTACAGATATCTAGAGCTAGCGTGGCGCTGCTCATATATGGGAGTACTTTTACACTCGTCTAGCGCTAGCGTGGCGCTTCTCATTTATGGGAGCACTTTTACACACGTCTAGCGCTAGCGTGGCGCTGCTCATTTATGGGAGCACATTTACACTAGTCTAGCGCTAGCGTGGTGCTGCTCATTTATGGCAGTACTTTTACACACGTCTAGCGCTAGCGTGGCGCTGCTCATTGATGGGAGTAATTTTACACACGTCTAGCGCTAGCGTGGCGATGCTCATTTATGGGAGTACTTTTACAAACGTCTAGCCCTAACGTGGCGCTGCTCATTTATGGGAGCACTTTTACACACTTCTAGCGCTAGCGTGGCGCTGCTCATTTATGGGAGTATTTTTACACACGTCTAGCGCTAGCGTGGCGCTGCTCATTTATGGGAGTACTTTTACACACGTCTAGCGCTAGCGTGGCGCTGCTCATTTATGGGAGTACATTTAAACACGTTTAGCGCTAGCGTGTCGCTGCTCATTTATAGGAGTACATATACACACGTCTAGCGCTAGCGTGGCGCTGCTCATTTATGGCAGTAGTTTTACACACGTCTAGCGGTAGCGTCGCGCTGCTCATTTATGGGAGTACTTTTACACTCGTCTAGCGCTAGCGTGGCGCCCTTCATTTATAGGAGAATTTTTTTCACTCGTCTTGCGCTAGCGTGGCGCTGCTCATTTATGGGAGTACTTTTACACACGTCTAGCGCTAGCGTGGCGCTGCTCATTTATGGCAGTACTCTGACACAAGGCTAGCACTAGCGTCGCGCTGCTCATTTATGGGAGTACTTTTACACTCGTCTAGCGCTTGTGTGGCGCTGCTCATTTATAGGAGAATTTTTTTCACTCGTCTAGCGCTAGCGTGGCGCTGCTCATTTATGGAATTACTTTTACACACGTCTAGCGCTAGCGTGGCGCTGCTCATTTATGGGATTTCTTTTACAGATATCTAGAGCTAGCGTGGCGCTGCTCATATATGGGAGTACTTTTACACACGTCAAGCGCTAGCATGGCGCCGCTCATTTATGGAAGTACTTTTACACACGTCTAGCGCTAGTGTGGCGCTGCTCATTTATGGGAATAATTTACACATGTCTAGCGCTAGCTTCGCGCTGCTCATTTTTGGGTGTACTTTTACACACGTCTAACACTAGCGTGGCGCTGCTCATTTATGGGAGTACTCTTACACACGTCTCGCGCTAGTGTGGCGCTGCTCATTGATGGGAGGACTTTTACACATGGCTAGCGCTAGCGTCGCGCTGCTCATTTATGTGAGTAATTTGACACACGTCTAGCACTAGCGTGGCGCTGCTCATTTATGGGAGAACTTTTACACACGTCTAGCGTTAGCGCGGCGCTGCTCATTCATGGGAGTACTTTTACACTCGTTTACCGCTAGCGTTGCGCTACTCATTTATGGGAGCACTTTTACACACGTCTAGCGCTAGCGTGGCGCTGCTCATTTATGGGAGTACTTTTACACATGTCTAGCGCTAGCGTGGCGCTAGTCATTCATGGTAGTACCTTTACAGATATCTAGAGCTAGCGTGGCGCTGCTCATATATGGGAGTACTTCTACACTCGTCTAGCGCTAGCGTGGCGCTTCTCATTTATGGGAGCACTTTTACACACGTCTAGCGCTAGCGTGGCGCTGCTCATTTATGGGAGCACTTTTACACTAGTCTAGCGCTAGCGTGGTGCTGCTCATTTATGGCAGTACTTTTACACACGTCTAGCGCTAGCGTGGCGCAGCTCATTGATGGGAGTACTTTTACACACGTCTAGCGCTAGCGTGGCGCTGCTCATTTATGGGAGTACTTTTGCACATGTCTAGTGTTAGCGTGGCGCTGCTCATTTATGGGAGTACTTTTACACACGTCTAGCACTACCGTGGCGCTGCTCATTTATGGGAGTACTTTTACACTCGTCTAGCGCTAGCGTGGCGCTTCTCATTTATGGGAGCACTTTTACACACGTCTAGCGCTAGCGTGGCGCTGCTCATTTATGGGAGCACTTTTACACTAGTCTAGCGCTAGCGTGGTGCTGCTCATTTATGGCAGTACTTTTACAAACGTCTAGCGCTAGCGTGGCGCAGCTCATTGATGGGAGTACTTTTACACACGTCTAGCGCTAGCGTGGCGCTGCTCATTTATGGGAGTACTTTTGCACATGTCTAGTGTTAGCGTGGCGCTGCTCATTTATGGGAGTACTTTCACACACGTCTAGCGGTAGCGTGGCGCTTCTCATTTATGGGAGTACTTTTACACATGTCTAGCTCTAGCGTCGCGCTGCTCATATATGGGAGCACTTTTACACACGGCTAGCGCTAGTGCGGCGCTGCTCATTTATGGGAGTACTTTTACACACGTCTAGCGTTAGCGTGGCCCTGCTTATTTATGGGGGTACTTTAACACACGTCTAGCGCTAGCGTGGCGCAGCTCATCGATAGGAGTACTTTTACACAAGTCTAGCCCTAGCGTGGTGCTGCTCATTCATGGGAGTACTTTTACACACGTATTGCGCTAGCGTGGCGCTGCTCATTGATGGGAGTACTTTCACACACGTCTAGCGCTAGCGTGGCTCTGCTCATTTATGGGAGTACTCTTACACACGTCTAGTGCTAGCGTGGCGCTGCTCATTGATGGGAGTACTTTTACACATGGCTAGCACTCGCGTCGCGCTGCTCATTTATGTGAGTACTTTGACACACGTCTAGCGCTAGCGTGTCGCTGCTCATTTATGTGAGTACTTTGACATACGTCTAGCACTAGCGTGGCGCTGCTCATTTATGCGAGTACTTTTACACACGTCTAGCGCTAACGTGGCGCTGCTCATTTATGGGAGCCTTTTTACACACTTCTAGCGCTAGCGTGGCGCTGCTCATTTACAGTAGATATTTTTTCACTCGTCTAGCGCTAGCGTGGCGCTGCTCATTTATGGGAGTACTTCTACACACGTCTAGCGCTAGCGTGGCGCTGCTCATTTATGGCAGTACTTTTACACACGTCTAGCGTTAGCGTCTCGCTGCTCATTTATGGAAGTGCTTTTACACTCGTCTATCGCTATTGTGGCGCTGCTCAATTATAGGAGATATTTTTTCACTCGTCTAGCGCTGGCGTGGCGCTGCTCATTTATGGGATTTCTTTAACACACGTCTAGCGCTAGCGTGGCGCTGCTCATTTATGGAAGTACTCTTACACACGTCTAGCGGTAGCGTCGCGCTGCTCATTTATAGGAGAAAATTTTCACTCGTCTAGCGCTAGCGTATCGCTGCTCATTTATGGAAGTACTTTTACACACGTCTAGCGCTAGCGTGGCGCTGCTCATTTATGGGAGCACTTTAACACACGTATAGCGCTAGCGTGGCGCTGCTCATTTATGGGAGTACTTTTACATACGTCTAGCACTAGCTTGGCGCTGCTCATTTTTATGAGAACTTTTACACACGTCTAGCGCTAGCGTGGCGCTGCTCATTTATGGGAGCACTTTAACACACGTATAGCGCTAGCGTGGCGCTGCTCATTTATGGGAGTACTATTACACACGTCTAGCGCTAGCGTGGCGCTGCTCATTTATGGGAGTACTTTTACACGTGTCTAGCGCTAGCGTCGCGCTGCTCATTTATGGGAGCACTTTTACACACGTCTAGCGCTAGCGTGGCGCTGCTCATTCATGGGAGCACTTTTACACACGCCTAGCGCTAGCGTGGCGCTGCTCATTTATGGGAGTACTTTTACACATGTCTAGCGCTAGCGTGGCGCTGCTCATCCATGGTAGTACTTTTACAGATATCTAGAGCTAGCGTGGCGCTGCTCATATATGGGAGTACTTTTACACTCGTCTAGCGCTAGCGTGGCGCTTCTCATTTATGGGAGCACTTTTACACACGTCTAGCGCTAGCGTGGCGCTGCTCCTTTATGGGAGTATTTTTACACACGTCTAGCGCTAGCGTGGCGCTGCTCATTGATGGGAGTAATTTTACACACGTCTAGCGCTAGCGTGGCGATGCTCATTTATGGGAGTACTTTTACACATGTCTAGTGCTAGCGTGGCGCTGCTCATTTAAGGGAGTACTTTTACACACGTCTAGCGCTAGCGTGGCGCTGCTCATTTATGTGAGTACTTTGACACACGTCTAGCACTAGCGTGGCGCTGCTCATTTACGGGAGTACTTTTACAAACGTCTAGCCCTAACGTGGCGCTGGTCATTTATGGGAGCACATTTACACACTTCTAGCGCTAGCGTGGCGCTGCTCATTTATGGGAGTATTTTTACACACGTCTAGCGCTAGCGTGGCGCTGCTCATTTATGGGAGTACTTTTACACACGTCTAGCGCTAGCGTGGCGCTGCTCATTTATGGGAGTTCATTTAAACACGTTTAGCGCTAGCGTGTCGCTGCTCATTTATAGGAGTACATATACACACGTCTAGCGCTAGCGTGGCGCTGCTCATTTATGGCAGTAGTTTTACACACGTCTAGCGGTAGCGTCGCGCTGCTCATTTATGGGAGTACTTTTACACTCGTCTAGCGCTAGCGTGGCGCCCTTCATTTATAGGAGAATTTTTTTCACTCGTCTTGCGCTAGCGTGGCGCTGCTCATTTATGGGAGTACTTTTACACACGTCTAGCGCTAGCGTGGCGCTGCTCATTTATGGCAGTACTCTGACACAAGGCTAGCACTAGCGTCGCGCTGCTCATTTATGGGAGTACTTTTACACTCGTCTAGCGCTTGTGTGGCGCTGCTCATTTATAGGAGAATTTTTTTCACTCGTCTAGCGCTAGCGTGGCGCTGCTCATTTATGGGATTACATTTACACACGTCTAGCGCTAGCGTGGCGCTGCTCATTTATGGGATTACTTTTACAGATATCTAGAGCTAGCGGGGCGCTGCTCATATATGGGAGTACTTTTACACACGTCAAGCGCTAGCATGGCGCCGCTCATTTATGGAAGTACTTTTACACACGTCTAGCGCTAGTTTGGCGCTGCTCATTTATGGGAGTAATTTACACATGTCTAGCGCTAGCTTCGCGCTGCTCATTTTTGGGTGTACTTTTACACACGTCTAACGCTAGCGTGGCGCTGCTCATTTATGGGAGTACTCTTACACACGTCTAGCGCTAGTGTGGCGCTGCTCATTGATGGGAGGACTTTTACACATGGCTAGCGCTAGCGTCGCGCTGCTCATTTATGTGAGTAATTTGACACACATCTAGCACTAGCGTGGCGCTGCTCATTTATGGGAGAACTTTTACACACGTCTAGCGCTAGCGCGGCGCTGCTCATTCATGGGAGTACTTTTACACTCGTTTACCGCTAGCGTGGCGCTACTCATTTATGGGAGCACTTTTACACACGTCTAGCGCTAGCGTGGCGCTGCTCATTTATGGGAGTACTTTTACACATGTCTAGCGCTAGCGTGGCGCTAGTCATTCATGGTAGTACCTTTACAGATATCTAGAGCTAGCGTGGCGCTGCTCATATATGGGAGTACTTCTACACTCGTCTAGCGCTAGCGTGGCGCTTCTCATTTATGGGAGCACTTTTACACACGTCTAGCGCTAGCGTGGCGCTGCTCATTTATGGGAGCACTTTTACACTAGTCTAGCGCTAGCGTGGTGCTGCTCATTTATGGCAGTACTTTTACACACGTCTAGCGCTAGCGTGGCGCAGCTCATTGATGGGAGTACTTTTACACACGTCTAGCGCTAGCGTGGCGCTGCTCATTTATGGGAGTACTTTTGCACATGTCTAGTGTTAGCGTGGCGCTGCTCATTTATGGGAGTACTTTTACACACGTCTAGCACTACCGTGGCGCTGCTCATTTATGGGAGTACTTTTACACACGTCTAGCGCTAACGTGGCGCTGCTCATTTTTGGAAGTACTTTTACACACGTCTAGCGCTAGCGTGGCGCTGCTCATTTATGGGAGTACTTTTAAACACGTTTAGCGCTAGCGTGGCGCTGCTCATTTATAGGAGTAATTTTACACACGTCTAGCGCTAGCGTGGCGCTGCTCATTTATGGCAGTACTCTTACACACGTCTAGCGGTAGCGTCGCGCTGCTCATTTAAGGGAGTACTTTTACACACGTCTAGCGCTAGCGTGGCGCTGCTCATTTATGGCAGTACTTTAACACACGTCTAGCACTAGCGTCGCGCTGCTCATTTATGGGAGTACTTTTACACTCGTCTAGCACTAGTGTGGCGCTGCTCATTTATAAGAGAATTTTTTTCACTCGTCTAGCGCTAGCGTGGCGCTGCTCATTTATGGGATTACTTTTACACAAGTCTAGCGCTAGCGTGGCGCTGCTCATTTATGGGATTACTTTTACAGATATCTAGAGCTAGCGTGGCGCTGCTCATATATGGGAGTACTTTTACACTCGTCTAGCGCTAGCGTGGCGCTTCTCATTTTTGGGAGCACTTTTACACACGTCTAGCGCTAGCGTGGCGCTGCTCATTTATGGGAGCACTTTTACACTCGTCTAGCGCTAGCGTGGTGTTGCTCATTTATGGCAGTACTTTTACACACGTCTAGCGCTAGCGTGGCGCTGCTCATTAATGGGAGTACTTTTACACACGTCTAGCGCTAGCGTGGCGCTGCTTATTTATGGAGGTACTTTTACACACGTCT
The DNA here is from genome assembly GCA_946902985.2 of Meconema thalassinum. Taxonomy (NCBI): domain Eukaryota; kingdom Metazoa; phylum Arthropoda; class Insecta; order Orthoptera; family Tettigoniidae; genus Meconema; species Meconema thalassinum. The sequence goes on along the minus strand of CAMPQE020000048.1, from coordinate 12,814,941 downwards.
AGTGCTAGCGTGGCGCTGCTCATTTATGGGAGTACTTTCACGCACGTCTAGCGCTAGCATGGCGCTGCTCATTGATGGGAGTACTTTTATTCTCGTCTAGCGCTAGCGTGGCGCTGCTCATTTATGGGAGTACTTTTACACATGTCTAGTGCCAGCGTGGCGCTGTTCATTTATGGGAGTACTTTTACACACGTCTAGCGCTAGCGTGGCGCTGCTCATTTATGTGAGTACTTTGACACACGCCTACCACTACCGTGGCGCTGCTCATTTATGGGAGTACATTTACACACGTCTAGCGCTAACCTGGCGCTGCTCATTTATGGGAGCACTTTTACACACTTCTAGCGCTAGCGTGGCGCTGCTCATTTATGGGAGTATTTTACACACGTCTAGCGCTAGCGTGGCGCTGCTCATTTATGGGAGTACTTTTACACACGTCTAGCGCTAGCGTGGCGCTGCTCATTTATGGGAGTACTTTTAAACATGTTTAGCGCTAGCGTGGCGCTGCTCATTTATAGGAGAAATTTTTTCACTCGTCTAGCGCTAGTGTGGCGCTGCTCATTTAAGGGAGTACTTTTACACACGTCTAGCGCTAGCGTGGCGCTGCTCATTTATGGCAGTACTTTGACACACGTCTAGCACTAGCGTCGCGCTGCTCATTTATGGGAGTACTTTTACACTCGTCTAGCGCTAGTGTGGCGCTGCTCATTTATAGGAGATTTTTTTTCACTCGTCTAGCGCTAGCGTGGCGCTGCTCATTTATGGGATTACTTATACACACGTCTAGCGCTAGCGTGGCGCTGCTCATTTATGGGATTACTTTTACAGATATCTAGAGCTAGCGTGGCGCTGCTCATATATGGGAGTACTTTTACACTCGTCTAGCGCTAGCGTGGCGCTTCTCATTTATGGGAGCACTTTTACACTCGTCTAGCGCTAGCGTGGTGTTGCTCATTTATGGCAGTACTTTACACACGTCTAGCGCTAGCGTGGCGCTGCTCATTAATGGGAGTACTTTTACACACTTCTAGCGCTAGCGTGGCGCTGCTCATTTATGGGAGTACTTTTACACATGTCAAGTGCTAGCGTGGCGCTGCTCATTTATGGGAGTACTTTTACACACGTCTAGCGCTAGCGTGGCGCTGCTCATTTATGTGAGTACTTTGACACACGTCTAGCACTAGCGTGGCGCTGCTCATTTATGGGAGTACTTTTACACACGTCTAGCGCTAACGTGGCGCTGCTCATTTATGGGAGCACATTTACACACTTCTAGCGCAAGCGTGGCGCTGCTCATTTATGGGAGTATTTTTAAACACGTCTAGCGCTAGCGTGGCGCTGCTCATTTATGGCAGTACTTTTACACACGACAAGCGCTAGCGTGGCGCTGCTCATTTAAGGGAGTACTTTTAAACACCTTTAGTGCTAGCGTGGCGCTGCTCATTTATTGGAGTACTTTTACACACGTCTAGCGCTAGCGTGGCGCTGCTCATTTATGGCAGTACTTTTACACACATCTAGCGGTAGCGCCGCGCTGCTAATTTATGGGAGTACTTTTACACCCGTCTAGCGCTAGCGTGGCGCTGCTCATTTATAGGAGATATTTTCCTCACTCGTCTAGCACTAGCGTGGCGCTGCTCATTTATGGGAGTACTTCTACACACGTCTAGCGCTAGTTGGCGCTGCTCATTTATGGCAGTACATTTAAACACGGCTAGCACTAGCGTCGCGCTGCTCATTTATGGGAGTGCTTTTACACTCTTCTAGCGCTAGTGTGGCGCTGCTCATTTATGGGATTTCTTTTACACACGTCTAGCGCTAGCGTGGCGCTGCTCATTTATAGGAGTACTTTTACACACGGCTAGCGCTAGCGTGGCGCTGCTCATTTATGGGAGTACTTTTACTCACGTCTAGCACTAGCGTCGCGCTGCTCATTTATAGGAGTACTTTTACACAGGTCTAGCGCTAGCGTGGCGCTGCTTATTTATGGCAGTACTTTTACTCACGTCTAGCAGTAGATTCGTGCTGCTCATTTATGGGAGTACTTTTACACTCGTCTAGCGCTAGCGTGGCGCTGCTCATTTATAGGAGTAATTTTTTCACACGTCTAGCGCTAGCGTGTCGCTGCTCATTTATGGGAGTACTTTTGCACACGTCTAGCGCCAGCGTGGCGCAGCTCATTTATGGGAGCACTTAAACACACGTATAGCGCTAGCGTGGCGCTGCTCATTTATGGGAGAACTTTTACATACGTCTAGCACTAGCTTGGCGCTGCTCATTTTTATGAGAACTTTTACACACGTCTAGCGCTAGCGTGGCGCTGCTCATTTATATGAGTACTTTTACACTCGTCTAGCACAAGCGTGGCGCTGCTCATTTATGGGAGTACTATTACACACGTCTAGCGCTAGCGTGGCGCTGCTCATTCATGGGAGTACTTTTACACACTTCTAGCGCTAGCGTGGCGCTGCTCATTCATGGGAGTACTTTTACACACGTCTAGCGCTAGCTTGGTGCTGCTCATTTATGGGAGTACTTTTACACACGTCAAGCGCTAGCGTGGCGCTGCTCATTAATGGCAGTACTTTTACACACGTCTAGCGGTAGCGTCGCGCTGCTCATTTATGGGCGTACTTTTACACACGTCTAGCGCTAGCTTGGTGCTGCTCATTTATGAGAGTACTTTTGCACACGTCTAGCGCTAGCGTGGCGCTGCTCATTTATGGAAGTACTTTTACACACGTCTAGCGGTAGCGTCGTGCTGCTCATTTATGGGAGTACTATTACACTCTTCTAGCCCTAGCGTGGCTCTGATCATTTATAGGAGAAATTTTTTCACTCGTCTAGCCCTACCGTGGCGCTGCTCATTTATGCGAGTACTTTTACTCACGTCAAGCGCTAGCGTGACGCTGCTCATTTATGGCAGTACTTTTACACACGTCTAGCGGTAGCATCGCGCTGCTCATTTATGGGAGTACTTTTACACTCGTCTAGCGCTAGTGTGGCGCTGCTCATTTATAGGAGAAATTTTTCACTCGTCTAGCGCTAGCGTGGCGCTGCTCATTTATGGGAGTACTTTAACACTCGTCTAGCGCTAGCGTGGCGATGCTCATTTATGGGAGTTCATTTGCACACGTCTAGTGCTAGCGTGGCGCCGCTCATTTATGGGAGTACTTTTGCACACGTCTAGCGCTAGCGTGGCGCTGCTCATTTATGGGAGTACTTTTGCACACGTATAGCGCTAGCGAGGCGCTGCTCATTTATGGGAGTACTTTTACACTCATCTAGCGCTAGAGTGGCGCTGCTCATTTATGGGATTACATTTACACACGTCTAGCGCTAGCGTGGCGCTGCTCATTTATGGGATTACTTTTACAGATATCTAGAGCTAGCGGGGCGCTGCTCATATATGGGAGTACTTTTACACACGTCAAGCGCTAGCATGGCGCCGCTCATTTATGGAAGTACTTTTACACACGTCTAGCGCTAGTTTGGCGCTGCTCATTTATGGGAGTAATTTACACATGTCTAGCGCTAGCTTCGCGCTGCTCATTTTTGGGTGTACTTTTACACACGTCTAACGCTAGCGTGGCGCTGCTCATTTATGGGAGTACTCTTACACACGTCTAGCGCTAGTGTGGCGCTGCTCATTGATGGGAGGACTTTTACACATGGCTAGCGCTAGCGTCGCGCTGCTCATTTATGTGAGTAATTTGACACACATCTAGCACTAGCGTGGCGCTGCTCATTTATGGGAGAACTTTTACACACGTCTAGCGCTAGCGCGGCGCTGCTCATTCATGGGAGTACTTTTACACTCGTTTACCGCTAGCGTGGCGCTACTCATTTATGGGAGCACTTTTACACACGTCTAGCGCTAGCGTGGCGCTGCTCATTTATGGGAGTACTTTTACACATGTCTAGCGCTAGCGTGGCGCTAGTCATTCATGGTAGTACCTTTACAGATATCTAGAGCTAGCGTGGCGCTGCTCATATATGGGAGTACTTCTACACTCGTCTAGCGCTAGCGTGGCGCTTCTCATTTATGGGAGCACTTTTACACACGTCTAGCGCTAGCGTGGCGCTGCTCATTTATGGGAGCACTTTTACACTAGTCTAGCGCTAGCGTGGTGCTGCTCATTTATGGCAGTACTTTTACACACGTCTAGCGCTAGCGTGGCGCAGCTCATTGATGGGAGTACTTTTACACACGTCTAGCGCTAGCGTGGCGCTGCTCATTTATGGGAGTACTTTTGCACATGTCTAGTGTTAGCGTGGCGCTGCTCATTTATGGGAGTACTTTTACACACGTCTAGCACTACCGTGGCGCTGCTCATTTATGGGAGTACTTTTACACACGTCTAGCGCTAACGTGGCGCTGCTCAGTTTTGGAAGTACTTTTACACACGTCTAGCGCTAGCGTGGCGCTGCTCATTTATGGGAGTACTTTTAAACACGTTTAGCGCTAGCGTGGCGCTGCTCATTTATAGGAGTAATTTTACACACGTCTAGCGCTAGCGTGGCGCTGCTCATTTATGGCAGTACTCTTACACACGTCTAGCGGTAGCGTCGCGCTGCTCATTTAAGGGAGTACTTTTACACACGTCTAGCGCTAGCGTGGCGCTGCTCATTTATGGCAGTACTTTAACACACGTCTAGCACTAGCGTCGCGCTGCTCATTTATGGGAGTACTTTTACACTCGTCTAGCACTAGTGTGGCGCTGCTCATTTATAAGAGAATTTTTTTCACTCGTCTAGCGCTAGCGTGGCGCTGCTCATTTATGGGATTACTTTTACACAAGTCTAGCGCTAGCGTGGCGCTGCTCATTTATGGGATTACTTTTACAGATATCTAGAGCTAGCGTGGCGCTGCTCATATATGGGAGTACTTTTACACTCGTCTAGCGCTAGCGTGGCGCTTCTCATTTTTGGGAGCACTTTTACACACGTCTAGCGCTAGCGTGGCGCTGCTCATTTATGGGAGCACTTTTACACTCGTCTAGCGCTAGCGTGGTGTTGCTCATTTATGGCAGTACTTTTACACACGTCTAGCGCTAGCGTGGCGCTGCTCATTAATGGGAGTACTTTTACACACGTCTAGCGCTAGCGTGGCGCTGCTTATTTATGGAGGTACTTTTACACACGTCTAGTGCTAGCGTGGCGCTGCTCATTTATGGGAGTACTTTCACGCACGTCTAGCGCTAGCATGGCGCTGCTCATTGATGGGAGTACTTTTATTCTCGTCTAGCGCTAGCGTGGCGCTGCTCATTTATGGGAGTACTTTTACACATGTCTAGTGCCAGCGTGGCGCTGTTCATTTATGGGAGTACTTTTACACACGTCTAGCGCTAGCGTGGCGCTGCTCATTTATGTGAGTACTTTGACACACGCCTACCACTACCGTGGCGCTGCTCATTTATGGGAGTACATTTACACACGTCTAGCGCTAACCTGGCGCTGCTCATTTATGGGAGCACTTTTACACACTTCTAGCGCTAGCGTGGCGCTGCTCATTTATGGGAGTATTTTACACACGTCTAGCGCTAGCGTGGCGCTGCTCATTTATGGGAGTACTTTTACACACGTCTAGCGCTAGCGTGGCGCTGCTCATTTATGGGAGTACTTTTAAACATGTTTAGCGCTAGCGTGGCGCTGCTCATTTATAGGAGAAATTTTTTCACTCGTCTAGCGCTAGTGTGGCGCTGCTCATTTAAGGGAGTACTTTTACACACGTCTAGCGCTAGCGTGGCGCTGCTCATTTATGGCAGTACTTTGACACACGTCTAGCACTAGCGTCGCGCTGCTCATTTATGGGAGTACTTTTACACTCGTCTAGCGCTAGTGTGGCGCTGCTCATTTATAGGAGATTTTTTTTCACTCGTCTAGCGCTAGCGTGGCGCTGCTCATTTATGGGATTACTTATACACACGTCTAGCGCTAGCGTGGCGCTGCTCATTTATGGGATTACTTTTACAGATATCTAGAGCTAGCGTGGCGCTGCTCATATATGGGAGTACTTTTACACTCGTCTAGCGCTAGCGTGGCGCTTCTCATTTATGGGAGCACTTTTACACTCGTCTAGCGCTAGCGTGGTGTTGCTCATTTATGGCAGTACTTTACACACGTCTAGCGCTAGCGTGGCGCTGCTCATTAATGGGAGTACTTTTACACACTTCTAGCGCTAGCGTGGCGCTGCTCATTTATGGGAGTACTTTTACACATGTCAAGTGCTAGCGTGGCGCTGCTCATTTATGGGAGTACTTTTACACACGTCTAGCGCTAGCGTGGCGCTGCTCATTTATGTGAGTACTTTGACACACGTCTAGCACTAGCGTGGCGCTGCTCATTTATGGGAGTACTTTTACACACGTCTAGCGCTAACGTGGCGCTGCTCATTTATGGGAGCACATTTACACACTTCTAGCGCAAGCGTGGCGCTGCTCATTTATGGGAGTATTTTTAAACACGTCTAGCGCTAGCGTGGCGCTGCTCATTTATGGCAGTACTTTTACACACGACAAGCGCTAGCGTGGCGCTGCTCATTTAAGGGAGTACTTTTAAACACCTTTAGTGCTAGCGTGGCGCTGCTCATTTATTGGAGTACTTTTACACACGTCTAGCGCTAGCGTGGCGCTGCTCATTTATGGCAGTACTTTTACACACATCTAGCGGTAGCGCCGCGCTGCTAATTTATGGGAGTACTTTTACACCCGTCTAGCGCTAGCGTGGCGCTGCTCATTTATAGGAGATATTTTCCTCACTCGTCTAGCACTAGCGTGGCGCTGCTCATTTATGGGAGTACTTCTACACACGTCTAGCGCTAGTTGGCGCTGCTCATTTATGGCAGTACATTTAAACACGGCTAGCACTAGCGTCGCGCTGCTCATTTATGGGAGTGCTTTTACACTCTTCTAGCGCTAGTGTGGCGCTGCTCATTTATGGGATTTCTTTTACACACGTCTAGCGCTAGCGTGGCGCTGCTCATTTATAGGAGTACTTTTACACACGGCTAGCGCTAGCGTGGCGCTGCTCATTTATGGGAGTACTTTTACTCACGTCTAGCACTAGCGTCGCGCTGCTCATTTATAGGAGTACTTTTACACAGGTCTAGCGCTAGCGTGGCGCTGCTTATTTATGGCAGTACTTTTACTCACGTCTAGCAGTAGATTCGTGCTGCTCATTTATGGGAGTACTTTTACACTCGTCTAGCGCTAGCGTGGCGCTGCTCATTTATAGGAGTAATTTTTTCACACGTCTAGCGCTAGCGTGTCGCTGCTCATTTATGGGAGTACTTTTGCACACGTCTAGCGCCAGCGTGGCGCAGCTCATTTATGGGAGCACTTAAACACACGTATAGCGCTAGCGTGGCGCTGCTCATTTATGGGAGAACTTTTACATACGTCTAGCACTAGCTTGGCGCTGCTCATTTTTATGAGAACTTTTACACACGTCTAGCGCTAGCGTGGCGCTGCTCATTTATATGAGTACTTTTACACTCGTCTAGCACAAGCGTGGCGCTGCTCATTTATGGGAGTACTATTACACACGTCTAGCGCTAGCGTGGCGCTGCTCATTCATGGGAGTACTTTTACACACTTCTAGCGCTAGCGTGGCGCTGCTCATTCATGGGAGTACTTTTACACACGTCTAGCGCTAGCTTGGTGCTGCTCATTTATGGGAGTACTTTTACACACGTCAAGCGCTAGCGTGGCGCTGCTCATTAATGGCAGTACTTTTACACACGTCTAGCGGTAGCGTCGCGCTGCTCATTTATGGGCGTACTTTTACACACGTCTAGCGCTAGCTTGGTGCTGCTCATTTATGAGAGTACTTTTGCACACGTCTAGCGCTAGCGTGGCGCTGCTCATTTATGGAAGTACTTTTACACACGTCTAGCGGTAGCGTCGTGCTGCTCATTTATGGGAGTACTATTACACTCTTCTAGCCCTAGCGTGGCTCTGATCATTTATAGGAGAAATTTTTTCACTCGTCTAGCCCTACCGTGGCGCTGCTCATTTATGCGAGTACTTTTACTCACGTCAAGCGCTAGCGTGACGCTGCTCATTTATGGCAGTACTTTTACACACGTCTAGCGGTAGCATCGCGCTGCTCATTTATGGGAGTACTTTTACACTCGTCTAGCGCTAGTGTGGCGCTGCTCATTTATAGGAGAAATTTTTCACTCGTCTAGCGCTAGCGTGGCGCTGCTCATTTATGGGAGTACTTTAACACTCGTCTAGCGCTAGCGTGGCGATGCTCATTTATGGGAGTTCATTTGCACACGTCTAGTGCTAGCGTGGCGCCGCTCATTTATGGGAGTACTTTTGCACACGTCTAGCGCTAGCGTGGCGCTGCTCATTTATGGGAGTACTTTTGCACACGTATAGCGCTAGCGAGGCGCTGCTCATTTATGGGAGTACTTTTACACTCATCTAGCGCTAGAGTGGCGCTGCTCATTTATAGGAGTACTTTTGCACACGTCTAGCGCTAGTGTGGCGCTGCTCATTTATGGGAGTACTATTACACACGTCTAGCGCTAGCGTGGCGCTGCTCATTCATGGGAGTAATTTTACACACTTCTAGCGCTAGCGTGGCGCTGCTCATTCATGGGAGTACTTTTACACACGTCTAGCGCTAGCTTGGTGCTGCTCATTTATGGGAGTACTTTTACACACGTCTAGCGCTAGCGTGGCGCTGCTCATTAATGGCAGTACTTTTACACACGTGTAGCGGTAGCGTCGCGTTGCTCATTTATGGGCGTACTTTTAAACACGTCTAGCGCAAGCTTGGTGCTGCTCATTTATGAGAGTACTTTTGCACACGTCTAGCGCTAGCGTGGCGCTGCTCATTTATGGCAGTACTTTTACACACGTCTAGCGGTAGCGTCGCTCTGCTCATTTATGGGAGTACTTTTACACTCTTCTAGCGCTAGCGTGGCGCTGATCATTTATAGGAGAAATTGTTTCACTCGTCTAGCCCTAGCGTGGCGCTGCTCATTTATGGGAGTACTTTTACTCACGTCAAGCGCTAGCGTGGCGCTGCTCATTTATGGCAGTACTTTTACACACGTCTAGCGGTAGCATCGCGCTGCTCTTTTATGGGAGTACTTTTACACTCGTCTAGCGCTAGTGTGGCGCTGCTCATTTATAGGAGAAATTTTTCACTCGTCTAGCGCTAGCGTGGCGCTGCTCATTTATGGGAGTACTTTAACACTCGTCTAGCGCTAGCGTGGCGATGCTCATTTATGGGAGTTCTTTTGCACACGTCTAGTGCTAGCGGGGCGCTGCTCATTTATGGGAGTACTTTTACACTCGTCTAGCGCTAGCGTGGCGCCGCTCATTTATGGGAGTACTTTTGCACACGTCTAGCGCTAGCGTGGCGCTGCTCATTTATGGGAGTACTTTTGCACACGTATAGCGCTAGCGAGGCGCTGCTCATTTATGGGATTACTTTTACACTCGTCTAGCGCTAGAGTGGCGCTGCTCATTTATAGGAGTACTTTTGCACACGTCTAGCGCTAGTGTGGCGCTGCTCATTTATGGGAGTACTTTAACTCACGTCAAGCGGTAGCATCGCGCTGCTCATTTGTGGGAGTACTTTTACACACGTCAAGCGCTAGTGTGGCGCTGCTCAATTATAAGAGATATTTTTCACTCGTCTAGCGCTAGCGTGGCGCTGCTCATTTATGGGATTACGTTTACACACGTCTAGCACTAGCGTGGCGCTGCTCATTTCTAGGAGTACTTTTGCACACGTCTAGCGCTAGCGTGGCGCTGCTCATGTATGGGAGTACTTTTACACACGTCTAGCATTAGCGTGGCGCTGCTCATTTTTATTAGAACTTTTTCACACGTCTAGCGCTAGCGTGGCGTTGCTCATTTATATGAGTACTTTTACACTCGTCTAGCACTAGCGTGGCGCTGCTCATTTATGGGAGTACTTTTACACACGTCTTGCGCTAACGTGGCGCTGCTCATTTATGTGAGTACTTTTAACACGTTTAGCGCTAGCGTGGCGCTGCTCATTTATAGGAGTACTTTTACAAACGTCTAGCGCTAGCGTTGCGCTGCTCATTTATGACAGTACTTTTACTCACGTCTAGCGGTAGCGTCGCACTGCTCATTTATGGGAGTACTTTTACACTCGTCTAGCGCTAGCGTGGCGCTGCTCATTTATAGGAGAAATTTCTTCACTCGTCTAGCGCTAGCGTGGCGCTGCTCATTTAAGGCAGTACTTTTGCACACGTCAAGCGCTAGCATGGCGCTGCTCATTTATGGAAGTACTTTTACACACGTCTAGCGCTAGCGTGGCGCTGCTCATTTATGGGAGTAATTTACACATGTCTAGCGCTAGCTTCGCGCTGCTCATTTATGGGAGCACTTTTACACACGTCTAGCGCTAGCGTGGCGCTGCTCATTTATGGGAGTACTTTTACACACCTAGCGCTAGCGTGGCGCTGCTTATTTATGGAGGTACTTTTACACACGTCTAGCGCTAGCGTGGCGCTGCTCATTTATGGGAGTACTTTTACAGACGTCTAGCGCTAGCGTTGCGCTGCTCATTTATGACAGTACTTTTACACGCGTCTAGCGGTAGCGCCGCGCTGCTCATTTATGGGAGTACTTTTACAAACGTCTAGCGCTAGCGTGGCGCTGCTTATTTATGGAGGTACTTTAACACACTTCTAGCGCTAGCGTGGCGCAGCTCATTGATAGGAGTACTTTTACACACGTCTAGCCCTATCGTGGTGCTGCTCATTCATGGGAGTACTTTTACACACGTCTAGCGGTTGCGAGGCGCTTCTCATTTTTGGGAGCACTTTTACACTCGCCTAGCGCTAGCGTGGCGCTGCTCATTGATGGAAGTACTTTTACACTCGTTTAGCGCTAGCGTGGCGCTGCTCATTTATGGGAGCACTTTTACACACGTCTAGCGCTAGCGTGGCGCTGCTCATTTATGGGAGTACTTTTACAAATGTCTAGCGCTAGCGTGGCGCTGATCATTCATGGGAGTACTTTTACAGATATCTAGAGCTAGCATGGCGCTGCTCATATATGGGAGTACTTTTACACTCGTCTAGCGCTAGCGTGGCGCTTCTCATTTATGGGAGCACTTTTACACACGTCTAGCGCTAGCGTGGCGCTGCTCATTTATGGGAGCACTTTAACACTGGCCTAGCGCTAGCGTGGTGCTGCTCATTTATGGCAGTACTTTTACACACGTCTAGCGCTAGCGTGGCGCTGCTCATTGATGGGAGTACTTTTATTCTCGTCTAGCGCTAGAGTGGCGCTGCTCATTTATGGGAGTACTTTTACACATGTCTAGTGCCAGCGTGGCGCTGCTCATTTATGGGAGTACTTTTACACACGTCTAGCGCTAGCGTGGCGCTGCTCATTTATGGGAGTACTTTTACATACGTCTAGCATTAGCGTGGCGCTGCTCATTTTTATTAGAACTTTTTCACACGTCTAGCGCTAGCGTGGCGCTGCTCATTTATATGAGTACTTTTACACTCGACTAGCACTAGCGTGGCGCTGCTCATTTATGGGAGTACATTTACACACGTCTTGCGCTAACGTGGCGCTGCTCATTTATGTGAGTACTTTTAACACGTTTAGCGCTAGCGTGGCGCTGCTCATTTATAGGAGTACTTTTACAGACGTCTAGCGCTAGCGTTGCGCTGCTCATTTATGACAGTACTTTTACACACGTCTAGCGGTAGCGTCACACTGCTCTTTTATGGGAGTACTTTTACACTCGTCTAGCGCTAGCGTGGCGCTGCTCATTTATAGGAGAATTTTTTTCACTCATCTAGCGCTAGCGTGGCGCTGCTCATTTAAGGCAGTACTTTTGCACACGTCAAGCGCTAGCATGGCGCTGCTCATTTATGGAAGTACTTTTACACACGTCTAGCGCTAGCGTGGCGCTGCTCATTTAAGGGAGTAATTTACACATGTCTAGCGCTAGCTTCGCGCTGCTCATTTATGGGAGCACTTTTACACACGTCTAGCGCTAGCGTGGCGCTGCTCATTTATGGGAGTTCTTTTACACACCTAGCGCTAGCGTGGCGCTGCTTATTTATGGAGGTACTTTTACACACGTCTAGCGGTAGCGCCGCGCTGCTCATTTATGGGAGTACTTTTACAAACGTCTAGCGCTAGCGTGGCGCTGCTTATTTATGGAGGTACTTTAACACACTTCTAGCGCTAGCGTGGCACAGCTCATTGATAGGAGTACTTTTACACACGTCTAGCCCTATCGTGGTGCTGCTCATTCATGGGAGTACTTTTACACACGTCTAGCGGTTGCGAGGCGCTTCTCATTTATGGGAGCACTTTTACACTCGCCTAGCGCTAGCGTGGCGCTGCTCATTGATGGAAGTACTTTTACACTCGTTTAGCGCTAGCGTGGCGCTGCTCATTTATGGGAGCACTTTTACACACGTCTAGCGCTAGCGTGGCGCTGCTCATTTATGGGAGTACTTTTACAAATGTCTAGCGCTAGCGTGGCGCTGATCATTCATGGGAGTACTTTTACAGATATCTAGAGCTAGCATGGCGCTGCTCATATATGGGAGTACTTTTACACTCGTCTAGCGCTAGCGTGGCGCTTCTCATTTATGGGAGCACTTTTACACTCGTCTAGCGCTAGCGTGGCGCTGCTCATTTATGGGAGCACTTTAACACTGGTCTAGCGCTAGCGTGGTGCTGCTCATTTATGGCAGTACTTTTACACACGTCTAGCGCTAGCGTGGCGCTGCTCATTGATGGGAGTACTTTTATTCTCGTCTAGCGCTAGCGTGGCGCTGCTCATTTATGGGAGTACTTTTACACATGTCTAGTGCCAGCGTGGCGCTGCTCATTTATGGGAGTACTTTTACACACGTCTAGCGCTAGCGTGGCGCTGCTCATTTATGGGATTACTTTTACACACGTCTAGCGCTAGCGTGGCGCTGCTCATTTATGGGATTACTTTTACAGATATCTAGTGCTAGCCTGGCGCTGCTCATATAAGGGATTACTTTTACACACTTCTAGCGCTAGCGTGGCGCTGCTCATTTATGGGAGTACTTTTACACATGTCTAGTGCTAGCGTGGCGCTGCTCATTCATGGGAGTACTTTTACACACATCTAGCGCAAGCGTGGCGCTGCTCATTTATGTGAGTACTTTGACATACGTCTAGCACTAGCGTGGCGCTGCTCATTTATGCGAGTACTTTTACACACGTCTAGCGCTAACGTGGCGCTGCTCATTTATGGGAGCCTTTTTACACACTTCTAGCGCTAGCGTGGCGCTGCTCATTTTTGGGAGTATTTTTAAACACGTCTAGCGCTTGCGTGGTGCTGCTCATTTATGGCAGTACTTTTACACACGTCAAGCGCTAGCGTGGCACTGCTCATTTAAGGGAGTACTTTTAAACACCTTTAGTGCAGCGTGGCGCTGCTCATTTATAGGAGTACTTTTACACACGTCTAGCGCTAGCGTGGCGCTGCTCATTTATGGCAGTACTTATACACACGTCTAGCGGTAGCGCCGCGCTGCTCATTTATGGGAGTACTTTTACACTCGTCTAGCGCTAGCGTGGCGCTGCTCATTTACAGTAGATATTTTTTCACTCGTCTAGCGCTAGCGTGGCGCTGCTCATTTATGGGAGTACTTCTACACACGTCTAGCGCTAGCGTGGCGGTGCTCATTTATGGCAGTACTTTTACACACGTCTAGCGTTAGCGTCTCGCTGCTCATTTATGGGAGTGCTTTTACACTCGTCTAGCGCTAGTGTGGCGCTGCTCAATTATAGGAGATATTTTTTCACTCGTCTAGCGCTGGCGTGGCGCTGCTCATTTATGGGATTGCTTTAACACACTTCTAGCGCTAGCGTGGCGCTGCTCATTTATGGAAGTACTTTTACACACGTCTAGCGGTAGCGTCGCGCTGCTCATTTATAGGAGAAAATTTTCACTCGTCTAGCGCTAGCGTGGCGCTGCTCATTTATGGAAGTACTATTACACACGTCTAGCGCTAGCATGGCGCTGCTCATTTATGGGAGCACTTTAACACACGTATAGCGCTAGCGTGGCGCTGCTCATTTATGGGAGTACTTTTACATACGTCTAGCACTAGCTTGGCGCTGCTCATTTTTATGAGAACTTTTACACACGTCTAGCGCTAGCGTGGCGCTGCTCATTTATGGGAGCACTTTAACACACGTATAGCGCTAGCGTCGCGCTGCTCATTTATGGGAGCACTTTTACACACGTCTAGCGCTAGCGTGGCGCTGCTCATTCATGGGAGTACTTTTACACACGTCTAGCGCTAGCGTGGCGCTGCTCATTCATGGGAGTACTTTTACACACGTCTAGCGCTAGCTTGGTGCTGCTCATTTATGGGAGTACTTTTACACACGTCTAGCGCTAGCGTGGCGCTGCTCATTTATGGGAGTTCTTTTACACACGTCTAGCGGTAGCGTCGCGCTGCTCATTTATGGGCGTACATTTACACACGTCTAGCGCTAGCTTGGTGCTGCTCATTTATGAGAGTACTTTTGCACACGTCTAGCGCTAGCGTGGCGCTGCTCATTTGTGGCAGTACTTTTACACACGTCTAGCGGTAGCGTCGCGCTGCTCATTTATGGGAGTACTTTTACACTCGTCTAGCGCTAGCGTGGCGCTGATCATTTATAGGAGAAATTTTTTCACTCGTCTAGCCCTTGCGTGGCGCTGCTCATTTATGGGAGTACTTTTACTCACGTCTAGCGCTAGCGTGGCGCTGCTCATTTATGGCAGTACTTTAACACACGTCTAGCGGTAGCATCGCGCTGCTCATTTATGGGAGTACTTTTACACTCGTCTAGCGCTAGTGTGGCGCTGCTCATTTATAGGAGAATTTTTTTCACGCGTCTAGCGCTTGCGTGGCGTTGCTCATTTATGGAAGTACGTTTACACTCGTCTAGCGCTAGCGCGGCGCTGCTCATTTATGGGAGTACTTTTGCACACGTCTAGACTTAGCGAGGCGCTGCTCATTTATGGGAGTACTTTTACACTCGTCTAGCGCTAGCGTGGCGCTGCTCATTTATGGGAGTACTTTTGCACACGTCTAGACTTAGCGAGGCGCTGCTCATTTATGGGAGTACTTTTACACTCGTCTAGCGCTAGCGAGGCGCTGCTCATTTATGGGAGTACTTTTGCACTCTTCTAGCGCTAGAGTGGCGCTGCTCATTTATAGGAGTACTTTTGCACACGTCTAGCGCTAGCGTGGCGCTGCTCATTTATGGGAGTACTTTTACTCACGTCAAGCGGTAGCATCGCGCTGCTCATTTATGCGAGTACTTTTATACTCGTCTAGCGCTAGTGTGGTGCTGCTCATTTATAGGAGAAATTTTTTCACTCGTCTAGCGCTAGAGTGGCGCTGCTCATTTATAGGAGTACTTTTGCACACGTCTAGCGCTAGCGTGGCGCTGCTCATTTATGGGAGTACTTTTACTCACGTCAAGCGGTAGCATCGCGCTGCTCATTTATGCGAGTACTTTTACACTCGTCTAGCGCTAGTGTGGTGCTGCTCATTTATAGGAGAATTTTTTTTCACTCGTCTAGCGCTAGCGTGGCGCGGCTCATTTATGGGAGTACTTTAACACTCGTCTTGCGCTAGCGTCGCGCTGCTCATTTATGGGAGCACTTTTACACACGTCTAGCGCTAGCGTGGCGCTGCTCATTAATGGGAGTTCTTTTACACACGTCTAGCGCTAGCGTGGCGCTGCTTATTTATGGAGGTACTTTTACACACGTCTGTTGCTAGGGTGGCGCTGCTCATTTATGGGAGTACTTTCACACACGTCTAGCGCTAGCATGGCGCTGCTCATTGATGGGAGTACTTTTATTCTCGTCTAGCGCTAGGGTGGCGCTGCTCATTTATGGGAGTACTTTTACACATGTCTAGTGCCAGCGTGGCGCTGTTCATTTATGGGAGTACTTTTACACACGTCTAGCGCTAGCGTGGCGCTGCTCATTTATGTGAGTACTTTGACACACGCCTACCACTACCGTGGCGCTGCTCATTTATGGGAGTACTTTTACACACGTCTAGCGCTAACGTGGCGCTGCTAATTTATGGGAGCACTTTTACACACTTCTAGCGCTAGCGTGGCGCTGCTCATTTATGGGAGTATTTTACACACGTCTAGCGCTAGCGTGGCGCTGCTCATTTATGGGAGTGCTTTTACACACGTCTAGCACTAGCGTGGCGCTGCTCATTTATGGGAGTACTTTTAAACACGTTTAGCGCTAGCGTGGCGCTGCTCATTTATAGGAGAAATTTTTTCACTCGTCTAGCGCTAGTGTGGCGCTGCTCATTTAAGGGAGTACTTTTACACACGTCTAGCGCTAGCGTGGCGCTGCTCATTTATGGCACTACTTTGACACACGTCTAGCACTAGCGTCGCGCTGCTCATTTATGGGAGTACTTTTACACTCTTCTAGCGCTAGAGTGGCGCTGCTCATTTATAGGAGTACTTTTGCACACGTCAAGCGCTAGCGTGGCGCTGCTCATTTATGGGAGTACTTTTACTCACGTCAAGCGGTAGCATCGCGCTGCTCATTTATGCGAGTACTTTTACACTCGTCTAGCGCTAGCGTGGCGCTGCTCATTTATAGGAGAAATTTTTTCACTCGTATAGCGCTAGCGTGGCGCTGCTCCTTTAAGGCAGTACTTTTACACACGTCAAGCGCTAGCATGGCGCTGCTCATTTATGGAAGTACTTTCACACACGTCTAGCGCTAGCGTGGCGCTGCTCATTTATGGGAGTAATTTACACATGTCTAGCGCTAGCGTCGCGCTGCTCATTTATGGGAGCACTTTTACACATGTCTAGCGCTAGCGTGGCGCTGCTCATTAATGGGAGTACTTTTACACACGTCTAGCGCTAGCGTGGCGCTGCTTATTTAAGGAGGTACTTTTACACACGTCTAGTGCTAGCGTGGCGCTGCTCATTTATGGGAGTACTTTTACACATGTCTAGTGCCAGCGTGGCGCTGCTCATTTATGGGAGTACTTTTACACACGTCTAGCGCTAGCGTGGCGCTGCTCATTTATGGGAGTATTTAACACACGTCTAGCGCTAGCGTGGCGCTGCTCATTTATGGGATTACTTTTACACACGTCTAGCGCTAGCGTGGCGCTGCTCATTTATGGGATTACTTTTACAGATATCTAGTGCTAGCCTGGCGCTGCTCATATAAGGGATTACTTTTACACACTTCTAGCGCTAGCGTGGCGCTGCTCATTTATGGGAGTACTTTTACACATGTCTAGTGCTAGCGTGGCGCTGCTCATTCATGGGAGTACTTTTACACACATCTAGCGCAAGCGTGGCGCTGCTCATTTATGTGAGTACTTTGACATACGTCTAGCACTAGCGTGGCGCTGCTCATTTATGCGAGTACTTTTACACACGTCTAGCGCTAACGTGGCGCTGCTCATTTATGGGAGCCTTTTTACACACTTCTAGCGCTAGCGTGGCGCTGCTCATTTTTGGGAGTATTTTTAAACACGTCTAGCGCTTGCGTGGCGCTGCTCATTTATGGCAGTACTTTTACACACGTCAAGCGCTAGCGTGGCACTGCTCATTTAAGGGAGTACTTTTAAACACCTTTAGTGCAGCGTGGCGCTGCTCATTTATAGGAGTACTTTTACACACGTCTAGCGCTAGCGTGGCGCTGCTCATTTATGGCAGTACTTATACACACGTCTAGCGGTAGCGCCGCGCTGCTCATTTATGGGAGTACTTTTACACTCGTCTAGCGCTAGCGTGGCGCTGCTCATTTACAGTAGATATTTTTTCACTCGTCTAGCGCTAGCGTGGCGCTGCTCATTTATGGGAGTACTTCTACACACGTCTAGCGCTAGCGTGGCGCTGCTCATTTATGGCAGTACTTTTACACACGTCTAGCGTTAGCGTCTCGCTGCTCATTTATGGGAGTGCTTTTACACTCGTCTAGCGCTAGTGTGGCGCTGCTCAATTATAGGAGATATTTTTTCACTCGTCTAGCGCTGGCGTGGCGCTGCTCATTTATGGGATTGCTTTAACACACTTCTAGCGCTAGCGTGGCGCTGCTCATTTATGGAAGTACTTTTACACACGTCTAGCGGTAGCGTCGCGCTGCTCATTTATAGGAGAAAATTTTCACTCGTCTAGCGCTAGCGTGGCGCTGCTCATTTATGGAAGTACTATTACACACGTCTAGCGCTAGCATGGCGCTGCTCATTTATGGGAGCACTTTAACACACGTATAGCGCTAGCGTGGCGCTGCTCATTTATGGGAGTACTTTTACATACGTCTAGCACTAGCTTGGCGCTGCTCATTTTTATGAGAACTTTTACACACGTCTAGCGCTAGCGTGGCGCTGCTCATTTATGGGAGCACTTTAACACACGTATAGCGCTAGCGTGGCGCTGCTCATTTATGGGAGTACTATTACACACGTCTAGCGCTAGCGTGGCGCTGCTCATTTATGGGAGTACTTTTACACGTGTCTAGCGCTAGCGTCGCGCTGCTCATTTATGGGAGCACTTTTACACACGTCTAGCGCTAGCGTGGCGCTGCTCATTCATGGGAGTACTTTTACACACGTCTAGCGCTAGCGTGGCGCTGCTCATTCATGGGAGTACTTTTACACACGTCTAGCGCTAGCTTGGTGCTGCTCATTTATGGGAGTACTTTTACACACGTCTAGCGCTAGCGTGGCGCTGCTCATTTATGGGAGTTATTTTACACACGTCTAGCGGTAGCGTCGCGCTGCTCATTTATGGGCGTACATTTACACACGTCTAGCGCTAGCTTGGTGCTGCTCATTTATGAGAGTACTTTTGCACACGTCTAGCGCTAGCGTGGCGCTGCTCATTTGTGGCAGTACTTTTACACACGTCTAGCGGTAGCGTCGCGCTGCTCATTTATGGGAGTACTTTTACACTCGTCTAGCGCTAGCGTGGCGCTGATCATTTATAGGAGAAATTTTTTCACTCGTCTAGCCCTTGCGTGGCGCTGCTCATTTATGGGAGTACTTTTACTCACGTCTAGCGCTAGCGTGGCGCTGCTCATTTATGGCAGTACTTTAACACACGTCTAGCGGTAGCATCGCGCTGCTCATTTATGGGAGTACTTTTACACTCGTCTAGCGCTAGTGTGGCGCTGCTCATTTATAGGAGAATTTTTTTCACGCGTCTAGCGCTTGCGTGGCGCTGCTCATTTATGGAAGTACGTTTACACTCGTCTAGCGCTAGCGCGGCGCTGCTCATTTATGGGAGTACTTTTGCACACGTCTAGACTTAGCGAGGCGCTGCTCATTTATGGGAGTACTTTTACACTCGTCTAGCGCTAGCGTGGCGCTGCTCATTTATGGGAGTACTTTTGAACACGTCTAGACTTAGCGAGGCGCTGCTCATTTATGGGAGTACTTTTACACTCGTCTAGCGCTAGCGAGGCGTTGCTCATTTATGGGAGTACTTTTGCACTCTTCTAGCGCTAGAGTGGCGCTGCTCATTTATAGGAGTACTTTTGCACACGTCTAGCGCTTGCGTGGCGCTGCTCATTTATGGCAGTACTTTTACACACGTCAAGCGCTAGCGTGGCACTGCTCATTTAAGGGAGTACTTTTAAACACCTTTAGTGCAGCGTGGCGCTGCTCATTTATAGGAGTACTTTTACACACGTCTAGCGCTAGCGTGGCGCTGCTCATTTATGGCAGTACTTATACACACGTCTAGCGGTAGCGCCGCGCTGCTCATTTATGGGAGTACTTTTACACTCGTCTAGCGCTAGCGTGGCGCTGCTCATTTACAGTAGATATTTTTTCACTCGTCTAGCGCTAGCGTGGCGCTGCTCATTTATGGGAGTACTTCTACACACGTCTAGCGCTAGCGTGGCGCTGCTCATTTATGGCAGTACTTTTACACACGTCTAGCGTTAGCGTCTCGCTGCTCATTTATGGGAGTGCTTTTACACTCGTCTAGCGCTAGTGTGGCGCTGCTCAATTATAGGAGATATTTTTTCACTCGTCTAGCGCTGGCGTGGCGCTGCTCATTTATGGGATTGCTTTAACACACTTCTAGCGCTAGCGTGGCGCTGCTCATTTATGGAAGTACTTTTACACACGTCTAGCGGTAGCGTCGCGCTGCTCATTTATAGGAGAAAATTTTCACTCGTCTAGCGCTAGCGTGGCGCTGCTCATTTATGGAAGTACTATTACACACGTCTAGCGCTAGCATGGCGCTGCTCATTTATGGGAGCACTTTAACACACGTATAGCGCTAGCGTGGCGCTGCTCATTTATGGGAGTACTTTTACATACGTCTAGCACTAGCTTGGCGCTGCTCATTTTTATGAGAACTTTTACACACGTCTAGCGCTAGCGTGGCGCTGCTCATTTATGGGAGCACTTTAACACACGTATAGCGCTAGCGTGGCGCTGCTCATTTATGGGAGTACTATTACACACGTCTAGCGCTAGCGTGGCGCTGCTCATTTATGGGAGTACTTTTACACGTGTCTAGCGCTAGCGTCGCGCTGCTCATTTATGGGAGCACTTTTACACACGTCTAGCGCTAGCGTGGCGCTGCTCATTCATGGGAGTACTTTTACACACGCCTAGCGCTAGCGTGGCGCTGCTCATTCATGGGAGTACTTTTACACACGTCTAGCGCTAGCTTGGTGCTGCTCATTTATGGGAGTACTTTTACACACGTCTAGCGCTAGCGTGGCGCTGCTCATTTATGGGAGTTCTTTTACACACGTCTAGCGGTAGCGTCGCGCTGCTCATTTATGGGCGTACATTTACACACGTCTAGCGCTAGCTTGGTGCTGCTCATTTATGAGAGTACTTTTGCACACGTCTAGCGCTAGCGTGGCGCTGCTCATTTGTGGCAGTACTTTTACACACGTCTAGCGGTAGCGTCGCGCTGCTCATTTATGGGAGTACTTTTACACTCGTCTAGCGCTAGCGTGGCGCTGATCATTTATAGGAGAAATTTTTTCACTCGTCTAGCCCTTGCGTGGCGCTGCTCATTTATGGGAGTACTTTTACTCACGTCTAGCGCTAGCGTGGCGCTGCTCATTTATGGCAGTACTTTAACACACGTCTAGCGGTAGCATCGCGCTGCTCATTTATGGGAGTACTTTTACACTCGTCTAGCGCTAGTGTGGCGCTGCTCATTTATAGGAGAATTTTTTTCACGCGTCTAGCGCTTGCGTGGCGCTGCTCATTTATGGAAGTACGTTTACACTCGTCTAGCGCTAGCGCGGCGCTGCTCATTTATGGGAGTACTTTTGCACACGTCTAGACTTAGCGAGGCGCTGCTCATTTATGGGAGTACTTTTACACTCGTCTAGCGCTAGCGTGGCGCTGCTCATTTATGGGAGTACTTTTGCACACGTCTAGACTTAGCGAGGCGCTGCTCATTTATGGGAGTACTTTTACACTCGTCTAGCGCTAGCGAGGCGCTGCTCATTTATGGGAGTACTTTTGCACTCTTCTAGCGCTAGAGTGGCGCTGCTCATTTATAGGAGTACTTTTGCACACGTCTAGCGCTAGCGTGGCGCTGCTCATTTATGGGAGTACTTTTACTCACGTCAAGCGGTAGCATCGCGCTGCTCATTTATGCGAGTACTTTTACACTCGTCTAGCGCTAGTGTGGTGCTGCTCATTTATAGGAGAAATTTTTTCACTCGTCTAGCGCTAGAGTGGCGCTGCTCATTTATAGGAGTACTTTTGCACACGTCTAGCGCTAGCGTGGCGCTGCTCATTTATGGGAGTACTTTTACTCACGTCAAGCGGTAGCATCGCGCTGCTCATTTATGCGAGTACTTTTACACTCGTCTAGCGCTAGTGTGGTGCTGCTCATTTATAGGAGAAATTTTTTTCACTCGTCTAGCGCTAGCGTGGCGCGGCTCATTTATGGGAGTACTTTAACACTCGTCTTGCGCTAGCGTCGCGCTGCTCATTTATGGGAGCACTTTTACACACGTCTAGCGCTAGCGTGGCGCTGCTCATTAATGGGAGTTCTTTTACACACGTCTAGCGCTAGCGTGGCGCTGCTTATTTATGGAGGTACTTTTACACACGTCTGTTGCTAGGGTGGCGCTGCTCATTTATGGGAGTACTTTCACACACGTCTAGCGCTAGCATGGCGCTGCTCATTGATGGGAGTACTTTTATTCTCGTCTAGCGCTAGGGTGGCGCTGCTCATTTATGGGAGTACTTTTACACATGTCTAGTGCCAGCGTGGCGCTGTTCATTTATGGGAGTACTTTTACACACGTCTAGCGCTAGCGTGGCGCTGCTCATTTATGTGAGTACTTTGACACACGCCTACCACTACCGTGGCGCTGCTCATTTATGGGAGTACTTTTACACACGTCTAGCGCTAACGTGGCGCTGCTCATTTATGGGAGCACTTTTACACACTTCTAGCGCTAGCGTGGCGCTGCTCATTTATGGGAGTATTTTACACACGTCTAGCGCTAGCGTGGCGCTGCTCATTTATGGGAGTGCTTTTACACACGTCTAGCACTAGCGTGGCGCTGCTCATTTATGGGAGTACTTTTAAACACGTTTAGCGCTAGCGTGGCGCTGCTCATTTATAGGAGAAATTTTTTCACTCGTCTAGCGCTAGTGTGGCGCTGCTCATTTAAGGGAGTACTTTTACACACGTCTAGCGCTAGCGTGGCGCTGCTCATTTATGGCAGTACTTTGACACACGTCTAGCACTAGCGTCGCGCTGCTCATTTATGGGAGTTCTTTTACACTCTTCTAGCGCTAGAGTGGCGCTGCTCATTTATAGGAGTACTTTTGCACACGTCAAGCGCTAGCGTGGCGCTGCTCATTTATGGGAGTACTTTTACTCACGTCAAGCGGTAGCATCGCGCTGCTCATTTATGCGAGTACTTTTACACTCGTCTAGCGCTAGCGTGGCGCTGCTCATTTATAGGAGAAATTTTTTCACTCGTATAGCGCTAGCGTGGCGCTGCTCCTTTAAGGCAGTACTTTTACACACGTCAAGCGCTAGCATGGCGCTGCTCATTTATGGAAGTACTTTCACACACGTCTAGCGCTAGCGTGGCGCTGCTCATTTATGGGAGTAATTTACACATGTCTAGCGCTAGCGTCGCGCTGCTCATTTATGGGAGCACTTTTACACATGTCTAGCGCTAGCGTGGCGCTGCTCATTAATGGGAGTACTTTTACACACGTCTAGCGCTAGCGTGGCGCTGCTTATTTAAGGAGGTACTTTTACACACGTCTAGTGCTAGCGTGGCGCTGCTCATTTATGGGAGTACTTTTACACATGTCTAGTGCCAGCGTGGCGCTGCTCATTTATGGGAGTACTTTTACACACGTCTAGCGCTAGCGTGGCGCTGCTCATTTATGGGAGTATTTAACACACGTCTAGCGCTAGCGTGGCGCTGCTCATTTATGGGATTACTTTTACACACGTCTAGCGCTAGCGTGGCGCTGCTCATTTATGGGATTACTTTTACAGATATCTAGTGCTAGCCTGGCGCTGCTCATATAAGGGATTACTTTTACACACTTCTAGCGCTAGCGTGGCGCTGCTCATTTATGGGAGTACTTTTACACATGTCTAGTGCTAGCGTGGCGCTGCTCATTCATGGGAGTACTTTTACACACATCTAGCGCAAGCGTGGCGCTGCTCATTTATGTGAGTACTTTGACATACGTCTAGCACTAGCGTGGCGCTGCTCATTTATGCGAGTACTTTTACACACGTCTAGCGCTAACGTGGCGCTGCTCATTTATGGGAGCCTTTTTACACACTTCTAGCGCTAGCGTGGCGCTGCTCATTTTTGGGAGTATTTTTAAACACGTCTAGCGCTTGCGTGGCGCTGCTCATTTATGGCAGTACTTTTACACACGTCAAGCGCTAGCGTGGCACTGCTCATTTAAGGGAGTACTTTTAAACACCTTTAGTGCAGCGTGGCGCTGCTCATTTATAGGAGTACTTTTACACACGTCTAGCGCTAGCGTGGCGCTGCTCATTTATGGCAGTACTTATACACACGTCTAGCGGTAGCGCCGCGCTGCTCATTTATGGGAGTACTTTTACACTCGTCTAGCGCTAGCGTGGCGCTGCTCATTTACAGTAGATATTTTTTCACTCGTCTAGCGCTAGCGTGGCGCTGCTCATTTATGGGAGTACTTCTACACACGTCTAGCGCTAGCGTGGCGCTGCTCATTTATGGCAGTACTTTTACACACGTCTAGCGTTAGCGTCTCGCTGCTCATTTATGGGAGTGCTTTTACACTCGTCTAGCGCTAGTGTGGCGCTGCTCAATTATAGGAGATATTTTTTCACTCGTCTAGCGCTGGCGTGGCGCTGCTCATTTATGGGATTGCTTTAACACACTTCTAGCGCTAGCGTGGCGCTGCTCATTTATGGAAGTACTTTTACACACGTCTAGCGGTAGCGTCGCGCTGCTCATTTATAGGAGAAAATTTTCACTCGTCTAGCGCTAGCGTGGCGCTGCTCATTTATGGAAGTACTATTACACACGTCTAGCGCTAGCATGGCGCTGCTCATTTATGGGAGCACTTTAACACACGTATAGCGCTAGCGTGGCGCTGCTCATTTATGGGAGTACTTTTACATACGTCTAGCACTAGCTTGGCGCTGCTCATTTTTATGAGAACTTTTACACACGTCTAGCGCTAGCGTGGCGCTGCTCATTTATGGGAGCACTTTAACACACGTATAGCGCTAGCGTGGCGCTGCTCATTTATGGGAGTACTATTACACACGTCTAGCGCTAGCGTGGCGCTGCTCATTTATGGGAGTACTTTTACACGTGTCTAGCGCTAGCGTCGCGCTGCTCATTTATGGGAGCACTTTTACACACGTCTAGCGCTAGCGTGGCGCTGCTCATTCATGGGAGTACTTTTACACACGTCTAGCGCTAGCGTGGCGCTGCTCATTCATGGGAGTACTTTTACACACGTCTAGCGCTAGCTTGGTGCTGCTCATTTATGGGAGTACTTTTACACACGTCTAGCGCTAGCGTGGCGCTGCTCATTTATGGGAGTTCTTTTACACACGTCTAGCGGTAGCGTCGCGCTGCTCATTTATGGGCGTACATTTACACACGTCTAGCGCTAGCTTGGTGCTGCTCATTTATGAGAGTACTTTTGCACACATCTAGCGCTAGCGTGGCGCTGCTCATTTGTGGCAGTACTTTTACACACGTCTAGCGGTAGCGTCGCGCTGCTCATTTATGGGAGTACTTTTACACTCGTCTAGCGCTAGCGTGGCGCTGATCATTTATAGGAGAAATTTTTTCACTCGTCTAGCCCTTGCGTGGCGCTGCTCATTTATGGGAGTACTTTTACTCACGTCTAGCGCTAGCGTGGCGCTGCTCATTTATGGCAGTACATTAACACACGTCTAGCGGTAGCATCGCGCTGCTCATTTATGGGAGTACTTTTACACTCGTCTAGCGCTAGTGTGGCGCTGCTCATTTATAGGAGAATTTTTTTCACGCGTCTAGCGCTTGCGTGGCGCTGCTCATTTATGGAAGTACGTTTACACTCGTCTAGCGCTAGCGCGGCGCTGCTCATTTATGGGAGTACTTTTGCACACGTCTAGACTTAGCGAGGCGCTGCTCATTTATGGGAGTACTTTTACACTCGTCTAGCGCTAGCGTGGCGCTGATCATTTATAGGAGAAATTTTTTCACTCGTCTAGCCCTTGCGTGGCGCTGCTCATTTATGGGAGTACTTTTACTCACGTCTAGCGCTAGCGTGGCGCTGCTCATTTATGGCAGTACTTTAACACACGTCTAGCGGTAGCATCGCGCTGCTCATTTATGGGAGTACTTTTACACTCGTCTAGCGCTAGTGTGGCGCTGCTCATTTATAGGAGAATTTTTTTCACGCGTCTAGCGCTTGCGTGGCGCTGCTCATTTATGGAAGTACGTTTACACTCGTCTAGCGCTAGCGCGGCGCTGCTCATTTATGGGAGTACTTTTGCACACGTCTAGACTTAGCGAGGCGCTGCTCATTTATGGGAGTACTTTTACACTCGTCTAGCGCTAGCGTGGCGCTGCTCATTTATGGGAGTACTTTTGCACACGTCTAGACTTAGCGAGGCGCTGCTCATTTATGGGAGTACTTTTACACTCGTCTAGCGCTAGCGAGGCGCTGCTCATTTATGGGAGTACTTTTGCACTCTTCTAGCGCTAGAGTGGCGCTGCTCATTTATAGGAGTACTTTTGCACACGTCTAGCGCTAGCGTGGCGCTGCTCATTTATGGGAGTACTTTTACTCACGTCAAGCGGTAGCATCGCGCTGCTCATTTATGCGAGTACTTTTACACTCGTCTAGCGCTAGTGTGGTGCTGCTCATTTATAGGAGAAATTTTTTCACTCGTCTAGCGCTAGAGTGGCGCTGCTCATTTATAGGAGTACTTTTGCACACGTCTAGCGCTAGCGTGGCGCTGCTCATTTATGGGAGTACTTTTACTCACGTCAAGCGGTAGCATCGCGCTGCTCATTTATGCGAGTACTTTTACACTCGTCTAGCGCTAGTGTGGTGCTGCTCATTTATAGGAGAAATTTTTTTCACTCGTCTAGCGCTAGCGTGGCGCGGCTCATTTATGGGAGTACTTTAACACTCGTCTTGCGCTAGCGTCGCGCTGCTCATTTATGGGAGCACTTTTACACACGTCCAGCGCTAGCGTGGCGCTGCTCATTAATGGGAGTTCTTTTACACACGTCTAGCGCTAGCGTGGCGCTGCTTATTTATGGAGGTACTTTTACACACGTCTGTTGCTAGGGTGGCGCTGCTCATTTATGGGAGTACTTTCACACACGTCTAGCGCTAGCATGGCGCTGCTCATTGATGGGAGTACTTTTATTCTCGTCTAGCGCTAGGGTGGCGCTGCTCATTTATGGGAGTACTTTTACACATGTCTAGTGCCAGCGTGGCGCTGTTCATTTATGGGAGTACTTTTACACACGTCTAGCGCTAGCGTGGCGCTGCTCATTTATGTGAGTACTTTGACACACGCCTACCACTACCGTGGCGCTGCTCATTTATGGGAGTACTTTTACACACGTCTAGCGCTAACGTGGCGCTGCTCATTTATGGGAGCACTTTTACACACTTCTAGCGCTAGCGTGGCGCTGCTCATTTATGGGAGTATTTTACACACGTCTAGCGCTAGCGTGGCGCTGCTCATTTATGGGAGTGCTTTTACACACGTCTAGCACTAGCGTGGCGCTGCTCATTTATGGGAGTACTTTTAAACACGTTTAGCGCTAGCGTGGCGCTGCTCATTTATAGGAGAAATTTTTTCACTCGTCTAGCGCTAGTGTGGCGCTGCTCATTTAAGGGAGTACTTTTACACACGTCTAGCGCTAGCGTGGCGCTGCTCATTTATGGCAGTACTTTGACACACGTCTAGCACTAGCGTCGCGCTGCTCATTTATGGGAGTTCTTTTACACTCTTCTAGCGCTAGAGTGGCGCTGCTCATTTATAGGAGTACTTTTGCACACGTCAAGCGCTAGCGTGGCGCTGCTCATTTATGGGAGTACTTTTACTCACGTCAAGCGGTAGCATCGCGCTGCTCATTTATGCGAGTACTTTTACACTCGTCTAGCGCTAGCGTGGCGCTGCTCATTTATAGGAGAAATTTTTTCACTCGTATAGCGCTAGCGTGGCGCTGCTCCTTTAAGGCAGTACTTTTACACACGTCAAGCGCTAGCATGGCGCTGCTCATTTATGGAAGTACTTTCACACACGTCTAGCGCTAGCGTGGCGCTGCTCATTTATGGGAGTAATTTACACATGTCTAGCGCTAGCGTCGCGCTGCTCATTTATGGGAGCACTTTTACACATGTCTAGCGCTAGCGTGGCGCTGCTCATTAATGGGAGTACTTTTACACACGTCTAGCGCTAGCGTGGCGCTGCTTATTTAAGGAGGTACTTTTACACACGTCTAGTGCTAGCGTGGCGCTGCTCATTTATGGGAGTACTTTTACACATGTCTAGTGCCAGCGTGGCGCTGCTCATTTATGGGAGTACTTTTACACACGTCTAGCGCTAGCGTGGCGCTGCTCATTTATGGGAGTATTTAACACACGTCTAGCGCTAGCGTGGCGCTGCTCATTTATGGGATTACTTTTACACACGTCTAGCGCTAGCGTGGCGCTGCTCATTTATGGGATTACTTTTACAGATATCTAGTGCTAGCCTGGCGCTGCTCATATAAGGGATTACTTTTACACACTTCTAGCGCTAGCGTGGCGCTGCTCATTTATGGGAGTACTTTTACACATGTCTAGTGCTAGCGTGGCGCTGCTCATTCATGGGAGTACTTTTACACACATCTAGCGCAAGCGTGGCGCTGCTCATTTATGTGAGTACTTTGACATACGTCTAGCACTAGCGTGGCGCTGCTCATTTATGCGAGTACTTTTACACACGTCTAGCGCTAACGTGGCGCTGCTCATTTATGGGAGCCTTTTTACACACTTCTAGCGCTAGCGTGGCGCTGCTCATTTTTGGGAGTATTTTTAAACACGTCTAGCGCTTGCGTGGCGCTGCTCATTTATGGCAGTACTTTTACACACGTCAAGCGCTAGCGTGGCACTGCTCATTTAAGGGAGTACTTTTAAACACCTTTAGTGCAGCGTGGCGCTGCTCATTTATAGGAGTACTTTTACACACGTCTAGCGCTAGCGTGGCGCTGCTCATTTATGGCAGTACTTATACACACGTCTAGCGGTAGCGCCGCGCTGCTCATTTATGGGAGTACTTTTACACTCGTCTAGCGCTAGCGTGGCGCTGCTCATTTACAGTAGATATTTTTTCACTCGTCTAGCGCTAGCGTGGCGCTGCTCATTTATGGGAGTACTTCTACACACGTCTAGCGCTAGCGTGGCGCTGCTCATTTATGGCAGTACTTTTACACACGTCTAGCGTTAGCGTCTCGCTGCTCATTTATGGGAGTGCTTTTACACTCGTCTAGCGCTAGTGTGGCGCTGCTCAATTATAGGAGATATTTTTTCACTCGTCTAGCGCTGGCGTGGCGCTGCTCATTTATGGGATTGCTTTAACACACTTCTAGCGCTAGCGTGGCGCTGCTCATTTATGGAAGTACTTTTACACACGTCTAGCGGTAGCGTCGCGCTGCTCATTTATAGGAGAAAATTTTCACTCGTCTAGCGCTAGCGTGGCGCTGCTCATTTATGGAAGTACTATTACACACGTCTAGCGCTAGCATGGCGCTGCTCATTTATGGGAGCACTTTAACACACGTATAGCGCTAGCGTGGCGCTGCTCATTTATGGGAGTACTTTTACATACGTCTAGCACTAGCTTGGCGCTGCTCATTTTTATGAGAACTTTTACACACGTCTAGCGCTAGCGTGGCGCTGCTCATTTATGGGAGCACTTTAACACACGTATAGCGCTAGCGTGGCGCTGCTCATTTATGGGAGTACTATTACACACGTCTAGCGCTAGCGTGGCGCTGCTCATTTATGGGAGTACTTTTACACGTGTCTAGCGCTAGCGTCGCGCTGCTCATTTATGGGAGCACTTTTACACACGTCTAGCGCTAGCGTGGCGCTGCTCATTCATGGGAGTACTTTTACACACGTCTAGCGCTAGCGTGGCGCTGCTCATTCATGGGAGTACTTTTACACACGTCTAGCGCTAGCTTGGTGCTGCTCATTTATGGGAGTACTTTTACACACGTCTAGCGCTAGCGTGGCGCTGCTCATTTATGGGAGTTCTTTTACACACGTCTAGCGGTAGCGTCGCGCTGCTCATTTATGGGCGTACATTTACACACGTCTAGCGCTAGCTTGGTGCTGCTCATTTATGAGAGTACTTTTGCACACATCTAGCGCTAGCGTGGCGCTGCTCATTTGTGGCAGTACTTTTACACACGTCTAGCGGTAGCGTCGCGCTGCTCATTTATGGGAGTACTTTTACACTCGTCTAGCGCTAGCGTGGCGCTGATCATTTATAGGAGAAATTTTTTCACTCGTCTAGCCCTTGCGTGGCGCTGCTCATTTATGGGAGTACTTTTACTCACGTCTAGCGCTAGCGTGGCGCTGCTCATTTATGGCAGTACATTAACACACGTCTAGCGGTAGCATCGCGCTGCTCATTTATGGGAGTACTTTTACACTCGTCTAGCGCTAGTGTGGCGCTGCTCATTTATAGGAGAATTTTTTTCACGCGTCTAGCGCTTGCGTGGCGCTGCTCATTTATGGAAGTACGTTTACACTCGTCTAGCGCTAGCGCGGCGCTGCTCATTTATGGGAGTACTTTTGCACACGTCTAGACTTAGCGAGGCGCTGCTCATTTATGGGAGTACTTTTACACTCGTCTAGCGCTAGCGTGGCGCTGCTCATTTATGGGAGTACTTTTGCACACGTCTAGACTTAGCGAGGCGCTGCTCATTTATGGGAGTACTTTTACACTCGTCTAGCGCTAGCGAGGCGCTGCTCATTTATGGGAGTACTTTTGCACTCTTCTAGCGCTAGAGTGGCGCTGCTCATTTATAGGAGTACTTTTGCACACGTCTAGCGCTAGCGTGGCGCTGCTCATTTATGGGAGTACTTTTACTCACGTCAAGCGGTAGCATCGCGCTGCTCATTTATGCGAGTACTTTTACACTCGTCTAGCGCTAGTGTGGTGCTGCTCATTTATAGGAGAAATTTTTTCACTCGTCTAGCGCTAGAGTGGCGCTGCTCATTTATAGGAGTACTTTTGCACACGTCTAGCGCTAGCGTGGCGCTGCTCATTTATGGGAGTACTTTTACTCACGTCAAGCGGTAGCATCGCGCTGCTCATTTATGCGAGTACTTTTACACTCGTCTAGCGCTAGTGTGGTGCTGCTCATTTATAGGAGAAATTTTTTTCACTCGTCTAGCGCTAGCGTGGCGCGGCTCATTTATGGGAGTACTTTAACACTCGTCTTGCGCTAGCGTCGCGCTGCTCATTTATGGGAGCACTTTTACACACGTCTAGCGCTAGCGTGGCGCTGCTCATTAATGGGAGTTCTTTTACACACGTCTAGCGCTAGCGTGGCGCTGCTTATTTATGGAGGTACTTTTACGCACGTCTGTTGCTAGGGTGGCGCTGCTCATTTATGGGAGTACTTTCACACACGTCTAGCGCTAGCATGGCGCTGCTCATTGATGGGAGTACTTTTATTCTCGTCTAGCGCTAGGGTGGCGCTGCTCATTTATGGGAGTACTTTTACACATGTCTAGTGCCAGCGTGGCGCTGTTCATTTATGGGAGTACTTTTACACACGTCTAGCGCTAGCGTGGCGCTGCTCATTTATGTGAGTACTTTGACACACGCCTACCACTACCGTGGCGCTGCTCATTTATGGGAGTACTTTTACACACGTCTAGCGCTAACGTGGCGCTGCTCATTTATGGGAGCACTTTTACACACTTCTAGCGCTAGCGTGGCGCTGCTCATTTATGGGAGTATTTTACACACGTCTAGCGCTAGCGTGGCGCTGCTCATTTATGGGAGTGCTTTTACACACGTCTAGCACTAGCGTGGCGCTGCTCATTTATGGGAGTACTTTTAAACACGTTTAGCGCTAGCGTGGCGCTGCTCATTTATAGGAGAAATTTTTTCACTCGTCTAGCGCTAGTGTGGCGCTGCTCATTTAAGGGAGTACTTTTACACACGTCTAGCGCTAGCGTGGCGCTGCTCATTTATGGCAGTACTTTGACACACGTCTAGCACTAGCGTCGCGCTGCTCATTTATGGGAGTACTTTTACACTCTTCTAGCGCTAGAGTGGCGCTGCTCATTTATAGGAGTACTTTTGCACACGTCAAGCGCTAGCGTGGCGCTGCTCATTTATGGGAGTACTTTTACTCACGTCAAGCGGTAGCATCGCGCTGCTCATTTATGCGAGTACTTTTACACTCGTCTAGCGCTAGCGTGGCGCTGCTCATTTATAGGAGAAATTTTTTCACTCGTATAGCGCTAGCGTGGCGCTGCTCCTTTAAGGCAGTACTTTTACACACGTCAAGCGCTAGCATGGCGCTGCTCATTTATGGAAGTACTTTCACACACGTCTAGCGCTAGCGTGGCGCTGCTCATTTATGGGAGTAATTTACACATGTCTAGCGCTAGCGTCGCGCTGCTCATTTATGGGAACACTTTTACACATGTCTAGCGCTAGCGTGGCGCTGCTCATTAATGGGAGTACTTTTACACACGTCTAGCGCTAGCGTGGCGCTGCTTATTTAAGGAGGTACTTTTACACACGTCTAGTGCTAGCGTGGCGCTGCTCATTTATGGGAGTACTTTCACACACGTCTAGCGCTAGCATGGCGCTGCTCATTGATGGGAGTACTTTTATTCTCGTCTAGCGCTAGCGTGGCGCTGCTCATTTATGGGAGTACTTTTACACACGTCTAGCGCTAGCGTGGCGCTGCTCATTTATGGGAGTACTTTCACACACGTCTAGCGCTAGCATGGCGCTGCTCATTGATGGGAGTACTTTTATTCTCGTCTAGCGCTAGCGTGGCGCTGCCCATTTATGGGAGTATTTTACACACGTCTAGCGCTAGCGTGGCGCTGCTCATTTATGGGAGTACTTTTACACACGTCTAGCGCTAGCGTGGCGCTGCTCATTTATGGGAGTACTTTTAAACACGTTTAGCGCTAGCGTGGCGCTGCTCATTTATAGGAGAAATTTTTTCACTCGTCTAGCGCTAGTGTGGCGCTGCTCATTTAAGGGAGTACTTTTACACACGTCTAGCGCTAGCATGGCGCTGCTCATTTATGGCAGTACTTTGACACACGTCTAGCACTAGCGTCGCGCTGCTCATTTATGGGAGTACTTTTACACTCGTCTAGCGCTAGTGTGGCGCTGCTCATTTATAGGAGATTTTTTTTCACTCGTCTAGCGCTAGCGTGGCGCTGCTCATTTATGGGATTACTTATACACACGTCTAGCGCTAGCGTGGCGCTGCTCATTTATGGGATTACTTTTACAGATATCTAGAGCTAGCGTGGCGCTGCTCATATATGGGAGTACTTTTACACTCGTCTAGCGCTAGCGTGGCGCTTCTCATTTATGGGAGCACTTTTACACTCGTCTAGCGCTAGCGTGGTGTTGCTCATTTATGGTAGTACTTTACACACGTCTAGCGCTAGCGTGGCGCTGCTCATTTATGGCAGAACTTTTACACACGTCTAGCGGTAGCGCCGCGCTGCTAATTTATGGGAGTACTTTTACACTCGTCTAGCGCTAGCGTGGCGCTGCTCATTTATAGGAGATATTTTTTTCACTCGTCTAGCGCTAGCGTGGCGCTGCTCATTTATGGGATTACTTCTACACACGTCTAGCGCTAGTTGGCGCTGCTCATTTATGGCAGTACA
Organism: Meconema thalassinum; assembly: GCA_946902985.2. NCBI lineage: Eukaryota > Metazoa > Arthropoda > Insecta > Orthoptera > Tettigoniidae > Meconema > Meconema thalassinum. Next base: position 12,781,508 of record CAMPQE020000048.1, on the reverse strand, counting down.
TTTACACACGTCTAGCGTTAGCGTCGCGCTGCTCATTTATGGGAGTGCTTTTACACTCTTCTAGCGCTAGTGTGGCGCTGCTCAATTGTAGGAGGTATTTTTTCACTCGTCTAGCGCTAGCGTGGCGCTGCTCATTTATGGGATTATTTTAACACACGTCAAGCGCTAGCGTGGCGCTGCTCATTTATGGAAGTACTTTTACACACGTCTAGCGGTAGCGTCGCGCTGCTCATTTATGGGAGTACTTTTACACTCGTCTAGCGCTAGTGTGGCGCTGCTCATTTATAGGAGAAATTTTTTCACTCGTCTAGCGCTAGCGTGGCGCTGCTCATTTATGGGATTTCTTTTACACACGTCTAGCGCTAGCGTGGCGCTGCTCATTTATAGGAGTACTTTTACACACGGCTAGCGCTAGCGTGGCGCTGCTCATTTATGAGAGTACTTTTACTCACGTCTAGCACTAGCGTCGCGCTGCTCATTTATAGGAGTACTTTTACACACGTCTAGCGCTAGCGTGGCGCTGCTTATTTATGGCAGTACTTTTACTCACGTCTAGCAGTAGCGTCGTGCTGCTCATTTATGGGAGTACTTTTACACTCGTCTAGCGCTAGCGTGGCGCTGCTCATTTATAGGAGTAATTGTTTCACACGTCTAGCGCTAGCGTGTCGCTGCTCATTTATGGGAGTACTTTTGCACACGTCTAGCGCCAGCGTGGCGCAGCTCATTTATGGGAGCTCTTAAACACACGTATAGCGCTAGCGTGGCGCTGCTCATTTATGGGAGTACTTTTACATACGTCTAGCACTAGCTTGGCGCTGCTCATTTTTATGAGAACTTTTACACACGTCTAGCGCTAGCGTGGCGCTGCTCATTTATATGAGTACTTTTACACTCGTCTAGCACTAGCGTGGCGCTGCTCATTTATGGGAGTACTATTACACACGTCTAGCGCTAGCGTGGCGCTGCTCATTCATGGGAGTACTTTTACACACTTCTAGCGCTAGCGTGGCGCTGCTCATTCATGGGAGTACTTTTACACACGTCTAGCGCTAGCTTGGTGCTGCTCATTTATGGGAGTACTTTTACACACGTCAAGCGCTAGCGTGGCGCTGCTCATTTATGGCAGTACATTTACACACGTCTAGCGGTAGCGTCGCGCTGCTCATTTATGGGCGTACTTTTACACACGTCTAGCGCTAGCTTGGTGCTGCTCATTTATGAGAGTACTTTTGCACACGTCTAACGCTAGCGTGGCGCTGCTCATTTATGGCAGTACTTTTACACACGTCTAGCGGTAGCGTCGCGCTGCTCATTTATGGGAGTACTTTTACACTCGTTTAGCGCTAGCGTGGCGCTGATCATTTATAGGAGAAATTTTTTCACTCGTCTAGACCTAGCGTGGCGCTGCTCATTTATGGGAGTACTTTTACTCACGTCAAGCGCTAGCGTGGCGCTGCTCATTTATGGCAGTACTTTTACACACGTCTAGCGGTAGCATCGCGCTGCTCATTTATGGGAGTACTTTTACACTCGTCTAGCGCTAGTGTGGCGCTGCTCATTTATAGGAGAAATTTTTCACTCGTCTAGCGCTAGCGTGGCGCTGCTCATTTATGGGAGTACTTTAACACTCGTCTAGCGCTAGCGTGGCGATGCTCATTTATGGGAGTACTTTTTCACACGTCTAGCGCTAGCGGGGCGCAGCTCATTTATGGGAGTACTTTTACACTCGTCTAGCGCTAGCGTGGCGCTGCTCATTTATGGGAGTACTTTTGCACACGTCTAGCGCTAGCGTGGCGCTGCTCATTTATGGGAGTACTTTTGCACACGTCTAGCGCTAGCGAGGCGCTGCTCATTTATGGGAGTACTTTTACACTCGTCTAGCGCTAGAGTGGCGCTGCTCATTTATAGGAGTACTTTTGCACACGTCTAGCGCTAGCGTGGCGCTGCTCATTTATGGGAGTACTTTTACTCACGTCAAGCGGTAGCATCGCGCTGCTCATTTATGGGAGTACTTTTACACTAGTCTAGCGCTAGTGTGGTGCTGCTCATTTATAGTAGAAATTTTTTCACTCGTCTAGCGCTAGCGTGGCGCTGCTCATTTATGGGAGTACTTTTACACACGTCTAGCGCTAGCGTGGCGCTGCTCATTTATGGGAGTACTTTTACACATGTCTAGCGCTGGCGTCGCGCGGCTCATTTATATGAGTACCTTTACACACGTCTTGCGCTAGCTTGGCGCAGCTCATTTATGGGAGTACTTTTACACTCGTCTTGCGCTAGCGTGGCGCTGCTCATTTATGGCAGTACTTTTACAGATATCTAGAGCTAGCATGGCGCTGCTCATTTATGGGAGTACTTTTACACATGTCTAGCGCTAGCGTCGCGCGGCTCATTTATATGAGTACTTTTACACACGTCTAGCGCTAGCTTGGTGCTGCTCATTTATGAGAGTACTTTTGCACACGTCTAGCGCTAGCGTGGCGCTGCTCATTTATGGCAGTACTTTTACACTCGTGTTGCGCTAGCGTGGCGCTGCTCATTTATGGCAGTACTTTTACACTCGTTTTGCGCTAGCGTGGCGCTGCTCATTTATGGCAGTACTTTTACACTCGTCTTGCGCTAGCGTGGCGCTGCTCATTTAAGGGAGTACATTAACACACGTCAAGCGCTAGCATGGCGCTGCTCATTTATTGAAGTACTTTTAGACACGACTAGCGCTAGCGTGGCGCTGCTCATTTATGGGAGTAATTTACACATGTCTAGCGCTAGCGTCGCGCTGCTCATTTATGGGAGCACTTTTACACACGTCTAGCGCCAGCGTGGCCCTGCTCATTTATGGGAGTACTTTTACACATGACTAGCTCTAGCGTGGCGCTGCTCATTTATGGGAGTAATTTACACATGTCTAACGGTAGCGTCGCGCTGCTCATTTATGGGAATGCTTTTACACTCGTCTAGCGCTAGTGTGGCGCTGCTCAATTATAGGAGATATTTTTTCACTCGTCTAGCGCTAGCGTGGCGCTGCTCATTTATGGCAGTACTTTTACACACGTCTAGCGGTAGCGTCGCGCTGCTCATTTATGGGAGTACTTTTACACTCGTCTAGCGCTAGTGTGGCGCTGCTCATTTATAGGAGAATTTTTTTCACTCGTTTAGCGCTAGCGTGGCGCTGCTCATTTATGGGATTACTTTTACACACGTCTAGCACTAGCGTGGCGCTGCTCATTTCTAGGAGTACTTTTGCTCACGTCTAGCGCTAGCGTGGCGCTGCTCATGTATGGGAGTACTTTTACACACGTCTAGCGCTAGCGTGGCGCTGCTCATTTATGGTAGCACATTAACACACGTATAGCGCTAGCGTGGCGCTGCTCATTTATGGGAGTACTTTTACATACGTCTAGCATAAGCGTGGCGCTGCTCATTTTTATTAGAACTTTTACACACGTCTGGCGCTAGCGTGGCGCTGCTCATTTATATGAGTACTTTTACACTCGTCTAGCACTAGCGTGGCGCTGCTCATTTATGGGAGTACTTTTACACACGTCTTGCGCTAACGTGGCGCTGCTCATTTATGTGAGTACTTTTAACACGTTTAGCGCTAGCGTGGCGCTGCTCATTTATAGGAGTACTTTTACAGACGTCTAGCGCTAGCGTGGCGCTGCTCATTTATGACAGTACTTTTACACACGTCTAGCGGTAGCGTCACACTGCTCATTTATGGGAGTACTTTTACACTCGTCTAGCGCTAGCGTGGCGCTGCTCATTTATAGGAGAAATTTTTTCACTCGTCTAGCGCTAGCGTGGCGCTGCTCATTTAAGGCAGTACTATTGCACACGTCAAGCGCTAGCATGGCGCTGCTCATTTATGGAAGTACTTTTACACACGTCTAGCGCTAGCGTGGCGCTGCTCATTTATGGGAGTAATTTTCACATGTCTAGCCCTAGCGTCGCGCTGCTCATTTATGGGAGCACTTTTACACACGTCTAGCGCTAGCGTGGCGCTGCTCATTTATGGGAGTACTTTTACACACCTAGCGCTAGCGTGGCGCTGCTTTTTTATGGAGGTACTTTTACACACGTCTAGCGCTAGCGTGGCGCTGCTCATTTATGGGAGTACTTTCACACACGTCTAGCGCTAGCATGGCGCTGCTCATTTATGGGAGTACTTTTACACATGTCAAGCGCTAGCGTCGCGCTGCTCATTTATGGGAGCACTTTTACACACGTCTAGCGCTAGCTCCGCGCTGCTCATTTATGGGAGTACTTTTACAAACGTCTAGCGCTAGCGTGGCGCTGCTTATTTATGGAGGTACTTTAACACACGTCTAGCGCTAGCGTGGCGCAGCTCATTGATAGGAGTACTTTTACACACGTCTAGCCCTAGCGTGGTGCTGCTCATTCATGGGAGTACTTTTACACACGTCTAGCGGTTGCGAGGCGCTTCTCATTTATGGGAGCACTTTTACACTCGCCTAGCGCTAGCGAGGCGCTGCTCATTGATGGAAGTACTTTTACACTCGTTTAGCGCTAGCGTGGCGCTGCTCATTTATGGGAGCACTTTTACACACATCTAGCGCTAGCGTGGCGCTGCTCAATTATGGGAGTACTTTTACAAATGTCTAGCTCTAGCGTGGCGCTGATCATTCTTGGGAGTACTTATACAGATATCTAGAGCTAGCATGGCGCTGCTCATATATGGGAGTACTTTTAAACTCGTCTAGCGCTAGCGTGGCGCTTCTCATTTATGGGAGCACTTTTACACACGTCTAGCGCTAGCGTGGCGCTGCTCATTTATGGGAGCACTTTAACACTGGTCTAGCGCTAGCGTGGTGCTGCTCATTTATGGCAGTACTTTTACACACTTCTAGCGCTAGCGTGGCGCTGCTCATTGATGGGAGTACTTTTATTCTCGTCTAGCGCTAGTGTGGCGCTGCTCATTTATGGGAGTACTTTTACACATGTCTAGTGCCAGCGTTGCGCTGCTCATTTATGGGAGTACTTTTACACACGTCTAGCGCTAGCGTGGCGCTGCTCATTTATGTGAGTACTTTGACACACGCCTAGCACTACCGCGGCGCTGCTCATTTATGGGAGTACTTTTACACACGTCTAGCGCTAACGTGGCGCTGCTCATTTATGGGAGCAATTTTACACACTTCTTGCGCTAGCGTGGCGCTGCTCATTTATGGGAGTATTTTACACACGTCTAGCGCTAGCGTGGCGCTGCTCATTTATGGGATTACTTTTACACACGTCTAGCGCTAGCGTGGCGCTGCTCATTTATGGGATTACTTTTACAGATATCTAGTGCTAGCGTGGCGCTGCTCATATATGGGAGTACTTTTACACACTTCTAGCGCTAGCGTGGCGCTGCTCATTTATGGGAGTACTTTTACACATGTCTAGTGCTAGCGTGGCGCTGCTCATTCATGGGAGTACTTTTACACACATCTAGCGCTAGCGTGGCGCTGCTCATTTATGTGAGTACTTTGACACACGTCTAGCACTAGCGTGGCGCTGCTCATTTATGGGAGTACTTTTACACACGTCTAGCGCTAACGTGGCGCTGCTCATTTATGGGAGCCTTTTTACACACTTCTAGCGCTAGCGTGGCGCTGCTCATTTATGGGAGTATTTTTAAACACGTCTAGCGCTTGCGTGGCGCAGCTCATTTATGGCAGTACTTTTACACACGTCAAGCGCTAGCGTGGCGCTGCTCATTTAAGGGAGTACTTTTAAACAACTTTAGTGCTTGCGTGGCGCTGCTCATTTATAGGAGTACTTTTACACACGTCTAGCGCTAGCGTGGCGCTGCTCATTTATGGCAGTACTTATACACACGTCTAGCGGTAGCTCCGCGCTGCTCATTTATGGGAGTACTTTTACACTCGTCTAGCGCTAGGGTGGCGCTGCTCATTTACAGGAGATATTTTTTCACTCGTCTAGCGCTAGCGTGGCGCTGCTCATTTATGGGAGTACTTCTACACACGTCTAGCGCTAGCGTGGCGCTGCTCATTTATGGCAGTACTTTTACACACGTCTAGCGTTAGCGTCTCGCTGCTCATTTATGGGAGTGCTTTTACACTCGTCTAGCGCTAGTGTGGCGCTGCTCAATTATAGGAGATATTTTTTCACTCGTCTAGCGCTGGCGTGGCGCTGCTCATTTATGGGATTTCTTTAACACACGTCTAGCGCTAGCGTGGCGCTGCTCATTTATGGAAGTACTTTTACACACGTCTAGCGGTAGCGTCGCGCTGCTCATTTATAGGAGAAAATTTTCACTCGTCTAGCGCTAGCGTGACGCTGCTCATTTATGGAAGTACTTTTACACACGTCTAGCGCTAGCGTGGCGCTGCCCATTTATGGGAGCACTTTTACACACGTCTAGCGCCAGCGTGGCCCTGCTCATTTATGGGAGTACTTTTACACATGACTAGCTCTAGCGTGGCGCTGCTCATTTATGGGAGTAATTTACACTTGTCTAGCGGTAGCGTCGCGCTGCTCATTTATGGGAATGCTTTTACACTCGTCTAGCGCTAGTGTGGCGCTGCTCAATTATAGGAGATATTTTTTCACTCGTCTAGCGCTAGCGTGGCGCTGCTCATTTATGGCAGTACTTTTACACACGTCTAGCAGTAGCGTCGCGCTGCTCATTTATGGGAGTACTTTTACACTCGTCTAGCGCTAGTGTGGCGCTGCTCATTTATAGGAGAATTTTTTTCACTCGTTTAGCGCTAGCGTGGCGCTGCTCATTTATGGGATTACTTTTACACACGTCTAGCACTAGCGTGGCGCTGCTCATTTCTAGGAGTACTTTTGCTCACGTCTAGCGCTAGCGTGGCGCTGCTCATGTATGGGAGTACTTTTACACACGTCTAGCGCTAGCGTGGCGCTGCTCATTTATGGTAGCACATTAACACACGTATAGCGCTAGCGTGGCGCTGCTCATTTATGGGAGTACTTTTACATACGTCTAGCATAAGCGTGGCGCTGCTCATTTTTATTAGAACTTTTACACACGTCTGGCGCTAGCGTGGCGCTGCTCATTTATATGAGTACTTTTACACTCGTCTAGCACTAGCGTGGCGCTGCTCATTTATGGGAGTACTTTTACACACGTCTTGCGCTAACGTGGCGCTGCTCATTTATGTGAGTACTTTTAACACGTTTAGCGCTAGCGTGGCGCTGCTCATTTATAGGAGTACTTTTACAGACGTCTAGCGCTAGCGTGGCGCTGCTCATTTATGACAGTACTTTTACACACGTCTAGCGGTAGCGTCACACTGCTCATTTATGGGAGTACTTTTACACTCGTCTAGCGCTAGCGTGGCGCTGCTCATTTATAGGAGAAATTTTTTCACTCGTCTAGCGCTAGCGTGGCGCTGCTCATTTAAGGCAGTACTATTGCACACGTCAAGCGCTAGCATGGCGCTGCTCATTTATGGAAGTACTTTTACACACGTCTAGCGCTAGCGTGGCGCTGCTCATTTATGGGAGTAATTTTCACATGTCTAGCCCTAGCGTCGCGCTGCTCATTTATGGGAGCACTTTTACACACGTCTAGCGCTAGCGTGGCGCTGCTCATTTATGGGAGTACTTTTACACACCTAGCGCTAGCGTGGCGCTGCTTTTTTATGGAGGTACTTTTACACACGTCTAGCGCTAGCGTGGCGCTGCTCATTTATGGGAGTACTTTCACACACGTCTAGCGCTAGCATGGCGCTGCTCATTTATGGGAGTACTTTTACACATGTCAAGCGCTAGCGTCGCGCTGCTCATTTATGGGAGCACTTTTACACACGTCTAGCGCTAGCTCCGCGCTGCTCATTTATGGGAGTACTTTTACAAACGTCTAGCGCTAGCGTGGCGCTGCTTATTTATGGAGGTACTTTAACACACGTCTAGCGCTAGCGTGGCGCAGCTCATTGATAGGAGTACTTTTACACACGTCTAGCCCTAGCGTGGTGCTGCTCATTCATGGGAGTACTTTTACACACGTCTAGCGGTTGCGAGGCGCTTCTCATTTATGGGAGCACTTTTACACTCGCCTAGCGCTAGCGAGGCGCTGCTCATTGATGGAAGTACTTTTACACTCGTTTAGCGCTAGCGTGGCGCTGCTCATTTATGGGTGCACTTTTACACACATCTAGCGCTAGCGTGGCGCTGCTCATTTATGGGAGTACTTTTACAAATGTCTAGCGCTAGCGTGGCGCTGATCATTCTTGGGAGTACTTATACAGATATCTAGAGCTAGCATGGCGCTGCTCATATATGGGAGTACTTTTAAACTCGTCTAGCGCTAGCGTGGCGCTTCTTATTTATGGGAGCACTTTTACACACGTCTAGCGCTAGCGTGGCGCTGCTCATTTATGGGAGCACTTTAACACTGGTCTAGCGCTAGCGTGGTGCTGCTCATTTATGGCAGTACTTTTACACACTTCTAGCGCTAGCGTGGCGCTGCTCATTGATGGGAGTACTTCTATTCTCGTCTAGCGCTAGCGTGGCGCTGCTCATTTATGGGAGTACTTTTACACATGTCTAGTGCCAGCGTGGCGCTGCTCATTTATGGGAGTACTTTTACACACGTCTAGCGCTAGCGTGGCGCTGCTCATTTATGTGAGTACTTTGACACACGCCTAGCACTACCGCGGCGCTGCTCATTTATGGGAGTACTTTTACACACGTCTAGCGCTAACGTGGCGCTGCTCATTTATGGGAGCAATTTTACACACTTCTTGCGCTAGCGTGGCGCTGCTCATTTATGGGAGTATTTTACACACGTCTAGCGCTAGCGTGGCGCTGCTCATTTATGGGATTACTTTTACACACGTCTAGCGCTAGCGTGGCGCTGCTCATTTATGGGATTACTTTTACAGATATCTAGTGCTAGCGTGGCGCTGCTCATATATGGGAGTACTTTTACACTCGTCTAGCGCTAGCGTGGCGCTTCTCATTTATGGGAGCACTTTTACACACGTCTAGAGCTACTGTGGCGCTGCTCATTTATGGGAGCACTTCTACACTCGTCTAGCGCTAGCGTGGTGTTGCTCATTTATGGCAGTACTTTTACATACGTCTAGCGCTAGCGTGGCGCTGCTCATTAATGGGAGTACTTTTACACACTTCTAGCGCTAGCGTGGCGCTGCTCATTTATGGGAGTACTTTTACACATGTCTAGTGCTAGCGTGGCGCTGCTCATTCATGGGAGTACTTTTACACACATCTAGCGCTAGCGTGGCGCTGCTCATTTATGTGAGTACTTTGACACACGTCTAGCACTAGCGTGGCGCTGCTCATTTATGGGAGTACTTTTACACACGTCTAGCGCTAACGTGGCGCTGCTCATTTATGGGAGCCTTTTTACACACTTCTAGCGCTAGCGTGGCGCTGCTCATTTATGGGAGTATTTTTAAACACGTCTAGCGCTTGCGTGGCGCAGCTCATTTATGGCAGTACTTTTACACACGTCAAGCGCTAGCGTGGCGCTGCTCATTTAAGGGAGTACTTTTAAACAACTTTAGTGCTTGCGTGGCGCTGCTCATTTATAGGAGTACTTTTACACACGTCTAGCGCTAGCGTGGCGCTGCTCATTTATGGCAGTACTTTTACACACGTCTAGCGTTAGCGTCTCGCTGCTCATTTATGGGAGTGCTTTTACACTCGTCTAGCGCTAGTGTGGCGCTGCTCAATTATAGGAGATATTTTTTCACTCGTCTAGCGCTGGCGTGGCGCTGCTCATTTATGGGATTTCTTTAACACACGTTAGCGCTAGCGTGGCGCTGCTCATTTATGGAAGTACTTTTACACACGTCTAGCGGTAGCGTCGCGCTGCTCATTTATAGGAGAAAATTTTCACTCGTCTAGCGCTAGCGTGGCGCTGCTCATTTATGGAAGTACTTTTACACACGTCTAGCGCTAGCGTGGCGCTGCCCATTTATGGGAGCACTTTTACACACGTCTAGCGCCAGCGTGGCCCTGCTCATTTATGGGAGTACTTTTACACATGACTAGCTCTAGCGTGGCGCTGCTCATTTATGGGAGTAATTTACACTTGTCTAGCGGTAGCGTCGCGCTGCTCATTTATGGGAATGCTTTTACACTCGTCTAGCGCTAGTGTGGCGCTGCTCAATTATAGGAGATATTTTTTCACTCGTCTAGCGCTAGCGTGGCGCTGCTCATTTATGGCAGTACTTTTACACACGTCTAGCGGTAGCGTCGCGCTGCTCATTTATGGGAGTACTTTTACACTCGTCTAGCGCTAGTGTGGCGCTGCTCATTTATAGGAGAATTTTTTTCACTCGTTTAGCGCTAGCGTGGCGCTGCTCATTTATGGGATTACTTTTACACACGTCTAGCACTAGCGTGGCGCTGCTCATTTCTAGGAGTACTTTTGCACACGTCTAGCGCTAGCGTGGCGCTGCTCATGTATGGGAGTACTTTTACACACGTCTAGCGCTAGCGTGGCGCTGCTCATTTATGGTAGCACATTAACACACGTATAGCGCTAGCGTGGCGCTGCTCATTTATGGGAGTACTTTTACATACGTCTAGCATTAGCGTGGCGCTGCTCATTTTTATTAGAACTTTTACACACGTCTAGCGCTAGCGTGGCACTGCTCATTTATATGAGTACTTTTACACTCGTCTAGCACTAGCGTGGCGCTGCTCATTTATGGGAGTACTTTTACACACGTCTTGCGCTAACGTGGCGCTGCTCATTTATGTGAGTACTTTTAACACGTTTAGCGCTAGCGTGGCGCTGCTCATTTATAGGAGTACTTTTACAGACGTCTAGTGCTAGCGTGGCGCTGCTCATTTATGACAGTACTTTTACACACGTCTAGCGGTAGCGTCGCACTGCTCATTTCTGGGAGTACTTTTACACTCGTCTAGCGCTAGCGTGGCGCTGCTCATTTATAGGAGAAATTTTTTCACTCGTCTAGCGCTAGCGTGGCGCTGCTCATTTAAGGCAGTACTATTGCACACGTCAAGCGCTAGCATGGCGCTGCTCATTTATGGAAGTACTTTTACACACGTCTAGCGCTAGCGTGGCGCTGCTCACTTATGGGAGTAATTTTCACATGTCTAGCGCTAGCGTCGCGCTGCTCATTTATGGGAGCACTTATACACACGTCTAGCGCTAGCGTGGCGCTGCTCATTTATGGGAGTACTTTTACACACCTAGCGCTAGCGTGGCGCTGCTTTTTTATGGAGGTACTTTTACACACGTCTAGCGCTAGCGTGGCGCTGCTCATTTATGGGAGTACTTTCACACACGTCTAGCGCTAGCATGGCGCTGCTCATTTATGGGAGTATTTTACACATGTCAAGCGCTAGCGTCGCGCTGCTCATTTATGGGAGCACTTCTACACACGTCTAGCGCTAGCGCCGCGCTGCTCATTTATGGGAGTACTTTTACAAACGTCTAGCGCTAGCGTGGCGCTGCTTATTTATGGAGGTACTTTATCACACGTCTAGCTCTAGCGTGGCGCAGCTCATTGATAGGAGTACTTTTGCACACGTCTAGCCCTAGCGTGGTGCTGCTCATTCATGGGAGTACTTTTACACACGTCTAGCGGTTGCGAGGCGCTTCTCATTTATGGGAGCACTTTTACACTCGCCTAGCGCTAGCGTGGCGCTGCTCATTGATGGAAGTACTTTTACACTCGTATAGCGCTAGCGTGGCGCTGCTCATTTATGGGAGCACTTTTACACACGTCTAGCGCTAGCGTGGCGCTGCTCATTTATGGGAGTACTTTTACAAATGTCTAGCGCTAGCGTGGCGCTGATCATTCTTGGGAGTACTTTTACAGATATCTAGAGCTAGCATGGCGCTGCTCATATATGGGAGTACTTTTAAACTCGTCTAGCGCTAGCGTGGCGCTTCTCATTTATGGGAGCACTTTTACACACGTCTAGCGCTAGCGTGGCGCTGCTCATTTATGGGAGCACTTTAACACTGGTCTAGCGCTAGCGTGGTGCTGCTCATTTATGGCAGTACTTTTACACACGTCTAGCGCTAGCGTGGCGCTGTTCATTGATGGGAGTACTTTTATTCTCGTCTAGCGCTAGCGTGGCGCTGCTCATTTATGGGAGTACTTTTACACATGTCTAGTGCCAGCGTGGCGCTGCTCATTTATGGGAGTACTTTTACACACGTCTAGCGCTAGCGTGGCGCTGCTCATTTATGTGAGTACTTTGACACACGCATAGCACTACCGCGGCGCTGCTCATTTATGGGAGTACTTTTACACACGTCTAGCGCTAACGTGGCGCTGCTCATTTATGGGAGCACTTTTACACACTTCTTGCGCTAGCGTGGCGCTGCTCATTTATGGGAGTATTTTACACACGTCTAGCGCTAGCGTGGCGCTGCTCATTTATGGGATTACTTTTACACACGTCTAGCGCTAGCGTGGCGCTCCTCATTTATGGGATTACGTTTACAGATATCTAGTGCTAGCGTGGCGCTGCTCATATATGGGAGTACTTTTACACTCGTCTAGCGCTAGCGTGGCGCTTCTCATTTATGGGAGCACTTTTACACACGTGTAGCGCTACTGTGGCGCTGCTCATTTATGGGAGCACTTCTACACTCGTCTAGCGCTAGCGTGGTGTTGCTCATTTATGGCAGTACTTTTACATACGTCTAGCGCTAGCGTGGCGCTGCTCATTAATGGGAGTACTTTTACACACTTCTAGCGCTAGCGTGGCGCTGCTCATTTATGGGAGTACCTTTACACATGTCTAGTGCTAGCGTGGCGCTGCTCATTCATGGGAGTACTTTTACACACGTCTAGCACTAGCGTGGCGCTGCTCATTTATGGGAGTACTTTTACACACGTCTAGCGCTAACGTGGCGCTGCTCATTTATGGGAGCATTTTTACACACTTCTAGCGCTAGCGTGGCGCTGCTCATTTATGGGAGTATTTTTAAACACGTCTAGCGCTTGCGTGGCGCAGCTCATTTATGGCAGTACTTTTACGCACGTCAAGCGCTAGCGTGGCGCTGCTCATTTAAGGGAGTACTTTTAAACAACTTTAGTGCTTGCGTGGCGCTGCTCATTTATAGGAGTACTTTTACACACGTCTAGCGCTAGCGTGGCGCTGCTCATTTATGGCAGTACTTATACACACGTCTAGCGGTAGCGCCGCGCTGCTCATTTATGGGAGTACTTTTACACTCGTCTAGCGCTAGCGTGGCGCTGCTCATTTACAGGAGATATTTTTTCACTCGTCTAGCGCTAGCGTGGCGCTGCTCATTTATGGGAGTACTCCTACACACGTCTAGCGCTAGCGTGGCGCTGCTCATTTATGGCAGTACTTTTACACACGTCTAGCGTTAGCGTCTCGCTGCTCATTTATGGGAGTGCTTTTACACTCGTCTAGCGCTAGTGTGGCGCTGCTCAATTATAGGAGATATTTTTTCACTCGTCTAGCGCTGGCGTGGCGCTGCTCATTTATGGGATTTCTTTAACACACGTCTAGCGCTAGCGTGGCGCTGCTCATTTATGGAAGTACTTTTACACACGTCTAGCGGTAGCGTCGCGCTGCTCATTTATAGGAGAAAATTTTCACTCGTCTAGCGCTGCTTATTTATGGAAGTACTTTTACACTCGTCTAGCGCTGGCGTGGCGCTGCTCATTTATGGGATTTCTTTAACACACGTATAGCGCTAGCGTGGCACTGCTCATTTATGGGAGTACTATTACACACGTCTAGCGCTTGCGTGGCGCTGCTCATTTATGGGAGTACTTTTACACGTGTCTAGCGCTAGCGTCGCGCTGCTCATTTATGGGAGCACTTTTACACACGTCTAGCGCTAGCGTGGCGCTGCTCATTCATGGGAGTACTTTTACACACGTCTAGCGCTAGCGTGGCGCTGCTCATTCATGGGAGTACTTTTACACACGTCTATCGCTAGCTTGGTGCTCCTCATTTATAGGAGTACTTTTACACACGTCTAGCGCTAGCGTGGCGCTGCTCATTTATGTGAGTTCTTTTACACACGTCTAGCGGTAGCGTCGCGCTGCTCATTTATGGGCGTACATATACACACGTCTAGCGCTAGCTTGGTGCTGCTCATTTATTTGAGTACTTTTGTACACGTCTAGCGCTAGCGTGCCGCTGCTCATTTGTGGCAGTACTTTTACACACGTCTAGCGGTAGCGTCGCGCTGCTCATTTATGGGAGTACTTTTACACTCGTCTTGCCTTAGCGTGGCGCTGATCATTTATAGGAGAAATTTTTTCACTCGTCTAGCCCTAGCGTGGCGCTGCTCATTTATGGGAGTACTTTAACTCACGTCTAGCGCTAGCGTGGCGCTGCTCATTTATGGCAGTACTTTAACACACGTCTAGCGGTAGCATCGCGCTGCTCATTTATGGGAGTTTTTTTACACTCGTCTAGCGCTAGTGTGGCGCTGCTCATTTATAGGAGAATTTCTTTCACGCGTCTAGCGCTAGCGTGGCGCTGCTCATTTATGGGAGTACTTTTACACTCGTCTAGCGCTAGCGTGGCGCTGCTCATTTATGGGAGTACTTTTGCACACGTCTAGCGCTAGCGAGGCGCTGCTCATGTATGGGAGTACTTTTACACTCGTCTAGCGCTAGCGAGGCGCTGCTCCTTTATGGGAGTACTTTTGCACACGACTAGCGCTAGCGTGGCGCTGCTAATTTATGGGAGTACTTTTGCACACGTCTAGCGCTAGCGAGGCGCTGCTCATTCGTGGGAGTACTTTTACAATCTTCTAGCGCTAGAGTGGCGCTGCTCATTTATAGGAGTACTTTTGCACACGTCTAGCGCTAGCGTGGCGCTGCTCATTTATGGGAGTACTTTTACTCACGTCAAGCGGTAGCATCGCGCTGCTCATTTATGCGAGTACTTTTACACTCGTCTAGCGCTAGTGTGGTGCTGCTCATTTATAGGAGAAATTTTTTCACTCGTCTAGCGCTAGCGTGGCGCTGCTCATTTATGGGAGTACTTTTACACACGTCTAGCGCTAGCGTGGCGCTGCTCATTTATGGGAGTACTTTTACACATGTCTACCGCTAGCGTCGCGCGGCTCATTTATATGAGTACTATTACACACGTCTTGCGCTAGCTTGGCGCAGCTCATTTATGGGAGTACTTTAACACTCGTCTTGCGCTAGCGTGGCGCTGCTCATTTATGGCAGTACTTTTACAGATATCTAGAACTAGCATGGCACTGCTCATTTATGGGAGTACTTTTACACAAGTCTAGCGCTAGCGTGGCGCTGCTCATTTATGGCAGTACTTTTACACTCGTCTTGCGCTAGCGTGGCGCTGCTCATTTATGGCAGTACTTTTACACTCGTCTTGCGCTAGCGTGGCGCTGCTCATTTATGGGAGTACATTAACACACCTCAAGCGCTAGCATGGCGCTGCTCATTTATGGAAGTACTTTTAGACACGTCTAGCGCTAGCGTGGCGCTGCTCATTTATGGGAGTAATTTACACAAGTCTAGCGCTAGCGTCGCGCTGCTCATTTATGGGAGCACTTTTACACACGTCTAGCGCTAGCGTGGCGCTGCTTATTTATGGAGGTACTTTTACACACGTCTAGTGCTAGCGTGGCGCTGCTCACTTATGGCAGTACTTTCACACACGTCTAGCGCTAGCATGGCGCTGCTCATTGATGGGAGTACTTTTATTCTCGTCTAGCGCTAGCGTGGCGCTGCTCATTTATGGGATTACTTTTACACATGTCTAGTGCCAGCGTAGCGCTGTTCATTTATGGGAGTACTTTTACACACGTCTAGCGCTAGCGTGGCGCTGCTCATTTATGTGAGTACTTTGACACACGCCTACCACTACCGTGGCGCTGCTCATTTATGGGAGTACTTTTACACACGTCTAGCGCTAACGTGGCGCTGCTCATTTATGGGAGCACTTTTACACACTTCTAGCGCTAGCGTGGCGCTGCTCATTTATGGGAGTATTTTACACACGTCTAGCGCTAGCGTGGCGCTGCTCATTTATGGGAGTACTTTTACACACGTCTAGCGCTAGCGTGGCGCTGCTCATTTATGGGAGTACTTTTAAACACGTTTAGCGCTAGCGTGGCGCTGCTCATTTATAGGAGAAATTTTTTCACTCGTCTAGCGCTAGTGTGGCGCTGCTCATTTAAGGGAGTACTTTTGCACACGTCTAGCGCTAGCATGGCGCTGCTCATTTATGGCAGTACTTTGACACACGTCTAGCACTAGCGTCGCGCTGCTCATTTATGGGAGTACTTTTACACTCGTCTAGCGCTAGTGTGGCGCTGCTCATTTATAGGAGATTTTTTTTCACTCGTCTAGCGCTAGCGTGGCGCTGCTCATTTATGGGATTACTTATACACACGTCTAGCGCTAGCGTGGCGCTGCTCATTTATGGGAGTACTTCTACACACGTCTAGCGCTAGTTGGCGCTGCTCATTTATGGCAGTACATTTACACACGTCTAGCGTTAGCGTCGCGCTGCTCATTTATGGGAGTGCTTTTACACTCTTCTAGCGCTACTGTGGCGCTGCTCAATTATAGGAGGTATTTTTTCACTCGTCTGGCGCTAGCGTGGCGCTGCTCATTTATGGGATTATTTTAACACACGTCTAGCGCTAGCGTGGCGCTGCTCATTTATGGAAGTACTTTTACACACGTCTAGCGGTAGCGTCGCGCTGCTCATTTATGGGAGTACTTTTACACTCGTCTAGCGCTAGTGTGGCGCTGCTCATTTATAGGAGAAATTTTTTCACTCGTCTAGCGCTAGCGTGGCGCTGCTCATTTATGGGATTTCTTTTACACACGTCTAGCGCTAGCGTGGCGCTGCTCATTTATAGGAGTACTTTTACACACGGCTAGAGCTAGCGTGGCGCTGCTCATTTATGAGAGTACTTTTACTCACGTCTAGCACTAGCGTCGCGCTGCTCATTTATAGGAGTACTTTTACACACGTCTAGCGCTAGCGTGGCGCTGCTTATTTATGGCAGTACTTTTACTCACGTCTAGCAGTAGCGTCGTGCTGCTCATTTATGGGAGTACTTTTACACTCGTCTAGCGCTAGCGTGGCGCTGCTCATTTATAGGAGTAATTTTTTCACACGTCTAGCGCTAGCGTGTCGCTGCTCATTTATGGGAGTACTTTTGCACACGTCTAGCGCCAGCGTGGCTCAGCTCATTTATGGGAGCACTTAAACACACGTATAGCGCTAGCGTGGCGCTGCTCATTTATGGGAGTACTTTTACATAAGTCTAGCACTAGCTTGGCGCTGCTCATTTTTATGAGAACTTTTACACACGTCTAGCGCTAGCGTGGCGCTGCTCATTTATATGAGTACTTTTACACTCGTCTAGCACTAGCGTGGCGCTGCTCATTTATGGGAGTACTATTACACACGTCTAGCGCTAGCGTGGCGCTGCTCATTTACGGGAGTACTTTTACACACTTCTAGCGCTAGCGTGGCGCTGCTCATTCATGGGAGTACTTTTACACACGTCTAGCGCTACCTTGGTGCGGCTCATTTATGGGAGTACTTTTACACACGTCAAGCGCTAGCGTGGCGCTGCTCATTTATGGCAGTACATTTACACACGTCTAGCCGTAGCGTCGCGCTGCTCATTTATGGGCGTACTTTTACACACGTCTAGCGCTAGCTTGGTGCTGCTCATTTATGAGAGTACTTTTGCACACGTCTAGCGCTAGCGTGGCGCTGCTCATGTATGGCAGTACTTTTACACACGTCTAGCGGAAGCGTCGCGCTGCTCATTTATGGGAGTACTTTTACACTCGTTTAGCGCTAGCGTGGCGCTGATCATTTATAGGAGAAATTTTTTCACTCGTCTAGCCCTAGCGTGGCGCTGCTCATTTATGGGAGTACTTTTACTCACGTCAAGCGCTAGCGTGGCGCTGCTCATTTATGGCAGTACTTTTACACACGTCTAGCGGTAGCATCGCGCTGCTCATTTATGGGAGTACTTTTACACTCGTCTAGCGCTAGTGTGGCGCTGCTCATTTATAGGAGAAATTTTTCACTCGTCTAGCGCTAGCGTGGCGCTGCTCATTTATGGGAGTACTTTAACACTCGTCTAGCGCTAGCGTGGCGATGCTCATTTATGGGAGTACTTTTTCACACTTCTAGCGCTAGCGGGGCGCAGCTCATTTATGGGAGTACTTTTACACTCGTCTAGCGCTAGCGTGGCGCTGCTCATTTATGGGAGTACTTTTGCACACGTCTAGCGCTAGCGTGGCGCTGCTCATTTATGGGAGTACTTTTGCACACGTCTAGCGCTAGCGAGGCGCTGCTCATTTATGGGAGTACTTTTACACTCGTCTAGCGCTAGAGTGGCGCTGCTCATTTATAGGAGTACTTTTGCACACGTCTAGCGCTAGCGTGGCGCTGCTCATTTATGGGAGTACTTTTACTCACGTCAAGCGGTAGCATCGCGCTGCTCATTTATGGGAGTACTTTTACACTAGTCTAGCGCTAGTGTGGTGCTGCTCATTTATAGTAGAAATTTTTTCACTCGTCTAGCGCTAGCGTGGCGCTGCTCATTTATGGGAGTACTTTTACACACGTCTAGCGCTAGCGTGGCGCTGCTCATTTATGGGAGTACTTTTACACATGTCTAGCGCTAGCGTCGCGCGGCTCATTTATATGAGTACCTTTACACACGTCTTGCGCTAGCTTGGCGCAGCTCATTTATGGGAGTAATTTTACACTCGTCTTGCGCTAGCGTGGCGCTGCTCATTTATGGCAGTACTTTTACAGATATCTAGCGCTAGCATGGCGCTGCTCATTTATGGGAGTACTTTTACACATGTCTAGCGCTAGCGTCGCGCGGCTCATTTATATGAGTACTTTTACACACGTCTAGCGCTAGCTTGGTGCTGCTCATTTATGAGAGTACTTTTGCACACGTCTAGCGCTAGCGTGGCGCTGCTCATTTATGGCAGTACTTTTACACTCGTGTTGCGCTAGCGTGGCGCTGCTCATTTATGGCAGTACTATTACACTCGTTTTGCGCTAGCGTGGCGCTGCTCATTTATGGCAGTACTTTTACACTCGTCTTGCGCTAGCGTGGCGCTGCTCATTTATGGGAGTACATTAACACACGTCAAGCGCTAGCATGGCGCTGCTCATTTATTGAAGTACTTTTAGACACGACTAGCGCAAGCGTGGCGCTGCTCATTTAAGGGAGTAATTTACACATGTCTAGCGCTAGCGTCGTGCTGCTCATTTATGGGAGCACTTTTACACACGTCTAGCGCCAGCGTGGCCCTGCTCATTTATGGGAGTACTTTTACACATGACTAGCTCTAGCGTGGCGCTGCTCATTTATGGGAGTAATTTACACATGTCTAGCGGTAGCGTCGCGCTGCTCATTTTTGGGAATGCTTTTACACTCGTCTAGCGCTAGTGTGGCGCTGCTCAATTATAGGAGATATTTTTTCACTCGTCTAGCGCTAGCGTGGCGCTGCTCATTTATGGCAGTACTTTTACACACGTCTAGCGGTAGCGTCGCGCTGCTCATTTATGGGAGTACTTTTACACTCGTCTAGCGCTAGTGTGGCGCTGCTCATTTATAGGAGAATTTTTTTCACTCGTTTAGCGCTAGCGTGGCGCTGCTCATTTATGGGAGTACTTTCACACACGTCTGGCGCTAGCATGGCGCTGCTCATTTATGGGAGTACTTTTACACATGTCAAGCACTAGCGTCGCGCTGCTCATTTATGGGAGCACTTTTACACACGTCTAGCGCTAGCGCCGCGCTGCTCATTTATGGGAGTACTTTTACAAACGTCTAGCGCTAGCGTGGCGCTGCTTATTTATGGAGGTACTTTAACACACGTCTAGCGCTAGCGTGGCGCAGCTCATTGATAGGAGTACTTTTACACACGTCTAGCCCTAGCGTGGTGCTGCTCATTCATGGGAGTACTTTTACACACGTCTAGCGGTTGCGAGGCGCTTCTCATTTATGGGAGCACTTTTACACTCGCCTAGCGCTAGCGTGGCGCTGCTCATTGATGGAAGTACTTTTACACTCGTTTAGCGCTAGCGTGGCGCTGCTCATTTATGGGAGCACTTTTACACACGTCTAGCGCTAGCGTGGCGCTGCTCATTTATGGGAGTACTTTTACAAATGTCTAGCGCTAGCGTGGCGCTGATCATTCTTGGGAGTACTTTTACAGATATCTAGAGCTAGCATGGCGCTGCTCATATATGGGAGTACTTTTAAACTCGTCTAGCGCTAGCGTGGCGCTTCTCATTTATGGGAGCACTTTTACACACGTCTAGCGCTAGCGTGGCGCTGCTCATTTATGGGAGCACTTGAACACTGGTCTAGCGCTAACGTGGTGCTGCTCATTTATGGCAGTACTTTTTCACACGTCTAGCGCTAGCATGGCGCTGCTCATTGATGGGAGTACTTTTATTCTCGTCTAGCGCTAGCGTGGCGCTGCTCATTTATGGGAGTACTTTTACACATGTCTAGTGCCAGCGTGGCGCTGCTCATTTATGGGAGTACTTTTACACACGTCTAGCGCTAGCGTGGCGCTGCTCATTTATGTGAGTACTTTGACACTCGCCTAGCACTACCGCGGCGCTGCTCATTTATGGGAGTACATTTACACACGTCTAGCGCTAACGTCGCGCTGCTCATTTATGGGAGCACTTTTACACACTTCTTGCGCTAGCGTGGCGCTGCTCATTTATGGGAGTATTTTACACACGTCTAGCGCTAGCGTGGCGCTGCTCATTTATGGGATTAGTTTTACACACGTCTAGCGCTAGCGTGGCGCTGCTCATTTATGGGATTACTTTTACAGATATCTAGTGCTAGCGTGGCGCTGCTCATATATGGGAGTACTTTTACACTCGTCTAGCGCTAGCGTGGCGCTTCTCATTTATGGGAGCACTTTTACACACGTCTAGCGCTACTGTGGCGCTGCTCATTTATGGGAGCACTTCTACACTCGTCTAGCGCTAGCGTGGTGTTGCTCATTTATGGCAGTACTTTTACATACGTCTAGCGCTAGCGTGGCGCTGCTCATTAATGGGGGTACTTTTACACACTTCTAGCGCTAGCGTGGCGCTGCTCATTTATGGGAGTACTTTTACACATGTCTAGTGCTAGCGTGGCGCTGCTCATTCATGGGAGTACTTTTACACACATCTAGCGCTAGCGTGGCGCTGCTCATTTATGTGAGTACTTTGACACACGTCTAGCACTAGCGTGGCGCTGCTCATTTATGGGAGTACTTTTACACACGTCTAGCGCTAGCGTGGCGCTGCTCATTTATGGGAGTATTTTTAAACACGTCTAGCGCTTGCGTGGCGCTGCTCATTTATGGCAGTACTTTTACACACGTCAAGCGCTAGCGTGGCGCTGCTCATTTAAGGGAGTACTTTTAAACAACTTTAGTGCTTGCGTGGCGCTGCTCATTTATAGGAGTACTTTTACACACGTCTAGCGCTAGCGTGGCGCTGCTCATTTATGGCAGTACTTATACACACGTCTAGCGGTAGCGCCGCGCTGCTCATTTATGGGAGTACTTTAATACTCGTCTAGCGCTAGCGTGGCGCTGCTCATTTACAGGAGATATTTTTTCACTCGTCTAGCGCTAGCGTGGCGCTGCTCATTTATGGGAGTACTTCTACACACGTCTAGCGCTAGCGTGGCGCTGCTCATTTATGGCAGTACTTTTACACACGTCTAGCGTTAGCGTCTCGCTGCTCATTTATGGGAGTGCTTTTACACTCGTCTAGCGCTAGTGTGGCGCTGCTCAATTATAGGAGATATTTTTTCACTCGTCTAGCGCTGGCGTGGCGCTGCTCATTTATGGGATTTCTTTAACACACGTCTAGCGCTAGCGTGGCGCTGCTCATTTATGGAAGTACTTTTACACACGTCTAGCGGTAGCGTCGCGCTGCTCATTTATAGGAGAAAATTTTCACTCGTCTAGCGCTAGCGTGGCGCTGCTCATTTATGGAAGTACTTTTACACACGTCTAGCGCTAGCGTGGCGCTGCTCATTTATGGGAGCACTTTAACACACGTATAGCGCTAGCGTGGCGCTGCTCATTTATGGGAGTACATTTACATACGTCTAGCACTAGCTTGGCGCTGGTCATTTTTATGAGAACTTCTACACATCTAGCGCTAGCGTGGCGCTGCTCAATTATGGGAGCACGTTAACACACGTATAGCGCTAGCGTGGCACTGCTCATTTATGGGAGTACTATTACACACGTCTAGCGCTTGCGTGGCGCTGCTCATTTATGGGAGTACTTTTACACGTGTCTAGCGCTAGCGTCGCGCTGCTCATTTATGGGAGCACTTTTACACACGTCTAGCGCTAGCGTGGCGCTGCTCATTCATGGGAGTACTTTTACACACGTCTAGCGCTAGCGTGGCGCTGCTCATTCATGGGAGTACTTTTACACACGTCTATCGCTAGCTTGGTGCTCCTCATTTATAGGAGTACTTTTACACACGTCTAGCGCTAGCGTGGCGCTGCTCATTTATGGGAGTTCTTTTACACACGTCTAGCGGTAGTGTCGCGCTGCTCATTTATGGGCGTACATTTACACACGTCTAGCGCTAGCTTGGTGCTGCTCATTTATGAGAGTACTTTTGTACACGTCTAGCGCTAGCGTGCCGCTGCTCATTTGTGGCAGTACTTTTACACACGTCTAGCGGTAGCGTCGCGCTGCTCATTTATGGGAGTACTTTTACACTCGTCTAGCGCTAGCGTGGCGCTGATCATTTATAGGAGAAATTTTTTCACTCGTCTAGCCCTAGCGTGGCGCTGCTCATTTATGGGAGTACTTTTACTCACGTCTAGCGCTAGCGTGGCGCTGCTCATTTATGGCAGTACTTTAACACACGTCTAGCGGTAGCATCGCGCTGCTCATTTATGGGAGTACTTTTACACTCGTCTAGCGCTAGTGTGGCGCTGCTCATTTATAGGAGAGTTTTTTTTACGCGTCTAGCGCTAGCGTGGCGCTGCTCATTTATGGGAGTACTTTTACACTCGTCTAGCGCTAGCGTGGCGCTGCTCATTTATGGGAGTACTTTTGCACACGTCTAGCGCTAGCGAGGCGCTGCTCATTTATGGGAGTACTTTTACACTCGTCTAGCGCTAGCGAGGCGCTGCTCCTTTATGGGAGTTCTTTTGCACACGTCTAGCGCTAGCGTGGCGCTGCTAATTTATGGGAGTACTTTTGCACACGTCTAGCGCTAGCGAGGCGCTGCTCATTTATGGGAGTACTTTTACAATCTTCTAGCGCTAGAGTGGCGCTGCTCATTTATAGGAGTACTTTTGCACACGTCTAGCGCTAGCGTGGCGCTGCTCATTTATGGGAGTACTTTTACTCACGTCAAGCGGTAGCATCGCGCTGCTCATTTATGCGAGTACTTTTACACTCGTCTAGCGCTAGTGTGGTGCTGCTCATTTATAGGAGAAATTTTTTCACTCGTCTAGCGCTAGCGTGGCGCTCCTCATTTATGGGAGTACTTTTACACACGTCTAGCGCTAGCGTGGCGCTGCTCATTTATGGGAGTACTTTTACACATGTCTAGCGCTAGCGTCGCGCGGCTCATTTATATGAGTACTTTTACACACGTCTTGCGCTAGCTTGGCGCAGCTCATTTATGGGAGTACTTAAACACTCGTCTTGCGCTAGCGTGGCGCTGCTCATTTATGGCAGTACTATTACACTCGTTTTGCGCTAGCGTGGCGCTGCTCATTTATGGCAGTACTTTTACACTCGTCTTGCGCTAGCGTGGCGCTGCTCATTTATGGGAGTACATTAACACACGTCAAGCGCTAGCATGGCGCTGCTCATTTATTGAAGTACTTTTAGACACGACTAGCGCAAGCGTGGCGCTGCTCATTTAAGGGAGTAATTTACACATGTCTAGCGCTAGCGTCGCGCTGCTCATTTATGGGAGCACTTTTACACACGTCTAGCGCCAGCGTGGCCCTGCTCATTTATGGGAGTACTTTTACACATGACTAGCTCTAGCGTGGCGCTGCTCATTTATGGGAGTAATTTACACATGTCTAGCGGTAGCGTCGCGCTGCTCATTTTTGGGAATGCTTTTACACTCGTCTAGCGCTAGTGTGGCGCTGCTCAATTATAGGAGATATTTTTTCACTCGTCTAGCGCTAGCGTGGCGCTGCTCATTTATGGCAGTACTTTTACACACGTCTAGCGGTAGCGTCGCGCTGCTCATTTATGGGAGTACTTTTACACTCGTCTAGCGCTAGTGTGGCGCTGCTCATTTATAGGAGAATTTTTTTCACTCGTTTAGCGCTAGCGTGGCGCTGCTCATTTATGGGAGTACTTTCACACACGTCTGGCGCTAGCATGGCGCTGCTCATTTATGGGAGTACTTTTACACATGTCAAGCACTAGCGTCGCGCTGCTCATTTATGGGAGCACTTTTACACACGTCTAGCGCTAGCGCCGCGCTGCTCATTTATGGGAGTACTTTTACAAACGTCTAGCGCTAGCGTGGCGCTGCTTATTTATGGAGGTACTTTAACACACGTCTAGCGCTAGCGTGGCGCAGCTCATTGATAGGAGTACTTTTACACACGTCTAGCCCTAGCGTGGTGCTGCTCATTCATGGGAGTACTTTTACACACGTCTAGCGGTTGCGAGGCGCTTCTCATTTATGGGAGCACTTTTACACTCGCCTAGCGCTAGCGTGGCGCTGCTCATTGATGGAAGTACTTTTACACTCGTTTAGTGCTAGCGTGGCGCTGCTCATTTATGGGAGCACTTTTACACACGTCTAGCGCTAGCGTGGCGCTGCTCATTTATGGGAGTACTTTTACAAATGTCTAGCGCTAGCGTGGCGCTGATCATTCTTGGGAGTACTTTTACAGATATCTAGAGCTAGCATGGCGCTGCTCATATATGGGAGTACTTTTAAACTCGTCTAGCGCTAGCGTGGCGCTTCTCATTTATGGGAGCACTTTTACACACGTCTAGCGCTAGCGTGGCGCTGCTCATTTATGGGAGCACTTTAACACTGGTCTAGCGCTAACGTGGTGCTGCTCATTTATGGCAGTACTTTTTCACACGTCTAGCGCTAGCATGGCGCTGCTCATTGATGGGAGTACTTTTATTCTCGTCTAGCGCTAGCGTGGCGCTGCTCATTTATGGGAGTACTTTTACACATGTCTAGTGCCAGCGTGGCGCTGCTCATTTATGGGAGTACTTTTACACACGTCTAGCGCTAGCGTGGCGCTGCTCATTTATGTGAGTACTTTGACACTCGCCTAGCACTACCGCGGCGCTGCTCATTTATGGGAGTACATTTACACACGTCTAGCGCTAACGTCGCGCTGCTCATTTATGGGAGCACTTTTACACACTTCTTGCGCTAGCGTGGCGCTGCTCATTTATGGGAGTATTTTACACACGTCTAGCGCTAGCGTGGCGCTGCTCATTTATGGGATTAGTTTTACACACGTCTAGCGCTAGCGTGGCGCTGCTCATTTATGGGATTACTTTTACAGATATCTAGTGCTAGCGTGGCGCTGCTCATATATGGGAGTACTTTTACACTCGTCTAGCGCTAGCGTGGCGCTTCTCATTTATGGGAGCACTTTTACACACGTCTAGCGCTACTGTGGCGCTGCTCATTTATGGGAGCACTTCTACACTCGTCTAGCGCTAGCGTGGTGTTGCTCATTTATGGCAGTACTTTTACATACGTCTAGCGCTAGCGTGGCGCTGCTCATTAATGGGGGTACTTTTACACACTTCTAGCGCTAGCGTGGCGCTGCTCATTTATGGGAGTACTTTTACACATGTCTAGTGCTAGCGTGGCGCTGCTCATTCATGGGAGTACTTTTACACACATCTAGCGCTAGCGTGGCGCTGCTCATTTATGTGAGTACTTTGACACACGTCTAGCACTAGCGTGGCGCTGCTCATTTATGGGAGTACTTTTACACACGTCTAGCGCTAGCGTGGCGCTGCTCATTTATGGGAGTATTTTTAAACACGTCTAGCGCTTGCGTGGCGCTGCTCATTTATGGCAGTACTTTTACACACGTCAAGCGCTAGCGTGGCGCTGCTCATTTAAGGGAGTACTTTTAAACAACTTTAGTGCTTGCGTGGCGCTGCTCATTTATAGGAGTACTTTTACACACGTCTAGCGCTAGCGTGGCGCTGCTCATTTATGGCAGTACTTATACACACGTCTAGCGGTAGCGCCGCGCTGCTCATTTATGGGAGTACTTTTACACTCGTCTAGCGCTAGCGTGGCGCTGCTCATTTACAGGAGATATTTTTTCACTCGTCTAGCGCTAGCGTGGCGCTGCTCATTTATGGGAGTACTTCTACACACGTCTAGCGCTAGCGTGGCGCTGCTCATTTATGGCAGTACTTTTACACACGTCTAGCGTTAGCGTCTCGCTGCTCATTTATGGGAGTGCTTTTACACTCGTCTAGCGCTAGTGTGGCGCTGCTCAATTATAGGAGATATTTTTTCACTCGTCTAGCGCTGGCGTGGCGCTGCTCATTTATGGGATTTCTTTAACACACGTCTAGCGCTAGCGTGGCGCTGCTCATTTATGGAAGTACTTTTACACACGTCTAGCGGTAGCGTCGCGCTGCTCATTTATAGGAGAAAATTTTCACTCGTCTAGCGCTAGCGTGGCGCTGCTCATTTATGGAAGTACTTTTACACACGTCTAGCGCTAGCGTGGCGCTGCTCATTTATGGGAGCACTTTAACACACGTATAGCGCTAGCGTGGCGCTGCTCATTTATGGGAGTACATTTACATACGTCTAGCACTAGCTTGGCGCTGGTCATTTTTATGAGAACTTCTACACATCTAGCGCTAGCGTGGCGCTGCTCAATTATGGGAGCACTTTAACACACGTATAGCGCTAGCGTGGCACTGCTCATTTATGGGAGTACTATTACACACGTCTAGCGCTTGCGTGGCGCTGCTCATTTATGGGAGTACTTTTACACGTGTCTAGCGCTAGCGTCGCGCTGCTCATTTATGGGAGCACTTTTACACACGTCTAGCGCTAGCGTGGCGCTGCTCATTCATGGGAGTACTTTTACACACGTCTAGCGCTAGCGTGGCGCTGCTCATTCATGGGAGTACTTTTACACACGTCTATCGCTAGCTTGGTGCTCCTCATTTATAGGAGTACTTTTACACACGTCTAGCGCTAGCGTGGCGCTGCTCATTTATGGGAGTTCTTTTACACACGTCTAGCGGTAGCGTCGCGCTGCTCATTTATGGGCGTACATTTACACACGTCTAGCGCTAGCTTGGTGCTGCTCATTTATGAGAGTACTTTTGTACACGTCTAGCGCTAGCGTGCCGCTGCTCATTTGTGGCAGTACTTTTACACACGTCTAGCGGTAGCGTCGCGCTGCTCATTTATGGGAGTACTTTTACACTCGTCTAGCGCTAGCGTGGCGCTGATCATTTATAGGAGAAATTTTTTCACTCGTCTAGCCCTAGCGTGGCGCTGCTCATTTATGGGAGTACTTTTACTCACGTCTAGCGCTAGCGTGGCGCTGCTCATTTATGGCAGTACTTTAACACACGTCTAGCGGTAGCATCGCGCTGCTCATTTATGGGAGTACTTTTACACTCGTCTAGCGCTAGTGTGGCGCTGCTCATTTATAGGAGAGTTTTTTTACGCGTCTAGCGCTAGCGTGGCGCTGCTCATTTATGGGAGTACTTTTACACTCGTCTAGCGCTAGCGTGGCGCTGCTCATTTATGGGAGTACTTTTGCACACGTCTAGCGCTAGCGAGGCGCTGCTCATTTATGGGAGTACTTTTACACTCGTCTAGCGCTAGCGAGGCGCTGCTCCTTTATGGGAGTACTTTTGCACACGTCTAGCGCTAGCGTGGCGCTGCTAATTTATGGGAGTACTTTTGCACACGTCTAGCGCTAGCGAGGCGCTGCTCATTTATGGGAGTACTTTTACAATCTTCTAGCGCTAGAGTGGCGCTGCTCATTTATAGGAGTACTTTTGCACACGTCTAGCGCTAGCGTGGCGCTGCTCATTTATGGGAGTACTTTTACTCACGTCAAGCGGTAGCATCGCGCTGCTCATTTATGCGAGTACTTTTACACTCGTCTAGCGCTAGTGTGGTGCTGCTCATTTATAGGAGAAATTTTTTCACTCGTCTAGCGCTAGCGTGGCGCAGCTCATTTATGGGAGTACTTTTACACACGTCTAGCGCTAGCGTGGCGCTGCTCATTTATAGGAGAAATTTTTTCACTCGTCTATCGCTAGCGTGGCGCTCCTCATTTAAGGGAGTACTTTTACACACGTCTAGCGCTAGCGTGGCGCTGCTCATTTATGGGAGTACTTTTACACATGTCTAGCGCTAGCGTCGCGCGGCTCATTTATATGAGTACTTTTACACACGTCTTGCGCTAGCTTGGCGCAGCTCATTTATGGGAGTACTTAAACACTCGTCTTGCGCTAGCGTGGCGCTGCTCATTTATGGCAGTACTTTTACAGATATCTAGAGCTAGCATGGCACTGCTCATTTATGGGAGTACTTTTACACACGTCTAGCGCTAGCGTGGCGCTGCTCATTTATGGCAGTACTTTTACACTCGTCTTGCGCTAGCGTGGCGCTGCTCATTTATGGCAGTACTTTTACACTCGTCTTGCGCTAGCGTGGCGCTGCTCATTTATGGGAGTACATTAACACACGTCAAGCGCTAGCATGGCGCTGCTCATTTATGGAAGTACTTTTAGACACGTCTAGCGCTAGCGTGGCTTTGCTCATTTATGGGAGTAATTTACACAAGTCTAGCGCTAGCGTCGCGCTTCTCATTTATGGGAGCACTTTTACACACGTCTAGCGCTAGCGTGGCGCTGCTCATTTATGGGAGTACTTTTACACATGTCTAGCTCTAGCGTGGCGCTGCTCATTTATGGGAGTAATTTACACATGTCTAGCGCTAGCGTCGCGCTGCTCATTGATGGGAGCACTTTGACACACGTCTAGCGCTAGCGTGGCGATGCTCATTTATGGGAGTATTTTTACACACGTTTAGCGCTAGCGTGGCGCTGCTCATTTATGGGAGTACTTTTACACACGTCTAGCGCTAGCGTGGCGCTGCTTATTTATGGAGGTACTTTTACACACGTCTAGCGCTAGCGTGGCGCTGATCATTTATGGGAGTACTTTCACACACGTCTAGCGCTAGCGTGGCGCTGCTCATTTACGGGAGTACTTTTACACATGTCTAGCTCTAGCGTCGCGCTGCTAATTTATGGGAGTACTTTTACACACGTCTAGCGTTAGCGTGGCGCTGCTTCATTATGGGGGTACTTTAACACACGTCTAGCCCTAGCGTGGTGCTGCTCATTCATGGGAGTACTTTTACAAACGTCTAGCGCTAGTGTGGCGCTGCTCATTGATGGGAGTACTTTAACACACGTCTAGCGCTAGCGTGGCGCTGCTTATTTGTGGGAGTACTTTTAGACACGTCTAGCGCTAGCGTGGCGCTGCTTATTTATGGGAGTACTCTTACACACGTCTAGCGCTAGCGTGGCGCTGCTCATTGATGGGAGTTCTTTTACACACGTCTAGCGCTAGCGTGGCGCTGCTTATTTATGGGAGCACTCTTACACACGTCTAGCGCTAGCGTGGCGCTGCTCATTTATGCGAGTACTTTTACACACGTCTAGCGCTAGCGTGGCGCTGCTCATTGATGGGAGTACTTCTACACATGGCTAGCGCTAGCGTCGCGCTGCTCATTTATGTGAGTACTTTGACACACGTCTAGCACTAGCGTGGCGCTGCTCATTTATGGGAGAAGTTTTACACACGTCTAGCGCTAGCGTGGCGCTGCTCATTGATGGGAGTACTTTTACACACGTCTAGCGCTAGCGTGGCGCTGCTTATTTATGGGAGTACTCTTACACACGTCTAGCGCTAGCGTGGCGCTGCTCATTGATGGGAGTACTTTTACACACTTCTAGCGCTAGCGTGGCGCTGCTTATTTATGGGAGTACTCTTACACACGTCTAGCGCTAGCGTGGCGCTGCTCATTGATGGGAGTACTTTTACACACGTCTAGCGCTAGCGTGGCGCTGCTCATTGATGGGAGTACTTTTACACATGGCTAGCGCTAGCGTCGCGCTGCTCATTTATGTGAGTACTTTGACACACTTCTAGCACTAAAGCGGCGCTGCTCATTTATGGGAGAACTTTTACACACGTCTAGCGCTAGCGAGGCGCTTCTCATTCCTGGGAGTACTTTTACAGATGTCTAGAGCTAGCGTGGCGCTGCTCATATAAGGGAGTACTTTTACATTCGTCTAGCGCTAGCGTGGCGCTTCTCATTTATGGGAGCACTTTTACACTCGCCTAGCGCTAGCGTGGCGCTGCTCATATATGGGAGTACTTTTACACTCGTTTAGCGCTAGCGTGGCGCTGCTCATTTATGGGAGCACTTTTACACACGTCTAGCGCTAGCGTGGCGCTGCTAATTGATGGGAGTACTTTTACACACGTCTAGCGCTAGCGTGGCGCTGCTCATTGATGGCAGTACTTTTACACATGGCTAGCGCTAGCGTCGCGCTGCACATTTATGTGAGTACTTTGACACACGTCTAGCACTAGCGTGGCGCTGCACATTTATGTGAGAACTTTTATACACGTCTAGCGCTAGCGTGGCGCTGCTCATTCATGGGAGTACTTTTACAGATGTCTAGAGCTAGCGTGGCGCTGCTCATATATGGGAGTACTTTTACACTCGTCTAGCGCTAGCGTGGCGCTTCTCATTTATGGGAGGACTTTTACACTCGCCTAGCGCTAGCGTGGCGCTGCTCATATATGGGAGTACTTTTACACTCGTTTAGCGCTAGCGTGGCGCTGCTCATTTATGGGAGCACTTTTACACTCGTCTAGCGCTAGTGTGGCGCTGCTCATTTATGGGAGTACTTTAACACATGTCTAGCGCTAGCGTGGCGCTGCTCATTCATGGGAGTACTTTTACAGATATCTAGAGCTAGCGTGGCGCTGCTCATATATGGGAGTACATTTACACTCGTCTAGCGCTAGCCTGGCGCTTCTCATTTATGGGAGCACTTTTACACACGTCTAGCGCTAGCGTGTCGCTGCTCATTCATGGGAGTACTTTTACACACGTCTAGCGCTAGCGTGGCGCTGCTCATTCATGGGAGTACTTTTACACACGTCTAGCGGTAGCTTGGTGCTCCTCATTTATAGGAGTACTTTAACACACGTCTAGCGCTAGCGTGGCGCTGCTCATTTATGGGAGTTCTTTTACACACGTCTAGCGGTAGCGTCGCGCTTCTCATTTATGGGCGTACATTTACACACGTCTAGCGCTTGCTTGGTGCTGCTCATTTATGAGAGTACTTTTGCACACGTCTAGCGCTAGCGTGGCGCTGCTCATTTGTGGCAGTACTTTTACACACGTCTAGCGGTAGCGTCGCGCTGCTCATTTTTGGGAGTACTTTTACACTCGTCTAGCGCTAGCGTGGCGCTGATCATTTATAGGAGAAATTTTTTCACTCGTCTAGCCCTAGCGTGGCGCTGCTCATTTATGGGAGTACTTTTACTCACGTCTAGCGCTAGCGTGGCGCTGCTCATTTATGGCAGTACTTTAACACACGTCTAGCGGTAGCATCGCGCTGCTCATTTATGGGAGTACTTTTACACTCGTCTAGCGCTAGTGTGGCGCTGCTCATTTATAGGAGAATTTTTTTCACGCGTCTAGCGCTAGCGTGGCGCTGCTCATTTATGGGAGTACTTTTACACTCGTCTAGCGCTAGCGTGGCGCTGCTCATTTATGGGAGTACTTTTGCACACGTCTAGCGCTAGCGAGGCGCTGCTCATTTATGGGAGTACTTTTACACTCGTCTAGAGCTTGCGTGGCGCTGCTCATTTATGGGAGTACTTTTGCACACGTCTAGCGCTAGCGTGGCGCTGCTAATTTATGGGGGTACTTTTGCACACGTCTAGCGCTAGCGAGGCGCTGCTCATTTATGGGAGTACTTTTACACTCTTCTAGCGCTAGAGTGGCGCTGCTCATTTATAGGAGTACTTTTGCACACGTCTAGCGCTAGCGTGGCGCTGCTCATTTATGGGAGTACTTTTACTCACGTCAAGCGGTAGCATCGCGCTGCTCATTTATGCGAGTACTTTTACACTCGTCTAGCGCTAGTGTGGTGCTGCTCGTTTATAGGAGAAATTTTTTCACTCGTCTAGCGCTAGCGTGGCGCTGCTCATTTATGGGAGTACTTTTACACACGTCTAGCGCTAGCGTGGCGCTGCTCATTTATGGGAGTACTTTTACACATGTCTAGCGCTAGCGTCGCGCGGCTCATTTATATGAGTACTTTTACACACGTCTTGCGCTAGCTTGGCGCAGCTCATTTATGGGAGTACTTTAACACTCGTCTTGCGCTAGCGTGGCGCTGCTTATTTATGGCAGTACTTTTACAGATATCTAGAGCTAGCATGGCACTGCTCATTTATGGGAGTACTTTTACACACGTCTAGCGCTAGCGTGGCGCTGCTCATTTATGGCAGTACTTTTACACTCGTCTTGCGCTAGCGTGGCGCTGCTCATTGATGGCAGTACTTTTACACTCGTCTTGCGCTAGCGTGGCGCTGCTCATTTATGGGAGTACATTAACACACGTCAAGCGCTAGCATGGCACTGCTCATTTATGGAAGTACTTTTAGACACGTCTAGTGCTAGCGTGGCGCTGCTCATTTATGGGAGTAATTTACACATGTCTAGCGCTAGCGTCGCGCTGCACATTTATGGGAGCACTTTTACACACGTCTAGCGCTAGCGTGGCGCTGCTCATTTATGGGAGTACTTTTACACATGTCTAGCTCTAGCGTGGCGCTGCTCATTTATGGGAGTAATTTACACATGTCTAGCGCTAGCGTCGCGCTGCTCATTTATGGGAGCACTTTGACACACGTCTAGCGCTAGCGTGGCGATGCTCATTTATGGGAGTATTTTTACACACGTTTAGAGCTAGCGTGGCGCTGCTCATTTATGGGAGTACTTTTACACACGTCTAGCGCTAGCGTGGCGCTGCTTATTTATGGAGGTACTTTTACACACGTCTAGCGCCAGCGTGGCGCTGATCATTTATGGGAGTACTTTCACACACGTCTAGCGCTAGCGTGGCGCTGCTCATTTATGGGAGTACTTTTACACATGTCTAGCTCTAGCGTCGCGCTGCTAATTTATGGGAGTACTTTTACACACGTCTAGCGTTAGCGTGGCGCTGCTTATTTGTGGGAGTACTTTTACACACGTCTAGCGCTAGCGTGGCGCTGCTTATTTGTGGGAGTACTTTTAGACACGTCTAGCGCTAGCGTGGCGCTGCTTATTTATGGGAGTACTCTTACACACGTCTAGCGCTAGCGTGGGGCTGCTCATTGATGGGAGTTCTTTTACACACGTCTAGCGCTAGCGTGGCGCTGCTTATTTATGGGAGCACTCTTACACACGTCTAGCGCTAGCGTGGCGCTGCTCATTGATGGGAGTACTTCTACACATGGCTAGCGCTAGCGTCGCGCTGCTCATTTATGTGAGTTCTTTGACACACGTCTATTACTAGCGTGGCGCTGCTCATTTATGGGAGAACCTTTACACACGTCTAGCGCTAGCGTGGCGCTGCTCATTGATGGGAGTACTTTTACACACGTCTAGCGCTAGCGTGGCGCTGCTTATTTATGGGAGTACTCTTACACACGTCTAGCGCTAGCGTGGCGCTGCTCATTGATGGGAGTACTTTTACAAACTTCTAGCGCTAGCGTGGCGCTGCTTATTTATGGGAGTACTCTTACACACGTCTAGCGCTAGCGTGGCGCTGCTCATTGATGGGAGTACTTTTACACACGTCTAGCGCTAGCGTGGCGCTGCTCATTGATGGGAGTACTTTTACACATGGCTAGCGCTAGCGTCGCGCTGCTCATTTATGTGAGTACTTTGACACACTTCTAGCACTAAAGTGGCGCTGCTCATTTATGGGAGCACTCTTACACACGTCTAGCGCTAGCGTGGCGCTGCTCATTGATGGGAGTACTTCTACACATGGCTAGCGCTAGCGTCGCGCTGCTCATTTATGTGAGTTCTTTGACACACGTCTATTACTAGCGTGGCGCTGCTCATATATGGGAGTACTTTTACATTCGTCTAGCGCTAGCGTGGCGCTTCTCATTTATGGGAGCACTTTTACACTCGCCTAGCGCTAGCGTGGCGCTGCTCATATATGGGAGTACTTTTACACTCGTTTAGCGCTAGCGTGGTGCTGCTCATTTATGGGAGCACTTTTACACACGTCTAGCGCTAGCGTGGCGCTGCTAATTGATGGGAGTACTTTTAAACACGTCTAGTGCTAGCGTGGCGCTGTTCATTGATGGGAGTACTTTAAAACATGGCTAGCGCTAGCGTCGCGCTGCACATTTATGTGAGTACTTTGACACACGTCTAGCACTAGCGTGGCGCTGCTCATTTATGTGAGAACTTTTATACACGTCTAGCGCTAGCGTGGCGCTGCTCATTCATGGGAGTACTTTTACCGATGTCTAGAGCTAGCGTGGCGCTGCTCATATATGGGAGTACCTTTACACTCGTCTAGCGCTAGCGTGGCGCTTCTCATTTATGGGAGGACTTTTACACTCGCCTAGCGCTAGCGTGGCGCTGCTCATATATGGGAGTACTTTTACACTCGTTTAGCGCTAGCGTGGCGCTGCACATTTATGGGAGCACTTTTACACTCGTCTAGCGCTAGTGTGGCGCTGCTCATTTATGGGAGTACTTTTACACATGTCTAGCGCTAGCGTGGCGCTGCTCATTCATGGGAGTACTTTTACAGATATTTAGAGCTAGCGTGGCGCTGCTCATATATGGGAGTACATTTACACTCGTCTAGCGCTAGCCTGGCGCTTCTCATTTATGGGAGCACTTTTACACACGTCTAGCGCTAGCGTGGCGCTTCTCATTTATGGGAGCACTTTTACACTTGTCTAGCGCTAGCGTGGTGCTGCTCATTTATGGCAGTACTTTTACACACGTCTAGCGCTAGCGTGGCGCTGCTCATAGATGGGAGTACTTTTACACACGTCTAGCGCTAGCGTGGTGCTGCTCATTTATGGGAGTACTTTTATACATGTCTAGTGCTAGCGTGGCGCTGCTCATTTATGGGAGTACTTTTACACACGTCTAGCAATAGCGTGGCGCTGCTCATTTATGTGAGTACTTTGACACACGTCTAGCACTAGCGTGGCGCTGCTCATTTATGGGAGTACTTTTACACACGTCAAGCGCTAACGTGGCGCTGCTCATTTATGGGAGCACTTTTACACACTTCTATCGCTAGCGTGGCGCTGCTCATTTATGGGAGTATTCTTACACACGTCTAGCGCTAGCGTGGCGCTGCCCATTTATGGGAGTACTTTTACACACGTCTAGCGCTAGCGTGGCGCTGCTCATTTATGGGAGTACTTTTAAACACGTTTAGCGCTAGCGTGGCGCTGCACATTTATAGGAGTACTTTTACACACGTCTAGCGGTAGCGTCGCGCTGCTCATTTATGGGAGTACTTTTACACTCGTCTAGCGCTAGCGTGGCGCTGCTCATTTATAGTAGAATTTTTTTCACTCGTCTAGCGCTACCGTGGCGCTGCTCATTTAAGGGAGTACTTTTACACACGTCTAGCGCTAGCGTGGCGCTGATCATCTATGGGAGTACTTTCACACACGTCTAGCACTAGCGTGGCGTTGCTCATTTATGGCAGTACTTTTACACATGTCTAGCCCTAGCGTGGAGCTGCTTATTTATGGAGGTACTTTTACACTCGTTTAGCGCTTGCGTGGCGCTGCTCATTTATAGGAGTACTTTTACACACGTCTAGTGCTAGCGTGGCGCTGCTCATTTATGGCAGTACTTTTACACCCGCCTAGCGCTAGCGTGGCGCTGCTTATTTATGGAGGTACTTTAACACACGTCTAGCGCTAGCGTGGCGCTGCTCATTTATGGGAGTACTTTCACACACGTCTAGCGCTAGCGTGGCGCTGCTAATTTATGGGAGTACTTTTACACAAGTCTAGCGCTAGCGTGGAGCTGCTAATTTATGGGAGTACTTTTACACATGTCTAGCGCTAGCGTCGCGTTTCTCATTTAAGGGAGCACTTTTACACACGTCTAGCGCTAGCGCGGCGCTGCTCATTTATGGGAGCACTTTTACCCACGTCTAGCGCTAGCGTGGCGCTGCTTATTTATGGGGGTTCTTTAACACACGACTAGCGCTAGCGTGGCGCAGCTCATTGATAGGAGTACTTTTACACATTGCTAGCGCTAGCGTCGCGCTGCTCATTTATGTGAGTACTTTGACACACGTCTAGCACTAGCGTGGTGCTGCTCATTCATGGGAGGACTTTTACACTCGCCTAGCGCTAGCGTGGCGCTGCTCATATATGGGAGTACTTTTACACTCGTTTAGCGCTAGCGTGGCGCTGCTCATTTATGGGAGTACCTCTACACACGTCTAGCGCTTGCGTGGCGCTGCTAATTTATGGGAGTACATTTACACATGTCTAGCGCTAGCGTCGCGTTTCTCATTTATGGGAGTACTTTTACACACGTCTAGTGCTAGCGTTGCGCTGCTCATTTATGGGAGTAATCTTACAAACGTCTAGTGCTAGCGTGGCGCTGCTCATTGATGGGAGTACTTTTACACATTGCTAGCGCTAGCGTCGCGCTGCTCATTTATGTGAGTACTTTGACACACGTCTAGCACTAGCGTGGCACTGCTCATTTATGGCAGAACTTTTACACACGTCTTGCGCTAGCGTGGCGCTGCTCATTCATCGGAGTACTTTTAAAGATGTCTAGAGCTAGCGTGGCGCTGCTCATATATGGGAGTACTTTTACACTCGTCTAGCGCTAGCGTGGCGCTTCTCATTTATGGGAGCACTTTTACACTCGCCTAGCGCTAGCGTGGCGCTGCTCATATATGGGAGTACTTTTACACTCGTTTAGCGCTAGCGTGGCGCTGCTCATTTATGGGAGCACTTTTACACATGTCTAGCGTTAGCGTGGCGCTGCTCATTCTAGGGAGTACTTTTACAGATATCTAGAGCTAGCGTGGCGCTGCTCATATATGGGAGTACTTTTACACTCGTCTAGCGCTAGCGTGGTGCTTCTCATTTATGGGAGCACTTTTACACACGTCTAGCGCTAGCGTGGCGCTGATCATTTATGGGAGCACTTTTACACTAGTCTAGCACTAGCGTGATGCTGCTCATTTTTGGCCGTACTTCTACACACGTCTAGCGCTAGCGTGGCGCTGCTCATTGATGGGAGTACTTTTACCCACGTCTAGCGCTAGCGTGGCGCTGCTCTTTTTTGGGAGTACTTTTACACATGTCTAGTGCTAGCGTGGCGCTGCTCATTTATGGGAGTACTTTTACACACGTCTAGCGCTAGCGTGGCGCTGCTCATTTATGTGAGTACTTTGACACACATCTAGCACTAGCGTGGCGCTGCTCATTTATGGGAGTACTTTTACACACGACTAGCGCTAACGTGGCGCTGCTCATTTATGGGAGCACTTTTACACAATTCTAGCGCTAGCGTGACGCTGCTCATTTATGGGAGTATTTTTACACACGTCTAGGGCTAGCGTGGCGCTGCTGATTTTTGGGAGTACTTTTACACACGTCTAGCGCTAGCGTGGCGCTGCTCATTTATGGGAGCACTTTTACACACTTCTAGCGCTAGCGTGGCGCTGCTCATTTATGGGAGTATTTTTACACACGTCTAGCACTAGCGTGGCGCTGCTCATTTATGGGAGTACTTTTACACACGTCTAGGGCTAGCAAGGCGCTGCTTATTTATGGCAGTACTTTTACACACGTCTAGCGGTAGCGTCGCGCTGCTCATTTTTGGGAGTACTTTTACACTCGTTTAGCGCTAGTGTGGCGCTGCTCATTTATAGGAGTACTTTTACACACGTCTAGCGGTAGCGTCGCGCTGCTCATTTATGGCAGTACTTTAACACACGTCTAGCGCTAGCGTGGCGCTGCTCATTTACAGGAGAAATTTCTTCACTCGTCTAGCGCTAGCGTGGCGCTGCTCATTTATGGGAGTACTTTTACACACGTCTAGCGCTGGCGTGGCGCTGCTCATTTATGGCAGTACTTTGACACACGGCTAGCACTAGCGTCGCGCTGCTCATTTATGGGAGTACTTTTACACTCGTCTAGCGCTAGTGTGGCGCTGCTCATTTATAGGAGAAATTTTTTCACTCGTCTAGTGCTAGCGTGGCGCTGCTCATTTATGGGATTACTTTTACACACGTCTAGCGCTAGCGTGGCGCTGCTCATTTATGGGATTACTTTTACAGATATCTAGAGCTAGCGTGGCGCTGCTCATATATGGGAGTACTTTTACAATCGTCTAGCGCTAGCGTGGCGCTTCTCATTTATGGGAGCACTTATACACACGTCAAGCGCTAGCGTGGCGCTGCTCATTTATGGGAGTACTTTTAAACACGTTTAGCGCTTGCGTGGTGCTGCTCATTTATAGGAGTACTTTTACAGACGTCTAGCGCTAGAGTGGCGCTGCTCATTTATGGCAGTACTTTTACACTCGTCTAGCGCTAGCGTGGCGCTGCTCATTTATAGGAGAATTTTTTTCACTCGTCTAGCGCTAGCGTGGCGCTTCTCATTTATGGGCGTACTTTTAAACACGTTTAGCGCTAGCGTGGCGCAGCTCATTTATAGGAGTACTTTTACACTCGTCTAGCGCTAGCGTGGCGCTTCTCATTTATGGGAGTACTTTTAAACACGTTTAGCGCTAGCGTGGCGCTGCTCATTTATAGGAGTATATTTACAGACGTCTAGCGCTAGCGTGGCGCTGCTCATTTATGGCAGTACTTTTACACACGTCTAGCGGTAGCGTCGCGCTGATCATTTATGGGAGTACTTTTACACTAGTCTAGCGCTAGCGTGGCGCTGCTCATTTATAGGAGATTTTTTTTCACTCGTCTAGCGCTAGCGTGGCGCTGATCATTTATGGGATTACTTTTACACACGTCTAGGGCTAGCGTGGCGCTGCTCATATAAGGGAGTACTTTTACACTCGTCTAGCGCTAGCGTGGCGCTTCTCATTTATGGGAGCACTTTTACACACGTCAAGCGCTAGCGTGGCGCTGCTCATTTATGGGAGTACTTTTAAACACGTTTAGCGCTAGCGTGGCGCTGCTCATTTATAGGAGTACTTTTACAGACGTCTAGCGCTAGAGTGGCGCTGCTCATTTATGGCAGTACTTTTACACTCGTCTAGCGCTAGCGTGGCGCTGCTCATTTATAGGAGAATTTTTTCACTCGTCTAGCGCTAGCGTGGCGCTTCTCATTTATGGGAGTACTTTTAAACACGTTTAGCGCTAGCGTGGCGCTGCACATTTATAGGAGTACTTTTACACTCGTCTAGCGCTAGCGTGGCGCTTCTCATTTATGGGAGTGCTTTTAAACACGTTTAGCGCTAGCGTGGCGCTGCTCATTTATAGGAGTACTTTTACACTCGTCTTGCGGTAGCGTGGCGCTGCTCATTTATAGGAGATATTTTTTCACTCGTCTTGCGCTAGCGTGGCGCTGCTCATTTATGGGAGTACTTCTACACACGTCTAGCGCTAGCGTGGCGCTGCTCATTTATGGGAGTACTTCTACACACGTCTAGCGCTAGCGTGGCGCTGCTCATTTATGGCAGTACTTTTACACACGTCTAGCGTTAGCGTCGCGCTGCTCATTTATGGGAGTGCTTTTACACACGTCTAGCGCTAGCGTGGCGCTGCTCATTTATGGCAGTACTTTTACACACGTCTAGCGGTAGCGCCGCGCTGCTCATTTATGGGAGTACTTTTACACTCTTCTAGCGCTAGCGTGGCGCTGCTCATTTATAGGAGATATTCTTTCACTCGTCTGGCGCTAGCGTGGCGCTGCTCATTTATGGGAATACTACTACACACGTCTAGCGCTAGCGTGGCGCTGCTCATTTATGGCAGTACTTTAACACACGTCTAGCGGTAGCGTCGCGCTGCTCATTTATGGGAGTACATTTACACACGTCTAGCACTAGCGTGGCGCTGCTCATTTATAGGAGAATTTTTTTCACTCGTCTAGCGCTAGCGTGGCGCTTCTCATTTATGGGAGTACTTTTAAACACGTTTAGCGCTAGCGTGGCGCTGCTCATTTATAGGAGTACTTTTACACTCGTCTAGCGCTAGCGTGGCGCTTCTCATTTATGGGAGTACTTTTACACTCGTCTAGCGCTAGCGTGGCGCTGCTCATTTATAGGAGAATTTTTTTCACTCGTCTAGCGCTAGCGTGGCGCTGCTCATTTATAGGAGTACTTTTACAGACGTCTAGCGCTAGCGTGGCGCTGCTCATTTATGGCAGTACTTTTACACACGTCTAGCGGTAGCGTCGCGCTGCTCATTTATGGGAGTACTTTTACACTCGTCTAGCGCTAGCGTGGCGCTGCTCATTTATAGGAGAATTTTTTTCACTCGTCTAGCGCTAGCGTGGCGCTGCTCATTTATGGGATTACTTTTACACACGTCTAGCGCTAGCGTGGCGCTGCTCATATATGGGAGTACTTTTACACTCGTCTAGCGCTGGCGTGGCGCTTCTCATTTATGGGAGCACTTTTACACACGTCTAGCGCTACTGTGGCGCTGCTCATTTATGGGAGCACTTTTACACTCGTCTAGCGCTAGCGTGGTGTTGCTCATTTATGGCAGTACTTTTACACACGTCTAGCGCTAGCGTGGCGCTTCTCATTAATGGGAGTACTTTTACACACTTCTAGCGCTAGCGTGGCGCTGCTCATTTATGGGAGTACTTTTACACATGTCTAGTGCTAGCGTGCAGCTGCTCATTTATGGGAGTACTTTTACACACGTCTAGCGCTAACGTGGCGCTGCTCATTTATGGGAGCATTTTTACATACTTCTAGCACTAGCGTGGCGCTGCTCATTTATGGGAGTATTTTTAAACGCGTCTAGCGCTAGCGTGGCGCTGCTCATTTATGGCAGTACTTATACACACGTCAAGCGCTAGCGTGGCGCTGCTCATTTAAGGGAGTACTTTTAAACACCTTTAGTGCTAGCGTGGCGCTGCTCATTTATTGGAGTACTTTTACACACGTCTAGCGCTAGCGTGGCGCTGCTCATTTATGGCAGAACTTTTACACACGTCTAGCGGTAGCGCCGCGCTGCTCATTCATGGGAGTACTTTTACACTCGTCTAGCGGTAGCGTGGCGCTGCTCATTTATAGGAGATATTTTTCACTCGTCTAGCGCTAGCGTGGCGCTGCTCATTTATGGGAGTACTTCTACACACGTCTAGCGCTAGCGTGGCGCTGCCCATTTATGGGAGTACTTCTACACACGTCTAGCGCTAGCGTGGCGCTGCTCATTTATGGCAGTACTTTTACACACGTCTAGCGTTAGCGTCGCGCTGCTCATTTATGGGAGTGCTTTTACACACGTCTAGCGCTAGCGTGGCGCTGCTCATTTATGGCAGTACTTTTACACACGTCTAGCGGTAGCGCC
Organism: Meconema thalassinum; assembly: GCA_946902985.2. Lineage (NCBI taxonomy): Eukaryota > Metazoa > Arthropoda > Insecta > Orthoptera > Tettigoniidae > Meconema > Meconema thalassinum. The sequence goes on along the minus strand of CAMPQE020000048.1, from coordinate 12,739,875 downwards.
GCGCTGCTCATTTATGGGAGTACTTTTACACTCGTCTAGCGCTAGCGTGGCGCTGTTCTTTTATAGGAGATATTTTTTCACTCGTTTAGCGCTAGCGTGGCGCTGCTCATTTATGGGATTACTTTAACACACGTCTAGCGCTAGCGTGGCGCTGCTCATTTATGGAAGTACTTTTACACACGTCTAGCGGTAGCGTCGCGCTGCTCATTTATGTGAGTACGTTTACACTCGTCTAGCGCTAGTGTGGCGCTGCTCATTTATAGGAGAAAATTTTTCACTCGTCTAGCGCTAGCGTGGCACTGCTCATTTATGGTAGCACTTTAACACACGTATAGCGCTAGCGTGGCGCTGCTCATTTATGGGAGTACTTTTACATACGTCTAGCACTAGCTTGGCGCTGCTCATTTTTATGAGAACTTTTACACTCTTCTAGCACTAGCGTAGCGCTGCTTAATTATATGAGTACTTTTACACACGTCTAGCGCTAGCGTGGCGCTGCTCATTTATGGTAGTACTATTACACACGTCTAGCGCTAGCGTGGCGCTGCTCATTTATGGGAGTACTTTTACACGTGTCTAGCGCTAGCGTCGCGCTGCTCATTTATGGGAACACTTTTACACACGTCTAGCGCTAGCGTGGCGCTGCTCATTCATGAGAGTACTTTTACACACGTCTAGCGCTAGCGTGGCGCTGCTCATTCATGGGAGTACTTTTACACACGTCTAGCGCTAGCTTGGTGCTGATAATTTATGGGAGTACTTTTACACACGTCTAGCGCTAGCGTGGCGCTGCTCATTTATGGGAGTTCTTTTACACAGGTCTAGAGCTAGCGTGGCGCTGCTCATTTACAGGAGAAATTTTTTCACTCGTCTAGCGCTAGCGTGGCGCTGCTCATTTATGGGAGTACTTTTACACACGTCTAGCGCTGGCGTGGCGCTGCTCATTTATGGCAGTACTTTGACACACGGCTAGCACTAGCGTCGCGCTGCTCATTTGTGGGAGTACTTTTACACTCGTCTAGCGCTAGTGTGGCGCTGCTCATTTATAGGAGAATTTTTTTCACTCGTCTAGCGCTAGCGTGGCGCTGCTTATTTATGGGATTACTTTTACACACGTCTAGCGCTAGTGTGGCGCTGCTCATTTATGGGAGTGCTTTTACACTCGTCTAGCGCAAGTGTGGCGCTGCTCATTTATAGGAGAAATTTTTTCACTCGTCTAGCGCTAGCGTGGCGCTGCTCATTTATAGGAGTACTTTTACACACGTCTAGCGCTAGCGTGGCGCAGCTCATTTATGGGAGTACTTTTACACACGTCTAGCGCTAGCGTGGCGCTGCTTATTTATGGCAGTACATTTACCCTGTCTAGCAGTAGCATCGTGCTGCTCATTTATGGGAGTACTTTTACACTCGTCTAGCGCTAGCGTGGCGCTGCTCATTTATAGGAGTAATTTTTTCACACGTCTAGCGCTAGAGTGTCGCTGCTCATTTATGGGAGTACTTTTGCACACGTCTAGCGCTAGCGTGGCGCTGCTCATTTATAGGAGAAATTTTTACACTCGTCTAGCGCTAGCGTGGCGCTGCTCATTTATGGGATTACTTTTTCACACGTCTAGCGCTAGCGTGGCGCTGCTCATTTATAGGAGTACTTTTACACACGTCTAGCGCTAGCGTGGCGCTGGTCATTTATGGGAGTACTTTTACACACGTCTAGCGCTAGCGTGGCGCTGCTCATTTGTGGGAGTACTTTTACACACGTCTAGCGCTAGCGTGGCGCTGCTCATTTATAGGAGTACATTTACACACGTCTAGCGCTAGCGTGGCGCTGGTCATTTATGGGAGTACTTTTACACACGTCTAGCGCTAGCGTGGCGCTGTTCATTTTTATGAGAACTTTTACACACGTCTAGCGCTAGCGACGCGCTGCTCATTTATGGGAGCACTTTTACACACGTCTAGCGCTAGCGTGGCGCTGCTCATTCATTGGAGTACTTTTACACACATCTAGCGCTAGCGTGGCGCTGCTCATTCATGGGAGTACTTTTACACACGTCTAGCGCTAGCTTGGTGCTGCTCATTTATGGGAGTACTTTTACACACGTCTAGCGCTAGCGTGGCGCTGCTCATTTATGGGAGTTCTTTTACACACGTCTATCACTAGCGTGGCGCTGCTCATTTATTTGGATTTTGAATTTATTTGAATTTGAATTTATTGTTTCTCTTATACAGGCCTCTGAGGCTACAAAGCCTCTTTATGCCGCTCTCTTCATTCAGAGGGCGGTTACATACAATAGAATAAATTAAGAAAGAAAAAACTTAACCTATACATACAGTTGACAATAAAAGTTCTTGTTATTACATCCGTTCACCTTGAACATGATAATTGTATAGCTGATAGATTACAATGAATGGAGTGTTTTATCGCTCTGATAGGAAGTCCTGAATACTGGTGCAATTTATATTTATTCCAGAGAATATTAGCTGAAATACGGAATGAACCTTTGCATTTTTCGGTTCTGTGATGAGGTATCTGGAGCATTTGTGCAGTGTGTCTATTCGCATGGTTATGGACTGATTGCATGGGAGTTAGTGTGCAGTAAATATAAGACGGAATTTTGAATTTTAGAATTTTTATCACAGTCAGAGCCATGGCATACTGTCTTCGTTCCTTTAACTTTAGCCATCCAATCTGGACGTAAAATGGAGTTATATGAGACTCTCTTGGTACATTGAGAACAAACCGCAAGCAAGCATTTTGCATTCTTTGCAATTTTGTATTGAGGACCTCTCCCATATCATGGTAAATTATAGATCCATAGTCAAATGTTGGTAATATCAAACTCTGTATCAGTATCTTTCGTACATTTTGAGGCAAATAGAAGCAAGTTCGCCTAATTTGATATAATGACGATGCAACCCTTTTCAGAATCATGTTTGTGTGATCCTGCCACGATACTCGAGAGTCAAAAATAACTCCCAGATTTCATACTGCTGACTGGTTCGGAACTGTTTGGGATGCAAGCTGTAAAGGAGGTACTGGCTCAGGTAGGGAACTGAGTAATTTGGTTTAGCCGATGACGATCGGTTGCGTTTTTTCGAAGTTAAGTATTAGATTATGATCGAGTGCGTACTGAGATAGGCTTTGAATTTATGGGAGCGTGGCGCTTCTCATTTATGGGAGTATTTTTACACACGTCTAGCGGTAGCCTGGCGCTGCTCATTTACGGGAGCACTTTTACACACGACTAGCGCTAGCGTGGCGCTGCTCATTTATGGGAGTACTTTTACACACGTCTAGCGCTAGCGTGGCATTGCTCATTTATAAGAGTACTTTTACACACGTCTAGTGCTAACGTGGCGCTGCTCATATATGGGAGTACTTTTACACACGACTAGCGCAAGCGTCGCGCTGCTTATTTAAGGGAGTACATTTACACTCGTCTAGCGCTAGCGTGGCGCTGCTCATTTATGGGAGTACTTTTACCCACGTCTAGCGCTGGCGTCGCGCGGCTCATTTAAGGGAGTACTTTTACACTCGTCTAGCGCTAGCGTGGCGCTTGCGTGGCGCTGCTCATTTATGGGAGTACTTTTACACACGTCTAGTGCTAGCGTGGCGCTGCTCATTTATGGGAGTACTTTTACACACGTCTAGCGCTAGCGTCGCGCTGCTCATTGATGGGAGTACTTTTACACACGTCTAGCGCTAGCGTCGCGCGGCTCATTTAAGGGTGTACTTTTACACACGTCTAGCACTAGCGTCGCGCTGCTCATTGATGAGAGTACTTTTACACACGTCTAGCGCAAGCGTGGCGCTGCTCATTTATGGCAGTACTTTTACACACGTTAAGCGCTAGCGTGGCGCTGCCCATTTATGGGAGTACTTTTACACACGTCTAGCGCTAGCGTGGCGCTGCTCATTTATAGGAGATATTTTTTCAGTCGTCTAGCGCTAGCGTGGCGCTGCTCATTTATGGGAGTACTTTTACACACGTCTAGCGCTAGCGTGGCGCTGCTTATTTATGGGGGTACTTTAACACACGTCTAGCGCTAGCGTGGCGCAGCTCATTGACAGGAGTACTTTTACACACGTCTAGCGCTTGCGTGGCGCTGCTCATTGATGGGAGTACTTTTACACACGTCTAGTGCTAGCGTGGCGCTGCTCATTTATGGGAGTACTCTTACACACGTCTAGCGCTAGCGTGGCGCTGCTCACTGATGGGAGTACTTTTACACATTGCTTGCGCTAGCGTCGCGCTGCTCATTTATGTGAGTACTTTGACACACGTCTAGCACTAGCGTGGCACTGCTCATTTATGGGAGAACTTTTACACACGTCTTGCGCTAGCGTGGCGCTGCTCATTCATGGGAGTACTTTTACAGATGTCTAGAGCTAGCGTGGCGCTGCTCATATATGAGAGTACTTTTACACTCGTCTAGCGCTAGCGTGGTGCTTCTCATTTATGGGAGCACTTTTACACTCGCCTAGCGCTAGCGTGGCGCTGCTCATATATGGGAGTACTTGTACACTCGTTTAGCGCTAGCCTGGCGCTGCTCATTTATGGGAGCACTTTTACACACGTCTAGCGCTAGCGTGGCGCTGATCATTTATAAGAGTACTTTTACACATGTCTAGCGTTAGCGTGGCGCTGCTCATTTTAGGGAGTACTTTTACAGATATCTAGAGCTAGCGTGGCGCTGCTCATATATGGGAGTACTTTTACACTCGTCTAGCGCTAGCGTGGCGCTTCTTATTTATGGGAGCACTTTTAAACACGTCTAGCGCTAGCGTGGCGCTGCTCATTTATGGGAGCACTTTTACACTAGTCTAGCACTAGCGTGATGCTGCTCATTTATGGCAGTACTTTTACACACGTCTAGCGCTAGCGTGGCGCTGCTCATTGATGGGAGTACTTTTACACACGTCTAGCGTTAGCGTGGCGCTGCTCATTTATGGGAGTACTTTTACACATGTCTAGTGCTAGCGTGGCGCTGCTCTTTTATGGGAGTACTTTTACACACGTCTAGCGCTAGTGTGGCGCTGCTCATTTATGTGAGTACTTTGACACACGTCTAGCACTAGCGTGGCGCTCCTCATTTATGGGAGCACTTTTACACACGTCTAGCGCTAGCGTGGCGCTGCTCATTTATGGGAGTACTTTTACACACGTCTAGGGCTAGCAAGGCGCTGCTCATTTATGGCAGTACTTTTACACACGTCTAGCGGTAGCGTCGCGCTGCTCATTTTTGGGAGTACTTTTACACTCGTCTAGCGCTAGTGTGGCGCTGCTCATTTATAGGAGTACTTTTACACACGTCTAGCGGTAGCGTCGCGCTGCTCATTTATGGCAGTACTTTTACACACGTCTAGCGCTAGCGTGGCGCTACTCATTTACAGGATAAATTTTTTCACTCGTCTAGCGCTAGCGTGGCGCTGCTCATTTATGCGAGTACTTTTACACACGTCTAGCGATAGCGTGGCGCTGCTCATTTATGGCAGTACATTGACACACGGCTAGCACTAGCGTCGCGCTGCTCATTTATGGTAGTACTTTTACACTCGTCTAGCGCTAGTGTTGCGCTGCTCATTTATAGGAGAATTTTTTTCACTCGTCTTGCGCTAGCGTGGCGCTGCTCATTTATGGGAGTACTTTTACACACGTCTAGCGCTAGCGTGGCGATGCTTATTTATGGAGGTACTTTTACACACTTCTAGCGCTAAGGTGGCGCTGCTCATTTATGGGAGTACTTTCACACACGTCTAGCGCTAGCATGGCGCTGCTCACTTATGGGAGTACTTTTACACATGTCTAGCGCTAGCGTCGCGCTGCTCATTTATGTGAGTACTTTGACACACGTCTAGCGCTAGCGTGGCGCTGCTTATTTGTGGGAGTACTTTTACACACGTCAAGCGCTAGCGTGGCGCTGCTCATTTATGGGACTGCTTTTACACACGTCTACCGCTAGCGTGGCGCTGCTCATTGATGGGAGTACTTTTACACATGGCACGCGCTAGCGTCGCGCTGCTCATTTATGTGAGTACTTTGACACACGTCTAGCACTAGCGTGGCGCTGCTCATTTATGGGAGAACTTATACACACGTCTAGCGCTAGCGTGGCGCTGCTCATTCATGGGAGTACTTTTACAGATGTCTAGAGCTAGCGTGGCGCTGCTCATATATGGGAGTACTTTTACACTCGCCTGGCGGTAGCGTCGCGCTGCTCATTTTTGGGAGTACTTTTACACTCGTCTAGCGCTAGTGTGGCGCTGCTCATTTATAGGAGTACTTTTACACACGTCTAGCGGTAGCGTCGCGCTGCTCATTTATGGCAGTACTTTTACACACGTCTAGCGCTAGCGTGGCGCTACTCATTTACAGGATAAATTTTTTCACTCGTCTAGCGCTAGCGTGGCGCTGCTCATTTATGCGAGTACTTTTACACACGTCTAGCGATAGCGTGGCGCTGCTCATTTATGGCAGTACATTGCCACACGGCTAGCACTAGCGTCGCGCTGCTCATTTATGGTAGTACTTTTACACTCGTCTAGCGCTAGTGTGGCGCTGCTCATTTATAGGAGAATTTTTTTCACTCGTCTTGCGCTAGCGTGGCGCTGCTCATTCTAGGGAGTACTTTTACAGATATCTAGAGCTAGCGTGGCGCTGCTGATATATGGGAGTACTTTTACACTCGTCTAGCGCTAGCGTGGCGCTTCTCATTTATGGGAGCACTTTTAAACACGTCTAGCGCTAGCGTGGCGCTGCTCATTTATGTGAGTACTTTGACACACGTCTAGCACTAGCGTGGCGCTGCTCATTTATGTGAGTACTTTGACACACGTCTAGCACTAGCGTGGCGCTGCTCATTTATGGGAGCACTTTTACACACGTCTAGCGCTAGCGTGGCGCTGCTCATTTATGGGAGTACTTTTACACACGTCTAGGGCTAGCAAGGCGCTGCTCATTTATGGCAGTACTTTTACACACGTCTAGCGGTAGCGTCGCGCTGCTCATTTTTGGGAGTACTTTTACACTCGTCTAGCGCTAGTGTGGCGCTGCTCATTTATAGGAGTACTTTTACACACGTCTAGCGGTAGCGTCGCGCTGCTCATTTATGGCAGTACTTTTACACACGTCTAGCGCTAGCGTGGCGCTACTCATTTACAGGAGAATTTTTTCACTCGTCTAGCGCTAGCGTGGCGCTGCTCATTTATGCGAGTACTTTTACACACGTCTAGCGATAGCGTGGCGCTGCTCATTTATGGCAGTTCATTGACACACGGCTAGCACTAGCGTCGCGCTGCTCATTTATGGGAGTACTTTTACACTCGTCTAGCGCTAGTGTGGCGCTGCTCATTTATAGGAGAATTTTTTTCACTCGTCTTGCGCTAGCGTGGCGCTGCTCATTTATGGCAGTACTTTTACACACGTCTAGCGCTAGCGTGGCGCTGCTTATTTATGGAGGTACTTTTACACACTTCTAGCGCTAAGGTGGCGCTGCTCATTTATGGGAGTACTTTCACACACGTCTAGCGCTAGCATGGCGCTGCTCACTTATGGGAGTACTTTTACACATGTCTAGCGCTAGCGTCGCGCTGCTCATTTATGGGAGCACTTTTACACACTTTTAGCGCTAGCGCGGCGCTGATCATTTATTGGAGTACTTTTACACAGGTCTAGCGCTAGCGTGGCGCTGCTTATTTATGGGAGTACTTTTACACACGTCAAGCGCTAGCGTGGCGCTGCTCATTTATGGGACTACTTTTACACACGTCTACCGCTAGCGTGGCGCTGCTCATTGATGGGAGTACTTTTACACATGGCACGCGCTAGCGTCGCGCTGCTCATTTATGTGAGTACTTTGACACACGTCTAGCGCTAGCGTGGCGCTGCTTATTTATGGGAGTACTTTTACACACGTCAAGCGCTAGCGTGGCGCTGCTCATTTATGGGACTGCTTTTACACACGTCTACCGCTAGCGTGGCGCTGCTCATTAATGGGAGTACTTTTACACATGGCACGCGCTAGCGTCGCGCTGCTCATTTATGTGAGTACTTTGACACACGTCTAGCACTAGCGTGGCGCTGCTCATTTATGGGAGAACTTATACACACGTCTAGCGCTAGCGTGGCGCTGCTCATTCATGGGAGTACTTTTACAGATGTCTAGGGCTAGCGTGGCGCTGCTCATATATGGGAGTACTTTTACACTCGCCTGGCGGTAGCGTCGCGCTGCTCATTTTTGAGAGTACTTTTACACTCGTCTAGCGCTAGTGTGGCGCTGCTCATTTATAGGAGTACTTTTACACACGTCTAGCGGTGCGCTGCTCATTTATGGCAGTACTTTTACACACGTCTAGCGCTAGCGTGGCGCTACTCATTTACAGGATACATTTTTTCACTCGTCTAGCGCTAGCGTGGCGCTGCTCATTTATGCGAGTACTTTTACACACGTCTAGCGATGGCGTGGCGCTGCTCATTTATGGCAGTACATTGACACACGGCTAGCACTAGCGTCGCGCTGCTCATTTATGGTAGTACTTTTACACTCGTCTAGCGCTAGTGTGGCGCTGCTCATTTATAGGAGAATTTTTTTCACTCGTCTTGCGCTAGCGTGGCGCTGCTCATTCTAGGGAGTACTTTTACAGATATCTAGAGCTAGCGTGGCGCTGCTGATATATGGGAGTACTTTTACACTCGTCTAGCGCTAGCGTGGCGCTTCTCATTTATGGGAGCACTTTTAAACACGTCTATTGCTAGCGTGGCGCTGCTCATTTATGTGAGTACTTTGACACACGTCTAGCACTAGCGTGGCGCTGCTCATTTATGTGAGTACTTTGACACACGTCTAGCACTAGCGTGGCGCTGCTCATTTATGGGAGCACTTTTACACACGTCTAGCGCTAGCGTGGCGCTGCTCATTTATGGGAGTACTTTTACACACGTCTAGGGCTAGCAAGGCGCTGCTCATTTATGGCAGTACTTTTACACACGTCTAGCGGTAGCGTCGCGCTGCTCATTTTTGGGAGTACTTTTACACTCGTCTAGCGCTAGTGTGGCGCTGCTCATTTATAGGAGTACTTTTACACACGTCTAGCGGTAGCGTCGCGCTGCTCATTTATGGCAGTAATTTTACACACGTCTAGCGCTAGCGTGGCGCTACTCATTTACAGGAGAATTTTTTCACTCGTCTAGCGCTAGCGTGGCGCTGCTCATTTATGCGAGTACTTTTACACACGTCTAGCGATAGCGAGGCGCTGCTCATTTATGGCAGTACATTGACACACGGCTAGCACTAGCGTCGCGCTGCTCATTTATGGGAGTACTTTTACACTCGTCTAGCGCTAGTGTGGCGCTGCTCATTTATAGGAGAATTTTTTTCACTCGTCTTGCGCTAGCGTGGCGCTGCTCATTTATGGGAGTACTTTTACACACGTCTAGCGCTAGCGTGGCGCTGCTTATTTATGGAGGTACTTTTACACACTTCTAGCGCTAAGGTGGCGCTGCTCATTTATGGGAGTACTTTCACACACGTCTAGCGCTAGCATGGCGCTGCTCACTTATGGGAGTACTTTTACACATGTCTAGCGCTAGCGTCGCGCTGCTCATTTATGGGAGCACTTTTACACACTTTTAGCGCTAGCGCGGCGCTGATCATTTATTGGAGTACTTTTACACAGGTCTAGCGCTAGCGTGGCGCTGCTTATTTATGGGAGTACTTTTACACACGTCAAGCGCTAGCGTGGCGCTGCTCATTTATGGGAGTACTTTGACACACGTCTAGCACTAGCGTGGCGCTGCTCATTTATGGGAGAACATTTACACACGTCTAGCGCTAGCGTGGCGCTGCTCATATATGGGAGTACGTTTACACTCGTTTAGCGCTAGCGTGGCGCTGCTCATTTATGGGAGCACTTTTACACACGTCTAGCGCTAGCGTGTCGCTGCTCATTTATGGGAGTACTTTTACACATGTCTAGCGCTAGCGTGGCGCTGCTCATTCATGGGAGTACTTTTACAGATATCTAGAGCTAGCGTGGCGCTGCTCATATATGGGAGTACTTTTACACTCGTCTAGCACTAGCGTGGCGTTTCTCATTTATGGGAGCACTTTTACACACGTCTAGCGCTAGCGTGGCGCTGGTCATTTATGGGAGCACTTTTACACTAGTCTAGCACTAGCGTGATGTTGCTCATTTATGGCAGTACTTTAACACACGTCTAGCGCTAGCGTGGCGCTGCTCATTGATGGGAGTACTTTTACACACGTCTAGCGCTAGCGTGGCGCTGCTCATTTATGGGAGTACTTTTGCACATGTCTAGTGCTAGCGTGGCGCTGCTCATTTACGGGAGTACTTTTACACACGTCTAGCGCTAACGAGGCGCTGCTCATTTATGTGAGTACTTTGACACACGTCTAGCACTAGCGTGGCGCTGCTCATTTATGGCAGTTTTTTTACACAGGACTAGCGCTAACGTGGCGCTGCTCATTTATGGGAGCACTTCTACACACTTCTATTGCTAGCGTGGCGCTGATCATTTATGGGAGTATTTTTACACACGTCTAGCGCTAACGTGGCGCTGCTCATTTATGGGAGTACTTTTACACACGTCTAGCGCTAGCGTGGCGCTGCTCATTTATGGGAGTACTTTTAAACACGTTTAGCGCTAGCGTGGCGCTTCTCATTTATAGGAGTACTTTTACACACGTCTAGCGCTAGCGTGGCGCTGCTCATTTATGGCAGTACTTTTACACACGTCTAGCGGTAGCGTCGCGCTGCTCATTTATGGGAGTACTTTTACACTCGTCTAGCGCTAGCGTGGCGCTGCTCATTTATAGGAGAATGTTTTTCACTCGTCTAGCGCTAGCGTGGCGCTGCTCATTTATGGCAGTACTTTTACACACGTCTAGCGGTAGCGTCGCGCTGCTCATTTATGGGAGTACTTTTACACTCCTCTAGCGCTAGCGTGGCGCTGCTCATTTATAGGAGAATGTTTTTCACTCGTCTAGCGCTAGCATGGCGCTGCTCATTTATAGGAGGATTTTTTAACTCGTCTAGCGCTAGCGTGGCGCTGCTCATTTAATGGAGTACTTTTACACACGTCTAGCGCTAGCGTGGCGCTGCTCATTTATGGGATTACTTTTACAGATATCTAGAGCTAGCGTGGCGCTGCTCATATATGGGAGTACTTTTACACTCGTCCAGCGGTAGCGTGGCGCTTCTCATTTATGGGAGCACTTTTACACGCGTCAAGCGCTAGCGCGGCGCTGCTCATTTATGGCAGTACTTTTACACTCGTCTAGCGCTAGCGTGGCGCTGCTCATTTATGGGAGTACTTTTAAACACGTTTAGTGCTAGCGTGGCGCTGCTCATTTATAGCAGTACTTTTACAGACGTCTAGCGCTAGCGTTGCGCTGCTCATTTATGGCAGTACTTTTACACTCGACTAGCGCTAGCATGGCGCTGCTCATTTATGGAAGTACTTTTACACACGTCTAGCTCTAGCGTGGCGCTGCTCATTGATGGGAGTAATTTACACATGTCTAGCGCCAGCGTGGCGCAGCTCATTGGTAGGAGTACTTTTACACACGTCTAACCCTAGCGTGGTGCTGCTCATTCATGGGAGTACTTTTACACACGTCTAGCGCTAGCGTGGGGATGCTCATTGATGGGAGTACTTTTACACACGTCAAGCGTTAGCGTGGCGCTCCTCATTGATGGGAGTACTTTTACAAACGTCTAGCGCTAGCGTGGCGCTGCTCATTGATGGGAGTACTTTTACACATGGCTAGCGCTAGCGTCGCGCTGCTCATTTAAGTGAGTACTCTGACACACGTCTAGCACTAGCGTGGCGCTGCTCATTTATGGGAGAACTTTTACACTCGTCTAGCGCAAGCGTGGCGCTGCTCATTCATGGGAGTACTTTTACAGATGTCTAGAGCTAGAGTGGCGCTGCTCATATATGGGAGTACTTTTACACTCGTCTGGCGCTAGCGTGGCGCTTCTCATTTATGGGAGCACTTTTACACTCGCCTTGCGCTAGCGTGGCGCTGCTCATATATGGGAGTACTTTTACACTCGTTTAGCGCTAGCGTGGCGCTGCTCATTTATGGGAGCACTTTTACAAACGTCTAGCGCTAGTGTGGCGCTGCTCATTTATGGGAGTACTTTTACACATGTCTAGCGCTAGCGTGAAGCTGCTCATTCATGGGAGTCTTTTACAGATACCTAGAGCTAACGTGGCGCTGCTCATATATGGGAGTACTTTTAAACTCGTCTAGCGCTAGCGGGGCGCTGCTCATTTATGGGAGCACTTTTACACTAGTCTAGCGCTAGCGTGGTGCTGCTCATTTATGGCAGTACTTTTACACACGTCTAGCGCTAGCGTGGCGCTTCTCATTGATGGGAGTACTTTTACACACGTCTAGCGCTAGCGTGGCGTTGCTCATTTATGGGAGTACTTTTACACATGTCTAGTGCTAGCGTGGCGCTGCTCATTTAGGGCAGTACTTTTACACACGTCTAGCGCTAGCGTGGCGCTGCTCATTTATGTGAGTACTTTGACACACGTCTAGCACAAGCGTGGCGCTGCTCATTTATGGGAGTACTTTTACACACGTCTAGCGCTAACGTGGCGCTGCTCATTTATGGGAGCACTTTAACACACTTTTAGCGCTAGCGTGGCGCTGCTCCTTTATGGGAGTATTTTTACACACGTCTAGCGCTAGCGTGGACCTGCTCATTTTTTGGAGTACTTATACAAACGTCTAGCGCTAGCGTGACGCTGCTCATTTATGGGAGTACTTTTAAACACGTTTAGCGCTAGCGTGAGGCTGCTCATTTATAGGAGTACTTTTACACACGTCTAGCGCTAGCGTGGCGCTGCTCATTTATGTCAGTACTTTTACACTCGTCTAGCGCTAGCGTGGCGCTGCTCATTTATAGGAGAAATTTTTTCACTCGTCTAGCGCTAGCGTGGCGCTGCTCATTTATGGGTGTACTTTTACACACGTCTAACGCTAGTGTGGCGCTGCTCATTTATAGGAGATATTTTTTCAGTCGTCTTGCGCTAGCGTGGCGCTGCTCATTTATGTGAGTACTTTTACACACGTCTAGCGCTAGCGTGGCGCTGCTCATTTATGGCAGTACTTTTACACACGTCTAGCTGTAGCGTCGCGCTGCTCATCTATGGGAGTGCTTTTACACTCGTCTAGCGCTAGTGTGGCGCTGCTCATTTATAGGAGAAATTTTTTCACTCGTCTAGCGCTAGCGTGGCGCTGCTTATTTATGGGATTACTTTTACACACGTCTAGCGCTAGTGTGGCGCTGCTCATTTATGGGAGTGCTTTTACACTCGTCTAGCGCTAGTGTGGCGCTGCTCATTTATAGGAGAAATTTTTTCACTCGTCTAGCGCTAGCGTGGCGCTGCTCATTTATAGGAGTACTTTTACACACGTCTAGCGCTAGCGTGGCGCAGCTCATTTATGGGAGTACTTTTACACACGTCTAGCGCTAGCGTGGCGCTGCTTATTTATGGCAGTACATTTAACCTGTCTAGCAGTAGCGTCGTGCTGCTCATTTATGGGAGTACTTTTACACTCGTCTAGCGCTAGCGTGGCGCTGCTCATTTATAGGAGTAATTTTTTCACACGTCTAGCGCAGAGTGTCGCTGCTCATTTATGGGAGTACTTTTGCACACGTCTAGCGCTAGCGTGGCGCTGCTCATTTATAGGAGAAATTTTACACTCGTCTAGCGCTAGCGTGGCGCTGCTCATTTATGGGATTACTTTTTCACACGTCTAGCGCTAGCGTGGCGCTGCTCATTTATAGGAGTACTTTTACACACGTCTAGCGCTAGCGTGGCGCTGGTCATTTATGGGAGTACTTTTACACACGTCTAGCGCTAGCGTGGCGCTGCTCATTTGTGGGAGTACTTTTACACACGTCTAGCGCTAGCGTGGCGCTGCTCATTTATAGGAGTACTTTTACACACGTCTAGCGCTAGCGTGGCGCTGGTCATTTATGGGAGTACTTTTACACACGTCTAGCGCTAGCGTGGCGCTGTTCATTTTTATGAGAACTTTTACACACGTCTAGCGCTAGCGTCGCGCTGCTCATTTATGGGAGCACTTTTACACACGTCTAGCGCTAGCGTGGCGCTGCTCATTCATGGGAGTACTTTTACACACATCTAGCGCTAGCGTGGCGCTGCTCATTCATGGGAGTACTTTTACACACGTCTAGCGCTAGCTTGGTGCTGCTCATTTATGGGAGTACTTTTACACACGTCTAGCGCTAGCGTGGCCCTGCTCAATTATGGGAGTTCTTTTACACACGTCTAGCACTAGCGTGGCGCTGCTCATTTATTTGGATTTTGAATTTATTTGAATTTGAATTTATTGTTTCTCTTATACAGGCCACTCAGGCTACAAAGCCTCTTTATGCCGCTCTCTTCATTCAGAGGGCGGTTAAATACAATAGAATAAATGAAGAAAGAAAAAACTTAACCTATACATACAGTTGACAATAAAAGTTCTTGTTATTACATCCGTTCACCTTGAACATGATAATTGTATAGCTGATAGATTACAATGAAGGGAGTGTTTTATCGCTCTGATAGGAAGTCCTGAATACTGGTGCAATTTATATTTACTCCAGAGAATACTAGCTGAAATACGGAATGAACCTTTGCATTTTTCGGTTCTGTGATGAGGTATCTGGAGCATTTGTGCAGTGTGTCTATTCGCACGGTTATGCACTGATTGCATGGGAGTTAGTGTGCAGTAAATATAAGACGGAATTTTGAATTTTAGAATTTTTATCACAGTCAGAGCCATGGCATACTGTCTTCGTTCCTTTAACTTTAGCCATCCCATCTGGACGTAAAATGGAGTTATATGAGCCTCTCTTGGTACATTGAGAACAAACCGCAAGCAAGCATTTTGCATTCTTTGCAATTTTGTATTGAGGACCTCTCCCATATCATGGTAAATTATAGATCCATAGTCAAATGTTGGTAATATCAAACTCTGTATCAGCATCTTTCGTACATTTTGAGGCAAATAGAAGCAAGTTCGCCTAATTTGATATAATGACGATGCAACCCTTTTCAGAATCATGTTTGTGTGATCCTGCCACGATACTCGAGAGCCAAAAATAACTCCCAGATTTCTTACTGCTGACTGGTTCGGAACTGTTTTGGATGCAAGCTGTAAAGGTGGTACTGGCTCAGGTAGGGAACTGAGTAATTTGGTTTAGCCGATAACGATCGGTTGCGTTTTTTCGAAGTTAAGTATTAGATTATGATCGAGTGCGTACTGAGATAGGCTTTGAATTTATGGGAGCGTGGCGCTGCTCATTTATGGGAGTATTTTTACACACGTCTAGCGGTAGCCTGGCGCTGCTCATTTACGGGAGCTCTTTTACACACGACTAGCGCTAGCGTGGCGCTGCTCATTTATGGGAGTACTTTTACACACGTCTAGCGCTAGCGTGGCATTGCTCATTTATAAGAGTACTTTTACACACGTCTAGCGCTAACGTGGCGCTGCTCATATATGGGAGTACTTTTACACACGACTAGCGCAAGCGTCGCGCTGCTTATTTAAGGGAGTACTTTTACACTCGTCTAGCGCTAGCGTGGCGCTGCTCATTTATG
The DNA here is from genome assembly GCA_946902985.2 of Meconema thalassinum. Classification (NCBI taxonomy): domain Eukaryota; kingdom Metazoa; phylum Arthropoda; class Insecta; order Orthoptera; family Tettigoniidae; genus Meconema; species Meconema thalassinum. The sequence goes on along the minus strand of CAMPQE020000048.1, from coordinate 12,724,222 downwards.
GGAGTACTTTTACCCACGTCTAGCGCTGGCGTCGCGCGGCTCATTTAAGGGAGTACTTTTACACTCGTCTAGAGCTAGCGTGGCGCTTGCGTGGCGCTGCTCATTTATGGGAGTACTTTTACACACGTCTAGTGCTAGCGTGGCGCTGCTCATTGATGGGAGTACTTTTACACACGTCTAGCGCTAGCGTCGCGCTGCTCATTGATGGGAGTACTTTTACACATGTCTAGCGCTAGCGTCGCGCGGCTCATTTAAGGGTGTACTTTTACACACGTCTAGCACTAGCGTCAAGCTGCTCATTGATGGGAGTACTTTTACACACGTCTAGCGCAAGCGTGGCGCTGCTCATTTATGGCAGTACTTTTACACACGTTAAGCGCTAGCGTGGCGCTGCTCATTTATGGGAGTAATTTTACACACGTCTAGCGCTAGCGTGGCGCTGCTCATTTATAGGAGATATTTTTTCAGTCGTCTAGCGCTAGCGTGGCGCTGCTCATTTATGGGAGTACTTTTACACACGTCTAGCGCTAGCGTGGCGCTGCTTATTTATGGGGGTACTTTAACACACGTCTAGCGCTAGCGTGGCGCAGCTCATTGATAGGAGTACTTTTACACACGTCTAGCGCTTGCGTGGCGCTGCTCATTGATGGGAGTACTTTTACACACGTCTAGTGCTAGCGTGGCGCTGCTCATTTATGGGAGTACTCTTACACACGTCTAGCGCTAGCGTGGCGCTGCTCACTGATGGGAGTACTTTTACACATTGCTTGCGCTAGCGTCGCGCTGCTCATTTATGTGAGTACTTTGACACACGTCTAGCACTAGCGTGGCATTGCTCATTTATGGGAGAACTTTTACACACGTCTTGCGCTAGCGTGGCGCTGCTCATTCATGGGAGTACTTTTACAGATGTCTAGAGCTAGCGTGGCGCTGCTCATATATGAGAGTACTTTTACACTCGTCTAGCGCTAGCGTGGTGCTTCTCATTTATGGGAGCACTTTTACACTCGTTTAGCGCTAGCGTGGCGCTGCTCATTTATGGGAGCACTTTTACACACGTCTAGCGCTAGCGTGGCGCTGATCATTTATGGGAGCACTTTTACACTCGTTTAGCGCTAGCGTGGCGCTGCTCATTTATGGGAGCACTTTTACACACGTCTAGCCCTAGCGTGGCACTGCTCATTTATGGGAGAACTTTTACACACGTCTAGCGCTAGCGTGGTGCTTCTCATTTATGGGAGCACTTTTACATTCGTTTAGCGCTAGCGTGGCGCTGCTCATTTATGGGAGCACATTTACACACGCTTAGCGCTAGCGTGGCGCTGATCATTTATAAGAGTACTTTTACACATGTCTAGCGTTAGCGTGGCGCTGCTCATTTTAGGGAGTACTTTTACAGATATCTAGAGCTAGCGTGGCGCTGCTCATATATGGGAGTACTTTTACACTCGTCTAGCGCTAGCGTGGCGCTTCTTATTTATGGGAGCACTTTTAAACACGTCTAGCGCTAGCGTGGCGCTGCTCATTTATGGGAGCACTTTTACACTAGTCTAGCACTAGCGTGATGCTGCTCATTTATGGCAGTACTTTTACACACGTCTAGCGCTAGCGTGGCGCTGCTCATTGATGGGAGTACTTTTACACACGTCTAGCGTTAGCGTGGCGCTGCTCATTTATGGGAGTATTTTTACACATGTCTAGTGCTAGCGTGGCGCTGCTCATTTATGGGAGTACTTTTACACACGTCTAGCGCTAGCGTGGCGCTGCTCATTTATGTGAGTACTTTGACACACGTCTAGCACTAGCGTGGTGCTGCTCATTTATGGGAGCACTTTTACACACGTCTAGCGCTAGCGTGGCGCTGCTCATTTATGGGAGTACTTTTACACACGTCTAGGGCTAGCAAGGCGCTGCTCATTTATGGCAGTACTTTTACACACGTCTAGCGGTAGCGTCGCGCTGCTCATTTTTGGGAGTACTTTTACAGATATCTAGAGCTAGCGTGGCGCTGCTCATATATGGGAGTACTTTTACACTCGTCCAGCGGTAGCGTGGCGCTTCTCATTTATAGGAGGATTTTTTAACTCGTCTAGCGCTAGCGTGGCGCTGCTCATTTAATGGAGTACTTTTACACACGTCTAGCGCTAGCGTGGCGCTGCTCATTTATGGGATTACTTTTACAGATATCTAGAGCTAGCGTGGCGCTGCTCATATATGGGAGTACTTTTACACTCGTCCAGCGGTAGCGTGGCGCTTCTCATTTATGGGAGCACTTTTACACACGTCAAGCGCTAGCGCGGCGCTGCTCATTTATGGCAGTACTTTTACACTCGTCTAGCGCTAGCGTGGCGCTGCTCATTTATGGGAGTACTTTTAAACACGTTTAGTGCTAGCGTGGCGCTGCTCATTTATAGCAGTACTTTTACAGACGTCTAGCGCTAGCGTTGCGCTGCTCATTTATGGCAGTACTTTTACACTCGACTAGCGCTAGCATGGCGCTGCTCATTTATGGAAGTACTTTTACACACGTCTAGCTCTAGCGTGGCGCTGCTCATTGATGGGAGTAATTTACACATGTCTAGCGCCAGCGTGGCGCAGCTCATTGGTAGGAGTACTTTTACACACGTCTAACCCTAGCGTGGTGCTGCTCATTCATGGGAGTACTTTTACACACGTCTAGCGCTAGCGTGGGGATGCTCATTGATGGGAGTACTTTTACACACGTCAAGCGTTAGCGTGGCGCTCCTCATTGATGGGAGTACTTTTACAAACGTCTAGCGCTAGCGTGGCGCTGCTCATTGATGGGAGTACTTTTACACATGGCTAGCGCTAGCGTCGCGCTGCTCATTTAAGTGAGTACTCTGACACACGTCTAGCACTAGCGTGGCGCTGCTCATTTATGGGAGAACTTTTACACTCGTCTAGCGCAAGCGTGGCGCTGCTCATTCATGGGAGTACTTTTACAGATGTCTAGAGCTAGAGTGGCGCTGCTCATATATGGGAGTACTTTTACACTCGTCTGGCGCTAGCGTGGCGCTTCTCATTTATGGGAGCACTTTTACACTCGCCTTGCGCTAGCGTGGCGCTGCTCATATATGGGAGTACTTTTACACTCGTTTAGCGCTAGCGTGGCGCTGCTCATTTATGGGAGCACTTTTACACACGTCTAGCGCTAGTGTGGCGCTGCTCATTTATGGGAGTACTTTTACACATGTCTAGCGCTAGCGTGAAGCTGCTCATTCATGGGAGTCTTTTACAGATACCTAGAGCTAACGTGGCGCTGCTCATATATGGGAGTACTTTTAAACTCGTCTAGCGCTAGCGGGGCGCTGCTCATTTATGGGAGCACTTTTACACTAGTCTAGCGCTAGCGTGGTGCTGCTCATTTATGGCAGTACTTTTACACACGTCTAGCGCTAGCGTGGCGCTTCTCATTGATGGGAGTACTTTTACACACGTCTAGCGCTAGCGTGGCGTTGCTCATTTATGGGAGTACTTTTACACATGTCTAGTGCTAGCGTGGCGCTGCTCATTTAGGGCAGTACCTTTACACACGTCTAGCGCTAGCGTGGCGCTGCTCATTTATGTGAGTACTTTGACACACGTCTAGCACAAGCGTGGCGCTGCTCATTTATGGGAGTACTTTTACACACGTCTAGCGCTAACGTGGCGCTGCTCATTTATGGGAGCACTTTAACACACTTTTAGCGCTAGCGTGGCGCTGCTCCTTTATGGGAGTATTTTTACACACGTCTAGCGCTAGCGTGGACCTGCTCATTTTTTGGAGTACTTATACAAACGTCTAGCGCTAGCGTGACGCTGCTCATTTATGGGAGTACTTTTAAACACGTTTAGCGCTAGCGTGAGGCTGCTCATTTATAGGAGTACTTTTACACACGTCTAGCGCTAGCGTGGCGCTGCTCATTTATGTCAGTACTTTTACACACGTCTAGCGGTAGCGTCGCGCTGCTCATTTATGGGAGTACTTTTACACTCGTCTAGCGCTAGCGTGGCGCTGCTCATTTATAGGAGAAATTTTTTCACTCGTCTAGCGCTAGCGTGGCGCTGCTCATTTATGGGTGTACTTTTACACACGTCTAACGCTAGTGTGGCGCTGCTCATTTATAGGAGATATTTTTTCAGTCGTCTTGCGCTAGCGTGGCGCTGCTCATTTATGTGAGTACTTTTACACACGTCTAGCGCTAGCGTGGCGCTGCTCATTTATGGCAGTACTTTTACACACGTCTAGCTGTAGCGTCGCGCTGCTCATCTATAGGAGTGCTTTTACACTCGTCTAGCGCTAGTGTGGCGCTGCTCATTTATAGGAGAAATTTTTTCACTCGTCTAGCGCTAGCGTGGCGCTGCTTATTTATGGGATTACTTTTACACACGTCTAGCGCTAGTGTGGCGCTGCTCATTTATGGGAGTGCTTTTACACTCGTCTAGCGCTAGTGTGGCGCTGCTCATTTATAGGAGAAATTTTTTCACTCGTCTAGCGCTAGCGTGGCGCTGCTCATTTATAGGAGTACTTTTACACACGTCTAGCGCTAGCGTGGCGCAGCTCATTTATGGGAGTACTTTTACACACGTCTAGCGCTAGCGTGGCGCTGCTTATTTATGGCAGTACATTTAACCTGTCTAGCAGTAGCGTCGTGCTGCTCATTTATGGGAGTACTTTTACACTCGTCTAGCGCTAGCGTGGCGCTGCTCATTTATAGGAGTAATTTTTTCACACGTCTAGCGCAGAGTGTCGCTGCTCATTTATGGGAGTACTTTTGCACACGTCTAGCGCTAGCGTGGCGCTGCTCATTTATAGGAGAAATTTTACACTCGTCTAGCGCTAGCGTGGCGCTGCTCATTTATGGGATTACTTTTTCACACGTCTAGCGCTAGCGTGGCGCTGCTCATTTATAGGAGTACTTTTACACACGTCTAGCGCTAGCGTGGCGCTGGTCATTTATGGGAGTACTTTTACACACGTCTAGCGCTAGCGTGGCGCTGCTCATTTGTGGGAGTACTTTTACACACGTCTAGCGCTAGCGTGGCGCTGCTCATTTATAGGAGTACTTTTACACACGTCTAGCGCTAGCGTGGCGCTGGTCATTTATGGGAGTACTTTTACACACGTCTAGCGCTAGCGTGGCGCTGTTCATTTTTATGAGAACTTTTACACACGTCTAGCGCTAGCGTCGCGCTGCTCATTTATGGGAGCACTTTTACACACGTCTAGCGCTAGCGTGGCGCTGCTCATTCATGGGAGTACTTTTACACACATCTAGCGCTAGCGTGGCGCTGCTCATTCATGGGAGTACTTTTACACACGTCTAGCGCTAGCTTGGTGCTGCTCATTTATGGGAGTACTTTTACACACGTCTAGCGCTAGCGTGGCCCTGCTCAATTATGGGAGTTCTTTTACACACGTCTAGCACTAGCGTGGCGCTGCTCATTTATTTGGATTTTGAATTTATTTGAATTTGAATTTATTGTTTCTCTTATACAGGCCACTCAGGCTACAAAGCCTCTTTATGCCGCTCTCTTCATTCAGAGGGCGGTTAAATACAATAGAATAAATGAAGAAAGAAAAAACTTAACCTATACATACAGTTGACAATAAAAGTTCTTGTTATTACATCCGTTCACCTTGAACATGATAATTGTATAGCTGATAGATTACAATGAAGGGAGTGTTTTATCGCTCTGGTAGGAAGTCCTGAATACTGGTGCAATTTATATTTACTCCAGAGAATACTAGCTGAAATACGGAATGAACCTTTGCATTTTTCGGTTCTGTGATGAGGTATCTGGAGCATTTGTGCAGTGTGTCTATTCGCACGGTTATGCACTGATTGCATGGGAGTTAGTGTGCAGTAAATATAAGACGGAATTTTGAATTTTAGAATTTTTATCACAGTCAGAGCCATGGCATACTGTCTTCGTTCCTTTAACTTTAGCCATCCCATCTGGACGTAAAATGGAGTTATATGAGCCTCTCTTGGTACATTGAGAACAAACCGCAAGCAAGCATTTTGCATTCTTTGCAATTTTGTATTGAGGACCTCTCCCATATCATGGTAAATTATAGATCCATAGTCAAATGTTGGTAATATCAAACTCTGTATCAGCATCTTTCGTACATTTTGAGGCAAATAGAAGCAAGTTCGCCTAATTTGATATAATGACGATGCAACCCTTTTCAGAATCATGTTTGTGTGATCCTGCCACGATACTCGAGAGTCAAAAATAACTCCCAGATTTCTTACTGCTGACTGGTTCGGAACTGTTTTGGATGCAAGCTGTAAAGGTGGTACTGGCTCAGGTAGGGAACTGAGTAATTTGGTTTAGCCGATAACGATCGGTTGCGTTTTTTCGAAGTTAAGTATTAGATTATGATCGAGTGCGTACTGAGATAGGCTTTGAATTTATGGGAGCGTGGCGCTGCTCATTTATGGGAGTATTTTTACACACGTCTAGCGGTAGCCTGGCGCTGCTCATTTACGGGAGCTCTTTTACACACGACTAGCGCTAGCGTGGCGCTGCTCATTTATGGGAGTACTTTTACACACGTCTAGCGCTAGCGTGGCATTGCTCATTTATAAGAGTACTTTTACACACGTCTAGCGCTAACGTGGCGCTGCTCATATATGGGAGTACTTTTACACACGACTAGCGCAAGCGTCGCGCTGCTTATTTAAGGGAGTACTTTTACACTCGTCTAGCGCTAGCGTGGCGCTGCTCATTTATGGGAGTACTTTTACCCACGTCTAGCGCTGGCGTCGCGCGGCTCATTTAAGGGAGTACTTTTACACTCGTCTAGAGCTAGCGTGGCGCTTGCGTGGCGCTGCTCATTTATGGGAGTACTTTTACACACGTCTAGTGCTAGCGTGGCGCTGCTCATTGATGGGAGTACTTTTACACACGTCTAGCGCTAGCGTCGCGCTGCTCATTGATGGGAGTACTTTTACACATGTCTAGCGCTAGCGTCGCGCGGCTCATTTAAGGGTGTACTTTTACACACGTCTAGCACTAGCGTCAAGCTGCTCATTGATGGGAGTACTTTTACACACGTCTAGCGCAAGCGTGGCGCTGCTCATTTATGGCAGTACTTTTACACACGTTAAGCGCTAGCGTGGCGCTGCTCATTTATGGGAGTAATTTTACACACGTCTAGCGCTAGCGTGGCGCTGCTCATTTATAGGAGATATTTTTTCAGTCGTCTAGCGCTAGCGTGGCGCTGCTCATTTATGGGAGTACTTTTACACACGTCTAGCGCTAGCGTGGCGCTGCTTATTTATGGGGGTACTTTAACACACGTCTAGCGCTAGCGTGGCGCAGCTCATTGATAGGAGTACTTTTACACACGTCTAGCGCTTGCGTGGCGCTGCTCATTGATGGGAGTACTTTTACACACGTCTAGTGCTAGCGTGGCGCTGCTCATTTATGGGAGTACTCTTACACACGTCTAGCGCTAGCGTGGCGCTGCTCACTGATGGGAGTACTTTTACACATTGCTTGCGCTAGCGTCGCGCTGCTCATTTATGTGAGTACTTTGACACACGTCTAGCACTAGCGTGGCATTGCTCATTTATGGGAGAACTTTTACACACGTCTTGCGCTAGCGTGGCGCTGCTCATTCATGGGAGTACTTTTACAGATGTCTAGAGCTAGCGTGGCGCTGCTCATATATGAGAGTACTTTTACACTCGTCTAGCGCTAGCGTGGTGCTTCTCATTTATGGGAGCACTTTTACACTCGTTTAGCGCTAGCGTGGCGCTGCTCATTTATGGGAGCACTTTTACACACGTCTAGCGCTAGCGTGGCGCTGATCATTTATGGGAGCACTTTTACACTCGTTTAGCGCTAGCGTGGCGCTGCTCATTTATGGGAGCACTTTTACACACGTCTAGCCCTAGCGTGGCACTGCTCATTTATGGGAGAACTTTTACACACGTCTAGCGCTAGCGTGGTGCTTCTCATTTATGGGAGCACTTTTACATTCGTTTAGCGCTAGCGTGGCGCTGCTCATTTATGGGAGCACATTTACACACGCTTAGCGCTAGCGTGGCGCTGATCATTTATAAGAGTACTTTTACACATGTCTAGCGTTAGCGTGGCGCTGCTCATTTTAGGGAGTACTTTTACAGATATCTAGAGCTAGCGTGGCGCTGCTCATATATGGGAGTACTTTTACACTCGTCTAGCGCTAGCGTGGCGCTTCTTATTTATGGGAGCACTTTTAAACACGTCTAGCGCTAGCGTGGCGCTGCTCATTTATGGGAGCACTTTTACACTAGTCTAGCACTAGCGTGATGCTGCTCATTTATGGCAGTACTTTTACACACGTCTAGCGCTAGCGTGGCGCTGCTCATTGATGGGAGTACTTTTACACACGTCTAGCGTTAGCGTGGCGCTGCTCATTTATGGGAGTATTTTTACACATGTCTAGTGCTAGCGTGGCGCTGCTCATTTATGGGAGTACTTTTACACACGTCTAGCGCTAGCGTGGCGCTGCTCATTTATGTGAGTACTTTGACACACGTCTAGCACTAGCGTGGTGCTGCTCATTTATGGGAGCACTTTTACACACGTCTAGCGCTAGCGTGGCGCTGCTCATTTATGGGAGTACTTTTACACACGTCTAGGGCTAGCAAGGCGCTGCTCATTTATGGCAGTACTTTTACACACGTCTAGCGGTAGCGTCGCGCTGCTCATTTTTGGGAGTACTTTTACACTCGTCTAGCGCTAGTGTGGCCCCGCTCATTTATAGGAGTACTTTTACACACGTCTAGCGGTAGCGTCGCGCTGCTCATTTATGGCAGTACTTTTACACACGTCTAGCGCTAGCGTGGCGCTACTCATTTACAGGATAAATTTTTTCACTCGTCTAGCGCTAGCGTGGCGCTGCTCATTTATGCGAGTACTTTTACACACGTCTAGCGATAGCGTGGCGCTGCTCATTTATGGCAGTACATTGACACACGGCTAGCACTAGCGTCGCGCTGCTCATTTATGGTAGTACTTTTACACTCGTCTAGCGCTAGTGTGGCGCTGCTCATTTATAGGAGAATTTTTTTCGCTCGTCTTGCGCTAGCGTGGCGCTGCTCTTTTATGGGAGTACTTTTACACACGTCTAGCGCTAGCGTGGCGCTGCTTATTTATGGAGGTACTTTTACACACTTCTAGCGCTAAGGTGGCGCTGCTCATTTATGGGAGTACTTTCACACACGTCTAGCGCTAGCATGGCGCTGCTCACTTATGGGAGTACTATTACACATGTCTAGCGCTAGCGTCGCGCTGCTCATTTATGTGAGTACTTTGAAACACGTCTAGCGCTAGCGTGGCGCTGCTTATTTATGGGAGTACTTTTACACACGTCAAGCGCTAGCGTGGCGCTGCTCATTTTTGGGACTGCTTTTACACACGTCTACCGCTAGCGTGGCGCTGCTCATTGGTGGGAGTACTTTTACACATGGCACGCGCTAGCGTCGCGCTGCTCATTTATGTGAGTACTTTGACACACGTCTAGCACTAGCGTGGCGCTGCTCATTTATGGGAGAACTTTTACACACGTCTAGCGCTAGCGTGGCGCTGCTCATTCATGGGAGTACTTTTACAGATGTCTAGAGCTTGCGTGGCGCTGCTCATATATGGGAGTACTTTTACACTCGCCTAGCGCTAGCGTGGCGCTTCTCATTTATGGGAGCACTTTTACACTCGCCTAGCGCTAGCGTGGCGCTGCTCATATATGGGAGTACGTTTACACTCGTTTAGCGCTAGCGTGGCGCTGCTCATTTATGGGAGCACTTTTACACACGTCTAGCGCTAGCGTGTCGCTGCTCATTTATGGGAGTACTTTTACACATGTCTAGCCCTAGCGTGGCGCTGCTCATTCATGGGAGTACTTTTACAGATATCTAGAGCTAGCGTGGCGCTGCTCATATATGGGCGTACTTTTACACTCGTCTAGCACTAGCGTGGCGCTTCTCATTTATGGGAGCACTTTTACACACGTCTAGCGCTAGCGTGGCGCTGGTCATTTATGGGAGCACTTTTACACCAGTCTAGCACTAGCGTGATGCTGCTCATTTATGGCAGTACTTTTACACACGTCTTGCGCTAGCGTGGCGCTGCTCATTGATGGGAGTACTTTTACACACGTCTAGCGCTAGCGTGGCGCTGCTCATTTATGGGAGTACTTTTGCACATGTCTATTGCTAGCGTGGCGCTGCTCATTTATGGGAGTACTTTTACACACGTCTAGCGCTAGCGAGGCGCTGCTCATTTATGTGAGTACTTTGACACACGTCTAGCACTAGCGTGGCGCTGCTCATTTATGGCAGTATTTTTACACACGACTAGCGCTAACGTGGCGCTGCTCATTTATGGGAGCACTTTTACACACTTCTAGCGCTAGCGTGGCGCTGCTCATTTATGGGAGTATTTTTACACATGTCTAGCGCTAACGTGGCGCTGCTCATTTATGGGAGTACTTTTACACACGTCTAGCGCTAGCGTGGCGCTGCTCATTTATGGGAGAACTTTTAAACACGTTTAGCGCTAGCGTGGCGCTTCTCATTTATAGGAGTACTTTTACACACGTCTAGCGCTTGCGTGGCGCTGCTCATTTATGGCAGTACTTTTACACACGTCTAGCGGTAGCGTCGCTCTGCTCATTTATGGGAGTACTTTTACACTCGTCTAGCGCTAGCGTGGCGCTGCTCATTTATAGGAGAATTTTTTAACTCGTCTAGCGCTAGCGTGGCGCTGCTCATTTAATGGAGTACTTTTACAAACGTCTAGCGCTAGCGTGGCGCTGCTAATTTATGGCAGTACTTTGACACACGGCTAGCAATAGCGTCGCGCTGCTCATTTATGGGAGTACTTTATACTCGTCTAGGGCTAGTGTGGCGGTGCTCATTTAAAGGAGAAATTTTTTCACTCGTCTAGCGCTAGCGTGGCGCTGCTCATTTATGGGATTACTTTTACACACGTCTAGCGCTAGCGTGGCGCTGCTCATTTATAGGAGTACTTTTACAGACGTCTAGCGCTAGCGTGGCGCTGCTCATTTATGGCAGTACTTTTACACTCGTCTAGCGCTAGCATGGCGCTGCTCATTTATGGAAGTACTTTTACACACGTCTAGCGCTAGCGTGGCGCTGCTCATTTATGGGAGTAATTTACACATGTTTAGCGCTAGCGTGGCGCTGCTCATTTATGGCAGTACTTTTACACTCGTCTAGCGCTAGCATGGCGCTGCTCATTTATGGAAGTACTTTTACACATGTCTAGCGCTAGCGTGGCGCAGCTCATTGGTAGGTGTACTTTTACACACGTCTAGCCCTAGCGTGGTGCTGCTCATTCATGGGAGTACTTTTACACACGTCTAGCGCTAGCGTGGGGATGCTCATTAATGGGAGTACTTTTACACACGTCAAGCGATAGCGTGGCGCTGCTCATTGATGGGAGTACTTTTACACAGGTCTAGCGCTAGCGTGGCGCTGCTCATTGATGGGAGTACTTTTACACATGGCTAGCGCTAGCGTCGCGCTGCTCATTTAAGTGAGTACTCTGACACACGTCTAGCACTAGCGTGGCGCTGCTCATTTATGGGAGAACTTTTACACACGTCTAGCGCTAGCGTGGCGCTGCTCATTCATAAGAGTACTTTTACAGATGTCTAGAGCTAGAGTGGCGCTGCTCATATATGGGATTACTTTTACACTCGTCTGGCGCTAGCGTGGCGCTTCTCATTTATGGGAGCACTTTTACACTCGCCTTGCGCCAGCGTGGCGCTGCTCATAAATGGGAGTACTTTTACACTCGTTTAGCGCTAGCGTGACGCTGCTCATTTATGGGAGCACTTTAACACACGTCTAGCGCTATCGTGGCGCTGCTCATTTATGGGAGTACTTTTACACATGTCTAGCGCTAGCGTGAAGCTGCTCATTCATGGGAGTCTTTTACAGATATCTAGAGGTAACGTGGCGCTGCTCATATATGGGAGTACTTTTAAACTCGTCTAGCGCTGGCGTGGCGCTGCTCATTTATGGGAGCACTTTTACACTAGTCTAGCGCTAGCGTGGTGCTGCTCATTTATGGCAGTACTTTTACACACGTCTAGCGCTAGCGTGGCGCTTCTCATTGATGGGAGTACTTTTACACACGTCTAGCGCTAGCGTGGCGTTGCTCATTTATGGGAGTACTTTTACACATGTCTAGTGCTAGCGTGGCGCTGCTCATTTATGGCAGTACTTTTACACACGTCTAGCGCTAGCGTGGCGCTGATCATTTATGTGAGTACTTTGACACACGTCTAGCACAAGCGTGGCGCTGCTCATTTATGGGAGTACTTTTACACACGTCTAGCGCTAACGTGGCGCTGCTCATTTATGGGAGCACTTTAACACACTTCTAGCGCTAGCGTGGCGCCGCTCCTTTATGGGAGTATTTTTACACACGTCTAGCGCTAGCGTGGCACTGCCCATTTATTGGAGTACTTTTACACACGTCTAGCGCTAGCGTGGCGCTGCTCATTTATGGGAGTACTTTTAAACACGTTATCGCTAGCGTGGCGCTGCTCATTTATAGGAGTACTTTTACACACGTCTAGCGCTAGCGTGGCGCTTCTCATTTATGTCAGTACTTTTACACACGTCTAGCGGTAGCGTCGCGCTGCTCATTTATGGGAGTACTTTTACACTCGTCTAGCGCTAGCGTGGCGCTGCTCATTTATAGGAGAAATTTTTTCACTCGTCTAGCGCTAGCGTGGCGCTGCTCATTTATGGGTGTACTTTTACACACGTCTAACGCTAGCGTGGCGCTGCTCATTTATAGGAGATATTTTTTCAGTCGTCTTGCGCTAGCGTGGCGCTGCTCATTTATGTGAGTACTTTTACACACGTCTAGCGCTAGCGTGGCGCTGCTCATTTATGGCAGTATTTTTACACACGTCTAGCTGTAGCGACGCGCTGCTCATTTATGGGAGTGCTCTTACACTCGTCTAGCGCTAGTGTGGGGCTGCTCATTTACAGGAGAAATTTTTTCACTCGTCTAGCGCTAGCGTGGCGCTGCTCATTTATGGGATTACTTTTACACACGTCTAGCGCTAGCGTGGCGCTGCTCATTTATAGGAGTACTTTTACACACGTCTAGCGCTAGCGTGGCGCAGCTCATTTATGGGAGTACTTTTACACACGTCTAGCGCTAGTGTGGCGCTGCTTATTTATGGCAGTACCTTTACACACGTCTAGCAGTAGCGTCGTGCTGCTCATTTATGGGAGTACTTTTACACTCGTCTAGCGCTAGCGTGGCGCTGCTCATTTATAGGAGTAATTTTTTCACACGTCTAGCGCTAGTGTGTCGCTGCTCATTTATGGGAGTACTTTTGCACACGTCTAGCGCTAGCCTGGCGCTGCTCATTTATAGGAGAAATTTTTACACTCGTCTAGCGCTAGCTTGGCGCTGCTCATTTATGGGATTACTTTTTCACACGTCTAGCGCTAGCGTGGCGCTGCTCATTTATAGGAGTACTTTTACACACGTCTAGCGCTAGCGTGGCGCTGGTCATTTATGGGAGTACTTTTACACACGTCTAGCGGTAGCGTGGCGCTGCTCATTTGTGGGAGTACTTTTACACACGTCTAGCGCTAGCGTGGCGCTGCTCATTTATAGGAGTACTTTTACACACGTCTAGCGGTAGCGTGGCGCTGCTCATTTATGGGAGTACTTTTACACACGTCTAGCGCTAGCGTGGCGCTGCTCATTTATGGGAGTACTTTTACACACTTCTAGCGGTAGCGTGGCGCTGCTCATTTGTGGGAGTACATTTACACACGTCTAGCGCTAGCGTGGCGCTGCTCATTTGTGGGAGTACTTTTACACACGTCTAGCGCTAGCGTGGCGCTGCTCATTTATAGGAGTACTTTTACACACTCTCTAGCGCTAGCGTGGCGCTGGTCATTTATGGGAGTACTTTTACACACGTCTAGCGCTAGCGTGGCGCTGTTCATTTTTATGAGAACTTTTACACACGTCTAATGCTAGCGTGGCGCTGCTCAATTATATGAGTACTTTTACACGTGTCTAGCGCTAGCGTCGCGCTGCTCATTTATGGGAGCACTTTTACACACGTCTAGCTCTAGCGTGGCGCTGCTCATTCATGGGAGTACTTTTACACACGTCTAGTGCTAGCGTGGCGCTGCTCATTCATGGGAGTACTTTTACACACGTCTAGCGCTAGCTTGGTGCTGCTCATTTATGGGAGTACTTTTACACACGTCTAGCGCTAGCGTGGCGCTGCTCATTTATGGAAGTTCTTTTACACACGTCTAGCACTAGCGTGGCGCTGCTCATTTATTTGGATTTTGAATTTATTTGAATTTGAATTTATTGTTTCTCTTATACAGGCCACTGAGGCTACAAAGCCTCTTTATGCCGCTCTCTTCATTCAGAGGGCGGTTACATACAATAGAATAAATTAAGAAAGAAAAAACTTAACCTATACATACAGTTGACAATAAAAGTTCTTGTTATTACATCCGTTCACCTTGAACATGATAATTGTATAGCTGATAGATTACAATGAAGGGAGTGTTTTATCGCTCTGATAGGAAGTCCTGAATACTGGTGCAATTTATATTTATTCCAGAGAATACTAGCTGAAATACGGAATGAACCTTTGCATTTTTCGGTTCTGTGATGAGGTATCTGGAGCATTTGTGCAGTGTGTCTATTCGCACGGTTATGCACTGATTGCATGGGAGTTAGTGTGCAGTAAATATAAGACGGAATTTTGAATTTTAGAATTTTTATCACAGTCAGAGCCATGGCATACTGTCTTCGTTCCTTTAACTTTAGCCATCCAATCTGGACGTAAAATGGAGTTATATGGGCCTCTCTTGGTACATTGAGAACAAACCGCAAGCAAGCATTTTGCATTCTTTGCAATTTTGTATTGAGGACCTCTCCCATATCATGGTAAATTATAGATCCATAGTCAAATGTTGGTAATATCAAACTCTGTATCAGTATCTTTCGTACATTTTGAGGCAAATAGAAGCAAGTTCGCCTAATTTGATATAATGACGATGCAACCCTTTTCAGAATCATGTTTGTGTGATCCTGCCACGATAATCGAGAGTCAAAAATAACTCCCAGATTTCTTACTGCTGACTGGTACGGAACTGTTTGGGATGCAAGCTGTAAAGGTGGTACTGGCTCAGGTAGGGAACTGAGTAATTTGGTTTAGCCGATAACGATCGGTTGCGTTTTTACGAAGTTAAGTATTAGATTATGATCGAGGGCGTACTGAAATAGGCTTTGAATTTATGGGAGCGTGGCGCTGCTCATTTATGGGAGTATTTTTACACACGTCTAGCGCTAGCCTGGCGCTGCTCATTTACGGGAGCACTTTTACACACGACTAGCGCTAGCGTGGCGCTGCTCATTTATGGGAGTACTTTTACACACGTCTAGCGCTAGCGTGGCATTGCTCATTTATAAGAGTACTTTTACACACGTCTAGCGCTAACGTGGCGCTGCTCATTTATGGGAGTACTTTAACACACGTCTAGCGCTAGCGTGGCGCTGCTCATTTATGGCAGTACTTTTACACACGTCTAGCGCTAGCGTGTCCCTGCTCATTTATGGGAGTACTTTTACACACGACTAGCGCAAGCGTCGCGCTGCTTATTTAAGGGAGTACTTTTACACTCGTCTAGCGCTAGCGTGGCGCTGCTCATTTATGGGAGTACTTTTACCCACGTCTAGCGCTAGCGTCGCGCGGCTCATTTAAGGGAGTACTTTTACACTCGTCTAGCGCTAGCGTGGCGCTTGCGTGGCGCTGCTCATTTATGGGAGTACTTTTACACACGTCTAGTGCTAGCGTGGCGCTGCTCATTTATGGGAGTACTTTTACACACGTCTAGCGCTAGCGTCGCGCTGCTCATTGATGGGAGTACTTTTACACACGTCTAGCGCTAGCGTCGCGCGGCTCATTTAAGGGAGTACTTTTACACACGTCTAGCACTAGCGTCGCGCTGCTCATTGATGGGAGTACTTTTACACACGTCTAGCGCAAGCGTGGCGCTGCTCATTTATGGCAGTACTTTAACACACGTCAAGCGCTAGCGTGGCGCTGCTCATTTATGGGAGTACTTTTACACACGTCTAGCGCTAGCGTGGCGCTGCTCATTTATAGGAGATATTTTTTCAGTCGTCTAGCGCTAGCGTGGCGCTGCTCATTTATGGGAGTACTTTTACACACGTCTAGCGC
Organism: Meconema thalassinum; assembly: GCA_946902985.2. Classification (NCBI taxonomy): domain Eukaryota; kingdom Metazoa; phylum Arthropoda; class Insecta; order Orthoptera; family Tettigoniidae; genus Meconema; species Meconema thalassinum. Next base: position 12,707,952 of record CAMPQE020000048.1, on the reverse strand, counting down.
TAGCGTGGCGCTGCTTATTTATGGGAGATATTTTTTCAGTCGTCTAGCGCTAGCGTGGCGCTGCTCATTTATGGGAGTACTTTTACACACGTCTAGCGCTAGCGTGGCGCTGCTCACTTATGGCAGTACTTTTACACACGTCTAGCTGTAGCGTCGCGCTGCTCATTTATGGGAGTGCTTTTAGACTCGTCTAGCGCTAACGTGGCGCTGCTCATTTTTGGGAGCACTTTTACACACTTCTAGCGCTAGCGTGGCGCTGCTCATTTATGGGAGTACTTTTACACATGTCTAGTGCTAGCGTGGCGCTGCACATTTATGGGAGTACTTTTACACACGTCTTGCGCTAGCGTGGCGCTGCTCATTTATGTGAGTACTTTGACACACGTCTAGCACTAGCGTGGCGCTGCTCATTTATGGGAGTACTTTTACACACGACTAGCGCTAACTTGGCGCTGCTCAATTATGGGAGCACTTTTACACACTTCTAGCGCTAGCGTGGCGCTGCTCATTTATGGGAGTATTTTTAAACATGTCTAGCGCTAGCGTGGCGCTGCTCATTTTTGGGAGTACTTTTACACACGTCTAGCGGTAGCGTCGCGCTGCTCATTTATGGCAGTACTTTTACTCACGTCTAGCGCTAGCGTGGCGCTGCTCATTTACAGGAGAAATTTCTTCACTCGTCTAGCGCTAGCGTGGCGCTGCTCATTTATGGGAGTACTTTTACACACGTCTAGCGCCAGCGTGGCGCTGCTCATTTATGGCAGTACTTTGACACACGGCTAGAACTAGCGTCGCGCTGCTAATTTATGGGAGTACTTTTAAACTCGTCTAGCGCTAGTGTGGCGCTGCTCATTTATAGGAGAATTTTTTTCACTCGTCTAGCGCTAGCGTGGCGCTGCTCATTTAAGGCAGTACTTTTACACACGTCAAGCGCTAGCATGGCGCTGCTCATTGATGGGAGTAATTTACACATGTCTAGCGCTAGCGTCGCGCTGCTCATTTATGGGAGCACATTTACACACGTCTAGCGCTAGCGTGGCGCTGCTCATTTATGGGAGTAATTTACACATGTCTAGCGCTAGCGTCGCGCTGCTCATTAATGGGAGCACATTTACACACGTCTAGCGCTAGCGTGGCGCTGCTCATTTATGGGAGTACTTTTACACACGTCTAGCGCTAGCGTTGCGCTGCTTATTTATGGAGGTACTTTTACACACATCTAGCGCTAAGGTGGCGCTGCTCATTTATGGGTGTACTTTTACACACGTCTAGCGCTAGCGTGGCGCCGCTTATTTATGGGAATACTTTTACAAACGTCAAGCGCTAGCGTGGCGCTGCTCATTTATGGGAGTACTTTTACACACGTCTAGCGCTAGCGTGGCGCTGCTCATTGATGGGAGTACTTTTCACATGGCACGCGCTAGCGTCGCGCTGCTCATTTATGTGAGTACTTTGACACACGTCTAGCACTAGCGTGGCGCTCCGCATTTATGGGAGAACTTTTGCACACGTCTAGCGCTAGTGTGGCGCTGCTCATTCATGGGAGTACTTTTACAGATGTCTAGAGCTAGCGTGGCGCTGCTCATATATGGGAGTACTTTTACACTCGCCTAGCGCTAGCGTGGCGCTTCTCATTTATGGGAGCACTTTTATACTCGCCTAGCGCTAGCGTGGCGCTGCTCATATATGGGAGTACTTTTACACCCGTTTAGCGCTAGCGTGGCGCTGCTCATTTATGGGAGCACTTTTACACACGTCTAGCGCTAGAGTGGCGCTGCTCATTTATGGGAGTACTTATACACATGTCTAGCGCTAGCGTGGCGCTGCTCATTCATGGGAGTACTTTTACAGATATCTAGAGCTAGCGTGGCGCTGCTCATATATGGGAGTACTTTTACAGTCGTCTAGTGCTAGCGTGGCGCTGCTCATTTATGGGAGTACTTTCACAAACGTCTAGCGCTAGCGTGGCGCTGCTCATTTATGTGAGTACTTTGACACACGTCTAGCACTAGCGTGGCTCTGCTCATTTATGGGAGCACTTTTACACGCTTCTAGCGCTAGCGTGGCGCTTCTCATTTATGGGAGCACTTTTACACACGTCTAGCGCTAGCGTGGCGCTGCTCATTTATGGGAGCACTTTTACACTAGTCTAGCACTAGCGTGATGCTGCTCATTTATGGCAGTACTTTTACACACGTTTAGCGCTAGCGTGGCGCTGCTCATTGATGGGAGTACTTTTACACACGTCTAGCGCTAGCGTGGCGCTGCTCATTTATGGGAGTACTTTTGCACATGTCTAGTGCTAGCGTGGCGCTCCTCATTTATGGGAGTACTTTTACACACGTCTAGCGCTAGCGTGGCGCTGCTCATTTATGTGAGTACTTTGACACACGTCTAGCACTAGCGTGGCGCTGCTCATTTATGGCAGTATTTTTACACACGACTAGCGCCTACGTGGCGCTGCTCATTTATGGGAGCACTTTTACACACTTCTAGCGCTAGCCTGGCGCTGCTCATTTATGGGAGTATTTTACACACGTCTAGCGCTAACGTGGCGCTGCTCATTTATGGGAGTACTTTTACACACGTCTAGTGCTAGCGTGGCGCTGCTCATTTATGGGAGAACTTTTAAAAACCTCTAGCGCTAGCGTGGCGCTTCTCATTTATAGGAGTACTTTAACACACGTCTAGCGCTAGCGTGGCGCTGCTCATTTATGGCAGTACTTTTACACACGTCTAGCAGTAGCGTCGCGCTGCTCATTTAAGGGATTACTTTTACACTCGTCTAGCGCTAGCGTGGAGCTGCACATTTATAGGAGAATTTTTTTAACTCGTCTAGCGCTAGCGTGGCGCTGCTCATTTATGGGAGTACTTTTACACACGTCTAGCGCTGGCGTGGCGCTGCTACTTTATGGCAGTACTTTGACACACGGCTAGCATTAGCGTCGCGCTGCTCATTTATGGGAGTACTTTGTACTCGTCTAGCGCTAGTGTGGCCGTGCTCATTTATAGGAGAAATATTTCACTCGTCTAGCGCTAGCGTGGCGCTGCTCATATATGGGATTACTTTTACACAAGTCTCGCGCTAGCGTGGCGCTGCTCATTTATGGGATTACTTTTACAGATATCTAGAGCTAGCGTGGCGCTGCTCATATATGGGAGTACTTTTACACTCGTCCAGCGCTAGCGTGGCGCTTCTCATTTATGGGAACACTTTTACACACGTCAAGCGCTAGCGTGGCGCTTCTCATTTATGGGAACACTTTTACACACGTCTAGTGCTAGCGTGGCGCTGCTCATTTATAGGAGTACTTTTACAGACGTCTAGCGTTAGCGTGGCGCTGCGCATTTATGGCAGTACTTTTACACACGTCTAGTGGTAGCGTCGCGCTGCTCATTTATGGGAGTACTTTTACACTCGTCTAGCGCTAGCATGGCGCTGCTCATTTATAGGAGATTGTTTTTCACTCGTCTAGCGCTAGCGTGGCGCTGCTCATTTAAGGCAGTACTTTTACACACGTCAAGCGCTAGCATGGCGCTGCTCATTTATGGGAGTACTATTACACACGTCTAGCGCTAGCGTGGCGCTGCTCCTTTATGGGAGTAATTTACACATGTCTAGCGCTAGCGTCGCGCTGCTCATTTATGGGAGCACTTTTACACACGTCTAGCGCTAGCGTGGCGCTGCTCATTTATGGGAGTACTTTTACACACGTCTAGCGCTAGCGTTGCGCTGCTTATTTATGGAGGTACTTTTACACACATCTAGCGCTAAGGTGGCGCTGCTCATTTATGGGAGTACTTTTACACACGTCTAGCGCTAGCGTGGCGCTGCTTATTTATGGGAATACTTTTACACACGTCAAGCGCTAGCGTGGCGCTACTCATTTATGGGAGTACTTTTACACACGTCTAGCGCTAGCGTGGCGCTGCTCATTGATGGGAGTACTTTTACACATGGCACGCGCTGCTCATTTATGTGAGTACTTTGACACACGTCTAGCACTAGCGTGGCGCTGCGCATTTATGGGAGAACTTTTACACACGTCTAGCGCTAGTGTGGCGCTGCTCATATATGGGAGTACTTTTACACTCGTTAAGCGCTAGTGTGGCGCTGCTCATTTATGGGAGCACTTTTACACACGTCTAGCGCTAGCGTGGCGCTGCTCATTTATGGGAGAACTTTTACACATGTCTAGCGCTAGCGTGGCGCTGCTCATTCATGGGAGTACTTTTACAGATATCTAGAGCTAGCGTGGCGCTGCTCATATATGGGAGTACTTTTACACTCGTCTAGTGCTAGCGTGGCGCTACTCATTTATGGGAGTACTTTTACACACGTCTAGCGCTAGCGCGGCGCTCCTCATTTAAGTGAGTACTTTGACACACGTCTAGCACTAGCGTGGCGCTGCTCATTTATGGCAGTATTTTTACACACGACTAGCGCTAACGTGGCGATGCTCATTTATGGGAGCACTTTTACACACTTCTAGCGCTAGCGTGGCGCTTCTCATTTATGGGAGCACTTTTACACACGTCTAGCGCTAGCGTGGCGCTGCTCATTTATGGGAGCACTTTTACACTAGTCTAGCACCTGCGTGATGCTGCTCATTTATGGCAGTACTTTTACACACGTATAGCGCTAGCGTGGCGCTGCTCATTGAAGGGAGTACTTTTACACACGTCTAGCGCTAGCGTGGCGATGCTCATTTATGGGAGTACTTTTGCACATGTCTAGTGCTAGCGTGCGCTGCTCATTTATGGGAGTACTTTTACACACGTCTAGCGCTAGCGTGGCGCTGCTCATTTATGTGAGTACATTGACACACGTCTAGCACTAGCGTGGCGCTGCTCATTTATGGCAGTATTTTTACACACGACTAGCGCTAACGTGGCGCTGCTCATTTATGGTAGCTTTTTTACACACTTCTAGCGCTAGCGTGGCGCTGCTCATTTATGGGAGTATTTTTACACACGTCTAGCGCTAGCGTGGCGCTTCTCATTTATAGGAGTACTTTTACACACGTTTAGCGCTAGCGTGGCGCTGCTCATTTATGGCAGTACTTTTACACACGTCTAGCAGTAGCGTCGCGCTGCTCATTTATGGGAGTACTTTTACACTCGTCTAGCGCTAGCGTGGCGCTGCACATTTATAAATGAATTTTTTTAACTCGTCTAGCGCTAGCGTGGCGCTGCTCATTTATGGGAGTACTTTTACACACGTCTAGCGCTAGCGTGGCGCTGCTCATTTATGGCAGTACTTTGACACACGGCTAGCACTAGCGTCGCGCTGCTCATTTATGGGAGTACTTTATACTCGTCTAGCGCTAGTGTGGCCGTGCTCATTTATAGGAGAATTTTTTTCACTCGTCTAGCGCTAGCGTGGCGCTGCTCATTTATGGGATTACTTTTACACACGTCTCGCGCTAGCGTGGCGCTGCTCATTTATGGGATTACTTTTACAGATATCTAGAGCTAGCGTGGCGCTGCTCATATATGGGAGTACTTTTACACGCGTCCAGCGCTAGCGTGGCGCTTCTCATTTATGGGAGCACTTTTACACTCGTCTAGCGCTAGCGTGGCGCTGCTCATTTAAGGGAGTACTTTTACACACGTCTAGCGCTAGCGTGGCGCTGCTCATTTATGGGAGCACTTTTACACACGTCTAGCGCTAGCGTGGCGCTGCTCATTTAAGGGAGTATTTTACACACGTCTAGCGCTAGCGTGGCGCTGCTCATTTATGGGAGCACTTTTACACACTTCTAGCGCTAGCGTGGCGCTGCTCATTTATGGGAGTATTTTTACACACGTCTAGCGCTAGCGTGGCGCTGCTCATTTATGGGAGTACTTTTACACACGTCTAGGGCTAGCAAGGCGCTGCTCATTTATGGCAGTACTTTTACACACGTCTAGCGGTAGCGTCGCGCTGCTCATTTATGGGAGTACTTTTACACTCGTCTAGCTCTAGTGTGGCGCTGTTCATTTATAGGAGTACTTTTACACACGTCTAGCGGTAGCGTCGCGCTGCTCATTTATGGCAGTACTTTTACTCACGTCTAGCGCTAGCGTGGCGCTGCTCATTTACAGGAGAAATTTCTTCACTCGTCTAGCGCTAGCGTGGCGCTGCTCATTTATGGGAGTACTTTTACACACGTCTAGCGCCAGCGTGGCGATGCTCATTTATGGCAGTACTTTGACACACGGCTAGAACTAGCGTCGCGCTGCTAATTTATGGGAGTACTTTTACACTCGTCTAGCGCTAGTGTGGCGCTGCTCATTTATAGGAGAATTTTTTTTAACTCGTCTAGCGCTAGCATGGCGCTGCTCATTTATGGGATTACTTTTACACACGTCTAGCGCTAGCGTGGCGCTGCTCATTTATGGGATTACTTTTACAGATATCTAGAGCTAGCGTGGCGCTGCTCATATATGGGAGTACTTTTACACTCGTCTAGCGCTAGCGTGGCGCTTCTCATTTATGGGAGCACTTTTACACACGTCAAGCGCTAGCGTGGCGCTGCTCATTTATAGGAGTACTTTAAAAGACGTCTAGCGCTAGCGTGGCGCTGCTCATTTATAGGTGTACTTTAAAAGACGTCTAGCGCTAGCGTGGCGCTGCTCATTTATAGGAGTACTTTAAAAGACGTCTAGCGCTAGCGTGGCGCTGCTCATTTATGGGAGTACTTTTACACTCGTCTAGCGCTAGCGTGGCGCTGCTCATTTATAGGAGAATTTTTTTCACTCGTCTAGCGCTAGCGTGGCGCTGATCATTTAAGGCAGTACTTTTACACACGTCAAGCGCTAGCATGGCGCTGCTCATTTATGGGAGCACTTTTACACACGTCTAGCGCTAGCGTGGCGCTGCTCATTTAAGGGAGTACTTTTACACACGTCTAGCGCTAGCGTGGCGCTGCTCATTTATGGGAGCACTTTTACACACTTCTAGCGCTAGCGTGGCGCTGCTCATTTATGGGAGTATTTTTACACACGTCTAGCGCTAGCGTGGCGCTGCTCATTTATGGGAGTACTTTTACACACGTCTAGGGCTAGCAAGGCGCTGCTCATTTATGGCAGTACTTTTACACACGTCTAGCGGTAGCGTCGCGCTGCTCATTTATGGGAGTACTTTTACACTCGTCTAGCTCTAGTGTGGCGCTGCTCATTTATAGGAGTACTTTTACACACGTCTAGCGGTAGCGTCGCGCTGCTCATTTATGGCAGTACTTTTACTCACGTCTAGCGCTAGCGTGGCGCTGCTCATTTACAGGAGAAATTTCTTCACTCGTCTAGCGCTAGCGTGGCGCTGCTCATTTATGGGAGTACTTTTACACACGTCTAGCGCCAGCGTGGCGCTGCTCATTTATGGCAGTACTTTGACACACGGCTAGAACTAGCGTCGCGCTGCTAATTTATGGGAGTACTTTTACACTCGTCTAGCGCTAGTGTGGCGCTGCTCATTTATAGGAGAATTTTTTTTAACTCGTCTAGCGCTAGCATGGCGCTGCTCATTTATGGGATTACTTTTACACACGTCTAGCGCTAGCGTGGCGCTGCTCATTTATGGGATTACTTTTACAGATATCTAGGGCTAGCGTGGCGCTGCTCATATATGGGAGTACTTTTACACTCGTCTAGCGCTAGCGTGGCGCATCTCATTTATGGGAGCACTTTTACACACGTCAAGCGCTAGCGTGGCGCTGCTCATTTATAGGAGTACTTTAAAAGACGTCTAGCGCTAGCGTGGCGCTGCTCATTTATAGGTGTACTTTAAAAGACGTCTAGCGCTAGCGTGGCGCTGCTCATTTATAGGAGTACTTTAAAAGACGTCTAGCGCTAGCGTGGCGCTGCTCATTTATGGGAGTACTTTTACACTCGTCTAGCGCTAGCGTGGCGCTGCTCATTTATAGGAGAATTTTTTTCACTCGTCTAGCGCTAGCGTGGCGCTGATCATTTAAGGCAGTACTTTTACACACGTCAAGCGCTAGCATGGAGCTGCTCATTGATGGGAGTAATTTACACATGTCTAGCGCTAGCGTCGCGCTGCTCATTTATGGGAGCACATTTACACACGTCTAGCGCTAGCGTGGCGCTGCTCATTTATGGGAGTAATTTACACATGTCTAGCGCTAGCGTCGCGCTGCTCATTAATGGGAGCACATTTACACACGTCTAGCGCTAGCGTGGCGCTGCTCATTTATGGGAGTACTTTTACACACGTCTAGCGCTAGCGTTGCGCTGCTTATTTATGGAGGTACTTTTACACACATCTAGCGCTAAGGTGGCGCTGCTCATTTATGGGTGTACTTTTACACACGTCTAGCGCTAGCGTGGCGCCGCTTATTTATGGGAATACTTTTACACACGTCAAGCACTAGCGTGGCGCTGCTCATTTATGGGAGTACTTTTACACACGTCTAGCGCTAGCGTGGCGCTGCTCATTGATGGGAGTACTTTACACATGGCACGCGCTAGCGTCGCGCTGCTCATTTATGTGAGTACTTTGACACACGTCTAGCACTAGCGTGGCGCTCCGCATTTATGGGAGAACTTTTGCACACGTCTAGCGCTAGTGTGGCGCTGCTCATTCATGGGAGTACTTTTACAGATGTCTAGAGCTAGCGTGGCGCTGCTCATATATGGGAGTACTTTTACACTCGCCTAGCGCTAGCGTGGCGCTTCTCATTTATGGGAGCACTTTTATACTCGCCTAGCGCTAGCGTGGCGCTGCTCATATATGGGAGTACTTTTACACTCGTTTAGCGCTAGCGTGGCGCTGCTCATTTATGGGAGCACTTTTACACACGTCTAGCGCTAGAGTGGCGCTGCTCATTTATGGGAGTACTTATACACATGTCTAGCGCTAGCGTGGCGCTGCTCATTCATGGGAGTACTTTTACAGATATCTAGAGCTAGCGTGGCGCTGCTCATATGTGGGAGTACTTTTACAGTCGTCTAGTGCTAGCGTGGCGCTGCTCATTTATGGGAGTACTTTTACACACGTCTAGCACTAGCGTGGCTCTGCTCATTTATGGGAGCACTTTTACACGCTTCTAGCGCTAGCGTGGCGCTTCTCATTTATGGGAGCACTTTTACACACGTCTAGCGCTAGCGTGGCGCTGCTCATTTATGGGAGCACTTTTACACTAGTCTAGCACTAGCGTGATGCTGCTCATTTATGGCAGTACTTTTACACACGTTTAGCGCTAGCGTGGCGCTGCTCATTGATGGGAGTACTTTTACACACGTCTAGCGCTAGCGTGGCGCTGCTCATTTATGGGAGTACTTTTGCACATGTCTAGTGCTAGCGTGGCGCTCCTCATTTATGGGAGTACTTTTACACACGTCTAGCGCTAGCGTGGCGCTGCTCATTTATGTGAGTACTTTGACACACGTCTAGCACTAGCGTGGCGCTGCTCATTTATGGCAGTATTTTTACACACGACTAGCGCCTACGTGGCGCTGCTCATTTATGGGAGCACTTTTACACACTTCTAGCGCTAGCCTGGCGCTGCTCATTTATGGGAGTATTTTACACACGTCTAGCGCTAACGTGGCGCTGCTCATTTATGGGAGTACTTTTACACACGTCTAGTGCTAGCGTGGCGCTGCTCATTTATGGGAGAACTTTTAAAAACCTTTAGCGCTAGCGTGGCGCTTCTCATTTATAGGAGTACTTTTACACACGTCTAGCGCTAGCGTGGCGCTGCTCATTTATGGCAGTACTTTTACACACGTCTAGCAGTAGCGTCGCGCTGCTCATTTAAGGGATTACTTTTACACTCGTCTAGCGCTAGCGTGGCGCTGCACATTTATAGGAGAATTTTTTTAACTCGTCTAGCGCTAGCGTGGCGCTGCTCATTTATGGGAGTACTTTTACACACGTCTAGCGCTGGCGTTGCGCTGCTATTTTATGGCAGTACTTTGACACACGGCTAGCACTAGCGTCGCGCTGCTCATTTATGGGAGTACTTTGTACTCGTCTAGCGCTAGTGTGGCCGTGCTCATTTATAGGAGAAATATTTCACTCGTCTAGCGCTAGCGTGGCGCTGCTCATATATGGGATTACTTTTACACAAGTCTCGCGCTAGCGTGGCGCTGCTCATTTATGGGATTACTTTTACAGATATCTAGAGCTAGCGTGGCGCTGCTCATATATGGGAGTACTTTTACACTCGTCCAGCGCTAGCGTGGCGCTTCTCATTTATGGGAACACTTTTACACACGTCAAGCGCTAGCGTGGCGCTTCTCATTTATGGGAACACTTTTACACACGTCTAGTGCTAGCGTGGCGCTGCTCATTTATAGGAGTACATTTACAGACGTCTAGCGTTAGCGTGGCGCTGCTCATTTATGGCAGTACTTTTACACACGTCTAGTGGTAGCGTCGCGCTGCTCATTTATGGGAGTACTTTTACACTCGTCTAGCGCTAGCATGGCGCTGCTCATTTATAGGAGATTGTTTTTCACTCGTCTAGCGCTAGCGTGGCGCTGCTCATTTAAGGCAGTACTTTTACACACGTCAAGCGCTAGCATGGCGCTGCTCATTTATGGGAGTACTATTACACACGTCTAGCGCTAGCGTGGCGCTGCTCCTTTATGGGAGTAATTTACACATGTCTAGCGCTAGCGTCGCGCTGCTCATTTATGGGAGCACTTTTAAACACGTCTAGCGCTAGCGTGGCGCTGCTCATTTATGGGAGTACTTTTACACACGTCTAGCGCTAGCGTTGCGCTGCTTATTTATGGAGGTACTTTTACACACATCTAGCGCTAAGGTGGCGCTGCTCATTTATGGGAGTACTTTTACACACGTCTAGCGCTAGCGTGGCGCTGCTTATTTATGGGAATACTTTTACACACGTCAAGCGCTAGCGTGGCGCTGCTCATTTATGGGAGCACTTTTACACTCGTCTAGCGCTAGCGTGGCGCTGTTCATTTATGGGAGTACTTTTACCCACGTCTAGCGCTAGCGTCGCGCGGCTCATTTAAGGGAGTACTTTTACACAGTCTAGCACCAGCGTCGCGCTGCTCATTGATGGGAGTACTTTCACACAAGTCTAGCGCTAGCGTCGCGCGGCTCATTTAAGGGAGTACTTTTACACAGTCTAGCACCAGCGTCGCGCTGCTCATTGATGGGAGTACTTTTACACACGTCTAGCGCAAGCGTGGCGCTGCTCATTTATGTGAGTACTTTTACACACGTCTAGCACTAGCGTCGCGCGGCTCATTTAAGGGAGTACTTTTACACACGTCTAGCGCTAGCGTGGCGCTGCTCATTTATGGGAGTACTTTTAAACACGTCTAGCGCTAGCGTCGCGCGGCTCATTTAAAGGAGTACTTTTACACACGTCTAGCGCTAGCGTCGCGCTGCTCATTGATGGGAGTACTTTTACACACGTCTAGCGCTAGCGTGGCGCCGCTCATTTATGGGAGTACTTTTACACACGTCTAGCGCTAGCGTGGCGCGGCTCATTTAAGGGATCACTTTAACACACGTCAAGCACTAGCGTGGCGCTGCTCATTTTTATGAGAACTTTTACACACGTCTAGCGCTAGCGTGGCGCTGCTTATTCAAGGGAGCACTTTAACACACGTCTAGCGCTAGCGTGGCGCGGCTCATTTAAGGGAGCACTTTAACACACGTCTAGCGCTAGCGTAGCGCTGCTCATTTATGGGAGTACATTTACATACGTCTAACACTAGCGTGGCTCTGCACATTTTTATGAGAACTTTTACACACGTCCAGCGCTAGCGTGGCGCTTCTCATTTATGGGAGCACTTTTACACACGTCTAGCGCTAGCGTGGCGCTGCTCATTTAAGGGAGTACTTTTACACACGTCTAGCGCTAGCGTGGCGCTGCTCATTTATGGGAGCACTTTTACACACGTCTAGCGCTAGCGTGGCGCTGCTCATTTAAGGGAGTACTTTTACACTCGTCTAGCGCTAACGTGGCGCTGCTCATTCATGGGAGTACTTTTACAGATATCTAGAGCTAACGTGGCGCTGCTCATATATGGGAGTACTTTTAAACTCGTCTAGCGCTAGCGTGGCGCTGCTCATTTATGGGAGCACTTTTACACTAGTCTAGGGCTAGCGTGGTGCTGCTCACTTATGGCAGTACTTTTACACACGTCTAGTGCTAGCGTGGCGCTGCTCATTGATGGGAGTACTTTTACACACGTCTAGCGCTAGCGTGGCGCTGCTCATTTATGGGAGTACTTTTACACATGTCTAGTGCTAGCGTGGCGCTGCTCATTTATGGGAGTACTTTTACACACGTCTAGCGCTAGCGTGGCGCTGCTCATTTATGTGAGTACTTTGACACACGTCTAGCACTAGCAAGGCGCTGCTCATTTATGGGAGTACTTTTACACACGTCTAGCGCTAACGTGGCGCTGCTCATTTATGGGAGCACTTTAACACACTTCTAGCGCTAGCGTGGTGCTGCTCCTTTATGGGAGTATTTTTACACACGTCTAGCGCTAGCGTGGCGCTGCTCATTTATGGGAGTACTTTTACACTCGTCTAGCGCTAGCGTGGCGCTGCTCATTTATGGGTGTACTTTTAAACACGTTTAGCGCTAGCGTGGCGCTGCTCATTTATAGGAGTACGTTTACACACGTCTAGCGCTAGCGTGGCGCTGCTCATTTATGTCAGTACTTTTACACACGTCTAGCGGTAGCGTCGCGCTGCTCATTTATGGGAGTACTTTTACACTCGTCTAGCGCTAGCGTGGCTCTGCTCATTTATAGGAGAAATTTTTTCACTCGTCTAGCGCTAGCGTGGCGCTGCTCATTTATGGGAGTACTTTTACACACGTCTAGCGCTTGCGTGGCGCTGCTCATTTATAGGAGATATTTTTTCAGTCGTCTAGCGCTAGCGTGGCGCTGCTCATTTATGGGAGTACTTTTACACACGTCTAGCGCTAGCATGGCACTGCTCATCTATGGCAGTACTTTTACACACGTCTAGCTGTAGCGTCGCGCTGCTCATTTATGGGAGTGCTTTTACACTCGTCTAGCGCTAGTGTGGCGCTGCCCATTTATAGGAGAAATTTTTTCATTCGTCTAGCGCTAGCGTGGCGCTGCTCATTTATGGGATTACTTTTACACACGTCTAGCGCTAGCGGGGCGCTGCTCATTTATAGGAGTACTTTTACACACGTCTAGCGCTAGCGTGGCGCAGCTCATTTATGGGAGTACTTTTACACACGTCTAGCGCTAGCGTGGCGCTGCTTATTTATTGCAGTACTTTTACACACGTCTAGCAGTAGCGTCGTGCTGCTCATTTATGGGAGTACTTTAACACTCGTCTAGCGCTAGCGTGGCGCTGCTCATTTATAGGAGTAATTTTTTCACAAGTCTAGCGCTAGAGTGTCGCTGCTCATTTATGGGAGTACTTTTGCACTCGTCTAGCGCTAGCGTGGCTCTGCTCATTTATAGGAGAAATGTTTTCACTCGTCTAGCGCTAGCGTGGCGCTGCTCATTTATGGGATTACTTTTTCACGCGTCTAGCGCTAGCGTGGCGCTGCTCATTTATAGGAGTACTTTTACACACGTCTAGCGCTAGCGTGGCGCTGGTCATTGATGGGATTACTTTTACACACGTCTAGCGCTAGCGTGGCGCTGCTCATTTTTATGAGAACTTTTACACACGTCTAGCGCTAGCGTGGCGATGCTCATTTACATGAGTACTTTTACACTCGTCTAGCACTAGCGTGGAGCTGCTCATTTATGGGGTACTTTTACACACGTCTAGCGCTAGCGTGGCGCTGCTCATTTATATGAATACTTTTACACTCGTCGTGCGCTAGCGCGGCGCTGCTCATTTATGGGAGTACTTTTACACACGTCTAGCGCTAGCGTGGCGCTGCTCATTTATGGGAGTACTTTTACACACGTCTAGCACTAGCGTGGCGCTGCTCATTTGTGGGAGTACTTTTGCATACGTCTAGCGCTAGCGTGGCGCTGCTAATTTATGGGAGTACTTTTACACACGACTAGCGCTAACGTGGCGCTGCTCATTTATATGAGTACTTTTACACTCGTCTAGCACTAGCGTGGCGCTGCTCATTTATGGGAGTACTTTTACACACGTCTAGTGCTAGCTTGGTGCTGCTCATTTATGGGAGTACTTTTACACACGTCTAGCGCTAGCGTGGCGCTGCTCATTTATGGGAGTTCTTTTACACACGTCTAGCACTAGCTTGGTGCTGCTCATTTATGGGAGTACTTTTACACACGTCTAGCGCTAGCGTGGCGCTGCTCATTTATGGGAGTACATTTACACACGTCTAGCACTAGCGTGGCGCTGCTCATTTGTGGGAGTACTTTTGCATACGTCTAGCGCTAGCGTGGCGCTGCTAATTTATGGGAGTACTTTTACACACGACTAGCGCTAACGTGGCGCTGCTCATTTATATGAGTACTTTTACACTCGTCTAGCACTAGCGTGGCGCTGCTCATTTATGGGAGTACTTTTACACACGTCTAGCGCTAGCGTGGCGCTGCTCATTTATGGGAGTACTTTTACACACGTCTAGCGCTAGCTTTGTGCTGCTCATTTATGGGAGTACTTTACACACGTCTAGCACTAGCGTGGCGCTGCTCATTTATTTGGATTTTGAATTTATTTGAATTTGAATTTATTGTTTCTCTTATACAGGCCTCTGAGGCTACAAAGCCTCTTTATGCCGCTCTCTTCATTCAGAGGGCGGTTACATACAATAGAATAAATTAAGAAAGAAAAAACTTAACCTATACATACAGTTAACAATAAAAGTTCTTGTTATTACATCCGTTCACCTTGAACATGATAATTGTATAGCTGATAGATTACAATGAATGGAGTGTTTTATCGCTCTGATAGGAAGTCCTGAATACTGGTGCAATTTATATTTATTCCAGAGAATATTAGCTGAAATACGGAATGAACCTTTGCATTTTTCGGTTCTGTGATGAGGTATCTGGAGCATTTGTGCAGTGTGTCTATTCGCATGGTTATGCACTGATTGCATGGGAGTTAGTGTGCAGTAAATATAAGACGGAATTTTGAATTTTAGAATTTTTATCACAGTCAGAGCCATGGCATACTGTCTTCGTTCCTTAAACTTTAGCCATCCAATCTGGACGTAAAATGGAGTTATATGAGACTCTCTTGGTACATTGAGAACAAACCGCAAGCAAGCATTTTGCATTCTTTGCAATTTTGTATTGAGGACCTCTCCCATATCATGGTAAATTATAGATCCATAGTCAAATATTGGTAGTATCAAACTCTGTATCAGTATCTTTCGTACATTTTGAGGCAAATAGTAGCAAGTTCGCCTAATTTGATATAATGACGATGC
Source organism: Meconema thalassinum (assembly GCA_946902985.2). Taxonomy (NCBI): domain Eukaryota; kingdom Metazoa; phylum Arthropoda; class Insecta; order Orthoptera; family Tettigoniidae; genus Meconema; species Meconema thalassinum. The sequence continues at coordinate 12,692,602 of CAMPQE020000048.1, read as the reverse complement.
AACCCTTTTCAGAATCATGTTTGTGTGATCCTGCCACGATAATCGAGAGTCAAAAATAACTTCCAGATTTCTTACTGCTGACTGGTACGGAACTGTTTGGGAGTCAAGCTGTAAAGGTGGTACTGGCTCAGGTAGGGAACTGAGTAATTTGGTTTAGCCGATGACGATCGGTTGCGTTTTTTCGAAGTTAAGTATTAGATTATGATCGAGTGCGTACTGAGATAGGCTTTGAATTTATGGGAGTACTTTTACACACGTCTAGCGCTAGTTTGGTGCTGCTCATTTATGGGAGTACGTTTACACACGTCTAGCGCTAGCGTGGCACTGTTCATTTATGGGAGTGCTTTTACACTCGTCTAGCTATAGCGTGGCGCTGCTCATTTATGGGAGTATTTTTACACACGTCTAGCGCTAGCCTGGCGCTGCTCATTTACGGGAGCACTTTTACACACGACTAGCGCTAGCGTGGCGCTGCTCATTTATGGGAGTACTTTTACACACGTCTAGCACCAGCGTCGCGCTGCTCATTGATGGGAGTACTTTTACACACGTCTAGCGCAAGCGTGGCGCTGCTCATTTATGTGAGTACTTTTACACATGTCTAGCACTAGCGTCGCGCGGCTTATTTAAGGGAGTACTTTTACACACGTCTAGCGCTAGCGTGGCGCTGCTCATTTATGGGAGTACTTTTAAACACGTCTAGCGCTAGCGTCGCGCGGCTCATTTAAAGGAGTACTTTTACACACGTCTAGCGCTAGCGTCGCGCTGCTCCTTGATGGGAGTACTTTTACACACGTCTAGCGCTAGCGTGGCGCCGCTCATTTATGGGAGTACTTTTACACACGTCTAGCGCTAGCGTGGCGCGGCTCATTTAAGGGATCACTTTAACACACGTCAAGCACTAGCGTGGCGCTGCTCATTTTTATGAGAACTTTTACACACGTCTAGCGCTAGCGTGGCTCTGCTTATTTAAGGGAGCATTTTAACACACGTCTAGCGCTAGCGTGGCGCGGCTCATTTAAGGGAGCACTTTAACACACGTCTAGCGCTAGCGTAGCGCTGCTCATTTATGGGAGTACTTTTACATACGTCTAACACTAGCGTGGCTCTGCACATTTTTATGAGAACTTTTACACACGTCCAGCGCTAGCGTGGCGCTTCTCATTTATGGGAGCACTTTTACACACGTCTAGCGCTAGCGTGGCGCTGCTCATTTAAGGGAGTACTTTTACACACGTCTAGCGCTAGCGTGGCGCTGCTCATTTATGGGAGCACTTTTACACACGTCTAGCGCTAGCGTGGCGCTGCTCATTTAGGGGAGTACTTTTACACTCGTCTAGCGCTAGCGTGGCGCTGCTCATTCATGGGAGTACTTTTACAGATATCTAGAGCTAACGTGGCGCTGCTCATATATGGGAGTACTTTTAAACTCGTCTAGCGCTAGCGTGGCGCTGCTCATTTATGGGAGCACTTTTACACTAGTCTAGCGCTAGCGTGGTGCTGCTCATTTATGGCAGTACTTTTACACACGTCTAGTGCTAGCGTGGCGCTGCTCATTGATGGGAGTACTTTTACACACGTCTAGCGCTAGTGTGGCGCTGCTCATTTATGGGAGTACTTTTACACATGTCTAGTGCTAGCGTGGCGCTGCTCATTTATGGGAGTACTTTTACACACGTTTAGCGCTAGCGTGGCGCTGCTCATTTATGTGAGTACTTTGACACACGTCTAGCACTAGCGTGGCGCTGCTCATTTATGGGAGTACTTTTACACACGTCTAGCGCTAACGTGGCGCTGCTCATTTATGGGAGCACTTTAACACACTTCTAGCGCTAGCGTGGCGCTGCTCCTTTATGGGAGTATTTTTACACACGTCTAGCGCTAGCGTGGCGCTGCTCATTTATGGGAGTACTTTTACACACGTCTAGCGCTAGCGTGGCGCTGCTCATTTATGGGAGTACTTTTAAACACGTTTAGCGCTAGCGTGGCGCTGCTCATTTATAGGAGTACGTTTACACACGTCTAGCGCTAGCGTGGCGCTGCTCATTTATGTCAGTACTTTTACACACGTCTAGCGGTAGCGTCGCGCTGCTCATTTATGGGAGTATTTTTACACACGTCTAGCGCTAGCGTGGCGCTGCTCATTTATGGGAGTACTTTTACACACGTCTAGCGCTAGCGTGGCGCTGCTCATTTATGGGAGTACTTTTAAACACGTTTAGCGCTAGCGTGGCGCTGCTCATTTATAGGAGTACGTTTACACACGTCTAGCGCTAGTGTGGCGCTGCTCATTTATGGGAGTACTTTTACACATGTCTAGTGCTAGCGTGGCGCTGCTCATTTATGGGAGTACTTTTACACACGTTTAGCGCTAGCGTGGCGCTGCTCATTTATGTGAGTACTTTGACACACGTCTAGCACTAGCGTGGCGCTGCTCATTTATGGGAGTACTTTTACACACGTCTAGCGATAACGTGGCGCTGCTCATTTATGGGAGCACTTTAACACACTTCTAGCGCTAGCGTGGCGCTGCTCCTTTATGGGAGTATTTTTTCACTCGTCTAGCGCTAGCGTGGCGCTGCTCATTTATGGGAGTACTTTTACACACGTCTAGCGCTAGCGTGGCGCTGCTCATTTATAGGAGATATATTTTCAGTCGTCTAGCGCTAGCGTGGCGCTGCTCATTTATGGGAGTACTTTTACACACGTCTAGCGCTAGCGTGGCACTGCTCATTTATGGCAGTACTTTTACACACGTCTAGCTGTAGCGTCGCGCTGCTCATTTATGGGAGTGCTTTTACACTCGTCTAGCGCTAGTGTGGCGCTGCTCATTTATAGGAGAAATTTTTTCACTCGTCTAGCGCTAGCGTGGCGCTGCTCATTTATGGGATTACTTTTACACACGTCTAGCGCTAGCGGGGCGCTGCTCATTTATAGGAGTACTTTTACACACGTCTAGCGCTAGCGTGGCGCAGCTCATTTATGGGAGTACTTTTACACACGTCTAGCGCTAGCGTGGCGCTGCTTATTTATGGCAGTACTTTTACACACGTCTAGCAGTAGCGTCGTGCTGCTCATTTATGGGAGTACTTTTACAGATGTCTAGAGCTAGCGTGGCGCTGCTCATATATGGGAGTACTTTTACACTCGCCTAGCGCTAGCGTGGCGCTTCTCATTTATGGGAGCACTTTTATACTCGCCTAGCGCTAGCGTGGCGCTGCTCATATATGGGAGTACTTTTACACTCGTTTAGCGCTAGCGTGGCGCTGCTCATTTATGGGAGCACTTTTACACACGTCTAGCGCTAGAGTGGCGCTGCTCATTTATGGGAGTACTTATACACATGTCTAGCGCTAGCGTGGCGCTGCTCATTCATGGGAGTACTTTTACAGATATCTAGAGCTAGCGTGGCGCTGCTCATATATGGGAGTACTTTTACACTCGTCTAGTGCTAGCGTGGCGCTGCTCATTTATGGGAGTAATTTTACACACGTCTAGCTCTAGCGTGGCGCTGCTCATTTATGTGAGTACTTTGACACACGTCTAGCACTAGCGTGGCTCTGCTCATTTATGGGAGCACTTTTACACGCTTCTAGCGCTAGCGTGGCGCTTCTCATTTATGGGAGCACTTTTACACACGTCTAGCGCTAGCGTGGCGCTGCTCATTTATGTGAGTACTTTGACACACGTCTAGCACTAGCGTGGCGCTGCTCATTTATGGCAGTATTTTTACACACGACGAGCGCCTACGTGGCGCTGCTCATTTATGGGAGCACTTTTACACACTTCTAGCGCTAGCCTGGCGCTGCTCATTTATGGGAGTATTTTACACACGTCTAGCGCTAACGTGGCGCTGCTCATTTATGGGAGTACTTTTACACACGTCTAGTGCTAGCGTGGCGCTGCTCATTTATGGGAGAACTTTTAAAAACCTTTAGCGCTAGCGTGGCGCTTCTCATTTATAGGAGTACTTTTACACACGTCTAGCGCTAGCGTGGCGCTGCTCATTTATGGCAGTACTTTTACACACGTCTAGCAGTAGCGTCGCGCTGCTCATTTAAGGGAGTACTTTTACACTCGTCTAGCGCTAGCGTGGCGCTGCACATTTATAGGAGAATTTTTTTAACTCGTCTAGCGCTAGCGTGGCGCTGCTCATTTATGGGAGTACTTTTACACACGTCTAGCCCTGGCGTGGCGCTGCTACTTTATGGCAGTACTTTGACACACGGCTAGCACTAGCGTCGCGCTGCTCATTTATGGGATTACTTTATACTCGTCTAGCGCTAGTGTGGCCGTGCTCATTTATAGGAGAAATATTTCACTCGTCTAGCGCTAGCGTGGCGCTGCTCATATATGGGATTACTTTTACACAAGTCTCGCGCTAGCGTGGCGCTGCTCATTTATGGGATTACTTTTACAGATATCTAGAGCTAGCGTGGCGCTGCTCATATATGGGAGTACTTTTACACTCGTCCAGCGCTAGCGTGGCGCTTCTCATTTATGGGAACACTTTTACACACGTCAAGCACTAGCGTGGCGCTTCTCATTTATGGGAACACTTTTACACACGTCTAGTGCTAGCGTGGCGCTGCTCATTTATAGGAGTACTTTTACAGACGTCTAGCTTTAGCGTGGCGCTGCTCATTTATGGCAGTACTTTTACACACGTCTAGTGGTAGCGTCGCGCTGCTCATTTAAGGCAGTACCTTTACACACGTCAAGCGCTAGCATGGCGCTGCTCATTTATGGAAGTACTATTACACACGTCTAGCGCTAGCGTGGCGCTGCTCCTTTATGGGAGTAATTTACACATGTCTAGCGCTAGCGTCGCGCTGCTCATTTATGGGAGCACTTTTACACACGTCTAACGCTAGCGTGGCGCTGCTCATTTATGGGAGTACTTTTACACACGTCTACGCTAGCGTTGCGCTGCTTATTTATGGAGGTACTTTTACACACATCTAGCGCTAAGGTGGCGCTGCTCATTTATGGGAGTACTTTTACACACGTCTAGCGCTAGCGTGGCGCTGCTTATTTATGGGAATACTTTTACACACGTCAAGCGCTAGCGTGGCGCTACTCATTTATGGGAGTACTTTTACACACGTCTAGCGCTAGCGTGGCGCTGCTCATTGATGGGAGTACTTTTACACATGGCACGCGCTGCTCATTTATGTGAGTACTTTGACACACGTCTAGCACTAGCGTGGCGCTGCGCATTTATGGGAGAACTTTTACACACGTCTAGCGCTAGTGTGGCGCTGCTCATATATGGGAGTACTTTTACACTCGTTAAGCGCTAGTGTGGCGCTGCTCATTTATGGGAGCACTTTTACACACGTCTAGCGCTAGCGTGGCGCTGCTCATTTATGGGAGAACTTTTACACATGTCTAGCGCTAGCGTGGCGCTGCTCATTCATGGGAGTACTTTTACAGATATCTAGAGCTAGCGTGGCGCTGCTCATATATGGGAGTACTTTTACACTCGTCTAGTGCTAGCGTGGCGCTACTCATTTATGGGAGTACTTTTACACACTTCTAGCGCTAGCGTGGCGCTCCTCATTTAAGTGAGTACTTTGACACACGTCTAGCACTAGCGTGGCGCTGCTCATTTATGGCAGTATTTTTACACACGACTAGCGCTAACGTGGCGCTGCTCATTTATGGGAGCATTTTTACACACTTCTAGCGCTAGCGTGGCGCTTCTCATTTATGGGAGCACTTTTACACACGTCTAGCGCTAGCGTGGCGCTGCTCATTTATGGGAGCACTTTTACACTAGTCTAGCACTAGCGTGATGCTGCTCATTTATGGCAGTACTTTTACACACGTATAGCGCTAGCGTGGCGCTGCTCATTGAAGAGAGTACTTTTACACACGTCTAGCGCTAGCGTGGCGATGCTCATTTATGGGAGTACTTTTGCACATGTCTAGTGCTAGCGTGCGCTGCTCATTTATGGGAGTACATTTACACACGTCTAGCGCTAGCGTGGCGCTGCTCATTTATGTGAGTACTTTGACACACGTCTAGCACTAGCATGGCGCTGCTCATTTATGGCAGTATTTTTACACACGACTAGCGCTAACGTGGCGCTGCTCATTTATGGTAGCACTTTTACACACTTCTAGCGCTAGCGTGGCGCTGCTCATTTATGGGAGTATTTTTACACACGTCTAGCGCTAGCGTGGTGCTTCTCATTTATAGGAGTACTTTTACACACGTTTAGCGCTAGCGTGGCGCTGCTCATTTATGGCAGTACTTTTACACACTTCTAGCAGTAGCGTCGCGCTGCTCATTTATGGGAGTACTTTTACACTCGTCTAGCGCTAGCGTGGCGCTGCACATTTATAAATGAAATTTTTTAACTCGTCTAGCGCTAGCGTGGCGCTGCTCATTTATGGGAGTACTTTTACACACGTCTAGCGCTAGCGTGGCGCTGCTCATTTATGGCAGTACTTTGACACACGGCTAGCACTAGCGTCGCGCTGCTCATTTATGGGAGTACTTTATACTCGTCTAGCGCTAGTGTGGCCGTGCTCATTTATAGGAGAATTTTTTTCACTCGTCTAGCGCTAGCGTGGCGCTGCTCATTTATGGGATTACTTTTACACACGTCTCGCGCTAGCGTGGCGCTGCTCATTTATGGGATTACTTTTACAGATATCTAGAGCTAGCGTGGCGCTGCTCATATATGGGAGTACTTTTACACGCGTCCAGCGCTAGCGTGGCGCTTCTCATTTATGGGAGCACTTTTACACTCGTCTAGCGCTAGCGTGGCGCTGCTCATTTAAGGGAGTACTTTTACACACGTCTAGCGCTAGCGTGGCGCTGCTCATTTATGGGAGCACTTTTACACACGTCTAGCGCTAGCGTGGCGCTGCTCATTTAAGGGAGTACTTTTACACACGTCTAGCGCTAGCGTGGCGCTGCTCATTTATGGGAGCACTTTTACACACGTCTAGCGCTAGCTTGGCGCTGCTCATTTAAGGGAGTACTTTTACACTCGTCTAGCGCTAGCGTGGCGCTGCTCATTCATCGGAGTACTTTTACAGATATCTAGAGCTAACGTGGCGCTGCTCATATATGGGAGTATTTTAAACTCGTCTAGCGCTAGCGTGGCGCTGCTCATTTATGGGAGCACTTTTACACTAGTCTAGCGCTAGCGTGGTGCTGCTCATTTATGGCAGTACTTTTACACACGTCTAGCGCTAGCGTGGCGCTGCTCATTAATGGGAGTACTTTAACACACGTCTAGCGCTAGCGTGGCGCTGCTCATTTATGGGAGTACTTTTACACATGTCTAGTGCTAGCGTGGCGCTGCTCATTTATGGGAGTACTTTTACACATGTCTAGCGCTAGCGTGGCGCTGCTCATTTATGTGAGTACATTGACACACGTCTAGCACTAGCGTGGCGCTGCTCATTTATGGGAGTACTTTTACACACGTCTAGCGCTAACGTGGCGCTGCTCATTTATGGGAGCACTTTAACACACTTCTAGCGCTAGCGTGGCGCTGCTCCTTTATGGGAGTATTTTTACACACGTCTAGCGATAGCGTGGCGCTGCTCATTTATGGGAGTACTTTTACACTCGTCTAGCGCTAGCGTGGCGCTGCTCATTTATGGGAGTACTTTTAAACACGTTTAGCGCTAGCGTGGCGCTGCTCATTTATAGGAGTACGTTTACACACGTCTAGCGCTAGCGTGGCGCTGCTCATTTATGTCAGTACTTTTACACACGTCTAGCGGTAGCGTCGCGCTGCTCATTTATGGGAGTACTTTTACACTCGTCTAGCGCTAGCGTGGCTCTGCTCATTTATAGGAGAAATTTTTTCACTCGTCTAGCGCTAGCGTGGCGCTGCTCATTTATGGGAGTACTTTTACACACGTCTAGCGCTAGCGTGGCGCTGCTCATTTATAGGAGATATTTTTTCAGTCGTCTAGCGCTAGCGTGGCGCTGCTCATTTATGGGAGTACTTTTACACACGTCTAGCGCTAGCGTGGCGCTGCTCATTTATGGCAGTACTTTTACACACGTCTAGCTGTAGCGTCGCGCTGCTCATTTATGGGAGTGCTTTTACAATCGTCTAGCGCTAGTGTGGCGCTGCTCATTTATAGGAGAAATTTTTTCACTCGTCTAGCGCTAGCGTGGCGCTGCTCATTTATGGGATTACTTTTACACACGTCTAGCGCTAGCGTGGCGCTGCTCATTTATAGGAGTACTTTTACACACGTCTAGCGCTAGCGTGGCGCTGCTTATTTATGGCAGTACTTTTACACACGTCTAGCAGTAGCGTCGTGCTGCTCATTTATGGGAGTACTTTTACACTCGTCTAGCGCTAGCGTGGCGCTGCTCATTTATAGGAGTAATTTTTTTACACGTCTAGCGCTAGAGTGTCGCTGCTCATTTATGGGAGTACTTTTGCACACGTCTAGCGCTAGCGTGGCTCTGCTCATTTATAGGAGAAATGTTTTCACTCGTCTAGCGCTAGCGTGGCGCTGCTCATTTATGGGATTACTTTTTCACTCGTCTAGCGCTAGCGTGGCGCTGCTCATTTATAGGAGTACTTTTACACACGTCTAGCGCTAGCGTGGCGCTGGTCATTTATGGGAGTACTTTTACACACGTCTAGCGCTAGCGTGGCGCTGCTCATTTTTATGAGAACTTTTACACACGTCTAGCGCTAGCGTGGCGCTGCTCATTTACATGAGTACTTTTACACTCGTCTAGCACTAGCGTGGCGCTGCTCATTTATGGGGTACTTTTACACACGTCTAGCGCTAGCGTGGCGCTGCTCATTTATATGAGTACTTTTACACTCGTCGTACGCTAGCGTGGCGCTGCTCATTTATGGGAGTACTTTTACACACGTCTAGCGCTAGCGTGGCGCTGCTCATTTATGGGAGTACTTTTACACACGTCTAGCACTAGCGTGGCGCTGCTCATTTGTGGGAGTACTTTTGCATACGTCTAGCGCTAGCGTGGCGCTGCTAATTTATGGGAGTACTTTTACACACGACTAGCGCTAGCGTGGCGCTGCTCATTTATATGAGTACTTTTACACTCGTCTAGCACTAGCGTGGCGCTGCTCATTTATGGGAGTACTTTTACACACGTCTAGCGCTAGCGTGGCGCTGCTCATTTATGGGAGTACTTTTACACGTGTCTAGCGCTAGCGTCGCGCTGCTCATTTATGGGAGCACTTTTACACTCGTCTAGCACTATAGTGGCGCTGATCATTTTTATGAGAACTTTTACACACGTCTAGCGCTAGCGTGGCGCTGCTCATTTATATGAGTACTTTTACACGTGCCTAGCGCTAGCGTCGCGCTGCTCATTTATGGGAGCACTTTTACACACGTCTAGCGCTAGCGTGGCGCTGCTCATTCATGGGAGTACATTTACACACGTCTATCGCTAGCGTGGCGCTGCTCATTCATGGGAGTACTTTTACACACGTCTAGCGCTAGCTTGGTGCTGCTCATTTATGGGAGTACTTTTACACACGTCTAGCGCTAGCGTGGCGCTGCTCATTTATGGGAGTCCTTTTACACACGTCTAGCACTAGCGTGGCGCTGCTCATTTATTTGAATTTTGAATTTATTTTAATTTGAATTTATTGTTTCTCTTATACAGGCCACTCAGGCTACAAAGCCTCTTTATGCCGCTCTCTTCGTTCAGAGGGCGGTTACATACAATAGAATAAATTAAGAAAGAAAAAACTTAACCTATACATACAGTTGACAATAAAAGTTCTTGTTATTACATCCGTTCACCTTGAACATGATAATTGTATAGCTGATAGATTACAATGAAGGGAGTGTTTTATCGCTCTGATAGGAAGTCCTGAATACTGGTGCAATTTATATTTATTCCAGAGAATACTAGCTGAAATACGGAATGAACCTTTGCATTTTTCGGTTCTGTGATGAGGTATCTGGAGCATTTGTGCAGTGTGTCTATTCGCATGGTTATGCACTGATTGCATGGGAGTTAGTGTGCAGTAAATATAAGACGGAATTTTGAATTTTAGAATTTTTATCACAGTCAGAGCCATGGCATACTGTCTTCGTTCCTTTAACTTTAGCCATCCAATCTGGACGTAAAATGGAGTTATATGAGACTCTCTTGGTACATTGAGAACAAACCGCAAGCAAGCATTTTGCATTCTTTGCAATTTTGTATTGAGGACCTCTCCCATATCATGGTAAATTATAGATCCATAGTTAAATATTGGTAGTATCAAACTCTGTATCAGTATCTTTTGTACATTTTGAGGCAAATAGTAGCAAGTTCGCCTAATTTGATATAATGACGATGCAACCCTTTTCAGAATCATGTTTGTGTGATCCTGCCACGATAATCGAGAGTCAAAAATAACTCCCAGATTTCTTACTGCTGACTGGTACGGAACTGTTTGGGAGTCAAGCTGTAAAGGTGGTACTGGCTCAGGTAGGGAACTGGGTAATTTGGTTTAGCCGATGACGATCGGTTGCGTTTTTTCGAAGTTAAGTATTAGATTATGATCGAGTGCGTACTGAGATAGGCTTTGAATTTATGGGAGTACTTTTACACACGTCTAGCGCTAGTTTGGTGCTGCTCATTTATGGGAGTACATTTACACACGTCTAGCGCTAGCGTGGCACTGTTCATTTATGGGAGTGCTTTTACACTCGTCTAGCTATAGCGTGGCGCTGCTCATTTATGGGAGTATTTTTACACACGTCTAGCGCTAGCCTGGCGCTGCTCATTTACGGGAGCACTTTTACACACGACTAGCGCTAGCGTGGCGCTGCTCATTTATGGGAGTACTTTTACACACGTCTAGCACTAGCGTGGCACTGTTCATTTATGGGAGTGCTTTTACACTCGTCTAGCTATAGCGTGGCGCTGCTCATTTATGGGAGTATTTTTACACACGTCTAGCGCTAGCCTGGCGCTGCTCATTTACGGGAGCACATTTACACACGACTAGCGCTAGCGTGGCGCTGCTCATTTATGGGAGTACTTTTACACACGTCTAGCACTAGCGTGGCATTGCTCATTTATAAGAGTACTTTTACACACGTCTAGCGCTAACGTGGCGCTGATCATTTATGGGAGTACTTTAACACACGTCTAACGCTAGCGTGGCGCTGCTCATTTATGGCAGTACTTTTACACACGTCTAGCGCTAGCGTGTCGCTGCTCATTTATGGGAGTACTTTTACACACGACTAGCGCAAGCGTCGCGCTCCTCATTTGAGGGAGTACTTTTACACTCGTCTAGCGCTAGCGTGGCGCTGCTCATTTATGGGAGTACTTTTACCCACGTCTAGCGCTAGCGTCGCGCGGCTCATTTAAGGGAGTACTTTTACACAGTCTAGCACCAGCGTCGCGCTGCTCATTGATGGGAGTACTTTCACACAAGTCTAGCGCTAGCGTCGCGCGGCTCATTTATGTGAGTACTTTTACACACGTCTAGCGCAAGCGTGGCGCTGCTCATTTATGTGAGTACTTTTACACACGTCTAGCACTAGCGTCGCGCGGCTCATTTAAGGGAGTACTTTTACACACGTCTAGCGCTAGCGTGGCGCTGCTCATTTATGGGAGTACTTTTAAACACGTCTAGCGCTAGCGTCGCGCGGCTCATTTAAAGGAGTACTTTTACACACGTCTAGCGCTAGCGTCGCGCTGCTCATTGATGGGAGTACTTTTACACACGTCTAGCGCTAGCGTGGCGCCGCTCATTTATGGGAGTACTTTTACACACGTCTAGCGCTAGCGTGGCGCGGCTCATTTAAGGGATCACTTTAACACACGTCAAGCACTAGCGTGGCGCTGCTCATTTTTATGAGAACTTTTACACACGTCTAGCGCTAGTTGGCGCTGCTTATTCAAGGGAGCACTTTAACACACGTCTAGCGCTAGCGTGGCGCGGCTCATTTAAGGGAGCACTTTAACACACGTCTAGCGCTAGCGTAGCGCTGCTCATTTATGGGAGTACTTTTACATACGTCTAACACTAGCGTGGCTCTGCACATTTTTATGAGAACTTTTACACACGTCCAGCGCTAGCGTGGCGCTTCTCATTTATGGGAGCACTTTTACACACGTCTAGCGCTAGCGTGGCGCTGCTCATTTAAGGGAGTACTTTTACACACGTCTAGCGCTAGCGTGGCGCTGCTCATTTATGGGAGCACTTTTACACACGTCTAGCGCTAGCGTGGCGCTGCTCATTTAAGGGAGTACTTTTACACTCGTCTAGCGCTAGCGTGGCGCTGCTCATTCATGGGAGTACATTTACAGATATCTAGAGCTAACGTGGCGCTGCTCATATATGGGAGTACTTTTAAACTCGTCTAGCGCTAGCGTGGCGCTGCTCATTTATGGGAGCACTTTTACACTAGTCTAGCGCTAGCGTGGTGCTGCTCATTTATGGCAGTACTTTTACACACGTCTAGTGCTAGCGTGGCGCTGCTCATTGATGGGAGTACTTTTACATACGTCTAGCGCTAGCGTGGCGCTGCTCATTTATGGGAGTACTTTTACACATGTCTAGTGCTAGCGTGGCGCTGCTCATTTATGGGAGTACTTTTACACACGTCTAGCGCTAGCGTGGCGCTGCTCATTTATGTGAGTACTTTGACACACGTCTAGCACTAGCGTGGCGCTGCTCATTTATGGGAGTACTTTTACACACGTCTAGCGCTAACGTGGCGCTGCTCATTTATGGGAGCACTTTAACACACTTCTAGCGCTAGCGTGGCGCTGCTCCTTTATGGGAGTATTTTTACACACGTCTAGCCCTAGCGTGGCGCTGCTCATTTATGGGAGTACTTTTACACTCGTCTAGCGCTAGCGTGGCGCTGCTCATTTATGGGAGTACTTTTAAACACGTTTAGCGCTAGCGTGGCGCTGCTCATTTATAGGAGTACGTTTACACACGTCTAGCGGTAGCGTCGCGCTGCTCATTTATGGGAGTACTTTTACACTCGTCTAGCGCTAGCGTGGCTCTGCTCATTTATAGGAGAAATTTTTTCACTCGTCTAGCGCTAGCGTGGCGCTGCTCATTTATGGGAGTACTTTTACACACGTCTAGCGCTAGCGTGGCGCTGCTCATTTATAGGAGATATTTTTTCAGTCGTCTAGCGCTAGCGTGGCGCTGCTCATTTATGGGAGTACTTTTACACACGTCTAGCGCTAGCATGGCACTGCTCATTTATGGCAGTACTTTTACACACGTCTAGCTGTAGCGTCGCGCTGCTCATTTATGGGAGTGCTTTTACACTCGTCTAGCGCTAGTGTGGCGCTGCTCATTTATAGGAGAAATTTTTTCATTCGTCTAGCGCTAGCGTGGCGCTGCTCATTTATGGGATTACTTTTACACACGTCTAGCGCTAGCGGGGCGCTGCTCATTTATAGGAGTACTTTTACACACGTCTAGCGCTAGCGTGGCGCAGCTCATTTATGGGAGTACTTTTACACACGTCTAGCGGTAGCGTGGCGCTGCTTATTTATGGCAGTACTTTTACACACGTCTAGCAGTAGCGTCGTGCTGCTCATTTATGGGAGTACTTTTACACTCGTCTAGCGCTAGCGTGGCGCTGCTCATTTATAGGAGTAATTTTTTCACAAGTCTAGCGCTAGAGTGTCGCTGCTCATTTATGGGAGTACTTTTGCACTCGTCTAGCGCTAGCGTGGCTCTGCTCATTTATAGGAGAAATGTTTTCACTCGTCTAGCGCTAGCGTGGCGCTGCTCATTTATGGGATTACTTTTTCACGCGTCTAGCGCTAGCGTGGCGCTGCTCATTTATAGGAGTACTTTTACACACGTCTAGCGCTAGCGTGGCGCTGGTCATTGATGGGATTACTTTTACACACGTCTAGCGCTAGCGTGGCGCTGCTCATTTTTATGAGAACTTTTACACACGTCTAGCGCTAGCGTGGCGATGCTCATTTACATGAGTACTTTTACACTCGTCTAGCACTAGCGTGGCGCTGCTCATTTATGGGGTACTTTTACACACGTCTAGCGCTAGCGTGGCGCTGCTCATTTATATGAATACTTTTACACTCGTCGTGCGCTAGCGCGGCGCTGCTCATTTATGGGAGTACTTTTACACACGTCTAGCGCTAGCGTGGCGCTGCTCATTTATGGGAGTACTTTTACACACGTCTAGCTTTAGCGTGGCGCTGCTCATTTGTGGGAGTACTTTTGCATACGTCTAGCGCTAGCGTGGCGCTGCTAATTTATGGGAGTACTTTTACACACGACTAGCGCTAACGTGGCGCTGCTCATTTATATGAGTACTTTTACACTCGTCTAGCACTAGCGTGGCGCTGCTCATTTATGGGAGTACTTTTACACACGTCTAGCGCTAGCTTGGTGCTGCTCATTTATGGGAGTACTTTTACACACGTCTAGCGCTAGCGTGGCGCTGCTCATTTATGGGAGTTCTTTTACACACGTCTAGCACTAGCTTGGTGCTGCTCATTTATGGGAGTACTTTTACACACGTCTAGCGCTAGCGTGGCGCTGCTCATTTATGGGAGTACTTTTACACACGTCTAGCACTAGCGTGGCGCTGCTCATTTGTGGGAGTACTTTTGCATACGTCTAGCGCTAGCGTGGCGCTGCTAATTTATGGGAGTACTTTTACACACGACTAGCGCTAACGTGGCGCTGCTCATTTATATGAGTACTTTTACACTCGTCTAGCACTAGCGTGGCGCTGCTCATTTATGGGAGTACTTTTACACACGTCTAGCGCTAGCGTGGCGCTGCTCATTTATGGGAGTACTTTTACACACGTCTAGCGCTAGCTTGGTGCTGCTCATTTATGGGAGTACTTTACACACGTCTAGCACTAGCGTGGCGCTGCTCATTTATTTGGATTTTGAATTTTTTTGAATTTGAATTTATTGTTTCTCTTATACAGGCCTCTGAGGCTACAAAGCCTCTTTATGCCGCTCTCTTCATTCAGAGGGCGGTTACATACAATAGAATAAATTAAGAAAGAAAAAACTTAACCTATACATACAGTTGACAATAAAAGTTCTTGTTATTACATCCGTTCACCTTGAACATGATAATTGTATAGCTGATAGATTAAAATGAATGGAGTGTTTTATCGCTCTGATAGGAAGTCCTGAATACTGGTGCAATTTATATTTATTCCAGAGAATATTAGCTGAAATACGGAATGAACCTTTGCATTTTTCGGTTCTGTGATGAGGTACCTGGAGCATTTGTGCAGTGTGTCTATTCGCATGGTTATGCACTGATTGCATGGGAGTTAGTGTGCAGTAAATATAAGACGGAATTTTGAATTTTAGAATTTTTATCACAGTCAGAGCCATGGCATACTGTCTTCGTTCCTTTAACTTTAGCCATCCAATCTGGACGTAAAATGGAGTTATATGAGACTCTCTTGGTACATTGAGAACAAACCGCAAGCAAGCATTTTGCATTCTTTGCAATTTTGTATTGAGGACCTCTCCCATATCATGGTAAATTATAGATCCATAGTCAAATATTGGTAGTATCAAACTCTGTATCAGTATCTTTCGTACATTTTGAGGAAATAGTAGCAAGTTCGCCTAATTTGATATAATGACGATGCAACCCTTTTCAGAATCATGTTTGTGTGATCCTGCCACGATAATCGAGAGTCAAAAATAACTTCCAGATTTCTTACTGCTGACTGGTACGGAACTGTTTGGGAGTCAAGCTGTAAAGGTGGTACTGGCTCAGGTAGGGAACTGAGTAATTTGGTTTAGCCGATGACGATCGGTTGCGTTTTTTCCAAGTTAAGTATTAGATTATGATCGAGTGCGTACTGAGATAGGCTTTGAATTTATGGGAGTACTTTTACACACGTCTATCGCTAGTTTGGTGCTGCTCATTTATGGGAGTACTTTTACACACGTCTAGCGCTAGCGTGGCACTGTTCATTTATGGGAGTGCTTTTACACTCGTCTAGCTATAGCGTGGCGCTGCTCATTTGTGGGAGTACTTTTACACACGTCTAGCGCTAGTTTGGTGCTGCTCATTTATGGGAGTACTTTTACACACGTCTAGCGCTAGCGTGGCACTGTTCATTTATGGGAGTGCTTTTACACTCGTCTAGCTATAGCGTGGCGCTGCTCATTTATGGGAGTATTTTTACACACGTCTAGCGCTAGCCTGGCGCTGCTCATTTACGGGAGCACTTTTACACACGACTAGCGCTAGCGTGGCGCTGCTCATTTATGGGAGTACTTTTACACACGTCTAGCACCAGCGTCGCGCTGCTCATTGATGGGAGTACTTTCACACAAGTCTAGCGCTAGCGTCGCGCGGCTCATTTAAGGGA
Organism: Meconema thalassinum; assembly: GCA_946902985.2. Classification (NCBI taxonomy): domain Eukaryota; kingdom Metazoa; phylum Arthropoda; class Insecta; order Orthoptera; family Tettigoniidae; genus Meconema; species Meconema thalassinum. Next base: position 12,676,264 of record CAMPQE020000048.1, on the reverse strand, counting down.
GTACTTTTACACAGTCTAGCACCAGCGTCGCGCTGCTCATTGATGGGAGTACTTTTACACACGTCTAGCGCAAGCGTGGCGCTGCTCATTTATGTGAGTACTTTTACACACGTCTAGCACTAGCGTCGCGCGGCTCATTTAAGGGAGTACTTTTACACACGTCTAGCGCTAGCGTGGCGCTGCTCATTTATGGGAGTACTTTTAAACACGTCTAGCGCTAGCGTCGCGCGGCTCATTTAAAGGAGTACTTTTACACACGTCTAGCGCTAGCGTCGCGCTGCTCCTTGATGGGAGTACTTTTACACACGTCTAGCGCTAGCGTGGCGCCGCTCATTTATGGGTGTACTTTTACACACGTCTAGCGCTAGCGTGGCGCGGCTCATTTAAGGGATCACTTTAACACACGTCAAGCACTAGCGTGGCGCTGCTCATTTTTATGAGAACTTTTACACACGTCTAGCGCTAGCGTGGCTCTGCTTATTTAAGGGAGCACTTTAACACACGTCTAGCGCTAGCGGGGCGCGGCTCATTTAAGGGAGCACTTTAACACACGTCTAGCGCTAGCGTAGCGCTGCTCATTTATGGGAGTACTTTTACATACGTCTAACACTAGCGTGGCTCTGCACATTTTTATGAGAACTTTTACACACGTCCAGCGCTAGCGTGGCGCTTCTCATTTATGGGAGCACTTTTACACACGTCTAGCGCTAGCGTGGCGCTGCTCATTTAAGGGAGTACTTTTACACACGTCTAGCGCTAGCGTGGCGCTGCTCATTTATGGGAGCACTTTTCACACGTCTAGCGCTAGCGTGGCGCTGCTCATTTAGGGGAGTACTTTTACACTCGTCTAGCGCTAGCGTGGCGCTGCTCATTCATGGGAGTACTTTTACAGATATCTAGAGCTAACGTGGCGCTGCTCATATATGGGAGTACTTTTAAACTCGTCTAGCGCTAGCGTGGCGCTGCTCATTTATGGGAGCACTTTTACACTAGTCTAGCGCTAGCGTGGTGCTGCTCATTTATGGCAGTACTTTTACACACGTCTAGTGCTAGCGTGGCGCTGCTCATTGATGGGAGTACTTTTACACACGTCTAGCGCTAGTGTGGCGCTGCTCATTTATGGGAGTACTTTTACACATGTCTAGTGCTAGCGTGGCGCTGCTCATTTATGGGAGTACTTTTACACACGTTTAGCGCTAGCGTGGCGCTGCTCATTTATGTGAGTACTTTGACACACGTCTAGCACTAGCGTGGCGCTGCTCATTTATGGGAGTACTTTTAAACACGTTTAGCGCTAGCGTGGCGCTGCTCATTTATAGGAGTACGTTTACACACGTCTAGCGCTAGCGTGGCGCTGCTCATTTATGTCAGTACTTTTACACACGTCTAGCGGTAGCGTCGCGCTGCTCATTTATGGGAGTACTTTTACACTTGTCTAGCGCTAGCGTGGCTCTGCTCATTTATAGGAGAAATTTTTTCACTCGTCTAGCGCTAGCGTGGCGCTGCTCATTTATGGGAGTACTTTTACACACGTCTAGCGCTAGCGTGGCGCTGCTCATTTATAGGAGATGTTTTTCAGTCGTCTAGCGCTAGCGTGGCGCTGCTCATTTATGGGAGTACTTTTACACACGTCTAGCGCTAGCGTGGCACTGCTCATTTATGGCAGTACTTTTACACACGTCTAGCTGTAGCGTCGCGCTGCTCATTTATGGGAGTGCTTTTACACTCGTCTAGCGCTAGTGTGGCGCTGCTCATTTATAGGAGAAATTTTTTCACTCGTCTAGCGCTAGCGTGGCGCTGCTCATTTATGGGATTACTTTTACACACGTCTAGCGCTAGCGGGGCGCTGCTCATTTATAGGAGTACTTTTACACACGTCTAGCGCTAGCGTGGCGCAGCTCATTTATGGGAGTACTTTTACACACGTCTAGCGCTAGCGTGGCGCTGCTTATTTATGGCAGTACTTTTACACACGTCTAGCAGTAGCGTCGTGCTGCTCATTTATGGGAGTACTTTTACACTCGTCTAGCGCTAGCGTGGAGCTGCTCATTTATAGGAGTAATTTTTTCACACGTCTAGCGCTAGAGTGTCGCTGCTCATTTATGGGAGTACTTTTGCACTCGTCTAGCGCTAGCGTGGCTCTGCTCATTTATAGGAGAAATGTTTTCACTCGTCTAGCGCTAGCGTGGCGCTGCTCATTTATGGGATTACTTTTTCACGCGTCTAGCGCTAGCGTGGCGCTGCTCATTTATAGGAGTACTTTTACACACGTCTAGCGCTAGCGTGGCGCTGGTCATTGATGGGAGTACTTTTACACACGTCTAGCGCTAGCGTGGCGCTGCTCATTTTTATGAGAACTTTTACACACGTCTAGCGCTAGCGTGGCGCTGCTCATTTACATGAGTACTTTTACACTCGGCTAGCACTAGCGTGGCGCTGCTCATTTATGGGGTACTTTTACACACGTCTAGCGCTAGCGTGGCGCTGCTCATTTATATGAATACTTTTACACTCGTCGTGCGCTAGCGTGACGCTGCTCATTTATGGGAGTACTTTTACACACGACCAGCGCAAGCGTCGCGCTGCTCATTTAAGGGAGTACTTTTACACTCGTCTAGCGCTAGCGTGGCGCTGCTCATTTATGGGAGTACTTTTACCCACGTCTAGCGCTAGCGTCGCGCGGCTCATTTAAGGGAGTACTTTTACACTCGTCTAGCGCTAGCGTGGCGCTGCTCATTTATGGGAGTAGTTTTACACACGTCTAGTGCTAGCGTGGCGCTGCTCATTTATGGGAGTACTTTTACACAAGTCTAGCGCTAGCGTCGCGCTGCTCATTGATGGGAGTACTTTTACACACGTCTAGCGCTAGCGTCGCGCGGCTCATTTAAGGGAGTACTTTTACACACGTCTAGCACTAGCGTTGCGGTGCTCATTGATGGGAGTACTTTTACACACGTCTAGCGAAAGCGTGGCGCTGCTCATTTATGTGAGTACATTTACACACGTATAGCACTAGCGTCGCGCGGCTCATTTAAGGGAGTACTTTTACACACGTCTAGGGCTAGCGTGGCGCTGCTCATTTATGGGAGTACTTTTAAACACGTCTAGCGCTAGCGTCGCGCGGCTCAATTAAAGGAGTACTTTTACACACGTCTAGCGCTAGCGTCGCGCTGCTCATTGATGGGAGTACTTTTACACACGTCTAGCGCTAGCGTTGCGCCGCTCATTTATGGGAGTACTTTTACACACGTCTAGCGCTAGCGTGGCGCGGCTCATTTAAGGGATCACTTTAACACACGTCAAGCACTAGCGTGGCGCTGCTCATTTTTATGAGAACTTTTACACACGTCTAGCGCTAGCGTGGCGCTGCTTATTTAAGGGAGCGCTTTAACACACGTCTAGCGCTAGCGTGGCGCGGCTCATTTAAGGGAGCACTTTAACACACGTCTAGCGCTAGCGTAGCGCTGCTCATTTATGGGAGTACTTTTACATACGTCTAACACTAGCGTGGCTCTGCACATTTTTATGAGAACTTTTACACACGTCCAGCGCTAGCGTGGCGCTGCTCATTGATGGGAGTACTTTTACACACGTCTAGCGCTAGCGTGGCGCGGCTCATTTAAGGGAGCACTTTTACACACGTCTAGCTCTAGCGTGGCGCGGCTCATTTAAGGGAGCACTTTAACACACGTATAGCACTAGCGTGGCGCTGCACATTTATGGGATTACTTTTACAGATATCTAGAGCTAGCGTGGCGCTGCTCATATATGGGAGTACTTTGACAATCGTCTAGCGCTAGCGTGGCGCTTCTCATTTATGGGAGCACATTTACACACGTCTAGCGCTACTGTGGCGCTGCTCATTAATGGGAGTACTATTACACACTTCTAGCGCTAGCGTGGCGCTGCTCATTTATGGGAGTACTTTTACACATGTCTAGTGCTAGCGTGGCGCTGCTCATTTACGGGAGTACTTTTACACACGTCTAGCGCTAGCGTGGCGCTTCTCATTTATGGGAGCACATTTACACACGTCTAGCGCTACTGTGGCGCTGCTCATTAATGGGAGTACTATTACACACTTCTAGCGCTAGCGTGGCGCTGCTCATTTATGGGAGTACTTTTACACATGTCTAGTGCTAGCGTGGCGCTGCTCATTTATGGGAGTACTTTTACACACGTCTAGCGCTAGCGTGGCGCTGCTCATTTATGGGAGTACTTTTACACACGTCTAGCGCTAGCGTGGCGCTGCTCATTTATGGGAGCACTTTTACACACGTCTAGCGCTAGCGTGGCGCTGCACATTTATGGGAGTACTTTTACATATGACTAGCGCTAGCGTGGCGCTGCTCATTTATGGCAGTACTTTTACACTCGGCTTGAGCTAGCATTTCGCTCCTCATTTATGGCAGTACTTTTACACACGTCTAGCGCTAGCGTGGCGCTGCTCATTTATGGGAGTACTTTTACATATGCCTGGCGCTAGCGGGGAGCTGCTCATTTATGGGAGTGCTTTTACACTCGTCTAGCTATAGCGTGGCGCTGCTCATTTATGGGAGTATTTTTACACACGTCTAGCGCTAGCCTGGCGCTGCTCATTTACGGGAGCACTTTTACACACGACTAGCGCTAGCGTGGCGCTGCTCATTTATGGGAGTACTTTTACACACGTCTAGCACCAGCGTCGCGCTGCTCATTGATGGGAGTACTTTCACACAAGTCTAGCGCTAGCGTCGCGCGGCTCATTTAAGGGAGTACTTTTACACAGTCTAGCACCAGCGTCGCGCTGCTCATTGATGGGAGTACTTTTACACACGTCTAGCGCAAGCGTGGCGCTGCTCATTTATGTGAGTACTTTTACACACGTCTAGCACTAGCGTCGCGCGGCTCATTTAAGGGAGTACTTTTACACACGTCTAGCGCTAGCGTGGCGCTGCTCATCTATGGGAGTACTTTTAAACACGTCTAGCGCTAGCGTCGCGCGGCTCATTTAAAGGAGTACTTTTACACACGTCTAGCGCTAGCGTCGCGCTGCTCATTGATGGGAGTACTTTTACACACGTCTAGCGCTAGCGTGGCGCCGCTCATTTATGGGAGTACTTTTACACACGTCTAGCGCTAGCGTGGCGCGGCTCATTTAAGGGATCACTTTAACACACGTCAAGCACTAGCGTGGCGCTTCTCATTTTTATGAGAACTTTTACACACGTCTAGCGCTAGCGTGGCTCTGCTTATTTAAGGGAGCACTTAAACACACGTCTAGCGCTAGCGTGGCGCGGCTCATTTAAGGGAGCACTTTAACACACGTCTAGCGCTAGCGTAGCGCTGCTCATTTATGGGAGTACTTTTACATACGTCTAACACTAGCGTGGCTCTGCACATTTTTATGAGAACTTTTACACACGTCCAGCGCTAGCGTGGCTCTGCTCATTTATAGGAGAAATGTTTTCACTCGTCTAGCGCTAGCGTGGCGCTGCTCATTTATGGGATTACTTTTTCACGCGTCTAGCGCTAGCGTGGCGCTGCTCATTTATAGGAGTACTTTTACACACGTCTAGCGCTAGCGTGGCGCTGGTCATTGATGGGATTACTTTTACACACGTCTAGCGCTAGCGTGGCGCTGCTCATTTTTATGAGAACTTTTACACACGTCTAGCGCTAGCGTGGCGATGCTCATTTACATGAGTACTTTTACACTCGTCTAGCACTAGCGTGGCGCTGCTCATTTATGGGGTACTTTTACACACGTCTAGCGCTAGCGTGGCGCTGCTCATTTATATGAATACTTTTACACTCGTCGTGCGCTAGCGCGGCGCTGCTCATTTATGGGAGTACTTTTACACACGTCTAGCGCTAGCGTGGCGCTGCTCATTTATGGGAGTACTTTTACACACGTCTAGCACTAGCGTGGCGCTGCTCATTTGTGGGAGTACTTTTGCATACGTCTAGCGCTAGCGTGGCGCTGCTAATTTATGGGAGTACTTTTACACACGACTAGCGCTAACGTGGCGCTGCTCATTTATATGAGTACTTTTACACTCGTCTAGCACTAGCGTGGCGCTGCTCATTTATGGGAGTACTTTTACACACGTCTAGCGCTAGCTTGGTGCTGCTCATTTATGGGAGTACTTTTACACACGTCTAGCGCTAGCGTGGCGCTGCTCATTTATGGGAGTTCTTTTACACACGTCTAGCACTAGCTTGGTGCTGCTCATTTATGGGAGTACTTTTACACACGTCTAGCGCTAGCGTGGCGCTGCTCATTTATGGGAGTACTTTTACACACGTCTAGCACTAGCGTGGCGCTGCTCATTTGTGGGAGTACTTTTGCATACGTCTAGCGCTAGCGTGGCGCTGCTCATTTATGGGAGTACTTTTACACACGTCTAGCGCTAGCGTGGCGCTGCTCATTTATGGGAGTACTTTTACACACGTCTAGCGCTAGCTTGGTGCTGCTCATTTATGGGAGTACTTTACACACGTCTAGCACTAGCGTGGCGCTGCTCATTTATTTGGATTTTGAATTTATTTGAATTTGAATTTATTGTTTCTCTTATACAGGCCTCTGAGGCTACAAAGCCTCTTTATGCCGCTCTCTTCATTCAGAGGGCGGTTACATACAATAGAATAAATTAAGAAAGAAAAAACTTAACCTATACATACAGTTGACAATAAAAGTTCTTGTTATTACATCCGTTCACCTTGAACATGATAATTGTATAGCTGATAGATTACAATGAATGGAGTGATTTATCGCTCTGATAGGAAGTCCTGAATACTGGTGCAATTTATATTTATTCCAGAGAATATTAGCTGAAATACGGAATGAACCTTTGCATTTTTTGGTTCTGTGATGAGGTATCTGGAGCATTTGTGCAGTGTGTCTATTCGCATGGTTATGCACTGATTGCATGGGAGTTAGTGTACAGTAAATATAAGACGGAATTTTGAATTTTAGAATTTTTATCACAGTCAGAGCCATGGCATACTGTCTTCGCTCCTTTAACTTTAGCCATCCAATCTGGACGTAAAATGGAGTTATATGAGACTCTCTTGGTACATTGAGAACAAACCGCAAGCAAGCATTTTGCATTCTTTGCAATTTTGTATTGAGGACCTCTCCCATATCATGGTAAATTATAGATCCATAGTCAAATATTGGTAGTATCAAACTCTGTATCAGTATCTTTCGTACATTTTGAGGCAAATAGTAGCAAGTTCGCCTAATTTGATATAATGACGATGCAACCCTTTTCAGAATCATGTTTGTGTGATCCTGCCACGATAATCGAGAGTCAAAAATAACTTCCAGATTTCTTACTGCTGACTGGTACGGAACTGTTTGGGAGTCAAGCTGTAAAGGTGGTAGTGGCTCAGGTAGGGAACTGAGTAATTTGGTTTGGCCGATGACGATCGGTTGCGTTTTTTCGAAGTTAAGTATTAGATTATGATCGAGTGCGTACTGAGATAGGCTTTGAATTTATGGGAGTACTTTTACACACGTCTATCGCTAGTTTGGTGCTGCTCATTTATGGGAGTACTTTTACACACGTCTAGCGCTAGCGTGGCACTGTTCATTTATGGGAGTGCTTTTACACTCGTCTAGCTATAGCGTGGCGCTGCTCATTTATGGGAGTATTTTTACACACGTCTAGCGCTAGCCTGGCGCTGCTCATTTACGGGAGCACTTTTACACACGACTAGCGCTAGCGTGGCGCTGCTCATTTATGGGAGTACTTTTACACACGTCTAGCACCAGCGTCGCGCTGCTCATTGATGGGAGTACATTCACACAAGTCTAGCGCTAGCGTCGCGCGGCTCATTTAAGGGAGTACTTTTACACAGTCTAGCACCAGCGTCGCGCTGCTCATTGATGGGAGTACTTTTACACACGTCTAGCGCAAGCGTGGCGCTGCTCATTTATGTGAGTACTTTTACACACGTCTAGCACTAGCGTCGCGCGGCTCATTTAAGGGAGTACTTTTACACACGTCTAGCGCTAGCGTGGCGCTGCTCATTTATGGGAGTACTTTTAAACACGTCTAGCGCTAGCGTCGCGCGGCTCATTTAAAGGAGTACTTTTACACACGTCTAGCGCTAGCGTCGCGCTGCTCCTTGATGGGAGTACTTTTACACACGTCTAGCGCTAGCGTGGCGCCGCTCATTTATGGGAGTACTTTTACACACGTCTAGCGCTAGCGTGGCGCGGCTCATTTAAGGGATCACTTTAACACACGTCAAGCACTAGCGTGGCGCTGCTCATTGTTATGAGAACTTTTACACACGTCTAGCGCTAGCGTGGCTCTGCTTATTTAAGGGAGCACTTTAACACACGTCTAGCGCTAGCGTGGCGCGGCTCATTTAGGGGAGCACTTTAACACACGTCTAGCGCTAGCGTAGCGCTGCTCATTTATGGGAGTACTTTTACATACGTCTAACACTAGCGTGGCTCTGCACATTTTTATGAGAACTTTTACACACGTCCAGCGCTAGCGTGGCGCTTCTCATTTATGGGAGCACTTTTACACACGTCTAGCGCTAGCGTGGCGCTGCTCATTTAAGGGAGTACTTTTACACACGTCTAGCGCTAGCGTGGCGCTGCTCATTTATGGGAGCACTTTTACACACGTCTAGCGCTAGCGTGGCGCTGCTCATTTAGGGGAGTACTTTTACACTCGTCTAGCGCTAGCGTGGCGCTGCTCATTCATGGGAGTACTTTTACAGATATCTAGAGATAACGTGGCGCTGCTCATATATGGGAGTACTTTTAAACTCGTCTAGCGCTAGCGTGGCGCTGCTCATTTATGGGAGCACTTTTACACTAGTCTAGCGCTAGCGTGGTGCTGCTCATTTATGGCAGTACTTTTACACACGTCTAGTGCTAGCGTGGCGCTGCTCATTGATGGGAGTACTTTTACACACGTCTAGCGCTAGTGTGGCGCTGCTCATTTATGGGAGTACTTTTACACATGTCTAGTGTTAGCGTGGCGCTGCTCATTTATGGGAGTACTTTTACACACGTTTAGCGCTAGCGTGGCGCTGCTCATTTATGTGAGTACTTTGACACACGTCTAGCACTAGCGTGGCGCTGCTCATTTATGGGAGTACTTTTACACACGTCTAGCGCTAACGTGGCGCTGCTCATTTATGGGAGCACTTTAACACACTTCTAGCGCTAGCGTGGCGCTGCTCCTTTATGGGAGTATTTTTACACACGTCTAGCGCTAGCGTGGCGCTGCTCATTTATGGGAGTACTTTTACACACGTCTAGCGCTAGCGTGGCGCTGCTCATTTATGGGAGTACTTTTAAACACGTTTAGCGCTAGCGTGGCGCTGCTCATTTATAGGTGTACGTTTACACACGTCTAGCGCTAGCGTGGCGCTGCTCATTTATGTCAGTACTTTTACACACGTCTAGCGGTAGCGTCGCGCTGCTCATTTATGGGAGTACTTTTACACTTGTCTAGCGCTAGCGTGGCTCTGCTCATTTATAGGAGAAATTTTTTCACTCGTCTAGCGCTAGCGTGGCGCTGCTCATTTATGGGAGTACTTTTACACACGTCTAGCGCTAGCGTGGCGCTGCTCATTTATAGGAGATGTTTTTTCAGTCGTCTAGCGCTAGCGTGGCGCTGCTCATTTATGGGAGTACTTTTACACACGTCTAGCGCTAGCGTGGCACTGCTCATTTATGGCAGTACTTTTACACACGTCTAGCTGTAGCGTCGCGCTGCTCATTTATGGGAGTGCTTTTACACTCGTCTAGCGCTAGTGTGGCGCTGCTCATTTATAGGAGAAATTTTTTCACTCGTCTAGCGCTAGCGTGGCGCTGCTCATTTATGGGATTACTTTTACACACGTCTAGCGCTAGCGGGGCGCTGCTCATTTATAGGAGTACTTTTACACACGTCTAGCGCTAGCGTGGCGCAGCTCATTTATGGGAGTACTTTTACACACGTCTAGCGCTAGCGTGGCGCTGCTTATTTATGGCAGTACTTTTACACACGTCTAGCAGTAGCGTCGTGCTGCTCATTTATGGGAGTACTTTTACAGCTGTCTAGAGCTAGCGTGGCGCTGCTCATATATGGTAGTACTTTTACACTCGCCTAGCGCTAGCGTGGCGCTTCTCATTTATGGGAGCACTTTTATACTCGCCTAGCGCTAGCGTGGCGCTGCTCATATATGGGAGTACTTTTACACTCGTTTAGCGCTAGCGTGGCGCTGCTCATTTATGAGAGCACTTTTACACACGTCTAGCGCTAGAGTGGCGCTGCTCATTTATGGGAGTACTTATACACATGTCTAGCGCTAGCGTGGCGCTGCTCATTCATGGGAGTACTTTTACAGATATCTAGAGCTAGCGTGGCGCTGCTCATATATGGGAGTACTTTTACACTCGTCTAGTGCTAGCGAGGCGCTGCTCATTTATGGGAGTACTTTTACACACGTCAAGCGCTAGCGTGGCGCTGCTCATTTATGTGAGTACTTTGACACACGTCTAGCACTAGCGTGGCTCTGCTCATTTATGGGAGCACTTTTACACGCTTCTAGCGCTAGCGTGGCGCTTCTCATTTATGGGAGCACTTTTACACACGTCTAGCGCTAGCGTGGCGCTGCTCATTTATGGGAGTACTTTTACACATGTCTAGTGCTAGCGTGGCGCTGCTCATTTATGGGAGTACTTTTACACACGTCTAGCGCTAGCGTGGCGCTGCTCATTTATGTGAGTACTTTGACACACGTCTAGCACTAGCAAGGCGCTGCTCATTTATGGGAGTACTTTTACACACGTCTAGCGCTAACGTGGCGCTGCTCATTTATGGGAGCACTTTAACACACTTCTAGCGCTAGCGTGGTGCTGCTCCTTTATGGGAGTATTTTTACACACGTCTAGCGCTAGCGTGGCGCTGCTCATTTATGGGAGTACTTTTACACTCGTCTAGCGCTAGCGTGGCGCTGCTCATTTATGGGTGTACTTTTAAACACGTTTAGCGCTAGCGTGGCGCTGCTCATTTATAGGAGTACGTTTACACACGTCTAGCGCTAGCGTGGCGCTGCTCATTTATGTCAGTACTTTTACACACGTCTAGCGGTAGCGTCGCGCTGCTCATTTATGGGAGTACTTTTACACTCGTCTAGCGCTAGCGTGGCTCTGCTCATTTATAGGAGAAATTTTTTCACTCGTCTAGCGCTAGCCTGGCGCTGCTCATTTATGGGAGTACTTTTACACACGTCTAGCGCTTGCGTGGCGCTGCTCATTTATAGGAGATATTTTTTCAGTCGTCTAGCGCTAGCGTGGCGCTGCTCATTTATGGGAGTACTTTTACACACGTCTAGCGCTAGCATGGCACTGCTCATCTATGGCAGTACTTTTACACACGTCTAGCTGTAGCGTCGCGCTGCTCATTTATGGGAGTGCTTTTACACTCGTCTAGCGCTAGTGTGGCGCTGCCCATTTATAGGAGAAATTTTTTCATTCGTCTAGCGCTAGCGTGGCGCTGCTCATTTATGGGATTACTTTTACACACGTCTAGCGCTAGCGGGGCGCTGCTCATTTATAGGAGTACTTTTACACACGTCTAGCGCTAGCGTGGCGCAGCTCATTTATGGGAGTACTTTTACACACGTCTAGCGCTAGCGTGGCGCTGCTTATTTATTGCAGTACTTTTACACACGTCTAGCAGTAGCGTCGTGCTGCTCATTTATGGGAGTACTTTAACACTCGTCTAGCGCTAGCGTGGCGCTGCTCATTTATAGGAGTAATTTTTTCACAAGTCTAGCGCTAGAGTGTCGCTGCTCATTTATGGGAGTACTTTTGCACTCGTCTAGCGCTAGCGTGGCTCTGCTCATTTATAGGAGAAATGTTTTCACTCGTCTAGCGCTAGCGTGGCGCTGCTCATTTATGGGATTACTTTTTCACGCGTCTAGCGCTAGCGTGGCGCTGCTCATTTATAGGAGTACTTTTACACACGTCTAGCGCTAGCGTGGCGCTGGTCATTGATGGGATTACTTTTACACACGTCTAGCGCTAGCGTGGCGCTGCTCATTTTTATGAGAACTTTTACACACGTCTAGCGCTAGCGTGGCGATGCTCATTTACATGAGTACTTTTACACTCGTCTAGCACTAGCGTGGAGCTGCTCATTTATGGGGTACTTTTACACACGTCTAGCGCTAGCGTGGCGCTGCTCATTTATATGAATACTTTTACACTCGTCGTGCGCTAGCGCGGCGCTGCTCATTTATGGGAGTACTTTTACACACGTCTAGCGCTAGCGTGGCGCTGCTCATTTATGGGAGTACTTTTACACACGTCTAGCACTAGCGTGGCGCTGCTCATTTGTGGGAGTACTTTTGCATACGTCTAGCGCTAGCGTGGCGCTGCTAATTTATGGGAGTACTTTTACACACGACTAGCGCTAACGTGGCGCTGCTCATTTATATGAGTACTTTTACACTCGTCTAGCACTAGCGTGGCGCTGCTCATTTATGGGAGTACTTTTACACACGTCTAGTGCTAGCTTGGTGCTGCTCATTTATGGGAGTACTTTTACACACGTCTAGCGCTAGCGTGGCGCTGCTCATTTATGGGAGTTCTTTTACACACGTCTAGCACTAGCTTGGTGCTGCTCATTTATGGGAGTACTTTTACACACGTCTAGCGCTAGCGTGGCGCTGCTCATTTATGGGAGTACATTTACACACGTCTAGCACTAGCGTGGCGCTGCTCATTTGTGGGAGTACTTTTGCATACGTCTAGCGCTAGCGTGGCGCTGCTAATTTATGGGAGTACTTTTACACACGACTAGCGCTAACGTGGCGCTGCTCATTTATATGAGTACTTTTACACTCGTCTAGCACTAGCGTGGCGCTGCTCATTTATGGGAGTACTTTTACACACGTCTAGCGCTAGCGTGGCGCTGCTCATTTATGGGAGTACTTTTACACACGTCTAGCGCTAGCTTTGTGCTGCTCATTTATGGGAGTACTTTACACACGTCTAGCACTAGCGTGGCGCTGCTCATTTATTTGGATTTTGAATTTATTTGAATTTGAATTTATTGTTTCTCTTATACAGGCCTCTGAGGCTACAAAGCCTCTTTATGCCGCTCTCTTCATTCAGAGGGCGGTTACATACAATAGAATAAATTAAGAAAGAAAAAACTTAACCTATACATACAGTTAACAATAAAAGTTCTTGTTATTACATCCGTTCACCTTGAACATGATAATTGTATAGCTGATAGATTACAATGAATGGAGTGTTTTATCGCTCTGATAGGAAGTCCTGAATACTGGTGCAATTTATATTTATTCCAGAGAATATTAGCTGAAATACGGAATGAACCTTTGCATTTTTCGGTTCTGTGATGAGGTATCTGGAGCATTTGTGCAGTGTGTCTATTCGCATGGTTATGCACTGATTGCATGGGAGTTAGTGTGCAGTAAATATAAGACGGAATTTTGAATTTTAGAATTTTTATCACAGTCAGAGCCATGGCATACTGTCTTCGTTCCTTAAACTTTAGCCATCCAATCTGGACGTAAAATGGAGTTATATGAGACTCTCTTGGTACATTGAGAACAAACCGCAAGCAAGCATTTTGCATTCTTTGCAATTTTGTATTGAGGACCTCTCCCATATCATGGTAAATTATAGATCCATAGTCAAATATTGGTAGTATCAAACTCTGTATCAGTATCTTTCGTACATTTTGAGGCAAATAGTAGCAAGTTCGCCTAATTTGATATAATGACGATGCAACCCTTTTCAGAATCATGTTTGTGTGATCCTGCCACGATAATCGAGAGTCAAAAATAACTTCCAGATTTCTTACTGCTGACTGGTACGGAACTGTTTGGGAGTCAAGCTGTAAAGGTGGTACTGGCTCAGGTAGGGAACTGAGTAATTTGGTTTAGCCGATGACGATCGGTTGCGTTTTTTCGAAGTTAAGTATTAGATTATGATCGAGTGCGTACTGAGATAGGCTTTGAATTTATGGGAGTACTTTTACACACGTCTAGCGCTAGTTTGGTGCTGCTCATTTATGGGAGTACGTTTACACACGTCTAGCGCTAGCGTGGCACTGTTCATTTATGGGAGTGCTTTTACACTCGTCTAGCTATAGCGTGGCGCTGCTCATTTATGGGAGTATTTTTACACACGTCTAGCGCTAGCCTGGCGCTGCTCATTTACGGGAGCACTTTTACACACGACTAGCGCTAGCGTGGCGCTGCTCATTTATGGGAGTACTTTTACACACGTCTAGCACCAGCGTCGCGCTGCTCATTGATGGGAGTACTTTTACACACGTCTAGCGCAAGCGTGGCGCTGCTCATTTATGTGAGTACTTTTACACACGTCTAGCACTAGCGTCGCGCGGCTTATTTAAGGGAGTACTTTTACACACGTCTAGCGCTAGCGTGGCGCTGCTCATTTATGGGAGTACTTTTAAACACGTCTAGCGCTAGCGTCGCGCGGCTCATTTAAAGGAGTACTTTTACACACGTCTAGCGCTAGCGTCGCGCTGCTCCTTGATGGGAGTACTTTTACACACGTCTAGCGCTAGCGTGGCGCCGCTCATTTATGGGAGTACTTTTACACACGTCTAGCGCTAGCGTGGCGCGGCTCATTTAAGGGATCACTTTAACACACGTCAAGCACTAGCGTGGCGCTGCTCATTTTTATGAGAACTTTTACACACGTCTAGCGCTAGCGTGGCTCTGCTTATTTAAGGGAGCATTTTAACACACGTCTAGCGCTAGCGTGGCGCGGCTCATTTAAGGGAGCACTTTAACACACGTCTAGCGCTAGCGTAGCGCTGCTCATTTATGGGAGTACTTTTACATACGTCTAACACTAGCGTGGCTCTGCACATTTTTATGAGAACTTTTACACACGTCCAGCGCTAGCGTGGCGCTTCTCATTTATGGGAGCACTTTTACACACGTCTAGCGCTAGCGTGGCGCTGCTCATTTAAGGGAGTACTTTTACACACGTCTAGCGCTAGCGTGGCGCTGCTCATTTATGGGAGCACTTTTACACACGTCTAGCGCTAGCGTGGCGCTGCTCATTTAGGGGAGTACTTTTACACTCGTCTAGCGCTAGCGTGGCGCTGCTCATTCATGGGAGTACTTTTACAGATATCTAGAGCTAACGTGGCGCTGCTCATATATGGGAGTACTTTTAAACTCGTCTAGCGCTAGCGTGGCGCTGCTCATTTATGGGAGCACTTTTACACTAGTCTAGCGCTAGCGTGGTGCTGCTCATTTATGGCAGTACTTTTACACACGTCTAGTGCTAGCGTGGCGCTGCTCATTGATGGGAGTACTTTTACACACGTCTAGCGCTAGTGTGGCGCTGCTCATTTATGGGAGTACTTTTACACATGTCTAGTGCTAGCGTGGCGCTGCTCATTTATGGGAGTACTTTTACACACGTTTAGCGCTAGCGTGGCGCTGCTCATTTATGTGAGTACTTTGACACACGTCTAGCACTAGCGTGGCGCTGCTCATTTATGGGAGTACTTTTACACACGTCTAGCGCTAACGTGGCGCTGCTCATTTATGGGAGCACTTTAACACACTTCTAGCGCTAGCGTGGCGCTGCTCCTTTATGGGAGTATTTTTACACACGTCTAGCGCTAGCGTGGCGCTGCTCATTTATGGGAGTACTTTTACACACGTCTAGCGCTAGCGTGGCGCTGCTCATTTATGGGAGTACTTTTAAACACGTTTAGCGCTAGCGTGGCGCTGCTCATTTATAGGAGTACGTTTACACACGTCTAGCGCTAGCGTGGCGCTGCTCATTTATGTCAGTACTTTTACACACGTCTAGCGGTAGCGTCGCGCTGCTCATTTATGGGAGTATTTTTACACACGTCTAGCGCTAGCGTGGCGCTGCTCATTTATGGGAGTACTTTTACACACGTCTAGCGCTAGCGTGGAGCTGCTCATTTATGGGAGTACTTTTAAACACGTTTAGCGCTAGCGTGGCGCTGCTCATTTATAGGAGTACGTTTACACACGTCTAGCGCTAGTGTGGCGCTGCTCATTTATGGGAGTACTTTTACACATGTCTAGTGCTAGCGTGGCGCTGCTCATTTATGGGAGTACTTTTACACACGTTTAGCGCTAGCGTGGCGCTGCTCATTTATGTGAGTACTTTGACACACGTCTAGCACTAGCGTGGCGCTGCTCATTTATGGGAGTACTTTTACACACGTCTAGCGATAACGTGGCGCTGCTCATTTATGGGAGCACTTTAACACACTTCTAGCGCTAGCGTGGCGCTGCTCCTTTATGGGAGTATTTTTTCACTCGTCTAGCGCTAGCGTGGCGCTGCTCATTTATGGGAGTACTTTTACACACGTCTAGCGCTAGCGTGGCGCTGCTCATTTATAGGAGATATATTTTCAGTCGTCTAGCGCTAGCGTGGCGCTGCTCATTTATGGGAGTACTTTTACACACGTCTAGCGCTAGCGTGGCACTGCTCATTTATGGCAGTACTTTTACACACGTCTAGCTGTAGCGTCGCGCTGCTCATTTATGGGAGTGCTTTTACACTCGTCTAGCGCTAGTGTGGCGCTGCTCATTTATAGGAGAAATTTTTTCACTCGTCTAGCGCTAGCGTGGCGCTGCTCATTTATGGGATTACTTTTACACACGTCTAGCGCTAGCGGGGCGCTGCTCATTTATAGGAGTACTTTTACACACGTCTAGCGCTAGCGTGGCGCAGCTCATTTATGGGAGTACTTTTACACACGTCTAGCGCTAGCGTGGCGCTGCTTATTTATGGCAGTACTTTTACACACGTCTAGCAGTAGCGTCGTGCTGCTCATTTATGGGAGTACTTTTACAGATGTCTAGAGCTAGCGTGGCGCTGCTCATATATGGGAGTACTTTTACACTCGCCTAGCGCTAGCGTGGCGCTTCTCATTTATGGGAGCACTTTTATACTCGCCTAGCGCTAGCGTGGCGCTGCTCATATATGGGAGTACTTTTACACTCGTTTAGCGCTAGCGTGGCGCTGCTCATTTATGGGAGCACTTTTACACACGTCTAGCGCTAGAGTGGCGCTGCTCATTTATGGGAGTACTTATACACATGTCTAGCGCTAGCGTGGCGCTGCTCATTCATGGGAGTACTTTTACAGATATCTAGAGCTAGCGTGGCGCTGCTCATATATGGGAGTACTTTTACACTCGTCTAGTGCTAGCGTGGCGCTGCTCATTTATGGGAGTAATTTTACACACGTCTAGCTCTAGCGTGGCGCTGCTCATTTATGTGAGTACTTTGACACACGTCTAGCACTAGCGTGGCTCTGCTCATTTATGGGAGCACTTTTACACGCTTCTAGCGCTAGCGTGGCGCTTCTCATTTATGGGAGCACTTTTACACACGTCTAGCGCTAGCGTGGCGCTGCTCATTTATGTGAGTACTTTGACACACGTCTAGCACTAGCGTGGCGCTGCTCATTTATGGCAGTATTTTTACACACGACGAGCGCCTACGTGGCGCTGCTCATTTATGGGAGCACTTTTACACACTTCTAGCGCTAGCCTGGCGCTGCTCATTTATGGGAGTATTTTACACACGTCTAGCGCTAACGTGGCGCTGCTCATTTATGGGAGTACTTTTACTCACGTCTAGTGCTAGCGTGGCGCTGCTCATTTATGGGAGAACTTTTAAAAACCTTTAGCGCTAGCGTGGCGCTTCTCATTTATAGGAGTACTTTTACACACGTCTAGCGCTAGCGTGGCGCTGCTCATTTATGGCAGTACTTTTACACACGTCTAGCAGTAGCGTCGCGCTGCTCATTTAAGGGAGTACTTTTACACTCGTCTAGCGCTAGCGTGGCGCTGCACATTTATAGGAGAATTTTTTTAACTCGTCTAGCGCTAGCGTGGCGCTGCTCATTTATGGGAGTACTTTTACACACGTCTAGCCCTGGCGTGGCGCTGCTACTTTATGGCAGTACTTTGACACACGGCTAGCACTAGCGTCGCGCTGCTCATTTATGGGATTACTTTATACTCGTCTAGCGCTAGTGTGGCCGTGCTCATTTATAGGAGAAATATTTCACTCGTCTAGCGCTAGCGTGGCGCTGCTCATATATGGGATTACTTTTACACAAGTCTCGCGCTAGCGTGGCGCTGCTCATTTATGGGATTACTTTTACAGATATCTAGAGCTAGCGTGGCGCTGCTCATATATGGGAGTACTTTTACACTCGTCCAGCGCTAGCGTGGCGCTTCTCATTTATGGGAACACTTTTACACACGTCAAGCGCTAGCGTGGCGCTTCTCATTTATGGGAACACTTTTACACACGTCTAGTGCTAGCGTGGCGCTGCTCATTTATAGGAGTACTTTTACAGACGTCTAGCTTTAGCGTGGCGCTGCTCATTTATGGCAGTACTTTTACACACGTCTAGTGGTAGCGTCGCGCTGCTCATTTAAGGCAGTACCTTTACACACGTCAAGCGCTAGCATGGCGCTGCTCATTTATGGAAGTACTATTACACACGTCTAGCGCTAGCGTGGCGCTGCTCCTTTATGGGAGTAATTTACACATGTCTAGCGCTAGCGTCGCGCTGCTCATTTATGGGAGCACTTTTACACACGTCTAACGCTAGCGTGGCGCTGCTCATTTATGGGAGTACTTTTACACACGTCTACGCTAGCGTTGCGCTGCTTATTTATGGAGGTACTTTTACACACATCTAGCGCTAAGGTGGCGCTGCTCATTTATGGGAGTACTTTTACACACGTCTAGCGCTAGCGTGGCGCTGCTTATTTATGGGAATACTTTTACACACGTCAAGCGCTAGCGTGGCGCTACTCATTTATGGGAGTACTTTTACACACGTCTAGCGCTAGCGTGGCGCTGCTCATTGATGGGAGTACTTTTACACATGGCACGCGCTGCTCATTTATGTGAGTACTTTGACACACGTCTAGCACTAGCGTGGCGCTGCGCATTTATGGGAGAACTTTTACACACGTCTAGCGCTAGTGTGGCGCTGCTCATATATGGGAGTACTTTTACACTCGTTAAGCGCTAGTGTGGCGCTGCTCATTTATGGGAGCACTTTTACACACGTCTAGCGCTAGCGTGGCGCTGCTCATTTATGGGAGAACTTTTACACATGTCTAGCGCTAGCGTGGCGCTGCTCATTCATGGGAGTACTTTTACAGATATCTAGAGCTAGCGTGGCGCTGCTCATATATGGGAGTACTTTTACACTCGTCTAGTGCTAGCGTGGCGCTACTCATTTATGGGAGTACTTTTACACACTTCTAGCGCTAGCGTGGCGCTCCTCATTTAAGTGAGTACTTTGACACACGTCTAGCACTAGCGTGGCGCTGCTCATTTATGGCAGTATTTTTACACACGACTAGCGCTAACGTGGCGCTGCTCATTTATGGGAGCATTTTTACACACTTCTAGCGCTAGCGTGGCGCTTCTCATTTATGGGAGCACTTTTACACACGTCTAGCGCTAGCGTGGCGCTGCTCATTTATGGGAGCACTTTTACACTAGTCTAGCACTAGCGTGATGCTGCTCATTTATGGCAGTACTTTTACACACGTATAGCGCTAGCGTGGCGCTGCTCATTGAAGAGAGTACTTTTACACACGTCTAGCGCTAGCGTGGCGATGCTCATTTATGGGAGTACTTTTGCACATGTCTAGTGCTAGCGTGCGCTGCTCATTTATGGGAGTACATTTACACACGTCTAGCGCTAGCGTGGCGCTGCTCATTTATGTGAGTACTTTGACACACGTCTAGCACTAGCATGGCGCTGCTCATTTATGGCAGTATTTTTACACACGACTAGCGCTAACGTGGCGCTGCTCATTTATGGTAGCACTTTTACACACTTCTAGCGCTAGCGTGGCGCTGCTCATTTATGGGAGTATTTTTACACACGTCTAGCGCTAGCGTGGCGCTTCTCATTTATAGGAGTACTTTTACACACGTTTAGCGCTAGCGTGGCGCTGCTCATTTATGGCAGTACTTTTACACACTTCTAGCAGTAGCGTCGCGCTGCTCATTTATGGGAGTACTTTTACACTCGTCTAGCGCTAGCGTGGCGCTGCACATTTATAAATGAAATTTTTTAACTCGTCTAGCGCTAGCGTGGCGCTGCTCATTTATGGGAGTACTTTTACACACGTCTAGCGCTAGCGTGGCGCTGCTCATTTATGGCAGTACTTTGACACACGGCTAGCACTAGCGTCGCGCTGCTCATTTATGGGAGTACTTTATACTCGTCTAGCGCTAGTGTGGCCGTGCTCATTTATAGGAGAATTTTTTTCACTCGTCTAGCGCTAGCGTGGCGCTGCTCATTTATGGGATTACTTTTACACACGTCTCGCGCTAGCGTGGCGCTGCTCATTTATGGGATTACTTTTACAGATATCTAGAGCTAGCGTGGCGCTGCTCATATATGGGAGTACTTTTACACGCGTCCAGCGCTAGCGTGGCGCTTCTCATTTATGGGAGCACTTTTACACTCGTCTAGCGCTAGCGTGGCGCTGCTCATTTAAGGGAGTACTTTTACACACGTCTAGCGCTAGCGTGGCGCTGCTCATTTATGGGAGCACTTTTACACACGTCTAGCGCTAGCGTGGCGCTGCTCATTTAAGGGAGTACTTTTACACACGTCTAGCGCTAGCGTGGCGCTGCTCATTTATGGGAGCACTTTTACACACGTCTAGCGCTAGCTTGGCGCTGCTCATTTAAGGGAGTACTTTTACACTCGTCTAGCGCTAGCGTGGCGCTGCTCATTCATCGGAGTACTTTTACAGATATCTAGAGCTAACGTGGCGCTGCTCATATATGGGAGTATTTTAAACTCGTCTAGCGCTAGCGTGGCGCTGCTCATTTATGGGAGCACTTTTACACTAGTCTAGCGCTAGCGTGGTGCTGCTCATTTATGGCAGTACTTTTACACACGTCTAGCGCTAGCGTGGCGCTGCTCATTAATGGGAGTACTTTAACACACGTCTAGCGCTAGCGTGGCGCTGCTCATTTATGGGAGTACTTTTACACATGTCTAGTGCTAGCGTGGCGCTGCTCATTTATGGGAGTACTTTTACACATGTCTAGCGCTAGCGTGGCGCTGCTCATTTATGTGAGTACATTGACACACGTCTAGCACTAGCGTGGCGCTGCTCATTTATGGGAGTACTTTTACACACGTCTAGCGCTAACGTGGCGCTGCTCATTTATGGGAGCACTTTAACACACTTCTAGCGCTAGCGTGGCGCTGCTCCTTTATGGGAGTATTTTTACACACGTCTAGCGATAGCGTGGCGCTGCTCATTTATGGGAGTACTTTTACACTCGTCTAGCGCTAGCGTGGCGCTGCTCATTTATGGGAGTACTTTTAAACACGTTTAGCGCTAGCGTGGCGCTGCTCATTTATAGGAGTACGTTTACACACGTCTAGCGCTAGCGTGGCGCTGCTCATTTATGTCAGTACTTTTACACACGTCTAGCGGTAGCGTCGCGCTGCTCATTTATGGGAGTACTTTTACACTCGTCTAGCGCTAGCGTGGCTCTGCTCATTTATAGGAGAAATTTTTTCACTCGTCTAGCGCTAGCGTGGCGCTGCTCATTTATGGGAGTACTTTTACACACGTCTAGCGCTAGCGTGGCGCTGCTCATTTATAGGAGATATTTTTTCAGTCGTCTAGCGCTAGCGTGGCGCTGCTCATTTATGGGAGTACTTTTACACACGTCTAGCGCTAGCGTGGCGCTGCTCATTTATGGCAGTACTTTTACACACGTCTAGCTGTAGCGTCGCGCTGCTCATTTATGGGAGTGCTTTTACAATCGTCTAGCGCTAGTGTGGCGCTGCTCATTTATAGGAGAATTTTTTTCACTCGTCTAGCGCTAGCGTGGCGCTGCTCATTTATGGGATTACTTTTACACACGTCTAGCGCTAGCGTGGCGCTGCTCATTTATAGGAGTACTTTTACACACGTCTAGCGCTAGCGTGGCGCTGCTTATTTATGGCAGTACATTTACACACGTCTAGCAGTAGCGTCGTGCTGCTCATTTATGGGAGTACTTTTACACTCGTCTAGCGCTAGCGTGGCGCTGCTCATTTATAGGAGTAATTTTTTTACACGTCTAGCGCTAGAGTGTCGCTGCTCATTTATGGGAGTACTTTTGCACACGTCTAGCGCTAGCGTGGCTCTGCTCATTTATAGGAGAAATGTTTTCACTCGTCTAGCGCTAGCGTGGCGCTGCTCATTTATGGGATTACTTTTTCACTCGTCTAGCGCTAGCGTGGCGCTGCTCATTTATAGGAGTACTTTTACACACGTCTAGCGCTAGCGTGGCGCTGGTCATTTATGGGAGTACTTTTACACACGTCTAGCGCTAGCGTGGCGCTGCTCATTTTTATGAGAACTTTTACACACGTCTAGCGCTAGCGTGGCGCTGCTCATTTACATGAGTACTTTTACACTCGTCTAGCACTAGCGTGGCGCTGCTCATTTATGGGGTACTTTTACACACGTCTAGCGCTAGCGTGGCGCTGCTCATTTATATGAGTACTTTTACACTCGTCGTACGCTAGCGTGGCGCTGCTCATTTATGGGAGTACTTTTACACACGTCTAGCGCTAGCGTGGCGCTGCTCATTTATGGGAGTACTTTTACACACGTCTAGCACTAGCGTGGCGCTGCTCATTTGTGGGAGTACTTTTGCATACGTCTAGCGCTAGCGTGGCGCTGCTAATTTATGGGAGTACTTTTACACACGACTAGCGCTAGCGTGGCGCTGCTCATTTATATGAGTACTTTTACACTCGTCTAGCACTAGCGTGGCGCTGCTCATTTATGGGAGTACTTTTACACACGTCTAGCGCTAGCGTGGCGCTGCTCATTTATGGGAGTACTTTTACACGTGTCTAGCGCTAGCGTCGCGCTGCTCATTTATGGGAGCACTTTTACACTCGTCTAGCACTATAGTGGCGCTGATCATTTTTATGAGAACTTTTACACACGTCTAGCGCTAGCGTGGCGCTGCTCATTTATATGAGTACTTTTACACGTGCCTAGCGCTAGCGTCGCGCTGCTCATTTATGGGAGCACTTTTACACACGTCTAGCGCTAGCGTGGCGCTGCTCATTCATGGGAGTACATTTACACACGTCTATCGCTAGCGTGGCGCTGCTCATTCATGGGAGTACTTTTACACACGTCTAGCGCTAGCTTGGTGCTGCTCATTTATGGGAGTACTTTTACACACGTCTAGCGCTAGCGTGGCGCTGCTCATTTATGGGAGTTCTTTTACACACGTCTAGCACTAGCGTGGCGCTGCTCATTTATTTGAATTTTGAATTTATTTTAATTTGAATTTATTGTTTCTCTTATACAGGCCACTCAGGCTACAAAGCCTCTTTATGCCGCTCTCTTCGTTCAGAGGGCGGTTACATACAATAGAATAAATTAAGAAAGAAAAAACTTAACCTATACATACAGTTGACAATAAAAGTTCTTGTTATTACATCCGTTCACCTTGAACATGATAATTGTATAGCTGATAGATTACAATGAAGGGAGTGTTTTATCGCTCTGATAGGAAGTCCTGAATACTGGTGCAATTTATATTTATTCCAGAGAATACTAGCTGAAATACGGAATGAACCTTTGCATTTTTCGGTTCTGTGATGAGGTATCTGGAGCATTTGTGCAGTGTGTCTATTCGCATGGTTATGCACTGATTGCATGGGAGTTAGTGTGCAGTAAATATAAGACGGAATTTTGAATTTTAGAATTTTTATCACAGTCAGAGCCATGGCATACTGTCTTCGTTCCTTTAACTTTAGCCATCCAATCTGGACGTAAAATGGAGTTATATGAGACTCTCTTGGTACATTGAGAACAAACCGCAAGCAAGCATTTTGCATTCTTTGCAATTTTGTATTGAGGACATCTCCCATATCATGGTAAATTATAGATCCATAGTTAAATATTGGTAGTATCAAACTCTGTATCAGTATCTTTTGTACATTTTGAGGCAAATAGTAGCAAGTTCGCCTAATTTGATATAATGACGATGCAACCCTTTTCAGAATCATGTTTGTGTGATCCTGCCACGATAATCGAGAGTCAAAAATAACTCCCAGATTTCTTACTGCTGACTGGTACGGAACTGTTTGGGAGTCAAGCTGTAAAGGTGGTACTGGCTCAGGTAGGGAACTGGGTAATTTGGTTTAGCCGATGACGATCGGTTGCGTTTTTTCGAAGTTAAGTATTAGATTATGATCGAGTGCGTACTGAGATAGGCTTTGAATTTATGGGAGTACTTTTACACACGTCTAGCGCTAGTTTGGTGCTGCTCATTTATGGGAGTACATTTACACACGTCTAGCGCTAGCGTGGCACTGTTCATTTATGGGAGTGCTTTTACACTCGTCTAGCTATAGCGTGGCGCTGCTCATTTATGGGAGTATTTTTACACACGTCTAGCGCTAGCCTGGCGCTGCTCATTTACGGGAGCACTTTTACACACGACTAGCGCTAGCGTGGCGCTGCTCATTTATGGGAGTACTTTTACACACGTCTAGCACTAGCGTGGCACTGTTCATTTATGGGAGTGCTTTTACACTCGTCTAGCTATAGCGTGGCGCTGCTCATTTATGGGAGTATTTTTACACACGTCTAGCGCTAGCCTGGCGCTGCTCATTTACGGGAGCACATTTACACACGACTAGCGCTAGCGTGGCGCTGCTCATTTATGGGAGTACTTTTACACACGTCTAGCACTAGCGTGGCATTGCTCATTTATAAGAGTACTTTTACACACGTCTAGCGCTAACGTGGCGCTGATCATTTATGGGAGTACTTTAACACACGTCTAACGCTAGCGTGGCGCTGCTCATTTATGGCAGTACTTTTACACACGTCTAGCGCTAGCGTGTCGCTGCTCATTTATGGGAGTACTTTTACACACGACTAGCGCAAGCGTCGCGCTCCTCATTTGAGGGAGTACTTTTACACTCGTCTAGCGCTAGCGTGGCGCTGCTCATTTATGGGAGTACTTTTACCCACGTCTAGCGCTAGCGTCGCGCGGCTCATTTAAGGGAGTACTTTTACACAGTCTAGCACCAGCGTCGCGCTGCTCATTGATGGGAGTACTTTCACACAAGTCTAGCGCTAGCGTCGCGCGGCTCATTTATGTGAGTACTTTTACACACGTCTAGCGCAAGCGTGGCGCTGCTCATTTATGTGAGTACTTTTACACACGTCTAGCACTAGCGTCGCGCGGCTCATTTAAGGGAGTACTTTTACACACGTCTAGCGCTAGCGTGGCGCTGCTCATTTATGGGAGTACTTTTAAACACGTCTAGCGCTAGCGTCGCGCGGCTCATTTAAAGGAGTACTTTTACACACGTCTAGCGCTAGCGTCGCGCTGCTCATTGATGGGAGTACTTTTACACACGTCTAGCGCTAGCGTGGCGCCGTTCATTTATGGGAGTACTTTTACACACGTCTAGCGCTAGCGTGGCGCGGCTCATTTAAGGGATCACTTTAACACACGTCAAGCACTAGCGTGGCGCTGCTCATTTTTATGAGAACTTTTACACACGTCTAGCGCTAGTTGGCGCTGCTTATTCAAGGGAGCACTTTAACACACGTCTAGCGCTAGCGTGGCGCGGCTCATTTAAGGGAGCAACTTAACACACGTCTAGCGCTAGCGTAGCGCTGCTCATTTATGGGAGTACTTTTACATACGTCTAACACTAGCGTGGCTCTGCACATTTTTATGAGAACTTTTACACACGTCCAGCGCTAGCGTGGCGCTTCTCATTTATGGGAGCACTTTTACACACGTCTAGCGCTAGCGTGGCGCTGCTCATTTAAGGGAGTACTTTTACACACGTCTAGCGCTAGCGTGGCGCTGCTCATTTATGGGAGCACTTTTACACACGTCTAGCGCTAGCGTGGCGCTGCTCATTTAAGGGAGTACTTTTACACTCGTCTAGCGCTAGCGTGGCGCTGCTCATTCATGGGAGTACATTTACAGATATCTAGAGCTAACGTGGCGCTGCTCATATATGGGAGTACTTTTAAACTCGTCTAGCGCTAGCGTGGCGCTGCTCATTTATGGGAGCACTTTTACACTATTCTAGCGCTAGCGTGGTGCTGCTCATTTATGGCAGTACTTTTACACACGTCTAGTGCTAGCGTGGCGCTGCTCATTGATGGGAGTACTTTTACATACGTCTAGCGCTAGCGTGGCGCTGCTCATTTATGGGAGTACTTTTACACATGTCTAGTGCTAGCGTGGCGCTGCTCATTTATGGGAGTACTTTTACACACGTCTAGCGCTAGCGTGGCGCTGCTCATTTATGTGAGTACTTTGACACACGTCTAGCACTAGCGTGGCGCTGCTCATTTATGGGAGTACTTTTACACACGTCTAGCGCTAACGTGGCGCTGCTCATTTATGGGAGCACTTTAACACACTTCTAGCGCTAGCGTGGCGCTGCTCCTTTATGGGAGTATTTTTACACACGTCTAGCCCTAGCGTGGCGCTGCTCATTTATGGGAGTACTTTTACACTCGTCTAGCGCTAGCGTGGCGCTGCTCATTTATGGGAGTACTTTTAAACACGTTTAGCGCTAGCGTGGCGCTGCTCATTTATAGGAGTACGTTTACACACGTCAAGCGGTAGCGTCGCGCTGCTCATTTATGGGAGTACTTTTACACTCGTCTAGCGCTAGCGTGGCTCTGCTCATTTATAGGAGAAATTTTTTCACTCGTCTAGCGCTAGCGTGGCGCTGCTCATTTATGGGAGTACTTTTACACACGTCTAGCGCTAGCGTGGCGCTGCTCATTTATAGGAGATATTTTTTCAGTCGTCTAGCGCTAGCGTGGCGCTGCTCATTTATGGGAGTACTTTTACACACGTCTAGCGCTAGCATGGCACTGCTCATTTATGGCAGTACTTTTACACACGTCTAGCTGTAGCGTCGCGCTGCTCATTTATGGGAGTGCTTTTACACTCGTCTAGCGCTAGTGTGGCGCTGCTCATTTATAGGAGAAATTTTTTCATTCGTCTAGCGCTAGCGTGGCGCTGCTCATTTATGGGATTACTTTTACACACGTCTAGCGCTAGCGGGGCGCTGCTCATTTATAGGAGTACTTTTACACACGTCTAGCGCTAGCGTGGCGCAGCTCATTTATGGGAGTACTTTTACACACGTCTAGCGGTAGCGTGGCGCTGCTTATTTATGGCAGTACTTTTACACACGTCTAGCAGTAGCGTCGTGCTGCTCATTTATGGGAGTACTTTTACACTCGTCTAGCGCTAGCGTGGCGCTGCTCATTTATAGGAGTAATTTTTTCACAAGTCTAGCGCTAGAGTGTCGCTGCTCATTTATGGGAGTACTTTTGCACTCGTCTAGCGCTAGCGTGGCTCTGCTCATTTATAGGAGAAATGTTTTCACTCGTCTAGCGCTAGCGTGGCGCTGCTCATTTATGGGATTACTTTTTCACGCGTCTAGCGCTAGCGTGGCGCTGCTCATTTATAGGAGTACTTTTACACACGTCTAGCGCTAGCGTGGCGCTGGTCATTGATGGGATTACTTTTACACACGTCTAGCGCTAGCGTGGCGCTGCTCATTTTTATGAGAACTTTTACACACGTCTAGCGCTAGCGTGGCGATGCTCATTTACATGAGTACTTTTACACTCGTCTAGCACTAGCGTGGCGCTGCTCATTTATGGGGTACTTTTACACACGTCTAGCGCTAGCGTGGCGCTGCTCATTTATATGAATACTTTTACACTCGTCGTGCGCTAGCGCGGCGCTGCTCATTTATGGGAGTACTTTTACACACGTCTAGCGCTAGCGTGGCGCTGCTCATTTATGGGAGTACTTTTACACACGTCTAGCTTTAGCGTGGCGCTGCTCATTTGTGGGAGTACTTTTGCATACGTCTAGCGCTAGCGTGGCGCTGCTAATTTATGGGAGTACTTTTACACACGACTAGCGCTAACGTGGCGCTGCTCATTTATATGAGTACTTTTACACTCGTCTAGCACTAGCGTGGCGCTGCTCATTTATGGGAGTACTTTTACACACGTCTAGCGCTAGCTTGGTGCTGCTCATTTATGGGAGTACTTTTACACACGTCTAGCGCTAGCGTGGCGCTGCTCATTTATGGGAGTTCTTTTACACACGTCTAGCACTAGCTTGGTGCTGCTCATTTAAGGGAGTACTTTTACACACGTCTAGCGCTAGCGTGGCGCTGCTCATTTATGGGAGTACTTTTACACACGTCTAGCACTAGCGTGGCGCTGCTCATTTGTGGGAGTACTTTTGCATACGTCTAGCGCTAGCGTGGCGCTGCTAATTTATGGGAGTACTTTTACACACGACTAGCGCTAACGTGGCGCTGCTCATTTATATGAGTACTTTTACACTCGTCTAGCACTAGCGTGGCGCTGCTCATTTATGGGAGTACTTTTACACACGTCTAGCGCTAGCGTGGCGCTGCTCATTTATGGGAGTACTTTTACACACGTCTAGCGCTAGCTTGGTGCTGCTCATTTATGGGAGTACTTTACACACGTCTAGCACTAGCGTGGCGCTGCTCATTTATTTGGATTTTGAATTTTTTTGAATTTGAATTTATTGTTTCTCTTATACAGGCCTCTGAGGCTACAAAGCCTCTTTATGCCGCTCTCTTCATTCAGAGGGCGGTTACATACAATAGAATAAATTAAGAAAGAAAAAACTTAACCTATACATACAGTTGACAATAAAAGTTCTTGTTATTACATCCGTTCACCTTGAACATGATAATTGTATAGCTGATAGATTAAAATGAATGGAGTGTTTTATCGCTCTGATAGGAAGTCCTGAATACTGGTGCAATTTATATTTATTCCAGAGAATATTAGCTGAAATACGGAATGAACCTTTGCATTTTTCGGTTCTGTGATGAGGTACCTGGAGCATTTGTGCAGTGTGTCTATTCGCATGGTTATGCACTGATTGCATGGGAGTTAGTGTGCAGTAAATATAAGACGGAATTTTGAATTTTAGAATTTTTATCACAGTCAGAGCCATGGCATACTGTCTTCGTTCCTTTAACTTTAGCCATCCAATCTGGACGTAAAATGGAGTTATATGAGACTCTCTTGGTACATTGAGAACAAACCGCAAGCAAGCATTTTGCATTCTTTGCAATTTTGTATTGAGGACCTCTCCCATATCATGGTAAATTATAGATCCATAGTCAAATATTGGTAGTATCAAACTCTGTATCAGTATCTTTCGTACATTTTGAGGCAAATAGTAGCAAGTTCGCCTAATTTGATATAATGACGATGCAACCCTTTTCAGAATCATGTTTGTGTGATCCTGCCACGATAATCGAGAGTCAAAAATAACTTCCAGATTTCTTACTGCTGACTGGTACGGAACTGTTTGGGAGTCAAGCTGTAAAGGTGGTACTGGCTCAGGTAGGGAACTGAGTAATTTGGTTTAGCCGATGACGATCGGTTGCGTTTTTTCCAAGTTAAGTATTAGATTATGATCGAGTGCGTACTGAGATAGGCTTTGAATTTATGGGAGTACTTTTACACACGTCTATCGCTAGTTTGGTGCTGCTCATTTATGGGAGTACTTTTACACACGTCTAGCGCTAGCGTGGCACTGTTCATTTATGGGAGTGCTTTTACACTCGTCTAGCTATAGCGTGGCGCTGCTCATTTGTGGGAGTACTTTTACACACGTCTAGCGCTAGCGTGGCGCTTCTCATTTATAGGAGTACTTTTACACACGTTTAGCGCTAGCGTGGCGCTGCTCATTTATGGCAGTACTTTTACACACTTCTAGCAGTAGCGTCGCGCTGCTCATTTATGGGAGTACTTTTACACTCGTCTAGCGCTAGCGTGGCGCTGCACATTTATAAATGAAATTTTTTAACTCGTCTAGCGCTAGCGTGGCGCTGCTCATTTATGGGAGTACTTTTACACACGTCTAGCGCTAGCGTGGCGCTGCTCATTTATGGCAGTACTTTGACACACGGCTAGCACTAGCGTCGCGCTGCTCATTTATGGGAGTACTTTATACTCGTCTAGCGCTAGTGTGGCCGTGCTCATTTATAGGAGAATTTTTTTCACTCGTCTAGCGCTAGCGTGGCGCTGCTCATTTATGGGATTACTTTTACACACGTCTCGCGCTAGCGTGGCGCTGCTCATTTATGGGATTACTTTTACAGATATCTAGAGCTAGCGTGGCGCTGCTCATATATGGGAGTACTTTTACACGCGTCCAGCGCTAGCGTGGCGCTTCTCATTTATGGGAGCACTTTTACACTCGTCTAGCGCTAGCGTGGCGCTGCTCATTTAAGGGAGTACTTTTACACACGTCTAGCGCTAGCGTGGCGCTGCTCATTTATGGGAGCACTTTTACACACGTCTAGCGCTAGCGTGGCGCTGCTCATTTAAGGGAGTACTTTTACACACGTCTAGCGCTAGCGTGGCGCTGCTCATTTATGGGAGCACTTTTACACACGTCTAGCGCTAGCTTGGCGCTGCTCATTTAAGGGAGTACTTTTACACTCGTCTAGCGCTAGCGTGGCGCTGCTCATTCATCGGAGTACTTTTACAGATATCTAGAGCTAACGTGGCGCTGCTCATATATGGGAGTATTTTAAACTCGTCTAGCGCTAGCGTGGCGCTGCTCATTTATGGGAGCACTTTTACACTAGTCTAGCGCTAGCGTGGTGCTGCTCATTTATGGCAGTACTTTTACACACGTCTAGCGCTAGCGTGGCGCTGCTCATTAATGGGAGTACTTTAACACACGTCTAGCGCTAGCGTGGCGCTGCTCATTTATGGGAGTACTTTTACACATGTCTAGTGCTAGCGTGGCGCTGCTCATTTATGGGAGTACTTTTACACATGTCTAGCGCTAGCGTGGCGCTGCTCATTTATGTGAGTACATTGACACACGTCTAGCACTAGCGTGGCGCTGCTCATTTATGGGAGTACTTTTACACACGTCTAGCGCTAACGTGGCGCTGCTCATTTATGGGAGCACTTTAACACACTTCTAGCGCGAGCGTGGCGCTGCTCCTTTATGGGAGTATTTTTACACACGTCTAGCGATAGCGTGGCGCTGCTCATTTATGGGAGTACTTTTACACTCGTCTAGCGCTAGCGTGGCGCTGCTCATTTATGGGAGTACTTTTAAACACGTTTAGCGCTAGCGTGGCGCTGCTCATTTATAGGAGTACGTTTACACACGTCTAGCGCTAGCGTGGCGCTGCTCATTTATGTCAGTACTTTTACACACGTCTAGCGGTAGCGTCGCGCTGCTCATTTATGGGAGTACTTTTACACTCGTCTAGCGCTAGCGTGGCTCTGCTCATTTATAGGAGAAATTTTTTCACTCGTCTAGCGCTAGCGTGGCGCTGCTCATTTATGGGAGTACTTTTACACACGTCTAGCGCTAGCGTGGCGCTGCTCATTTATAGGAGATATTTTTTCAGTCGTCTAGCGCTAGCGTGGCGCTGCTCATTTATGGGAGTACTTTTACACACGTCTAGCGCTAGCGTGGCGCTGCTCATTTATGGCAGTACTTTTACACACGTCTAGCTGTAGCGTCGCGCTGCTCATTTATGGGAGTGCTTTTACAATCGTCTAGCGCTAGTGTGGCGCTGCTCATTTATAGGAGAAATTTTTTCACTCGTCTAGCGCTAGCGTGGCGCTGCTCATTTATGGGATTACTTTTACACACGTCTAGCGCTAGCGTGGCGCTGCTCATTTATAGGAGTACTTTTACACACGTCTAGCGCTAGCGTGGCGCTGCTTATTTATGGCAGTACATTTACACACGTCTAGCAGTAGCGTCGTGCTGCTCATTTATGGGAGTACTTTTACACTCGTCTAGCGCTAGCGTGGCGCTGCTCATTTATAGGAGTAATTTTTTTACACGTCTAGCGCTAGAGTGTCGCTGCTCATTTATGGGAGTACTTTTGCACACGTCTAGCGCTAGCGTGGCTCTGCTCATTTATAGGAGAAATGTTTTCACTCGTCTAGCGCTAGCGTGGCGCTGCTCATTTATGGGATTACTTTTTCACTCGTCTAGCGCTAGCGTGGCGCTGCTCATTTATAGGAGTACTTTTACACACGTCTAGCGCTAGCGTGGCGCTGGTCATTTATGGGAGTACTTTTACACACGTCTAGCGCTAGCGTGGCGCTGCTCATTTTTATGAGAACTTTTACACACGTCTAGCGCTAGCGTGGCGCTGCTCATTTACATGAGTACTTTTACACTCGTCTAGCACTAGCGTGGCGCTGCTCATTTATGGGGTACTTTTACACACGTCTAGCGCTAGCGTGGCGCTGCTCATTTATATGAGTACTTTTACACTCGTCGTACGCTAGCGTGGCGCTGCTCATTTATGGGAGTACTTTTACACACGTCTAGCGCTAGCGTGGCGCTGCTCATTTATGGGAGTACTTTTACACACGTCTAGCACTAGCGTGGCGCTGCTCATTTGTGGGAGTACTTTTGCATACGTCTAGCGCTAGCGTGGCGCTGCTAATTTATGGGAGTACTTTTACACACGACTAGCGCTAGCGTGGCGCTGCTCATTTATATGAGTACTTTTACACTCGTCTAGCACTAGCGTGGCGCTGCTCATTTATGGGAGTACTTTTACACACGTCTAGCGCTAGCGTGGCGCTGCTCATTTATGGGAGTACTTTTACACGTGTCTAGCGCTAGCGTCGCGCTGCTCATTTATGGGAGCACTTTTACACTCGTCTAGCACTATAGTGGCGCTGATCATTTTTATGAGAACTTTTACACACGTCTAGCGCTAGCGTGGCGCTGCTCATTTATATGAGTACTTTTACACGTGCCTAGCGCTAGCGTCGCGCTGCTCATTTATGGGAGCACTTTTACACACGTCTAGCGCTAGCGTGGCGCTGCTCATTCATGGGAGTACATTTACACACGTCTATCGCTAGCGTGGCGCTGCTCATTCATGGGAGTACTTTTACACACGTCTAGCGCTAGCTTGGTGCTGCTCATTTATGGGAGTACTTTTACACACGTCTAGCGCTAGCGTGGCGCTGCTCATTTATGGGAGTTCTTTTACACACGTCTAGCACTAGCGTGGCGCTGCTCATTTATTTGAATTT
The DNA here is from genome assembly GCA_946902985.2 of Meconema thalassinum. NCBI lineage: Eukaryota > Metazoa > Arthropoda > Insecta > Orthoptera > Tettigoniidae > Meconema > Meconema thalassinum. Next base: position 12,643,070 of record CAMPQE020000048.1, on the reverse strand, counting down.
TGAATTTATTTTAATTTGAATTTATTGTTTCTCTTATACAGGCCACTCAGGCTACAAAGCCTCTTTATGCCGCTCTCTTCGTTCAGAGGGCGGTTACATACAATAGAATAAATTAAGAAAGAAAAAACTTAACCTATACATACAGTTGACAATAAAAGTTCTTGTTATTACATCCGTTCACCTTGAACATGATAATTGTATAGCTGATAGATTACAATGAAGGGAGTGTTTTATCGCTCTGATAGGAAGTCCTGAATACTGGTGCAATTTATATTTATTCCAGAGAATACTAGCTGAAATACGGAATGAACCTTTGCATTTTTCGGTTCTGTGATGAGGTATCTGGAGCATTTGTGCAGTGTGTCTATTCGCATGGTTATGCACTGATTGCATGGGAGTTAGTGTGCAGTAAATATAAGACGGAATTTTGAATTTTAGAATTTTTATCACAGTCAGAGCCATGGCATACTGTCTTCGTTCCTTTAACTTTAGCCATCCAATCTGGACGTAAAATGGAGTTATATGAGACTCTCTTGGTACATTGAGAACAAACCGCAAGCAAGCATTTTGCATTCTTTGCAATTTTGTATTGAGGACATCTCCCATATCATGGTAAATTATAGATCCATAGTTAAATATTGGTAGTATCAAACTCTGTATCAGTATCTTTTGTACATTTTGAGGCAAATAGTAGCAAGTTCGCCTAATTTGATATAATGACGATGCAACCCTTTTCAGAATCATGTTTGTGTGATCCTGCCACGATAATCGAGAGTCAAAAATAACTCCCAGATTTCTTACTGCTGACTGGTACGGAACTGTTTGGGAGTCAAGCTGTAAAGGTGGTACTGGCTCAGGTAGGGAACTGGGTAATTTGGTTTAGCCGATGACGATCGGTTGCGTTTTTTCGAAGTTAAGTATTAGATTATGATCGAGTGCGTACTGAGATAGGCTTTGAATTTATGGGAGTACTTTTACACACGTCTAGCGCTAGTTTGGTGCTGCTCATTCATGGGAGTACATTTACACACGTCTAGCGCTAGCGTGGCACTGTTCATTTATGGGAGTGCTTTTACACTCGTCTAGCTATAGCGTGGCGCTGCTCATTTATGGGAGTATTTTTACACACGTCTAGCGCTAGCCTGGCGCTGCTCATTTACGGGAGCACTTTTACACACGACTAGCGCTAGCGTGGCGCTGCTCATTTATGGGAGTACTTTTACACACGTCTAGCACTAGCGTGGCACTGTTCATTTATGGGAGTGCTTTTACACTCGTCTAGCTATAGCGTGGCGCTGCTCATTTATGGGAGTATTTTTACACACGTCTAGCGCTAGCCTGGCGCTGCTCATTTACGGGAGCACATTTACACACGACTAGCGCTAGCGTGGCGCTGCTCATTTATGGGAGTACTTTTACACACGTCTAGCACTAGCGTGGCATTGCTCATTTATAAGAGTACTTTTACACACGTCTAGCGCTAACGTGGCGCTGATCATTTATGGGAGTACTTTAACACACGTCTAACGCTAGCGTGGCGCTGCTCATTTATGGCAGTACTTTTACACACGTCTAGCGCTAGCGTGTCGCTGCTCATTTATGGGAGTACTTTTACACACGACTAGCGCAAGCGTCGCGCTCCTCATTTGAGGGAGTACTTTTACACTCGTCTAGCGCTAGCGTGGCGCTGCTCATTTATGGGAGTACTTTTACCCACGTCTAGCGCTAGCGTCGCGCGGCTCATTTAAGGGAGTACTTTTACACAGTCTAGCACCAGCGTCGCGCTGCTCATTGATGGGAGTACTTTCACACAAGTCTAGCGCTAGCGTCGCGCGGCTCATTTATGTGAGTACTTTTACACACGTCTAGCGCAAGCGTGGCGCTGCTCATTTATGTGAGTACTTTTACACACGTCTAGCACTAGCGTCGCGCGGCTCATTTAAGGGAGTACTTTTACACACGTCTAGCGCTAGCGTGGCGCTGCTCATTTATGGGAGTACTTTTAAACACGTCTAGCGCTAGCGTCGCGCGGCTCATTTAAAGGAGTACTTTTACACACGTCTAGCGCTAGCGTCGCGCTGCTCATTGATGGGAGTACTTTTACACACGTCTAGCGCTAGCGTGGCGCCGCTCATTTATGGGAGTACTTTTACACACGTCTAGCGCTAGCGTGGCGCGGCTCATTTAAGGGATCACTTTAACACACGTCAAGCACTAGCGTGGCGCTGCTCATTTTTATGAGAACTTTTACACACGTCTAGCGCTAGTTGGCGCTGCTTATTCAAGGGAGCACTTTAACACACGTCTAGCGCTAGCGTGGCGCGGCTCATTTAAGGGAGCAACTTAACACACGTCTAGCGCTAGCGTAGCGCTGCTCATTTATGGGAGTACTTTTACATACGTCTAACACTAGCGTGGCTCTGCACATTTTTATGAGAACTTTTACACACGTCCAGCGCTAGCGTGGCGCTTCTCATTTATGGGAGCACTTTTACACACGTCTAGCGCTAGCGTGGCGCTGCTCATTTAAGGGAGTACTTTTACACACGTCTAGCGCTAGCGTGGCGCTGCTCATTTATGGGAGCACTTTTACACACGTCTAGCGCTAGCGTGGCGCTGCTCATTTAAGGGAGTACTTTTACACTCGTCTAGCGCTAGCGTGGCGCTGCTCATTCATGGGAGTACATTTACAGATATCTAGAGCTAACGTGGCGCTGCTCATATATGGGAGTACTTTTAAACTCGTCTAGCGCTAGCGTGGCGCTGCTCATTTATGGGAGCACTTTTACACTATTCTAGCGCTAGCGTGGTGCTGCTCATTTATGGCAGTACTTTTACACACGTCTAGTGCTAGCGTGGCGCTGCTCATTGATGGGAGTACTTTTACATACGTCTAGCGCTAGCGTGGCGCTGCTCATTTATGGGAGTACTTTTACACATGTCTAGTGCTAGCGTGGCGCTGCTCATTTATGGGAGTACTTTTACACACGTCTAGCGCTAGCGTGGCGCTGCTCATTTATGTGAGTACTTTGACACACGTCTAGCACTAGCGTGGCGCTGCTCATTTATGGGAGTACTTTTACACACGTCTAGCGCTAACGTGGCGCTGCTCATTTATGGGAGCACTTTAACACACTTCTAGCGCTAGCGTGGCGCTGCTCCTTTATGGGAGTATTTTTACACACGTCTAGCCCTAGCGTGGCGCTGCTCATTTATGGGAGTACTTTTACACTCGTCTAGCGCTAGCGTGGCGCTGCTCATTTATGGGAGTACTTTTAAACACGTTTAGCGCTAGCGTGGCGCTGCTCATTTATAGGAGTACGTTTACACACGTCAAGCGGTAGCGTCGCGCTGCTCATTTATGGGAGTACTTTTACACTCGTCTAGCGCTAGCGTGGCTCTGCTCATTTATAGGAGAAATTTTTTCACTCGTCTAGCGCTAGCGTGGCGCTGCTCATTTATGGGAGTACTTTTACACACGTCTAGCGCTAGCGTGGCGCTGCTCATTTATAGGAGATATTTTTTCAGTCGTCTAGCGCTAGCGTGGCGCTGCTCATTTATGGGAGTACTTTTACACACGTCTAGCGCTAGCATGGCACTGCTCATTTATGGCAGTACTTTTACACACGTCTAGCTGTAGCGTCGCGCTGCTCATTTATGGGAGTGCTTTTACACTCGTCTAGCGCTAGTGTGGCGCTGCTCATTTATAGGAGAAATTTTTTCATTCGTCTAGCGCTAGCGTGGCGCTGCTCATTTATGGGATTACTTTTACACACGTCTAGCGCTAGCGGGGCGCTGCTCATTTATAGGAGTACTTTTACACACGTCTAGCGCTAGCGTGGCGCAGCTCATTTATGGGAGTACTTTTACACACGTCTAGCGGTAGCGTGGCGCTGCTTATTTATGGCAGTACTTTTACACACGTCTAGCAGTAGCGTCGTGCTGCTCATTTATGGGAGTACTTTTACACTCGTCTAGCGCTAGCGTGGCGCTGCTCATTTATAGGAGTAATTTTTTCACAAGTCTAGCGCTAGAGTGTCGCTGCTCATTTATGGGAGTACTTTTGCACTCGTCTAGCGCTAGCGTGGCTCTGCTCATTTATAGGAGAAATGTTTTCACTCGTCTAGCGCTAGCGTGGCGCTGCTCATTTATGGGATTACTTTTTCACGCGTCTAGCGCTAGCGTGGCGCTGCTCATTTATAGGAGTACTTTTACACACGTCTAGCGCTAGCGTGGCGCTGGTCATTGATGGGATTACTTTTACACACGTCTAGCGCTAGCGTGGCGCTGCTCATTTTTATGAGAACTTTTACACACGTCTAGCGCTAGCGTGGCGATGCTCATTTACATGAGTACTTTTACACTCGTCTAGCACTAGCGTGGCGCTGCTCATTTATGGGGTACTTTTACACACGTCTAGCGCTAGCGTGGCGCTGCTCATTTATATGAATACTTTTACACTCGTCGTGCGCTAGCGCGGCGCTGCTCATTTATGGGAGTACTTTTACACACGTCTAGCGCTAGCGTGGCGCTGCTCATTTATGGGAGTACTTTTACACACGTCTAGCTTTAGCGTGGCGCTGCTCATTTGTGGGAGTACTTTTGCATACGTCTAGCGCTAGCGTGGCGCTGCTAATTTATGGGAGTACTTTTACACACGACTAGCGCTAACGTGGCGCTGCTCATTTATATGAGTACTTTTACACTCGTCTAGCACTAGCGTGGCGCTGCTCATTTATGGGAGTACTTTTACACACGTCTAGCGCTAGCTTGGTGCTGCTCATTTATGGGAGTACTTTTACACACGTCTAGCGCTAGCGTGGCGCTGCTCATTTATGGGAGTTCTTTTACACACGTCTAGCACTAGCTTGGTGCTGCTCATTTAAGGGAGTACTTTTACACACGTCTAGCGCTAGCGTGGCGCTGCTCATTTATGGGAGTACTTTTACACACGTCTAGCACTAGCGTGGCGCTGCTCATTTGTGGGAGTACTTTTGCATACGTCTAGCGCTAGCGTGGCGCTGCTAATTTATGGGAGTACTTTTACACACGACTAGCGCTAACGTGGCGCTGCTCATTTATATGAGTACTTTTACACTCGTCTAGCACTAGCGTGGCGCTGCTCATTTATGGGAGTACTTTTACACACGTCTAGCGCTAGCGTGGCGCTGCTCATTTATGGGAGTACTTTTACACACGTCTAGCGCTAGCTTGGTGCTGCTCATTTATGGGAGTACTTTACACACGTCTAGCACTAGCGTGGCGCTGCTCATTTATTTGGATTTTGAATTTTTTTGAATTTGAATTTATTGTTTCTCTTATACAGGCCTCTGAGGCTACAAAGCCTCTTTATGCCGCTCTCTTCATTCAGAGGGCGGTTACATACAATAGAATAAATTAAGAAAGAAAAAACTTAACCTATACATACAGTTGACAATAAAAGTTCTTGTTATTACATCCGTTCACCTTGAACATGATAATTGTATAGCTGATAGATTAAAATGAATGGAGTGTTTTATCGCTCTGATAGGAAGTCCTGAATACTGGTGCAATTTATATTTATTCCAGAGAATATTAGCTGAAATACGGAATGAACCTTTGCATTTTTCGGTTCTGTGATGAGGTACCTGGAGCATTTGTGCAGTGTGTCTATTCGCATGGTTATGCACTGATTGCATGGGAGTTAGTGTGCAGTAAATATAAGACGGAATTTTGAATTTTAGAATTTTTATCACAGTCAGAGCCATGGCATACTGTCTTCGTTCCTTTAACTTTAGCCATCCAATCTGGACGTAAAATGGAGTTATATGAGACTCTCTTGGTACATTGAGAACAAACCGCAAGCAAGCATTTTGCATTCTTTGCAATTTTGTATTGAGGACCTCTCCCATATCATGGTAAATTATAGATCCATAGTCAAATATTGGTAGTATCAAACTCTGTATCAGTATCTTTCGTACATTTTGAGGCAAATAGTAGCAAGTTCGCCTAATTTGATATAATGACGATGCAACCCTTTTCAGAATCATGTTTGTGTGATCCTGCCACGATAATCGAGAGTCAAAAATAACTTCCAGATTTCTTACTGCTGACTGGTACGGAACTGTTTGGGAGTCAAGCTGTAAAGGTGGTACTGGCTCAGGTAGGGAACTGAGTAATTTGGTTTAGCCGATGACGATCGGTTGCGTTTTTTCCAAGTTAAGTATTAGATTATGATCGAGTGCGTACTGAGATAGGCTTTGAATTTATGGGAGTACTTTTACACACGTCTATCGCTAGTTTGGTGCTGCTCATTTATGGGAGTACTTTTACACACGTCTAGCGCTAGCGTGGCACTGTTCATTTATGGGAGTGCTTTTACACTCGTCTAGCTATAGCGTGGCGCTGCTCATTTGTGGGAGTACTTTTACACACGTCTAGCGCTAGTTTGGTGCTGCTCATTTATGGGAGTACTTTTACACACGTCTAGCGCTAGCGTGGCACTGTTCATTTATGGGAGTGCTTTTACACTCGTCTAGCTATAGCGTGGCGCTGCTCATTTATGGGAGTATTTTTACACACGTCTAGCGCTAGCCTGGCGCTGCTCATTTACGGGAGCACTTTTACACACGACTAGCGCTAGCGTGGCGCTGCTCATTTATGGGAGTACTTTTACACACGTCTAGCACCAGCGTCGCGCTGCTCATTGATGGGAGTACTTTCACACAAGTCTAGCGCTAGCGTCGCGCGGCTCATTTAAGGGAGTACTTTTACACAGTCTAGCACCAGCGTCGCGCTGCTCATTGATGGGAGTACTTTTACACACGTCTAGCGCAAGCGTGGCGCTGCTCATTTATGTGAGTACTTTTACACACGTCTAGCACTAGCGTCGCGCGGCTCATTTAAGGGAGTACTTTTACACACGTCTAGCGCTAGCGTGGCGCTGCTCATTTATGGGAGTACTTTTAAACACGTCTAGCGCTAGCGTCGCGCGGCTCATTTAAAGGAGTACTTTTACACACGTCTAGCGCTAGCGTCGCGCTGCTCCTTGATGGGAGTACTTTTACACACGTCTAGCGCTAGCGTGGCGCCGCTCATTTATGGGTGTACTTTTACACACGTCTAGCGCTAGCGTGGCGCGGCTCATTTAAGGGATCACTTTAACACACGTCAAGCACTAGCGTGGCGCTGCTCATTTTTATGAGAACTTTTACACACGTCTAGCGCTAGCGTGGCTCTGCTTATTTAAGGGAGCACTTTAACACACGTCTAGCGCTAGCGGGGCGCGGCTCATTTAAGGGAGCACTTTAACACACGTCTAGCGCTAGCGTAGCGCTGCTCATTTATGGGAGTACTTTTACATACGTCTAACACTAGCGTGGCTCTGCACATTTTTATGAGAACTTTTACACACGTCCAGCGCTAGCGTGGCGCTTCTCATTTATGGGAGCACTTTTACACACGTCTAGCGCTAGCGTGGCGCTGCTCATTTAAGGGAGTACTTTTACACACGTCTAGCGCTAGCGTGGCGCTGCTCATTTATGGGAGCACTTTTCACACGTCTAGCGCTAGCGTGGCGCTGCTCATTTAGGGGAGTACTTTTACACTCGTCTAGCGCTAGCGTGGCGCTGCTCATTCATGGGAGTACTTTTACAGATATCTAGAGCTAACGTGGCGCTGCTCATATATGGGAGTACTTTTAAACTCGTCTAGCGCTAGCGTGGCGCTGCTCATTTATGGGAGCACTTTTACACTAGTCTAGCGCTAGCGTGGTGCTGCTCATTTATGGCAGTACTTTTACACACGTCTAGTGCTAGCGTGGCGCTGCTCATTGATGGGAGTACTTTTACACACGTCTAGCGCTAGTGTGGCGCTGCTCATTTATGGGAGTACTTTTACACATGTCTAGTGCTAGCGTGGCGCTGCTCATTTATGGGAGTACTTTTACACACGTTTAGCGCTAGCGTGGCGCTGCTCATTTATGTGAGTACTTTGACACACGTCTAGCACTAGCGTGGCGCTGCTCATTTATGGGAGTACTTTTAAACACGTTTAGCGCTAGCGTGGCGCTGCTCATTTATAGGAGTACGTTTACACACGTCTAGCGCTAGCGTGGCGCTGCTCATTTATGTCAGTACTTTTACACACGTCTAGCGGTAGCGTCGCGCTGCTCATTTATGGGAGTACTTTTACACTTGTCTAGCGCTAGCGTGGCTCTGCTCATTTATAGGAGAAATTTTTTCACTCGTCTAGCGCTAGCGTGGCGCTGCTCATTTATGGGAGTACTTTTACACACGTCTAGCGCTAGCGTGGCGCTGCTCATTTATAGGAGATGTTTTTCAGTCGTCTAGCGCTAGCGTGGCGCTGCTCATTTATGGGAGTACTTTTACACACGTCTAGCGCTAGCGTGGCACTGCTCATTTATGGCAGTACTTTTACACACGTCTAGCTGTAGCGTCGCGCTGCTCATTTATGGGAGTGCTTTTACACTCGTCTAGCGCTAGTGTGGCGCTGCTCATTTATAGGAGAAATTTTTTCACTCGTCTAGCGCTAGCGTGGCGCTGCTCATTTATGGGATTACTTTTACACACGTCTAGCGCTAGCGGGGCGCTGCTCATTTATAGGAGTACTTTTACACACGTCTAGCGCTAGCGTGGCGCAGCTCATTTATGGGAGTACTTTTACACACGTCTAGCGCTAGCGTGGCGCTGCTTATTTATGGCAGTACTTTTACACACGTCTAGCAGTAGCGTCGTGCTGCTCATTTATGGGAGTACTTTTACACTCGTCTAGCGCTAGCGTGGAGCTGCTCATTTATAGGAGTAATTTTTTCACACGTCTAGCGCTAGAGTGTCGCTGCTCATTTATGGGAGTACTTTTGCACTCGTCTAGCGCTAGCGTGGCTCTGCTCATTTATAGGAGAAATGTTTTCACTCGTCTAGCGCTAGCGTGGCGCTGCTCATTTATGGGATTACTTTTTCACGCGTCTAGCGCTAGCGTGGCGCTGCTCATTTATAGGAGTACTTTTACACACGTCTAGCGCTAGCGTGGCGCTGGTCATTGATGGGAGTACTTTTACACACGTCTAGCGCTAGCGTGGCGCTGCTCATTTTTATGAGAACTTTTACACACGTCTAGCGCTAGCGTGGCGCTGCTCATTTACATGAGTACTTTTACACTCGGCTAGCACTAGCGTGGCGCTGCTCATTTATGGGGTACTTTTACACACGTCTAGCGCTAGCGTGGCGCTGCTCATTTATATGAATACTTTTACACTCGTCGTGCGCTAGCGTGACGCTGCTCATTTATGGGAGTACTTTTACACACGACCAGCGCAAGCGTCGCGCTGCTCATTTAAGGGAGTACTTTTACACTCGTCTAGCGCTAGCGTGGCGCTGCTCATTTATGGGAGTACTTTTACCCACGTCTAGCGCTAGCGTCGCGCGGCTCATTTAAGGGAGTACTTTTACACTCGTCTAGCGCTAGCGTGGCGCTGCTCATTTATGGGAGTAGTTTTACACACGTCTAGTGCTAGCGTGGCGCTGCTCATTTATGGGAGTACTTTTACACAAGTCTAGCGCTAGCGTCGCGCTGCTCATTGATGGGAGTACTTTTACACACGTCTAGCGCTAGCGTCGCGCGGCTCATTTAAGGGAGTACTTTTACACACGTCTAGCACTAGCGTTGCGGTGCTCATTGATGGGAGTACTTTTACACACGTCTAGCGAAAGCGTGGCGCTGCTCATTTATGTGAGTACATTTACACACGTATAGCACTAGCGTCGCGCGGCTCATTTAAGGGAGTACTTTTACACACGTCTAGGGCTAGCGTGGCGCTGCTCATTTATGGGAATACTTTTAAACACGTCTAGCGCTAGCGTCGCGCGGCTCAATTAAAGGAGTACTTTTACACACGTCTAGCGCTAGCGTCACGCTGCTCATTGATGGGAGTACTTTTACACACGTCTAGCGCTAGCGTTGCGCCGCTCATTTATGGGAGTACTTTTACACACGTCTAGCGCTAGCGTGGCGCGGCTCATTTAAGGGATCACTTTAACACACGTCAAGCACTAGCGTGGCGCTGCTCATTTTTATGAGAACTTTTACACACGTCTAGCGCTAGCGTGGCGCTGCTTATTTAAGGGAGCGCTTTAACACACGTCTAGCGCTAGCGTGGCGCGGCTCATTTAAGGGAGCACTTTAACACACGTCTAGCGCTAGCGTAGCGCTGCTCATTTATGGGAGTACTTTTACATACGTCTAACACTAGCGTGGCTCTGCACATTTTTATGAGAACTTTTACACACGTCCAGCGCTAGCGTGGCGCTGCTCATTGATGGGAGTACTTTTACACACGTCTAGCGCTAGCGTGGCGCGGCTCATTTAAGGGAGCACTTTTACACACGTCTAGCTCTAGCGTGGCGCGGCTCATTTAAGGGAGCACTTTAACACACGTATAGCACTAGCGTGGCGCTGCACATTTATGGGATTACTTTTACAGATATCTAGAGCTAGCGTGGCGCTGCTCATATATGGGAGTACTTTGACAATCGTCTAGCGCTAGCGTGGCGCTTCTCATTTATGGGAGCACATTTACACACGTCTAGCGCTACTGTGGCGCTGCTCATTAATGGGAGTACTATTACACACTTCTAGCGCTAGCGTGGCGCTGCTCATTTATGGGAGTACTTTTACACATGTCTAGTGCTAGCGTGGCGCTGCTCATTTACGGGAGTACTTTTACACACGTCTAGCGCTAGCGTGGCGCTTCTCATTTATGGGAGCACATTTACACACGTCTAGCGCTACTGTGGCGCTGCTCATTAATGGGAGTACTATTACACACTTCTAGCGCTAGCGTGGCGCTGCTCATTTATGGGAGTACTTTTACACATGTCTAGTGCTAGCGTGGCGCTGCTCATTTATGGGAGTACTTTTACACACGTCTAGCGCTAGCGTGGCGCTGCTCATTTATGGGAGTACTTTTACACACGTCTAGCGCTAGCGTGGCGCTGCTCATTTATGGGAGCACTTTTACACACGTCTAGCGCTAGCGTGGCGCTGCACATTTATGGGAGTACTTTTACATATGACTAGCGCTAGCGTGGCGCTGCTCATTTATGGCAGTACTTTTACACTCGGCTTGAGCTAGCATTTCGCTCCTCATTTATGGCAGTACTTTTACACACGTCTAGCGCTAGCGTGGCGCTGCTCATTTATGGGAGTACTTTTACATATGCCTGGCGCTAGCGGGGAGCTGCTCATTTATGGGAGTGCTTTTACACTCGTCTAGCTATAGCGTGGCGCTGCTCATTTATGGGAGTATTTTTACACACGTCTAGCGCTAGCCTGGCGCTGCTCATTTACGGGAGCACTTTTACACACGACTAGCGCTAGCGTGGCGCTGCTCATTTATGGGAGTACTTTTACACACGTCTAGCACCAGCGTCGCGCTGCTCATTGATGGGAGTACTTTCACACAAGTCTAGCGCTAGCGTCGCGCGGCTCATTTAAGGGAGTACTTTTACACAGTCTAGCACCAGCGTCGCGCTGCTCATTGATGGGAGTACTTTTACACACGTCTAGCGCAAGCGTGGCGCTGCTCATTTATGTGAGTACTTTTACACACGTCTAGCACTAGCGTCGCGCGGCTCATTTAAGGGAGTACTTTTACACACGTCTAGCGCTAGCGTGGCGCTGCTCATCTATGGGAGTACTTTTAAACACGTCTAGCGCTAGCGTCGCGCGGCTCATTTAAAGGAGTACTTTTACACACGTCTAGCGCTAGCGTCGCGCTGCTCATTGATGGGAGTACTTTTACACACGTCTAGCGCTAGCGTGGCGCCGCTCATTTATGGGAGTACTTTTACACACGTCTAGCGCTAGCGTGGCGCGGCTCATTTAAGGGATCACTTTAACACACGTCAAGCACTAGCGTGGCGCTGCTCATTTTTATGAGAACTTTTACACACGTCTAGCGCTAGCGTGGCTCTGCTTATTTAAGGGAGCACTTAAACACACGTCTAGCGCTAGCGTGGCGCGGCTCATTTAAGGGAGCACTTTAACACACGTCTAGCGCTAGCGTAGCGCTGCTCATTTATGGGAGTACTTTTACATACGTCTAACACTAGCGTGGCTCTGCACATTTTTATGAGAACTTTTACACACGTCCAGCGCTAGCGTGGCTCTGCTCATTTATAGGAGAAATGTTTTCACTCGTCTAGCGCTAGCGTGGCGCTGCTCATTTATGGGATTACTTTTTCACGCGTCTAGCGCTAGCGTGGCGCTGCTCATTTATAGGAGTACTTTTACACACGTCTAGCGCTAGCGTGGCGCTGGTCATTGATGGGATTACTTTTACACACGTCTAGCGCTAGCGTGGCGCTGCTCATTTTTATGAGAACTTTTACACACGTCTAGCGCTAGCGTGGCGATGCTCATTTACATGAGTACTTTTACACTCGTCTAGCACTAGCGTGGCGCTGCTCATTTATGGGGTACTTTTACACACGTCTAGCGCTAGCGTGGCGCTGCTCATTTATATGAATACTTTTACACTCGTCGTGCGCTAGCGCGGCGCTGCTCATTTATGGGAGTACTTTTACACACGTCTAGCGCTAGCGTGGCGCTGCTCATTTATGGGAGTACTTTTACACACGTCTAGCACTAGCGTGGCGCTGCTCATTTGTGGGAGTACTTTTGCATACGTCTAGCGCTAGCGTGGCGCTGCTAATTTATGGGAGTACTTTTACACACGACTAGCGCTAACGTGGCGCTGCTCATTTATATGAGTACTTTTACACTCGTCTAGCACTAGCGTGGCGCTGCTCATTTATGGGAGTACTTTTACACACGTCTAGCGCTAGCTTGGTGCTGCTCATTTATGGGAGTACTTTTACACACGTCTAGCGCTAGCGTGGCGCTGCTCATTTATGGGAGTTCTTTTACACACGTCTAGCACTAGCTTGGTGCTGCTCATTTATGGGAGTACTTTTACACACGTCTAGCGCTAGCGTGGCGCTGCTCATTTATGGGAGTACTTTTACACACGTCTAGCACTAGCGTGGCGCTGCTCATTTGTGGGAGTACTTTTGCATACGTCTAGCGCTAGCGTGGCGCTGCTCATTTATGGGAGTACTTTTACACACGTCTAGCGCTAGCGTGGCGCTGCTCATTTATGGGAGTACTTTTACACACGTCTAGCGCTAGCTTGGTGCTGCTCATTTATGGGAGTACTTTACACACGTCTAGCACTAGCGTGGCGCTGCTCATTTATTTGGATTTTGAATTTATTTGAATTTGAATTTATTGTTTCTCTTATACAGGCCTCTGAGGCTACAAAGCCTCTTTATGCCGCTCTCTTCATTCAGAGGGCGGTTACATACAATAGAATAAATTAAGAAAGAAAAAACTTAACCTATACATACAGTTGACAATAAAAGTTCTTGTTATTACATCCGTTCACCTTGAACATGATAATTGTATAGCTGATAGATTACAATGAATGGAGTGATTTATCGCTCTGATAGGAAGTCCTGAATACTGGTGCAATTTATATTTATTCCAGAGAATATTAGCTGAAATACGGAATGAACCTTTGCATTTTTTGGTTCTGTGATGAGGTATCTGGAGCATTTGTGCAGTGTGTCTATTCGCATGGTTATGCACTGATTGCATGGGAGTTAGTGTACAGTAAATATAAGACGGAATTTTGAATTTTAGAATTTTTATCACAGTCAGAGCCATGGCATACTGTCTTCGCTCCTTTAACTTTAGCCATCCAATCTGGACGTAAAATGGAGTTATATGAGACTCTCTTGGTACATTGAGAACAAACCGCAAGCAAGCATTTTGCATTCTTTGCAATTTTGTATTGAGGACCTCTCCCATATCATGGTAAATTATAGATCCATAGTCAAATATTGGTAGTATCAAACTCTGTATCAGTATCTTTCGTACATTTTGAGGCAAATAGTAGCAAGTTCGCCTAATTTGATATAATGACGATGCAACCCTTTTCAGAATCATGTTTGTGTGATCCTGCCACGATAATCGAGAGTCAAAAATAACTTCCAGATTTCTTACTGCTGACTGGTACGGAACTGTTTGGGAGTCAAGCTGTAAAGGTGGTAGTGGCTCAGGTAGGGAACTGAGTAATTTGGTTTGGCCGATGACGATCGGTTGCGTTTTTTCGAAGTTAAGTATTAGATTATGATCGAGTGCGTACTGAGATAGGCTTTGAATTTATGGGAGTACTTTTACACACGTCTATCGCTAGTTTGGTGCTGCTCATTTATGGGAGTACTTTTACACACGTCTAGCGCTAGCGTGGCACTGTTCATTTATGGGAGTGCTTTTACACTCGTCTAGCTATAGCGTGGCGCTGCTCATTTATGGGGTACTTTTACACACGTCTAGCGCTAGCGTGGCGCTGCTCATTTATATGAATACTTTTACACTCGTCGTGCGCTAGCGTGACGCTGCTCATTTATGGGAGTACTTTTACACACGACCAGCGCAAGCGTCGCGCTGCTCATTTAAGGGAGTACTTTTACACTCGTCTAGCGCTAGCGTGGCGCTGCTCATTTATGGGAGTACTTTTACCCACGTCTAGCGCTAGCGTCGCGCGGCTCATTTAAGGGAGTACTTTTACACTCGTCTAGCGCTAGCGTGGCGCTGCTCATTTATGGGAGTAGTTTTACACACGTCTAGTGCTAGCGTGGCGCTGCTCATTTATGGGAGTACTTTTACACAAGTCTAGCGCTAGCGTCGCGCTGCTCATTGATGGGAGTACTTTTACACACGTCTAGCGCTAGCGTCGCGCGGCTCATTTAAGGGAGTACTTTTACACACGTCTAGCACTAGCGTTGCGGTGCTCATTGATGGGAGTACTTTTACACACGTCTAGCGAAAGCGTGGCGCTGCTCATTTATGTGAGTACATTTACACACGTATAGCACTAGCGTCGCGCGGCTCATTTAAGGGAGTACTTTTACACACGTCTAGGGCTAGCGTGGCGCTGCTCATTTATGGGAATACTTTTAAACACGTCTAGCGCTAGCGTCGCGCGGCTCAATTAAAGGAGTACTTTTACACACGTCTAGCGCTAGCGTCGCGCTGCTCATTGATGGGAGTACTTTTACACACGTCTAGCGCTAGCGTTGCGCCGCTCATTTATGGGAGTACTTTTACACACGTCTAGCGCTAGCGTGGCGCGGCTCATTTAAGGGATCACTTTAACACACGTCAAGCACTAGCGTGGCGCTGCTCATTTTTATGAGAACTTTTACACACGTCTAGCGCTAGCGTGGCGCTGCTTATTTAAGGGAGCGCTTTAACACACGTCTAGCGCTAGCGTGGCGCGGCTCATTTAAGGGAGCACTTTAACACACGTCTAGCGCTAGCGTAGCGCTGCTCATTTATGGGAGTACTTTTACATACGTCTAACACTAGCGTGGCTCTGCACATTTTTATGAGAACTTTTACACACGTCCAGCGCTAGCGTGGCGCTGCTCATTGATGGGAGTACTTTTACACACGTCTAGCGCTAGCGTGGCGCGGCTCATTTAAGGGAGCACTTTTACACACGTCTAGCTCTAGCGTGGCGCGGCTCATTTAAGGGAGCACTTTAACACACGTATAGCACTAGCGTGGCGCTGCACATTTATGGGATTACTTTTACAGATATCTAGAGCTAGCGTGGCGCTGCTCATATATGGGAGTACTTTGACAATCGTCTAGCGCTAGCGTGGCGCTTCTCATTTATGGGAGCACATTTACACACGTCTAGCGCTACTGTGGCGCTGCTCATTAATGGGAGTACTATTACACACTTCTAGCGCTAGCGTGGCGCTGCTCATTTATGGGAGTACTTTTACACATGTCTAGTGCTAGCGTGGCGCTGCTCATTTACGGGAGTACTTTTACACACGTCTAGCGCTAGCGTGGCGCTTCTCATTTATGGGAGCACATTTACACACGTCTAGCGCTACTGTGGCGCTGCTCATTAATGGGAGTACTATTACACACTTCTAGCGCTAGCGTGGCGCTGCTCATTTATGGGAGTACTTTTACACATGTCTAGTGCTAGCGTGGCGCTGCTCATTTATGGGAGTACTTTTACACACGTCTAGCGCTAGCGTGGCGCTGCTCATTTATGGGAGTACTTTTACACACGTCTAGCGCTAGCGTGGCGCTGCTCATTTATGGGAGCACTTTTACACACGTCTAGCGCTAGCGTGGCGCTGCACATTTATGGGAGTACTTTTACATATGACTAGCGCTAGCGTGGCGCTGCTCATTTATGGCAGTACTTTTACACTCGGCTTGAGCTAGCATTTCGCTCCTCATTTATGGCAGTACTTTTACACACGTCTAGCGCTAGCGTGGCGCTGCTCATTTATGGGAGTACTTTTACATATGCCTGGCGCTAGCGGGGAGCTGCTCATTTATGGGAGTGCTTTTACACTCGTCTAGCTATAGCGTGGCGCTGCTCATTTATGGGAGTATTTTTACACACGTCTAGCGCTAGCCTGGCGCTGCTCATTTACGGGAGCACTTTTACACACGACTAGCGCTAGCGTGGCGCTGCTCATTTATGGGAGTACTTTTACACACGTCTAGCACCAGCGTCGCGCTGCTCATTGATGGGAGTACTTTCACACAAGTCTAGCGCTAGCGTCGCGCGGCTCATTTAAGGGAGTACTTTTACACAGTCTAGCACCAGCGTCGCGCTGCTCATTGATGGGAGTACTTTTACACACGTCTAGCGCAAGCGTGGCGCTGCTCATTTATGTGAGTACTTTTACACACGTCTAGCACTAGCGTCGCGCGGCTCATTTAAGGGAGTACTTTTACACACGTCTAGCGCTAGCGTGGCGCTGCTCATCTATGGGAGTACTTTTAAACACGTCTAGCGCTAGCGTCGCGCGGCTCATTTAAAGGAGTACTTTTACACACGTCTAGCGCTAGCGTCGCGCTGCTCATTGATGGGAGTACTTTTACACACGTCTAGCGCTAGCGTGGCGCCGCTCATTTATGGGAGTACTTTTACACACGTCTAGCGCTAGCGTGGCGCGGCTCATTTAAGGGATCACTTTAACACACGTCAAGCACTAGCGTGGCGCTGCTCATTTTTATGAGAACTTTTACACACGTCTAGCGCTAGCGTGGCTCTGCTTATTTAAGGGAGCACTTAAACACACGTCTAGCGCTAGCGTGGCGCGGCTCATTTAAGGGAGCACTTTAACACACGTCTAGCGCTAGCGTAGCGCTGCTCATTTATGGGAGTACTTTTACATACGTCTAACACTAGCGTGGCTCTGCACATTTTTATGAGAACTTTTACACACGTCCAGCGCTAGCGTGGCTCTGCTCATTTATAGGAGAAATGTTTTCACTCGTCTAGCGCTAGCGTGGCGCTGCTCATTTATGGGATTACTTTTTCACGCGTCTAGCGCTAGCGTGGCGCTGCTCATTTATAGGAGTACTTTTACACACGTCTAGCGCTAGCGTGGCGCTGGTCATTGATGGGATTACTTTTACACACGTCTAGCGCTAGCGTGGCGCTGCTCATTTTTATGAGAACTTTTACACACGTCTAGCGCTAGCGTGGCGATGCTCATTTACATGAGTACTTTTACACTCGTCTAGCACTAGCGTGGCGCTGCTCATTTATGGGGTACTTTTACACACGTCTAGCGCTAGCGTGGCGCTGCTCATTTATATGAATACTTTTACACTCGTCGTGCGCTAGCGCGGCGCTGCTCATTTATGGGAGTACTTTTACACACGTCTAGCGCTAGCGTGGCGCTGCTCATTTATGGGAGTACTTTTACACACGTCTAGCACTAGCGTGGCGCTGCTCATTTGTGGGAGTACTTTTGCATACGTCTAGCGCTAGCGTGGCGCTGCTAATTTATGGGAGTACTTTTACACACGACTAGCGCTAACGTGGCGCTGCTCATTTATATGAGTACTTTTACACTCGTCTAGCACTAGCGTGGCGCTGCTCATTTATGGGAGTACTTTTACACACGTCTAGCGCTAGCTTGGTGCTGCTCATTTATGGGAGTACTTTTACACACGTCTAGCGCTAGCGTGGCGCTGCTCATTTATGGGAGTTCTTTTACACACGTCTAGCACTAGCTTGGTGCTGCTCATTTATGGGAGTACTTTTACACACGTCTAGCGCTAGCGTGGCGCTGCTCATTTATGGGAGTACTTTTACACACGTCTAGCACTAGCGTGGCGCTGCTCATTTGTGGGAGTACTTTTGCATACGTCTAGCGCTAGCGTGGCGCTGCTCATTTATGGGAGTACTTTTACACACGTCTAGCGCTAGCGTGGCGCTGCTCATTTATGGGAGTACTTTTACACACGTCTAGCGCTAGCTTGGTGCTGCTCATTTATGGGAGTACTTTACACACGTCTAGCACTAGCGTGGCGCTGCTCATTTATTTGGATTTTGAATTTATTTGAATTTGAATTTATTGTTTCTCTTATACAGGCCTCTGAGGCTACAAAGCCTCTTTATGCCGCTCTCTTCATTCAGAGGGCGGTTACATACAATAGAATAAATTAAGAAAGAAAAAACTTAACCTATACATACAGTTGACAATAAAAGTTCTTGTTATTACATCCGTTCACCTTGAACATGATAATTGTATAGCTGATAGATTACAATGAATGGAGTGATTTATCGCTCTGATAGGAAGTCCTGAATACTGGTGCAATTTATATTTATTCCAGAGAATATTAGCTGAAATACGGAATGAACCTTTGCATTTTTTGGTTCTGTGATGAGGTATCTGGAGCATTTGTGCAGTGTGTCTATTCGCATGGTTATGCACTGATTGCATGGGAGTTAGTGTACAGTAAATATAAGACGGAATTTTGAATTTTAGAATTTTTATCACAGTCAGAGCCATGGCATACTGTCTTCGCTCCTTTAACTTTAGCCATCCAATCTGGACGTAAAATGGAGTTATATGAGACTCTCTTGGTACATTGAGAACAAACCGCAAGCAAGCATTTTGCATTCTTTGCAATTTTGTATTGAGGACCTCTCCCATATCATGGTAAATTATAGATCCATAGTCAAATATTGGTAGTATCAAACTCTGTATCAGTATCTTTCGTACATTTTGAGGCAAATAGTAGCAAGTTCGCCTAATTTGATATAATGACGATGCAACCCTTTTCAGAATCATGTTTGTGTGATCCTGCCACGATAATCGAGAGTCAAAAATAACTTCCAGATTTCTTACTGCTGACTGGTACGGAACTGTTTGGGAGTCAAGCTGTAAAGGTGGTAGTGGCTCAGGTAGGGAACTGAGTAATTTGGTTTGGCCGATGACGATCGGTTGCGTTTTTTCGAAGTTAAGTATTAGATTATGATCGAGTGCGTACTGAGATAGGCTTTGAATTTATGGGAGTACTTTTACACACGTCTATCGCTAGTTTGGTGCTGCTCATTTATGGGAGTACTTTTACACACGTCTAGCGCTAGCGTGGCACTGTTCATTTATGGGAGTGCTTTTACACTCGTCTAGCTATAGCGTGGCGCTGCTCATTTATGGGAGTATTTTTACACACGTCTAGCGCTAGCCTGGCGCTGCTCATTTACGGGAGCACTTTTACACACGACTAGCGCTAGCGTGGCGCTGCTCATTTATGGGAGTACTTTTACACACGTCTAGCACCAGCGTCGCGCTGCTCATTGATGGGAGTACATTCACACAAGTCTAGCGCTAGCGTCGCGCGGCTCATTTAAGGGAGTACTTTTACACAGTCTAGCACCAGCGTCGCGCTGCTCATTGATGGGAGTACTTTTACACACGTCTAGCGCAAGCGTGGCGCTGCTCATTTATGTGAGTACTTTTACACACGTCTAGCACTAGCGTCGCGCGGCTCATTTAAGGGAGTACTTTTACACACGTCTAGCGCTAGCGTGGCGCTGCTCATTTATGGGAGTACTTTTAAACACGTCTAGCGCTAGCGTCGCGCGGCTCATTTAAAGGAGTACTTTTACACACGTCTAGCGCTAGCGTCGCGCTGCTCCTTGATGGGAGTACTTTTACACACGTCTAGCGCTACCGTGGCGCCGCTCATTTATGGGAGTACTTTTACACACGTCTAGCGCTAGCGTGGCGCGGCTCATTTAAGGGATCACTTTAACACACGTCAAGCACTAGCGTGGCGCTGCTCATTTTTATGAGAACTTTTACACACGTCTAGCGCTAGCGTGGCTCTGCTTATTTAAGGGAGCACTTTAACACACGTCTAGCGCTAGCGTGGCGCGGCTCATTTAGGGGAGCACTTTAACACACGTCTAGCGCTAGCGTAGCGCTGCTCATTTATGGGAGTACTTTTACATACGTCTAACACTAGCGTGGCTCTGCACATTTTTATGAGAACTTTTACACACGTCCAGCGCTAGCGTGGCGCTTCTCATTTATGGGAGCACTTTTACACACGTCTAGCGCTAGCGTGGCGCTGCTCATTTAAGGGAGTACTTTTACACACGTCTAGCGCTAGCGTGGCGCTGCTCATTTATGGGAGCACTTTTACACACGTCTAGCGCTAGCGTGGCGCTGCTCATTTAGGGGAGTACTTTTACACTCGTCTAGCGCTAGCGTGGCGCTGCTCATTCATGGGAGTACTTTTACAGATATCTAGAGATAACGTGGCGCTGCTCATATATGGGAGTACTTTTAAACTCGTCTAGCGCTAGCGTGGCGCTGCTCATTTATGGGAGCACTTTTACACTAGTCTAGCGCTAGCGTGGTGCTGCTCATTTATGGCAGTACTTTTACACACGTCTAGTGCTAGCGTGGCGCTGCTCATTGATGGGAGTACTTTTACACACGTCTAGCGCTAGTGTGGCGCTGCTCATTTATGGGAGTACTTTTACACATGTCTAGTGTTAGCGTGGCGCTGCTCATTTATGGGAGTACTTTTACACACGTTTAGCGCTAGCGTGGCGCTGCTCATTTATGTGAGTACTTTGACACACGTCTAGCACTAGCGTGGCGCTGCTCATTTATGGGAGTACTTTTACACACGTCTAGCGCTAACGTGGCGCTGCTCATTTATGGGAGCACTTTAACACACTTCTAGCGCTAGCGTGGCGCTGCTCCTTTATGGGAGTATTTTTACACACGTCTAGCGCTAGCGTGGCGCTGCTCATTTATGGGAGTACTTTTACACACGTCTAGCGCTAGCGTGGCGCTGCTCATTTATGGGAGTACTTTTAAACACGTTTAGCGCTAGCGTGGCGCTGCTCATTTATAGGTGTACGTTTACACACGTCTAGCGCTAGCGTGGCGCTGCTCATTTATGTCAGTACTTTTACACACGTCTAGCGGTAGCGTCGCGCTGCTCATTTATGGGAGTACTTTTACACTTGTCTAGCGCTAGCGTGGCTCTGCTCATTTATAGGAGAAATTTTTTCACTCGTCTAGCGCTAGCGTGGCGCTGCTCATTTATGGGAGTACTTTTACACACGTCTAGCGCTAGCGTGGCGCTGCTCATTTATAGGAGATGTTTTTTCAGTCGTCTAGCGCTAGCGTGGCGCTGCTCATTTATGGGAGTACTTTTACACACGTCTAGCGCTAGCGTGGCACTGCTCATTTATGGCAGTACTTTTACACACGTCTAGCTGTAGCGTCGCGCTGCTCATTTATGGGAGTGCTTTTACACTCGTCTAGCGCTAGTGTGGCGCTGCTCATTTATAGGAGAAATTTTTTCACTCGTCTAGCGCTAGCGTGGCGCTGCTCATTTATGGGATTACTTTTACACACGTCTAGCGCTAGCGGGGCGCTGCTCATTTATAGGAGTACTTTTACACACGTCTAGCGCTAGCGTGGCGCAGCTCATTTATGGGAGTACTTTTACACACGTCTAGCGCTAGCGTGGCGCTGCTTATTTATGGCAGTACTTTTACACACGTCTAGCAGTAGCGTCGTGCTGCTCATTTATGGGAGTACTTTTACAGCTGTCTAGAGCTAGCGTGGCGCTGCTCATATATGGTAGTACTTTTACACTCGCCTAGCGCTAGCGTGGCGCTTCTCATTTATGGGAGCACTTTTATACTCGCCTAGCGCTAGCGTGGCGCTGCTCATATATGGGAGTACTTTTACACTCGTTTAGCGCTAGCGTGGCGCTGCTCATTTATGAGAGCACTTTTACACACGTCTAGCGCTAGAGTGGCGCTGCTCATTTATGGGAGTACTTATACACATGTCTAGCGCTAGCGTGGCGCTGCTCATTCATGGGAGTACTTTTACAGATATCTAGAGCTAGCGTGGCGCTGCTCATATATGGGAGTACTTTTACACTCGTCTAGTGCTAGCGAGGCGCTGCTCATTTATGGGAGTACTTTTACACACGTCAAGCGCTAGCGTGGCGCTGCTCATTTATGTGAGTACTTTGACACACGTCTAGCACTAGCGTGGCTCTGCTCATTTATGGGAGCACTTTTACACGCTTCTAGCGCTAGCGTGGCGCTTCTCATTTATGGGAGCACTTTTACACACGTCTAGCGCTAGCGTGGCGCTGCTCATTTATGGGAGCACTTTTACACTAGTCTAGCACTAGCGTGATGCTGCTCATTTATGGCAGTACTTTTACACACGTTTAGCGCTAGCGTGGCGCTGCTCATTGATGGGAGTACTTTTACACACGTCTAGCGCTAGCGTGGCGCTGCTCATTTATGGGAGTACTTTTGCACATGTCTAGTGCTAGCGTGGCGCTCCTCATTTATGGGAGTACTTTTACACACGTCTAGCGCTAGCGTGGCGCTGCTCATTTATGTGAGTACTTTGACACACGTCTAGCACTAGCGTGGCGCTGCTCATTTATGGCAGTATTTTTACACACGGCTAGCGCCTACGTGGCGCTGCTCATTTATGGGAGCACTTTTACACACTTCTAGCGCTAGCCTGGCGCTGCTCATTTATGGGAGTATTTTACACACGTCTAGCGCTAACGTGGCGCTGCTCATTTATGGGAGTACTTTTACACACGTCTAGTGCTAGCGTGGCGCTGCTCATTTATGGGAGAACTTTATAAACCTTTAGCGCTAGCGTGGCGCTTCTCATTTATAGGAGTACTTTTACACACGTCTAGCGCTAGCGTGGCGCTGCTCATTTATGGCAGTACTTTTACACACGTCTAGCAGTAGCGTCGCGCTGCTCATTTAAGGGAGTACTTTTACACTCGTCTAGCGCTAGCGTGGCGCTGCACATTTATAGGAGAATTTTTTTAACTCGTCTAGCGCTAGCGTGGCGCTGCTCATTTATGGGAGTACTTTTACACACGTCTAGCGCTGGCGTGGCGCTGCTACTTTATGGCAGTACTTTGACACACGGCTAGCACTAGCGTCGCGCTGCTCATTTATGGGAGTACTTTATACTCGTCTAGCGCTAGTGTGGCCGTGCTCATTTATAGGAGAAATATTTCACTCGTCTAGCGCTAGCGTGGCGCTGCTCATATATGGGATTACTTTTACACAAGTCTCGCGCTAGCGTGGCGCTGCTCATTTATGGGATTACTTTTACAGATATCTAGAGCTAGCGTGGCGCTGCTCATATATGGGAGTACTTTTACACTCGTCCAGCGCTAGCGTGGCGCTTCTCATTTATGGGAACACTTTTACACACGTCAAGCGCTAGCGTGGCGCTTCTCATTTATGGGAACACTTTTACACACGTCTAGTGCTAGCGTGGCGCTGCTCATTTATAGGAGTACTTTTACAGACGTCTAGCTTTAGCGTGGCGCTGCTCATTTATGGCAGTACTTTTACACACGTCTAGTGGTAGCGTCGAGCTGCTCATTTATGGGAGTACTTTTACACTCGTCTAGCGCTAGCATGGCGCTGCTCATTTATAGGAGATTGTTTTTCACTCGTCTAGCGCTAGCGTGGCGCTGCTCATTTAAGGCAGTACTTTTACACACGTCAAGCGCTAGCATGGCGCTGCTCATTTATGGAAGTACTATTACACACGTCTAGCGCTAGCGTGGCGCTGCTCCTTTATGGGAGTAATTTACACATGTCTAGCGCTAGCGTCGCGCTGCTCATTTATGGGAGCACTTTTACACACGTCTAGCGCTAGCGTGGCGCTGCTCATTTATGGGAGTACTTTTACACACGTCTACGCTAGCGTTGCGCTGCTTATTTATGGAGGTACTTTTACACACATCTAGCGCTAAGGTGGCGCTGCTCATTTATGGGAGTACTTTTACACACGTCTAGCGCTAGCGTGGCGCTGCTTATTTATGGGAATACTTTTACACACGTCAAGCGCTGGCATGGCGCTACTCATTTATGGGAGTACTTTTACACACGTCTAGCGCTAGCGTGGCGCTGCTCATTGAAGGGAGTACTTTTACACATGGCACGCGCTGCTCATTTATGTGAGTACTTTGACACACGTCTAGCACTAGCGTGGCGCTGCGCATTTATGGGAGAACATTTACACACGTCTAGCGCTAGTGTGGCGCTGCTCATATATGGGAGTACTTTTACACTCGTTAAGCGCTAGTGTGGCGCTGCTCATTTATGGGAGCACTTTTACACACTTCTAGCGCTAGCGTGGCGCTTCTCATTTATGGGAGCACTTTTACACACGTCTAGCGCTAGCGTGGCGCTGCTCATTTATGGGAGCACTTTTACACTAGTCTAGCACTAGCGTGATGCTGCTCATTTATGGCAGTACTTTTACACACGTATAGCGCTAGCGTGGCGCTGCTCATTGAAGGGAGTACTTTTACACACGTCTAGCGCTAGCGTGGCGATGCTCATTTATGGGAGTACTTTTGCACATGTCTAGTGCTAGCGTGCGCTGCTCATTTATGGGAGTAATTTTACACACGTCTAGCGCTAGCGTGGCGCTGCTCATTTATGTGAGTACTTTGACACACGTCTAGCACTAGCGTGGCGCTGCTCATTTATGGCAGTATTTTTACACACGACTAGCGCTAACGTGGCGCTGCTCATTTATGGTAGCACTTTTACACACTTCTAGCGCTAGCGTGGCGCTGCTCATTTATGGGAGTATTTTTACACACGTCTAGCGCTAGCGTGGCGCTTCTCATTTATAGGAGTACTTTTACACACGTTTAGCGCTAGCGTGGCGCTGCTCATTTATGGCAGTACTTTTACACACGTCTAGCAGTAGCGTCGCGCTGCTCATTTATGGGAGTACTTTTACACTCGTCTAGCGCTAGCGTGGCGCTGCACATTTATAAATGAAATTTTTTAACTCGTCTAGCGCTAGCGTGGCGCTGCTCATTTATGGGAGTACTTTTACACACGTCTAGCGCTAGCGTGGCGCTGCTCATTTATGGCAGTACTTTGACACACGGCTAGCACTAGCGTCGCGCTGCTCATTTATGGGAGTACTTTATACTCGTCTAGCGCTAGTGTGGCCGTGCCCATTTATAGGAGAATTTTTTTCACTCGTCTAGCGCTAGCGTGGCGCTGCTCATTTATGGGATTACTTTTACACACGTCTCGCGCTAGCGTGGCGCTGCTCATTTATGGGATTACTTTTACAGATATCTAGAGCTAGCGTGGCGCTGCTCATATATGGGAGTACTTTTACACGCGTCCAGCGCTAGCGTGGCGCTTCTCATTTATGGGAGCACTTTTACACTCGTCTAGCGCTAGCGTGGCGCTGCTCATTTAAGGGAGTACTTTTACACACGTCTAGCGCTAGCGTGGCGCTGCTCATTTATGGGAGCACTTTTACACACGTCTAGCGCTAGCGTGGCGCTGCTCATTTAAGGGAGTACTTTTACACACGTCTAGCGATAGCGTGGCGCTGCTCATTTATGGGAGCACTTTTACACACGTCTAGCGCTAGCTTGGCGCTGCTCATTTAAGGGAGTACTTTTACACTCGTCTAGCGCTAGCGTGGCGCTGCTCATTCATCGGAGTACTTTTACAGATATCTAGAGCTAACGTGGCGCTGCTCATATATGGGAGTACTTTTAAACTCGTCTAGCGCTAGCGTGGCGCTGCTCATTTATGGGAGCACTTTTACACTAGTCTAGCGCTAGCGTGGTGCTGCTCATTTATGGCAGTACTTTTACACACGTCTAGCGCTAGCGTGGCGCTGCTCATTAATGGGAGTACTTTTACACACGTCTAGCGCTAGCGTGGCGCTGCTCATTTATGGGAGTACTTTTACACATGTCTAGTGCTAGCGTGGCGCTGCTCATTTATGGGAGTACTTTTACACATGTCTAGCGCTAGCGTGGCGCTGCTCATTTATGTGAGTACTTTGACACACGTCTAGCACTAGCGTGGCGCTGCTCATTTATGGGAGTACTTTTACACACGTCTAGCGCTAGCGTGGCGCTGCTCCTTTATGGGAGTATTTTTACACACGTCTAGCGCTAGCGTGGCGCTGCTCATTTATGGGAGTACTTTTACACTCGTCTAGCGCTAGCGTGGCGCTGCTCATTTATGGGAGTACTTTTAAACACGTTTAGCGCTAGCGTGGCGCTGCTCATTTATAGGAGTACGTTTACACACGTCTAGCGCTAGCGTGGCGCTGCTCATTTATGTCAGTACTTTTACACACGTCTAGCGGTAGCGTCGCGCTGCTCATTTATGGGAGTACTTTTACACTCGTCTAGCGCTAGCGAGGCTCTGCTCATTTATAGGAGAAATTTTTTCACTCGTCTAGCGCTAGCGTGGCGCTGCTCATTTATGGGAGTACTTTTACACACGTCTAGCGCTAGCGTGGCGCTGCTCATTTATAGGAGATATTTTTTCAGTCGTCTAGCGCTAGCGTGGCGCTGCTCATTTATGGGAGTACTTTTACACACGTCTAGCGCTAGCGTGGCGCTGCTCATTTATGGCAGTACTTTTACACACGTCTAGCTGTAGCGTCGCGCTGCTCATTTATGGGAGTGCTTTTACAATCGTCTAGCGCTAGTGTGGCGCTGCTCATTTATAGGAGAAATTTTTTCACTCGTCTAGCGCTAGCGTGGCGCTGCTCATTTATGGGATTACTTTTACACACGTCTAGCGCTAGCGTGGCGCTGCTCATTTATAGGAGTACTTTTACACACGTCTAGCGCTAGCGTGGCGCTGCTTATTTATGGCAGTACTTTTACACACGTCTAGCAGTAGCGTCGTGCTGCTCATTTATGGGAGTACTTTTACACTCGTCTAGCGCTAGCGTGGCGCTGCTCATTTATAGGAGTAATTTTTTTACACGTCTAGCGCTAGAGTGTCGCTGCTCATTTAAGGGAGTACTTTTGCACACGTCTAGCGCTAGCGTGGCTCTGCTCATTTATAGGAGAAATGTTTTCACTCGTCTAGCGCTAGCGTGGCGCTGCTCATTTATGGGATTACTTTTTCACTCGTCTAGCGCTAGCGTGGCGCTGCTCATTTATAGGAGTACTTTTACACACGTCTAGCGCTAGCGTGGCGCTGGTCATTTATGGGAGTACTTTTACACACGTCTAGCGCTAGCGTGGCGCTGCTCATTTTTATGAGAACTTTTACACACGTCTAGCGCTAGCATGGCGCTGCTCATTTACATGAGTACTTTTACACTCGTCTAGCACTAGCGTGGCGCTGCTCATTTATGGGGTACTTTTACACACGTCTAGCGCTAGCGTGGCGCTGCTCATTTTTATGAGTACTTTTACACTCGTCGTGCGCTAGCGTGGCGCTGCTCATTTATGGGAGTACTTTTACACACGTCTAGCGCTAGCGTGGCGCTGCTCATTTATGGGAGTACTTTTACACACGTCTAGCACTAGCGTGGCGCTGCTCATTTGTGGGAGTACTTTTGCATACGTCTAGCGCTAGCGTGGCGCTGCTAATTTATGGGAGTACTTTTACACACGACTAGCGCTAGCGTGGCGCTGCTCATTTATATGAGTACTTTTACACTCGTCTAGCACTAGCGTGGCGCTGCTCATTTATGGGAGTACTTTTACACACGTCTAGCGCTAGCGTGGCGCTGCTCATTTATGGGAGTACTTTTACACGTGTCTAGCGCTAGCGTCGCGCTGCTCATTTATGGGAGCACTTTTACACTCGTCTAGCACTATAGTGGCGCTGATCATTTTTATGAGAACTTTTACACACGTCTAGCGCTAGCGTGGCGCTGCTCATTTATATGAGTACTTTTACACGTGCCTAGCGCTAGCGTCGCGCTGCTCATTTATGGGAGCACTTTTACACACGTCTAGCGCTAGCGTGGCGCTGCTCATTCATGGGAGTACATTTACACACGTCTAGCGCTAGCGTGGCGCTGCTCATTCATGGGAGTACTTTTACACACGTCTAGCGCTAGCTTGGTGCTGCTCATTTATGGGAGTACTTTTACACACGTCTAGCGCTAGCGTGGCGCTGCTCATTTATGGGAGTTCTTTTACACACGTCTAGCACTAGCGTGGCGCTGCTCATTTATTTGAATTTTGAATTTATTTTAATTTGAATTTATTGTTTCTCTTATACAGGCCACTCAGGCTACAAAGCCTCTTTATGCCGCTCTCTTCGTTCAGAGGGCGGTTACATACAATAGAATAAATTAAGAAAGAAAAAACTTAACCTATACATACAGTTGACAATAAAAGTTCTTGTTATTACATCCGTTCACCTTGACCATGATAATTGTATAGCTGATAGATTACAATGAAGGGAGTGTTTTATCGCTCTGATAGGAAGTCCTGAATACTGGTGCAATTTATAATTATTCCAGAGAATACTAGCTGAAATACGGAATGAACCTTTGCATTTTTCGGTTCTGTGATGAGGTATCTGGAGCATTTGTGCAGTGTGTCTATTCGCATGGTTATGCACTGATTGCATGGGAGTTAGTGTGCAGTAAATATAAGACGGAATTTTGAATTTTAGAATTGTTATCACAGTCAGAGCCATGGCATACTGTCTTCGTTCCTTTAACTTTAGCCATCCAATCTGGACGTAAAATGGAGTTATATGAGACTCTCTTGGTACATTGAGAACAAACCGCAAGCAAGCATTTTGCATTCTTTGCAATTTTGTATTGAGGATCTCTCCCATATCATGGTAAATTATAGATCCATAGTTAAATATTGGTAGTATCAAACTCTGTATCAGTATCTTTTGTACATTTTGAGGCAAATAGTAGCAAGTTCGCCTAATTTGATATAATGACGATGCAACCCTTTTCAGAATCATGTTTGTGTGATCCTGCCACGATAATCGAGAGTCAAAAATAACTCCCAGATTTCTTACTGCTGACTGGTACGGAACTGTTTGGGAGTCAAGCTGTAAAGGTGGTACTGGCTCAGGTAGGGAACTGAGTAATTTGGTTTAGCCGATGACGATCAGTTGCGTTTTTTCGAAGTTAAGTATTAGATTATGATCGAGTGCGTACTGAGATAGGCTTTGAATTTATGGGAGTACTTTTACACACGTCTAGCGCTAGTTTGGTGCTGCTCATTTATGGGAGTACTTTTACACACGTCTAGCGCTAGCGTGGCACTGTTCATTTATGGGAGTGCTTTTACACTCGTCTAGCTATAGCGTGGCGCTGCTCATTTATGGGAGTATTTTTACACACGTCTAGCGCTAGCCTGGCGCTGCTCATTTACGGGAGCACTTTTACACACGACTAGCGCTAGCGTGGCGCTGCTCATTTATGGGAGTACTTTTACACACGTCTAGCACTAGCGTGGCACTGTTCATTTATGGGAGTGCTTTTACACTCGTCTAGCTATAGCGTGGCGCTGCTCATTTATGCGAGTATTTTTACACACGTCTAGCGCTAGCCTGGCGCTGCTCATTTACGGGAGCACATTTACACACGACTAGCGCTAGCGTGGCGCTGCTCATTTATGGGAGTACTTTTACACACGTCTAGCACTAGCGTGGCATTGCTCATTTATAAGAGTACTTTTACACACGTCTAGCGCTAACGTGGCGCTGATCATTTATGGGAGTACTTTAACACACGTCTAACGCTAGCGTGGCGCTGCTCATTTATGGCAGTACTTTTACACACGTCTAGCGCTAGCGTGTCGCTGCTCATTTATGGGAGTACTTTTACACACGACTAGCGCAAGCGTCGCGCTCCTCATTTAAGGGAGTACTTTTACACTCGTCTATCGCTAGCGTGGCGCTGCTCATTTATGGGAGTACTTTTACCCACGTCTAGCGCTAGCGTCGCGCGGCTCATTTAAGGGAGTACTTTTACACAGTCTAGCACCAGCGTCGCGCTGCTCATTGATGGGAGTACTTTCACACAAGTCTAGCGCTAGCGTCGCGCGGCTCATTTAAGGGAGTACTTTTACACAGACTAGCACCAGCGTCGCGCTGCTCATTGATGGGAGTACTTTTACACACGTCTAGCGCAAGCGTGGCGCTGCTCATTTATGTGAGTACCTTTACACACGTCTAGCACTAGCGTCGCGCGGCTCATTTAAGGGAGTACTTTTACACACGTCTAGCGCTAGCGTGGCGCTGCTCATTTATGGGAGTACTTTTAAACACGTCTAGCGCTAGCGTCGCGCGGCTCATTTAAAGGAGTACTTTTACACACGTCTAGCCCTAGCGTCGCGCTGCTCATTGATGGGAGTACTTTTACACACGTCTAGCGCTAGCGTGGCGCCGCTCATTTATGGGAGTACTTTTACACACGTCTAGCGCTAGCGTGGCGCGGCTCATTTAAGGGATCACTTTAACACACGTCAAGCACTAGCGTGGCGCTGCTCATTTTTATGAGAACTTTTACACACGTCTAGCGTTAGTTGGCGCTGCTTATTCAAGGGAGCACTTTAACACACGTCTAGCGCTAGCGTGGCGCGGCTCATTTAAGGGAGCACTTTAACACACGTCTAGCGCTAGCGTAGCGCTGCTCATTTATGGGAGTACTTTTACATACGTCTAACACTAGCGTGGCTCTGCACATTTTTATGAGAACTTTTACACACGTCCAGCGCTAGCGTGGCGCTTCTCATTTATGGGAGCACTTTTACACACGTCTAGCGCTAGCGTGGCGCTGCTCATTTAAGGGAGTACTTTTACACACGTCTAGCGCTAGCGTGGCGCTGCTCATTTATGGGAGCACTTTTACACACGTCTAGCGCTAGTTTGGCGCTGCTCATTTAAGGGAGTACTTTTACACTCGTCTAGCGCTAGCGTGGCGCTGCTCATTCATGGGAGTACTTTTACAGATATCTAGAGCTAACGTGGCGCTGCTCATATATGGGAGTACTTTTAAACTCGTCTAGCGCTAGCGAGGCGCTGCTCATTTATGGGAGCACTTTTACACTAGTCTAGCGCTAGCGTGGTGCTGCTCATTTATGGCAGTACTTTTACACACGTCTAGTGCTAGCGTGGCGCTGCTCATTGATGGGAGTACTTTTACACACGTCTAGCGCTAGCGTGGCGCTGCTCATTTATGGGAGTACTTTTACACATGTCTAGTGCTAGCGTGGCGCTGCTCATTTATGGGAGTACTTTTACACACGTCTAGCGCTAGCGTGGCGCTGCTCATTTATGTGAGTACTTTGACACACGTCTAGCACTAGCGTGGCGCTGCTCATTTATGGGAGTACTTTTACACACGTCTAGCGCTAACGTGGCGCTGCTCATTTATGGGAGCACTTTAACACACTTCTAGCGCTAGCGTGGCGCTGCTCCTTTATGGGAGTATTTTTACACACGTCTAGCGCTAGCGTGGCGCTGCTCATTTATGGGAGTACTTTTACACTCGTCTAGCGCTAGCGTGGCGCTGCTCATTTATGGGAGTACTTTTAAACACGTTTAGCGCTAGCGTGGCGCTGCTCATTTATAGGAGTACGTTTACACACGTCTAGCGCTAGCGTGGCACTGCTCATTTATGTCAGTACTTTTACACACGTCTAGCGGTAGCGTCGCGCTGCTCATTTATGGGAGTACTTTTACACTCGTCTAGCGCTAGCGTGGCTCTGCTCATTTATAGGAGAAATTTTTTCACTCGTCTAGCGCTAGCGTGGCGCTGCTCATTTATGGGAGTACTTTTACACACGTCTAGCGCTAGCGTGGCGCTGCTCATTTATAGGAGATATTTTTTCAGTCGTCTAGCGCTAGCGTGGCGCTGCTCATTTATGGGAGTACTTTTACACACGTCTAGCGCTAGCATGGCACTGCTCATTTATGGCAGTACTTTTACACACGTCTAGCTGTAGCGTCGCGCTGCTCATTTATGGGAGTGCTTTTACACTCGTCTAGCGCTAGTGTGGCGCTGCTCATTTATAGGAGAAATTTTTTCATTCGTCTAGCGCTAGCGTGGCGCTGCTCATTTATGGGATTACTTTTACACACGTCTAGCGCTAGCGGGGCGCTGCTCATTTATAGGAGTACTTTTACACACGTCTAGCGCTAGCGTGGCGCAGCTCATTTATGGGAGTACTTTTACACACGTCTAGCGCTAGCGTGGCGCTGCTTATTTATGGCAGTACTTTTACACACGTCTAGCAGTAGCGTCGTGCTGCTCATTTATGGGAGTACTTTTACACTCGTCTAGCGCTAGCGTGGCGCTGCTCATTTATAGGAGTAATTTTTTCACAAGTCTAGCGCTAGAGTGTCGCTGCTCATTTATGGGAGTACTTTTGCACTCGTCTAGCGCTAGCGTGGCTCTGCTCATTTATAGGAGAAATGTTTTCACTCGTCTAGCGCTAGCGTGGCGCTGCTCATTTATGGGATTACTTTTTCACGCGTCTAGCGCTAGCGTGGCGCTGCTCATTTATAGGAGTACTTTTACACACGTCTAGCGCTAGCGTGGCGCTGGTCATTGATGGGAGTACTTTTACACACGTCTAGCGCTAGCGTGGCGCTGCTCATTTTTATGAGAACTTTTACACACGTCTAGCGGTAGCGTGGCGCTGCTCATTTACATGAGTACTTTTACACTCGGCTAGCACTAGCGTGGCGCTGCTCATTTATGGGGTACTTTTACACACGTCTAGCGCTAGCGTGGCGCTGCTCATTTATATGAATACTTTTACACTCGTCGTGCGCTAGCGCGGCGCTGCTCATTTATGGGAGTACTTTTACACACGTCTAGCGCTAGCGTGGCGCTGCTCATTTATGGGAGTACTTTTACACACGTCTAGCACTAGCGTGGCGCTGCTCATTTGTGGGAGTACTTTTGCATACGTCTAGCGCTAGCGTGGCGCTGCTAATTTATGGGAGTACTTTTACACACGACTAGCGCTAACGTGGCGCTGCTCATTTATATGAGTACTTTTACACTCGTCTAGCACTAGCGTGGCGCTGCTCATTTATGGGAGTACTTTTACACACGTCTAGCGCTAGCTTGGTGCTGCTCATTTATGGGAGTACTTTTACACACGTCTAGCGCTAGCGTGGCGCTGCTCATTTATGGGAGTTCTTTTACACACGTCTAGCACTAGCTTGGTGCTGCTCATTTATGGGAGTACTTTTACACACGTCTAGCGCTAGCGTGGCGCTGCTCATTTATGGGAGTACTTTTACACACGTCTAGCACTAGCGTGGCGCTGCTCATTTGTGGGAGTACTTTTGCATACGTCTAGCGCTAGCGTGGCGCTGCTAATTTATGGGAGTACTTTTACACACGACTAGCGCTAACGTGGCGCTGCTCATTTATATAAGTACTTTTACACTCGTCTAGCACTAGCGTGGCGCTGCTCATTTATGGGAGTACTTTTACACACGTCTAGCGCTAGCGTGGCGCTGCTCATTTATGGGAGTACTTTTACACACGTCTAGCGCTAGCTTGGTGCTGCTCATTTATGGGAGTACTTTACACACGTCTAGCACTAGCGTGGCGCTGCTCATTTATTTGGATTTTGAATTTATTTGAATTTGAATTTATTGTTTCTCTTATACAGGCCTCTGAGGCTACAAAGCCTCTTTATGCCGCTCTCTTCATTCAGAGGGCGGTTACATACAATAGAATAAATTAAGAAAGAAAAAACTTAACCTATACATACAGTTGACAATAAAAGTTCTTGTTATTACATCCGTTCACCTTGAAGATGATAATTGTATAGCTGATAGATTACAATGAATGGAGTGTTTTATCGCTCTGATAGGAAGTCCTGAATACTGGTGCAATTTATATTTATTCCAGAGAATATTAGCTGAAATACGGAATGAACCTTTGCATTTTTCGGTTCTGTGATGAGGTATCTGGAGCATTTGTGCAGTG
Source organism: Meconema thalassinum (assembly GCA_946902985.2). Taxonomy (NCBI): domain Eukaryota; kingdom Metazoa; phylum Arthropoda; class Insecta; order Orthoptera; family Tettigoniidae; genus Meconema; species Meconema thalassinum. The sequence goes on along the minus strand of CAMPQE020000048.1, from coordinate 12,608,901 downwards.
TGTCTATTCGCATGGTTATGCACTGATTGCATGGGAGTTAGTGTGCAGTAAATATAAGACGGAATTTTGAATTTTAGAATTTTTATCACAGTCAGAGCCATGGCATACTGTCTTCGTTCCTTTAACTTTAGCCATCCAATCTGGACGTAAAATGGAGTTATATGAGACTCTCTTGGTACATTGAGAACAAACCGCAAGCAAGCATTTTGCATTCTTTGCAATTTTGTATTGAGGACCTCTCCCATATCATGGTAAATTATAGATCCATAGTCAAATATTGGTAGTATCAAACTCTGTATCAGTATCTTTCGTACATTTTGAGGCAAATAGTAGCAAGTTCGCCTAATTTGATATAATGACGATGCAACCCTTTTCAAAATCATGTTTGTGTGATCCTGCCACGATAATCGAGAGTCAAAAATAACTTCCAGATTTCTTACTGCTGACTGGTACGGAACTGTTTGGGAGTCAAGCTGTAAAGGTGGTACTGGCTCAGGTAGGGAACTGAGTAATTTGGTTTGGCCGATGACGATCGGTTGCGTTTTTTCGAAGTTAAGTATTAGATTATGATCGAGTGCGTACTGAGATAGGCTTTGAATTTATGGGAGTACTTTTACACACGTCTAGCGCTAGTTTGGTGCTGCTCATTTATGGGAGTACTTTTACACACGTCTAGCGCTAGCGTGGCACTGTTCATTTATGGGAGTGCTTTTACACTCGTCTAGCTATAGCGTGGCGCTGCTCATTTATGGGAGTATTTTTACACACGTCTAGCGCTAGCCTGGCGCTGCTCATTTACGGGAGCACTTTTACACACGACTAGCGCTAGCGTGGCGCTGCTCATTTATGGGAGTACTTTTACACACGTCTAGCACCAGCGTCGCGCTGCTCATTGATGGGAGTACTTTCACACAAGTCTAGAGCTAGAGTCGCGCGGCTCATTTAAGGGAGTACTTTTACACAGTCTAGCACCAGCGTCGCGCTGCTCATTGATGGGAGTACTTTTACACACGTCTAGCGCAAGCGTGGCGCTGCTCATTTATGTGAGTACTTTTACACACGTCTAGCACTAGCGTCGCGCGGCTCATTTAAGGGAGTACTTTTACACACGTCTAGCGCTAGCGTGGCGCTGCTCATTTATGGGAGTACTTTTAAACACGTCTAGCGCTAGCGTCGCGCGTCTCATTTAAAGGAGTACTTTTACACACGTCTAGCGCTAGCGTCGCGCTGCTCCTTGATGGGAGTACTTTTACACACGTCTAGCGCTAGCGTGGCGCCGCTCATTTATGGGAGTACTTTTACACACGTCTAGCGCTAGCGTGGCGCGGCTCATTTAAGGGATCACTTTAACACACGTCAAGCACTAGCGTGGCGCTGCTCATTTTTATGAGAACTTTTACACACGTCTAGCGCTAGCGTGGCTCTGCTTATTTAAGGGAGCACTTTAACACACGTCTAGCGCTAGCGTGGCGCGGCTCATTTAAGGGAGCACTTTAACACACGTCTAGCGCTAGCGTAGCGCTGCTCATTTATGGGAGTACTTTTACATACGTCTAACACTAGCGTGGCTCTGCACATTTTTATGAGAACTTTTACACACGTCCAGCGCTAGCGTGGCGCTTCTCATTTATGGGAGCACTTTTACACACGTCTAGCGCTAGCGTGGCGCTGCTCATTTAAGGGAGTACTTTTACACACGTCTAGCGCTAGCGTGGCGCTGCTCATTTATGGGAGCACTTTTACACACGTCTAGCGCTAGCGTGGCGCTGCTCATTTAGGGGAGTACTTTTACACTCGTCTAGCGCTAGCGTGGCGCTGCTCATTCATGGGAGTACTTTTACAGATATCTAGAGCTAACGTGGCGCTGCTCATATATGGGAGTACTTTTAAACTCGTCTAGCGCTAGCGTGGCGCTGCTCATTTATGGGAGCACTTTTACACTAGTCTAGCGCTAGCGTGGTGCTGCTCATTTATGGCAGTACTTTTACACACGTCTAGTGCTAGCGTGGCGCTGCTCATTGATGGGAGTACTTTTACACACGTCTAGCGCTAGTGTGGCGCTGCTCATTTATGGGAGTACTTTTACACATGTCTAGTGCTAGCGTGGCGCTGCTCATTTATGGGAGTACTTTTACACACGTTTAGCGCTAGCGTGGCGCTGCTCATTTATGTGAGTACTTTGACACACGTCTAGCACTAGCGTGGCGCTGCTCATTTATGGGAGTACTTTTACACACGTCTAGCGCTAACGTGGCGCTGCTCATTTATGGGAGCACTTTAACACACTTCTAGCGCTAGCGTGGCGCTGCTCCTTTATGGGAGTATTTTTACACACGTCTAGCGCTAGCGTGGCGCTGCTCATTTATGGGAGTACTTTTACACACGTCTAGCGCTAGCGTGGCGCTGCTCATTTATGGGAGTACTTTTAAACACGTTTAGCGCTAGCGTGGCGCTGCTGATTTATAGGAGTACGTTTACACACGTCTAGCGCTAGCGTGGCGCTGCTCATTTATGTCAGTACTTTTACACACGTCTAGCGGTAGCGTCGCGCTGCTCATTTATGGGAGTACTTTTACACTTGTCTAGCGCTAGCGTGGCTCTGCTCATTTATAGGAGAAATTTCTTCACTCGTCTAGCGCTAGCGTGGCGCTGCTCATTTATGGGAGTACTTTTACACACGTCTAGCGCTAGCGTGGCGCTGCTCATTTATAGGAGATGTTTTTTCAGTCGTCTAGCGCTAGCGTGGCGCTGCTCATTTATGGGAGTACTTTTACACACGTCTAGCGCTAGCGTGGCACTGCTCATTTATGGCAGTACTTTTACACACGTCTAGCTGTAGCGTCGCGCTGCTCATTTATGGGAGTGCTTTTACACTCGTCTAGCGCTAGTGTGGCGCTGCTCATTTATAGGAGAAATTTTTTCACTCGTCTAGCGCTAGCGTGGCGCTGCTCATTTATGGGATTACTTTTACACATGTGTAGCGCTAGCGGGGCGCTGCTCATTTATAGGAGTACTTTTACACACGTCTAGCGCTAGCGTGGCGCAGCTCATTTATGGGAGTACTTTTACACACGTCTAGCGCTAGCGTGGCGCTGCTTATTTATGGCAGTACTTTTACACACGTCTAGCAGTAGCGTCGTGCTGCTCATTTATGGGAGTACTTTTACACTCGTCTAGCGCTAGCGTGGAGCTGCTCATTTATAGGAGTAATTTTTTCACACGTCTAGCGCTAGAGTGTCGCTGCTCATTTATGGGAGTACTTTTGCACTCGTCTAGCGCTAGCGTGGCTCTGCTCATTTATAGGAGAAATGTTTTCACTCGTCTAGCGCTAGCGTGGCGCTGCTCATTTATGGGATTACTTTTTCACGCGTCTAGCGCTAGCGTGGCGCTGCTCATTTATAGGAGTACTTTTACACACGTCTAGCGCTAGCGTGGCGCTGGTCATTGATGGGAGTACTTTTACACACGTCTAGCGCTAGCGTGGCGCTGCTCATTTTTATGAGAACTTTTACACACGTCTAGCGGTAGCGTGGCGCTGCTCATTTACATGAGTACTTTTACACTCGGCTAGCACTAGCGTGGCGCTGCTCATTTATGGGGTACTTTTACACACGTCTAGCGCTAGCGTGGCGCTGCTCATTTATATGAATACTTTTACACTCGTCGTGCGCTAGCGTGGCGCTGCTCATTTAAGGGAGTACTTTTACACACGTCTAGCGCTAGCCTGGCGCTGCTCATTTACGGGAGCACTTTTACACACGACTAGCGCTAGCGTGGCGCTGCTCATTTATGGGAGTACTTTTACACACGTCTAGCACCAGCGTCGCGCTGCTCATTGATGGGAGTACTTTCACACAAGTCTAGCGCTAGCGTCGCGCGGCTCATTTAAGGGAGTACTTTTACACAGTCTAGCACCAGCGTCGCGCTGCTCATTGATGGGAGTACTTTTACACACGTCTAGCGCTAGCGTCGCGCGGCTCATTTAAGGGAGTACTTTAACACACGTCTAGCGCTAGCGTGGCGCTGCTCATTTATGGGAGTACTTTTAAACACGTCTAGCGCTAGCGTCGCGCGGCTCATTTAAAGGAGTACTTTTACACACGTCTAGCGCTAGCGTCGCGCTGCTCATTGATGGGAGTACTTTTACACACGTCTAGCGCTAGCGTGGCGCCGCTCATTTATGGGAGTACTTTTACACACGTCTAGCGCTAGCGTGGCGCGGCTCATTTAAGGGATCACTTTAACACACGTCAAGCACTAGCGTGGCGCTGCTCATTTTTATGAGAACTTTTACACACGTCTAGCGCTAGCGTGGCTCTGCTTATTTAAGGGAGCACTTAAACACACGTCTAGCGCTAGCGTGGCGCGGCTCATTTAAGGGAGCACTTTAACACACGTCTAGCGCTAGCGTAGCGCTGCTCATTTATGGGAGTACTTTTACATACGTCTAACACTAGCGTGGCTCTGCACATTTTTATGAGAACTTTTACACACGTCCAGCGCTAGCGTGGCGCTTCTCAATTATGGGAGCACTTTTACACACGTCTAGCGCTAGCGTGGCGCTGCTCATTTAAGGGAGTACTTTTACACACGTCTAGCGCTAGCGTGGCGCTGCTCATTTATGGGAGCACTTTTACACACGTCTAGCGCTAGCGTGGCGCTGCTCATTTAAGGGAGTACTTTTACACTCGTCTAGCGCTAGCGTGGCGCTGCTCATTCATGGGAGTACTTTTACAGATATCTAGAGCTAACGTGGCGCTGCTCATATATGGGAGTACTTTTAAACTCGTCTAGCGCTAGCGTGGCGCTGCTCATTTAAGGGAGCACTTTTACACTAGTCTAGCGCTAGCGTGGTGCTGCTCATTTATGGCAGTACTTTTACACACGTCTAGTGCTAGGGGGGCGCTGCTCATTGATGGGAGTACTTTTACACACGTCTAGCGCTAGCGTGGCGCTGCTCATTTATGGGAGTACTTTTACACATGTCTAGTGCTAGCGTGGCGCTGCTCATTTATGGGAGTACTTTTACACACGTTTAGCGCTAGAGTGGCGCTGCTCATTTATGTGAGTACTTTGACACACGTCTAGCACTAGCGTGGCGCTGCTCATTTATGGGAGTACTTTTACACACGTCTAGCGCTAACGTGGCGCTGCTCATTTATGGGAGCACTTTAACACACTTCTAGCGCTAGCGTGGCGCTGCTCATTTATGGGAGTATTTTTACACACGTCTAGCGCTAGCGTGGCGCTGCTCATTTATGGGAGTACTTTTACACACGTCTAGCGCTAGCGTGGCGCTGCTCATTTATGGGAGTACTTTTAAACACGTTTAGCGCTAGCGTGGCGCTGCTCATTTATAGGAGTACGTTTACACACGTCTAGCGCTAGCGTGGCGCTGCTCATTTATGTCAGTACTTTTACACACGTCTAGCGGTAGCGTCGCGCTGCTCATTTATGGGAGTACTTTTACACTCGTCTAGCGCTAGCGTGGCTCTGCTCATTTATAGGAGAAATTTTTTCACTCGTCTAGCGCTAGCGTGGCGCTGCTCATTTATGGGAGTACTTTTACACACGTCTAGCGCTAGCGTGGCGCTGCTCATTTATAGGAGATATTTTTTCAGTCGTCTAGCGCTAGCGTGGCGCTGCTCATTTATGGGAGTACTTTTACACACGTCTAGCGCTAGCGTGGCACTGCTCATTTATGGCAGTACTTTTACACACGTCTAGCTGTAGCGTCGCGCTGCTCATTTATGGGAGTGCTTTTACACTCGTCTAGCGCTAGTGTGGCGCTGCTCATTTATAGGAGAAATTTTTTCACTCGTCTAGCGCTAGCGTGGCGCTGCTCATTTATGGGATTACTTTTACACACGTCTAGCGCTAGCGGGGCGCTGCTCATTTATAGGAGTACTTTTACACACGTCTAGCGCTAGCGTGGCGCAGCTCATTTATGGGAGTACTTTTACACACGTCTAGCGCTAGCGTGGCGCTGCTTATTTATGGCAGTACTTTTACACACGTCTAGCAGTAGCGTCGTGCTGCTCATTTATGGGAGTACTTTTACACTCGTCTTGCGCTAGCGTGGAGCTGCTCATTTATAGGAGTAATTTTTTCACACGTCTAGCGCTAGAGTGTCGCTGCTCATTTATGGGAGTACTTTTGCACTCGTCTAGCGCTAGCGTGGCTCTGCTCATTTATAGGAGAAATGTTTTCACTCGTCTAGCGCTAGCGTGGCGCTGCTCATTTATGGGATTACTTTTTCACGCGTCTAGCGCTAGCGTGGCGCTGCTCATTTATAGGAGTACTTTTACACACGTCTAGCGCTAGCGTGGCGCTGGTCATTGATGGGAGTACTTTTACACACGTCTAGCGCTAGCGTGGCGCTGCTTATTTATGGCAGTACTTTTACACACGTCTAGCAGTAGCGTCGTGCTGCTCATTTATGGGAGTACTTTTACACTCGTCTTGCGCTAGCGTGGAGCTGCTCATTTATAGGAGTAATTTTTTCACACGTCTAGCGCTAGAGTGTCGCTGCTCATTTATGGGAGTACTTTTGCACTCGTCTAGCGCTAGCGTGGCTCTGCTCATTTATAGGAGAAATGTTTTCACTCGTCTAGCGCTAGCGTGGCGCTGCTCATTTATGGGATTACTTTTTCACGCGTCTAGCGCTAGCGTGGCGCTGCTCATTTATAGGAGTACTTTTACACACGACCAGCGCAAGCGTCGCGCTGCTCATTTAAGGGAGTACTTTTACACTCGTCTAGCGCTAGCGTGGCGCTGCTCATTTATGGGAGTACTTTTACACACGTCTAGCGCTAGCGTCGCGCGGCTCATTTAAGGGAATACTTTTACTCTCGTCTAGCGCTAGCGTGGCGCTGCTCATTTATGGGAGTAGTTTTACACACGTCTAGTGCTAGCGTGGCGCTGCTCATTTATGGGTGTACTTTTACACAAGTCTAGCGCTAGCGTCGCGCTGCTCATTGATGGGAGTACTTTTACACACGTCTAGCGCTAGCGTCGCGCGGCTCATTTAAGGGAGTACTTTTACACACGTCTAGCACTAGCGTTGCGGTGCTCATTGATGGGAGTACTTTTACACACGTCTAGCGCAAGCGTGGCGCTGCTCATTTATGTGAGTACTTTTACACACGTATAGCACTAGCGTCGCGCGGCTCATTTAAGGGAGTACTTTTACACACGTCTAGCGCTAGCGTGGCGCTGCTCATTTATGGGAGTACTTTTAAACACGTCTAGCGCTAGCGTCGCGCGGCTCATTTAAAGGAGTACTTTTACACACGTCTAGCGCTAGCGTCGCGCTGCTCATTGATGGGAGTACTTTTACACACGTCTAGCGCTAGCGTGGCGCCGCTCATTTATGGGAGTACTTTTACACACGTCTAGCGCTAGCGTGGCGCGGCTCATTTAAGGGATCACTTTAACACACGTCAAGCACTAGCGTGGCGCTGCTCATTTTTATGAGAACTTTTACACACGTCTAGCGCTAGCGTGGCGCTGCTTATTTAAGGGAGCGCTTTAACACACGTCTAGCGCTAGCGTGGCGCGGCTCATTTAAGGGAGCACTTTAACACACGTCTAGCGCTAGCGTAGCGCTGCTCATTTATGGGAGTACTTTTACATACGTCTAACACTAGCGTGGCTCTGCACATTTTTATGAGAACTTTTACACACGTCCAGCGCTAGCGTGGCGCTGCTCATTGATGGGAGTACTTTTACACACGTCTAGCGCTAGCGTGGCGCGGCTCATTTAAGGGAGCACTTTTACACACGTCTAGCTCTAGCGTGGCGCGGCTCATTTAAGGGAGCACTTTAACACACGTATAGCACTAGCGTGGCGCTGCACATTTATGGGATTACTTTTACAGATATCTAGAGCTAGCGTGGCGCTGCTCATATATGGGAGTACATTGACAATCGTCTAGCGCTAGCGTGGCGCTTCTCATTTATGGGAGCACATTTACACACGTCTAGCGCTACTGTGGCGCTGCTCATTAATGGGAGTACTATTACACACTTCTAGCGCTAGCGTGGCGCTCCTCATTTATGACAGTACTTTTACACACGTCTAGCTCTAGCGTGGCGCTGCTCATTTATGGGAGTACTTTTACATATGTCTAGCGCTAGCGTGGCGCTGCTCTTTTATGGCAGTACTTTTACACTCGTCTTGCGCTAGCGAGGCGCTGCTCATTTATGGCAGTACATTTACACACGTCTAGCGGTAGCGTGGCGCTGCTCATTTATGGGAGTACTTTTACACACGTCTAGCGCTAGCGTGGCGCTGCTCATTTATGGCAGTACATTTACACACGTCTAGCGGTAGCGTGGCGCTGCTCATTTATGGGAGCACTTTTACACTCGTCAAGCGCTAGCGTGGCGCTGCTCATTTATGGCAGTACATTTACACACGTCTAGCGGTAGCGTGGCGCTGCTCATTTATGGCAGTACATTTACACACGTCTAGCGCTAGCGTGGCGCTGCTCATTTATGGCAGTACATTTACACACGTCTAGCGGTAGCGTGGCGCTGCTCATTTATGGCAGTACTTTTACACACGTCTAGCGCTAGCGTGGCTCTCCTCATTTATGGCAGTACATTTACACACGTCTAGCGGTAGCGAGGCGCTGCTCATTTATGGCAGTACATTTACACACGTCTAGCGCTAGCGTGGCGCTGCTCATTTATGGCAGTACATTTACACACGTCTAGCGGTAGCGTGGCGCTGCTCATTTATGGCAGTACATTTACACACGTCTAGCGCTAGCGTGGCGCTGCTCATTTATGGCAGTACATTTACACACGTCTAGAGGTAGCGTGGCGCTGCTCATTTATGGCAGCACTTTTACACACGTCTAGCGCTAGCGTGGCGCTCCTCATTTATGGCAGTACTTTTACACACGTTTAGCGCTAGCGTGGCACTGCTCATTTATGCGAGTACTTTTACATATGTATAGCGCTAGCGTGGCATTGCTCATTTATGGCAGTACCTTTACACTCGTCCTTCGCTAGCGTGGCGCTGCTCATTTATGGGAGTACTTTTACACACGTCTAGCGCTAGCGTGGCGCTGCTCATTTATGGGAGCACTTTTACACACGTCTAGCGCTCGCGTGGCGCTGCTCATTTATGGCAGTACTTTTACACACGTCTAGCGCTAGCGTGGCGCTGCTCATTTATGGGAGCACTTTTACACACGTCTAGCGCTAGCGTGGCGCTGCTCATTTATGGCAGTACTTTTACACACGTCTAGCGCTAGCGTGGCGCTGCTCATTTATGGCGGTACTTTTTCACAAATCTAGCGCTAGCGTGTCGCTCCTCATTTATGGGAGTACTTTTACATATGTCTAGCGCTAGCGTGGAGCTTCTCATTTATGGGAGCACTTTTACACACGTCTAGCGCTAGCGTGGCGCTGCTCATTTATGGCACTTTTTTACACACGTCTAGCGCTAACGTGGCGCTGCTCATTTATGGGAGTACATTTACACACGTCTAGCGCTAGCGTTGCGCTCCTCATTTATGGCAGTACTTTTACACACGTCTAACGCTAGCGTGGCGCTGCTCATTTATGGCACTACTTTAACACACGTCTAGCGCTAGCGTGGAGCTGCTCATTTATGGGAGTACTTTTGCATATGTCTAGCGCTAGCGTGGCGCTACTTATTTATTGGAGTACTTTTACATATGTCTAGCGCTAGCGTGGAGCTGCTCATTTATGGGAGCACTTTTACACACGTCTAGCGCTAGCGTGGCGCTGCTCATTTATGGCAGTACTTTTACACACGTCTAGCTCTAGCGTGGCGCTGCTCATTTATGGGAGCACTTTTACACACGTCTAGCGCTAGCGTGGCGCTGCTCATTTATGGCAATACTTTTACACACGTCTAGCGCTAGCGTGGCGCTCCTCAATTATGGCTGTACTTTTACACACGTCTAGCGCTAGCGTGGCGCTGAACATTTATGGGAGTACTTTTGCATATGTCTAGCGCTAGCGTGGCGCTACCTATTTATTGGAGTACTTTTACATATGTCTAGCGCTAGCGTGGCGCTGATCATTTATGGGAGTACTTTTACATATGTCTAGCGCTAGCGTGGGGCTGCTCATTTATGGGAGTACTTTTACATATATCTAGCGCTAGCGTGGAGCTGCTCATTTATGGGAGCACTTTTACACACGTCTAGCGCTAGCGTGGCGCTCCTCATTTATGGCAGTACTTTTACACACGTCTAGCGCTAACGTGGCGCTGCACATTTATGGGAGTACTTTTACATATGACTAGCGCTAGCGTGGCGCTGCTCATTTATGGCAGTACTTTTACACTCGGCTTGAGCTAGCATTTCGCTCCTCATTTATGGCAGTACTTTTACACACGTCTAGCGCTAGCGTGGCGCTGCTCATTTATGGGAGTACTTTTACTTATGTCTAGCGCTAGCGTGGAGCTGCTCATTTATGGGAGCACTTTTACACACGTCTAGCGCTAGCGTGGCGCTGCTCATTTATGGCACTACTTTTACACAAGTCTAGCGCTAGCGTGGAGCTGCTCATTTATGGCACTACTTTTACACACGTCTAGCGCTAGCGTGGCGCTGCTCATTTATGGGAGTACATTTACACACGTCTAGCGCTAGCGTGGCGCTCCTCATTTATGGCAGTACTTTTACGCACGTCTAACGCTAGCGTGGCGCTGCTCATTTATGGCACTACTTTTACACACGTCTAGCGCTAGCGTGGAGCTGCTCATTTATGGCACTACTTTTACACACGTCTAGCGCTAGCGTGGCGCTGCTCATTTATGGGAGTACTTTTACATATGTCTAGCGCCAGCGTGGAGCTGCTCATTTATGGGAGTACTTTTACACACGTCTAGGGCTAGCGTGGCGCTATTCATTTATGGCAGTACATTTACACACGTCTAGCGCTAGCGTGGCGCTCCTCATTTTTGGGAGTACATTTACACACGTCTAGCACTAGCATGGCGCTCCTCATTTATGGGAGTACATTTACACACGTCTAGCGCTAGCGTGGCGCTCCTCATTTATGGGAGTACTTTTACATATGTCTAGCGCTAGCGTGGAGCTGCTCATTTATGGGAGTACATTTACACACGTCTAGCGCTAGCGTGGCGATCCTCATTAATGCAGAACTTTTGAACACGTCTAGCGCTAGCGTGGCGCTGCTCATTTATGGGAGTACATTTACACACGTCTAGCACTAGCGTGGCGCTGCTCATTTATGGGAATACTTTTACACACGTCTAGCACTAGCGTAGCGCTGCTCATTTATGGGAGCACTTTTACACACGTCTAGCGCTAGCGTGGAGCTGCTCATTTATGGGAGTACATTTACACACGTCTAGCACTAGCGTGGCGCTCCTCATTTATGGGAGTACATTTACACACGTCTAGCGCTAGCGTGGCGCTCCTCATTTATGGGATCACTTTTACACACGTCTAGCACTAGCGTGGCGCTCTTCATTTATGGGAGTACATTAACACACGTCTAGCGCTAGCGTGGCGCTCCTCATTTATGGGATCACTTTTACACACGTCTAGCACTAGCGTGGCGCTGCTCATTTATGGGAGTACATTTACACACGTCTAGCGCTAGCATGGCGCTGCTCATTTATGGCACTACTTTTACACACGTCTAGCGCTAGCGTGGCGCTGCTCATTTATGGCACTACTTTTACACACGTCTAGCGCTAGCGTGGCGCTGCTCATTTATGGGAGTACTTTTACACACGTCTAGCACTAGCGTGGCGCTGCTCATTTATATGAGTACTTTTACACTCGTCTAGCACTAGCGTGGCGCTGCTCATTTATGGGAGTACTTTTACACACGTCTAGCGCTAGCGTGGCGCTGTTCATTTATGGGAGTAGTTTTACACACGTCTAGCGCTAGCGTGGCGCTGCTCATTTATGGGAGTAGTTTTACACGTGTCCAGCGCTAGCGTCGCGCTGCTCATTTTTGGGAGCACTTTTACACTCGTCTAGCACTAGCGTGGCGCTGCTCATTTTTATGAGAACTTTTACACACGTCTAGCGCTAGCGTGGCGCTGCTCATTTATATGAGTACATTCACACGTGTCTAGCGCTAGCGTCGCGCTGCTCATTTATGGGAGCACTTTTACACACGTCTAGCGCTAGCGTGGCGCTGCTCATTCATGGGAGTACTTTTACACACGTCTAGCGCTAGCTTGGCGCTGCACCATTATGGGAGTACTTTTACATATGACTAGCGCTAGCGTGGCGCTGCTCATTTATGGCAGTACTTTTACACTCCTGTTGAGCTAGCATTTCGCTCCTCATTTATGGCAGTACTTTTACACACGTCTAGCGCTAGCGTGGCGCTGCTCATTTATGGGAGTACTTTTCCATATGCCTGGCGCTAGCGTGGAGCTGCTCATTTATGGGAGCACTTTTACACACGTCTAGCTCTAGCGTGGCGCTGCTCATTTATGGCACTACTTTTACACACGTCTAGCGCTAGCGTGGCGCTGCTCATTTATGGGAGTACTTTTACTTATGTCTAGCGCTAGCGTGGAGCTGCTCATTTATGGGAGCACTTTTACACAAGTCTAGCGCTAGCGTGGCGCTGCTCATTTATGGCACTACTTTTACACACGTCTAGCGCTAGCGTGGAGCTGCTCATTTATGGCACTACATTTACACACGTCTAGCGCTATCGTAATGCTGCTCATTTATGGGAGTACATTTACACACGTCTAGCACTAGCGTGGCGCTCCTCATTTATGGCAGTACTTTTACACACGTCTAACGCTAGCGTGGCGCTGCTCATTTATGGCACTACTTTTACACACGTCTAGCGCTAGCGTGGTGCTGCTCATTTATGGCACTACTTTTACACACGTCTAGCGCTAGCGTGGCGCTGCTCATTTATGGGAGTACTTTTACATATGTCTAGCGCTAGCGTGGAGCTGCTCATTTATGGGAGTACTTTTACACACGTCTAGGGCTAGCGTGGCGCTGTTCATTTATGGCAGTACATTTACACACGTCTAGCGCTAGCGTGGCGCTCCTCATTTTTGGGAGTACATTTACACACGTCTAGCGCTAGCATGGCGCTCCTCATTTATGGGAGTACATTTACACACGTCTAGCGCTAGCGTGGCGCTCCTCATTTATGGGAGCACTTTTACACACGTCTAGCGCTAGCGTGGAGCTGCTCATTTATGGGAGTACATTTTCACACGTCTAGCGCTAGCGTGGCGCTCCTCATTTATGGGAGTACATTTACACACGTCTAGCGCTAGCGTGGCGCTCCTCATTTATGGGATCACTTTTACACACGTCTAGCACTAGCGTGGCGCTGCTCATTTATGGGAGTACATTTACACACGTCTAGCGCTAGCGTGGCGCTGCTCATTTATGGCACTTCTTTTACACACGTCTAGCGCTAGCGTGGCGCTGCTCATTTATGGGAGTACATTTACACACGTTTAGGGCTAGCATGGCGCTGCTCATTTATGGCACTACTTTTACACACGTCTAGCGCTAGCGTGGCGCTGCTCATTTATGGCACTACTTTTACACACGTCTAGCGCTAGCGTGGCGCTGCTCATTTATGGGAGTACATTTACACACGTCTAGCACTAGCGTGGCGCTGCTCATTTATATGAGTACTTTTACACTCGTCTAGCACTAGCGTGGCGCTGCTCATTTATGGGAGTACTTTTACACACGTCTAGCTCTAGCGTGGCGCTGCTCATTTTTATGAGAACTTTTACACACGTCTAGCGCTAGCGTGGCGCTGCTCATTTATGGGAGCACTTTTACACTCGTCTAGCACTAGCGTGGCGCTGCTCATTTTTATGAGAACTTTTACACACGTCTAGCGCTAGCGTGGCGCTGCTCATTTATATGAGTACATTTACACGTGTCTAGCGCTAGCGTCGCGCTGCTCATTTATGGGAGCACTTTTACACACGTCTAGCGCTAGCGTGGCGCTGCTCATTTATGGGAGTACTTTTACACACGTCTAGCGCTAGCGTGGCGCGGCTCATTTAAGGGAGCACTTTAACACACGTATAGCACTAGCGTGGCGCTGCTCATTTATGGGATTACTTTTACAGATATCTAGAGCTAGCGTGGCGCTGCTCATATATGGGTGTACTTTGACAATCGTCTAGCGCTTGCGTGGCGCTTCTCATTTATGGGAGCACATTTACACACGTCTAGCGCTACTGTGGCGCTTCTCATTAATGGGAGTACTATTACACACTTCTAGCGCTAGCGTGGCGCTGCTCATTTATGGGAGCACTTTTACACACGTCTAGCGCTAGCGTGGCGCTCCTCATTTATGACAGTACTTTTACACACGTCTAGCTCTAGCGTGGCGCTGCTCATTTATGGGAGTACTTTTACATATGTCTAGCGCTAGCGTGGCGCTGCTCATTTATGGCAGTACTTTTACACTCGTCTTGCGCTAGCGTGGCGCTGCTCATTTATGGCAGTACATTTACACACGTCTAGCGGTAGCGTGGCGCTGCTCATTTATGGGAGTACTTTTACACACGTCTAGCGCTAGCGTGGCGCTGCTCATTTATGGCAGTACATTTACACACGTCTAGCGGTAGCGTGGCGCTGCTCATTTATGGGAGCACTTTTACACTCGTCAAGCGCTAGCGTGGCGCTGCTCATTTATGGCAGTACATTTACACACGTCTAGCGGTAGCGTGGCGCTGCTCATTTATGGCAGTACATTTACACACGTCTAGCGCTAGCGTGGCGCTGCTCATTTATGGCAGTACATTTACACACGTCTAGCGGTAGCGTGGCGCTGCTCATTTATGGCAGTACTTTTACACACGTCTAGCGCTAGCGGGGCGCTGCTCATTTATGGCAGTACATTTACACACGTCTAGCGGTAGCGAGGCGCTGCTCATTTATGGCAGTACATTTACACACGTCTAGCGCTAGCGTGGAGCTGCTCATTTATGGCAGTACTTTTACACCCGTCTTGCGCTAGCGTGGCGCTGCTCATTTATGGCAGTACATTTACACACGTCTAGCGGTAGCGTGGCGCTGCTCATTTATGGGAGTACTTTTAGACACGTCTAGCGCTAGCGTGGCGCTGCTCATTTATGGCAGTACATTTACACACGTCTAGCGGTAGCGTGGCGCTGCTCATTTATAGCAGTACATTTACACACGTCTAGCGCTAGCGTGGCGCTGCTCATTTATGGCAGTACATTTACACACGTCTAGAGGTAGCGTGGCGCTGCTCATTTATGGCAGCACTTTTACACACGTCTAGCGCTAGCGTGGCGCTCCTCATTTATGGCAGTACTTTTACACACGTTTAGCGCTAGCGTGGCACTGCTCATTTATGCGAGTACTTTTACATATGTATAGCGCTAGCGTGGCACTGCTCATTTATGGCAGTACCTTTACACTCGTCTTGCGCTAGCGTGGCGCTGCTCATTTATGGGAGTATTTTTACACACGTCTTGCGCTAGCGTGGCGCTGCTCATTTATGGGAGCACTTTTACACACGTCTAGCGCTAGCGTGGCGCTGCTCATTTATGGCAGTACTTTTACGCACGTCTAGCGCTAGCGTGGCGCTGCTCATTTATGGGAGCACTTTTACACACGTCTAGCGCTAGCGTGGCGCTGCTCATTTATGGCAGTACTTTTACACACGTCTAGCGCTAGCGTGGCGCTGCTCATTTATGGCAGTACTTTTGCATATGTCTAGCGCTAGCGTGGCGCTACCTATTTATTGGAGTACTTTTACATATGTCTAGCGCTAGCGTGGAGCTGCTCATTTATGGGAGCACTTTTACACACGTCTAGCGCTAGCGTGGCGCTGCTCATTTATGGCAGTACTTTTACACACGTCTAGCGCTAGCGTGGCGCTGCTCATTTATGGCAGTACTTTTGCATATGTCTAGCGCTAGCGTGACGCTACCTATTTATTGGAGTACTTTTACATATGTCTAGCGCTAGCGTGGAGCTGCTCTTTTAAGGGAGCACTTTTACACACGTCTAGCGCTAGCGTGGCGCTGCTCATTTATGGCAGTACTTTTACACACGTCTAGCGCTAGCGTGGCGCTGCTCATTTATGGGAGCACTTTTACACACGTCTAGCGCTAGCGTGGCGCTGCTCATTTATGGCAGTACTTTTACACACGTCTAGCGCTAGCGTGGCGCTGCTCATTTATGGCAGTACTTTTGCATATGTCTAGCGCTAGCGTGGCGCTACCTATTTATTGGAGTACTTTTACATATGTCTAGCGCTAGCGTGGAGCTGCTCATTTAAGGGAGCACTTTTACACACGTCTAGCGCTAGCGTGGCGCTGCTCATTTATGGCAGTACATATACACACGTCTAGCTCTAGCGTGGCGCTGCTCATTTATGGGAGCACTTTTACACACGTCTAGCGCTAGCGTGGCGCTGATCATTTATGGGAGTACTTTTACATATGTCTAGCGCTAGCGTGGCGCTGCTCATTTATGGGAGTACTTTTACATATATCTAGCGCTAGCGTGGAGCTGCTCATTTATGGGAGCACTTTTACACACGTCTAGCGCTAGCGTGGCGCTCCTCATTTATGGCAGTACTTTTACACACGTCTAGCGCTAGCGTGGCGCTGCACATTTATGGGAGTACTTTTACATATGACTAGCGCTAGCGTGGCGCTGCTCATTTATGGCAGTACTTTTACACTCGGCTTGAGCTAGCATTTCGCTCCTCATTTATGGCAGTACTTTTACACACGTCTAGCGCTAGCGTGGCGCTGCTCATTTATGGGAGTACTTTTACATATGCCTGGCGCTAGCGTGGAGCTGCTCATTTATGGGAGCACTTTTACACACGTCTAGCTCTAGCGTGGCGCTGCTCATTTTTGGCACTACTTTTACACACGTCTAGCGCTAGCGTGGCGCTGCTCATTTATGGGAGTACTTTTACTTATGTCTAGCGCTAGCGTGGAGCTGCTCATTAATGGGAGCACTTTTACACACGTCTAGCGCTAGCGTGGCGCTGCTCATTTATGGCACTACTTTTACACAAGTCTAGCGCTAGCGTGGAGCTGCTCATTTATGGCACTACTTTTACACACGTCTAGCGCTAGCGTGGCGCTGCTCATTTATGGGAGTACATTTACACACGTCTAGCGCTAGCGTGGCGCTCCTCATTTATGGCAGTACTTTTACACACGTCTAACGCTAGCGTGGCGCTGCTCATTTATGGCACTACTTTTACACACGTCTAGCGCTAGCGTGGAGCTGCTCATTTATGGCACTACTTTTACACACGTCTAGCGCTAGCGTGGCGCTGCTCATTTATTTGAGTACTTTTACATATGTCTAGCGCCAGCGTGGAGCTGCTCATTTATGGGAGTACTTTTACACACGTCTAGGGCTAGCGTGGCGCTGTTCATTTATGGCAGTACATTTACACACGTCTAGCGCTAGCGTGGCGCTCCTCATTTTTGGGAGTACATTTACACACGTCCAGCGCTAGCATGGCGCTCCTCATTTATGGGAGTACATTTACACACGTCTAGCGCTAGCGTGGCGCTCCTCATTTATGGGAGTACTTTTACATATGTCTAGCGCTAGCGTGGAGCTGCTCATTTATGGGAGTACATTTACACACGTCTAGCGCTAGCGTGGCGATCCTCATTTATGGCAGAACGTTTACACACGTCTAGCGCTAGCGTGGCGCTGCTTATTTATGGGAGTACATTTACACACGTCTAGCACTAGCGTGGCGCTGCTCATTTATGGCAATACTTTTACGCACGTCTAGCACTAGCGTAGCGCTGCTCATTTATGGGAGCACTTTTACACACGTCTAGCGCTAGCGTGGAGCTGCTCATTTATGGGAGTACATTTACACACGTCTAGCACTAGCGTGGCGCTCCTCATTTATGGGAGTACATTTACTCACGTCTAGCGCTAGCGTGGCGCTCCTCATTTATGGGATCACTTTTACACACGTCTAGCACTAGCGTGGCGCTCTTCATTTATGGGAGTACATTTACACACGTCTAGCGCTAGCGTGGCGCTCCTCATTTATGGGATCACATTTACACACGTCTAGCACTAGCGTGGCGCTGCTCATTTATGGGAGTACATTTACACACGTCTAGCGCTAGCATGGCGCTGCTCATTTATGGCACTACTTTTACACACGTCTAGCGCTAGCGTGGCGCTGCTCATTTATGGCACTACTTTTACACACGTCTAGCGCTAGCGTGGCACTGCTCATTTATGGGAGTACATTTACACACGTCTAGCACTAGCGTGGCGCTGCTCATTTATATGAGTACTTTTACACTCGTCTAGCACTAGCGTGGCGCTGCTCATTTATGGGAGTACTTTTACACACGTCTAGCGCTAGCTTGGCGCTGCTCATTTATATGAGTACTTTTACACTCGTCTAGCACTAGCGTCGCGCTGCTCATTTTTGGGAGCACTTTTACACTCGTCTAGCACTAGCGTGGCGCTGCTCATTTTTATGAGAACTTTTACACACGTCTAGCGCTAGCGTGGCGCTGCTCATTTATATGAGTACATTCACACGTGTCTAGCGCTAGCGTCGCGCTGCTCATTTATGGGAGCACATTTACACACGTCTAGCGCTAGCGTGGCGCTGCTCATTCATGGGAGTACTTTTACACACGTCTAGCGCTAGCTTGGCGCTGCACATTTATGGGAGTACTTTTACATATGACTAGCGCTAGCGTGGCGCTGCTCATTTATGGCAGTACTTTTACACTCGTGTTGAGCTAGCATTTCGCTCCTCATTTATGGCAGTACTTTTACACACGTCTAGCGCTAGTGTGGCGCTGCTCATTTATGGGAGTACTTTTACATATGCCTGGCGCTAGCGTGGAGCTGCTCATTTAAGGGAGCACTTTTACACACGTCTAGCTCTAGCGTGGCGCTGCTCATTTATGGCACTACTTTTACACACGTCTAGCGCTAGCGTGGCGCTGCTCATTTATGGGAGTACTTTTACTTATGTCTAGCGCTAGCGTGGAGCTGCTCATTTATGGGAGCACTTTTACACACGTCTAGCGCTAGCGTTGCGCTGCTCATTTATGGCACTACTTTTACACACGTCTAGCGCTAGCGTGGAGCTGCTCATTTATGGCACTACTTTTACACACGTCTAGCGCTATCGTGGCGCTGCTCATTTATGGGAGTACATTTACACACGTCTAGCGCTAGCGTGGCGCTCCTCATTTATGGCACTACTTTTACACACGTCTAGCGCTAGCGTGGTGCTGCTCATTTATGGCACTACTTTTACACTCGTCTAGCGCTAGCGTGGCGCTGCTCATTTATGGGAGTACTTTTACATATGTCTAGCGCTAGCGTGGAGCTGCTCATTTATGGGAGTACTTTTACACACGTCTAGGGCTAGCGTGGCGCTGTTCATTTATGGCAGTACATTTACACACGTCTAGCGCTAGCGTGGCGCTCCTCATTTTTGGGAGTACATTTACACACGTCTAGCGCTAGCATGGCGCTCCTCATTTATGGGAGTACATTTACACACGTCTAGCGCTAGCGTGGCGCTCCTCATTTATGGGAGCACTTTTACACACGTCTAGCGCTAGCGTGGAGCTGCTCATTTATGGGAGTACATTTTCACACGTCTAGCGCTAGCGTGGCGCTCCTCATTTATGGGAGTACAATTACACACGTCTAGCGCTAGCGTGGCGCTCCTCATTTATGGGATCACTTTTACACACGTCTAGCACTAGCGTGGCGCTGCTCATTTATGGGAGTACATTTACACACGTCTAGCGCTAGCGTGGCGCTGCTCATTTATGGCACTACTTTTACACACGTCTAGCGCTAGCGTGGCGCTGCTCATTTATGGGAGTACATTTACACATGTCTAGGGCTAGCATGGCGCTGCTCATTTATGGCACTACTTTTACACACGTCTAGCGCTAGCGTGGCGCTGCTCATTTATGGCACTACTTTTACACACGTCTAGCGCTAGCGTGGCGCTGATCATTTATGGGAGTACATTTACACACGTCTAGCACTAGCGTGGCGCTGCTCATTTATATGAGTACTTTTACACTCGTCTAGCACTAGCGTGGCGCTGCTCATTTATGGGAGTACTTTTACACACGTCTAGCGCTAGCGTGGCGCTGCTCATTTATGGGAGCACTTTTACACTCGTCTAGCACTAGCGTGGCGCTGCTCATTTATGGGAGCACTTTTACACTCGTCTAGCACTAGCGTGGCGCTGCTCATTTTTATGAGAACTTTTACACACATCTAGCGCTAGCGTCGCGCTGCTCATTTATATGAGTACATTTACACGTGTCTAGCGCTAGCGTCGCGCTGCTCATTTATGGGAGCACTTTTACACACGTCTAGCGCTAGCGTGGCGCTGCTCATTCATGGGAGTACTTTTACACACGTCTAGCGCTAGCGTGGCGCTGCTCATTCATGGGAGTACTTTTACACATCTAGCGCTAGCGTGGCGCTGCTCATTTATGGGAGTACATTTACACACGTCTAGGGCTAGCATGGCGCTGCTCATTTATGGCACTACTTTTACACACGTCTAGCGCTAGCGTGGCGCTGCTCATTTATGGCACTACTTTTACACACGTCTAGCGCTAGCGTGGCGCTGCTCATTTATGGGAGTACATTTACACACGTCTAGCGCTAGCGTGGCGCTGCTCATTTATATGAGTACTTTTACACTCGTCTAGCTTTAGCGTGGCGCTGCTCATTTATGGGAGTACTTTAACACACGTCTAGCGCTAGCGTGGCGCTGCTCATTTATAGGAGTTCTTTTACACACGTCTAGCACTAGCGTGGCCCTGCTCATTTATTTGGATTTTGAATTTATTTGAATTTGAATTTATTGTTTCTCTTATACAGGCCACTGAGGCTACAAAGCCTCTTTATGCCGCTCTCTTCATTCAGAGGGCGGTTACATTCAATAGAATAAATTAAGAAAGAAAAAACTTAACCTATACATACAGTGGACAATAAAAGTTCTTGTTATTACATCCGTTCACCTTGAACATGATAATTGTATAGCTGATAGATTACAATGAAGGGAGTGTTTTATCGCTCTGATAGGAAGTCCTGAATACTGGTGCAATTTATATTTATTCCAGAGAATACTAGCTGAAATACGGAATGAACCTTTGCATTTTTCGGTTCTGTGATGAGGTATCTGGAGCATTTGTGCAGTGTGTCTATTCGCACGGTTATGCACTGATTGCATGGGAGTTAGTGTGCAGTAAATATAAGACGGAATTTTGAATTTTAGAATTTTTATCACAGTCAGAGCCATGGCATACTGTCTTCGTTCCTTTAACTTTAGCCATCCAATCAGGACGTAAAATGGAGTTATATGAGACTCTCTTGGTACATTGAGAACAAACCGCAAGCAAGCATTTTGCATTCTTTGCAATTTTGTATTGAGGACCTCTGCCATATCATGGTAAATTATAGATCCATAGTCAAATATTGGTAGTATCAAACTCTGTATCAGTATCTTTCGTACATTTTGAGGCAAATAGAAGCAAGTTCGCCTAATTTGATATAATGACGATGCAACCCTTTTCAGAATCATGTTTGTGTGATCCTGCCACGATAATCGAGAGTCAAAAATAACTCCCAGATTTCTTACTGCTGACTGGTACGGAACTGTTTAGGATGCAAGCTGTAAAGGTGGTACTGGCTCAGGTAGGGAACTGAGTAATTTGGTTTAGCCGATGACGATCGATTGCGTTTTTTCGAAGTTAAGTATTAGATTATGATCGAGTGCGTACTGAGATAGGCTTTGAATTTATGGGAGTACTTTTACACACGTCTAGCGCTAGCTTGGTGCTGCTCATTTATGGGAGTACTTTTACACACGTCTAGCGCTAGCGTGGCGCTGCTCGTTTTTGGAAGTACTTTTACCCACGTCTAGCGCTAGCGTGGCAATGTTCATTTATGGGAGTGCTTTTACACTCGTATAGCGCTAGCGTGGCACTGTTCATTTATGGGAGTGCTCTTACACTCGTCTAGCGCTAGCGTGGCACTGTTCATTTATGGAAGTACTTTTACCCACGTCTAGCGCTAGCGTGGCACTGTTCATTTATGGGAGTGCTCTTACACTCGTCTAGCGCTAGCGTGGCGCTGCTCATTTATGGCAGTACTTTTACACACGTCTAGCGCTAGCGTGGCACTGTTCATTTATGGAAGTACTTTTACCCACGTCTAGCGCTAGCTTGGCACTGTTCATTTATGGGAGTGCTCTTACACTCGTCTAGCTATAGCGTGGCGCTGCTCATTTATGGGAGTATTTTTACACACGTCTCGCGCTAGCCTGGCACTGCTCATTTACGGGAGCACTTTTACACACGACTAGTGCTAGCGTGGCGCTGCTCATTTATGGGAGTACTTTTACACACGTCTAGCGCTAGCGTGGCATTGCTCATTTATAAGAGTACTTTTACACACGTCTAGCGCAAACGTGGCGCTGCTCATTTATGGAAGTACTTTAACACACGTCTAGCGCTAGCGTGGCGCTGCTCATTTATGCCAGTACTTTTAAACACGACTAGCGCAAGCGTCGCGCTGCTCATTTAAGGGAGTACTTTTACACTCGTCTAGCGCCAGCGTCGCGCTGCTCATTGATGGGAGTACTTTTACACACATCTAGCGCTAGCGTCGCGCGGCTCATTTAAGGGAGTACTTTTACACACGTCTAGCACTAGCGTCGCGCTGCTCATTGATGGGAGTACTTTTACACACGTCTAGCGCAAGCGTGGCGCTGCTCATTTATGTGAGTACTTTTACACACGTCTAGCGCTAGCGTCGCGCGGCTCATTTAAAGGAGTACTTTTACACACGTCTAGCGCTAGCGTCGCGCTGCTCATTGATGGGAGTACTTTTACACACGTCTAGCGCTAGCGTGGCGCTGCTCATTTATGGGAGTACTTTTACACACGTCTAGCGCTAGCGTGGCGCGGCTCATTTAAGGGATCACTTTAACACACGTCAAGAACTAGCGTGGAGCTGCTCATTTTTATGAGAACTTTTACACACGTCTAGCGCTAGCGTGGCGCTGCATATTTAAGGGAGCAATTTAACACACGTCCAGCGCTAGCGTGGCGCGGCTCATTTAAGGGAGCACTTTAACACACGTCTAGCGCTAGCGTGGCGCTGCTCATTTATGGGAGTACTTTTACATACGTCTAGCACTAGCGTGGCGCTGCTCATTTTTATGAGAACTTTTACACACGTCTAGCGCTAGCGTGGCGCTGCTTATTTATATGAGTACTTTTACACACGTCTAGCGCTAGCATGGCGCTGCTCATTTATGGGAGTACTTTTACACACGTCTAGCGCTACCGTGGCGCTGCTCATTGATGGGAGTACTTTTACACACGTCTAGCGCTAGCGTGGCGCGGCTCATTTAAGGGAGCACTTTAACACACGTCTAGCGCTAGCGTGGCGCTGCTTATTTATATGAGTACTTTTACACACGTCTAGCGCTAGCGTGGCGCGGCTCATTTAAGGGAGCACTTTAACACACGTCTAGCGCTAGCATGGCGCTGCTTATTTATATGAGTACTTTTATACTCGTCTAGAGCTAGCGTGGCGCTGCTCATATATGGGAGTACTTTTACAATCGTCTAGCGCTAGCGTGGCGCTTCTCATTTATGGGAGCACTTTTACACACGTCTAGCGCTACTGTGGCGCTGCTCATTAATGGGAGTACTATTACACACTTCTAGCGCTAGCGTGGCGCTGCTCATTTATGGGAGTACTTTTACACATGTCTAGCGCTAGCGTGGAGCTGCTCATTTATGGGAGCACTTTTTCACACGTCTAGCGGTAGCGTGGCGCTCCTCATTTATGGCACTACTTTAACACACGTCTAGCGCTAGCGTGGCGCTGCTCATTGATGGGAGTACTTTTACACACGTCTAGCGCTAGCGTGGCGCTCCTCATTTATGGCAGTACTTTTACACACGTCTAACGCCAGCGTGGCGCTGCTCATTTATGGGAGTACATTTTCATATGTCTAGCGCTAGCGTGGAGCTGCTCATTTATGGCAGTACTTTTACACACGTCTAACGCCAGCGTGGCGCTGCTCATTTATGGGAGTACTTTTACACACGTCTCGCGCTAGCGTGGAGCTGCTCATTTATGGGAGCACTTTTACACACGTCTAGCGCTAGCGTGGCGCTCCTTATTTATGGCAGTACTTTTACACATGTCTAACGCCAGCGTGGCGCTGCTCATTTATTGGAGTACTTTTACATATGTCTAGCGCTAGCGTGGAGCTGCTCATTTATGGGAGTACATTTACACACGTCTAGCCCTAGCGTGGCGCTGCTCATTTATGGCAGTACATTTGCACACGTCTAGCGGTAGCGTGGCGCTGCTCATTTATGGGAAAACTTTTACAAACGTCTAGCGCTAGCGAGGCGCTGCTCATTTATGGGAGTACATTTACACACGTCTAGCGCTAGCGTGGAGCTGCTCATTTATGGGAGTACATTTACACACGTCTAGCGCTAGCGTGGCGCTGCTCATTTATGGCAGTACATTTACACACGTCTAACGCTAGCGTGGAGCTGCTCATTTAAAGGAGCACTTTTACACACGTCTAGCGCTAGAGTGGCGCTCCTCATTTATGGCAGTACTTTTACACACGTTTAGCGCTAGCGTGGCGCTGCTCATTTATGGGAGTACTTTTACATATGTCTAGCGCTAGCGTGGCGCTGCTCATTTATGGGAGTACTTTTACACACGACTAGCGCTAGCGTCGCGCGGCTCATTTAATTGATTACTTTTACACTCGTCTAGCGCTAGCGTGGCGCTGCTCATTTATGGGAGTACTTTTACACTCGTCTAGCGCTAGCGTGGCGCTCCTCATTTATATCAGTACTTTTACACTCGTCTTGCGCTAGCGTGGCGCTGCTCATTTATGGCAGTACATTTACACACGCCTAGCGGTAGCGCGGCGCTACTCATTTATGGGAGTACTTTTACACACGTCTAGCGCTAGCGTGGCGCTGCTCATTTATGGCAGTACATTTACACACGTCTAGCGGTAGCGTGGCGCTGCTCATTTATGGGAGCACTTTTACACTCGTCTAGCGCTAGCGTGGCGCTGCTCATTTATGGCAGTACATTTACACACGTCTAGCGGTAGCGTGGCGCTGCTCATTTATGGCAGTACATTTACACACGTCTAGCGCTAGCGTGCCGCTGCTCATTTATGGCAGTACATTTACACACGTCTAGCGCTAGCGTGGCGCGGCTCATTTAAGGGAGTACTTTTACACACGTCTAGCACTAGCGTCGCGCTGCTCATTGATGGGAGTACTTTTACACACGTCTAGCGCAAGCGTGGCGCTACTCATTTATGTGAGTACTTTTACACACGTCTAGCGCTAGCGTCGCGCGGCTCATTTAAAGGAGTACTTTTACACACGTCTAGCGCTAGCGTCGCGCTGCTCATTGATGGGAGTACTTTTACACACGTCTAGCGCTAGCGTGGCGCTGCTCATTTATGGGAGTACTTTTACACACGTCTAGCGCTAGCGTGGCGCGGCTCATTTAAGGGATCACTTTAACACACGTCAAGAACTAGCGTGGAGCTGCTCATTTTTATGAGAACTTTTACACACGTCTAGCGCTAGCGTGGCGCTGCTTATTTAAGGGAGAACTTTAACACACGTCCAGCGCTAGCGTGGCGTGGCTCATTTAAGGGAGCACTTTAACACACGTCTAGCGCTAGCGTGGCGCTGCTCATTTATGGGAGTACTTTTACATACGTCTAGCACTAGCGTGGCGCTGCTCATTTTTATGAGAACTTTTACACACGTCTAGCGCTAGCGTGGCGCTGCTTATTTATATGAGTACTTTTACACACGTCTAGCGCTAGCATGGCGCTGCTCATTTATGGGAGTACTTTTACACACGTCTAGCGCTACCGTGGCGCTGCTCATTGATGGGAGTACTTTTACACACGTCTAGCGCTAGCGTGGCGCGGCTCATTTAAGGGAGCACTTTAACACACGTCTAGCGCTAGCGTGGCGCTGCTTATTTATATGAGTACTTTTACACACGTCTAGCGCTAGCGTGGCGCGGCTCATTTAAGGGAGCACTTTAACACACGTCTAGCGCTAGCATGGCGCTGCTTATTTATATGAGTACTTTTACACTCGTCTAGAGCTAGCGTGGCGCTGCTCATATATGGGAGTACTTTTACAATCGTCTAGCGCTAGCGTGGCGCTTCTCATTTATGGGAGCACTTTTACACACGTCTAGCGCTACTGTAGCGCTGCTCATTAATGGGAGTACTATTACACACTTCTAGCGCTAGCGTGGCGCTGCTCATTTATGGGAGTACTTTTACACATGTCTAGCGCTAGCGTGGAGCTGCTCATTTATGGGAGCACTTTTTCACACGTCTAGCGGTAGCGTGGCGCTCCTCATTTATGGCACTACTTTAACACACGTCTAGCGCTAGCGTGGCGCTGCTCATTGATGGGAGTACTTTTACACACGTCTAGCGCTAGCGTGGCGCTCCTCATTTATGGCAGTACCTTTAAACACGTCTAACGCCAACGTGGCGCTGCTCATTTATGGGAGTACATTTTCATATGTCTAGCGCTAGCGTGGAGCTGCTCATTTATGGCAGTACTTTTACACACGTCTAACGCCAGCGTGGCGCTGCTCATTTATGGGAGTACTTTTACACACGTCTCGCGCTAGCGTGGAGCTGCTCATTTATGGGAGCACTTTTACACACGTCTAGCGCTAGCGTGGCGCTCCTTATTTATGGCAGTACTTTTACACATGTCTAACGCCAGCGTGGCGCTGCTCATTTATGGGAGTACTTTTACATATGTCTAGCGCTAGCGTGGAGCTGCTCATTTATGGGAATACATTTACACACGTCTAGCCCAAGCGTGGCGCTGCTCATTTATGGCAGTACATTTGCACACGTCTAGCGGTAGCGTGGCGCTGCTCATTTATGGGAAAACTTTTACACACGTCTAGCGCTAGCGTGGCGCTGCTCATTTATGGGAGTACATTTACACACGTCTAGCGCTAGCGTGGAGCTGCTCATTTATGGGAGTACATTTACACACGTCTAGCGCTAGCGTGGCGCTGCTCATTTATGGCAGTACATTTACACACGTCTAGCGCTAGCGTGGAGCTGCTCATTTATAGGAGCACTTTTACACACGTCTAGCGCTAGAGTGGCGCTCCTCATTTATGGCAGTACTTTTACACACGTTTAGCGCTAGCGTGGCGCGGCTCATTTAATTGATTACTTTTACACTCGTCTAGCGCTAGCGTGGCGCTGCACATTTAATTGATTACTTTTACACTCGTCTAGCGCTAGCGTGGCGCTGCTCATTTATGGGAGTACTTTTACACTCGTCTAGCGCTAGCGTGGCGCTCCTCATTTATGGCAGTACTTTTACACTCGTCTTGCGCTAGCGTGGCGCTGCTCATTTATGGCAGTACATTTACACACGCCTAGCGGTAGCGCGGCGCTGCTCATTTATGGGAGTACTTTTACACACGTCTAGCGCTAGCGTGGCGCAGCTCATTTATGGCAGTACATTTACACACGTCTAGCGGTAGCGTGGCGCTGCTCATTTATGGGAGCACTTTTACACTCGTCTAGCGCTAGCGTGGCGCTGCTCATTTATGGCAGTTCATTTACACACGTCTAGCGGTAGCGTGGCGCTGCTCATTTATGGCAGTACATTTACACACGTCTAGCGCTAGCGTGCCGCTGCTCATTTATGGCAGTACATTTACACACGTCTAGCGGTAGCGTGGCGCTGCTCATTTATGGCAGTACTTTTACACACGTCTAGCGCTAGCGTGGGGCTGCTCATTTATGGCAGTACTTTTACACTCGTCTTGCGCTAGCGTGGCGCTGCTCATTTATGGCAGTACATTTACACACGTCTAGCGGTAGCGTGGCACTGCTCATTTATGGGAGTACTTTTACACACGTCTAGCGCTAGCGTGGCGCTGCTCATTTATGGCAGTACATTTACACACGTCTAGCGGTAGCGTGGCGCTGCTCATTTATGGCAGTACATTTACACACGTCTAGCGCTAGCGTGCCGCTGCTCATTTATGGCAGTACATTTACACACGTCTAGCGCTAGCGTGGCGCGGCTCATTTAAGGGATTACTTTTACACACGTCTAGCACTAGCGTCGCGCTGCTCATTGATGGGAGTACTTTTACACACGTCTAGCGCAAGCGTGGCGCTGCTCATTTATGTGAGTACTTTTACACACGTCTAGCGCTAGCGTCGCGCGGCTCATTTAAAGGAGTACTTTTACACACGTCTAGCGCTAGCGTCGCGCTGCTCATTGATGGGAGTACTTTTACACACGTCTAGCGCTAGCGTGGCGCTGCTCATTTATGGGAGTACTTTTACACACGTCTAGCGCTAGCGTGGCGCGGCTCATTTAAGGGATCACTTTAACACACGTCAAGAACTAGCGTGGAGCTGCTAATTTTTATGAGAACTTTTACACACGTCTAGCGCTAGCGTGGCGCTGCTTATTTAAGGGAGAACTTTAACACACGTCCAGCGCTAGCGTGGCGCGGCTCATTTAAGGGAGCACTTTAACACACGTCTAGCGCTAGCGTGGCGCTGCTCATTTATGGGAGTACTTTTACATACGTCTAGCTCTAGCGTGGCGCTGCTCATTTTTATGAGAACTTTTACACACGTCTAGCGCTAGCGTGGCGCTGCTTATTTATATGAGTACTTTTACACACGTCTAGCGCTAGCATGGCGCTGCTCATTTATGGGAGTACTTTTACACACGTCTAGCGCTACCGTGGCGCTGCTCATTGATGGGAGTACTTTTACACACGTCTAGCGCTAGCGTGGCGCGGCTCATTTAAGGGAGCACTTTAACACAAGTCTAGCGCTAGCGTGGCGCTGCTTATTTATATGAGTACTTTTACACACGTCTAGCGCTAGCGTGGCGCGGCTCATTTAAGGGACCACTTTAACACACGTCTAGCGCTAGCATGGCGCTGCTTATTTATATGAGTACTTTTACACTCGTCTAGAGCTAGCGTGGCGCTGCTCATATATGGGAGTACTTTTACAATCGTCTAGCGCTAGCGTGGCGCTTCTCATTTATGGGAGCACTTTTACACACGTCTAGCGCTACTGTGGCGCTGCTCATTAATGGGAGTACTATTACACACTTCTAGCGCTAGCGTGGCGCTGCTCATTTATGGGAGTACTTTTACACATGTCTAGCGCTAGCGTGGAGCTGCTCATTTATGGGAGCACTTTTTCACACGTCTAGCGGTAGCGTGGCGCTCCTCATTTATGGCACTACTTTAACACACGTCTAGCGCTAGAGTGGCGCTGCTCATTGATGGGATTACTTTTAAACACGTCTAGCGCTAGCGTGGCGCTCCTCATTTATGGCAGTACTTTACACACGTTTAACGCCAGCGTGGCGCTGCTCATTTATGGGAGTACATTTTCATATGTCTAGCGCTAGCGTGGAGCTGCTCATTTATGGCAGTACTTTTACACACGTCTAACGCCAGCGTGGCGCTGCTCATTTATGGGAGTACTTTTACACACGTCTCGCGCTAGCGTGGAGCTGCTCATTTATGGGAGCACTTTTACACACGTCTAGCGCTAGCGTGGCGCTCCTTATTTATGGCAGTACTTTTACACATGTCTAACGCCAGCGTGGCGCTGCTCATTTATGGGAGTACTTTTACATATGTCTAGCGCTAGCGTGGAGCTGCTCATTTATGGGAGTACATTTACACACGTCTAGCCCAAGCGTGGCGCTGCTCATTTATGGCAGTACATTTGCACACGTCTAGCGGTAGCGTGGCGCTGCTCATTTATGGGAAAACTTTTACACACGTCTAGCGCTAGCGTGGCGCTGCTCATTTATGGGAGTACATTTACACACGTCTAGCGCTAGCGTGGAGCTGCTCATTTATGGGAGTACATTTACACACGTCTAGCGCTAGCGCGGCGCTGCTCATTTATGGCAGTACATTTACACACGTCTAGCGCTAGCGTGGTGCTGCTCATTTATAGGAGCACTTTTACACACGTCTAGCGCTAGAGTGGCGCTCCTCATTTATGGCAGTACTTTTACACACGTTTAGCGCTAGCGTGGCGCGGCTCATTTAATTGATTACTTTTACACTCGTCTAGCGCTAGCGTGGCGCTGCTCATTTAATTGATTACTTTTACACTCGTCTAGCGCTAGCGTGGCGCTGCTCATTTATGGGAGTACTTTTACACTCGTCTAGCGCTAGCGTGGCGCTCCTCATTTATGGCAGTACTTTTACACTCGTCTTGCGCTAGCGTGGCGCTGCTCATTTATGGCAGTACATTTACACACGCCTAGTGGTAGCGCGGCGCTGCTCATTTATGGGAGTACTTTTACACACGTCTAGCGCTAGCGTGGCGCTGCTCATTTATGGCAGTACATTTACACACGTCTAGCGGTAGCGTGGCGCTGCTCATTTATGGGAGCACTTTTACACTCGTCTAGCGCTAGCGTGGCGCTGCTCATTTATGGCAGTACATTTACACACGTCTAGCGGTAGCGTGGCGCTGCTCATTTATGGCAGTACATTTACACACGTCTAGCGCTAGCGTGCCGCTGCTCATTTATGGCAGTACATTTACACACGTCTAGCGGTAGCGTGGCGCTGCTCATTTATGGCAGTACTTTTACACACGTCTAGCGCTAGCGTGGCGCTGCTCATTTATGGCAGTACTTTTACACTCGTCTTGCGCTAGCGTGGCGCTGCTCATTTATGGCAGTACATTTACACACGTCTAGCGGTAGCGTGGCACTGCTCATTTATGGGAGTACTTTTACACACGTCTAGCGCTAGCGTGGCGCTGCTCATTTATGGCAGTACATTTACACACGTCTAGCGGTAGCGTGGCG
Organism: Meconema thalassinum; assembly: GCA_946902985.2. NCBI lineage: Eukaryota > Metazoa > Arthropoda > Insecta > Orthoptera > Tettigoniidae > Meconema > Meconema thalassinum. Next base: position 12,577,934 of record CAMPQE020000048.1, on the reverse strand, counting down.
CTGCTCATTTATGGCAGTACTTTTACACACGTCTAGCGCTAGCGTGGCGCTGCTCATTTATGGCAGTACATTTACACACGTATAGCGGTAGCGTGGCGCTGCTCATTTATGGGAGCACTTTCACACACGCCTAGCGCTAGCGTGGCGCTCCTCATTTATGGCAGTACTTTTACACACGTCTAGCGCTAGCGTGGCATTGCTCATTTATGCGAGTACTTTTACATATGTCTAGCGCTAGCGTGGCACTGCTCATTTATGGCAGTACTTTTACACTCGTCTTGCGCTAGCGTGGCGCTGCTCATTTATGGGAGTACTTTTACTCACGTCTAGCGCTAGCGTGGCGCTGCTCATATATGGGAGCACTTTTACAAACGTCTAGCGCTAGCGTGGCGCTGCTCATTTATGGCAGTACTTTTACACACGTCTAGCGCTAGCGTGGCGCTTCTCATTTATGGGAGCACTTTTACACACGTCTAGCGCTAGCGTGGCGCTGCTCATTTATGGCAGTACTTTTACACACGTCTAGCGCTAGCGTGGCGCTGCTCATTTATGGCAGTACTTTTACACACGTCTAGCGCTAGCGTGGCGCTCCTCATTTATGGGAGTACTTTTACATATGTCTAGCGCTAGCGTGGAGCTGCTCATTTATGGGAGCACTTTTACACACGTCTAGCGCTGCGTGGCGCTGCTCATTTATGGCACTTTTTTTTACACACGTCTAGCGCTAGCGTGGCGCTGCTCATTTATGGGAGTACTTTTACATATGTCTAGCGCTAGCGTGGAGCTGCTCATTTATGGGAGCACTTTTACACACGTCTAGCGCTAGCGTGGCGCTCCTCATTTATGGCAGTACATTTACACACGTCTAGCGCTAGCGTGCCGCTGCTCATTTATGGCAGTACATTTACACACGTCTAGCGGTAGCGTGGCGCTGCTCATTTATGGCAGTACATTTACACACGACTAGCGGTAGCGTGGCGCTGCTCATTTATGGCAGTACATTTACACACGTCTAGCGCTAGCGTGGCGCTGCTCATTTATGGCAGTACTTTTACACTCGTCTTGCGCTAGCGTGGCGCTGCTCATTTATGGCAGTACATTTACACACGTCTAGCGGTAGCGTGGCGCTGCTCATTTATGGGAGTACTTTTACACGTCTAGCGCTAGCGTGGCGCTGCTCATTTATGGCGGTACATTTACACACGTCTAGCGGTAGCGTGGCGCTGCTCATTTATGGCAGTACTTTTACACACGTCTAGCGCTAGCGTGGCGCTGCTCATTTATGGCAGTACATTTACACACGTCTAGCGGTAGCGTGGCGCTGCTCATTTATGGCAGTACTTATACACACGTCTAGCGCTAGCGTGGCGCTGCTCATTTATGGCAGTACATTTACACACGTCTAGCGGTAGCGTGGCGCTGCTCATTTATGGGAGCACTTTTACACACGTCTAGCGCTAGCGTGGCGCTCCTCATTTATGGCAGTACTTTTACAAACGTCTAGCGCTTGCGTGGCACTGCTCATTTATGCGAGTACTTTTACATACGTCTAGCGCCTGCGTGGCACTGCTCATTTATGGCAGTACTTTTACACTCGTCTTGCGCTAGCGTGGCGCTGCTCATATATGGGAGCACTTTTACACACGTCTAGCGCTAGCGTGGCGCTGCTCATTTATGGCAGTACTTTTACACACGTCTAGCGCTAGCGTGGCGCTTCTCATTTATGGGAGCACTTTTACAAACGTCTAGCGCTAGCGTGGCGCTGCTCATTTATTGCAGTACTTTTACACACGTCTATCGCTAGCGTGGCGCTGCTCATTTATGGCAGTACTTTTACACACGTCTAGCGCTAGCGTGGCGCTCCTCATTTATGGGAGTACTTTTACATATGTCTAGCGCTAGCGTGGAGCTGCTCATTTATGGGAGCACTTTTACACACGTCTAGCGCTAGCGTGGCGCTGCTCATTTATGGCACTTTTTTTACACACGTCTAGCGCTAGCGTGGTACTGCTCATTTATGGGAGTACTTTTACATATGTCTAGCGCTAGCGTGGAGCTGCTCATTTATGGGAGCACTTTTACACACGTCTAGCGCTAGCGTGGCGCTCCTCATTTATGGCTGTACTTTTACACACGTCTAGCGCTAGCGTGGCGCTGCACGTTTATGGGAGTACTTTTACTTATGTCTAGCGCTAGCGTGGCGCTGCTCATTTATGGGAGTACTTTTACATATGTCTAGCGCTAGCGTGGAGCTGCTCATTTATGGGAGCACTTTTACACACGTCTAGCGCTAGCGTGGCGCTGCTCATTTATGGCAGTACATTTACACACGTCTAGCGGTAGCGTGGCGCTGCTCATTTATGGGAGCACTTTTACACTCGTCTAGCGCTAGCGTGCCGCTGCTCATTTATGGCAGTACATTTACACACGCCTAGTGGTAGCGCGGCGCTGCTCATTTATGGGAGTACTTTTACACACGTCTAGCGCTAGCGTGGCGCTGCTCATTTATGGCAGTACATTTACACACGTCTAGCGGTAGCGTGGCGCTGCTCATTTATGGGAGCACTTTTACACTCGTCTAGCGCTAGCGTGGCGCTGCTCATTTATGGCAGTACATTTACACACGTCTAGCGGTAGCGTGGCGCTGCTCATTTATGGCAGTACATTTACACACGTCTAGCGCTAGCGTGCCGCTGCTCATTTATGGCAGTACATTTACACACGTCTAGCGGTAGCGTGGCGCTGCTCATTTATGGCAGTACTTTTACACACGTCTAGCGCTAGCGTGGCGCTGCTCATTTATGGCAGTACTTTTACACTCGTCTTGCGCTAGCGTGGCGCTGCTCATTTATGGCAGTACATTTACACACGTCTAGCGGTAGCGTGGCACTGCTCATTTATGGGAGTACTTTTACACACGTCTAGCGCTAGCGTGGCGCTGCTCATTTATGGCAGTACATTTACACACGTCTAGCGGTAGCGTGGCGCTGCTCATTTATGGCAGTACTTTTACACACGTCTAGCGCTAGCGTGGCGCTGCTCATTTATGGCAGTACATTTACACACGTATAGCGGTAGCGTGGCGCTGCTCATTTATGGGAGCACTTTCACACACGCCTAGCGCTAGCGTGGCGCTCCTCATTTATGGCAGTACTTTTACACACGTCTAGCGCTAGCGTGGCATTGCTCATTTATGCGAGTACTTTTACATATGTCTAGCGCTAGCGTGGCACTGCTCATTTATGGCAGTACTTTTACACTCGTCTTGCGCTAGCGTGGCGCTGCTCATTTATGGGAGTACTTTTACTCACGTCTAGCGCTAGCGTGGCGCTGCTCATATATGGGAGCACTTTTACAAACGTCTAGCGCTAGCGTGGCGCTGCTCATTTATGGCAGTACTTTTACACACGTCTAGCGCTAGCGTGGCGCTTCTCATTTATGGGAGCACTTTTACACACGTCTAGCGCTAGCGTGGCGCTGCTCATTTATGGCAGTACTTTTACACACGTCTAGCGCTAGCGTGGCGCTGCTCATTTATGGCAGTACTTTTACACACGTCTAGCGCTAGCGTGGCGCTCCTCATTTATGGGAGTACTTTTACATATGTCTAGCGCTAGCGTGGAGCTGCTCATTTATGGGAGCACTTTTACACACGTCTAGCGCTGCGTGGCGCTGCTCATTTATGGCACTTTTTTTTACACACGTCTAGCGCTAGCGTGGCGCTGCTCATTTATGGGAGTACTTTTACATATGTCTAGCGCTAGCGTGGAGCTGCTCATTTATGGGAGCACTTTTACACACGTCTAGCGCTAGCGTGGCGCTCCTCATTTATGGCAGTACATTTACACACGTCTAGCGCTAGCGTGCCGCTGCTCATTTATGGCAGTACATTTACACACGTCTAGCGGTAGCGTGGCGCTGCTCATTTATGGCAGTACATTTACACACGACTAGCGGTAGCGTGGCGCTGCTCATTTATGGCAGTACATTTACACACGTCTAGCGCTAGCGTGGCGCTGCTCATTTATGGCAGTACTTTTACACTCGTCTTGCGCTAGCGTGGCGCTGCTCATTTATGGCAGTACATTTACACACGTCTAGCGGTAGCGTGGCGCTGCTCATTTATGGGAGTACTTTTACACGTCTAGCGCTAGCGTGGCGCTGCTCATTTATGGCGGTACATTTACACACGTCTAGCGGTAGCGTGGCGCTGCTCATTTATGGCAGTACTTTTACACACGTCTAGCGCTAGCGTGGCGCTGCTCATTTATGGCAGTACATTTACACACGTCTAGCGGTAGCGTGGCGCTGCTCATTTATGGCAGTACTTATACACACGTCTAGCGCTAGCGTGGCGCTGCTCATTTATGGCAGTACATTTACACACGTCTAGCGGTAGCGTGGCGCTGCTCATTTATGGGAGCACTTTTACACACGTCTAGCGCTAGCGTGGCGCTCCTCATTTATGGCAGTACTTTTACAAACGTCTAGCGCTTGCGTGGCACTGCTCATTTATGCGAGTACTTTTACATACGTCTAGCGCCTGCGTGGCACTGCTCATTTATGGCAGTACTTTTACACTCGTCTTGCGCTAGCGTGGCGCTGCTCATATATGGGAGCACTTTTACACACGTCTAGCGCTAGCGTGGCGCTGCTCATTTATGGCAGTACTTTTACACACGTCTAGCGCTAGCGTGGCGCTTCTCATTTATGGGAGCACTTTTACAAACGTCTAGCGCTAGCGTGGCGCTGCTCATTTATTGCAGTACTTTTACACACGTCTATCGCTAGCGTGGCGCTGCTCATTTATGGCAGTACTTTTACACACGTCTAGCGCTAGCGTGGCGCTCCTCATTTATGGGAGTACTTTTACATATGTCTAGCGCTAGCGTGGAGCTGCTCATTTATGGGAGCACTTTTACACACGTCTAGCGCTAGCGTGGCGCTGCTCATTTATGGCACTTTTTTTACACACGTCTAGCGCTAGCGTGGTACTGCTCATTTATGGGAGTACTTTTACATATGTCTAGCGCTAGCGTGGAGCTGCTCATTTATGGGAGCACTTTTACACACGTCTAGCGCTAGCGTGGCGCTCCTCATTTATGGCTGTACTTTTACACACGTCTAGCGCTAGCGTGGCGCTGCACGTTTATGGGAGTACTTTTACTTATGTCTAGCGCTAGCGTGGCGCTGCTCATTTATGGGAGTACTTTTACATATGTCTAGCGCTAGCGTGGCGCTGTTCATTTATGGGAGTACTTTTACATATCTCTAGCGCTAGCGTGGCGCTGCTCATTTATGGGAGTACTTTTACATATGTCTAGCGCTAGCGTGGAGCTGCTCATTTATGGGAGCACTTTTACACACGTCTAGCGCTAGCGTGGCGCTGCTCGTTTTTGGAAGTACTTTTACCCACGTCTAGCGCTAGCGTGGCAATGTTCATTTATGGGAGTGCTTTTACACTCGTATAGCGCTAGCGTGGCACTGTTCATTTATGGGAGTGCTCTTACACTCGTCTAGCGCTAGCGTGGCACTGTTCATTTATGGAAGTACTTTTACCCACGTCTAGCGCTAGCGTGGCACTGTTCATTTATGGGAGTGCTCTTACACTCGTCTAGCGCTAGCGTGGCGCTGCTCATTTATGGCAGTACTTTTACACACGTCTAGCGCTAGCGTGGCACTGTTCATTTATGGAAGTACTTTTACCCACGTCTAGCGCTAGCTTGGCACTGTTCATTTATGGGAGTGCTCTTACACTCGTCTAGCTATAGCGTGGCGCTGCTCATTTATGGGAGTATTTTTACACACGTCTCGCGCTAGCCTGGCACTGCTCATTTACGGGAGCACTTTTACACACGACTAGTGCTAGCGTGGCGCTGCTCATTTATGGGAGTACTTTTACACACGTCTAGCGCTAGCGTGGCATTGCTCATTTATAAGAGTACTTTTACACACGTCTAGCGCAAACGTGGCGCTGCTCATTTATGGAAGTACTTTAACACACGTCTAGCGCTAGCGTGGCGCTGCTCATTTATGCCAGTACTTTTAAACACGACTAGCGCAAGCGTCGCGCTGCTCATTTAAGGGAGTACTTTTACACTCGTCTAGCGCCAGCGTCGCGCTGCTCATTGATGGGAGTACTTTTACACACGTCTAGCGCTAGCGTCGCGCGGCTCATTTAAGGGAGTACTTTTACACACGTCTAGCACTAGCGTCGCGCTGCTCATTGATGGGAGTACTTTTACACACGTCTAGCGCAAGCGTGGCGCTGCTCATTTATGTGAGTACTTTTACACACGTCTAGCGCTAGCGTCGCGCGGCTCATTTAAAGGAGTACTTTTACACACGTCTAGCGCTAGCGTCGCGCTGCTCATTGATGGGAGTACTTTTACACACGTCTAGCGCTAGCGTGGCGCTGCTCATTTATGGGAGTACTTTTACACACGTCTAGCGCTAGCGTGGCGCGGCTCATTTAAGGGATCACTTTAACACACGTCAAGAACTAGCGTGGAGCTGCTCATTTTTATGAGAACTTTTACACACGTCTAGCGCTAGCGTGGCGCTGCATATTTAAGGGAGCAATTTAACACACGTCCAGCGCTAGCGTGGCGCGGCTCATTTAAGGGAGCACTTTAACACACGTCTAGCGCTAGCGTGGCGCTGCTCATTTATGGGAGTACTTTTACATACGTCTAGCACTAGCGTGGCGCTGCTCATTTTTATGAGAACTTTTACACACGTCTAGCGCTAGCGTGGCGCTGCTTATTTATATGAGTACTTTTACACACGTCTAGCGCTAGCATGGCGCTGCTCATTTATGGGAGTACTTTTACACACGTCTAGCGCTACCGTGGCGCTGCTCATTGATGGGAGTACTTTTACACACGTCTAGCGCTAGCGTGGCGCGGCTCATTTAAGGGAGCACTTTAACACACGTCTAGCGCTAGCGTGGCGCTGCTTATTTATATGAGTACTTTTACACACGTCTAGCGCTAGCGTGGCGCGGCTCATTTAAGGGAGCACTTTAACACACGTCTAGCGCTAGCATGGCGCTGCTTATTTATATGAGTACTTTTATACTCGTCTAGAGCTAGCGTGGCGCTGCTCATATATGGGAGTACTTTTACAATCGTCTAGCGCTAGCGTGGCGCTTCTCATTTATGGGAGCACTTTTACACACGTCTAGCGCTACTGTGGCGCTGCTCATTAATGGGAGTACTATTACACACTTCTAGCGCTAGCGTGGCGCTGCTCATTTATGGGAGTACTTTTACACATGTCTAGCGCTAGCGTGGAGCTGCTCATTTATGGGAGCACTTTTTCACACGTCTAGCGGTAGCGTGGCGCTCCTCATTTATGGCACTACTTTAACACACGTCTAGCGCTAGCGTGGCGCTGCTCATTGATGGGAGTACTTTTACACACGTCTAGCGCTAGCGTGGCGCTCCTCATTTATGGCAGTACTTTTACACACGTCTAACGCCAGCGTGGCGCTGCTCATTTATGGGAGTACATTTTCATATGTCTAGCGCTAGCGTGGAGCTGCTCATTTATGGCAGTACTTTTACACACGTCTAACGCCAGCGTGGCGCTGCTCATTTATGGGAGTACTTTTACACACGTCTCGCGCTAGCGTGGAGCTGCTCATTTATGGGAGCACTTTTACACACGTCTAGCGCTAGCGTGGCGCTCCTTATTTATGGCAGTACTTTTACACATGTCTAACGCCAGCGTGGCGCTGCTCATTTATTGGAGTACTTTTACATATGTCTAGCGCTAGCGTGGAGCTGCTCATTTATGGGAGTACATTTACACACGTCTAGCCCTAGCGTGGCGCTGCTCATTTATGGCAGTACATTTGCACACGTCTAGCGGTAGCGTGGCGCTGCTCATTTATGGGAAAACTTTTACAAACGTCTAGCGCTAGCGAGGCGCTGCTCATTTATGGGAGTACATTTACACACGTCTAGCGCTAGCGTGGAGCTGCTCATTTATGGGAGTACATTTACACACGTCTAGCGCTAGCGTGGCGCTGCTCATTTATGGCAGTACATTTACACACGTCTAACGCTAGCGTGGAGCTGCTCATTTAAAGGAGCACTTTTACACACGTCTAGCGCTAGAGTGGCGCTCCTCATTTATGGCAGTACTTTTACACACGTTTAGCGCTAGCGTGGCGCTGCTCATTTATGGGAGTACTTTTACATATGTCTAGCGCTAGCGTGGCGCTGCTCATTTATGGGAGTACTTTTACACACGACTAGCGCTAGCGTCGCGCGGCTCATTTAATTGATTACTTTTACACTCGTCTAGCGCTAGCGTGGCGCTGCTCATTTATGGGAGTACTTTTACACTCGTCTAGCGCTAGCGTGGCGCTCCTCATTTATATCAGTACTTTTACACTCGTCTTGCGCTAGCGTGGCGCTGCTCATTTATGGCAGTACATTTACACACGCCTAGCGGTAGCGCGGCGCTACTCATTTATGGGAGTACTTTTACACACGTCTAGCGCTAGCGTGGCGCTGCTCATTTATGGCAGTACATTTACACACGTCTAGCGGTAGCGTGGCGCTGCTCATTTATGGGAGCACTTTTACACTCGTCTAGCGCTAGCGTGGCGCTGCTCATTTATGGCAGTACATTTACACACGTCTAGCGGTAGCGTGGCGCTGCTCATTTATGGCAGTACATTTACACACGTCTAGCGCTAGCGTGCCGCTGCTCATTTATGGCAGTACATTTACACACGTCTAGCGCTAGCGTGGCGCGGCTCATTTAAGGGAGTACTTTTACACACGTCTAGCACTAGCGTCGCGCTGCTCATTGATGGGAGTACTTTTACACACGTCTAGCGCAAGCGTGGCGCTACTCATTTATGTGAGTACTTTTACACACGTCTAGCGCTAGCGTCGCGCGGCTCATTTAAAGGAGTACTTTTACACACGTCTAGCGCTAGCGTCGCGCTGCTCATTGATGGGAGTACTTTTACACACGTCTAGCGCTAGCGTGGCGCTGCTCATTTATGGGAGTACTTTTACACACGTCTAGCGCTAGCGTGGCGCGGCTCATTTAAGGGATCACTTTAACACACGTCAAGAACTAGCGTGGAGCTGCTCATTTTTATGAGAACTTTTACACACGTCTAGCGCTAGCGTGGCGCTGCTTATTTAAGGGAGAACTTTAACACACGTCCAGCGCTAGCGTGGCGTGGCTCATTTAAGGGAGCACTTTAACACACGTCTAGCGCTAGCGTGGCGCTGCTCATTTATGGGAGTACTTTTACATACGTCTAGCACTAGCGTGGCGCTGCTCATTTTTATGAGAACTTTTACACACGTCTAGCGCTAGCGTGGCGCTGCTTATTTATATGAGTACTTTTACACACGTCTAGCGCTAGCATGGCGCTGCTCATTTATGGGAGTACTTTTACACACGTCTAGCGCTACCGTGGCGCTGCTCATTGATGGGAGTACTTTTACACACGTCTAGCGCTAGCGTGGCGCGGCTCATTTAAGGGAGCACTTTAACACACGTCTAGCGCTAGCGTGGCGCTGCTTATTTATATGAGTACTTTTACACACGTCTAGCGCTAGCGTGGCGCGGCTCATTTAAGGGAGCACTTTAACACACGTCTAGCGCTAGCATGGCGCTGCTTATTTATATGAGTACTTTTACACTCGTCTAGAGCTAGCGTGGCGCTGCTCATATATGGGAGTACTTTTACAATCGTCTAGCGCTAGCGTGGCGCTTCTCATTTATGGGAGCACTTTTACACACGTCTAGCGCTACTGTAGCGCTGCTCATTAATGGGAGTACTATTACACACTTCTAGCGCTAGCGTGGCGCTGCTCATTTATGGGAGTACTTTTACACATGTCTAGCGCTAGCGTGGAGCTGCTCATTTATGGGAGCACTTTTTCACACGTCTAGCGGTAGCGTGGCGCTCCTCATTTATGGCACTACTTTAACACACGTCTAGCGCTAGCGTGGCGCTGCTCATTGATGGGAGTACTTTTACACACGTCTAGCGCTAGCGTGGCGCTCCTCATTTATGGCAGTACCTTTAAACACGTCTAACGCCAGCGTGGCGCTGCTCATTTATGGGAGTACATTTTCATATGTCTAGCGCTAGCGTGGAGCTGCTCATTTATGGCAGTACTTTTACACACGTCTAACGCCAGCGTGGCGCTGCTCATTTATGGGAGTACTTTTACACACGTCTCGCGCTAGCGTGGAGCTGCTCATTTATGGGAGCACTTTTACACACGTCTAGCGCTAGCGTGGCGCTCCTTATTTATGGCAGTACTTTTACACATGTCTAACGCCAGCGTGGCGCTGCTCATTTATGGGAGTACTTTTACATATGTCTAGCGCTAGCGTGGAGCTGCTCATTTATGGGAATACATTTACACACGTCTAGCCCAAGCGTGGCGCTGCTCATTTATGGCAGTACATTTGCACACGTCTAGCGGTAGCGTGGCGCTGCTCATTTATGGGAAAACTTTTACACACGTCTAGCGCTAGCGTGGCGCTGCTCATTTATGGGAGTACATTTACACACGTCTAGCGCTAGCGTGGAGCTGCTCATTTATGGGAGTACATTTACACACGTCTAGCGCTAGCGTGGCGCTGCTCATTTATGGCAGTACATTTACACACGTCTAGCGCTAGCGTGGAGCTGCTCATTTATAGGAGCACTTTTACACACGTCTAGCGCTAGAGTGGCGCTCCTCATTTATGGCAGTACTTTTACACACGTTTAGCGCTAGCGTGGCGCGGCTCATTTAATTGATTACTTTTACACTCGTCTAGCGCTAGCGTGGCGCTGCACATTTAATTGATTACTTTTACACTCGTCTAGCGCTAGCGTGGCGCTGCTCATTTATGGGAGTACTTTTACACTCGTCTAGCGCTAGCGTGGCGCTCCTCATTTATGGCAGTACTTTTACACTCGTCTTGCGCTAGCGTGGCGCTGCTCATTTATGGCAGTACATTTACACACGCCTAGCGGTAGCGCGGCGCTGCTCATTTATGGGAGTACTTTTACACACGTCTAGCGCTAGCGTGGCGCAGCTCATTTATGGCAGTACATTTACACACGTCTAGCGGTAGCGTGGCGCTGCTCATTTATGGGAGCACTTTTACACTCGTCTAGCGCTAGCGTGGCGCTGCTCATTTATGGCAGTTCATTTACACACGTCTAGCGGTAGCGTGGCGCTGCTCATTTATGGCAGTACATTTACACACGTCTAGCGCTAGCGTGCCGCTGCTCATTTATGGCAGTACATTTACACACGTCTAGCGGTAGCGTGGCGCTGCTCATTTATGGCAGTACTTTTACACACGTCTAGCGCTAGCGTGGGGCTGCTCATTTATGGCAGTACTTTTACACTCGTCTTGCGCTAGCGTGGCGCTGCTCATTTATGGCAGTACATTTACACACGTCTAGCGGTAGCGTGGCACTGCTCATTTATGGGAGTACTTTTACACACGTCTAGCGCTAGCGTGGCGCTGCTCATTTATGGCAGTACATTTACACACGTCTAGCGGTAGCGTGGCGCTGCTCATTTATGGCAGTACATTTACACACGTCTAGCGCTAGCGTGCCGCTGCTCATTTATGGCAGTACATTTACACACGTCTAGCGCTAGCGTGGCGCGGCTCATTTAAGGGATTACTTTTACACACGTCTAGCACTAGCGTCGCGCTGCTCATTGATGGGAGTACTTTTACACACGTCTAGCGCAAGCGTGGCGCTGCTCATTTATGTGAGTACTTTTACACACGTCTAGCGCTAGCGTCGCGCGGCTCATTTAAAGGAGTACATTTACACACGTCTAGCGCTAGCGTCGCGCTGCTCATTGATGGGAGTACTTTTACACACGTCTAGCGCTAGCGTGGCGCTGCTCATTTATGGGAGTACTTTTACACACGTCTAGCGCTAGCGTGGCGCGGCTCATTTAAGGGATCACTTTAACACACGTCAAGAACTAGCGTGGAGCTGCTAATTTTTATGAGAACTTTTACACACGTCTAGCGCTAGCGTGGCGCTGCTTATTTAAGGGAGAACTTTAACACACGTCCAGCGCTAGCGTGGCGCGGCTCATTTAAGGGAGCACTTTAACACACGTCTAGCGCTAGCGTGGCGCTGCTCATTTATGGGAGTACTTTTACATACGTCTAGCTCTAGCGTGGCGCTGCTCATTTTTATGAGAACTTTTACACACGTCTAGCGCTAGCGTGGCGCTGCTTATTTATATGAGTACTTTTACACACGTCTAGCGCTAGCATGGCGCTGCTCATTTATGGGAGTACTTTTACACACGTCTAGCGCTACCGTGGCGCTGCTCATTGATGGGAGTACTTTTACACACGTCTAGCGCTAGCGTGGCGCGGCTCATTTAAGGGAGCACTTTAACACAAGTCTAGCGCTAGCGTGGCGCTGCTTATTTATATGAGTACTTTTACACACGTCTAGCGCTAGCGTGGCGCGGCTCATTTAAGGGACCACTTTAACACACGTCTAGCGCTAGCATGGCGCTGCTTATTTATATGAGTACTTTTACACTCGTCTAGAGCTAGCGTGGCGCTGCTCATATATGGGAGTACTTTTACAATCGTCTAGCGCTAGCGTGGCGCTTCTCATTTATGGGAGCACTTTTACACACGTCTAGCGCTACTGTGGCGCTGCTCATTAATGGGAGTACTATTACACACTTCTAGCGCTAGCGTGGCGCTGCTCATTTATGGGAGTACTTTAACACATGTCTAGCGCTAGCGTGGAGCTGCTCATTTATGGGAGCACTTTTTCACACGTCTAGCGGTAGCGTGGCGCTCCTCATTTATGGCACTACTTTAACACACGTCTAGCGCTAGAGTGGCGCTGCTCATTGATGGGATTACTTTTAAACACGTCTAGCGCTAGCGTGGCGCTCCTCATTTATGGCAGTACTTTACACACGTTTAACGCCAGCGTGGCGCTGCTCATTTATGGGAGTACATTTTCATATGTCTAGCGCTAGCGTGGAGCTGCTCATTTATGGCAGTACTTTTACACACGTCTAACGCCAGCGTGGCGCTGCTCATTTATGGGAGTACTTTTACACACGTCTCGCGCTAGCGTGGAGCTGCTCATTTATGGGAGCACTTTTACACACGTCTAGCGCTAGCGTGGCGCTCCTTATTTATGGCAGTACTTTTACACATGTCTAACGCCAGCGTGGCGCTGCTCATTTATGGGAGTACTTTTACATATGTCTAGCGCTAGCGTGGAGCTGCTCATTTATGGGAGTACATTTACACACGTCTAGCCCAAGCGTGGCGCTGCTCATTTATGGCAGTACATTTGCACACGTCTAGCGGTAGCGTGGCGCTGCTCATTTATGGGAAAACTTTTACACACGTCTAGCGCTAGCGTGGCGCTGCTCATTTATGGGAGTACATTTACACACGTCTAGCGCTAGCGTGGAGCTGCTCATTTATGGGAGTACATTTACACACGTCTAGCGCTAGCGCGGCGCTGCTCATTTATGGCAGTACATTTACACACGTCTAGCGCTAGCGTGGTGCTGCTCATTTATAGGAGCACTTTTACACACGTCTAGCGCTAGAGTGGCGCTCCTCATTTATGGCAGTACTTTTACACACGTTTAGCGCTAGCGTGGCGCGGCTCATTTAATTGATTACTTTTACACTCGTCTAGCGCTAGCGTGGCGCTGCTCATTTAATTGATTACTTTTACACTCGTCTAGCGCTAGCGTGGCGCTGCTCATTTATGGGAGTACTTTTACACTCGTCTAGCGCTAGCGTGGCGCTCCTCATTTATGGCAGTACTTTTACACTCGTCTTGCGCTAGCGTGGCGCTGCTCATTTATGGCAGTACATTTACACACGCCTAGTGGTAGCGCGGCGCTGCTCATTTATGGGAGTACTTTTACACACGTCTAGCGCTAGCGTGGCGCTGCTCATTTATGGCAGTACATTTACACACGTCTAGCGGTAGCGTGGCGCTGCTCATTTATGGGAGCACTTTTACACTCGTCTAGCGCTAGCGTGGCGCTGCTCATTTATGGCAGTACATTTACACACGTCTAGCGGTAGCGTGGCGCTGCTCATTTATGGCAGTACATTTACACACGTCTAGCGCTAGCGTGCCGCTGCTCATTTATGGCAGTACATTTACACACGTCTAGCGGTAGCGTGGCGCTGCTCATTTATGGCAGTACTTTTACACACGTCTAGCGCTAGCGTGGCGCTGCTCATTTATGGCAGTACTTTTACACTCGTCTTGCGCTAGCGTGGCGCTGCTCATTTATGGCAGTACATTTACACACGTCTAGCGGTAGCGTGGCACTGCTCATTTATGGGAGTACTTTTACACACGTCTAGCGCTAGCGTGGCGCTGCTCATTTATGGCAGTACATTTACACACGTCTAGCGGTAGCGTGGCGCTGCTCATTTATGGCAGTACTTTTACACACGTCTAGCGCTAGCGTGGCGCTGCTCATTTATGGCAGTACATTTACACACGTATAGCGGTAGCGTGGCGCTGCTCATTTATGGGAGCACTTTCACACACGCCTAGCGCTAGCGTGGCGCTCCTCATTTATGGCAGTACTTTTACACACGTCTAGCGCTAGCGTGGCATTGCTCATTTATGCGAGTACTTTTACATATGTCTAGCGCTAGCGTGGCACTGCTCATTTATGGCAGTACTTTTACACTCGTCTTGCGCTAGCGTGGCGCTGCTCATTTATGGGAGTACTTTTACTCACGTCTAGCGCTAGCGTGGCGCTGCTCATATATGGGAGCACTTTTACAAACGTCTAGCGCTAGCGTGGCGCTGCTCATTTATGGCAGTACTTTTACACACGTCTAGCGCTAGCGTGGCGCTTCTCATTTATGGGAGCACTTTTACACACGTCTAGCGCTAGCGTGGCGCTGCTCATTTATGGCAGTACTTTTACACACGTCTAGCGCTAGCGTGGCGCTGCTCATTTATGGCAGTACTTTTACACACGTCTAGCGCTAGCGTGGCGCTCCTCATTTATGGGAGTACTTTTACATATGTCTAGCGCTAGCGTGGAGCTGCTCATTTATGGGAGCACTTTTACACACGTCTAGCGCTGCGTGGCGCTGCTCATTTATGGCACTTTTTTTTACACACGTCTAGCGCTAGCGTGGCGCTGCTCATTTATGGGAGTACTTTTACATATGTCTAGCGCTAGCGTGGAGCTGCTCATTTATGGGAGCACTTTTACACACGTCTAGCGCTAGCGTGGCGCTCCTCATTTATGGCAGTACATTTACACACGTCTAGCGCTAGCGTGCCGCTGCTCCTTTATGGCAGTACATTTACACACGTCTAGCGGTAGCGTGGCGCTGCTCATTTATGGCAGTACATTTACACACGACTAGCGGTAGCGTGGCGCTGCTCATTTATGGCAGTACATTTACACACGTCTAGCGCTAGCGTGGCGCTGCTCATTTATGGCAGTACTTTTACACTCGTCTTGCGCTAGCGTGGCGCTGCTCATTTATGGCAGTACATTTACACACGTCTAGCGGTAGCGTGGCGCTGCTCATTTATGGGAGTACTTTTACACGTCTAGCGCTAGCGTGGCGCTGCTCATTTATGGCGGTACATTTACACACGTCTAGCGGTAGCGTGGCGCTGCTCATTTATGGCAGTACTTTTACACACGTCTAGCGCTAGCGTGGCGCTGCTCATTTATGGCAGTACATTTACACACGTCTAGCGGTAGCGTGGCGCTGCTCATTTATGGCAGTACTTATACACACGTCTAGCGCTAGCGTGGCGCTGCTCATTTATGGCAGTACATTTACACACGTCTAGCGGTAGCGTGGCGCTGCTCATTTATGGGAGCACTTTTACACACGTCTAGCGCTAGCGTGGCGCTCCTCATTTATGGCAGTACTTTTACAAACGTCTAGCGCTTGCGTGGCACTGCTCATTTATGCGAGTACTTTTACATACGTCTAGCGCCTGCGTGGCACTGCTCATTTATGGCAGTACTTTTACACTCGTCTTGCGCTAGCGTGGCGCTGCTCATATATGGGAGCACTTTTACACACGTCTAGCGCTAGCGTGGCGCTGCTCATTTATGGCAGTACTTTTACACACGTCTAGCGCTAGCGTGGCGCTTCTCATTTATGGGAGCACTTTTACAAACGTCTAGCGCTAGCGTGGCGCTGCTCATTTATTGCAGTACTTTTACACACGTCTATCGCTAGCGTGGCGCTGCTCATTTATGGCAGTACTTTTACACACGTCTAGCGCTAGCGTGGCGCTCCTCATTTATGGGAGTACTTTTACATATGTCTAGCGCTAGCGTGGAGCTGCTCATTTATGGGAGCACTTTTACACACGTCTAGCGCTAGCGTGGCGCTGCTCATTTATGGCACTTTTTTTACACACGTCTAGCGCTAGCGTGGTACTGCTCATTTATGGGAGTACTTTTACATATGTCTAGCGCTAGCGTGGAGCTGCTCATTTATGGGAGCACTTTTACACACGTCTAGCGCTAGCGTGGCGCTCCTCATTTATGGCTGTACTTTTACACACGTCTAGCGCTAGCGTGGCGCTGCACGTTTATGGGAGTACTTTTACTTATGTCTAGCGCTAGCGTGGCGCTGCTCATTTATGGGAGTACTTTTACATATGTCTAGCGCTAGCGTGGCGCTGTTCATTTATGGGAGTACTTTTACATATCTCTAGCGCTAGCGTGGCGCTGCTCATTTATGGGAGTACTTTTACATATGTCTAGCGCTAGCGTGGAGCTGCTCATTTATGGGAGCACTTTTACACACGTCTAGCGCTAGCGTGGCGCTCCTCATTTATGGCAGTACTTTTACACACGTCTAGCGCAAGCGTGGCGCTGCACATTTATGGGAGTACTTTTATATATGTCTAGCGCTAGCGTGGCGCTGCTCATTTATGGCAGAACTTTTACGCTCGTCTTGAGCTAGCATTTCGCTCCTCATTTATGGCAGTACTTTTACACACGTCTAGCGCTAGCGTGGCGCTGCTCATTTATGGGAGTAATTTTACATATGTCTGGCGCTAGCGTGGAGCTGCTCATTTATGGGAGCACTTTTACACACGTCTAGCTCTAGCGTGGCGCTGCTCATTTATGGCACTACTTTTACACACGTCTAGCGCTAGCGTGGCGCTGCTAATTTATGGGAGTACTTTTACTTATGTCTACGCTAGCGTGGAGCTGCTCATTTATGGGAGCACTTTTACACACGTTTAGCGCTAGCGTGGCGCTGCTCATTTATGGCACTACTTTTACACACGTCTAGCGCTAGCGTGGAGCTGCTCATTTATGGCACTACTTTTACACACGTCTAGCGCTAGCGTGGCGCTGCTCATTTATGGGAGTACATTTACACACGTCTAGTGCTAGCGTGGCGCTCGTCATTTATGGCAGTACTTTTACACACGTCTAACGCCAGCGTGGCGCTGCTCATTTATGGGAGTACTTTTACATATGTCTAGCGCTAGCGTGGAGCTGCTCATTTATGTGAGCACTTTTACACACGTCTATCGCTAGCGTGGTGCTGCTCATTTATGGCAGTACATTTACACACGTCTAGCGGTAGCGTAGCGCTGTTCATTTATGGGAGCACTTTTACACACGTCTAGGGCTAGCGTGGAGCTGCTCATTTATGGCAGTACTTTTACACACGTCTAGCGCTAGCGTGGCGCTGCTCATTTATGGGAGTACTTTTACATATGTCTAGCGCTAGCGTGGCGCTGCTCATTTATGGCAGTACTTTTACACTCGTCCTGGGCTGGCATGGCGCTCCTCATTTATGGCAGTACTTTTACACACGTCTAGCGGTAGCGTGGTGCTGCTCATTTATGGCGGTACTTTTACAAACGTCTAGCGCTAGCGTGGCGCTGATCATTTATGGCAGTACTTTAACAGACGTCTATTGCTAGCGTGGCGCTCCTCATTTATGGGAGTACTTTTACACACGTCTAACACTAGCGTGGA
Source organism: Meconema thalassinum (assembly GCA_946902985.2). Lineage (NCBI taxonomy): Eukaryota > Metazoa > Arthropoda > Insecta > Orthoptera > Tettigoniidae > Meconema > Meconema thalassinum. The sequence continues at coordinate 12,559,911 of CAMPQE020000048.1, read as the reverse complement.
GCTGCTCATTTATGGGAGCACTTTTACACACGTCTAGCGCTAGCGTGGCGCTGCTCATTTATGGGAGTACTTTTACACACGTCTAGCGCTAGCGTGGCGCTGCTCATTTATGGCAGTACTTTTACACACGTCTAGCGCTAGCATGGCGCTCCTCATTTATGGGAGTACTTTTACACACGTCTAGCGCTAGCGTGGAGCTGCTCATTTATGGGAGCACTATTACACACGTCTAGCGCTAGCGTGGCGCTGCTCATTTATGGGAGTACTTTTACACACGTCTAGCGCTAGCGTGGCGCTCCTCATTTATGGCAGTACTTTTACACACGTCTAGCGCTAGCGTGGCGCTGCTCATTAATGGCAGTAATTTTACACACGTCTAGCGCTAGCATGGTGCTGCTCATTTATGGCACTTCTTTTACACACGTCTAGCGCTAGCGTGGCGCTGCTCATTTATGGGAGTACATTTACACACGTCTAGCGCTAGCGTGGCGCTGCTCATTTATGGCAGTCCTTTTACACACGTCTAGCTCTAGCATGGCGCTCCTCATTTATGGCAGTAATTTTACACACGTCTAGCGCTAGCATGGTGCTGCTCATTTATGGCACTTCTTTTACACACGTCTAGCGCTAGCGTGGCGCTGCTCATTTATGGCAGTACATTTACACACGTCTAGCGCTAGCGTGGAGCTGCTCATTTATAGGAGCACTTTTACACACGTCTAGCGCTAGAGTGGCGCTCCTCATTTATGGCAGTACTTTTACACACGTTTAGCGCTAGCGTGGCGCGGCTCATTTAATTGATTACTTTTACACTCGTCTAGCGCTAGCGTGGCGCTGCTCATTTAATTGATTACTTTTACACTCGTCTAGCGCTAGCGTGGCGCTGCTCATTTATGGGAGTACTTTTACACTCGTCTAGCGCTAGCGTGGCGCTCCTAATTTATGGCAGTACTTTTACACTCGTCTTGCGCTAGCTTGGCGCTGCTCATTTATGGTAGTACATTTACACACGCCTAGCGGTAGTGCGGCGCTGCTCATTTATGGGAGTACTTTTACACACGTCTAGCACTAGCGTGGCGCTGCTCATTTATGGCAGTACATTTACACACGTCTAGCGGTAGCGTGGCGCTGCTCATTTATGGGAGCACTTTTACACTCGTCTAGCGCTAGCGTGGCGCTGCTCATTTATGGCAGTACATTTACACACGTCTAGCGGTAGCGTGGCGCTGCTCATTTATGGCAGTACATTTACACACGTCTAGCGCTAGCGTGCCGCTGCTCATTTATGGCAGTACATTTACACACGTCTAGCGGTAGCGTGGCGCTGCTCATTTATGGCAGTACTTTTACACACGTCTAGCGCTAGCGTGGCGCTGCTCATTTATGGCAGTACTTTTACACTCGTCTTGCGCTAGCGTGGCGCTGCTAATTTATGGCAGTACATTTACACACGTCTAGCGGTAGCGTGGCACTGCTCATTTATGGGAGTTCTTTTACACACGTCTAGCGCTAGCGTGGCGCTGCTCATTTATGGCAGTACATTTACACACGTCTAGCGGTAGCGTGGCGCTGCTCATTTATGGCAGTACTTTTACACACGTCTAGCGCTAGCGTGGCGCTGCTCATTTATGGCAGTACATTTACACACGTCTAGCGGTAGCGTGGCGCTGCTCATTTATGGGAGCACTTTCACACACGCCTAGCGCTAGCGTGGCGCTCCTCATTTATGGCAGTACTTTTACACACGTCTAGCGCTAGCGTGGCACTGCTCATTTATGCGAGTACTTTTACATATGTCTAGCGCTAGCGTGGCACTGCTCATTTATGGCAGTACTTTTACACTCGTCTTGCGCTAGCGTGGCGCTGCTCATTTATGGGAGTACTTTTACTCACGTCTAGCGCTAGCGTGGCGCTGCTCATATATGGGAGCACTTTTACAAGCGTCTAGCGCTAGCGTGGCGCTGCTCATTTATGGCAGTACTTTTACACACGTTTAGCGCTAGCGTGGCGCTTCTCATTTATGGGAGCACTCTTACACACGTCTAGCGCTAGCGTGGCGCTGCTCATTTATGGCAGTACTTTTACACACGTCTAGCGCCAGCGTGGCGCTGCTCATTTATGGCAGTACTTTTACACACGTCTAGCGCTAGCGTGGCGCTCCTCATTTATGGGAGTACTTTTACATATGTCTAGCGCTAGCGTGGAGCTGCTCATTAATGGGAGCACTTTTACACACGTCTAGCGCTGCGTGGCGCTGCTCATTTATGGCACTTTTTTTACACACGTCTAGCGCTAGCGTGGCGCTGCTCATTTATGGGAGTACTCTTACATATGTCTAGCGCTAGCGTGGAGCTGCTCATTTATGGGAGCACTTTTACACACGTCTAGCGCTAGCGTGGCGCTCCTCATTTATGGCTGTACTTTTACACACGTCTAGCGCTAGCGTGGCGCTGCTCATTTATGGCAGTACATTTACACACGTCTAGCGCTAGCGTGCCGCTGCTCATTTATGGCAGTACATTTACACACGTCTAGCGGTAGCGTGGCGCTGCTCATTTATGGCAGTACATTTACACACGACTAGCGGTAGCGTGGCGCTGCTCATTTATGGCAGTACATTTACACACGTCTAGCGCTAGCGTGGCGCTGCTCATTTATGGCAGTACTTTTACACTCGTCTTGCGCTAGCGTGGCGCTGCTCATTTATGGCAGTACATTTACACACGTCTAGCGGTAGCGTGGCGCTGCTCATTTATGGGAGCACTTTTACACTCGTCTAGCGCTAGCGTGGCGCTGCTCATTTATGGCAGTACATTTACACTCGTCAAGCGCTAGCGTGGCGCTGCTCATTTATGGCAGTACATTTACACACGTCTAGCGGTAGCGTGGCGCTGCTCATTTATGGCAGTACATTTACACACGTCTAGCGCTAGCGTGGCGCTGCTCATTTATGGCAGTACATTTACACACGTCTAGCGGTAGCGTGGCGCTGCTCATTTATGGCAGTACTTTTACACACGTCTAGCGCTAGCGTGGCTCTCCTCATTTATGGCAGTACATTTACACACGTCTAGCGGTAGCGAGGCGCTGCTCATTTATGGCAGTACATTTACACACGTCTAGCGCTAGCGTGGCGCTGCTCATTTATGGCAGTACATTTACACACGTCTAGCGGTAGCGTGGCGCTGCTCATTTATGGCAGTACATTTACACACGTCTAGCGCTAGCGTGGCGCTGCTCATTTATGGCAGTACATTTACACACGTCTAGAGGTAGCGTGGCGCTGCTCATTTATGGCAGCACTTTTACACACGTCTAGCGCTAGCGTGGCGCTCCTCATTTATGGCAGTACTTTTACACACGTTTAGCGCTAGCGTGGCACTGCTCATTTATGCGAGTACTTTTACATATGTATAGCGCTAGCGTGGCATTGCTCATTTATGGCAGTACCTTTACACTCGTCCTTCGCTAGCGTGGCGCTGCTCATTTATGGGAGTACTTTTACACACGTCTAGCGCTAGCGTGGCGCTGCTCATTTATGGGAGCACTTTTACACACGTCTAGCGCTCGCGTGGCGCTGCTCATTTATGGCAGTACTTTTACACACGTCTAGCGCTAGCGTGGCGCTGCTCATTTATGGGAGCACTTTTACACACGTCTAGCGCTAGCGTGGCGCTGCTCATTTATGGCAGTACTTTTACACACGTCTAGCGCTAGCGTGGCGCTGCTCATTTATGGCGGTACTTTTTCACAAATCTAGCGCTAGCGTGTCGCTCCTCATTTATGGGAGTACTTTTACATATGTCTAGCGCTAGCGTGGAGCTTCTCATTTATGGGAGCACTTTTACACACGTCTAGCGCTAGCGTGGCGCTGCTCATTTATGGCACTTTTTTACACACGTCTAGCGCTAACGTGGCGCTGCTCATTTATGGGAGTACATTTACACACGTCTAGCGCTAGCGTTGCGCTCCTCATTTATGGCAGTACTTTTACACACGTCTAACGCTAGCGTGGCGCTGCTCATTTATGGCACTACTTTAACACACGTCTAGCGCTAGCGTGGAGCTGCTCATTTATGGGAGTACTTTTGCATATGTCTAGCGCTAGCGTGGCGCTACTTATTTATTGGAGTACTTTTACATATGTCTAGCGCTAGCGTGGAGCTGCTCATTTATGGGAGCACTTTTACACACGTCTAGCGCTAGCGTGGCGCTGCTCATTTATGGCAGTACTTTTACACACGTCTAGCTCTAGCGTGGCGCTGCTCATTTATGGGAGCACTTTTACACACGTCTAGCGCTAGCGTGGCGCTGCTCATTTATGGCAATACTTTTACACACGTCTAGCGCTAGCGTGGCGCTCCTCAATTATGGCTGTACTTTTACACACGTCTAGCGCTAGCGTGGCGCTGAACATTTATGGGAGTACTTTTGCATATGTCTAGCGCTAGCGTGGCGCTACCTATTTATTGGAGTACTTTTACATATGTCTAGCGCTAGCGTGGCGCTGATCATTTATGGGAGTACTTTTACATATGTCTAGCGCTAGCGTGGGGCTGCTCATTTATGGGAGTACTTTTACATATATCTAGCGCTAGCGTGGAGCTGCTCATTTATGGGAGCACTTTTACACACGTCTAGCGCTAGCGTGGCGCTCCTCATTTATGGCAGTACTTTTACACACGTCTAGCGCTAACGTGGCGCTGCACATTTATGGGAGTACTTTTACATATGACTAGCGCTAGCGTGGCGCTGCTCATTTATGGCAGTACTTTTACACTCGGCTTGAGCTAGCATTTCGCTCCTCATTTATGGCAGTACTTTTACACACGTCTAGCGCTAGCGTGGCGCTGCTCATTTATGGGAGTACTTTTACTTATGTCTAGCGCTAGCGTGGAGCTGCTCATTTATGGGAGCACTTTTACACACGTCTAGCGCTAGCGTGGCGCTGCTCATTTATGGCACTACTTTTACACAAGTCTAGCGCTAGCGTGGAGCTGCTCATTTATGGCACTACTTTTACACACGTCTAGCGCTAGCGTGGCGCTGCTCATTTATGGGAGTACATTTACACACGTCTAGCGCTAGCGTGGCGCTCCTCATTTATGGCAGTACTTTTACGCACGTCTAACGCTAGCGTGGCGCTGCTCATTTATGGCACTACTTTTACACACGTCTAGCGCTAGCGTGGAGCTGCTCATTTATGGCACTACTTTTACACACGTCTAGCGCTAGCGTGGCGCTGCTCATTTATGGGAGTACTTTTACATATGTCTAGCGCCAGCGTGGAGCTGCTCATTTATGGGAGTACTTTTACACACGTCTAGGGCTAGCGTGGCGCTATTCATTTATGGCAGTACATTTACACACGTCTAGCGCTAGCGTGGCGCTCCTCATTTTTGGGAGTACATTTACACACGTCTAGCACTAGCATGGCGCTCCTCATTTATGGGAGTACATTTACACACGTCTAGCGCTAGCGTGGCGCTCCTCATTTATGGGAGTACTTTTACATATGTCTAGCGCTAGCGTGGAGCTGCTCATTTATGGGAGTACATTTACACACGTCTAGCGCTAGCGTGGCGATCCTCATTAATGCAGAACTTTTGAACACGTCTAGCGCTAGCGTGGCGCTGCTCATTTATGGGAGTACATTTACACACGTCTAGCACTAGCGTGGCGCTGCTCATTTATGGGAATACTTTTACACACGTCTAGCACTAGCGTAGCGCTGCTCATTTATGGGAGCACTTTTACACACGTCTAGCGCTAGCGTGGAGCTGCTCATTTATGGGAGTACATTTACACACGTCTAGCACTAGCGTGGCGCTCCTCATTTATGGGAGTACATTTACACACGTCTAGCGCTAGCGTGGCGCTCCTCATTTATGGGATCACTTTTACACACGTCTAGCGCTAGCGTGGCGCTCTTCATTTATGGGAGTACATTAACACACGTCTAGCGCTAGCGTGGCGCTCCTCATTTATGGGATCACTTTTACACACGTCTAGCACTAGCGTGGCGCTGCTCATTTATGGGAGTACATTTACACACGTCTAGCGCTAGCATGGCGCTGCTCATTTATGGCACTACTTTTACACACGTCTAGCGCTAGCGTGGCGCTGCTCATTTATGGCACTACTTTTACACACGTCTAGCGCTAGCGTGGCGCTGCTCATTTATGGGAGTACTTTTACACACGTCTAGCACTAGCGTGGCGCTGCTCATTTATATGAGTACTTTTACACTCGTCTAGCACTAGCGTGGCGCTGCTCATTTATGGGAGTACTTTTACACACGTCTAGCGCTAGCGTGGCGCTGTTCATTTATGGGAGTAGTTTTACACACGTCTAGCGCTAGCGTGGCGCTGCTCATTTATGGGAGTAGTTTTACACGTGTCCAGCGCTAGCGTCGCGCTGCTCATTTTTGGGAGCACTTTTACACTCGTCTAGCACTAGCGTGGCGCTGCTCATTTTTATGAGAACTTTTACACACGTCTAGCGCTAGCGTGGCGCTGCTCATTTATATGAGTACATTCACACGTGTCTAGCGCTAGCGTCGCGCTGCTCATTTATGGGAGCACTTTTACACACGTCTAGCGCTAGCGTGGCGCTGCTCATTCATGGGAGTACTTTTACACACGTCTAGCGCTAGCTTGGCGCTGCACCATTATGGGAGTACTTTTACATATGACTAGCGCTAGCGTGGCGCTGCTCATTTATGGCAGTACTTTTACACTCCTGTTGAGCTAGCATTTCGCTCCTCATTTATGGCAGTACTTTTACACACGTCTAGCGCTAGCGTGGCGCTGCTCATTTATGGGAGTACTTTTCCATATGCCTGGCGCTAGCGTGGAGCTGCTCATTTATGGGAGCACTTTTACACACGTCTAGCTCTAGCGTGGCGCTGCTCATTTATGGCACTACTTTTACACACGTCTAGCGCTAGCGTGGCGCTGCTCATTTATGGGAGTACTTTTACTTATGTCTAGCGCTAGCGTGGAGCTGCTCATTTATGGGAGCACTTTTACACAAGTCTAGCGCTAGCGTGGCGCTGCTCATTTATGGCACTACTTTTACACACGTCTAGCGCTAGCGTGGAGCTGCTCATTTATGGCACTACATTTACACACGTCTAGCGCTATCGTAATGCTGCTCATTTATGGGAGTACATTTACACACGTCTAGCACTAGCGTGGCGCTCCTCATTTATGGCAGTACTTTTACACACGTCTAACGCTAGCGTGGCGCTGCTCATTTATGGCACTACTTTTACACACGTCTAGCGCTAGCGTGGTGCTGCTCATTTATGGCACTACTTTTACACACGTCTAGCGCTAGCGTGGCGCTGCTCATTTATGGGAGTACTTTTACATATGTCTAGCGCTAGCGTGGAGCTGCTCATTTATGGGAGTACTTTTACACACGTCTAGGGCTAGCGTGGCGCTGTTCATTTATGGCAGTACATTTACACACGTCTAGCGCTAGCGTGGCGCTCCTCATTTTTGGGAGTACATTTACACACGTCTAGCGCTAGCATGGCGCTCCTCATTTATGGGAGTACATTTACACACGTCTAGCGCTAGCGTGGCGCTCCTCATTTATGGGAGCACTTTTACACACGTCTAGCGCTAGCGTGGAGCTGCTCATTTATGGGAGTACATTTTCACACGTCTAGCGCTAGCGTGGCGCTCCTCATTTATGGGAGTACATTTACACACGTCTAGCGCTAGCGTGGCGCTCCTCATTTATGGGATCACTTTTACACACGTCTAGCACTAGCGTGGCGCTGCTCATTTATGGGAGTACATTTACACACGTCTAGCGCTAGCGTGGCGCTGCTCATTTATGGCACTTCTTTTACACACGTCTAGCGCTAGCGTGGCGCTGCTCATTTATGGGAGTACATTTACACACGTTTAGGGCTAGCATGGCGCTGCTCATTTATGGCACTACTTTTACACACGTCTAGCGCTAGCGTGGCGCTGCTCATTTATGGCACTACTTTTACACACGTCTAGCGCTAGCGTGGCGCTGCTCATTTATGGGAGTACATTTACACACGTCTAGCACTAGCGTGGCGCTGCTCATTTATATGAGTACTTTTACACTCGTCTAGCACTAGCGTGGCGCTGCTCATTTATGGGAGTACTTTTACACACGTCTAGCTCTAGCGTGGCGCTGCTCATTTTTATGAGAACTTTTACACACGTCTAGCGCTAGCGTGGCGCTGCTCATTTATGGGAGCACTTTTACACTCGTCTAGCACTAGCGTGGCGCTGCTCATTTTTATGAGAACTTTTACACACGTCTAGCGCTAGCGTGGCGCTGCTCATTTATATGAGTACATTTACACGTGTCTAGCGCTAGCGTCGCGCTGCTCATTTATGGGAGCACTTTTACACACGTCTAGCGCTAGCGTGGCGCTGCTCATTTATGGGAGTACTTTTACACACGTCTAGCGCTAGCGTGGCGCGGCTCATTTAAGGGAGCACTTTAACACACGTATAGCACTAGCGTGGCGCTGCTCATTTATGGGATTACTTTTACAGATATCTAGAGCTAGCGTGGCGCTGCTCATATATGGGTGTACTTTGACAATCGTCTAGCGCTTGCGTGGCGCTTCTCATTTATGGGAGCACATTTACACACGTCTAGCGCTACTGTGGCGCTTCTCATTAATGGGAGTACTTTTACACACGTCTAGCTCTAGCGTGGCGCTGCTCATTTATGGGAGTACTTTTACATATGTCTAGCGCTAGCGTGGCGCTGCTCATTTATGGCAGTACTTTTACACTCGTCTTGCGCTAGCGTGGCGCTGCTCATTTATGGCAGTACATTTACACACGTCTAGCGGTAGCGTGGCGCTGCTCATTTATGGGAGTACTTTTACACACGTCTAGCGCTAGCGTGGCGCTGCTCATTTATGGCAGTACATTTACACACGTCTAGCGGTAGCGTGGCGCTGCTCATTTATGGGAGCACTTTTACACTCGTCAAGCGCTAGCGTGGCGCTGCTCATTTATGGCAGTACATTTACACACGTCTAGCGGTAGCGTGGCGCTGCTCATTTATGGCAGTACATTTACACACGTCTAGCGCTAGCGTGGCGCTGCTCATTTATGGCAGTACATTTACACACGTCTAGCGGTAGCGTGGCGCTGCTCATTTATGGCAGTACTTTTACACACGTCTAGCGCTAGCGGGGCGCTGCTCATTTATGGCAGTACATTTACACACGTCTAGCGGTAGCGAGGCGCTGCTCATTTATGGCAGTACATTTACACACGTCTAGCGCTAGCGTGGAGCTGCTCATTTATGGCAGTACTTTTACACCCGTCTTGCGCTAGCGTGGCGCTGCTCATTTATGGCAGTACATTTACACACGTCTAGCGGTAGCGTGGCGCTGCTCATTTATGGGAGTACTTTTAGACACGTCTAGCGCTAGCGTGGCGCTGCTCATTTATGGCAGTACATTTACACACGTCTAGCGGTAGCGTGGCGCTGCTCATTTATAGCAGTACATTTACACACGTCTAGCGCTAGCGTGGCGCTGCTCATTTATGGCAGTACATTTACACACGTCTAGAGGTAGCGTGGCGCTGCTCATTTATGGCAGCACTTTTACACACGTCTAGCGCTAGCGTGGCGCTCCTCATTTATGGCAGTACTTTTACACACGTTTAGCGCTAGCGTGGCACTGCTCATTTATGCGAGTACTTTTACATATGTATAGCGCTAGCGTGGCACTGCTCATTTATGGCAGTACCTTTACACTCGTCTTGCGCTAGCGTGGCGCTGCTCATTTATGGGAGTATTTTTACACACGTCTTGCGCTAGCGTGGCGCTGCTCATTTATGGGAGCACTTTTACACACGTCTAGCGCTAGCGTGGCGCTGCTCATTTATGGCAGTACTTTTACGCACGTCTAGCGCTAGCGTGGCGCTGCTCATTTATGGGAGCACTTTTACACACGTCTAGCGCTAGCGTGGCGCTGCTCATTTATGGCAGTACTTTTACACACGTCTAGCGCTAGCGTGGCGCTGCTCATTTATGGCAGTACTTTTGCATATGTCTAGCGCTAGCGTGGCGCTACCTATTTATTGGAGTACTTTTACATATGTCTAGCGCTAGCGTGGAGCTGCTCATTTATGGGAGCACTTTTACACACGTCTAGCGCTAGCGTGGCGCTGCTCATTTATGGCAGTACTTTTACACACGTCTAGCGCTAGCGTGGCGCTGCTCATTTATGGCAGTACTTTTGCATATGTCTAGCGCTAGCGTGACGCTACCTATTTATTGGAGTACTTTTACATATGTCTAGCGCTAGCGTGGAGCTGCTCATTTAAGGGAGCACTTTTACACACGTCTAGCGCTAGCGTGGCGCTGCTCATTTATGGCAGTACTTTTACACACGTCTAGCGCTAGCGTGGCGCTGCTCATTTATGGGAGCACTTTTACACACGTCTAGCGCTAGCGTGGCGCTGCTCATTTATGGCAGTACTTTTACACACGTCTAGCGCTAGCGTGGCGCTGCTCATTTATGGCAGTACTTTTGCATATGTCTAGCGCTAGCGTGGCGCTACCTATTTATTGGAGTACTTTTACATATGTCTAGCGCTAGCGTGGAGCTGCTCATTTAAGGGAGCACTTTTACACACGTCTAGCGCTAGCGTGGCGCTGCTCATTTATGGCAGTACATATACACACGTCTAGCTCTAGCGTGGCGCTGCTCATTTATGGGAGCACTTTTACACACGTCTAGCGCTAGCGTGGCGCTGATCATTTATGGGAGTACTTTTACATATGTCTAGCGCTAGCGTGGCGCTGCTCATTTATGGGAGTACTTTTACATATATCTAGCGCTAGCGTGGAGCTGCTCATTTATGGGAGCACTTTTACACACGTCTAGCGCTAGCGTGGCGCTCCTCATTTATGGCAGTACTTTTACACACGTCTAGCGCTAGCGTGGCGCTGCACATTTATGGGAGTACTTTTACATATGACTAGCGCTAGCGTGGCGCTGCTCATTTATGGCAGTACTTTTACACTCGGCTTGAGCTAGCATTTCGCTCCTCATTTATGGCAGTACTTTTACACACGTCTAGCGCTAGCGTGGCGCTGCTCATTTATGGGAGTACTTTTACATATGCCTGGCGCTAGCGTGGAGCTGCTCATTTATGGGAGCACTTTTACACACGTCTAGCTCTAGCGTGGCGCTGCTCATTTTTGGCACTACTTTTACACACGTCTAGCGCTAGCGTGGCGCTGCTCATTTATGGGAGTACTTTTACTTATGTCTAGCGCTAGCGTGGAGCTGCTCATTAATGGGAGCACTTTTACACACGTCTAGCGCTAGCGTGGCGCTGCTCATTTATGGCACTACTTTTACACAAGTCTAGCGCTAGCGTGGAGCTGCTCATTTATGGCACTACTTTTACACACGTCTAGCGCTAGCGTGGCGCTGCTCATTTATGGGAGTACATTTACACACGTCTAGCGCTAGCGTGGCGCTCCTCATTTATGGCAGTACTTTTACACACGTCTAACGCTAGCGTGGCGCTGCTCATTTATGGCACTACTTTTACACACGTCTAGCGCTAGCGTGGAGCTGCTCATTTATGGCACTACTTTTACACACGTCTAGCGCTAGCGTGGCGCTGCTCATTTATTTGAGTACTTTTACATATGTCTAGCGCCAGCGTGGAGCTGCTCATTTATGGGAGTACTTTTACACACGTCTAGGGCTAGCGTGGCGCTGTTCATTTATGGCAGTACATTTACACACGTCTAGCGCTAGCGTGGCGCTCCTCATTTTTGGGAGTACATTTACACACGTCCAGCGCTAGCATGGCGCTCCTCATTTATGGGAGTACATTTACACACGTCTAGCGCTAGCGTGGCGCTCCTCATTTATGGGAGTACTTTTACATATGTCTAGCGCTAGCGTGGAGCTGCTCATTTATGGGAGTACATTTACACACGTCTAGCGCTAGCGTGGCGATCCTCATTTATGGCAGAACGTTTACACACGTCTAGCGCTAGCGTGGCGCTGCTTATTTATGGGAGTACATTTACACACGTCTAGCACTAGCGTGGCGCTGCTCATTTATGGCAATACTTTTACGCACGTCTAGCACTAGCGTAGCGCTGCTCATTTATGGGAGCACTTTTACACACGTCTAGCGCTAGCGTGGAGCTGCTCATTTATGGGAGTACATTTACACACGTCTAGCACTAGCGTGGCGCTCCTCATTTATGGGAGTACATTTACTCACGTCTAGCGCTAGCGTGGCGCTCCTCATTTATGGGATCACTTTTACACACGTCTAGCACTAGCGTGGCGCTCTTCATTTATGGGAGTACATTTACACACGTCTAGCGCTAGCGTGGCGCTCCTCATTTATGGGATCACATTTACACACGTCTAGCACTAGCGTGGCGCTGCTCATTTATGGGAGTACATTTACACACGTCTAGCGCTAGCATGGCGCTGCTCATTTATGGCACTACTTTTACACACGTCTAGCGCTAGCGTGGCGCTGCTCATTTATGGCACTACTTTTACACACGTCTAGCGCTAGCGTGGCACTGCTCATTTATGGGAGTACATTTACACACGTCTAGCACTAGCGTGGCGCTGCTCATTTATATGAGTACTTTTACACTCGTCTAGCACTAGCGTGGCGCTGCTCATTTATGGGAGTACTTTTACACACGTCTAGCGCTAGCTTGGCGCTGCTCATTTATATGAGTACTTTTACACTCGTCTAGCACTAGCGTCGCGCTGCTCATTTTTGGGAGCACTTTTACACTCGTCTAGCACTAGCGTGGCGCTGCTCATTTTTATGAGAACTTTTACACACGTCTAGCGCTAGCGTGGCGCTGCTCATTTATATGAGTACATTCACACGTGTCTAGCGCTAGCGTCGCGCTGCTCATTTATGGGAGCACATTTACACACGTCTAGCGCTAGCGTGGCGCTGCTCATTCATGGGAGTACTTTTACACACGTCTAGCGCTAGCTTGGCGCTGCACATTTATGGGAGTACTTTTACATATGACTAGCGCTAGCGTGGCGCTGCTCATTTATGGCAGTACTTTTACACTCGTGTTGAGCTAGCATTTCGCTCCTCATTTATGGCAGTACTTTTACACACGTCTAGCGCTAGTGTGGCGCTGCTCATTTATGGGAGTACTTTTACATATGCCTGGCGCTAGCGTGGAGCTGCTCATTTAAGGGAGCACTTTTACACACGTCTAGCTCTAGCGTGGCGCTGCTCATTTATGGCACTACTTTTACACACGTCTAGCGCTAGCGTGGCGCTGCTCATTTATGGGAGTACTTTTACTTATGTCTAGCGCTAGCGTGGAGCTGCTCATTTATGGGAGCACTTTTACACACGTCTAGCGCTAGCGTTGCGCTGCTCATTTATGGCACTACTTTTACACACGTCTAGCGCTAGCGTGGAGCTGCTCATTTATGGCACTACTTTTACACACGTCTAGCGCTATCGTGGCGCTGCTCATTTATGGGAGTACATTTACACACGTCTAGCGCTAGCGTGGCGCTCCTCATTTATGGCACTACTTTTACACACGTCTAGCGCTAGCGTGGTGCTGCTCATTTATGGCACTACTTTTACACTCGTCTAGCGCTAGCGTGGCGCTGCTCATTTATGGGAGTACTTTTACATATGTCTAGCGCTAGCGTGGAGCTGCTCATTTATGGGAGTACTTTTACACACGTCTAGGGCTAGCGTGGCGCTGTTCATTTATGGCAGTACATTTACACACGTCTAGCGCTAGCGTGGCGCTCCTCATTTTTGGGAGTACATTTACACACGTCTAGCGCTAGCATGGCGCTCCTCATTTATGGGAGTACATTTACACACGTCTAGCGCTAGCGTGGCGCTCCTCATTTATGGGAGCACTTTTACACACGTCTAGCGCTAGCGTGGAGCTGCTCATTTATGGGAGTACATTTTCACACGTCTAGCGCTAGCGTGGCGCTCCTCATTTATGGGAGTACAATTACACACGTCTAGCGCTAGCGTGGCGCTCCTCATTTATGGGATCACTTTTACACACGTCTAGCACTAGCGTGGCGCTGCTCATTTATGGGAGTACATTTACACACGTCTAGCGCTAGCGTGGCGCTGCTCATTTATGGCACTACTTTTACACACGTCTAGCGCTAGCGTGGCGCTGCTCATTTATGGGAGTACATTTACACATGTCTAGGGCTAGCATGGCGCTGCTCATTTATGGCACTACTTTTACACACGTCTAGCGCTAGCGTGGCGCTGCTCATTTATGGCACTACTTTTACACACGTCTAGCGCTAGCGTGGCGCTGATCATTTATGGGAGTACATTTACACACGTCTAGCACTAGCGTGGCGCTGCTCATTTATATGAGTACTTTTACACTCGTCTAGCACTAGCGTGGCGCTGCTCATTTATGGGAGTACTTTTACACACGTCTAGCGCTAGCGTGGCGCTGCTCATTTATGGGAGCACTTTTACACTCGTCTAGCACTAGCGTGGCGCTGCTCATTTATGGGAGCACTTTTACACTCGTCTAGCACTAGCGTGGCGCTGCTCATTTTTATGAGAACTTTTACACACATCTAGCGCTAGCGTCGCGCTGCTCATTTATATGAGTACATTTACACGTGTCTAGCGCTAGCGTCGCGCTGCTCATTTATGGGAGCACTTTTACACACGTCTAGCGCTAGCGTGGCGCTGCTCATTCATGGGAGTACTTTTACACACGTCTAGCGCTAGCGTGGCGCTGCTCATTCATGGGAGTACTTTTACACATCTAGCGCTAGCGTGGCGCTGCTCATTTATGGGAGTACATTTACACACGTCTAGGGCTAGCATGGCGCTGCTCATTTATGGCACTACTTTTACACACGTCTAGCGCTAGCGTGGCGCTGCTCATTTATGGCACTACTTTTACACACGTCTAGCGCTAGCGTGGCGCTGCTCATTTATGGGAGTACATTTACACACGTCTAGCGCTAGCGTGGCGCTGCTCATTTATATGAGTACTTTTACACTCGTCTAGCTTTAGCGTGGCGCTGCTCATTTATGGGAGTACTTTAACACACGTCTAGCGCTAGCGTGGCGCTGCTCATTTATAGGAGTTCTTTTACACACGTCTAGCACTAGCGTGGCCCTGCTCATTTATTTGGATTTTGAATTTATTTGAATTTGAATTTATTGTTTCTCTTATACAGGCCACTGAGGCTACAAAGCCTCTTTATGCCGCTCTCTTCATTCAGAGGGCGGTTACATTCAATAGAATAAATTAAGAAAGAAAAAACTTAACCTATACATACAGTGGACAATAAAAGTTCTTGTTATTACATCCGTTCACCTTGAACATGATAATTGTATAGCTGATAGATTACAATGAAGGGAGTGTTTTATCGCTCTGATAGGAAGTCCTGAATACTGGTGCAATTTATATTTATTCCAGAGAATACTAGCTGAAATACGGAATGAACCTTTGCATTTTTCGGTTCTGTGATGAGGTATCTGGAGCATTTGTGCAGTGTGTCTATTCGCACGGTTATGCACTGATTGCATGGGAGTTAGTGTGCAGTAAATATAAGACGGAATTTTGAATTTTAGAATTTTTATCACAGTCAGAGCCATGGCATACTGTCTTCGTTCCTTTAACTTTAGCCATCCAATCAGGACGTAAAATGGAGTTATATGAGACTCTCTTGGTACATTGAGAACAAACCGCAAGCAAGCATTTTGCATTCTTTGCAATTTTGTATTGAGGACCTCTGCCATATCATGGTAAATTATAGATCCATAGTCAAATATTGGTAGTATCAAACTCTGTATCAGTATCTTTCGTACATTTTGAGGCAAATAGAAGCAAGTTCGCCTAATTTGATATAATGACGATGCAACCCTTTTCAGAATCATGTTTGTGTGATCCTGCCACGATAATCGAGAGTCAAAAATAACTCCCAGATTTCTTACTGCTGACTGGTACGGAACTGTTTAGGATGCAAGCTGTAAAGGTGGTACTGGCTCAGGTAGGGAACTGAGTAATTTGGTTTAGCCGATGACGATCGATTGCGTTTTTTCGAAGTTAAGTATTAGATTATGATCGAGTGCGTACTGAGATAGGCTTTGAATTTATGGGAGTACTTTTACACACGTCTAGCGCTAGCTTGGTGCTGCTCATTTATGGGAGTACTTTTACACACGTCTAGCGCTAGCGTGGCGCTGCTCGTTTTTGGAAGTACTTTTACCCACGTCTAGCGCTAGCGTGGCAATGTTCATTTATGGGAGTGCTTTTACACTCGTATAGCGCTAGCGTGGCACTGTTCATTTATGGGAGTGCTCTTACACTCGTCTAGCGCTAGCGTGGCACTGTTCATTTATGGAAGTACTTTTACCCACGTCTAGCGCTAGCGTGGCACTGTTCATTTATGGGAGTGCTCTTACACTCGTCTAGCGCTAGCGTGGCGCTGCTCATTTATGGCAGTACTTTTACACACGTCTAGCGCTAGCGTGGCACTGTTCATTTATGGAAGTACTTTTACCCACGTCTAGCGCTAGCTTGGCACTGTTCATTTATGGGAGTGCTCTTACACTCGTCTAGCTATAGCGTGGCGCTGCTCATTTATGGGAGTATTTTTACACACGTCTCGCGCTAGCCTGGCACTGCTCATTTACGGGAGCACTTTTACACACGACTAGTGCTAGCGTGGCGCTGCTCATTTATGGGAGTACTTTTACACACGTCTAGCGCTAGCGTGGCATTGCTCATTTATAAGAGTACTTTTACACACGTCTAGCGCAAACGTGGCGCTGCTCATTTATGGAAGTACTTTAACACACGTCTAGCGCTAGCGTGGCGCTGCTCATTTATGCCAGTACTTTTAAACACGACTAGCGCAAGCGTCGCGCTGCTCATTTAAGGGAGTACTTTTACACTCGTCTAGCGCCAGCGTCGCGCTGCTCATTGATGGGAGTACTTTTACACACGTCTAGCGCTAGCGTCGCGCGGCTCATTTAAGGGAGTACTTTTACACACGTCTAGCACTAGCGTCGCGCTGCTCATTGATGGGAGTACTTTTACACACGTCTAGCGCAAGCGTGGCGCTGCTCATTTATGTGAGTACTTTTACACACGTCTAGCGCTAGCGTCGCGCGGCTCATTTAAAGGAGTACTTTTACACACGTCTAGCGCTAGCGTCGCGCTGCTCATTGATGGGAGTACTTTTACACACGTCTAGCGCTAGCGTGGCGCTGCTCATTTATGGGAGTACTTTTACACACGTCTAGCGCTAGCGTGGCGCGGCTCATTTAAGGGATCACTTTAACACACGTCAAGAACTAGCGTGGAGCTGCTCATTTTTATGAGAACTTTTACACACGTCTAGCGCTAGCGTGGCGCTGCATATTTAAGGGAGCAATTTAACACACGTCCAGCGCTAGCGTGGCGCGGCTCATTTAAGGGAGCACTTTAACACACGTCTAGCGCTAGCGTGGCGCTGCTCATTTATGGGAGTACTTTTACATACGTCTAGCACTAGCGTGGCGCTGCTCATTTTTATGAGAACTTTTACACACGTCTAGCGCTAGCGTGGCGCTGCTTATTTATATGAGTACTTTTACACACGTCTAGCGCTAGCATGGCGCTGCTCATTTATGGGAGTACTTTTACACACGTCTAGCGCTACCGTGGCGCTGCTCATTGATGGGAGTACTTTTACACACGTCTAGCGCTAGCGTGGCGCGGCTCATTTAAGGGAGCACTTTAACACACGTCTAGCGCTAGCGTGGCGCTGCTTATTTATATGAGTACTTTTACACACGTCTAGCGCTAGCGTGGCGCGGCTCATTTAAGGGAGCACTTTAACACACGTCTAGCGCTAGCATGGCGCTGCTTATTTATATGAGTACTTTTATACTCGTCTAGAGCTAGCGTGGCGCTGCTCATATATGGGAGTACTTTTACAATCGTCTAGCGCTAGCGTGGCGCTTCTCATTTATGGGAGCACTTTTACACACGTCTAGCGCTACTGTGGCGCTGCTCATTAATGGGAGTACTATTACACACTTCTAGCGCTAGCGTGGCGCTGCTCATTTATGGGAGTACTTTTACACATGTCTAGCGCTAGCGTGGAGCTGCTCATTTATGGGAGCACTTTTTCACACGTCTAGCGGTAGCGTGGCGCTCCTCATTTATGGCACTACTTTAACACACGTCTAGCGCTAGCGTGGCGCTGCTCATTGATGGGAGTACTTTTACACACGTCTAGCGCTAGCGTGGCGCTCCTCATTTATGGCAGTACTTTTACACACGTCTAACGCCAGCGTGGCGCTGCTCATTTATGGGAGTACATTTTCATATGTCTAGCGCTAGCGTGGAGCTGCTCATTTATGGCAGTACTTTTACACACGTCTAACGCCAGCGTGGCGCTGCTCATTTATGGGAGTACTTTTACACACGTCTCGCGCTAGCGTGGAGCTGCTCATTTATGGGAGCACTTTTACACACGTCTAGCGCTAGCGTGGCGCTCCTTATTTATGGCAGTACTTTTACACATGTCTAACGCCAGCGTGGCGCTGCTCATTTATTGGAGTACTTTTACATATGTCTAGCGCTAGCGTGGAGCTGCTCATTTATGGGAGTACATTTACACACGTCTAGCCCTAGCGTGGCGCTGCTCATTTATGGCAGTACATTTGCACACGTCTAGCGGTAGCGTGGCGCTGCTCATTTATGGGAAAACTTTTACAAACGTCTAGCGCTAGCGAGGCGCTGCTCATTTATGGGAGTACATTTACACACGTCTAGCGCTAGCGTGGAGCTGCTCATTTATGGGAGTACATTTACACACGTCTAGCGCTAGCGTGGCGCTGCTCATTTATGGCAGTACATTTACACACGTCTAACGCTAGCGTGGAGCTGCTCATTTAAAGGAGCACTTTTACACACGTCTAGCGCTAGAGTGGCGCTCCTCATTTATGGCAGTACTTTTACACACGTTTAGCGCTAGCGTGGCGCTGCTCATTTATGGGAGTACTTTTACATATGTCTAGCGCTAGCGTGGCGCTGCTCATTTATGGGAGTACTTTTACACACGACTAGCGCTAGCGTCGCGCGGCTCATTTAATTGATTACTTTTACACTCGTCTAGCGCTAGCGTGGCGCTGCTCATTTATGGGAGTACTTTTACACTCGTCTAGCGCTAGCGTGGCGCTCCTCATTTATATCAGTACTTTTACACTCGTCTTGCGCTAGCGTGGCGCTGCTCATTTATGGCAGTACATTTACACACGCCTAGCGGTAGCGCGGCGCTACTCATTTATGGGAGTACTTTTACACACGTCTAGCGCTAGCGTGGCGCTGCTCATTTATGGCAGTACATTTACACACGTCTAGCGGTAGCGTGGCGCTGCTCATTTATGGGAGCACTTTTACACTCGTCTAGCGCTAGCGTGGCGCTGCTCATTTATGGCAGTACATTTACACACGTCTAGCGGTAGCGTGGCGCTGCTCATTTATGGCAGTACATTTACACACGTCTAGCGCTAGCGTGCCGCTGCTCATTTATGGCAGTACATTTACACACGTCTAGCGCTAGCGTGGCGCGGCTCATTTAAGGGAGTACTTTTACACACGTCTAGCACTAGCGTCGCGCTGCTCATTGATGGGAGTACTTTTACACACGTCTAGCGCAAGCGTGGCGCTACTCATTTATGTGAGTACTTTTACACACGTCTAGCGCTAGCGTCGCGCGGCTCATTTAAAGGAGTACTTTTACACACGTCTAGCGCTAGCGTCGCGCTGCTCATTGATGGGAGTACTTTTACACACGTCTAGCGCTAGCGTGGCGCTGCTCATTTATGGGAGTACTTTTACACACGTCTAGCGCTAGCGTGGCGCGGCTCATTTAAGGGATCACTTTAACACACGTCAAGAACTAGCGTGGAGCTGCTCATTTTTATGAGAACTTTTACACACGTCTAGCGCTAGCGTGGCGCTGCTTATTTAAGGGAGAACTTTAACACACGTCCAGCGCTAGCGTGGCGTGGCTCATTTAAGGGAGCACTTTAACACACGTCTAGCGCTAGCGTGGCGCTGCTCATTTATGGGAGTACTTTTACATACGTCTAGCACTAGCGTGGCGCTGCTCATTTTTATGAGAACTTTTACACACGTCTAGCGCTAGCGTGGCGCTGCTTATTTATATGAGTACTTTTACACACGTCTAGCGCTAGCATGGCGCTGCTCATTTATGGGAGTACTTTTACACACGTCTAGCGCTACCGTGGCGCTGCTCATTGATGGGAGTACTTTTACACACGTCTAGCGCTAGCGTGGCGCGGCTCATTTAAGGGAGCACTTTAACACACGTCTAGCGCTAGCGTGGCGCTGCTTATTTATATGAGTACTTTTACACACGTCTAGCGCTAGCGTGGCGCGGCTCATTTAAGGGAGCACTTTAACACACGTCTAGCGCTAGCATGGCGCTGCTTATTTATATGAGTACTTTTACACTCGTCTAGAGCTAGCGTGGCGCTGCTCATATATGGGAGTACTTTTACAATCGTCTAGCGCTAGCGTGGCGCTTCTCATTTATGGGAGCACTTTTACACACGTCTAGCGCTACTGTAGCGCTGCTCATTAATGGGAGTACTATTACACACTTCTAGCGCTAGCGTGGCGCTGCTCATTTATGGGAGTACTTTTACACATGTCTAGCGCTAGCGTGGAGCTGCTCATTTATGGGAGCACTTTTTCACACGTCTAGCGGTAGCGTGGCGCTCCTCATTTATGGCACTACTTTAACACACGTCTAGCGCTAGCGTGGCGCTGCTCATTGATGGGAGTACTTTTACACACGTCTAGCGCTAGCGTGGCGCTCCTCATTTATGGCAGTACCTTTAAACACGTCTAACGCCAGCGTGGCGCTGCTCATTTATGGGAGTACATTTTCATATGTCTAGCGCTAGCGTGGAGCTGCTCATTTATGGCAGTACTTTTACACACGTCTAACGCCAGCGTGGCGCTGCTCATTTATGGGAGTACTTTTACACACGTCTCGCGCTAGCGTGGAGCTGCTCATTTATGGGAGCACTTTTACACACGTCTAGCGCTAGCGTGGCGCTCCTTATTTATGGCAGTACTTTTACACATGTCTAACGCCAGCGTGGCGCTGCTCATTTATGGGAGTACTTTTACATATGTCTAGCGCTAGCGTGGAGCTGCTCATTTATGGGAATACATTTACACACGTCTAGCCCAAGCGTGGCGCTGCTCATTTATGGCAGTACATTTGCACACGTCTAGCGGTAGCGTGGCGCTGCTCATTTATGGGAAAACTTTTACACACGTCTAGCGCTAGCGTGGCGCTGCTCATTTATGGGAGTACATTTACACACGTCTAGCGCTAGCGTGGAGCTGCTCATTTATGGGAGTACATTTACACACGTCTAGCGCTAGCGTGGCGCTGCTCATTTATGGCAGTACATTTACACACGTCTAGCGCTAGCGTGGAGCTGCTCATTTATAGGAGCACTTTTACACACGTCTAGCGCTAGAGTGGCGCTCCTCATTTATGGCAGTACTTTTACACACGTTTAGCGCTAGCGTGGCGCGGCTCATTTAATTGATTACTTTTACACTCGTCTAGCGCTAGCGTGGCGCTGCACATTTAATTGATTACTTTTACACTCGTCTAGCGCTAGCGTGGCGCTGCTCATTTATGGGAGTACTTTTACACTCGTCTAGCGCTAGCGTGGCGCTCCTCATTTATGGCAGTACTTTTACACTCGTCTTGCGCTAGCGTGGCGCTGCTCATTTATGGCAGTACATTTACACACGCCTAGCGGTAGCGCGGCGCTGCTCATTTATGGGAGTACTTTTACACACGTCTAGCGCTAGCGTGGCGCAGCTCATTTATGGCAGTACATTTACACACGTCTAGCGGTAGCGTGGCGCTGCTCATTTATGGGAGCACTTTTACACTCGTCTAGCGCTAGCGTGGCGCTGCTCATTTATGGCAGTTCATTTACACACGTCTAGCGGTAGCGTGGCGCTGCTCATTTATGGCAGTACATTTACACACGTCTAGCGCTAGCGTGCCGCTGCTCATTTATGGCAGTACATTTACACACGTCTAGCGGTAGCGTGGCGCTGCTCATTTATGGCAGTACTTTTACACACGTCTAGCGCTAGCGTGGGGCTGCTCATTTATGGCAGTACTTTTACACTCGTCTTGCGCTAGCGTGGCGCTGCTCATTTATGGCAGTACATTTACACACGTCTAGCGGTAGCGTGGCACTGCTCATTTATGGGAGTACTTTTACACACGTCTAGCGCTAGCGTGGCGCTGCTCATTTATGGCAGTACATTTACACACGTCTAGCGGTAGCGTGGCGCTGCTCATTTATGGCAGTACATTTACACACGTCTAGCGCTAGCGTGCCGCTGCTCATTTATGGCAGTACATTTACACACGTCTAGCGCTAGCGTGGCGCGGCTCATTTAAGGGATTACTTTTACACACGTCTAGCACTAGCGTCGCGCTGCTCATTGATGGGAGTACTTTTACACACGTCTAGCGCAAGCGTGGCGCTGCTCATTTATGTGAGTACTTTTACACACGTCTAGCGCTAGCGTCGCGCGGCTCATTTAAAGGAGTACTTTTACACACGTCTAGCGCTAGCGTCGCGCTGCTCATTGATGGGAGTACTTTTACACACGTCTAGCGCTAGCGTGGCGCTGCTCATTTATGGGAGTACTTTTACACACGTCTAGCGCTAGCGTGGCGCGGCTCATTTAAGGGATCACTTTAACACACGTCAAGAACTAGCGTGGAGCTGCTAATTTTTATGAGAACTTTTACACACGTCTAGCGCTAGCGTGGCGCTGCTTATTTAAGGGAGAACTTTAACACACGTCCAGCGCTAGCGTGGCGCGGCTCATTTAAGGGAGCACTTTAACACACGTCTAGCGCTAGCGTGGCGCTGCTCATTTATGGGAGTACTTTTACATACGTCTAGCTCTAGCGTGGCGCTGCTCATTTTTATGAGAACTTTTACACACGTCTAGCGCTAGCGTGGCGCTGCTTATTTATATGAGTACTTTTACACACGTCTAGCGCTAGCATGGCGCTGCTCATTTATGGGAGTACTTTTACACACGTCTAGCGCTACCGTGGCGCTGCTCATTGATGGGAGTACTTTTACACACGTCTAGCGCTAGCGTGGCGCGGCTCATTTAAGGGAGCACTTTAACACAAGTCTAGCGCTAGCGTGGCGCTGCTTATTTATATGAGTACTTTTACACACGTCTAGCGCTAGCGTGGCGCGGCTCATTTAAGGGACCACTTTAACACACGTCTAGCGCTAGCATGGCGCTGCTTATTTATATGAGTACTTTTACACTCGTCTAGAGCTAGCGTGGCGCTGCTCATATATGGGAGTACTTTTACAATCGTCTAGCGCTAGCGTGGCGCTTCTCATTTATGGGAGCACTTTTACACACGTCTAGCGCTACTGTGGCGCTGCTCATTAATGGGAGTACTATTACACACTTCTAGCGCTAGCGTGGCGCTGCTCATTTATGGGAGTACTTTTACACATGTCTAGCGCTAGCGTGGAGCTGCTCATTTATGGGAGCACTTTTTCACACGTCTAGCGGTAGCGTGGCGCTCCTCATTTATGGCACTACTTTAACACACGTCTAGCGCTAGAGTGGCGCTGCTCATTGATGGGATTACTTTTAAACACGTCTAGCGCTAGCGTGGCGCTCCTCATTTATGGCAGTACCTTTACACACGTTTAACGCCAGCGTGGCGCTGCTCATTTATGGGAGTACATTTTCATATGTCTAGCGCTAGCGTGGAGCTGCTCATTTATGGCAGTACTTTTACACACGTCTAACGCCAGCGTGGCGCTGCTCATTTATGGGAGTACTTTTACACACGTCTCGCGCTAGCGTGGAGCTGCTCATTTATGGGAGCACTTTTACACACGTCTAGCGCTAGCGTGGCGCTCCTTATTTATGGCAGTACTTTTACACATGTCTAACGCCAGCGTGGCGCTGCTCATTTATGGGAGTACTTTTACATATGTCTAGCGCTAGCGTGGAGCTGCTCATTTATGGGAGTACATTTACACACGTCTAGCCCAAGCGTGGCGCTGCTCATTTATGGCAGTACATTTGCACACGTCTAGCGGTAGCGTGGCGCTGCTCATTTATGGGAAAACTTTTACACACGTCTAGCGCTAGCGTGGCGCTGCTCATTTATGGGAGTACATTTACACACGTCTAGCGCTAGCGTGGAGCTGCTCATTTATGGGAGTACATTTACACACGTCTAGCGCTAGCGCGGCGCTGCTCATTTATGGCAGTACATTTACACACGTCTAGCGCTAGCGTGGTGCTGCTCATTTATAGGAGCACTTTTACACACGTCTAGCGCTAGAGTGGCGCTCCTCATTTATGGCAGTACTTTTACACACGTTTAGCGCTAGCGTGGCGCGGCTCATTTAATTGATTACTTTTACACTCGTCTAGCGCTAGCGTGGCGCTGCTCATTTAATTGATTACTTTTACACTCGTCTAGCGCTAGCGTGGCGCTGCTCATTTATGGGAGTACTTTTACACTCGTCTAGCGCTAGCGTGGCGCTCCTCATTTATGGCAGTACTTTTACACTCGTCTTGCGCTAGCGTGGCGCTGCTCATTTATGGCAGTACATTTACACACGCCTAGTGGTAGCGCGGCGCTGCTCATTTATGGGAGTACTTTTACACACGTCTAGCGCTAGCGTGGCGCTGCTCATTTATGGCAGTACATTTACACACGTCTAGCGGTAGCGTGGCGCTGCTCATTTAAGGGAGCACTTTTACACTCGTCTAGCGCTAGCGTGGCGCTGCTCATTTATGGCAGTACATTTACACACGTCTAGCGGTAGCGTGGCGCTGCTCATTTATGGCAGTACATTTACACACGTCTAGCGCTAGCGTGCCGCTGCTCATTTATGGCAGTACATTTACACACGTCTAGCGGTAGCGTGGCGCTGCTCATTTATGGCAGTACTTTTACACACGTCTAGCGCTAGCGTGGCGCTGCTCATTTATGGCAGTACTTTTACACTCGTCTTGCGCTAGCGTGGCGCTGCTCATTTATGGCAGTACATTTACACACGTCTAGCGGTAGCGTGGCACTGCTCATTTATGGGAGTACTTTTACACACGTCTAGCGCTAGCGTGGCGCTGCTCATTTATGGCAGTACATTTACACACGTCTAGCGGTAGCGTGGCGCTGCTCATTTATGGCAGTACTTTTACACACGTCTAGCGCTAGCGTGGCGCTGCTCATTTATGGCAGTACATTTACACACGTATAGCGGTAGCGTGGCGCTGCTCATTTATGGGAGCACTTTCACACACGCCTAGCGCTAGCGTGGCGCTCCTCATTTATGGCAGTACTTTTACACACGTCTAGCGCTAGCGTGGCATTGCTCATTTATGCGAGTACTTTTACATATGTCTAGCGCTAGCGTGGCACTGCTCATTTATGGCAGTACTTTTACACTCGTCTTGCGCTAGCGTGGCGCTGCTCATTTATGGGAGTACTTTTACTCACGTCTAGCGCTAGCGTGGCGCTGCTCATATATGGGAGCACTTTTACAAACGTCTAGCGCTAGCGTGGCGCTGCTCATTTATGGCAGTACTTTTACACACGTCTAGCGCTAGCGTGGCGCTTCTCATTTATGGGAGCACTTTTACACACGTCTAGCGCTAGCGTGGCGCTGCTCATTTATGGCAGTACTTTTACACACGTCTAGCGCTAGCGTGGCGCTGCTCATTTATGGCAGTACTTTTACACACGTCTAGCGCTAGCGTGGCGCTCCTCATTTATGGGAGTACTTTTACATATGTCTAGCGCTAGCGTGGAGCTGCTCATTTATGGGAGCACTTTTACACACGTCTAGCGCTGCGTGGCGCTGCTCATTTATGGCACTTTTTTTTACACACGTCTAGCGCTAGCGTGGCGCTGCTCATTTATGGGAGTACTTTTACATATGTCTAGCGCTAGCGTGGAGCTGCTCATTTATGGGAGCACTTTTACACACGTCTAGCGCTAGCGTGGCGCTCCTCATTTATGGCAGTACATTTACACACGTCTAGCGCTAGCGTGCCGCTGCTCATTTATGGCAGTACATTTACACACGTCTAGCGGTAGCGTGGCGCTGCTCATTTATGGCAGTACATTTACACACGACTAGCGGTAGCGTGGCGCTGCTCATTTATGGCAGTACATTTACACACGTCTAGCGCTAGCGTGGCGCTGCTCATTTATGGCAGTACTTTTACACTCGTCTTGCGCTAGCGTGGCGCTGCTCATTTATGGCAGTACATTTACACACGTCTAGCGGTAGCGTGGCGCTGCTCATTTATGGGAGTACTTTTACACGTCTAGCGCTAGCGTGGCGCTGCTCATTTATGGCGGTACATTTACACACGTCTAGCGGTAGCGTGGCGCTGCTCATTTATGGCAGTACTTTTACACACGTCTAGCGCTAGCGTGGCGCTGCTCATTTATGGCAGTACATTTACACACGTCTAGCGGTAGCGTGGCGCTGCTCATTTATGGCAGTACTTATACACACGTCTAGCGCTAGCGTGGCGCTGCTCATTTATGGCAGTACATTTACACACGTCTAGCGGTAGCGTGGCGCTGCTCATTTATGGGAGCACTTTTACACACGTCTAGCGCTAGCGTGGCGCTCCTCATTTATGGCAGTACTTTTACAAACGTCTAGCGCTTGCGTGGCACTGCTCATTTATGCGAGTACTTTTACATACGTCTAGCGCCTGCGTGGCACTGCTCATTTATGGCAGTACTTTTACACTCGTCTTGCGCTAGCGTGGCGCTGCTCATATATGGGAGCACTTTTACACACGTCTAGCGCTAGCGTGGCGCTGCTCATTTATGGCAGTACTTTTACACACGTCTAGCGCTAGCGTGGCGCTTCTCATTTATGGGAGCACTTTTACAAACGTCTAGCGCTAGCGTGGCGCTGCTCATTTATTGCAGTACTTTTACACACGTCTATCGCTAGCGTGGCGCTGCTCATTTATGGCAGTACTTTTACACACGTCTAGCGCTAGCGTGGCGCTCCTCATTTATGGGAGTACTTTTACATATGTCTAGCGCTAGCGTGGAGCTGCTCATTTATGGGAGCACTTTTACACACGTCTAGCGCTAGCGTGGCGCTGCTCATTTATGGCACTTTTTTTACACACGTCTAGCGCTAGCGTGGTACTGCTCATTTATGGGAGTACTTTTACATATGTCTAGCGCTAGCGTGGAGCTGCTCATTTATGGGAGCACTTTTACACACGTCTAGCGCTAGCGTGGCGCTCCTCATTTATGGCTGTACTTTTACACACGTCTAGCGCTAGCGTGGCGCTGCACGTTTATGGGAGTACTTTTACTTATGTCTAGCGCTAGCGTGGCGCTGCTCATTTATGGGAGTACTTTTACATATGTCTAGCGCTAGCGTGGCGCTGTTCATTTATGGGAGTACTTTTACATATCTCTAGCGCTAGCGTGGCGCTGCTCATTTATGGGAGTACTTTTACATATGTCTAGCGCTAGCGTGGAGCTGCTCATTTATGGGAGCACTTTTACACACGTCTAGCGCTAGCGTGGCGCTCCTCATTTATGGCAGTACTTTTACACACGTCTAGCGCAAGCGTGGCGCTGCACATTTATGGGAGTACTTTTATATATGTCTAGCGCTAGCGTGGCGCTGCTCATTTATGGCAGAACTTTTACGCTCGTCTTGAGCTAGCATTTCGCTCCTCATTTATGGCAGTACTTTTACACACGTCTAGCGCTAGCGTGGCGCTGCTCATTTATGGGAGTAATTTTACATATGTCTGGCGCTAGCGTGGAGCTGCTCATTTATGGGAGCACTTTTACACACGTCTAGCTCTAGCGTGGCGCTGCTCATTTATGGCACTACTTTTACACACGTCTAGCGCTAGCGTGGCGCTGCTAATTTATGGGAGTACTTTTACTTATGTCTACGCTAGCGTGGAGCTGCTCATTTATGGGAGCACTTTTACACACGTTTAGCGCTAGCGTGGCGCTGCTCATTTATGGCACTACTTTTACACACGTCTAGCGCTAGCGTGGAGCTGCTCATTTATGGCACTACTTTTACACACGTCTAGCGCTAGCGTGGCGCTGCTCATTTATGGGAGTACATTTACACACGTCTAGTGCTAGCGTGGCGCTCGTCATTTATGGCAGTACTTTTACACACGTCTAACGCCAGCGTGGCGCTGCTCATTTATGGGAGTACTTTTACATATGTCTAGCGCTAGCGTGGAGCTGCTCATTTATGTGAGCACTTTTACACACGTCTATCGCTAGCGTGGTGCTGCTCATTTATGGCAGTACATTTACACACGTCTAGCGGTAGCGTAGCGCTGTTCATTTATGGGAGCACTTTTACACACGTCTAGGGCTAGCGTGGAGCTGCTCATTTATGGCAGTACTTTTACACACGTCTAGCGCTAGCGTGGCGCTGCTCATTTATGGGAGTACTTTTACATATGTCTAGCGCTAGCGTGGCGCTGCTCATTTATGGCAGTACTTTTACACTCGTCCTGGGCTGGCATGGCGCTCCTCATTTATGGCAGTACTTTTACACACGTCTAGCGGTAGCGTGGTGCTGCTCATTTATGGCGGTACTTTTACAAACGTCTAGCGCTAGCGTGGCGCTGATCATTTATGGCAGTACTTTAACAGACGTCTATTGCTAGCGTGGCGCTCCTCATTTATGGGAGTACTTTTACACACGTCTAACACTAGCGTGGAGCTGCTCATTTATGGGAGCACTTTTACACACGTCTAGCGCTAGCGTGGCGCTGCTCATTTATGGGAGTACTTTTACACACGTCTAGCGCTAGCGTGGCGCTGCTCATTTATGGCAGTACTTTTACACACGTCTAGCGCTAGCATGGCGCTCCTCATTTATGGGAGTACTTTTACACACGTCTAGCGCTAGCGTGGAGCTGCTCATTTATGGGAGCACTATTACACACGTCTAGCGCTAGCGTGGCGCTGCTCATTTATGGGAGTACTTTTACACACGTCTAGCGCTAGCGTGGCGCTCCTCATTTATGGCAGTACTTTTACACACGTCTAGCGCTAGCGTGGCGCTGCTCATTAATGGCAGTAATTTTACACACGTCTAGCGCTAGCATGGTGCTGCTCATTTATGGCACTTCTTTTACACACGTCTAGCGCTAGCGTGGCGCTGCTCATTTATGGGAGTACATTTACACACGTCTAGCGCTAGCGTGGCGCTGCTCATTTATGGCAGTCCTTTTACACACGTCTAGCTCTAGCATGGCGCTCCTCATTTATGGCAGTAATTTTACACACGTCTAGCGCTAGCATGGTGCTGCTCATTTATGGCACTTCTTTTACACACGTCTAGCGCTAGCGTGGCGCTGCTCATTTATGGCAGTACATTTACACACGTCTAGCGCTAGCGTGGAGCTGCTCATTTATAGGAGCACTTTTACACACGTCTAGCGCTAGAGTGGCGCTCCTCATTTATGGCAGTACTTTTACACACGTTTAGCGCTAGCGTGGCGCGGCTCATTTAATTGATTACTTTTACACTCGTCTAGCGCTAGCGTGGCGCTGCTCATTTAATTGATTACTTTTACACTCGTCTAGCGCTAGCGTGGCGCTGCTCATTTATGGGAGTACTTTTACACTCGTCTAGCGCTAGCGTGGCGCTCCTAATTTATGGCAGTACTTTTACACTCGTCTTGCGCTAGCTTGGCGCTGCTCATTTATGGTAGTACATTTACACACGCCTAGCGGTAGTGCGGCGCTGCTCATTTATGGGAGTACTTTTACACACGTCTAGCACTAGCGTGGCGCTGCTCATTTATGGCAGTACATTTACACACGTCTAGCGGTAGCGTGGCGCTGCTCATTTATGGGAGCACTTTTACACTCGTCTAGCGCTAGCGTGGCGCTGCTCATTTATGGCAGTACATTTACACACGTCTAGCGGTAGCGTGGCGCTGCTCATTTATGGCAGTACATTTACACACGTCTAGCGCTAGCGTGCCGCTGCTCATTTATGGCAGTACATTTACACACGTCTAGCGGTAGCGTGGCGCTGCTCATTTATGGCAGTACTTTTACACACGTCTAGCGCTAGCGTGGCGCTGCTCATTTATGGCAGTACTTTTACACTCGTCTTGCGCTAGCGTGGCGCTGCTAATTTATGGCAGTACATTTACACACGTCTAGCGGTAGCGTGGCACTGCTCATTTATGGGAGTTCTTTTACACACGTCTAGCGCTAGCGTGGCGCTGCTCATTTATGGCAGTACATTTACACACGTCTAGCGGTAGCGTGGCGCTGCTCATTTATGGCAGTACTTTTACACACGTCTAGCGCTAGCGTGGCGCTGCTCATTTATGGCAGTACATTTACACACGTCTAGCGGTAGCGTGGCGCTGCTCATTTATGGGAGCACTTTCACACACGCCTAGCGCTAGCGTGGCGCTCCTCATTTATGGCAGTACTTTTACACACGTCTAGCGCTAGCGTGGCACTGCTCATTTATGCGAGTACTTTTACATATGTCTAGCGCTAGCGTGGCACTGCTCATTTATGGCAGTACTTTTACACTCGTCTTGCGCTAGCGTGGCGCTGCTCATTTATGGGAGTACTTTTACTCACGTCTAGCGCTAGCGTGGCGCTGCTCATATATGGGAGCACTTTTACAAGCGTCTAGCGCTAGCGTGGCGCTGCTCATTTATGGCAGTACTTTTACACACGTTTAGCGCTAGCGTGGCGCTTCTCATTTATGGGAGCACTCTTACACACGTCTAGCGCTAGCGTGGCGCTGCTCATTTATGGCAGTACTTTTACACACGTCTAGCGCCAGCGTGGCGCTGCTCATTTATGGCAGTACTTTTACACACGTCTAGCGCTAGCGTGGCGCTCCTCATTTATGGGAGTACTTTTACATATGTCTAGCGCTAGCGTGGAGCTGCTCATTAATGGGAGCACTTTTACACACGTCTAGCGCTGCGTGGCGCTGCTCATTTATGGCACTTTTTTTACACACGTCTAGCGCTAGCGTGGCGCTGCTCATTTATGGGAGTACTCTTACATATGTCTAGCGCTAGCGTGGAGCTGCTCATTTATGGGAGCACTTTTACACACGTCTAGCGCTAGCGTGGCGCTCCTCATTTATGGCTGTACTTTTACACACGTCTAGCGCTAGCGTGGCGCTGCTCATTTATGGCAGTACATTTACACACGTCTAGCGCTAGCGTGCCGCTGCTCATTTATGGCAGTACATTTACACACGTCTAGCGGTAGCGTGGCGCTGCTCATTTATGGCAGTACATTTACACACGACTAGCGGTAGCGTGGCGCTGCTCATTTATGGCAGTACATTTACACACGTCTAGCGCTAGCGTGGCGCTGCTCATTTATGGCAGTACTTTTACACTCGTCTTGCGCTAGCGTGGCGCTGCTCATTTATGGCAGTACATTTACACACGTCTAGCGGTAGCGTGGCGCTGCTCAATTATGGGAGTACTTTTACACGTCTAGCGCTAGCGTGGCGCTGCTCATTTATGGCAGTACATTTACACACGTCTAGCGGTAGCGTGGCGCTGCTCATTTATGGCAGTACTTTTACACACGTCTAGCGCTAGCGTAGCGCTGCTCATTTATGGCAGTACATTTACACACGTCTAGCGGTAGCGTGGCGCTGCTCATTTATGGCAGTACTTTTACACACGTCTAGCACTAGCGTGGCGCTGCTCATTTATGGCAGTTCATTTACACACGTCTAGCGGTAGCGTGGCGCTGCTCATTTATGGGAGCACTTTTACACACGTCTAGCGCTAGCGTGGCGCTCCTCATTTATGGCAGTACTTTTACAAATGTCTAGCGCTTGCGCTGCACTGCTCATTTATGCGAGTACTTTTACATACGTCTAGCGCTAGCGTGGCACTGCTCATTTATGGCAGTACTTTTACACTCGTCTTGCGCTAGCGTGGCGCTGCTCATTTATGGGAGTACTTTTACTCACGTCTAGCGCTAGGGTGGCGCTGCTCATATATGGAGCACTTTTACACACGTCTAGCGCTAGCGTGGCGCTGCTCATTTATGGCAGTACTTTTACACACGTCTAGCGCTAGCGTGGCGCTTCTCATTTATGGGAGCACTTTTACAAACGTCTAGCGCTAGCGTGGCGCTGCTCATTTATTGCAGTACTTTTACACACGTCTATCGCTAGCGTGGCGCTGCTCATTTATGGCAGTACTTTTACACACGTCTAGCGCTAGCGTGGCGCTCCTCATTTATGGGAGTACTTTTACATATGTCTAGCGCTAGCGTGGAGCTGCTCATTTATGGGAGCACTTTTACACACGTCTAGCGCTAGCGTGGCGCTGCTCATTTATGGCAATTTTTTTACACACGTCTAGCGCTAGCGTGGTGCTGCTCATTTATGGGAGTACTTTTACATATGTCTAGCGCTAGCGTGGAGCTGCTCATTTATGGGAGCACTTTTACACACGTCTAGCGCTAGCGTGGCGCTCCTCATTTATGGCTGTACTTTTACACACGTCTAGCGCTAGCGTGGCGCTGCACATTTATGGGAGTACTTTTACTTATGTCTAGCGCTAGCGTGGCGCTGCTCATTTATGGGAGTACTTTTACATATGTCTAGCGCTAGCGTGGCGCTGCTTATTTATGGGAGTACTTTTACATATCTCTAGCGCTATCGTGGCGCTGCTCATTTATGGGAGTACTTTTACATATGTCTAGCGCTAGCGTGGAGCTGCTCATTTATGGGAGCACTTTTACACACGTCTAGCGCTAGCGTGGCGCTCCTCATTTATGGCAGTACTTTTACACACGTCTAGCGCTAGCGTGGCGCTGCACATTTATGGGAGTACTTTTACATATGTCTAGCGCTAGCGTGGCGCTGCTCATTTATGGCAGAACTTTTACGCTCGTCTTGAGCTAGCATTTCGCTCCTCATTTATGGCAGTACTTTTACACACGTCTAGCGCTAGCGTGGCGCTGCTCATTTATGGGAGTAATTTTACATATGTCTGGCGCTAGCGTGGAGCTGCACATTTATGGGAGCACTTTTACACACGTCTAGCTCTAGCGTGGCGCTGCTCATTTATGGCACTACTTTTACACACGTCTAGCGCTAGCGTGGAGCTGCACATTTATGGCACTACTTTTACACACGTCTAGCGCTAGCGTGGCGCTGCTCATTTATGGGAGTACATTTACACACGTCTAGTGCTATCGTGGCGCTCGTCATTTATGGCAGTACTTTTACACACGTCTAACGCCAGCGTGGCGCTGCTCATTTATGGGAGTACTTTTACATATGTCTAGCGCTAGCGTGGAGCTGCTCTTTTATGTGAGCACTTTTACACACGTCTATCGCTAGCGTGGTGCTGCTCATTTATGGCAGTACATTTACACACGTCTAGCGGTAGCGTGGCGCTGTTCATTTATGGGAGCACTTTTACACACGTCTAGCGCTAGCGTGGAGCTGCTCATTTATGGCAGTACTTTTACACACGTCTAGCGCTAGCGTGGCGCTGCTCATTTATGGGAGTACTTTTACATATGTCTAGCGCTAGCGTGGCGCTGCTCATTTATGGCAGTACTTTTACACTCGTCCTGGGCTAGCATGGCGCTCCTCATTTATGGCAGTACTTTTACACACGTCTAGCGGTAGCGTGGTGCTGCTCATTTATGGCGGTACTTTTACAAACGTCTAGCGCTAGCGTGGCGCTGATCATTTATGGCAGTACTTTTACAGACGTCTAGCGCTAGCGTGGCGCTCCTCATTTATGGGAGTACTTTTACACACGTCTAACACTAGCGTGGAGCTGCTCATTTATGTGAGCACTTTTACACACGTCTAGCGCTAGCGTGGCGCTGCTCATTTATGGGAGTACTTTTACACACGTCTAGCGCTAGCGTGGCGCTGCTCATTTATGGCAGTACTTTTACACACGTCTAGCGCTAGCATGGCGCTGCTCATTTATGGCAGTACTTTTACACACGTCTAGCGCTAGCGTGGCGCTGCTCATTTATGGCAGTACTTTTACAGACGTCTAGCGCTAGCGTGGCGCTCCTCATTTATGGGAGTACTTTTACACACGTCTAGCGCTAGCGTGGAGCTGCTCATTTATGGGAGCACTTTTACATACGTCTAGCGCTAGCGTGGCGCTGCTCATTTATGGGAGTACATTTACACACGTCTAGCGCTAGCGTGGCGCTCCTCATTTATGGCAGTACTTTTACACACGTCTAGCGCTAGCGTGGCGCTGCTCATTAATGGCAGTAATTTTACACACGTCTAGCGCTAGCATGGTGCTGCTCATTTATGGCACTTCTTTTACACACGTCTAGCGCTAGCGTGGCGCTGCTCATTTATGGGAGTACATTTACACACGTCCAGCGCTAGCGTGGCGCTGCTCATTTATGGCAGTCCTTTTACACACGTCTAGCTCTAGCATGGCGCTCCTCATTTATGGCAGTACTTTTACATACGTCTAACGCCAGCGTGGCGCTGCTCATTTATGGGAGTACTTTTACATATGTCTAGCGTTAGCGTGGAGCTGTTCCTTTAATGGAGTACATTTACACACGTCTAGCGCTAGCGTGGCGCTCCTCATTTATGGCAGAACTTTTACACACGTCTAGCGCTAGCGTGGCGCTGCTCATTTATGGGAGTACATTTACACACGTCTAGCACTAGCGTGGCGCTTCTCATTTATGGGAATACTTTTACACACATCTAGCACTAGCGTGGCGCTGCTCATTTATGGGAGCACTTTTACACACGTCTAGCGCTAGCGTGGAGCTGCTCATTTATGTGAGTACATTTACACACGTCTAGCGCTAGCGTGGCGTTCCTCATTTATGGGAGTACATTTACACACGTCTAGCGGTAGCGTGGCGCTGCTCATTTATGGGAGTACTGTTACACACGACTAGCGCTAGCGTGGCGCTGCTCATTTATGGGAGTACATTTACACACGTCTAGCGCTAGCGTGGCGCTGCTCATTTATGGGAGTACATTTACACACGTCTAGCGCTAGCGTGGCGCTCCTCATTTATGGGAGTACTTTTACACACGACTAGCGCTAGCGTGGCGCTGCTCATTTATGGGAGTACTTTTACACACGTCTAGCACTAGCGTGGCGCCACTCATTTATGGGAGTACTTTTACACACGTCTAGCGCTAGCGTGGCGCCGCTCATTTATGGGAGCACATTTACACACTTCTAGCTCTAGCGTGGCGCTGCTCATTTATGGGAGCACTTTTACACACGTCTAACGCCAGCGTGGCGCTGCTCATTTATGGGAGTACGTTTACACACGTCTAGCTCTAGCGTGGCGCTGCTCATTTATGGGAGTACTTTTACACACGTCTAGCGATAGCGTGGCGCCGCTCATTTATGGGAGCACATTTACACACGTCTAGCACTAGCGTGGCGCTGCTCATTTATGGGAGCACTTTTAAACACGTCTAACGCCAGCGTGGCGCTGCTCATTTATGGGAGTACTTTTACACACGTCTAGCGCTAGCGTGGCGCCGCTCATTTATGCGAGCACATTTACACACTTCTAGCTCTAGCGTGGCGCTGCTCATTTATGGGAGTACTTTTACACACGTCTAACGCCAGCGTGGCGCTGCTCATTTATGGGAGTACTTTTACACACGTCTAGCGCTAGCGTGACGCTGCTCATTTATGGGAGCACATTTACACACTTCTAGCTCTAGCATGGCGCTGCTCATTTATGGGAGTACTTTTACACACGTCTAGCGCTAGCGTGGCGCTGCTCATTTATGGGAGCACATTTACACACGTCGAGCTCTAGCATGGCGCTCTTCATTTATGGGAGTACTTTTACACACGTCTAGCGCTAGCGTGGCGCTCCTCATTTATGGCAGTACTTTTACACACGTCTAGCGGTAGCGTGGCGCTGCTCATTTATGGGAGCACTTTTACACATTTCTAGCGCTCCCGTGGCGCTGCTCATTTATGGGATTATTTTTAAACACGTCTAGCGCTAGCGTGGCGCTGCTCATTTATGGCAGTACATTCACACACGTCTAGCGGTAGCGTGGCGCTGCTCATTTATGGCAGTACTTTTACACACGTCTAGCGCTAGCGTGGCGCTGCTCATTTATGGCAGTACATTTACACACGTCTAGCGGTAGCGTGGCGCTGCTCATTTATGGCAGTACTTTTGCACACGTCTAGCGCTAGCGTGGCGCTGCTCATTTATGGCAGTACATTTACACACGTCTAGCGCTAGCGTGGCGCTGCTCATTTATGGGAGTAATCTTACATATGTCTGGCGCTAGCGTGGAGCTGCTCATTTATGGGAGCACTTTTACACACGTCTAGCTCTAGCGTGGCGCTGCTCATTTATGGCACTACTTTTACACACGTCTAGCGCTAGCGTGGCGCTGCTCATTTATGGGAGTACATTTACACACGTCTAGTGCTAGCGTGGCGCTCGTCATTTATGGCAGTACTTTTACACACGTCTAACGCCAGCGTGGCGCTGCTCATTTATGGGAGTACTTTTACATATGTCTAGCGCTAGCGTGGAGCTGCTCATTTATGTGAGCACTTTTACACACGTCTATCGCTAGCGTGGTGCTGCTCATTTATGGCAGTACATTTACACACGTCTAGCGGTAGCATGGCGCTGTTCATTTATGGGAGCACTTTTACACACGTCTAGCGCTAGCGTGGAGCTGCTCATTTATGGCAGTACTTTTACACACGTCTAGCGCTAGCGTGGCGCTGCTCATTTATGGGAGTACTTTTACATATGTCTAGCGCTAGCGTGGCGCTGCTCATTTATGGCAGTACTTTTACACTCGTCCTGGGCTAGCATGGCGCTCCTCATTTATGGCAGTACTTTTACACACGTCTAGCGGTAGCGTGGTGCTGCTCATTTATGGCGGTACTTTTACAAACGTCTAGCGCTAGCGTGGCGCTGATCATTTATGGCAGTACTTTTACAGACGTCTAGCGCTAGCGTGGCGCTCCTCATTTATGGGAGTACTTTTACACACGTCTAACACTAGCGTGGAGCTGCTCATTTATGGGAGCACTTTTACACACGTCTAGCGCTAGCGTGGCGCTGCTCATTTATGGGAGTACTTTTACACACGTCTAGCGCTAGCGTGGCGCTGCTCATTTATGGCAGTACTTTTACACTCGTCTAGCGCTAGCATGGCGCTGCTCATTTATGGCAGTACTTTTACACACGTCTAGCGCTAGCGTGGCGCTGCTCATTTATGGCAGTACTTTTACAGACGTCTAGCGCTAGCGTGGCGCTCCTCATTTATGGGAGTACTTTTACACACGTCTAGCGCTAGCGTGGAGCTGCTCATTTATGGGAGCACTTTTACACACGTCTAGCGCTAGCGTGGCGCTGCTCATTTATGGGAGTACTTTTACACACGTCTAGCGCTAGCGTGGCGCTCCTCATTTATGGCAGTACTTTTACACACGTCTAGCGCTAGCGTGGCGCTGCTCATTAATGGCAGTAATTTTACACACGTCTAGCGCTAGCATGGTGCTGCTCATTTATGGCACTTCTTTTACACACGTCTAGCGCTTGCGTGGCGCTGCTCATTTATGGGAGTACATTTACACACGTCTAGCGCTAGCGTGGCGCTGCTCATTTATGGCAGTCCTTTTACACACGTCTAGCTCTAGCATGGCGCTCCTCATTTATGGCAGTACTTTTACATACGTCTAACGCCAGCGTGGCGCTGCTCATTTATGGGAGTACTTTTACATATGTCTAGCGTTAGCGTGGAGCTGTTCCTTTAATGGAGTACATTTACACACGTCTAGCGCTAGCGTGGCGCTCCTCATTTATGGCAGAACTTTTACACACGTCTAGCGCTAGCGTGGCGCTGCTCATTTATGGGAGTACATTTACACACGTCTAGCACTAGCGTGGCGTTTCTCATTTATGGGAATACTTTTACACACATCTAGCACTAGCGTGGCGCTGCTCATTTATGGGAGCACTTTTACACACGTCTAGCGCTAGCGTGGAGCTGCTCATTTATGTGAGTACATTTACACACGTCTAGCGCTAGCGTGGCGCTCCTCATTTATGGGAGTACATTTACACACGTCTAGCGGTAGCGTGGCGCTGCTCATTTATGGGAGTACTGTTACACACGACTAGCGCTAGCGTGGCGCTGCTCATTTATGGGAGTACATTTACACACGTCTAGCGCTAGCGTGGCGCTGCTCATTTATGGGAGTACATTTACACACGTCTAGCGCTAGCGTGGCGCTCCTCTTTTATGGGAGTACTTTTACACACGACTAGCGCTAGCGTGGCGCTGCTCATTTATGGGAGTACTTTTACACACGTCTAGCGCTAGCGTGGCGCCACTCATTTATGGGAGTACTTTTACACACGTCTAGCGCTAGCGTGGCGCCGCTCATTTATGGGAGCACATTTACACACTTCTAGCTCTAGCGTGGCGCTGCTCATTTATGGGAGCACTTTTACACACGTCTAACGCCAGCGTGGCGCTGCTCATTTGTGGGAGTACTTTTACACACGTCTAGCTCTAGCGTGGCGCTGCTCATTTATGGGAGTACTTTTACACACGTCTAGCGATAGCGTGGCGCCGCTCATTTAAGGGAGCACATTTACACACGTCTAGCACTAGCGTGGCGCTGCTCATTTATGGGAGCACTTTTAAACACGTCTAACGCCAGCGTGGCGCTGCTCATTTATGGGAGTACTTTTACACACGTCTAGCGCTAGCGTGGCGCCGCTCATTTATGCGAGCACATTTACACACTTCTAGCTCTAGCGTGGCGCTGCTCATTTATGGGAGTACTTTTACACACGTCTAACGCCAGCGTGGCGCTGCTCATTTATGGGAGTACTTTTACACACGTCTAGCGCTAGCGTGACGCTGCTCATTTATGGGAGCACATTTACACACTTCTAGCTCTAGCATGGCGCTGCTCATTTATGGGTGTACTTTTACACACGTCTAGCGCTAGCGTGGCGCTGCTCATTTATGGGAGCAAATTTACACACGTCGAGCTCTAGCATGGCGCTCTTCATTTATGGGAGTACTTTTACACACGTCTAGCGCTAGCGTGGCGCTCCTCATTTATGGCAGTACTTTTACACACGTCTAGCGGTAGCGTGGCGCTGCTCATTTATGGGAGCACTTTTACACATTTCTAGCGCTACCGTGGCGCTGCTCATTTATGGGAGTATTTTTAAACACGTCTAGCGCTAGCGTGGCGCTGCTCATTTATGGCAGTACATTTACACACGTCTAGCGGTAGCGTGGCGCTGCTCATTTATGGCAGTACTTTTACACACGTCTAGCGCTAGCGTGGCGCTGCTCATTTATGGCAGTACATTTACACACGTCTAGCGGTAGCGTGGCGCTGCTCATTTATGGCAGTACTTTTACACACGTCTAGCGCTAGCGTGGCGCTGCTCATTTATGGCAGTACATTTACACACGTCTAGCGGTAGCGTGGCGCTGCTCATTTATGGGAGCACTTTTACACACGTCTACGCTAGCGTGGCGCTCCTCATTTAAGGCAGTACATTTACACACGTCTAGCGCTAGCGTGGCACTGCTCATTTATGCGAGTACTTTTACATATGTCTAGCGCTAGCGTGGCACTGCTCATTTATGGCAGTACTTTTACACTCGTCTTGCGCTAGCGTGGCGCTGCTCATTTATGGGAGTACTTTTACTCACGTCTAGCGCTAGCGAGGCGCTGCTCATATATGGGAGCACTTTTACACACGTCTAGCGCTAGCGTGGCGCTGCTCATTTATGGCAGTACTTTTACAAACGTCTAGCGCTAGCGTGGCGCTTCTCATTTATGGGAGCACTTTTACACACGTCTAGCGCTAGCGAGGCGCTGCTCATTTATTGCAGTACTTTTACACACGTCTAGCGCTAGCGTGGCGCTGCTCATTTATGGCAGTACTTTTACACACGTCTAGTGCTAGCGTGGCGCTCCTCATTTATGGGAGTACTTTTACATATGTCTAGCGCTAGCGTGGAGCTGCTCATTTATGGGAGCACTTTTACACACGTCTAGCGCTAGCGTGGCGCTGCTCATTTATGGGAGTACTTTTACATATGTCTAGCGCTAGCGTGGAGCTGCTCATTTATGGGAGCACTTTTACACACGTCTAGCGCTAGCGTGGCGCTCCTCATTTATGGCTGTACTTTTACAGACGTCTAGCGCTAGCGTGGCGCTGCACATTTATGGGAGTACTTTTACATATGTCTAGCGCTAGCGTGGAGCTGCTCATTTATGGGAGCACTTTTACACACGTCTAGCGCTAGCGTGGCGCTCCTCATTTATGGCAGTACTTTTACACACGTCTAGCGCTAGCGTGGCGCTGCACATTTATGGGAGTACATTTACATATGTCTAGCGCTAGCGTGGCGCTGCTCATTTATGGGAGTACTTTTACATATGTCTAGCGCTAGCGTGGTGCTGCTCATTTATGGGAGCACATTTACACACGTCTAGCGCTAGCGTGGCGCTCCTCATTTATGGCAGTACTTTTACACACGTCTAGCGCTAGCGTGGCGCTGCACATTTATGGGAGTACATTTACATATGTCTAGCGGTAGCGTGGCGCTGCTCATTTATGGGAGTACTTTTACAAATGTCTAGCGCTAGCGTGGAGCTGCTCATTTATGGCAGTACTTTTACACACGTCTATTGCTAGCGTGGCGCTCCTCATTTATGGGAGTACTTTTACATATGCCTAGCGCTAGCGTGGAGCTGCTCATTTATGGGAGCACTTTTACACACGTCTAGCGCTAGCGTGGCGCTACTCATTTATGGCACTTTTTTTACTCACGTCTAGCGCTAGCGTGGCGCTGCTCATTTATGGGAGTACTTTTACATATGTCTAGCGCTAGCGTGGAGCTGCTCATTTATGGGAGCACTTTTACACACGTCTAGCTCTAGCGTGGCGCTGCTCATTTATGGCACTACTTTTACACACGTCTAGCGCTAGCGTGGCGCTGCTCATTTATGGGAGTACTTTTACTTAAGTCTAGCGCTAGCGTGGAGCTGCTCATTTATGGGAGCACTTTTACACACGTCTAGCGCTAGCGTGGCGATGCTCATTTATGGCACTACTTTTACACACGTCTAGCGCTAGCGTGGAGCTGCTCATTTATGGCACTACTTTTACACACGTCTAGCGCTAGCGTGGCGCTGCACATTTATGGGAGTACTTTTACTTATGTCTAGCGCTAGCGTGGCGCTGCTCATTTATGGGAGTACTTTTACATATGTCTAGCGCTAGCGTGGCGCTGCTCATTTATGGGAGTACTTTTACATATCTCTAGCGCTAGCGTGGCGCTGCTCATTTATGGGAGTACTTTTACATATGTCTAGCGCTAGCGTGGAGCTGCTCATTTATGGGAGCACTTTTACACACGTCTAGCGCTAGCGTGGCGCTCCTCATTTATGGCAGTACTTTTACACACGTCTAGCGCTAGCGTGGCGCTGCACATTTATGGGAGTACTTTTACATATGTCTAGCGCTAGCGTGGCGCTGCTCATTTATGGCAGAACTTTTACGCTCGTCTTGAGCTAGCATTTCGCTCCTCATTTATGGCAGTACTTTTACACACGTCTAGCGCTAGCGTGGCGCTGCTCATTTATGGGAGTAATTTTACATATGTCTGGCGCTAGCGTGGAGCTGCTCATTTATGGGAGCACTTTAACACACGTCTAGCTCTAGCGTGGCGCTGCTCATTTATGGCACTACTTTTACACACGTCTAGCGCTAGCGTGGCGCTGCTCATTTATGGGAGTACTTTTACTTATGTCTAGCGCTAGCGTGGAGCTGCTCATTTATGGGAGCACTTTTACACACGTTTAGCGCTAGCGAGGCGCTGCTCATTTATGGCACTACTTTTACACACGTCTAGCGCTAGAGTGGAGCTGCTCATTTATGGCACTACTTTTACACACGTCTAGCGCTAGCGTGGCGCTGCTCATTTATGGGAGTACATTTACACACGTCTAGTGCTAGCGTGGCGCTCGTCATTTATGGCAGTACTTTTACACACGTCTAACGCTAGCGTGGCGCTGCTCATTTATGGGAGTACTTTTACATATGTCTAGCGCTAGCGTGGCGCTGCTCATTTATGGCAGTACTTTTACACTCGTCCTGGGCTAGCATGGCGCTCCTCATTTATGGCAGTACTTTTACACACGTCTAGCGGTAGCGTGGTGCTGCTCATTTATGGCGGTACTTTTACAAACGTCTAGCGCTAGCGTGGCGCTGATCATTTATGGCAGTACTTTTACAGACGTCTAGCGCTAGCGTGGCGCTCCTCATTTATGGGAGTACTTTTACACATGTCTAACACTAGCGTGGAGCTGCTCATTTATGGGAGCACTTTTACACACGTCTAGCGCTAGCGTGGCGCTGCTCATTTATGGGAGTACTTTTACACACGTCTAGCGCTAGCGTGGCGCTGCTCATTTATGGCAGTACTTTTACACACGTCTAGCGCTAGCATGGCGCTGCTCATTTATGGCAGTACTTTTACACACGTCTAGCGCTAGCGTGGCGCTGCTCATTTATGGCAGTACTTTTACAGACGTCTAGCGCTAGCGTGGCGCTCCTCATTTATGGGAGTACTTTTACACACGTCTAGCGCTAGCGTGGAGCTGCTCATTTATGGGAGCACTTTTACAAACGTCTAGCGCTAGCGTGGCGCTGCTCATTTATGGGAGTACTTTTACACACGTCTAGCGCTAGCGTGGCGCTCCTCATTTATGGCAGTACTTTTACACACGTCTAGCGCTAGCGTGGCGCTGCTCATTAATGGCAGTAATTTTACACAC
Source organism: Meconema thalassinum (assembly GCA_946902985.2). NCBI lineage: Eukaryota > Metazoa > Arthropoda > Insecta > Orthoptera > Tettigoniidae > Meconema > Meconema thalassinum. Next base: position 12,516,879 of record CAMPQE020000048.1, on the reverse strand, counting down.
GTCTAGCGCTAGCATGGTGCTGCTCATTTATGGCACTTCTTTTACACACGTCTAGCGCTAGCGTGGCGCTGCTCATTTATGGGAGTACATTTACACACATCTAGCGCTAGCGTGGCGCTGCTCATTTATGGCAGTCCTTTTACACACGTCTAGCTCTAGCATGGCGCTCCTCATTTATGGCAGTACTTTTACATACGTCTAACGCCAGCGTGGCGCTGCTCATTTATGGGAGTACTTTTACATATGTCTAGCGTTAGCGTGGAGCTGTTCCTTTAATGGAGTACATTTACACACGTCTAGCGCTAGCGTGGCGCTCCTCATTTATGGCAGAACTTTTACACACGTCTAGCGCTAGCGTGGCGCTGCTCATTTATGGGAGTACATTTACACACGTCTAGCACTAGCGTGGCGCTTCTCATTTATGGGAATACTTTTACACACATCTAGCACTAGCGTGGCGCTGCTCATTTATGGGAGCACTTTTACACACGTCTAGCGCTAGCGTGGAGCTGCTCATTTATGTGAGTACATTTACACACGTCTAGCGCTAGCGTGGCGCTCCTCATTTATGGGAGTACATTTACACACGTCTAGCGGTAGCGTGGCGCTGCTCATTTATGGGAGTACTGTTACACACGACTAGCGCTAGCGTGGCGCTGCTCATTTATGGGAGTACATTTACACACGTCTAGCGCTAGCGTGGCGCTGCTCATTTATGGGAGTACATTTACACACGTCTAGCGCTAGCGTGGCGCTCCTCATTTATGGGAGTACTTTTACACACGACTAGCGCTAGCGTGGCGCTGCTCATTTATGGGAGTACTTTTACACACGTCTAGCGCTAGCGTGGCACCACTCATTTATGGGAGTACTTTTACACACGTCTAGCGCTAGCGTGGCGCCGCTCATTTATGGGAGCACATTTACACACTTCTAGCTCTAGCGTGGCGCTGCTCATTTATGGGAGCACTTTTACACACGTCTAACGCCAGCGTGGCGCTGCTCATTTATGGGAGTACTTTTACACACGTCTAGCTCTAGCGTGGCGCTGCTCATTTATGGGAGTACTTTTACACATGTCTAGCGATAGCGTGGCGCCGCTCATTTATGGGAGCACATTTACACACGTCTAGCACTAGCGTGGCGCTGCTCATTTATGGGAGCACTTTTAAACACGTCTAACGCCTGCGTGGCGCTGCTCATTTATGGGAGTACTTTTACACACGTCTAGCGCTAGCGTGGCGCCGCTCATTTATGCGAGCACATTTACACACTTCTAGCTCTAGCGTGGCGCTGCTCATTTATGGGAGTACTTTTACACACGTCTAACGCCAGCGTGGCGCTGCTCATTTATGGGAGTACTTTTACACACGTCTAGCGCTAGCGTGACGCTGCTCATTTATGGGAGCACATTTACACACTTCTAGCTCTAGCATGGCGCTGCTCATTTATGGGAGTACTTTTACACACGTCTAGCGCTAGCGTGGCGCTGCTCATTTATGGGAGCACATTTACACACGTCGAGCTCTAGCATGGCGCTCTTCATTTATGGGAGTACTTTTACACACGTCTAGCGCTAGCGTGGCGCTCCTCATTTATGGCAGTACTTTTACACACGTCTAGCGGTAGCGTGGCGCTGCTCATTTATGGGAGCACTTTTACACATTTCTAGCGCTACCGTGGCGCTGCTCATTTATGGGAGTATTTTTAAACACGTCTAGCGCTAGCGTGGCGCTGCTCATTTATGGCAGTACATTTACACACGTCTAGCGGTAGCGTGGCGCTGCTCATTTATGGCAGTACTTTTACACACGTCTAGCGTTAGCGTGGCGCTGCTCATTTATGGCAGTACTTTTACAGACGTCTAGCGCTAGCGTGGCGCTCCTCATTTATGGGAGTACTTTTACACACGTCTAGCGCTAGTGTGGAGCTGCTCATTTATGGGAGCACTTTTACACACGTCTAGCGCTAGCGTGGCGCTGCTCATTTATGGGAGTACTTTTACACACGTCTAGCGCTAGCGTGGCGCTCCTCATTTATGGCAGTACTTTTACACACGTCTAGCGCTAGCGTGGCGCTGCTCATTAATGGCAGTAATTTTACACACGTCTAGCGCTAGCATGGTGCTGCTCATTTATGGCACTTCTTTTACACACGTCTAGCGCTACCGTGGCGCTGCTCATTTATGGGAGTACATTTACACACGTCTAGCGCTAGCGTGGCGCTGCTCATTTATGGCAGTCCTTTTACACACGTCTAGCTCTAGCATGGCGCTCCTCATTTATGGCAGTACTTTTACATACGTCTAACGCCAGCGTGGCGCTGCTCATTTATGGGAGTACTTTTACATATGTCTAGCGTTAGCGTGGAGCTGTTCCTTTAATGGAGTACATTTACACACGTCTAGCGCTAGCGTGGCGCTCCTCATTTATGGCAGAACTTTTACACACGTCTAGCGCTAGCGTGGCGCTGCTCATTTATGGGAGTACATTTACACACGTCTAGCACTAGCGTGGCGCTTCTCATTTATGGGAATACTTTTACACACATCTAGCACTAGCGTGGCGCTGCTCATTTATGGGAGCACTTTTACACACGTCTAGCGCTAGCGTGGAGCTGCTCATTTATGTGAGTACATTTACACACGTCTAGCGCTAGCGTGGCGCTCCTCATTTATGGGAGTACATTTACACACGTCTAGCGGTAGCGTGGCGCTGCTCATTTATGGGAGTACTGTTACACACGACTAGCGCTAGCGTGGCGCTGCTCATTTATGGGAGTACATTTACACACATCTAGCGCTAGCGTGGCGCTGCTCATTTATGGGAGTACATTTACACACGTCTAGCGCTAGCGTGGCGCTCCTCATTTATGGGAGTACTTTTACACACGACTAGCGCTAGCGTGGCGCTGCTCATTTATGGGAGTACTTTTACACACGTCTAGCGCTAGCGTGGCACCACTCATTTATGGGAGTACTTTTACACACGTCTAGCGCTAGCGTGGCGCCGCTCATTTATGGGAGCACATTTACACACTTCTAGCTCTAGCGTGGCGCTGCTCATTTATGGGAGCACTTTTACACACGTCTAACGCCAGCGTGGCGCTGCTCATTTATGGGAGTACTTTTACACACGTCTAGCTCTAGCGTGGCGCTGCTCATTTATGGGAGTACTTTTACACACGTCTAGCGATAGCGTGGCGCCGCTCATTTATGGGAGCACATTTACACACGTCTAGCACTAGCGTGGCGCTGCTCATTTATGGGAGCACTTTTAAACACGTCTAACGCCTGCGTGGCGCTGCTCATTTATGGGAGTACTTTTACACACGTCTAGCGCTAGCGTGGCGCCGCTCATTTATGCGAGCACATTTACACACTTCTAGCTCTAGCGTGGCGCTGCTCTTTTATGGGAGTACTTTTACACACGTCTAACGCCAGCGTGGCGCTGCTCATTTATGGGAGTACTTTTACACACGTCTAGCGCTAGCGTGACGCTGCTCATTTATGGGAGCACATTTACACACTTCTAGCTCTAGCATGGCGCTGCTCATTTATGGGAGTACTTTTACACACGTCGAGCGCTAGCGTGGCGCTGCTCATTTATGGGAGCACATTTACACACGTCGAGCTCTAGCATGGCGCTCTTCATTTATGGGAGTACTTTTACACACGTCTAGCGCTAGCGTGGCGCTCCTCATTTATGGCAGTACTTTTACACACGTCTAGCGGTAGCGTGGCGCTGCTCATTTATGGGAGCACTTTTACACATTTCTAGCGCTACCGTGGCGCTGCTCATTTATGGGAGTATTTTTAAACACGTCTAGCGCTAGCGTGGCGCTGCTCATTTATGGCAGTACATTTACACACGTCTAGCGGTAGCGTGGCGCTGCTCATTTATGGCAGTACTTTTACACACATATCTAGCGCTAGCGTGGCGCTGCTCATTTATGGCAGTACTTTTACAGACGTCTAGCGCTAGCGTGGCGCTCCTCATTTATGGGAGTACTTTTACACACGTCTAGCGCTAGCGTGGAGCTGCTCATTTATGGGAGCACTTTTACACACGTCTAGCGCTAGCGTGGCGCTGCTCATTTATGGGAGTACTTTTACACACGTCTAGCGCTAGCGTGGCGCTCCTCATTTATGGCAGTACTTTTACACACGTCTAGCGCTAGCGTGGCGCTGCTCATTAATGGCAGTAATTTTACACACGTCTAGCGCTAGCATGGTGCTGCTCATTTATGGCACTTCTTTTACACACGTCTAGCGCTAGCGTGGCGCTACTCATTTATGGGAGTACATTTACACACGTCTAGCGCTAGCGTGGCGCTGCTCATTTATGGCAGTCCTTTTACACACGTCTAGCTCTAGCATGGCGCTCCTCATTTATGGCAGTACTTTTACATACGTCTAACGCCAGCGTGGCGCTGCTCATTTATGGGAGTACTTTTACATATGTCTAGCGTTAGCGTGGAGCTGTTCCTTTAATGGAGTACATTTACACACGTCTAGCGCTAGCGTGGCGCTCCTCATTTATGGCAGAACTTTTACACACGTCTAGCGCTAGCGTGGCGCTGCTCATTTATGGGAGTACATTTACACACGTCTAGCACTAGCGTGGCGCTTCTCATTTATGGGAATACTTTTACACACATCTAGCACTAGCGTGGCGCTGCTCATTTATGGGAGCACTTTTACACACGTCGAGCGCTAGCGTGGAGCTGCTCATTTATGTGAGTACATTTACACACGTCTAGCGCTAGCGTGGCGCTCCTCATTTATGGGAGTACATTTACACACGTCTAGCGGTAGCGTGGCGCTGCTCATTTATGGGAGTACTGTTACACACGACTAGCGCTAGCGTGGCGCTGCTCATTTATGGGAGTACATTTACACACGTCTAGCGCTAGCGTGGCACTGCTCATTTATGGGAGTACATTTACACACGTCTAGCGCTAGCGTGGCGCTCCTCATTTATGGGAGTACTTTTACACACGACTAGCGCTAGCGTGGCGCTGCTCATTTATGGGAGTACTTTTACACACGTTTAGCGCTAGCGTGGCGGCACTCATTTATGGGAGTACTTTTACACACGTCTAGCGCTAGCGTGGCGCCGCTCATTTATGGGAGTACTTTTACATATGTCTAGCGCTAGCGTGGAGCTGCTCATTTATGGGAGCACTTTTACACACGTCTAGCGCTAGCGTGGCGCTGCTCATTTATGGGAGTACTTTTACATATGTCTAGCGCTAGCGTGGAGCTGCTCATTTATGGGAGCACTTTTACACACGTCTAGCGCTAGCGTGGCGCTCCTCATTTATGGCTGTACTTTTACAGACGTCTAGCGCTAGCGTGGCGCTGCACATTTATGGGAGTACTTTTACATATGTCTAGCGCTAGCGTGGAGCTGCTCATTTATGGGAGCACTTTTACACACGTCTAGCGCTAGCGTGGCGCTCCTCATTTATGGCAGTACTTTTACACACGTCTAGCGCTAGCGTGGCGCTGCACATTTATGGGAGTACATTTACATATGTCTAGCGCTAGCGTGGCGCTGCTCATTTATGGGAGTACTTTTACATATGTCTAGCGCTAGCGTGGTGCTGCTCATTTATGGGAGCACATTTACACACGTCTAGCGCTAGCGTGGCGCTCCTCATTTATGGCAGTACTTTTACACACGTCTAGCGCTAGCGTGGCGCTGCACATTTATGGGAGTACATTTACATATGTCTAGCGGTAGCGTGGCGCTGCTCATTTATGGGAGTACTTTTACATATGTCTAGCGCTAGCGTGGAGCTGCTCATTTATGGCAGTACTTTTACACACGTCTATTGCTAGCGTGGCGCTCCTCATTTATGGGAGTACTTTTACATATGCCTAGCGCTAGCGTGGAGCTGCTCATTTATGGGAGCACTTTTACACACGTCTAGCGCTAGCGTGGCGCTACTCATTTATGGCACTTTTTTTACTCACGTCTAGCGCTAGCGTGGCGCTGCTCATTTATGGGAGTACTTTTACATATGTCTAGCGCTAGCGTGGAGCTGCTCATTTATGGGAGCACTTTTACACACGTCTAGCTCTAGCGTGGCGCTGCTCATTTATGGCACTACTTTTACACACGTCTAGCGCTAGCGTGGCGCTGCTCATTTATGGGAGTACTTTTACTTAAGTCTAGCGCTAGCGTGGAGCTGCTCATTTATGGGAGCACTTTTACACACGTCTAGCGCTAGCGTGGCGATGCTCATTTATGGCACTACTTTTACACACGTCTAGCGCTAGCGTGGAGCTGCTCATTTATGGCACTACTTTTACACACGTCTAGCGCTAGCGTGGCGCTGCACATTTATGGGAGTACTTTTACTTATGTCTAGCGCTAGCGTGGCGCTGCTCATTTATGGGAGTACTTTTACATATGTCTAGCGCTAGCGTGGCGCTGCTCATTTATGGGAGTACTTTTACATATCTCTAGCGCTAGCGTGGCGCTGCTCATTTATGGGAGTACTTTTACATATGTCTAGCGCTAGCGTGGAGCTGCTCATTTATGGGAGCACTTTTACACACGTCTAGCGCTAGCGTGGCGCTCCTCATTTATGGCAGTACTTTTACACACGTCTAGCGCTAGCGTGGCGCTGCACATTTATGGGAGTACTTTTACATATGTCTAGCGCTAGCGTGGCGCTGCTCATTTATGGCAGAACTTTTACGCTCGTCTTGAGCTAGCATTTCGCTCCTCATTTATGGCAGTACTTTTACACACGTCTAGCGCTAGCGTGGCGCTGCTCATTTATGGGAGTAATTTTACATATGTCTGGCGCTAGCGTGGAGCTGCTCATTTATGGGAGCACTTTAACACACGTCTAGCTCTAGCGTGGCGCTGCTCATTTATGGCACTACTTTTACACACGTCTAGCGCTAGCGTGGCGCTGCTCATTTATGGGAGTACTTTTACTTATGTCTAGCGCTAGCGTGGAGCTGCTCATTTATGGGAGCACTTTTACACACGTTTAGCGCTAGCGAGGCGCTGCTCATTTATGGCACTACTTTTACACACGTCTAGCGCTAGAGTGGAGCTGCTCATTTATGGCACTACTTTTACACACGTCTAGCGCTAGCGTGGCGCTGCTCATTTATGGGAGTACATTTACACACGTCTAGTGCTAGCGTGGCGCTCGTCATTTATGGCAGTACTTTTACACACGTCTAACGCTAGCGTGGCGCTGCTCATTTATGGGAGTACTTTTACATATGTCTAGCGCTAGCGTGGCGCTGCTCATTTATGGCAGTACTTTTACACTCGTCCTGGGCTAGCATGGCGCTCCTCATTTATGGCAGTACTTTTACACACGTCTAGCGGTAGCGTGGTGCTGCTCATTTATGGCGGTACATTTACAAACGTCTAGCGCTAGCGTGGCGCTGATCATTTATGGCAGTACTTTTACAGACGTCTAGCGCTAGCGTGGCGCTCCTCATTTATGGGAGTACTTTTACACATGTCTAACACTAGCGTGGAGCTGCTCATTTATGGGAGCACTTTTACACACGTCTAGCGCTAGCGTGGCGCTGCTCATTTATGGGAGTACTTTTACACACGTCTAGCGCTAGCGTGGCGCTGCTCATTTATGGCAGTACTTTTACACACGTCTAGCGCTAGCATGGCGCTGCTCATTTATGGCAGTACTTTTACACACGTCTAGCGCTAGCGTGGCGCTGCTCATTTATGGCAGTACTTTTACAGACGTCTAGCGCTAGCGTGGCGCTCCTCATTTATGGGAGTACTTTTACACACGTCTAGCGCTAGCGTGGAGCTGCTCATTTATGGGAGCACTTTTACAAACGTCTAGCGCTAGCGTGGCGCTGCTCATTTATGGGAGTACTTTTACACACGTCTAGCGCTAGCGTGGCGCTCCTCATTTATGGCAGTACTTTTACACACGTCTAGCGCTAGCGTGGCGCTGCTCATTAATGGCAGTAATTTTACACACGTCTAGCGCTAGCATGGTGCTGCTCATTTATGGCACTTCTTTTACACACGTCTAGCGCTAGCGTGGCGCTGCTCATTTATGGGAGTACATTTACACACGTCTAGCGCTAGCGTGGCGCTGCTCATTTATGGCAGTCCTTTTACACACGTCTAGCTCTAGCATGGCGCTCCTCATTTATGGCAGTACTTTTACATACGTCTAACGCCAGCGTGGCGCTGCTCATTTATGGGAGTACTTTTACATATGTCTAGCGTTAGCGTGGAGCTGTTCCTTTAATGGAGTACATTTACACACGTCTAGCGCTAGCGTGGCGCTCCTCATTTATGGCAGAACTTTTACACACGTCTAGCGCTAGCGTGGCGCTGCTCATTTATGGGAGTACATTTACACACGTCTAGCACTAGCGTGGCGCTTCTCATTTATGGGAATACTTTTACACACATCTAGCACTAGCGTGGCGCTGCTCATTTATGGGAGCACTTTTACACACGTCTAGCGCTAGCGTGGAGCTGCTCATTTATGTGAGTACATTTACACACGTCTAGCGCTAGCGTGGCGCTCCTCATTTATGGGAGTACATTTACACACGTCTAGCGGTAGCGTGGCGCTGCTCATTTATGGGAGTACTGTTACACACGACTAGCGCTAGCGTGGCGCTGCTCATTTATGGGAGTACATTTACACACGTCTAGCGCTAGCGTGGCGCTGCTCATTTATGGGAGTACATTTACACACGTCTAGCGCTAGCGTGGCGCTCCTCATTTATGGGAGTACTTTTACACACGACTAGCGCTAGCGTGGCGCTGCTCATTTATGGGAGTACTTTTACACACGTCTAGCGCTAGCGTGGCACCACTCATTTATGGGAGTACTTTTACACACGTCTAGCGCTAGCGTGGCGCCGCTCATTTATGGGAGCACATTTACACACTTCTAGCTCTAGCGTGGCGCTGCTCATTTATGGGAGCACTTTTACACACGTCTAACGCCAGCGTGGCGCTGCTCATTTATGGGAGTACTTTTACACACGTCTAGCTCTAGCGTGGCGCTGCTCATTTATGGGAGTACTTTTACACATGTCTAGCGATAGCGTGGCGCCGCTCATTTATGGGAGCACATTTACACACGTCTAGCACTAGCGTGGCGCTGCTCATTTATGGGAGCACTTTTAAACACGTCTAACGCCTGCGTGGCGCTGCTCATTTATGGGAGTACTTTTACACACGTCTAGCGCTAGCGTGGCGCCGCTCATTTATGCGAGCACATTTACACACTTCTAGCTCTAGCGTGGCGCTGCTCATTTATGGGAGTACTTTTACACACGTCTAACGCCAGCGTGGCGCTGCTCATTTATGGGAGTACTTTTACACACGTCTAGCGCTAGCGTGACGCTGCTCATTTATGGGAGCACATTTACACACTTCTAGCTCTAGCATGGCGCTGCTCATTTATGGGAGTACTTTTACACACGTCTAGCGCTAGCGTGGCGCTGCTCATTTATGGGAGCACATTTACACACGTCGAGCTCTAGCATGGCGCTCTTCATTTATGGGAGTACTTTTACACACGTCTAGCGCTAGCGTGGCGCTCCTCATTTATGGCAGTACTTTTACACACGTCTAGCGGTAGCGTGGCGCTGCTCATTTATGGGAGCACTTTTACACATTTCTAGCGCTACCGTGGCGCTGCTCATTTATGGGAGTATTTTTAAACACGTCTAGCGCTAGCGTGGCGCTGCTCATTTATGGCAGTACATTTACACACGTCTAGCGGTAGCGTGGCGCTGCTCATTTATGGCAGTACTTTTACACACGTCTAGCGTTAGCGTGGCGCTGCTCATTTATGGCAGTACTTTTACAGACGTCTAGCGCTAGCGTGGCGCTCCTCATTTATGGGAGTACTTTTACACACGTCTAGCGCTAGTGTGGAGCTGCTCATTTATGGGAGCACTTTTACACACGTCTAGCGCTAGCGTGGCGCTGCTCATTTATGGGAGTACTTTTACACACGTCTAGCGCTAGCGTGGCGCTCCTCATTTATGGCAGTACTTTTACACACGTCTAGCGCTAGCGTGGCGCTGCTCATTAATGGCAGTAATTTTACACACGTCTAGCGCTAGCATGGTGCTGCTCATTTATGGCACTTCTTTTACACACGTCTAGCGCTACCGTGGCGCTGCTCATTTATGGGAGTACATTTACACACGTCTAGCGCTAGCGTGGCGCTGCTCATTTATGGCAGTCCTTTTACACACGTCTAGCTCTAGCATGGCGCTCCTCATTTATGGCAGTACTTTTACATACGTCTAACGCCAGCGTGGCGCTGCTCATTTATGGGAGTACTTTTACATATGTCTAGCGTTAGCGTGGAGCTGTTCCTTTAATGGAGTACATTTACACACGTCTAGCGCTAGCGTGGCGCTCCTCATTTATGGCAGAACTTTTACACACGTCTAGCGCTAGCGTGGCGCTGCTCATTTATGGGAGTACATTTACACACGTCTAGCACTAGCGTGGCGCTTCTCATTTATGGGAATACTTTTACACACATCTAGCACTAGCGTGGCGCTGCTCATTTATGGGAGCACTTTTACACACGTCTAGCGCTAGCGTGGAGCTGCTCATTTATGTGAGTACATTTACACACGTCTAGCGCTAGCGTGGCGCTCCTCATTTATGGGAGTACATTTACACACGTCTAGCGGTAGCGTGGCGCTGCTCATTTATGGGAGTACTGTTACACACGACTAGCGCTAGCGTGGCGCTGCTCATTTATGGGAGTACATTTACACACATCTAGCGCTAGCGTGGCGCTGCTCATTTATGGGAGTACATTTACACACGTCTAGCGCTAGCGTGGCGCTCCTCATTTATGGGAGTACTTTTACACACGACTAGCGCTAGCGTGGCGCTGCTCATTTATGGGAGTACTTTTACACACGTCTAGCGCTAGCGTGGCACCACTCATTTATGGGAGTACTTTTACACACGTCTAGCGCTAGCGTGGCGCCGCTCATTTATGGGAGCACATTTACACACTTCTAGCTCTAGCGTGGCGCTGCTCATTTATGGGAGCACTTTTACACACGTCTAACGCCAGCGTGGCGCTGCTCATTTATGGGAGTACTTTTACACACGTCTAGCTCTAGCGTGGCGCTGCTCATTTATGGGAGTACTTTTACACACGTCTAGCGATAGCGTGGCGCCGCTCATTTATGGGAGCACATTTACACACGTCTAGCACTAGCGTGGCGCTGCTCATTTATGGGAGCACTTTTAAACACGTCTAACGCCTGCGTGGCGCTGCTCATTTATGGGAGTACTTTTACACACGTCTAGCGCTAGCGTGGCGCCGCTCATTTATGCGAGCACATTTACACACTTCTAGCTCTAGCGTGGCGCTGCTCTTTTATGGGAGTACTTTTACACACGTCTAACGCCAGCGTGGCGCTGCTCATTTATGGGAGTACTTTTACACACGTCTAGCGCTAGCGTGACGCTGCTCATTTATGGGAGCACATTTACACACTTCTAGCTCTAGCATGGCGCTGCTCATTTATGGGAGTACTTTTACACACGTCGAGCGCTAGCGTGGCGCTGCTCATTTATGGGAGCACATTTACACACGTCGAGCTCTAGCATGGCGCTCTTCATTTATGGGAGTACTTTTACACACGTCTAGCGCTAGCGTGGCGCTCCTCATTTATGGCAGTACTTTTACACACGTCTAGCGGTAGCGTGGCGCTGCTCATTTATGGGAGCACTTTTACACATTTCTAGCGCTACCGTGGCGCTGCTCATTTATGGGAGTATTTTTAAACACGTCTAGCGCTAGCGTGGCGCTGCTCATTTATGGCAGTACATTTACACACGTCTAGCGGTAGCGTGGCGCTGCTCATTTATGGCAGTACTTTTACACACATATCTAGCGCTAGCGTGGCGCTGCTCATTTATGGCAGTACTTTTACAGACGTCTAGCGCTAGCGTGGCGCTCCTCATTTATGGGAGTACTTTTACACACGTCTAGCGCTAGCGTGGAGCTGCTCATTTATGGGAGCACTTTTACACACGTCTAGCGCTAGCGTGGCGCTGCTCATTTATGGGAGTACTTTTACACACGTCTAGCGCTAGCGTGGCGCTCCTCATTTATGGCAGTACTTTTACACACGTCTAGCGCTAGCGTGGCGCTGCTCATTAATGGCAGTAATTTTACACACGTCTAGCGCTAGCATGGTGCTGCTCATTTATGGCACTTCTTTTACACACGTCTAGCGCTAGCGTGGCGCTACTCATTTATGGGAGTACATTTACACACGTCTAGCGCTAGCGTGGCGCTGCTCATTTATGGCAGTCCTTTTACACACGTCTAGCTCTAGCATGGCGCTCCTCATTTATGGCAGTACTTTTACATACGTCTAACGCCAGCGTGGCGCTGCTCATTTATGGGAGTACTTTTACATATGTCTAGCGTTAGCGTGGAGCTGTTCCTTTAATGGAGTACATTTACACACGTCTAGCGCTAGCGTGGCGCTCCTCATTTATGGCAGAACTTTTACACACGTCTAGCGCTAGCGTGGCGCTGCTCATTTATGGGAGTACATTTACACACGTCTAGCACTAGCGTGGCGCTTCTCATTTATGGGAATACTTTTACACACATCTAGCACTAGCGTGGCGCTGCTCATTTATGGGAGCACTTTTACACACGTCTAGCGCTAGCGTGGAGCTGCTCATTTATGTGAGTACATTTACACACGTCTAGCGCTAGCGTGGCGCTCCTCATTTATGGGAGTACATTTACACACGTCTAGCGGTAGCGTGGCGCTGCTCATTTATGGGAGTACTGTTACACACGACTAGCGCTAGCGTGGCGCTGCTCATTTATGGGAGTACATTTACACACGTCTAGCGCTAGCGTGGCACTGCTCATTTATGGGAGTACATTTACACACGTCTAGCGCTAGCGTGGCGCTCCTCATTTATGGGAGTACTTTTACACACGACTAGCGCTAGCGTGGCGCTGCTCATTTATGGGAGTACTTTTACACACGTTTAGCGCTAGCGTGGCGGCACTCATTTATGGGAGTACTTTTACACACGTCTAGCGCTAGCGTGGCGCCGCTCATTTATGGGAGCACATTTACACACTTCTAGCTCTAGCGTGGCGCTGCTCATTTATGGGAGCACTTTTACACACGTCTAACGCCAGCGTGGCGCTGCTCATTTATGGGAGTACTTTTACACACGTCTAGCTCTAGCGTGGCGCTGCTCATTTATGGGAGTACTTTTACACACGTCTAGCGATAGCGTGGCGCCGCTCATTTATGGGAGCACATTTACACACGTCTAGCACTAGCGTGGCGCTGCTCATTTATGGGAGCACTTTTAAACACGTCTAACGCCAGCGTGGCGCTGCTCATTTATGGGAGTACTTTTACACACGTCTAGCGCTAGCGTGGCGCCGCTCATTTATGCGAGCAAATTTACACACTTCTAGCTCTAGCGTGGCGCTGCTCATTTATGGGAGTACTTTTACACACGTCTAACGCCAGCGTGGCGCTGCTCATTTATGGGAGTACTTTTACACACGTCTAGCGCTAGCGTGACGCTGCTAATTTATGGGAGCACATTTACACACTTCTAGCTCTAGCATGGCGCTGCTCATTTATGGGATTACTTTTACACACGTCTAGCTCTAGCGTGGCGCTGCTCATTTATGGGAGCACATTTACACACGTCGAGCTCTAGCATGGCGCTCTTCATTTATGGGAGTACTTTTACACACGTCTAGCGCTAGCGTGGCGCTCCTCATTTATGGCAGTACTTTTACACACGTCTAGCGGTAGCGTGGCGCTGCTCATTTATGGGAGCACTTTTACACATTTCTAGCGCTACCGTGGCGCTGCTCATTTATGGGATTATTTTTAAACACGTCTAGCGCTAGCGTGGCGCTGCTCATTTATGGCAGTACATTTACACACGTCTAGCGGTAGCGCGGCGCTGCTCATTTATGGCAGTACTTTTACACACGTCTAGCGCTAGCGTGGCGCTGCTCATTTATGGCAGTACATTTACACACGTCTAGCGGTAGCGTGGCGCTGCTCATTTATGGCAGTACTTTTACACACGTCTAGCGCTAGCGTGGCGCTGCTCATTTATGGCAGTACATTTACACACGTCTAGCGGTAGCGTGGCGCTGCTCATTTATGGGAGCACTTTTACACACGTCTAGCGCTAGCGTGGCGCTCCTAATTTAAGGCAGTACATTTACACACGTCTAGCGCTAGCGTGGCACTGCTCATTTATGCGAGTACTTTTACATATGTCTAGCGCTAGCGTGGCACTGCTCATTTATGGCAGTACTTTTACACTCGTCTTGCGCTAGCGTGGTGCTGCTCATTTATGGGAGTACTTTTTCTCACGTCTAGCGCTAGCGTGGCGCTGCTCATATATGGGAGCACTTTTACAAACGTCTAGCGCTAGCGTGGCGCTCCTCATTTATGGCAGTACTTTTACGCACGTCTAGCGCTAGCGTGGCGCTGCACATTTATGGGAGTACATTTACATATGTCTAGCGGTAGCGTGGCGCTGCTCATTTATGGGAGTACTTTTACATATGTCTAGCGCTAGCGTGGAGCTGCTCATTTATGGCAGTACTTTTACACACGTCTATTGCTAGCGTGGCGCTCCTCATTTATGGGAGTACTTTTACATATGCCTAGCGCTAGCGTGGAGCTGCTCATTTACGGGAGCACTTTTACACACGTCTAGCGCTAGCGTGGCGCTACTCATTTATGGCACTTTTTTTACACACGTCTAGCGCTAGCGTGGCGCTGCTCATTTATGGGAGTACTTTTACATATGTCTAGCGCTAGCGTGGAGCTGCTCATTTATGGGAGCACTTTTACACACGTCTAGCTCTAGCGTGGCGCTGCTCATTTATGGCACTACTTTTACACTCGTCTAGCGCTAGCGTGGCGCTGCTCATTTATGGGAGTACTTTTACTTAAGTCTAGCGCTAGCGTGGAGCTGCTCATTTATGGGAGCACTTTTACACACGTCTAGCGCTAGCGTGGCGATGCTCATTTATGGCACTACTTTTACACACGTCTAGCGCTAGCGTGGAGCTGCTCATTTATGGCACTACTTTTACACACGTCTAGCGCTAGCGTGGCGCTGCACATTTAAGGGAGTACTTTTACTTATGTCTAGCGCTAGCGTGGCGCTGCTCATTTATGGGAGTACTTTTACATATGTCTAGCGCTAGCGTGGCGCTGCTCATTTATGGGAGTACTTTTACATATCTCTAGAGCTAGCGTGGCGCTGCTCATTTATGGGAGTACTTTTACATATGTCTAGCGCTAGCGTGGAGCTGCTCATTTATGGGAGCACTTTTACACACGTCTAGCGCTAGCGTGGCGCTCCTCATTTATGGCAGTACTTTTACACACGTCTAGCGCTAGCGTGGCGCTGCACATTTATGGGGGTACTTTTACATATGTCTAGCGCTAGCGTGGCGCTGCTCATTTATGGCAGAACTTTAACGCTCGTCTTGAGCTAGCATTTCGCTCCTCATTTATGGCAGTACTTTTACACACGTCTAGCGCTAGCGTGGCGCTGCTCATTTATGGGAGTAATTTTACATATGTCTGGCGCTAGCGTGGAGCTGCTCATTTATGGGAGCACTTTTACACACGTCTAGCTCTAGCGTGGCGCTGCTCATTTATGGCACTACTTTTACACACGTCTAGCGCTAGCGTGGCGCTGCTCATTTATGGGAGTACTTTTACTTATGTCTAGCGCTAGCGTGGAGCTGCTCATTTATGGGAGCACTTTTACACACGTTTAGCGCTAGCGTGGCGCTGCTCATTTATGGCACTACTTTTACACACGTCTAGTGCTAGCGTGGAGCTGCTCATTTTTTGCACTACTTTTACACACGTCTAGCGCTAGCGTGGCGCTGCTCATTTATGGGAGTACATTTACACACGTCTAGTGCTAGCGTGGCGCTCGTCATTTATGGCAGTACTTTTACACACGTCTAACGCCAGCGTGGCGCTGCTCATTTATGGGAGTACTTTTACATATGTCTAGCGCTAGCGTGGAGCTGCTCATTTATGTGAGCACTTTTACACACGTCTATCGCTAGCGTGGTGCTGCTCATTTATGGCAGTACATTTACACACGTCTAGCGGTAGCGTAGCGCTGTTCATTTATGGGAGCACTTTTACACACGTCTAGCGCTAGCGTGGAGCTGCTCATTTATGGCAGTACTTTTACACACGTCTAGCGCTAGCGTGGCGCTGCTCATTTATGGGAGTACTTTTACATATGTCTAGCGCTAGCGTGGCGCTGCTCATTTATGGCAGTACTTTTACAATCGTCCTGGGCTAGCATGGCGCTCCTCATTTATGGCAGTACTTTTACACACGTCTAGCGGTAGCGTGGTGCTGCTCATTTATGGCGGTACTTTTACAAACGTCTAGCGCTAGCGTGGCGCTGATCATTTATGGCAGTACTTTTACAGACGTCTAGCGCTAGCGTGGCGCTCCTCATTTATGGGAGTACTTTTACACACGTCTAACACTAGCGTGGAGCTGCTCATTTATGGGAGCACTTTTACACACGTCTAGCGCTAGCGTGGCGCTGCTCATTTATGGGAGTACTTTTACACACGTCTAGCGCTAGCGTGGCGCTGCTCATTTATGGCAGTACTTTTACAAACGTCTAGCGCAAGCATGGCGCTGCTCATTTATGGCAGTACTTTTACACACGTCTAGCGCTAGCGTGGCGCTGCTCATTTATGGCAGTACTTTTACAGACGTCTAGCGCTAGCGTGGCGCTCCTCATTTATGGGAGTACTTTTACACACGTCTAGCGCTAGCGTGGAGCTGCTCATTTATGGGAGCACTTTTACACACGTCTAGCGCTAGCGTGGCGCTGCTCATTTATGGGAGTACTTTTACACACGTCTAGCGCTAGCGTGGCGCTCCTCATTTATGGCAGTACTTTTACACACGTCTAGCGCTAGCGTGGCGCTGCTCATTAATGGCAGTAATTTTACACACGTCTAGCGCTAGCATGGTGCTGCTCATTTATGGCACTTCTTTTACACACGTCTAGCGCTAGCGTGGCGCTGCTCATTTATGGGAGTACATTTACACACGTCTAGCGCTAGCGTGGCGCTGCTCATTTATGGCAGTCCTTTTACACACGTCTAGCTCTAGCATGGCGCTCCTCATTTATGGCAGTACTTTTACATACGTCTAACGCCAGCGTGGCGCTGCTCATTTATGGGAGTACTTTTACATATGTCTAGCGTTAGCGTGGAGCTGTTCCTTTAATGGAGTACATTTACACACGTCTAGCGCTAGCGTGGCGCTCCTCATTTATGGCAGAACTTTTACACACGTCTAGCGCTAGCGTGGCGCTGCTCATTTATGGGAGTACATTTACACACGTCTAGCACTAGCGTGGCGCTTCTCATTTATGGGAATACTTTTACACACATCTAGCACTAGCGTGGCGCTGCTCATTTATGGAAGCACTTTTACACACGTCTAGCGCTAGCGTGGAGCTGCTCATTTATGTGAGTACATTTACACACGTCTAGCGCTAGCGTGGCGCTCCTCATTTATGTGAGTACATTTACACACGTCTAGCGGTAGCGTGGCGCTGCTCATTTATGGGAGTACTGTTACACACGACTAGCGCTAGCGTGGCGCTGCTCATTTATGGGAGTACATTTACACACGTCTAGCGCTAGCGTGGCGCTGCTCATTTATGGGAGTACATTTACACACGTCTAGCGCTAGCGTGGCGCTCCTCATTTATGGGAGTACTTTTACACACGACTAGCGCTAGCGTGGCGCTGCTCATTTATGGGAGTACTTTTACACACGTCTAGCGCTAGCGTGGCGCCACTCATTTATGGGAGTACTTTTACACACGTCTAGCGCTAGCGTGGCGCCGCTCATTTATGGGAGCACATTTACACACTTCTAGCTCTAGCGTGGCGCTGCTCATTTATGGGAGCACTTTTACACACGTCTAACGCCAGCGTGGCGCTGCTCATTTATGGGAGTACTTTAACACACGTCTAGCTCTAGCGTGGCGCTGCTCATTTATGGGAGTACTTTTACACACGTCTAGCGATAGCGTAGCGCCGCTCATTTATGGGAGCACATTTACACACGTCTAGCACTAGCGTGGCGCTGCTCATTTATGGGAGCACTTTTAAACACAACTAACGCCAGCGTGGCGCTGCTCATTTATGGGAGTACTTTTACACACGTCTAGCGCTAGCGTGGCGCCGCTCATTTATGCGAGCACATTTACACACTTCTAGCTCTAGCGTGGCGCTGCTCATTTATGGGAGTACTTTTACACACGTCTAACGCCACCGTGGCGCTGCTCATTTATGGGAGTACTTTTACACACGTCTAGCGCTAGCGTGACGCTGCTCATTTATGGGAGCACATTTACACACTTCTAGCTCTAGCATCGCGCTGCTCATTTATGGGAGTACTTTTACACACGTCTAGCGCTAGCGTGGCGCTGCTCATTTATGGGAGCACATTTACACACGTCGAGCTCTAGCATGGCGCTCTTCATTTATGGGAGTACTTTTACACACGTCTAGCGCTAGCGTGGCGCTCCTCATTTATGGCAGTACTTTTACACACGTCTAGCGGTAGCGTGTCGCTGCTCATTTATGGGAGCACTTTTACACATTTCTAGCGCTACCGTGGCGCTGCTCATTTATGGGAGTATTTTTAAACACGTCTAGCGCTAGCGTGGCGCTGCTCATTTATGGCAGTACATTTACACACGTCTAGCGGTAGCGTGGCGCTGCTCAATTATGGCAGTACTTTTACACACGTCTAGCGCTAGCGTGGCGCTGCTCATTTATGGCAGTACATTTACACACGTCTAGCGGTAGCGTGGCGCTGCTCATTTATGGCAGTACTTTTACACACGTCTAGCGCTAGCGTGGCGCTGCTCATTTATGGCAGTACATTTACACACGTCTAGCGGTAGCGTGGCGCTGCTCATTTATGGGAGCACTTTTACACACGCCTAGCACTAGCGTGGCGCTCCTCATTTAAGGCAGTACATTTACACACGTCTAGCGCTAGCGTGGCACTGCTCATTTATGCGAGTACTTTTACATATGTCTAGCGCTAGCGTGGCACTGCTCATTTATGGCAGTACTTTTACACTCGTCTTGCGCTAGCGTGGCGCTGCTCATTTATGGGAGTACTTTTACTCACGTCTAGCGCTAGCGTGGCGCTGCTCATATATGGGAGCACTTTTACACACGTCTAGCGCTAGCGTGGCGCTGCTCATTTATGGCAGTACTTTTACAAACGTCTAGCGCTAGCGTGGCGCTTCTCATTTATGGGAGCACTTTTACACACGTCTAGCGCTAGCGAGGCGCTGCTCATTTATTGCAGTACTTTTACACACGTCTAGCGCTAGCGTGGCGCTGCTCATTAATGGCAGTACCTTTACACACGTCTAGTGCTAGCGTGGCGCTCCTCATTTATGGGAGTACTTTTACGTATGTCTAGCGCTAGCGTGGAGCTGCTCATTTATGGGAGCACTTTTACACACGTCTAGCGCTAGCGTGGCGCTACTCATTTATGGCACTTTTTTTACACACGTCTAGCGCTAGCGTGGCGCTGCTCATTTATGGGAGTACTTTTACATATGTCTAGCGCTAGCGTGGAGCTGCTCATTTATGGGAGCACTTTTACACACGTCTAGCGCTAGCGTGGCGCTCCTCATTTATGGCTGTACTTTTACAGACGTCTAGCGCTAGCGTGGCGCTGCACATTGATGGGAGTACTTTTACATATGTCTAGCGCTAGCGTGGAGCTGCTCATTTATGGGAGCACTTTTACACACGTCTAGCGCTAGCGTGGCGCTCCTCATTTATGGCAGTACTTTTACACACGTCTAGCGCTAGCGTGGCGCTGCACATTTATGGGAGTACATTTACATATGTCTAGCGCTAGCGTGGCGCTGCTCATTTATGGGAGTACTTTTACATATGTCTAGCGCTAGCGTGGAGCTGCTCATTTATGGGAGCACATTTACACACGTCTAGCGCTAGCGTGGCGCTCCTCATTTATGGCAGTACTTTTACACACGTCTAGCGCTAGCGTGGCGCTGCACATTTATGGGAGTACATTTACATATGTCTAGCGGTAGCATGGCGCTGCTCATTTATGGGAGTACTTTTACATATGTATAGCGCTAGCGTGGAGCTTCTCATTTATGGCAGTACTTTTACACACGTCTATTGCTAGCGTGGCGCTCCTCATTTATGGGAGTACTTTTACATGTGCCTAGCGCTAGCGTGGAGCTGCTCATTTATGGGAGCACTTTTACACACGTCTAGCGCTAGCGTGGCGCTACTCATTTATGGCACTTTTTTTACACACGTCTAGCGCTAGCGTGGCGCTGCTCATTTATGGGAGTACTTTTACATATGTCTAGCGCTAGCGTGGAAATGCTCATTTATGGGAGCACTTTTACACACGTCTAGCTCTAGCGTGGCGCTGCTCATTTATGGCACTACTTTTACACACGTCTAGCGCTAGCGTGGCGCTGCTCATTTATGGGAGTACTTTTACTTAAGTCTAGCGCTAGCGTGGAGCTGCTCATTTATGGGAGCACTTTTACACACGTCTAGCGCTAGCGTGGCGCTCCTCATTTATGGCAGTACTTTTACACACGTCTAGCGCTAGCGTGGCGCTGCACATTTATGGGAGTACTTTTACATATGTCTAGCGCTAGCGTGGCGCTGCTCATTTATGGCAGAACTTTTACGCTCGTCTTGAGCTAGCATTTCGCTCCTCATTTATGGCAGTACTTTTACACACGTCTAGCGCTAGCGTGGCGCTGCTCATTTATGGGAGTAATTTTACATATGTCTGGCGCTAGCGTGGAGCTGCTCATTTATGGGAGCACTTTTACACACGTCTAGCTCTAGCGTGGCGCTGCTCATTTATGGCACTACTTTTACACACGTCTAGCGCTAGCGTGGCGCTGCTCATTTATGGGAGTACTTTTACTTATGTCTAGCGATAGCGTGGAGCTGCTCATTTATGGGAGCACTTTTACACACGTTTAGCGCTAGCGTGGCGCTGCTCATTTATGGCACTACTTTTACACACGTCTAGCGCTAGCGTGGAGCTGCTCATTTATGGCACTACTTTTACACACGTCTAGCGCTAGCGTGGCGCTGCTCATTTATGGGAGTACATTTACACACGTCTAGTGCTAGCGTGGCGCTCGTCATTTATGGCAGTACTTTTACACACGTCTAACGCCAGCGTGGCGCTGCTCATTTATGGGAGTACTTTTACATATGTCTAGCGCTAGCGTGGAGCTGCTCATTTATGTGAGCACTTTTACACACGTCTATCGCTAGCGTGGTGCTGCTCATTTATGGCAGTACATTTACACACGTCTAGCGGTAGCGTGGCGCTGTTCATTTATGGGAGCACTTTTACACACGTCTAGCGCTAGCGTGGAGCTGCTCATTTATGGCAGTACTTTAACACACGTCTAGCGCTAGCGTGGCGCTGCTCATTTATGGGAGTACTTTTACATATGTCTAGCGCTAGCGTGGCGCTGCTCATTTATGGCAGTACTTTTACACTCGTCCTGGGCTAGCATGGCGCTCCTCATTTATGGCAGTACTTTTACACACGTCTAGCGGTAGCGTGGTGCTGCTCATTTATGGCGGTACTTTTACAAACGTCTAGCGCTAGCGTGGCGCTGATCATTTATGGCAGTACTTTTACAGACGTCTAGCGCTAGCGTGGCGCTCCTCATTTATGGGAGTACTTTTACACACGTCTAACACTAGCGTGGAGCTGCTCATTTATGGGAGCACTTTTACACACGTCTAGCGCTAGCGTGGCGCTGCTCATTTATGGGAGTACTTTTACACACGTCTAGCGCTAGCGTGGCGCTGCTCATTTATGGCAGTACATTTACACACGTCTAGCGCTAGCATGGCGCTGCTCATTTATGGCAGTACCTTTACACACGTCTAGCGCTAGCGTGGCGCTGCTCATTTATGGCAGTACTTTTACAGACGTCTAGCGCTAGCGTGGCGCTCCTCATTTATGGGAGTACTTTTACACACGTCTAGCGCTAGCGTGGAGCTGCTCATTTATGGGAGCACTTTTACACACGTCTAGCGCTAGCGTGGCGCTGCTCATTTATGGGAGTACTTTTACACACGTCTAGCGCTAGCGTGGCGCTCCTCATTTATGGCAGTACTTTTACACACGTCTAGCGCTAGCGTGGCGCTGCTCATTAATGGCAGTAATTTTACACACGTCTAGCGCTAGCATGGTGCTGCTCATTTATGGCACTTCTTTTACACACGTCTAGCGCTAGCGTGGCGCTGCTCATTTATGGGAGTACATTTACACACGTCTAGCGCTAGCGTGGCGCTGCTCATTTATGGCAGTCCTTTTACACACGTCTAGCTCTAGCATGGCGCTCCTCATTTATGGCAGTACTTTTACATACGTCTAACGCCAGCGTGGCGCTGCTCATTTATGGGAGTACTTTTACATATGTCTAGCGTTAGCGTGGAGCTGTTCCTTTAATGGAGTACATTTACACACGTCTAGCGCTAGCGTGGCGCTCCTCATTTATGGCAGAACTTTTACACACGTCTAGCGCTAGCGTGGCGCTGCTCATTTATGGGAGTACATTTACACACGTCTAGCACTAGCGTGGCGCTTCTCATTTATGGGAATACTTTTACACACATCTAGCACTAGCGTGGCGCTGCTCATTTATGGGAGCACTTTTACACACGTCTAGCGCTAGCGTGGAGCTGCTCATTTATGTGAGTACATTTACACACGTCTAGCGCTAGCGTGGCGCTCCTCATTTATGGGAGTACATTTACACACGTCTAGCGGTAGCGTGGCGCTGCTCATTTATGGGAGTACTGTTACACACGACTAGCGCTAGCGTGGCGCTGCTCATTTATGGGAGTACATTTACACACGTCTAGCGCTAGCGTGGCGCTGCTCATTTATGGGAGTACATTTACACACGTCTAGCGCTAGCGTGGCGCTCCTCATTTATGGGAGTACTTTTACACACGACTAGCGCTAGCGTGGCGCTGCTCATTTATGGGAGTACTTTTACACACGTCTAGCGCTAGCGTGGCGCCAGTCATTTATGGGAGTACTTTTACACACGTCTAGCGCTAGCGTGGCGCCGCTCATTTATGGGAGCACATTTACACACTTCTAGCTCTAGCGTGGCGCTGCTCATTTATGGGAGCACTTTTACACACGTCTAACGCCAGCGTGGCGCTGCTCATTTATGGGAGTACTTTTACACACGTCTAGCTCTAGCGTGGCGCTGCTCATTTATGGGAGTACTTTTACACACGTCTAGCGATAGCGTAGCGCCGGTCATTTATGGGAGCACATTTACACACGTCTAGCACTAGCGTGGCGCTGCTCATTTATGGGAGCACTTTTAAACACGTCTAACGCCAGCGTGGCGCTGCTCATTTATGGGAGTACTTTTACACACGTATAGCGCTAGCGTGGCGCCGCTCATTTATGCGAGCACATTTACACACTTCTAGCTCTAGCGTGGCGCTGCTCATTTATGGGAGTACTTTTACACACGTCTAACGCCAGCGTGGCGCTGCTCATTTATGGGAGTACTTTTACACACGTCTAGCGCTAGCGTAACGCTGCTCATTTATGGGAGCACATTTACACACTTCTAGCTCTAGCATGGCGCTGCTCATTTATGGGAGTACTTTTACACACGTCTAGCGCTAGCGTGGCGCTGCTCATTTATGGGAGCACATTTACACACGTCGAGCTCTAGCATGGCGCTCTTCATTTATGGGAGTACTTTTACACACGTCTAGCGCTAGCGTGGCGCTCCTCATTTATGGCAGTACTTTTACACACGTCTAGCGGTAGCGTGGCGCTGCTCATTTATGGGAGCACTTTTACACATTTCTAGCGCTACCGTGGCGCTGCTCATTTATGGGAGTATTTTTAAACACGTCTAGCGCTAGCGTGGCGCTGCTCATTTATGGCAGTACATTTACACACGTCTAGCGGTAGCGTGGCGCTGCTCATTTATTGCAGTACTTTTACACACGTCTAGCGCTAGCGTGGCGCTGCTCATTTATGGCAGTACATTTACACACGTCTAGCGGTAGCGTGGCGCTGCTCATTTATGGCAGTACTTTTACACACGTCTAGCGCTAGCGTGGCGCTGCTCATTTATGGCAGTACATTTACACACGTCTAGCGGTAGCGTGGCGCTGCTCATTTATGGGAGCACTTTTACACACGTCTAGCGCTAGCGTGGCGCTCCTCATTTAAGGCAGTACATTTACACACGTCTAGCGCTAGCGTGGCCCTGCTCATTTATGCGAGTACTTTTACATATGTCTAGCGCTAGCGTGGCACTGCTCATTTATGACAGTACTTTTACACTCGTCTTGCGCTAGCGTGGCGCTGCTCATTTATGGGAGTACTTTTACTCACGTCTAGCGCTAGCGTGGCGCTGCTCATATATGGGAGCACTTTTACACACGTCTAGCGCTAGCGTGGCGCTGCTCATTTATGGCAGTACTTTTACAAACGTCTAGCGCTAGCGTGGCGCTTCTCATTTATGGGAGCACTTTTACACACGTCTAGCGCTAGCGAGGCGCTGCTCATTTATTGCAGTACTTTTACACACGTCTAGCGCTAGCGTGGCGCTGCTCATTTATGGCAGTACTTTTACACACGTCTAGTGCTAGCGTGGCGCTCCTCATTTATGGGAGTACTTTTACATATGTCTAGCGCTAGCGTGGAGCTGCTCATTTATGGGAGCACTTTTACACACGTCTAGCGCTAGCGTGGCGCTACTCATTTATGGCACTTTTTTTACACACGTCTAGCGCTAGCGTGGCGCTGCTCATTTATGGGAGTACTTTTACATATGTCTAGCGCTAGCGTGGAGCTGCTCATTTATGGGAGCACTTTTACACACGTCTAGCGCTAGCGTGGCGCTCCTCATTTATGGCAGTACTTTTACACACGTCTAGCGCTAGCGTGGCGCTGCACATTTATGGGAGTACATTTACATATGTCTAGCGCTAGCGTGGCGCTGCTCATTTATGGGAGTACTTTTACATATGTCTAGCGCTAGCGTGGAGCTGCTCATTTATGGGAGCACATTTACACACGTCTAGCGCTAGCGTGGCGCTCCTCATTTATGGCAGTACTTTTACACACGTCTAGCGCTAGCGTGGCGCTGCACATTTATGGGAGTACATTTACATATGTCTAGCGGTAGCGTGGCGCTGCTCATTTATGGGAGTACTTTTACATATGTCTAGCGCTAGCGTGGAGCTGCTCATTTATGGCACTACTTTTACACACGTCTATTGCTAGCGTGGCGCTCCTCATTTATGGGATTACTTTTACATATGTCTAGCGCTAGCGTGGAGCTGCTCATTTATGGGAGCACTTTTACACACGTCTAGCGCTAGCGTGGCGCTACTCATTTATGGCACTTTTTTTACACACGTCTAGCGCTAGCGTGGCGCTGCTCATTTATGGGAGTACTTTTACATATGTCTAGCGCTAGCGTGGAGCTGCTCATTTATGGGAGCACTTTTACAAACGTCTAGCTCTAGCGTGGCGCTGCTCATTTATGGCACTACTTTTACACACGTCTAGCGCTAGCGTGGCGCTGCTCATTTATGGGAGTACTTTTACTTAAGTCTAGCGCTAGCGTGGAGCTGCTCATTTATGGGAGCACTTTTACACACGTCTAGCGCTAGCGTGGCGATGCTCATTTATGGCACTACTTTTACACACGTCTAGCGCTAGCGTGGAGCTGCTCATTTATGGCACTACTTTTACACACGTCTAGCGCTAGCGTGGCGCTGCTCATTTATGGGAGTACATTTACACACGTCTAGCGCTAGCGTGGCGCTCCACATTTATGGCAGTACTTTTACACACGTCTAACGCCAGCGTGGCGCTGCTCATTTATGGGAGTACTTTTACATATGTCTAGCGCTAGCGTGGAGCTGCTCATTTATGTGAGTACTTTTACACACGTCTAGCGCTAGCGTGGCGCTGCTCATTTATGGCAGTACATTTACACACGTCTAGCGGTAGCGTGGCGCTGTTCATTTATGGGAGCACTTTTACACACGTCTAGCGCTAGCGTGGAGCTGCTCATTTATGGCAGTACTTTTACACACGTCTAGCGCTAGCGTGGCGCTGCTCATTTATGGGAGTACTTTTACATATGTCTAGCGCTAGCGTGGCGCTGCTCATTGATGGCAGTACTTTTACACTCGTCCTGCGCTAGCATGGCGCTCCTCATATATGGCAGTACTTTTACACACGTCTAGCGGTAGCGTGGTGCTGCTCATTTATGGCGGTACTTTTACACACGTCTAGCGCTAGCGTGGCGCTGCTCATTTATGGCAGTACTTTTACAGACGTCTAGCGCTAGCGTGGCGCTCCTCATTTATGGGAGTACTTTTACACACGTCTAGCGCTAGCGTGGAGCTGCTCATTTATGGGAGCACTTTTACACACGTCTAGCGCTAGCGTGGCGCTGCTCATTTATGGGAGTACTTTTACACACGTCTAGGGCTAGCGTGTCGCTGCTCATTTATGGCAGTACTTTTACACACGTCTAGCGCTAGCATGGTGGTACTCATTTATGGGAGTACTTTTACACACGTCTAGCGCTAGCGTGGCGCTGCTCGTTTATGGCAGTACTTTTACCCACGTCTAGCGCAAGCAGTGCACTGTTCATTTATGGGAGTGCTTTAAACTCGTCTAGCGCTAGCGTGGCGCTGCTCATTTATGGGAGTAGTTTTACACACGTCTAGCGCTAGCTTGGTGGTGCTCATTTATGGGAGTACTTTTACACACGTCTAGCGCTAGCGTGGCGCTGCTCGTTTATGGCAGTACTTTTACCCACGTCTAGCGCAAGCAGTGCACTGTTCATTTATGGGAGTGCTTTAAACTCGTCTAGCGCTAGCGTGGCGCTGCTCATTTATGGGAGTAGTTTTACACACGTCTAGCGCTAGCCTGCCGCCGCTCATTTACGGGAGCACTTTTACACACGACTAGCGCTAGCGTGGCGCTGCTCATTTATGGGAGTACTTTTACACCCGTCTAGCGCTAGCGTGGCATTGCTCATTTATAAGAGTACTTTTACACACGTCTAGCGGTAACGTGGCGCTGCTCATTTATGGGAGTACTTTAACACACGTCTAGCGCTAGCGTGGCGCTGCTCATTTATGGCAGTACTTTTACACACGTCTAGCGCTAGCGTGTCGCTGCTCATTTATGGGAGTACTTTTACAAACGACTAGCGCTAGCGTCGCGCGGCTCATTTAAGGGAGTACGTTTACACTCGTCTAGCGCTAGCGTGGCGCTGCTCATATATGGGAGTACTTTTACCCACGTCTAGCGCTAGCGTCGCGTGGCTCATTTAAGGGAGTACTTTTACACTCGTCTAGCGCTAGCGTCGCGCGGCTCATTTAAGGAAGTACTTATACACACGTCTACCGCTAGCGTCGCGCTGCTCATTGATGGGAGTACTTTTACACACGTCTAGCGCTAGCGTGGCGCTGCTCATTGATGGGAGTACTTTTACACACGTCAAGCGCTAGCGTGGCGCTGCTCATTGATGGGAGTACTTTTACACACGTCTAGCGCTAGCGTGGCGCTGCTCATTTATGTGAGTACTTTTACACACGTCTAGCGCTAGCGTGGCGCTGCTCATTGATGGGAGTACTTTTACACACGTCTAGCGCTAGCGTGGCGCTGCTCATTTATGTGAGTACTTTTACACACGTCTAGCGCTAGCGTGGCGCTGCTCATTGATGGGAGTACTTTTACACACGTCTAGCGCTAGCGTGGCGCTGCTCATTTATGTGAGTACTTTTACACACGTCTAGCGCTAGTGCCGCGCGGCTCATTTAAGGGAGTACTTTTACACATGGCTAGCGCTAGTGTCGCGCTGCTCATTTATGGGAGTACTTTTACACATGTCTAGCGCTAGCGTGGCGCTGCTCATTTATGGGAGCACTTTTACACACGTCTAGCGCTAGCGCGGCGCTGCTCATATATGGGAGTACTTTTACACATGTCTAGCGCTAGCGTCGCGCTGCTCATTTATGGGAGCACTTTAACACACGTCTAGCACTAGCGTGGCGCTGCTCATTTTTTGAATTTTGAATTTATTTGAATTTGAATTTATTGTTTCTCTTATACAGGCCACTGAGGCTACAAAGCCTCTTTATGCCGCTCTCTTCATTCAGAGGGCGGTTACATACAATAGAATAAATTAAGAAAGAAAGAACTTAACCTATACATACAGTTGACAATAAAAGTTCTTGTTATTACATCCGTTCACCTTGAACATGATAATTGTATAGCTGATAGATTACAATGAAGGGAGTGTTTTATCGCTCTGATAGGAAGTCCTGAATACTGGTGCAATTTATATTTATTCCAGAGAATACTAGCTGAAATACGGAATGAACCTTTGCATTTTTCGGTTCTGTGATGAGGTATCTGGAGCATTTGTGCAGTGTGTCTATTCGCACGGTTATGCACTGATTGCATGGGAGTTAGTGTAAAGTAAATATAAGACGGAATTTTGAATTTTTGAATTTTTATCACAGTCAGAGCCATGGCATACTGTCTTCGTTCCTTTAACTTTAGCCATCCAATCTGGACGTAAAATGGAGTTATATGAGACTCTCTTGGTACATTGAGAACAAACCGCAAGCAAGCATTTTGCATTCTTTGCAATTTTGTATTGAGGACCTCTCCCATATCATGGTAAATTATAGATCCATAGTTAAATATTGTTAATATCAAACTCTGTATCAGTATCTTTCGTACATTTTGAGGCAAATAGAAGCAAGTTCGCCTAATTTGATATAATGACGATGCAACCATTTTCAGTATCATGTTTGTGTGATCCTGCCACGATAATCGAGAGTCAAAAATAACTCCCAGATTTCTTACTGCTGACTGGTACGGAACTGTTTGGGATGCAAGCTGTAAAGTTGGTACTGGCTCAGGTAGGGAACTGAGTAATTTGGTATAGCCGATGACGATCGGTTGCGTTTTTTCGAAGTTAAGTATTAGATTATGATCGAGTGCGTACTGAGATAGGCTTTGAATTTATGGGAGTACTTTTACACACGTCTAGCGCTAGCTTGGTGGTGCTCATTTATGGGAGTACTTTTACACACGTCTAGCGCTAGCGTGGCGCTGCTCGTTTATGGCAGTACTTTTACCCACGTCTAGCGCAAGCAGTGCACTGTTCATTTATGGGAGTGCTTTAAACTCGTCTAGCGCTAGCGTGGCGCTGCTCATTTATGGGAGTAGTTTTACACACGTCTAGCGCTAGCCTGCCGCTGCTCATTTACGGGAGCACTTTTACACACGACTAGCGCTAGCGTGGCGCTGCTCATTTATGGGAGTACTTTTACACCCGTCTAGCGCTAGCGTGGCATTGCTCATTTATAAGAGTACTTTTACACACGTCTAGCGGTAACGTGGCGCTGCTCATTTATGGGAGTACTTTAACACACGTCTAGCGCTAGCGTGGCGCTGCTCATTTATTGCAGTACTTTTACACACGTCTAGCGCTAGCGTGTCGCTGCTCATTTATGGGAGTACTTTTACAAACGACTAGCGCTAGCGTCGCGCGGCTCATTTAAGGGAGTACGTTTACACTCGTCTAGCGCTAGCGTGGCGCTGCTCATATATGGGAGTACTTTTACCCACGTCTAGCGCTAGCGTCGCGTGGCTCATTTAAGGGAGTACTTTTAGACTCGTCTAGCGCTAGCGTCGCGCGGCTCATTTAAGGAAGTACTTTTACACACGTCTAGCGCTAGCGTGGCGCTGCTCATTGATGGGAGTACTTTTACACACGTCAAGCGCTAGCGTGGCGCTGCTCATTGATGGGAGTACTTTTACACACGTCTAGCGCTAGCGTGGCGCTGCTCATTTATGTGAGTACTTTTACACACGTCTAGCGCTAGCGTGGCGCTGCTCATTGATGGGAGTACTTTTACACACGTCTAGCGCTAGCGTGGCGCTGCTCATTTATGTGAGTACTTTTACACACGTCTAGCGCTAGTGCCGCGCGGCTCATTTAAGGGAGTACTTTTACACACGTCTAGCGCTAGCGTGGCGCGGCTCATTTAAGGGAGCACTTTAACACACGTCTAGCACTAGCGTGGCGCTGCTCATTTTTATGAGAACTTTTACACACGTCTAGCGCTAGCGTGGCGCTGCTTACTTAAGGGAGCACTTTAACACACGTCTAGCGCTAGCGTGGCGCGGCTCATTTAAGGGAGCACTTTAACACACGTCTAGCACTAGCGTGGCGCTGCTCATTTATGGGATTACTTTTACAGATATCTAGAGCTAGCGTGGCAGTAGGTATAATAAGCCGAAGCTGGCGCAGGGGCTAATGTGAAAGATGGCTGCCACGCGCAACTCTCTTATGTTATTCTTATGGGAGGGAGAGTCATAGCTGGCGCAGGGGCTAATGTGAATGATGGCTGCCATTCACAACGAGCTTAGGATTATGGATGCTCTGAGCCAAGATATTATTTATATTTTGTACGAGGGTGAAAGAAGGGGGGGGGGTTGTTCAACGTCTAGTGACTTAGCGCATGATGTTTTTTAATAGTCATTTTTTATTTTCATATTTCTCACACGGTTATTTACAATTTGCAATATTGTCGTTTTTTTATTTATTTCATTTTTCAAGTTTTGCACCTGATCAATATTCAAAAGTTGATTTTACATTTAACTGTTATCACCTTTTCAGCTCTCACACACATGGTGGGATATGCTTTACACACATACGTTAAGCCAACCAGGACGTTATAATGGTAGAAACCGCCGTTAACAACACCGCAAGGGTTGTAGCCTTGTCTTACAGAGTTGTAGCCAGTACTCTACACCCCCTCTGTGAGGGGCTTAACTTCAACCAGTCAAAGCTTGAGTATGTCATGAAGCTGATACTCCAGTAAGTTAACTATAAATGCTATACGTAAACTCTTATCACAGGTGTATCAACAAGGTTTGCAATCTTGAATGACGAATACACCTCAAAGGTCTACTCTCCCTTCGTAAAGGGCACCGCGCATTATAGTTAAGTTTAAAGAAGTATATGCTTTTGTGCCTCTCCTCTTTTCTCTGGGCTTGAGACCAGCACTAGGGCTTAAGCCTAGAGGCAGAGTTAACACACACACACAAACACACACACACAGGCGTACGGAGAAATTAATCTAGCACCAGAGGCCCTTAGATTAGATTTTTATTTATCCATTTGATCAATTACATGTATACAATACATTTTTTATATAGAACACGTCAAAAATTACAGAAATCAATCTTGTGCCATAAGCCTTTCATTCACTCACAGGCTTACAGAGAAATCAATCTCACGCTAGATACCTTTTCATTCACACACAGACTTATGGAAAAATTAATCTTATGCCAGAGGTCTTTTCAATTATAAGTACAAGACCTGAGAGTATGTGTGGAAGGTGACCACTTCCTTTCCACTCCTCATTCCACCACAACATCTGGTAGGTTCCATTGAACACAATGAAGTTTGGGAGACACTGTATTACTTTGTTGACTTGATATGTATAACTTAGTTATTTAAGTGTGGTCAACGGTTTTGTAATGACCATAAGCATGTGTAGCTATACCATCAGAGTCAATTACTCGTTTATCATCACGAGGACACAAAGCAATTTTGTTTAGTTTTACAGATGATATGTTATGTTGTTTAGATGCGATAATGTTCATCGGTATTCTTTTTACCTCGTTCTTCATGAGACAATCCTTATAATCTTGAAAACTTAAACAATTTTTGACTACACCTTTGCTAATACCTTTAATCTTTTTTATTTCTAGTCCATTAATGTTTAAAGCATACCTTTTAGCTCTAAGTCCAGCAAATGCTTTAATAATACGTCCACAAGCCTCGTCTTTAAATTTTCCCAAAGTTTTCTTGTTTGATGAAGAGTAACATATGTGATTAGTAGGATAATCAGATGTGTCCAGGTGATCTAAAAATTTCAACTTGTCTTGATAAACATCTTGGGTGTTAACCAAATATATAAACGAGTCTGTGTCCATATACATGAGTTTAAGATTTTCGATCCCATAATAGGGTAGCAGGACATCATAGTGGTGTGAATACATAAGAGTTTTTGAAATATCCAGGATACACATTCCAATATATATAGGCTTATTGAATACAATGCTACGTTTAGCCATGTGGAATGCAGCTAGGTTAGGACCATAAATTGTTCTGTCGATAAATGTTGGTTTAGCGATTAGCTTTTCAGCTCTTTTGCTGTCAGTTACAAGACGTATATCTATTCTTTTACGAATATTTTCCATTGTTTTTCCAAAAATTGCATTGTTAAATAATTTGTAAAGATTTTTCTCAAAATCATTTTTAGCTTGTTTTCGAAGGTTGTTATTAAAATCTACGTATGCCTTTAGCCAAGGTCTCTGTTGAAACTTTAACACACGATGAATTTTTATCAATTTTAGTCCATGATTTAGAGCCTGTTTAAGTGACATGTAATGAACAACGTACCGCCTTCGATTTCCAAGATTAGGAATTAGTTTTTTGAGAGACGAATCCTTAGGTTGTATACACTCTGGTAGGAAAGGTAAATCGTTGTGTAAATCATGAAGGTTGGATGGATAATCGACATCAATGTCTAGAATGTATCCAACAGGATCGTCTTCCTTTAGCGTTTTTAGATCAATGGTATCTGGAGAAACCCACTGAAATCCACCGTAAGGAAGGGAGTGGCACATAGCCCACCCGTATTGGTTGTTGGCATCATCATAGGTAATAAACTGCGATGGTTTCTCGGAATCATATGTTTCCATGTATTTATTGTTAGCTTCAGCATACCTATGAGAAACCTGGCATATGCCTCCACGTATTCCAGACTCTATTAAAAGAATCTGATCGTAATCCTGTAGCAATTCCAGTTCAATGCCAGTGTAAAGGAGCATTGCCTCGAAACTTAAACCAGGTGAAGTAAAGAAGTGTGCGGCATCCACTCGATGTGTTTCTAATGTTTTGTTTCTAAATGTTTCAAAGCTGTCTGCAAGAAGGAGTACATCTGAAGTTAGGTAAAGGTCACTATATTCCCCTAGAGTTTTAATTTTGAACTGATTCCAGACATTTTCGGCATGTTCATAGTCTTCCTTACTAACATCTTCTTGACTTAATTTGTTAAAGAATGCTTCTTTTGGAGGTAAACACGTCTCACTTAACTTTTCCCAAGAATCAATGTAATCATAAGGAAATACGCCTTTACGAGTCATGAGCGTTGCATTTTCTTTCCCAAAGTACTTGTCTGTTTCAGGGTATGATGTTAAGTTTGTAACTAAGTTTTCTAAACTACTAGGCATCAACCGAAACGTATCCACAAATCGAAGCTTAACATTTCCTACATATTTGGTGAAGGAGATGTAATTTTCTTGAGAGTTAGGGATAACGTCCACTCTCTCAGTAGTACATCCCAACTGTTTTACAATGAAATTTGCATCGTATCCACTCATATTATGTAGAAACACGGGAACAGGGTAACGTGTTTTACACCTCAAATTACAGTTATTATGAGCGCTTCCACGATATTCGCCTGTAATATGACAATGATCTCTAACTTTCCAGTCCTCTTTGGTAAATGTTTTATAGCATAAATAACAGGTTTCAGAAGATTGGAACTCTGCTTCTTGATCATGAGTTAAAGCCTTTGGAACATTTAAGCTGTAAAGGTGATCAATTTCATTAGCTATCGATATCAAACAGTCCATAAACTTTTCTGCAGCGTCAGATCCACGATAAATAAAAGGCTGGCTCGGAAGGTTTGTCTTTATATGTTCCACAGCTGGCGAGGGTTTAACATATACACCAAAGCTCATTGGAACATGGCTCTGGTATGGGACTGTATAACTTGCCTCAGGATTAGGTAGACATGTTTGGTATGGTAAAAGTATACTTTCAAAATCTGCATAGATAACGTAAGGTATTCTAAGCATTTTTTCCACATTTAAGAACTTGAGAATTGGGTTTTAATAGGCATTTCAACCCTAGCAATGTCATGCAGGACACACAAAGCTCTATGTTCTTTTAGTTTATCTATCCCTCGTTGACCATATTGATTATCAAAGTGAGTAAAACACCGTTTACACGTATATATCTTATGTCCATGGTGGG
Source organism: Meconema thalassinum (assembly GCA_946902985.2). NCBI lineage: Eukaryota > Metazoa > Arthropoda > Insecta > Orthoptera > Tettigoniidae > Meconema > Meconema thalassinum. The sequence goes on along the minus strand of CAMPQE020000048.1, from coordinate 12,482,557 downwards.
TGATCTGATGTCCTACTAGTTTATCAAAATCTTTGATAAAGACGTAGTGGTTCTGGCCAGATGATGAACTTAGCAGAAGAAGGTCGCGGTGGTCTTGTAGCTCTTGATCTACAACCTTTAGAGGAAACAGTTTGTTATCTTCTTCCAGTCCAAATACATTAATGGATATGTTGTTGGCTTTCTCAAATTTCGTAATGTCAGCTAGCGATGTAGGGAACGAAACGACTGAAAAATCATACTTGTTTTCCAGGTCCTTGTATTTACTAACGCGTTGAGCATCCTTTTTAACCAGTTTTGCTAAAATGGCATACATAAAACACCTTTCATCTTTCAAGTTTTGTGGATTAATGCAAGCTTTTTTTGCATTTACAGCTGCTGGTAAAGGAATATATGTGCTACCACGCAAGGGATTATACTTATTTATTTTCAATCGCACTCCTTCAACTGCTAGCAAAGCCCAATTACTGCCTTTTAGCTCGGATTCCTCCATTTCCATGGTTAACTTTTTAAATTGCGTTTCCAAGAAACTACTTAAATCTGTTTCCAAAAATATGGCCTGATTACGAGTTTTAAAAGCACGATCTGTAATTTCATTGGTAGATGTATGAATAAATCTACATTCAGCCACAAGATTAACTTTTAATGACTTGTGGTTCGCTTGTTCTTTTTGTATAACATGGATTATTTTATGCTTGGACTCGTTGAGGTATGAATTTAAATCCTTACACGTATCACACCGTATAAAATAGGATTTTAGACGACAATCAAAAGACGTTTCATATTCATTAAGTCCGTTTTTATCAGGAACCATTGAGAGTAGGTGATGTTTTGTAGGTTCAGATTTTTGTATTTTGGCTGATGACATAACATTACAACATTCTTCATGACGACGTCCGTTGTAAGCATTGTTGAATTTGATTCCACAGGTTTTACATTGATGGAATTGTCCACACGATACTTCATGACGCTTTCTAACATAGTCTCGAACAAAAGTTTTTCCACACACTTTGCATATATAGCTTGGAATAGTTTACTCCATGATGGATGTTCTTTTCTGATAACAGTTGATTTTTTTAAGAAATAAATCACACCTGTGAAAAAGAGAGACAGAGCGCTGTACTTTCCCATCAACCTAGTTGAGAACAGTTGTGTAAACTGTTTATAGGATACAATATATTTAAGAGGTAAGATAAACTTTTTTACATTGTTGGCAATAATAATATTTATAATACTATAAAATAATAATAATAAAAATGTATTCTATGACTTACTGCTTACAATCTAACATTGAATTTACAAACATCCCTGACTGTCACCTAAAACAGCGTTTCAATCCCCTGAGCTTTCCTAAACGAATACACATGCTTACAGCTTACATATTCTATGACTGAACATACACTATTTACATGTAAATACCACAGATATGCACGCAGTGGTATTCCTTCATAATAATAACGTGGCTTACATTGAGGCCCATGGAGACTAAACAATTATTGCGATTTTTATAAATCTTCAAGTTTCGTTTTAGGAAATATACCATCTAAATACGTGAGTCATAATTTTGAACTTACTAGTAGCCTCTAAATTACAGATTGGATACAACCCTAGATGCTATGTTAAAACTTACTGCGTATGATAAGGCTGTAGACTGGACGGTGAGACGGTCTTTCACGATGTGAACACTGTGAGAGGTAGTAGTCCACTGGCGATATGCTTGCTAAGGGTCCTCTAATATTCCCTAGTCAAGGCTAACTGCTGCTTACTGCGTAGTACTGGTGGGTGAGACGGTCTTCCACGATGTGATCACCGTAAGAGGTAGTAGTCAACTGATTGTATTCTTGCTAAGGGTCCCCTAATATACCCTAGTGGAGGCCAACAGCTGCTTACTGCGTAGTACAAGGCTGTAGACTGGTCGGTGAGACGTTCTTTCACGATGTGATCTGTTTGAGAGATCAGAGTCAACTGAAATTATCCTTGATATACATCCCCAAATATACTCTACCCTAATACAACCGGTGGTTAACTTCCTACAGAAATACCACTATAGAGACATGTAGAATCTTAACACAAGGTTATGAGTGAAAAAAGATATGTACTAACGGTATTATTTTTTCATAAGAATAACATGGTGGTATTTATACCCCCTATACGCTAAACTAATATTTGGATAATTTTAATTCATGAAGTTTTGTTTTGGAAATATACGATCTAAATACAATGGTGATAATTTTAAACGTTCTAGTAACCTCTAATTGAGAGATAGGGATGCAGGCTTTGATGCTATGTTAAATATAATCAGCTACTTACTGTATATCACAAGGCCGTAGAATGAATCCTTAGAACACTTTTAAGACGATGTGATCTGTTTGAGAGATCGGAGTCAACTGAAATTATCCTTGATATACGTCCCCTAATATACTCTACCCTAATACACTCAGGGCTTAACCTCTTACAGAAATACCACTATAGAGACATGTAGAATCTTGTTACAAGGTTGTGTATGACGTTCGACATTTGCTACTTATCAGTGAAAAAAGATATGTACTCACAGCATTATTCTTTCATAAGAATAACATGGTGGTATTTATACCCCTAGACGCTAAACTAATATTCGGATAATTTTAATTCTTGAAGTTTTGTTTTGGAAATATAAGATCTAAATACAATGGTCATAATTTTGAGCGTTCTAATAGCCTCTAAATGGTAGATAGGGATGCAGGCATAGATGCTATGTTAAATATAATCAGCTACTTAGACGACTTTTCACGATGTAACCAGCTCAAGAGCTAACAGTTATCTGAAAATATTCTTGCTGAAGGTCCCTTATATACCACCTTTTTCTAGAAATAAATTACACCTGTGAAAGAAAAGACAGAACGATGAACTTTCACATTAACCTAATAATAATAATAATAATAATAATAATAATCCCTTACATTTTTTATTTTGTCGTGTGATCTCTTGAGAAGCTGAGTGAAGGTCTTTCTAGTCAACGCCCGTCGGTGATCTGCTTGCAGGGATGAGAGATGGATTGGATGAACATGAATGATCCAGAATAAGGATTTGGGTAGGAAGCAGCCGTGGCCTGTCAGAAAGTACCATTCAGGCATTCTCTTGGAGTAGAAGTGTGAAACCACGGAAAACCATTTCAAGGACTGTCAACACTGAGGTTCGAAATGTAATTGAAGTTCAAAATAGTGACAAAATGTAATTGAAATTGACAATACACAATGTAATTTAGATTGAAAAACGCACATTTTACATTGTAAATACCGGTACTCACAAAGTGTAATTGAAATTCAAATTACTTACAAAATACAGGTGAAATTGAAAATGCTTACAAAATGTATGGTGGTTTCAAATTACTCATGTTGATAGGAAAAAAAAGGACAGGAGCCGTTCAAGAAAGCGGAAGCAATGCTGTACTCAGTAAGGGTCCTGTGGTCGCTAACCCACGTCCTACAAGTTGCGAGCTCCTGGGAGAGGAAGTTGTAGCCATTAGCTACCTGTACACATTTTCCTGGAGTAGAAGTGTGAAACCACGGAAAACCAAATCATGAACGGTCGACAGTGAGGTTCGAAGATCAATTAAGGTTCAAAATACTGCAAAATGTAATTGAAATTGAAAATACACAATGTAATTTAGATTGAAAAACGCAAATTCCAGATTCTAAATACTCACAAAGTGCAATGAAAATTCAAAATACTTACAAAATGCAATTGAAATTGAAAATGCTTACAAAATGTATGGTGGATACAAAGTACTCAAGTTGACAGGAGGAAAAAGGAGAGGAGCCGATACAAGGAAGCGGAAGCAATGCTGGACTCAGTTGGGGTCCTGTGGTCGCTAACCCACGTCCCACAAGTTGCGAGCTCCTGGGAGAGGAAGTTGTAGCCATTAGCTACCTGTACACATTTTCCTGGAGTAGAAGTGTAAAACCACGGAAAACCATATCAAGAACGGTTGAGAGTGAGGTTCGAAATGCAATTGAGGATTAAGATACTGACAAAAATGCAATTGAATTTGAAAAAACACAATGTAATTTAGATTGAAAAACGTACATTTTAGATTCTAAATGCTCACAAAGTGCCATGAAAATTGAAAATACTTACTAAATGCAATTGAAATTGAAAATGCTTACAAAATGAATGCTGGATTCAAAGTACTCATGTTCACTGAAAAAAAAAAAATCGGAGAGGAGCCGATACAAGAAAGTGGAAGCAATGCTGGACTCAGTTGGGGTCCTGTGGTCGCTAACCCACGTCCCACAAGTTGTGAGCTACTGGGAGAGGAAGTAGTAGCCATTAGCAACCTCTACACATTTTCCTGGAGTAGAAGTGTGAAACCACGGAAAACCGATTCATGAACGGTCGACAGTGAGGTTCGAAATGCAATTGAGTTTCAAAATACTGACAAAATGCAATTGAAATTGGAAATACACAATGTAATTTAGATTGAAAAACGCACATTTTAGATTCTAAATGCTCACAAAGTGCAATGAAAATTCAAAATACTTACAAAATGCAATTGGAATTGAAAATGTTTACAAAATGTATGGTGGATGCAATGATCTCATGTTGACAGGAATTTAAAAAAACGGAGAGGACCCTATACAAGAAAGTGGAAGCAATGCTGGACTCAGCTTGGGTCCTGTGATCGCCAACCCACGTCCTACAAGTTAATCCATCTTGGGGGAGGATTGGTAAGTAATCGGTCATGGCATTTAGTTACGGTACCTCCTGGCATTTTCCTGAAGTAGAAGTGGAAACAACAATACCACTTCCAGGAAGGATGAGTGAGAAATCTGACAGACTTTTTCTCGGTTTTTATCAAGATCAACCAGAAAAATACGTCGATTATAATTCATTATTTTTAAATTTGGCGGTTGCGTGCTACCCTTTATGATATGTCAACTGGAGTTAGCTACTTACAAGTCTATATATATTATCACTGCTGAGATACTTACGTATGAAGGTCTTTCTAGATGTCCAATTAGAAGCAGATGATCTCGTATATCTTTCCATTAAATCAACAATAACTAACAGATGTTTCACTTGTCAAGGTCACTTTACTGACACACACACTAGTACTTACTATGATAAAGTATCCCCATTATAAACTTCGCTGAGTGATTGGCTACCTAAAGGTGGGTAACCGATTATATTCAAATTAAAAATATATAAATAGTAATATCATTCACTTTATAGTAAAGAAAGGCATTGGAAATCATTACAAATCATGCTTTACACCAAAGGATTAGGGTATTATTATTACATTAGTTGAAAAGCGTACATTAGAATAATTATTTTCTTATTTACAAGCCAGCTGATTGCCAGTCCCCCGACACGCTGTGTACGCCGCTCGGTTATCAGAGTTATGTAACTACTGAAATAAGATAATATCCTGTATTGTGCTGCGCTCTGTCAGGGTGCAGAGTACTCGATATATCTTGTTACAGTAGTTACATAACTCTGATAACAGAGCGGCGTACACAGCGTGTCGGGGGACTGGCAATCAGCTGGCTTGTAAATAAGAAAATAATTATTCTAATGTACGCTTTTCAACTAATGTAATAATAATACCCTAATCCTTTGGTGTAAAGCATGATTTGTAATGATTTCCAATGCCTTTCTTTACTATAAAGTGAATGATATTACTATTTATATATTTTTAATTTGAATATAATCGGTTACCCACCTTTAGGTAGCCAATCACTCAGCGAAGTTTATAATGGGGATACTTTATCATAGTAAGTACTAGTGTGTGTGTCAGTAAAGTGACCTTGACAAGTGAAACATCTGTTAGTTATTGTTGATTTAATGGAAAGATATACGAGATCATCTGCTTCTAATTGGACATCTAGAAAGACCTTCATACGTAAGTGTCTCAGCAGTGATAATATATATAGACTTGTAAGTAGCTAACTCCAGTTGACATATCATAAAGGGTAGCACGCAACCGCCAAATTTAAAAATAATGAATTATAATCGACGTATTTTTCTGGTTGATCTTGATAAAAACCGAGAAAAAGTCTGTCAGATTTCTCACTCATCCTTCCTGGAAGTGGTATTGTTGTTTCCACTTCTACTTCAGGAAAATGCCAGGAGGTACCGTAACTAAATGCCATGACCGATTACTTACCAATCCTCCCCCAAGATGGATTAACTTGTAGGACGTGGGTTGGCGATCACAGGACCCAAGCTGAGTCCAGCATTGCTTCCACTTTCTTGTATAGGGTCCTCTCCGTTTTTTTAAATTCCTGTCAACATGAGATCATTGCATCCACCATACATTTTGTAAACATTTTCAATTCCAATTGCATTTTGTAAGTATTTTGAATTTTCATTGCACTTTGTGAGCATTTAGAATCTAAAATGTGCGTTTTTCAATCTAAATTACATTGTGTATTTCCAATTTCAATTGCATTTTGTCAGTATTTTGAAACTCAATTGCATTTCGAACCTCACTGTCGACCGTTCATGAATCGGTTTTCCGTGGTTTCACACTTCTACTCCAGGAAAATGTGTAGAGGTTGCTAATGGCTACTACTTCCTCTCCCAGTAGCTCACAACTTGTGGGACGTGGGTTAGCGACCACAGGACCCCAACTGAGTCCAGCATTGCTTCCACTTTCTTGTATCGGCTCCTCTCCGATTTTTTTTTTTTTTTTTTTCAGTGAACATGAGTACTTTGAATCCAGCATTCATTTTGTAAGCATTTTCAATTTCAATTGCATTTAGTAAGTATTTTCAATTTTCATGGCACTTTGTGAGCATTTAGAATCTAAAATGTACGTTTTTCAATCTAAATTACATTGTGTTTTTTCAAATTCAATTGCATTTTTGTCAGTATCTTAATCCTCAATTGCATTTCGAACCTCACTCTCAACCGTTCTTGATATGGTTTTCCGTGGTTTTACACTTCTACTCCAGGAAAATGTGTACAGGTAGCTAATGGCTACAACTTCCTCTCCCAGGAGCTCGCAACTTGTGGGACGTGGGTTAGCGACCACAGGACCCCAACTGAGTCCAGCATTGCTTCCGCTTCCTTGTATCGGCTCCTCTCCTTTTTCCTCCTGTCAACTTGAGTACTTTGTATCCACCATACATTTTGTAAGCATTTTCAATTTCAATTGCATTTTGTAAGTATTTTGAATTTTCATTGCACTTTGTGAGTATTTAGAATCTGGAATTTGCGTTTTTCAATCTAAATTACATTGTGTATTTTCAATTTCAATTACATTTTGCAGTATTTTGAACCTTAATTGATCTTCGAACCTCACTGTCGACCGTTCATGATTTGGTTTTCCGTGGTTTCACACTTCTACTCCAGGAAAATGTGTACAGGTAGCTAATGGCTACAACTTCCTCTCCCAGGAGCTCGCAACTTGTAGGACGTGGGTTAGCGACCACAGGACCCTTACTGAGTACAGCATTGCTTCCGCTTTCTTGAACGGCTCCTGTCCTTTTTTTTCCTATCAACATGAGTAATTTGAAACCACCATACATTTTGTAAGCATTTTCAATTTCACCTGTATTTTGTAAGTAATTTGAATTTCAATTACACTTTGTGAGTACCGGTATTTACAATGTAAAATGTGCGTTTTTCAATCTAAATTACATTGTGTATTGTCAATTTCAATTACATTTTGTCACTATTTTGAACTTCAATTACATTTCGAACCTCAGTGTTGACAGTCCTTGAAATGGTTTTCCGTGGTTTCACACTTCTACTCCAAGAGAATGCCTGAATGGTACTTTCTGACAGGCCACGGCTGCTTCCTACCCAAATCCTTATTCTGGATCATTCATGTTCATCCAATCCATCTCTCATCCCTGCAAGCAGATCACCGACGGGCGTTGACTAGAAAGACCTTCACTCAGCTTCTCAAGAGATCACACGACAAAATAAAAAATGTAAGGGATTATTATTATTATTATTATTATTATTATTAGGTTAATGTGAAAGTTCATCGTTCTGTCTTTTCTTTCACAGGTGTAATTTATTTCTAGAAAAAGGTGGTATATAAGGGACCTTCAGCAAGAATATTTTCAGATAACTGTTAGCTCTTGAGCTGGTTACATCGTGAAAAGTCGTCTAAGTAGCTGATTATATTTAACATAGCATCTATGCCTGCATCCCTATCTACCATTTAGAGGCTATTAGAACGCTCAAAATTATGACCATTGTATTTAGATCTTATATTTCCAAAACAAAACTTCAAGAATTAAAATTATCCGAATATTAGTTTAGCGTCTAGGGGTATAAATACCACCATGTTATTCTTATGAAAGAATAATGCTGTGAGTACATATCTTTTTTCACTGATAAGTAGCAAATGTCGAACGTCATACACAACCTTGTAACAAGATTCTACATGTCTCTATAGTGGTATTTCTGTAAGAGGTTAAGCCCTGAGTGTATTAGGGTAGAGTATATTAGGGGACGTATATCAAGGATAATTTCAGTTGACTCCGATCTCTCAAACAGATCACATCGTCTTAAAAGTGTTCTAAGGATTCATTCTACGGCCTTGTGATATACAGTAAGTAGCTGATTATATTTAACATAGCATCAAAGCCTGCATCCCTATCTCTCAATTAGAGGTTACTAGAACGTTTAAAATTATCACCATTGTATTTAGATCGTATATTTCCAAAACAAAACTTCATGAATTAAAATTATCCAAATATTAGTTTAGCGTATAGGGGGTATAAATACCACCATGTTATTCTTATGAAAAAATAATACCGTTAGTACATATCTTTTTTCACTCATAACCTTGTGTTAAGATTCTACATGTCTCTATAGTGGTATTTCTGTAGGAAGTTAACCACCGGTTGTATTAGGGTAGAGTATATTTGGGGATGTATATCAAGGATAATTTCAGTTGACTCTGATCTCTCAAACAGATCACATCGTGAAAGAATGTCTCACCGACCAGTCTACAGCCTTGTACTACGCAGTAAGCAGCTGTTGGCCTCCACTAGGGTATATTAGGGGACCCTTAGCAAGAATACAATCAGTTGACTACTACCTCTTACGGTGATCACATCGTGGAAGACCGTCTCACCCACCAGTACTACGCAGTAAGCAGCAGTTAGCCTTGACTAGGGAATATTAGAGGACCCTTAGCAAGCATATCGCCAGTGGACTACTACCTCTCACAGTGTTCACATCGTGAAAGACCGTCTCACCGTCCAGTCTACAGCCTTATCATACGCAGTAAGTTTTAACATAGCATCTAGGGTTGTATCCAATCAGTAATTTAGAGGCTACTGGTAAGTTCAAAATTATGACTCACGTATTTAGATGGTATATTTCCAAAACGAAACTTGAAGATTTATAAAAATCGCAATAATTGTTTAGTCTCCATGGGCCTCAATGTAAGCCATGTTATTATTATGAAAGAATACCACTGCGTGCATATCTGTGGTATTTACATGTAAATAGTGTATGTTCAGTCATAGAATATGTAAGCTGTAAGCATGTGTATTCGTTTAGGAAAGCTCAGGGGATTGAAACGCTGTTTTAGGTGACAGTCAGGGATGTTTGTAAATTCAATGTTAGATTGTAAGCAGTAAGTCATAGAATACATTTTTATTATTATTATTTTATAGTATTATAAATATTATTATTGCCAACAATGTAAAAAAGTTTATCTTACCTCTTAAATATATTGTATCCTATAAACAGTTTACACAACTGTTCTCAACTAGGTTGATGGGAAAGTACAGCGCTCTGTCTCTCTTTTTCACAGGTGTGATTTATTTCTTAAAAAAATCAACTGTTATCAGAAAAGAACATCCATCATGGAGTAAACTATTCCAAGCTATATATGCAAAGTGTGTGGAAAAACTTTTGTTCGAGACTATGTTAGAAAGCGTCATGAAGTATCGTGTGGACAATTCCATCAATGTAAAACCTGTGGAATCAAATTCAACAATGCTTACAACGGACGTCGTCATGAAGAATGTTGTAATGTTATGTCATCAGCCAAAATACAAAAATCTGAACCTACAAAACATCACCTACTCTCAATGGTTGCTGATAAAAACGGACTTAATTAATATGAAACGTCTTTTGATTGTCGTCTAAAATCCTATTTTATACGGTGTGATACGTGTAAGGATTTAAATTCATACCTCAACGAGTCCAAGCATAAAATAATCCATGTTATACAAAAAGAACAAGCGAACCACAAGTCATTAAAAGTTAATCTTGTGGCTGAATGTAGATTTATTCATACATCTACCAATGAAATTACAGATCGTGCTTTTAAAACTCGTAATCAGGCCATATTTTTGGAAACAGATTTAAGTAGTTTCTTGGAAACGCAATTTAAAAAGTTAACCATGGAAATGGAGGAATCCGAGCTAAAAGGCAGTAATTGGGCTTTGCTAGCAGTTGAAGGAGTGCGATTGAAAATAAATAAGTATAATCCCTTGCGTGGTAGCACATATATTCCTTTACCAGCAGCTGTAAATGCAAAAAAAGCTTGCATTAATCCACAAAACTTGAAAGATGAAAGGTGTTTTATGTATGCCATTTTAGCAAAACTGGTTAAAAAGGATGCTCAACGCGTTAGTAAATACAAGGACCTGGAAAACAAGTATGATTTTTCAGTCGTTTCGTTCCCTACATCGCTAGCTGACATTACGAAATTTGAGAAAGCCAACAACATATCCATTAATGTATTTGGACTGGAAGAAGATAACAAACTGTTTCCTCTAAAGGTTGTAGATCAAGAGCTACAAGACCACCGCGACCTTCTTCTGCTAAGTTCATCATCTGGCCAGAACCACTACGTCTTTATCAAAGATTTTGATAAACTAGTAGGACATCAGATCACCCACCATGGACATAAGATATATACGTGTAAACGGTGTTTTACTCACTTTGATAATCAATATGGTCAACGAGGGATAGATAAACTAAAAGAACATAGAGCTTTGTGTGTCCTGCATGACATTGCTAGGGTTGAAATGCCTATTAAAAACCCAATTCTCAAGTTCTTAAATGTGGAAAAAATGCTTAGAATACCTTACGTTATCTATGCAGATTTTGAAAGTATACTTTTACCATACCAAACATGTCTACCTAATCCTGAGGCAAGTTATACAGTCCCATACCAGAGCCATGTTCCAATGAGCTTTGGTGTATATGTTAAACCCTCGCCAGCTGTGGAACATATAAAGACAAACCTTCCGAGCCAGCCTTTTATTTATCGTGGATCTGACGCTGCAGAAAAGTTTATGGACTGTTTGATATCGATAGCTAATGAAATTGATCACCTTTACAGCTTAAATGTTCCAAAGGCTTTAACTCATGATCAAGAAGCAGAGTTCCAATCTTCTGAAACCTGTTATTTATGCTATAAAACATTTACCAAAGAGGACTGGAAAGTTAGAGATCATTGTCATATTACAGGCGAATATCGTGGAAGCGCTCATAATAACTGTAATTTGAGGTGTAAAACACGTTACCCTGTTCCCGTATTTCTACATAATATGAGTGGATACGATGCAAATTTCATTGTAAAACAGTTGGGATGTACTACTGAGAGAGTGGACGTTATCCCTAACTCTCAAGAAAATTACATCTCCTTCACCAAATATGTAGGAAATGTTAAGCTTCGATTTGTGGATACGTTTCGGTTGATGCCTAGTAGTTTGGAAAACTTAGTTACAAACTTAACATCATACCCTGAAACAGACAAGTACTTTGGGAAAGAAAATGCAACGCTCATGACTCGTAAAGGCGTATTTCCTTATGATTACATTGATTCTTGGGAAAAGTTAAGTGAGACGTGTTTACCTCCAAAAGAAGCATTCTTTAACAAATTAAGTCAAGAAGATGTTAGTAAGGAAGACTATGAACATGCCGAAAATGTCTGGAATCAGTTCAAAATTAAAACTCTAGGGGAATATAGTGACCTTTACCTAACTTCAGATGTACTCCTTCTTGCAGACAGTTTTGAAACATTTAGAAACAAAACATTAGAAACACATCGAGTGGATGCCGCACACTTCTTTACTTCACCTGGTTTAAGTTTCGAGGCAATGCTCCTTTACACTGGCATTGAACTGGAATTGCTACAGGATTACGATCAGATTCTTTTAATAGAGTCTGGAATACGTGGAGGCATATGCCAGGTTTCTCATAGGTATGCTGAAGCTAACAATAAATACATGGAAACATATGATTCCGAGAAACCATCGCAGTTTATTACCTATGATGATGCCAACAACCAATACGGGTGGGCTATGTGCCACTCCCTTCCTTACGGTGGATTTCAGTGGGTTTCTCCAGATACCATTGATCTAAAAACGCTAAAGGAAGACGATCCTGTTGGATACATTCTAGACATTGATGTCGATTATCCATCCAACCTTCATGATTTACACAACGATTTACCTTTCCTACCAGAGTGTATACAACCTAAGGATTCGTCTCTCAAAAAACTAATTCCTCATCTTGGAAATCGAAGGCGGTACGTTGTTCATTACATGTCACTTAAACAGGCTCTAAATCATGGACTAAAATTGATAAAAATTCATCGTGTGTTAAAGTTTCAACAGAGACCTTGGCTAAAGGCATACGTAGATTTTAATAACAACCTTCGAAAACAAACTAAAAATGATTTTGAGAAAAATCTTTACAAATTATTTAACAATGCAATTTTTGGAAAAACAATGGAATATATTCGTAAAAGAATAGATATACGTCTTGTAACTGACAGCAAAAGAGCTGAAAAGCTAATCGCTAAACCAACATTTATCGACAGAACAATTTATGGTCCTAACCTAGCTGCATTCCACATGGCTAAACGTAGCATTGTATTCAATAAGCCTATATATATTGGAATGTGTATCCTGGATATTTCAAAAACTCTTATGTATTCACACCACTATGATGTCCTGCTACCCTATTATGGGATCGAAAATCTTAAACCCATGTATATGGACACAGACTCGTTTATATATTTGGTTAACACCCAAGATGTTTCTCAAGACAAGTTGAAATTTTTAGAACACCTGGACACATCTGATTATCCTACTAATCACATATGTTACTCTTCATCAAACAAGAAAACTTTGGGAAAATTTAAAGACGAGGCTTGTGGACGTATTATTAAAGCATTTGCTGGACTTAGAGCTAAAATGTATGCTTTAAACATTAATGGACTAGAAATAAAAAAGATTAAAGGTATTAGCAAAGGTGTTGTCAAAAATTGTTTAAGTTTTCAAGATTATAAGGATTGTCTCATGAAGAACGAGGTAAAAAGAATACCGATGAACATTATCGCATCTAAACAACATAACATATCATCTGTAAAACTAAACAAAATTGCTTTGTGTCCTCGTGATGATAAACGAGTAATTGACTCTGATGGTATAGCTACACATGCTTATGGTCATTACAAAACCGTTGACCACACTTAAATAACTAAGTTATACATATCAAGTCAACAAAGTAATACAGTGTCTCCCAAACTTCATTGTGTTCAATGGAACCTACCAGATGTTGTGGTGGAATGAGGAGTGGAAAGGAAGTGGTCACCTTCCACACATACTCTCAGGTCTTGTACTTATAATTGAAAAGACCTCTGGCATAAGATTAATTTTTCCATAAGTCTGTGTGTGAATGAAACGGTATCTAGCGTGAGATTGATTTCTCTGTAAGCCTGTGAGTGAATGAAAGGCTTATGGCACAAGATTGATTTCTCTGTAATTTTTGACGTGTTCTATATAAAAAAATGTATTGTATACATGTAATTGATCAAATGGATAAATAAAAATCTAATCTAAGGGCCTCTGGTGCTAGATTAATTTCTCCGTACGCCTGTGTGTGTGTGTTTGTGTGTGTGTGTTAACTCTGCCTCTAGGCTTAAGCCCTAGTGCTGGTCTCAAGCCCAGAGAAAAGAGGAGAGGCACAAAAGCATATACTTCTTTAAACTTAACTATAATGCGCGGTGCCCTTTACGAAGGGAGAGTAGACCTTTGAGGTGTATTCGTCATTCAAGATTGCAAACCTTGTTGACACACCTGTGATAAGAGTTTACGTATAGCATTTATAGTTAACTTACTGGAGTATCAGCTTCATGACATACTCAAGCTTTGACTGGTTGATGTTAAGCCCCTCACAGAGGGGGTGTAGAGTACTGGCTACAACTCTGTAAGACAAGGCTACAACCCTTGCGGTGTTGTTAACGGCGGTTTCTACCATTTTAACGTCCTGGTTGGTTAAACGTATGTGTGTAAACAATATCCCACAATGTGTGTGAGAGCTGAAAAGGTGATAACAGTTAAATGTAAAATCAACTTTTGAATATTGATCAGGTGCAAAACATGAAAAATGAAATAAATAAAAAAACGACAATATTGCAAATTGTAAATAACCGTGTGAGAAATATGAAAATAAAAAATGACTATTAAAAAAACAGCATGCGCTAAGTCACTAGAGGTTGAACAACCCCCCCCCCCTTCTTTCACCCTCGTACAAAATATAAATAATATCTTGGCTCAGAGCATCCATAATCCTAAGCTCGTTGTGAATGGCAGCCATCTTGCACATTAGCCCCTGCGCCAGCTATGACTCTCCCTCCCATAAGAATAACATAAGAGAGTTGCGCGTGGCAGCCATCTTGCACATTAGCCCCTGCGCCAGCTTCGGCTTATTATACCTACTCGTGGCGCTGCTCATATATGGGTGTACTTTTACACTCGTCTAGCACTAGCGTCGCGCGGCTCATTTAAGGGAGTACTTTTACACACGTCTAGCGCTAGCGTGGTGCTGCTCATTTATGGGAGTACTTTTACACACGTCTAGCGCTAGAGTCGCGCGGCTCATTTAAGGGAGTACTTTTACACACGTCTAGCGCTAGCGTGGCGCTGCTCATTATTGGCAGTACTTTTACACACGTCTAACGCCAGCGTGGCGCTGCTCATTTTTATGAGAACTTTTACACACGTCTAGCGCTAGCGTGGCGCTGCTTATTTTTATGAGTACTTTTACACACGTCTAGCGCTAGCATGGCGCTGCTCATTTATGGGAGTACTTTTACACACGTCTAGCGCTACCGTGGCGCTGCTCATTGACGGGAGTACTTTTACACACGTCTAGCGCTAGCGTGGCGCGACTCATTTAAGGGAGCACTTTTACACACGTCTAGCGCTAGCGTGGCGCGGCTCATTTAAGGGAGCACTTTAACACACGTCTAGCACTAGCGTGGCGCTGCTCATTTATGGGATTACTTTTACAGATATCTAGAGCTAGCGTGGCGCTGCTCATATATGAGTAGGGGGGTAAGGCGGTTTCTAACTCCCCCCACCACCTCTCCCTCTGACGTCACATACTAACCCGCAATACATTCAGGGTCAAAGCCAATATCTCGTCAACCCATGGTCCGATTTTGACAAATGAGGTGTCGTTGGACTCGGGCTAACGCCCTCTTTACAACGGACTACTCATTTCAACCCCTAAATAAAACCTACCCCTACTAGGGGGTGAAATTGTAATTTTTTAGTGAAAGTCTCTTTCCAAATGTGACATGTATAAGCTGCGCTGCTAAAATGAACTTAAACGTGGTTGCTCATATAGTGCATGCGTTTTTCTGGCTGCCGCTATGGATGAACATTTTTGTTTTTGTTTTTTACGCATGCGCACTGGGGATTTTTGTAAGAGGGCGAGCTCTTTGAAAAAAATGATTGATAAGAAGAGGTTTTGGTGGTGAGGAGAGAATCAGATAGTCGCCTACTTTCCTACGAAGTTTGCCGATATGTCTCAAACGCAAGGTCGGATTTGGACGTGTGACGTGTCAAATCGCTTGTCTCGAAGCCCTATACATGTTATTAATAGGTTAGAGTTTTGAGAATGAGGGAAACAGGCTTTTTTGGGGTAAAACCATGATTTTAGACTTTTTCTGATATTTCACGAATGCATGGTCGGATTTGGTCCTATGACGTGTCAAATGGCTTGTCTCGAAACCCTGTGTATTTTGGTAATAGGTTAAAGTTTTTGAGAATGAGGGAAACAGAATTTTTTGTTGTAAAACCGTGATTTTGAACTTTTTGCTATATCTCGCGAACCAATCATGCTAGAGG
Organism: Meconema thalassinum; assembly: GCA_946902985.2. Taxonomy (NCBI): domain Eukaryota; kingdom Metazoa; phylum Arthropoda; class Insecta; order Orthoptera; family Tettigoniidae; genus Meconema; species Meconema thalassinum. The sequence goes on along the minus strand of CAMPQE020000048.1, from coordinate 12,466,451 downwards.
CATGAACGAGGGGTCCAAGGACTCGGGCTGACGTCCTCTTTGCTATGGACTACACGTTATATTTAAAAAAAAATTGGAAACGCGATTTTGGGGTAAACACGTGTTTTTTGTGATTTTTGCCGATATCTCACGAACCAATAACGCTAGAGACGTGTACGAGGTGTCCTAGGACTCGGGCTAACGCCCCCTTTCAAATGTGGTAGATATTTTTTCCAAAAAAAAATTCACAAAGGGCCTAACGCCATACATGTTGAGAAAAAAATTCTTTACTGTTACCTGTTTATAATGTTTATGAAGCGTGGTGGTTGAGAGAGACGATACGGCTGGGTGTGTGTGTTTCAACGAACCTGTCGCTGACCACGGTGGCTGTGTTCAATAGATCAATCGCTATTTCGACGGGTCGGTTTATGACAGAGCGAGGGTGCGGTTTTTTTTCACACTTTTTACCTTTAACGTGTAAACGGTGATGAGAACTGGGTTCTATGTTGGTCGAAGCGAGTACATAAAAACAAACTTACAGGAGGTGAAGGTCATTTGAGATTATTGGAAGGCGTTGATCTGATTTGACAACAGGTGCAATGGAAAAATGATCATCGTGGTGGCAGGGAAGTGCGAAAGGCGTGCACACATGTGTGAAACCAGATGTAGGCTAAACCAGTGACATCCTGTCTTGCTTCGTACGTGACAAAATGCAAGTTGACGTGAAATTTGATCTACCGCAGGTGTTCGCTTGGGACGTTATCTATCTACATGCGCGATAACTGTTAACAAGTTACATTCTGTTTTGCTGCGTACGTGACAAAATGCAAGTTCAGGTGAAATTTGATCCGGCACAGGTGTTCGCTTGGGTGTTATCTGTCCACGTGCATGATAAGAGAATGTTCAAAGCGTGGGAAAAAAAGATTATACATGCAACGTAGCATATATAAAGACATGTCGTTATCTTTTCCACGCTCACTTAAGTGACTACCTTTGAACACACTGCGTTGCATGAAACCCTTGGTCTTGTTTATCAGTTTTGGTGTTGGTGGAAAATACTTAACCTTGTTGTGGGGTAGGTATATATTTATTCATTTATATATTTATCGATTTTATATAAATACATGCAATTATTTATTGATTAGATAATTAATGATTTTATTTATTTATTTGTTTGCAGATAACGTGTATAGCCTACCTGTCGTGTGTCTGTGGGAAATATATTAAAGAAAGAGAGAAAGACAGAAAAGAAAACCATTTCCATACTAGCCCACGAGACGGGAATATAGCAAAGCATTACACGTCAAGGTGAGATTTGTTTCTTTTTAATATATAACTTGTTTGATTTTGTTTTGTTTATGAAAGGCATAAACTATATGGAATGGATATACTTATGCTGGTTTATTTTATTTCTTTTTAGATATTTGGAAAAAAAAAAGGGTTCATTGCTATAGCAAATACAGTTGAAAACCAAGTGGCTTTAGAGTGGAACCATTGTCAAGCAGTCTACAGGTGAAAACTCAGGTGAGAGTGTTCTTTCAAAATAATGTCTTTTGCCACTGCTACCGATAGCCTAACTTGGGAACCCTTAAACAGTTGTTTTAAATCGCGTGTGTGCTCTGGCCGCGTGGTCAATGTTAGAAAAAGTTTGATTCCCAAAGAATTTTTAGAATCTTGTTTTGAAATTTTTAAAATTGAAATTTGTACAGCGCAAAGGTTGCATATGGCTTTAAAGGTGAATACAGAACTGGTGTGCGATTTCATATATAAAAAGAAGAACGTAGAGCATAAAGAGACATTTTATATTTGCAGTAAAATGCAAGAGCTGTTCATAGCCCATAATTTGGAACAGTGGTATGAAACCCACGTGGTGAATGTCTTGCTATCAAAATTTGATAAACTGCAACAAGGACCGAGTGGTCTAGCCTTAGACAAAATTCATCATCTACAAATCAACATTTGCCAATTCAACCCGTTGAATGCTGGGTCTAGCTATATTAAAACACCACCAGCCATAGCTTCGAAAAAGGCTGTGGTGAATATTGAAAATTTTGATGATGAATGTTTTCTGTGGGCTGTGGCTGCGTATTTGCAGCCAGCACAACATAATGCTTGTCGACCAGGAATGTACAAGACCAAGTTTGATGAATTGAAACAAACGTTAAATTTAACTCGAGTATCGTTCCCTATGGACTTAACCGAGATCCATAGGTTTGAACAAGACAACCAGGACTTTTCGTTCATGGTGTATGGTCTTGACGGTGATGAGATTGTGGGTCCTCTTTATGCCACAAAAGAACCGAAACGACACCACATTCACCTTTTTTATTTATCTGTAGGAGAAGTGAATCACTATTGCCTCATTAAAAGCCTGAGTAGATTGCTAAGCAGTCAAATGTCAAAGGACAAGCGTCCAAAACATATTTGTGACCGTTGCTTGCAATATTTTAAAACCCCTACGCTTTTGGAACGTCATAGGGTAGATTGTGTTACTCAGGAAGCGGTGAGATTGATATTGCCACAAGGGGACAAGGCTGTGTTAAAGTTTAAAGACATTCACAAACGTGACACTGTTCCCTATGTGGTATATGCAGATTTCGAAGCTCTCACTACACCCATGGCGGGATGTGAACCAGATCCCTCCATGAGCTCAACCACACCCATTCAAAAACATGAACCCTTTGCCATAGGATTTAATGTGGTGTGTGCCCATGACCCCACACAATCCGTTTACAAATACCGCGAAGGGCCAGATTGTGCCAAATGGTTCTTGGATGAACTTGTCAAGTTGGCCGACCATGTACAGGAATTACTGGACCACCCAGTACCCATGAGCCTATCTCCAGAACAACAGCAGCAGTATGAGCATGCCATGACATGCCATATCTGCGAAAAGCCTATTTTAAGTGGAGAGGAAAAAGTCAGAGACCACTCGCATTTTACAGGGGAGTTTCGTGGAGCTGCGCATAGTAAATGTAACTTGAACTTTCCAGCTCCTCGTTTCATCGGTGTCTTTTTCCACAATCTGGCAAATTATGACATTCAGTTTTTGATTCGTGAATTGGGTCATGTCAACAAGGGCTCGTTTACCATTATCCCCCAAAACCATGAGCGTTTTACAGCCCTGACATGGAGGTTGAGCAACTTTAGCATTCGATTTTTGGATTCCTTTAAGTTTATGACATCCTCGCTAGACAGCCTTGTGAATGGCTTGAATGAGGAGGAATTAAAAAATACTAGAATGCATTTTAATGATCCTGAGCAATTTCAATTGTGCATTCGGAAAGGTATATTCCCGTATGATTTCTGCAATAGCTGGGACGTGTTAAAGCAAAGAAAACTCCCACCACAAGAGAAATTTTACTCGAAACTAACACGCAGTACCGTTTCCGATGAAGACTATGCACATGCATGTCAAGTTTGGCGAGTGTTTGGCATGAAGACGCTAAGTGAATATGCTTTGCATTACCTAAAACTGGATGTATTGCTGCTCACTGATGTGTTTGAAAAATTCCGTGAGTTGTGTCAACACATTTACGGTCTTGACCCGGCTCACTATTATACGAGTCCTGGACTCTCGTTTGATGCTGCTTTGAAATACACTCAAGTGGAATTGGATTTACTCACTGATGTAGACATGGTTCTATTTTTTGAAAAGGGCATTCGTGGCGGCTTTGTGTCGCTTAACCAACGCCATGCTGAAGCGAACAATGTCTACATGCCTGATTATTCACCAGACAAACCAGAATCGTACTTAATGTACTATGACGTGAATAATTTGTACGGTTATGCCATGAGTCAGCCTTTGCCCTATTGAAAGTTTGCTTGGCTGACAGACAAACAAGTGTCAGAATTTAATGTGATCAAGGCTAGCCAAGAAACAGGCCGTGGATATGTGCTAGAAGTGGATATTGAATATCCCTCATCCCTGTATGATGAACATGCCGATTTCCCATTCTGCCTTGAGCAAATGGTTCCCCCTGACAGTAAAGTGAAAATTGAAAAACTCATGGGCACACTTTACAACAAAAATCGGTATGTGCTACATATCCAAATGTTGGTGCAATGCCTCGCCCAAGGCTTGGTGTTGAAGAAAATCCACAGGGGTATTTCTTTTGCTCAAAAAGCATGGCTTGAGCCATACATGCGACTCAACACAGAGCACCGACAAATGGCAACACAGCAGTTTGAAATTAATTTTTTTAAATTAATGAACAACTGCATCTATGGCAAGTCCATGGAGAATGTCCGCAAATACCGTGACATTAAATTGGTGAATGTCTGGGAGGGGCGGTGGGGTGCCCGGCGGTACATTGCCAAGCCAAATTTCAAATCGATCAAAATTATCGATGAGGATTTGGCTACTATTGAAATGAGTAAGACCAGCGTGACCATGGATAAGCCCATTTACTTGGGTCAAGTCATTTTAGACTTTTCTAAATCGGTCATGTATCGATTCCACTATGAGTTTGCCAAACGCCATTTTGAGGACGTCTCTCTTTTGTATATGGACACGGACTCATTCATTTACCACATTCGCCACTGCAACCCCTATGACGTCATGAGGCAACATAGTGACTGGTTCGACACCTCTTGCTATAGCGCTGACAACGTGTTTCAGCTGCCCATAAAGAACAAAAAGGAAATGGGCGTTTTAAAAGATGAATGCGGTGATTCCATTATGACGGAATTCGTAGGTTTGGCTTCAAAAATGTATGCTTATCGCACACTCGACTGTAAGGAAGCCAAAAGAGCAAAAGGTGTAGGTAGGGCAGTGGTAAAATCGCTACGTGTTGGTGACTATCTAGCGGTTTTACGCACGGGCAAAGCTATGTCTCATACACAGTGCAGGATACAATCCAGCAACCATCATCTGTATCTTGTGGAACAGAGAAAACGCACCCTCGCCTCCATGGATAACAAGCGTGTGTGGGCTGATGACCTGCTCACTAGCCTGCCCTGGGGTTATGATCGCAACGAGGAGGAGGTGTGATTTCACTGTTTAATCGTTTATGGGACATGGCTTTATGTAACTTGTAGATTTAGAATTTTGTAAATATTGGTTTCTTGTCATTGTAAATAATAGATTTTGTAAATAGTGGCAATCCACTTGGACCTTTTGCTCTTTAAAAAAGTTGTGTGCAACCTTATTTTTTTAAAATTTTTTGATTGGTAAATAGTGTGATTCTTGTAATGCTGTACAAAATTGATTTTTTTTGTAAATATGAAATAAGTAAGATTTTTAGTAACTTTAATAACTAGTATTTAATTATTTTTCCTAATGTAAATGATAAACTAAAAAGTTCTTTTGGGATGAGTGTGCATGTCGAGAATGTGCTTTTGGGAATAAATAAAGTGGTTGTGTTTGTTCCCAAAGACAGGTGTGAATGTATGAGTGGAGAGAGAAAACTGGTGTGTATGATTGACCAGAGCAAACACGATGAGGTAGGGTGAGTGGGTGGGGAGGGGGTAAATGGTCACTTATATACTCATTTTGTTTTCAATAGTTTTGTTTTTTCATTGAAATGTGGCAGACAATAGACATTATTTTTGTAAAAACAGTCTTACCTGCAGTAGTCGTAGACCTCGACGTTTCTCCAAACACACATCAACACATTGCAGTATTATCAAGGTCAAGCACTCGCATCAACATCATTGTCAAATCTCAACTTTCGACATACACCAAATGGAAAAAATATGAAAACAGCAAAATGGAAATTCCATGTTTCCATATCACCAAAAACGCAAAACTTAAAACGGACATTTTTAAAAACTGGAAATGGCCATGTGTGAAATTTGAAAATTCAAAAAACTTCAAACAGACATTGTTTAAAAAGTGTCATCAACAAACTGGAAAAATCCATTTCATCATAATCATAAAACTTGAAACGAACATTTTCAAAAACTGTAAATTGCAAATTAGCAAAATGGCAATGTGTGAAATGTGAAAATGAGAAATCAGCCATCAACATCACGATTTCTTAAAAATAAAATAACAAAACATCGTGCTCTGGTAAACCTTTGTTTTTATTTCATAGTCATAGTGAATTGACAAAAGAAAAATAGAACACAAACAAATCCCAATTCCTCACTCCTCAATGTTTATGTCCATGCATCATCAACTTTCCTTTCATAGCACTCATGACAATTAGGGCTGCCATCCTTTCACCCACTGAGGCATCACTGGATGTGAAACGTTGTTTAGCTTTCTTCAATAACAATTTATCTGCCACATGTCTTAAACCAGGATGACTATGTCGATAAGAAAGGTCATGTTCCTTGCATGCTTGATCCAAAAGATTAATGGGTACATCACCACGTTGTAAACGTTTTTCGAGACGAGTTCCAGGGCCGCAAAAACGATAACCTGGAAGATGGATTTCGAAAGGTAAGTATTGAATCACTTTGTCAATGACGCCATTGCCAGTACAGGTCTGGCATATCCTTTTCCATTGATGGTAAAAAGGTTTGGTCTTCCTCCTCCTCTGTGGACGATGTTTGTGTTTGTTGTTGTTGCTTTTTCTCGCCATGACACTCGTGGAATGATTCAACAAAGTCTTTACATGGACTTTTATGACCGTGATACAGTTTCACTAGCTGGCAAGTCGCACACTGACGCATAGACGGTATTTTTGCCATGGCCACTTGCTTATGGTGATCGTAATCCGTACAAGGTTGCAATTCACTCAACACAGGGTCTTGAGTCCATGATTTTGGTACATGTTGCCAGATTTCTTTCACTGCGTTGGCGGCCACATAATAAATGAACGACTTGGGCAGCGCCAAGAGTTCCTCTTTGGTAAAACTGTCTAGTTTCTTTTTGCACACAAAGAACTTGCCGATGGCTTTGTCCGTAGCATTGCCTTTCTCCATGGTATCACGTGCTGTAGATGTTTACACGTCGCTTGTAGAAATCTCACTGGCGTCATTCACAGGTAAATCTTGAGTTATAATTTTGTTCAACAACTCCCAGCAGGCATGAGTGGTTAACCAATGAAAGAGATGCCACGCATGCGATAGGGCTGTATGGGTAATGTTGCCACAGGAACAAGTATCCATGAGCGTTTGCAGGGAGGGGCAGCCCAACTCCATGAGGTCGATACATTGGCAGTAAGACGCCAAAAATGGTTGCAACCATTGACGTTTTTCATTACCTTTCACAAATACCACATTGGCCGAGGACAAGTGTGCTTTCATGACCACGTCCAAATATTTATAGGAAATGGTTCCCTGATTCCAGTCTAGTTGCCTATGATTTTCAATCCACTGGGTTTGTTTACGGTCTTTTTCACACAACAAATCAAAAGCATGGGGTGGTTTAAATAGCAAATGCGTAGCTTGCGATATCCAAAACGTGGTACAATCGATCATGGCCACTTGTTTAAATATAAATTTGTTGTCACCAATTTTAAACCCTTGGCAATCCACAATGAGTGTGCGCAACATGTTGACGCTTGCCTGGACCAAGTTCAACTGACGACTGACTGACGATCACGTGTGATCATGGCATGGGCTTACCTGCCATGCTAGTTTCAAAAAAGAAGGTTAGGGTAGGACAGAGGGACATGCAAAAATAAGAATTACATCATTTTATTATCATAACACGTCTTACAGGCTTTTCTCATTTTGGGATAAGGACGATAGCAACTGATACAACAATATAGTCTCATGTGTTTGTAACGTCCATAACACCGATGATGTCCCAATGTCTCTAAACTAGACGTTTTTGATGGTGAGCTGCTCACCGAAGCACCATGGATACCATACGGCCCACATGTATCATAACTTGTATTTTTTTCATCACCCAGAGACACAAGTGAGGGATAGCTTGAATGACAGGGTATATTTCCCACTTTCATTCTGCACAGGTAGGGGCAGGTGGGTGACCAGCGCTGATGTTCCTGCATGGGTTCATCGCCCTCCTGCCATTGGTCTATAATGATGGGACAAAAGGCACATTTCACTTCATCTCTTGTTTTTAAATAGTAGAATCCAGCGGCCGCCAAGTCTTGAGGGTTTATGAAAGGCACTGGCCATGTGGCAAAAGTCTTGAAACGTTGTTCCTCAGAGTTTAAATTCATGGATGTAACGTCTCTTGAGGCTTTAAAGCAAGACATGACTGAGCGGCTTGACGTGGGATGACCTGTTATTTATACACTCGTCACTTGGTTGGACAGTGGATAATAGTTGACTTGTTTGTGGTGAATAATCAAACAGTAGGCCGTCGTATTGGCTGGTACATTGTCATGCGTTTCAAAATCTAGTCGAATGTCGATATTGGATGGCTTGACAGACTCTTCCAGGTATGAACAGTCAAAAACAATCAGTGGTGCTCTTGCCTTAAACGCTTGGGGTAGTAGCATGGGGCCGTTCTCTTTTTGATAATACGACCATCGAAATTTAGAAAACAAGTCGTACAGGGGGCCAAACTTATTTTTTGAAAAATCCAAATCCAGTCCTTCATAGGGAAACACAGCTCCGTTGAGGAAAAGACGTGCATTTCTCAATTGCAGGTGATCAAATTGCGTGGCATCTTTGGTTTGTTGATACTTGCGATTCGTTTGAAAACCAACAATCAGGTAGAGAGGTCTCTCTGTATAGCGAGCTGTTTTTACAGACCAACTGTGTGTGTTGGTGGTGGGCAATAGCGGATACTCATGGAGTGCCCAGCTTCTAAATTCCATGGGTAGAGGCATATCTCTCTTTACCATTTTGAGTATGTCCAGTTTTTTGCTATCGTTAAGGGTCACATGAGGCACTTTCCATAGCAAGCGTTGTAGTTGAACTTTTGAATCGATGGGGGCATTGTCGGCTCCCTTGAGTGCATTATTATCACTCCTGTCTCTCACCAGATAAAGCACTTGCCTTGCGTTGACCACAATGCGTTGGTGATCTTCGGCAAAGCCTAGAATCAGTTTAAGAGGTAAATATCCAGTAAAGGTTCCATCGGTGTGTACCATCCAGTCATTGGTCGAGTCAGGACACCAACCTGCCATGCAAAGTGTTTTACCTTCTTCCTCACTATAAGAGGGGTATAGTTTCATGACACTGGAAATGCCCACATTTCGAGTGCTATCCACCACGATATCGTTAATGACATACCGCACTTCAGAAAACAGAAAGGCTAAACCATGGTTGGCCAACTTGGATGTGGTAGGTGTAGAGCCATCGGCTTTGGTGAGCCGACCTTCAATCTGAATGACACTTTCATGCGGTAGGGTGTAAATATCTTGGTTGTTGATAACAAATTGAATTTCATCATTGTTATTGAGTCCAGGTGTTTGAGCTTGATAGGAATGGAGATCAATTCTTACCACTCCTGGTTGCTCCTCGATGCGGTTCGCTATCTCTAGGATAGAATTCATCATGAGGGTTGACGTGGTAACCCAAATGCTGTAAAATCTGCTTGTTCTGAGATGTTAACGTGTATTCACGTGGCAAACAACTAACACCATTCCTAGACGGTGTTGTTGCTTTATACACAAACTTCATAGTGGTTTTAGCACCAACTTGTAAGTCACTGGTGTGGTAGAATCTAGATCAATGAGTTGTTGATCTCTATTGATCAGTCTTAATGTTATATTACTAATACTATCAACAGCCACAGCATGAAAAAGCACCACTGGAGGGTTTTCACGAATAATATAGCCATTGGGTGATGTCACAATAAAGTCATAAAGTGAATGCGATGGTTCTTGATTGGTGTACACTTGGCTAATAATATTACACGTCACCGACACATGATGGTCCTCAATGAATTTCACTTCATGGTCTGATTCATGTTTTTTGTTGGGCTCCAACACACGTGGTTTAAATCCTAGTAATGGGCCAATGGAATCGGGGTGTGTTTTAAAGTCAATGTTGAAGGTAGAGAAAATACTGCAGCGATGAGTGTTGGTATTGCCTACAAGTTCAAACTTGTGCGTTCCGTCAAGAAATGACTTTAAACCATATTGATTGATCAACACCACATAAATGTGTTCATAAATATCATCGATCGTGTATCCACCAGAGTTCAAGGTGAGCACAGAATCATCATAGTAAAACTTGTTGTTCACATTTTCACGTATGTTGTATATTCGATTGTATGTTTCAAGAGAAACAAGTCCTAAACCATAGGGTTTTTCACTCAATTCGATAGGCGGGTAGAAGTCTAGGCTGACTTCAGGTCCACGTCCATGCACTGTAAACGTTTTACTTTCTGCTGACATACTGGTGGCGTTTTTGCTTATGCTGCGTCTTATATAAAAAAATTAAACACAAACGTCCACACTGTTGGCTGTTAAACGTTTGCTCACGTTTCACATTATAATATATCTTGATCCTGTTTCCAAAATAGGTCACTAGTTCCATGGGCGGGGGCAAATTCCCAAAACTGTCAAAGTACCATACCGTGGATCCCTCTTTGACATAAGCTACATAATGCGTTCCTGGTCCTCGGTGATCATCGAAATTGACAACAGCACATTCCTGTTTCCAGGGTCGTGGGGGTAATTGGTTGCGCATAAACACACCTCGAAAATGAGAAAGCTTTAGTTGTTTAGCATAGCTTTCCACTTGTTGATGCGTCAGGGCATGTCTCGCTATGGCTGAGGTTAAATTTTTTTTTTTAATATTTCGAAATGGTGAAATCCCAAATCCTTGTAGATAAAAGGCTGGCTTTAAATTGGCATTTCTAGCCCCCATGGCAATCGCTTCCATCGTTTCATTGTGTCGCTGACTTTCTTTGAGTTGTTGCTTGCCCTGCTGCGCGGCTTTAATGGTTTTCGCCACTGCACTGGCACCGCCCAAAAGTGAGCCCAGAGCAGCCAAACCAGCAAATAATGCAGGTAAAAATCCCGCTCGTTTGGGAACGGGAATCACTCGCCCTTGGTTTGAAACCTGTCGCCGACGTTTTGGAATAACCTGTCTCTGTGCTGCTCGAAGGGCTTTCCTTATGGTCAATACATTATTTTTTCTTTTTTTCTTTCGCAAGGGCTTGTCCTCGAATGTTGTAAGCCCTGGCTTTGCCAAGGACAAAGTCCTTTTTTTAGTCTTTCTCACTGCATACCTTTGTTTCACCATGATGATAATGACCAACAACCTTTCACACGAAAGTTTAAATCACAACTAACGTCAGATGGTTATTTCATGGCTGTATATTCCAATTCCACATAAAGTGGGAAATCGTTTATGGTTTTCCCCGCTTGCTTTTCATCCCATGTCAACATGAGATAAAAGGATAATTCGTCACCTGCATTGACCATTTCATGGTCATGGACCAACATCCTATGACCATTTATCTTTATTTGTAAATGGTTCTCATCAGGTATGGCATATTTGATGTGAATGGTTCCATCATAGTGTAATCGATAGTGGCTTAAACCCGAAGCAAGCACATAGGTCAAGTGCTGATCATGGACTAGCGGTAAATGGTTTCTGTCATTCACAGGTTTTTCATTTGTCAGATACACTAAAAACACAGATGGGATAAATTTATAAAGCCTTTTCATTTCATGGGTCACGTAACGCTTGGTACAAACATCGTCTTCGTCTTGTGGGTCTTCCACGTGAATAATCCGATGGTGATTAGCGCTATAGCCATTCACCATAAGCTGGGGCACTTTGTCATAAAACTCATACACTTTGTTATCCACATACTTTTTCGTAGTAACGTCTGTAGACACTTGAGGATGTTTTACATGGGTTAACCGCTTTCCCTTAAAGTCATAATCTCCCTGTTTTGTGCGTGGCACTACTGACCTATCCACATAGTGTTTATTAGCAGGATCTGTTTCCTGTTTAGGATCATGTATGAGGACAGGCCTATCTTTGGCCATCAACGCACGTCCAAAGACATCCATCGTCAACCTGTAGTAGCAGTCTACTGTTTCTATGACAAGGTTCGGTGTCCTGTATATAGACAGCCGGCTAGCCTGTCTAAGCCTTAGTTGACATGAAGATTATTAAGCAGCAAGAGTCATTCCCCGTGGGGGACATGGTTTCCCATCTCTGTCCCACATCACGTGAACAACGCCATGGTTCACTGTTTCCATCTTTCATTCGCTGCATCATTGTGGGGCCTTCCGGCTGTGGAAAGACTAATCTTTTGCTAACGCTCATTACAGCGCCCAATGGTCTGCGTTTTCAAAATATTTATATTTTTGCAAAATCTCTCTACCAACCCCTCTACGTGTTTCTGGATCAAGTCATGTCTGGATTACAAAAAGAGAATATGGGTTATTTTACATTTTCCATGCAAGAAAATGTGATTTCACCGGATGAGGTAAAGCCTGATTCACTCATGATTTTCGATGATGTATCCACTGAACGTCAAGGCATCATTCAAAGCTATTTCAGCATGGGTCGACACAAACATATCGATTGCTTCTATCTTGGGCAAACGTATTCTAAAATGTCCAAACAGTTGATTCGTGACAATGCCAATGTCATTGTTTTATTTCGTCAGGACGAGAGGAGCAGTCGTCACATTTATAATGAACATGTGAATCCGGATATGACCTTTCAAATGTTTACAGAATTGTGTGCCAAGTGCTGGAACACTCAACGTCATGCCTGTTTAGTGATTGACAAACAAAGTGAACTCAACCAAGGACGGTATCGCTTAGGGTTTGATCATTTTATTGCTATTTAAGGCCTTGTCTCATTCCCCGGCAAGTCATTTGCCAAGACACCATGGCGTTAGCAGAGAGTCAATTAAAAAAGCATATTATTAGAGCAAAAAATACTATTCGCCAAAAGTTTCGTCAATTGAAACAATCACGTGCCAATCATGCTTTGTTTATTCAACAACATTTAGCACCTCCGCTAAAAGCCATGTTGAAACCCTCTTTCAAGCCATCTGAAACGCTACCCACCGTTTCACAAGCCACGCAGACGCTGCACGAGGACCCTGCGGAAGAGGAAGAGGAACAGGAAGATTTGACTAGTGTTAGTGAAGTTGAGGATGAGGAGGAACAAGTGTTTACGCCTCAAAAAAAGGCCGCACCCCTTGCAGAGTTTTTGAGAAAAAAGAAATCCTTGGCCATGGTCGAAACACCTTGCCCTTCCAGGGCGTCTCCGTTTTCACAACTCTTGGCCACCCCTCAACATAAAGCTCAACTGAAAACCATTTTAATAAAATATTATGGATCAACATTGGAACCCTATTTCACCGATCTATTTATTGGAAACACAGATACCACGTATGGTGTTCGCTATGAGGATGATAGTTTTAAAATTGGCGATTCATCCATTAAATTTGCTCGTACTAAAGCTGTCATTAAAAACATCAACTATAAATTAACGCCAGGACTGTTAAAGCTGCTCTTTTCTCGGACCCCCTCTTCCCATGATTATACGTCAGAGGATCTTGACAAATATAAATCCATTTTATTGGATACCCATGCCCACAAAAGACAGTATGATCCCACGCAACAAGTGAATGCCAATATATCTCAAAAATATAAAACCATCATTGCAAAAATGTTTCCCACCAGTCAAAGTACTCGTCGTAAAGCATCCGCTTCGGGAGTGACATTTAAACCATTAAAACCCCTTGTGGATGTTACCTACTGGCATAATCCCAATAAGCTCGTCCAGCGGCTACAGTTGTTGCATGCCTCACGTCAAGCTGGCCATACCGGTCACGATTGGGAAATTCAAGAAATTGAACAAGAACTTCGAAATGCCAAAATTATTGTTTAAGCCCTCACCCATTAAAATGGGTATTGCTCACGAGTTGCATCGCCCAGCTAGGCGTCACTATCCGCGACTCAAGGTGATTTCACGAGGTGTGGATGAACTTTGGCAGGCTGACTTGGTTGAAATGATACCCTATGCTGGCGTTAACGATGGTGTACGCTATATGTTGACCGTCATTGATGTCTATTCCAAAATGGCCTTTGTTGAACCTGTGCGTCGCAAGTCTGGTCTACTAGTTACCAAGGCCTTTCAACATATTATTCAACACTCCCAACGTCAACCTCAGTTGCTACAAACTGACCAGGGGAAAGAATTTTTCAACAAGGATTTCTCCAGTTTTCTCAAATCTAAGGATATTCACCATTACACCACGTACAGCAATCTCAAAGCCAGTGTGGTCGAGCGGTTCAATCGAACATTGAAAACCCATATGTGGAAAGCGTTTACCGCTCAGGGCAGTTATCGCTGGTTGGACATGTTACCTGAGCTAGTGTCACGTTACAATGACACCAACCATAGAACGATTGGGACCAAGCCACGTCTCGTAACTAAAAATATTCAGCGATTGGATAAACTGTTTAACCCCATAAAAACAGCCGATCCTAAACGTCACCGACTGAACATTGGGGATTTTGTTCGTGTGAGCAAATTTAAGTCTGCCTTCAATAAGGGCTACACGCCTCAGTGGGGGACTGAACTATTTCGAATTCGTCGAGTCTACTTGGACAGTCCAGTCACCTATTTACTCGAGGACCTCAACCATCAACCCATAAAAGGTAGATTTTATCTCCATGAACTTCAGAAAACAGCATTTCCTCAGCATTACCTTGTGGAAAAAGTGTTGAAACAAAAAGGAAATAAACTCTACGTCAAATGGTTAGGGTTTAACTCTACGTTTAATTCTTGGATCAATAAATTACATGTTGTGTGAACCTGTGTACTTTTTATTTATTCACACATGTTGTACACCACCTATAGCTCTATGTGTACAGCGCTCCGCGCTTCATGCATGTTCATACATGTTTGTCTTTCCCTTTCCTCCTGTGTTCTCTCATACATCACCCCCTCCCCTCTCCCTCCCTTCACCTCCCACCACTGCTGTTTGCAGCTCTTGCCTATCTATTGGTTGTGACATCATTCCCACAAGTTGCATCATACTTTTTACTGATTCAGCGATTCCCACGCTTTGAACATTCTCTTATCGTGCACGTGGACAGATAACACCCAAGCGAACACCTGTGCCGGATCAAATTTCACCTGAACTTGCATTTTGTCACGTACGCAGCAAAACAGAATGTAACTTGTTAACAGTTATCGCGCATGTAGATAGATAACGTCCCAAGCGAACACCTGCGGTAGATCAAATTTCACGTCAACTTGCATTTTGTCACGTACGAAGCAAGACAGGATGTCACTGGTTTAGCCTACATCTGGTTTCACACATGTGTGCACGCCTTTCGCACTTCCCTGCCACCACGATGATCATTTTTCCATTGCACCTGTTGTCAAATCAGATCAACGCCTTCCAATAATCTCAAATGAACTTCACCTCCT
Source organism: Meconema thalassinum (assembly GCA_946902985.2). Taxonomy (NCBI): domain Eukaryota; kingdom Metazoa; phylum Arthropoda; class Insecta; order Orthoptera; family Tettigoniidae; genus Meconema; species Meconema thalassinum. The sequence continues at coordinate 12,451,235 of CAMPQE020000048.1, read as the reverse complement.
GTAAGTTTGTTTTTCTGTACTCGCTTCGACCAACATAGAACCCAGTTCTCATCACCGTTTACACGTTAAAGGTAAAAAGTGTGAAAAAAAACCGCACCCTCGCTCTGTCATAAACCGACCCGTCGAAATAGCGATTGATCTATTGAACACAGCCACCGTGGTCAGCGACAGGTTCGTTGAAACACACACACCCAGCCGTATCGTCTCTCTCAACCACCACGCTTCATAAACATTATAAACAGGTAACAGTAAAGAATTTTTTTCTCAACATGTATGGCGTTAGGCCCTTTGTGAATTTTTTTTTTGGAAAAAATATCTACCACATTTGAAAGGGGGCGTTAGCCCGAGTCCTAGGACACCTCGTACACGTCTCTAGCGTTATTGGTTCGTGAGATATCGGCAAAAATCACAAAAAACACGTGTTTACCCCAAAATCGCGTTTCCAATTTTTTTTAAAATATAACGTGTAGTCCATAGCAAAGAGGACGTCAGCCCGAGTCCTTGGACCCCTCGTTCATGCCTCTAGCATGATTGGTTCGCGAGATATAGCAAAAAGTTCAAAATCACGGTTTTACAACAAAAAATTCTGTTTCCCTCATTCTCAAAAACTTTAACCTATTACCAAAATACACAGGGTTTCGAGACAAGCCATTTGACACGTCATAGGACCAAATCCGACCATGCATTCGTGAAATATCAGAAAAAGTCTAAAATCATGGTTTTACCCCAAAAAAGCCTGTTTCCCTCATTCTCAAAACTCTAACCTATTAATAACATGTATAGGGCTTCGAGACAAGCGATTTGACACGTCACACGTCCAAATCCGACCTTGCGTTTGAGACATATCGGCAAACTTCGTAGGAAAGTAGGCGACTATCTGATTCTCTCCTCACCACCAAAACCTCTTCTTATCAATCATTTTTTTCAAAGAGCTCGCCCTCTTACAAAAATCCCCAGTGCGCATGCGTAAAAAACAAAAACAAAAATGTTCATCCATAGCGGCAGCCAGAAAAACGCATGCACTATATGAGCAACCACGTTTAAGTTCATTTTAGCAGCGCAGCTTATACATGTCACATTTGGAAAGAGACTTTCACTAAAAAATTACAATTTCACCCCCTAGTAGGGGTAGGTTTTATTTAGGGGTTGAAATGAGTAGTCCGTTGTAAAGAGGGCGTTAGCCCGAGTCCAACGACACCTCATTTGTCAAAATCGGACCATGGGTTGACGAGATATTGGCTTTGACCCTGAATGTATTGCGGGTTAGTATGTGACGTCAGAGGGAGAGGTGGTGGGGGGAGTTAGAAACCGCCTTACCCCCCTACTTTTATGGGAGTACTTTTACATATGTCTAGCGCTAGCGTGGAGCTGCTCATTTATGGGAGTACTTTTACACACGTCTAGCGCTAGCGTGGCGCTGCTAATTTATGGCAGTACATTTACACACGTCTAGCGGTAGCGTGGCGCTGCTCATTTATGGGAGCACTTTTACACACGTCTAGCGCTAGCGTGGCGCTCCTCATTTATGGCAGTACTTATACACACGTCTAGCGCTAGCGTGGCGCTGCTCATTTTTGGGAGTACTTTTACATATGTCTAGCGCTAGCGTGGCGCTGCTTATTTATAACTGTACTTTTACACTCGTCTTGCGCAAGCATGGCGCTCCTCATTTATGGCAGTACTTTTACACACGTCTAGCGCTAGCGTGGCGCTGCTCATTTATGGGAGTACTTTTACACACGTCTAGCGCTAGCGTGGCGCTGCTCATTTTTGTGAGTACTTTGAGACACGTCTAGCGCTAGCGTGGTATTGCTCATTTATGGGAGTACCTTTACACTCGTCTACCGCTGCTCATTTATGGGAGTACTTTTACACACGACTAGCGCTAGCGTGGCGCTCCTCATTTATGGCTGTACTTTTACACACGTCTAGCGCTAGCGTGGCGCTGCTCATTTATGGCAGTACTTTTACACACGTCTAGCGCTAGCATGGTGCTGCTCATTTATGGCACTACTTTTACACACGTCTAGCGCTAGCGTGGCGCTGCTCATTTATGGGAGTACATTTACACACGTCTAGCGCTAGCGTGGCGCTCATCGTTTATGGCAGTACTTTTACACACGTCTAGCGCTAGCGTGGCGCTGCTCATTTATGGGAGTACTTTAACACACGTCTAACGCCAGCGTGGCGCTGCTCATTTATGGCACTAGTTTTACACACGTCTAGCGCTAGCATGGTGCTTCTCATTTATGGCACTACTTTTACACACGTCTAACGCCAGCATGGTGCTGCTCATTTATGGCACTACTTTTACACACGTCTAGCGCTAGCATGACGCTCCTCATTTATCAGTACTTTTACACACGTCCAGCGCTTGCGTGGCAATGCTCATTTATCAGTACTTTTACACACGTCTAGCGCTAGCGTGGCGCTGCTCATTTATGGCAGTACTTTTACACTCGTCTAGCGCTAGTATGGCGCTCCTCATTTATGGGAGTACTTTTACACACGTCTAGCGGTAGCGTGGCGCTGCTCATTTATGGCAGTACATTTACACACGTCTAGCGGTAGCGTGGCGCTGCTCATTTCTGGGAGCACTTATACACACGTCTAGCGCTAGCGTGGCGCTGCTCATTTAAGCAGTACATTTACACACGTCTAGCGGTAGCTTGGCGCTGCTCATTTCTGGGAGCACTTTTACACACGTTTAGCGATAGCATGGCGCTGCTCATTTCTGGGAGTACTTTTACATATGTCTAGCGCTAGCGTGGAACTGCTCATTTATGGGAGTACATTAACACACGTCTAGCGCTAGCGTGGCGCTGCTCATTTATGGCAGTACATTTACACACGTCTAGCGGTAGCCTGGCGCTGCTCATTTCTGGGAGCACTTTTACACACGTCTAGCGCTAGCGTGGCGCTCCTCATTTATGGCAGTACTTTTACACACGTCTAGCGCTAGCGTGGCGCTGCTCAGTTATGGGAGTACTTTCACATATGTCTAGCGCTAGCGTGGAGCTGCTCATTTATGGGAGCACTTTTACACACGTCTAGCACTAGCGTGGCGCTGCTCATTTATGGCACTTTTTACACACGTCTAGCGCTAGCGTGGCGCTGCTCATTTATGGGAGTACTTTTACATATGTCTAGCGCTAGCGTGGAGCTGCTCATTTATGGGAGCACTTTTACACACGTCTAGCGCTAGCGTGGCGCTGCTCATTTATGGCACTACTTTTACACACGTCTAGCGCTAGCGTGGAGCTGCTCATTTATGGAAGCAGTTTTACACACGTCTAGCGCTATCATGGCGCTGCTCATTTATGGCAGTACTTTTACACACGTCTAGCGCTAGCGTGGCGCTCCTCATTTATGGCAGTACTTTTACACACGTCTAACGCCAGCGTGGAGCTGCTCATTTATGGGAGTACTTTTACACACGTCTAGCGCTAGCGTGGCGCTGCTCATTTTTGGCAGTACATTTACACACGTCTAGCGGTAGCGTGGCGCTGCTCATTTATGGGAGCACTTTTACACACGTCTAGCGCTAGCGTGGCGCTCCTCATTTATGGCAGTACTTTTACACAAGTCTAGCGCTAGCGTGGCGCTGCTCATTTATGGCAGTACTTTTACACTCGTCTTGCGCTCGCATGGCGCTCCTCATTTATGGCAGTACTTTTCCATATGTCTAGCGCTAGCGTGGCGCTGCTCATTTATGGCAGTACTTTTACACTCGTTTTGCGCTAGCATGGCGCTGCTCATTTATGGGAGTACTTTTACATATGTCTAGCGCTAGCGTGGAGCTGCTCATTTATGGGAGCACTTTTACACACGTCTAGCGCTAGCGTGGCGCTGCTCATTTATGGCACTACTTTTACACACGTCTAGCGCTAGAGTGGCGCTGCTCATTTATGGGAGTACTTTTACACTCGCCAAGCGCTAGCGCGGCACTGCTCATTTATGGCAGTACTTTTACACACGTCTAGCGCTAGCGTGGCGCTGCTCATTTATGGGAGTACTTTTACACACGTCTAACGCCAGCGTGGCGCTGCTCATTTATGGCAGTACTTTTACACACGTCTAGCGCTAGCATGGTGCTGCTCATTTATGGCACTATTTTTACACACGTCTAACGCCAGCATGGTGCTGCTCATTTATGGCACTACTTTTACACACGTCTAGCGCTATCGTGGCGCTGCTCATTTATGGCAGTACTTTTACACACGTCTAGCGCTAGCGTGGCGCTCCTCATTTATGGCAGTACTTTTACACACGTCTAACGCCAGCGTGGCGCTGTTCATTTATGGGAGTACTTTTACACACGTCTAGCGCTAGCATGGTGCTGATAATTTATGGCACTACTTTTACACACGTCTAACGCCAGCATGGTTCTGCTCATTTATGGCACTACTTTTACACACGTCTAACGCCAGCGTGGCGCTGCTCATTTATGGCACTACTTTTACACACGTCTAGCGCTAGCGTGGTGCTCCTCATTTATGGCAGTACTTTTACACACGTCTAACGCCAACGTGGCGCTGCTCATTTATGGGAGTACTTTTACACTCGTCTAGCGCTAGCATGGTGCTGCTCATTTATCAGTACTTTTACACACGTCTAGCGCTAGCTTGGCGCTGCTCATTTATGGCAGTACTTTTACACTCGTCTAGCGCTAGCGTGGCGCTGCTCATTTATGGCAGTACTTTAACACACGTCTAGCGCTAGCGTGGCGCTCCTCATTTATGGCAGTACTTTTACACACGTCTAACGCCAGCGTGGCGCTGCTCATTTATGGCAGTACTTTTACACACGTCTAGCTTTAGCGTGGAGCTGCTCATTTATGGGAGCGCTTTTACACACGTCTAGCGCTAGCATGGCGCTCCTCATTTATCAGTACTTTTACACACGTCTAGCGCTAGCATGGCGCTGCTCATTTATCAGTACTTTTACACACGTCTAGCGCTAGCGTGGAGCTGCTCATTTATGGGAGCGCTTTTACACACGTCTAGCGCTAGCGTGGCGCTGCTCATTTATCAGTACTTTTACACACGTTTAGCGCTAGCGTGGCGCTGCTCATTTATCAGTACTTTTACACTCGTCTAGCGCTAGCGTGGCGCTCCTCATTTATCAGTACTTTTACACACGTCTAGCGCTAGCGTGGCGCTGCTCATTTATCAGTACTTTTACACACGTCTAGCGCTAGCATGGATCTCCTCATTTATCAGTACTTTTACACACGTCCAGCGCTAGAGTGGCGCTGCTCATTTATCAGTACTTTTACACACGTCTAGTGCTAGCGTGGCGCTGCTCATTTATGGCAGTACTTTTACACTCGTCTAGCGCTAGCATGGCGCTCCTCATTTATGGGAGTACTTTTACACACGTCTATTGGTAGCGTGGCGCTGATCATTTATGGCAGTACATTTACACACTCCTAGCGGTAGCGTGGCGCTGCTCATTTCTGGGAACACTTTTACACACGTCTAGCGCTAGCGTGGCGCTGCTCTTTTATGGCAGTACATTTACACACGTCTAGCGGTAGCGTGACGCTGCTCATTTCTGGGAGCACTTTTACACACGTCTAACGATAGCATGGCGCTGCTCATTTCTGGGAGTACTTTTACATATGTCTAGCGCTAGCGTGGAACTGCTCATTTATGGGAGTACATTAACACACGTCTAGCGCTAGCGTGGCGCTGCTCATTTATGGCAGTACACTTACACACGTCTAGCGGTAGCGTGGCGCTGCTCATTTATGGCACTACTTTTACACACGTCTAGCGCTAGCGTGGAGCTGCTCATTTATGGGAGCACTTTTTCACACGTCTAGCGCTAGCATGGCGCTGCTCATTTATGGCAGTACTTTTACACACGTCTAGCGCTAGCGTGGCGCTCCTCATTTATGGCAGTACTTTTACACACGTCTAACGCCAGCGTGGCGCTGCTCATTTAAGGGAGTACTTTTACTTATGTCTAGCGCTAGCGTGGAGCTGCTCATTTATGGGAGTACTTTTACACATGTCTAGCGCTAGCGTGGCGCTGCTCATTTATGGCAGTACATTTACACACGTCTAGCGGTAGCGTGGCGCTGCTCATTTATGGGAGTACTTTTACACACGTCTAACGCCAGCGTGGCGCTGCTCATTTATGGCAGTACTTTTACACTCGTCTTGCGCTAGCATGGCGCTCCTCATATATGGCAGTACTTTTACATATGTCTAGCGCTAGCGTGGCGCTGCTCATTTATGGCAGTACTTTTACACTCGTTTTGCGCTAGCATGGCGCTGCTCATTTATGGGAGTACTTTTACATATGTCTAGCGCTAGCGTGGAGCTGCTCATTTATGGGAGCACTTTTACACACGTCTAGCGCTAGCGTGGCGCTGCTCATTTATGGCACTACTTTTACACACGTCTAGCGCTAGCGTGGCGCTGCTCATTTATGGGAGTACTTTTACACTCGCCAAGCGCTAGCGTGGCACTGCTCATTTATGGCAGTACTTTTACACACGTATAGCGCTAGCGTGGCGCTGCTCATTTATGGCAGTACTTTTACACACGTCTAGCGCTAGCATGGTGCTGCTCATTTATGGCAGTACTTTTACACACGTCTAACGCCAGCATGGTGCTGCTCATTTATGGCACTACTTTTACACACGTCTAGCGCTAGCGTGGCGCTGCTCATTTATGGGAGCGCTTTTACACACGTCTAGCGCTAGCATGGCGCTCCTCATTTATCAGTACGTTTACACACGTCTAACGCTAGCATGGCGCTGCTCATTTATCAGTACTTTTACACACGTCTAGCGCTAGCGTGGAGCTGCTCATTTATGGGAGCGCTTTTACACACGTCTAGCGCTAGCGTGGCGCTGCTCATTTATCAGTACTTTTACACACGTTTAGCGCTAGCGTGGCGCTGCTCATTTATCAGTACTTTTACACTCGTCTAGCGCTAGCGTGGCGCTCCTCATTTATCAGTACTTTTACATACGTCTAGCGCTAGCGTGGCGCTGCTCATTTATCAGTACTTTTACACACGTTTAGCGCTAGCGTGGCGCTGCTCATTTATCAGTACTTTTACACTCGTCTAGCGCTAGCGTGGCGCTCCTCATTTATCAGTACTTTTACACACGTCTAGCGCTAGCATGGCGCTGCTCATTTATCAGTACTTTTACACACGTCTAGCGCTAGCGTGGCGCTGCTCATTTATGGCAGTACTTTTACACACGTCTAGCGCTAGCGTGGCGCTGCTCAATTATGGGAGTACTTTAACACACGTCTAGCGCTAGCGTGGCGCTGCTCATTTATGGGAGTACTTTTACACACGTCTAACGCCAGCGTGGCGCTGCTCATTTATCAGTACTTTTACACACGTCAAGCGCTAGCATGGCGCTCCTAATTTATCAGTACTTTTACACACGTCCAGCGCTAGCGTGGCGCTGCTCATTTATCAGTACTTTTACACACGTCTAGCGCTAGCGTGGCGCTGCTCATTTATGGCAGTACTTTTACACACGTCTAGCGCTAGCGAGGCGCTGCTCATTTATGGGAGTACTTTAACACACGTCTAGCGCTAGCGTGGCGCTGCTCATTTATGGGAGTACATTTACACACGTCTAACGCCAGCATGGCGCTGCTCATTTAAGGCAGTACTTTTACACACGTCTAGCGCTAGCATGGTGCTGCTCATTCATGGCACTACTTTTACACACGTCTAACGCCAGCATGGTGCTGCTCATTTATGGCACTACTTTTACACACGTCTAGCGCTAGCGTGGCGCTGCTCATTTATGGCAGTACTTTTACACACGTGTAGCGCTAGCGTGCCGCTCCACATTTATGGCAGTACTTTTACACACGTCTAACGCCAGCGTGGCGCTGCTCATTTATGGGAGTACTTTTACACACATCTAGCGCTAGCATGGTGCTGCTTATTTATGGCACTACTTTTACACACGTATAACGCCAGCATGGTGCTGCTCATTTATGGCACTACTTTTACACACGTCTAACGCCAGCGTGGCGCTGCTCATTTATGGCACTACTTTTACACACGTCTAGCGCTAACATGGTGCTGCTCATTTATGGCACTACTTTTACACACGTCTAACTCCAGCATGGTGCTGCTCATTTATGGCACTAATTTTACACACGTCTAGCGCTAGCATGGCGCTCCTCATTTATCAGTACTTTTACACACGTCCAGCGCTAGCGTGGCAATGCTCATTTATCAGTACTTTTACACACGTCTAGCGCTAGCGTGGCGCTGCTCATTTATGGCAGTACTTTTACACTCGTCTAGCGCTAGTGTGGCGCTCCTCATTTATGGGAGTACTTTTACACACGTCTAGCGGTAGCGTGGCGCTGCTCATTTCTGGGAGCACTTTTACACACGTCTAGCGCTAGCGTGGCGCTCCTCATTTATGGCAGTACTTTAACACACGTCTAGCGCTAGCGTGGCGCTGCTCAGTTATGGGAGTACTTTTACATATGTCTAGCGCTAGCGTGGAGCTGCTCATTTATGGGAGCACTTTTACACACGTCTAGCGCTAGCGTGGCGCTGCTCATTTATGGCACTTTTTTACACACGTCTAGCGCTAGCGTGGCGCTGCTCATTTGTGGGTGTACTTTTACATATGTCTAGCGCTAGCGTGGAGCTGCTCATTTATGGGAGCACTTTTACACACGTCTAGCGCTAGCGTGGCGCTGCTCATTTATGGCACTACTTTTACACACGTCTAGCACTAGCGTGGAGCTGCTCATTTATGGAAGCAGTTTTACACACGTCTAGCGCTAGCATGGCGCTGCTCATTTATGGCAGTACTTTTACACACGTCTAGCGCTAGCGTGGCGCTCCTCATTTATGGCAGTACTTTTACACACGTCTAACGCCAGCGTGGCGCTGCTCATTAATGGGAGTACTTTTACTTATGTCTAGCGCTAGCGTGGAGCTGCTCATTTATGGGAGTACTTTTACACACGTCTAGCGCTAGCGTGGCGCTGCTCATTTTTGGCAGTACATTTACACACGTCTAGCGGTAGCGTGGCGCTGCTCATTTATGGGAGCACTTTTACACACGTCTAGCGCTAGCGTGGCGCTCCTCATTTATGGCAGTACTTTTACACACGTCTAGCGCTAGCGTGGCGCTGCTCATTTATGGCCGTACTTTTACACTCGTCTTGCGCTAGCATGGCGCTCCTCATTTATGGCAGTACTTTTCCATATGTCTAGCGCTAGCGTGGCGCTGCTCATTTATGGCAGTACTTTTACACTCGTTTTGCGCTAGCATGGCGCTGCTCATTTATGGGAGTACTTTTACATATGTCTAGCGCTAGCGTGGAGCTGCTCATTTATGGGAGCACTTTTACACACGTCTAGCGCTAGCGTGGCGCTGCTCATTTATGGCACTACTTTTACACACGTCTAGCACTAGCGTGGAGCTGCTCATTTATGGAAGCAGTTTTACACACGTCTAGCGCTAGCATGGCGCTGCTCATTTATGGCAGTACTTTTACACACGTCTAGCGCTAGCGTGGCGCTCCTCATTTATGGCAGTACTTTTACACACGTCTAACGCCAGCGTGGCGCTGCTCATTAATGGGAGTACTTTTACTTATGTCTAGCGCTAGCGTGGAGCTGCTCATTTATGGGAGTACTTTTACACACGTCTAGCGCTAGCGTGGCGCTGCTCATTTTTGGCAGTACATTTACACACGTCTAGCGGTAGCGTGGCGCTGCTCATTTATGGGAGCACTTTTACACACGTCTAGCGCTAGCGTGGCGCTCCTCATTTATGGCAGTACTTTTACACACGTCTAGCGCTAGCGTGGCGCTGCTCATTTATGGCACTACTTTTACACACCTCTAGCGCTAGCGTGGCGCTGCTCATTTATGGGAGTACTTTTACACTCGCCAAGCGCTAGCACGGCACTGCTCATTTATGGCAGTACTTTTACACACGTCTAGCGCTAGCGTGGCGCTGCTCATTTATGGGAGTACTTTTACACACGTCTAACGCCAGCGTGGCGCTGCTCATTTATGGCAGTACTTTTACACACGTCTAGCGCTAGCATGGTGCTGCTCATTTATGGCACTATTTTTACACACGTCTAACGCCAGCATGGTGCTGCTCATTTATGGCACTACTTTTACACACGTCTAGCGCTAGCGTGGCGCTGCTCATTTATGGCACTACTTTTACACACGTCTAGCGCTAGCGTGGCGCTGCTCATTTATGGCAGTACTTTTACACACGTCTAACCCCAGCGTGGCGCTGCTCATTTATGGGAGTACTTTTACACTCGTCTAGCGCTAGCATGGTGCTGCTCATTTATCATTACTTTTACACACGTCTAGCGCTAGCTTGGCGCTGCTCATTTATGGCAGTACTTTTACACTCGTCTAGCGCTAGCGTGGCGCTGCTCATTTATGGCAGTACTTTTACAAACGTCTAGCGCTAGCGTGGCGCTCCTCATTTATGGCAGTACTTTTACACACGTCTAACGCCAGCGTGGCGCAGCTCATTTATGGCAGTACTTTTACACACGTCTAGCGCTAGCGTGGAGCTGCTCATTTATGGGAGCGCTTTTACACACGTCTAGCGCTAGCATGGCGCTCCTCATTTATCAGTACTTTTACACACGTCTAGCGCTAGCATGGCGCTGCTCATTTATCAGTACTTTTACACACGTCTAGCGCTAGCGTGGAGCTGCTCATTTATGGGAGCGCTTTTACACACGTCTAGCGCTAGCGTGGCGCTGCTCATTTATCAGTACTTTTACACACGTTTAGCGCTAGCGTGGCGCTGCTCATTTATCAGTACTTTTACACTCGTCTAGCGCTAGCGTGGCGCCCCTCATTTATCAGTACTTTTACACACGTCTAGCGCTAGCGTGGCGCTGCTCATTTATCAGTACTTTTACACACGTCTAGCGCTAGCATGGATCTCCTCATTTATCAGTACTTTTACACACGTCCAGCGCTAGCGTGGCGCTGCTCATTTATCAGTACTTTTACACACGTCTAGTGCTAGCGTGGTGCTGCTCATTTATGGCAGTACTTTTACACTCGTCTAGCGCTAGCATGTCGCTCCTCATTTATGGGAGTACTTTTACACACGTCTAGCGCTAGCGTGGCGCTGCTCATTTATGGGAGTACTTTTACACACGTCTAGCGCTAGCGTGGTGCTGCTTATTTATGGCAGTACTTTTACACACGTCTAGCGCTAGCGTGGCGCTGCTCATTTATGGGAGTACATTTACACACGTCTAGCGCTAGCGTCGCGCTGCTCATTGATGGGAGTACTTTTACACACGTCTAGCGCTAGCGTGGCGCTGCTCATTTATGTGAGTACTTTTACACACGTCTAGCGGTAGCGTCGCGCGGCTCATTTAAGGGAGTACTTTTACACACGTCTAGCGCTAGCGTGGCGCTGCTCATTTATGGGAGTACTTTTACACACGTCTAGCGCTAGCTTCGCGCGGCTCATTTAAGGGAGTACTTTTACACACGTCTAGCGCTAGCGTCGCGCTGCTCATTGATGGGAGTACTTTTACACACGTCTAGCGCAAGGGTGGCATTGCTCATTTGGGGGAGTACTTTTACACACGTCTAGCGCTAGCGTGGCGTGGCTCATTTAAGGGAGCCCTTTAACACACATCTAGCACTAGCGTGGCGCTGCTCATTTTTATGAGAACTTTTACACACGTCTAGCGCTAGCGTGGCGCTGCTTATTTATGGGAGCACTTTAACACACGTCTAGCGCTAGCGTGGCGCGGCTCATTTAAGGGAGCACTTTAACACACGTCTAGCGTTAGCGTGGCGCTGCTCATTTATGGGAATACTTTTACATACGTCTAGCACTAGCGTGGCGCTGCTCATGTTTATGAGAACGTTTACACACGTCTAGCGCTAGCGTGGCGCTGCTTATTTATATGAGTACTTTTACACACGTCTAGCGATAGCATGGCGCTGCTCATTTATGGGAGTACTTTTACACACGTCTAGGGCTACCGGGGCGCTGCACATTGATGGGAGTACTTTTACACACGTCTAGCGCTAGCGTGGCGCGGCTCATTTAAGGGAGCACTTTTATACACGTCTAGCGCTAGCGTGGTGCGGCTCATTTAAGGGAGCACTTTAACACACGTCTAGCACTAGCGTGGCGCTGCTCATTTATGGGATTACTTTTACAGATATCTAGAGCTAGTATGGCGCTGCTCATATATGGGAGTACTTTTACACTCGTCTAGCGCTAGCGTGGCGCTGCTCATTTTTGTGAGTACTTTGACACACGTCTAGCGCTACGGTGGCGCTGCGCATTAATGGGAGTACTTTTACACACTTCTAGCGCTAGCGTGGCGCTGCTCATTTATGGGAGTACTTTTACACATGTCTAGTGCTAGCGTGGCGCTGCTCATTTATGGGAGTACTTTTACACACGTCTAGCGCTAGCGTGGCGCTGCTCATTTATGGCAGTACTTTTACACACGTCTAACGCCAGCGTGGCGCTGCTCATTTATGGGAGTACTTTTACATATGTCTAGCGCTAGCGTGGAGCTGCTCATTTATGGGAGTACTTTTACACACGTCTAGCGCTAGCGTGGCGCTGCTCATTTATGGCAGTACATTTACACACGTCTAGCGGTAGCGTGGCGCTGCTCATTTATGGGAGCACTTTTACACACGTCTAGCGCTAGCGTGGCGCTCCTCATTTATGGCAGTACTTTTACACACGTCTAGCGCTAGCGTGGCGCTGCTCATTTTTGGGAGTACTTTTACATATGTCTAGCGCTAGCGTGGCGCTGCTTATTTATAACTGTATTTTACACTCGTCTTGCGCAAGCATGGCGCTCCTCATTTATGGCAGTACTTTTACACACGCCTAGCGCTAGCGTGGCGCTGCTCATTTATGGGAGTACTTTTACACACGTCTAGCGCTAGCGTGGCGCTGCTCATTTATGGCAGTACATTTACACACGTCTAGCGGTAGCGTGGCGCTGCTCATTTATGGGAGCACTTTTACACACGTCTAGCGCTAGCGTGGCGCTCCTCATTTATGGCAGTACTTTTACACACGTCTAGCGCTAGCGTGGCGCTGCTCATTTTTGGGAGTACTTTTACATATGTCTAGCGTTAGCGTGGCGCTGCTTATTTATAACTGTATTTTACACTCGTCTTGCGCAAGCATGGCGCTCCTCATTTATGGCAGTACTTTTACACACGTCTAGCGCTAGCGTGGCGCTCCTCATTTATGGCTGTACTTTTACACACGTCTAGCGCTAGCGTGGCGCTGCTCATTTATGGCAGTACTTTTACACACGTCTAGCGCTAGCATGGTGCTGCTCATTTATGGCACTACTTTGACACACGTCTAGCGCTAGCGTGGCGCTGCTCATTTATGGGAGTACATTTACACAGGTCTAGCGCTAGCGTGGCGCTCATCGTTTATGGCAGTACATTTACACTCGTCTAGCGCTAGCGTGGCGCTGCTCATTTATGGGAGTACTTTTACACACGTCTAACGCCAGCGTGGCGCAGCTCATTTATGGCACTAGTTTTACACACGTCTAGCGCTAGCATGGTGCTGCTCATTTATGGCACTACTTTTACACACGTCTAACGCCAGCATGGTGCTGCTCATTTATGGCACTACTTTTACACACGTCTAGCGCTAGCATGACGCTCCTCATTTATCAGTACTTTTACACACGTCCAGCGCTTGCGTGGCAATGCTCATTTATCAGTACTTTTACACACGTCTAGCGCTAGCGTGGCGCTGCTCATTTATGGCAGTACTTTTACACTCGTCTAGCGCTAGTATGGCGCTCCTCATTTATGGGAGTACTTTTACACACGTCTAGCGGTAGCGTGGCGCTGCTCATTTCTGGGAGCACTTTTACACACGTCTAGCGCTTGCGTGGCGCTGCTCATTTAAGCAGTACATTTACACACGTCTAGCGGTAGCTTGGCGCTGCTCATTTCTGGGAGCACTTTTACACACGTCTAGCGATAGCATGGCGCTGCTCATTTCTGGGAGTACTTTTACATATGTCTAGCGCTAGCGTGGAACTGCTCATTTATGGGAGTACATTAACACACGTCTAGCGCTAGCGTGGCGCTGCTCATTTATGGCAGTACATTTACACACGTCTAGCGGTAGCGTGGCGCTGCTCATTTCTGGGAGCACTTTTACACACGTCTAGCGCTAGCGTGGCGCTCCTCATTTATGGCAGTACTTTTACACACGTCTAGCGCTAGCGTGGCGCTGCTCAGTTATGGGAGTACTTTTACATATGTCTAGCGCTAGCGTGGAGCAGCTCATTTATGGGAGCACTTTTACACACGTCTAGCGCTAGCGTGGCGCTGCTCATTTATGGCACTTTTTACACACGTCTAGCGCTAGCGTGGCGCTGCTCATTTATGGGAGTACTTTTACATATGTCTAGCGCTAGCGTGGAGCTGCTCATTTATGGGAGCACTTTTACACACGTCTAGCGCTAGCGTGGCGCTGCTCATTTATGGCACTACATTTACACACGTCTAGCGCCAGCGTGGAGCTGCTCATTTATGGAAGCAGTTTTACACACGTCTAGCGCTAGCATGGCGCTGCTCATTTATGGCAGTACTTTTACACACGTCTAGCGCTAGCGTGGCGCTCCTCATTTATGGCAGTACTTTTACACACGTCTAACGCCAGCGTGGCGCTGCTCATTTATGGGAGTACTTTTACTTATGTCTAGCGCTAGCGTGGAGCTGCTCATTTATGGGAGTACTTTTACACACGTCTAGCGCTAGCGTGGCGCTGCTCATTTTTGGCAGTACATTTACACACGTCTAGCGGTAGCGTGGCGCTGCTCATTTATGGGAGCACTTTTACACACGTCTAGCGCTAGCGTGGCGCTCCTCATTTATGGCAGTACTTTTACACACGTCTAGCGCTAGCGTGGCGCTGCTCATTTATGGCAGTACTTTTACACTCGTCTTGCGCTAGCATGGCGCTCCTCATTTATGGCAGTACTTTTCCATATGTCTAGCGCTAGCGTGGCGCTGCTCATTTATGGCAGTACTTTTACACTCGTTTTGCGCTAGCATGGCGCTGCTCATTTATGGGAGTACTTTTACATATGTCTTGCGCTAGCGTGGAGCTGCTCATTTATGGGAGCACTTTTACACACGTCTAGCGCTAGCGTGGCGCTGCTCATTTATGGCACTACTTTTACACACGTCTAGCGCTAGCGTGGCGCTGCTCATTTATGGGAGTACTTTTACACTCGCCAAGCGCTAGCGCGGCACTGCTCATTTATGGCAGTACTTTTACACACGTCTAGCGCTAGCGTGGCGCTGCTCATTTATGGGAGTACTTTTACACACGTCTAACGCCAGCGTGGCGCTGCTCATTTATGGCAGTACTTTTACACACGTCTAGCGCTAGCATGGTGCTGCTCATTTATGGCACTATTTTTACACACGTCTAACGCCAGCATGGTGCTGCTCATTTATGGCACTACTTTTACACACGTCTAGCGCTAGCGTGGCGCTGCTCATTTATGGCAGTACTTTTACACACGTCTAGCGCTAGCGTGGCGCTCCTCATTTATGGCAGTACTTTTACACACGTCTAACGCCAGCGTGGCGCTGCTCATTTATGGGAGTACTTTTACACACGTCTAGCGCTAGCATGGTGCTGATAATTTATGGCACTACTTTTACACACGTCTAACGCCAGCATGGTTCTGCTCATTTATGGCACTACTTTTACACACGTCTAACGCCAGCGTGGCGCTGCTCATTTATGGCACTACTTTTACACACGTCTAGCGCTAGCGTGGTGCTCCTCATTTATGGCAGTACTTTTACACACGTCTAACGCCAGCGTGGCGCTGCTCATTTATGGGAGTACTTTTACACTCGTCTAGCGCTAGCATGGTGCTGCTCATTTATCAGTACTTTTACACACGTCTAGCGCTAGCTTGGCGCTGCTCATTTATGGCAGTACTTTTACACTCGTCTAGCGCTAGCGTGGCGCTGCTCATTTATGGCAGTACTTTAACACACGTCTAGCGCTAGCGTGGCGCTCCTCATTTATGGCAGTACTTTTACACACGTCTAACGCCAGCGTGGCGCTGCTCATTTATGGCAGTACTTTTACACACGTCTAGCTTTAGCGTGGAGCTGCTCATTTATGGGAGCGCTTTTACACACGTCTAGCGCTAGCATGGCGCTCCTCATTTATCAGTACTTTTACACACGTCTAGCGCTAGCATGGCGCTGCTCATTTATCAGTACTTTTACACACGTCTAGCGCTAGCGTGGCGCTGCTCATTTATGGGAGCGCTTTTACACACGTCTAGCGCTAGCATGGCGCTCCTCATTTATCAGTACTTTTACACACGTCTAACGCTAGCATGGCGCTGCTCATTTATCAGTACTTTTACACACGTCTAGCGCTAGCGTGGGGCTGCTCATTTATGGGAGCGCTTTTACACACGTCTAGCGCTAGCGTGGCGCTGCTCATTTATCAGTACTTTTACACACGTTTAGCGCTAGCGTGGCGCTGCTCATTTATCAGTACTTTTACACTCGTCTAGCGCTAGCGTGGCGCTCCTCATTTATCAGTACTTTTACATACGTCTAGCGCTAGCGTGGCGCTGCTCATTTATCAGTACTTTTACACACGTTTAGCGCTAGCGTGGCGCTGCTCATTTATCAGTACTTTTACACTCGTCTAGCGCTAGCGTGGCGCTCCTCATTTATCAGTAATTTTACACACGTCTAGCGCTAGCATGGCGCTGCTCATTTATCAGTACTTTTACACACGTCTAGCGCTAGCGTGGCGCTGCTCATTTATGGCAGTACTTTTACACACGTCTAGCGCTAGCGTGGCGCTGCTCATTTATGGGAGTACTTTAACACACGTCTAGCGCTAGCGTGGCGCTGCTCATTTATGGGAGTACTTTTACACACGTCTAACGCCAGCGTGGCGCTGCTCATTTATCAGTACTTTTACACACGTCAAGCGCTAGCATGGCGCTCCTCATTTATCAGTACTTTTACACACGTCCAGCGCTAGCGTGGCGCTGCTCATTTATCAGTACTTTTACACACGTCTAGCGCTAGCGTGGCGCTGCTCATTTATGGCAGTACTTTTACACACGTCTAGCGCTAGCGTGGCGCTGCTCATTTATGGGAGTACTTTAACACACGTCTAGCGCTAGCGTGGCGCTGCTCATTTATGGGAGTACTTTTACACACGTCTAACGCCAGCATGGCGCTGCTCATTTAAGGCAGTACTTTTACACACGTCTAGCGCTAGCATGGTGCTGCTCATTTATGGCACTACTTTTACACACGTCTAACGCCAGCATGGTGCTGCTCATTTATGGCACTATTTTTACACACGTCTAGCGCTAGCGTGGCGCTGCTCATTTATGGCAGTACTTTTACACACGTGTAGCGCTAGCGTGCCGCTCCTCATTTATGGCAGTACTTTTACACACGTCTAACGCCAGCGTGGCGCTGCTCATTTATGGGAGTACTTTTACACACATCTAGCGCTAGCATGGTGCTGCTCATTTATGGCACTACTTTTACACACGTCTAACACCAGCATGGTTCTGCTCATTTATGGCACTACTTTTACACACGTCTAACGCCAGCGTGGCGCTGCTCATTTATGGCACTACTTTTACACACGTCTAGCGCTAGCGTGGTGCTCCTCATTTATGGCAGTACTTTTACACACGTCTAACGCCAGCGTGGCGCTGCTCATTTATGGGAGTACTTTTACACTCGACTAGCGCTAGCATGGTGCTGCTCATTTATCAGTACTTTTACACACGTCTAGCGCTAGCTTGGCGCTGCTCATTTATGGCAGTACTTTTACACTCGTCTAGCGCTAGCGTGGCGCTGCTCATTTATGGCAGTACTTTAACACACGTCTAGCGCTAGCGTGGCGCTCCTCATTTATGGCAGTACTTTTACACACGTCTAACGCCAGCGTGGCGCTGCTCATTTATGGCAGTACTTTTACACACGTCTAGCTTTAGCGTGGAGCTGCTCATTTATGGGAGCGCTTTTACACACGTCTAGCGCTAGCATGGCGCTCCTCATTTATCAGTACTTTTACACACGTCTAGCGCTAGCATGGCGCTGCTCATTTATCAGTACTTTTACACACGTCTAGCGCTAGCGTGGAGCTGCTCATTTATGGGAGCGCTTTTACACACGTCTAGCGCTAGCGTGGCGCTGCTCATTTATCAGTACTTTTACACACGTTTAGCGCTAGGGTGGCGCTGCTCATTTATCAGTACTTTTACACTCGTCTAGCGCTAGCGTGGCGCTCCTTATTTATCAGTACTTTTACACACGTCTAGCGCTAGCGTGGCGCTGCTCATTTATCAGTACTTTTACACACGTCTAGCGCTAGCATGGATCTCCTCATTTATCAGTACTTTTACACACGTCCAGCGCTAGCGTGGCGCTGCTCATTTATCAGTACTTTTACACACGTCTAGTGCTAGCGTGGCGCTGCTCATTTATGGCAGTACTTTTACTCTCGCCTAGCGCTAGCATGGCGCTCCTCATTTATGGGAGTACTTTTACACACGTCTAGCGGTAGCGTGGCGCTGCTCATTTATGGCAGTACATTTACACACGTCTAGCGGTAGCGTGGCGCTGCTCATTTCTGGGAACACTTTTACACACGTCTAGCGCTAGCGTGGCGCTGCTCATTTATGGCAGTACATTTACACACGTCTAGCGGTAGCGTGACGCTGCTCATTTCTGGGAGCACTTTTACACACGTCTAACGATAGCATGGCGCTGCTCATTTCTGGGAGTACATTTACATATGTCTAGCGCTAGCGTGGAACTGCTCATTTATGGGAGTACATTAACACACGTCTAGCGCTAGCGTGGCGCTGCTCATTTATGGCAGTACACTTACACACGTCTAGCGGTAGCGTGGCGCTGCTCATTTCTGGGAGCACTTTTACACACGTCTAGCGCTAGCGTGGCGCTGCGCATTTATGGCACTTTTTTACACACGTCTAGCGCTAGCGTGGCGCTGCTCATTTATGGGAGTACTTTTACATATGTCTAGCGCTAGCGTGGAGCTGCTCATTTATGGGAGCACTTTTACACACGTCTAGCGCTAGCGTGGCGCTGCTCATTTATGGCACTACTTTTACACACGTCTAGCGTTAGCGTGGAGCTGCTCATTTATGGGAGCACTTTTTCACACGTCTAGCGCTAGCATGGCGCCGCTCATTTATGGCAGTACTTTTACACACATCTAGCGCTAGCGTGGCGCTCCTCATTTATGGCAGTACTTTTACACACGTCTAACGCCAGCGTGGCGCTGCTCATTTAAGGGAGTACTTTTACTTATGTCTAGCGCTAGCGTGGAGCTGCTCATTTATGGCAGTACTTTTACACACGTCAAGCGCTAGCATGGCGCTCCTCATTTATCAGTACTTTTACACACGTCCAGCGCTAGCGTGGCGCTGCTCATTTATCAGTACTTTTACACACGTCTAGCGCTAGCGTGGCGCTGCTCATTTATGGCAGTACTTTTACACACGTCTAGCGCTAGCGTGGCGCTGCTCATTTATGGGAGTACTTTAACACACGTCTAGCGCTAGCGTGGCGCTGCTCATTTATGGGAGTACTTTTACACACGTCTAACGCCAGCATGGCGCTGCTCATTTAAGGCAGTACTTTTACACACGTCTAGCGCTAGCATGGTGCTGCTCATTTATGGCACTACTTTTACACACGTCTAACGCCAGCATGGTGCTGCTCATAATGACACTACTTTTACACACGTCTAGCGCTAGCGTGGCGCTGCTCATTTATGGCAGTACTTTTACACACGTGTAGCGCTAGCGTGCCGCTCCTCATTTATGGCAGTACTTTTACACACGTCTAACGCCAGCGTGGCGCTGCTCATTTATGGGAGTACTTTTACACACATCTAGCGCTAGCATGGTGCTGCTCATTTATGGCACTACTTTTACACACGTATAACGCCAGCATGGTGCTGCTCATTTAGGGCACTACTTTTACACACGTCTAACGCCAGCGTGGCGCTGCTCATTTATGGCACTACTTTTACACACGTCTAGCGCTAACATGGTGCTGCTCATTTATGGCACTACTTTTACACACGTCTAGCGCTAGCATGGCGCTCCTCATTTATCAGTACTTTTACACACGTCGAGCGCTAGCGTGGCAATGCTCATTTATCAGTACTTTTACACACGTCTAGTGCTAGCATGGCGCTGCTCATTTATGGCAGTACTTTTACACTCGTCTAGCGCTAGTATGGCGCTCCTCATTTATGGGAGTACTTTTTCACACGTCTAGCGGTAGCGTGGCGCTGCTCATTTCTGGGAGCACTTTTACACACGTCTAGCGCTAGCGTGGCGCTCCTCATTTATGGCAGTACTTTAACACACGTCTAGCGCTAGCGTGGCGCTGCTCAGTTATGGGAGTACTTTTACATATGTCTAACGCTAGCGTGGAGCTGCTCATTTATGGGAGCACTTTTACACACGTCTAGCGCTAGCGTGGCGCTGCTCATTTATGGCACTTTTTTACACACGTCTAGCGCTAGCGTGGCGCTGCTCATTTATGGGAGTACTTTTACATATGTCTAGCGCTAGCGTGGAGCTGCTCATTTATGGGAGCACTTTTACACACGTCTAGCGCTAGCGTGGCGCTGCTCATTTATGGCACTACTTTTACACACGTCTAGCACTAGCGTGGAGCTGCTCATTTATGGAAGCAGTTTTACACACGTCTAGCGCTAGCATGGCGCTGCTCATTAATGGCAGTACTTTTACACACGTCTAGCGCTAGCGTGGCGCTCCTCATTTATGGCAGTACATTTACACACGTCTAACGCCAGCGTGGCGCTGCTCATTAATGGGAGTACTTTTACTTATGTCTAGCGCTAGCGTGGAGCTGCTCATTTATGGGAGTACTTTTACACACGTCTAGCGCTAGCGTGGCGCTGCTCATTTTTGGCAGTACATTTACACACGTCTAGGGGTAGCGTGGCGCTGCTCATTTATGGGAGCACTTTTACACACGTCTAGCGCTAGCGTGGCGCTCCTCATTTATGGCAGTACTTTTACACACGTCTAGGGCTAGCGTGGCGCTGCTCATTTATGGCAGTACTTTTACACTCGTCTTGCGCTAGCATGGCGCTCCTCATTTATGGCAGTACTTTTCCATATGTCTAGCGCTAGCGTGGCGCTGCTCATTTATGGCAGTACTTTTACACTCGTTTTGCGCTAGCATGGCGCTGCTCATTTATGGGAGTAATTTTACATATGTCTAGCGCTAGCGTGGAGCTGCTCATTTATGGGAGCACTTTTACACACGTCTAGCGCTAGCGTGGCGCTGCTCATTTATGGCACTACTTTTACACACGTCTAGCGCTAGCGTGGCGCTGCTCATTTATGGGAGTACTTTTACACTCGCCAAGCGCTAGCGCGGCACTGCTCATTTATGGCAGTACTTTTACACACGTCTAGCGCTAGCGTGGCGCTGCTCATTTATGGGAGTACTTTTACACACGTCTAACGCCAGCGTGGCGCTGCTCATTTATGGCAGTACTTTTACACACGTCTAGCGCTAGCATGGTGCTGCTCATTTATGGCACTATTTTTACACACGTCTAACGCCAGCATGGTGCTGCTCATTTATGGCACTACTTTTACACACGTCTAGCGCTAGCGTGGCGCTGCTCATTTATGGCAGCACTTTTACACACGTCTAGCGCTAGCGTGGCGCTCCTCATTTATGGCAGTACTTTTACACACGTCTAACGCCAGCGTGGCGCTGCTCATTTATGGGAGTACTTTTACACTCGTCTAGCGCTAGCATGGTGCTGCTCATTTATCAGTACTTTTACACACGTCTAGCGCTAGCTTGGCGCTGCTCATTTATGGCAGTACTTTTACACTCGTCTAGCGCTAGCGTGGCGCTGCTCATTTATGGCAGTACTTTTACAAACGTCTAGCGCTAGCGTGGCTCTCCTCATTTATGGCAGTACTTTTACACACGTCTAACGCCAGCGTGGCGCAGCTCATTTATGGCAGTACTTTTACACACGTCTAGCGCTAGCGTGGAGCTGCTCATTTATGGGAGCGCTTTTACACACGTCTAGCGCTAGCATGGCGCTCCTCATTTATCAGTACTTTTACACACGTCTAGCGCTAGCATGGCGCTGCTCATTTATCAGTACTTTTACACACGTCTAGCGCTAGCGTGGAGCTGCTCATTTATGGGAGCGCTTTTACACACGTCTAGCGCTAGCGTGGCGCTGCTCATTTATCAGTACTTTTACACACGTTTAGCGCTAGCGTGGCGCTGCTCATTTATCAGTACATTTACACTCGTCTAGCGCTAGCGTGGCGCTCCTCATTTATCAGTAATTTGACACACGTCTAGCGCTAGCGTGGCGCTGCTCATTTATCAGTACTTTTACACACGTCTAGTGCTAGCATGGATCTCCTCATTTATCAGTACTTTTACACACGTCCAGCGCTAGCGTGGCGCTGCTCATTTATCAGTACTTTTACACACGTCTAGTGCTAGCGTGGTGCTGCTCATTTATGGCAGTACTTTTACACTCGTCTAGCGCTAGCATGGCGCTCCTCATTTATGGGAGTACTTTTACACACGTCTAGCGGTAGCGTGGCGCTGCTCATTTATGGCAGTACATTTACACACGTCTAGCGGTAGCGTGGCGCTGCTCATTTCTGGGAACACTTTTACACACGTCTAGCGCTAGCGTGGCGCTGCTCATTTATGGCAGTACATTTACACACGTCTAGCGGTAGCGTGGCGCTGCTCATTTCTGGGAGCACTTTTACACACGTCTAACGATAGCATGGCGCTGCTCATTTCTGGGAGTACTTTTACATATGTCTAGCGCTAGCGTGGAACTGCTCATTTATGGGAGTACATTAACACACGTCTAGCGCTAGCGTGGCGCTGCTCATTTATGGCAGTACACTTACACACGTCTAGCGGTAGCGTGGCGCTGCTAATTTCTGGGAGCACTTTTACACACGTCTAGCGCTAGTGTGGCGCTCCTCATTTATGGCAGTACTTTTACACACGTCTAGCGCTAGCGTGGCGCTGCACATTTATGGGAGTACTTTTACATATGTCTAGCGCTAGCGTGGAGCTGCTCATTTATGGGAGCACTTTTACACACGTCTAGCGCTAGCGTGGCGCTGCTCATTTATGGCATTTTTTTACACACGTCTAGCGCTAGCGTGGCGCTGCTCATTTATGGGAGTACTTTTACATATGTCTAGCGCTAGCGTGGAGCTGCTCATTTATGGGAGCACTTTTACACACGTCTAGCGCTAGCGTGGCGCTGCTCATTTATGGCACTACTTTTACACACGTCTAGCGCTAGCGTGGAGCTGCTCATTTATGGGAGCACTTTTTCACACGTCTAGCGCTAGCATGGCGCTGCTCATTTATGGCAGTACTTTTACACACGTCTAGCGCTAGCGTGGCGCTCCTCATTTATGGCAGTACTTTTACACACGTCTAACGCCAGCGTGGCACTGCTCATTTATGGCAGTACATTTACACACGTCTAGCGGTAGCGTGACGCTGCTCATTTCTGGGAGCACTTTTACGCACGTCTAGCGCTAGCGTGGCGCTCCTCATTTAGCAGTACATTTACACACGTCTAGCGGTAGCGTGGCGCTGCTCATTTCTGGGAGCACTTTTACACACGTCTAGCGATAGCATGGCGCTGCTCATTTCTGGGAGTACTTTTACATATGTCTAGCGCTAGCGTGGAACTATTCATTTATGGGAGTACATTAACACACGTCTAGCGCTAGCGTGGCGCTGCTCATTTATGGCAGTACATTTACACACGTCTAGCGGTAGCGTGGCGCTGCTCATTTCTGGGAGCACTTTTACACACGTCTAGCGCTAGCGTGGCGCCCCTCATTTATGGCAGTACTTTTACACACGTCAAGCGCTAGCGTGGCGCTACTCAGTTATGGGAGTACTTTTACATATGTCTAGCGCTAGCGTGGAGCTGCTCATTTATGGGAGCACTTTTACACACGTCTAGCGCTAGCGTGGCGCTGCTCATTTATGGCACTTTTTTACACACGTCTAGCGCTAGCGTGGCGCTGCTCATTTATGGGAGTACTTTTACATATGTCTAGCGCTAGCGTGGAGCTGCTCATTTATGGGAGCACTTTTACACACGTCTAGCGCTAGCGTGGCGCTGCTCATTTATGGCACTACATTTACACACGTCTAGCGGTAGCGTGGCGCTGCTCATTTATGGGAGCACTTTTACACACGTCTAGCGCTAGCGTGGCGCTCCTCATTTATGGCAGTACTTTTACACACGTCTAGCGCTAGCGTGGCGCTGCTCATTTATGGCAGTACTTTTACACTCGTCTTGCGCTAGCATGGCGCTCCTCATTTATGGCAGTACTTTTCCATTTGTCTAGCGCTAGCGTGGCGCTGCTCATTTATGGCAGTACATTTACACTCGTTTTGCGCTAGCA
This sequence comes from Meconema thalassinum, assembly GCA_946902985.2. Classification (NCBI taxonomy): domain Eukaryota; kingdom Metazoa; phylum Arthropoda; class Insecta; order Orthoptera; family Tettigoniidae; genus Meconema; species Meconema thalassinum. The sequence goes on along the minus strand of CAMPQE020000048.1, from coordinate 12,426,672 downwards.
TGGCGCTGCTCATTTATGGGAGTACTTTTACATATGTCTAGCGCTAGCGTGGAGCTGCTCATTTATGGGAGCACTTTTACACACGTCTAGCGCTAGCGTGGCGCTGCTCATTTATGGCACTACTTTTACACACGTCTAGCGCTAGCGTGGCGCTGCTCATTTATGGGAGTACTTTTACACACGTCTAGCGCTAGCGTGGCGCTGCTCATTTATGGGAGTACTTTTACACACGTCTAGCGCTAGCGTGGCGCTGCTCATTTATGGGAGTACTTTTACACACGTCTAACGCCAGCGTGGCGCTGCTCATTTATGGCAGTACTTTTACACACGTCTAGCGCTAGCATGGTGCTGCTCATTTATGGCACTATTTTTACACACGTCTAACGCCAGCATGGTGCTGCTCATTTATGGCACTACTTTTACACACGTCTAGCGCTAGCGTGGCGCTGCTCATTTATGGCAGTACTTTTACACACGTCTAGCGCTAGCGTGGCGCTCCTCATTTATGGCAGTACTTTTACACACGTCTAACGCCAGCGTGGCGCTTCTAATTTATGGGAGTACTTTTACACACGTCTAGCGCTAGCATGGTGCTGATCATTTATGGCACTACTTTTACACACGTCTAACGCCAGCATGGTTCTGCTCATTTATGGCACTACTTTTACACACGTCTAACGCCAGCGTGGCGCTGCTCATTTATGGCAGTACATTTACACACGTCTAGCGGTAGCGTGACGCTGCTCATTTCTGGGAGCACTTTTACACACGTCTAGCGCTAGCGTGGCGCTCCTCATTTAAGCAGTACATTTACACACGTCTAGCGGTAGCGTGGCGCTGCTCATTTCTGGGAGCACTTTTACATATGTCTAGCCCTAGCGTGGAACTGCTCATTTATGGGAGTACATTAACACACGTCTAGCGCTAGCGTGGCGCTGCTAATTTATGGCAGTACATTTACACACGTCTAGCGGTAGCGTGGCGCTGCTCATTTCTGGGAGCACTTTTACACACGTCTAGCGCTAGCGTGGCGCTCCTCATTTATGGCAGTACTTTTACACACGTCAAACGCTAGCGTGGCGCTACTCAGTTATGGGAGTACTTTTACATATGTCTAGCGCTAGCGTGGAGCTGCTCATTTATGGGAGCACTTTTACACACGTCTAGCGCTAGCGTGGCGCTGCTCATTTATGGCACTTTTTTACACACGTCTAGCGCTAGCGTGGCGCTGCTCATTTATGGGAGTACTTTTACATATGTCTAGCGCTAGCGTGGAGCTGCTCATTTATGGGAGCACTTTTACACACGTCTAGCGCTAGCGTGGCACTGCTCATTTATGGCACTACATTTACACACGTCTAGCGGTAGCGTGGCGCTGCTCATTTATGGGAGCACTTTTTCACACGTCTAGCGCTAGCATGGCGCCGCTCATTTATGGCAGTACTTTTACACACATCTAGCGCTAGCGTGGCGCTCCTCATTTATGGCAGTACTTTTACACACGTCTAACGCCAGCGTGGCGCTGCTCATTTAAGGGAGTACTTTTACTTATGTCTAGCGCTAGCGTGGAGCTGCTCATTTATGGCAGTACTTTTACACACGTCTAGCGCTAGCGTGGCGCTGCTCATTTATGGCAGTACATTTACACACGTCTAGCGGTAGCGTGGCGCTGCTCATTTATGGGAGTACTTTTACACACGTCTAACGCCACCGTGGCGCTGCTCATTTATGGCAGTACTTTTACACTCGTCTTGCGCTATCATGGCGCTCCTCATTTATGGCAGTACTTTTACATATGTCTAGCGCTAGCGTGGCGCTGCTCATTTATGGCAGTACTTTTACACTCGTTTTGCGCTAGCATGGCGCTGCTCATTTATGGGAGTACTTTTACATATGTCTAGCGCTAGCGTGGAGCTGCTCATTTATGGGAGCACTTTTACACACGTCTAGCGCTAGCGTGGCGCTGCTCATTTATGGCACTACTTTTACACACGTCTAGCGCTAGCGTGGCGCTGCTCATTTATGGGAGTACTTTTACACTCGCCAAGCGCTAGCGTGGCACTGCTCATTTATGGCAGTACTTTTACACACGTCTAGCGCTAGCGTGGCGCTGCTCATTTATGGGAGTACTTTTACACACGTCTAACGCCAGCGTGGCGCTGCTCATTTATGGCAGTACTTTTACACACGTCTAGCGCTAGCATGGTGCTGCTCATTTATGGCACTACTTTTACACACGTCTAACGCCAGCATGGTGCTGCTCATTTATGGCACTACTTTTACACACGTCTAGCGCTAGCGTGGCGCTGCTCATTTATGGGAGCGCTTTTACACACGTCTAGCGCTAGCATGGCGCTCCTCATTTATCAGTACTTTTACACACGTCTAACGCTAGCATGGCGCTGCTCATTTATCAGTACTTTTACACACGTCTAGCGCTAGCGTGGGGCTGCTCATTTATGGGAGCGCTTTAGACACGTCTAGCGCTAGTGTGGCGCTGCTCATTTATCAGTACTTTTACACACGTTTAGCGCTAGCGTGGCGCTGCTCATTTATCTGTACTTTTACACTCGTCTAGCGCTAGCGTGGCGCTCCTCATTTATCAGTACTTTTACATACGTCTAGCGCTAGCGTGGCGCTGCTCATTTATCAGTACTTTTACACACGTTTAGCGCTAGCGTGGCGCTGCTCATTTATCAGTACTTTTACACTCATCTAGCGCTAGCGTGGCGCTCCTCATTTATCAGTACTTTTACACACGTCTAGCGCTAGCATGGCGCTGCTCATTTATCAGTTCTTTTACACACGTCTAGCGCTAGCGTGGCGCTGCTCATTTATGGCAGTACTTTTACACACGTCTAGCGCTAGCGTGGCGCTGCTCATTTATGGGAGTACTTTTACACACGTCTAACGCCAGCATGGTGCTGCTCATTTAGGGCACTACTTTTACACACGTCTAACGCCAGCGTGGCGCTGCTCATTTATGGCACTACTTTTACACACGTCTAGCGCTAACATGGTGCTGCTCATTTATGGCACTACTTTTACACACGTCTAGCGCTAGCATGGCGCTCCTCATTTATCAGTACTTTTACACACGTCGAGCGCTAGCGTGGCAATGCTCATTTATCAGTACTTTTACACACGTCTAGTGCTAGCATGGCGCTGCTCATTTATGGCAGTACTTTTACACTCGTCTAGCGCTAGTATGGCGCTCCTCATTTATGGGAGTACTTTTACACACGTCTAGCGGTAGCGTGGCGCTGCTCATTTCTGGGAGCACTTTTACACACGTCTAGCGCTAGCGTGGCGCTCCTCATTTATGGCAGTACTTTAACACACGTCTAGCGCTAGCGTGGCGCTGCTCAGTTATGGGAGTACTTTTACATATGTCTAACGCTAGCGTGGAGCTGCTCATTTATGGGAGCACTTTTACACACGTCTAGCGCTAGCGTGGCGCTGCTCATTTATGGCACTTTTTTACACACGTCTAGCGCTAGCGTGGCGCTGCTCATTTATGGGAGTACTTTTACATATGTCTAGCGCTAGCGTGGAGCTGCTCATTTATGGGAGCACTTTTACACACGTCTAGCGCTAGCGTGGCGCTGCTCATTTATGGCACTACTTTTACACACGTCTAGCACTAGCGTGGAGCTGCTCATTTATGGAAGCAGTTTTACACACGTCTAGCGCTAGCATGGCGCTGCTCATTAATGGCAGTACTTTTACACACGTCTAGCGCTAGCGTGGCGCTCCTCATTTATGGCAGTACTTTTACACACGTCTAACGCCAGCGTGGCGCTGCTCATTAATGGGAGTACTTTTACTTATGTCTAGCGCTAGCGTGGAGCTGCTCATTTATGGGAGTACTTTTACACACGTCTAGCGCTAGCGTGGCGCTGCTCATTTTTGGCAGTACATTTACACACGTCTAGGGGTAGCGTGGCGCTGCTCATTTATGGGAGCACTTTTACACACGTCTAGCGCTAGCGTGGCGCTCCTCATTTATGGCAGTACTTTTACACACGTCTAGGGCTAGCGTGGCGCTGCTCATTTATGGCAGTACTTTTACACTCGTCTTGCGCTAGCATGGCGCTCCTCATTTATGGCAGTACTTTTCCATATGTCTAGCGCTAGCGTGGCGCTGCTCATTTATGGCAGTACTTTTACACTCGTTTTGCGCTAGCATGGCGCTGCTCATTTATGGGAGTAATTTTACATATGTCTAGCGCTAGCGTGGAGCTGCTCATTTATGGGAGCACTTTTACACACGTCTAGCGCTAGCGTGGCGCTGCTCATTTATGGCACTACTTTTACACACGTCTAGCCCTAGCGTGGCGCTGCTCATTTATGGGAGTACTTTTACACTCGCCAAGCGCTAGCGCGGCACTGCTCATTTATGGCAGTACTTTTACACACGTCTAGCGCTAGCGTGGCGCTGCTCATTTATGGGAGTACTTTTACACACGTCTAACGCCAGCGTGGCGCTGCTCATTTATGGCAGTACTTTTACACACGTCTAGCGCTAGCATGGTGCTGCTCATTTATGGCACTATTTTTACACACGTCTAACGCCAGCATGGTGCTGCTCATTTATGGCACTACTTTTACACACGTCTAGCGCTAGCGTGGCGCTGCTCATTTATGGCAGCACTTTTACACACGTCTAGCGCTAGCGTGGCGCTCCTCATTTATGGCAGTACTTTTACACACGTCTAACGCCAGCGTGGCGCTGCTCATTTATGGGAGTACTTTTACACTCGTCTAGCGCTAGCATGGTGCTGCTCATTTATCAGTACTTTTACACACGTCTAGCGCTAGCTTGGCGCTGCTCATTTATGGCAGTACTTTTACACTCGTCTAGCGCTAGCGTGGCGCTGCTCATTTATGGCAGTACTTTTACAAACGTCTAGCGCTAGCGTGGCTCTCCTCATTTATGGCAGTACTTTTACACACGTCTAACGCCAGCGTGGCGCAGCTCATTTATGGCAGTACTTTTACACACGTCTAGCGCTAGCGTGGAGCTGCTCATTTATGGGAGCGCTTTTACACACGTCTAGCGCTAGCATGGCGCTCCTCATTTATCAGTACTTTTACACACGTCTAGCGCTAGCATGGCGCTGCTCATTTATCAGTACTTTTACACACGTCTAGCGCTAGCGTGGGGCTGCTCATTTATGGGAGCGCTTTTACACACGTCTAGCGCTAGCGTGGCGCTGCTCATTTATCAGTACTTTTACACACGTTTAGCGCTAGCGTGGCGCTGCTCATTTATCAGTACATTTACACTCGTCTAGCGCTAGCGTGGCGCTCCTCATTTATCAGTAATTTGACACACGTCTAGCGCTAGCGTGGCGCTGCTCATTTATCAGTACTTTTACACACGTCTAGTGCTAGCATGGATCTCCTCATTTATCAGTACTTTTACACACGTCCAGCGCTAGCGTGGCGCTGCTCATTTATCAGTACTTTTACACACGTCTAGTGCTAGCGTGGTGCTGCTCATTTATGGCAGTACTTTTACACTCGTCTAGCGCTAGCATGGCGCTCCTCATTTATGGGAGTACTTTTACACACGTCTAGCGGTAGCGTGGCGCTGCTCATTTATGGCAGTACATTTACACACGTCTAGCGGTAGCGTGGCGCTGCTCATTTCTGGGAACACTTTTACACACGTCTAGCGCTAGCGTGGCGCTGCTCATTTATGGCAGTACATTTACACACGTCTAGCGGTAGCGTGGCGCTGCTCATTTCTGGGAGCACTTTTACACACGTCTAACGATAGCATGGCGCTGCTCATTTCTGGGAGTACTTTTACATATGTCTAGCGCTAGCGTGGAACTGCTCATTTATGGGAGTACATTAACACACGTCTAGCGCTAGCGTGGCGCTGCTCATTTATGGCAGTACACTTACACACGTCTAGCGGTAGCGTGGCGCTGCTAATTTCTGGGAGCACTTTTACACACGTCTAGCGCTAGTGTGGCGCTCCTCATTTATGGCAGTACTTTTACACACGTCTAGCGCTAGCGTGGCGCTGCACATTTATGGGAGTACTTTTACATATGTCTAGCGCTAGCGTGGAGCTGCTCATTTATGGGAGCACTTTTACACACGTCTAGCGCTAGCGTGGCGCTGCTCATTTATGGCATTTTTTTACACACGTCTAGCGCTAGCGTGGCGCTGCTCATTTATGGGAGTACTTTTACATATGTCTAGCGCTAGCGTGGAGCTGCTCATTTATGGGAGCACTTTTACACACGTCTAGCGCTAGCGTGGCGCTGCTCATTTATGGCACTACTTTTACACACGTCTAGCGCTAGCGTGGAGCTGCTCATTTATGGGAGCACTTTTTCACACGTCTAGCGCTAGCATGGCGCTGCTCATTTATGGCAGTACTTTTACACACGTCTAGCGCTAGCGTGGCGCTCCTCATTTATGGCAGTACTTTTACACACGTCTAACGCCAGCGTGGCACTGCTCATTTATGGCAGTACATTTACACACGTCTAGCGGTAGCGTGACGCTGCTCATTTCTGGGAGCACTTTTACACACGTCTAGCGCTAGCGTGGCGCTCCTCATTTAGCAGTACATTTACACACGTCTAGCGGTAGCGTGGCGCTGCTCATTTCTGGGAGCACTTTTACACACGTCTAGCGATAGCATGGCGCTGCTCATTTCTGGGAGTACTTTTACATATGTCTAGCGCTAGCGTGGAACTATTCATTTATGGGAGTACATTAACACACGTCTAGCGCTAGCGTGGCGCTGCTCATTTATGGCAGTACATTTACACACGTCTAGCGGTAGCGTGGCGCTGCTCATTTCTGGGAGCACTTTTACACACGTCTAGCGCTAGCGTGGCGCCCCTCATTTATGGCAGTACTTTTACACACGTCAAGCGCTAGCGTGGCGCTACTCAGTTATGGGAGTACTTTTACATATGTCTAGCGCTAGCGTGGAGCTGCTCATTTATGGGAGCACTTTTACACACGTCTAGCGCTAGCGTGGCGCTGCTCATTTATGGCACTTTTTTACACACGTCTAGCGCTAGCGTGGCGCTGCTCATTTATGGGAGTACTTTTACATATGTCTAGCGCTAGCGTGGAGCTGCTCATTTATGGGAGCACTTTTACACACGTCTAGCGCTAGCGTGGCGCTGCTCATTTATGGCACTACATTTACACACGTCTAGCGGTAGCGTGGCGCTGCTCATTTATGGGAGCACTTTTACACACGTCTAGCGCTAGCGTGGCGCTCCTCATTTATGGCAGTACTTTTACACACGTCTAGCGCTAGCGTGGCGCTGCTCATTTATGGCAGTACTTTTACACTCGTCTTGCGCTAGCATGGCGCTCCTCATTTATGGCAGTACTTTTCCATTTGTCTAGCGCTAGCGTGGCGCTGCTCATTTATGGCAGTACATTTACACTCGTTTTGCGCTAGCATGGCGCTGCTCATTTATGGGAGTACTTTTACATATGTCTAGCGCTAGCGTGGAGCTGCTCATTTATGGGAGCACTTTTACACACGTCTAGCGCTAGCGTGGCGCTGCTCATTTATGGCACTACTTTTACACACGTCTAGCGCTAGCGTGGCGCTGCTCATTTATGGGAGTACTTTTACACACGTCTAGCGCTAGCGTGGCGCTGCTCATTTATGGGAGTACTTTTACACACGTCTAGCGCTAGCGTGGCGCTGCTCATTTATGGGAGTACTTTTACACACGTCTAACGCCAGCGTGGCGCTGCTCATTTATGGCAGTACTTTTACACACGTCTAGCGCTAGCATGGTGCTGCTCATTTATGGCACTATTTTTACACACGTCTAACGCCAGCATGGTGCTGCTCATTTATGGCACTACTTTTACACACGTCTAGCGCTAGCGTGGCGCTGCTCATTTATGGCAGTACTTTTACACACGTCTAGCGCTAGCGTGGCGCTCCTCATTTATGGCAGTACTTTTACACACGTCTAACGCCAGCGTGGCGCTTCTAATTTATGGGAGTACTTTTACACACGTCTAGCGCTAGCATGGTGCTGATCATTTATGGCACTACTTTTACACACGTCTAACGCCAGCATGGTTCTGCTCATTTATGGCACTACTTTTACACACGTCTAACGCCAGCGTGGCGCTGCTCATTTATGGCAGTACATTTACACACGTCTAGCGGTAGCGTAACGCTGCTCATTTCTGGGAGCACTTTTACACACGTCTAGCGCTAGCGTGGCGCTCCTCATTTAAGCAGTACATTTACACACGTCTAGCGGTAGCGTGGCGCTGCTCATTTCTGGGAGCACTTTTACATATGTCTAGCCCTAGCGTGGAACTGCTCATTTATGGGAGTACATTAACACACGTCTAGCGCTAGCGTGGCGCTGCTAATTTATGGCAGTACATTTACACACGTCTAGCGGTAGCGTGGCGCTGCTCATTTCTGGGAGCACTTTTACACACGTCTAGCGCTAGCGTGGCGCTCCTCATTTATGGCAGTACTTTTACACACGTCAAACGCTAGCGTGGCGCTACTCAGTTATGGGAGTACTTTTACATATGTCTAGCGCTAGCGTGGAGCTGCTCATTTATGGGAGCACTTTTACACACGTCTAGCGCTAGCGTGGCGCTGCTCATTTATGGCACTTTTTTACACACGTCTAGCGCTAGCGTGGCGCTGCTCATTTATGGGAGTACTTTTACATATGTCTAGCGCTAGCGTGGAGCTGCTCATTTATGGGAGCACTTTTACACACGTCTAGCGCTAGCGTGGCACTGCTCATTTATGGCACTACATTTACACACGTCTAGCGGTAGCGTGGCGCTGCTCATTTATGGGAGCACTTTTTCACACGTCTAGCGCTAGCATGGCGCCGCTCATTTATGGCAGTACTTTTACACACATCTAGCGCTAGCGTGGCGCTCCTCATTTATGGCAGTACTTTTACACACGTCTAACGCCAGCGTGGCGCTGCTCATTTAAGGGAGTACTTTTACTTATGTCTAGCGCTAGCGTGGAGCTGCTCATTTATGGCAGTACTTTTACACACGTCTAGCGCTAGCGTGGCGCTGCTCATTTATGGCAGTACATTTACACACGTCTAGCGGTAGCGTGGCGCTGCTCATTTATGGGAGTACTTTTACACACGTCTAACGCCACCGTGGCGGTGCTCATTTATGGCAGTACTTTTACACTCGTCTTGCGCTAGCATGGCGCTCCTCATTTATGGCAGTACTTTTACATATGTCTAGCACTAGCGTGGCGCTGCTCATTTATGGCAGTACTTTTACACTCGTTTTGCGCTAGCATGGCGCTGCTCATTTATGGGAGTACTTTTACATATGTCTAGCGCTAGCGTGGAGCTGCTCATTTATGGGAGCACTTTTACACACGTCTAGCGCTAGCGTGGCGCTGCTCATTTATGGCACTACTTTTACACACGTCTAGCGCTAGCGTGGCGCTGCTCATTTATGGGAGTACTTTTACACTCGCCAAGCGCTAGCGTGGCACTGCTCATTTATGGCAGTACTTTTACACACGTCTAGCGCTAGCGTGGCGCTGCTCATTTATGGGAGTACTTTTACACACGTCTAACGCCAGCGTGGCGCTGCTCATTTATGGCAGTACTTTTACACACGTCTAGCGCTAGCATGGTGCTGCTCATTTATGGCACTACTTTTACACACGTCTAACGCCAGCATGGTGCTGCTCATTTATGGCACTACTTTTACACACGTCTAGCGCTAGCGTGGCGCTGCTCATTTATGGGAGCGCTTTTACACACGTCTAGCGCTAGCATGGCGCTCCTCATTTATCAGTACTTTTACACACGTCTAACGCTAGCATGGCGCTGCTCATTTATCAGTACTTTTACACACGTCTAGCGCTAGCGTGGGGCTGCTCATTTATGGGAGCGCTTTAGACACGTCTAGCGCTAGTGTGGCGCTGCTCATTTATCAGTACTTTTACACACGTTTAGCGCTAGCGTGGCGCTGCTCATTTATCTGTACTTTTACACTCGTCTAGCGCTAGCGTGGCGCTCCTCATTTATCAGTACTTTTACATACGTCTAGCGCTAGCGTGGCGCTGCTCATTTATCAGTACTTTTACACACGTTTAGCGCTAGCGTGGCGCTGCTCATTTATCAGTACTTTTACACTCATCTAGCGCTAGCGTGGCGCTCCTCATTTATCAGTACTTTTACACACGTCTAGCGCTAGCATGGCGCTGCTCATTTATCAGTTCTTTTACACACGTCTAGCGCTAGCGTGGCGCTGCTCATTTATGGCAGTACTTTTACACACGTCTAGCGCTAGCGTGGCGCTGCTCATTTATGGGAGTACTTTAACACACGTCTAGCGCTAGCGTGGCGCTGCTCATTTATGGGAGTACTTTTACACACGTCTAACGCCAGCGTGGCGCTGCTCATTTATCAGTACTTTTACACACGTCAAGCGCTAGCATGGCGCTCCTCATTTATCAGTACTTTTACACACGTCCAGCGCTAGCGTGGCGCTGCTCATTTATCAGTACTTTTACACACGTCTAGCGCTAGCGTGGCGCTGCTCATTTATGGCAGTACTTTTACACACGTCTAGCGCTAGCGTGGCGCTGCTCATTTATGGGAGTACTTTAACACACGTCTAGCGCTAGCGTGGCGCTGCTCATTTATGGGAGTACTTTTACACACGTCTAACGCCAGCATGGCGCTGCTCATTTAAGGCAGTACTTTTACACACGTCTAGCGCTAGCATGGTGCTGCTCATTTATGGCACTACTTTTACACACGTCTAACGCCAGCATGGTGCTGCTCATTTATGGCACTACTTTTACACACGTCTAGCGCTAGCGTGGCGCTGCTCATTTATGGCAGTACTTTTACACACGTGTAGCGCTAGCGTGCCGCTCCTCATTTATGGCAGTACTTTTACACACGTCTAACGCCAGCGTGGCGCTGCTCATTTATGGGAGTACTTTTACACACATCTAGCGCTAGCATGGTGTTGCTCATTTATGGCACTACTTTTACACACGTATAACGCCAGCATGGTGCTGCTCATTTATGGCACTACTTTTACACACGTCTAACGCCAGCGTGGCGCTGCTCATTTATGGCACTACTTTTACACACGTCTAGCGCTAACATGGTGCTGCTCATTTATGGCACTACTTTTACACACGTCTAGCGCTAGCATGGCGCTCCTCATTTATCAGTACTTTTACACACGTCCAGCGCTAGCGTGGCAATGCTCATTTATCAGTACTTTTACACACGTCTAGCGCTAGCATGGCGCTGCTCATTTATGGCAGTACTTTTACACTCGTCTAGCGCTAGTATGGCGCTCCTCATTTATGGGAGTACTTTTACACACGTCTAGCGGTAGCGTGGCGCTGCTCATTTCTGGGAGCACTTTTACACACGTCTAGCGCTAGCGTGGCGCTCCTCATTTATGGCAGTACTTTAACACACGTCTAGCGCTAGCGTGGCGCTGCTCAGTTATGGGAGTACTTTTACATATGTCTAACGCTAGCGTGGAGCTGCTCATTTATGGGAGCACTTTTACACACGTCTAGCGCTAGCGTGGCGCTGCTCATTTATGGCACTTTTTTACACACGTCTAGCGCTAGCGTGGCGCTGCTCATTTATGGGAGTACTTTTACATATGTCTAGCGCTAGCGTGGAGCTGCTGATTTATGGGAGCACTTTTACACACGTCTAGCGCTAGCGTGGCGCTGCTCATTTATGGCACTACTTTTACACACGTCTAGCACTAGCGTGGAGCTGCTCATTTATGGAAGCAGTTTTACACACGTCTAGCGCTAGCATGGCGCTGCTCATTAATGGCAGTACTTTTACACACGTCTAGCGCTAGCGTGGCGCTCCTCATTTATGGCAGTACTTTTACACACGTCTAACGCCAGCGTGGCGCTGCTCATTAATGGGAGTACTTTTACTTATGTCTAGCGCTAGCGTGGAGCTGCTCATTTATGGGAGTACTTTTACACACGTCTAGCGCTAGCGTGGCGCTGCTCATTTTTGGCAGTACATTTACACACGTCTAGGGGTAGCGTGGCGCTGCTCATTTATGGGAGCACTTTTACACACGTCTAGCGCTAGCGTGGCGCTCCTCATTTATGGAAGTACTTTTACACACGTCTAGCGCTAGCGTGGCGCTGCTCATTTATGGCAGTACTTTTACACTCGTCTTGCGCTAGCATGGCGCTCCTCATTTATGGCAGTACTTTTCCATATGTCTAGCGCTAGCGTGGCGCTGCTCATTTATGGCAGTACTTTTACACTCGTTTTGCGCTAGCATGGCGCTGCTCATTTATGGGAGTACTTTTACATATGTCTAGCGCTAGCGTGGAGCTGCTCATTTATGGGAGCACTTTTACACACGTCTAGCGCTAGCGTGGCGCTGCTCATTTATGGCACTACTTTTACACACGTCTAGCGCTAGCGTGGCGCTGCTCATTTATGGGAGTACTTTTACACTCGCCAAGCGCTAGCGCGGCACTGCTCATTTATGGCAGTACTTTTACACACGTCTAGCGCTAGCGTGGCGCTGCTCATTTATGGGAGTACTTTTACACACGTCTAACGCCAGCGTGGCGCTGCTCATTTATGGCAGTACTTTTACACACGTCTAGCGCTAGCATGGTGCTGCTCATTTATGGCACTATTTTTACACACGTCTAACGCCAGCATGGTGCTGCTCATTTATGGCACTACTTTTACACATGTCTAGCGCTAGCGTGGCGCTGCTCATTTATGGCAGTACTTTTACACACGTCTAGCGCTAGCGTGGCGCTCCTCATTTATGGCAGTACTTTTACACACGTCTATGGCCAGCGTGGCGCTGCTCATTTATGGGAGTACTTTTACACTCGTCTAGCGCTAGCATGGTGCTGCTCATTTATCAGTACTTTTACACACGTCTAGCGCTAGCTTGGCGCTGCTCATTTATGGCAGTACTTTTACACTCGTCTAGCGCTAGCGTGGCGCTGCTCATTTATGGCAGTACTTTTACAAACGTCTAGCGCTAGCGTGGTATCTCCTCATTTATGGCAGTACTTTTACACACGTCTAACGCCAGCGTGGCGCAGCTCATTTATGGCAGTACTTTTACACACGTCTAGCGCTAGCGTGGAGCTGCTCATTTATGGGAGCGCTTTTACACACGTCTAGCGCTAGCATGGCGCTCCTCATTTATCAGTACTTTTACACACGTCTAGCGCTAGCATGGCGCTGCTCATTTATCAGTACTTTTACACACGTCTAGCGCTAGCGTGGAGCTGCTCATTTATGGGAGCGCTTTTACACATGTCTAGCGCTAGCGTGGCGCTGCTCATTTATCAGTACTTTTACACACGTTTAGCGCTAGCGTGGCGCTGCTCATTTATCAGTACTTTTACACTCGTCTAGCGCTAGCGTGGCGCTCCTCATTTATCAGTATTTTTACACACGTCTAGCGCTAGCGTGGCGCTGCTCATTTATCAGTACTTTTACACACGTCTAGCGCTAGCATGGATCTCCTCATTTATCAGTACTTTTACACACGTCCAGCGCTAGCGTGGCGCTGCTCATTTATCAGTACTTTTACACACGTCTAGTGCTAGCGTGGTGCTGCTCATTTATGGCAGTACTTTTACACTCGTCTAGCGCTAGCATGGCGCTCCTCATTTATGGGAGTACTTTTACACACGTCTAGCGGTAGCGTGGCGCTGCTCATTTCTGGGAGCACTTTTACACACGTCTAGCGCTAGCGTGGCGCTCCTCATTTATGGCAGTACTTTAACACACGTCTAGCGCTAGCGTGGCGCTGCTCAGTTATGGGAGTACTTTTACATATGTCTAACGCTAGCGTGGAGCTGCTCATTTATGGGAGCACTTTTACACACGTCTAGCGCTAGCGTGGCGCTGCTCATTTATGGCACTTTTTTACACACGTCTAGCGCTAGCGTGGCGCTGCTCATTTATGGGAGTACTTTTACATATGTCTAGCGCTAGCGTGGAGCTGCTCATTTATGGGAGCACTTTTACACACGTCTAGCGCTAGCGTGGCGCTGCTCATTTATGGCACTACTTTTACACACGTCTAGCACTAGCGTGGAGCTGCTCATTTATGGAAGCAGTTTTACACACGTCTAGCGCTAGCATGGCGCTGCTCATTAATGGCAGTACTTTTACACACGTCTAGCGCTAGCGTGGCGCTCCTCATTTATGGCAGTACTTTTACACACGTCTAACGCCAGCGTGGCGCTGCTCATTAATGGGAGTACTTTTACTTATGTCTAGCGCTAGCGTGGAGCTGCTCATTTATGGGAGTACTTTTACACACGTCTAGCGCTAGCGTGGCGCTGCTCATTTTTGGCAGTACATTTACACACGTCTAGGGGTAGCGTGGCGCTGCTCATTTATGGGAGCACTTTTACACACGTCTAGCGCTAGCGTGGCGCTCCTCATTTATGGAAGTACTTTTACACACGTCTAGCGCTAGCGTGGCGCTGCTCATTTATGGCAGTACTTTTACACTCGTCTTGCGCTAGCATGGCGCTCCTCATTTATGGCAGTACTTTTCCATATGTCTAGCGCTAGCGTGGCGCTGCTCATTTATGGCAGTACTTTTACACTCGTTTTGCGCTAGCATGGCGCTGCTCATTTATGGGAGTACTTTTACATATGTCTAGCGCTAGCGTGGAGCTGCTCATTTATGGGAGCACTTTTACACACGTCTAGCGCTAGCGTGGCGCTGCTCATTTATGGCACTACTTTTACACACGTCTAGCGCTAGCGTGGCGCTGCTCATTTATGGGAGTACTTTTACACTCGCCAAGCGCTAGCGCGGCACTGCTCATTTATGGCAGTACTTTTACACACGTCTAGCGCTAGCGTGGCGCTGCTCATTTATGGGAGTACTTTTACACACGTCTAACGCCAGCGTGGCGCTGCTCATTTATGGCAGTACTTTTACACACGTCTAGCGCTAGCATGGTGCTGCTCATTTATGGCACTATTTTTACACACGTCTAACGCCAGCATGGTGCTGCTCATTTATGGCACTACTTTTACACATGTCTAGCGCTAGCGTGGCGCTGCTCATTTATGGCAGTACTTTTACACACGTCTAGCGCTAGCGTGGCGCTCCTCATTTATGGCAGTACTTTTACACACGTCTATGGCCAGCGTGGCGCTGCTCATTTATGGGAGTACTTTTACACTCGTCTAGCGCTAGCATGGTGCTGCTCATTTATCAGTACTTTTACACACGTCTAGCGCTAGCTTGGCGCTGCTCATTTATGGCAGTACTTTTACACTCGTCTAGCGCTAGCGTGGCGCTGCTCATTTATGGCAGTACTTTTACAAACGTCTAGCGCTAGCGTGGTATCTCCTCATTTATGGCAGTACTTTTACACACGTCTAACGCCAGCGTGGCGCAGCTCATTTATGGCAGTACTTTTACACACGTCTAGCGCTAGCGTGGAGCTGCTCATTTATGGGAGCGCTTTTACACACGTCTAGCGCTAGCATGGCGCTCCTCATTTATCAGTACTTTTACACACGTCTAGCGCTAGCATGGCGCTGCTCATTTATCAGTACTTTTACACACGTCTAGCGCTAGCGTGGAGCTGCTCATTTATGGGAGCGCTTTTACACATGTCTAGCGCTAGCGTGGCGCTGCTCATTTATCAGTACTTTTACACACGTTTAGCGCTAGCGTGGCGCTGCTCATTTATCAGTACTTTTACACTCGTCTAGCGCTAGCGTGGCGCTCCTCATTTATCAGTATTTTTACACACGTCTAGCGCTAGCGTGGCGCTGCTCATTTATCAGTACTTTTACACACGTCTAGCGCTAGCATGGATCTCCTCATTTATCAGTACTTTTACACACGTCCAGCGCTAGCGTGGCGCTGCTCATTTATCAGTACTTTTACACACGTCTAGTGCTAGCGTGGTGCTGCTCATTTATGGCAGTACTTTTACACTCGTCTAGCGCTAGCATGGCGCTCCTCATTTATGGGAGTACTTTTACACACGTCTAGCGGTAGCGGTGCGCTGCTCATTTATGGCAGTACATTTACACACGTCTAGCGGTAGCGTGGCGCTGCTCATTTCTGGGAACACTTTTACACACGTCTAGCGCTAGCGTGGCGCTGCTCATTTATGGCAGTACATTTACACACGTCTAGCGGTAGCGTGGCGCTGCTCATTTCTGGGAGCACTTTTACACACGTCTAACGATAGCATGGCGCTGCTCATTTCTGGGAGTACTTTTACATATGTCTAGCGCTAGCGTGGAACTGCTCATTTATGGGAGTACATTAACACACGTCTAGCGCTAGCGTGGCGCTGCTCATTTATGGCAGTACACTTACACACGTCTAGCGGTAGCGTGGCGCTGCTAATTTCTGGGAGCACTTTTACACACGTCTAGCGCTAGTGTGGCGCTCCTCATTTATGGCAGTACTTTTACACACGTCTAGCGCTAGCGTGGCGCTGCACATTTATGGGAGTACTTTTACATATGTCTAGCGCTAGCGTGGAGCTGCTCATTTATGGGAGCACTTTTACACACGTCTAGCGCTAGCGTGGCGCTGCTCATTTATGGCATTTTTTTACACACGTCTAGCGCTAGCGTGGCGCTGCTCATTTATGGGAGTACTTTTACATATGTCTAGCGCTAGCGTGGAGCTGCTCATTTATGGGAGCACTTTTACACACGTCTAGCGCTAGCGTGGCGCTGCTCATTTATGGCACTACTTTTACACACGTCTAGCGCTAGCGTGGAGCTGCTCATTTATGGGAGCACTTTTTCACACGTCTAGCGCTAGCATGGCGCTGCTCATTTATGGCAGTACTTTTACACACGTCTAGCGCTAGCGTGGCGCTCCTCATTTATGGCAGTACTTTTACACACGTCTAACGACAGCGTGGCGCTGCTCATTTATGGCAGTACATTTACACACGTCTAGCGGTAGCGTGACGCTGCTCATTTCTGGGAGCACTTTTACACACGTCTAGCGCTAGCGTGGCGCTCCTCATTTAAGCAGTACATTTACACACGTCTAGCGGTAGCGTGGCGCTGCTCATTTCTGGGAGCACTTTTACACACGTCTAGCGATAGCATGGCGCTGCTCATTTCTGGGAGTACTTTTACATATGTCTAGCGCTAGCGTGGAACTGCTCATTTATGGGAGTACATTAACACACGTCTAGCGCTAGCGTGGCGCTGCTCATTTATGGCAATACATTTACACACGTCTAGCGGTAGCGTGGCGCTGCTCATTTCTGGGAGCACGTTTACACACGTCTAGCGCTAGCGTGGCGCTCCTCATTTATGGCAGTACTTTTACACACGTCAAGCGCTAGCGTGGCGCTACTCAGTTATGGGAGTACTTTTACATATGTCTAGCGCTAGCGTGGAGCTGCTCATTTATGGGAGCACTTTTACACACGTCTAGCGCTAGCGTGGCGCTGCTAATTTATGGCACTTTTTTACACACGTCTAGCGCTAGCGTGGCGCTGCTCATTTATGGGAGTACTTTTACATATGTCTAGCGCTAGCGTGGAGCTGCTCATTTATGGGAGCACTTTTACACACGTCTAGCGCTAGCGTGGCGCTGCTCATTTATGGCACTACATTTACACACGTCTAGCGGTAGCGTGGCGCTGCTCATTTATGGGAGCACTTTTACACACGTCTAGCGCTAGCGTGGCGCTCCTCATTTATGGCAGTACTTTTACACACGTCTAGCGCTAGCGTGGCGCTGCTCATTTATGGCAGTACTTTTACACTCGTCTTGCGCTAGCATGGCGCTCCTCATTTATGGCAGTACTTTTCCATTTGTCTAGCGCTAGCGTGGCGCTGCTCATTTATGGCAGTACTTTTACACTCGTTTTGCGCTAGCATGGCGCTGCTCATTTATGGGAGTACTTTTACATATGTCTAGCGCTAGCGTGGAGCTGCTCATTTATGGGAGCACTTTTACACACGTCTAGCGCTAGCGTGGCGCTGCTCATTTATGGCACTACTTTTACACACGTCTAGCGCTAGCGTGGCGCTGCTCATTTATGGGAGTACTTTTACACACGTCTAGCGCTAGCGTGGCGCTGCTCATTTATGGGAGTACTTTTACACACGTCTAGCGCTAGCGTGGCGCTGCTCATTTATGGCACTACTTTTACACTCGCCAAGCGCTAGCGCGGCACTGCTCATTTATGGCAGTACTTTTACACACGTCTAGCGCTAGCGTGGCGCTGCTCATTTATGGGAGTACTTTTACACACGTCTAACGCCAGCGTGGCGCTGCTCATTTATGGCAGTACTTTTACACACGTCTAGCGCTAGCATGGTGCTGCTCATTTATGGCACTATTTTTACACACGTCTAACGCCAGCATGGTGCTGCTCATTTATGGCACTACTTTTACACACGTCTAGCGCTAGCGTGGCGCTGCTCATTTATGGCAGTACTTTTACACACGTCTAGCGCTAGCGTGGCGCTCCTCATTTATGGCAGTACTTTTACACACGTCTAACGCCAGCGTGGCGCCTCTAATTTATGGGAGTACTTTTACACACGTCTAGCGCTAGCATGGCGCTGATCATTTATGGCACTACTTTTACACACGTCTAACGCCAGCATGGTTCTGCTCATTTATGGCACTACTTTTACACACGTCTAACGCCAGCGTGGCGCTGCTCATTTATGGCAGTACTTTTACACACGTCTAGCGCTAGCGTGGCGCTCCACATTTATGGCAGTACTTTTACACACGTCTAACGCCAGCGTGGCGCTGCTCATTTATGGGAGTACTTTTACACACGTCTAGCGCTAGCATGGTGCTGCTCATTTATCATTACTTTTACACATGTCTAGCGCTAGCTTGGCGCTGCTCATTTATGGCTGTACTTTTACACTCGTCTAGCGCTAGCGTGGCGCTGCTCATTTATGGCAGTACTTTTACACACGTCTAGCGCTAGCGTGACGCTCCTCATTTATGGCAGTACTTTAACACACGTCAAACGCCAGCGTGGCGCTGCTCATTTATGGCAGTACTTTTACAGACGTCTAGCGCTAGCGTGGCGCTGCTCATTTATGGCAATTTTTTACACACGTCTAGCGCTAGCGTGGCGCTGCTCATTTATGGGAGTACTTTTACATATGTCTAGCGCTAGCGTGGAGCTGCTCATTTATGGGAGCACTTTTACACACGTCTAGCGCTAGCGTGGCGCTGCTCATTTATGGCACTACTTTTACACACGTCTAGCGCTAGCGTGGAGCTGCTCATTTATGGGAGCACTTTTTCACACGTCTAGCGCTAGCATGGCGCTGCTCATTTATGGCAGTACTTTTACACACGTCTAGCGCTAGCGTAGCGCTCCTCATTTATGGCAGTACTTTTACACACGTCTAACGCCAGCGTGGCGCTGCTCATTTATGGCAGTACATTTACACACGTCTAGCGGTAGCGTGACGCTGCTCATTTCTGGGAGCACTTTTACACACGTCTAGCGCTAGCGTGGCGCTCCTCATTTAAGCAGTACATTTACACACGTCTAGCGGTAGCGTGGCGCTGCTCATTTCTGGGAGCACTTTTACACACGTCTAGCGATAGCATGGCGCTGCTCATTTCTGGGAGTACTTTTACATATGTCTAGCGCTAGCGTGGAACTGCTCATTTATGGGAGTACATTAACACACGTCTAGCGCTAGCGTGGCGCTGCTCATTTATGGCAGTACATTTACACACGTCTAGCGGTAGCGTGGCGCTGCTCATTTCTGGGAGCACTTTTACACACGTCTAGCGCTAGCGTGGCGCTCCTCATTTATGGCAGTACTTTTACACACGTCAAGCGCTAGCGTGGCGCTACTCAGTTATGGGAGTACTTTTACATATGTCTAGCGCTAGCGTGGAGCTGCTCATTTATGGGAGCACTTTTACACACGTCTAGCGCTAGCGTGGCGCTGCTCATTTATGGCACTTTTTTACACACGTCTAGCGCTAGCGTGGCGCTGCTCATTTATGGGAGTACTTTTACATATGTCTAGCGCTAGCGTGGAGCTGCTCATTTATGGGAGCACTTTTACACACGTCTAGCGCTAGCGTGGCGCTGCTCATTTATGGCACTACATTTACACACGTCTAGCGGTAGCGTGGCGCTGCTCATTTATGGGAGCACTTTTACACACGTCTAGCGCTAGCGTGGCGCTCCTCATTTATGGCAGTACTTTTACACACGTCTAGCGCTAGCGTGGCGCTGCTCATTTATGGCAGTACTTTTACACTCGTCTTGCGCTAGCATGGCGCTCCTCATTTATGGCAGTACTTTTCCATTTGTCTAGCGCTAGCGTGGCGCTGCTCATTTATGGCAGTACTTTTACACTCGTTTTGCGCTAGCATGGCGCTGCTCATTTATGGGAGTACTTTTACATATGTCTAGCGCTAGCGTGGAGCTGCTCATTTATGGGAGCACTTTTACACACGTCTAGCGCTAGCGTGGCGCTGCTCATTTATGGGAGTACTTTTACACACGTCTAGCGCTAGCGTGGCGCTGCTCATTTATGGGAGTACTTTTACACACGTCTAGCGCTAGCGTGGCGCTGCTCATTTATGGGAGTACTTTTACACACGTCTAGCGCTAGCGTGGCGCTGCTCATTT
This sequence comes from Meconema thalassinum, assembly GCA_946902985.2. NCBI lineage: Eukaryota > Metazoa > Arthropoda > Insecta > Orthoptera > Tettigoniidae > Meconema > Meconema thalassinum. The sequence continues at coordinate 12,406,004 of CAMPQE020000048.1, read as the reverse complement.
ATGGCACTACTTTTACACTCGCCAAGCACTAGCGCGGCACTGCTCATTTATGGCAGTACTTTTACACACGTCTAGCGCTAGCGTGGCGCTGCTCATTTATGGGAGTACTTTTACACACGTCTAACGCCAGCGTGGCGCTGCTCATTTATGGCAGTACTTTTACACACGTCTAGCGCTAGCATGGTGCTGCTCATTTATGGCACTATTTTTACACACGTCTAACGCCAGCATGGTGCTGCTCATTTATGGCACTACTTTTACACACGTCTAGCGCTAGCGTGGCGCTGCTCATTTATGGCAGTACTTTTACACACGTCTAGCGCTAGCGTGGCGCTCCTCATTTATGGCAGTACTTTTACACACGTCTAACGCCAGCGTGGCGCTTCTAATTTATGGGAGTACTTTTACACACGTCTAGCGCTAGCATGGTGCTGATCATTTATGGCACTACTTTTACACACGTCTAACGCCAGCATGGTTCTGCTCATTTATGGCACTCCTTGTACACACGTCTAACGCCAGCGTGGCGCTGCTCATTTATGGCAGTACTTTTACACACGTCTAGCGCTAGCGTGGCGCTCCACATTTATGGCAGTACTTTTACACACGTCTAACGCCAGCGTGGCGCTGCTCATTTATGGGAGTACTTTTACACACGTCTAGCGCTAGCATGGTGCTGCTCATTTATCATTACTTTTACACATGTCTAGCGCTAGCTTGGCGCTGCTCATTTATGGCTGTACTTTTACACTCGTCTAGCGCTAGCGTGGCGCTGCTCATTTATGGCAGTACTTTTACACACGTCTAGCGCTAGCGTGGCGCTCCTCATTTATGGCAGTACTTTAACACACGTCAAACGCCAGCGTGGCGCTGCTCATTTATGGCAGTACTTTTACAGACGTCTAGCGCTAGCGTGGCGCTGCTCATTTATGGCAATTTTTTACACACGTCTAGCGCTAGCGTGGCGCTGCTCATTTATGGGAGTACATTTACATATGTCTAGCGCTAGCGTGGAGCTGCTCATTTTTGGGAGCACTTTTACACACGTCTAGCGCTAGCGTGGCGCTGCTCATTTATGGCACTACTTTTACACACGTCTAGCGCTAGCGTGGAGCTGCTCATTTATGGGAGCACTTTTTCACACGTCTAGCGCTAGCATGGCGCTGCTCATTTATGGCAGTACTTTTACACACGTCTAGCGCTAGCGTGGCGCTCCTCATTTATGGCAGTACTTTTACACACGTCTAACGCCAGCGTGGCGCTGCTCATTTATGGCAGTACATTTACACACGTCTAGCGGTAGCGTGACGCTGCTCATTTCTGGGAGCACTTTTACACACGTCTAGCGCTAGCGTTGCGCTGCTCATTTAAGCAGTACATTTACACACGTCTAGCGGTAGCGTGGCGCTGCTCATTTCTGGGAGCACTTTTACACACGTCTAGCGATAGCATGGCGCTGCTCATTTCTGGGAGTACTTTTACATATGTCTAGCGCTAGCGTGGAACTGCTCATTTATGGGAGTACATTAACACACGTCTAGCGCTAGCGTGGCGCTGCTCATTTATGGCAGTACATTTACACACGTCTGGCGGTAGCGTGGCGCTGCTCATTTCTGGGAGCACTTTTACACACGTCTAGCGCTAGCGTGGCGCTCCTCATTTATGGCAGTACTTTTACACACGTCAAGCGCTAGCGTGGCGCTACTCAGTTATGGGAGTACTTTTACATATGTCTAGCGCTAGCGTGGAGCTGCTCATTTATGGGAGCACTTTTACACACGTCTAGCGCTAGCGTGGCGCTGCTCATTTATGGCACTTTTTTACACACGTCTAGCGCTAGCGTGGCGCTGCTCATTTATGGGAGTACTTTAACATATGTCTAGCGCTAGCGTGGAGCTGCTCATTTATGGGAGCACTTTTACACACGTCTAGCGCTAGCGTGGCGCTGCTCATTTATGGCACTACATTTACACACGTCTAGCGCTAGCGTGGAGCTGCTCATTTATGGGAGCAGTTTTACACACGTCTAGCGCTAGCATGGCGCTGCTCATTTATGGCAGTACTTTTACACACGTCTAGCGCTAGCGTGGCGCTCCTCATTTATGGCAGTACTTTTACACACGTCTAACGCCAGCGTGGCGCTGCTCATTTATGGCAGTACTTTTACTTATGTCTAGCCCTAGCGTGGAGCTGCTCATTTATGGGAGTACTTTTACACACGTCTAGCGCTAGCGTGGCGCTGCTCATTTATGGCAGTACATTTACACACGTCTAGCGGTAGCGTGGCGCTGCTCATTTATGGGAGCACTTTTACACACGTCTAGCGCTAGCGTGGCGCTCCTCATTTATGGCAGTACTTTTATACACGTCTAGCGCTAGCGTGGCGCTGCTCATTTATGGCAGTACTTTTACACTCGTCTTGCGCTAGAATGGCGCTCCTCATTTATGGCAGTACTTTTCCATATGTCTAGCGCTAGCGTGGCGCTGCTCATTTATGGCAGTACTTTTACACTCGTTTTGCGCTAGCATGGCGCTGCTCATTTATGGGAGTACTTTTACATATGTCTAGCGCTAGCGTGGAGCTGCTCATTTATGGGAGCACTTTTACACACGTCTAGCGCTAGCGTGGCGCTGCTCATTTATGGCACTACTTTTACACACGTCTAGCGCTAGCGTGGCGCTGCTCATTTATGGGAGTACTTTTACACTCGCCAAGCGCTAGCGCGGCACTGCTCATTTCTGGGAGTACTTTTACATATGTCTAGCGCTAGCGTGGAACTGCTCATTTATGGGAGTACATTAACACACGTCTAGCACTAGCGTGGCGCTGCTCATTTATGGCAGTACATTTACACACGTCTAGCGGTAGCGTGGCGCTGCTCATTTCTGGGAGCACTTTTACACACGTCTAGCGCTAGCGTGGCGCTCCTCATTTATGGCAGTACTTTTACACACGTCAAGCGCTAGCGTGGCGCTACTCAGTTATGGGAGTACTTTTACATATGTCTAGCGCTAGCGTGGAGCTGCTCATTTATGGGAGCACTTTTACACACGTCTAGCGCTAGCGTGGCGCTGCTCATTTATGGCACTTTTTTACACACGTCTAGCGCTAGCGTGGCGCTGCTCATTTATGGGAGTACTTTTACATATGTCTAGCGCTAGCGTGGAGCTGCTCATTTATGGGAGCACTTTTACACACGTCTAGCGCTAGCGTGGCGCTGCTCATTTATGGCACTACATTTACACACGTCTAGCGGTAGCGTGGCGCTGCTCATTTATGGGAGCACTTTTACACACGTCTAGCGCTAGCGTGGCGCTCCTCATTTATGGCAGTACTTTTACACACGTCTAGCGCTAGCGTGGCGCTGCTCATTTATGGCAGTACTTTTACACTCGTCTTGCGCTAGCATGGCGCTCCTCATTTATGGCAGTACTTTTCCATTTGTCTAGCGCTAGCGTGGCGCTGCTCATTTATGGCAGTACTTTTACACTCGTTTTGCGCTAGCATGGCGCTGCTCATTTATGGGAGTACTTTTACATATGTCTAGCGCTAGCGTGGAGCTGCTCATTTATGGGAGCACTTTTACACACGTCTAGCGCTAGCGTGGCGCTGCTCATTTATGGCACTACTTTTACACACGTCTAGCGCTAGCGTGGCGCTGCTCATTTATGGGAGTACTTTTACACACGTCTAGCGCTAGCGTGGCGCTGCTCATTTATGGGAGTACTTTTACACACGTCTAGAGCTAGCGTGGCGCTGCTCATTTATGGCACTACTTTTACACTCGCCAAGCGCTAGCGCGGCACTGCTCATTTATGGCAGTACTTTTACACACGTCTAGCGCTAGCGTGGCGCTGCTCATTTATGGGAGTACTTTTACACACGTCTAACGCCAGCGTGGCGCTGCTCATTTATGGCAGTACTTTTACACACATCTAGCGCTAGCATGGTGCTGCTCATTTATGGCACTATTTTTACACACGTCTAACGCCAGCATGGTGCTGCTCATTTATGGCACTACTTTTACACACGTCTAGCGCTAGCGTGGCGCTGCTCATTTATGGCAGTACTTTTACACACGTCTAGCGCTAGCGTGGCGCTCCTCATTTATGGCAGTACTTTTACACACGTCTAACGCCAGCGTGGCGCTTCTAATTTATGGGAGTACTTTTACACACGTCTAGCGCTAGCATGGTGCTGATCATTTATGGCACTACTTTTACACACGTCTAACGCCAGCATGGTTCTGCTCATTTATGGCACTACTTTTACACACGTCTAACGCCAGCGTGGCGCTGCTCATTTATGGCAGTACTTTTACACACGTCTAGCGCTAGCGTGGCGCTCCACATTTATGGCAGTACTTTTACACACGTCTAACGCCAGCGTGGCGCTGCTCATTTATGGGAGTACTTTTACACACGTCTAGCGCTAGCATGGTGCTGCTCATTTATCATTACTTTTACACATGTCTAGCGCTAGCTTGGCGCTGCTCATTTATGGCTGTACTTTTACACTCGTCTAGCGCTAGCGTGGCGCTGCTCATTTATGGCAGTACTTTTACACACGTCTAGCGCTAGCGTGGCGCTCCTCATTTATGGCAGTACTTTAACACACGTCAAACGCCAGCGTGGCGCTGCTCATTTATGGCAGTACTTTTACAGACGTCTAGCGCTAGCGTGGCGCTGCTCATTTATGGCAATTTTTTACACACGTCTAGCGCTAGCGTGGCGCTGCTCATTTATGGGAGTACATTTACATATGTCTAGCGCTAGCGTGGAGCTGCTCATTTTTGGGAGCACTTTTACACACGTCTAGCGCTAGCGTGGCGCTGCTCATTTATGGCACTACTTTTACACACGTCTAGCGCTAGCGTGGAGCTGCTCATTTATGGGAGCACTTTTTCACACGTCTAGCGCTAGCATGGCGCTGATCATTTATGGCAGTACTTTTACACACGTCTAGCGCTAGCGTGGCGCTCCTCATTTATGGCAGTACTTTTACACACGTCTAACGCCAGCGTGGCGCTGCTCATTTATGGCAGTACATTTACACACGTCTAGCGGTAGCGTGACGCTGCTCATTTCTGGGAGCACTTTTGCACACGTCTAGCGCTAGCGTTGCGCTGCTCATTTAAGCAGTACATTTACACACGTCTAGCGGTAGCGTGGCGCTGCTCATTTCTGGGAGCACTTTTACACACGTCTAGCGATAGCATGGCGCTGCTCATTTCTGGGAGTACTTTTACATATGTCTAGCGCTAGCGTGGAACTGCTCATTTATGGGAGTACATTAACACACGTCTAGCGCTAGCGTGGCGCTGCTCATTTATGGCAGTACATTTACACACGTCTGGCGGTAGCGTGGCGCTGCTCATTTCTGGGAGCACTTTTACACACGTCTAGCGCTAGCGTGGCGCTCCTCATTTATGGCAGTACTTTTACACACGTCAAGCGCTAGCGTGGCGCTACTCAGTTATGGGAGTACTTTTACATATGTCTAGCGCTAGCGTGGAGCTGCTCATTTATGGGAGCACCTTTACACACGTCTAGCGCTAGCGTGGCGCTGCTCATTTATGGCACTTTTTTACACACGTCTAGCGCTAGCGTGGCGCTGCTCATTTATGGGAGTACTTTAACATATGTCTAGCGCTAGCGTGGAGCTGCTCATTTATGGGAGCACTTTTACACACGTCTAGCGCTAGCGTGGCGCTGCTCATTTATGGCACTACATTTACACACGTCTAGCGCTAGCGTGGAGCTGCTCATTTATGGGAGCAGTTTTACACACGTCTAGCGCTAGCATGGCGCTGCTCATTTATGGCAGTACTTTTACACACGTCTAGCGCTAGCGTGGCGCTCCTCATTTATGGCAGTACTTTTACACACGTCTAACGCCAGCGTGGCGCTGCTCATTTATGGCAGTACTGTTACTTATGTCTAGCCCTAGCGTGGAGCTGCTCATTTATGGGAGTACTTTTACACACGTCTAGCGCTAGCGTGGCGCTGCTCATTTATGGCAGTACATTTACACACGTCTAGCGGTAGCGTGGCGCTGCTCATTTATGGGAGCACTTTTACACACGTCTAGCGCTAGCGTGGCGCTCCTCATTTATGGCAGTACTTTTATACACGTCTAGCGCTAGCGTGGCGCTGCTCATTTATGGCAGTACTTTTACACTCGTCTTGCGCTAGAATGGCGCTCCTCATTTATGGCAGTACTTTTCCATATGTCTAGCGCTAGCGTGGCGCTGCCCATTTATGGCAGTACTTTTACACTCGTTTTGCGCTAGCATGGCGCTGCTCATTTATGGGAGTACTTTTACATATGTCTAGCGCTAGCGTGGAGCTGCTCATTTATGGGAGCACTTTTACACACGTCTAGCGCTAGCGTGGCGCTGCTCATTTATGGCACTACTTTTACACACGTCTAGCGCTAGCGTGGCGCTGCTCATTTATGGGAGTACTTTTACACTCGCCAAGCGCTAGCGCGGCACTGCTCATTTATGGGAGTACTTTTACACACGTCTAGCGCTAGCGTGGCGCTGCTCATTTATGGGAGTACTTTTACACACGTCTAACGCCAGCGTGGCGCTGCTCATTTATGGCAGTACTTTTACACACGTCTAGCGCCAGCATGGTGCTGCTCATTTATGGCACTACTTTTACACACGTCTAACGCCAGCATGGTTCTGCTCATTTATGGCACTACTTTTACACACGTCTAACGCCAGCGTGGCGCTGCTCATTTATGGCAGTACTTTTACACACGTCTAGCGCTAGCGTGGCGCTCCACATTTATGGCAGTACTTTTACACACGTCTAACGCCAGCGTGGCGCTGCTCATTTATGGGAGTACTTTTACACACGTCTAGCGCTAGCATGGTGCTGCTCATTTATCATTACTTTTACACATGTCTAGCGCTAGCTTGGCGCTGCTCATTTATGGCTGTACTTTTACACTCGTCTAGCGCTAGCGTGGCGCTGCTCATTTATGGCAGTACTTTTACACACGTCTAGCGCTAGCGTGGCGCTCCTCATTTATGGCAGTACTTTAACACACGTCAAACGCCAGCGTGGCGCTGCTCATTTATGGCAGTACTTTTACAGACGTCTAGCGCTAGCGTGGCGCTGCTCATTTATGGCAATTTTTTACACACGTCTAGCGCTAGCGTGGCGCTGCTCATTTATGGGAGTACTTTTACATATGTCTAGCGCTAGCGTGGAGCTGCTCATTTATGGGAGCACTTTTACACACGTCTAGCGCTAGCGTGGCGCTGCTCATTTATGGCACTACTTTTACACACGTCTAGCGCTAGCGTGGAGCTGCTCATTTATGGGAGCACTTTTTCACACGTCTAGCGCTAGCATGGCGCTGCTCATTTATGGCAGTACTTTTACACACGTCTAGCGCTAGCGTAGCGCTCCTCATTTATGGCAGTACTTTTACACACGTCTAACGCCAGCGTGGCGCTGCTCATTTATGGCAGTACATTTACACACGTCTAGCGGTAGCGTGACGCTGCTCATTTCTGGGAGCACTTTTACACACGTCTAGCGCTAGCGTGGCGCTCCTCATTTAAGCAGTACATTTACACACGTCTAGCGGTAGCGTGGCGCTGCTCATTTCTGGGAGCACTTTTACACACGTCTAGCGATAGCATGGCGCTGCTCATTTCTGGGAGTACTTTTACATATGTCTAGCGCTAGCGTGGAACTGCTCATTTATGGGAGTACATTAACACACGTCTAGCGCTAGCGTGGCGCTGCTCATTTATGGCAGTACATTTACACACGTCTAGCGGTAGCGTGGCGCTGCTCATTTCTGGGAGCACTTTTACACACGTCTAGCGCTAGCGTGGCGCTCCTCATTTATGGCAGTACTTTTACACACGTCAAGCGCTAGCGTGGCGCTACTCAGTTATGGGAGTACTTTTACATATGTCTAGCGCTAGCGTGGAGCTGCTCATTTATGGGAGCACTTTTACACACGTCTAGCGCTAGCGTGGCGCTGCTCATTTATGGCACTTTTTTACACACGTCTAGCGCTAGCGTGGCGCTGCTCATTTATGGGAGTACTTTTACATATGTCTAGCGCTAGCGTGGAGCTGCTCATTTATGGGAGCACTTTTACACACGTCTAGCGCTAGCGTGGCGCTGCTCATTTATGGCACTACATTTACACACGTCTAGCGGTAGCGTGGCGCTGCTCATTTATGGGAGCACTTTTACACACGTCTAGCGCTAGCGTGGCGCTCCTCATTTATGGCAGTACTTTTACACACGTCTAGCGCTAGCGTGGCGCTGCTCATTTATGGCAGTACTTTTACACTCGTCTTGCGCTAGCATGGCGCTCCTCATTTATGGCAGTACTTTTCCATTTGTCTAGCGCTAGCGTGGCGCTGCTCATTTATGGCAGTACTTTTACACTCGTTTTGCGCTAGCATGGCGCTGCTCATTTATGGGAGTACTTTTACATATGTCTAGCGCTAGCGTGGAGCTGCTCATTTATGGGAGCACTTTTACACACGTCTAGCGCTAGCGTGGCGCTGCTCATTTATGGGAGTACTTTTACACACGTCTAGCGCTAGCGTGGCGCTGCTCATTTATGGGAGTACTTTTACACACGTCTAGCGCTAGCGTGGCGCTGCTCATTTATGGGAGTACTTTTACACACGTCTAGCGCTAGCGTGGCGCTGCTCATTTATGGCACTACTTTTACACTCGCCAAGCGCTAGCGCGGCACTGCTCATTTATGGCAGTACTTTTACACACGTCTAGCGCTAGCGTGGCGCTGCTCATTTATGGGAGTACTTTTACACACGTCTAACGCCAGCGTGGCGCTGCTCATTTATGGCAGTACTTTTACACACGTCTAGCGCTAGCATGGTGCTGCTCATTTATGGCACTATTTTTACACACGTCTAACGCCAGCATGGTGCTGCTCATTTATGGCACTACTTTTACACACGTCTAGCGCTAGCGTGGCGCTGCTCATTTATGGCAGTACTTTTACACACGTCTAGCGCTAGCGTGGCGCTCCTCATTTATGGCAGTACTTTTACACACGTCTAACGCCAGCGTGGCGCTTCTAATTTATGGGAGTACTTTTACACACGTCTAGCGCTAGCATGGTGCTGATCATTTATGGCACTACTTTTACACACGTCTAACGCCAGCATGGTTCTGCTCATTTATGGCACTCCTTGTACACACGTCTAACGCCAGCGTGGCGCTGCTCATTTATGGCAGTACTTTTACACACGTCTAGCGCTAGCGTGGCGCTCCACATTTATGGCAGTACTTTTACACACGTCTAACGCCAGCGTGGCGCTGCTCATTTATGGGAGTACTTTTACACACGTCTAGCGCTAGCATGGTGCTGCTCATTTATCATTACTTTTACACATGTCTAGCGCTAGCTTGGCGCTGCTCATTTATGGCTGTACTTTTACACTCGTCTAGCGCTAGCGTGGCGCTGCTCATTTATGGCAGTACTTTTACACACGTCTAGCGCTAGCGTGGCGCTCCTCATTTATGGCAGTACTTTAACACACGTCAAACGCCAGCGTGGCGCTGCTCATTTATGGCAGTACTTTTACAGACGTCTAGCGCTAGCGTGGCGCTGCTCATTTATGGCAATTTTTTACACACGTCTAGCGCTAGCGTGGCGCTGCTCATTTATGGGAGTACATTTACATATGTCTAGCGCTAGCGTGGAGCTGCTCATTTTTGGGAGCACTTTTACACACGTCTAGCGCTAGCGTGGCGCTGCTCATTTATGGCACTACTTTTACACACGTCTAGCGCTAGCGTGGAGCTGCTCATTTATGGGAGCACTTTTTCACACGTCTAGCGCTAGCATGGCGCTGCTCATTTATGGCAGTACTTTTACACACGTCTAGCGCTAGCGTGGCGCTCCTCATTTATGGCAGTACTTTTACACACGTCTAACGCCAGCGTGGCGCTGCTCATTTATGGCAGTACATTTACACACGTCTAGCGGTAGCGTGACGCTGCTCATTTCTGGGAGCACTTTTACACACGTCTAGCGCTAGCGTTGCGCTGCTCATTTAAGCAGTACATTTACACACGTCTAGCGGTAGCGTGGCGCTGCTCATTTCTGGGAGCACTTTTACACACGTCTAGCGATAGCATGGCGCTGCTCATTTCTGGGAGTACTTTTACATATGTCTAGCGCTAGCGTGGAACTGCTCATTTATGGGAGTACATTAACACACGTCTAGCGCTAGCGTGGCGCTGCTCATTTATGGCAGTACATTTACACACGTCTGGCGGTAGCGTGGCGCTGCTCATTTCTGGGAGCACTTTTACACACGTCTAGCGCTAGCGTGGCGCTCCTCATTTATGGCAGTACTTTTACACACGTCAAGCGCTAGCGTGGCGCTACTCAGTTATGGGAGTACTTTTACATATGTCTAGCGCTAGCGTGGAGCTGCTCATTTATGGGAGCACTTTTACACACGTCTAGCGCTAGCGTGGCGCTGCTCATTTATGGCACTTTTTTACACACGTCTAGCGCTAGCGTGGCGCTGCTCATTTATGGGAGTACTTTAACATATGTCTAGCGCTAGCGTGGAGCTGCTCATTTATGGGAGCACTTTTACACACGTCTAGCGCTAGCGTGGCGCTGCTCATTTATGGCACTACATTTACACACGTCTAGCGCTAGCGTGGAGCTGCTCATTTATGGGAGCAGTTTTACACACGTCTAGCGCTAGCATGGCGCTGCTCATTTATGGCAGTACTTTTACACACGTCTAGCGCTAGCGTGGCGCTCCTCATTTATGGCAGTACTTTTACACACGTCTAACGCCAGCGTGGCGCTGCTCATTTATGGCAGTACTTTTACTTATGTCTAGCCCTAGCGTGGAGCTGCTCATTTATGGGAGTACTTTTACACACGTCTAGCGCTAGCGTGGCGCTGCTCATTTATGGCAGTACATTTACACACGTCTAGCGGTAGCGTGGCGCTGCTCATTTATGGGAGCACTTTTACACACGTCTAGCGCTAGCGTGGCGCTCCTCATTTATGGCAGTACTTTTATACACGTCTAGCGCTAGCGTGGCGCTGCTCATTTATGGCAGTACTTTTACACTCGTCTTGCGCTAGAATGGCGCTCCTCATTTATGGCAGTACTTTTCCATATGTCTAGCGCTAGCGTGGCGCTGCTCATTTATGGCAGTACTTTTACACTCGTTTTGCGCTAGCATGGCGCTGCTCATTTATGGGAGTACTTTTACATATGTCTAGCGCTAGCGTGGAGCTGCTCATTTATGGGAGCACTTTTACACACGTCTAGCGCTAGCGTGGCGCTGCTCATTTATGGCACTACTTTTACACACGTCTAGCGCTAGCGTGGCGCTGCTCATTTATGGGAGTACTTTTACACTCGCCAAGCGCTAGCGCGGCACTGCTCATTTCTGGGAGTACTTTTACATATGTCTAGCGCTAGCGTGGAACTGCTCATTTATGGGAGTACATTAACACACGTCTAGCGCTAGCGTGGCGCTGCTCATTTATGGCAGTACATTTACACACGTCTAGCGGTAGCGTGGCGCTGCTCATTTCTGGGAGCACTTTTACACACGTCTAGCGCTAGCGTGGCGCTCCTCATTTATGGCAGTACTTTTACACACGTCAAGCGCTAGCGTGGCGCTACTCAGTTATGGGAGTACTTTTACATATGTCTAGCGCTAGCGTGGAGCTGCTCATTTATGGGAGCACTTTTACACACGTCTAGCGCTAGCGTGGCGCTGCTCATTTATGGCACTTTTTTACACACGTCTAGCGCTAGCGTGGCGCTGCTCATTTATGGGAGTACTTTTACATATGTCTAGCGCTAGCGTGGAGCTGCTCATTTATGGGAGCACTTTTACACACGTCTAGCGCTAGCGTGGCGCTGCTCATTTATGGCACTACATTTACACACGTCTAGCGGTAGCGTGGCGCTGCTCATTTATGGGAGCACTTTTACACACGTCTAGCGCTAGCGTGGCGCTCCTCATTTATGGCAGTACTTTTACACACGTCTAGCGCTAGCGTGGCGCTGCTCATTTATGGCAGTACTTTTACACTCGTCTTGCGCTAGCATGGCGCTCCTCATTTATGGCAGTACTTTTCCATTTGTCTAGCGCTAGCGTGGCGCTGCTCATTTATGGCAGTACTTTTACACTCGTTTTGCGCTAGCATGGCGCTGCTCATTTATGGGAGTACTTTTACATATGTCTAGCGCTAGCGTGGAGCTGCTCATTTATGGGAGCACTTTTACACACGTCTAGCGCTAGCGTGGCGCTGCTCATTTATGGCACTACTTTTACACACGTCTAGCGCTAGCGTGGCGCTGCTCATTTATGGGAGTACTTTTACACACGTCTAGCGCTAGCGTGGCGCTGCTCATTTATGGGAGTACTTTTACACACGTCTAGAGCTAGCGTGGCGCTGCTCATTTATGGCACTACTTTTACACTCGCCAAGCGCTAGCGCGGCACTGCTCATTTATGGCAGTACTTTTACACACGTCTAGCGCTAGCGTGGCGCTGCTCATTTATGGGAGTACTTTTACACACGTCTAACGCCAGCGTGGCGCTGCTCATTTATGGCAGTACTTTTACACACATCTAGCGCTAGCATGGTGCTGCTCATTTATGGCACTATTTTTACACACGTCTAACGCCAGCATGGTGCTGCTCATTTATGGCACTACTTTTACACACGTCTAGCGCTAGCGTGGCGCTGCTCATTTATGGCAGTACTTTTACACACGTCTAGCGCTAGCGTGGCGCTCCTCATTTATGGCAGTACTTTTACACACGTCTAACGCCAGCGTGGCGCTTCTAATTTATGGGAGTACTTTTACACACGTCTAGCGCTAGCATGGTGCTGATCATTTATGGCACTACTTTTACACACGTCTAACGCCAGCATGGTTCTGCTCATTTATGGCACTACTTTTACACACGTCTAACGCCAGCGTGGCGCTGCTCATTTATGGCAGTACTTTTACACACGTCTAGCGCTAGCGTGGCGCTCCACATTTATGGCAGTACTTTTACACACGTCTAACGCCAGCGTGGCGCTGCTCATTTATGGGAGTACTTTTACACACGTCTAGCGCTAGCATGGTGCTGCTCATTTATCATTACTTTTACACATGTCTAGCGCTAGCTTGGCGCTGCTCATTTATGGCTGTACTTTTACACTCGTCTAGCGCTAGCGTGGCGCTGCTCATTTATGGCAGTACTTTTACACACGTCTAGCGCTAGCGTGGCGCTCCTCATTTATGGCAGTACTTTAACACACGTCAAACGCCAGCGTGGCGCTGCTCATTTATGGCAGTACTTTTACAGACGTCTAGCGCTAGCGTGGCGCTGCTCATTTATGGCAATTTTTTACACACGTCTAGCGCTAGCGTGGCGCTGCTCATTTATGGGAGTACATTTACATATGTCTAGCGCTAGCGTGGAGCTGCTCATTTTTGGGAGCACTTTTACACACGTCTAGCGCTAGCGTGGCGCTGCTCATTTATGGCACTACTTTTACACACGTCTAGCGCTAGCGTGGAGCTGCTCATTTATGGGAGCACTTTTTCACACGTCTAGCGCTAGCATGGCGCTGATCATTTATGGCAGTACTTTTACACACGTCTAGCGCTAGCGTGGCGCTCCTCATTTATGGCAGTACTTTTACACACGTCTAACGCCAGCGTGGCGCTGCTCATTTATGGCAGTACATTTACACACGTCTAGCGGTAGCGTGACGCTGCTCATTTCTGGGAGCACTTTTACACACGTCTAGCGCTAGCGTTGCGCTGCTCATTTAAGCAGTACATTTACACACGTCTAGCGGTAGCGTGGCGCTGCTCATTTCTGGGAGCACTTTTACACACGTCTAGCGATAGCATGGCGCTGCTCATTTCTGGGAGTACTTTTACATATGTCTAGCGCTAGCGTGGAACTGCTCATTTATGGGAGTACATTAACACACGTCTAGCGCTAGCGTGGCGCTGCTCATTTATGGCAGTACATTTACACACGTCTGGCGGTAGCGTGGCGCTGCTCATTTCTGGGAGCACTTTTACACACGTCTAGCGCTAGCGTGGCGCTCCTCATTTATGGCAGTACTTTTACACACGTCAAGCGCTAGCGTGGCGCTACTCAGTTATGGGAGTACTTTTACATATGTCTAGCGCTAGCGTGGAGCTGCTCATTTATGGGAGCACTTTTACACACGTCTAGCGCTAGCGTGGCGCTGCTCATTTATGGCACTTTTTTACACACGTCTAGCGCTAGCGTGGCGCTGCTCATTTATGGGAGTACTTTAACATATGTCTAGCGCTAGCGTGGAGCTGCTCATTTATGGGAGCACTTTTACACACGTCTAGCGCTAGCGTGGCGCTGCTCATTTATGGCACTACATTTACACACGTCTAGCGCTAGCGTGGAGCTGCTCATTTATGGGAGCAGTTTTACACACGTCTAGCGCTAGCATGGCGCTGCTCATTTATGGCAGTACTTTTACACACGTCTAGCGCTAGCGTGGCGCTCCTCATTTATGGCAGTACTTTTACACACGTCTAACGCCAGCGTGGCGCTGCTCATTTATGGCAGTACTTTTACTTATGTCTAGCCCTAGCGTGGAGCTGCTCATTTATGGGAGTACTTTTACACACGTCTAGCGCTAGCGTGGCGCTGCTCATTTATGGCAGTACATTTACACACGTCTAGCGGTAGCGTGGCGCTGCTCATTTATGGGAGCACTTTTACACACGTCTAGCGCTAGCGTGGCGCTCCTCATTTATGGCAGTACTTTTATACACGTCTAGCGCTAGCGTGGCGCTGCTCATTTATGGCAGTACTTTTACACTCGTCTTGCGCTAGAATGGCGCTCCTCATTTATGGCAGTACTTTTCCATATGTCTAGCGCTAGCGTGGCGCTGCCCATTTATGGCAGTACTTTTACACTCGTTTTGCGCTAGCATGGCGCTGCTCATTTATGGGAGTACTTTTACATATGTCTAGCGCTAGCGTGGAGCTGCTCATTTATGGGAGCACTTTTACACACGTCTAGCGCTAGCGTGGCGCTGCTCATTTATGGCACTACTTTTACACACGTCTAGCGCTAGCGTGGCGCTGCTCATTTATGGGAGTACTTTTACACTCGCCAAGCGCTAGCGCGGCACTGCTCATTTATGGGAGTACTTTTACACACGTCTAGCGCTAGCGTGGCGCTGCTCATTTATGGGAGTACTTTTACACACGTCTAACGCCAGCGTGGCGCTGCTCATTTATGGCAGTACTTTTACACACGTCTAGCGCTAGCATGGTGCTGCTCATTTATGGCACTATTTTTACACACGTCTAACGCCAGCATGGTGCTGCTCATTTATGGCACTACTTTTACACACGTCTAGCGCTAGCGTGGCGCTGCTCATTTATGGCAGTACTTTTACACACGTCTAGCGCTAGCGTGGCGCTCCTCATTTATGGAAGTACTTTTACACACGTCTAACGCCAGCGTGGCGCTGCTAATTTATGGGAGTACTTTTACACACGTCTAGCGCTAGCATGGTGCTGATCATTTATGGCACTACATTTACACATGTCTAACGCCAGCATGGTTCTGCTCATTTATGGCACTACTTTTACACACGTCTAACGCCAGCGTGGCGCAGCTCATTTATGGCACTTCTTTTACACACGTCTAGCGCTAGCGTGGCGCTCCTCATTTATGGCAGTACTTATACACACGTCTAACGCCAGCGTGGCGCTGCTCATTTATGGGAGTACTTTTACACACGTCTAGCGCTAGCATGGTGCTGCTCATTTATCATTACTTTTACACATGTCTAGCGCTAGCTTGGCGCTACTCATTTATGGCAATACTTTAACACTCGTCTAGCGCTAGCGTGGCGCTGCTCATTTATGGCAGTACTTTTACACACGTCTAGCGCTAGCGTGGCGCTCCTCATTTATGGCAGTACTTTTACACACGTCTAACGCCAGCGTGGCGCTGCTCATTTATGGCAGTACTTTTACACACGTCCAGCGCTAGCGTGGAGCTGCTCATTTATGGGAGCGCTTTTACACTCGTCTAGCGCTAGCATGGCGCTCCTCATTTATCAGTACTTTTACACACGTCTAGCGCTAGCGTGGCGCTGCTCATTTATCAGTACTTTTACACACTTCTAGCGCTAGCGTGGAGCTGCTCATTTATGGGAGCGCTTTTACACACGTCTAGCGCTAGCGTGGCGCTGCTCATTTATCAGTACTTTTACACACGACTAGCGCTAGCGTGGCGCTGCTCATTTATCAGTACTTTTACACTCGTCTAGCGCTAGCGTGGCGCTCCTCATTTATCAGTACTTTTACACACGTCTAGCGCTAGCGTGGCGCTGCTCATTTATCAGTACTTTTACACTCGTCTAGCGCTAGCATGGCGCTGCTCATTTATCAGTTCCTTGTATACACGTCTAGCGCTAGCGTGGCGCTGCTCATTTATGGCAGTACTTTTACACACGTCTAGCGCTAGCGTGGCGCTGCTCATTTATGGGAGTACTTTTACACACATCTAGCGCTAGCGTGGCGCTGCTCATTTATGGGAGTACTTTTACTCACGTCTAACGCCAGCGTGGCGCTGCTCATTTATCAGTACTTTTACACACGTCAAGCGCTAGCATGGCGCTCCTCATTTATCAGTACTTTTACACACGTCCAGCGCTAGCGTGGCGCTGCTCATTTATCAGTACTTTTACACACGTCTAGCGCTAGCGTGGCGCTGCTCATTTATGGCAGTACTTTTACACACGTCTAGCGCTAGCGTGGCGCTGCTCATTTATGGGAGTACTTTTACACACGTCTAGCGCTAGCGTGGCGCTGCTCATTTATGGGAGTACTTTTACACACGTCTAACGCCAGCGTGGCGCTGCTCATTTAAGGCAGTACTTTTACACACGTCTAGCGCTAGCATGGTGCTGCTCATTTATGGCACTACTTTTACACACGTCTAAAGCCAGCATGGTGCTGCTCATTTATGGCACTACTTTTACACACGTCTAGCGCTAGCGTGGCGCTGCTCATTTATGGCAGTACTTTTACACACGTGTAGCGCTAGCGTGGCGCTCCTCATTTATGGCCGTACTTTTACACACGTCTAACGCCAGCGTGGCGCTGCTCATTTATGGGAGTACTTTTACACACATCTAGCGCTAGCATGGTGCTGCTCATTTATGGCACTACTTTTACACACGTATAACGCCAGCATGGTGCTGCTCATTTATGGCACTACTTTTACACACGTCTAACGCCAGCGTGGCGCTGCTCATTTATGGCACTACTTTTACACACGTCTAGCGCTAGCATAGTGCTGCTCATTTATGGCACTACTTTTACACACGTCTAACGCCAGCATGGTGCTGCTCATTTATGGCACTACTTTAACACACGTCTAGCGCTAGCATGGCGCTCCTCATTTATCAGTACTTTTACACACGTCCAGCGCTAGCGTGGCAATGCTCATTTATCAGTACTTTTACACACGTCTAGCGCTAGCGTGGCGCTGCTAATTTATGGCAGTACTTTTACACTCGTCTAGCGCTAGTATGGCGCTCCTCATTTATGGGAGTACTTTTACACATGTCTAGCGGTAGCGTGGCGCTGCTCATTTATGGCAGTACATTTACACACGTCTAGCGGTAGCGTGGCGCTGCTCATTTCTGGGAGCACTTTTACACACGTCTAGCGCTAGCGTGGCGCTGCTCATTTAAGCAGTACATTTACACACGTCTAGCGGTAGCGTGGCGCTGCTCATTTCTGGAAGCACTTTTACACACGTCTAGCGATAGCATGGCGCTGCTCATTTCTGGGAGTACTTTTACATATGTCTAGCGCTAGCGTGGAACTGCTCATTTATGGGAGTACATTAACACACGTCTAGCGCTAGCGTGGCGCTGCTCATTTATGGCAGTACATTTACACACGTCTAGCGGTAGCGTGGCGCTGCTCATTTCTAGGAGCACTTTTACACACGTCTAGCGCTAGCGTGGCGCTCCTCATTTATGGCAGTACTTTTACACACGTCTAGCGCTAGCGTGGCGCTGCTCAGTTATGGGAGTACTTTTACATATGTCTAGCGCTAGCGTGGAGCTGCTCATTTATGGGAGCACTTTTACACACGTCTAGCGCTAGCGTGGCGCTGCTCATTTATGGCACTTTTTTACACACGTCTAGCGCTAGCGTGGCGCTGCTCATTTATGGGAGTACCTTTACATATGTCTAGCGCTAGCGTGGAGCTGCTCATTTATGGGAGCACTTTTACACACGTCTAGCGCTAGCGTGGCGCTGCTCATTTATGGCACTACTTTTACACATGTCTAGCGCTAGCGTGGAGCTGCTCATTTATGGAAGCAGTTTTACACACGTCTAGCGCTAGCATGGCGCTGCTCATTTATGGCAGTACTTTTACACACGTCTAGCGCTAGCGTGGCGCTCCTCATTTATGGCAGTACTTTTACACACGTCTAACGCCAGCGTGGCGCTGCTCATTTATGGGAGTACTTTTACTTATGTCTAGCGCTAGCGTGGAGCTGCTCATTTATGGGAGTACTTTTACACACGTCTAGCGCTAGCGTGGCGCTGCTCATTTTTGGCAGTACATTTACGCACGTCTAGCGGTAGCGTGGCGCTGCTCATTTATGGGAGCACTTTTACACACGTCTAGCGCTAGCGTGGCGCTCCTCATTTATGGCAGTACTTTTACACACGTCTAGCGCTAGCGTGGCGCTGCTCATTTATGGCAGTACTTTTACACTCGTCTTGCGCTAGCATGGCGCTCCTCATTTATGGCAGTACTTTTCCATATGTCTAGCACTAGCGTGGCGCTGCTCATTTATGGCAGTACTTTTACACTCGTTTTGCGCTAGCATGGCGCTGCTCATTTATGGGAGTACTTTTACATATGTCTAGCGCTAGCGTGGAGCTGCTCATTTATGGGAGCACTTTTACACACGTCTAGCGCTAGCGTGGTGCTGCTCATTTATGGCACTACTTTTACACACGTCTAGCGCTAGCGTGGCGCTGCTCATTTATGGGAGTACTTTTACACTCGCCAAGCGCTAGCGCGGCACTGCTCATTTATGGGAGTACTTTTACACACGTCTAGCGCTAGCGTGGCGCTGCTCATTTATGGGAGTACTTTTACACACGTCTAACGCCAGCGTGGCGCTGCTCATTTATGGCACTACTTTTACACACGTCTAGCGCTAGCGTGGAGCTGCTCATTTATGGGAGCACTTTTTCACACGTCTAGCGCTAGCATGGCGCTGCTCATTTATGGCAGTACTTTTACACACGTCTAGCGCTAGCGTAGCGCTCCTCATTTATGGCAGTACTTTTACACACGTCTAACGCCAGCGTGGCGCTGCTCATTTATGGCAGTACATTTACACACGTCTAGCGGTAGCGTGACGCTGCTCATTTCTGGGAGCACTTTTACACACGTCTAGCGCTAGCGTGGCGCTCCTCATTTAAGCAGTACATTTACACACGTCTAGCGGTAGCGTGGCGCTGCTCATTTCTGGGAGCACTTTTACACACGTCTAGCGATAGCATGGCGCTGCTCATTTCTGGGAGTACTTTTACATATGTCTAGCGCTAGCGTGGAACTGCTCATTTATGGGAGTACATTAACACACGTCTAGCGCTAGCGTGGCGCTGCTCATTTATGGCAGTACATTTACACACGTCTAGCGGTAGCGTGGCGCTGCTCATTTCTGGGAGCACTTTTACACACGTCTAGCGCTAGCGTGGCGCTCCTCATTTATGGCAGTACTTTTACACACGTCAAGCGCTAGCGTGGCGCTACTCAGTTATGGGAGTACTTTTACATATGTCTAGCGCTAGCGTGGAGCTGCTCATTTATGGGAGCACTTTTACACACGTCTAGCGCTAGCGTGGCGCTGCTCATTTATGGCACTTTTTTACACACGTCTAGCGCTAGCGTGGCGCTGCTCATTTATGGGAGTACTTTTACATATGTCTAGCGCTAGCGTGGAGCTGCTCATTTATGGGAGCACTTTTACACACGTCTAGCGCTAGCGTGGCGCTGCTCATTTATGGCACTACATTTACACACGTCTAGCGGTAGCGTGGCGCTGCTCATTTATGGGAGCACTTTTACACACGTCTAGCGCTAGCGTGGCGCTCCTCATTTATGGCAGTACTTTTACACACGTCTAGCGCTAGCGTGGCGCTGCTCATTTATGGCAGTACTTTTACACTCGTCTTGCGCTAGCATGGCGCTCCTCATTTATGGCAGTACTTTTCCATTTGTCTAGCGCTAGCGTGGCGCTGCTCATTTATGGCAGTACTTTTACACTCGTTTTGCGCTAGCATGGCGCTGCTCATTTATGGGAGTACTTTTACATATGTCTAGCGCTAGCGTGGAGCTGCTCATTTATGGGAGCACTTTTACACACGTCTAGCGCTAGCGTGGCGCTGCTCATTTATGGGAGTACTTTTACACACGTCTAGCGCTAGCGTGGCGCTGCTCATTTATGGGAGTACTTTTACACACGTCTAGCGCTAGCGTGGCGCTGCTCATTTATGGGAGTACTTTTACACACGTCTAGCGCTAGCGTGGCGCTGCTCATTTATGGCACTACTTTTACACTCGCCAAGCGCTAGCGCGGCACTGCTCATTTATGGCAGTACTTTTACACACGTCTAGCGCTAGCGTGGCGCTGCTCATTTATGGGAGTACTTTTACACACGTCTAACGCCAGCGTGGCGCTGATCATTTATGGCAGTACTTTTACACACGTCTAGCGCTAGCATGGTGCTGCTCATTTATGGCACTATTTTTACACACGTCTAACGCCAGCATGGTGCTGCTCATTTATGTCACTACTTTTACACACGTCTAGCGCTAGCGTGGCGCTGCTCATTTATGGCAGTACTTTTACACACGTCTAGCGCTAGCGTGGCGCTCCTCATTTATGGCAGTACTTTTACACACGTCTAACGCCAGCGTGGCGCTTCTAATTTATGGGAGTACTTTTACACACGTCTAGCGCTAGCATGGTGCTGATCATTTATGGCAATACTTTTACACACGTCTAACGCCAGCATGGTTCTGCTCATTTATGGCACTCCTTGTACACACGTCTAACGCCAGCGTGGCGCTGCTCATTTATGGCAGTACTTTTACACACGTCTAGCGCTAGCGTGGCGCTCCACATTTATGGCAGTACTTTTACACACGTCTAACGCCAGCGTGGCGCTGCTCATTTATGGGAGTACTTTTACACACGTCTAGCGCTAGCATGGTGCTGCTCATTTATCATTACTTTTACACATGTCTAGCGCTAGCTTGGCGCTGCTCATTTATGGCTGTACTTTTACACTCGTCTAGCGCTAGCGTGGCGCTGCTCATTTATGGCAGTACTTTTACACACGTCTAGCGCTAGCGTGGCGCTCCTCATTTATGGCAGTACTTTAACACACGTCAAACGCCAGCGTGGCGCTGCTCATTTATGGCAGTACTTTTACAGACGTCTAGCGCTAGCGTGGCGCTGCTCATTTATGGCAATTTTTTACACACGTCTAGCGCTAGCGTGGCGCTGCTCATTTATGGGAGTACATTTACATATGTCTAGCGCTAGCGTGGAGCTGCTCATTTTTGGGAGCACTTTTACACACGTCTAGCGCTAGCGTGGCGCTGCTCATTTATGGCACTACTTTTACACACGTCTAGCGCTAGCGTGGAGCTGCTCATTTATGGGAGCACTTTTTCACACGTCTAGCGCTAGCATGGCGCTGCTCATTTATGGCAGTACTTTTACACACGTCTAGCGCTAGCGTGGCGCTCCTCATTTATGGCAGTACTTTTACACACGTCTAACGCCAGCGTGGCGCTGCTCATTTATGGCAGTACATTTACACACGTCTAGCGGTAGCGTGACGCTGCTCATTTCTGGGAGCACTTTTACACACGTCTAGCGCTAGCGTTGCGCTGCTCATTTAAGCAGTACATTTACACACGTCTAGCGGTAGCGTGGCGCTGCTCATTTCTGGGAGCACTTTTACACACGTCTAGCGATAGCATGGCGCTGCTCATTTCTGGGAGTACTTTTACATATGTCTAGCGCTAGCGTGGAACTGCTCATTTATGGGAGTACATTAACACACGTCTAGCGCTAGCGTGGCGCTGCTCATTTATGGCAGTACATTTACACACGTCTGGCGGTAGCGTGGCGCTGCTGATTTCTGGGAGCACTTTTACACACGTCTAGCGCTAGCGTGGCGCTCCTCATTTATGGCAGTACTTTTACACACGTCAAGCGCTAGCGTGGCGCTACTCAGTTATGGGAGTACTTTTACATATGTCTAGCGCTAGCGTGGAGCTGCTCATTTATGGGAGCACTTTTACACACGTCTAGCGCTAGCGTGGCGCTGCTCATTTATGGCACTTTTTTACACACGTCTAGCGCTAGCGTGGCGCTGCTCATTTATGGGAGTACTTTAACATATGTCTAGCGCTAGCGTGGAGCTGCTCATTTATGGGAGCACTTTTACACACGTCTAGCGCTAGCGTGGCGCTGCTCATTTATGGCACTACATTTACACACGTCTAGCGCTAGCGTGGAGCTGCTCATTTATGGGAGCAGTTTTACACACGTCTAGCGCTAGCATGGCGCTGCTCATTTATGGCAGTACTTTTACACACGTCTAGCGCTAGCGTGGCGCTCCTCATTTATGGCAGTACTTTTACACACGTCTAACGCCAGCGTGGCGCTGCTCATTTATGGCAGTACTTTTACTTATGTCTAGCCCTAGCGTGGAGCTGCTCATTTATGGGAGTACTTTTACACACGTCTAGCGCTAGCGTGGCGCTGCTCATTTATGGCAGTACATTTACACACGTCTAGCGGTAGCGTGGCGCTGCTCATTTATGGGAGCACTTTTACACACGTCTAGCGCTAGCGTGGCGCTCCTCATTTATGGCAGTACTTTTATACACGTCTAGCGCTAGCGTGGCGCTGCTCATTTATGGCAGTACTTTTACACTCGTCTTGCGCTAGAATGGCGCTCCTCATTTATGGCAGTACTTTTCCATATGTCTAGCGCTAGCGTGGCGCTGCTCATTTATGGCAGTACTTTTACACTCGTTTTGCGCTAGCATGGCGCTGCTCATTTATGGGAGTACTTTTACATATGTCTAGCGCTAGCGTGGAGCTGCTCATTTATGGGAGCACTTTTACACACGTCTAGCGCTAGCGTGGCGCTGCTCATTTATGGCACTACTTTTACACACGTCTAGCGCTAGCGTGGCGCTGCTCATTTATGGGAGTACTTTTACACTCGCCAAGCGCTAGCGCGGCACTGCTCATTTCTGGGAGTACTTTTACATATGTCTAGCGCTAGCGTGGAACTGCTCATTTATGGGAGTACATTAACACACGTCTAGCGCTAGCGTGGCGCTGCTCATTTATGGCAGTACATTTACACACGTCTAGCGGTAGCGTGGCGCTGCTCATTTCTGGGAGCACTTTTACACACGTCTAGCGCTAGCGTGGCGCTCCTCATTTATGGCAGTACTTTTACACACGTCAAGCGCTAGCGTGGCGCTACTCAGTTATGGGAGTACTTTTACATATGTCTAGCGCTAGCGTGGAGCTGCTCATTTATGGGAGCACTTTTACACACGTCTAGCGCTAGCGTGGCGCTGCTCATTTATGGCACTTTTTTACACACGTCTAGCGCTAGCGTGGCGCTGCTCATTTATGGGAGTACTTTTACATATGTCTAGCGCTAGCGTGGAGCTGCTCATTTATGGGAGCACTTTTACACACGTCTAGCGCTAGCGTGGCGCTGCTCATTTATGGCACTACATTTACACACGTCTAGCGGTAGCGTGGCGCTGCTCATTTATGGGAGCACTTTTACACACGTCTAGCGCTAGCGTGGCGCTCCTCATTTATGGCAGTACTTTTACACACGTCTAGCGCTAGCGTGGCGCTGCTCATTTATGGCAGTACTTTTACACTCGTCTTGCGCTAGCATGGCGCTCCTCATTTATGGCAGTACTTTTCCATTTGTCTAGCGCTAGCGTGGCGCTGCTCATTTATGGCAGTACTTTTACACTCGTTTTGCGCTAGCATGGCGCTGCTCATTTATGGGAGTACTTTTACATATGTCTAGCGCTAGCGTGGAGCTGCTCATTTATGGGAGCACTTTTACACACGTCTAGCGCTAGCGTGGCGCTGCTCATTTATGGCACTACTTTTACACACGTCTAGCGCTAGCGTGGCGCTGCTCATTTATGGGAGTACTTTTACACACGTCTAGCGCTAGCGTGGCGCTGCTCATTTATGGGAGTACTTTTACACACGTCTAGAGCTAGCGTGGCGCTGCTCATTTATGGCACTACTTTTACACTCGCCAAGCGCTAGCGCGGCACTGCTCATTTATGGCAGTACTTTTACACACGTCTAGCGCTAGCGTGGCGCTGCTCATTTATGGGAGTACTTTTACACACGTCTAACGCCAGCGTGGCGCTGCTCATTTATGGCAGTACTTTTACACACATCTAGCGCTAGCATGGTGCTGCTCATTTATGGCACTATTTTTACACACGTCTAACGCCAGCATGGTGCTGCTCATTTATGGCACTACTTTTACACACGTCTAGCGCTAGCGTGGCGCTGCTCATTTATGGCAGTACTTTTACACACGTCTAGCGCTAGCGTGGCGCTCCTCATTTATGGCAGTACTTTTACACACGTCTAACGCCAGCGTGGCGCTTCTAATTTATGGGAGTACTTTTACACACGTCTAGCGCTAGCATGGTGCTGATCATTTATGGCACTACTTTTACACACGTCTAACGCCAGCATGGTTCTGCTCATTTATGGCACTACTTTTACACACGTCTAACGCCAGCGTGGCGCTGCTCATTTATGGCAGTACTTTTACACACGTCTAGCGCTAGCGTGGCGCTCCACATTTATGGCAGTACTTTTACACACGTCTAACGCCAGCGTGGCGCTGCTCATTTATGGGAGTACTTTTACACACGTCTAGCGCTAGCATGGTGCTGCTCATTTATCATTACTTTTACACATGTCTAGCGCTAGCTTGGCGCTGCTCATTTATGGCTGTACTTTTACACTCGTCTAGCGCTAGCGTGGCGCTGCTCATTTATGGCAGTACTTTTACACACGTCTAGCGCTAGCGTGGCGCTCCTCATTTATGGCAGTACTTTAACACACGTCAAACGCCAGCGTGGCGCTGCTCATTTATGGCAGTACTTTTACAGACGTCTAGCGCTAGCGTGGCGCTGCTCATTTATGGCAATTTTTTACACACGTCTAGCGCTAGCGTGGCGCTGCTCATTTATGGGAGTACATTTACATATGTCTAGCGCTAGCGTGGAGCTGCTCATTTTTGGGAGCACTTTTACACACGTCTAGCGCTAGCGTGGCGCTGCTCATTTATGGCACTACTTTTACACACGTCTAGCGCTAGCGTGGAGCTGCTCATTTATGGGAGCACTTTTTCACACGTCTAGCGCTAGCATGGCGCTGATCATTTATGGCAGTACTTTTACACACGTCTAGCGCTAGCGTGGCGCTCCTCATTTATGGCAGTACTTTTACACACGTCTAACGCCAGCGTGGCGCTGCTCATTTATGGCAGTACATTTACACACGTCTAGCGGTAGCGTGACGCTGCTCATTTCTGGGAGCACTTTTACACACGTCTAGCGCTAGCGTTGCGCTGCTCATTTAAGCAGTACATTTACACACGTCTAGCGGTAGCGTGGCGCTGCTCATTTCTGGGAGCACTTTTACACACGTCTAGCGATAGCATGGCGCTGCTCATTTCTGGGAGTACTTTTACATATGTCTAGCGCTAGCGTGGAACTGCTCATTTATGGGAGTACATTAACACACGTCTAGCGCTAGCGTGGCGCTGCTCATTTATGGCAGTACATTTACACACGTCTGGCGGTAGCGTGGCGCTGCTCATTTCTGGGAGCACTTTTACACACGTCTAGCGCTAGCGTGGCGCTCCTCATTTATGGCAGTACTTTTACACACGTCAAGCGCTAGCGTGGCGCTACTCAGTTATGGGAGTACTTTTACATATGTCTAGCGCTAGCGTGGAGCTGCTCATTTATGGCAGCACTTTTACACACGTCTAGCGCTAGCGTGGCGCTGCTCATTTATGGCACTTTTTTACACACGTCTAGCGCTAGCGTGGCGCTGCTCATTTATGGGAGTACTTTAACATATGTCTAGCGCTAGCGTGGAGCTGCTCATTTATGGGAGCACTTTTACACACGTCTAGCGCTAGCGTGGCGCTGCTCATTTATGGCACTACATTTACACACGTCTAGCGCTAGCGTTGAGCTGCTCATTTATGGGAGCAGTTTTACACACGTCTAGCGCTAGCATGGCGCTGCTCATTTATGGCAGTACTTTTACACACGTCTAGCGCTAGCGTGGCGCTCCTCATTTATGGCAGTACTTTTACACACGTCTAACGCCAGCGTGGCGCTGCTCATTTATGGCAGTACTTTTACTTATGTCTAGCCCTAGCGTGGAGCTGCTCATTTATGGGAGTACTTTTACACACGTCTAGCGCTAGCGTGGCGCTGCTCATTTATGGCAGTACATTTACACACGTCTAGCGGTAGCGTGGCGCTGCTCATTTATGGGAGCACTTTTACACACGTCTAGCGCTAGCGTGGCGCTCCTCATTTATGGCAGTACTTTTATACACGTCTAGCGCTAGCGTGGCGCTGCTCATTTATGGCAGTACTTTTACACTCGTCTTGCGCTAGAATGGCGCTCCTCATTTATGGCAGTACTTTTCCATATGTCTAGCGCTAGCGTGGCGCTGCCCATTTATGGCAGTACTTTTACACTCGTTTTGCGCTAGCATGGCGCTGCTCATTTATGGGAGTACTTTTACATATGTCTAGCGCTAGCGTGGAGCTGCTCATTTATGGGAGCACTTTTACACACGTCTAGCGCTAGCGTGGCGCTGCTCATTTATGGCACTACTTTTACACACGTCTAGCGCTAGCGTGGCGCTGCTCATTTATGGGAGTACTTTTACACTCGCCAAGCGCTAGCGCGGCACTGCTCATTTATGGGAGTACTTTTACACACGTCTAGCGCTAGCGTGGCGCTGCTCATTTATGGGAGTACTTTTACACACGTCTAACGCCAGCGTGGCGCTGCTCATTTATGGCAGTACTTTTACACACGTCTAGCGCTAGCATGGTGCTGCTCATTTATGGCACTATTTTTACACACGTCTAACGCCAGCATGGTGCTGCTCATTTATGGCACTACTTTTACACACGTCTAGCGCTAGCGTGGCGCTGCTCATTTATGGCAGTACTTTTACACACGTCTAGCGCTAGCGTGGCGCTCCTCATTTATGGAAGTACTTTTACACACGTCTAACGCCAGCGTGGCGCTGCTAATTTATGGGAGTACTTTTACACACGTCTAGCGCTAGCATGGTGCTGATCATTTATGGCACTACATTTACACACGTCTAACGCCAGCATGGTTCTGCTCATTTATGGCACTACTTTTACACACGTCTAACGCCAGCGTGGCGCAGCTCATTTATGGCACTTCTTTTACACACGTCTAGCGCTAGCGTGGCGCTCCTCATTTATGGCAGTACTTATACACACGTCTAACGCCAGCGTGGCGCTGCTCATTTATGGGAGTACTTTTACACACGTCCAGCGCTAGCATGGTGCTGCTCATTTATCATTACTTTTACACATGTCTAGCGCTAGCTTGGCGCTACTCATTTATGGCAATACTTTAACACTCGTCTAGCGCTAGCGTGGCGCTGCTCATTTATGGCAGTACTTTTACACACGTCTAGCGCTAGCGTGGCGCTCCTCATTTATGGCAGTACTTTTACACACGTCTAACGCCAGCGTGGCGCTGCTCATTTATGGCAGTACTTTTACACACGTCCAGCGCTAGCGTGGAGCTGCTCATTTATGGGAGCGCTTTTACACTCGTCTAGCGCTAGCATGGCGCTCCTCATTTATCAGTACTTTTACACACGTCTAGCGCTAGCGTGGCGCTGCTCATTTATCAGTACTTTTACACACTTCTAGCGCTAGCGTGGAGCTGCTCATTTATGGGAGCGCTTTTACACACGTCTAGCGCTAGCGTGGCGCTGCTCATTTATCAGTACTTTTACACACGACTAGCGCTAGCGTGGCGCTGCTCATTTATCAGTACTTTTACACTCGTCTAGCGCTAGCGTGGCGCTCCTCATTTATCAGTACTTTTACACACGTCTAGCGCTAGCGTGGCGCTGCTCATTTATCATTACTTTTACACTCGTCTAGCGCTAGCATGGCGCTGCTCATTTATCAGTTCCTTGTATACACGTCTAGCGCTAGCGTGGCGCTGCTCATTTATGGCAGTACTTTTACACACGTCTAGCGCTAGCGTGGCGCTGCTCATTTATGGGAGTACTTTTACACACATCTAGCGCTAGCGTGGCGCTGCTCATTTATGGGAGTACTTTTACTCACGTCTAACGCCAGCGTGGCGCTGCTCATTTATCAGTACTTTTACACACGTCAAGCGCTAGCATGGCGCTCCTCATTTATCAGTACTTTTACACACGTCCAGCGCTAGCGTGGCGCTGCTCATTTATCAGTACTTTTACACACGTCTAGCGCTAGCGTGGCGCTGCTCATTTATGGCAGTACTTTTACACACGTCTAGCGCTAGCGTGGCGCTGCTCATTTATGGGAGTACTTTTACACACGTCTAGCGCTAGCGTGGCGCTGCTCATTTATGGGAGTACTTTTACACACGTCTAACGCCAGCGTGGCGCTGCTCATTTAAGGCAGTACTTTTACACACGTCTAGCGCTAGCATGGTGCTGCTCATTTATGGCACTACTTTTACACACGTCTAAAGCCAGCATGGTGCTGCTCATTTATGGCACTACTTTTACACACGTCTAGCGCTAGCGTGGCGCTGCTCATTTATGGCAGTACTTTTACACACGTGTAGCGCTAGCGTGGCGCTCCTCATTTATGGCCGTACTTTTACACACGTCTAACGCCAGCGTGGCGCTGCTCATTTATGGGAGTACTTTTACACACATCTAGCGCTAGCATGGTGCTGCTCATTTATGGCACTACTTTTACACACGTATAACGCCAGCATGGTGCTGCTCATTTATGGCACTACTTTTACACACGTCTAACGCCAGCGTGGCGCTGCTCATTTATGGCACTACTTTTACACACGTCTAGCGCTAGCATAGTGCTGCTCATTTATGGCACTACTTTTACACACGTCTAACGCCAGCATGGTGCTGCTCATTTATGGCACTACTTTAACACACGTCTAGCGCTAGCATGGCGCTCCTCATTTATCAGTACTTTTACACACGTCCAGCGCTAGCGTGGCAATGCTCATTTATCAGTACTTTTACACACGTCTAGCGCTAGCGTGGCGCTGCTCATTTATGGCAGTACTTTTACACTCGTCTAGCGCTAGTATGGCGCTCCTCATTTATGGGAGTACTTTTACACATGTCTAGCGGTAGCGTGGCGCTGCTCATTTATGGCAGTACATTTACACACGTCTAGCGGTAGCGTGGCGCTGCTCATTTCTGGGAGCACTTTTACACACGTCTAGCGCTAGCGTGGCGCTGCTCATTTAAGCAGTACATTTACACACGTCTAGCGGTAGCGTGGCGCTGCTCATTTCTGGAAGCACTTTTACACACGTCTAGCGATAGCATGGCGCTGCTCATTTCTGGGAGTACTTTTACATATGTCTAGCGCTAGCGTGGAACTGCTCATTTATGGGAGTACATTAACACACGTCTAGCGCTAGCGTGGCGCTGCTCATTTATGGCAGTACATTTACACACGTCTAGCGGTAGCGTGGCGCTGCTCATTTCTAGGAGCACTTTTACACACGTCTAGCGCTAGCGTGGCGCTCCTCATTTATGGCAGTACTTTTACACACGTCTAGCGCTAGCGTGGCGCTGCTCAGTTATGGGAGTACTTTTACATATGTCTAGCGCTAGCGTGGAGCTGCTCATTTATGGGAGCACTTTTACACACGTCTAGCGCTAGCGTGGCGCTGCTCATTTATGGCACTTTTTTACACACGTCTAGCGCTAGCGTGGCGCTGCTCATTTATGGGAGTACCTTTACATATGTCTAGCGCTAGCGTGGAGCTGCTCATTTATGGGAGCACTTTTACACACGTCTAGCGCTAGCGTGGCGCTGCTCATTTATGGCACTACTTTTACACATGTCTAGCGCTAGCGTGGAGCTGCTCATTTATGGAAGCAGTTTTACACACGTCTAGCGCTAGCATGGCGCTGCTCATTTATGGCAGTACTTTTACACACGTCTAGCGCTAGCGTGGCGCTCCTCATTTATGGCAGTACTTTTACACACGTCTAACGCCAGCGTGGCGCTGCTCATTTATGGGAGTACTTTTACTTATGTCTAGCGCTAGCGTGGAGCTGCTCATTTATGGGAGTACTTTTACACACGTCTAGCGCTAGCGTGGCGCTGCTCATTTTTGGCAGTACATTTACGCACGTCTAGCGGTAGCGTGGCGCTGCTCATTTATGGGAGCACTTTTACACACGTCTAGCGCTAGCGTGGCGCTCCTCATTTATGGCAGTACTTTTACACACGTCTAGCGCTAGCGTGGCGCTGCTCATTTATGGCAGTACTTTTACACTCGTCTTGCGCTAGCATGGCGCTCCTCATTTATGGCAGTACTTTTCCATATGTCTAGCACTAGCGTGGCGCTGCTCATTTAAGGCAGTACTTTTACACTCGTTTTGCGCTAGCATGGCGCTGCTCATTTATGGGAGTACTTTTACATATGTCTAGCGCTAGCGTGGAGCTGCTCATTTATGGGAGCACTTTTACACACGTCTAGCGCTAGCGTGGCGCTGCTCATTTATGGCACTACTTTTACACACGTCTAGCGCTAGCGTGGCGCTGCTCATTTATGGGAGTACTTTTACACACGTCTAACGCCAGCGTGGCGCTGCTCATTTATGGCAGTACTTTTACACACGTCTAGCGCTAGCATGGTGCTGCTCATTTATGGCACTATTTTTACACACGTCTAACGCCAGCATGGTGCTGCTCATTTATGGCACTACTTTTACACACGTCTAGCGCTAGCGTGGCGCTGCTCATTTATGGCAGTACTTTTACACACGTCTAGCGCTAGCGTGGCGCTCCTCATTTATGGCAGTACTTTTACACACGTCTAACGCCAGCGTGGCGCTGCTCATTTATGGGAGTACTTTTACACTCGTCTAGCGCTAGCATGGTGCTGCTCATTTATCAGTACTTTTACACACGTCTAGCGCTAGCTTGGCGCTGCTCATTTATGGCAGTACTTTTACACTCGTCTAGCGCTAGCGTGGCGCTGCTCATTTATGGCAGTACTTTTACAAACGTCTAGCGCTAGCGTGGCGCTCCTCATTTATGGCAGTACTTTTACACACGTCTAACGCCAGCGTGGCGCAGCTCATTTATGGCAGTACTTTTACACACGTCTAGCGCTAGCGTGGAGCTGCTCATTTATGGGAGCGCTTTTACACACGTCTAGCGCTAGCATGGCGCTCCTCATTTATCAGTACTTTTACACACGTCTAGCGCTAGCATGGCGCTGCTCATTTATCAGTACTTTTACACACGTCTAGCGCTAGCGTGGAGCTGCTCATTTATGGGAGCGCTTTTACACACGTCTAGCGCTAGCGTGGCGCTGCTCATTTATCAGTACTTTTACACACGTTTAGCGCTAGCGTGGCGCTGCTCATTTATCAGTACTTTTACACTCGTCTAGCGCTAGCGTGGCGCTCCTCATTTATCAGTACTTTTACACACGTCTAGCGCTAGCGTGGCGCTGCTCATTTATCAGTACTTTTACACACGTCTAGCGCTAGC
The DNA here is from genome assembly GCA_946902985.2 of Meconema thalassinum. NCBI lineage: Eukaryota > Metazoa > Arthropoda > Insecta > Orthoptera > Tettigoniidae > Meconema > Meconema thalassinum. Next base: position 12,373,984 of record CAMPQE020000048.1, on the reverse strand, counting down.
ATGGATCTCCTCATTTATCAGTACTTTTACACACGTCCAGCGCTAGCGTGGCGCTGCTCATTTATCAGTACTTTTACACACGTCTAGTGCTAGCGTGGTGCTGCTCATTTATGGCAGTACTTTTACACTCGTCTAGCGCTAGCATGGCGCTCCTCATTTATGGGAGTACTTTTACACACGTCTAGCGGTAGCGTGGCGCTGCTCATTTATGGCAGTACATTTACACACGTCTAGCGGTAGCGTGGCGCTGCTCATTTCTGGGAACACTTTTACACACGTCTAGCGCTAGCGTGGCGCTGCTCATTTATGGCAGTACATTTACACACGTCTAGCGGTAGCGTGGCGCTGCTCATTTCTGGGAGCACTTTTACACACGTCTAACGATAGCATGGCGGTGCTCATTTCTGGGAGTACTTTTACATATGTCTAGCGCTAGCGTGGAACTGCTCATTTATGGGAGTACATTAACACACGTCTAGCGCTAGCGTGGCGCTGCTCATTTATGGCAGTACACTTACACACGTCTAGCGGTAGCGTGGCGTTGCTCATTTCTGGGAGCACTTTTACACACGTCTAGCGCTAGTGTGGCGCTCCTCATTTATGGCAGTACTTTTACACACGTCTAGCGCTAGCGTGGCGCTGCACATTTATGGGAGTACTTTTACATATGTCTAGCGCTAGCGTGGAGCTGCTCATTTATGGGAGCACTTTTACACACGTCTAGCGCTAGCGTGGCGCTGCTCATTTATGGCATTTTTTTACACACGTCTAGCGCTAGCGTGGCGCTGCTCATTTATGGGAGTACTTTTACATATGTCTAGCGCTAGCGTGGAGCTGCTCATTTATGGGAGCACTTTTACACACGTCTAGCGCTAGCGTGGCGCTGCTCATTTATGGCACTACATTTACACACGTCTAGCGCTAGCGTGGAGCTGCTCATTTATGGGAGCACTTTTTCACACGTCTAGCGCTAGCATGGCGCTGCTCATTTATGGCAGTACTTTTACACACGTCTAGCGCAAGCGTGGCGCTCCTCATTTATGGCAGTACTTTTACACACGTCTAACGCCAGCGTGGCGCTGCTCATTTATGGCAGTACATTTACACACGTCTAGCGGTAGCGTGACGCTGCTCATTTCTGGGAGCAATTTTACACACGTCTAACGCTAGCGTGGCGCTCCTCATTTAAGCAGTACATTTACACACGTCTGACGGTAGCGTGGCGCTGCTCATTTCTGGGAGCACTTTTACACACGTCTAGCGATAGCATGGCGCTGCTCATTTCTGGGAGTACTTTTACATATGTCTAGCGCTAGCGTGGAACTTCTCATTTATGGGAGTACATTAACACACGTCTAGCGCTAGCGTGGCGCTGCTCATGTATGGCAGTACATTTACACACGTCTAGCGGTAGCGTGGCGCTGCTCATTTCTGGGAGCACTTTTACACACGTCTAGCGCTAGCGTGGCGCTCCTCATTTATGGCAGTACTTTTACACACGTCAAGCGCTAGCGTGGCGCTACTCAGTTATGGGAGTACTTTTACATATGTCTAGCGCTAGCGTGGAGCTGCTCATTTATGGGAGCACTTTTACACACGTCTAGCGCTAGCGTGGCGCTGCCCATTTATGGCACTTTTTTACACACGTCTAGCGCTAGCGTGGCACTGCTCATTTATGGGAGTACTTTTACATATGTCTAGCGCTAGCGTGGTGCTGCTCATTTATGGGAGCACTTTTACACACGTCTAGCGCTAGCGTGGCGCTGCTCATTTATGGCACTACATTTACACACGTCTAGCGGTAGCGTGGCGCTGCTCATTTATGGGAGCACTTTTACACACGTCTAGCGCTAGCGTGGCGCTCCTCATTTATGGCAGTACTTTTACACACGTCTAGCGCTAGCGTGGCGATGCTCATTTATGGCAGTACTTTTACACTCGTCTTGCGCTAGCATGGCGCTCCTCATTTATGGCAGTACTTTTCCATTTGTCTAGCGCTAGCGTGGCGCTGCTCATTTATGGCAGTACTTTTACACTCGTTTTGCGCTAGCATGGCACTGCTCATTTATGGGAGTACTTGTACATATGTCTAGCGCTAGCGTGGAGCTGCTCATTTATGGGAGCACTTTTACACACGTCTAGCGCTAGCGTGGCGCTGCTCATTTATGGCACTACTTTTACACACGTCTAGCGCTAGCGTGGCGCTGCTCATTTATGGGAGTACTTTTACACTCGCCAAGCGCTAGCGCGGCACTGCTCATTTATGGCAGTACTTTTACACACGTCTAGCGCTAGCGTGGCGCTGCTCATTTATGGGAGTACTTTTACACACGTCTAACGCCAGCGTGGCGCTGCTCATTTATGGCAGTACTTTTACACACGTCTAGCGCTAGCATGGTGCTGCTCATTTATGGCACTATTTTTACACACGTCTAACGCCAGCATGGTGCTGCTCATTTATGGCACTACTTTTACACACGTCTAGCGCTAGCGTGGCGCTGCTCATTTATGGCAGTACTTTTACACACGTCTAGCGCTAGCGTGGCGCTACTCATTTATGGCAGTACTTTTACACACGTCTAACGCCAGCGTGGCGCTTCTAATTTATGGGAGTACTTTTACACACGTCTAGCGCTAGCATGGTGCTGATCATTTATGGCACTACTTTTACACACGTCTAACGCCAGCATGGTTCTGCTCATTTATGGCACTACTTTTACACACGTCTAACGCCAGCGTGGCGCTGCTCATTTATGGCACTACTTTTACACACGTCTAGCGCTAGCGTGGCGCTCCTCATTTATGGCAGTACTTTTACACACGTCTAACGCCAGCGTGGCGCTGCTCATTTATGGGAGTACTTTTACACACGTCTAGCGCTAGCATGGTGCTGCTCATTTATCATTACTTTTACACATGTCTAGCGCTAGCTTGGCGCTGCTCATTTATGGCAGTACTTTTACACTCGTCTAGCGCTAGCATGGCGCTGCTCATTTATGGCAGTACTTTTACACACGTCTAGCGCTAGCGTGGCGCTCCTCATTTATGGCAGTACTTTTACACACGTCTAACGCCAGCGTGGCGCTGCTCATTTATGGGAGTACTTTTACACACGTCTAGCGCTAGCATGGTGCTGCTCATTTATCATTACTTTTACACATGTCTAGCGCTAGCTTGGCGCTGCTCATTTATGGCAGTACTTTTACACTCGTCTAGCGCTAGCGTGGCGCTGCTCATTTATGGCAGTACTTTTACACACGTCTAGCGCTAGCGTGGCGCTCCTCATTTATGGCAGTACTTTTACACACGTCTAACGCCAGCGTGGCGCTGCTCATTTATGGCAGTACTTTTACAGACGTCTAGCGCTAGCGTGGCGCTGCTCATTTATGGCAATTTTTTACACACGTCTAGCGCTAGCGTGGCGCTGCTCATTTATGGGAGTACTTTTACATATGTCCAGCGCTAGCGTGGAGCTGCTCATTTATGGGAGCACTTTTACACACGTCTAGAGCTAGCGTGGCGCTGCTCATTTATGGCACTACTTTTACACACGTCTAGCGCTAGCGTGGAGCTGCTCATTTATGGGAGCACTTTTTCACACGTCTAGCGCTAGCATGGCGCTGCTCATTTATGGCAGTACTTTTACACACGTCTAGCGCTAGCGTGGCGCTCCTCATTTATGGCAGTACTTTTACACACGTATAACGCCAGCGTGGCGCTGCTCATTTATGGCAGTACATTTACACACGTCTAGCGGTAGCGTGACGCTGCTCATTTCTGGGAGCACTTTTACACTCGTCTAGCGCTAGCGTGGCGCTGCTCATTTAAGCAGTACATTTACACACGTCTAGCGGTAGCGTGGCGCTGCTCATTTCTGGGAGCACTTTTACACACGTCTAGCGATAGCATGGCGCTGCTCATTTCTGGGAGTACTTTTACATATGTCTAGCGCTAGCGTGGAACTGCTCATTTATGGGAGTACATTAACACACGTCTAGCGCTAGCGTGGCGCTGCTCATTTATGGCAGTACATTTACACACGTCTAGCGGTAGCGTGGCGCTGCTCATTTCTGGGAGCACTTTTACACACGTCTAGCGCTAGCGTGGCGCTCCTCATTTATGGCAGTACTATTACACACGTCAAGCGCTAGCGTGGCGCTACTCAGTTATGGGAGTACTTTTACATATGTCTAGCGCTAGCGTGGAGCTGCTCATTTATGGGAGCACTTTTACACACGTCTAGCGCTAGCGAGGCGCTGCTCATTTATGGCACTACTTTTACACATGTCTAGCGCTAGCGTGGAGCTGCTCATTTATGGAAGCAGTTTTACACACGTCTAGCGCTAGCATGGCGCTGCTCATTTATGGCAGTACTTTTACACACGTCTAGCGCTAGCGTGGCGCTCCTCATTTATGGCAGTACTTTTACACACGTCTAACGCCAGCGTGGCGCTGCTCATTTATGGGAGTACTTTTACTTATGTCTAGCGCTAGCGTGGAGCTGCTCATTTATGGGAGTACTTTTACACACGTCTAGCGCTAGCGTGGCGCTGCTCATTTTTGGCAGTACATTTACACACGTCTAGCGGTAGCGTGGCGCTGCTCATTTATGGGAGCACTTTTACACACGTCTAGCGCTAGCGGGGCGCTCCTCATTTATGGCAGTACTTTTACACACGTCTAGCGCTAGCGTGGCGCTGCTCATTTATGGCAGTACTTTTACACTCGTCTTGCGCTAGCATGGCGCTCCTCATTTATGGCAGTACTTTTCCATATGTCTAGCGCTAGCGTGGCGCTGCTCATTTATGGCAGTACTTTTACACTCGTTTTGCGCTAGCATGGCGCTGCTCATTTATGGGAGTACTTTTACATATGTCTAGCGCTAGCGTGGAGCTGCTCATTTATGGGAGCACTTTTACACACGTCTAGCGCTAGCGTGGCGCTGCTCATTTATGGCACTACTTTTACACACGTCTAGCGCTAGCGTGGCGCTGCTCATTTATGGGAGTACTTTTACACACGTCTAACGCCAGCGTGGCGCTGCTCATTTATGGCAATACTTTTACACACGTCTAGCGCTAGCATGGTGCTGCTCATTTATGGCACTATTTTTACACACGTCTAACGCCAGCATGGTGCTGCTCATTTATGGCACTACTTTTACACAAGTCTAGCGCTAGCGTGGCGCTGCTCATTTATGGCAGTACTTTTACACACGTCTAGCGCTAGCGTGGCGCTCCTCATTTATGGCAGTACTTTTACACACGTCTAACGCCAGCGTGGCGCTGCTCATTTATGGGAGTACTTTTACACTCGTCTAGCGCTAGCATGGTGCTGCTCATTTATCATTACTTTTACACATGTCTAGCGCTAGCTTGGCGCTGCTCATTTATGGCAGTACTTTTACACTCGTCTAGCGCTAGCATGGCGCTGCTCATTTATGGCAGTACTTTTACACACGTCTAGCGCTAGCGTGGCGCTCCTCATTTATGGCAGTACTTTTACACACGTCTAACGCCAGCGTGGCGCTGCTCATTTATGGGAGTACTTTTACACACGTCTAGCGCTAGCATGGTGCTGCTCATTTATCATTACTTTTACACATGTCTAGCGCTAGCTTGGCGCTGCTCATTTATGGCAGTACTTTTACACTCGTCTAGCGCTAGCGTGGCGCTGCTCATTTATGGCAGTACTTTTACACACGTCTAGCGCTAGCGTGGCGCTCCTCATTTATGGCAGTACTTTTACACACGTCTAACGCCAGCGTGGCGCTGCTCATTTATGGCAGTACTTTTACAGACGTCTAGCGCTAGCGTGGCGCTGCTCATTTATGGCAATTTTTTACACACGTCTAGCGCTAGCGTGGCGCTGCTCATTTATGGGAGTACTTTTACATATGTCCAGCGCTAGCGTGGAGCTGCTCATTTATGGGAGCACTTTTACACACGTCTAGAGCTAGCGTGGCGCTGCTCATTTATGGCACTACTTTTACACACGTCTAGCGCTAGCGTGGAGCTGCTCATTTATGGGAGCACTTTTTCACACGTCTAGCGCTAGCATGGCGCTGCTCATTTATGGCAGTACTTTTACACACGTCTAGCGCTAGCGTGGCGCTCCTCATTTATGGCAGTACTTTTACACACGTATAACGCCAGCGTGGCGCTGCTCATTTATGGCAGTACATTTACACACGTCTAGCGGTAGCGTGACGCTGCTCATTTCTGGGAGCACTTTTACACTCGTCTAGCGCTAGCGTGGCGCTGCTCATTTAAGCAGTACATTTACACACGTCTAGCGGTAGCGTGGCGCTGCTCATTTCTGGGAGCACTTTTACACACGTCTAGCGATAGCATGGCGCTGCTCATTTCTGGGAGTACTTTTACATATGTCTAGCGCTAGCGTGGAACTGCTCATTTATGGGAGTACATTAACACACGTCTAGCGCTAGCGTGGCGCTGCTCATTTATGGCAGTACATTTACACACGTCTAGCGGTAGCGTGGCGCTGCTCATTTCTGGGAGCACTTTTACACACGTCTAGCGCTAGCGTGGCGCTCCTCATTTATGGCAGTACTATTACACACGTCAAGCGCTAGCGTGGCGCTACTCAGTTATGGGAGTACTTTTACATATGTCTAGCGCTAGCGTGGAGCTGCTCATTTATGGGAGCACTTTTACACACGTCTAGCGCTAGCGTGGCGCTGCTCATTTATGGCACTACTTTTACACATGTCTAGCGCTAGCGTGGAGCTGCTCATTTATGGAAGCAGTTTTACACACGTCTAGCGCTAGCATGGCGCTGCTCATTTATGGCAGTACTTTTACACACGTCTAGCGCTAGCGTGGCGCTCCTCATTTATGGCAGTACTTTTACACACGTCTAACGCCAGCGTGGCGCTGCTCATTTATGGGAGTACTTTTACTTATGTCTAGCGCTAGCGTGGAGCTGCTCATTTATGGGAGTACTTTTACACACGTCTAGCGCTAGCGTGGCGCTGCTCATTTTTGGCAGTACATTTACACACGTCTAGCGGTAGCGTGGCGCTGCTCATTTATGGGAGCACTTTTACACACGTCTAGCGCTAGCGGGGCGCTCCTCATTTATGGCAGTACTTTTACACACGTCTAGCGCTAGCGTGGCGCTGCTCATTTATGGCAGTACTTTTACACTCGTCTTGCGCTAGCATGGCGCTCCTCATTTATGGCAGTACTTTTCCATATGTCTAGCGCTAGCGTGGCGCTGCTCATTTATGGCAGTACTTTTACACTCGTTTTGCGCTAGCATGGCGCTGCTCATTTATGGGAGTACTTTTACATATGTCTAGCGCTAGCGTGGAGCTGCTCATTTATGGGAGCACTTTTACACACGTCTAGCGCTAGCGTGGCGCTGCTCATTTATGGCACTACTTTTACACACGTCTAGCGCTAGCGTGGCGCTGCTCATTTATGGGAGTACTTTTACACACGTCTAACGCCAGCGTGGCGCTGCTCATTTATGGCAATACTTTTACACACGTCTAGCGCTAGCATGGTGCTGCTCATTTATGGCACTATTTTTACACACGTCTAACGCCAGCATGGTGCTGCTCATTTATGGCACTACTTTTACACAAGTCTAGCGCTAGCGTGGCGCTGCTCATTTATGGCAGTACTTTTACACACGTCTAGCGCTAGCGTGGCGCTCCTCATTTATGGCAGTACTTTTACACACGTCTAACGCCAGCGTGGCGCTGCTCATTTATGGGAGTACTTTTACACTCGTCTAGCGCTAGCATGGTGCTGCTCATTTATCAGTACTTTTACACACGTCTAGCGCTAGCTTGGCGCTGCTCATTTATGGCAGTACTTTTACACTCGTCTAGCGCTAGCGTGGCGCTGCTCATTTATGGCAGTACTTTTACAAACGTCTAGCGCTAGCGTGGCGCTCCTCATTTATGGCAGTACTTTCACACACGTCTAACGCCAGCGTGGCACAGCTCATTTATGGCAGTACTTTTACACACGTCTAGCGCTTGCGTGGAGCTGCTCATTTATGGGAGCGCTTTTACACACGTCTAGCGCTAGCATGGCGCTCCTCATTTATCAGTACTTTTACACACGTCTAGCGCTAGCATGGCGCTGCTCATTTATCAGTACTTTTACACACGTCTAGCGCTAGCGTGGAGCTGCTCATTTATGGGAGCGCTTTTACACACGTCTAGCGCTAGCGTGGCGCTGCTCATTTATCAGTACTTTTACACACGTTTAGCGCTAGCGTGGCGCTGCTCATTTATCAGTACTTTTACACTCGTCTAGCGCTAGCGTGGCGCTCCTCATTTATCAGTACTTTTACACACGTCTAGCGCTAGCATGGATCTCCTCATTTATCAGTACTTTTACACACGTCCAGCGCTAGCGTGGCGCTGCTCATTTATCAGTACTTTTACACACGTCTAGTGCTAGCGTGGTGCTGCTCATTTATGGCAGTACTTTTACACTCGTCTTGCGCTAGCATGGCGCTCCTCATTTATGGGAGTACTTTTACACACGTCTAGCGGTAGCGTGGCGCTGCTCATTTATATCAGTACATTTACACACGTCTAGCGGTAGCGTGGCACTGCTCATTTCTGGGAACACTTTTACACACGTCTAGCGCTAGCGTGGCGCTGCTCATTTATGGCAGTACATTTACACACGTCTAGCGGTAGCGTGGCGCTGCTCATTACTGGGAGCACTTTTACACACGTCTAACGATAGCATGGCGCTACTCATTTCTGGGAGTACTTTTACATATGTCTAGCGCTAGCGTGGAACTGCTCATTTATGGGAGTACATTAACACACGTCTAGCGCTAGCGTGGCGCTGCTCATTTATGGCAGTACACTTACACACGTCTAGCGGTAGCGTGGCGTTGCTCATTTCTGGGAGCACTTTTACACACGTCTAGCGCTAGTGTGGCGCTCCTCATTTATGGCAGTACCTTTACACACGTCTAGCGCTAGCGTGGCGCTGCACATTTATGGGAGTACTTTTACATATGTCTAGCGCTAGCGTGGAGCTGCTCATTTATGGGAGCACTTTTACACACGTCTAGCGCTAGCGTGGCGCTGCTCATTTATGGCATTTTTTTACACACGTCTAGCGCTAGCGTGGCGCTGCTCATTTATGGGAGTACTTTTACATATGTCCAGCGCTAGCGTGGAGCTGCTCATTTATGGGAGCACTTTTACACACGTCTAGAGCTAGCGTGGCGCTGCTCATTTATGGCACTACTTTTACACACGTCTAGCGCTAGCGTGGAGCTGCTCATTTATGGGAGCACTTTTTCACACGTCTAGCGCTAGCATGGCGCTGCTCATTTATGGCAGTACTTTTACACACGTCTAGCGCTAGCGTGGCGCTCCTCATTTATGGCAGTACTTTTACACACGTATAACGCCAGCGTGGCGCTGCTCATTTATGGCAGTACATTTACACACGTCTAGCGGTAGCGTGACGCTGCTCATTTCTGGGAGCACTTTTACACTCGTCTAGCGCTAGCGTGGCGCTGCTCATTTAAGCAGTACATTTACACACGTCTAGCGGTAGCGTGGCGCTGCTCATTTCTGGGAGCACTTTAACACACGTCTAGCGATAGCATGGCGCTGCTCATTTCTGGGAGTACTTTTACATATGTCTAGCGCTAGCGTGGAACTGCTCATTTATGGGAGTACATTAACACACGTCTAGCGCTAGCGTGGCGCTGCTCATTTATGGCAGTACATTTACACACGTCTAGCGGTAGCGTGGCGCTGCTCATTTCTGGGAGCACTTTTACACACGTCTAGCGCTAGCGTGGCGCTCCTCATTTATGGCAGTACTATTACACACGTCAAGCGCTAGCGTGGCGCTACTCAGTTATGGGAGTACTTTTACATATGTCTAGCGCTAGCGTGGAGCTGCTCATTTATGGGAGCACTTTTACACACGTCTAGCGCTAGCGTGGCGCTGCTCATTTATGGCACTACTTTTACACATGTCTAGCGCTAGCGTGGAGCTGCTCATTTATGGAAGCAGTTTTACACACGTCTAGCGCTAGCATGGCGCTGCTCATTTATGGCAGTACATTTACACACGTCTAGCGCTAGCGTGGCGCTCCTCATTTATGGCAGTACTTTTACACACGTCTAACGCCAGCGTGGCGCTGCTCATTTATGGGAGTACTTTTACTTATGTCTAGCGCTAGCGTGGAGCTGCTCATTTATGGGAGTACTTTTACACACGTCTAGCGCTAGCGTGGCGCTGCTCATTTTTGGCAGTACATTTACACACGTCTAGCGGTAGCGTGGCGCTGCTCATTTATGGGAGCACTTTTACACACGTCTAGCGCTAGCGGGGCGCTCCTCATTTATGGCAGTACTTTTACACACGTCTAGCGCTAGCGTGGCGCTGCTCATTTATGGCAGTACTTTTACACTCGTCTTGCGCTAGCATGGCGCTCCTCATTTATGGCAGTACTTTTCCATATGTCTAGCGCTAGCGTGGCGCTGCTCATTTATGGCAGTACTTTTACACTCGTTTTGCGCTAGCATGGCGCTGCTCATTTATGGGAGTACTTTTACATATGTCTAGCGCTAGCGTGGAGCTGCTCATTTATGGGAGCACTTTTACACACGTCTAGCGCTAGCGTGGCGCTGCTCATTTATGGCACTACTTTTACACACGTCTAGCGCTAGCGTGGCGCTGCTCATTTATGGGAGTACTTTTACACACGTCTAACGCCAGCGTGGCGCTGCTCATTTATGGCAATACTTTTACACACGTCTAGCGCTAGCATGGTGCTGCTCATTTATGGCACTATTTTTACACACGTCTAACGCCAGCATGGTGTTGCTCATTTATGGCACTACTTTTACACAAGTCTAGCGCTAGCGTGGCGCTGCTCATTTATGGCAGTACTTTTACACACGTCTAGCGCTAGCGTGGCGCTCCTCATTTATGGCAGTACTTTTACACACGTCTAACGCCAGCGTGGCGCTGCTCATTTATGGGAGTACTTTTACACTCGTCTAGCGCTAGCATGGTGCTGCTCATTTATCAGTACTTTTACACACGTCTAGCGCTAGCTTGGCGCTGCTCATTTATGGCAGTACTTTTACACTCGTCTAGCGCTAGCGTGGCGCTGCTCATTTATGGCAGTACTTTTACAAACGTCTAGCGCTAGCGTGGCGCTCCTCATTTATGGCAGTACTTTCACACACGTCTAACGCCAGCGTGGCACAGCTCATTTATGGCAGTACTTTTAAACACGTCTAGCGCTTGCGTGGAGCTGCTCATTTATGGGAGCGCTTTTACACACGTCTAGCGCTAGCATGGCGCTCCTCATTTATCAGTACTTTTACACACGTCTAGCGCTAGCATGGCGCTGCTCATTTATCAGTACTTTTACACACGTCTAGCGCTAGCGTGGAGCTGCTCATTTATGGGAGCGCTTTTACACACGTCTAGCGCTAGCGTGGCGCTGCTCATTTATCAGTACTTTTACACACGTTTAGCGCTAGCGTGGCGCTGCTCATTTATCAGTACTTTTACACTCGTCTAGCGCTAGCGTGGCGCTCCTCATTTATCAGTACTTTTACACACGTCTAGCGCTAGCATGGATCTCCTCATTTATCAGTACTTTTACACACGTCCAGCGCTAGCGTGGCGCTGCTCATTTATCAGTACTTTTACACACGTCTAGTGCTAGCGTGGTGCTGCTCATTTATGGCAGTACTTTTACACTCGTCTTGCGCTAGCATGGCGCTCCTCATTTATGGGAGTACTTTTACACACGTCTAGCGGTAGCGTGGCGCTGCTCATTTATATCAGTACATTTACACACGTCTAGCGGTAGCGTGGCGCTGCTCATTTCTGGGAACACTTTTACACACGTCTAGCGCTAGCGTGGCGCTGCTCATTTATGGCAGTACATTTACACACGTCTAGCGGTAGCGTGGCGCTGCTCATTTCTGGGAGCACTTTTACACACGTCTAACGATAGCATGGCGCTACTCATTTCTGGGAGTACTTTTACATATGTCTAGCGCTAGCGTGGAACTGCTCATTTATGGGAGTACATTAACACACGTCTAGCGCTAGCGTGGCGCTGCTCATTTATGGCAGTACACTTACACACGTCTAGCGGTAGCGTGGCGTTGCTCATTTCTTGGAGCACTTTTACACACGTCTAGCGCTAGTGTGGCGCTCCTCATTTATGGCAGTACTTTTACACACGTCTAGCGCTAGCGTGGCGCTGCACATTTATGGGAGTACTTTTACATATGTCTAGCGCTAGCGTGGAGCTGCTCATTTATGGGAGCACTTTTACACACGTCTAGCGCTAGCGTGGCGCTGCTCATTTATGGCATTTTTTTACACACGTCTAGCGCTAGCGTGGCGCTGCTCATTTATGGGAGTACTTTTACATATGTCTAGCGCTAGCGTGGAGCTGCTCATTTATGGGAGCACTTTTACACACGTCTAGCGCTAGCGTGGCGCTGCTCATTTATGGCACTACTTTTACACACGTCTAGCGCTAGCGTGGAGCTGCTCATTTATGGGAGCACTTTTTCACACGTCTAGCGCTAGCATGGCGCTGCTCATTTATGGCAGTACTTTTACACACGTCTAGCGCTAGCGTGGCGCTCCTCATTTATGGCAGTACTTTTACACACGTCTAACGCCAGCGTGGCGCTGCTCATTTATGGCAGTACTTTTACACACGTCTAACGCTAGCGTGGCGCTCCTCATTTAAGCAGTACATTTACACACGTCTAGCGGTAGCGTGGCGCTGCTCATTTCTGGGAGCACGTTTACACACGTCTAGCGATAGCATGGCGCTGCTCATTTCTGGGAGTACTTTTACATATGTCTAGCGCTAGCGTGGAACTGCTCATTTATGGGAGTACATTAACACACGTCTAGCGCTAGCGTGGCGCTGCTCATTTATGGCAGTACATTTACACACGTCTAGCGGTAGCGTGGCGCTGCTCATTTCTGGGAGCACTTTTACACACGTCTAGCGCTAGCGTGGCGCTCCTCATTTATGGCAGTACTTTTACACACGTCAAGCGCTAGCGTGGCGCTACTCAGTTATGGGAGTACTTTTACATATGTCTAGCGCTAGCGTGGAGCTGCTCATTTATGGGAGCACTTTTACACACGTCTAGCGCTAGCGTGGCGCTGCTCATTTATGGCACTTTTTTACACACGTCTAGCGCTAGCGTGGCACTGCTCATTTATGGGAGTACTTTTACATATGTCTAGCGCTAGCGTGGAGCTGCTCATTTATGGGAGCACTTTTACACACGTCTAGCGCTAGCGTGGCGCTGCTCATTTATGGCACTACATTTACACACGTCTAGCGGTAGCGTGGCGCTGCTCATTTATGGGAGCACTTTTACACACGTCTAGCGCTAGCGTGGCGCTCCTCATTTATGGCAGTACTTTTACACACGTCTAGCGCTAGCGTGGCGCTGCTCATTTATGGTAGTACTTTTACACTCGTCTTGCGCTAGCATGGCGCTCCTCATTTATGGCAGTACTTTTCCATTTGTCAAGCGCTAGCGTGGAGCTGCTCATTTATGGGAGCACTTTTACACACGTCTAGCGCTAGCGTGGCGCTGCTCATTTATGGGAGTACTTTTACACTCGCCAAGCGCTAGCGCGGCACTGCTCATTTATGGCAGTACTTTTACACACGTCTAGCGCTAGCGTGGCGCTGCTCATTTATGGGAGTACTTTTACACACGTCTAACGCCAGCGTGGCGCTGCTCATTTATGGCAGTACATTTACACACGTCTAGCGCTAGCATGGTGCTGCTCATTTATGGCACTATTTTTACACACGTCTAACGCCAGAATGGTGCTGCTCATTTATGGCACTACTTTTACACACGTCTAGCGCTAGCGTGGCGCTGCTCATTTATGGCAGTACTTTTACACACGTCTAGCGCTAGCGTGGCGCTACTCATTTATGGCAGTACATTTACACACGTCTAACGCCAGCGTGGCGCTGCTAATTTATGGGAGTACTTTTACACACGTCTAGCGCTAGCATGGTGCTGATCATTTATGGCACTACTTTTACACACGTCTAACGCCAGCATGGTTCTGCTCATTTATGGCACTACTTTTACACACGTCTAACGCCAGCGTGGCGCTGCTCATTTATGGCACTACTTTTACACACGTCTAGCGCTAGCGTGGCGCTCCTCATTTATGGCAGTACTTTTACACACGTCTAACGCCAGCGTGGCGCTGCTCATTTATGGGAGTACTTTTACACACGTCTAGCGCTAGCATGGTGCTGCTCATTTATCATTACTTTTACACATGTCTAGCGCTAGCTTGGCGCTGCTCATTTATGGCAGTACTTTTACACTCGTCTAGCGCTAGCGTGGCGCTGCTCATTTATGGCAGTACTTTTACACACGTCTAGCGCTAGCGTGGCGGTCCTCATTTATGGCAGTACTTTTACACACGTCTAACGCCAGCGTGGCGCTGCTCATTTATGGCAGTACTTTTACAGACGTCTAGCGCTAGCGTGGCGCTGCTCATTTATGGCAATTTTTTACACACGTCTAGCGCTAGCGTGGCGCTGCTCATTTATGGGAGTAATTTTACATATGTCTAGCGCTAGCGTGGAGCTGCTCATTTATGGGAGCACTTTTACACACGTCTAGAGCTAGCGTGGCGCTGCTCATTTATGGCACTACTTTTACACACGTCTAGCGCTAGCGTGGAGCTGCTCATTTATGGGAGCACTTTTTCACACGTCTAGCGCTAGCATGGCGCTGCTAATTTATGGCAGTACTTTTACACACGTCTAGCGCTAGCGTGGCGCTCCTCATTTATGGCAGTACTTTTACACACGTCTAACGCCAGCGTGGCGCTGCTCATTTATGGCAGTACATTTACACACGTCTAGCGGTAGCGTGACGCTGCTCATTTCTGGGAGCACTTTTACACACGTCTAGCGCTAGCGTGGAACTGCTCATTTAAGCAGTACATTTACACACGTCTAGCGGTAGCGTGGCGCTGCTCATTTCTGGGAGCACTTTTACACACGTCTAGCGATAGCATGGCGCTGCTCATTTCTGGGAGTACTTTTACATATGTCTAGCGCTAGCGTGGAACTGCTCATTTATGGGAGTACATTAACACACGTCTAGCGCTAGCGTGGCGCTGCTCATTTATGGCAGTACATTTACACACGTCTAGCGGTAGCGTGGCGCTGCTCATTTCTGGGAGCACTTTTACACACGTCTAGCGCTAGCGTGGCGCTCCTCATTTATGGCAGTACTTTTACACACGTCAAGCGCTAGCGTGGCGCTACTCAGTTATGGGAGTACTTTTACATATGTCTAGCGCTAGCGTGGAGCTGCTCATTTATGGGAGCACTTTTACACACGTCTAGCGCTAGCGTGGCGCTGCTCATTTATGGCACTTTTTTACACACGTCTAGCGCTAGCGTGGCGCTGCTCATTTATGGGAGTACTTTTACATATGTCTAGCGCTAGCGTGGAGCTGCTCATTTATGGGAGCACTTTTACACACGTCTAGCGCTAGCGTGGCGCTGCTCATTTATGGCACTACATTTACACACGTCTAGCGCTAGCGTGGAGCTGCTCATTTATGGGAGCAGTTTTACACACGTCTAGCGCTAGCATGGCGCTGCTCATTTATGGGAGCACTTTTACACACGTCTAGCGCTAGCGTGGCGCTCCTCATTTATGGCAGTACTTTTACACACGTCTAGCGCTAGCGTGGCGCTGCTCATTTATGGCAGTACTTTTACACTCGTCTTGCGCTAGCATGGCGCTCCTCATTTATGGCAGTACTTTTCCATATGTCTAGCGCTAGCGTGGCGCTGCTCATTTATGGCAGTACTTTTACACTCGTTTTGCGCTAGCATGGCGCTGCTCATTTATGGGAGTACTTTTACATATGTCTAGCGCTAGCGTGGAGCTGCTCATTTATGGGAGCACTTTTACACACGTCTAGCGCTAGCGTGGCGCTGCTCATTTATGGCACTACTTTTACACACGTCTAGCGCTAGCGTGGCGCTGCTCATTTATGGGAGTACTTTTACACTCGCCAAGCGCTAGCGCGGCACTGCTCATTTATGGCAGTACTTTTACACACGTCTAGCGCTAGCGTGGCGCTGCTCATTTATGGGAGTACTTTTACACACGTCTAACGCCAGCGTGGCGCTGCTCATTTATGGCAGTACTTTTACACACGTCTAGCGCTAGCATGGTGCTGCTCATTTATGGCACTATTTTTACACACGTCTAACGCCAGCATGGTGCTGCTCATTTATGGCACTACTTTTACACACATCTAGCGCTAGCGTGGCGCTGCTCATTTATGGCAGTACTTTTACACACGTCTAGCCCTAGCGTGGCGCTCCTCATTTATGGCAGTACTTTTACACACGTCTAACGCCAGCGTGGCGCTGCTAATTTATGGGAGTACTTTTACACACGTCTAGCGCTAGCATGGTGCTGATCATTTATGGCACTACTTTTACACACGTCTAACGCCAGCATGGTTCTGCTCATTTATGGCACTACTTTTACACACGTCTAACGCCAGCGTGGCGCAGCTCATTTATGGCACTACTTTTACACACGTCTAGCGCTAGCGTGGCGCTCCTCATTTATGGCAGTACTTTTACACACGTCTAACGCCAGCGTGGCGCTGCTCATTTATGGGAGTACTTTTACACACGTCTAGCGCTAGCATGGTGCTGCTCATTCATCATTACTTTTACACATGTCTAGCGCTAGCTTGGCGCTACTCATTTATGGCAATACTTTTACACTCGTCTAGCGCTAGCGTGGCGCTGCTCATTTATGGCAGTACTTTTACACACGTCTAGCGCTAGCGTGGCGCTCCTCATTTATGGCAGTACTTTTACACACGTCTAACGCCAGCGTGAAGCTGCTCATTTATGGCAGTACTTTTACACACGTCTAGCGCTAGCGTGGAGCTGCTCATTTATGGGAGCGCTTTTACACACGTCTAGCGCTAGCATGGCGCTCCTCATTTATCAGTACTTTTACACACGTCTAGCGCTAGCGTGGCGCTGCTCATTTATCAGTACTTTTACACACGTCTAGCGCTAGCGTGGAGCTGCTCATTTATGGGAGCGCTTTTACACACGTCTAGCGCTAGCGTGGCGCTGCTCATTTATCAGTACTTTTACACACGACTAGCGCTAGCGTGGCGCTGCTCATTTATCAGTACTTTTACACTCGTCTAGCGCCAGCGTGGCGCTCCTCATTTATCAGTACTTTTACACACGTCTAGCGCTAGCGTGGCGCTGCTCATTTATCAGTACTTTTACACACGTCTAGCGCTAGCGTGGCGCTGCTCATTTATGGCAGTACTTTTACACACGTCTAGCGCTAGCGTGGCGCTGCTCATTTATGGGAGTACTTTTACACACGTCTAGCGCTAGCGTGGCGCTGCTCATTTATGGGAGTACTTTTACACACGTCTAACGCCAGCGTGGCGCTGCTCATTTATCAGTACTTTTACACACGTCAAGCGCTAGCATGGCGCTCCTCATTTATCAGTACTTTTACACACGTCCAGCGCTAGCGTGGCGCTGCTCATTTATCAGTACTTTTACACACGTCTAGCGCTAGCGTGGCGCTGCTCATTTATGGCAGTACTTTTACACACGTCTAGCGCTAGCGTGGCGCTCCTCATTTATGGCAGTACTTTTACACACGTCTAACGCCAGCGTGGCGCTGCTCATTTATGGCAGTACATTTACACACGTCTAGCGGTAGCGTGACGCTGCTCATTTCTGGGAGCACTTTTACACACGTCTAGCGCTAGCGTGGAACTGCTCATTTAAGCAGTACATTTACACACGTCTAGCGGTAGCGTGGCGCTGCTCATTTCTGGGAGCACTTTTACACACGTCTAGCGATAGCATGGCGCTGCTCATTTCTGGGAGTACTTTTACATATGTCTAGCGCTAGCGTGGAACTGCTCATTTATGGGAGTACATTAACACACGTCTAGCGCTAGCGTGGCGCTGCTCATTTATGGCAGTACATTTACACACGTCTAGCGGTAGCGTGGCGCTGCTCATTTCTGGGAGCACTTTTACACACGTCTAGCGCTAGCGTGGCGCTCCTCATTTATGGCAGTACTTTTACACACGTCAAGCGCTAGCGTGGCGCTACTCAGTTATGGGAGTACTTTTACATATGTCTAGCGCTAGCGTGGAGCTGCTCATTTATGGGAGCACTTTTACACACGTCTAGCGCTAGCGTGGCGCTGCTCATTTATGGCACTTTTTTACACACGTCTAGCGCTAGCGTGGCGCTGCTCATTTATGGGAGTACTTTTACATATGTCTAGCGCTAGCGTGGAGCTGCTCATTTATGGGAGCACTTTTACACACGTCTAGCGCTAGCGTGGCGCTGCTCATTTATGGCACTACATTTACACACGTCTAGCGCTAGCGTGGAGCTGCTCATTTATGGGAGCAGTTTTACACACGTCTAGCGCTAGCATGGCGCTGCTCATTTATGGGAGCACTTTTACACACGTCTAGCGCTAGCGTGGCGCTCCTCATTTATGGCAGTACTTTTACACACGTCTAGCGCTAGCGTGGCGCTGCTCATTTATGGCAGTACTTTTACACTCGTCTTGCGCTAGCATGGCGCTCCTCATTTATGGCAGTACTTTTCCATATGTCTAGCGCTAGCGTGGCGCTGCTCATTTATGGCAGTACTTTTACACTCGTTTTGCGCTAGCATGGCGCTGCTCATTTATGGGAGTACTTTTACATATGTCTAGCGCTAGCGTGGAGCTGCTCATTTATGGGAGCACTTTTACACACGTCTAGCGCTAGCGTGGCGCTGCTCATTTATGGCACTACTTTTACACACGTCTAGCGCTAGCGTGGCGCTGCTCATTTATGGGAGTACTTTTACACTCGCCAAGCGCTAGCGCGGCACTGCTCATTTATGGCAGTACTTTTACACACGTCTAGCGCTAGCGTGGCGCTGCTCATTTATGGGAGTACTTTTACACACGTCTAACGCCAGCGTGGCGCTGCTCATTTATGGCAGTACTTTTACACACGTCTAGCGCTAGCATGGTGCTGCTCATTTATGGCACTATTTTTACACACGTCTAACGCCAGCATGGTGCTGCTCATTTATGGCACTACTTTTACACACATCTAGCGCTAGCGTGGCGCTGCTCATTTATGGCAGTACTTTTACACACGTCTAGCCCTAGCGTGGCGCTCCTCATTTATGGCAGTACTTTTACACACGTCTAACGCCAGCGTGGCGCTGCTAATTTATGGGAGTACTTTTACACACGTCTAGCGCTAGCATGGTGCTGATCATTTATGGCACTACTTTTACACACGTCTAACGCCAGCATGGTTCTGCTCATTTATGGCACTACTTTTACACACGTCTAACGCCAGCGTGGCGCAGCTCATTTATGGCACTACTTTTACACACGTCTAGCGCTAGCGTGGCGCTCCTCATTTATGGCAGTACTTTTACACACGTCTAACGCCAGCGTGGCGCTGCTCATTTATGGGAGTACTTTTACACACGTCTAGCGCTAGCATGGTGCTGCTCATTCATCATTACTTTTACACATGTCTAGCGCTAGCTTGGCGCTACTCATTTATGGCAATACTTTTACACTCGTCTAGCGCTAGCGTGGCGCTGCTCATTTATGGCAGTACTTTTACACACGTCTAGCGCTAGCGTGGCGCTCCTCATTTATGGCAGTACTTTTACACACGTCTAACGCCAGCGTGAAGCTGCTCATTTATGGCAGTACTTTTACACACGTCTAGCGCTAGCGTGGAGCTGCTCATTTATGGGAGCGCTTTTACACACGTCTAGCGCTAGCATGGCGCTCCTCATTTATCAGTACTTTTACACACGTCTAGCGCTAGCGTGGCGCTGCTCATTTATCAGTACTTTTACACACGTCTAGCGCTAGCGTGGAGCTGCTCATTTATGGGAGCGCTTTTACACACGTCTAGCGCTAGCGTGGCGCTGCTCATTTATCAGTACTTTTACACACGACTAGCGCTAGCGTGGCGCTGCTCATTTATCAGTACTTTTACACTCGTCTAGCGCCAGCGTGGCGCTCCTCATTTATCAGTACTTTTACACACGTCTAGCGCTAGCGTGGCGCTGCTCATTTATCAGTACTTTTACACACGTCTAGCGCTAGCGTGGCGCTGCTCATTTATGGCAGTACTTTTACACACGTCTAGCGCTAGCGTGGCGCTGCTCATTTATGGGAGTACTTTTACACACGTCTAGCGCTAGCGTGGCGCTGCTCATTTATGGGAGTACTTTTACACACGTCTAACGCCAGCGTGGCGCTGCTCATTTATCAGTACTTTTACACACGTCAAGCGCTAGCATGGCGCTCCTCATTTATCAGTACTTTTACACACGTCCAGCGCTAGCGTGGCGCTGCTCATTTATCAGTACTTTTACACACGTCTAGCGCTAGCGTGGCGCTGCTCATTTATGGCAGTACTTTTACACACGTCTAGCGCTAGCGTGGCGCTGCTCATTTATGGGAGTACTTTTACACACGTCTAGCGCTAGCGTGGCGCTGCTCATTTATGGGAGTACTTTTACACACGTCTAACGCCAGCGTGGCGCTGCTCATTTAAGGCAGTACTTTTACACACGTCTAGCGCTAGCATGGTGCTGCTCATTTATGGCACTACTTTTACACACGTCTAAAGCCAGCATGGTGCTGCTCATTTATGGCACTACTTTTACACACGTCTAGCGCTAGCGTGGCGCTGCTGATTTATGGCAGTACTTTTACACACGTGTAGCGCTAGCGTGGCGCTCCTCATTTATGGCCGTACTTTTACACACGTCTAACGCCAGCGTGGCGCTGCTCATTTATGGGAGTACTTCTACACACATCTAGCGCTAGCATGGTGCTGCTCATTTATGGCACTACTTTTACACACGTATAACGCCAGCATGGTGCTGCTCATTTATGGCACTACTTTTACACACGTCAAACGCCAGCGTGGCGCTGCTCATTTAAGGCACTACTTTTACACACGTCTAGCGCTAGCATGGTGCTGCTCATTTATGGCACTACTTTTACACACGTCTAACGCCAGCATGGTGCTGCTCATTTATGGCACTACTTTAACACACGTCTAGCGCTAGCATGGCGCTCCTCATTTATCAGTACTTTTACACACGTCCAGCGCTAGCGTGGCAATGCTCATTTATCAGTACTTTTACACACGTCTAGCGCTAGCGTGGCGCTGCTCATTTATGGCAGTACTTTTACACTCGTCTAGCGCTAGTATGGCGCTCCTCATTTATGGGAGTACTTTTACACACGTCTAGCGGTAGCGTGGCGCTGCTCATTTAAGGCAGTACATTTACACACGTCTAACGCCAGCGTGGCGCTGCTCATTTATGGCAGTACATTTACACACGTCTAGCGCTAGCGTGGCGCTCCTCATTTATGGCAGTACTTTTACACACGTCTAACGCCAGCGTGGCGCTGCTCATTTATGGCAGTACTTTTACACACGTCTAACGCTAGCGTGGCGCTCCTCATTTAAGCAGTACATTTACACACGTCTAGCGGTAGCGTGGCGCTGCTCATTTCTGGGAGCACGTTTACACACGTCTAGCGATAGCATGGCGCTGCTCATTTCTGGGAGTACTTTTACATATGTCTAGCGCTAGCGTGGAACTGCTCATTTATGGGAGTACATTAACACACGTCTAGCGCTAGCGTGGCGCTGCTCATTTATGGCAGTACATTTACACACGTCTAGCGGTAGCGTGGCGCTGCTCATTTCTGGGAGCACTTTTACACACGTCTAGCGCTAGCGTGGCGCTCCTCATTTATGGCAGTACTTTTACACACGTCAAGCGCTAGCGTGGCGCTACTCAGTTATGGGAGTACTTTTACATATGTCTAGCGCTAGCGTGGAGCTGCTCATTTATGGGAGCACTTTTACACACGTCTAGCGCTAGCGTGGCGCTGCTCATTTATGGCACTTTTTTACACACGTCTAGCGCTAGCGTGGCACTGCTCATTTATGGGAGTACTTTTACATATGTCTAGCGCTAGCGTGGAGCTGCTCATTTATGGGAGCACTTTTACACACGTCTAGCGCTAGCGTGGCGCTGCTCATTTATGGCACTACATTTACACACGTCTAGCGGTAGCGTGGCGCTGCTCATTTATGGGAGCACTTTTACACACGTCTAGCGCTAGCGTGGCGCTCCTCATTTATGGCAGTACTTTTACACACGTCTAGCGCTAGCGTGGCGCTGCTCATTTATGGTAGTACTTTTACACTCGTCTTGCGCTAGCATGGCGCTCCTCATTTATGGCAGTACTTTTCCATTTGTCAAGCGCTAGCGTGGAGCTGCTCATTTATGGGAGCACTTTTACACACGTCTAGCGCTAGCGTGGCGCTGCTCATTTATGGGAGTACTTTTACACTCGCCAAGCGCTAGCGCGGCACTGCTCATTTATGGCAGTACTTTTACACACGTCTAGCGCTAGCGTGGCGCTGCTCATTTATGGGAGTACTTTTACACACGTCTAACGCCAGCGTGGCGCTGCTCATTTATGGCAGTACATTTACACACGTCTAGCGCTAGCATGGTGCTGCTCATTTATGGCACTATTTTTACACACGTCTAACGCCAGAATGGTGCTGCTCATTTATGGCACTACTTTTACACACGTCTAGCGCTAGCGTGGCGCTGCTCATTTATGGCAGTACTTTTACACACGTCTAGCGCTAGCGTGGCGCTACTCATTTATGGCAGTACATTTACACACGTCTAACGCCAGCGTGGCGCTGCTAATTTATGGGAGTACTTTTACACACGTCTAGCGCTAGCATGGTGCTGATCATTTATGGCACTACTTTTACACACGTCTAACGCCAGCATGGTTCTGCTCATTTATGGCACTACTTTTACACACGTCTAACGCCAGCGTGGCGCTGCTCATTTATGGCACTACTTTTACACACGTCTAGCGCTAGCGTGGCGCTCCTCATTTATGGCAGTACTTTTACACACGTCTAACGCCAGCGTGGCGCTGCTCATTTATGGGAGTACTTTTACACACGTCTAGCGCTAGCATGGTGCTGCTCATTTATCATTACTTTTACACATGTCTAGCGCTAGCTTGGCGCTGCTCATTTATGGCAGTACTTTTACACTCGTCTAGCGCTAGCGTGGCGCTGCTCATTTATGGCAGTACTTTTACACACGTCTAGCGCTAGCGTGGCGGTCCTCATTTATGGCAGTACTTTTACACACGTCTAACGCCAGCGTGGCGCTGCTCATTTATGGCAGTACTTTTACAGACGTCTAGCGCTAGCGTGGCGCTGCTCATTTATGGCAATTTTTTACACACGTCTAGCGCTAGCGTGGCGCTGCTCATTTATGGGAGTAATTTTACATATGTCTAGCGCTAGCGTGGAGCTGCTCATTTATGGGAGCACTTTTACACACGTCTAGAGCTAGCGTGGCGCTGCTCATTTATGGCACTACTTTTACACACGTCTAGCGCTAGCGTGGAGCTGCTCATTTATGGGAGCACTTTTTCACACGTCTAGCGCTAGCATGGCGCTGCTAATTTATGGCAGTACTTTTACACACGTCTAGCGCTAGCGTGGCGCTCCTCATTTATGGCAGTACTTTTACACACGTCTAACGCCAGCGTGGCGCTGCTCATTTATGGCAGTACATTTACACACGTCTAGCGGTAGCGTGACGCTGCTCATTTCTGGGAGCACTTTTACACACGTCTAGCGCTAGCGTGGAACTGCTCATTTAAGCAGTACATTTACACACGTCTAGCGGTAGCGTGGCGCTGCTCATTTCTGGGAGCACTTTTACACACGTCTAGCGATAGCATGGCGCTGCTCATTTCTGGGAGTACTTTTACATATGTCTAGCGCTAGCGTGGAACTGCTCATTTATGGGAGTACATTAACACACGTCTAGCGCTAGCGTGGCGCTGCTCATTTATGGCAGTACATTTACACACGTCTAGCGGTAGCGTGGCGCTGCTCATTTCTGGGAGCACTTTTACACACGTCTAGCGCTAGCGTGGCGCTCCTCATTTATGGCAGTACTTTTACACACGTCAAGCGCTAGCGTGGCGCTACTCAGTTATGGGAGTACTTTTACATATGTCTAGCGCTAGCGTGGAGCTGCTCATTTATGGGAGCACTTTTACACACGTCTAGCGCTAGCGTGGCGCTGCTCATTTATGGCACTTTTTTACACACGTCTAGCGCTAGCGTGGCGCTGCTCATTTATGGGAGTACTTTTACATATGTCTAGCGCTAGCGTGGAGCTGCTCATTTATGGGAGCACTTTTACACACGTCTAGCGCTAGCGTGGCGCTGCTCATTTATGGCACTACATTTACACACGTCTAGCGCTAGCGTGGAGCTGCTCATTTATGGGAGCAGTTTTACACACGACTAGCGCTAGCATGGCGCTGCTCATTTATGGGAGCACTTTTACACACGTCTAGCGCTAGCGTGGCGCTCCTCATTTATGGCAGTACTTTTACACACGTCTAGCGCTAGCGTGGCGCTGCTCATTTATGGCAGTACTTTTACACTCGTCTTGCGCTAGCATGGCGCTCCTCATTTATGGCAGTACTTTTCCATATGTCTAGCGCTAGCGTGGCGCTGCTCATTTATGGCAGTACTTTTACACTCGTTTTGCGCTAGCATGGCGCTGCTCATTTATGGGAGTACTTTTACATATGTCTAGCGCTAGCGTGGAGCTGCTCATTTATGGGAGCACTTTTACACACGTCTAGCGCTAGCGTGGCGCTGCTCATTTATGGCACTACTTTTACACACGTCTAGCGCTAGCGTGGCGCTGCTCATTTATGGGAGTACTTTTACACTCGCCAAGCGCTAGCGCGGCACTGCTCATTTATGGCAGTACTTTTACACACGTCTAGCGCTAGCGTGGCGCTGCTCATTTATGGGAGTACTTTTACACACGTCTAACGCCAGCGTGGCGCTGCTCATTTATGGCAGTACTTTTACACACGTCTAGCGCTAGCATGGTGCTGCTCATTTATGGCACTATTTTTACACACGTCTAACGCCAGCATGGTGCTGCTCATTTATGGCACTACTTTTACACACATCTAGCGCTAGCGTGGCGCTGCTCATTTATGGCAGTACTTTTACACACGTCTAGCCCTAGCGTGGCGCTCCTCATTTATGGCAGTACTTTTACACACGTCTAACGCCAGCGTGGCGCTGCTAATTTATGGGAGTACTTTTACACACGTCTAGCGCTAGCATGGTGCTGATCATTTATGGCACTACTTTTACACACGTCTAACGCCAGCATGGTTCTGCTCATTTATGGCACTACTTTTACACACGTCTAACGCCAGCGTGGCGCAGCTCATTTATGGCACTACTTTTACACACGTCTAGCGCTAGCGTGGCGCTCCTCATTTATGGCAGTACTTTTACACACGTCTAACGCCAGCGTGGCGCTGCTCATTTATGGGAGTACTTTTACACACGTCTAGCGCTAGCATGGTGCTGCTCATTCATCATTACTTTTACACATGTCTAGCGCTAGCTTGGCGCTACTCATTTATGGCAATACTTTTACACTCGTCTAGCGCTAGCGTGGCGCTGCTCATTTATGGCAGTACTTTTACACACGTCTAGCGCTAGCGTGGCGCTCCTCATTTATGGCAGTACTTTTACACACGTCTAACGCCAGCGTGAAGCTGCTCATTTATGGCAGTACTTTTACACACGTCTAGCGCTAGCGTGGAGCTGCTCATTTATGGGAGCGCTTTTACACACGTCTAGCGCTAGCATGGCGCTCCTCATTTATCAGTACTTTTACACACGTCTAGCGCTAGCGTGGCGCTGCTCATTTATCAGTACTTTTACACACGTCTAGCGCTAGCGTGGAGCTGCTCATTTATGGGAGCGCTTTTACACACGTCTAGCGCTAGCGTGGCGCTGCTCATTTATCAGTACTTTTACACACGACTAGCGCTAGCGTGGCGCTGCTCATTTATCAGTACTTTTACACTCGTCTAGCGCCAGCGTGGCGCTCCTCATTTATCAGTACTTTTACACACGTCTAGCGCTAGCGTGGCGCTGCTCATTTATCAGTACTTTTACACACGTCTAGCGCTAGCGTGGCGCTGCTCATTTATGGCAGTACTTTTACACACGTCTAGCGCTAGCGTGGCGCTGCTCATTTATGGGAGTACTTTTACACACGTCTAGCGCTAGCGTGGCGCTGCTCATTTATGGGAGTACTTTTACACACGTCTAACGCCAGCGTGGCGCTGCTCATTTATCAGTACTTTTACACACGTCAAGCGCTAGCATGGCGCTCCTCATTTATCAGTACTTTTACACACGTCCAGCGCTAGCGTGGCGCTGCTCATTTATCAGTACTTTTACACACGTCTAGCGCTAGCGTGGCGCTGCTCATTTGTGGCAGTACTTTTACACACGTCTAGCGCTAGCGTGGCGCTGCTCATTTATGGGAGTACTTTTACACACGTCTAGCGCTAGCGTGGCGCTGCTCATTTATGGGAGTACTTTTACACACGTCTAACGCCAGCGTGGCGCTGCTCATTTAAGGCAGTACTTTTACACACGTCTAGCGCTAGCATGGTGCTGCTCATTTATGGCACTACTTTTACACACGTCTAAAGCCAGCATGGTGCTGCTCATTTATGGCACTACTTTTACACACGTCTAGCGCTAGCGTGGCGCTGCTGATTTATGGCAGTACTTTTACACACGTGTAGCGCTAGCGTGGCGCTCCTCATTTATGGCCGTACTTTTACACACGTCTAACGCCAGCGTGGCGCTGCTCATTTATGGGAGTACTTCTACACACATCTAGCGCTAGCATGGTGCTGCTCATTTATGGCACTACTTTTACACACGTATAACGCCAGCATGGTGCTGCTCATTTATGGCACTACTTTTACACACGTCAAACGCCAGCGTGGCGCTGCTCATTTAAGGCACTACTTTTACACACGTCTAGCGCTAGCATGGTGCTGCTCATTTATGGCACTACTTTTACACACGTCTAACGCCAGCATGGTGCTGCTCATTTATGGCACTACTTTAACACACGTCTAGCGCTAGCATGGCGCTCCTCATTTATCAGTACTTTTACACACGTCCAGCGCTAGCGTGGCAATGCTCATTTATCAGTACTTTTACACACGTCTAGCGCTAGCGTGGCGCTGCTCATTTATGGCAGTACTTTTACACTCGTCTAGCGCTAGTATGGCGCTCCTCATTTATGGGAGTACTTTTACACACGTCTAGCGGTAGCGTGGCGCTGCTCATTTAAGGCAGTACATTTACACACGTCTAACGCCAGCGTGGCGCTGCTCATTTATGGCAGTACATTTACACACGTCTAGCGGTAGCGTGACGCTGCTCATTTCTGGGAGCACTTTTACACACGTCTAGCGCTAGCGTGGCACTGCTCATTTAAGCAGTACATTTACACACGTCTAGCGGTAGCGTGGCGCTGCTCATTTCTGGGAGCACTTTTACACACGTCTAGCGATAGCATGGCACTGCTCATTTCTGGGAGTACTTTTACATATGTCTAGCGCTAGCGTGGAACTGCTCATTTATGGGAGTACATTAACACACGTCTAGCGCTAGCGTGGCGCTGCTCATTTATGGCAGTACATTTACACACGTCTAGCGGTAGCGTGGCGCTGCTCATTTCTGGGAGCACTTTTACACACGTCTAGCGCTAGCGTGGCGCTCCTCATTTATGGCAGTACTTTTACACACGTCAAGCGCTAGCGTGGCACTACTCAGTTATGGGAGTACTTTTACATATGTCTAGCGCTAGCGTGGAGCTGCTCATTTATGGGAGCACTTTTACACACGTCTAGCGCTAGCGTGGCGCTGCTCATTTATGGCACTTTTTTACACACGTCTAGCGCTAGCGTGGCGCTGCTCATTTATGGGAGTACTTTTACATATGTCTAGCGCTAGCGTGGAGCTGCTCATTTATGGGAGCACTTTTACACACGTCTAGCGCTAGCGTGGCGCTGCTCATTTATGGCACTACATTTACACACGTCTAGCGCTAGCGGGGAGCTGCTCATTTATGGGAGCAGTTTTACACACGTCTAGCGCTAGCATGGCGCTGCTCATTTATGGCAGTACTTTTACACACGTCTAGCGCTAGCGTGGCGCTCCTCATTTATGGCAGTACTTTTACACACGTCTAACGCCAGCGTGGCGCTGCTCATTTATGGGAGTACTTTTACTTATGTCTAGCGCTAGCATGGAGCTGCTCATTTTTGGGAGTACTTTTACACACGTCTAGCGCTAGCGTGGTGCTGCTCATTTATGGCAGTACATTTACACACGTCTAGCGGTAGCGTGGCGCTGCTCATTTATGGGAGCACTTTTACACACGTCTAGCGCTAGCGTGGCGCTCCTCATTTATGGCAGTACTTTTACACACGTCTAGCGCTAGCGTGGCGCTGCTCATTTATGGCAGTACTTTTACACTCGTCTTGCGCTAGCATGGCGCTCCTCATTTATGGCAGGACTTTTCCATATGTCTAGCGCTAGCGTGGCGCTGCTCATTTATGGCAGTACTTTTACACTCGTTTTGCGCTAGCATGGCGCTGCTCATTTATGGGAGTACTTTTACATATGTCTAGCGCTAGCGTGGAGCTGCTCATTTATGGGAGCACTTTTACACACGTCTAGCGCTAGCGTGGCGCTGCTCATTTATGGCACTACTTTTACACACGTCTAGCGCTAGCGTGGCGCTGCTCATTTATGGGAGTACTTTTACACTCGCCAAGCGCTAGCGCGGCACTGCTCATTTATGGCAGTACTTTTACACACGTCTAGCGCTAGCGTGGCGCTGCTCATTTATGGGAGTACTTTTACACACGTCTAACGCCAGCGTGGCGCTGCTCATTTATGGCAGTACTTTTACACACGTCTAGCGCTAGCATGGTGCTGCTCATTTATGGCACTATTTTTACACACGTCTAACGCCAGCATGGTGCGGCTCATTTATGGCACTACTTTTACACACGTCTAGCGCTAGCGTGGCGCTGCTCATTTATGGCAGTACTTTTACACACGTCTAGCGCTAGCGTGGCGCTCCTCATTTATGGCAGTACTTTTACACACGTCTAACGCTAGCGTGGCGCTGCTAATTTATGGGAGTACTTTTACACACGTCTAGCGCTAGCATGGTGCTGATCATTTATGGCACTACTTTTACACACGTCTAACGCCAGCATGGTTCTGCTCATTTATGGCACTACTTTTACACACGTCTAACGCCAGCGTGGCGCAGCTCATTTATGGCACTACTTTTACACACGTCTAGCGCTAGCGTGGCGCTCCTCATTTATGGCAGTACTTTTACACACGTCTAACGCCAGCGTGGCGCTGCTCATTTATGGGAGTACTTTTACACACGTCTAGCGCTAGCATGGTGCTGCTCATTTATCATTACTTTTACACATGTCTAGCGCTAGCTTGGCGCTACTCATTTATGGCAATACTTTTACACTCGTCTAGCGCTAGCGTGGCGCTGCTCATTTATGGCAGTACTTTTACACACGTCTAGCGCTAGCGTGGCGCTCCTCATTTATGGCAGTACTTTTACACACGTCTAACGCCAGCGTGGCGCTGCTCAATTATGGCAGTACTTTTACACACGTCTAGCGCTAGCGTGGAGCTGCTCATTTATGGGAGCGCTTTTACACACGTCTAGCGCTAGCATGGCGCTCCTCATTTATCAATACTTTTACACACGTCTAGCGCTAGCGTGGCGCTGCTCATTTATCAGTACTTTTACACACGTCTAGCGCTAGCGTGGAGCTGCTCATTTATGGGAGCGCTTTTACACACGTCTAGCGCTAGCGTGGCGCTGCTCATTTATCAGTACTTTTACACACGACTAGCGCTAGCGTGGCGCTGCTCATTTATCAGTACTTTTACACTCGTCTAGCGCCAGCGTGGCGCTCCTCATTTATCAGTACTTTTACACACGTCTAGCGCTAGCGTGGCGCTGCTCATTTATCAGTACTTTTACACACGTCTAGCGCTAGCGTGGCGCTGCTCATTTATGGCAGTACTTTTACACACGTCTAGCGCTAGCGTGGCGCTGCTCATTTATGGGAGTACTTTTACACACGTCTGGCGCTAGCGTGGCGCTGCTCATTTATGGGAGTACTTTTACACACGTCTAACGCCAGCGTGGCGCTGCTCATTTATCAGTACTTTTACACACGTCAAGCGCTAGCATGGCGCTCCTCATTTATCAGTACTTTTACACACGTCCAGCGCTAGCGTGGCGCTGCTCATTTATCAGTACTTTTACACACGTCTAGCGCTAGCGTGGCGCTGCTCATTTATGGCAGTACTTTTACACACGTCTAGCGCTAGCGTGGCGCTGCTCATTTATGGGAGTACTTTTACACACGTCTAGCGCTAGCGTGGCGCTGCTCATTTATGGGAGTACTTTTACACACGTCTAACGCCAGCGTGGCGCTGCTCATTTAAGGCAGTACTTTTACACACGTCTAGCGCTAGCATGGTGCTGCTCATTTATGGCACTACTTTTACACACGTCTAAAGCCAGCATGGTGCTGCTCATTTATGGCACTACTTTTACACACGTCTAGCGCTAGCGTGGCGCTGCTCATTTATGGCAGTACTTTTACACACGTGTAGCGCTAGCGTGGCGCTCCTCATTTATGGCCGTACTTTTACACACGTCTAACGCCAGCGTGGCGCTGCTCATTTATGGGAGTACTTTTACACACATCTAGCGCTAGCATGGTGCTGCTCATTTATGGCACTACTTTTACACACGTATAACGCCAGCATGGTGCTGCTCATTTATGGCACTACTTTTACACACGTCTAACGCCAGCGTGGCGCTGCTCATTTAAGGCACTACTTTTACACACGTCTAGCGCTAGCATGGTGCTGCTCATTTATGGCACTACTTTTACACACGTCTAACGCCAGCATGGTGCTGCTCATTTATGGCACTACTTTAACACACGTCTAGCGCTAGCATGGCGCTCCTCATTTATCAGTACTTTTACACACGTCCAGCGCTAGCGTGGCAATGCTCATTTATCAGTACTTTTACACACGTCTAGCGCTAGCGTGGCGCTGCTCATTTATGGCAGTACTTTTACACTCGTCTAGCGCTAGTATGGCGCTCCTCATTTATGGGAGTACCTTTACACACGTCTAGCGGTAGCGTGGCGCTGCTCATTTAAGGCAGTACATTTACACACGTCTAACGCCAGCGTGGCGCTGCTCATTTATGGCAGTACATTTACACACGTCTAGCGGTAGCGTGACGCTGCTCATTTCTGGGAGCACTTTTACACACGTCTAGCGCTAGCGTGGCACTGCTCATTTAAGCAGTACATTTACACACGTCTAGCGGTAGCGTGGCGCTGCTCATTTCTGGGAGCACTTTTACACACGTCTAGCGATAGCATGGCGCTGCTCATTTCTGGGAGTACTTTTACATATGTCTAGCGCTAGCGTGGAACTGCTCATTTATGGGAGTACATTAACACACGTCTAGCGCTAGCGTGGCGCTGCTCATTTATGGCAGTACATTTACACACGTCTAGCGGTAGCGTGGCGCTGCTCATTTCTGGGAGCACTTTTACACACGTCTAGCGCTAGCGTGGCGCTCCTCATTTATGGCAGTACTTATACACACGTCAAGCGCTAGCGTGGCGCTACTCAGTTATGGGAGTACTTTTACATATGTCTAGCGCTAGCGTGGAGCTGCTCATTTATGGGAGCACTTTTACACACGTCTAGCGCTAGCGTGGCGCTGCTCATTTATGGCACTTTTTTACACACGTCTAGCGCTAGCGTGGCGCTGCTCATTTATGGGAGTACTTTTACATATGTCTAGCGCTAGCGTGGAGCTGCTCATTTATGGGAGCACTTTTACACACGTCTAGCGCTAGCGTGGCGCTGCTCATTTATGGCACTACATTTACACACGTCTAGCGCTAGCGTGGAGCTGCTCATTTATGGGAGCAGTTTTACACACGTCTAGCGCTAGCATGGCGCTGCTCATTTATGGCAGTACTTTTACACACGTCTAGCGCTAGCGTGGCGCTCCTCATTTATGGCAGTACTTTTACACACGTCTAACGCCAGCGTGGCGCTGCTCATTTATGGGAGTACTTTTACTTATGTCTAGCGCTAGCATGGAGCTGCTCATTTATGGGAGTACTTTTACACACGTCTAGCGCTAGCGTGGCGCTGCTCATTTATGGCAGTACATTTACACACGTCTAGCGGTAGCGTGGCGCTGCTCATTTATGGGAGCACTTTTACACACGTCTAGCGCTAGCGTGGCGCTCCTCATTTATGGCAGTACTTTTACACACGTCTAGCGCTAGTGTGGCGCTGCTCATTTATGGCAGTACTTTTACACTCGTCTTGCGCTAGCATGGCGCTCCTCATTTATGGCAGTACTTTTCCATATATCTAGCGCTAGCGTGGCGCTGCTCATTTATGGCAGTACTTTTACACTCGTTTTGCGCTAGCATGGCGCTGCTCATTTATGGGAGTACTTTTACATATGTCTAGCGCTAGCGTGGAGCTGCTCATTTATGGGAGCACTTTTACACACGTCTAGCGCTAGCGTGGCGCTGCTCATTTATGGCACTACTTTTACACACGTCTAGCGCTAGCGTGGCGCTGCTCATTTATGGGAGTACTTTTACACTCGCCAAGCGCTAGCGCGGCACTGCTCATTTATGGCAGTACTTTTACACACGTCTAGCGCTAGCGTGGCGCTGCTCATTTATGGGAGTACTTTTACACACGTCTAACGCCAGCGTGGCGCTGCTCATTTATGGCAGTACTTTTACACACGTCTAGCGCTAGCATGGTGCTGCTCATTTATGGCACTATTTTTACACACGTCTAACGCCAGCATGGTGCGGCTCATTTATGGCACTACTTTTACACACGTCTAGCGCTAGCGTGGCGCTGCTCATTTATGGCAGTACTTTTACACACGTCTAGCGCTAGCGTGGCGCTCCTCATTTATGGCAGTACTTTTACACACGTCTAACGCCAGCGTGGCGCTGCTAATTTATGGGAGTACTTTTACACACGTCTAGCGCTAGCATGGTGCTGATCATTTATGGCACTACTTTTACACACGTCTAACGCCAGCATGGTTCTGCTCATTTATGGCACTACTTTTACACACGTCTAACGCCAGCGTGGCGCAGCTCATTTATGGCACTACTTTTACACACGTCTAGCGCTAGCGTGGCGCTCCTCATTTATGGCAGTACTTTTACACACGTCTAACGCCAGCGTGGCGCTGCTCATTTATGGGAGTACTTTTACACACGTCTAGCGCTAGCATGGTGCTGCTCATTTATCATTACTTTTACACATGTCTAGCGCTAGCTTGGCGCTACTCATTTATGGCAATACTTTTACACTCGTCTAGCGCTAGCGTGGCGCTGCTCATTTATGGCAGTACTTTTACACACGTCTAGCGCTAGCGTGGCGCTCCTCATTTATGGCAGTACTTTTACACACGTCTAACGCCAGCGTGGCGCTGCTCATTTATGGCAGTACTTTTACACACGTCTAGCGCTAGCGTGGAGCTGCTCATTTATGGGAGCGCTTTTACACACGTCTAGCGCTAGCATGGCGCTCCTCATTTATCAATACTTTTACACACGTCTAGCGCTAGCGTGGCGCTGCTCATTTATCAGTACTTTTACACACGTCTAGCGCTAGCGTGGAGCTGCTCATTTATGGGAGCGCTTTTACACACGTCTAGCGCTAGCGTGGCGCTGCTCATTTATCAGTACTTTTACACACGACTAGCGCTAGCGTGGCGCTGCTCATTTATCAGTACTTTTACACTCGTCTAGCGCCAGCGTGGCGCTCCTCATTTATCAGTACTTTTACACACGTCTAGCGCTAGCGTGGCGCTGCTCATTTATCAGTACTTTTACACACGTCTAGCGCTAGCGTGGCGCTGCTCATTTATGGCAGTACTTTTACACACGTCTAGCGCTAGCGTGGCGCTGCTCATTTATGGGAGTACTTTTACACACGTCTGGCGCTAGCGTGGCGCTGCTCATTTATGGGAGTACTTTTACACACGTCTAACGCCAGCGTGGCGCTGCTCATTTATCAGTACTTTTACACACGTCAAGCGCTAGCAATGCGCTCCTCATTTATCAGTACTTTTACACACGTCCAGCGCTAGCGTGGCGCTGCTCATTTATCAGTACTTTTACACACGTCTAGCGCTAGCGTGGCGCTGCTCATTTATGGCAGTACTTTTACACACGTCTAGCGCTAGCGTGGCGCTGCTCATTTATGGGAGTACTTTTACACACGTCTAGCGCTAGCGTGGCGCTGCTCATTTATGGGTGTACTTTTACACACGTCTAACGCCAGCGTGGCGCTGCTCATTTAAGGCAGTACTTTTACACACGTCTAGCGCTAGCATGGTGCTGCTCATTTATGGCACTACTTTTACACACGTCTAAAGCCAGCATGGTGCTGCTCATTTATGGCACTACTTTTACACACGTCTAGCGCTAGCGTGGCGCTGCTCATTTATGGCAGTACTTTTACACACGTGTAGCGCTAGCGTGGCGCTTCTCATTTATGGCCGTACTTTTACACACGTCTAACGCCAGCGTGGCGCTGCTCATTTATGGGAGTACTTTTACACACATCTAGCGCTAGCATGGTGCTGCTCATTTATGGCACTACTTTTACACACGTATAACGCCAGCATGGTGCTGCTCATTTATGGCACTACTTTTACACACGTCTAACGCCAGCGTGGCGCTGCTCATTTAAGGCACTACTTTTACACACGTCTAGCGCTAGCATGGTGCTGCTCATTTATGGCACTACTTTTACACACGTCTAACGCCAGCATGGTGCTGCTCATTTATGGCACTACTTTAACACACGTCTAGCGCTAGCATGGCGCTCCTCATTTATCAGTACTTTTACACACGTCCAGCGCTAGCGTGGCAATGCTCATTTATCAGTACTTTTACACACGTCTAGCGCTAGCGTGGCGCTGCTCATTTATGGCAGTACTTTTACACTCGTCTAGCGCTAGTATGGCGCTCCTCATTTATGGGAGTACTTTTACACACGTCTAGCGGTAGCGTGGCGCTGCTCATTTAAGGCAGTACATTTACACACGTCTAACGCCAGCGTGGCGCTGCTCATTTATGGCAGTACATTTACACACGTCTAGCGGTAGCGTGACGCTGCTCATTTCTGGGAGCACTTTTACACACGTCTAGCGCTAGCGTGGCACTGCTCATTTAAGCAGTACATTTACACACGTCTAGCGGTAGCGTGGCGCTGCTCATTTCTGGGAGCACTTTTACACACGTCTAGCGATAGCATGGCGCTGCTCATTTCTGGGAGTACTTTTACATATGTCTAGCGCTAGCGTGGAACTGCTCATTTATGGGAGTACATTAACACACGTCTAGCGCTAGCGTGGCGCTGCTCATTTATGGCAGTACATTTACACACGTCTAGCGGTAGCGTGGCGCTGCTCATTTCTGGGAGCACTTTTACACACGTCTAGCGCTAGCGGGGCGCTCCTCATTTATGGCAGTACTTTTACACACGTCAAGCGCTAGCGTGGCGCTACTCAGTTATGGGAGTACTTTTACATATGTCTAGCGCTAGCGTGGAGCTGCTCATTTATGGGAGCACTTTTACACACGTCTAGCGCTAGCGTGGCGCTGCTCATTTATGGCACTTTTTTACACACGTCTAGCGCTAGCGTGGCGCTGCTCATTTATGGGAGTACTTTTACATATGTCTAGCGCTAGCGTGGAGCTGCTCATTTATGGGAGCACTTTTACACACGTCTAGCGCTAGCGTGGCGCTGCTCATTTATGGCACTACATTTACACACGTCTAGCGCTAGCGTGGAGCTGCTCATTTATGGGAGCAGTTTTACACACGTCTAGCGCTAGCATGGCGCTGCTCATTTATGGCAGTACTTTTACACACGTCTAGCGCTAGCGTGGCGCTCCTCATTTATGGCAGTACTTTTACACACGTCTAACGCCAGCGTGGCGCTGCTCATTTATGGGAGTACTTTTACTTATGTCTAGCGCTAGCATGGAGCTGCTCATTTATGGGAGTACTTTTACACACGTCTAGCGCTAGCGTGGCGCTGCTCATTTATGGCAGTACTTTTACACACGTCTAGCGCTAGCGTGGCGCTGCTCATTTATGGCAGTACTTTTACACTCGTCTAGCGCTAGTATGGCGCTCCTCATTTATGGGAGTACTTTTACACACGTCTAGCGGTAGCGTGGCGGTGCTCATTTAAGGCAGTACATTTACACACGTCTAGCGGTAGCGTGGCGCTGCTCATTTCTGGGAGCACTTTTACACACGTCTAGCGCTAGCGTGGCGCTCCTCATTTATGGCAGTACTTTTACACACGTCTAGCGCTAGCGTGGCGCTGCTCATTTATGGCAGTACTTTTACACTCGTCTTGCGCTAGCATGGCGCTCCTCATTTATGGCAGTACTTTTCCATATGTCTAGCGCTAGCGTGGCGCTGCTCATTTATGGCAGTACTTTTACACTCGTTTTGCGCTAGCATGGCGCTGCTCATTTATGGGAGTACTTTTACATATGTCTAGCGCTAGCGTGGAGCTGCTCATTTATGGGAGCACTTTTACACACGTCTAGCGCTAGCGTGGCGCTGCTCATTTATGGCACTACTTTTACACACGTCTAGCGCTAGCGTGGCGCTGCTCATTTATGGGAGTACTTTTACACTCGCCAAGCGCTAGCGCGGCACTGCTCATTTATGGCAGTACATTTACACACGTCTAGCGCTAGCGTGGCGCTGCTCATTTATGGGAGTACTTTTACACACGTCTAACGCCAGCGTGGCGCTGCTCATTTATGGCAGTACTTTTACACACGTCTAGCGCTAGCATGGTGCTGCTCATTTATGGCACTATTTTTACACACGTCTAACGCCAGCATGGTGCGGCTCATTTATGGCACTACTTTTACACACGTCTAGCGCTAGCGTGGCGCTGCTCATTTATGGCAGTACTTTTACACACGTCTAGCGCTAGCGTGGCGCTCCTCATTTATGGCAGTACTTTTACACACGTCTAACGCCAGCGTGGCGCTGCTAATTTATGGGAGTACTTTTACACACGTCTAGCGCTAGCATGGTGCTGATCATTTATGGCACTACTTTTACACACGTCTAACGCCAGCATGGTTCTGCTCATTTATGGCACTACTTTTACACACGTCTAACGCCAGCGTGGCGCAGCTCATTTATGGCACTACTTTTACACACGTCTAGCGCTAGCGTGGCGCTCCTCATTTATGGCAGTACTTTTACACACGTCTAACGCCAGCGTGGCGCTGCTCATTTATGGGAGTACTTTTACACACGTCTAGCGCTAGCATGGTGCTGCTCATTTATCATTACTTTTACACATGTCTAGCGCTAGCTTGGCGCTACTCATTTATGGCAATACTTTTACACTCGTCTAGCGCTAGCGTGGCGCTGCTCATTTATGGCAGTACTTTTACACACGTCTAGCGCTAGCGTGGCGCTCCTCATTTATGGCAGTACTTTTACACACGTCTAACGCCAGCGTGGCGCTGCTCATTGATGGCAGTACTTTTACACACGTCTAGCGCTAGCGTGGAGCTGCTCATTTATGGGAGCGCTTTTACACACGTCTAGCGCTAGCATGGCGCTCCTCATTTATCAGTACTTTTACACACGTCTAGCGCTAGCGTGGCGCTGCTCATTTATCAGTACTTTTACACACGTCTAGCGCTAGCGTGGAGCTGCTCATTTATGGGAGCGCTTTTACACACGTCTAGCGCTAGCGTGGCGCTGCTCATTTATCAGTACTTTTACACACGACTAGCGCTAGCGTGGCGCTGCTCATTTATCAGTTCTTTTACACTCGTCTATCGCCAGCGTGGCGCTCCTCATTTATCAGTACTTTTACACACGTCTAGCGCTAGCGTGGCGCTGCTCATTTATCAGTACTTTTACACTCGTCTAGCGCTAGCATGGCGCTGCTCATTTATCAGTTCCTTGTACACACGTCTAGCGCTAGCGTGGCGCTGCTCATTTATGGCAGTACTTTTACACACGTCTAGCGCTAGCGTGGCGCTGCTCATTTATGGGAGTACTTTTACACACGTCTAGCGCTAGCGTGGCGCTGCTCATTTATGGGAGTACTTTTACACACGTCTAACGCCAGCGTGGCGCTGCTCATTTATCAGTACTTTTACACACGTCAAGCGCTAGCATGGCGCTCCTCATTTATCAGTACTTTTACACACGTCCAGCGCTAGCGTGGCGCTGCTCATTTATCAGTACTTTTACACACGTCTAGCGCTAGCGTGGCGCTGCTCATTTATGGCAGTACTTTTACACACGTCTAGCGCTAGCGTGGCGCTGCTCATTTATGGGAGTACTTTTACACACGTCTAGCGCTAGCGTGGCGCTGCTCATTTATGGGAGTACTTTTACACACGTCTAACGCCAGCGTGGCGCTGCTCATTTAAGGCAGTACTTTTACACACGTCTAGCGCTAGCATGGTGCTGCTCATTTATGGCACTACTTTTACACACGTCTAAAGCCAGCATGGTGCTGCTCATTTATGGCACTACTTTTACACACGTCTAGCGCTAGCGTGGCGCTGCTCATTTATGGCAGTACTTTTACACACGTGTAGCGCTAGCGTGGCGCTCCTCATTTATGGCCGTACTTTTACACACGTCTAACGCCAGCGTGGCGCTGCTCATTTATGTGAGTACTTTTACACACATCTAGCGCTAGCATGGTGCTGCTCATTTATGGCATTACTTTTACACACGTATAACGCCAGCATGGTGCTGCTCATTTATGGCACTACTTTTACACACGTCTAACGCCAGCGTGGCGCTGCTCATTTAAGGCACTACTTCTACACACGTCTAGCGCTAGCATGGTGCTGCTAATTTATGGCACTACTTTTACACACGTCTAACGCCAGCATGGTGCTGCTCATTTATTGCACTACTTTAACACACGTCTAGCGCTAGCATGGCGCTCCTCATTTATCAGTACTTTTACACACGTCCAGCGCTAGCGTGGCAATGCTCATTTATCAGTACTTTTACACACGTCTAGCGCTAGCGTGGCGCTGCTCATTTATGGCAGTACTTTTACACTCGTCTAGCGCTAGTATGGCGCTCCTCATTTATGGGAGTACTTTTACACACGTCTAGCGGTAGCGTGGCGCTGCTCATTTAAGGCAGTACATTTACACACGTCTAGCGGTAGCGTGGCGCTGCTCATTTCTGGGAGCACTTTTACACACGTCTAGCGCTAGCGTGGCGCTGCTCATTTAAGCAGTACATTTACACACGTCTAGCGGTAGCGTGGCGCTGCTCATTTCAGGGAGCACTTTTACACACGTCTAGCGATAGCATGGCGCTGCTCATTTCTGGGAGTACTTTTACATATGTCTAGCGCTAGCGTGGAACTGCTCATTTATGGGAGTACATTAACACACGTCTAGCGCTAGCGTGGCGCTGCTCATTTATGGCAGTACATTTACACACGTCTAGCGGTAGCGTGGCGCTGCTCATTTCTAGGAGCACTTTTACACACGTCTAGCGCTAGCGTGGCGCTCCTCATTTATGGCAGTACTTTTACACACGTCTAGCGCTAGCGTGGCGCTGCTCAGTTATGGGAGTACTTTTACATATGTCTAGCGCTAGCGTGGAGCTGCTCATTTATGGGAGCACTTTTACACACGTCTAGCGCTAGCGTGGCGCTGCTCATTTATGGCACTTTTTTACACACGTCTAGCGCTAGCGTGGCGCTGCTCATTTATGGGAGTACCTTTACATATGTCTAGCGCTAGCGTGGAGCTGCTCATTTATGGGAGCACTTTTACACACGTCTAGCGCTAGCGTGGCGCTGCTCATTTATGGCACTATTTTTACACACGTCTAGCGCTAGCGTGGCGCTGCTCATTTATGGCAGTACTTTTACACACGTCTAGCGCTAGCGTGGCGCTCCTCATTTATGGCAGTACTTTTACACACGTCTAACGCCAGCGTGGCGCTGCTAATTTATGGGAGTACTTTTACACACGTCTAGCGCTAGCATGGTGCTGATCATTTATGGCGATACTTTTACACACGTCTAACGCCAGCATGGTTCTGCTCATTTATGGCACTACTTTTACACACGTCTAACGCCAGCGTGGCGCAGCTCATTTATGGCACTACTTTTACACACGTCTAGCGCTAGCGTGGTGCTCCTCATTTATGGCAGTACTTTTACACACGTCTAACGCCAGCCTGGCGCTGCTCATTTATGGGAGTACTTTTACACACGTCTAGCGCTAGCATGGTGCTGCTCATTTATCATTACTTTTACACATGTCTAGCGCTAGCTTGGCGCTACTCATTTATGGCAATACTTTTACACTCGGCTAGCGCTAGCGTGGCGCTGCTCATTTATGGCAGTACTTTTACACACGTCTAGCGCTAGCGTGGCGCTCCTCATTTATGGCAGTACTTTTACACACGTCTAACGCCAGCGTGGCGCTGCTCATTTATGGCAGTACTTTTACACACGTCTAGCGCTAGCGTGGAGCTGCTCATTTATGGGAGCGCTTTTACACACGTCTAGCGCTAGCATGGCGCTCCTCATTTATCAGTACTTTTACACACGTCTAGCGCTAGCGTGGCGCTGCTCATTTATCAGTACTTTTACACACGTCTAGCGCTAGCGTGGAGCTGCTCATTTATGGGAGCGCTTTTACACACGTCTAGCGCTAGCGTGGCGCTGCTCATTTATCAGTACTTTTACACACGACTAGCGCTAGCGTGGCGCTGCTCATTTATCAGTACTTTTACACTCGTCTAGCGCCAGCGTGGCGCTCCTCATTTATCAGTACTTTTACACACGTCTAGCGCTAGCGTGGCGCTGCTCATTTATCAGTACTTTTACACTCGTCTAGCGCTAGCATGGCGCTGCTCATTTATCAGTTCCTTGTACACACGTCTAGCGCTAGCGTGGCGCTGCTCATTTATGGCAGTACTTTTACACACGTCTAGCGCTAGCGTGGCGCTGCTCATTTATGGGAGTACTTTTACACACGTCTAGCGCTAGCGTGGCGCTGCTCATTTATGGGAGTACTTTTACACACGTCTAACGCCAGCGTGGCGCTGCTCATTTATCAGTACTTTTACACACGTCAAGCGCTAGCATGGCGCTCCTCATTTATCAGTACTTTTACACACGTCCAGCGCTAGCGTGGCGCTGCTCATTTATCAGTACTTTTACACACGTCTAGCGCTAGCGTGGCGCTGCTCATTTATGGGAGTACTTTTACACACGTCTAGCGCTAGCGTGGCGCTGCTCATTTATGGGAGTACTTTTACACACGTCTAACGCCAGCGTGGCGCTGCTCATTTAAGGCAGTACTTTTACACACGTCTAGCGCTAGCATGGTGCTGCTCATTTATGGCACTACTTTTACACACGTCTAAAGCCAGCATGGTGCTGCTCATTTATGGCACTACTTTTACACACGTCTAGCGCTAGCGTGGCGCTGCTCATTTATGGCAGTACTTTTACACACGTGTAGCGCTAGCGTGGCGCTCCTCATTTATGGCCGTACTTTTACACACGTCTAACGCCAGCGTGGCGCTGCTCATTTATGGGTGTACTTTTACACACATCTAGCGCTAGCATGGTGCTGCTCATTTATGGCACTACTTTTACACACGTATAACGCCAGCATGGTGCTGCTCATTTATGGCACTACTTTTACACACGTCTAACGCCAGCATGGTGCTGCTCATTTATGGCACTACTTTAACACACGTCTAGCGCTAGCATGGCGCTCCTCATTTATCAGTACTTTTACACACGTCCAGCGCTAGCGTGGCAATGCTCATTTATCAGTACTTTTACACACGTCTAGCGCTAGCGTGGCGCTGCTCATTTATGGCAGTACTTTTACACTCGTCTAGCGCTAGTATGGCGCTCCTCATTTATGGGAGTACTTTTACACACGTCTAGCGGTAGCGTGGCGGTGCTCATTTAAGGCAGTACATTTACACACGTCTAGCGGTAGCGTGGCGCTGCTCATTTCTGGGAGCACTTTTACACACGTCTAGCGCTAGCGTGGCGCTGCTCAT
This sequence comes from Meconema thalassinum, assembly GCA_946902985.2. Lineage (NCBI taxonomy): Eukaryota > Metazoa > Arthropoda > Insecta > Orthoptera > Tettigoniidae > Meconema > Meconema thalassinum. The sequence goes on along the minus strand of CAMPQE020000048.1, from coordinate 12,331,633 downwards.
TTATGGCACTTTTTTACACACGTCTAGCGCTAGCGTGGCGCTGCTCATTTATGGGAGTACCTTTACATATGTCTAGCGCTAGCGTGGAGCTGCTCATTTATGGGAGCACTTTTACACACGTCTAGCGCTAGCGTGGCGCTGCTCATTTATGGCACTACTTTTACACATGTCTAGCGCTAGCGTGGAGCTGCTCATTTATGGAAGCAGTTTTACACACGTCTAGCGCTAGCATGGCGCTGCTCATTTATGGCAGTACTTTTACACACGTCTAGCGCTAGCGTGGCGCTCCTCATTTATGGCAGTACTATTACACACGTCTAACGCCAGCGTGGCGCTGCTCATTTATGGGAGTACTTTTACTTATGTCTAGCGCTAGCGTGGAGCTGCTCATTTATGGGAGTACTTTTACACACGTCTAGCGCTAGAGTGGCGCTGCTCATTTTTGGCAGTACTTTTACACTCGTCTTGCGCTAGCATGGCGCTCCTCATTTATGGCAGTACTTTTCCATATGTCTAGCGCTAGCGTGGCGCTGCTCATTTATGGCAGTACTTTTACACTCGTTTTGCGCTAGCATGGCGCTGCTCAATTATGGGAGTACTTTTACATATGTCTAGCGCTAGCGTGGAGCTGCTCATTTATGGGAGCACTTTTACACACGTCTAGCGCTAGCGTGGCGCTGCTCATTTATGGCACTACTTTTACACACGTCTCGCGCTAGCGTGGCGCTGCTCATTTATGGGAGTACTTTTACACTCGCCAAGCGCTAGCGCGGCACTGCTCATTTATGGCAGTACTTTTACACACGTCTAGCGCTAGCGTGGCGCTGCTCATTTATGGCAGTACTTTTACACACGTCTAGCGCTAGCATGGTGCTGCTCATTTATGGCACTATTTTTACACACGTCTAACGCCAGCATGGTGCTGCTCATTTATGGCACTACTTTTACACACGTCTAGCGCTAGCGTGGCGCTGCTCATTTATGGCAGTACTTTTACACACGTCTAGCGCTAGCGTGGCGCTCCTCATTTATGGCAGTACTTTTACACACGTCTAACGCCAGCGTGGCGCTGTTCATTTATGGGAGTACTTTTACACACGTCTAGCGCTAGCATAGTGCTGATAATTTATGGCACTACTTTTACACACGTCTAACGCCAGCATGGTTCTGCTCATTTATGGCACTACTTTTACACACGTCTAACGCCAGCGTGGCGCTGCTCATTTATGGCACTAGTTTTACACACGTCTAGCTCTAGCGTGGTGCTCCTCATTTATGGCACTACTTTTACACACGTCTAACGCCAGCATGGCGCTGCTCATTTATGGCACTAGTTTTACACACGTCTAGCTCTAGCGTGGCGCTGCTCATTTATGGCAGTACTTTTACACACGTCTAGCGCTAGCGTGGCGCTCCTCATTTATGGCAGTACTTTTACACACGTCTAACGCCAGCGTGGCGCTGCTCATTTATGGGAGTACTTTTACTTATGTCTAGCGCTAGCGTGGAGCTGCTCATTTATGGGAGTACTTTTACACACGTCTAGCGCTAGCGTGGCGCTGCTCATTTTTGGCAGTACTTTTACACTCGTCTTGCGCTAGCATGGCGCTCCTCATTTATGGCAGTACTTTTCCATATGTCTAGCGCTAGCGTGGCGCTGCTCATTTATGGCAGTACTTTTACACTCGTTTTGCGCTAGAATGGCGCTGCTCAATTATGGGAGTACTTTTACATATGTCTAGCGCTAGCGTGGAGCTGCTCATTTATGGGAGCACTTTTACACACGTCTAGCGCTAGCGTGGCGCTGCTCATTTATGGCACTACTTTTACACACGTCTAGCGCTAGCGTGGCGCTGCTCATTTATGGGAGTACTTTTACACTCGCCAAGCGCTAGCGCGGCACTGCTCATTTATGGCAGTACTTTTACACACGTCTAGCGCTAGCGTGGCGCTGCTCATTTATGGCAGTACTTTTACACACGTCTAGCGCTAGCATGGTGCTGCTCATTTATGGCACTATTTTTACACACGTCTAACGCCAGCATGGTGCTGCTCATTTATGGCACTACTTTTACACACGTCTAGCGCTAGCGTGGCGCTGCTCATTTATGGCAGTACTTTTACACACGTCTAGCGCTAGCGTGGCGCTCCTCATTTATGGCAGTACTTTTACACACGTCTAGCGCTAGCATGGTGCTGCTCATTTATGGCACTATTTTTACACACGTCTAACGCCGGCATGGTGCTGCTCATTTATGGCACTACTTTTACACACGTCTAGCGCTAGCGTGGCGCTGCTCATTTATGGCAGTACTTTTACACACGTCTAGCGCTAGCGTGGCGCTCCTCATTTATGGCAGTACTTTTACACACGTCTAACGCCAGCGTGGCGCTGCTCATTTATGGCAGTACTTTTACACACGTCTAGCGCTAGCGTGGAGCTGCTCATTTATGGGAGCGCTTTTACACACGTCTAGCGCTAGCATGGCGCTCCTCATTTATCAGTACTTTTACACACGTCTAGCGCTAGCGTGGCGCTGCTCATTTATCAGTACTTTTACACACGTCTAGCGCTAGCGTGGAGCTGCTCATTTATGGGAGCGCTTTTACACACGTCTAGCGCTAGCGTGGCGCTGCTCATTTATCAGTACTTTTACACACGACTAGCGCTAGCGTGGCGCTGCTCATTTATCAGTACTTTTACACTCGTCTAGCGCCAGCGTGGCGCTCCTCATTTATCAGTACTTTTACACACGTCTAGCGCTAGCGTGGCGCTGCTCATTTTTCAGTACTTTTACACTCGTCTAGCGCTAGCATGGCGCTGCTCATTTATCAGTTCCTTGTACACACGTCTAGCGCTAGCGTGGCGCTGCTCATTTATGGCAGTACTTTTACACACGTCTAGCGCTAGCGTGGCGCTGCTCATTTATGGGAGTACTTTTACACACGTCTAGCGCTAGCGTGGCGCTGCTCATTTATGGGAGTACTTTTACACACGTCTAACGCCAGCGTGGCGCTGCTCATTTATCAGTACTTTTACACACGTCAAGCGCTAGCATGGCGCTCCTCATTTATCAGTACTTTTACACACGTCCAGCGCTAGCGTGGCGCTGCTCATTTATCAGTACTTTTACACACGTCTAGCGCTAGCGTGGCGCTGCTCATTTATGGCAGTACTTTTACACATGTCTAGCGCTAGCGTGGCGCTGCTCATTTATGGGAGTACTTTTACACACGTCTAACGCCAGCGTGGCGCTGCTCATTTAAGGCAGTACTTTTACACACGTCTAGCGCTAGCATGGTGCTGCTCATTTATGGCACTACTTTTACACACGTCTAAAGCCAGCATGGTGCTGCTCATTTATGGCACTACTTTTACACACGTCTAGCGCTAGCGTGGCGCTGCTCATTTATGGCAGTACTTTTACACACGTGTAGCGCTAGCGTGGCGCTCCTCATTTATGGCCGTACTTTTACACACGTCTAACGCCAGCGTGGCGCTGCTCATTTATGGGAGTACTTTTACACACATCTAGCGCTAGCATGGTGCTGCTCATTTATGGCACTACTTTTACACACGTATAACGCCAGCATGGTGCTTCTCATTTATGGCACTACTTTTACACACGTCTAACGCCAGCATGGTGCTGCTCATTTATGGCACTACTTTAACACACGTCTAGCGCTAGCATGGCGCTCCTCATTTATCAGTACTTTTACACAAGTCCAGCGCTAGCGTGGCAATGCTCATTTATCAGTACTTTTACACACGTCTAGCGCTAGCGTGGCGCTGCTCATTTATGGCAGTACTTTTACACTCGTCTAGCGCTAGTATGGCGCTCCTCATTTATGGGAGTACTTTTACACACGTCTAGCGGTAGCGTGGCGCTGCTCATTTAAGGCAGTACATTTACACACGTCTAACGCCAGCGTGGCGCTGCTCATTTATGGCAGTACATTTACACACGTCTAGCGGTAGCGTGACGCTGCTCATTTCTGGGAGCACTTTTACACACGTCTAGCGCTAGCGTGGCACTGCTCATTTAAGCAGTACATTTACACACGTCTAGCGGTAGCGTGGCGCTGCTCATTTCTGGGAGCACTTTTACACACGTCTAGCGATAGCATGGCGCTGCTCATTTCTGGGAGTACTTTTACATATGTCTAGCGCTAGCGTGGAACTGCTCATTTATGGGAGTACATTAACACACGTCTAGCGCTAGCGTGGCGCTGCTCATTTATGGCAGTACATTTACACACGTCTAGCGGTAGCGTGGCGCTGCTCATTTCTGGGAGCACTTTTACACACGTCTAGCGCTAGCGTGGCGCTCCTCATTTATGGCAGTACTTTTACACACGTCAAGCGCTAGCGTGGCGCTACTCAGTTATGGGAGTACTTTTACATATGTCTAGCGCTAGCGTGGAGCTGCTCATTTATGGGAGCACTTTTACACACGTCTAGCGCTAGCGTGGCGCTGCTCATTTATGGCACTTTTTTATACACGTCTAGCGCTAGCGTGGCGCTGCTCATTTATGGGAGTACTTTTACATATGTCTAGCGCTAGCGTGGAGCTGCTCATTTATGGGAGCACTTTTACACACGTCTAGCGCTAGCGTGGCGCTGCTCATTTATGGCACTACATTTACACACGTCTAGCGCTAGCGTGGAGCTGCTCATTTATGGGAGCAGTTTTACACACGTCTAGCGCTAGCATGGCGCTGCTCATTTATGGCAGTACTTTTACACACGTCTAGCGCTAGCGTGGCGCTCCTCATTTATGGCAGTACTTTTACACACGTCTAACGCCAGCGTGGCGCTGCTCATTTATGGGAGTACTTTTACTTATGTCTAGCGCTAGCATGGAGCTGCTCATATATGGGAGTACTTTTACATACGTCTAGCGCTAGCGTGGCGCTGCTCATTTATGGCAGTACATTTACACACGTCTAGCGGTAGCGTGGCGCTGCTCATTTATGGGAGCACTTTTACACACGTCTAGCGCTAGCGTGGCGCTCCTCATTTATGGCAGTACTTTTACACACGTCTAGCGCTAGCGTGGCGCTGCTCATTTATGGCAGTACTTTTACACTCGTCTTGCGCTAGCATGGCACTCCTCATTTATGGCAGTACTTTTCCATATGTCTAGCGCTAGCGTGGCGCTGCTCATTTATGGCAGTACTTTTACACTCGTTTTGCGCTAGCATGGCGCTGCTCATTTATGGGAGTACTTTTACATATGTCTAGCGCTAGCGTGGAGCTGCTCATTTATGGGAGCACTTTTACACACGTCTAGCGCTAGCGTGGCGCTGCTCATTTATGGCACTACTTTTACACACGTCTAGCGCTAGCGTGGCGCTGCTCATTTATGGGAGTACTTTTACACTCGCCAAGCGCTAGCGCGGCACTGCTCATTTATGGCAGTACTTTTACACACGTCTAGCGCTAGCGTGGCGCTGCTCATTTATGGGAGTACTTTTACACACGTCTAACGCCAGCGTGGCGCTGCTCATTTATGGCAGTACTTTTACACACGTCTAGCGCTAGCATGGTGCTGCTCATTTATGGCACTATTTTTACACACGTCTAACGCCAGCATGGTGCGGCTCATTTATGGCACTACTTTTACACACGTCTAGCGCTAGCGTGGCGCTGCTCATTTATGGCAGTACTTTTACACACGTCTAGCGCTAGCGTGGCGCTCCTCATTTATGGCAGTACTTTTACACACGTCTAACGCCAGCGTGGCGCTGCTAATTTATGGGAGTACTTTTACACACGTCTAGCGCTAGCATGGTGCTGATCATTTATGGCACTACTTTTACACACGTCTAACGCCAGCATGGTTCTGCTCATTTATGGCACTACTTTTACACACGTCTAACGCCAGCGTGGCGCTGCTCATTTATGGGAGTACTTTTACACACGTCTAGCGCTAGCATGGTGCTGCTCATTTATCATTACTTTTACAAATGTCTAGCGCTAGCTTGGCGCTACTCATTTATGGCAATACTTTTACACTCGTCTAGCGCTAGCGTGGCGCTGCTCATTTATGGCAGTACTTTTACACACGTCTAGCGCTAGCGTGGCGCTCCTCATTTATGGCAGTACTTTTACACACGTCTAACGCCAGCGTGGCGCTGCTCATTTATGGCAGTACTTTTACACACGTCTAGCGCTAGCGTGGAGCTGCTCATTTATGGGAGCGCTTTTACACACGTCTAGCGCTAGCATGGCGCTCCTCATTTATCAGTACTTTTACACACGTCTAGCGCTAGCGTGGCGCTGCTCATTTATCAGTACTTTTACACACGTCTAGCGCTAGCGTGGAGCTGCTCATTTATGGGAGCGCTTTTACACACGTCTAGCGCTAGCGTGGCGCTGCTCATTTATCAGTACTTTTACACACGACTAGCGCTAGCGTGGCGCTGCTCATTTATCAGTTCTTTTACACTCGTCTATCGCCAGCGTGGCGCTCCTCATTTATCAGTACTTTTACACACGTCTAGCGCTAGCGTGGCGCTGCTCATTTATCAGTACTTTTACACTCGTCTAGCGCTAGCATGGCGCTGCTCATTTATCAGTTCCTTGTACACACGTCTAGCGCTAGCGTGGCGCTGCTCATTTATGGCAGTACTTTTACACACGTCTAGCGCTAGCGTGGCGCTGCTCATTTATGGGAGTACTTTTACACACGTCTAGCGCTAGCGTGACGCTGCTCATTTATGGGAGTACTTTTACACATGTCTAACGCCAGCGTGGCGCTGCTCATTTATCAGTACTTTTACACACGTCAAGCGCTAGCATGGCGCTCCTCATTTATCAGTACTTTTACACACGTCCAGCGCTAGCGTGGCGCTGCTCATTTATCAGTACTTTTACACACGTCTAGCGCTAGCGTGGCGCTGCTCATTTATGGCAGTACTTTTACACACGTCTAGCGCTAGCGTGGCGCTGCTCATTTATGGGAGTACTTTTACACACGTCTAGCGCTAGCGTGGCGCTGCTCATTTATGGGAGTACTTTTACACACGTCTTACGCCAGCGTGGCGCTGCTCATTTAAGGCAGTACTTTTACACACGTCTAGCGCTAGCATGGTGCTGCTCATTTATGGCACTACTTTTAAACACGTCTAAAGCCAGCATGGTGCTGCTCATTTATGGCACTACTTTTACACACGTCTAGCGCTAGCGTGGCGCTGCTCATTTATGGCAGTACTTTTACACACGTGTAGCGCTAGCGTGGCGCTCCTCATTTATGGCCGTACTTTTACACACGTCTAACGCCAGCGTGGCGCTGCTCATTTATGGGAGTACTTTTACACACATCTAGCGCTAGCATGGTGCTGCTCATTTATGGCACTACTTTTACACACGTATAACGCCAGCATGGTGCTGCTCATTTATGGCACTACTTTTACACACGTCTAACGCCAGCGTGGCGCTGCTCATTTAAGGCACTACTTTTACACACGTCTAGCGCTAGCATGGCGCTCCTCATTTATCAGTACTTTTACACACGTCCAGCGCTAGCGTGGCAATGCTCATTTATCAGTACTTTTACACACGTCTAGCGCTAGCGTGGCGCTGCTCATTTATGGCAGTACTTTACACTCGTCTAGCGCTAGTATGGTCTCCTCATTTATGGGAGTACTTTTACACACGTCTAGCGGTAGCGTGGCGCTGCTCATTTAAGGCAGTACATTTACACACGTCTAGCGGTAGCGTGGCGCTGCTCATTTCTGGGAGCACTTTTACACACGTCTAGCGCTAGCGTGGCGCTGCTCATTTAAGCAGTACATTTACACACGTCTAGCGGTAGCGTGGCGCTGCTCATTTCAGGGAGCACTTTTACACACGTCTAGCGATAGCATGGCGCTGCTCATTTCTGGGAGTACTTTTACATATGTCTAGCGCTAGCGTGGAACTGCTCATTTATGGGAGTACATTAACACACGTCTAGCGCTAGCGTGGCGCTGCTCATTTATGGCAGTACATTTACACACGTCTAGCGGTAGCGTGGCGCTGCTCATTTCTAGGAGCACTTTTACACACGTCTAGCGCTAGCGTGGCGCTCCTCATTTATGGCAGTACTTTACACTCGTCTAGCGCTAGTATGGTCTCCTCATTTATGGGAGTACTTTTACACACGTCTAGCGGTAGCGTGGCGCTGCTCATTTAAGGCAGTACATTTACACACGTCTAGCGGTAGCGTGGCGCTGCTCATTTCTGGGAGCACTTTTACACACGTCTGGCGCTAGCGTGGCGCTGCTCATTTAAGCAGTACATTTACACACGTCTAGCGGTAGCGTGGCGCTGCTCATTTCAGGGAGCACTTTTACACACGTCTAGCGATAGCATGGCGCTGCTCATTTCTGGGAGTACTTTTACATATGTCTAGCGCTAGCGTGGAGCTGCTCATTTATGGGAGCACTTTTACACACGTCTAGCGCTAGCGTGGCGCTGCTTATTTATGGCACTACTTTTACACACGTCTAGCGCTAGCGTGGCGCTGCTCATTTATGGGAGTACTTTTACACTCGCCAAGCGCTAGCGCGGCACTGCTCATTTATGGCAGTACTTTTACACACGTCTAGCGCTAGCGTGGCGCTGCTCATTTATGGGAGTACTTTTACACACGTCTAACGCCAGCGTGGCGCTGCTCATTTATGGCAGTACTTTTACACACGTCTAGCGCTAGCATGGTGCTGCTCATTTATGGCACTATTTTTACACACGTCTAACGCCAGCATGGTGCGGCTCATTTATGGCACTACTTTTACACACGTCTAGCGCTAGCGTGGCGCTGCTCATTTATGGCAGTACTTTTACACACGTCTAGCGCTAGCGTGGCGCTCCTCATTTATGGCAGTACTTTTACACACGTCTAACGCCAGCGTGGCGCTGCTAATTTATGGGAGTACTTTTACACACGTCTAGCGCTAGCATGGTGCTGATCATTTATGGCACTACTTTTACACACGTCTAACGCCAGCATGGTTCTGCTCATTTATGGCACTACTTTTACACACGTCTAACGCCAGCGTGGCGCAGCTCATTTATGGCACTACTTTTACACACGTCTAGCGCTAGCGTGGCGCTCCTCATTTATGGCAGTACTTTTACACACGTCTAACGCCAGCGTGGCGCTGCTCATTTATGGGAGTACTTTTACACACGTCTAGCGCTAGCATGGTGCTGCTCATTTATCATTACTTTTACACATGTCTAGCGCTAGCTTGGCGCTACTCATTTATGGCAATACTTTTACACTCGTCTAGCGCTAGCGTGGCGCTGCTCATTAATGGCAGTACTTTTACACACGTCTAGCGCTAGCGTGGCGCTCCTCATTTATGGCAGTACTTTTACACACGTCTAACGCCAGCGTGGCGCTGCTCATTTATGGCAGTACTTTTACACACGTCTAGCGCTAGCGTGGAGCTGCTCATTTATGGGAGCGCTTTTACACACGTCTAGCGCTAGCATGGCGCTCCTCATTTATCAGTACTTTTACACACGTCTAGCGCTAGCGTGGCGCTGCTCATTTATCAGTACTTTTACACACGTCTAGCGCTAGCGTGGAGCTGCTCATTTATGGGAGCGCTTTTACACACGTCTAGCGCTAGCGTGGCGCTGCTCATTTATCAGTACTTTTACACACGACTAGCGCTAGCGTGGCGCTGCTCATTTATCAGTTCTTTTACACTCGTCTATCGCCAGCGTGGCGCTCCTCATTTATCAGTACTTTTACACACGTCTAGCGCTAGCGTGGCGCTGCTCATTTATCAGTACTTTTACACTCGTCTAGCGCTAGCATGGCGCTGCTCATTTATCAGTTCCTTGTACACACGTCTAGCGCTAGCGTGGCGCTGCTCATTTATGGCAGTACTTTTACACACGTCTAGCGCTAGCGTGGCGCTGCTCATTTATGGGAGTACTTTTACACACGTCTAGCGCTAGCGTGACGCTGCTCATTTATGGGAGTACTTTTACACACGTCTAACGCCAGCGTGGCGCTGCTCATTTATCAGTACTTTTACACACGTCAAGCGCTAGCATGGCGCTCCTCATTTATCAGTACTTTTACACACGTCCAGCGCTGCTCATTTATCAGTACTTTTACACACGTCTAGCGCTAGCGTGGCGCTGCTCATTTATGGCAGTACTTTTACACACGTCTAGCGCTAGCGTGGCGCTGCTCATTTATGGGAGTACTTTTACACACGTCTAGCGCTAGCGTGGCGCTGCTCATTTATGGGAGTACTTTTACACACGTCTAACGCCAGCGTGGCGCTGCTCATTTAAGGCAGTACTTTTACACACGTCTACCGCTAGCATGGTGCTGCTCATTTATGGCACTACTTTTACACACGTCTAAAGCCAGCATGGTGCTGCTCATTTATGGCACTACTTTTACACACGTCTAGCGCTAGCGTGGCGCTGCTCATTTATGGCAGTACTTTTACACACGTGTAGCGCTAGCGTGGCGCTCCTCATTTATGGCCGTACTTTTACACACGTCTAACGCCAGCGTGGCGCTGCTCATTTATGGGAGTACTTTTACACACATCTAGCGCTAGCATGGCGCTCCTCATTTATCAGTACTTTTACACACGTCCAGCGCTAGCGTGGCAATGCTCATTTATCAGTACTTTTACACACGTCTAGCGCTAGCGTGGCGCTGCTCATTTATGGCAGTACTTTACACTCGTCTAGCGCTAGTATGGTCTCCTCATTTATGGGAGTACTTTTACACACGTCTAGCGGTAGCGTGGCGCTGCTCATTTAAGGCAGTACATTTACACACGTCTAGCGGTAGCGTGGCGCTGCTCATTTCTGGGAGCACTTTTACACACGTCTAGCGCTAGCGTGGCGCTGCTCATTTAAGCAGTACATTTACACATGTCTAGCGGTAGCGTGGCGCTGCTCATTTCAGGGAGCACTTTTACACACGTCTAGCGATAGCATGGCGCTGCTCATTTCTGGGAGTACTTTTACATATGTCTAGCGCTAGCGTGGAACTGCTCATTTATGGGAGTACATTAACACACGTCTAGCGCTAGCGTGGCGCTGCTCATTTATGGCAGTACATTTACACACGTCTAGCGGTAGCGTGGCGCTGCTCATTTCTAGGAGCACTTTTACACACGTCTAGCGCTAGCGTGGCGCTCCTCATTTATGGCAGTACTTTTACACACGTCTAGCGCTAGCGTGGCGCTGCTCAGTTATGGGAGTACTTTTACATATGTCTAGCGCTAGCGTGGAGCTGCTCATTTATGGGAGCACTTTTACACACGTCTAGCGCTAGCGTGGCGCTGCTCATTTATGGCACTTTTTTACACACGTCTAGCGCTAGCGTGGCGCTGCTCATTTATGGGAGTACCTTTACATATGTCTAGCGCTAGCGTGGAGCTGCTCATTTATGGGAGCAATTTTACACACGTCTAGCGCTAGCGTGGCGCTGCTCATTTATGGCACTACTTTTACACACGTCTAGCGCTAGCGTGGCGCTGCTCATTTATGGCAGTACTTTTACACACGTCTAGCGCTAGCGTGGCGCTCCTCATTTATGGCAGTACTTTTACACACGTCTAACGCCAGCGTGGCGCTGCTAATTTATGGGAGTACTTTTACACACGTCTAGCGCTAGCATGGTGCTGATCATTTATGGCGATACTTTTACACACGTCTAACGCCAGCATGGTTCTGCTCATTTATGGCACTACTTTTACACACGTCTAACGTTAGCGTGGCGCAGCTCATTTATGGCACTACTTTTACACACGTCTAGCGCTAGCGTGGTGCTCCTCATTTATGGCAGTACTTTTACACACGTCTATCGCCAGCCTGGCGCTGCTCATTTATGGGAGTACTTTAACACACGTCTAGCGCTAGCATGGTGCTGCTCATTTATCATTACTTTTACACATGTCTAGCACTAGCTTGGCGCTACTCATTTATGGCAATACTTTTACACTCGTCTAGCGCTAGCGTGGCGCTGCTCATTTATGGCAGTACTTTTACACACGTCTAGCGCTAGCGTGGCACTCCTCATTTATGGCAGTACTTTTACACACGTCTAACGCCAGCGTGGCGCTGCTCATTTATGGCAGTACTTTTACACACGTCTAGCGCTAGCGTGGAGCTGCTCATTTATGGGAGCGCTTTTACACACGTCTAGCGCTAGCATGGCGCTCCTCATTTATCAGTACTTTTACACACGTCTAGCGCTAGCGTGGCGCTGCTCATTTATCAGTACTTTTACACACGTCTAGCGCTAGCGTGGAGCTGCTCATTTATGGGAGCGCTTTTACACACGTCTAGCGCTAGCGTGGCGCTGCTCATTTATCAGTACTTTTACACACGACTAGCGCTAGCGTGGCGCTGCTCATTTATCAGTACTTTTACACTCGTCTAGCGCCAGCGTGGCGCTCCTCATTTATCAGTACTTTTACACACGTCTAGCGCTAGCGTGGCGCTGCTCATTTATCAGTACTTTTACACTCGTCTAGCGCTAGCATGGCGCTGCTCATTTATCAGTTCCTTGTACACACGTCTAGCGCTAGCGTGGCGCTGCTCATTTATGGCAGTACTTTTACACACGTCTAGCGCTAGCGTGGCGCTGCTCATTTATGGGAGTACTTTTACACACGTATAGCGCTAGCGTGGCGCTGCTCATTTATGGGAGTACTTTTACACACGTCTAACGCCAGCGTGGCGCTGCTCATTTATCAGTACTTTTACACACGTCAAGCGCTAGCATGGCGCTCCTCATTTATCAGTACTTTTACACACGTCCAGCGCTAGCGTGGCGCTGCTCATTTATCAGTACTTTTACACACGTCTAGCCTTAGCGTGGCGCTGCTCATTTATGGCAGTACTTTTACACACGTCTAGCGCTAGCGTGGCGCTGCTCATTTATGGGAGTACTTTTACACACGTCTAGCGCTAGCGTGGCGCTGCTCATTTATGGGAGTACTTTTACACACGTCTAACGCCAGCGTGGCGCTGCTCATTTAAGGCAGTACTTTTACACACGTCTAGCGCTAGCATGGTGCTGCTCATTTATGGCACTACTTTTACACACGTCTAAAGCCAGCATGGTGCTGCTCATTTATGGCACTACTTTTACACACGTCTAGCGCTAGCGTGGCGCTGCTCATTTATGGCAGTACTTTTACACACGTGTAGCGCTAGCGTGGCGCTCCTCATTTATGGCCGTACTTTTACACACGTCTAACGCCAGCGTGGCGCTGCTCATTTGTGGGAGTACTTTTACACACATCTAGCGCTAGCATGGTGCTGCTCATTTATGGCACTACTTTTACACACGTATAACGCCAGCATGGTGCTGCTCATTTATGGCACTACTTTTACACACGTCTAACGCCAGCGTGGCGCTGCTCATTTAAGGCACTACTTTTACACACGTCTAGCGCTAGCATGGTGCTGCTCATTTATGGCACTACTTTTACACACGTCTAACGCCAGCATGGTGCTGCTCATTTATGGCACTACTTTAACACACGTCTAGCGCTAGCATGGCGCTCCTCATTTATCAGTACTTTTACACACGTCCAGCGCTAGCGTGGCAATGCTCATTTATCAGTACTTTTACACACGTCTAGCGCTAGCGTGGCGCTGCTCATTTATGGCAGTACTTTTACACTCGTCTAGCGCTAGTATGGCGCTCCTCATTTATGGGAGTACTTTTACACACGTCTAGCGGTAGCGTGGCGCTGCTCATTTAAGGCAGTACATTTACACACGTCTAGCGGTAGCGTGGCGCTGCTCATTTCTGGGAGCACTTTTACACACGTCTAGCGCTAGCGTGGCGCTGCTCATTTATGGCACTTTTTTACACACGTCTAGCGCTAGCGTGGCGCTGCTCATTTATGGGAGTACCTTTACATATGTCTAGCGCTAGCGTGGAGCTGCTCATTTATGGGAGCACTTTTACACACGTCTAGCGCTAGCGTGGCGCTGCTCATTTATGGCACTACTTTTACACATGTCTAGCGCTAGCGTGGAGCTGCTCATTTATGGAAGCAGTTTTACACACGTCTAGCGCTAGCATGGCGCTGCTCATTTATGGCAGTACTTTTACACACGTCTAGCGCTAGCGTGGCGCTCCTCATTTATGGCAGTACTTTTACACACGTCTAACGCCAGCGTGGCGCTGCTCATTTATGGGAGTACTTTTACTTATGTCTAGCGCTAGCGTGGAGCTGCTCATTTATGGGAGTACTTTTACACACGTCTAGCGCTAGCGTGGCGCTGCTCATTTTTGGCAGTACTTTTACACTCGTCTTGCGCTAGCATGGCGCTCCTCATTTATGGCAGTACTTTCCATATGTCTAGCACTAGCGTGGCGCTGCTCATTTATGGCAGTACTTTTACACTCGTTTTGCGCTAGCATGGCGCTGCTCAATTATGGGAGTACTTTTACATATGTCTAGCGCTAGCGTGGAGCTGCTTATTTATGGGAGCACTTTTACACACGTCTAGCGCTAGCGTGGCGCTGCTCATTTATGGCACTACTTTTACACACGTCTAGCGCTAGCGTGGCGCTGCTCATTTATGGGAGTACTTTTACACTCGCCAAGCGCTAGCGCGGCACTGCTCATTTATGGCAGTACTTTTACACACATCTAGCGCTAGCGTGGCGCTGCTCATTTATGGCAGTACTTTTACACACGTCTAGCGCTAGCGTGGCGCTGCTCATTTATGGCAGTACTTTTACACACGTCTAGCGCTAGCGTGGCGCTCCTCATTTATGGCAGTACTTTTACACACGTCTAGCGCTAGCGTGGCGCTCCTCATTTATGGCAGTACTTTTACACACGTCTAACGCCAGCGTGGCGTTGCTAATTTATGGGAGTACTTTTACACACGTCTAGCGCTAGCATGGTGCTGATCATTTATGGCGATACTTTTACACACGTCTAACGCCAGCATGGTTCTGCTCATTTATGGCACTACTTTTACACACGTCTAACGCCAGCGTGGCGCAGCTCATTTATGGCACTACTTTTACACACGTCTAGCGCTAGCGTGGTGCTCCTCATTTATGGCAGTACTTTTACACACGTCTAACGCCAGCCTGGCGCTGCTCATTTATGGGAGTACTTTTACACACGTCTAGCGCTAGCATGGTGCTGCTCATTTATCATTACTTTTACACATGTCTAGCGCTAGCTTGGCGCTACTCAATTATGGCAATACTTTTACACTCGTCTAGCGCTAGCGTGGCGCTGCTCATTTATGGCAGTACTTTTACACACGTCTAGCGCTAGCGTGGCGCTCCCCATTTATGGCAGTACTTTTACACACGTCTAACGCCAGCGTGGCGCTGCTCATTTATGGCAGTACTTTTACACACGTCTAGCGCTAGCGTGGAGCTGCTCATTTATGGGAGCGCTTTTACACACGTCTAGCGCTAGCATGGCGCTCCTCATTTATCAGTACTTTTACACACGTCTAGCGCTAGCGTGGCGCTGCTCATTTATCAGTACTTTTACACACGTCTAGCGCTAGCGTGGAGCTGCTCATTTATGGGAGCGCTTTTACACACGTCTAGCGCTAGCGTGGCGCTGCTCATTTATCATTACTTTTACACACGACTAGCGCTAGCGTGGCGCTGCTCATTTATCAGTACTTTTACACTCGTCTAGCGCCAGCGTGGCGCTCCTCATTTATCAGTACTTTTACACACGTCTAGCGCTAGCGTGGCGCTGCTCATTTATCAGTACTTTTACACTCGTCTAGCGCTAGCATGGCGCTGCTCATTTATCAGTTCCTTGTACACACGCCTAGCGCTAGCGTGGCGCTGCTCATTTATGGCAGTACTTTTACACACGTCTAGCGCTAGCGTGGCGCTGCTCATTTATGGGAGTACTTTTACACACGTCTAGCGCTAGCGTGGCGCTGCTCATTTATGGGAGTACTTTTACACACGTCTAACGCCAGCGTGGCGCTGCTCATTTATCAGTACTTTTACACACGTCAAGCGCTAGCATGGCGCTCCTCATTTATCAGTACTTTTACACACGTCCAGCGCTAGCGTGGCGCTGCTCATTTATCAGTACTTTTACACACGTCTAGCGCTAGCGTGGCGCTGCTCATTTATGGCAGTACTTTTACACACGTCTAGCGCTAGCGTGGCGCTGCTCATTTATGGGATTACTTTTACACACGTCTAGCGCTAGCGTGGCGCTGCTCATTTATGGGAGTACTTTTACACACGTCTAACGCCAGCGTGGCGCTGCTCATTTAAGGCAGTACTTTTACACACGTCTAGCGCTAGCATGGTGCTGCTCATTTATGGCACTACTTTTACACACGTCTAAAGCCAGCATGGTGCTGCTCATTTATGGCACTACTTTTACACACGTCTAGCGCTAGCGTGGCGCTGCTCATTTATGGCAGTACTTTTACACACGTGTAGCGCTAGCGTGGCGCTCCTCATTTATGGCCGTACTTTTACACACGTCTAACGCCAGCGTGGCGCTGCTCATTTATGGGAGTACTTTTACACACATCTAGCGCTAGCATGGTGCTGCTCATTTATGGCACTACTTTTACACACGTATAACGCCAGCATGGTGCTGCTCATTTATGGCACTACATTTACACACGTCTAACGCCAGCGTGGCGCTGCTCATTTAAGGCACTACTTTTACACACGTCTAGCGCTAGCATGGTGCTGCTCATTTATGGCACTACTTTTACACACGTCTAACGCCAGCATGGTGCTGCTCATTTATGGCACTACTTTAACACACGTCTAGCGCTAGCATGGCGCTCCTCATTTATCAGTACTTTTACACACGTCCAGCGCTAGCGTGGCAATGCTCATTTATCAGTACTTTTACACACGTCTAGCGCTAGCGTGGCGCTGCTCATTTATGGCAGTACTTTTACACTCGTCTAGCGCTAGTATGGCGCTCCTCATTTATGGGAGTACTTTTACACACGTCTAGCGGTAGCGTGGCGCTGCTCATTTAAGGCAGTACATTTACACACGTCTAGCGGTAGCGTGGCGCTGCTCTTTTCTGGGAGCACTTTTACACACGTCTAGCGCTAGCGTGGCGCTGCTCATTTATGGCACTTTTTTACACACGTCTAGCGCTAGCGTGGCGCTGCTCATTTATGGGAGTACCTTTACATATGTCTAGCGCTAGCGTGGAGCTGCTCATTTATGGGAGCACTTTTACACACGTCTAGCGCTAGCGTGGCGCTGCTCATTTATGGCACTACTTTTACACATGTCTAGCGCTAGCGTGGAGCTGCTCATTTATGGAAGCAGTTTTACACACGTCTAGCGCTAGCATGGCGCTGCTCATTTATGGCAGTACTTTTACACACGTCTAGCGCTAGCGTGGCGCTCCTCATTTATGGCAGTACTTTTACACACGTCTAACGCCAGCGTGGCGCTGCTCATTTATGGGAGTACTTTAACTTATGTCTAGCGCTAGCGTGGAGCTGCTCATTTATGGGAGTACTTTTACACACGTCTAGCGCTAGCGTGGCGCTGCTCATTTTTGGCAGTACTTTTACACTCGTCTTGCGCTAGCATGGCGCTCCTCATTTATGGCAGTACTTTTCCATATGTCTAGCGCTAGCGTGGCGCTGCCCATTTATGGCAGTACTTTTACACTCGTTTTGCGCTAGCATGGCGCTGCTCAATTATGGGAGTACTTTTACATATGTCTAGCGCTAGCGTGGAGCTGCTCATTTATGGGAGCACTTTTACACACGTCTAGCGCTAGCGTGGCGCTGCTCATTTATGGCACTACTTTTACACACGTCTAGCGCTAGCGTGGCGCTGCTCATTTATGGGAGTACTTTTACACTCGCCAAGCGCTAGCGCGGCACTGCTCATTTATGGCAGTACTTTTACACACGTCTAGCGCTAGCGTGGCGCTGCTCATTTATGGCAGTACTTTTACACACGTCTAGCGCTAGCATGGTGCTGCTCATTTATGGCACTATTTTTACACACGTCTAACGCCAGCATGGTGCTGCTCATTTATGGCACTACTTTTACACACGTCTAGCGCTAGCGTGGCGCTGCTCATTTATGGCAGTACTTTTACACACGTCTAGCGCTAGCGTGGCGCTCCTCATTTATGGCAGTACTTTTACACACGTCTAACGCCAGCGTGGCGCTGTTCATTTATGGGAGTACTTTTACACACGTCTAGCGCTAGCATAGTGCTGATAATTTATGGCACTACTTTTACACACGTCTAACGCCAGCATGGTTCTGCTCATTTATGGCACTACTTTTACACACGTCTAACGCCAGCGTGGCGCTGCTCATTTATGGCACTAGTTTTACACACGTCTAGCTCTAGCGTGGTGCTCCTCATTTATGGCAGTACTTTTACACACGTCTAACGCCAGCGTGGCGCTGCTCATTTATGGGAGTACTTTTACACTCGTCTAGCGCTAGCATGGTGCTGCTCATTTATCAGTACTTTTACACACGTCTAGCGCTAGCTAGGCGCTGCTCATTTATGGCAGTACATTTACACTCGTCTAGCGCTAGCGTGGCGCTGCTCATTTATGGCAGTACTTTTACACACGTCTAGCGCTATCGTGGCGCTCCTCATTTATGGCAGTACTTTTACACACGTCTAACGCCAGCGTGGCGCTGCTCATTTATGGCAGTACTTTTACACACGTCTAGCGCTAGCGTGGAGCTGCTCATTTATGGGAGCGCTTTTACACACGTCTAGCGCTAGCGTGGCGCTGCTCATTTATCAGTACTTTTACACACGACTAGCGCTAGCGTGGCGCTGCTCATTTCTGGGAGTACATTTACACACGTCTAGCGGTAGCGTGGCGCTGCTCATTTCTAGGAGCACTTTTACACACGTCTAGCGCTAGCGTGGCGCTGCTCATTTATGGCAGTACTTTTACACACGTCTAGCGCTATCGTGGCGCTCCTCATTTATGGCAGTACTTTTACACACGTCTAACGCCAGCGTGGCGCTGCTCATTTATGGCAGTACTTTTACACACGTCTAGCGCTAGCGTGGAGCTGCTCATTTATGGGAGCGCTTTTACACACGTCTAGCGCTAGCATGGCGCTCCTCATTTATCAGTACTTTTACACACGTCTAGCGCTAGCGTGGCGCTGCTCATTTATCAGTACTTTTACACACGTCTAGCGCTAGCGTGGAGCTGCTCATTTATGGGAGCGCTTTTACACACGTCTAGCGCTAGCGTGGCGCTGCTCATTTATCATTACTTTTACACACGACTAGCGCTAGCGTGGCACTGCTCATTTATCAGTACTTTTACACTCGTCTAGCGCCAGCGTGGCGCTCCTCATTTATCAGTACTTTTACACACGTCTACCGCTAGCGTGGCGCTGCTCATTTATCAGTACTTTTACACTCGTCTAGCGCTAGCATGGCGCTGCTCATTTATCAGTTCCTTGTACACACGCCTAGCGCTAGCGTGGCGCTGCTCATTTATGGCAGTACTTTTACACACGTCTAGCGCTAGCGTGGCGCTGCTCATTTATGGGAGTACTTTTACACACGTCTAGCGCTAGCGTGGCGCTGCTCATTTATGGGAGTACTTTTACACACGTCTAACGCCAGCGTGGCGCTGCTCATTTATCAGTACTTTTACACACGTCAAGCGCTAGCATGGCGCTCCTCATTTATCAGTACTTTTACACACGTCCAGCGCTAGCGTGGCGCTGCTCATTTATCAGTACTTTTACACACGTCTAGCGCTAGCGTGGCGCTGCTCATTTATGGCAGTACTTTTACACACGTCTAGCGCTAGCGTGGCGCTGCTCATTTATGGGATTACTTTTACACACGTCTAGCGCTAGCGTGGCGCTGCTCATTTATGGGAGTACTTTTACACACGTCTAACGCCAGCGTGGCGCTGCTCATTTAAGGCAGTACTTTTACACACGTCTAGCGCTAGCATGGTGCTGCTCATTTATGGCACTACTTTTACACACGTCTAAAGCCAGCATGGTGCTGCTCATTTATGGCACTACTTTTACACACGTCTAGCGCTAGCGTGGCGCTGCTCATTTATGGCAGTACTTTTACACACGTGTAGCGCTAGCGTGGCGCTCCTCATTTATGGCCGTACTTTTACACACGTCTAACGCCAGCGTGGCGCTGCTCATTTATGGGAGTACTTTTACACACATCTAGCGCTAGCATGGTGCTGCTCATTTATGGCACTACTTTTACACACGTATAACGCCAGCATGGTGCTGCTCATTTATGGCACTACATTTACACACGTCTAACGCCAGCGTGGCGCTGCTCATTTAAGGCACTACTTTTACACACGTCTAGCGCTAGCATGGTGCTGCTCATTTATGGCACTACTTTTACACACGTCTAACGCCAGCATGGTGCTGCTCATTTATGGCACTACTTTAACACACGTCTAGCGCTAGCATGGCGCTCCTCATTTATCAGTACTTTTACACACGTCCAGCGCTAGCGTGGCAATGCTCATTTATCAGTACTTTTACACACGTCTAGCGCTAGCGTGGCGCTGCTCATTTATGGCAGTACTTTTACACTCGTCTAGCGCTAGTATGGCGCTCCTCATTTATGGGAGTACTTTTACACACGTCTAGCGGTAGCGTGGCGCTGCTCATTTAAGGCAGTACATTTACACACGTCTAGCGGTAGCGTGGCGCTGCTCTTTTCTGGGAGCACTTTTACACACGTCTAGCGCTAGCGTGGCGCTGCTCATTTATGGCACTCTTTTACACACGTCTAGCGCTAGCGTGGCGCTGCTCATTTATGGGAGTACCTTTACATATGTCTAGCGCTAGCGTGGAGCTGCTCATTTATGGGAGCACTTTTACACACGTCTAGCGCTAGCGTGGCGCTGCTCATTTATGGCACTACTTTTACACATGTCTAGCGCTAGCGTGGAGCTGCTCATTTATGGAAGCAGTTTTACACACGTCTAGCGCTAGCATGGCGCTGCTCATTTATGGTAGTACTTTTACACACGTCTAGCGCTAGCGTGGCGCTCCTCATTTATGGCAGTACTTTTACACACGTCTAACGCCAGCGTGGCGCTGCTCATTTATGGGAGTACTTTAACTTATGTCTAGCGCTAGCGTGGAGCTGCTCATTTATGGGAGTACTTTTACACACGTCTAGCGCTAGCGTGGCGCTGCTCATTTTTGGCAGTACTTTTACACTCGTCTTGCGCTAGCATGGCGCTCCTCATTTATGGCAGTACTTTTCCATATGTCTAGCGCTAGCGTGGCGCTGCCCATTTATGGCAGTACTTTTACACTCGTTTTGCGCTAGCATGGCGCTGCTCAATTATGGGAGTACTTTTACATATGTCTAGCGCTAGCGTGGAGCTGCTCATTTATGGGAGCACTTTTACACACGTCTAGCGCTAGCGTGGCGCTGCTCATTTATGGCACTACTTTTACACACGTCTAGCGCTAGCGTGGCGCTGCTCATTTATGGGAGTACTTTTACACTCGCCAAGCGCTAGCGCGGCACTGCTCATTTATGGCAGTACTTTTACACACGTCTAGCGCTAGCGTGGCGCTGCTCATTTATGGCAGTACTTTTACACACGTCTAGCGCTAGCATGGTGCTGCTCATTTATGGCACTATTTTTACACACGTCTAACGCCAGCATGGTGCTGCTCATTTATGGCACTACTTTTACACACGTCTAGCGCTAGCGTGGCGCTGCTCATTTATGGCAGTACTTTTACACACGTCTAGCGCTAGCGTGGCGCTCCTCATTTATGGCAGTACTTTTACACACGTCTAACGCCAGCGTGGCGCTGTTCATTTATGGGAGTACTTTTACACACGTCTAGCGCTAGCATAGTGCTGATAATTTATGGCACTACTTTTACACACGTCTAACGCCAGCATGGTTCTGCTCATTTATGGCACTACTTTTACACACGTCTAACGCCAGCGTGGCGCTGCTCATTTATGGCACTAGTTTTACACACGTCTAGCTCTAGCGTGGTGCTCCTCATTTATGGCAGTACTTTTACACACGTCTAACGCCAGCGTGGCGCTGCTCATTTATGGGAGTACTTTTACACTCGTCTAGCGCTAGCATGGTGCTGCTCATTTATCAGTACTTTTACACACGTCTAGCGCTAGCTAGGCGCTGCTCATTTATGGCAGTACATTTACACTCGTCTAGCGCTAGCGTGGCGCTGCTCATTTATGGCAGTACTTTTACACACGTCTAGCGCTATCGTGGCGCTCCTCATTTATGGCAGTACTTTTACACACGTCTAACGCCAGCGTGGCGCTGCTCATTTATGGCAGTACTTTTACACACGTCTAGCGCTAGCGTGGAGCTGCTCATTTATGGGAGCGCTTTTACACACGTCTAGCGCTAGCGTGGCGCTGCTCATTTATCAGTACTTTTACACACGACTAGCGCTAGCGTGGCGCTGCTCATTTCTGGGAGTACATTTACACACGTCTAGCGGTAGCGTGGCGCTGCTCATTTCTAGGAGCACTTTTACACACGTCTAGCGCTAGAGTGGCGCTCCTCATTTATGGCAGTACTTTTACACACGTCTAGCGCTAGCGTGGCGCTGCTCAGTTATGGGAGTACTTTTACATATGTCTAGCGCTAGCGTGGAGCTGCTCATTTATGGGAGCACTTTTACACACGTCTAGCGCTAGCGTGGCGCTGCTCATTTATGGCACTTTTTTACACACGTCTAGCGCTAGCGTGGCGCTGCTCATTTATGGGAGTACTTTTACTTATGTCTAGCGCTAGCGTGGAGCTGCTCATTTATGGGAGTACTTTTACACACGTCTAGCGCTAGCGTGGCGCTGCTCATTTTTGGCAGTACTTTTACACTCGTCTTGCGCTAGCATGGCGCTCCTCATTTATGGCAGTACTTTTCCATATGTCTAGCGCTAGCGTGGCGCTGCTCATTTATGGCAGTACTTTTACACTCGTTTTGCGCTAGCATGGCGCTGCTCAATTATGGGAGTACTTTTACATATGTCTAGCGCTAGCGTGGAGCTGCTCATTTATGGGAGCACTTTTACACACGTCTAGCGCTAGCGTGGCGCTGCTCATTTATGGCACTACTTTTACACACGTCTAGCGCTAGCGTGGCGCTGCTCATTTATGGGAGTACTTTTACACTCGCCAAGCGCTAGCGCGGCACTGCTCATTTATGGCAGTACTTTTACACACGTCTAGCGCTAGCGTGGCGCTGCTCATTTATGGCAGTACTTTTACACACATCTAGCGCTAGCATGGTGCTGCTCATTTATGGCACTATTTTTACACACGTCTAACGCCAGCATGGTGCTGCTCATTTATGGCACTACTTTTACACACGTCTAGCGCTAGCGTGGCGCTGCTCATTTATGGCAGTACTTTTACACACGTCTAGCGCTAGCGTGGCGCTGCTCAGTTATGGGAGTACTTTTACATATGTCTAGCGCTAGCGTGGAGCTGCTCATTTATGGGAGCACTTTTACACACGTCTAGCGCTAGCGTGGCGCTGCTCATTTATGGCACTTTTTTACACACGTCTAGCGCTAGCGTGGCGCTGCTCATTTATGGGAGTACCTTTACATATGTCTAGCGCTAGCGTGGAGCTGCTCATTTATGGGAGCACTTTTACACACGTCTAGCGCTAGCGTGGCGCTGCTCATTTATGGCACTACTTTTACACACGTCTAGCGCTAGCGTGGCGCTGCTCTTTTATGGCAGTACTTTTACACACGTCTAGCGCTAGCGTGGCGCTCCTCATTTATGGCAGTACTTTTACACACGTCTAACGGCAGCGTGGCGCTGCTAATTTATGGGAGTACTTTTACACACGTCTAGCGCTAGCATGGTGCTGATCATTTATGGCACTACTTTTACACACGTCTAACGCCAGCATGGTTCTGCTCATTTATGGCACTACTTTTACACACGTCTAACGCCAGCGTGGCGCAGCTCATTTATGGCACTACTTTTACACACGTCTAGCGCTATCGTGGTGCTCCTCATTTATGGCAGTACTTTTACACACGTCTAACGCCAGCGTGGCGCTGCTTATTTATGGGAGTACTTTTACACACGTCTAGCGCTAGCATGGTGCTGCTCATTTATCATTACTTTTACACATGTCTAGCGCTAGCTTGGCGCTACTCATTTATGGCAATACTTTTACACTCGTCTAGCGCTAGCGTGGCGCTGCTCATTTATGGCAGTACTTTTACACACGTCTAGCGCTAGCGTGGCGCTCCTCATTTATGGCAGTACTTTTACACACGTCTAACGCCAGCGTGGCGCTGCTCATTTATGGCAGTACTTTTACACACGTCTAGCGCTAGCGTGGAGCTGCTCATTTATGGGAGCGCTTTTACACACGTCTAGCGCTAGCATGGCGCTCCTCATTTATCAGTACTTTTACACACGTCTAGCGCTAGCGTGGCGCTGCTCATTTATCAGTACTTTTACACACGTCTAGCGCTAGCGTGGAGCTGCTCATTTATGGGAGCGCTTTTACACACGTCTAGCGCTAGCGTGGCGCTGCTCATTTATCAGTACTTTTACACACGACTAGCGCTAGCGTGGCGCTGCTCATTTATCAGTACTTTTACACTCGTCTAGCGCCAGCGTGGCGCTCCTCATTTATCAGTACTTTTACACACGTCTAGCGCTAGCGTGGCGCTGCTCATTTATCAGTACTTTTACACTCGTCTAGCGCTAGCATGGCGCTGCTCATTTATCAGTTCCTTGTACACACGTCTAGCGCTAGCGTGGCGCTGCTCATTTATGGCAGTACTTTTACACACGTCTAGCGCTAGCGTGGCGCTGCTCATTTATGGGAGTACTTTTACACACGTCTAGCGCTAGCGTGGCGCTGCTCATTTATGGGAGTACTTTTACACACGTCTAACGCCAGCGTGGCGCTGCTCATTTATCAGTACTTTTACACACGTCAAGCGCTAGCATGGCGCTCCTCATTTATCAGTACTTTTACACACGTCCAGCGCTAGCGTGGCGCTGCTCATTTATCAGTACTTTTACACACGTCTAGCGCTAGCGTGGCGCTGCTCATTTATGGCAGTACTTTTACACACGTCTAGCGCTAGCGTGGCGCTGCTCATTTATGGGAGTACTTTTACACACGTCTAGCGCTAGCGTGGCGCTGCTCATTTATGGGAGTACTTTTACACACGTCTAACGCCAGCGTGGCGCTGCTCATTTAAGGCAGTACTTTTACACACGTCTAGCGCTAGCATGGTGCTGCTCATTTATGGCACTACTTTTACACACGTCTAAAGCCAGCATGGTGCTGCTCATTTATGGCACTACTTTTGCACACGTCTAGCGCTAGCGTGGCCCTGCTCATTTATGGCAGTACTTTTACACACGTGTAGCGCTAGCGTGGCGCTCCTCATTTATGGCCGTACTTTTACACACGTCTAACGCCAGCGTGGCGCTGCTCATTTATGGGAGTACTTTTACACACATCTAGCGCTAGCATGGTGCTGCTCATTTATGGCACTACTTTTACACACGTATAACGCCAGCATGGTGCTGCTCATTTATGGCACTACTTTTACACACGTCTAACGCCAGCGTGGCGCTGCTCATTTAAGGCACTACTTTTACACACGTCTAGCGCTAGCATGGTGCTACTCATTTATGGCACTACTTTTACACACGTCTAACGCCAGCATGGTGCTGCTCATTTATGGCACTACTTTAACACACGTCTAGCGCTAGCATGGCGCTCCTCATTTATCAGTACTTTTACACACGTCCAGCGCTAGCGTGGCAATGCTCATTTATCAGTACTTTTACACACGTCTAGCGCTAGCGTGGCGCTGCTCATTTATGGCAGTACTTTTACACTCGTCTAGCGCTAGTATGGCGCTCCTCATTTATGGGAGTACTTTTACACACGTCTAGCGGTAGCGTGGCGCTGCTCATTTAAGGCAGTACATTTACACACGTCTAGCGGTAGCGTGGCGCTGCTCATTTCTGGGAGCACTTTTACACACGTCTAGCGCTAGCGTGGCGCTGCTCATTTATGGCACTTTTTTACACACGTCTAGCGCTAGCGTGGCGCTGCTCATTTATGGGAGTACCTTTACATATGTCTAGCGCTAGCGTGGAGCTGCTCATTTATGGGAGCACTTTTACACACGTCTAGCGCTAGCGTGGCGCTGCTCATTTATGGCACTACTTTTACACATGTCTAGCGCTAGCGTGGAGCTGCTCATTTATGGAAGCAGTTTTACACACGTCTAGCGCTAGCATGGCGCTGCTCATTTATGGCAGTACTTTTACACACGTCTAGCGCTAGCGTGGCGCTCCTCATTTATGGCAGTACTTTTACACTCGTCTAGCGCTAGTATGGCGCTCCTCATTTATGGGAGTACTTTTACACACGTCTAGCGGTAGCGTGGCGCTGCTCATTTAAGGCAGTACATTTACACACGTCTAGCGGTAGCGTGGCGCTGCTCATTTCTGGGAGCACTTTTACACACGTCTAGCGCTAGCGTGGCGCTGCTCATTTATGGCACTTTTTTACACACGTCTAGCGCTAGCGTGGCGCTGCTCATTTATGGGAGTACCTTTACATATGTCTAGCGCTAGCGTGGAGCTGCTCATTTATGGGAGCACTTTTACACACGTCTAGCGCTAGCGTGGCGCTGCTCATTTATGGCACTACTTTTACACATGTCTAGCGCTAGCGTGGAGCTGCTCATTTATGGAAGCAGTTTTACACACGTCTAGCGCTAGCATGGCGCTGCTCATTTATGGCAGTACTTTTACACACGTCTAGCGCTAGCGTGGCGCTCCTCATTTATGGCAGTACTTTTACACACGTCTAACGCCAGCGTGGCGCTGCTCATTTATGGGAGTACTTTTACTTATGTCTAGCGCTAGCGTGGAGCTGCTCATTTATGGGAGTACTTTTACACACGTCTAGCGCTAGCGTGGCGCTGCTCATTTTTGGCAGTACTTTTACACTCGTCTTGCGCTAGCATGGCGCTCCTCATTTATGGCAGTACTTTCCATATGTCTAGCGCTAGCGTGGCGCTGCTCATTTATGGCAGTACTTTTACACTCGTTTTGCGCTAGCATGGCGCTGCTCAATTATGGGAGTACTTTTACATATGTCTAGCGCTAGCGTGGAGCTGCTCATTTATGGGAGCACTTTTACACACGTCTAGCGCTAGCGTGGCGCTGCTCATTTATGGCACTACTTTTACACACGTCTAGCGCTAGCGTGGCGCTGCTCATTTATGGGAGTACTTTTACACTCGCCAAGCGCTAGCGCGGCACTGCTCATTTATGGCAGTACTTTTACACACATCTAGCGCTAGCGTGGCGCTGCTCATTTATGGCAGTACTTTTACACACGTCTAGCGCTAGCGTGGCGCTGCTCATTTATGGCAGTACTTTTACACACGTCTAGCGCTAGCGTGGCGCTCCTCATTTATGGCAGTACTTTTACACACGTCTAGCGCTAGCGTGGCGCTCCTCATTTATGGCAGTACTTTTACACACGTCTAACGCCAGCGTGGCGTTGCTAATTTATGGGAGTACTTTTACACACGTCTAGCGCTAGCATGGTGCTGATCATTTATGGCGATACTTTTACACACGTCTAACGCCAGCATGGTTCTGCTCATTTATGGCACTACTTTTACACACGTCTAACGCCAGCGTGGCGCAGCTCATTTATGGCACTACTTTTACACACGTCTAGCGCTAGCGTGGTGCTCCTCATTTATGGCAGTACTTTTACACACGTCTAACGCCAGCCTGGCGCTGCTCATTTATGGGAGTACTTTTACACACGTCTAGCGCTAGCATGGTGCTGCTCATTTATCATTACTTTTACACATGTCTAGCGCTAGCTTGGCGCTACTCAATTATGGCAATACTTTTACACTCGTCTAGCGCTAGCGTGGCGCTGCTCATTTATGGCAGTACTTTTACACACGTCTAGCGCTAGCGTGGCGCTCCCCATTTATGGCAGTACTTTTACACACGTCTAACGCCAGCGTGGCGCTGCTCATTTATGGCAGTACTTTTACACACGTCTAGCGCTAGCGTGGAGCTGCTCATTTATGGGAGCGCTTTTACACACGTCTAGCGCTAGCATGGCGCTCCTCATTTATCAGTACTTTTACACACGTCTAGCGCTAGCGTGGCGCTGCTCATTTATCAGTACTTTTACACACGTCTAGCGCTAGCGTGGAGCTGCTCATTTATGGGAGCGCTTTTACACACGTCTAGCGCTAGCGTGGCGCTGCTCATTTATCATTACTTTTACACACGACTAGCGCTAGCGTGGCGCTGCTCATTTATCAGTACTTTTACACTCGTCTAGCGCCAGCGTGGCGCTCCTCATTTATCAGTACTTTTACACACGTCTAGCGCTAGCGTGGCGCTGCTCATTTATCAGTACTTTTACACTCGTCTAGCGCTAGCATGGCGCTGCTCATTTATCAGTTCCTTGTACACACGCCTAGCGCTAGCGTGGCGCTGCTCATTTATGGCAGTACTTTTACACACGTCTAGCGCTAGCGTGGCGCTGCTCATTTATGGGAGTACTTTTACACACGTCTAGCGCTAGCGTGGCGCTGCTCATTTATGGGAGTACTTTTACACACGTCTAACGCCAGCGTGGCGCTGCTCATTTATCAGTACTTTTACACACGTCAAGCGCTAGCATGGCGCTCCTCATTTATCAGTACTTTTACACACGTCCAGCGCTAGCGTGGCGCTGCTCATTTATCAGTACTTTTACACACGTCTAGCGCTAGCGTGGCGCAGCTCATTTATGGCAGTACTTTTACACACGTCTAGCGCTAGCGTGGCGCTGCTCATTTATGGGATTACTTTTACACACGTCTAGCGCTAGCGTGGCGCTGCTCATTTATGGGAGTACTTTTACACACGTCTAACGCCAGCGTGGCGCTGCTCATTTAAGGCAGTACTTTTACACACGTCTAGCGCTAGCATGGTGCTGCTCATTTATGGCACTACTTTTACACACGTCTAAAGCCAGCATGGTGCTGCTCATTTATGGCACTACTTTTACACACGTCTAGCGCTAGCGTGGCGCTGCTCATTTATGGCAGTACTTTTACACACGTGTAGCGCTAGCGTGGCGCTCCTCATTTATGGCCGTACTTTTACACACGTCTAACGCCAGCGTGGCGCTGCTCATTTATGGGAGTACTTTTACACACATCTAGCGCTAGCATGGTGCTGCTCATTTATGGCACTACTTTTACACACGTATAACGCCAGCATGGTGCTGCTCATTTATGGCACTACATTTACACACGTCTAACGCCAGCGTGGCGCTGCTCATTTAAGGCACTACTTTTACACACGTCTAGCGCTAGCATGGTGCTGCTCATTTATGGCACTACTTTTAC
Organism: Meconema thalassinum; assembly: GCA_946902985.2. NCBI lineage: Eukaryota > Metazoa > Arthropoda > Insecta > Orthoptera > Tettigoniidae > Meconema > Meconema thalassinum. The sequence goes on along the minus strand of CAMPQE020000048.1, from coordinate 12,302,203 downwards.
ACACGTCTAACGCCAGCATGGTGCTGCTCATTTATGGCACTACTTTAACACACGTCTAGCGCTAGCATGGCGCTCCTCATTTATCAGTACTTTTACACACGTCCAGCGCTAGCGTGGCAATGCTCATTTATCAGTACTTTTACACACGTCTAGCGCTAGCGTGGCGCTGCTCATTTGTGGCAGTACTTTTACACTCGTCTAGCGCTAGTATGGCGCTCCTCATTTATGGGAGTACTTTTACACACGTCTAGCGGTAGCGTGGCGCTGCTCATTTAAGGCAGTACATTTACACACGTCTAGCGGTAGCGTGGCGCTGCTCTTTTCTGGGAGCACTTTTACACACGTCTAGCGCTAGCGTGGCGCTGCTCATTTATGGCACTTTTTTACACACGTCTAGCGCTAGCGTGGCGCTGCTCATTTATGGGAGTACCTTTACATATGTCTAGCGCTAGCGTGGAGCTGCTCATTTATGGGAGCACTTTTACACACGTCTAGCGCTAGCGTGGCGCTGCTCATTTATGGCACTACTTTTACACATGTCTAGCGCTAGCGTGGAGCTGCTCATTTATGGAAGCAGTTTTACACACGTCTAGCGCTAGCATGGCGCTGCTCATTTATGGCAGTACTTTTACACACGTCTAGCGCTAGCGTGGCGCTCCTCATTTATGGCAGTACTTTTACACACGTCTAACGCCAGCGTGGCGCTGCTCATTTATGGGAGTACTTTAACTTATGTCTAGCGCTAGCGTGGAGCTGCTCATTTATGGGAGTACTTTTACACACGTCTAGCGCTAGCGTGGCGCTGCTCATTTTTGGCAGTACTTTTACACTCGTCTTGCGCTAGCATGGCGCTCCTCATTTATGGCAGTACTTTTCCATATGTCTAGCGCTAGCGTGGCGCTGCCCATTTATGGCAGTACTTTTACACTCGTTTTGCGCTAGCATGGCGCTGCTCAATTATGGGAGTACTTTTACATATGTCTAGCGCTAGCGTGGAGCTGCTCATTTATGGGAGCACTTTTACACACGTCTAGCGCTAGCGTGGCGCTGCTCATTTATGGCACTACTTTTACACACGTCTAGCGCTAGCGTGGCGCTGCTCATTTATGGGAGTACTTTTACACTCGCCAAGCGCTAGCGCGGCACTGCTCATTTATGGCAGTACTTTTACACACGTCTAGCGCTAGCGTGGCGCTGCTCATTTATGGCAGTACTTTTACACACGTCTAGCGCTAGCATGGTGCTGCTCATTTATGGCACTATTTTTACACACGTCTAACGCCAGCATGGTGCTGCTCATTTATGGCACTACTTTTACACACGTCTAGCGCTAGCGTGGCGCTGCTCATTTATGGCAGTACTTTTACACACGTCTAGCGCTAGCGTGGCGCTCCTCATTTATGGCAGTACTTTTACACACGTCTAACGCCAGCGTGGCGCTGTTCATTTATGGGAGTACTTTTACACACGTCTAGCGCTAGCATAGTGCTGATAATTTATGGCACTACTTTTACACACGTCTAACGCCAGCATGGTTCTGCTCATTTATGGCACTACTTTTACACACGTCTAACGCCAGCGTGGCGCTGCTCATTTATGGCACTAGTTTTACACACGTCTAGCTCTAGCGTGGTGCTCCTCATTTATGGCAGTACTTTTACACACGTCTAACGCCAGCGTGGCGCTGCTCATTTATGGGAGTACTTTTACACTCGTCTAGCGCTAGCATGGTGCTGCTCATTTATCAGTACTTTTACACACGTCTAGCGCTAGCTAGGCGCTGCTCATTTATGGCAGTACATTTACACTCGTCTAGCGCTAGCGTGGCGCTGCTCATTTATGGCAGTACTTTTACACACGTCTAGCGCTATCGTGGCGCTCCTCATTTATGGCAGTACTTTTACACACGTCTAACGCCAGCGTGGCGCTGCTCATTTATGGCAGTACTTTTACACACGTCTAGCGCTAGCGTGGAGCTGCTCATTTATGGGAGCGCTTTTACACACGTCTAGCGCTAGCGTGGCGCTGCTCATTTATCAGTACTTTTACACACGACTAGCGCTAGCGTGGCGCTGCTCATTTCTGGGAGTACATTTACACACGTCTAGCGGTAGCGTGGCGCTGCTCATTTCTAGGAGCACTTTTACACACGTCTAGCGCTAGAGTGGCGCTCCTCATTTATGGCAGTACTTTTACACACGTCTAGCGCTAGCGTGGCGCTGCTCAGTTATGGGAGTACTTTTACATATGTCTAGCGCTAGCGTGGAGCTGCTCATTTATGGGAGCACTTTTACACACGTCTAGCGCTAGCGTGGCGCTGCTCATTTATGGCACTTTTTTACACACGTCTAGCGCTAGCGTGGCGCTGCTCATTTATGGGAGTACTTTTACTTACGTCTAGCGCTAGCGTGGAGCTGCTCATTTATGGGAGTACTTTTACACACGTCTAGCGCTAGCGTGGCGCTGCTCATTTTTGGCAGTACTTTTACACTCGTCTTGCGCTAGCATGGCGCTCCTCATTTATGGCAGTACTTTTCCATATGTCTAGCGCTAGCGTGGCGCTGCTCATTTATGGCAGTACTTTTACACTCGTTTTGCGCTAGCATGGCGCTGCTCAATTATGGGAGTACTTTTACATATGTCTAGCGCTAGCGTGGAGCTGCTCATTTATGGGAGCACTTTTACACACGTCTAGCGCTAGCGTGGCGCTGCTCATTTATGGCACTACTTTTACACACGTCTAGCGCTAGCGTGGCGCTGCTCATTTATGGGAGTACTTTTACACTCGCCAAGCGCTAGCGCGGCACTGCTCATTTATGGCAGTACTTTTACACACGTCTAGCGCTAGCGTGGCGCTGCTCATTTATGGCAGTACTTTTACACACATCTAGCGCTAGCATGGTGCTGCTCATTTATGGCACTATTTTTACACACGTCTAACGCCAGCATGGTGCTGCTCATTTATGGCACTACTTTTACACACGTCTAGCGCTAGCGTGGCGCTGCTCATTTATGGCAGTACTTTTACACACGTCTAGCGCTAGCGTGGCGCTGCTCAGTTATGGGAGTACTTTTACATATGTCTAGCGCTAGCGTGGAGCTGCTCATTTATGGGAGCACTTTTACACACGTCTAGCGCTAGCGTGGCGCTGCTCATTTATGGCACTTTTTTACACACGTCTAGCGCTAGCGTGGCGCTGCTCATTTATGGGAGTACCTTTACATATGTCTAGCGCTAGCGTGGAGCTGCTCATTTATGGGAGCACTTTTACACACGTCTAGCGCTAGCGTGGCGCTGCTCATTTATGGCACTACTTTTACACACGTCTAGCGCTAGCGTGGCGCTGCTCTTTTATGGCAGTACTTTTACACACGTCTAGCGCTAGCGTGGCGCTCCTCATTTATGGCAGTACTTTTACACACGTCTAACGGCAGCGTGGCGCTGCTAATTTATGGGAGTACTTTTACACACGTCTAGCGCTAGCATGGTGCTGATCATTTATGGCACTACTTTTACACACGTCTAACGCCAGCATGGTTCTGCTCATTTATGGCACTACTTTTACACACGTCTAACGCCAGCGTGGCGCAGCTCATTTATGGCACTACTTTTACACACGTCTAGCGCTATCGTGGTGCTCCTCATTTATGGCAGTACTTTTACACACGTCTAACGCCAGCGTGGCGCTGCTTATTTATGGGAGTACTTTTACACACGTCTAGCGCTAGCATGGTGCTGCTCATTTATCATTACTTTTACACATGTCTAGCGCTAGCTTGGCGCTACTCATTTATGGCAATACTTTTACACTCGTCTAGCGCTAGCGTGGCGCTGCTCATTTATGGCAGTACTTTTACACACGTCTAGCGCTAGCGTGGCGCTCCTCATTTATGGCAGTACTTTTACACACGTCTAACGCCAGCGTGGCGCTGCTCATTTATGGCAGTACTTTTACACACGTCTAGCGCTAGCGTGGAGCTGCTCATTTATGGGAGCGCTTTTACACACGTCTAGCGCTAGCATGGCGCTCCTCATTTATCAGTACTTTTACACACGTCTAGCGCTAGCGTGGCGCTGCTCATTTATCAGTACTTTTACACACGTCTAGCGCTAGCGTGGAGCTGCTCATTTATGGGAGCGCTTTTACACACGTCTAGCGCTAGCGTGGCGCTGCTCATTTATCAGTACTTTTACACACGACTAGCGCTAGCGTGGCGCTGCTCATTTATCAGTACTTTAACACTCGTCTAGCGCCAGCGTGGCGCTCCTCATTTATCAGTACTTTTACACACGTCTAGCGCTAGCGTGGCGCTGCTCATTTATCAGTACTTTTACACTCGTCTAGCGCTAGCATGGCGCTGCTCATTTATCAGTTCCTTGTACACACGTCTAGCGCTAGCGTGGCGCTGCTCATTTATGGCAGTACTTTTACACACGTCTAGCGCTAGCGTGGCGCTGCTCATTTATGGGAGTACTTTTACACACGTCTAGCGCTAGCGTGGCGCTGCTCATTTATGGGAGTACTTTTACACACGTCTAACGCCAGCGTGGCGCTGCTCATTTATCAGTACTTTTACACACGTCAAGCGCTAGCATGGCGCTCCTCATTTATCAGTACTTTTACGCACGTCCAGCGCTAGCGTGGCGCTGCTCATTTATCAGTACTTTTACACACGTCTAGCGCTAGCGTGGCGCTGCTCATTTATGGCAGTACTTTTACACACGTCTAGCGCTAGCGTGGCGCTGCTCATTTATGGGAGTACTTTTACACACGTCTAGCGCTAGCGTGGCGCTGCTCATTTATGGGAGTACTTTTACACACGTCTAACGCCAGCGTGGCGCTGCTCATTTAAGGCAGTACTTTTACACACGTCTAGCGCTAGCATGGTGCTGCTCATTTATGGCACTACTTTTACACACGTCTAAAGCCAGCATGGTGCTGCTCATTTATGGCACTACTTTTGCACACGTCTAGCGCTAGCGTGGCCCTGCTCATTTATGGCAGTACTTTTACACACGTGTAGCGCTAGCGTGGCGCTCCTCATTTATGGCCGTACTTTTACACACGTCTAACGCCAGCGTGGCGCTGCTCATTTATGGGAGTACTTTTACACACATCTAGCGCTAGCATGGTGCTGCTCATTTATGGCACTACTTTTACACACGTATAACGCCAGCATGGTGCTGCTCATTTATGGCACTACTTTTACACACGTCTAACGCCAGCGTGGCGCTGCTCATTTAAGGCACTACTTTTACACACGTCTAGCGCTAGCATGGTGCTACTCATTTATGGCACTACTTTTACACACGTCTAACGCCAGCATGGTGCTGCTCATTTATGGCACTACTTTAACACACGTCTAGCGCTAGCATGGCGCTCCTCATTTATCAGTACTTTTACACACGTCCAGCGCTAGCGTGGCAATGCTCATTTATCAGTACTTTTACACACGTCTAGCGCTAGCGTGGCGCTGCTCATTTATGGCAGTACTTTTACACTCGTCTAGCGCTAGTATGGCGCTCCTCATTTATGGGAGTACTTTTACACACGTCTAGCGGTAGCGTGGCGCTGCTCATTTAAGGCAGTACATTTACACACGTCTAGCGGTAGCGTGGCGCTGCTCATTTCTGGGAGCACTTTTACACACGTCTAGCGCTAGCGTGGCGCTGCTCATTTATGGCACTTTTTTACACACGTCTAGCGCTAGCGTGGCGCTGCTCATTTATGGGAGTACCTTTACATATGTCTAGCGCTAGCGTGGAGCTGCTCATTTATGGGAGCACTTTTACACACGTCTAGCGCTAGCGTGGCGCTGCTCATTTATGGCACTACTTTTACACATGTCTAGCGCTAGCGTGGAGCTGCTCATTTATGGAAGCAGTTTTACACACGTCTAGCGCTAGCATGGCGCTGCTCATTTATGGCAGTACTTTTACACACGTCTAGCGCTAGCGTGGCGCTCCTCATTTATGGCAGTACTTTTACACACGTCTAACGCCAGCGTGGCGCTGCTCATTTATGGGAGTACTTTTACTTATGTCTAGCGCTAGCGTGGAGCTGCTCATTTATGGGAGTACTTTTACACAGTCTAGCGCTAGCGTGGCGCTGCTCATTTTTGGCAGTACATTTACACACGTCTAGCGGTAGCGTGGCGCTGCTCATTTATGGGAGCACTTTTACACACGTCTAGCGCTAGCGTGGCGCTCCTCATTTATGGCAGTACTTTTACACACGTCTAGCGCTAGCCTGGCGCTGCTCATTTATGGCAGTACTTTTACACTCGTCTTGCGCTAGCATGGCGCTCCTCATTTATGGCAGTACTTTTCCATATGTCTAGCGCTAGCGTGGCGCTGCTCATTTATGGCAGTACTTTTACACTCGTTTTGCGCTAGCATGGCGCTGCTCAATTATGGGAGTACTTTTACATATGTCTAGCGCTAGCGTGGAGCTGCTCATTTATGGGAGCACTTTTACACACGTCTAGCGCTAGCATGGCGCTGCTCATTTATGGCACTACTTTTACACACGTCTAGCGCTAGCGTGGCGCTGCTCATTTATGGGAGTACTTTTACACTCGCCAAGCGCTAGCGCGGCACTGATCATTTATGGCAGTACTTTTACACACGTCTAGCGCTAGCGTGGCGCTGCTCATTTATGGCAGTGCTTTTACACACGTCTAGCGCTAGCATGGTGCTGCTCATTTATGGCACTATTTTTACACACGTCTAACGCCAGCATGGTGCTGCTCATTTATGGCACTACTTTTACACACGTCTAGCGCTAGCGTGGCGCTGCTCATTTATGGCAGTACTTTTACACACGTCTAGCGCTAGCGTGGCGCTCCTCATTTATGGCAGTACTTTTACACACGTCTAACGCCAGCGTGGCGCTCTTCATTTATGGGAGTACTTTTACACACGTCTAGCGCTAGCATAGTGCTGATAATTTATGGCACTACTTTTACACACGTCTAATGCCAGCATGGTTCTGCTCATTTATGGCACTACTTTTACACACGTCTAACGCCAGCGTGGCGCTGCTCATTTATGGCACTAGTTTTACACACGTCTAGCTCTAGCGTGGTGCTCCTCATTTATGGCAGTACTTTTACACACGTCTAACGCCAGCGTGGCGCTGCTCATTTATGGGAGTACTTTTACACTCGTCTAGCGCTAGCATGGTGCTGCTCATTTATCAGTACTTTTACACACGTCTAGCGAGAGCTTGGCGCTGCTCATTTATGGCAGTACTTTTACACTCGTCTAGCGCTAGCGTGGCGCTGCGCATTTATGGCAGTACTTTTACACACGTCTAGCGCTAGCGTGGCGCTCCTCATTTATGGCAGTACTTTTACACACGTCTAACGCCAGCGTGGCGCTGCTCATTTATGGCAGTACTTTTACACACGTCTAGCGCTAGCGTGGAGCTGCTCATTTATGGGAGCGCTTTTACACACGTCTAGCGCTAGCATGGCGCTCCTCATTTATCAGTACTTTTACACACGTCTAGCGCTAGCATGGCGCTGCTCATTTATGGGAGTACTTTTACACACGTCTAGCGCTAGCGTGGAGCTGCTCATTTATGGGAGCGCTTTTACACACGTCTAGCGCTAGCGTGGCGCTGCTCATTTATCAGTACTTTTACACAAGTTTAGCGCTAGCGTGGCGCTGCTCAATTATCAGTACTTTTACACTCGTCTAGCGCTAGCGTGGCGCTCCTCATTTATCAGTACTTTTACACACGTCTAGCGCTAGCGTGGCGCTGCTCATTTATCAGTACTTTTACACACGTCTAGAGCTAGCATGGATCTCCTCATTTATCAGTACTTTTACACACGTCCAGCGCTAGCGTGGCGCTGCTCATTTATCAGTACTTTTACACACGTCTAGTGCTAGCGTGGCGCTGCTCATTTATGGCAGTACTTTTACACTCGTCTAGCGCTAGCATGGCGCTCCTCATTTATGGGAGTACTTTTACACACGTCTAGCGGTAGCGTGGCGCTGCTCATTTATGGCAGTACATTTACACACGTCTAGAGGTAGCGTGGCGCTGCTCATTTCTGGGAACACTTTTACACACGTCTAGAGCTAGCGTGGCGCTGCTTATTTATGGCAGTACATTTACACACGTCTAGCGGTAGCGTGGCGCTGCTCATTTCTGGGAGCACTTTTACACACGTCTAACGATAGCATGGCGCTGCTCATTTCTGGGAGTACTTTTACACATGTCTAGCGCTAGCGTGGAACTGCTCATTTATGGGAGTACATTAACACACGTCTAGCGCTAGCGTGGCGCTGCTCATTTATGGCAGTACACTTACACACGTCTAGCGGTAGCGTGGCGCTGCTCATTTCTGGGAGCACTTTTACTCACGTCTAGCGCTAGCGTGGCGCTCCTCATTTATGGCAGTACTTTTACACACGTCTAGCGCTAGCGTGGCGCTGCACATTTATGGGAGTTCTTTTACATATGTCTAGCGCTAGCGTGGAGCTGCTCATTTATGGGAGCACTTTTACACACGTCTAGAGCTAGCGTGGCGCTGCTCATTTATGGCACTTTTTTACACACGTCTAGCGCTAGCGTGGCGCTGCTCATGTATGGGAGTACTTTTACATATGTCTAGCGCTAGCGTGGAGCTGCTCATTTATGGGAGCACTTTTACACACGTCTAGCGCTAGCGTGGCGCTGCTCATTTATGGCACTACTTTTACACACGTCTAGCGCTAGCGTGGAGCTGCTCATTTATGGGAGCACTTTTTCACACGTCTAGCGCTAGCATGGCGCTGCTCAATTATGGCAGTACTTTTACACACGTCTAGCGCTAGCGTGGCGCTCCTCATTTAAGGCAGTACTTTTACACACGTCTAACGCCAGCGTGGTGCTGCTCATTTATGGGAGTACTTTTACTTATGTCTAGCGCTAGCGTGGAGCTGCTCATTTATGGGAGTACTTTTACACACGTCTAGCGCTAGCGTGGCGCTGCTCATTTATGGCAGTACATTTACACACGTCTAGCGGTAGCGTGGCGCTGCTCATTTATGGGAGTACTTTTACACACGTCTAACGCCAGCGTGGCGCTGCTCATTTATGGCAGTACTTTTACACTCGTCTTGCGCTAGCATGGCGCTCCTCATTTATGGCAGTACTTTTACATATGTCTAGCGCTAGCGTGGCGCTGCTCATTTATGTCAGTACTTTTACAGTCGTTTTGCGCTAGCATGGCGCTGCTCATTTATGGGAGTACTTTTACATATGTCTAGCGCTAGCGTGGAGCTGCTCATTTATGGGAGCACTTTTACACACGTCTAGCGCTAGCGTGGCACTGCTCATTTATGGCACTACTTTTACACACGTCTAGCGCTAGCGTGGCGCTGCTCATTTATGGGAGTACTTTTACACTCGCCAAGCGCTGGCGTGGCACTGCTCATTTATGGCAGTACTTTTACACACGTCTAGCGCTAGCGTGGCGCTGCTCATTTATGGGAGTACTTTTACACACGTCTAACGCCAGCGTGGCGCTGCTCATTTATGGCAGTACTTTTACACACGTCTAGCGCTAGCATGGTGCTGCTCATTTATGGCACTACTTTTACACACGTCTAACGCCAGCATGGTGCTGCTCATTTATGGCACTTCTTTTACACACGTCTAGCGCTAGCGTGGCGCTGCTCATTTATGGCAGTACTTTAAAACACGTCTAGCGCTAGCGTGGCGCTCCTCATTTATGGCAGTACTTTTACACACGTGTAACGCCAGCGTGGCGCTGCTCATTTATGGGAGTACTTTTACACACGTCTAGCGCTAGCATGGTGCTGCTCATTTATTGCACTACTTTTACACACGTCAAACGCCAGCATGGTGCTGCTCATTTATGGCACTACTTTTACACACGTCTAGCGCTAGCGTGGCGCGGCTCATTTATGGCAGTACTTTTACACACGTCTAGCGCTAGCGTGGCGCTCCTCATTTATGGCAGTACTTATACACACGTCTAGCGCTAGCATGGCGCTGCTCATTTATGGCAGTACTTATACACACTTCTAGCGCTAGCGTGGCGCTCCTCATTTATGGGAGTACATTTACACACGTCTAAATCCAGCATGGTGCTGCTCATTTATGGCACTACTTTTACTCACGTCTAACACCAGCGTGGCGCTGCTCATTTATGGGAGTACTTTTACATTTGTCTAGCGCTAGCGTGGCGCTGCTCATTTATGGCAGTACATTTACACACGTATAACGCCAGCGTGGCGCTGCTCATTTATGGCTCTACTCTTACATATGTCTAGCGCTAGCGTGGCGCTGCTCATTTATGGCAGTACATTTACACACGGCTAGCGCTAGCGTGGTGCTGCTCATTTATGGCAGTTCTTTTACACACGGCTAGCGCTAGACTGGCGCTCCTCATTTATGGGAGTACTTTTACACTCGTCTAGCGCTAGCGTGGCGCTGCTCATTTATCAGTACTTTTACACACGTCTAGCGCTAGCGTGGCGCTGCTCATTTATGGCACTACTTTTACACACGTCTAGCCCTAGCAAGGCGCTGCTTAATTATGGGAGTACTTTTACACACGTCTAGCGCTAGCGTGACGCTGCTCATTTATGGGAGTACTTTTACACACGTCTAGCGCTAACGTGGCGCTGCTCATTTATGGGAGCACTTTACACACTTCTAGCGCTAGCGTGGCGCTGCTCATTTATGGGAGTATTTTTACACACGTCTAGCGCTAGCGTGGCGCTGCTCATTCATGGGAGTACTTTTAAACACGTTTAGCGCTAGCGTGGCGCTGCTCATTTATAGGAGATATTTCTTCAGTCGTCTAGCGCTAGCGTGGCGCTGCTCATTTATGGGAGTACTTTTACACACGTCTAGCGCTAGCGTGGCGCTGCTCATTTATGGCAGTAATTTTACACAGGTCTAGCTGTAGCGTCGCGCTGCTCGTTAATGGGAGTGCTTTTACACTCGTCTAGCGCTAGTGTGGCGCTGCTCATTTATTGGAGAAATGTTTACACTCGTCTTGCGCTAGCGTGGCGCTGTTCATTTATGGGAGTACTTTCACACACGTCTAGCGCTAGCCTGGCGCTGCTCATTTATGGGATTACTTTTACACACGTCTAGCGCTAGCGTGGCGCTGCTCATTTATAGGAGTACTTTTACACACGTCTAGCGCTAGCGTGGCGCTGCTCATTTATGGGAGTACTTTTACACACGTCTAGCGCTAGCGTGGCGCTGCTTATTTATGGCAGTACTTTTACACACGTCTAGCAGTACCGTCGTGCTGCTCATTTATGGGAGTACTTTTACACTCGTCTAGCTCTAGCGTGGCGCTGCTCATTTATAGGAGTATTTTTTTTACACGTCTAGCGCTAGCGTGTCGCTGCTCATTTATGGGAATACTTTTGCACACGTCTAGCGCTAGCGTGGCGCTGCTCATTTATAGGAGAAATTTTTTCACTCGTCTAGCGCTAGCGTGGCGCTGCTCATTTATGGGATTACTTTTACACACGTCTAGCGCTAGCGTGGCGCTGCTCATTTATGGGAGTAATTTTACACTCGTCTAGCGCTAGCGTGGCGCTGCTCATTATTATGAGAACTTTTACACACGTCTAGCGCTAGCATGGCGCTCCTCATTTATCAGTACTTTTACACACGTCTAGCGCTAGCATGGCGCTGCTCATTATTATGAGAACTTTTACACACGTCTAGCGCTAGCATGGCGCTCCTCATTTATCAGTACTTTTACACACGTCTAGCGCTAGCATGGCGCTGCTCATTTATGTGATTACTTTTACACACGTCTAGCTCTTGCGTAGCGCTGCTCATTTATAGGAGTACTTTTACACAAGTCTAGCGCTAGCGTGGCGCTGGTCATTTATGGGAGTACTTTTACACACGTCTAGCGCTATCGTGGCGCTGCTCATTATTATGAGAACTTTTACACACGTCTAGCGCTAGCATGGCGCTCCTCATTTATCAGTACTTTTACACACGTCTAGCGCTAGCATGGCGCTGCTCATTTATCAGTACTTTTACAGCGCTAGCGTGGAGTTGCTCATTTATGGGAGCGCTTTTACACACGTCTAGCGCTAGCGTGGCGCTGCTCATTTGTCAGTACTTTTACACACGTTTAGCGCTAGCGTGGCGCTGCTCATTCATCAGTACTTTTACACTCGTCTAGCGCTAGCGTGGCGCTCCTCATTTATCAGTACTTTTACACACGTCTAGCGCTAGCGTGGCGCTGCTCATTTATCAGTACTTTTACACACGTCTAGAGCTAGCATCGATCTCCTCATTTATCAGTACTTTTACACACGTCCAGCGCTAGCGTGGCGCTGCTCATTTATCAGTACTTTTACACACGTCTAGTGCTAGCGTGGCGCTGCTCATTTATGGCAGTACTTTTACACTCGTCTAGCGCTAGCATGGCGCTCCTCATTTATGGGAGTACTTTTACACACGTCTAGCGGTAGCGTGGCGCTGCTCATTTATGGCAGTACATTTACACACGTCTAGCGGTAGCGTGGCGCTGCTCATTTCTGGGAACACTTTTACACACGTCTAGCGCTAGCGTGGCGCTGCTCATTTATGGCAGTACATTTACACACGTCTAGCGGTAGCGTGGCGCTGCTCATTTCTGGGAGCACTTTTACACACGTCTAACGATAGCATGGCGCTGCTCATTTCTGGGAGTACTTTTACATATGTATAGCGCTAGCGTGGAACTGCTCATTTATGGGAGTACAGTAACACACGTCTAGCGGTAGCGTGGCGCTGCTCATTTATGGCAGTACACTTACACACGTCTAGCGGTAGCGTGGCGCTGCTCATTTATGGGAGTACTTTTACATATGTCTAGCGCTAGCGTGGAGCTGCTCATTTATGGGAGCACTTTTACACACGTCTAGCGCTAGCGTGGCGCTGCTCATTTATGGCACTACTTTTACACACGTCTAGCGCTAGCGTGGCGCTGCTCATTTATGGGAGTACTTTTACACTCGCCAAGCGCTGGCGTGGCACTGCTCATTTATGGCAGTACTTTTACACACGTCTAGCGCTAGCGTGGCGCTGCTCATTTATGGCACTTTTTTACACACGTCTAGCGCTAGCGTGGCGCTGCTCATTTATGGGAGTACTTTTACATATGTCTAGCGCTAGCGTGGAGCTGCCCATTTATGGGAGCACTTTTACACACGTCTAGCGCTAGCGTGGCGCTGCTCATTTATGGCACTACTTTTACACACGTCTAGCGCTAGCGTGGAGCTGCTCATTTATGGGAGCACTTTTTCACACGTCTAGCGCTAGCATGGCGCTGCTCATTTATGGCAGTACTTTTACACACGTCTAGCGCTAGCGTGGCGCTCCTCATTTATGGCAGTACTTTTACACACGTCTAACGCCAGCGTGGCGCTGCTCATTTATGGGAGTACTTTTACTTATGTCTAGCGCTAGCGTGGAGCTGCTCATTTATGGGAGTACTTTTACACACGTCTAGCGCTAGCGTGGCGCTGCTCATTTATGGCAGTACATTTACACACGTCTAGCGGTAGCGTGGCGCTGCTCATTTATGGGAGTACTTTTACACACGTCTAACGCCAGCGTGGCGCTGCTCATTTATGGCAGTACTTTTACACTCGTCTTGCGCTAGCATGGCGCTCCTCATTTATGGCAGTACTTTTACATATGTCTAGCGCTAGCGTGGCGCTGCTCATTTATGGCAGTACTTTTACACTCGTTTTGCGCTAGCATGGCGCTGCTCATTTATGGGAGTACTTTTACATATGTCTAGCGCTAGCGTGGAGCTGCTCATTTATGGGAGCACTTTTACACACGTCTAGCGCTAGCGTGGCGCTGCTCATTTATGGCACTACTTTTACACACGTCTAGCGCTAGCGTGGCGCTGCTCATTTATGGGAGTACTTTTACACTCGCCAAGCGCTGGCGTGGCACTGCTCATTTATGGCAGTACTTTTACACACGTCTAGCGCTAGCGTGGCGCTGCTCATTTATGGGAGTACTTTTACACACGTCTAACGCCAGCGTGGCGCTGCTCATTTATGGCAGTACTTTTACACACGTCTAGCGCTAGCATGGTGCTGCTCATTTATGGAACTACTTTTACACACGTCTAACGCCAGCATGGTGCTGCTCATTTATGTCACTACTTTTACACACGTCTAGCGCTAGCGTGGCGCTGCTCATTTATGGCAGTACTTTAAAACACGTCTAGCGCTAGCGTGGCGCTCCTCATTTATGGCAGTACTTTTACACACGTGTAACGCCAGCGTGGCGCTGCTCATTTATGGGAGTACTTTTACACACGTCTAGCGCTAGCATGGTGCTGCTCATTTATGGCACTACTTTTACACACGTCTAACGCCAGCATGGTGCTGCTCATTTATGGCACTACTTTTACACACGTCTAGCGCTAGCGTGGCGCTGCTCATTTATGGCAGTACTTTTACACACGTCTAGCGCTAGCGTGGCGCTCCTCATTTATGGCAGTACTTATACACACGTCTAGCGCTAGCATGGTGCTGCTCATTTATGGCAGTACTTATACACACTTCTAGCGCTAGCGTGGCGCTCCTCATTTATGGGAGTACATTTACACACGTCTAAAGCCAGCATGGTGCTGCTCATTTATGGCACTACTTTTACTCACGTCTAACACCAGCGTGGCGCTGCTCATTTATGGGAGTACTTTTACATTTGTCTAGCGCTAGCGTGGCGCTGCTCATTTATGGCAGTACTTTTACACACGTATAACGCCAGCGTGGCGCTGCTCATTTATGGCTCTACTTTTACATATGTCTAGCGCTAGCGTGGCGCTGCTCATTTATGGGATTACTTTTACACACGTCTAGCGCTAACGTGGCGCTGCTCATTTATGGGAGTACTTTTACACACTTCTAGCGCTAGCGTGGCGCTGCTCATTTATGGGAGTATTTTTACACACGTCTAGCGCTAGCGTGGCGCTGCTCATTCATGGGAGTACTTTTAAACACGTTTAGCGCTAGCGTGGCGCTGCTCATTTATAGGAGATATTTCTTCAGTCGTCTAGCGCTAGCGTGGCGCTGCTCATTTATGGGAGTACTTTTACACACGTCTAGCGCTAGCGTGGCGCTGCTCATTTATGGCAGTAATTTTACACAGGTCTAGCTGTAGCGTCGCGCTGCTCATTAATGGGATTGCTTTTACACTCGTCTAGCGCTAGTGTGGCGCTGCTCATTTATTGGAGAAATGTTTACACTCGTCTTGCGCTAGCGTGGCGCTGTTCATTTATGGGAGTACTTTCACACACGTCTAGCGCTAGCCTGGCGCTGCTCATTTATGGGATTACTTTTACACACGTCTAGCGCTAGCGTGGCGCTGCTCATTTATAGGAGTACTATTACACACGTCTAGCGCTAGCGTGGCGCTGCTCATTTATGGGAGTACTTTTACACACGTCTAGCGCTAGCGTGGCGCTGCTTATTTATCGCAGTACTTTTACACACGTCTAGCAGTACCGTCGTGCTGCTCATTTATGGGAGTACTTTTACACTCGTCTAGCGCTAGCGTGGCGCTGCTCATTTATAGGAGTATTTTTTTACACGTCTAGCGCTAGCGTGTCGCTGCTCATTTATGGGAGTACTTTTGCACACGTCTAGCGCTAGCGTGGCGCTGCTCATTTATAGGAGAAATTTTTTCACTCGTCTAGCGCTAGCGTGGCGCTGCTCATTTATGGGATTACTTTTACACACGTCTAGCGCTAGCGTGGCGCTGCTCATTTATGGGAGTAATTTTACACTCGTCTAGCGCTAGCGTGGCGCTGCTCATTTATGTGATTACTTTTACACACGTCTAGCTCTTGCGTAGCGCTGCTCATTTATAGGAGTACTTTTACACACGTCTAGCGCTAGCGTGGCGCAGGTCATTTATGGGAGTACATTTACACACGTCTAGCGCTAGCGTGGCGCTGCTCATTATTATGAGAACTTTTACACACGTCTAGCGCTAGCATGGCGCTCCTCATTTATCAGTACTTTTACACACGTCTAGCGCTAGCATGGCGCTGCTCATTTATCAGTACTTTTACACACGTCTAGCGCTAGCGTGGAGTTGCTCATTTATGGGAGCGCTTTTACACACGTCTAGCGCTAGCGTGGCGCTGCTCATTTGTCAGTACTTTTACACACGTTTAGCGCTAGCGTGGCGCTGCTCATTTATCAGTACTTTTACACTCGTCTAGCGCTAGCGTGGCGCTCCTCATTTATCAGTACTTTTACACACGTCTAGCGCTAGCGTGGCGATGCTCATTTATCAGTACTTTTACACACGTCTAGAGCAAGCATGGATCTCCTCATTTATCAGTACTTTTACACACGTCCAGCGCTAGCGTGGCGCTGCTCATTTATCAGTACTTTTACACACGTCTAGTGCTAGCGTGGCGCTGCTCATTTATGGCAGTACTTTTACACTCGTCTAGCGCTAGCATGGCGCTCCTCATTTATGGGAGTACTTTTACACACGTCTAGCGGTAGCGTGGCGCTGCTCATTTATGGCAGTACATTTACACACGTCTAGCGGTAGCGTGGCGCTGCTCATTTCTGGGAACACTTTTACACACGTCTAGCGCTAGCGTGGCGCTGCTCATTTATGGCAGTACATTTACACACGTCTAGCGGTAGCGTGGCGCTGCTCATTTCTGGGAGCACTTTTACACACGTCTAACGATAGCATGGCGCTGCTCATTTCTGGGAGTACTTTTACATATGTATAGCGCTAGCGTGGAACTGCTCATTTATGGGAGTACATTAACACACGTCTAGCGCTAGCGTGGCGCTGCTCATTTATGGCAGTACACTTACACACGTCTAGCGGTAGCGTGGCGCTGCTCATTTCTGGGAGCACTTTTACACACGTCTAGCGCTAGCGTGGCGCTCCTCATTTATGGCAGTACTTTTACACACGTCTAGCTCTAGCGTGGCGCTGCACATTTATGGGAGTACTTTTACATATGTCTAGCGCTAGCGTGGAGCTGCTCATTTATGGGAGCACTTTTACACACGTCTAGCGCTAGCGTGGCGCTGCTCATTTATGGCACTTTTTTACACACGTCTAGCGCTAGCGTGGCGCTGCTCATTTATGGGAGTACTTTTACATATGTCTAGCGCTAGCGTGGAGCTGCTCATTTATGGGAGCACTTTTACACACGTCTAGCGCTAGCGTGGCGCTGCTCATTTATGGCACTACTTTTACACACGTCTAGCGCTAGCGTGGAGCTGCTCATTTATGGGAGCACTTTTTCACACGTCTAGCGCTAGCATGGCGCTGCTCATTTATGGCAGTACTTTTACACACGTCTAGCGCTAGCGTGGCGCTCCTCATTTATGGCAGTACTTTTACACACGTCTAACGCCAGCGTGGCGCTGCTCATTTATGGGAGTACTTTAACTTATGTCTAGCGCTAGCGTGGAGCTGCTCATTTATGGGAGTACTTTTACACACGTATAGCGCTAGCGTGGCGCTGCTCATTTATGGCAGTACATTTACACACGTCTAGCGGTAGCGTGGCGCTGCTCATTTATGGGAGTACTTTTACACACGTCTAACGCCAGCGTGGCGCTGCTCATTTATGGCAGTAATTTTTCACTCGTCCTGCGCTAGCATGGCGCTCCTCATTTATGGCAGTACTTTTACATACGTCTAGCGCTAGCGTGGCGCTGCTCATTTATGGCAGTACTTTTACACTTGTTTTGCGCTAGCATGGCGCTGCTCATTTATGGGAGTACTTTTACATATGTCTAGCGCTAGCGTGGAGCTGCTCATTTATGGGAGCACTTTTACACACGTCTAGCGCTAGCGTGGCGCTGCTCATTTATGGCACTACTTTTACACACGTCTAGCGCTAGCGTGGCGCTGCTCATTTATGGGAGTACTTTTACACTCGCCAAGCGCTAGCGTGGCACTGCTCATTTATGGCAGTACTTTTACACACGTCTAGCGCTAGCGTGGCGCTGCTCATTTATGGGAGTACTTTTACACACGTCTAACGCCAGCGTGGCGCTGCTCATTTATGGCAGTACTTTTACACACGTCTAGTGCTAGCATGGTGCTGCTCATTTATGGCACTACTTTTACACACGTCTAACGCCAGCATGATGCTGCTCATTTATGGCACTACTTTTACACACGTCTAGCGCTAGCGTGGCGCTGCTCATTTATGGCAGTACTTTTACACACGTCTAGCGCTAGCGTGGCGCTCCTCATTTATGGCAGTAATTTTACACACGTGTAACGCCAGCGTGGCGCTGCTCATTTATGGGAGTACTTTTTCACACGTCTAGCGCTAGCATGGTGCTGCTCATTTATGGCACTACTTTTACACACGTCTAACGCCAGCATGGTGCTGCTCATTTATGCCACTACTTTTACACACGTCTAGCGCTAGCGTGGCGCTGCTCATTTATGGCAGTACTTTTACACACGTCTAGCGCTAGCGTGGCGCTCCTCATTTATGGCAGTACTTATACACACGTCTAGCGCTAGCATGGCGCTGCTCATTTATGGCAGTACTTATACACACGTCTAGCGCTAGCGTGGCGCTCCTCATTTATGGGAGTACTTTTACACACGTCTAAAGCCAGCATGGTGCTGCTCATTTATGGCACTACTTTTACTCACGTCTAACGCCAGCGTGGCGCTGCTCATTTATGGGAGTACTTTTACATTTGTCTAGCGCTAGCGTGGCGCTGCTCATTTATGGCAGTACTTTTACACACGTATAACGCCAGCGTGGCGCTGCTCATTTATGGCTCTACTTTTACATATGACTAGCGCTAGCGTGGCGCTGCTCATTTATGGCAGTACATTTACACACGGCTAGCGCTAGCGTGGTGCTGCTCATTTACGGCAGTACTTTTACACACGGCTAGCGCTAGACTGGCGCTCCTCATTTATGGGAGTACTTTTACACTCGTCTAGCGCTAGCGTGGCGCTGCTCATTTATCAGTACTTTTACACACGTCTAGCGCTAGCGTGGCGCTGCTCATTTATGGCACTACTTTTACACACGTCTAGCGCTAGCATGGCGCTGCTTAATTATGGGAGTACTTTTACACACGTCTAGCACTAGCGTGGCGCTGCTCATTTATGGGAGTACTTTTACACACGTCTAGCGCTAACGTGGCGCTGCTCATTTATGGGAGCACTTTTACACACTTCTAGCGCTAGCGTGGCGCTGCTCATTTATGGGACTATTTTTACACACGTCTAGCGCTAGCGTGGCGCTGCTCATTCATGGGAGTACTTTTAAACACGTTTAGCGCTAGCGTGGCGCTGCTCATTTATAGGAGATATTTCTTCAGTCGTCTAGCGCTAGCGTGGCGCTGCTCATTTATGGGAGTACTTTTACACACGTCTAGCGCTAGCGTGGCGCTGCTCATTTATGGCAGTAATTTTACAAGCGTCTAGCTGTAGCGTCGCGCTGCTCATTAATGGGAGTGCTTTTACACTCGTCTAGCGCTAGTGTGGCGCAGCTCATTTATTGCAGAAATGTTTACACTCGTCTTGCGCTAGCGTGGCGCTGTTCATTTATGGGAGTACTTTCACACACGTCTAGCGCTAGCCTGGCGCTGCTCATTTTTGGGATTACTTTTACACACGTCTAGCGCTAGCGTGGCGCTGCTCATTTATAGGAGTACTTTTACACACGTCTAGCGCTAGCGTGGCGCTGCTCATTTATGGGAGTACTTTTACACACGTCTAGCGCTAGCGTGGCGCTGCTTATTTATGGCAGTACTTTTACACACGTCTAGTAGTACCGTGGTGCTGCTCATTTATGGGAGTACTTTGACACTCGTCTAGCGCTAGCGTGGCGCTGCTCATTTATAGGAGTATTTTTTTACACGTCTAGCGCTAGCGTGTCGCTGCTCATTTATGGGAGTACTTTTGCACACGTCTAGCGCTAGCGTGGCGCTGCTCATTTATAGGAGAAATTTTTTCACTCGTCTAGCGCTAGCGTGGCGCTGCTCATTTATGGGATTACTTTTACACACGTCTAGCGCTAGCGTGGCGCTGCTCATTTATGGGAGTAATTTTACACTCGTCTAGAGCTAGCGTGGCGCTGCTCATTTATGTGATTACTTTTACACACGTCTAGCTCTAGCGTAGCGCTGCTCATTTATAGGAGTACTTTTACACACGTCTAGCGCTAGCGTGGCGCTGGTCATTTATGGGAGTACTTTTACACACGTCTAGCGCTAGCGTGGCGCTGCTCATTATTATGATAAATTTTACACACGTCTAGCGCTAGCGTGGCGCTGCTCATTTATATGAGTACTTTTACACTCGTCTAGCACTAGCGTGGCGCTGCTCATTTATGGGAGTACTTTTACACACGTCTAGCGCTAGCGTGGCGCTGCTCATTTTTATGAGAACTTTTACACACGTCTAGCGCTAGCGTGGCGCTGCTCATTTATATGAGTACTTTTACACTCGTCTAGCACTAGCGTGGCGCTGCTCATTTATGGGAGTACTTTTACACACGTCTAGCGCTAGCGTGGCACTGCTCATTTATGGGAGTACTTTTACACGTGTCTAGCGCTAGCGTCGCGCTGCTCATTTATGGGAGCACTTTTACACTCGCTAGCACTAGCGTGGCGCTGCTCATTTTTATGAGAACTTTTACACACTTCTAGCGCTAGCGTGGCGCTGCTCATTTATATGAGTACTTTTACACGTGTCTAGCGCTAGTGTCGCGCTGCTCATTTATGGGAGCTCTTTTACACACGTCTAGCGCTAGCATGGCGCTGCTCATTCATGGGAGTACTTTTACACACGTCTAGCGCTAGCGTGGCGCTGCTCATTCATGGGAGTACTTTTACACACGTCTAGCACTAGCGTGGCGCTGCTCATTTTTTTGAATTTTGAATTTATTTGAATTTGAATTTATTGTTTCTCTTATACAGGCCACTCAGGCTACAAAGCCTCTTTATGCCGCTCTCTTCATTCAGAGGGCGGTTACATACAATAGAATAAATTAAGAAAGAAAAAACTTAACCTATACATACAGTTGACAATAAAAGTTCTTGTTATTACATCCGTTCACCTTGAACATGATAATTGTATAGCTGATAGATTACAATGAAGGGAGTGTTTTATCGCTCTGATAGGAAGTCCTGAATACTGGTGCAATTTATATTTATTCCAGAGAATACTAGCTGAAATACGGAATGAACCTTTGCATTTTTCGGATCTGTGATGAGGTATCTGGACATTTGTGCAGTGTGTCTATTCGCACGGTTATGCACTGATTGCATGGGAGTTAGTGTGCAGTAAATATATGACGGAATTTTGAATTTTAGAATTTTTATCACAGTCAGAGCCATGGCTTACTGTCTTCGTTCCTTTAACTTTAGCCATCCAATCTGGACGTAAAATGGAGTTATATGAGACTCTCTTGGTACATTGAGAACAAACCGCAAGCAAGCATTTTGCATTCTTTGCAATTTTGTATTGAGGACCTCTCCCATATCATGGTAAATTATAGATCCATAGTCAAATGTTGGTAATATCAAACTCTGTATCAGTATCTTTCGTACATTTTGAGGCAAATAGAAGCAAGTTCGCCTAATTTGATATAATGACGATGCAACCCTTTTCAGAATCATGTTTGTGTGATCCTGCCACATTAATCGAGAGTCAAAAATAACTCCCAGATTTCTTACTGCTGACTGGTACGGAACTGCTTGGGATGCAAGCTGTAAAAGTGGTACTGGCTCAGGTAGGGAACTGAGTAATTTGGTATAGCCGATGACGATCGGTTGCGTTTTTTCGAAGTTAAGTATTAGATTATGAACGAGTGCGTACTGAGATAGGCTTTGAATTTATGGGAGTACTTTTACACACGTCTAGCGCTAGCTTGGTGCTGCTCATTTATGGGAGTACTTTTACACACGTCTAGCGCTAGCGTGGCATTGCTCATTTTTATGAGAACTTTTACACATGTCTAGCGCTAGCGTGGCGCTGCTTATTTATATGAGTACTTTTACACACGTCTAGAGCTAGCGTGGCGCTGCTCATTTATGTGTGTACTTTTACACACGTCTAGCGCTACCGTGGCGCTGCTCATTGATGGGAGTACTTTTACACACGTCTAGCGCTAGCGTGGCGCGGCTCATTTAAGGGAGCACTTTTACACACGTCTAGCGCTAGCGTGGCGCGGCTCATTTAAGGGAGCACTTTAACACACGTCTAGCGCTAGCTTGGCGCGGCTCATTTAAGGGAGAACTTTAACACACGTCTAGCACTAGCGTGGCGTTGCTCATTTTTATGAGAACTTTTACACATGTCTAGCGCTAGCGTGGCGCTGCTTATTTATATGAGTACTTTTACACACGTCTAGCGCTAGCGTGGCGCTGCTCATTTTTATGAGAACTTTTACACACGTCTAGCGCTAGCGTGGCGCTGCTCATTTATGGGAGTACTTTTACATACGTCTAGTACTAGCGTGGCGCTGCTCATTTTTATGAGAACTTTTACACACGTCTAACGCTAGCGTGGCACTGCTCATTGTTATGAGAACTTTTACACACGGGTAGCGCTAGCGTGGCGCTGCTCATTTATGGGAGTACTTTTACATACGTCTAGCACTAGCGTGGCGCTGCTCATTTTTATGAGAACTTTAACAGACGTCAAGCGCTAGCGTGGCGCTGCTTATTTATATGAGTACTTTTACACACGTCTAGCGCTAGCTTGGCGCTGCTCATTTATGGGAGTACTTTTACACACGTCCAGCGCTACCGTGGCGCTGCTCATTAATGGCAGTACTTTTACACACATCTAGCGCTAGCATGGCGCTGCTCATTTATGGGAGTACTTTTACACACGTCTAGCGCTAGCGTGGCGCTGCTCATTTATGGGAGTACTTTTACACACGTCTAGAGCTAGCGTGGCGCTGCTCATTTATGGCAGTACTTTTACACACGTCTAGCGCTAGCATGGCGCTGCTCATTCATGGGAGTACTTTTACACTCGTCTTGCGCTAGCGCGGCGCTGCTCATTTATGGCCGTACTTTTACACACGTCTAGCGCTAGCATGGCGCTGCTCATTTATGGGAGTACTTTTACACTCGTCTTGCGCTAGCGTGGCGCTGCTCATTGATGGCAGTACTTTTACACACGTCAAGCGCTAGCATGGCGCTGCTCATTAATGGAAGTACTTTTACACACGTCTAGCGCTAGCGTGACGCTGCCATTTATGGGAGTAATTTTCACTCGTCTAGCCTTAGCGTCGCGCTGCTCATTTATGGGAGCACTTTTAGACACGTCTAGCGCTAGCGCGGCGCTGCTCATTTATGGGAGTAATTTACACACGTCTAGCGCTAGCGTCGCGCTGCTCATTTATGGGAGCACTTTTACACACGTCTAGCGCTAGTGTGACGCTGCTCAGTTATGGGAGTAATTTACACACGTCTAGCGCTAGCGTCGCGCTGCTCATTTATGGGAGCACTTCTACACACGTCTAGCGCTAGCGCGGCGCTGCTCATTTATGGGAGTAATTTACACATGTCTAGCGCTAGCGTCGCGCTGCTCATTTATGGGAGCACTTTTACACACGTCTAGCGCTAGCGCGGCGCTGCTCATTTATGGGAGCACTTTAACACACATCTAGCGCTAGCGTGACGCTGCTCATTTATGGGAGTAATTTACTAACGTCTAGCGCTAGCGTCGCGCTGCTCATTTATGGCAGTACTTTTACACACGTCTAGCGCTAGCGTGGCGCTGCTTATTTACGGAGGTACTTTTACACACGTCTAGCGCTAGCGTGGCGCTGCTCATTTATGGCAGTACTTTCACACACGTCTAGCGCTAGCGTGGCGCTGCTCATTTATGAGAGTACTTTTACACATGTCTAGCGCTAGCGTCGCGCTGCTCATTTATGGGAGCACTTTAACACACGTCTAGCGCTAGCGTGGCGCTGCTCATTTATGAGAGTACTTTTACTCATGTCTAGCGCTAGCGTCGCGCTGCTCATTTATGGGAGTACTTTAACACATGTCTAGCGCTAGCGTGGCGCTGCTCATTTATGGGAGCACTTTTACACACGTCTAGCGCTAGCGCGGCGCTGCTCATATATGGGAGTACTTTTACACACGTCTAGCACTAGCGTGGCGCTGCTTATTTATGGGGGGTACTTTAACACTTGTCTAGCGCTAGCGTGGCTCAGCTCATTGATAGGAGTACTTTTACACACGTCTAGCCCTAGCGTGGTGCTGCTCATTGATGGGAGTACTTTTACACACGTCTAGCGCTAGAGTGGCGCTGCTCATTTATGGGAGTACTCTTACACACGTCTAGCGCTAGCGTGGCGCTGCTCATTGATGGGAGTACTTTTACACATGGCTAGCGCTAGCGTCGCGCTGCTCATTTATGTTAGTACTTTCACACACGTCTAGCACTAGCGTGGCGCTGCTAATTTATGGGAGAACTTTTACACACCTCTAGCGCTAGCGTGGCGCTGCTCATTCATGGGAGTACTTTTACAGATGTCTAGAGCTAGCGTGGCGCTGCTCATATATGGGAGTACTTTTACACTCGTCTAACTCTAGCGTGGCGCTTTCATTTATGGGAGCACTTTGACACTCGTCTAGCGCTAGCGTGGCGCTGCTCATATATGGGAGTACTTTTACACTCGTTTGGCGCTAGCGTGGCGCTGCTCATTTATGGGAGCACATTTACACATGTCTAGCGCTAGCGTGGCGCTGCTCATTTATGGGAGTACTTTTACACATGTCTAGCGCTAGCGTGGCGCTGCTCATTCATGGGAGTACTTTTACAGATATCTAGAGCTAGCGTGGCGCTGCTCATATATGGGAGTACTTTCACACTCGTCTAGCGCTAGCGTGGCGCTTCTCATTTATGGGAGCACTTTTACACACGTCTAGCTCTAGCGTGGCGCTGCTCATTTATGGGAGCACTTTTACACTTGTCTAGCGCTAGCGTGGTGTTGCTCATTTATGGCAATACTTTTACACACGTCTAGCGCTAGCGTGGCGCTGCTCATTGATGGGAGTACTTTTACACACGTCTAGCGCTAGCGTGGCGCTGCTCATTTATGGGAGTACTTTTACACATGTCTAGTGCTAGAGTGGCGCTGCTCATTTATGGGGGTACTTTTACACACGTCTAGCGCTAGCGTGGCGCTGCTCATTTATGTGAGTACTTTGACACACTTCTAGCGCTAGCGTGGAGTTGCTCATTTATGGGAGTACTTTTACACTCGTCTACCGCTGCTCATTTATGGGAGTACTTTTACACACGTCTAGCGCCAGCGTGGCGCTGCTCATTTATGGCAGTACTTTTACACACGTCTAGCGCTAGCGTGGAGCTGCTCATTTATGGGAGTACTTTTACACACGTCTAGCGATAGCGTGGCGCTGCTCATTTATGGCAGTACATTTACACACGTCTAGCGGTAGCGTGGCGCTGCTCATTTCTGGGAGCACTTCTACGCACGTCTAGCGCTAGCGTGGCACTCCTCATTTATGGCAGTACTTTTACACACGTCTAGAGCTAGCGTGGCGCTACTCATTTATGGGAGTACTTTTACATATGTCTAGCGCTAGCTTGGAGCTGCTCATTTATGGGAGCACTTTTACACACGTCTAGCGCTAGCGTGGCGCTGCTCATTTATGGGAGTACTTTTACACACGTCTAGCGCTAGCGTGGCGCTGCTCATTTCTGGGAGTACATTTACACACGTCTAGCGCTAGCGTGGCGCTCCTCATTTATGGCAGTACATTTTCACACGTCTAACGCCAGCGTGGCGCTGCTCATTTATGGGAGTACTTTTACATATGTCTAGCGCTAGCGTGGAGCTGCTCATTTATGGGAGCACTTTTACACACGTCTAGCGCTAGCGTGGCGCTGCTCATTCATGGGAGTACTTTTACATATGTCTAGAGCTAGCGTGGCGCTGCTCATATATGGGAGTACTTTAAACTCGTCTAGCGCTCTGCGTGGCGCTTTCATTTATGGGAGCACTTTTACACTCGTCTAGCACCAGCGTGCCGCTGCTCATATATGGGAGTACTTTTACACCCGTTTAGCGCTAGCGTGGCGCTGCTCATTTATGGGAGCACATTTACACATGTCTAGCGCTAGCGTGGCGCTGCTCATTTATGGGAGTACTTTTACACATGTCTAGCGCTAGCGTGGCGCTGCTCATTCATGGGAATACTTTTACAGATATCTAGAGCTAGCGTGGCGCTGCTCATATATGGGAGTACTTTTACACTCGTCTAGCGCTAGCGTGGCGCTTCTCATTTATGGGAGCACTTTTACACACGTCTAGCGCTAGCGTGGCGCTGCTCATTTATGGGAGCACTTTTACACTTGTCTAGCGCTAGCGTGGTGTTGCTCATTTATGGCAGTACTTTTACACACGTCTAGCGCTAGCGTGGCGCTGCTCATTGATGGGAGTACTTTTACACATGCCTAGTGCTAGAGTGGCGCTGCTCATTTATGGCAGTACTTTTACACTCGTCTAGCGCTAGCATGGTGCTGCTCATTTATGGCACTACTTTTACACACGTCTAACGCCAGCATGGTGCTGCTCATTTATGGCACTACTTTTACACACGTCTAGCGCTAGCGTGGCGCTGCTCATTTATGGCAGTACTTTTACACACGTCTAGCGCTAGCGTGGCGCTCCTCATTTATGGCAGTACTTTTACACACGTCTAGCGCTAGCATGGTGCTGCTCATTTATGGCACTACTTTTACACACGTCTAACGCCAGCATGGTGCTGCTCATTTATGGCACTACTTTTACACACGTCTAGCGCTAGCGTGGCGCTGCTCATTTATGGCAGTACTTTTACACACCTCAAGCGCTAGCATGGCGCTCCTCATTTATGGCAGTACTTATACACACTTCTAGCGCTAGCATGGCGCTGCTCATTTATGGCAGTACTTATACACACGTCTAGCGCTAGCGTGGCGCTCCTCATTTATGGGAGTACTTTTACACACGTCTAAAGCCAGCATGGTGCTGCTCATTTATGGCACTACTTTTACACACGTCTAACGCCAGCGTGGCGCTGCTCATTTACGGGAGTAATTTTACATATGTCTAGCGCTAGCGTGGCGCTGCTCATTTATGGCAGTACTTGTACACACGTCTAGCGCTAGCATGGCGCTGCTCATTCATGGGAGTACTTTTACACTCGTCTTGCGCTAGCGTGGCGCTGCTCATTTATGGCAGTACTTTTACACACGTCAAGCGCTAGCATGGCGCTGCTCATTAATGGAAGTACTTTTACACACGTCTAGTGCTAGCGTGACGCTGCTCATTTATGGGAGTAATTTACACTCGTCTAGACTTAGCGTCGCGCTGCTCATTTATGGGAGCACTTTTAGACACGTCTAGCGCTAGCGCGGCGCTGCTCATTTATGGGAGTAATTTACACACGTCTAGCGCTGCCGTCGCGCTGCTCATTTATGGGAGCACTTTAACACACGTCTAGCGCTAGCGTGACGCTGCTCATTTATGGGAGTAATTTATACACGTCTAGCGCTAGCGTCGCGCTGCTCATTTATGGGAGCACTTTTACACACGTCTAGCGCTAGCGCGGCGCTGCTCATTTATGGGAGCACTTTAACACACGTCTAGCGCTAGCGTGACGCTGCTCATTTACGGGAGTAATTTTCACACGTCTAGCGCTAGCGTCGCGCTGCTCATTTACGGCAGTACTTTTACACACGTCTAGCGCTAGCGTGGCGCTGCTTATTTACGGAGGTACTTTTAAACACGTCTAGCGCTAGCGTGGCGCTGCTCATTTATGGCAGTACTTTTACACACGTCTAGCGCTAGCGTGGCTCTGCTCATTTATGAGAGTACTTTTACACATGTCTAGCGCTAGCGTCGCGCTGCTCATTTATAGGAGCACTTTAACACACGTCTAGCGCTAGCGTGGCGCTGCTCATTTATGAGAGTACTTTTACACATGTCTAGCGCTAGCGTCGCGCTGCTCATTTATGGGAGTACTTTTACACATGTCTAGCGCTAGCGTGGCGCTGCTCATTTATGGGAGCACTTTTACACACGTCTAGCGCTAGCGCGGCGCTGCTCATATATGGGAGTACTTTTACACATGTCTAGCGCTAGCGTCGCGCTGCTCATTTATGGGAGCACTTTAACACACGTCTAGCACTAGCGTGGCGCTGCTCATTTTTTTGAATTTTGAATTTATTTGAATTTGAATTTATTGTTTCTCTTATACAGGCCACTGAGGCTACAAAGCCTCGTTATGCCGCTCTCTTCATTCAGAGGGCGGTTACATACAATAGAATAAATTAAGAAAGAAAAAACTTAACCTATACATACAGTTGACAATAAAAGTTCTTGTTATTACATCCGTTCACCTTGAACATGATAATTGTATAGCTGATAGATTACAATGAAGGGAGTGTTTTATCGCTCTGATAGGAAGTCCTGAATACTGGTGCAATTTATATTTATTCCAGAGAATACTAGCTGAAATACGGAATGAACCTTTGCATTTTTCGGTTCTGTGATGAGGTATCTGGAGCATTTGTGCAGTGTGTCTATTCGCACGGTTATGCACTGATTGCATGGGAGTTAGTGTGCAGTAAATATAAGACGGAATTTTGAATTTTAGAATTTTTATCACACTCAGAGCCATGGCATACTGTCTTCGTTCCTTTAACTTTAGCCATCCAATCTGGACGTAAAATGGAGTTATATGAGACTCTCTTGGTACATTGAGAACAAACCGCAAGCAAGCATTTTGCATTCTTTGCAATTTTGTATTGAGGACCTCTCCCATATCATGGTAAATTATAGATCCATAGTCAAATGTTGGTAATATCAAACTCTGTATCAGTATCTTTCGTACAGTTTGAGGCAAATAGAAGCAAGTTCGCCTAATTTGATATAATGACGATGCAACCCTTTTCAGAATCATGTTTGTGTGATCCTGCCACGATAATCGAGAGTCAAAAAAGACTCCCAGATTTCTTACTGCTGACTGGTACGGAACTGTTTGGGATGCAAGCTGTAAAAGTGGTACTGGCTCAGGTAGGGAACTGAGTAATTTGGTATAGCCGATGACGATCGGTTGCGTTTTTTCGAAGTTAAGTATTAGATTATGATCGAGTGCGTACTGAGATAGGCTTTGAATTTATGGGAGTACTTTTACACACGTCTAGCGCTAGCTTGGTGCTGCTCATTTATGGGAGTACTTTTACACACGTCTAGCGCTAGCGTGGCGCTGCTCGTTTATGGCAGTACTTTTACCCACGTCTAGCGCAAGCGTGGCACTGTTCATTTATGGGAGTGCTTTCACACTCGTCTAGCGCTAGCGTGGCGCTGCTCATTTATGGGAGTAGTTTTACACACGTCTAGCGCTAGCCTGGCGCTGCTCATTTACGGGAGCACTTTTACACACGACTAGCGCTAGCGTGGCGCTCCTCATTTATGGGAGTACTTTTACACACGTCTAGCCCTAGCGTGGAATTGCTCATTTATAAGAGTACTTTTACACACGTCTAGCGCTAACGTGGCTCTGCTCATTTATGGGAGTACTTTAACACACGTCTAGCGCTAGCGTGGCGCTGCTCATTTATGGCAGTACTTTTACACACGTCTAGCGCTAGCGTGTCGCTGTTCATTTATAGGAGTACTTTTACACACGACTAGCGCTAGCGTCGCGCGGCTCATTTAAGGGAGTACTTTAACACTCGTCTAGCGCTAGCGCGGCGCTGCTCATTTATGGGAGTACTTTTACACACGTCTAGCGCAAGCGTGGCGCTGCTCATTTATGGGAGTAC
The DNA here is from genome assembly GCA_946902985.2 of Meconema thalassinum. Taxonomy (NCBI): domain Eukaryota; kingdom Metazoa; phylum Arthropoda; class Insecta; order Orthoptera; family Tettigoniidae; genus Meconema; species Meconema thalassinum. Next base: position 12,272,357 of record CAMPQE020000048.1, on the reverse strand, counting down.
TTTTACACACGTCTAGCGCTAGCGTCGCGCTGCTCATTGATGGGAGTACTTTTACACACGTCTAGCGCTAGCGTGGCGATGCTTATTTAAGGGAGCACTTTAACACACGTCTAGCGCTAGCGTGGCGCGGCTCATTTATGGGAGTACTTTAACACACGTCTAGCGCTATCGTGGGGCTGCTCATTTATGGGAGTACTTTTACACTCGTCTAGCGCTAGCGTGGCGCTGCTCATTTACGGGAGCATTTTACACACGTCTAGTGCTAGCGTGGCGCGGCTAATTTAAGGGAGAACTTTAACACACGTATAGCACTAGCGTGGCGCTGCTCATTTATGGGAGTACTTTTACACACGTCTAGCGCTAGCGTTGCGCGGCTCATTTAAGGGAGCACTTTAACACACGTCTAGCACTAGCGTGGCGCTGCTCATTTTTATGAGTACTTTTACACACGTCTAGCGCTAGCGTGGCGCGGCTCATTTAAGGGAGCACTTTAACACACGTCTAGCGCTAGCGTGGCGCTGCTCATTTATGGGAGTACTTTTACATACGTCTAGCACTAGCGTGGCGCTGCTCATTTTTATGAGAACTTTTACACACGTCTAGCGCTAGCGTGGCGCTGCTTATTTATATGAGTATTTTTACACACGTCTAGCGCTAGCATGGCGCTGCTCATTGATGGGAGTACTTTTACACACGTCTAGCGCTAGCGTGGCGCGGCTCATTTAAGGGAGCACTTTTACACACGTCTAGCGCTAGCGTGGCGCGGCTCATTTAAGGGAGCACTTTAACACTCGTCTAGCGCTAGCGTGGCGCGGCTCATTTAAGGGAGAACTTTAACACACGTCTAGCACTAGCGTGGCGTTGCTCATTTTTATGAGAACTTTTAAACATGTCTAGCGCTAGCGTGGCGCTGCTTATCTATATGAGTACTTTTACACACGTCTAGCGCTAGCGTGGCGCTGCTCATTTTTATGAGAACTTTTACACACGTCTAGCGCTAGCGTGGCGCTGCTCATTTATGGGAGCACTTTTACATACGTCTAGTACTAGCGTGGCGCTGCTCATTTTATGAGAACATTTACACACGTCTAGCGCTAGCGTGGCGCTGCTCATTGTTATGAGAACTTTAACACACGTCTAGCGCTAGCGTGGCGCTGCTAATTTATGGGAGTACTTTAACATACGTCTAGCACTAGCGTGGCGCTGCTCATTTTTATGAGAACTTTTACAGACGTCTAGCGCTAGCGTGGCGCTGCTTATTTATATGAGTACTTTTACACACGTCTAGCGCTAGCTTGGCGCTGCTCATTTATGGGAGTACTTTTACACACGTCTAGCGCTACCGTGGCGCTGCTCATTAATGGCAGTACTTTTACACACGTCTAGCGCTAGCATGGCGCTGCTCATTTATGGGAGTACTTTTACACACGTCTAGCGCTAGCGTGGCGCTGCTCATTTATGGGAGTACTTTTACACACGTCTAGAGCTAGCGTGGCGCTGCTCATTTATGGCAGTACTTTTACACACGTCTAGCGCTAGCATGGCGCTGCTCATTCATGGGAGTACTTTTACACTCGTCTTGCGCTAGCGTGGCGCTGCTCGTTTATGGCAGTACTTTTACACACGTCTAGCGCTAGCATGGCGCTGCTCATTTATGGGAGTACTTTTACACTCGTCTTGCGCTAGCCTGGCGCTGCTCATTGATGGCAGTACTTTTACACACGTCAAGCGCTAGCATGGCGCTGCTCATTAATGGAAGTACTTTTACACACATCTAGCGCTAGCGTGACGCTGCTCATTTATGGGAGTAATTTACACTCGTCTAGCCTTAGCGTCGCGCTGCTCATTTATGGGGGCACTTTTAGACACGTCTAGCGCTAGCGTTGCGCTGCTCATTTATGGGAGTAATTTACACACGTCTAGCGCTAGCGTCGCGCTGCTCATTTATGGGAGCACCTTTACACACGTCTAGCGCTAGCGTGACGCTGCTCATTTATGGGAGTAATTTACACACGTCTAGCGCTAGCGTCGCGCTGCTCATTTATGGGAGCACTTTTACACACGTCTAGCGCTAGCGCAGCGCTGCTCATTATTGGAGTAATTTACACATGTCTAGCGCTAGCGTCGCGCTGCTCATTTATGGGAGCACTTTTACACACGTCTAGCGCTAGCGCGGCGCTGCTCATTTATGGGAGCACTTTAACACACGTCTAGCGCTAGCGTGACGCTGCTCATTTATGGGAGTAATTTACACACGTCTAGCGCTAGCGTCGCGCTGCTCATTTACGGCAGTACTTTTACACACGTCTAGCGCTAGCGTGGCGCTGCTTATTTACGGAGGTACTTTTACACACGTCTAGCGCTAGCGTGGCGCTGCTCATTTATGGCAGTACTTTTACACACGTCTAGCGCTAGCGTGGCGCTGCTCATTTATGAGAGTACTTTTACACATGTCTAGCGCTAGCGTCGCGCTGCTCATTTATGGGAGCACTTTAACACACGTCTAGCGCTAGCGTGGCGCTGCTCATTTATGAGAGTACTTTTACACATGTCTAGCGCTAGCGTGGCGCTGCTCATTTATGGGAGCACTTTTACACACGTCTAGCGCTAGCGCGGCGCTGCTCATATATGGGAGTACTTTTACACATGTCTAGCGCTAGCGTCGCGCTGCTCATTTATGGGAGCACTTTAACACACGTCTAGCACTAGCGTGGCGCTGCTCATTTTTTTGAATTTTGAATTTATTTAAATTTGAATTTATTGTTTCTCTTATACAGGCCACTGAGGCTACAAAGCCTCTTTATGCCGCTCTCTTCAATCAGAGGGCGGTTACATACAATAGAATAAATTACGAAAGAAAAAACTTAACCTATACATACAGTTGACAATAAAAGTTCTTGTTATTACATCCGTTCACCTTGAACATGATAATTGTATAGCTGATAGATTACAATGAAGGGAGTGTTTTATCGCTCTGATAGGAAGTCCTGAATACTGGTGCAATTTATATTTATTCCAGAGAATACTAGCTGAAATACGGAATGAACCTTTGCATTTTTCGGTTCTGTGATGAGGTATCTGGAGCATTTGTGCAGTGTGTCTATTCGCACGGTTATGCGCTGAATGCATGGGAGTTAGTGTGCAGTAAATATAAGACGGAATTTTGAATTTTAGAATTTTTATCACACTCAGAGCCATGGCATACTGTCTTCGTTCCTTTAACTTTAGCCATCCAATCTGGACGTAAAATGGAGTTATATGAGACTCTCTTGGTACATTGAGAACAAACCGCAAGCAAGCATTTTGCATTCTTTGCAATTTTGTATTGAGGACCTCTCCCATATCATGGTAAATTATAGATCCATAGTCAAATGTTGTTAATATCAAACTCTGTATCAGTATCTTTCGTAAATTTTGAGGCAAATAGAAGCAAGTTCGCCTAATTTGATATAATGACGATGCAACCCTTTTCAGAATCATGTTTGTGTGATCCTGCCACGATAATCGAGAGTCAAAAATAACTCCCAGATTTCTTACTGCTGACTGGTACGGAACTGTTTGGGATGCAAGCTGTAAAAGTGGTACTGGCTCAGGTAGGGAACTGAGTAATTTGGTATAGCCGATAACGATCGCTTGCGTTTTTTCGAAGTTAAGTATTATATTATGATCGAGTGCGTACTGAGATAGGCTTTGAATTTATGGGAGTACTTTTACACACGTCTAGCGCTAGCTTGGTGCTGCTCATTTATGGGAGTCTTTTACACACGTCTAGCGCTAGCGTGGCGCTGCTCGTTTATGGCAGTACTTTTACCCACGACTAGCGCTAGCGTGGCACTGTTCATTTATGGGAGTGCTTTTACACTCGTCTAGCGCTAGCGTGGCGCTGCTCATTTATGGGAGTAGTTTTACACACGTCTAGCGCTAGCCTGGCGCTGCTCATTTACGGGAGCACTTTTACACACGACTAGCGCTAGCGTGGCGCTGCTCATTTATGGGAGTACTTTTACACACGTCTAGCCCTAGCGTGGAATTGCTCATTTATAAGAGTACTTTTACACACGTCTAGCGCTAACGTGGCGCTGCTCATTTATGGGAATACTTTAACAAACGTCTAGCGCTAGCGTGGCGCTGCTCATTTATGGCAGTACTTTTACACACGTCTAGCGCTAGCGTGTCGCTGTTCATTTATGGGAGTACATTTACACACGACTAGCACTAGCGTGGCGCTGCTCATTTATGGGAGTACTTTTACACACGTCTAGCGCTAGCGTCGCGCTGCTCATTGATGGGAGTACTTTTACACACGTCTAGCGCTAGCGTGGCGCTGCTCATTTATGGCAGTACTTTTACACACGTCTAGCGCTAGCGTGGCGCTGCTCATTTATGGGAGTACTTTTACACTCGTCTAGCGCTAGCGTGGCGCTCCTCATTTACGGGAGTATTTTACACACGTCTAGTGCTAGCGTGGCGCGGCTAATTTAAGGGAGCACTTTAACACACGTCTAGCACTAGCGTGGCGCTGCTCATTTATGGGAGTACTTTTACACACGTCTAGCGCTAGCGTTGCGCCGCTCATTTAAGGGAGCACTTTAACACACGTCTAGCACTAGCGTGGCGCTGCTCATTTTTATGAGTACTTTTACACACGTCTAGCGCTAGCGTGGCGCTGCTCATTGATGGGAGTACATTTACACACGTCTAGCGCTAGCGTGGCGCTGCTCATTTATGGGAGTACTTTTACATACGTCTAGCACTAGCGTGGCGCTGCTAATTTTTATGAGAACTTTTACACACATCTAGCGCTAGCGTGGCGCTGCTTATTTATATGAGTACTTTTACACACATCTAGCGCTACCGTGGCGCTGCTCATTGATGGGAGTACTTTTACACACGTCTAGCGCTAGCGTGGCGCGGCTCATTTAAGGGAGCACTTTTACACACGTCTAGCGCTAGCGTGGCGCGGCTCATTTAAGGGAGCACTTTAACACACGTCTAGCGCTAGCGTGGCGCGGCTCATTTAAGGGAGAACTTTAACACACGTCTAGCACTAGCGTGGCGTTGCTCATTTTTATGAGAACTTTTACACATGTCTAGCGCTAGCGTGGCGCTGCTTATTTATATGAGTACTTTTACACACGTCTAGCGCTAGCGTGGCGCTGCTCATTTTATGAGAACTTTTACACACGTCTAGCGCTAGTGTGGCGCTGCTCATTTATGGGAGTACTTTTACATACGTCTAGCACTAGCGTGGCGCTGCTCATTTTTATGAGAACTTTTACAGACGTCTAGCGCTAGCGTGGCGCTGCTTATTTATATGAGTACTTTTACACACGTCTAGCGCTAGCTTGGCGCTGCTCATTTATGGGAGTACTTTTACACACGTCTAGCGCTACCGTGGCGCTGCTCATTAATGGCAGTACTTTTACACACGTCTAGCGCTAGCATGGCGCTGCTCATTTATTGGAGTACTTTTACACACGTCTAGCGCTAGCATGGCGCTGCTCATTCATGGGAGTACTTTTACACTCGTCTTGCGCTAGCGTGGCGCTGCTCATTTATGGCAGTACTTTTACACACGTCTAGCGCTAGCATGGCGCTGCTCGTTTATGGGAGTACTTTTACACTCGTCTTGCGCTAGCGTGGCGCTGCTCATTGATGGCAGTACTTTTACACACGTCAAGCGCTAGCATGGCGCTGCTCATTAATGGAAGTACTTTTACACACGTCTAGCGCTAGCGTGACGCTGCTCATTTATGGGAGTAATTTACACTCGTCTAGCCTTAGCGTCGCGCTGCTCATTTATGGGAGCACTTTTAGACACGACTAGCGCTAGCGCGGCGCTGCTCATTTATGGGAGTAATTTACACACGTCTAGCGCTAGCGTCGCGCTGCTCATTTATGGGAGCACTTTTACACACGTCTAGCGCTATCGTGACGCTGCTCATTTATGGGAGTAATTTACACACGTCTAGCGCTAGCGTCGCGCTGCTCATTTATGGGAGCACTTTTACACACGTCTAGCGCTAGCGCGGCGCTGCTCATTTATGGGAGTAATTTACACATGTCTAGCGCTAGCGTCGCGCTGCTCATTTATAGGAGCACTTTTACACACGTCTAGCGCTAACGCGGCGCTGCTCATTTATGGGAGCACTTTAACACACGTCTAGCGCTAGCGTGACGCTGCTCATTTATGGGAGTAATTTACACATGTCTAGCGCTAGCGTCGCGCTGCTCATTTACGGCAGTACTTTTACACACGTCTAGCGCTAGCGTGGCGCTGCTTATTTACGGAGGTACTTTTACACACGTCTAGCGCTAGCGTGGCGCTGCTCATTTATGGCAGTACTTTTACACACGTCTAGCGCTAGCGTGGTGTTGCTCATTTATGAGAGTACTTTTACACATGTCTAGCGCTAGCGTCGCGCTGCTCATTTATGGGAGCACTTTAACACAGGTCTAGCGCTAGCGTGGCGCTGCTCATTTATGAGAGTACTTTTACACATGTCTAGCGCTAGCGTCGCGCTGCTCATTTATGGGAGCACTTTTACACACGTCTAGCGCTAGCGCGGCGCTGCTCATATATGGGAGTACTTTTACACATGTCTAGCGCTAGCGTCGCGCTGCTCATTTATGGGAGCACTTTAACACATGTCTAGCACTAGCGTGGCGCTGCTCATTTTTTTGAATTTTGAATTTATTTGAATTTGAATTTATTGTTTCTCTTATACAGGCCACTGAGGCTACAAAGCCTCTTTATGCCGCTCTCTTCATTCAGAGGGCGGTTACATACAATAGAATAAATTAAGAAAAAAAAACTTAACCTATTCATACAGTTGACAATAAAAGTTCTTGTTATTACATCCGTTCCCCTTGAACATGATAATTGTATAGCTGATAGATTACAATGAAGGGAGTGTTTTATCGCTCTGATAGGAAGTCCTGAATACTGGTGCAATTTATATTTATTCCGGAGAATACTAGCTGAAATACGGAATGAACCTTTGCATTTTTCGGTTCTGTGATGAGGTATCTGGAGCATTTGTGCAGTGTGTCTATTCGCACGGTTATGCACTGATTGCATGGGAGTTAGTGTGCAGTAAATATAAGACGGAATTTTGAATTTTAGAATTTTTATCACACTCAGAGCCATGGCATACTGTCTTCGTTCCTTTAACTTTAGCCATCCAATCTGGACGTAAAATGGAGTTATATGAGACTCTCTTGGTACATTGAGAACAAACCGCAAGCAAGCATTTTGCATTCTTTGCAATTTTGTATTGAGGACCTCTCCCATATCATGGTAAATTATAGATCCATAGTCAAATGTTGGTAATATCAAACTCTGTATCAGTATCTTTCGTACATTTTGAGGCAAATAGAAGCATGTTCGCCTAATTTGATATAATGACGATGCAACCCTTTTCAGAATCATGTTTGTGTGATCCTGCCACGATAATCGAGAGTCAAAAATAACTCCCAGATTTCTTACTGCTGACTGGTACGGAACTGTTTGGGATGCAAGCTGTAAAAGTGGTACTGGCTCAGGTAGGGAACTGAGTAATTTGGTATAGCCGATGACGATCGGTTGCGTTTTTTCGAAGTTAAGTATTAGATTATGATCGAGTGCGTACTGAGATAGGCTTTGAATTTATGGGAGTACTTTTACACACGTCTAGCGCTAGCGTCGCGCTGCTCATTGATGGGAGTACTTTTACACACGTCTAGCGCTAGCGTGGCGCTGCTCATTTATGGCAGTACTTTTACACACGTCTAGCGCTAGCGTGTCGCTGTTCATTTATGGGAGTACTTTTACACACGACTAGCGCTAGCGTCGCGCGGCTCATTTAAGGGAGTACTTTTACACTCGTCTAGCGCTAGCGTGGCGCTGCTCATTTATGGGAGTACTTATACACACGTCTAGCACTAGCGTGGCGCTGCTCATTTATGGGAGTACATTTACACACGTCTAGCGCTAGCGTCGCGCTGCTCATTGATGGGAGTACTTTTACACACGTCTAGAGCTAGCGTGGCGCTGCTTATTTAAGGGAGCACTTTAACACACGTCTAGCGCTAGCGTGGCGCGGCTCATTTTTGGGAGTACTTTAACACACGTCTAGCGCTATCGTGGCGCTGCTCATTTATGGGAGTACTTTTACACTCGTCTAGCGCTAGCGTGGCGCTCCTCATTTACGGGAGTATTTTACACACGTCTAGTGCTAGCGTGGCGCGGCTAATTTAAGGGAGCACTTTAACACACGTCTAGCACTAGCGTGGCGCTGCTCATTTATGGGAGTACTTTTACACACGTCTAGCGCTAGCGTTGCGCCGCTCATTTAAGGGAGCACTTTAACACACGTCTAGCACTAGCGTGGCGCTGCTCATTTTTATGAGTACTTTTACACACGTCTAGCGCTAGCGTGGCGCTGCTCATTGATGGGAGTACTTTTACACACGTCTAGCGCTAGCGTGGCGCTGCTCATTTATGGGAGTACTTTTACATACGTCTAGCACTAGCTTGGCGCTGCTAATTTTTATGAGAACTTTTACACACATCTAGCGCTAGCGTGGCGCTGCTTATTTATATGAGTACTTTTACACACATCTAGCGCTACCGTGGCGCTGCTCATTGATGGGAGTACTTTTACACACGTCTAGCGCTAGCGTGGCGCGGCTCATTTAAGGGAGCACTTTTACACACGTCTAGCGCTAGCGTGGCGCGGCTCATTTAAGGGAGCACTTTAACACACGTCTAGCGCTAGCGTGGCGCGGCTCATTTAAGGGAGAACTTTAACACACGTCTAGCACTCGCGTGGCGTTGCTCATTTTTATGAGAACTTTTACACATGTCTAGCGCTAGCGTGGCGCTGCTTATTTATATGAGTACTTTTACACACGTCTAGCGCTAGCGTGGCGCTGCTCATTTTTATGAGAACTTTTACACACGTCTAGCGCTAGTGTGGCGCTGCTCATTTATGGGAGTACTTTTACATACGTCTAGCACTAGCGTGGCGCTGCTCATTTTTATGAGAACTTTTACAGACGTCTAGCGCTAGCGTGGCGCTGCTTATTTATATGAGTACTTTTACACACGTCCAGCGCTAGCTTGGCGCTGCTCATTTATGGGAGTACTTTTACACACGTCTAGCGCTACCGTGGCGCTGCTCATTAATGGCAGTACTTTTACACACGTCTAGCGCTAGCATGGCGCTGCTCATTTATTGGAGTACTTTTACACACGTCTAGCGCTAGCATGGCGCAGCTCATTCATGGGAGTACTTTTACACTCGTCTTGCGCTAGCGTGGCGCTGCTCATTTATGGCAGTACTTTTACACACGTCTAGCGCTAGCATGGCGCTGCTCGTTTATGGGAGTACTTTTACACTCGTCTTGCGCTAGCGTGGCGCTGCTCATTGATGGCAGTACTTTTACACACGTCAAGCGCTAGCATGGCGCTGCTCATTAATGGAAGTACTTTTACACACGTCTAGCGCTAGCGTGACGCTGCTCATTTATGGGAGTAATTTACACTCGTCTAGCCTTAGCGTCGCGCTGCTCATTTATGGGAGCACTTTTAGACACGTCTAGCGCTAGCGCGGCGCTGCTCATTTATGGGAGTAATTTACACACGTCTAGCGCTAGCGTCGCGCTACTCATTTATGGGAGCACTTTTACACACGTCTAGCGCTATCGTGACGCTGCTCATTTATGGGAGTAATTTACACACGTCTAGCGCTAGCGTCGCGCTGCTCATTTATGGGAGCACTTTTACACACGTCTAGCGCTAGCGCGGCGCTGCTCATTTATGGGAGTAATTTACACATGTCTAGCGCTAGCGTCGCGCTGCTCATTTATGGGAGCACTTTTACACACGTCTAGCGCTAACGCGGCGCTGCTCATTTATGGGAGCACTTTAACACACGTCTAGCGCTAGCGTGACGCTGCTCATTTATGGGAGTAATTTACACACGTCTAGCGATAGCGTCGCGCTGCTCATTTACGGCAGTACTTTTACACACGTCTAGCGCTAGCGTGGCGCTGCTTATTTGCGGAGGTACTTTTACACACGTCTAGCGCTAGCGTGGCGCTGCTCATTTATGGCAGTACTTTTACACACGTCTAGCGCTAGCGTGGCGTTGCTCATTTATGAGAGTACTTTTACACATGTCTAGCGCTAGCGTCGCGCTGCTCATTTATGGGAGCACATTAACACAGGTCTAGCGCTAGCGTGGCGCTGCTCATTTATGAGAGTACTTTTACACATGTCTAGCGCTAGCGTCGCGCTGCTCATTTATGGGAGCACTTTTACACACGTCTAGCGCTAGCGCGGCGCTGCTCATATATGGGAGTACTTTTACACATGTCTAGCGCTAGCGTCGCGCTGCTCATTTATGGGAGCACTTTAACACATGTCTAGCACTAGCGTGGCGCTGCTCATTTTTTTGAATTTTGAATTTATTTGAATTTGAATTTATTGTTTCTCTTATACAGGCCACTGAGGCTACAAAGCCTCTGTATGCCGCTCTCTTCATTCAGAGGGCGGTTACATACAATAGAATAAATTAAGAAAGAAAAAACTTAACCTATTCATACAGTTGACAATAAAAGTTCTTGTTATTACATCCGTTCACCTTGAACATGATAATTGTATAGCTGATAGATTACAATGAAGGGAGTGTTTTATCGCTCTGATAGGAAGTCCTGAATACTGGTGCAATTTATATTTATTCCAGAGAATACTAGCTGAAATACGGAATGAACCTTTGCATTTTTCGGTTCTGTGACGAGGTATCTGGAGCATTTGTGCAGTGTGTCTATTCGCACGGTTATGCACTGATTGCATGGGAGTTAGTGTGCAGTAAATATAAGACGGAATTTTGAATTTTAGAATTTTTATCACACTCAGAGCCATGGCATACTGTCTTCGTTCCTTTAACTTTAGCCATCCAATCTGGACGTAAAATGGAGTTATATGAGACTCTCTTGGTACATTGAGAACAAACCGCAAGCAAGCAAGCATTTTGCATTCTTTGCAATTTTGTATTGAGGACCTCTCCCATATCATGGTAAATTATAGATCCATAGTCAAATGTTGGTAATATCAAACTCTGTATCAGTATCTTTCGTACATTTTGAGGCAAATAGAAGCAAGTTCGCCTAATTTGATATAATGACGATGCAACCCTTTTCAGAATCATGTTTGTGTGATCCTGCCACGATAATCGAGAGTCAAAAATAACTCCCAGATTTCTTACTGCTGACTGGTACGGAACTGTTTGGGATGCAAGCTGTAAAAGTGGTACTGGCTCAGGTAGGGAACTGAGTAATTTGGTATAGCCGATGACGATCGGTTGCGTTTTTTCGAAGTTAAGTATTAGATTATGATCGAGTGCGTACTGAGATAGGCTTTGAATTTATGGGAGTACTTTTACACACGTCTAGCGCTAGCTTGGTGCTGCTCATTTATGGGAGTCTTTTACACACGACTAGCGCTAGCGTGGCGCTGCTCGTTTATGGCAGTACTTTTACCCACGTCTAGCGCTAGCGTGGCACTGTTCAATTATGGGAGTGCTTTTACACTCGTCTAGCGCTAGCGTGGCGCTACTCATTTATGGGAGTAGTTTTACACACGTCTAGCGCTAGCCTGGCGCTGCTAATTTACGGGAGCACTTTTACACACGACTAGCGCTAGCGTGGCGCTGCTCATTTATGGGAGTACTTTTACACACGTCTAGCCCTAGCGTGGAATTGCTCATTTATAAGAGTACTTTTACACACGTCTAGCGCTAACGTGGCGCTGCTCATTTATGGGAGTACTTTAACACACGTCTAGCACTAGCGTGGCGCTGCTCATTTATGGAAGTACTTTTACACACGTCTAGCGCTAGCGTGTCGCTGTTCATTTATGGGAGTACTTTTACACACGACTAGCGCTAGGGTCGCGCGGCTCATTTAAGGGAGTACTTTTACACTCGTCTAGCGCTAGCGTGGCGCTGCTCATTTATGGGAGTACTTTTACACACGTCTAGCGCTAGCGTGGCGCTGCTCATTTATGGGAGTACTTTTACACACGTCTAGCGCTAGCGTCGCGCTGCTCATTGATGGGAGTACTTTTACACACGTCTAGCGCTAGCGTGGCGCTGCTTATTTAAGGGAGCACTTTAACACACGTCTAGCGCTAGCGTGGCGCGGCTCATTTATGGGAGTACTTAAACACACGTCTAGCGCTATCGTGGCAATGCTCATTTATGGGAGTACTTTAACACACGTCTAGCGCTAGCGTCGCGCTGCTCATTTATGGCAGTACTTTTACACACGTCAAGCGCTAGCGTGTCGCTGTTCATTTATGGGAGTACTTTTACACACGACTAGCGCTAGCGTCGCGCGGCTCATTTAAGGGAGTACTTTTACACTCGTCTAGCGCTAGCGTGGCGCTGCTCATTTATGGGAGTACTTTTTCACACGTCTAGCGCTAGCGTGGCGCTGCTCATTTATGGGAGTACTTTTACACACGTCTAGCGCTATCGTGGCGCTGCTCATTTATGGGAGTACTTTAACACATGTCTAGCGCTAGCGTGGCGCTGCTCATTTATGGCAGTACATTTACACACGTCTAGCGCTAGCGTGTCGCTGTCCATTTATGGGAGTACTTTTACACACGACTAGCGCTAGCGTCGCGCGGCTCATTTAAGGGAGTACTTTTACACTCGTCTAGCGCTAGCGTGGCGCTGCTCATTTATGGGAGTACTTTTACACACGTCTAGCGCTAGCGTGGCGCTGCTCATTTATGGGAGTACTTTTACACACGTCTAGCGCTAGCGTCGCGCTGCTCATTGATGGGAGTACTTTTACACACGTCTAGCGCTAGCGTGGCGCTGCTTATTTAAGGGAGCACTTTAACACACGTCTAGCGCTAGCGTGGCGCGGCTCATTTATGGGAGTACTTTAACACACGTCTAGCGCTATCGTGGCGCTGCTCATTTATGGGAGTACTTTTAAACTCGTCTAGCGCTAGCGTGGCGCTGCTCATTTACGGGAGTATTTTACACACGTCTAGTGCTAGCGTAGCGCGGCTAATTTAAGGGAGCACTTTAACACACGTCTAGCACTAGCGTGGCGCTGCTCATTTATTGGAGTACATTTACACACGTCTAGCGCTAGCGTTGCGCGGCTCATTTAAGGGAGCACTTTAACACACGTCTAGCACTAGCGTGGCGCTGCTCATTTTTATGAGTACTTTTACACACGTCTAGCGCTAGCGTGGCGCGGCTCATTTAAGGGAGCACTTTAACACACGTCTAGCGCTAGCGTGGCGCTGCTCATTTATGGGAGTACTTTTACATACGTCTAGCACTAGCGTGGCGCTGCTCATTTTTATGAGAACTTTTACACACGTCTAGCGCTAGCGTGGCGCTGCTTATTTATATGAGTACTTTTACACACGCCTAGCGCTAGCATGGCGCTGCTAATTTATGGGAGTACTTTTACACACGTCTAGCGCTACCGTGGCGCTGCTCTTTGATGGGAGTACTTTTACACACGTCTAGCGCTAGCGTGGCGCGGCTCATTTAAGGGAGCACTTTTACACACGTCTAGCGCTAGCGTGGCGCGGCTCATTTAAGGGAGCACTTTAACACACGTCTAGCGCTAGCGTGGCGCGGCTCATTTAAGGGAGAACTTTAACACACGTCTAGCACTAGCGTGGCGTTGCTCATTTTTATGAGAACTTTTACACATGTCTAGCGCTAGCGTGGCGCTGCTTATTTATATGAGTACTTTTACACACGTCTAGCGCTAGCGTGGCGCTGCTCATTTTTATGAGAACTTTTACACACGTCTAGCGCTAGCGTGGCGCTGCTCATTTATGGGAGTACTTTTACATACGTCTAGCACTAGCGTGGCGCTGCTCATTTTTATGAGAACTTTTACAGACGTCTAGCGCTAGCGTGGCGCTGCTTATTTATATGAGTACTTTTACACACGTCTAGCGCTAGCTTGGCGCTGCTCATTTATGGGAGTACTTTTACACACGTCTAGCGCTACCGTGGCGCTGCTCATTAATGGCAGTACTTTTACACACGTCTAGCGCTAGCATGGCGCTGCTCATTTATGGGAGTACTTTTACACACGTCTAGCGCTAGCGTGGCGCTGCTTATTTATGGGAGTACTTTTACACACGTCTAGAGCTAGCGTGGCGCTGCTCACTTATGGCAGTACTTTTACACACGTCTAGCGCTAGCATGGCGCTGCTCATCCATGGGAGTACATTTACAATCGTCTTGCGCTAGCGTGGCGCTGCTCATTTATGGCAGTACTTTTACACACGTCTAGCGCTAGCATGGCGCTGCTCATTTATGGGAGTACTTTTACACTCGTCTTGCGCTAGCGTGGCGCTGCTCATTGATGGCAGTACTTTTACACACGTCAAGCGCTAGCATGGCGCTGCTCATTAATGGAAGTACTTTTACACACGTCTAGCGCTAGCGTGACGCTGCTCATTTATGGGAGTAATTTACACTCGTCTAGCCTTAGCGTCGCGCTGCTCATTTATGGGAGCACTTTTAGACACGTCTAGCGCTAGCGCGGCGCTGCTCATTTATGGGAGTAATTTACACACGTCTAGCGCTAGCGTCGCGCTGCTCATTTATGGGAGCACTTTTACACGCGTCTAGCGCTAGCGTGACGCTGCTCATTTATGGGAGTAATTTACACACGTCTAGCGCTAGCGTCGCGCTGCTCATTTATGGGAGCATTTTTACACACGTCTAGCGGTAGCGCGGCGCTGCTCATTTATGGGAGTAATTTACACATGTCTAGCGCTAGCGTCGCGCTGCTCATTTATGGGAGCACTTTTACACACGTCTAGCGCTAGCGCGGCGCTGCTCATTTATGGGAGCACTTTAACACACGTCTAGCGCTAGCGTGACGCTGCTCATTTATGGGAGTAATTTACACACGTCTAGCGCTAGCGTCGCGCTGCTCATTTATGGCAGTACTTTTACACACGTCTAGCGCTAGCGTGGCGCTGCTTATTTACGGAGGTACTTTTACACACGTCTAGCGCTAGCGTGGCGCTGCTCATTTATGGCAGTACTTTTACACACGTCTAGCGCTAGCGTGGCGCTGCTCATTTATGAGAGTACTTTTACACATGTCTAGCGCTAGCGTCGCGCTGCTCATTTATGGGAGCACTTTTACACACGTCTAGCGCTAGCGTGGCGCTGCTCATTTATGAGAGTACTTTTACACATGTCTAGCGCTAGCGTCGCGCTGCTCATTTATGGGAGTACTTTTACACATGTCTAGCGCTAGCGTGGCGCTGCTCATTTATGGGAGCACTTTTACACACGTCTAGCGCTAGCGCGGCGCTGCTCATATATGGGAGTACTTTTACACACGTCTAGCACTAGCGTGGCGCTGCTTATTTATGGGGGTACTTTAACACACGTCTAGCGCTAGCGTGGCTCAGCTCATTGATAGGAGTACTTTTACACACGTCTAGCCTTAGCGTGGTGCTGCTCATTGACGGGAGTACTTTTACACACTTCTAGTGCTAGAGTGGCGCTGCTCATTTATGGGAGTACTCTTACACACGTCTAGCGCTAGCGTGGTGCTGCTCATTGATGGGAGTACTTTTACACATGGCTAGCGCTAGCGTCGCGCTGCTCATTTATGGGAGTACTTTTACACATGTCTAGCGCTAGCGTGGCGCTGCTCATTTATGGGAGCACTTTTACACACGTCTAGCGCTAGCGCGGCGCTGCTCATATATGGGAGTACTTTTACACATGTCTAGCGCTAGCGTCGCGCTGCTCATTTATGGGAGCACTTTAACACACGTCTAGCACTAGCGTGGCGCTGCTCATTTTTTTGAATTTTGAATTTATTTGAATTTGAATTTATTGTTTCTCTTATACAGGCCACTGAGGCTACAAAGCCTCTTTATGCCGCTCTCTTCATTCAGAGGGCGGTTACATACAATAGAATAAATTAAGAAAGAAAGAACTTAACCTATACATACAGTTGACAATAAAAGTTCTTGTTATTACATCCGTTCACCTTGAACATGATACTTGTATAGCTGATAGATTACAATGAAGGGAGTGTTTTATCGCTCTGATAGGAAGTCCTGAATACTGGTGCAATTTATATTTATTCCAGAGAATTCTAGCTGAAATACGGAATGAACCTTTGCATTTTTCGGTTCTGCGATGAGGTATCTGGAGCATTTGTGCAGTGTGTCTATTCGCACGGTTATGCACTGATTGCATGGGAGTTAGTGTGCAGTAAATATAAGACGGAATTTTGAATTTTAGAATTTTTATCACACTCAGAGCCATGGCATACTGTCTTCGTTCCTTTAACTTTAGCCATCCAATCTGGACGTAAAATGGAGTTATATGAGACTCTCTTGGTACATTGAGAACAAACCGCAAGCAAGCAAGCATTTTGCATTCTTTGCAATTTTGTATTGAGGACCTCTCCCATATCATGGTAAATTATAGATCCATAGTCAAATGTTGGTAATATCAAACTCTGTATCAGTATCTTTCGTACATTTTGAGGCAAATAGAAGCAAGTTCGCCTAATTTGATATAATGACGATGCAACCCTTTTCAGAATCATGTTTGTGTGATCCTGCCACGATAATCGAGAGTAAAAAATAACTCCCAGATTTCTTACTGCTGACTGGTACGGAACTGTTTGGGATGCAAGCTGTAAAAGTGGTAATGGCTCAGGTAGGGAACTGAGTAATTTGGTATAGCCGATGACGATCGGTTGCGTTTTTTCGAAGTTAAGTATTAGATTATGATCGAGTGCGTACTGAGATAGGCTTTGAATTTATGGGAGTACTTTTACACACGTCTAGCGCTAGCTTGGTGCTGCTCATTTATGGGAGTACTTTTACACACGTCTAGCGCTAGCGTGGCGCTGCTCGTTTATGGCAGTACTTTTACCCACGTCTAGCGCTAGCGTGGCACTGTTCATTTATGGGAGTGCTTTTACACTCGTCTAGCGCTAGCGTGGCGCTGCTCATTTATGGGAGTAGTTTTACACACGTCTAGCGCTAGCCTGGCGCTGCTCATTTACGGGAGCACTTTTACACACGACTAGCGCTAGCGTGGCGCTGCTCATTTATGGGAGTACTTTTACACACGTCTACCCCTAGCGTGGAATTGCTCATTTATAAGAGTTATTTTACACACGTCTAGCGCTAACGTGGCGCTGCTCATTTATGGGAGTACTTTAACACACGTCTAGCGCTAGCGTGGCGCTGCTCATTTATGGCAGTACTTTTACACACGTCTAGCGCTAGCGTGTCGCAGTTCATTTATGGGAGTACTTTTACACACGACTAGCGCTAGCGTCGCGCGGTTCATTTAAGGGAGTACGTTTACACTCGTCTAGCGCTAGCGTGGCGCTGCTCATTTATGGGAGTACTTTTACACACGTCTAGCGCTAGCGTGGCGCTGCTCATTTATGGGAGTACTTTTACACATGTCTAGCGCTAGCGTCGCGCTGCTCATTGATGGGAGTACTTTTACACACGTCTAGCGCTAGCGTGGCGCTGCTTATTTAAGGGAGCACTTTAACACACGTCTAGCGCTAGAGTGGCGCGGCTCATTTATGGGAGTACTTTAACACACGTCTAGCGCTATCGTGGCGCTGCTCATTTATGGGAGTACTTTTACACTCGTCTAGCGCTAGCGTGGCGCTGCTCATTTACGGGAGTATTTTACACACGTCTAGTGCTAGCGTGGCGCGGCTAATTTAAGGGAGCACTTTAACACACGTCTAGCACTAGCGTGGCGCTGCTCATTTATGGGAGTACTTTTACACACGTCTAGAGCTAGCGTTGCGCGGCTCATTTAAGGGAGCACTTTAACACACGTCTAGCACTAGCGTGGCGCTGCTCAATTTTATGAGTACTTTTACACACGTCTAGCGCTAGCGTGGCGCGGCTTATTTAAGGGAGCACTTTAACACACGTCTAGCGCTAGCGTGGCGCTGCTCATTTATGGGAGTACTTTTACATACGTCTAGCACTAGCGTGGCGCTGCTCATTTTTATGAGAACTTTTACACACGTCTAGCGCTAGCGTGGTGCTGCTTATTTATATGAGTACTTTTACACACGTCTAGCGCTAGCATGGCGCTGCTCATTTATGGGAGTACTTTTACACACGTCTAGCGCTACCGTGGCGCTGCTCATTGATGGGAGTACTTTTACACACGTCTAGCGCTAGCGTGGCGCGGCTCATTTAAGGGAGCACTTTTACACACGTCTAGCGCTAGCGTGGCGCTGCTCATTTAAGGGAGCAATTTAACACACGTCTAGCGCTAGCGTGGCGCGGCTCATTTAAGGGAGAACTTTAACACACGTCTAGCACTAGCGCGGCGTCGCTCATTTTTATGAGAACTTTTACACATATCTAACGCTAGCGTGGCGCTGCTTATTTATGTGAGTACTTTTACACACGTCTAGCGCTAGCGTGGCGCTGCTCATTTTTATGAGAACTTTTACACACGTCTAGCGCTAGCGTGGCGCTGCTCATTTATGGGAGTACTTTTACATACGCCTAGCACTAGCGTGGCGCTGCTCATTTTTATGAGAACTTTTACAGACGTCTAGCGCTAGCGTGGCGCTGCTTATTTATATGAGTACTTTTACACACGTCTAGCGCTAGCTTGGCGCTGCTCATTTATGGGAGTACTTTTACACACGTCTAGCGCTACCGTGGCGTTGCTCATTAATGGCAATACTTTTACACACGTCTAGCGCTAGCATGGCGCTGCTCATTTATGGGAGTACTTTTACACACGTCTAGCGCTAGCGTGGCGCTGCTCATTTATGGGAGTACTTTTACACACGTCTAGAGCTAGCGTGGCGCTGCTCATTTATGGCAGTACTTTTACACACGTCTAGCGCTAGCATGGCGCTGCTCAATTATGGGAGTACTTTAACACTCGTCTTGCGCTAGCGTGGCGCTGCTCATTGATGGCAGTACTTTTACACACGTCAAGCGCTAGCATGGCGCTGCTCATAAATGGAAGTACTTTTACACACGTCTAGCGCTACCGTGACGCTGCTCATTTATGGGAGTAATTTACACTCGTCTAGCCTTAGCGTCGCGCTGCTCATTTATGGGAGCACTTTTAGACATGTCTAACGCTAGCGCGGCGCTGCTCATTTATGGGAGTAATTTACACACGTCTAGCGCTAGCGTCGCGCTGCTCATTTATGGGAGCACTTTTACACACGTCTAGAGCTAGCGTGACGCTGCTCATTTATGGGAGTAATTTACACACGTCTAGCGCTAGCGTCGCGCTGCTCATTTATGGGAGCACTTTTACACACGTCTAGCGCTAGCGCGGCGCTACTCATTTATGGGAGTACTTTTACACACGTCTACCCCTAGCGTGGAATTGCTCATTTATAAGAGTACTTTTACACACGTCTAGCGCTAACGTGGCGCTGCTCATTTATGGGAGTACTTTAACACACGTCTAGCGCTAGCGTGGCGCTGCTCATTTATGGCAGTACTTTTGCACACGTCTAGCGCTAGCGTGTCGCAGTTCATTTATGGGAGTACTTTTACACACGACTAGCGCTAGCGTCGCGCGGTTCATTTAAGGGAGTACGTTTACACTCGTCTAGCGCTAGCGTGGCGCTGCTCATTTATGGGAGTACTTTTACACACGTCTAGCGCTAGCGTGGCGCTGCTCATTTATGGGAGTACTTTTACACATGTCTAGCGCTAGCGTCGCGCTGCTCATTGATGGGAGTACTTTTACACACGTCTAGCGCTAGCGTGGCGCTGCTTATTTAAGGGAGCACTTTAACACACGTCTAGCGCAAGCGTGGCGCGGCTCATTTATGGGAGTACTTTAACACACGTCTAGCGCTATCGTGGCGCTGCTCATTTATGGGAGTACTTTTACACTCGTCTAGCGCTAGCGTGGCGCTGCTCATTTACGGGAGTATTTTACACACGTCTAGTGCTAGCCTGGCGCGGCTAATTTAAGGGAGCACTTTAACACACGTCTAGCACTAGCGTGGCGCTGCTCATTTATGGGAGTACTTTTACACACGTCTAGAGCTAGCGTTGCGCGGCTCATTTAAGGGAGCACTTTAACACACGTCTAGCACTAGCGTGGCGCTGCTCATTTTTATGAGTACTTTTACACACGTCTAGCGCTAGCGTGGCGCGGCTCATTTAAGGGAGCACTTTAACACACGTCTAGCGCTAGCGTGGCGCTGCTCATTTATGGGAGTACTTTTACATACGTCTAGCACTAGCATGGCGCTGCTCATTTTTATGAGAACTTTTACACACGTCTAGCGCTAGCGTGGCGCTGCTTATTTATATGAGTACTTTTACACACGTCTAGCGCTAGCATGGCGCTGCTCATTTATGGGAGTACTTTTACACACGTCTAGCGCTACCGTGGCGCTGCTCATTGATGGGAGTACTTTTACACACGTCTAGCGCTAGCGTGGCGCGGCTCATTTAAGGGAGCACTTTTACACACGTCTAGCGCTAGCGTGGCACGGCTCATTTAAGGGAGCAATTTAACACACGTCTAGCGCTAGCGTGGCGCGGCTCATTTAAGGGAGAACTTTAACACACGTCTAGCACTAGCGCGGCGTTGCTCATTTTTATGAGAACTTTTACACATATCTAGCGCTAGCGTGGCGCTGCTTATTTATATGAGTACTTTTACACACGTCTAGCGCTAGCGTGGCGCTGCTCATTTTTATGAGAACTTTTACACACGTCTAGCGCTAGCGTGGCGCTGCTCATTTATGGGAGTACTTTTACATACGTCTAGCACTAGCGTGGCGCTGCTCATTTTTATGAGAACTTTTACAGACGTCTAGCGCTAGCGTGGCGCTGCTTATTTATATGAGTACTTTTACACACGTCTAGCGCTAGCTTGGCGCTGCTCATTTATGGGAGTACTTTTACACACGTCTAGCGCTACCGTGGCGTTGCTCATTAATGGCAGTACTTTTACACACGTCTAGCGCTAGCATGGCGCTGCTCATTTATGGGAGTACTTTTACACACGTCTAGCGCTAGCGTGGCGCTGCTCATTTATGGGAGTACTTTTACACACGTCTAGAGCTAGCGTGGCGCTGCTCATTTATGGCAGTACTTTTACACACGTCTAGCGCTAGCATGGCGCTGCTCATTCATGGGAGTACTTTTACACTCGTCTTGTGCTAGCGTGGCGCTGCTCATTTATGGCAGTACTTTTACACTCGTCTTGCGCTAGCGTGGCGCTGCTCATTGATGGCAGTACTTTTACACACGTCAAGCGCTAGCATGGCGCTGCTCATAAATGGAAGTACTTTTACACACGTCTAGCGCTACCGTGACGCTGCTCATTTATGGGAGTAATTTACACTCGTCTAGACTTAGCGTCGCGCTGCTCATTTATGGGAGCACTTTTAGACATGTCTAGCGCTAGCGCGGCGCTGCTCATTTATGGGAGTAATTTACACACGTCTAGCGCTAGCGTCGCGCTGCTCATTTATGGGAGCACTTTTACACACGTCTAGCGCTAGCGTGACGCTGCTCATTTATGGGAGTAATTTACACACGTCTAGCGCTAGCGTCGCGCTGCTCATTTATGGGAGCACTTTTACACACGTCTAGCGCTAGCGCGGCGCTACTCATTTATGGGATTAATTTACACATGTCTAGCGCTAGCGTCGCGCTGCTCATTTATGGGAGCACTTTTACACACGTCTAGCACTAGCGCGGCGCTGCTCATTTATGGGAGCACTTTTACACACGTCTTGCGCTAGCGTGGCGCTGCTCATTTATGGGAGTAATTTACACACGTCTAGCGCTAGCGTCGCGCTGCTCATTTATGGCAGTACTTTTACACACGTCTAGCGCTAGCGTGGCGCTGCTTATTTACGGAGGTACTTTTACACACGTCTAGGGCTAGCGTGGCGCTGCTCATTTATGGCAGTACTTTTACACACGTCTTGCGCTAGCGTGGCGCTGCTCATTTATGAGAGTACTTTTACACATGTCTAGCGCTAGCGTCGCGCTGCTCATTTATGGGAGCACATTAACACACGTCAAGCGCTAGCGTGGCGCTGCTCATTTATGAGAGTACTTTTACACATGTCTAGCGCTAGCGTCGCGCTGCTCATTTATGGGAGTACTTTTACACATGTCTAGCGCTAGCGTGGCGCTGCTCATTTATGGGAGCACTTTTACACACGTCTAGCGCTAGCGCGGCGCTGCTCATATATGGGAGTACTTTTACACACGTCTAGCACTAGCGTGGCGCTGCTTATTTATGGGGGTACTTTAACACACGTCTAGCGCTAGCGTGGCTCAGCTCATTGATAGGAGTACTTTTACACACGTCTAGCCCTAGCGTGGTGCTGCTCATTGATGGGAGTAATTTTACGCACGTCTAGCGCTAGAGTGGCGCTGCTCATTTATGGGAGTACTCTTACACACGTCTAGCGCTAGCGTGGCGCTGCTCATTGATGGGAGTACTTTTACACATGGCTAGCGCTAGCGTCGCGCTGCTCATTTATGTGAGTACTTTCACACACGTCTAGCACTAGCGTGGCGCTGCTAATTTATGGGAGAACTTTACACACCTCTAGCGCTAGCGTGGCGCTGCTCATTCATGGGAGTACTTTTACAGATGTCTAGAGCTAGCGTGGCGCTGCTCATATATGGGAGTACTTTTACACTCGTCTAGCGCTAGCGTCGCGCTTTCATTTATGGGAGCACTTTGACACTCGTCTAGCGCTAGCGTGGCGCTGCTCATATATGGGAGTACTTTTACACTCGTTTAGCGCTAGCTTGGCGCTGCTCATTTATGGGAGCACATTTACACATGTCTAGCGCTAGCGTGGCGCTGCTCATTTATGGGAGTACTTTTACACATGTCTAGCGCTAGCGTGGCGCTGCTCATTCATGGGAGTACTTTTACAGATATCTAGAGCTAGCGTGGCGCTGCTCATATATGGGAGTACTTTTACACTCGTCTAGCGCTAGCGTGGCGCTTCTCATTTATGGGAGCACTTTTACACACGTCTAGCGTTAGCGTGGCGCTGCTCATTTATGGGAGCACTTTTACACTTGTCTAGCGCTAGCGTGGTGTTGCTCATTTATGGCAGTACTTTTACACACGTCTAGCGCTAGCGTGGCGCTGCTCATTGATGGGAGTTCTTTTACACTCGTCTAGCGCTAGCGTGGCGCTGCTCATTTATGGGAGTACTTTTACACATGTCTAGTGCTAGAGTGGCGCTGCTCATTTATGGCAGTACTTTTACACACGTCTAGCGCTAGCGTGGCGCTGCTCATTTATGTGAGTAATTTGACACACGTCTAGCACTAGCGTGGCGCTGCTCATTTATGTGAGTACCTTGACACACGTCTAGCGCTAGCGTGGTGTTGCTCATTTATGGGAGTACTTTTACACTCGTCTACCGCTGCTCATTTATGGGAGTACTTTTACACACGTCTAACGCCAGCGTGGCGCTGCTCATTTATGGGAGTACTTTTACATATGTCTAGCGCTAGCGTGGAGCTGCTCATTTATGGGAGTACTTTTACACACTTCTAGCGATAGCGTGGCGCTGCTCATTTATGGCAGTACATTTACACACGTCTAGCGGTAGCGTGGCGCTGCTCATTTCTGGGAGCACTTCTACACACGTCTAGCGCTAGCGTGGCATTCCTCATTTATGGCAGTACTTTTACACACGTCTATCGCTAGCGTGGCGCTACTCATTTATGGGAGTACTTTTACATATGTCTAGCGTTAGCGTGGAGCTGCTCATTTATGGGAGCACTTTTACACACGTCTAGCGCTAGCGTGGCGCTGCTCATTTATGGGAGTTCTTTTACACACGTCTAGCGCTAGCGTGGCGCTGCTCATTTATGGGAGTACATTTACACACGTCTAGCGCTAGCGTGGCGCTCCTCATTTATGGCAGTACTTTTACACACGTCTAACGCCAGCGTGGCGCTGCTCATTTATGGGAGTACTTTTACATATGTCTAGCGCTAGCGTGGAGCTGCTCATTTATGGGAGCACTTTTACACACGTCTAGCGCTAGCGTGGCGCTGCTCACTCATGGGAGTACTTTTACAGATGTCAAGAGCTAGCGTGGCGCTGCTCATATATTGGAGTACTTTTACACTCGTCTAGCGCTAGCGTGGCGCTTTCATTTATGGGAGCACTTTTACACTCGTCTAGCGCTAGCGTGGCGCTGCTCATATATGGGAGTACCTTTACACCCGTTTAGCGCTAGCGTGGCGCTGCTCATTTATGGGAGCACATTTACACATGTCTAGCGCTAGCGTGGCGCTGCTCATTTAAGGGAGTACTTTTACACATGTCTAGCGCTAGCGTGGCGCTGCTCATTCATGGGAATACTTTTACAGATACCTAGAGCTAGCGTGGCGCTGTTCATATATGGGAGTACTTTTACACTCGTCTAGCGATAGCGTGGCGCTTCTCATTTATGGGAGCACTTTTACACACGTCTAGCGCTAGCGTGGCGCTGCTCATTTATGGGAGCACTTTTACACTTGTCTAGCGCTAACGTGGTGTTGCTCATTTATGGCAGTACTTTTACACACGTCTAGCGCTAGCGTGGCGCTGCTCATTGATGGGAGTACTTTTACACACTTCTAGCGCTAGCGTGGCGCTGCTCATTTATGGGAGTACTTTTACACATGTCTAGTGCTAGAGTGGCGCTGCTCATTTATGGGAGTACTTTTACACACGTCTAGCGCTAGCGTGGCGCTGCTCATTTATGTGAGTACTTTGACACACGTCTAGCACTAGCGTGGCGCTGCTCATTTATGTGAGTACTTTGACACACGTCTAGCGCTAGCGTGGTGTTGCTCATTTATGGGAGTACTTTTACACTCGTCTACCGCTGCTCATTTATGGGAGTACTTTTACACACGTCTAACGCCAGCGTGGCGCTTCTCATTTATGGGAGTACTTTTACATATGTCTAGCGCTAGCGTGGAGCTGCTCATTTATGGGAGTACTTTTACACACGTCTAGCGCTAGCGTGGCACTCCTCATTTATGGCAGTACTTTTACACACGTCTAGCGCTAGCGTGGCGCTACTCATTTATGGGAGTACTTTTACACACGTCTAGCGATAGCGTGGCGCTGCTCATTTATGGCAGTACATTTACACACGTCTAGCGGTAGCGTGGTGCTGCTCATTTCTGGGAGCACTTCTACACACGTCTAGCGCTAGCGTGGCACTCCTCATTTATGGCAGTACTTTTATACACGTCTAGCGCTAGCGTGGCGCTACTCATTTATGGGAGTACTTTTACATATGTCTAGCGCTAGCGTGGAGCTGCTCATTTATGGGAGCACTTTTACACACGTCTAGCGCTAGCGTGGCGCTGCTCATTTATGGGAGTTCTTTTACACACGTCTAGCGCTAGCGTGGCGCTGCTCATTTATGGGAGTACATTTACACACGTC
This sequence comes from Meconema thalassinum, assembly GCA_946902985.2. Lineage (NCBI taxonomy): Eukaryota > Metazoa > Arthropoda > Insecta > Orthoptera > Tettigoniidae > Meconema > Meconema thalassinum. The sequence continues at coordinate 12,246,855 of CAMPQE020000048.1, read as the reverse complement.
TAGCGCTAGCGTGGCGCTCCTCATTTATGGCAGTACATTTACACACGTCTAACGCCAGCGTGTCGCTGCTAATTTATGGGAGTACTTTTACACACGTCTAGCGCTAGCGTGGCGCTGCTCATTTATGGCAGTACTTTTACACACGTCTAGCGCTAGCGTGGCGCTGCTCATTTATGGGAGCACTTTTACACACGTCTAGCGCTAGCGTGGCACTGTTCATTTATGGGAGCACTTTTACACACGTCTAGCGCTAGCGTGGCACTGTTCATTTATGGGAGCACTTTTACACACGTCTAGCGCTAGCGTGGCGCTCCTCATTTATAGGAGCACTTTTACACACGTCTAGCGCTAGCGTGGAGCTGCTCATTTATGGGAGCACTTTTACACACGTCTAGCGCTAGCGTGGCGCTCCTCATTTATGGCAGTACTTTTATACACGTCTAGCGCTAGCATGGTGCTGATCATTTATGGGATCACTTTTACACACGTCTAGCAATAGCGTGGCGCTGCTCATTTATGGGAGCACTTTTACACACGTCTAGCGCTAGCATGGCGCTGCTCATTTATGGGAGCACTTTAACACACGTCTAGCGCTAGCGTGGAGCTGCTCATTTATGGGAGCACTTTTACACACGTCTAGCGCTAGCGTGGCGCTGCTAATTTATGGGAGCACTTTTACACACGTCTAGCGCTAGCTTGGCGCTGCTCATTTATGGGAGCACTTTTACACACGTCTAGCGCTAGCGTGGTACACCTCATTTATGGGAGCACTTTTACACACGTCTAGCGCTAGCATGGCGCTGCTCATATATGGGAGCACTTTTACACACGTCTAGCGCTAGCGTGGCGCTGCTCATTTATGGGAGTACTTTTACACACGTCTAGAGCTAGCGTGGCGCTGCTCATTTATGGCAGTACTTTTACACGCGTCTAGCGCTAGCATGGCGCTGCTCAATTATGGGAGTACTTTTACACTCGTCTGCGCTAGCGTGGCGCTGCTCATTGATGGCAGTACTTTTACACACGTCAAGCGCTAGCATGGCGCTGCTCATAAATGGAAGTACTTTTACACACGTCTAGCGCTACCGTGACGCTGCTCATTTATGGGAGTAATTTACACTCGTCTAGACTTAGCGTCGCGCTGCTCATTTATGGGAGCACTTTTAGACATGTCTAGCGCTAGCGCGGCGCTGCTCATTTATGGGAGTAATTTACACACGTCTAGCGCTAGCGTCGCGCTGCTCATTTATGGGAGCACTTTTACACACGTCTAGCGCTAGCGTGACGCTGCTCATTTATGGGAGTAATTTACACACGTCTAGCGCTAGCGTCGCGCTGCTCATTTATGGGAGCACTTTTACACACGTCTAGCGCTAGCGCGGCGCTACTCATTTATGGGAGTACTTTTACACACGTCTAGCGCTAGCGTGGCGCTGCTCATTTATGGGAGTACTTTTACACATGTCTAGCGCTAGCGTCGCGCTGCTCATTGATGGGAGTACTTTTACACACGTCTAGCGCTAGCGTGGCGCTGCTTATTTAAGGGAGCACTTTAACACACGTCTAGCGCTAGCGTGGCGCGGCTCATTTATGGGAGTACTTTAACACACGTCTAGCGCTATCGTGGCGCTGCTCATTTATGGGAGTACTTTTACACTCGTCTAGCGCTAGCGTGGCGCTGCTCATTTACGGGAGTATTTTACACACGTCTAGTGCTAGCGTGGCGCGGCTAATTTAAGGGAGCACTTTAACACACGTCTAGCACTAGCGTGGCGCTGCTCATTTATGGGAGTACTTTTACACACGTCTAGAGCTAGCGTTGCGCGGCTCATTTAAGGGAGCACTTTAACACACGTCTAGCACTAGCGTGGCGCTGCTCATTTTTGTGAGTACTTTTACACACGTCTAGCGCTAGCGTGGCGCGGCTCATTTAAGGGAGCACTTTAACACACGTCTAGCGCTAGCGTGGCGCTGCTCATTTATGGGAGTACTTTTACATACGTCTAGCACTAGCGTGGCGTTGCTCATTTTTATGAGAACTTTTACACACGTCTAGCGCTAGCGTGGCGCTGCTTATTTATATGAGTACTTTTACACACGTCTAGCGCTAGCATGGCGCTGCTCATTTATGGGAGTACTTTTACACACTTCTAGCGCTACCGTGGCGCTGCTCATTGATGGGAGTACTTTTACACACGTCTAGCGCTAGCGTGGCGCGGCTCATTTAAGGGAGCACTTTTACACACGTCTAGCGCTAGCGTGGCACGGCTCATTTAAGGGAGCAATTTAACACACGTCTAGCGCTAGCGTGGCGCGGCTCATTTAAGGGAGAACTTAAACACTCGTCTAGCACTAGCGCGGCGTTGCTCATTTTTATGAGAACATTTACACATATCTAGCGCTAGCGTGGCGCTGCTTATTTATATGAGTACTTTTACACACGTCTAGCGCTAGCGTGGCGCTGCTCATTTTTATGAGAACTTTTACACACGTCTAGCGCTAGCGTGGCGCTGCTCATTTATGGGAGTACTTTTACATACGTCTAGCACTAGCGTGGCGCTGCTCATTTTTATGAGAACTTTTACAGACATCTAGCGCTAGCGTGGCGCTGCTTATTTATATGAGTACTTTTACACACGTCTAGCGCTAGCTTGGCGCTGCTCATTTATGGGAGTACTTTTACACACGTCTAGCGCTACCGTGGCGTTGCTCATTAATGGCAGTACTTTTACACACGTCTAGCGCTAGCATGGCGCTGCTCATTTATGGGAGTACTTTTACACACGTCTAGCGCTAGCGTGGCGCTGCTCATTTATGGGAGTACTTTTACACACGTCTAGAGCTAGCGTGGCGCTGCTCATTTATGGCAGTACTTTTACACACGTCTAGCGCTAGCATGGCGCTGCTCATTCATGGGAGTACTTTTACACTCGTCTTGCGCTAGCGTGGCGCTGCTCATTTATGGCAGTACTTTTACACACGTCTAGCGCTAGCATGGCGCTGCTCAATTATGGGAGTACTTTTACACTCGTCTTGCGCTAGCGTGGCGCTGCTCATTGATGGCAGTACTTTTACACACGTCAAGCGCTAGCATGGCGCTGCTCATAAATGGAAGTACTTTTACACACGTCTAGCGCTACCGTGACGCTGCTCATTTATGGGAGTAATTTACACTCGTCTAGACTTAGCGTCGCGCTGCTCATTTATGGGAGCACTTTTAGACATGTCTAGCGCTAGCGCGGCGCTGCTCATTTATGGGAGTAATTTACACACGTCTAGCGCTAGCGTCGCGCTGCTCATTTATGGGAGCACTTTTACACACGTCTAGCGCTAGCGTGACGCTGCTCATTTATGGGAGTAATTTACACACGTCTAGCGCTAGCGTCACGCTGCTCATTTATGGGAGCACTTTTACACACGTCTAGCGCTAGCGCGGCGCTACTCATTTATGGGAGTAATTTACACATGTCTAGCGCTAGCGTCGCGCTGCTCATTTATGGGAGCACTTTTACACACGTCTAGCACTAGCGCGGCGCTGCTCATTTATGGGAGCACATTAACACACGTCTAGCGCTAGCGTGACGCTGCTCATTTATGGGAGTAATTTACACACGTCTAGCGCTAGCGTCGCGCTGATCATTTATGGCAGTACTTTTACACAGGTCTAGCGCTAGCGTGGCGCTGCTTATTTACGGAGGTACTTTTACACACGTCTAGCGCTAGCGTGGCGCTGCTCATTTATGGCAGTACTTTTACACACGTCTTGCGCTAGCGTGGCGCTGCTCATTTATGAGAGTACTTTTACACATGTCTAGCGCTAGCGTCGCGCTGCTCATTTATGGGAGCACATTAACACACGTCTAGCGCTAGCGTGGCGCTGCTCATTTATGAGAGTACTTTTACACATGTCTAGCGCTAGCGTCGCGCTGCTCATTTATGGGAGTACTTTTACACATGTCTAGCGCTAGCGTGGCGCTGCTCATTTATGGGAGCACTTTTACACACATCTAGCGCTAGCGCGGCGCTGCTCATATATGGGAGTACTTTTACACACGTCTAGCACTAGCGTGGCGCTGCTTATTTATGGGGGTACTTTAACACACGTCTAGCGCTAGCGTGGCCCAGCTCATTGATAGGAGTACTTTTACACACGTCTAGCCCTAGCGTGATGCTGCTCATTGATGGGAGTAATTTTACTCACGTCTAGCGCTAGAGTGGCGCTGCTCATTTATGGGAGTACTCTTACACACGTCTAGCGCTAGCGTGGCGCTGCTCATTGATGGGAGTACTTTTACACATGGCTAGCGCTAGCGTCGCGCTGCTCATTTATGTGAGTACTTTCACACACGTCTAGCACTAGCGTGGCGCTGCTAATTTATGGGAGAACTTTACACACCTCTAGCGCTAGCACGGCGCTACTCATTCATGGGAGTACTTTTACAGATGCCTAGAGCTAGCGTGGCGCTGCTCATATATGGGAGTACTTTTACACTCGTCTAGCGCTAGCGTCGCGCTTTCATTTATGGGAGCACTTTGACACTCGTCTAGCGCTAGCGTGGCGCTGCTCATATATGGGAGTACTTTTACACTCGTTTAGCGCTAGCGTGGCGCTGCTCATTTATGGGAGCACATTTACACATGTCTAGCGCTAGCGTGGCGCTGCTCATTTATGGGAGTACTTTTACACATGTCTAGCGCTAGCGTGGCGCTGCTCATTCATGGGAGTACTTTTACAGATATCTAGAGCTAGCGTGGCGCTGCTCATATATGGGAGTACTTTTACACTCGTCTAGCGCTAGCGTGGCGCTTCTCATTTATGGGAGCACTTTTACACACGTCTAGCGTTAGCGTGGCGCTGCTCATTTATGGGAGCACTTTTACACTTGTCTAGCGCTAGCGTGGTGTTGCTCATTTATGGCAGTACTTTTACACACGTCTAGCGCTAGCGTGGCGCTGCTCATTGATGGGAGTTCTTTTACACTCGTCTAGCGCTAGCGTGGCGCTGCTCATTTATGGGAGTACTTTTACACATGTCTAGTGCTAGAGTGGCGCTGCTCATTTATGGGAGTACTTTTACACACGTCTAGCGCTAGCGTGGCGCTGCTCATTTATGTGAGTACTTTGACACACGTCTAGCTCTAGCGTGGCGCTGCTCATTTATGGCAGTACTTTTACACACGTCTAGCGCTAGCGTGTTGCAGTTCATTTATGGGAGTACTTTTACACACGACTAGCGCTAGCGTCGCGCGGTTCATTTAAGGGAGTACGTTTACACTCGTCTAGCGCTAGCGTGGCGCTGCTCATTTATGGGAGTACTTTTACACACGTCTAGCGCTAGCGTGGCGCTGCTCATTTATGGGAGTACTTTTACACATGTCTAGCGCTAGCGTCGCGCTGCTCATTGATGGGAGTACTTTTACACACGTCTAGCGCTAGCGTGGCGCTGCTTATTTAAGGGAGCACTTTAACAAACGTCTAGCGCTAGCGTGGCGCGGCTCATTTATGGGAGTACTTTAACACACGTCTAGCGCTAGCGTGGCGCTGCTCATTTATGGGAGTACTTTTACACTCGTCTAGCGCTAGCGTGGCGCTGCTCATTTACGGGAGTATTTTACACACGTCTAGTGCTAGCGTGGCGCGGCTAATTTAAGGGAGCACTTTAACACACGTCTAGCACTAGCGTGGCGCTGCTCATTTATGGGAGTACTTTTACACACGTCTAGAGCTAGCGTTGCGCGGCTCATTTAAGGGAGCACTTTAACACACGTCTAGCACTAGCGTGGCGCTGCTCATTTTTGTGAGTACTTTTACACACGTCTAGCGCTAGCGTGGCGCGGCTCATTTAAGGGAGCACTTTAACACACGTCTAGCGCTAGCGTGGCGCTGCTCATTTATGGGAGTACTTTTACATACGTCTAGCACTAGCGTGGCGTTGCTCATTTTTATGAGAACTTTTACACACGTCTAGCGCTAGCGTGGCGCTGCTTATTTATATGAGTACTTTTACACACGTCTAGCGCTAGCATGGCGCTGCTCATTTATGGGAGTACTTTTACACACTTCTAGCGCTACCGTGGCGCTGCTCATTGATGGGAGTACTTTTAAACACGTCTAGCGCTAGCGTGGCGCGGCTCATTTAAGGGAGCACTTTTACACACGTCTAGCGCTAGCGTGGCACGGCTCATTTAAGGGAGCAATTTAACACACGTCTAGCGCTAGCGTGGCGCGGCTCATTTAAGGGAGAACTTTAACACTCGTCTAGCACTAGCGCGGCGTTGCTCATTTTTATGAGAACATTTACACATATCTAGCGCTAGCGTGGCGCTGCTTATTTATATGAGTACTTTTACACACGTCTAGCGCTAGCGTGGCGCTGCTCATTTTTATGAGAACTTTTACACACGTCTAGCGCTAGCGTGGCGCTGCTCATTTATGGGAGTACTTTTACATACGTCTAGCACTAGCGTGGCGCTGCTCATTTTTATGAGAACTTTTACAGACGTCTAGCGCTAGCGTGGCGCTGCTTATTTATATGAGTACTTTTACACACGTCTAGCGCTAGCTTGGCGCTGCTCATTTATGGGAGTACTTTTACACACGTCTAGCGCTACCGTGGCGTTGCTCATTAATGGCAGTACTTTTACACACGTCTATCGCTAGCATGGCGCTGCTCATTTATGGGAGTACTTTTACACACGTCTAGCGCTAGCGTGGCGCTGCTCATTTATGGGAGTACTTTTACACACGTCTAGAGCTAGCATGGCGCTGCTCATTTATGGCAGTACTTTTACACACGTCTAGCGCTAGCATGGCGCTGCTCATTCATGGGAGTACTTTTACACTCGTCTTGCGCTAGCGTGGCGCTGCTCATTTATGGCAGTACTTTTACACACGTCTAGCGCTAGCATGGCGCTGCTCAATTATGGGAGTAATTTTACACTCGTCTTGCGCTAGCGTGGCGCTGCTCATTGATGGCAGTACTTTTACACACGTCAAGCGCTAGCATGGCGCTGCTCATAAATGGAAGTACTTTTACACACGTCTAGCGCTACCGTGACGCTGCTCATTTATGGGAGTAATTTACACTCGTCTAGACTTAGCGTCGCGCTGCTCATTTATGGGAGCACTTTTAGACATGTCTAGCGCTAGCGCGGCGCTGCTCATTTATGGGAGTAATTTACACACGTCTAGCGCTAGCGTCGCGCTGCTCATTTATGGGAGCACTTTTACACACGTCTAGCGCTAGCGTGACGCTGCTCATTTATGGGAGTAATTTACACACGTCTAGCGCTAGCGTCACGCTGCTCATTTATGGGAGCACTTTTACACACGTCTAGCGCTAGCGCGGCGCTACTCATTTATGGGAGTAATTTACACATGTCTAGCGCTAGCGTCGCGCTGCTCATTTATGGGAGCACTTTTACACACGTCTAGCACTAGCGCGGCGCTGCTCATTTATGGGAGCACATTAACACACGTCTAGCGCTAGCGTGACGCTGCTCATTTATGGGAGTAATTTACACACGTCTAGCGCTAGCGTCGCGCTGATCATTTATGGCAGTACTTTTACACAGGTCTAGCGCTAGCGTGGCGCTGCTTATTTACGGAGGTACTTTTACACACGTCTAGCGCTAGCGTGGCGCTGCTCATTTATGGCAGTACTTTTACACACGTCTTGCGCTAGCGTGGCGCTGCTCATTTATGAGAGTACTTTTACACATGTCTAGCGCTAGCGTCGCGCTGCTCATTTATGGGAGCACATTAACACACGTCTAGCGCTAGCGTGGCGCTGCTCATTTATGAGAGTACTTTTACACATGTCTAGCGCTAGCGTCGCGCTGCTCATTTATGGGAGTACTTTTACACATGTCTAGCGCTAGCGTGGCGCTGCTCATTTATGGGAGCACTTTTACACACATCTAGCGCCAGCGCGGCGCTGCTCATATATGGGAGTACTTTTACACACGTCTAGCACTAGCGTGGCGCTGCTTATTTATGGGGGTACTTTAACACACGTCTAGCGCTAGCGTGGCTCAGCTCATTGATAGGAGTACTTTTACACACGTCTAGCCCTAGCGTGGTGCTGCTCATTGATGGGAGTAATTTTACTCACGTCTAGCGCTAGAGTGGCGCTGCTCATTTATGGGAGTACTCTTACACACGTCTAGCGCTAGCGTGGCGCTGCTCATTGATGGGAGTACTTTTACACATGGCTAGCGCTAGCGTCGCGCTGCTCATTTATGTGAGTACTTTCACACACGTCTAGCACTAGCGTGGCGCTGCTAATTTATGGGAGAACTTTACACACCTCTAGCGCTAGCACGGCGCTGCTCATTCATGGGAGTACTTTTACAGATGCCTAGAGCTAGCGTGGCGCTGCTCATATATGGGAGTACTTTTACACTCGTCTAGCGCTAGCGTCGCGCTTTCATTTATGGGAGCACTTTGACACTCGTCTAGCGCTAGCGTGGCGCTGCTCATATATGGGAGTACTTTTACACTCGTTTAGCGCTAGCGTGGCGCTGCTCATTTATGGGAGCACATTTACACATGTCTAGCGCTAGCGTGGCGCTGCTCATTTATGGGAGTACTTTTACACATGTCTAGCGCTAGCGTGGCGCTGCTCATTCATGGGAGTACTTTTACAGATATCTAGAGCTAGCGTGGCGCTGCTCATATATGGGAGTACTTTTACACTCGTCTAGCGCTAGCGTGGCGCTTCTCATTTATGGGAGCACTTTTACACACGTCTAGCGTTAGCGTGGCGCTGCTCATTTATGGGAGCACTTTTACACTTGTCTAGCGCTAGCGTGGTGTTGCTCATTTATGGCAGTACTTTTACACACGTCTAGCGCTAGCGTGGCGCTGCTCATTGATGGGAGTTCTTTTACACTCGTCTAGCGCTAGCGTGGCGCTGCTCATTTATGGGAGTACTTTTACACATGTCTAGTGCTAGAGTGGCGCTGCTCATTTATGGGAGTACTTTTACACACGTCTAGCGCTAGCGTGGCGCTGCTCATTTATGTGAGTATTTTGACACACGTCTAGCACTAGCGTGGCGCTGCTCATTTATGTGAGTACTTTGACACACGTCTAGCGCTAGCGTGGTGTTGCTCATTTATAAGAGTACTTTTACACTCGTCTACCGCTGCTCATTTATGGGAGTACTTTTACTCACGTCTAACGCCAGCGTGGCGCTGCTCATTTATGGGAGTACTTTTACATATGTCTAGCGCTAGCGTGGAGCTGCTCATTTATGGGAGTACTTTTACACACGTCTAGCGATAGCGTGGCGCTGCTCATTTATGGCAGTACATTTACACACGTCTAGCGGTAGCGTGGCGCTGCTCATTTCTGGGAGCACTTCTACACACGTCTAGCGCTAGCGTGGCACTCCTCATTTATGGCAGTACTTTTACACACGTCTATCGCTAGCGTGGCGCTACTCATTTATGGGAGTACTTTTACATATGTCTAGCTTTAGCGTGGAGCTGCTCATTTATGGGAGCACTTTTACACACGTCTAGCGCTAGCGTGGCGCTGCTCATTTATGGGAGTTCTTTTACACACGTCTAGCGCTAGCGTGGCGCTGCTCATTTATGGGAGTACATTTACACACGTCTAGCGCTAGCGTGGCGCTCCTCATTTATGGCAGTACTTTTACACACGTCTAACGCCAGCGTGGCGCTGCTCATTTATGGGAGTACTTTTACATATGTCTAGCGCTAGCGTGGAGCTGCTCATTTATGGGAGCACTTTTACACACGTCTAGCGCTAGCGTGGCGCTGCTCACTCATGGGAGTACTTTTACAGATGTCTAGAGCTAGCGTGGCGCTGCTCATATATGGGAGTACTTTTACACTCGTCTAGCGCTAGCGTGGCGCTTTCATTTATGGGAGCACTTTTACACTCGTCTAGCGCTAGCGTGGCGCTGCTCATATATGGGAGTACTTTTACACCCGTTTAGCGCTAGCGTGGCGCTGCTCATTTATGGGAGCACATTTACACATGTCTAGCGCTAGCGTGGCGCTGCTCATTTAAGGGAGTACTTTTACACATGTCTAGCGCTAGCGTGGCGCTGCTCATTCATGGGAATACTTTTACAGATACCTAGAGCTAGCGTGGCGCTGCTCATATATGGGAGTACTTTTACACTCGTCTAGCGATAGCGTGGCGCTTCTCATTTATGGGAGCACTTTTACACACGTCTAGCGCTAGCGTGGCGCTGCTCATTTATGGGAGCACTTTTACACTTGTCTAGCGCTAACGTGGTGTTGCTCATTTATGGCAGTACTTTTACACACGTCTAGCGCTAGCGTGGCGCTGCTCATTGATGGGAGTACTTTTACACACGTCTAGCGCTAGCGTGGCGCTGCTCATTTATGGGAGTACTTTTACACATGTCTAGTGCTAGAGTGGCGCTGCTCATTTATGGGAGTACTTTTACACACGTCTAGCGCTAGCGTGGCGCTGCTCATTTATGTGAGTACTTTGACACACGTCTAGCACTAGCGTGGCGCTGCTCATTTATGTGAGTACTTTGACACACGTCTAGCGCTAGCGTGGTGTTGCTCATTTATGGGAGTACTTTTACACTCGTCTACCGCTGCTCATTTATGGGAGTACATTTACACACGTCTAACGCCAGCGTGGCGCTGCTCATTTATGGGAGTACTTTTACATATGTCTAGCGCTAGCGTGGAGCTGCTCATTTATGGGAGTACTTTTACACACGTCTAGCGATAGCGTGGCGCTGCTCATTTATGGCAGTACATTTACACACGTCTAGCGGTAGCGTGGCGCTGCTCATTTCTGGGACCACTTTTACACACGTCTAGCGCTAGCGTGGCACTCCTCATTTATGGCAGTACTTTTACACACGTCTAGCGCTAGCGTGGCGCTACTCATTTATGGGAGTACTTTTACACACGTCTAGCGATAGCGTGGCGCTGCTCATTTATGGCAGTACATTTACACACGTCTAGCGGTAGCGTGGCGCTGCTCATTTCTGGGAGCACTTCTACACACGTCTAGCGCTAGCGTGGCACTCCTCATTTATGGCAGTACTTTTATACACGTCTAGCGCTAGCGTGGCGCTACTCATTTATGGGAGTACTTTTAAATATGTCTAGCGCTAGCGTGGAGATGCTCATTTATGGGAGCACTTTTACACACGTCTAGCGCAAGCGTGGCGCTGCTCATTTATGGGAGTTCTTTTACACACGTCTAGCGCTAGCGTGGCGCTGCTCATTTATGGGAGTACATTTACACACGTCTAGCGCTAGCGTGGCGCTCCTCATTTATGGCAGTACTTTTACACACGTCTAACGCCAGCGTGTCGCTGCTAATTTATGGGAGTACTTTTACACACGTCTAGCGCTAGCGTGGCGCTGCTCATTTATGGCAGTACTTTTACACACGTCTAGCGCTAGCGTGGCGCTGCTCATTTATGGGAGCACTTTTACACACGTCTAGCGCCAGCGTGGCACTGTTCATTTATGGGAGCACTTTTACACATGTCTAGCGCTAGCGTGGCACTGTTCATTTATGGGAGCACTTTTACACACGTCTAGCGCTAGCGTGGCGCTCCTCATTTATAGGAGCACTTTTACACACGTCTAGCGCTAGCGTGGAGCTGCTCATTTATGGGAGCACTTTTACACACGTCTAGCGCTAGCGTGGCGCTCCTCATTTATGGCAGTACTTTTATACACGTCTAGCGCTAGCATGGTGCTGCTCATTTATGGGATCACTTTTACACACGTCTAGCACTAGCGTGGCGCTGCTCATTTATGGGAGCACTTTTACACACGTCTAGCGCTAGCATGGCGCTGCTCATTTATGGGAGCACTTTAACACACGTCTAGCGCTAGCGTGGAGCTGCTCATTTATGGGAGCACTTTTACACACGTCTAGCGCTAGCGTGGCGCTGCTCATTTATGGGAGCACTTTTACACACGTCTAGCGCTAGCTTGGCGCTGCTCATTTATGGGAGCACATTTACACACGTCTAGCGCTAGCGTGGCACACCTCATTTATGGGAGCACTTTTACACACGTCTAGCGCTAGCATGGCGCTGCTCATTTATGGGAGCACTTTTACACACGTCTAGCGCTAGCGTGGCGCTGCTCATTTATGGGAGCTCTTTTACACACGTCTAGCGCTAGCGTGGAGCTGCTCATTTATGGGAGCACTTTTACACACGTCTAGCGCTAGCGTGGCGCTCCTCATTTATGGCACTACTTTTACACACGTCTAGCGCTAGCGTGGCGCTGCTCATTTATGGCAGTACTTTTACACTCGTCTAGCGCTAGCGTGGCGCTGCTCATTTATGGGAGCACTTTTACACACGTCTAGCGCTAGCGTGGCGCTCCTCATTTATGGCAGTTCTTTTACACACGTCTAGCGCTAGCGTGGCACTGCTCATTTATGGGAGCACTTTTACACACGTCCAGCGCTAGCATGGCGCTGCTCATTTATGGCAGTTCTTTTACACACGTCTAGCGCTAGCGTGGCACTGCTCATTTATGGGACTACTTTTACACACGTCCAGCGCTAGCATGGCGCTGCTCATTTATGGGAGCACTTTTACACACGTCTAGCGCTAGCGTGGCGCTGCTCATTTAAGGGAGCACTTTTACACACGTCTAGCGCTAGCGTGGCGCTGCTCATTTATGGCAGTACTTTTACACACGTCTAACGCCAGCGTGGCGCTGCTCATTTATGGCACTACTTTAACATATGTCTAGCGCTAGCGTGGCGCTGCTCATTTATGGCAGTACATTTACACACGGCTAGCGCTAGCGTGGTGCTGCTCATTTATGGCAGTTCTTTTACACACGGCTAGCGCTAGACTGGCGCTCCTCATTTATGGCAGTACTTTTACACACGTCTAGCGCTAGCGTGGCGCTGCTCATTTATGGCACTACTTTTACACACGTCTAGCGCTAGCGTGGCGCTGCTCATTTATGGGAGTACTTTTACACTCGTCTAGCGCTAGCGTGGCGCTGCTCATTTATCAGTACTTTTACACAAGTCTAGCGTTAGCGTGGCGCTGCTCATTTATGGCACTACTTTTACACACGGCTAGCGCTTGCGTGGCGCTGCTCATTTATGGGACTACTTTTACACACGTCCAGCGCTAGCGTGGCGCTGCTCATTTATGGCAGTACTTTTATACACGTCTAGCGCTAGCATGGTGCTGCTCATTTATGGGATCACTTTTACACACGTCTAGCACTAGCGTGGCGCTGCTCATTTATGGGAGCACTTTTACACACGTCTAGCGCTAGCATGGCGCTGCTCATTTATGGGAGCACTTTAACACACGTCTAGCGCTAGCGTGGAGCTGCTCATTTATGGGAGCACTTTTACACACGTCTAGCGCTAGCGTGGCGCTGCTCATTTATGGGAGCACTTTTACACACGTCTAGCGCTAGCTTGGCGCTGCTCATTTATGGGAGCACTTTTACACACGTCTAGCGCTAGCGTGGCACACCTCATTTATGGGAGCACTTTTACACACGTCTAGCGCTAGCATGGCGCTGCTCATTTATGGGAGCACTTTTACACACGTCTAGCGCTAGCGTGGCGCTGCTCATTTATGGGAGTACTTTTACACTCGTCTAGAGCTAGCGTGGCGCTGCTCATTTATGGCAGTACTTTTACAAACGTCTAGCGCTAGCATGGCGCTGCTCATTCATGGGAGTACTTTTACACTCGTCTTGCGCTAGCGTGGCGCTGCTCATTTATGGCAGTACTTTTACACACGTCTAGCGCTAGCATGGCGCTGCTCAATTATGGGAGTACTTTTACACTCGTCTTGCGCTAGCGTGGCGCTGCTCATTGATGGCAGTACTTTTACACACGTCAAGCGCTAGCATGGCGCTGCTCATAAATGGAAGTACTTTTACACACGTCTAGCGCTACCGTGACGCTGCTCATTTATGGGAGTAATTTACACTCGTCTAGCCTTAGCGTCGCGCTGCTCATTTATGGGAGCACTTTTAGACATGTCTAGCGCTAGCGCGGCGCTGCTCATTTATGGGAGTAATTTACACACGTCTAGCGCTAGCGTCGCGCTGCTCATTTATGGGAGCACTTTTACACACGTCTAGCGCTAGCGTGACCCTGCTCATTTATGGGAGTAATTTACACACGTCTAGCGCTAGCGTCGCGCTGCTCATTTATGGGAGCACTTTTACACACGTCTAGCGCTAGCGCGGTGCTACTCATTTATGGGAGTACTTTTACACACGTCTACCCCTAGCGTGGAATTGCTCATTTATAAGAGTACTTTTACACACGTCTAGCGCTAACGTGGCGCTGCTCATTTATGGGAGTACTTTAACACACGTCTAGCGCTAGCGTGGCGCTGCTCATTTATGGCAGTACTTTTACACACGTCTAGCGCTAGCGTGTCGCAGTTCATTTATGGGAGTACTTTTACACACGACTAGCGCTAGCGTCGCGCGGTTCATTTAAGGGAGTACGTTTACACTCGTCTAGCGCTAGCGTGGCGCTGCTCATTTATGGGAGTACTTTTACACACGTCTAGCGCTAGCGTGGCGCTGCTCATTTATGGGAGTACTTTTACACATGTCTAGCGCTAGCGTCGCGCTGCTCATTGATGGGAGTACTTTTACACACGTCTAGCGCTAGCGTGGCGCTGCTTATTTAAGGGAGCACTTTAACACACGTCTAGCGCTAGCGTGGCGCAGCTCATTTATGGGAGTACTTTAACACACTTCTAGCGCTATCGTGGCGCTGCTCATTTATGGGAGTACTTTTACACTCGTCTAGCGCTAGCGTGGCGCTGCTCATTTACGGGAGTATTTTACACACGTCTAGTGCTAGCGTGGCGCGGCTAATTTAAGGGAGCACTTTAACACACGTCTAGCACTAGCGTGGCGCTGCTCATTTATGGGAGTACTTTTACACACGTCTAGAGCTAGCGTTGCGCGGCTCATTTAAGGGAGCACTTTAACACACGTCTAGCACTAGCGTGGCGCTGCTCATTTTTATGAGTACTTTTACACACGTCTAGCGCTAGCGTGGCGCGGCTCATTTAAGGGAGCACTTTAACACACGTCTAGCGCTAGCGTGGTGCTGCTCATTTATGGGAGTAATTTTACATACGTCTAGCACTAGCGTGGCGCTGCTCATTTTTATGAGAACTTTTACACACGTCTAGCGCTAGCGTGGCGCTGCTTATTTATATGAGTACTTTTACACACGTCTAGCGCTAGCGTGGCGCGGCTCATTTAAGGGAGCACTTTTACACACGTCTAGCGCTAGCGTGGCACGGCTCATTTAAGGGAGCAATTTAACACACGTCTAGCGCTAGCGTGGCGCGGCTCATTTAAGGGAGAACTTTAACACACGTCTAGCACTAGCGCGGCGTTGCTCATTTTTATGAGAACTTTTACACATATCTAGCGCTAGCGTGGCGCTGCTTATTTATATGAGTACTTTTACACACGTCTAGCGCTAGCGTGGCGCTGCTCATTTTTATGAGAACTTTTACACACGTCTAGCGCTAGCGTGGCGCTGCTCATTTATGGGAGTACTTTTACATACGTCTAGCACTAGCGTGGCGCTGCTCATTTTTATGAGAACTTTTACAGACGTCTAGCGCTAGCGTGGCGCTGCTTATTTATATGAGTACTTTTACACACGTCTAGCGCTAGCTTGGCGCTGCTCATTTATGGGAGTACTTTTACACACGTCTAGCGCTACCGTGGCGTTGCTCATTATTGGCAGTACTTTTACACAAGTCTAGCGCTAGCATGGCGCTGCTCATTTATGGGAGTACTTTTACACACGTCTAGCGCTAGCGTGGTGCTGCTCATTTATGGGAGTACTTTTACACACGTCTAGAGCTAGCGTGGCGCTGCTCATTTATGGCAGTACTTTTACACACGTCTAGCGCTAGCATGGCGCTGCTCATTCATGGGAGTACTTTTACACTCGTCTTGCGCTAGCGTGGCGCTGCTCATTTATGGCAGTACTTTTACACACGTCTAGCGCTAGCATGGCGCTGCTCAATTATGGGAGTACTTTTACACTCGTCTTGCGCTAGCGTGGCGCTGCTCATTGATGGCAGTACTTTTACACACGTCAAGCGCTAGCATGGCGCTGCTCATAAATGGAAGTACTTTTACACACGTCTAGCGCTACCGTGACGCTGCTCATTTATGGGAGTAATTTACACTCGTCTAGACTTATTGTCGCGCTGCTCATTTATGGGAGCACTTTTAGACATGTCTAGCGCTAGCGCGGCGCTGCTCATTTATGGGAGTAATTTACACACGTCTAGCGCTAGCGTCGCGCTGCTCATTTATGGGAGCACTTTTACACACGTCTAGCGCTAGCGTGACGCTGCTCATTTATGGGAGTAATTTACACACGTCTAGCGCTAGCGTCACGCTGCTCATTTATGGGAGCTCTTTTACACACGTCTAGCGCTAGCGCGGCGCTACTCATTTATGGGAGTAATTTACACATGTCTAGCGCAGGCGTCGCGCTGCTCATTTATGGGAGCACTTTTACACACGTCTAGCACTAGCGCGGCGCTGCTCATTTATGGGAGCACTTTAACACACGTCTAGCGCTAGCGTGACGCTGCTCATTTATGGGAGTAATTTACACACGTCTAGCGCCAGCGTCGCGCTGCTCATTTATGGCAGTAATTTTACACACGTCTAGCGCTAGCGTGGCGCTGCTTATCTACGGAGGTACTTTTACACACGTCTAGCGCTAGCGTGGCGCTGCTCATTTATGGCAGTACTTTTACACACGTCTTGCGCTAGCGTGGCGCTGCTCATTTATGGGAGTACTTTTACACATGTCTAGCGCTAGCGTCGCGCTGCTCATTTATGGGAGCACATTAACACACGTCTAGCGCTAGCGTGGCGCTGCTCATTTATGAGAGTACTTTTACACATGTCTAGCGCTAGCGTCGCGCTGCTCATTTATGAGAGTACTTTTACACATGTCTAGCGCTAGCGTGGCGCTGCTCATATATGGGAGTACTTTTACACATGTCTAGCGCTAGCGTGGCGCTGCTTATTTATGGGGGTACTTTAACACACGTCTAGCGCTAGCGTGGCTCAGCTCATTGATAGGAGTACTTTTACACACGTCTAGCCCTAGCGTGGTGCTGCTCATTGATGGGAGTAATTTTACTCTCGTCTAGCGCTAGAGTGGCGCTGCTCATTTATGGGAGTACTCTTACAAACGTCTAGCGCTAGCGTGGCGCTGCTCATTGATGGGAGTACTTTTACACATGGCTAGCGCTAGCGTCGCGCTGCTCATTTATGTGAGTACTTTCACACACGTCTAGCACTAGCGTGGCGCTGCTAATTTATGGGAGAACTTTACACACCTCTAGCGCTAGCGTGGCGCTGCTCATTCATGGGAGTACTTTTACAGATGTCTAGAGCTAGCGTGGCGCTGCTCATATATGGGAGTACTTTTACACTCGTCTAGCGCTAGCGTCGCGCTTTCATTTATGGGAGCACTTTGACACTCGTCTAGCGCTAGCGTGGCACTGCTCATATATGGGAGTACTTTTACACTCGTTTAGCGCTAGCGTGGCGCTGCTCATTTATGGGAGCACATTTACACATGTCTAGCGCTAGCGTGGCGCTGCTCATTTATGGGAGTACTTTTACACATGTCTAGCGCTAGCGTGGCGCTGCTCATTCATGGGAGTACTTTTACAGATATCTAGAGCTAGCGTGGCGCTGCTCATATATGGGAGTACTTTTACACTCGTCTAGCGCGAGCGTGGCGCTTCTCATTTATGGGAGCACTTTTACACACGTCTAGCGTTAGCGTGGCGCTGCTCATTTATGGGAGCACTTTTACACTTGTCTAGCGCTAGCGTGGTGTTGCTCATTTATGGCAGTACTTTTACACACGTCTAGCGCTAGCGTGGCGCTGCTCATTGATGGGAGTTCTTTTACACTCGTCTAGCGCTAGCGTGGCGCTGCTCATTTATGGGAGTACTTTTACACATGTCTAGTGCTAGAGTGGCGCTGCTCATTTATGGGAGTACTTTTACACACGTCCAGCGCTAGCGTGGCGCTGCTCATTTATGGCAGTACTTTAATACACGTCTAGCGCTAGCATGGTGCTGCTCATTTATGGGATCACTTTTACACACGTCTAGCACTAGCGTGGCGCTGCTCATTTATGGGAGCACTTTTACACACGTCTAGCGCTAGCATGGCGCTGCTCATTTATGGGAGCACTTTAACACACGTCTAGCGCTAGCGTGGAGCTGCTCATTTATGGGAGCACTTTTACACACGTCTAGCGCTAGCGTGGCGCTGCTCATTTATGGGAGCACTTTTACACACGTCTAGCGCTAGCTTGGCGCTGCTCATTTATGGGAGCACTTTTACACACGTCTAGCGCTAGCGTGGCACACCTCATTTATGGGAGCACTTTTACACACGTCTAGCGCTAGCATGGCGCTGCTCATTTATGGGAGCACTTTTACACACGTCTAGCGCTAGCGTGGCGCTGCTCATTTATGGGAGTACTTTTACACACGTCTAGAGCTAGCGTGGCGCTGCTCATTTATGGCAGTACTTTTACACACGTCTAGCGCTAGCATGGCGCTGCTCATTCATGGGAGTACTTTTACACTCGTCTTGCGCTAGCGTGGCGCTGCTCATTTATGGCAGTACTTTTACACACGTCTAGCGCTAGCATGGCGCTGCTCAATTATGGGAGTACTTTTACACTCGTCTTGCGCTAGCGTGGCGCTGCTCATTGATGGCAGTACTTTTACACACGTCAAGCGCTAGCATGGCGCTGCTCATAAATGGAAGTACTTTTACACACGTCTAGCGCTACCGTGACGCTGCTCATTTATGGGAGTAATTTACACTCGTCTAGCCTTAGCGTCGCGCTGCTCATTTATGGGAGCACTTTTAGACATGTCTAGCGCTAGCGCGGCGCTGCTCATTTATGGGAGTAATTTACACACGTCTAGCGCTAGCGTCGCGCTGCTCATTTATGGGAGCACTTTTACACACGTCTAGCGCTAGCGTGACGCTGCTCATTTATGGGAGTAATTTACACACGTCTAGCGCTAGCGTCGCGCTGCTCATTTATGGGAGCACTTTTACACACGTCTAGCGCTAGCGCGGCGCTACTCATTTATGGGAGTACTTTTACACACGTCTACCCCTAGCGTGGAATTGCTCATTTATAAGAGTACTTTTACACACGTCTAGCGCTAACGTGGCGCTGCTCATTTATGGGAGTACTTTAACACACGTCTAGCGCTAGCGTGGCGCTGCTCATTTATGGCAGTACTTTTACACACGTCTAGCGCTAGCGTGTCGCAGTTCATTTATGGGAGTACTTTTACACACGACTAGCGCTAGCGTCGCGCGGTTCATTTAAGGGAGTACGTTTACACTCGTCTAGCGCTAGCGTGGCGCTGCTCATTTATGGGAGTACTTTTACACACGTCTAGCGCTAGCGTGGCGCTGCTCATTTATGGGAGTACTTTTACACATGTCTAGCGCTAGCGTCGCGCTGCTCATTGATGGGAGTACTTTTACACACGTCTAGCGCTAGCGTGGCGCTGCTTATTTAAGGGAGTACTTTTACACACGTCTAGCGCTAGCATGGCGCTGCTCATTTATGGGAGCACTTTAACACACGTCTAGCGCTAGCGTGGAGCTGCTCATTTATGGGAGCACTTTTACACACGTCTAGCGCTAGCGTGGCGCTGCTCATTTATGGGAGCACTTTTACACACGTCTAGCGCTAGCTTGGCGCTGCTCATTTATGGGAGCACATTTACACACGTCTAGCGCTAGCGTGGCACACCTCATTTATGGGAGCACTTTTACACACGTCTAGCGCTAGCATGGCGCTGCTCATTTATGGGAGCACTTTTACACACGTCTAGCGCTAGCGTGGCGCTGCTCATTTATGGGAGCTCTTTTACACACGTCTAGCGCTAGCGTGGAGCTGCTCATTTATGGGAGCACTTTTACACACGTCTAGCGCTAGCGTGGCGCTCCTCATTTATGGCACTACTTTTACACACGTCTAGCGCTAGCGTGGCGCTGCTCATTTATGGCAGTACTTTTACACTCGTCTAGCGCTAGCGTGGCGCTGCTCATTTATGGGAGCACTTTTACACACGTCTAGCGCTAGCGTGGCGCTCCTCATTTATGGCAGTTCTTTTACACACGTCTAGCGCTAGCGTGGCACTGCTCATTTATGGGAGCACTTTTACACACGTCCAGCGCTAGCATGGCGCTGCTCATTTATGGCAGTTCTTTTACACACGTCTAGCGCTAGCGTGGCACTGCTCATTTATGGGACTACTTTTACACACGTCCAGCGCTAGCATGGCGCTGCTCATTTATGGGAGCACTTTTACACACGTCTAGCGCTAGCGTGGCGCTGCTCATTTAAGGGAGCACTTTTACACACGTCTAGCGCTAGCGTGGCGCTGCTCATTTATGGCAGTACTTTTACACACGTCTAACGCCAGCGTGGCGCTGCTCATTTATGGCACTACTTTAACATATGTCTAGCGCTAGCGTGGCGCTGCTCATTTATGGCAGTACATTTACACACGGCTAGCGCTAGCGTGGTGCTGCTCATTTATGGCAGTTCTTTTACACACGGCTAGCGCTAGACTGGCGCTCCTCATTTATGGCAGTACTTTTACACACGTCTAGCGCTAGCGTGGCGCTGCTCATTTATGGCACTACTTTTACACACGTCTAGCGCTAGCGTGGCGCTGCTCATTTATGGGAGTACTTTTACACTCGTCTAGCGCTAGCGTGGCGCTGCTCATTTATCAGTACTTTTACACAAGTCTAGCGTTAGCGTGGCGCTGCTCATTTATGGCACTACTTTTACACACGGCTAGCGCTTGCGTGGCGCTGCTCATTTATGGGACTACTTTTACACACGTCCAGCGCTAGCGTGGCGCTGCTCATTTATGGCAGTACTTTTATACACGTCTAGCGCTAGCATGGTGCTGCTCATTTATGGGATCACTTTTACACACGTCTAGCACTAGCGTGGCGCTGCTCATTTATGGGAGCACTTTTACACACGTCTAGCGCTAGCATGGCGCTGCTCATTTATGGGAGCACTTTAACACACGTCTAGCGCTAGCGTGGAGCTGCTCATTTATGGGAGCACTTTTACACACGTCTAGCGCTAGCGTGGCGCTGCTCATTTATGGGAGCACTTTTACACACGTCTAGCGCTAGCTTGGCGCTGCTCATTTATGGGAGCACTTTTACACACGTCTAGCGCTAGCGTGGCACACCTCATTTATGGGAGCACTTTTACACACGTCTAGCGCTAGCATGGCGCTGCTCATTTATGGGAGCACTTTTACACACGTCTAGCGCTAGCGTGGCGCTGCTCATTTATGGGAGTACTTTTACACTCGTCTAGAGCTAGCGTGGCGCTGCTCATTTATGGCAGTACTTTTACAAACGTCTAGCGCTAGCATGGCGCTGCTCATTCATGGGAGTACTTTTACACTCGTCTTGCGCTAGCGTGGCGCTGCTCATTTATGGCAGTACTTTTACACACGTCTAGCGCTAGCATGGCGCTGCTCAATTATGGGAGTACTTTTACACTCGTCTTGCGCTAGCGTGGCGCTGCTCATTGATGGCAGTACTTTTACACACGTCAAGCGCTAGCATGGCGCTGCTCATAAATGGAAGTACTTTTACACACGTCTAGCGCTACCGTGACGCTGCTCATTTATGGGAGTAATTTACACTCGTCTAGCCTTAGCGTCGCGCTGCTCATTTATGGGAGCACTTTTAGACATGTCTAGCGCTAGCGCGGCGCTGCTCATTTATGGGAGTAATTTACACACGTCTAGCGCTAGCGTCGCGCTGCTCATTTATGGGAGCACTTTTACACACGTCTAGCGCTAGCGTGACCCTGCTCATTTATGGGAGTAATTTACACACGTCTAGCGCTAGCGTCGCGCTGCTCATTTATGGGAGCACTTTTACACACGTCTAGCGCTAGCGCGGTGCTACTCATTTATGGGAGTACTTTTACACACGTCTACCCCTAGCGTGGAATTGCTCATTTATAAGAGTACTTTTACACACGTCTAGCGCTAACGTGGCGCTGCTCATTTATGGGAGTACTTTAACACACGTCTAGCGCTAGCGTGGCGCTGCTCATTTATGGCAGTACTTTTACACACGTCTAGCGCTAGCGTGTCGCAGTTCATTTATGGGAGTACTTTTACACACGACTAGCGCTAGCGTCGCGCGGTTCATTTAAGGGAGTACGTTTACACTCGTCTAGCGCTAGCGTGGCGCTGCTCATTTATGGGAGTACTTTTACACACGTCTAGCGCTAGCGTGGCGCTGCTCATTTATGGGAGTACTTTTACACATGTCTAGCGCTAGCGTCGCGCTGCTCATTGATGGGAGTACTTTTACACACGTCTAGCGCTAGCGTGGCGCTGCTTATTTAAGGGAGCACTTTAACACACGTCTAGCGCTAGCGTGGCGCAGCTCATTTATGGGAGTACTTTAACACACTTCTAGCGCTATCGTGGCGCTGCTCATTTATGGGAGTACTTTTACACTCGTCTAGCGCTAGCGTGGCGCTGCTCATTTACGGGAGTATTTTACACACGTCTAGTGCTAGCGTGGCGCGGCTAATTTAAGGGAGCACTTTAACACACGTCTAGCACTAGCGTGGCGCTGCTCATTTATGGGAGTACTTTTACACACGTCTAGAGCTAGCGTTGCGCGGCTCATTTAAGGGAGCACTTTAACACACGTCTAGCACTAGCGTGGCGCTGCTCATTTTTATGAGTACTTTTACACACGTCTAGCGCTAGCGTGGCGCGGCTCATTTAAGGGAGCACTTTAACACACGTCTAGCGCTAGCGTGGTGCTGCTCATTTATGGGAGTAATTTTACATACGTCTAGCACTAGCGTGGCGCTGCTCATTTTTATGAGAACTTTTACACACGTCTAGCGCTAGCGTGGCGCTGCTTATTTATATGAGTACTTTTACACACGTCTAGCGCTAGCGTGGCGCGGCTCATTTAAGGGAGCACTTTTACACACGTCTAGCGCTAGCGTGGCACGGCTCATTTAAGGGAGCAATTTAACACACGTCTAGCGCTAGCGTGGCGCGGCTCATTTAAGGGAGAACTTTAACACACGTCTAGCACTAGCGCGGCGTTGCTCATTTTTATGAGAACTTTTACACATATCTAGCGCTAGCGTGGCGCTGCTTATTTATATGAGTACTTTTACACACGTCTAGCGCTAGCGTGGCGCTGCTCATTTTTATGAGAACTTTTACACACGTCTAGCGCTAGCGTGGCGCTGCTCATTTATGGGAGTACTTTTACATACGTCTAGCACTAGCGTGGCGCTGCTCATTTTTATGAGAACTTTTACAGACGTCTAGCGCTAGCGTGGCGCTGCTTATTTATATGAGTACTTTTACACACGTCTAGCGCTAGCTTGGCGCTGCTCATTTATGGGAGTACTTTTACACACGTCTAGCGCTACCGTGGCGTTGCTCATTATTGGCAGTACTTTTACACAAGTCTAGCGCTAGCATGGCGCTGCTCATTTATGGGAGTACTTTTACACACGTCTAGCGCTAGCGTGGTGCTGCTCATTTATGGGAGTACTTTTACACACGTCTAGAGCTAGCGTGGCGCTGCTCATTTATGGCAGTACTTTTACACACGTCTAGCGCTAGCATGGCGCTGCTCATTCATGGGAGTACTTTTACACTCGTCTTGCGCTAGCGTGGCGCTGCTCATTTATGGCAGTACTTTTACACACGTCTAGCGCTAGCATGGCGCTGCTCAATTATGGGAGTACTTTTACACTCGTCTTGCGCTAGCGTGGCGCTGCTCATTGATGGCAGTACTTTTACACACGTCAAGCGCTAGCATGGCGCTGCTCATAAATGGAAGTACTTTTACACACGTCTAGCGCTACCGTGACGCTGCTCATTTATGGGAGTAATTTACACTCGTCTAGACTTATTGTCGCGCTGCTCATTTATGGGAGCACTTTTAGACATGTCTAGCGCTAGCGCGGCGCTGCTCATTTATGGGAGTAATTTACACACGTCTAGCGCTAGCGTCGCGCTGCTCATTTATGGGAGCACTTTTACACACGTCTAGCGCTAGCGTGACGCTGCTCATTTATGGGAGTAATTTACACACGTCTAGCGCTAGCGTCACGCTGCTCATTTATGGGAGCACTTTTACACACGTCTAGCGCTAGCGCGGCGCTACTCATTTATGGGAGTAATTTACACATGTCTAGCGCTAGCGTCGCGCTGCTCATTTATGGGAGCACTTTTACACACGTCTAGCACTAGCGCGGCGCTGCTCATTTATGGGAGCACTTTAACACACGTCTAGCGCTAGCGTGACGCTGCTCATTTATGGGAGTAATTTACACACGTCTAGCGCCAGCGTCGCGCTGCTCATTTATGGCAGTAATTTTACACACGTCTAGCGCTAGCGTGGCGCTGCTTATCTACGGAGGTACTTTTACACACGTCTAGCGCTAGCGTGGCGCTGCTCATTTATGGCAGTACTTTTACACACGTCTTGCGCTAGCGTGGCGCTGCTCATTTATGGGAGTACTTTTACACATGTCTAGCGCTAGCGTCGCGCTGCTCATTTATGGGAGCACATTAACACACGTCTAGCGCTAGCGTGGCGCTGCTCATTTATGAGAGTACTTTTACACATGTCTAGCGCTAGCGTCGCGCTGCTCATTTATGAGAGTACTTTTACACATGTCTAGCGCTAGCGTGGCGCTGCTCATATATGGGAGTACTTTTACACATGTCTAGCGCTAGCGTGGCGCTGCTTATTTATGGGGGTACTTTAACACACGTCTAGCGCTAGCGTGGCTCAGCTCATTGATAGGAGTACTTTTACACACGTCTAGCCCTAGCGTGGTGCTGCTCATTGATGGGAGTAATTTTACTCTCGTCTAGCGCTAGAGTGGCGCTGCTCATTTATGGGAGTACTCTTACAAACGTCTAGCGCTAGCGTGGCGCTGCTCATTGATGGGAGTACTTTTACACATGGCTAGCGCTAGCGTCGCGCTGCTCATTTATGTGAGTACTTTCACACACGTCTAGCACTAGCGTGGCGCTGCTAATTTATGGGAGAACTTTACACACCTCTAGCGCTAGCGTGGCGCTGCTCATTCATGGGAGTACTTTTACAGATGTCTAGAGCTAGCGTGGCGCTGCTCATATATGGGAGTACTTTTACACTCGTCTAGCGCTAGCGTCGCGCTTTCATTTATGGGAGCACTTTGACACTCGTCTAGCGCTAGCGTGGCACTGCTCATATATGGGAGTACTTTTACACTCGTTTAGCGCTAGCGTGGCGCTGCTCATTTATGGGAGCACATTTACACATGTCTAGCGCTAGCGTGGCGCTGCTCATTTATGGGAGTACTTTTACACATGTCTAGCGCTAGCGTGGCGCTGCTCATTCATGGGAGTACTTTTACAGATATCTAGAGCTAGCGTGGCGCTGCTCATATATGGGAGTACTTTTACACTCGTCTAGCGCGAGCGTGGCGCTTCTCATTTATGGGAGCACTTTTACACACGTCTAGCGTTAGCGTGGCGCTGCTCATTTATGGGAGCACTTTTACACTTGTCTAGCGCTAGCGTGGTGTTGCTCATTTATGGCAGTACTTTTACACACGTCTAGCGCTAGCGTGGCGCTGCTCATTGATGGGAGTTCTTTTACACTCGTCTAGCGCTAGCGTGGCGCTGCTCATTTATGGGAGTACTTTTACACATGTCTAGTGCTAGAGTGGCGCTGCTCATTTATGGGAGTACTTTTACACACGTCCAGCGCTAGCGTGGCGCTGCTCATTTATGGCAGTACTTTAATACACGTCTAGCGCTAGCATGGTGCTGCTCATTTATGGGATCACTTTTACACACGTCTAGCACTAGCGTGGCGCTGCTCATTTATGGGAGCACATTTACACACGTCTAGCGCTAGCATGGCGCTGCTCATTTATGGGAGCACTTTAACACACGTCTAGCGCTAGCGTGGAGCTGCTCATTTATGGGAGCACTTTTACACACGTCTAGCGCTAGCGTGGCGCTGCTCATTTATGGGAGCACTTTTACACACGTCTAGCGCTAGCTTGGCGCTGCTCATTTATGGGAGCACTTTTACACACGTCTAGCGCTAGCGTGGCACACCTCATTTATGGGAGCACTTTTACACACGTCTAGCGCTAGCATGGCGCTGCTCATTTATGGGAGCACTTTTACACACGTCTAGCGCTAGCGTGGCGCTGCTCATTTATGGGAGTACTTTTACACACGTCTAGAGCTAGCGTGGCGCTGCTCATTTATGGCAGTACTTTTACACACGTCTAGCGCTAGCATGGCGCTGCTCATTCATGGGAGTACTTTTACACTCGTCTTGCGCTAGCGTGGCGCTGCTCATTTATGGCAGTACTTTTACACACGTCTAGCGCTAGCATGGCGCTGCTCAATTATGGGAGTACTTTTACACTCGTCTTGCGCTAGCGTGGCGCTGCTCATTGATGGCAGTACTTTTACACACGTCAAGCGCTAGCATGGCGCTGCTCATAAATGGAAGTACTTTTACACACGTCTAGCGCTACCGTGACGCTGCTCATTTATGGGAGTAATTTACACTCGTCTAGCCTTAGCGTCGCGCTGCTCATTTATGGGAGCACTTTTAGACATGTCTAGCGCTAGCGCGGCGCTGCTCATTTATGGGAGTAATTTACACACGTCTAGCGCTAGCGTCGCGCTGCTCATTTATGGGAGCACTTTTACACACGTCTAGCGCTAGCGTGACGCTGCTCATTTATGGGAGTAATTTACACACGTCTAGCGCTAGCGTCGCGCTGCTCATTTATGGGAGCACTTTTACACACGTCTAGCGCTAGCGCGGCGCTACTCATTTATGGGAGTACTTTTACACACGTCTACCCCTAGCGTGGAATTGCTCATTTATAAGAGTACTTTTACACACGTCTAGCGCTAACGTGGCGCTGCTCATTTATGGGAGTACTTTAACACACGTCTAGCGCTAGCGTGGCGCTGCTCATTTATGGCAGTACTTTTACACACGTCTAGCGCTAGCGTGTCGCAGTTCATTTATGGGAGTACTTTTACACACGACTAGCGCTAGCGTCGCGCGGTTCATTTAAGGGAGTACGTTTACACTCGTCTAGCGCTAGCGTGGCGCTGCTCATTTATGGGAGTACTTTTACACACGTCTAGCGCTAGCGTGGCGCTGCTCATTTATGGGAGTACTTTTACACATGTCTAGCGCTAGCGTCGCGCTGCTCATTGATGGGAGTACTTTTACACACGTCTAGCGCTAGCGTGGCGCTGCTTATTTAAGGGAGCACTTTAACACACGTCTAGCGCTAGCGTGGCGCGGCTCATTTATGGGAGTACTTTAACACACGACTAGCGCTATCGTGGCGCTGCTCATTTATGGGAGTACTTTTACACTCGTCTAGCGCTAGCGTGGCGCTGCTCATTTACGGGAGTATTTTACACACGTCTAGTGCTAGCGTGGCGCGGCTAATTTAAGGGAGCACTTTAACACACGTCTAGCACTAGCGTGGCGCTGCTCATTTATGGGAGTACTTTTACACACGTCTAGAGCTAGCGTTGCGCGGCTAATTTAAGGGAGCACTTTAACACACGTCTAGCACTAGCGTGGCGCTGCTCATTTTTATGAGTACTTTTACACACGTCTAGCGCTAGCGTGGCGCGGCTCATTTAAGGGAGCACTTTAACACACGTCTAGCGCTAGCGTGGCGCTGCTCATTTATGGGAGTAATTTTACATACGTCTAGCACTAGCGTGGCGCTGCTCATTTTTATGAGAACTTTTACACACGTCTAGCGCTAGCGTGGCGCTGCTTATTTATATGAGTACTTTTACACACGTCTAGCGCTAGCATGGCGCTGCTCATTTATGGGAGTACTTTTACACACGTCTAGCGCTACCGTGGCGCTGCTCATTGATGGGAGTACTTTTACACACGTCTAGCGCTAGCGTGGCGCGGCTCATTTAAGGGAGCACTTTTACACACGTCTAGCGCTAGCGTGGCACGGCTCATTTAAGGGAGCAATTTAACACACGTCTAGCGCTAGCGTGGCGCGGCTCATTTAAGGGAGAACTTTAACACACGTCTAGCACTAGCGCGGCGTTGCTCATTTTGATGAGAATTTTTACACATATCTAGCGCTAGCGTGGCGCTGCTTATTTATATGAGTACTTTTACACACGTCTAGCGCTAGCGTGGCGCTGCTCATTTTTATGAGAACTTTTACACACGTCTAGCGCTAGCGTGGCGCTGCTCATTTATGGGAGTACTTTTACATACGTCTAGCACTAGCGTGGCGCTGCTCATTTTTATGAGAACTTTTACAGACGTCTAGCGCTAGCGTGGCGCTGCTTATTTATATGAGTACTTTTACACACGTCTAGCGCTAGCTTGGCGCTGCTCATTTATGGGAGTACTTTTACACACGTCTAGCGCTACCGTGGCGTTGCTCATTAATGGCAGTACTTTTACACACGTCTAGCGCTAGCATGGCGCTGCTCATTTATTGGAGTACTTTTACACACGTCTAGCGCTAGCGTGGTGCTGCTCATTTATGGGAGTACTTTTACACACGTCTAGAGCTAGCGTGGCGCTGCTCATTTATGGCAGTACTTTTACACACGTCTAGCGCTAGCATGGCGCTGCTCATTCATGGGAGTACTTTTACACTCGTCTTGCGCTAGCGTGGCGCTGCTCATTTATGGCAGTACTTTTACACACGTCTAGCGCTAGTATGGCGCTGCTCAATTATGGGAGTACTTTTACACTCGTCTTGCGCTAGCGTGGCGCTGCTCATTGATGGCAGTACTTTTACACACGTCAAGCGCTAGCATGGCGCTGCTCATAAATGGAAGTACTTTTACACACGTCTAGCGCTACCGTGACGCTGCTCATTTATGGGAGTAATTTACACTCGTCTAGACTTAGCGTCGCGCTGCTCATTTATGGGAGCACTTTTAGACATGTCTAGCGCTAGCGCGGCGCTGCTCATTTATGGGAGTAATTTACACACGTCTAGCGCTAGCGTCGCGCTGCTCATTTATGGGAGCACTTTTACACACGTCTAGCGCTAGCGTGACGCTGCTCATTTATGGGAGTAATTTACACACGTCTAGCGCTAGCGTCGCTCTGCTCATTTATGGGAGCACTTTTACACACGTCTAGCGCTAGCGCGGCGCTACTCATTTATGGGAGTAATTTACACATGTCTAGCGCTAGCGTCGCGCTGCTCATTTATGGGAGCACTTTTACACACGTCTAGCACTAGCGCGGCGCTGCTCATTTATGGGAGCACTTTAACACACGTCTAGCGCTAGCGTGACGCTGCTCATTTATGGGAGTAATTTACACACGTCTAGCGCTAGCGTCGCGCTGCTCATTTATGGCAGTACTTTTACACACGTCTAGCGCTAGCGTGGCGCTGCTTATTTACGGAGGTACTTTTACACACGTCTAGCGCTAGCGTGGCGCTGCTCATTTATGGCAGTACATTTACACACGTCTTGCGCTAGCGTGGCGCTGCTCATTTATGAGAGTACTTTTACACATGTCTAGCGCTAGCGTCGCGCTGCTCATTTATGGGAGCACATTAACACACGTCTAGCGCTAGCGTGGCGCTGCTCATTTATGAGAGTACTTTTACACATGTCTAGCGCTAGCGTCGCGCTGCTCATTTATGGGAGTACTTTTACACATGTCTAGCGCTAGGGTGGCGCTGCTCATTTATGGGAGCACTTTTACACACGTCTAGCGCTAGCGCGGCGCTGCTCATATATGGGAGTACTTTTACACACGTCTAGCACTAGCGTGGCGCTGCTTATTTATGGGGGTACTTTAACACACGTCTAGCGCTAGCGTGGCTCAGCTCATTGATAGGAGTACTTTTACACACGTCTAGCCCTAGCGTGGTGCTGCTCATTGATGGGAGTAATTTTACTCACGTCTAGCGCTAGAGTGGCGCTGCTCATTTATGGGAGTACTCTTACACACGTCTAGCGCTAGCGTGGCGCTGCTCATTGATGGGAGTACTTTTACACATGGCTAGCGCTAGCGTCGCGCTGCTCATTTATGTGAGTACTTTCACACACGTCTAGCACTAGCGTGGCGCTGCTAATTTATGGGAGAACTTTACACACCTCTAGCGCTAGCGTGGCGCTGCTCATTCATGGGAGTACTTTTACAGATGTCTAGAGCTAGCGTGGCGCTGCTCATATATGGGAGTACTTTTACACTCGTCTAGCGCTAGCGTCGCGCTTTCATTTATGGGAGCACTTTGACACTCGTCTAGCGCTAGCGTGGCGCTGCTCATATATGGGAGTACTTTTACACTCGTTTAGCGCTAGCGTGGCGCTGCTCATTTATGGGAGCACATTTACACATGTCTAGCGCTAGCGTGGCGCTGCTCATTTATGGGAGTACTTTTACACATGTCTAGCGCTAGCGTGGCGCTGCTCATTCATGGGAGTACTTTTACAGATATCTAGAGCTAGCGTGGCGCTGCTCATATATGGGAGTACTTTTACACTCGTCTAGCGCGAGCGTGGCGCTTCTCATTTATGGGAGCACTTTTACACACGTCTAGCGTTAGCGTGGCGCTGCTCATTTATGGGAGCACTTTTACACTTGTCTAGCGCTAGCGTGGTGTTGCTCATTTATGGCAGTACTTTTACACACGTCTAGCGCTAGCGTGGCGCTGCTCATTGATGGGAGTTCTTTTACACTCGTCTAGCGCTAGCGTGGCGCTGCTCATTTATGGGAGTACTTTTACACATGTCTAGTGCTAGAGTGGCGCTGCTCATTTATGGGAGTACTTTTACACACGTCTAGCGCTAGCGTGGCGCTGCTCATTTATGTGAGTACTTTGACACACGTCTAGCACTAGCGTGGCGCTGCTCATTTATGTGAGTACTTTGACACACGTCTAGCGCTAGCGTGGTGTTGCTCATTTATGGGAGTACTTTTACACTCGTCTACCGCTGCTCATTTATGGGAGTACTTTTACACACGTCTAACGCCAGCGTGGCGCTGCTCATTTATGGGAGTACTTTTACATATGTCTAGCGCTAGCGTGGAGCTGCTCATTTATGGGAGTACTTTTACACACGTCTAGCGATAGCGTGGCGCTGCTCATTTATGGCAGTACATTTACACACGTCTAGCGGTAGCGTGGCGCTGCTCATTTCTGGGAGCACTTCTACACACGTCTAGCGCTAGCGTGGCACTCCTCATTTATGGCAGTACTTTTACACACGTCTATCGCTAGCGTGGCGCTACTCATTTATGGGAGTACTTTTTCATATGTCTAGCGTTAGCGTGGAGCTGCTCATTTATGGGAGCACTTTTACACACGTCTAGCGCTAGCGTGGCGCTGCTCATTTATAGGAGTTCTTTTACACACGTCTAGCGCTAGCGTGGCGCTGCTCATTTATGGGAGTACATTTACACACGTCTAGCGCTAGCGTGGCGCTCCTCATTTATGGCAGTACTTTTACACACGTCTAACGCCAGCGTGGCGCTGATCATTTATGGGAGTACTTTTACATATGTCTAGCACTAGCGTGGAGATGCTCATTTATGGGAGCACTTTTACACACGTCTAGCGCTAGCGTGGCGCTGCTCACTCATGGGAGTACTTTTACAGATGTCTAGAGCTAGCGTGGCGCTGCTCATATATGGGAGTACTTTTACACTCGCCTAGCGCTAGCGTGGCGCTTCCATTTATGGGAGCACTTTTACACTCGTCTAGCGCTAGCGTGGCGCTGCTCATATATGGGAGTACTTTTACACCCGTTTAGCGCTAGCGTGGCGCTGCTCATTTATGGGAGCACATTTACACATGTCTAGCGCTAGCGTGGCGCTGCTCATTTAAGGGAGTACTTTTACACATGTCTAGCGCTAGCGTGGCGCTGCTCATTCATGGGAATACTTTTACAGATACCTAGAGCTAGCGTGGCGCTGCTCATATATGGGAGTACTTTTACACTCGTCTAGCGATAGCGTGGCGCTTCTCATTTATGGGAGCACTTTTACACACGTCTAGCGCTAGCGTGGCGCTGCTCATTTATGGGAGCACTTTTACACTTGTCTAGCGCTAACGTGGTGTTGCTCATTTATGGCAGTACGTTTACACACGTCTAGCGCTAGCGTGGCGCTGCTCATTGATGGGAGTACTTTTACACACGTCTAGCGCTAGCGTGGCGCTGCTCATTTATGGGAGTACTTTTACACATGTCTAGTGCTAGAGTGGCGCTGCTCATTTATGGGAGTACTTGTACACACGTCTAGCGCTAGCGTGGCGCTGCTCATTTATGTGAGTACTTTGACACACGTCTAGCACTAGCGTGGCGCTGCTCATTTATGTGAGTACTTTGACACACGTCTAGCGCTAGCGTGGTGTTGCTCATTTATGGGAGTTCTTTTACACTCGTCTACCGCTGCTCATTTATGGGAGTACTTTTACACACGTCTAACGCCAGCGTGGCGCTGCTCATTTATGGGAGTACTTTTACATATGTCTAGCGCTAGCGTGGAGCTGCTCATTTATGGGAGTACTTTTACACACGTCTAGCGATAGCGTGGCGCTGCTCATTTATGGCAGTACATTTACACACGTCTAGCGGTAGCGTGGCGCTGCTCATTTCTGGGAGCACTTCTACACACGTCTAGCGCTAGCGTGGCACTCCTCATTTATGGCAGTACTTTTAAACACGTCTAGCGCTAGCGTGGCGCTACTCATTTATGGGAGTACTTTTACATATGTCTAGCGCTAGCGTGGAGCTGCTCATTTATGGGAGCACTTTTACACACGTCTAGCGCTAGCGTGGCGCTGCTCATTTATGGGAGTTCTTTTACACACGTCTAGCGCTAGCGTGGCGCTGCTCATTTATGGGAGTACATTTACACACGTCTAGCGCTAGCGTGGCGCTCCTCATTTATGGCAGTACTTTTACACACGTCTAACGCCAGCGTGTCGCTGCTAATTTATGGGAGTACTTTTACACACGTCTAGCGCTAGCGTGGCGCTGCTTATTTATGACAGTACTTTTACACACGTCTAGCGCTAGCGTGGCGCTGCTCATTTATGGGAGCACTTTTACACACGTCTAGCGCTAGCGTGGCACTGTTCATTTATGGGAGCACTTTTACACACGTCTAGCGCTAGCGTGGCACTGTTCATTTATGGGAGCACTTTTACACACGTCTAGCGCTAGCGTGGCGCTCCTCATTTATAGGAGCACTTTTACACACGTTTAGCGCTAGCGTGGAGCTGCTCATTTATTGGAGCACTTTTACACACGTCTAGCGCTAGCGTGGCGCTCCTCATTTATGGCAGTACTTTTATACACGTCTAGCGCTAGCATGGTGCTGCTCATTTATGGGATCACTTTTACACACGTCTAGCACTAGCGTGGCGCTGCTCATTTCTGGGAGCACTTTTACACACGTCTAGCGCTAGCATGGCGCTGCTCATTTATGGGAGCACTTTAACACACGTCTAGCGCTAGCGTGGAGCTGCTCATTTATGGGAGCACTTTTACACACGTCTAGCGCTAGCGTGGCGCTGCTCATTTATGGGAGCACTTTTACACACGTCTAGCGCTAGCTTGGCGCTGCTCATTTATGGGAGCACTTTTACACACGTCTAGCGCTAGCGTGGCACACCTCATTTATGGGAGCACTTTTACACAGGTCTAGCGCTAGCATGGCGCTGCTCATTTATGGGAGCACTTTTACACACGTCTAGCGCTAGCGTGGCGCTGCTCATTTATGGGAGCTCTTTTACACACGTCTAGCGCTAGCGTGGAGCTGCTCATTTATGGGAGCCCTTTTACACACGTCTAGCGCTAGCGTGGCGCTCCTCATTTATGGCACTACTTTTACACACGTCTAGCGCTAGCGTGGCGCTGCTCATTTATGGCAGTACTTTTACACTCGTCTAGCGCTAGCGTGGCGCTGCTCATTTATGGGAGCACTTTTACACACGTCTAGCGCTAGCGTGGCGCTCCTCATTTATGGCAGTTCTTTTACACACGTCTAGCGCTAGCGTGGCACTGCTCATTTATGGGAGCACTTTTACACACGTCCAGCGCTAGCATGGCGCTGCTAATTTATGGCAGTTCTTTTACACACGTCTAGCGCTAGCGTGGCACTGCTCATTTATGGGACTACTTTTACACACGTCCAGCGCTAGCATGGCGCTGCTCATTTATGGGAGCACTTTTACACACGTCTAGCGCTAGCGTGGCGCTGCTCATTTATGGGAGCACTTTTACACACGTCTAGCGCTAGCGTGGCGCTGCTCATTTATGGCAGTACTTTTACACACGTCTAACGCCAGCGTGGCGCTGCTCATTTATGGCACTACTTTTACATATGTCTAGCGCTAGCGTGGCGCTGCTCATTCATGGGAATACTTTTACAGATACCTAGAGCTAGCGTGGCGCTGCTCATATATGGGAGTACTTTTACACTCGTCTAGCGATAGCGTGGCGCTTCTCATTTATGGGAGCACTTTTACACACGTCTAGCGCTTGCGTGGCGCTGCTCATTTATGGGAGCACTTTTACACTTGTCTAGCGCTAACGTGGTGTTGCTCATTTATGGCAGTACGTTTACACACGTCTAGCGCTAGCGTGGCGCTGCTCATTGATGGGAGTACTTTTACACACGTCTAGCGCTAGCGTGGCGCTGCTCATTTATGGGAGTACTTTTACACATGTCTAGTGCTAGAGTGGCGCTGCTCATTTATGGGAGTACTTTTACACACGTCTAGCGCTAGCGTGGCGCTGCTCATTTATGTGAGTACTTTGACACACGTCTAGCACTAGCGTGGCGCTGCTCATTTATGGGAGCACTTTAACACACGTCTAGCGCTAGCGTGACGCTGCTCATTTATGGGAGTAATTTACACACGTCTAGCGCTAGCGTCGCGCTGCTCATTTATGGCAGTACTTTTACACACGTCTAGCGCTAGCGTGGCGCTGCTTATTTACGGAGGTACTTTTACACACGTCTAGCGCTAGCGTGGCGCTGCTCATTTATGGCAGTACTTTTACACACGTCTTGCGCTAGCGTGGCGCTGCTCATTTATGAGAGTACTTTTACACATGTCTAGCGCTAGCGTCGCGCTGCTCATTTATGGGAGCACATTAACACACGTCTAGCGCTAGCGTGGCGCTGCTCATTTATGAGAGTACTTTTACACATGTCTAGCGCTAGCGTCGCGCTGCTCATTTATGGGAGTACTTTTACACATGTCTAGCGCTAGGGTGGCGCTGCTCATTTATGGGAGCACTTTTACACACGTCTAGCGCTAGCGCGGCGCTGCTCATATATGGGAGTACTTTTACACACGTCTAGCACTAGCGTGGCGCTGCTTATTTATGGGGGTACTTTAACACACGTCTAGCGCTAGCGTGGCTCAGCTCATTGATAGGAGTACTTTTACACACGTCTAGCCCTAGCGTGGTGCTGCTCATTGATGGGAGTAATTTTACTCACGTCTAGCGCTAGAGTGGCGCTGCTCATTTATGGGAGTACTCTTACACACGTCTAGCGCTAGCGTGGCGCTGCTCATTGATGGGAGTACTTTTACACATGGCTAGCGCTAGCGTCGCGCTGCTCATTTATGTGAGTACTTTCACACACGTCTAGCACTAGCGTGGCGCTGCTAATTTATGGGAGAACTTTACACACCTCTAGCGCTAGCGTGGCGCTGCTCATTCATGGGAGTACTTTTACAGATGTCTAGAGCTAGCGTGGCGCTGCTCATATATGGGAGTACTTTTACACTCGTCTAGCGCTAGCGTCGCGCTTTCATTTATGGGAGCACTTTGACACTCGTCTAGCGCTAGCGTGGCGCTGCTCATATATGGGAGTACTTTTACACTCGTTTAGCGCTAGCGTGGCGCTGCTCATTTATGGGAGCACATTTACACATGTCTAGCGCTAGCGTGGCGCTGCTCATTTATGGGAGTACTTTTACACATGTCTAGCGCTAGCGTGGCGCTGCTCATTCATGGGAGTACTTTTACAGATATCTAGAGCTAGCGTGGCGCTGCTCATATATGGGAGTACTTTTACACTCGTCTAGCGCGAGCGTGGCGCTTCTCATTTATGGGAGCACTTTTACACACGTCTAGCGTTAGCGTGGCGCTGCTCATTTATGGGAGCACTTTTACACTTGTCTAGCGCTAGCGTGGTGTTGCTCATTTATGGCAGTACTTTTACACACGTCTAGCGCTAGCGTGGCGCTGCTCATTGATGGGAGTTCTTTTACACTCGTCTAGCGCTAGCGTGGCGCTGCTCATTTATTGGAGTACTTTTACACATGTCTAGTGCTAGAGTGGCGCTGCTCATTTATGGGAGTACTTTTACACACGTCTAGCGCTAGCGTGGCGCTGCTCATTTATGTGAGTACTTTGACACACGTCTAGCACTAGCGTGGCGCTGCTCATTTATGTGAGTACTTTGACACACGTCTAGCGCTAGCGTGGTGTTGCTCATTTATGGGAGTACTTTTACACTCGTCTACCGCTGCTCATTTATGGGAGTACTTTTACACACGTCTAACGCCAGCGTGGCGCTGCTCATTTATGGGAGTACTTTTACATATGTCTAGCGCTAGCGTGGAGCTGCTCATTTATGGGAGTACTTTTACACACGTCTAGCGATAGCGTGGCGCTGCTCATTTATGGCAGTACATTTACACACGTCTAGCGGTAGCGTGGCGCTGCTCATTTCTGGGAGCACTTCTACACACGTCTAGCGCTAGCGTGGCACTCCTCATTTATGGCAGTACTTTTACACACGTCTATCGCTAGCGTGGCGCTACTCATTTATGGGAGTACTTTTTCATATGTCTAGCGTTAGCGTGGAGCTGCTCATTTATGGGAGCACTTTTACACACGTCTAGCGCTAGCGTGGCGCTGCTCCTTTATGGGAGTTCTTTTACACACGTCTAGCGCTAGCGTGGCGCTGCTCATTTATGGGAGTACATTTACACACGTCTAGCGCTAGCGTGGCGCTCCTCATTTATGGCAGTACTTTTACACACGTCTAACGCCAGCGTGGCGCTGATCATTTATGGGAGTACTTTTACATATGTCTAGCACTAGCGTGGAGCTGCTCATTTATGGGAGCACTTTTACACACGTCTAGCGCTAGCGTGGCGCTGCTCACTCATGGGAGTACTTTTACAGATGTCTAGAGCTAGCGTGGCGCTGCTCATATATGGGAGTACTTTTACACTCGCCTAGCGCTAGCGTGGCGCTTCCATTTATGGGAGCACTTTTACACTCGTCTAGCGCTAGCGTGGCGCTGCTCATATATGGGAGTACTTTTACACCCGTTTAGCGCTAGCGTGGCGCTGCTCATTTATGGGAGCACATTTACACATGTCTAGCGCTAGCGTGGCGCTGCTCATTTAAGGGAGTACTTTTACACATGTCTAGCGCTAGCGTGGCGCTGCTCATTCATGGGAATACTTTTACAGATACCTAGAGCTAGCGTGGCGCTGCTCATATATGGGAGTACTTTTACACTCGTCTAGCGATAGCGTGGCGCTTCTCATTTATGGGAGCACTTTTACACACGTCTAGCGCTAGCGTGGCGCTGCTCATTTATGGGAGCACTTTTACACTTGTCTAGCGCTAACGTGGTGTTGCTCATTTATGGCAGTACGTTTACACACGTCTAGCGCTAGCGTGGCGCTGCTCATTGATGGGAGTACTTTTACACACGTCTAGCGCTAGCGTGGCGCTGCTCATTTATGGGAGTACTTTTACACATGTCTAGTGCTAGAGTGGCGCTGCTCATTTATGGGAGTACTTTTACACACGTCTAGCGCTAGCGTGGCGCTGCTCATTTATGTGAGTACTTTGACACACGTCTAGCACTAGCGTGGCGCTGCTCATTTATGGGAGCACTTTAACACACGTCTAGCGCTAGCGTGACGCTGCTCATTTATGGGAGTAATTTACACACGTCTAGCGCTAGCGTCGCGCTGCTCATTTATGGCAGTACTTTTACACACGTCTAGCGCTAGCGTGGCGCTGCTTATTTACGGAGGTACTTTTACACACGTCTAGCGCTAGCGTGGCGCTGCTCATTTATGGCAGTACTTTTACACACGTCTTGCGCTAGCGTGGCGCTGCTCATTTATGAGAGTACTTTTACACATGTCTAGCGCTAGCGTCGCGCTGCTCATTTATGGGAGCACATTAACACACGTCTAGCGCTAGCGTGGCGCTGCTCATTTATGAGAGTACTTTTACACATGTCTAGCGCTAGCGTCGCGCTGCTCATTTATGGGAGTACTTTTACACATGTCTAGCGCTAGGGTGGCGCTGCTCATTTATGGGAGCACTTTTACACACGTCTAGCGCTAGCGCGGCGCTGCTCATATATGGGAGTACTTTTACACACGTCTAGCACTAGCGTGGCGCTGCTTATTTATGGGGGTACTTTAACACACGTCTAGCGCTAGCGTGGCTCAGCTCATTGATAGGAGTACTTTTACACACGTCTAGCCCTAGCGTGGTGCTGCTCATTGATGGGAGTAATTTTACTCACGTCTAGCGCTAGAGTGGCGCTGCTCATTTATGGGAGTACTCTTACACACGTCTAGCGCTAGCGTGGCGCTGCTCATTGATGGGAGTACTTTTACACATGGCTAGCGCTAGCGTCGCGCTGCTCATTTATGTGAGTACTTTCACACACGTCTAGCACTAGCGTGGCGCTGCTAATTTATGGGAGAACTTTACACACCTCTAGCGCTAGCGTGGCGCTGCTCATTCATGGGAGTACTTTTACAGATGTCTAGAGCTAGCGTGGCGCTGCTCATATATGGGAGTACTTTTACACTCGTCTAGCGCTAGCGTCGCGCTTTCATTTATGGGAGCACTTTGACACTCGTCTAGCGCTAGCGTGGCGCTGCTCATATATGGGAGTACTTTTACACTCGTTTAGCGCTAGCGTGGCGCTGCTCATTTATGGGAGCACATTTACACATGTCTAGCGCTAGCGTGGCGCTGCTCATTTATGGGAGTACTTTTACACATGTCTAGCGCTAGCGTGGCGCTGCTCATTCATGGGAGTACTTTTACAGATATCTAGAGCTAGCGTGGCGCTGCTCATATATGGGAGTACTTTTACACTCGTCTAGCGCGAGCGTGGCGCTTCTCATTTATGGGAGCACTTTTACACACGTCTAGCGTTAGCGTGGCGCTGCTCATTTATGGGAGCACTTTTACACTTGTCTAGCGCTAGCGTGGTGTTGCTCATTTATGGCAGTACTTTTACACACGTCTAGCGCTAGCGTGGCGCTGCTCATTGATGGGAGTTCTTTTACACTCGTCTAGCGCTAGCGTGGCGCTGCTCATTTATTGGAGTACTTTTACACATGTCTAGTGCTAGAGTGGCGCTGCTCATTTATGGGAGTACTTTTACACACGTCTAGCGCTAGCGTGGCGCTGCTCATTTATGTGAGTACTTTGACACACGTCTAGCACTAGCGTGGCGCTGCTCATTTATGTGAGTACTTTGACACACGTCTAGCGCTAGCGTGGTGTTGCTCATTTATGGGAGTACTTTTACACTCGTCTACCGCTGCTCATTTATGGGAGTACTTTTACACACGTCTAACGCCAGCGTGGCGCTGCTCATTTATGGGAGTACTTTTACATATGTCTAGCGCTAGCGTGGAGCTGCTCATTTATGGGAGTACTTTTACACACGTCTAGCGATAGCGTGGCGCTGCTCATTTATGGCAGTACATTTACACACGTCTAGCGGTAGCGTGGCGCTGCTCATTTCTGGGAGCACTTCTACACACGTCTAGCGCTAGCGTGGCACTCCTCATTTATGGCAGTACTTTTACACACGTCTATCGCTAGCGTGGCGCTACTCATTTATGGGAGTACTTTTTCATATGTCTAGCGTTAGCGTGGAGCTGCTCATTTATGGGAGCACTTTTACACACGTCTAGCGCTAGCGTGGCGCTGCTCATTTATGGGAGTTCTTTTACACACGTCTAGCGCTAGCGTGGCGCTGCTCATTTATGGGAGTACATTTACACACGTCTAGCGCTAGCGTGGCGCTCCTCATTTATGGCAGTACTTTTACACACGTCTAACGCCAGCGTGGCGCTGATCATTTATGGGAGTACTTTTACATATGTCTAGCACTAGCGTGGAGCTGCTCATTTATGGGAGCACTTTTACACACGTCTAGCGCTAGCGTGGCGCTGCTCACTCATGGGAGTACTTTTACAGATGTCTAGAGCTAGCGTGGCGCTGCTCATATATGGGAGTACTTTTACACTCGCCTAGCGCTAGCGTGGCGCTTCCATTTATGGGAGCACTTTTACACTCGTCTAGCGCTAGCGTGGCGCTGCTCATATATGGGAGTACTTTTACACCCGTTTAGCGCTAGCGTGGCGCTGCTCATTTATGGGAGCACATTTACACATGTCTAGCGCTAGCGTGGCGCTGCTCATTTAAGGGAGTACTTTTACACATGTCTAGCGCTAGCGTGGCGCTGCTCATTCATGGGAATACTTTTACAGATACCTAGAGCTAGCGTGGCGCTGCTCATATATGGGAGTACTTTTACACTCGTCTAGCGATAGCGTGGCGCTTCTCATTTATGGGAGCACTTTTACACACGTCTAGCGCTAGCGTGGCGCTGCTCATTTATGGGAGCACTTTTACACTTGTCTAGCGCTAACGTGGTGTTGCTCATTTATGGCAGTACGTTTACACACGTCTAGCGCTAGCGTGGCGCTGCTCATTGATGGGAGTACTTTTACACACGTCTAGCGCTAGCGTGGCGCTGCTCATTTATGGGAGTACTTTTACACATGTCTAGTGCTAGAGTGGCGCTGCTCATTTATGGGAGTACTTGTACACACGTCTAGCGCTAGCGTGGCGCTGCTCATTTATGTGAGTACTTTGACACACGTCTAGCACTAGCGTGGCGCTGCTCATTTATGTGAGTACTTTGACACACGTCTAGCGCTAGCGTGGTGTTGCTCATTTATGGGAGTTCTTTTACACTCGTCTACCGCTGCTCATTTATGGGAGTACTTTTACACACGTCTAACGCCAGCGTGGCGCTGCTCATTTATGGGAGTACTTTTACATATGTCTAGCGCTAGCGTGGAGCTGCTCATTTATGGGAGTACTTTTACACACGTCTAGCGATAGCGTGGCGCTGCTC
Organism: Meconema thalassinum; assembly: GCA_946902985.2. Classification (NCBI taxonomy): domain Eukaryota; kingdom Metazoa; phylum Arthropoda; class Insecta; order Orthoptera; family Tettigoniidae; genus Meconema; species Meconema thalassinum. Next base: position 12,205,477 of record CAMPQE020000048.1, on the reverse strand, counting down.
ATTTATGGCAGTACATTTACACACGTCTAGCGGTAGCGTGGCGCTGCTCATTTCTGGGAGCACTTCTACACACGTCTAGCGCTAGCGTGGCACTCCTCATTTATGGCAGTACTTTTAAACACGTCTAGCGCTAGCGTGGCGCTACTCATTTATGGGAGTACTTTTACATATGTCTAGCGCTAGCGTGGAGCTGCTCATTTATGGGAGCACTTTTACACACGTCTAGCGCTAGCGTGGCGCTGCTCATTTATGGGAGTTCTTTTACACACGTCTAGCGCTAGCGTGGCGCTGCTCATTTATGGGAGTACATTTACACACGTCTAGCGCTAGCGTGGCGCTCCTCATTTATGGCAGTACTTTTACACACGTCTAACGCCAGCGTGTCGCTGCTAATTTATGGGAGTACTTTTACACTCGTCTAGCGCTAGCGTGGCGCTGCTCATTTATGACAGTACTTTTACACACGTCTAGCGCTAGCGTGGCGCTGCTCATTTATGGGAGCACTTTTACACACGTCTAGCGCTAGCGTGGCACTGTTCATTTATGGGAGCACTTTTACACACGTCTAGCGCTAGCGTGGCACTGTTCATTTATGGGAGCACTTTTACACACGTCTAGCGCTAGCGTGGCGCTCCTCATTTATAGGAGCACTTTTACACACGTTTAGCGCTAGCGTGGAGCTGCTCATTTATTGGAGCACTTTTACACACGTCTAGCGCTAGCGTGGCGCTCCTCATTTATGGCAGTACTTTTATACACGTCTAGCGCTAGCATGGTGCTGCTCATTTATGGGATCACTTTTACACACGTCTAGCACTAGCGTGGCGCTGCTCATTTCTGGGAGCACTTTTACACACGTCTAGCGCTAGCATGGCGCTGCTCATTTATGGGAGCACTTTAACACACGTCTAGCGCTAGCGTGGAGCTGCTCATTTATGGGAGCACTTTTACACACGTCTAGCGCTAGCGTGGCGCTGCTCATTTATGGGAGCACTTTTACACACGTCTAGCGCTAGCTTGGCGCTGCTCATTTATGGGAGCACTTTTACACACGTCTAGCGCTAGCGTGGCACACCTCATTTATGGGAGCACTTTTACACAGGTCTAGCGCTAGCATGGCGCTGCTCATTTATGGGAGCACTTTTACACACGTCTAGCGCTAGCGTGGCGCTGCTCATTTATGGGAGCTCTTTTACACACGTCTAGCGCTAGCGTGGAGCTGCTCATTTATGGGAGCCCTTTTACACACGTCTAGCGCTAGCGTGGCGCTCCTCATTTATGGCACTACTTTTACACACGTCTAGCGCTAGCGTGGCGCTGCTCATTTATGGCAGTACTTTTACACTCGTCTAGCGCTAGCGTGGCGCTGCTCATTTATGGGAGCACTTTTACACACGTCTAGCGCTAGCGTGGCGCTCCTCATTTATGGCAGTTCTTTTACACACGTCTAGCGCTAGCGTGGCACTGCTCATTTATGGGAGCACTTTTACACACGTCCAGCGCTAGCATGGCGCTGCTAATTTATGGCAGTTCTTTTACACACGTCTAGCGCTAGCGTGTCACTGCTCATTTATGGGACTACTTTTACACACGTCCAGCGCTAGCATGGCGCTGCTCATTTATGGGAGCACTTTTACACACGTCTAGCGCTAGCGTGGCGCTGCTCATTTATGGGAGCACTTTTACACACGTCTAGCGCTAGCGTGGCGCTGCTCATTTATGGCAGTACTTTTACACACGTCTAACGCCAGCGTGGCGCTGCTCATTTATGGCACTACTTTTACATATGTCTAGCGCTAGCGTGGCGCTGCTCATTCATGGGAATACTTTTACAGATACCTAGAGCTAGCGTGGCGCTGCTCATATATGGGAGTACTTTTACACTCGTCTAGCGATAGCGTGGCGCTTCTCATTTATGGGAGCACTTTTACACACGTCTAGCGCTTGCGTGGCGCTGCTCATTTATGGGAGCACTTTTACACTTGTCTAGCGCTAACGTGGTGTTGCTCATTTATGGCAGTACGTTTACACACGTCTAGCGCTAGCGTGGCGCTGCTCATTGATGGGAGTACTTTTACACACGTCTAGCGCTAGCGTGGCGCTGCTCATTTATGGGAGTACTTTTACACATGTCTAGTGCTAGAGTGGCGCTGCTCATTTATGGGAGTACTTTTACACACGTCTAGCGCTAGCGTGGCGCTGCTCATTTATGTGAGTACTTTGACACACGTCTAGCACTAGCGTGGCGCTGCTCATTTATGTGAGTACTTTGACACACGTCTAGCGCTAGCGTGGTGTTGCTCATTTATGGGAGTACTTTTACACTCGTCTACCGCTGCTCATTTATGGGAGTACTTTTACACAAGTCTAACGCCAGCGTGGCGCTGCTCATTTATGGGAGTACTTTTACATATGTCTAGCGCTAGCGTGGAGCTGCTCATTTATGGGAGTACTTTTACACACGTCTAGCGGTAGCGTGGCGCTGCTCATTTATGGCAGTACATTTACACACGTCTAGCGGTAGCGTGGCGCTGCTCATTTCTGGGAGCACTTCTACACACGTCTAGCGCTAGCGTGGCACTCCTCATTTATGGCAGTACTTTTATACACGTCTAGCGCTAGCGTGGCGCTACTCATTTATGGGAGTACTTTTACATATGTCTAGCGCTAGCGTGGAGCTGCTCATTTATGGGAGCACTTTTACACACGTCTAGCGCTAGCGTGGCGCTGCTCATTTATGGGAGTTCTTTTACACACGTCTAGCGCTAGCGTGGCGCTGCTCATTTATGGGAGTACATTTACACACGTCTAGCGCTAGCGTGGCGCTCCTCATTTATGGCAGTACTTTTACACACGTCTAACGCCAGCGTGTCGCTGCTAATTTATGGGAGTACTTTTACACACGTCTAGCGCTAGCGTGGCGCTGCTCATTTATGACAGTACTTTTACACACGTCTAGCGCTAGCGTGGCGCTGCTCATTTATGGGAGCACTTTTACACACGTCTAGCGCTAGCGTGGCACTGTTCATTTATGGGAGCACATTTACACACGTCTAGCGCTAGCGTGGCACTGTTCATTTATGGGAGCACTTTTACACACGTCTAGCGCTAGCGTGGCGCTCCTCATTTATAGGAGCACTTTTACACACGTCTAGCGCTAGCGTGGAGCTGCTCATTTATTGGAGCACTTTTACACACGTCTAGCGCTAGCGTGGCGCTCCTCATTTATGGCAGTACTTTTATACACGTCTAGCGCTAGCATGGTGCTGCTCATTTATGGGATCACTTTTACACACGTCTAGCACTAGCGTGGCGCTGCTCATTTATGGGAGCACTTTTACACACGTCTAGCGCTAGCATGGCGCTGCTCATTTATGGGAGCACTTTAACACACGTCTAGCGCTAGCGTGGAGCTGCTCATTTATGGGAGCACTTTTACACACGTCTAGCGCTAGCGTGGTGCTGCTCATTTATGGGAGCACTTTTACACACGTCTAGCGCTAGCTTGGCGCTGCTCATTTATGGGAGCACTTTTACACACGTCTAGCGCTAGCGTGGCACACCTCATTTATGGGAGCACTTTTACACACGTCTAGCGCTAGCATGGCGCTGCTCATTTATGGGAGCACTTTTACACACGTCTAGCGCTAGCGTGGCGCTGCTCATTTATGGGAGCTCTTTTACACACGTCTAGCGCTAGCGTGGAGCTGCTCATTTATGGGAGCCCTTTTACACACGTCTAGCGCTAGCGTGGCGCTCCTCATTTATGGCACTACTTTTACACACGTCTAGCGCTAGCGTGGCGCTGCTCATTTATGGCAGTACTTTTACACTCGTCTAGCGCTAGCGTGGCGCTGCTCATTTATGGGAGCACTTTTACACACGTCTAGCGCCTGCGTGGCGCTCCTCATTTATGGCAGTTCTTTTACACACGTCTAGCGCTAGCGTGGCACTGCTCATTTATGGGAGCACTTTTACACACGTCCAGCGCTAGCATGGCGCTGCTAATTTATGGCAGTTCTTTTACACACGTCTAGCGCTAGCGTGGCACTGCTCATTTATGGGACTACTTTTACACACGTCCAGCGCTAGCATGGCGCTGCTCATTTATGGGAGCACTTTTACACACGTCTAGCGCTAGCGTGGCGCTGCTCATTTATGGGAGCACTTTTACACACGTCTAGCGCTAGCGTGGCGCTGCTCATTTATGGCAGTACTTTTACACACGTCTAACGCCAGCGTGGCGCTGCTCATTTATGGCACTACTTTTACATATGTCTAGCGCTAGCGTGGCGCTGCTCATTTATGGCAGTACATTTACACACGGCTAGCGCTAGCGTGGTGCTGCTCATTTATGGCAGTACTTTTACACACGGCTAGCGCTAGACTGGCGCTCCTCATTTATGGCAGTACTTTTACACACGTCTAGCGCTAGCGTGGCGCTGCTCATTTATGGCACTACTTTTACACACGTCTAGCGCTAGCGTGGCGCTGCTCATTTATGGGAGTACTTTTACACTCGTCTAGCGCTAGCGTGGCGCTGCTCATTTATCAGTACTTTTACACAAGTCTAGGGCTAGCGTGGCGCTGCTCATTTATGGCACTACTTTTACACACAGCTAGCGCTTGCGTGGCGCTGCTCATTTATGGGACTACTTTTACACACGTCCAGCGCTAGCGTGGCGCTGCTCATTTATGGCAGTACTTTTACACACGTCTAGCGCTAGCGTGGCGCTGCTCATTTATGGGAGCACTTTTACACACGTCTAGCGCTAGCGTGGCGCTCCTCATTTATGGCAGTACTTTTACACAAGTCTAGCGCTAGCGTGGCGCTGCTCATTTATGGGAGCACTTTTACACACGTCTAGCGCTAGCATGGCGCTGCTCATTTATGGGAGCACTTTTACACACGTCTAGCGCTAGCGTGGCTCTGCTCATTTATGACAGTACTTTTACACACGTCTAGCGCTAGCGTGGCGCTGCTCATTTATGAGAGCACTTTTACACACGTCCAGCGCTAGCGTGGCGCTGCTCATTTATCAGTACTTTTACACACGTCTAGCGCTGGCGTGGCGCTGCTCATTTATGGGAGTACTTTTACACACGTCCAGCGCTAGCGTGGCGCTGCTCATTTATCATTACTTTTACACACGTCTAGCGCTGCTCATTTATGGCAGTACTTTTACACTCGTCTAGCGCTAGCGTGGCGCTGCTCATTTATGGCAGTACTTTTACACACGTCTAGCGCTAGCGTGGAGCTGCTCATTTATGGGAGCGCTTTTACACTCGTCTAGCGCTAGCGTGGCGCTGCTCATTTATCAGTACTTTTACACACGTCTAGCGCTAGCGTGGCGCTGCTCATTTATGGGAGCTCTTTTACACACGTCTAGCGCTAGCATGGCGCTCCTCATTTATCAGTACTTTTACACACGTCTAGCGCTAGCATGGCGCTCCTCATTTATCAGTACTTTTACACGCATCCAGCGCTAGCGTGGCGCTGCTCATTTATCAGTACTTTTACACACGTCTAGCGCTAGCGTGGCGCTGCTCATTTATGGCAGTACTTTTACACTCGTCTAGCGCTAGCATGGCGCTCCTCATTTATGGGAGTACTTTTACACACGTTTAGCGGTAGCGTGGCGCTGCTCATTTATGGCAGTACATTTACACACGTCTAGCGGTAGCGTGGCGCTGCTCATTTCTGGGAGCACTTTTACACACGTCTAGCGCTAGCGTGGCGCTGCTCATTTATAGCAGTACATTTACACACGTCTAGCGGTAGCGTGGCGCTGCTCATTTCTCGGAGCACTTTTACACACGTCTAGCGATAGCATGGCGCTGCTCATTTCTGGGAGTACTTTTACATATGTCTAGCGCTAGCGTGGAACTGCTCATTTATGGGAGTACATTAACACACTTCTAGCGCTAGCGTGGCGCTGCTCATTTATGGCAGTACATTTACATACGTCTAGCGGTAGCGTGGCGCTGCTCATTTCTGGAAGCACTTTTACACACGTCTAGCGCTAGCGTGGCGCTCCTCATTTATGGCAGTACTTTTACAAACATCTAGCGCTAGAGTGGCGCTGCTCATTTATGGGAGTACTTTTACATATGTCTAGCGCTAGCATGGAGCTGCTCATTTATGGGAGCACTTTTACACACGTCTAGCGCTAGCTTGGCGCTGCTCATTTATGGCACTTTTTTACACACGTCTAGCGCTAGCGTGGCGCTGCTCATTTATGGGAGTACTTTTACATATGTCTAGCGCTAGCGTGGCGCTGCTCATTTATGGGAGCACTTTTACACACGTCTAGCGCTAGCGTGGCGCTGCTCATTTATGGCACTACTTTTACACACGTCTAGCGCTAGCGTGGAGCTGCTCATTTATGGGAGCACTTTTACACACGTCTAGCGCTAGCGTGGCGCTGCTCATTTATGGCAGTACTTTTACACACTTCTAGCGCTAGCGTGGCGCTGCTCATTTATGTGAGTACTTTGACACACGTCTAGCACCAGCGTGGCGCTGCTCATTTATGTGAGTACTTTGACACACGTCTAGCGCTAGCGTGGTGTTGCTCATTTATGGGAGTACTTTTACACTCGTCTACCGCTGCTCATTTATGGGAGTACTTTTACACAAGTCTAACGCCAGCGTGGCGCTGCTCATTTATGGGAGTACTTTTACATATGTCTAGCGCTAGCGTGGAGCTGCTCATTTATGGGAGTAATTTTACACACGTCTAGCGATAGCGTGGCGCTGCTCATTTATGGCAGTACATTTACACACGTCTAGCGGTAGCGTGGCGCTGCTCATTTCTGGGAGCACTTCTACACACGTCTAGCGCTAGCGTGGCACTCCTCATTTATGGCAGTACTTTTATACACGTCTAGCGCTAGCGTGGCGCTACTCATTTATGGGAGTACTTTTACATATGTCTAGCGCTAGCGTGGAGCTGCTCATTTATGGGAGCACTTTTACACACGTCTAGCGCTAGCGTGGCGCTGCTCATTTATGGGAGTTCTTTTACACACGTCTAGCGCTAGCGTGGCGCTGCTCATTTATGGGAGTACATTTACACACGTCTAGCGCTAGCGTGGCGCTCCTCATTTATGGCAGTACTTTTACACACGTCTAACGCCAGCGTGTCGCTGCTAATTTATGGGAGTACTTTTACACACGTCTAGCGCTAGCGTGGCGCTGCTCATTTATGACAGTACTTTTACACACGTCTAGCGCTAGCGTGGCGCTGCTCATTTATGGGAGCACTTTTACACACGTCTAGCGCTAGCGTGGCACTGTTCATTTATGGGAGCACTTTTACACACGTCTAGCGCTAGCGTGGCACTGTTCATTTATGGGAGCACTTTTACACACGTCTAGCGCTAGCGTGGCGCTCCTCATTTATAGGAGCACTTTTACACACGTCTAGCGCTAGCGTGGAGCTGCTCATTTATTGGAGCACTTTTACACACGTCTAGCGCTAGCGTGGCGCTCCTCATTTATGGCAGTACTTTTATACACGTCTAGCGCTAGCATGGTGCTGCTCATTTATGGGATCACTTTTACACACGTCTAGCACTAGCGTGGCGCTGCTCATTTATGGGAGCACTTTTACACACGTCTAGCGCTAGCATGGCGCTGCTCATTTATGGGAGCACTTTAACACACGTCTAGCGCTAGCGTGGAGCTGCTCATTTATGGGAGCACTTTTACACACGTCTAGCGCTAGCGTGGCGCTGCTCATTTATGGGAGCACTTTTACACACGTCTAGCGCTAGCTTGGCGCTGCTCATTTATGGGAGCACTTTTACACACGTCTAGCGCTAGCGTGGCACACCTCATTTATGGGAGCACTTTTACACACGTCTAGCGCTAGCATGGCGCTGCTCATTTATGGGAGCACTTTTACACACGTCTAGCGCTAGCGTGGCGCTGCTCATTTATGGGAGCTCTTTTACACACGTCTAGCGCTAGCGTGGAGCTGCTCATTTATGGGAGCCCTTTTACACACGTCTAGCGCTAGCGTGGCGCTCCTGATTTATGGCACTACTTTTACACACGTCTAGCGCTAGCGTGGCGCTGCTCATTTATGGCAGTACTTTTACACTCGTCTAGCGCTAGCGTGGCGCTGCTCATTTATGGGAGCACTTTTACACACGTCTAGCGCTAGCGTGGCGCTCCTCATTTATGGCAGTTCTTTTACACACGTCTAGCGCTAGCGTGGCACTGCTCATTTATGGGAGCACTTTTACACACGTCCAGCGCTAGCATGGCGCTGCTAATTTATGGCAGTTCTTTTACACACGTCTAGCGCTAGCGTGGCACTGCTCATTTATGGGACTACTTTTACACACGTCCAGCGCTAGCATGGCGCTGCTCATTTATGGGAGCACTTTTACACACGTCTAGCGCTAGCGTGGCGCTGCTCATTTATGGGAGCACTTTTACACACGTCTAGCGCTAGCGTGGCGCTGCTCATTTATGGCAGTACTTTTACACACGTCTAACGCCAGCGTGGCGCTGCTCATTTATGGCACTACTTTTACATATGTCTAGCGCTAGCGTGGCGCTGCTCATTTATGGCAGTACATTTACACACGGCTAGCGCTAGCGTGGTGCTGCTCATTTATGGCAGTACTTTTACACACGGCTAGCGCTAGACTGGCGCTCCTCATTTATGGCAGTACTTTTACACACGTCTAGCGCTAGCGTGGCGCTGCTCATTTATGGCACTACTTTTACACACGTCTAGCGCTAGCGTGGCGCTGCTCATTTATGGGAGTACTTTTACACTCGTCTAGCGCTAGCGTGGCGCTGCTCATTTATCAGTACTTTTACACAAGTCTAGGGCTAGCGTGGCGCTGCTCATTTATGGCACTACTTTTACACACAGCTAGCGCTTGCGTGGCGCTGCTCATTTATGGGACTACTTTTACACACGTCCAGCGCTAGCGTGGCGCTGCTCATTTACGGCAGTACTTTTACACACGTCTAGCGCTAGCGTGGCGCTGCTCATTTATGGGAGCACTTTTACACACGTCTAGCGCTAGCGTGGCGCTCCTCATTTATGGCAGTACTTTTACACAAGTCTAGCGCTAGCGTGGCGCTGCTCATTTATGGGAGCACTTTTACACACGTCTAGCGCTAGCATGGCGCTGCTCATTTATGGGAGCACTTTTACACACGTCTAGCGCTAGCGTGGCTCTGCTCATTTATGACAGTACTTTTACACACGTCTAGCGCTAGCGTGGCGCTGCTCATTTATGAGAGCACTTTTACACACGTCCAGCGCTAGCGTGGCGCTGCTCATTTATCAGTACTTTTACACACGTCTAGCGCTGGCGTGGCGCTGCTCATTTATGGGAGTACTTTTACACACGTCCAGCGCTAGCGTGGCGCTGCTCATTTATCAGTACTTTTACACACGTCTAGCGCTGCTCATTTATGGCAGTACTTTTACACTCGTCTAGCGCTAGCGTGGCGCTGCTCATTTATGGCAGTACTTTTACACACGTCTAGCGCTAGCGTGGAGCTGCTCATTTATGGGAGCGCTTTTACACTCGACTAGCGCTAGCGTGGCGCTGCTCATTTATCAGTACTTTTACACACGTCTAGCGCTAGCGTGGCGCTGCTCATTTATGGGAGCTCTTTTACACACGTCTAGCGCTAGCATGGCGCTCCTCATTTATCAGTACTTTAACACACGTCTAGCGCTAGCATGGCGCTCCTCATTTATCAGTACTTTTACACGCGTCCAGCGCTAGCGTGACGCTGCTCATTTATCAGTACTTTTACACACGTCTAGCGCTAGCGTGGCGCTGCTCATTTATGGCAGTACTTTTACACTCGTCTAGCGCTAGCATGGCGCTCCTCATTTATGGGAGTACTTTTACACACGTTTAGCGGTAGCGTGGCGCTGCTCATTTATGGCAGTACATTTACACACGTCTAGCGGTAGCGTGGCGCTGCTCATTTCTGGGAGCACTTTTACACACGTCTAGCGCTAGCGTGGCGCTGCTCATTTATAGCAGTACATTTACACACGTCTAGCGGTAGCGTGGCGCTGCTCATTTCTCGGAGCACTTTTACACACGTCTAGCGATAGCATGGCGCTGCTCATTTCTGGGAGTACTTTTACATATGTCTAGCGCTAGCGTGGAACTGCTCATTTATGGGAGTACATTAACACACTTCTAGCGCTAGCGTGGCGCTGCTCATTTATGGCAGTACATTTACATACGTCTAGCGGTAGCGTGGCGCTGCTCATTTCTGGAAGCACTTTTACACACGTCTAGCGCTAGCGTGGCGCTCCTCATTTATGGCAGTACTTTTACAAACATCTAGCGCTAGAGTGGCGCTGCTCATTTATGGGAGTACTTTTACATATGTCTAGCGCTAGCATGGAGCTGCTCATTTATGGGAGCACTTTTACACACGTCTAGCGCTAGCTTGGCGCTGCTCATTTATGGCACTTTTTTACACACGTCTAGCGCTAGCGTGGCGCTGCTCATTTATGGGAGTACTTTTACATATGTCTAGCGCTAGCGTGGCGCTGCTCATTTATGGGAGCACTTTTACACACGTCTAGCGCTAGCGTGGCGCTGCTCATTTATGGCACTACTTTTACACACGTCTAGCGCTAGCGTGGAGCTGCTCATTTATGGGAGCACATTTACACACGTCTAGCGCTAGCGTGGCGCTGCTCATTTATGGCAGTACTTTTACACACTTCTAGCGCTAGCGTGGCGCTCCGCATTTATGGCAGTACTTTTACACACGTCTAACGCCAGCATGGCGCTGCTCATTTATGGGAGTACTTTTAGTTATGTCTAGCGCTAGCGTGGAGCTGCTCATTTATGGGAGTACTTTTACACACGTCTAGCGCTAGCGTGGCGCTGCTCATTTATGGCAGTACATTTACACACGTCTAGCGGTAGCGTATCGCTGCTCATTTATGGGAGCACTTTTACACACGTCTAGCGCTAGCGTGGCGCTCCTCATATATGGCAGTACTTTTACACACGTCTAGCGCTAGCGTGGCGCTGCTCATTTATGGCAGAACTTTTACACTCGTCTTGCGCTAGCATGGCGCTCCTCATTTATGGCAGTACTTTTACATATGTCTAGCGCTAGCGTGGCGCTGCTCATTTATGGCAGTACTTTTACACTCGTTTTGCGCTAGCATGGCGCTGCTCATTTATGGGAGTACTTTTACATATGTCTAGCGCTAGCGTGGAGCTGCTCATTTATGGGAGCACTTTTACACACTTCTAGCGCTAGCGTGGCGCTGCTCATTTATGGCACTACTTTTACACAAGTCTAGCGCTAGCGTGGCGCTGCTCATTTATGGGAGTACTTTTACACTCGCCAAGCGCTAGCGTGGCACTGCTCATTTATGGCAGTACTTTTACACACGTCTAGCGCTAGCGTGGCGCTGCTCATTTATGGGAGTACTTTTACACACGTCTAACGCCAGCGTGGCGCTGCTCATTTATGGCAGTACTTTTACACACGTCTAGCGCTAGCATGGTGCTGCTCATTAATGGCACTACTATTACACACGTCTAGCGCTAGCATGGTGCTGCTCATTTATGGCAATACTTTTACACACGTCTAACGCCAGCATGGTGCTGCTCATTTATGGCACTACTTTTACACACGTCTAACGCCAGCGTGGCGCTGCTCATTTATGGCACTACTTTTACACACGTCTAGCGCTAGCATGGTGCTGCTCATTTATGGCACTACTTTTACACACGTCTAACGCCAGCATGGTGCTGCTCATTTATGGCACTACTTTTATACACGTCTAGCGCTAGCGTGGCGCTGCTCATTTATGGCAGTACGTTTACACACGTCTAGCGCTAGCGTGGCGCTCCTCATTTATGGCAGTACTTATACACACGTCTAGCGCCAGCATGGCGCTGCTCATTTATGGCAGTACTTATACACACATCTAGCGCTAGCGTGGCGCTCCTCATTTGTGGGAGCACTTTTATACACGTCTAACGCCAGCGTGGCGCTGCTCATTTAAGGGAGTACTTTTACACACGTCTAGCGCTAGCATGGTGCTGCTCATTTATGGCACTACTTTTACACACGTCTAAAGCCAGCATGGTGCTGCTCATTTATGGCACTACTTTTACACACGTCTAACGCCAGCGTGGCGCTGCTCATTTATGGGAGTACTTTTACATATGTCTAGCGCTAGCGTGGCGCTGCTCATTTATGGCAGTACATTTACACACGGCTAGCGCTAGCGTGTTGCTGCTCATTTATGGCGGTACTTTTACACACGGCTAGCGCTAGACTGGCGATCCTCATTTATGGCAGTACTTTTAAACACGTCTAGCGCTGCTCATTTATGGCACTACTTTTACACACGTCTAGGGCTAGCGTGGCGCTGCTCGTTTATGGGAGTACTTTTACACTCGTCTAGCGCTAGCGTGGCGCTGCTCATTTATCAGTACTTTTACAAACGTCTAGCGCTAGCGTGGCGCTGCTCATTTATGGCACTACTTTTACACACGGCTAGCGCTAGCGTGGCGCTGCTCATATATGGGAGTACTTCTACACACGTCCAGCGCTAGCGTGGCGCTGCTCATTTATCAGTACTTTTACACACGTCTAGCGCTGGCGTGGCGCTGCTCATTTTTGGGAATACTTTTACACACGTCCAGCGCTAGCGTGGCGCTGCTCATATATCAGTACTTTTACACACGTCTAGCGCTAGCTTGGCGCTGCTCATTTATGGCAGTACTTTTACACTCGTCTAGCGCTAGCGTGGCGCTGCTCATTTATGGGAGTATTTTTACACACGTCTAGCGCTAGCGTGGCGCTGCTCATTTATGGGAGTACTTTTACACACGTCTAGCGCTAGCGTGGCGCTGCTCATTTATGGCAGTACTTTTACACACGTCTAGCGCTAGCGTGGCGCTGCTCATTTATGGGAGCTCTTTTACACACGTCTAGCGCTAGCATGGCGCTCCTCATTTATCAGTACTTTTACACACGTCTAGCGCTAGCATGGCGCTCCTCATTTATCAGTACTTTTACACGCGTCCAGCGCTAGCGTGGCGCTGCTCATTTATCAGTACTTTTACACACGTCTAGCGCAAGCGTGGCGCTGCTCATTTATGGCAGTACTTTTACACTCGTCTAGCGCTAGCATGGCGCTCCTCATTTATGGGAGTACTTTTACACACGTTTAGCGGTAGCGTGGCGCTGCTCATTTATGGCAGTACATTTACACACGTCTAGCGGTAGCGTGGCTCTGCTCATTTCTGGGAGCACTTTTACACACGTCTAGCGCTAGCGTGGCGCTGCTCATTTATAGCAGTACATTTACACACGTCTAGCGGTAGCGTGGCGCTGCTCATTTCTCGGAGCACTTTTACACACGTCTAGCGATAGCATGGCGCTGCTCATTTCTGGGAGTACTTTTACATATGTCTAGCGCTAGCGTGGAACTGCTCATTTATGGGAGTACATTAACACACTTCTAGCGCTAGCGTGGCGCTGCTCATTTATGGCAGTACATTTACATACGTCTAGCGGTAGCGTGGCGCTGCTCATTTCTGGAAGCACTTTTACACACGTCTAGCGCTAGCGTGGCGCTCCTCATTTATGGCAGTACTTTTACAAACAACTAGCGCTAGAGTGGCGCTGCTCATTTATGGGAGTACTTCTACATATGTCTAGCGCTAGCATGGAGCTGCTCATTTATGGGAGCACTTTTACACACGTCTAGCGCTAGCGTGGCGCTGCTCATTTATGGCACCTTTTTACACACGTCTAGCGCTAGCGTGGCGCTGCTCATTTATGGGAGTACTTTTACATATGTCTAGCGCTAGCGTGGCGCTGCTCATTTATGGGAGCACTTTTACACACGTCTAGCGCTAGCGTGGCGCTGCTCATTTATGGCACTACTTTTACACACGTCTAGCGCTAGCGTGGAGCTGCTCATTTATGGGAGCACTTTTACACACGTCTAGCGCTAGCGTGGCGCTGCTCATTTATGGCAGTACTTTTACACACTTCTAGCGCTAGCGTGGCGCTCCGCATTTATGGCAGTACTTTTACACACGTCTAACGCCAGCATGGCGCTGCTCATTTATGGGAGTACTTTTAGTTATGTCTAGCGCTAGCGTGGAGCTGCTCATTTATGGGAGTACTTTTACACACGTCTAGCGCTAGCGTGGCGCTGCTCATTTATGGCAGTACATTTACACACGTCTAGCGGTAGCGTATCGCTGCTCATTTATGGGAGCACTTTTACACACGTCTAGCGCTAGCGTGGCGCTCCTCATATATGGCAGTACTTTTACACACGTCTAGCGCTAGCGTGGCGCTGCTCATTTATGGCAGTACTTTTACACTCGTCTTGCGCTTGCATGGCGCTCCTCATTTATGGCAGTACTTTTACATATGTCTAGCGCTAGCGTGGCGCTGCTCATTTATGGCAGTACTTTCACACTCGTTTTGCGCTAGCATGGCGCTGCTCATTTATGGGAGTACTTTTACATATGTCTAGCGCTAGCGTGGAGCTGCTCATTTATGGGAGCACTTTTACACACGTCTAGCGCTAGCGTGGCGCTGCTCATTTATGGCACTACTTTTACACAGGTCTAGCGCTAGCGTGGCGCTGCTCATTTATGGGAGTACTTTTACACTCGCCAAGCGCTAGCGTGGCACTGCTCATTTATGGCAGTACTTTTACACACGTCTAGCGCTAGCGTGGCGCTGCTCATTTATGGGAGTACTTTTACACACGTCTAACGCCAGCGTGGCGCTGCTCATTTATGGCAGTACTTTTACACACGTCTAGCGCTAGCATGGTGCTGCTCATTAATGGCACTACTATTACACACGTCTAGCGCTAGCATGGTGCTGCTCATTTATGGCAATACTTTTACACACGTCTAACGCCAGCATGGTGCTGCTCATTTATGGCACTACTTTTACACACGTCTAACGCCAGCGTGGCGCTGCTCATTTATGGCACTACTTTTACACACGTCTAGCGCTAGCATGGTGCTGCTCATTTATGGCACTACTTTTACACACGTCTAACGCCAGCATGGTGCTGCTCATTTATGGCACTACTTTTACACACGTCTAGCGCTAGCGTGGCGCTGGTCATTTATGGCAGTACGTTTACACACGTCTAGCGCTAGCGTGGCGCTCCTCATTTATGGCAGTACTTATACATACGTCTAGCGCTAGCATGGCGCTGCTCATTTATGGCAGTACTTATACACACGTCTAGCGCTAGCGTGGCGCTCCTCATTTATGGGAGCACTTTTACACTCGTCTAACGCCAGCGTGGCGCTGCTCATTTAAGGGAGTACTTTTACACACGTCTAGCGCTAGCATGGTGCTGCTCATTTATGGCACTACTTTTACACACGTCTAAAGCCAGCATGGTGCTGCTCATTTATGGCACTACTTTTACACACGTCTAACGCCAGCGTGGCGCTGCTCATTTATGGGAGTACTTTTACATATGTCTAGCGCTAGCGTGGCGCTGCTCATTTATGGCAGTACATTTACACACGGCTAGCGCTAGCGTGGTGCTGCTCATTTATGGCGGTACTTTTACACACGGCTAGCGCTAGACTGGCGCTATTCATTTATGGCAGTACTTTTAAACACGTCTAGCGCTGCTCATTTATGGCACTACTTTTACACACGTCTAGGGCTAGCGTCGCGCTGCTCGTTTATGGGAGTACTTTTACACTCGTCTAGCGCTAGCGTGGCGCTGCTCATTTATCAGTACTTTTACAAACGTCTAGCGCTAGCGTGGCGCTGCTCATTTATGGCACTACTTTTACACACGGCTAGCGCTAGCGTGGCGCTGCTCATTTATGGGAGTACTTCTACACACGTCCAGCGCTAGCGTGGCGCTGCTCATTTATCAGTACTTTTACACACGTCTAGCGCTGGCGTGGCGCTGCTAATTTTTGGGAGTACTTTTACACACGTCCAGCGCTAGCGTGGCGCTGCTCATATATCAGTACTTTTACACACGTCTAGCGCTAGCTTGGCGCTGCTCATTTATGGCAGTACTTTTACACTCGTCTAGCGCTAGCGTGGCGCTGCTCATTTATGGGAGTATTTTTACACACGTCTAGCGCTAGCGTGGCGCTGCTCATTTATGGGAGTACTTTTACACACGTCTAGCGCTAGCGTGGCGCTGCTCATTTATGGCAGTACTTTTACACACATCTAGCGCTAGCGTGGAGCTGCTCATTTATGGGAGCGCTTTTACACACGTCTAGCGCTAGCATGGCGCTCCTCATTTATCAGTACTTTTACACACGTCTAGCGCTAGCGTGGCGCTGCTCATTTATCAGTACTTTTACACACGTCTAGCGCTAGCATGGCGCTGCTCATTTATGGCAGTACTTTTACACTCGTCTAGCGCTAGCGTGGCGCTGCTCATTTATGGCAGTACTTTTACACACGTCTAGCGCTAGCGTGGAGCTGCTCATTTATGGGAGCGCTTTTACACACGTCTAGCGCTAGCATGGCGCTCCACATTTATCAGTACTTTTACACACGTCTAGCGCTAGCGTGGCGCTGCTCATTTATCAGTACTTTTACACACGTCCAGCACTAGCGTGGCGCTCCTAATTTATCAGTACTTTTACACACGTCTAGCACTAGCATGGCGCTCCTCATTTATCAGTACTTTTACACACGTCCGGCGCTAGCGTGGCGCTGCTCATTTATCAGTACTTTTACACACGTCTAGCGCTAGCGTGGCGCTGCTCATTTATCAGTACTTTTACACACGTCTAGCGCTAGCGTGGCGCTGCTCATTTATCAGTACTTTTACACACGTTTAACGCCAGCATGGTGCTGCTCACTTATGGCACTACTTTTACACACGTCTAGCGCTAGCATGGCGCTCCTCATTTATCAGTACTTTTACACACGTCCAGCGCTAGCGTGGCGCTGCTCATTTATCAGTACTTTTACACACGTCTAGCGCTAGCGTGGCGCTGCTCATTTATGGCAGTACCTTTACACTCGTCTAGCGCTAGCATGGCGCTCCTCATTTATGGGAGTACTTTTAAACACGTCTAGCGGTAGCGTGGCGCTGCTCATTTATGGCAGTACTTTTACACTCGTCTAGCGCTAGCGTGGCGCTGCTCATTTATAGCACTACTTTTACACACGTCTAGCGCTAGCATGGCGCTGCTCATTTATGGGAGTAATTTTACACTCATCTAGCGCAAGCGTGGCGCTGCTCATTTATGGCAGTACTTTTACACACGTCTAGCGCTAGCATGGCGCTGCTTAATTATGGGAGTTCTTTTACACACGTCTAGCGCTAGCGTGGCGCTGCTCATTTATGGGAGTACTTTTACACACGTCTAGCGCTAACGTGGCGCGGCTCATTTATGGGAGCACTTTTACACACTTCTAGCGCTAGCGTGGCGCTGCTCATTTATGGGAGTATTTTTACACACGTCTAGCGCTAGCGTGGCGCTGCTCATTCATGGGAGTACTTTTAAACACGTTTAGCGCTAGCGTGGCGCTGCTCATTTATGGGAGTACTTTTATACACGTCTAGCGCTAGCGTATCGCTGCTCATTTATGGCAGTAATTTTACACACGTCTAGCTGTAGCGTCGCGCTGCTCATTTATGGGAGTGCTTTTACACTCGTCTAGCGCTAGTGTGGCGCTGCTCATTTATGGGAGTACTTTTACACACGTCTAGCGCTAGCGTGGCGCTGCTCATTTATGGGAGTACTTTTACACACGTCTAGCGCTAGCGTGGCGCTGCTCATTTATAGGAGAAATGTTTTCACTCGTCTAGCGCTAGCGTGGCGCTGCTCATTTATGGGATTACTTTTACACACGTCTAGCGCTAGCGTGGCGCTGCTCATTTATGGGAGTACTTTTACACACGTCTAGCGCTAGCGTGGCGCTGCTTATTTATGGCAGTACTTTTACACACGTCTAGCAGTACCGTCGTGCTGCTCATTTATGGGTGTACTTTTACTCTCGTCTAGCGCTAGCGTGGCGCTGCTCATTTATAGGAGTATTTTTTTCACACGTCTAGCGCTAGCGTGTCGCTGCTCATTTATGGGAGTACTTTTGCACACGTCTAGCGCTAGCGTGGCGCTGCTCATTTATAGGAGAATTTTTTTCACTCGTCCAGCGCTAGCGTGGCGCTGCTCATTTATGGGATTACTTTTACACCCGTCTAGCGCTAGCGTGGCGCTGCTCATTTATGGGAGTAAATTTACACTCGTCTAGCGCTAGCGTGGCGCTGCTCATTTATGTGATTACTTTTACACACGTCTAGCTCTAGCGTGGCGCTGCTCATTTATAGGAGTACTTTTACACACGTCTAGCGCTAGCGTGGCGCTGGTCATTTATGGGAGTACTTTTACACACGTCTAGCTTTAGCGTGGCGCTGCTCATTTTTATGAGAACTTTTACACACGTCTAGCGCTAGCGTGGCGCTGCTCATTTATATGAGTACTTTTACACTCGTCTAGCACTAGCGTGGCGCTGCTCATTTATGGGAGTACATTTACACACGTCTAGCGCTAGCGTGGCGCTGCTCATTTATATGAGTTCTTTTACACTCGTCTATCGCTAGCGTGGCGCTGCTCATTTATGGGAGTACTTTTACACACGTCTAGCACTAGCGTGGCGCTGCTCATTTATGGGAGTACTTTTACACTCGTCTAGCGCTAGCGTGGCGCTGCTCATTTATGGGAGTACATTTACACGTGTCTAGCGCTAGCGTCGCGCTGCTCATTTATGGGAGCACTTTTACACTCGTCTAGCACTAGCGTGGCGCTGCTCATTTTTATGAGAACTTTTACACACTTCTAGCGCTAGCGTGGCGCTGCTCATTTATATGAGTACTTTTACACGTGTCTAGCACTAGCTTCGCGCTGCTCATTTATGGGAGCTCTTTTACACACGTCTAGCGCTAGCGTGGCGCTGCTCATTCATGGGAGTACTTTTACACACGTCTAGCGCTAGCGTGGCGCTGCTCATTCATGGGAGTACTTTTACACACGTCTAGCGCTTGCTTGGTGCTGCTCATTTATGGGAGTACATTTACACACGTCTAGCGCTAGCGTGGTGGTGTATTCTTTGAATACACGGTACGAGAGATATAATGTCTATTGCTCTTTGCATGTTCATTTTTTCCTTCCTCCTTGCCAAACACCAACAGTGATCATCTGTTTTCTCCCTGTTGGGCATGTCTCTTATGTCTTCATAAGTATGTTTCAGATATATAACTTCTGTGATCCACCTAGCGCTATCTAGTAGCGAACCTCTGAAGCTACTCAATTCCTCATCGTGCAAGAGGACTTACTTATCCATTTGGCTACCAGATCTCGTTACCATCGTCAGCTATTTTCTCCTTGAGCAAGAGGACTACGTCTACTTCTTTGCTCACCATGCTGCGCTAGTATCATCTATCAACTCCTTGAAGACCAGCTCAGCAAGAGAAGAACAATTTTTTGCTGTAATGTTGGCTATGTTTATATGTTCTCCTTTTGTCTCCTACCCCCTCTCTTTCCCCTTTTTCTTGGACCCTCCGTGCTCCGCTGAGCCTCACTCACTTCTACGTCTGCAGTTGACTCGTTCAGTCAAAGCTCCGCTCGAGCTTAGCCTCCTCAAACCAAGAGGCACACCCTCTTCTACGCCATGTTGGCTAGATAGTCTTCATAAGGAACTCCGACTTCAACATGAAATCGAGATAAGTACCATTTTTAAAAAGTTTTAACCTCATCTTCATGGTTTTAACTTTCAAGTGCTTTTAATTGTGGGCAGTGTGAAATTGTTTACTTGGGGCAATAATCATTCTTCGTGGGTTTTGCCATGTTGAGCTTTTACTTGGATAAGCCAACCTTACTATAAAAGAGCTTTTCTTAAGCGATTCAAACGAGAAATCCTCTCGCTACGTGGGATATTATCTAATACCCGCTGCCTATAATTTTGAAACTATTTCCTCCGTTGGATTTTTTCAAACCCCATTTTCTGCTAAGGTCGTTCTGGAACCTTCTAGAACTTGTTCTCTATCTGCGAGTCCTGCCATCATGTATTTCTCACGTACTTGGGAGAATTCTGTTTAAAACTAAATTACTACAATAGTGAATTTTCGTCCTCCGCTGGAACCTCTGGAAAATTCTATGGCGCATTTAATTGTAAATTACAACTTTTTCAAGAAATAGACTTTCACCTACATAGTGCAATCAGTTATCTCCATAATTGCAATAACTTTTTTTCTCATAAATTTCAGTGTTTCTCTAGTGAACTTTGCATCCATCTTTACAGACTATAGTGTTAATCAGTGCTTGCTCCACTTTTCTACCGCGTCGCGATCGTCCGGTTATATTAAATACGGCCATGAACATTGTTCCTATATCCCAATGATCTTTCCTTAACCTTCTACTAACAACCATTATTTATAAAAATGTAACTTTCTATAAGGTGTTACTTACGAAGTGCCCTTCCAACTTTGCTAGTTTAACATTAATTAAATTCTGCATAATTTCTTGTGTGATACAAGTTTTAAATTTACATTGTTCCTCCCTTCAAAAGCAGGGAAAACAATTCTCTCAACTCCTGAGTGAGTTATTTTTTGGTCTCGCTAAATGAAAACTGCCTCATTTGACTGGCGAGTCTTATTCAAAGTATAAAAGGTCTAGAACCTTCCTTCTGATTAACTTTTCAGGTTCACAGTAAGTGACCTGCTCTCTTTGTATAAATCTCACAAAGTAATTCTGTTTAAATATAAGAAGTTGTAGGAACTTCCTTTTTATTCCTTATGTTTTCCATTTTGTTATCTTCGAAGTTGTTATTCTCGTTAGAATGTTATTTCAGAGTTTCATATAAGTACACTGCTTGTACTCCTGTAAATGTCAAAACTTTAATTATTCCATTTTGCCTATTTATGAAATCTTACCAAGATTTTAATACACGGTTTAAAAAACCTTAAAATTGTCAATTGCCTGGAGCAACTGTTTGATGTTAAGAGGTCTGCGACCCTATTTGTTAAAAGGTTCAAATGAACCATGTTCATTAAATTTATATTGCATAATTGTTAATTTCTTCAAACTTTTTTCTAATTGTAAAATAAACAAATCTTTTCCCTTTGCTTTTTCATTTTCGAATATAAAGTTTAGGCAAAATCCTGTCTTCCTTGACTCTCCTCACTCAATGATATTAAAATCTTTAATAGGGCTTTCACCATTTGTTGCCTTTGAGCAAGAACTCTTAATTTTCACCTTACTAAAGTTCTTCTTAGCGATAATAGCTAATTCTAATTGGCCAGTAAGGCAAGTAAAGTTCGCTAAGCCAACTACCTGCTTGTGGAGACCTTCTCCGAAAACTTATGGTCAGTTTTCTAAAAAATAAGTGTTTCTTTTTGTCTAAACTTTTAGCCGGCTCCTCGCTGAGTAAAAGCTTAGCCATTGCCCAATGCAACCATTGGTTCATTTACCAAGATTACCCAATAAGGCATAATCCTTTATCATATTCCTTCTTAGAGACACTTGGTCGCCCTTACAGGAACTCCATAATTTTGGAAATTGAAAATACCAAGCTTGAGTTAAATCATTGGCATTCTTCGAATAACTTTGAAAAACCCAATTTCTTTGAGAAGGTATACAGTAAATTTGTTCCTCTCAGTCTTGCCAGACCATCACCCTTCCCCATAGTACTTTTATACGTGCTTGGGAGGAAATATACTAAAGCCTCTCTCTCGCAAACCGCTCAAGTCCTAGCTGCGGTTCCCGTTAGCCTCGACCAAGCTCGTACCTACTTTAGGTATCCTAGAGTTAATTTCCATTGGCAACTACCTTTAAGTGTGTTTTACACTAAATTTTTTACTTTTGTGGGACTCTCCTCCTATTCTTCTATCCTTCTTTTCCAATTCCAAAATCTACTTCCTTCTTTTCATCATCTTCCCTTGGTGGGTGGGTTATTCCCTAACCTATAATCTACCCAAAATTTGGTCCCAGAAACCCGGGAGAGCCCATTTTTTCTTTTCTCTTTTTAAAATAGTTTCATTTGACAATACTTTGCACATTTCTAATATCTGTGTTGAATATTTCAGCTATAACCACATCGTGCAAAGCCTGTGAACGGGAAAGAGGCCGCTCCTGTCTCCTATGGTGTGTCCCATTCTTTCTACTCATTCGCTGCTGCCAGCTTGACAGCATTTCCAAGGTTCCACAGTTTCGTGAGTTACATTTTCATTTATCTTCTTTAATATGGCTCCCACTGATAAGGATAAGGATGAAAAACTTACTTCTAAACGAGCATCCTATAAAGGGCAAATTACCCGATTCAGAAGGTACATAAAAGAATTGGATCCCTCAGATGCGCAATTAGATTTGTTGAAACATCGTGTAAAGGATTTTGAACGTTCTTATGAAAACTACTGTAACATTCAAACTGAAATTGAAACTTGTATGCTCAATCAAACAGAAGATCGTGTCGAAGTAGAGAACTTATATTACGAAAGCATAGGTTCTGCTTTCAGAATAATACGCCAACTCGAAGAGGAGCAGAAAAAGGAGGCTTCTGTTCTTGGTTCCCTTCATGAACCCCAAACTTCTTTCCGTGAAGGCACTCACAAGCCCAAACCTACTTTACCGAAAATTGATTTACCCCATTTTTCTGGAGATGAATCCACTTGGGATTCTTTCTATGAATTATTTTGCTCCCTTGTTCATGACAATGAAGACATTCAAGTCATTTACAAGTTCCATTATTTGAGATCTATCCTTCGAGGTCAAGCTTTGCAGTTAGTTGAAGCACTTCCTCTGCGTGCCGAAAATTACCCCATTGCCTTTAACTTATTAAAAGAAAGATATGGAAATTCACGTTTACGTATTCAACGCCATATTAAGGCTCTATTTAACCTACCTGCGTCACAGCACAATGACGTCACTAGTTTGCGTACTTTAATTGACACTACCCAACTCCACGTTAAAGCTTTGTCCCAATTAGAGCAGCCTACTGAACATTGGGATACTTTCCTAATACATTTAGTAGTTTCTAAAGTTGATGCTGCTACCCTCAAAGCTTGGGAAATTGAACTTTCTAAGGAAGACGACTACTCTTACGAGCATTTAGTCACTTTTATAAACGCTAGATGCCAACTTTTAACCGCGCTAGCTAATCAGAGCGAACCTTCATCTCCCAGTTCCAAATTCGAATTAATGTCCATCAAACCCAAAAGCGAACGCTCAGCGTCCAATGCCCAAAAACCCGGGTCCAGCTCATCCAAATTCAAACCAAACATTACTGGTTACCCAACTAGGTCTAGTGAACGTCGTGTTGCTAGCTCTATTGTTTTAAACACGCAAGGTGAACCTCGCAAAAGTTTAAACGAACCTGTAAAGTGCATACTTTGTAAAGATCCCCATGCCCTATACCTCTGCAAATCCTTTAAAGAAATGTCAGTCGATGACAGACGAAAATTAGTCGCTCAAAACAAACATTGTTTCAACTGCCTAGCGCCTACGCATTCTGCTTCTAACTGTAAGTCTACAAGACTTTGCTACCATTGTGAAAAGGCTCATCATACTCTGCTACATCGTCATGATCAGACAAGGTCATCAACAGCACCCACTTCTCCTAAAAATGATAGTGTTAACAGTTCTAATGCTTCATCATACATTCAAAATGCTAAGTCAATTCGCAGTGCTCAAGTATTGTTGTCTACTGTCCAAATTGACGTGCAGGATAACTTTGGCAACTGGGTCCGTGCACGCGGTCTTCTAGACTCAGCGGCAACTCATGATTTTGTATCTAATTCCTTGATTAGAAAACTAGGCCTACCCGTAAACCCCACTTCTATCAATGTGTCAGGCATCAACAGCTCAAAATCGCAAGCTTTACAATTTTCAAAACTAACCATAAGAGATACTTGTCATAGAAACAACTTTCTTAAACTTAATTGTCTAATTCTCAATAGCATTGGAGAAGACACTCCTAGTCATTCGGTTGATATTTCGGGGTTAAACATTCCCTCGCATTTAAGGTTAGCCGATCCTTCGTTTAACATACAAAATCCCATTGACATACTTTTTAGTGCCAATGTCTTTTGGAACTGCCTTCGGAAACAGGTTCGCAAGCTATCCTCAAACGTGGTCGCTAGAGACACCAATTTTGGATGGATTGTCACAGGGCAACTTCCCCATTATTCACCCCAACCTGCATCGCAATGTTACTTCTCCAATACTGACCTGGAACAGTTTTGGAGGCTTGAAAATGTTGATTCTCCTAATGTAACTTCTTCAGAAAATGAATTCTGTGAGCAACTTTTTTTGAACACGACCACTCGTTCTTCTGATGGCCGGTTCGTTGTTCAAATGCCAAGACTACACAATCCCCCCAAACTTATTAACTCTCAGCCTAAAGCTCGAAAAGCTCTCTTTGATATCGAGAGCAAATTTAAAAAGGAACCCCTCGTCAAAAAGCAGTACACTGAGTTCATGGATGAGTATGAAAGCTCAGATCATATGGAGGTTGTTAACAAATCCGATGATGAATTGCACCCCCCAATCGAAACGGTTTATTTAAATCATCATCCTGTGTGGAAAAACCCTTTTGTAAAAGATAAAATCCGAGTTGTTTTCAATGGTTCATCACCCGACGTTAATGGCAACAGCCTTAATGACACTCTTTATTCTGGTCCTGCTATTCAATCAGATTTATCTGCTATACTTTTAAATTTTCGATTATTTCCCATAGCTGTCATAGCCGATATAAAACAGATGTACCGTCAAGTGTTAATTCAACCAGAACAGCGAGATCTTCAAAGAATCTTGTGGCGTGATGAAACCAGTAAGCCCATTAAGGTATTTCGCTTGAAAACGGTTACTTATGGCTTAAAACCCTCTGCTTTCCTTGCTATCCGATCCCTACACTTGCTTGCCTCACAAGATGGTCATTTATTTAACCCCAAAGCCTCTGAAGCACTAACTACGTCCTTCTATGTTGACGATTATTTGCAATCCTTCCCCTCTTTGGAGGAAGCTTCTTTTGTATCTTTAGAACTTCAAGCATTACTAAGGAATGGAGGTTTCCCACTTCATAAGTTGAACTCCAACTCCCCTGAGTTTCTCGCCCAATTTCCGATCGAAGACGTAGATCCCTCTTCTGTCGAAATTTGTGGAAACTCTGAATCTGTAAAAACTCTAGGAGTTCACTGGTGCACTAGCACTGATACTCTTATCTATAAAGTTACGCTCGCAGAAGAGCTTCCTAATACAAAAAGACAAATCCTCTCTGAAATTGCAAAAATTTTTGATCCGCTTCAATTTCTTGCCCCAGTTATTGTTATAGCCAAACTCTTCATGCAAGAGCTGTGGTCACTTAAATGTGAATGGGATGACGCTGTCCCTCTTTCTTTTCTGAATCGTTGGCTCTCGTTTCGCAGCAATTTGCTGGATCTTTCCCTCATTGAAATTCCCAGGAATTTAATCAGCTCTCATTCTAATGCATCTTTTTTCCTTCATGTGTTCGCGGACAGTTCCGAAAAAGCTTATGGTTGTTGTGCATATTTAGTTTATCACGATTCACTTTATGGATCTCCAGTTTCTAACCTTGTTTGTGCCAAATCGAAGGTCGCTCCTCTTAAAACTATCACTTTACCTAGGCTCGAACTGTGCGCTGCATTAATGGCTGCAGAACTTGTCAAGAAATTACGGGAAGTATTAAAGGTCGAATTCTCGCAAATCTATCTCTGGAGCGATTCTATGATCGCCCTTTCTTGGATTGCCAAAAACCCCTCTCACTGGCAAACTTTTGTCGCAAATAGGGTTTCCAAAATTCAAACTCTTTCTTCTGGATGTCAATGGAGGCATGTTCCCAGTGCGGATAATCCAGCTGATATCATCTCTCGTGGTTGTTTACCCTCTCAATTGGCAGCTTCCCAATTGTACTGGCATGGGCCCTCGTGGCTAATCGACGAATCTTCCTCATGGCCTTCTAAACCCCCAGCTACAAACTCCAATTTGCCTGACGCTAAAGTATCTCTACCCACTGCTTCGTGTCTTGTTTCCAACGCATCTCATCCTTTGTTGTCACGCTATTCTTCCTTTCATAAATTACTACGAATTATCGCCTATCTCCTTAGATGGAAATATCTTGTGGTTGACCAACCTCTTCTCCCTAAACCACACCTTACCAATCATGAATTGAATCTTGCTACCATTAAGATTTTACAACTGACACAGCAAGAAGCCTTTTCTTCTGAGTTGTCTTTGCTTTCTTCTAAAAGAGATCTTCCCAAATCCAGCCGTCTTCGTGCTTTAGCCCCGTTCCTTGATGACCATGGATTACTTAGGGTAGGTGGAAGGCTCTCGCAATCTTTACTCTCTGAGGACAAAAAGCATCCCGTTATTTTGCCTTCCAAACATCACGTTACTTCTTTAATTATACGTGACTTTCATTATCGTAATCTTCATGTTGGTACACGTACTCTGCTCTGTCTCTTAAGAGAAAAGTACTGGATTATAAATGGAATTCATGAAGTTTCTTCTGTAATTCATAAGTGCATTCCTTGTTTCAAAGCGAAACCTAAAATCAACACTCAATTAATGAGCGATCTGCCCTCTTTTCGTTCTTCTCCAATACGCCCATTCGCTTTAACTGGAGTGGACTATATGGGTCCGTTCCAATATCAACAAAACTCTCCTGAAGCTAAACGCAAATTGTTTGGTAAGCTTTATGTTTCTCTCTTTGTTTGCATGGTTACTGGCGCAATCCACTTGGAACTAGTAACGAATGCTTCTACTTCTTATTTTTTATCAGCTGTCTCTCGTTTCACCGCTAGGCGTGGTGTTCCTTCTGAGATGTTCTCTGATAACGCTTCCACCTTTCAGGGCGCAGCTTCCCTGTGGAAGAAAGCTCTCACTTCCTCTCCTGCCATGGAACAAATCTCTAATTTTTCTTATTCGAAAGGTTTCAAATGGCGCTTCATACCTCCTTACGCTCCGCATCATGGTGGTAGGTGGGAATCTTGCTTAAAGCTCACTAAACGTCATTTAAGAAAAGTCTTAGGTAATCGAATTCTGACTTACGAAGAATTCAATTCTCTGTCTGTTTTGATTGAAGGTGTTGTCAACTCTCGCCCTTTAACTCCACTTTCCAATGACCCTGATGACCTACTTCCACTCACCCCTGGTCACTTCCTTATCGGCACTTCTCTTTCTGCCCCTCCTCCTCTTCCTAATTCTTACAGGGATTCTAATCTACCTATCGCTTGGCGGAAACTTGAAGCCCTCCGTAATTCTTTTTGGAAAAGGTGGAACTTGGAATATTTAACTTCCTTGCAACGGAGGCAGAAGTGGTTTCTTTCCAGTCCCGACATTAAAGTAGGGGACTTGGTCTTGGTTAGAGATATTTCACCCCCCCTAGTATGGATTTCTGGTAGGGTGACCCAATGTTACCCTGGAAGAGATGGGAGAGTCAGGGTGGCCAGAATCTTGACTACAAATGGACCGATCACAAGACCACTGTCTTTGATCGCTCCGCTTCCAATAGATGTGTAACTGCTTATTTGCTCTCTGTTGGTGTTTGTCCCCCCAGTATGGTGTATTCTTTGAATACACGGTACGAGAGATATAATGTCTATTGCTCTTTGCATGTTCATTTTTTCCTTCCTCCTTGCCAAACACCAACAGTGATCATCTGTTTTCTCCCTGTTGGGCATGTCTCTTATGTCTTCATAAGTATGTTTCAGATATATAACTTCTGTGATCCACCTAGCGCTATCTAGTAGCGAACCTCTGAAGCTACTCAATTCCTCATCGTGCAAGAGGACTTACTTATCCATTTGGCTACCAGATCTCGTTACCATCGTCAGCTATTTTCTCCTTGAGCAAGAGGACTACGTCTACTTCTTTGCTCACCATGCTGCGCTAGTATCATCTATCAACTCCTTGAAGACCAGCTCAGCAAGAGAAGAACAATTTTTTGCTGTAATGTTGGCTATGTTTATATGTTCTCCTTTTGTCTCCTACCCCCTCTCTTTCCCCTTTTTCTTGGACCCTCCGTGCTCCGCTGAGCCTCACTCACTTCTACGTCTGCAGTTGACTCGTTCAGTCAAAGCTCCGCTCGAGCTTAGCCTCCTCAAACCAAGAGGCACACCCTCTTCTACGCCATGTTGGCTAGATAGTCTTCATAAGGAACTCCGACTTCAACATGAAATCGAGATAAGTACCATTTTTAAAAAGTTTTAACCTCATCTTCATGGTTTTAACTTTCAAGTGCTTTTAATTGTGGGCAGTGTGAAATTGTTTACTTAGGGCAATAATCATTCTTCGTGGGTTTTGCCATG
This sequence comes from Meconema thalassinum, assembly GCA_946902985.2. Lineage (NCBI taxonomy): Eukaryota > Metazoa > Arthropoda > Insecta > Orthoptera > Tettigoniidae > Meconema > Meconema thalassinum. The sequence continues at coordinate 12,177,137 of CAMPQE020000048.1, read as the reverse complement.
TTGAGCTTTTACTTGGATAAGCCAACCTTACTATAAAAGAGCTTTTCTTAAGCGATTCAAACGAGAAATCCTCTCGCTACGTGGGATATTATCTAATACCCGCTGCCTATAATTTTGAAACTATTTCCTCCGTTGGATTTTTTCAAACCCCATTTTCTGCTAAGGTCGTTCTGGAACCTTCTAGAACTTGTTCTCTATCTGCGAGTCCTGCCATCATGTATTTCTCACGTACTTGGGAGAATTCTGTTTAAAACTAAATTACTACAATAGTGAATTTTCGTCCTCCGCTGGAACCTCTGGAAAATTCTATGGCGCATTTAATTGTAAATTACAACTTTTTCAAGAAATAGACTTTCACCTACATAGTGCAATCAGTTATCTCCATAATTGCAATAACTTTTTTTCTCATAAATTTCAGTGTTTCTCTAGTGAACTTTGCATCCATCTTTACAGACTATAGTGTTAATCAGTGCTTGCTCCACTTTTCTACCGCGTCGCGATCGTCCGGTTATATTAAATACGGCCATGAACATTGTTCCTATATCCCAATGATCTTTCCTTAACCTTCTACTAACAACCATTATTTATAAAAATGTAACTTTCTATAAGGTGTTACTTACGAAGTGCCCTTCCAACTTTGCTAGTTTAACATTAATTAAATTCTGCATAATTTCTTGTGTGATACAAGTTTTAAATTTACATTGTTCCTCCCTTCAAAAGCAGGGAAAACAATTCTCTCAACTCCTGAGTGAGTTATTTTTTGGTCTCGCTAAATGAAAACTGCCTCATTTGACTGGCGAGTCTTATTCAAAGTATAAAAGGTCTAGAACCTTCCTTCTGATTAACTTTTCAGGTTCACAGTAAGTGACCTGCTCTCTTTGTATAAATCTCACAAAGTAATTCTGTTTAAATATAAGAAGTTGTAGGAACTTCCTTTTTATTCCTTATGTTTTCCATTTTGTTATCTTCGAAGTTGTTATTCTCGTTAGAATGTTATTTCAGAGTTTCATATAAGTACACTGCTTGTACTCCTGTAAATGTCAAAACTTTAATTATTCCATTTTGCCTATTTATGAAATCTTACCAAGATTTTAATACACGGTTTAAAAAACCTTAAAATTGTCAATTGCCTGGAGCAACTGTTTGATGTTAAGAGGTCTGCGACCCTATTTGTTAAAAGGTTCAAATGAACCATGTTCATTAAATTTATATTGCATAATTGTTAATTTCTTCAAACTTTTTTCTAATTGTAAAATAAACAAATCTTTTCCCTTTGCTTTTTCATTTTCGAATATAAAGTTTAGGCAAAATCCTGTCTTCCTTGACTCTCCTCACTCAATGATATTAAAATCTTTAATAGGGCTTTCACCATTTGTTGCCTTTGAGCAAGAACTCTTAATTTTCACCTTACTAAAGTTCTTCTTAGCGATAATAGCTAATTCTAATTGGCCAGTAAGGCAAGTAAAGTTCGCTAAGCCAACTACCTGCTTGTGGAGACCTTCTCCGAAAACTTATGGTCAGTTTTCTAAAAAATAAGTGTTTCTTTTTGTCTAAACTTTTAGCCGGCTCCTCGCTGAGTAAAAGCTTAGCCATTGCCCAATGCAACCATTGGTTCATTTACCAAGATTACCCAATAAGGCATAATCCTTTATCATATTCCTTCTTAGAGACACTTGGTCGCCCTTACAGGAACTCCATAATTTTGGAAATTGAAAATACCAAGCTTGAGTTAAATCATTGGCATTCTTCGAATAACTTTGAAAAACCCAATTTCTTTGAGAAGGTATACAGTAAATTTGTTCCTCTCAGTCTTGCCAGACCATCACCCTTCCCCATAGTACTTTTATACGTGCTTGGGAGGAAATATACTAAAGCCTCTCTCTCGCAAACCGCTCAAGTCCTAGCTGCGGTTCCCGTTAGCCTCGACCAAGCTCGTACCTACTTTAGGTATCCTAGAGTTAATTTCCATTGGCAACTACCTTTAAGTGTGTTTTACACTAAATTTTTTACTTTTGTGGGACTCTCCTCCTATTCTTCTATCCTTCTTTTCCAATTCCAAAATCTACTTCCTTCTTTTTATCATCTTCCCTTGGTGGGTGGGTTATTCCCTAACCTATAATCTACCCACGTGGTGCTGCTCATTTATGGGAGTTCTTTTACACACGTCTAGCACTATCGTGGCGCTGCTCATTGTTTTGAATTTTGAATTTATTTTAATTTGAATTTATTGTTTCTCTTATACAGGCCTCTGAGGCTACAAAGCCTCTTTATGCCGCTCTCTTCATTCAGAGGGCGGTTACATACAATAGAATAAATTAAGAAAGAAAAAACTTAACCTATACATACAGTTGACAATAAAAGTTCTTGTTATTACATCCGTTCACCTTGAACATGATAATTGTATAGCTGATAGATTACAATGAAGGGAGTGTTTTATCGCTCTGATAGGAAGTCCTGAATACTGGTGCAATTTATATTTATTCCAGAGAATACTAGCTGAAATACGGAATGAACCTTTGCATTTTTCGGTTCTGTGATGAGGTATCTGGAGCATTTGTGCAGTGTGTCTATTCGCACGGTTATGCACTGATTGCATGGGAGTTAGTGTGCAGTAAATATAAGACGGAATTTTGAATTTTAGAATTTTTATCACACTCAGAGCCATGGCATACTGTCTTCGTTCCTTTAACTTTGGCCATCCAATCTGGACGTAAAATGGAGTTATATGAGACTCTCTTGGTACATTGAGAACAAACCGCAAGCAAGCATTTTGCATTCTTTGCAATTTTGTATTGAGGACCTCTCCCATTTCATGGTAAATTATAGATCCATAGTCAAATGTTGGTAATATCAAACTCTGTATCAGTATCTTTCGTACATTTTGAGGCAAATAGAAGCAAGTTCGCCTAATTTGATATAATGACGATGCAACCCTTTTCAGAATCATGTTTGTGTGATCCTGCCACGATAATCGAGAGTCAAAAATAACTCCCAGATTTCTTACTGCTGACTGGTACGGAACTGTTTGGGATGCAAGCTGTAAAAGTGGTACTGGCTCAGGTAGGGAACTGAGTAATTTGGTATAGCCGATGACGATCGGTTGCGTGTTTTCGAAGTTAAGTATTAGATTATGATCGAGTGCGTACTGAGATAGGCTTTGAATTTATGGGAGTACTTTTACACACGTCTAGCGCTAGCTTGGTGCTGCTCATTTATGGGAGTACTTTTACACACGTCTAGCGCTAGCGTGGCGCTGCTCGTTTATGGCAGTACTTTTACACACGTCTAGCGCTAGCGTGGCACTGTTCATTTATGGGAGTGCTTTTACACTCGTCTAGCGCTAGCGTGGCGCTGCTCATTTATGGGAGTAGTTTTACACACGTCTAGCTCTAGCCTGGAGCTGCTCATTTACGGGAGCACTTTTACACACGACTAGCGCTAGCGTGGCGCTGCTCATTTATGGGAGTACTTTTACACACGTCTAGCCCTAGCGTGGAATTGCTCATTTATAAGAGTACTTTTACACACGTCTAGCGCTAACGTGGCGCTGCTCATTTATGGGAGTACTTTAACACACGTCTAGCGCTAGCGTGGCGCTGCTCATTTATGGCAGTACTTTTACACACGTCTAGCGCTAGCGTGTCGCTGTTCATTTATGGGAGTACTTTTACACACGACTAGCGCTAGCGTCGCGCGGCTCATTTAAGGGAGTACTTTTACACTCGTCTAGCGCTAGCGTTGCGCTGCTCATTTATGGGAGTACTTTTACACACGTCTAGCGCTAGCGTGGCGCTGCTCATTTATGGGAGTACTTTTACACACGTCTAGCGCTAGCGTCGCGCTGCTCATTGATGGGAGTACTTTTACACACGTCTAGCGCTAGCGTGGCGCTGCTCATTTATGGGAGTACTTTTACACACGTCTAGCGCTAGCGTCGCGCGGCTCATTAAAGGGAGTACTTTTACACACGTGTAGCGCTAGCGTCACGCTGCTCATTGATGGGAGTACTTTTACACACGTCTAACGCTAGCGTGGCGCTGCTTATTTAAGGGAGCACTTTAACACACGTCTAGCGCTAGCGTGGCGCGGCTCATTTATGGGAGTACTTTAACACACGTCTAGCGCTAGCGTGGCGCTGCTCATTTATGGGAATACTTTTACACTCGTCTAGCGTTAGCGTGGCGCTGCTCATTTATGGGAGTATTTTACACACGTCTAGTGCTAGCGTGGCGCGGCTAATTTAAGGGAGCACTTAAACACACGTCTAGCACTAGCGTGGCGCTGCTCATTTTTATGAGTTCTTTTACACACGTCTAGCGCTAGCGTGGCGCGGCTCATTTAAGGAAGCACTTTAACACACATCAAGCGCTAGCGTGGCGCTGCTCATTTATGGGAGTATTTTACACACGTCTAGTGCTAGCGTGGCGCGGCTAATTTAAGGGAGCACTTTAACACACGTCTAGCACTAGCGTGGCGCTGCTCATTTTTATGAGTACTTTTACACACGTGTAGAGCTAGCGTGGAGCGGCTAATTTAAGGGAGCACTTTAACACACGTCTAGCACTAGCGTGGCGCTGCTCATTTTTATGAGTACTTTTACACACGTCTAGCGCTAGCGTGGCGCTGCTTATTTAAGGGAGCACTTTAACACACGTCTAGCGCTAGCGTGGCGCTTCTCATTTACGGGAGTACATTAACACACGTCTAGCGCTTGCGTGGCGCTGCTCATTTATGGGAGTACTTTTACACTCGTCTAGCGCTAGCGTGGCGCTGCTCATTTAAGGGAGTATTTTTCACACGTCTAGTACTAGCGTGGCGCGGCTAATTTAAGGGAGCACTTTAACACACGTCTAGCACTAGCGTGGCGCTGCTCATTTTTATGAGTACTTTTACACACGTCTAGGGCTACCGTGGCGCTGCTCATTGATGGGAGTACTTTTACACACGTCTAGCGCTAGCGTGGCGCGGCTCATTTAAGGGAGCACTTTTACACACGTCTAGCGCTAGCGTGGCGCGGCTCATTTAAGGGAGCACTTTAACACACGTCTAGAGCTAGCGTGGCGCGGCTCATTTTTATGAGTTCTTTTACACACGTCTAGCGCTAGCGTGGCGCTGCTCATTTATGGCACTACTTTTACACACGTCTAACGCCAGCGTGGCGCTGCTCATTTATGGGAGTACTTTTTCATATGTCTAGCGCTAGCGTGGCGCTGCTCATTTATGGCAGTACATTTACACACGGCTAGCGCTAGCGTGTTGCTGCTCATTTATGGCGGTACTTTTACACACGGCTAGCGCTAGACTGGCGCTCCTCATTTATGGCAGTACTTTTAAACACGTCTAGCGCTGCTCATTTATGGCACTACTTTTACACACGTCTAGGGCTAGCGTGGCGCTGCTCGTTTATGGGAGTACTTTTACACTCGTCTAGCGCTAGCGTGGCGCTGCTCATTTATCAGTACTTTTACAAACGTCTAGCGCTAGCGTGGCGCTGCTCATTTATGGCACTACTTTTACACACGGCTAGCGCTAGCGTGGCGCTGCTCATTTATGGGAGTACTTCTACACACGTCCAGCGCTAGCGTGGCGCTGCTCATTTATCAGTACTTTTACACACGTCTAGCGCTGGCGTGGCGCTGCTCATTTTTGGGAGTACTTTTACACACGTCCAGCGCTAGCGTGGCGCTGCTCATATATCAGTACTTTTACACACGTCTAGCGCTAGCTTGGCGCTGCTCATTTATGGCAGTACTTTTACACTCGTCTAGCGCTAGCGTGGCGCTGCTCATTTATGGGAGTATTTTTACACACGTCTAGCGCTAGCGTGGCGCTGCTCATTTATGGGAGTACTTTTACACACGTCTAGCGCTAGCGTGGCGCTGCTCATTTATGGCAGTACTTTTACACACGTCTAGCGCTAGCGTGGCGCTGCTCATTTATGGGAGCTCTTTTACACACGTCTAGCGCTAGCATGGCGCTCCTCATTTATCAGTACTTTTACACACGTCTAGCGCTAGCATGGCGCTCCTCATTTATCAGTACTTTTACACGCGTCCAGCGCTAGCGTGGCGCTGCTCATTTATCAGTACTTTTTCACACGTCTAGCGCTAGCGTGGCGCTGCTCATTTATGGCAGTACTTTTACACTCGTCTAGCGCTAGCATGGCGCTCCTCATTTATGGGAGTACTTTTACACACGTTTAGCGGTAGCGTGGCGCTGCTCATTTATGGCAGTACATTTACACACGTCTAGCGGTAGCGTGGCTCTGCTCATTTCTGGGAGCACTTTTACACACGTCTAGCGCTAGCGTGGCGCTGCTCATTTATAGCAGTACATTTACACACGTCTAGCGGTAGCGTGGCGCTGCTCATTTCTCGGAGCACTTTTACACACGTCTAGCGATAGCATGGCGCTGCTCATTTCTGGGAGTACTTTTACATATGTCTAGCGCTAGCGTGGAACTGCTCATTTATGGGAGTACATTAACACACTTCTAGCGCTAGCGTGGCGCTGCTCATTTATGGCAGTACATTTACATACGTCTAGCGGTAGCGTGGCGCTGCTCATTTCTGGAAGCACGTTTACACACGTCTAGCGCTAGCGTGGCGCTCCTCATTTATGGCAGTACTTTTACAAACAACTAGCGCTAGAGTGGCGCTGCTCATTTATGGGAGTACTTCTACATATGTCTAGCGCTAGCATGGAGCTGCTCATTTATGGGAGCACTTTTACACACGTCTAGCGCTAGCGTGGCGCTGCTCATTTATGGCACTTTTTTACACACGTCTAGCGCTAGCGTGGCGCTGCTCATTTATGGGAGTACTTTTACATATGTCTAGCGCTAGCGTGGCGCTGCTCATTTATGGGAGCACTTTTACACACGTCTAGCGCTAGCGTGGCGCTGCTCATTTATGGCACTACTTTTACACACGTCTAGCGCTTGCGTGGAGCTGCTCATTTATGGGAGCACTTTTACACACGTCTAGCGCTAGCGTGGCGCTGCTCATTTATGGCAGTACTTTTACACACTTCTAGCGCTAGCGTGGCGCTCCGCATTTATGGCAGTACTTTTACACACGTCTAACGCCAGCATGGCGCTGCTCATTTATGGGAGTACTTTTAGTTATGTCTAGCGCTAGCGTGGAGCTGCTCATTTATGGGAGTACTTTTACACACGTCTAGCGCTAGCGTGGCGCTGCTCATTTATGGCAGTACATTTACACACGTCTAGCGGTAGCGTATCGCTGCTCATTTATGGGAGCACTTTTACACACGTCTAGCGCTAGCGTGGCGCTCCTCATATATGGCAGTACTTTTACACACGTCTAGCGCTAGCGTGGCGCTGCTCATTTATGGCAGTACTTTTACACCCGTCTTGCGCTTGCATGGCGCTCCTCATTTATGGCAGTACTTTTACATATGTCTAGCGCTAGCGTGGCGCTGCTCATTTATGGCAGTACTTTCACACTCGTTTTGCGCTAGCATGGCGCTGCTCATTTATGGGAGTACTTTTACATATGTCTAGCGCTAGCGTGGAGCTGCTCATTTATGGGAGCACTTTTACACACGTCTAGCGCTAGCGTGGCGCTGCTCATTTATGGCACTACTTTTACACAGGTCTAGCGCTAGCGTGGCGCTGCTCATTTATGGGAGTACTTTTACACTCGCCAAGCGCTAGCGTGGCACTGCTCATTTATGGCAGTACTTTTACACACGTCTAGCGCTAGCGTGGCGCTGCTCATTTATGGGAGTACTTTTACACACGTCTAACGCCAGCGTGGCGCTGCTCATTTATCGCAGTACTTTTACACACGTCTAGCGCTAGCATGGTGCTGCTCATTAATGGCACTACTATTACACACGTCTAGCGCTAGCATGGTGCTGCTCATTTATGGCAATACTTTTACACACGTCTAACGCCAGCATGGTGCTGCTCATTTATGGCACTACTTTTACACACGTCTAACGCCAGCATGGTGCTGCTCATTTATGGCACTACTTTTACACACGTCTAGCGCTAGCGTGGCGCTGCTCATTTATGGCAGTACGTTTACACACGTCTAGCGCTAGCGTGGCGCTCCTCATTTATGGCAGTACTTATACACACGTCTAGCGCTAGCAAGGCGCTGCTCATTTATGGCAGTACTTATACACACGTCTAGCGCTAGCGTGGCGCTCCTCATTTATGGGAGCACTTTTACACACGTCTAACGCCAGCGTGGCGCTGCTCATTTAAGGGAGTACTTTTACACACGTCTAGCGCTAGCATGGTGCTGCTCATTTATGGCACTACTTTTACACACGTCTAAAGCCAGCATGGTGCTGCTCATTTATGGCACTACTTTTACACACGTCTAACGCCAGCGTGGCGCTGCTCATTTATGGGAGTACTTTTACATATGTCTAGCGCTAGCGTGGCGCTGCTCATTTATGGCAGTACATTTACACACGGCTAGCGCTAGCGTGGTGCTGCTCATTTATGGCGGTACTTTTACACACGGCTAGCGCTAGACTGGCGCTCCTCATTTATGGCAGTACTTTTAAACACGTCTAGCGCTGCTCATTTATGGCACTACTTTTACACACGTCTAGGGCTAGCGTCGCGCTGCTCGTTTATGGTAGTACTTTTACACTCGTCTAGCGCTAGCGTGGCGCTGCTCATTTATCAGTACTTTTACAAACGTCTAGCGCTAGCGTGGCGCTGCTCATTTATGGCACTACTTTTACACACGGCTAGCGCTAGCGTGGCGCTGCTCATTTATGGGAGTACTTCTACACACGTCCAGCGCTAGCGTGGCGCTGCTCATTTATCAGTACTTTTACACACGTCTAGCGCTGGCGTGGCGCTGCTAATTTTTGGGAGTACTTTTACACACGTCCAGCGCTAGCGTGGCGCTGCTCATATATCAGTACTTTTACACACGTCTAGCGCTAGCTTGGCGCTGCTCATTTATGGCAGTACTTTTACACTCGTCTAGCGCTAGCGTGGCGCTGCTCATTTATGTGAGTATTTTTACACACGTCTAGCGCTAGCGTGGCGCTGCTCATTTATGGGAGTACTTTTACACACGTCTAGCGCTAGCGTGGCGCTGCTCATTTATGGCAGTACTTTTACACACATCTAGCGCTAGCGTGGAGCTGCTCATTTATGGGAGCGCTTTTACACACGTCTAGCGCTAGCATGGCGCTCCTCATTTATCAGTACTTTTACACACGTCTAGCGCTAGCGTGGCGCTGCTCATTTATCAGTACTTTTACACACGTCTAGCGCTAGCATGGCGCTGCTCATTTATGGCAGTACTTTTACACTCGTCTAGCGCTAGCGTGGCGCTGCTCATTTATGGCAGTACTTTTACACACGTCTAGCGCTAGCGTGGAGCTGCTCATTTATGGGAGCGCTTTTACACACGTCTAGCGCTAGCATGGCGCTCCACATTTATCAGTACTTTTACACACGTCTAGCGCTAGCGTGGCGCTGCTCATTTATCACTACTTTTACACACGTCCAGCGCTAGCGTGGCGCTCCTAATTTATCAGTACTTTTACACACGTCTAGCGCTAGCATGGCGCTCCTCATTTATCAGTACTTTTACACACGTCCGGCGCTAGCGTGGCGCTGCTCATTTATCAGTACTTTTACACACGTCTAGCGCTAGCGTGGCGCTGCTCATTTATCAGTACTGTTACACACGTCTAGCGCTAGCGTGGCGCTGCTCATTTATCAGTACTTTTACACACGTCTAACGCCAGCATGGTGCTGCTCATTTATGGCACTACTTTTACACACGTCTAGCGCTAGCATGGCGCTCCTCATTTATCAGTACTTTTACACACGTCCAGCGCTAGCGTGGCGCTGCTCATTTATCAGTACTTTTACACACGTCTAGCGCTAGCGTGGCGCTGCTCATTTATGGCAGTACCTTTACACTCGTCTAGCGCTAGCATGGCGCTCCTCATTTATGGGAGTACTTTTAAACACGTCTAGCGGTAGCGTGGCGCTGCTCATTTATGGCAGTACTTTTACACTCGTCTAGCGCTAGCGTGGCCCTGCTCATTTATAGCACTACTTTTACACACGTCTAGCGCTAGCATGGCACTGCTAATTTATGGGAGTAATTTTACACTCATCTAGCGCAAGCGTGGCGCTGCTCATTTATGGCAGTACTTTTACACACGTCTAGCGCTAGCATGGCGCTGCTTAATTATGGGAGTTCTTTTACACACGTCTAGCGCTAGCGTGGCGCTGCTCATTTATGGGAGTACTTTTACACACGTCTAGCGCTAACGTGGCGCGGCTCATTTATGGGAGCACTTTTACACACTTCTAGCGCTAGCGTGGCGCTGCTCATTTATGGGAGTATTTTTACACACGTCTAGCGCTAGCGTGGCGCTGCTCATTCATGGGAGTACTTTTAAACACGTTTAGCGCTAGCGTGGCGCTGCTCATTTATGGGAGTACTTTTACACACGTCTAGCGCTAGCGTATCGCTGCTCATTTATGGCAGTAATTTTACACACGTCTAGCTGTAGCGTCGCGCTGCTCATTTATGGGAGTGCTTTTACACTCGTCTAGCGCTAGTGTGGCGCTGCTCATTTATGGGAGTACTTTTACACACGTCTAGCGCTAGCGTGGCGCTGCTCATTTATGGGAGTACTTTTACACACGTCTAGCGCTAGCGTGGCGCTGCTCATTTATAGGAGAAATGTTTTCACTCGTCTAGCGCTAGCGTGGCGCTGCTCATTTATGGGATTACTTTTACACACGTCTAGCGCTAGCGTGGCGCTGCTCATTTATGGGAGTACTTTTACACACGTCTAGCGCTAGCGTGGCGCTGCTTATTTATGGCAGTACTTTTACACACGTCTAGCAGTACCGTCGTGCTGCTCATTTATGGGTGTACTTTTACTCTCGTCTAGCGCTAGCGTGGCGCTGCTCATTTATAGGAGTATTTTTTTCACACGTCTAGCGCTAGCGTGTCGCTGCTCATTTATGGGAGTACTTTTGCACACGTCTAGCGCTAGCGTGGCGCTGCTCATTTATAGGAGAATTTTTTTCACTCGTCCAGCGCTAGCGTGGCGCTGCTCATTTATGGGATTACTTTTACAAACGTCTAGCGCTAGCGTGGCGCTGCTCATTTATGGGAGTAAATTTACACTCGTCTAGCGCTAGCGTGGCGCTGCTCATTTATGTGATTACTTTTACACACGTCTAGCTCTAGCGTGGCGCTGCTCATTTATAGGAGTACTTTTACACACGTCTAGCGCTAGCGTGGCGCTGGTCATTTATGGGAGTACTTTTACACACGTCTAGCTTTAGCGTGGCGCTGCTCATTTTTATGAGAACTTTTACACACGTCTAGCGCTAGCGTGGCGCTGCTCATTTATATGAGTACTTTTACACTCGTCTAGCACTAGCGTGGCGCTGCTCATTTATGGGAGTACATTTACACACGTCTAGCGCTAGCGTGGCGCTGCTCATTTATATGAGTTCTTTTTCACTCGTCTATCGCTAGCGTGGCGCTGCTCATTTATGGGAGTATTTTTACACACGTCTAGCACTAGCGTGGCGCTGCTCATTTATGGGAGTACTTTTACACACGTCTAGCGCTAGCGTGGCGCTGCTCATTTATGGGAGTACTTTTACACGTGTCTAGCGCTAGCGTCGCGCTGCTCATTTATGGGAGCACTTTTACACTCGTCTAGCACTAGCGTGGCGCTGCTCATTTTTATGAGAACTTTTACACACTTCTAGCGCTAGCGTGGCGCTGCTCATTTATATGAGTACTTTTACACGTGTCTAGCACTAGCGTCGCGCTGCTCATTTATGGGAGCTCTTTTACACACGTCTAGCGCTAGCTTGGCGCTGCTCATTCATGGGAGTACTTTTACACACGTCTAGCGCTAGCGTGGCGCTGCTCATTCATGGGAGTACTTTTACACACGTCTAGCGCTTGCTTGGTGCTGCTCATTTATGGGAGTACATTTACACACGTCTAGCGCTAGCGTGGTGGTGTATTCTTTGAATACACGGTACGAGAGATACAATGTCTATTGCTCTTTGCATGTTCATTTTTTCCTTCCTCCTTGCCAAACACCAACAGTGATCATCTGTTTTCTCCCTGTTGGGCATGTCTCTTATGTCTTCATAAGTATGTTTCAGATATATAACTTCTGTGATCCACCTAGCGCTATCTAGTAGCGAACCTCTGAAGCTACTCAATTCCTCATCGTGCAAGAGGACTTACTTATCCATTTGGCTACCAGATCTCGTTACCATCGTCAGCTATTTTCTCCTTGAGCAAGAGGACTACGTCTACTTCTTTGCTCACCATGCTGCGCTAGTATCATCTATCAACTCCTTGAAGACCAGCTCAGCAAGAGAAGAACAATTTTTTGCTGTAATGTTGGCTATGTTTATATGTTCTCCTTTTGTCTCCTACCCCCTCTCTTTCCCCTTTTTCTTGGACCCTCCGTGCTCCGCTGAGCCTCACTCACTTCTACGTCTGCAGTTGACTCGTTCAGTCAAAGCTCCGCTCGAGCTTAGCCTCCTCAAACCAAGAGGCACACCCTCTTCTACGCCATGTTGGCTAGATAGTCTTCATAAGGAACTCCGACTTCAACATGAAATCGAGATAAGTACCATTTTTAAAAAGTTTTAACCTCATCTTCATGGTTTTAACTTTCAAGTGCTTTTAATTGTGGGCAGTGTGAAATTGTTTACTTGGGGCAATAATCATTCTTCGTGGGTTTTGCCATGTTGAGCTTTTACTTGGATAAGCCAACCTTACTATAAAAGAGCTTTTCTTAAGCGATTCAAACGAGAAATCCTCTCGCTACGTGGGATATTATCTAATACCCGCTGCCTATAATTTTGAAACTATTTCCTCCGTTGGATTTTTTCAAACCCCATTTTCTGCTAAGGTCGTTCTGGAACCTTCTAGAACTTGTTATCTATCTGCGAGTCCTGCCATCATGTATTTCTCACGTACTTGGGAGAATTCTGTTTAAAACTAAATTACTACAATAGTGAATTTTCGTCCTCCGCTGGAACCTCTGGAAAATTCTATGGCGCATTTAATTGTAAATTACAACTTTTTCAAGAAATAGACTTTCACCTACATAGTGCAATCAGTTATCTCCATAATTGCAATAACTTTTTTTCTCATAAATTTCAGTGTTTATGGGAGTACTTTTAAACACGTCTAGCGGTAGCGTGGCGCTGCTCATTTATGGCAGTACTTTTACACTCGTCTAGCGCTAGCGTGGCGCTGCTCATTTATAGCACTACTTTTACACACGTCTAGCGCTAGCATGGCGCTGCTCATTTATGGGAGTAATTTTACACTCATCTAGCGCAAGCGTGGCGCTGCTCATTTATGGGAGTATTTTTACACACGTCTAGCGCTAGCGTGGCGCTGCTCATTCATGGGAGTACTTTTAAACACGTTTAGCGCTAGCGTGGCGCTGCTCATTTATGGGAGTACTTTTACACACGTCTAGCGCTAGCGTATCGCTGCTCATTTATGGCAGTAATTTTACACACGTCTAGCTGTAGCGTCGCGCTGCTCATTTATGGGAGTGCTTTTACACTCGTCTAGCGCTAGTGTGGCGCTGCTCATTTATGGGAGTACTTTTACACACGTCTAGCGCTAGCGTCGCGCTGCTCATTGATGGGAGTACTTTTACACACGTCTAGCGCTAGCGTGGCGCTGCTCATTTATGGGAGTACTTTTACACACGTCTAGCGCTAGCGTCGCGCGGCTCATTAAAGGGAGTACTTTTACACACGTGTAGCGCTAGCGTCACGCTGCTCATTGATGGGAGTACTTTTACACACGTCTAACGCTAGCGTGGCGCTGCTTATTTAAGGGAGCACTTTAACACACGTCTAGCGCTAGCGTGGCGCGGCTCATTTATGGGAGTACTTTAACACACGTCTAGCGCTAGCGTGGCGCTGCTCATTTATGGGAGTACTTTTACACTCGTCTAGCGTTAGCGTGGCGCTGCTCATTTATGGGAGTATTTTACACACGTCTAGTGCTAGCGTGGCGCGGCTAATTTAAGGGAGCACTTTAACACACGTCTAGCACTAGCGTGGCGCTGCTCATTTTTATGAGTTCTTTTACACACGTCTAGCGCTAGCGTGGCGCGGCTCATTTAAGGAAGCACTTTAACACACATCAAGCGCTAGCGTGGCGCTGCTCATTTATGGGAGTATTTTACACACGTCTAGTGCTAGCGTGGCGCGGCTAATTTAAGGGAGCACTTTAACACACGTCTAGCACTAGCGTGGCGCTGCTCATTTTTATGAGTACTTTTACACACGTGTAGAGCTAGCGTGGAGCGGCTAATTTAAGGGAGCACTTTAACACACGTCTAGCACTAGCATGGCGCTGCTCATTTTTATGAGTACTTTTACACACGTCTAGCGCTAGCGTGGCGCTGCTTATTTAAGGGAGCACTTTAACACACGTCTAGCGCTAGCGTGGCGCTTCTCATTTACGGGAGTACATTAACACACGTCTAGCGCTTGCGTGGCGCTGCTCATTTATGGGAGTACTTTTACACTCGTCTAGCGCTAGCGTGGCGCTGCTCATTTAAGGGAGTATTTTTCACACGTCTAGTACTAGCGTGGCGCGGCTAATTTAAGGGAGCACTTTAACACACGTCTAGCACTAGCGTGGCGCTGCTCATTTTTATGAGTACTTTTACACACGTCTAGGGCTACCGTGGCGCTGCTCATTGATGGGAGTACTTTTACACACGTCTAGCGCTAGCGTGGCACGGCTCATTTAAGGGAGCACTTTTACACACGTCTAGCGCTAGCGTGGCGCGGCTCATTTAAGGGAGCACTTTAACACACGTCTAGAGCTAGCGTGGCGCGGCTCATTTAAGGGAGAACTTTAACACACGTCTAGCACTAGCGTGGCGCTGCTCATTGTTATGAGAACTTTTACACATGTCTAGCGCTAGCGTGGCGCTGCTTATTTATATGAGTACTTTTACACACGTCTAGCGCTAGCGTGGCGCTGCTCATTTTTATGAGATCTTTTACACACGTCTAGCGCTAGCGTGGCGCTGCTCATTTATGGGAGTACTTTTACATACGTCTAGTACTATCGTGGCGCTGCTCATTTTTATGAGAACTTTTACACACGTCTAGCGCTAACGTGGCGCTGCTCATTTATGGGAGTACTTTAACACACGTCTAGCGCTAGCGTGGCGCTGCTCATTTATGGCAGTACTTTTACACACGTCTAGCGCTAGCGTGTCGCTGTTCATTTATGGGAGTACTTTTACACACGACTAGCGCTAGCGACGCGCGGCTCATTTAAGGGAGTACTTTTACACTCGTCTAGCGCTAGCGTGGCGCTGCTCATTTATGGGAGTACTTTTACACACGTCTAGCGCTAGCGTGGCGCTGCTCATTTATGGGAGTACTTTTACACACGTCTAGCGCTAGCGTCGCGCTGCTCATTGATGGGAGTACTTTTACACACGTCTAGCGCTGGCGTGGCGCTGCTCATTTATTGGAGTACTTTTACACACGTCTAGCGCTAGCGTCGCGCGGCTCATTAAAGGGAGTACTTTTACACACGTGTAGCGCTAGCGTCACGCTGCTCATTGATGGGAGTACCTTTACACACGTCTAACGCTAGCGTGGCGCTGCTTATTTAAGGGAGCACTTTAACACACGTCTAGCGCTAGCGTGGCGCGGCTCATTTATGGGAGTACTTTAACACACGTCTAGCGCTAGCGTGGCGCTGCTCATTTATGGGAGTACTTTTACACTCGTCTAGCGCTAGCGTGGCGCTGCTCATTTATGGGAGTATTTTACACACGTCTAGTGCTAGCGTGGCGCGGCTAATTTAAGGGAGCAATTTAACACACGTCTAGCACTAGCGTGGCGCTGCTCATTTTTATGAGTACTTTTACACACGTCTAGCGCTAGCGTGGCGCGGCTCATTTAAGGAAGCACTTTAACACACATCTAGCGCTAGCGTGGCGCTGCTCATTTATGGGAGTATTTTACACACGTCTAGTGCTAGCGTGGCGCGGCTAATTTAAGGGAGCACTTTAACACACGTCTAGCACTAGCGTGGCGCTGCTCATTTTTATGAGTACTTTTACACACGTCTAGTGCTAGCGTGGCGCGGCCAATTTAAGGGAGCACTTTAACACACGTCTAGAACTAGCGTGGCGCTGCTCATTTTTATGAGTACTTTTACACACGTCTAGCGCTAGCGTGGCGCTGCTTATTTAAGGGAGCACTTTTACACACGTCTAGCGCTAGCGTGGCGCGGCTCATTTAAGGGAGAACTTTAACACACGTCTAGCACTAGCGTGGCGCTGCTCATTTTTATGAGTACTTTTACACACGTCTAGCGCTACCGTGGCGCTGCTCATTGATGGGAGTACTTTACACACGTCTAGCGCTAGCGTGGCGCGGCTCATTTAAGGGAGCACTTTTACACACGTCTAGCGCTAGCGTGGCGCGGCTCATTTAAGGGAGCACTTTAACACACGTCTAGAGCTAGCGTGGCGCGGCTCATTTAAGGGAGAACTTTAACACACGTCTGGCACTAGCGTGGCGCTGCTCATTTTTATGAGAACTTTTACACATGTCTAGCGCTAGCGTGGCGCTGCTTATTTATATGAGTACTTTTACACACGTCTAGCGCTAGCGTGGCGCTGCTCATTTTTATGAGAACTTTTACACACGTCTAGCGCTAGCGTGGCGCTGCTCATTTATGGGAGTACTTTTACATACGTCTAGTACTATCGTGGCGCTGCTCATTTTTATGAGAACTTTTACACACGTCTAGCGCTAGCGTGGCGCTGCTCATTGTTATGAGAACTTTTACACACGTCTAGCGCTAGCGTGGCGCTGCTCATTTATGGGAGTACTTTTACATACGTCTAGCACTAGCGTGGCGCTGCTCATTTTTATGAGAACTTTTACAGACGTCTAGCGCTAGCGTGGCGCTGCTTATTTATATGAGTACTTTTACACACGTCTAGCGCTAGCTTGGCGCTGCTCATTTATGGGAGTACTTTTACACTCGTCTAGCGCTACCGTGGCGCTGCTCATTAATGGCAGTACTATTACACACGTCTAGCGCTAGCTTGGCGCTGCTCATTTATGGAAGTACTTTTACACACGTCTAGCGCTAGCGTGGCGCTGCTCATTTATGGGAGTACTTTTACACACGTCTAGAGCTAGCGTGGCGCGGCTCATTTAAGGGAGCACTTTTACACACTTCTAGCGCTAGCGTGGCGCGGCTCATTTAAGGGAGCACTTTTACACACGTCTAGCGCTAGCGTGGCGCGGCTCATTTAAGGGAGCACTTTAACACACGTCTAGAGCTAGCGTGGCGCGGCTCATTTAAGGGAGAACTTTAACACACGTCTAGCACTAGCGTGGCGCTGCTCATTTTTATGAGAACTTTTACACATGTCTAGCGCTAGCGTGGCGCTGCTTATTTATATGAGTACTTTTACACACGTCTAGCGCTAGCGTGGCGCTGCTCATTTTTATGAGAACTTTTACCCACGTCTAGCGCTAGCGTGGCGCTGCTCATTTATGGGAGTACTTTTACATACGTCTAGTACTATCGTGGCGCTGCTCATTTTTATGAGAACTTTTACACACGTCTAGCGCTAGCGTGGCGCTGCTCATTGTTATGAGAACTTTTACACACGTCTAGCGCTAGCGTGGCGCTGCTCATTTATGGGAGTACTTTTACATACGTCTAGCACTAGCGTTGCGCTGCTCATTTTTATGAGAACTTTTACAGACGTCTAGCGCTAGCGTGGCGCTGCTTATTTATAGGAGTATTTTTACACACGTCTAGCGCTAGCGTGGCGCTGCTCATTTATGGGAGTACTTTTACACACGTCTAGAGCTAGCGTGGCGCTGCTCATTTATGGCAGTACTTTTACACTCATCTAGCGCTAGCATGGCGCTGCTCGTTCATGGGAGTACTTACACACTCGTCTTGCGCTAGCATGGCGCTCCTCATTTATGGCAGTACTTTTACACACGTCTAGCGCTAGCATGGCGCTGCTCATTTATGGGAGTACTTTTACACTCGTCTTGCGCTAGAGTGGCGCTGCTCATTGATGGCAGTACTTTTACACACGTCAAGCGCTAGCATGGCGCTGCTCATTAATGGAAGTACTTTTACACACGTCTAGCGCTAGCGTGACGCTGCTCATTTATGGGGGTAATTTACACTCGTCTAGCGCTAGCGCGGCGCTGTTCATTTATGGGAGTAATTTACACACGTCTAGCGCTAGCGTCGCGCTGCTCATTTATGGGAGCACTTTTACACACGTCTAGCGCTAGCGCGGCGCTGCTCTTTTATGGGAGTAATTTACACACGTCTAGCGCTAGCGTCGCGCTGCTCATTTATGGGAGCACTTTTACACACGTCTAGCGCTAGCGTGACGCTGCTCATTTATGGGAGTAATTTACACACGTCTAGCGCTAGCGTCGCGCTGCTCATTTATGGGAGCACTTTTGCACCCGTCTAGCGCTAGCGCGGCGCTGCTCATTTATGGGAGTAATTTACACCTGTCTAGCGGTAGCGTCGCGCTGCTCATTTATGGGAGCACTTTTACACACGTCTAGCGCTAGCGCGGCGCTGCTCATTTATGGGAGCACTTTAACACACGTCTAGCGCTAGCGTGACGCTGCTCATTTATGGGAGTAATTTACACACGTCTAGCGCTAGCGTGGCGCTGCTTATATACGGATGTACTTTTACACACGTCTAGCGCTAGCGTGGCGCTGCTCATTTATGGCAGTACTTTTACACACGTCTAGCGCTAGCGTGGCGCTGCTCATTTATGAGAGTACTTTTACACATGTCTAGCGCTAGCGTCGCGCTGATCATTTATGGGAGTACTTTTACACATGTCTAGCGCTAGCGTGGCGCTGCTCATTTATGGGTGCACTTTTACACACGTCTAGCGCTGGCGCGGCGCTGCTCATATATGGGAGTACTTTTACACACGTCTAGCACTAGCGTGGCGCTGCTTATTTATGGGGGTACTTTAACACACGTCTAGCGCTAGCGTGGCTCAGCTCATTGATAGGAGTACTTTTACACACGTCTAGCCCTAGCGTGGTGCTGCTCATTGATGGGAGTACTTTTACACACGTTTAGCGCTAGCGTGGCGCTGCTCATTTATGGGAGTACTCTTACACACGTCTAGCGCTAGCGTGGCGCTGCTCATTGATGGGAGTACTTTTACACATGGCTAGCGCTAGCGTCGCGCTGCTCATTTATGGGAGTGCTTTTACACTCGTCTAGCGCTAGTGTGGCGCTGCTCATTTATAGGAGAAATGTTTTCACTCGTCTAGCGCTAGCGTGGCGCTGCTCATTTATGGGATTACTTTTACACACGTCTAGCGCTAGCGTGGCGCTGCTCATTTATAGGAGCACTTTTACACACGTCTAGCGCTAGCGTGGCGCTGCTCATTTATGGGAGTACTTTTACACACGTCTAGCGCTAGCGTGGCGCTGCTTATTTATGGCAGTACTTTTACACACGTCTAGCAGTACCGTCGTGCTGCTCATTTATGGGAGTACTTTTACATTCGTCTAGCGCTAGCGTGGCGCTGCTCATTTATAGGAGTATTTTTTTCACACGTCTAGCGCTAGCGTGTCGCTGCTCATTTATGGGAGTACTTTTGCACACGTCTAGCGCTAGCGTGGCGCTGCTCATTTATAGGAGAAATTTATTCACTCGTCTAGCGCTAGCGTGGCGCTGCTCATTTATGGGATTACTTTTACACACGTCTAGCGCTAGCGTGGCGCTGCTCATTTATGGGAGTAAATTTACACTCGTCTAGCGCTAGCGTGGCGCTGCTCATTTATGGGATTACTTTTACACACGTCCAGCCTTGCGTGGAATTGCTCATTTATAAGAGTTTTTTTAAACACGTCTAGCGCTAACGTGGCGCTGCTCATTTATGGGAGTACTTTAACACACGTCTAGCGCTAGCGTGGCGCTGCTCATTTATGGCAGTACTTTTACACACGTCTAGCGCTAGCGTGTCGCTGTTCATTTATGGGAGTACTTTTACACACGACTAGCGCTAGCGTCGCGCGGCTCATTTAAGGGAGTACTTTTACACTCGTCTAGCGCTAGCGTGACGCTGCTCATTTATGGGAGTACTTTTACACACGTCTAGCGCTAGCGTGGCGCTGCTCATTTATGGGAGTACTTTTACACACGTCTAGCGCTAGCGTCGCGCTGCTCATTGATGGGAGTACTTTTACACACGTCTAGCGCTAGCGTGGCGCTGCTCATTTATGGGAGTACTTTTACACACGTCTAGCGCTAGCGTCGGGCGGCTCATTAAAGGGAGTACTTTTACACACGTGTAGCGCTAGCGTCACGCTGCTCATTGATGGGAGTACTTTTACACACGTCTAACGCTAGCGTGGCGCTGCGTATTTAAGGGAGCACTTTAACACACGTCTAGCGCTAGCGTGGCGCGTCTCATTTATGGGAGTACTTTAACACACGTCTAGCGCTAGCGTGGCGCTGCTCATTTATGGGAGTACTTTTACACTCGTCTAGCGCTAGCGTGGCGCTGCTCATTTATGGGAGTATTTTACACACGTCTAGTGCTAGCGTGGCGCGGCTAATTTAAGGGAGCACTTTAACACACGTCTAGCACTAGCGTGGCGCTGCTCATTTTTATGAGTACTTTTACACACGTCTAGCGCTAGCGTGGCGCGGCTCATTTAAGGAAGCACTTTAACACACATCTAGCGCTAGCGTGGCGCTGCTCATTTATGGGAGTATTTTACACACGTCTAGTGCTAGCGTGGCGCGGCTAATTTAAGGGAGCACTTTAACACACGTCTAGCACTAGCGTGGCGCTGCTCATTTTTATCAGTACTTTTACACACGTCTAGAGCTAGCGTGGCGCGGCTAATTTAAGGGAGCACTTTAACACACGTCTAGCACTAGCGTGGCGCTGCTCATTTTTATGAGTACTTTTACACACGTCTAGCGCTAGCGTGGCGCTGCTTATTTAAGGGAGCACTTTTACACACGTCTAGCGCTAGCGTGGCGCGGCTCATTTAAGGGAGAACTTTAACACACGTCTAGCACTAGCGTGGCGCTGCTCATTTTTATGAGTACTTTTACACACGTCTAGCGCTACCGTGGCGCTGCTCATTGATGGGAGTACTTTTACACACGTCTAGCGCTAGCGTGGCGCGGCTCATTTAAGGGAGCACTTTTACACACGTCTAGCGCTAGCGTGGCGCGGCTCATTTAAGGGAGCACTTTAACACACGTCTAGAGCTAGCGTGGCGCGGCTCATTTAAGGGAGAACTTTAACACACGTCTAGCACTAGCGTGGCGCGGCTCATTTTTATGAGAACTTTTACACATGTCTAGCGCTAGCGTGGCGCTGCTTATTTATATGAGTACTTTTACACACGTCTAGCGCTAGCGTGGCACTGCTCATTTTTATGAGAACTTTTACACACGTCTAGCGCTAGCGTGGCGCTGCTCATTTATGGGAGTACTTTTACATACGTCTAGTACTATCGTGGCGCTGCTCATTTTTATGAGAACTTTTACACACGTCTAGCGCTAGCGTGGCGCAGCTCATTGTATGAGAACTTTTACACACGTCTAGCGCTAGCGTGGCGCTGCTCATTTATGGGAGTACTTTTACATACGTCTAGCACTGGCGTGGCGCTGCTCATTTTTATGAGTACTTTTACAGACGTCTAGCGCTAGCGTGGCGCTGCTTATTTATATGAGTACTTTTACACACGTCTAGCGCTAGCTTGGCGCTGCTCATTTATGGGAGTACTTTTTCACACGTCTAGCGCTACCGTGGCGCTGCTCATTAATGGCAGTACTTTTACACACGTCTAGCGCTAGCTTGGCGCTGCTCATTTATGGAAGTACTTTTACACACGTCTAGCGTTAGCGTGGCGCTGCTCATTTATGGGAGTACTTTTACACACGTCTAGAGCTAGCGTGGCGCTGCTCATTTATGGCAGTACTTTCACACTCATCTAGCGCTAGCATGGCGCTGCTCGTTCATGGGAGTACTTATACACTCGTCTTGCGCTAGCATGGCACTGCTCATTTATGGCAGTACTTTTACACACGTCTAGCGCTAGCATGGCGCTTCTCATTTATGGGAGTACTTTTACACTCGTCTTGCGCTAGAGTGGCGCTGCTCATTGATGGCAGTACTTTTACACACGTCAAGCGCTAGCATGGCGCTACTCATTAATGGAAGTACTTTTACACACGTCTAGCGCTAGCGTGACGCTGCTCATTTATGGGAGTAATTTACACACGTCTAGCGCTAGCGTCGCGCTGCTCATTTATGGGAGCACTTTTACACACGTCTAGCGCTAGCGCGGCGCTGCTCATATATGGGAGTAATTTACACACGTCTAGCGCTAGCGTCGCGCTGCTCATTTATGGGAGCACTTTTACACACGTCTAGCGCTAGCGCGGCGCTGCTCATTTATGGGAGTAATTTACACACGTCTAGCGCTAGCGTCGCGCTGCTCATTTATGGGAGCACTTAACACACGTCTAGCGCTAGCGTGACGCTGCTCATTTATGGGAGTAATTTACACACGTCTAGCGCTAGCGTCGCGCTGCTCATTTATGGGAGCACTTTTACACACGTCCAGCTCTAGCGCGGCGCTGCTCATTTATGGGAGTAATTTACACCTGTCTAGCGCTAGCGTCGCGCTGCTCATTTATGGGAGCACTTTTACACACGTCTAGCGCTAGCGCGGCGCTGCTCATTTATGGGAGCACTTTAACACACGTCTAGCGCTAGCGTGACGCTGCTCATTTATGGGAGTAATTTACACACGTCTAGCGCTAGCGTCGCGCTGCTCATTTATGGCAGTACTTTTACACACGTCTAGCGCCAGCGTGGCGCTGCTTATTTACGGAGGTACTTTTACACGCGTCTAGTGCTAGCGTGGCGCTGCTCATTTATGGCAGTACTTTTACACACGTCTAGCGCTAGCGTGGCGCTGCTCATTTATGAGAGTACATTTACACATGTCTAGCGCTAGCGTCGCGCTGATCATTTATGGGAGTACTTTTACACATGTCTAGCGCTAGCGTGGCGCTGCTCATTTATGGGTGCACTTTTACACACGTCTAGCGCTGGCGCGGCGCTGCTCATATATGGGATTACTTTAACACACGTCTAGCACTAGCGTGGCGCTGCTTATTTATGGGGGTACTTTAACACACGTCTAGCGCTAGCGTGGCTCAGCTCATTGATAGGAGTACTTTTACACACGTCTAGCCCTAGCGTGGTGCTGCTCATTGATGGGAGTACTTTTACACACGTTTGGCGCTAGCTTGGCGCTGCTCATTTATGGGAGTACTCCTACACACCTCTAGCGCTAGCGTGGCGCTGCTCATTGATGGGAGTACTTTTACACATGGCTAGCGCTAGCGTCGCGCTGCTCATTTCTGGGAGTGCTTTTACACTCGTCTAGCGCTAGTGTGGCGCTGCTCATTTATAGGAGAAATGTTTTCACTCGTCTAGCGCTAGCGTGGCGCTGCTAATTTATGGGATTACTTTTACACACGTCTAGCGCTAGCGTGGAGCTGCTCATTTATAGGAGTACTTTTACACACGTCTAGCGCTAGCGTGGCGCTGCTCATTTATGGGACAACTTTTACACACGTCTAGCGCTAGCGTGGCGCTGCTTATTTATGGCAGTACTTTTACACACGTCTAGCAGTACCGTCGTGCTGCTCATTTATGGGAGTACTTTTACACTCGTCTAGCGCTAGCGTGGCGCTGCTCATTTATAGGAGTATTTTTTTCACACGTCTAGTGCTAGCGTGGCGCTGGTCATTTATGGGAGTACTTTTACACACGTCTAGCGCTAGCGTGGCGCTGCTCATTTTTATGAGAACTTTTACACACGTCTAGCGCAAGCGTGGCGCTGCTCATTTATATGAGTACTTTTACACTCGTCTAGCACTAGCGTGGCGCTGCTCATTTATGGGAGTACATTTACACACGTCTAGCGCTAGCGTGGCGCTGCTCATTTATATGAGTTCTTTTACACTCGTCTAGAACTAGCGTGGCGCTGCTCATTTTTATGAGAACTTTTACACACGTCTAGCGCTAGCGTGGCGCTGCTCATTTATATGAGTACTTTTACACTCGTCTAGCACTAGAGTGGCGCTGCTCATTTATGGGAGTACATTTACACACGTCTAGCGCTAGCGTGGCGCTGCTCATTTATGGGAGTACATTTACACACGTCTAGCGCTAGCGTGGCGCTGCTCATTTATATGAGTTCTTTTACACTCGTCTAGCACTAGCGTGGCGCTGCTCATTTATGGGAGTACATTTACACTCGTCTAGCACTAGCGTGGCCCTGCTCATTTATGGGAGTACATTTACACACGTCTAGCGCTAGCGTGGCGCTGCTCATTTATATGAGTTCTTTTACACTCGTCTAGCACTAGCGTGGCGCTGCTCATTTATGGGAGTACTTTTACACTCGTCTAGCGCTAGCGTGGCGCTGCTCATTTTTATGGGAACTTTTACACACGTCTAGCGCTAGCGTGGCGCTGCTCATTTATATGAGTACTTTTACACTCGTCTAGCACTAGCGTGGCGCTGCTCATTTATGGGAGTACATTTACACACGTCTAGCGCTAGCGTGGCGCTGCTCATTTATATGAGTTCTTTTACACTCGTCTAGCGCTAGCGTGGAGCTGCTCATTTATGGGAGTACTTTTACAAACGTCTAGCACTAGCGTGGCGCTGCTCATTTATGGGAGTACTTTTACACACGTCTAGCGCTAGCGTGGCGCTGCTCATTTTTATGAGAACTTTTACACACGTCTAGCGCTAGCGTGGCGCTGCTCATTTATATGAGTACTTTTACACACGTCTAGCGCTAGCGTGGCGCTTCTCATTTATATGATTACTTTTACACTCGTCTAGCACTAGCGTGGCGCTGCTCATTTATGGGAGTACTTTTACACACGTCTAGCGCTAGCGTGGCGCTGCTCATTTATGGGAGTTCTTTTACACACGTCTAGCACTAGCGTGGCGCTGCTCATTTTTTTGAATTTTGAATTTATTTGAATTTGAATTTATTGTTTCTCTTATACAGGCCACTGAGGCTACAAAGCCTCTTTATGCCGCTCTCTTCATTCAGAGGGCGGTTACATACAATAGAATAAATTAAGAAAGAAAAAACTTAACCTATACATACAGTTGACAATAAAAGTTCTTGTTATTACATCCGTTCACCTTGAACATGATAATTGTGTAGCTGATAGATTACAATGAAGGGAGTGTTTTAACGCTCTGATAGGAAGTCCTGAATACTGGTGCAATTTATATTTATTCCAGAGAATACTAGCTGAAATACGGAATGAACCTTTGCATTTTTCGGTTCTGTGATGAGGTATCTGGAGCATTTGTGCAGTGTGTCTATTCGCACGGTTGTGCACTGATTGCATGGGAGTTAGTGTGCAGTAAATATAAGACGGAATTTAGAATTTTAGAATTTTTATCACACTCAGAGCCATGGCATACTGTCTTCGTTCCTTTAAATTTAGCCATCCAATCTGGACGTAAAATGGAGTTATATGAGACTCTCTTGCTACATTGAGAACAAACCGCAAGCAAGCATTTTGCATTCTTTGCAATTTTGTATTGAGGACCTCTCCCATATCATGGTAAATTATAGATCCATAGTCAAATGTTGGTAATATCAAACTCTGTATCAGTATCTTTCGTACATTTTGAGGCAAATAGAAGCAAGTTCGCCTAATTTGATATAATGACGATGCAACCCTTTTCAGAATCATGTTTGTGTGATCCGGCCACGATAATCGAGAGTCAAAAATAACTCCCAGATTTCTTACTGCTGACTGGTACGGAACTGTGTGGGATGCAAGCTGTAAAAGTGGTACTGGCTCAGGTAGGGAACTGAGTAATTTGGTATAGCCGATGACGATCGGTTGCGTTTTTTCGAAGTTAAATATTAGATTATGATCGAGTGCGTACTGAGATAGGCTTTGAATTTATGGGAGTACTTTTACACACGTCTAGCGCTAGCTTGGTGCTGCTCATTTATGGGAGTACTTTTACACACGTCTAGCGCTAGCGTGGCGCTGCTCGTTTATGGCAGTACTTTTACACACGTCTAGCGCTAGCGTGGCACTGTTCATTTATGGGAGTGCTTTTACACTCGTCTAGCGCTAGCGTGGCGCTGCTCATTTATGGGAGTAGTCTTACACACATCTAGCGCTAGCCTGGCGCTGCTCATTTACGGGAGCACTTTTACACACGACTAGCGCTAGCGTGGCGCTGCTCATTTATGGGAGTACTTTTACACACGTCTAGCCCTAGCGTGGAATTGCTCATTTATAAGAGTACTTTTACACACGTCTAGCGCTAACGTGGCGCTGCTCATTTATGGGAGTACTTTAACACACGTCTAGCGCTAGCGTGGCGCTGCTCATTTATGGCAGTACTTTTACACACGTCTAGCGCTAGCGTGTCGCTGTTCATTTATGGGAGTACTTTTACACACGACTAGCGCTAGCGTCGCGCGGCTCATTTAAGGGAGTACTTTTACACTCGTCTAGCGCTAGCGTGGCGCTGCTCATTAATGGGAGTACCTTTACACACGTCTAGCGCTAGCGTGGCGCTGCTCATTTATGGGAGTACTTTTACACACGTCTAGCGCTAGCGTCGCGCTGCTCATTGATGGGAGTACTTTTACACACGTCTAGCGCTAGCGTGGCGCTGCTCATTTACGGGAGTACTTTTACACACGTCTAGCGCTAGCGTCGCGCGGCTCATTAAAGGGAGTACTTTTACACACGTGTAGCGCTAGCGTCACGCTGCTCATTGATGGGAGTACTTTTACACACGTCTAACGCTAGCGTGGCGCTGCTTATTTAAGGGAGCACTTTAACACACGTCTAGCGCTAGCGTGGCGCGGCTCATTTATGGGAGTACTTTAACACACGTCTAGCGCTAGCGTGGCGCTGCTCATTTATGGGAGTACTTTTACACTCGTCTAGCGCTAGCGTGGCGCTGCTCATTTATGGGAGTATTTTACACACGTCTAGTGCTAGCGTGGCGCGGCTAATTTAAGGGAGCACTTTAACACACGTCTAGCACTAGCAGGGCGCTGCTCATTTATGGGAGTACTTTTACACACGTCTAGCGCTAGCGTTGCGCGGCTCATTTAAGGGAGCACTTTAACACACGTCTAGCACTAGCGTGGCGCTGCTCATTTTTATGAGTACTTTTACACACGTCTAGCGCTAGCGTGGCGCTGCTTATTTATATGAGTACTTTTACACACGTCTAGCGCTAGCATGGCGCTGCTCATTTATGGGAGTACTTTTACATACGTCTAGCACTAGCGTGGCGCTGCTAATTTTTATGAGAACTTTTACACACGTCTAGCGCTAGCGTGGCGCTGCTTATTTATATGAGTACTTTTACACACGTCTAGCGCTAGCATGGCGCTGCTCATTTATGGGAGTACTTTTACACACGTCTAGCGCTACCGTGGCGCTGCTCATTGATGGGAGTACTTTTACACACGTCTAGCGCTAGCGTGGCGCGGCTCATTTAAGGGAGCACTTTTACACACGTCTAGCGCTAGCGTGGCGCTCCTCATTTAAGGGAGAACTTTAACACACGTCTAGAGCTAGCGTGGCGCGGCTCATTTAAGGGAGAACTTTAACACACGTCTAGCACTAGCGTGGCGCTGCTCATTTTTATGAGAACTTTTACACATGGCTAGCGCTAGCGTGGTGCTGCTTATTTATATGAGTACTTTTACACACGTCTAGCGCTAGCGTGGCGCTGCTCATTTTTATGAGAACTTTTACACACGTCTAGCCCTAGCGTGGCGCTGCTCATTTATGGGAGTACTTTTACATACGTCTAGTACTATCGTGGCGCTGCTCATTTTTATGAGAACTTTTACACACGTCTAGCGCTAGCGTGGCGCTGCTCATTGTTATGAGAACTTTTACACACGTCTAGCGCTAGCGTGGCGCTGCTCATTTATGGGAGTACATTTACATACGTCTAGCACTAGCGTGGCGCTGCTCATTTTTATGAGAACTTTTACAGACGTCTAGCGCTAGCGTGGCGCTGCTTATTTATATGAGTACTTTTACACACGTCTAGCGCTAGCTTGGCGCTGCTCATTTATGGGAGTACTTTTACACACGTCTAGCGCTACCGTGGCGCTGCTCATTAATGGCAGTACTTTTACACACGTCTAGCGCTAGCACGGCGCTGCTCATTTATGGAAGTACTTTTACACACGTCTAGCGCTAGCGTGGCGCTGCTCATTTATGGGAGTACGTTTACACACGTCTAGAGCTAGCGTGGCGCTGCTCATTTATGGCAGTACTTTTACACTCATCTAGCGCTAGCATGGCGCTGCTCGTTCATGGGAGTACTTATACACTCGTCTTGAGCTAGTATGGCGCTGCTCATTTATGGCAGTACTTTTACACACGTCTAGCGCTAGCATGGCGCTGCTCATTTATGGGAGTACTTTTACACTCGTCTTGCGCTAGAGTGGCGCTGCTCATTGATTGCAGTACTTTTAAACACGTCAAGCGCTAGCATGGCGCTGCTCATTAATGGAAGTACTTTTACACACGTCTAGCGCAGGCGTGACGCTGCTCATTTATGGGAGTAATTTACACTCGTCTAGCCCTAGCGTCGCGCTGCTCATTTATGGGAGCACTTTTACACACGTCTAGCGCTAGCGCGGCGCTGCTCATTTATGGGAGTAATTTACACACGTCTAGCGCTAGCGTCGCGCTGCTCATTTATGGGAACACTTTTACACACGTCTAGCGCTAGCGTGACGCTGCTCATTTATGGGAGTAATTTACACACGTCTAGCGCTAGCGTCGCGCTGCTCATTTATGGGAGCACTTTTACACACGTCTAGCGCTAGCGCGGCGCTGCTCATTTATGGGAGTAATTTACACATGTCTAGCGCTAGCGTCGCGCTGCTCATTTATGGGAGCACTTTTACACACGTCTAGCGCTAGCGCGGCGCTGCTCATTTATGGGAGCACTTTAACACACGTCTAGCGCTAGCGTGGCGCTGCTCATTGATGGGAGTACTTTTACACATGGCTAGCGCTAGCGTCGCGCTGCTCATTTCTGGGAGTGCTTTTACACTCGTCTAGCGCTAGTGTGGCGCTGCTCATTTATAGGAGAAATGTTTTCACTCGTCTAGCGCTAGCGTGGCGCTGCTAATTTATGGGATTACTTTTACACACGTCTAGCGCTAGCGTGGAGCTGCTCATTTATAGGAGTACTTTTACACACGTCTAGCGCTAGCGTGGCGCTGCTCATTTATGGGACAACTTTTACACACGTCTAGCGCTAGCGTGGCGCTGCTTATTTATGGCAGTACTTTTACACACGTCTAGCAGTACCGTCGTGCTGCTCATTTATGGGAGTACTTTTACACTCGTCTAGCGCTAGCGTGGCGCTGCTCATTTATAGGAGTATTTTTTTCACACGTCTAGTGCTAGCGTGGCGCTGGTCATTTATGGGAGTACTTTTACACACGTCTAGCGCTAGCGTGGCGCTGCTCATTTTTATGAGAACTTTTACACACGTCTAGCGCAAGCGTGGCGCTGCTCATTTATATGAGTACTTTTACACTCGTCTAGCACTAGCGTGGCGCTGCTCATTTATGGGAGTACATTTACACACGTCTAGCGCTAGCGTGGCGCTGCTCATTTATATGAGTTCTTTTACACTCGTCTAGAACTAGCGTGGCGCTGCTCATTTTTATGAGAACTTTTACACACGTCTAGCGCTAGCGTGGCGCTGCTCATTTATATGAGTACTTTTACACTCGTCTAGCACTAGAGTGGCGCTGCTCATTTATGGGAGTACATTTACACACGTCTAGCGCTAGCGTGGCGCTGCTCATTTATGGGAGTACATTTACACACGTCTAGCGCTAGCGTGGCGCTGCTCATTTATATGAGTTCTTTTACACTCGTCTAGCACTAGCGTGGTGCTGCTCATTTATGGGAGTACATTTACACTCGTCTAGCACTAGCGTGGCCCTGCTCATTTATGGGAGTACATTTACACACGTCTAGCGCTAGCGTGGCGCTGCTCATTTATATGAGTTCTTTTACACTCGTCTAGCACTAGCGTGGCGCTGCTCATTTATGGGAGTACTTTTACACTCGTCTAGCGCTAGCGTGGCGCTGCTCATTTTTATGGGAACTTTTACACACGTCTAGCGCTAGCGTGGCGCTGCTCATTTATATGAGTACTTTTACACTCGTCTAGCACTAGCGTGGCGCTGCTCATTTATGGGAGTACATTTACACACGTCTAGCGCTAGCGTGGCGCTGCTCATTTATATGAGTTCTTTTACACTCGTCTAGCGCTAGCGTGGAGCTGCTCATTTATGGGAGTACTTTTACAAACGTCTAGCACTAGCGTGGCGCTGCTCATTTATGGGAGTACTTTTACACACGTCTAGCGCTAGCGTGGCGCTGCTCATTTTTATGAGAACTTTTACACACGTCTAGCGCTAGCGTGGCGCTGCTCATTTATATGAGTACTTTTACACACGTCTAGCGCTAGCGTGGCGCTTCTCATTTATATGATTACTTTTACACTCGTCTAGCACTAGCGTGGCGCTGCTCATTTATGGGAGTACTTTTACACACGTCTAGCGCTAGCGTGGCGCTGCTCATTTATGGGAGTTCTTTTACACACGTCTAGCACTAGCGTGGCGCTGCTCATTTTTTTGAATTTTGAATTTATTTGAATTTGAATTTATTGTTTCTCTTATACAGGCCACTGAGGCTACAAAGCCTCTTTATGCCGCTCTCTTCATTCAGAGGGCGGTTACATACAATAGAATAAATTAAGAAAGAAAAAACTTAACCTATACATACAGTTGACAATAAAAGTTCTTGTTATTACATCCGTTCACCTTGAACATGATAATTGTGTAGCTGATAGATTACAATGAAGGGAGTGTTTTAACGCTCTGATAGGAAGTCCTGAATACTGGTGCAATTTATATTTATTCCAGAGAATACTAGCTGAAATACGGAATGAACCTTTGCATTTTTCGGTTCTGTGATGAGGTATCTGGAGCATTTGTGCAGTGTGTCTAT
The DNA here is from genome assembly GCA_946902985.2 of Meconema thalassinum. NCBI lineage: Eukaryota > Metazoa > Arthropoda > Insecta > Orthoptera > Tettigoniidae > Meconema > Meconema thalassinum. The sequence goes on along the minus strand of CAMPQE020000048.1, from coordinate 12,145,919 downwards.
TCGCACGGTTGTGCACTGATTGCATGGGAGTTAGTGTGCAGTAAATATAAGACGGAATTTAGAATTTTAGAATTTTTATCACACTCAGAGCCATGGCATACTGTCTTCGTTCCTTTAAATTTAGCCATCCAATCTGGACGTAAAATGGAGTTATATGAGACTCTCTTGCTACATTGAGAACAAACCGCAAGCAAGCATTTTGCATTCTTTGCAATTTTGTATTGAGGACCTCTCCCATATCATGGTAAATTATAGATCCATAGTCAAATGTTGGTAATATCAAACTCTGTATCAGTATCTTTCGTACATTTTGAGGCAAATAGAAGCAAGTTCGCCTAATTTGATATAATGACGATGCAACCCTTTTCAGAATCATGTTTGTGTGATCCGGCCACGATAATCGAGAGTCAAAAATAACTCCCAGATTTCTTACTGCTGACTGGTACGGAACTGTGTGGGATGCAAGCTGTAAAAGTGGTACTGGCTCAGGTAGGGAACTGAGTAATTTGGTATAGCCGATGACGATCGGTTGCGTTTTTTCGAAGTTAAATATTAGATTATGATCGAGTGCGTACTGAGATAGGCTTTGAATTTATGGGAGTACTTTTACACACGTCTAGCGCTAGCTTGGTGCTGCTCATTTATGGGAGTACTTTTACACACGTCTAGCGCTAGCGTGGCGCTGCTCGTTTATGGCAGTACTTTTACACACGTCTAGCGCTAGCGTGGCACTGTTCATTTATGGGAGTGCTTTTACACTCGTCTAGCGCTAGCGTGGCGCTGCTCATTTATGGGAGTAGTCTTACACACATCTAGCGCTAGCCTGGCGCTGCTCATTTACGGGAGCACTTTTACACACGACTAGCGCTAGCGTGGCGCTGCTCATTTATGGGAGTACTTTTACACACGTCTAGCCCTAGCGTGGAATTGCTCATTTATAAGAGTACTTTTACACACGTCTAGCGCTAACGTGGCGCTGCTCATTTATGGGAGTACTTTAACACACGTCTAGCGCTAGCGTGGCGCTGCTCATTTATGGCAGTACTTTTACACACGTCTAGCGCTAGCGTGTCGCTGTTCATTTATGGGAGTACTTTTACACACGACTAGCGCTAGCGTCGCGCGGCTCATTTAAGGGAGTACTTTTACACTCGTCTAGCGCTAGCGTGGCGCTGCTCATTAATGGGAGTACCTTTACACACGTCTAGCGCTAGCGTGGCGCTGCTCATTTATGGGAGTACTTTTACACACGTCTAGCGCTAGCGTCGCGCTGCTCATTGATGGGAGTACTTTTACACACGTCTAGCGCTAGCGTGGCGCTGCTCATTTACGGGAGTACTTTTACACACGTCTAGCGCTAGCGTCGCGCGGCTCATTAAAGGGAGTACTTTTACACACGTGTAGCGCTAGCGTCACGCTGCTCATTGATGGGAGTACTTTTACACACGTCTAACGCTAGCGTGGCGCTGCTTATTTAAGGGAGCACTTTAACACACGTCTAGCGCTAGCGTGGCGCGGCTCATTTATGGGAGTACTTTAACACACGTCTAGCGCTAGCGTGGCGCTGCTCATTTATGGGAGTACTTTTACACTCGTCTAGCGCTAGCGTGGCGCTGCTCATTTATGGGAGTATTTTACACACGTCTAGTGCTAGCGTGGCGCGGCTAATTTAAGGGAGCACTTTAACACACGTCTAGCACTAGCAGGGCGCTGCTCATTTATGGGAGTACTTTTACACACGTCTAGCGCTAGCGTTGCGCGGCTCATTTAAGGGAGCACTTTAACACACGTCTAGCACTAGCGTGGCGCTGCTCATTTTTATGAGTACTTTTACACACGTCTAGCGCTAGCGTGGCGCTGCTTATTTATATGAGTACTTTTACACACGTCTAGCGCTAGCATGGCGCTGCTCATTTATGGGAGTACTTTTACATACGTCTAGCACTAGCGTGGCGCTGCTAATTTTTATGAGAACTTTTACACACGTCTAGCGCTAGCGTGGCGCTGCTTATTTATATGAGTACTTTTACACACGTCTAGCGCTAGCATGGCGCTGCTCATTTATGGGAGTACTTTTACACACGTCTAGCGCTACCGTGGCGCTGCTCATTGATGGGAGTACTTTTACACACGTCTAGCGCTAGCGTGGCGCGGCTCATTTAAGGGAGCACTTTTACACACGTCTAGCGCTAGCGTGGCGCTCCTCATTTAAGGGAGAACTTTAACACACGTCTAGAGCTAGCGTGGCGCGGCTCATTTAAGGGAGAACTTTAACACACGTCTAGCACTAGCGTGGCGCTGCTCATTTTTATGAGAACTTTTACACATGGCTAGCGCTAGCGTGGTGCTGCTTATTTATATGAGTACTTTTACACACGTCTAGCGCTAGCGTGGCGCTGCTCATTTTTATGAGAACTTTTACACACGTCTAGCCCTAGCGTGGCGCTGCTCATTTATGGGAGTACTTTTACATACGTCTAGTACTATCGTGGCGCTGCTCATTTTTATGAGAACTTTTACACACGTCTAGCGCTAGCGTGGCGCTGCTCATTGTTATGAGAACTTTTACACACGTCTAGCGCTAGCGTGGCGCTGCTCATTTATGGGAGTACATTTACATACGTCTAGCACTAGCGTGGCGCTGCTCATTTTTATGAGAACTTTTACAGACGTCTAGCGCTAGCGTGGCGCTGCTTATTTATATGAGTACTTTTACACACGTCTAGCGCTAGCTTGGCGCTGCTCATTTATGGGAGTACTTTTACACACGTCTAGCGCTACCGTGGCGCTGCTCATTAATGGCAGTACTTTTACACACGTCTAGCGCTAGCACGGCGCTGCTCATTTATGGAAGTACTTTTACACACGTCTAGCGCTAGCGTGGCGCTGCTCATTTATGGGAGTACGTTTACACACGTCTAGAGCTAGCGTGGCGCTGCTCATTTATGGCAGTACTTTTACACTCATCTAGCGCTAGCATGGCGCTGCTCGTTCATGGGAGTACTTATACACTCGTCTTGAGCTAGTATGGCGCTGCTCATTTATGGCAGTACTTTTACACACGTCTAGCGCTAGCATGGCGCTGCTCATTTATGGGAGTACTTTTACACTCGTCTTGCGCTAGAGTGGCGCTGCTCATTGATTGCAGTACTTTTAAACACGTCAAGCGCTAGCATGGCGCTGCTCATTAATGGAAGTACTTTTACACACGTCTAGCGCAGGCGTGACGCTGCTCATTTATGGGAGTAATTTACACTCGTCTAGCCCTAGCGTCGCGCTGCTCATTTATGGGAGCACTTTTACACACGTCTAGCGCTAGCGCGGCGCTGCTCATTTATGGGAGTAATTTACACACGTCTAGCGCTAGCGTCGCGCTGCTCATTTATGGGAACACTTTTACACACGTCTAGCGCTAGCGTGACGCTGCTCATTTATGGGAGTAATTTACACACGTCTAGCGCTAGCGTCGCGCTGCTCATTTATGGGAGCACTTTTACACACGTCTAGCGCTAGCGCGGCGCTGCTCATTTATGGGAGTAATTTACACATGTCTAGCGCTAGCGTCGCGCTGCTCATTTATGGGAGCACTTTTACACACGTCTAGCGCTAGCGCGGCGCTGCTCATTTATGGGAGCACTTTAACACACGTCTAGCGCTAGCGTGACGCTGCTCATTTATGGGAGTAATTTACACACGTCTAGCGCTAGCGTCGCGCTGCTCATTTATGGCAGTACTTTTACACACGTCTAGCGCTAGCGTGGCGCTGCTTATATACGGAGGTACTTTTACACACGTCTAGCGCTAGCGTGGCATTGCTCATTTATGGCAGTACTTTTACACACGTCTAGCGCTAGCGTGGCGCTGCTCATTTATGAGAGTACTTTTTCACATGTCTAGCGCTAGCGTCGCGCGGATCATTTATGGGAGTACTTTTACACATGTCTAGCGCTAGCGTGGCGCTGCTCATTTATGGGTGCACTTTAACACACGTCTAGCGCTAGCGCGGCGCTGCTCATATATGGGAGTACTTTTACACACGTCTAGCACTAGCGTGGCGCTGCTTATTTATGGGGGTACTTTAACACATGAGTAGTGGAGTACTAGGAGTTCTGCCCCACTTCAAAACCCCCCTTGCTCTACTACTAAGCCTCAGCCATGTTAAATATCTCTTGAACGCATGGTCCGATTTTGACAAATGAGGTATTGTTGGACTCGGGCTGACGTCCTCTTTGCTATGGACCACTCATTATATTTTTCAAAATTTTTTTGAAAATTTTTGTTTTCGAAAATAGGCGATAGTTTGAAAACCAAACAGGATAGAACGTTGTGCCATGGCTCAAACGAACAGTCTTTATGACCTTTATTTTTTGTAATAAAAAATTTTTATTTTTTATATTTTTTTGAAAACACTCGAATTTTGAAAATCCTATATTTTGGAAACTAGGAACTCTACAAAAAAAATTGTTTAACGTAAATCAATGGTCCCTACCCCCTCTACCCCCAAAATAAATTTAAAGTCTCTAGAATGAAAACCTGCAGTAGTGTGGTAAGGACAGAGCTGCTTATAAAAGCAAGTGGTGAGCCCCTGCGACCTTGGAATGGAAGGAGCCATGCTAGGAGGGCGTGCTTGGATTCGTTTTTTTCGTCTCGTCGTGCTCTTTACGGGAATGTCGGTGTCGAAAATGTGAAAATCTGGAAACACAGTCTTTTTGGGGTAAAAACGTGATTTTAGACTTTTTGTTATATCTCACGAACCAATAACGCTAGAGGCGTGTTCGACAGGTCCAAGGACTCGGGGTAACGTTCTCTCTCCTATGGACCACTCGTTATAATTTTTAATAAAATTGGAAACTCGATTTTGGGGTAAACACATGTTTTTTGTGATTTTGCCGATATCTCACGAAGCAATAACGCTAGAGGCATGTACGACGGGTCCAAGGATTCGGGCAGACGTTCTCTTTGCTATGAACTACTCGTTGTAATTTTTAAAAATTTTGGAAACGCGATTTTGGGGTAAACACGTGTTTTTTGTGATTTTTGCCGATATCTCACGAACTAATAACGCTAGAGACGTGTACGAGGTGTCCTAGGACTCGGGCTAACGCCCCCTTTCAAATGTGGTAGATATTTTTTTTAAAAAAAGATAATTCACAAAGGGCCTAACGCCGTACATGTTGAAAAAAAATCATTACCGTTACCTGTTTATAATGTTTATAAAGCGTGGTGGTTGAGAGAGACGATACGGCTGGGTATGTGTGTGTTTCAACGAACCTGTCGCTAACCACAAGGACCATGCTTAATAGAACAATCGCTATTTCGGCGGATCGGTGTATGACAGAGCGAGCGTGCGTTTTTCCTGATATTTTACCTTTAACGTGTAAACGGTGATGAGAACTTGATTCTATGTTGGTCGAAGCGAGTATCGAAAACAAACGAGCAGGAGGTGAAGGTCATTTGAGCTTATTGGAAGGCTCCGATCTGACTTGACAACAGGTGCAATGGAAAAAATGACCAAGACGCTTGAAGGTGAAATAATCTGACCATTGTGGTGGCAGGGAAGTGCGAAAGGCGTGCACACATGTGAAACCACAGGCACGCTAAACCAGTGACATTCTGTCTTGCTTCGTACGTGACAAAATGCAAGTCCATGTGACATTTGATCTACCGCAGGTGTTCACCTTGGACGTTATCTGTCCACGTGCATGATAACTGTTAACAAGTCACATCCTGTTTTGCTTCGTACGTGACAAAATGCAAGTTCATGTGAAATTTGATCAGGCACAGGTGTTCGCCTGGGACGTTAGCTGCCCACGTGCACGATAAGAGAATGTTCAAAGCGTGGGAAAAAAAAAGATTATACATGCAATGTGATATATAAAGACACGTCGCTGACATTTCCACTCGCACTTATGTGACTACTTTTGAACACGCTACAGCGTTGTGTGAAACACTTGGCCTTGTTTAACAGTTTTGGTGTTGGTGGAAAATACTTATTCTTGTTGTGAGGTAGGTATATATTTATTCATTTATACATTTATTGATTTATATATAAATACATGCAATTATTTATTGATTAGGTAATTAATGATTTTATTTATTTATTTGTTTGCAGATAACCGGCATACCTTACATGTCAGAGGGAGAAGAAACTATTGCACTTTTGAGCCCACTAGAAGGGAAGAGTAACAAGTCACTGCAAGTAAAGGTGAGATGATTTTTTTTAAACTAACTTGTTTCATTTTTTTTTTGTTTTATGTTTTATTTTATGAAATGTATGTATTAACCTGAATTTAGGTATTTATAGCGGTTTATTTTATTTATTTTTAGAAACTTGGAAAGAATAGCCTTACCGCCGTAGCAGTCGCTGAAAAAAACCAGAAACGCACTAAAGCGAAACCACTGCCAAAGAGTGAACTGTTTAAAACTCAGGTAAGTCCAACTTAAAAATGCTATTCCATTTTACCACTACTGAAAACTCGTAGACAAAAAAAAATTCATTACCTGTACATGACTGGGACAATGATTGCTTTCTTGATTAATGGCTATGTTGTTGTTGTTGACTGGGAAAAGTACAAGGCCATGTTGGATTTTCTAAAAATAAAATAATAAATTTAATTTATGAGTGGTTCCCTATGGACTCAACGAATATCCACAGGTTTGAACATGATAATGTGAACAAAATGACATGACATTCATTTTTGTTTATATATTGGTTAAAGGGAGGGTGGGGGAATGTAAATGACTGTAGCTTTATAAAAAAGAAAATAAGTACATGGGTTACTGTTTGTGCCAACATACAGTTTATTTTTAATGGTGTTTTGATATATTAATGCCAATTAACGTTAACGTTTTATTTACAAGTATTGATTGATTGATTGATTGATTGATTGATTGATTGAGTGATGGGTTATTTTGTTTGCTTTTAGGTGTCGTCATGTGCCATTAACGTAATGAACAGACACTGAACAAGCATGCATTATGCTTTAAAGTACTCTGTGCAATGTTAATAACTTACAATAAGAAAACGTTTTATTATAACACATGGCGTTAGTACCAAATACAACAAGTGAGCAAGTTGGTTTACCACGTGGGTTAAATTTAAAATCAGAACATGATCGATGGTTAACATTTGAATCCTGGCCTGTAGGCTTTTTGTCGACGCATGAACTTGCAAAAGCCGTTTTTTTTTACTTGAACCGAGGAGATGTGGTGCGCTGTGTGTTTTGTCGTATTGAACTTTCACACTGGGAAGAAGGGGATGATCCCTTTAGAGACCATTTGCGATGGTCTCCTCACTGTCCTTACATGCTTGGAAAGCAAGTGGGTAACCTACCCGTGCATTCATTTTACCGAACCACAAGGCCTATGGCCGCTACTTACGTTGCTGAATCACAAATAAATAATAATAATGATGTATTACCAGCCAACGGTAGTGTCGATATATGTGGTCCATATGCCATAGACAGTGTTGAATTGGCGTGTGCTTTTGAAAAATTGGGAGTTTGCAAGACTAAAGCACTAGCACACCCAGAGTACAGCTCTGTTGAAAAACGTTTCGAATCTTATAAAAATATTTGGCCATTAATATTAAAACACCTTACCAAACAGCTAAGTGAAGCTGGATTTTTTTATACTGGTGAAGGGGATAAAACAATATGTTTTTATTGTGGATTTGCTTTAAAGGATTGGCAAATGACTGATGACCCTTTTGTGCAACACGCTCGTTGGTTACCAAACTGTAAATACATGGTGTTGCTTAAAGGTCAGGAATTTGTGAACACTATTCGTAAAGAAAAAGTGATTGCAGCACAAGACATAAAAGTGCCTTTAGAGTTAGAGCACGCGGAGCAAATACATAAGGCTGAAAGAAAAGACTTGTCTCACGAACAGATACAAAAGTGTGACCAACAATTATGTAAAATTTGTTATCAAGATGAACTAGGTGTTGTATTTTTACCCTGTGGACACATGATAGCCTGTGTCAAGTGTGCATTAGAACTTAACACTTGTGCTATATGCAGAAAAGTAGTATCTGCAACAGTTAGGGCATTTCTTGCATAACTAGTATAATTTATTCGCCATGGATAGTGCAAAATCCCTAATTGCACAATATTATTAAAGCTGTTTTAGAGTGTAATAGATATGCTTTTGTTTTGTTTATAGACTACTACAATGAATGTTTTGAATGCTGTGGGACAATCATGTGGCTTAGAGACAAAGAAGCTCAGTGAATTGCCAATGCATATTCCATTCCGCATTATCAAGATTCGGAAATTGAAAACAGCATATGGTGATCGTGTACTTTGTGTATGTGAAAACTTTGAGACATTTCTGCCTATACGGTTTAATGATATGTCGGAGAGTGTTTTTGATGAAGTCAATAATGCTGTGCAACCTGTACACTTAATTTATGAAGGTTTTAAAAACATTAGGTGCATGGTTCGTTTTAATTAAATAAATAAATAATGTGAAATAATAATGGAAATTATAAGTAATGACAATATACTGAAAAAGAAAGAAAATATGTGCATAGAATAGTAATGTTTTAGTGTTTAGTGTTGTCTTTAAAAATATTATGATGAAACCAAAAAAAATGTATATAAAGTTTGTAAATAAATGCAAAATGATGTTACAATGCTGTTTTATTTTATACAAAGTTAGTATATTTAACATTGCAGAGTATACATGATTATGACAATAAATGCATACTGAATACAAGCCTTTCTCACATTATAATAGTCTGTTATAGTTTTAAACACAAGGCTTGTTGTAGATCATTTTATAGCAATGTCCCTTTAATGTTGTTTTCGAAAAGTGGGGAAGCCACAATGGTTGTATTGACATAAAAACCTTATGGTTATTACTATTTAGTCACTTTGATCCCCTTGCAGATCAACAGCAGATGACCTAGTTGTTCCACTCTTTAAAACGACAACAACACCACTACCTCTTGCATAGTTTGTGATGTTGATGGCTCTTGCGACGTGGAAGATGGATTAAAAATAACTTTGAGAACAGGGGTTAAACGTTGATCATTAAACAATGCACTATTTTGAGTAGCAATATGGTTTTCTTGATTTTTTGTCGACGGCAACTGTGTTTCATGCGGTACACTACATTGATGATCACTGACACTTAAAACCTCACTATTTTTACTTTTTAGGTCACCACGACAATGTTTGGAACGTTGCTTTGAACAACGCCAAATAACAGTTCCATTTTTATTGGTTCGTTTCACAATATATGAATATCCTTTATAGTATGCGTAAGGCTTACCATACCTAGTCACTGATACTTTCATATCAACTGTCGAGCATAGACTAAGCTCTAGTAAAGTCAACTTGGTAATAAGAATACTAGTTTAATGTGAGAGCAAATATGGATCCAAAGAGTTCAGGTAAAAGTGAAAGCAAATAAGCAAATATTAGAAACAAGAGTTGGGGTGAAAGTGGTCGCAAAGTGGTAGACCCATTACACAATAATTTCAGCACGACGAAGCTCTTGTTCAATTTCTTTGATTTCCCAATCGTGACCAGTATGGCCAGATTGACGTGAGGCATGCAACAACTGTAGCCGCTGGACGAGCTTATTGGAATTGTGCCAGTATACAAATTTAACAAATGGATTTTTAGGTGTAAACAAAGCATTACCATTATCATGATCATTATCATCATCGTCATTATCATCATCATGATCACCATTATCATCATGACCATCATCACTGTTACTATATAGTCCTTTTTGATCCTCTTGCAATACCACTTTATTTATAGTCTGAGTTGATTTTGACAGTGTTGAAGGTTTCTTGGACGTTGACAACTGTCCTAACATGACGTTTTGAGGACATGATAAGTCCTTTTGAACAAACACTGTACTATCTTTAGCCGCAATATCGTTTTCTTGAACTTGCTTTTTAGCATTTTGATAATTGTTTGTAAACAGTAAGCGTGGTTCGTTTCGAGCACTACATTGATGAACACTCACACTTAAAACCTTTCCATTTTTACTTTTCAGATTGCCTCGACATTTTGTTGACCTCTCTTTTGAGCATCGCCAGAATATTATTCCATTCACATTCTGGCGATTATAGTTATAGGAGTAGCCTTGATAGAGTGCACGTAGCCTACCTTTGTTGGTTGTAATAAGTTCCATAGTAGTAACTGACCTGTCAGTACGATGTTCACACTACAAAGGTTACAACTGTTTTGCTGATGGAGTGACCTACTATAAGCTTATATATTGGCTTATGTGTTGGCTTTTTGTGTTGGCTTTTCGTGTTGGCTTTTGTGTTGGCTTATGTGTTGGCTTTTTGTGTTGGCTTTTTGTGTTGGCTTTTCATGTTGGCTTTTCGTGTTGGCTTATGTGTTGGCTTTTTGTGTTGGCTTTTTGTGTTGGCTTTTCGTGTTGGCTTTTGTGTTGGCTTATGTGTTGGCTTTTTGTGTTGGCTTTTTGTGTTGGCTTTTCGTGTTGGCTTTTCGTGTTGGCTTTTCGTGTTGGCTTTTTGTGTTGGCTTTTCGTGTTGGCATTTCGTGTTGGCTTTTGTGTTGGCTTTTCGTGTTGGCTTTTTGTGTTGGCTTTTCGTGTTGGCATTTCGTGTTGGCTTTTCGTGTTGGCTTTTTTTGTATTGGCCTTTCGTGTTGGCTTTTTGTATTGGCTTTTCGTGTTGGCTTTTTGTGTTGGCTTTAGTATTGGCTTTTGTATTGGCTTATTTGACAAGTTATTTGTGTCAATGTATTTAGTGGATTTTTTCTTGGTGTTGGAAAGTAGTTGAAAGAGAGGGAATATTTAAAGACTTAACCTCAGCTCACTAACCTAACCTAACCTTTCAACTCTCAGATGTTAATTAAATTCTGTGCATTGTCGAGTTGGAGCCCAAGACCTCAGGGGTAAAAAAAAACAATTATTTTTGACGACTTATTTTGGTAACTTATTTTAATGGCTAACCTAACTTTACCTAACCTAACCTAACCTAACCTCAGCTCACTTTGGATATTACTAGTAAGTGTTCATATCCTCTGCTAGGTAGCATGCTAGTAGTACAGGTAGTGCTCATATTTACCGCTAGATAGCGGAAACATACTTTGCATGTTGCATGTGACACTTGTGAAGTTTAACCACATGCAAGACGTGCTTGTATAAGTTCTCTATTTAAACTCAATATACAATTAACCACTAAATGTTCAGAACTAACATGTATAGCCATGTTTAGGGTATATAGGAGACCCTTAGCAAGAAAGGCTGTCTAACCCACGAGTGTACAGCCTTGTCATACGCAGTAAGCCCCTGTTGGCTTTCTCAAATTGTTGTTGTTGTTGTTTTCTGCCAACAGGGGCTTACTGCGTATGACAAGGCTGTACACTCGTGGGTTAGACAGCCTTTCTTGCTAAGGGTCTCCTATATACCCTAAACATGGCTATACATGTTAGTTCTGAACATTTAGTGGTTAATTGTATATTGAGTTTAAATAGAGAACTTATACAAGCACGTCTTGCATGTGGTTAAACTTCACAAGTGTCACATGCAACATGCAAAGTATGTTTCCGCTATCTAGCGGTAAATATGAGCACTACCTGTACTACTAGCATGCTACCTAGCAGAGGATATGAACACTTACTAGTAATATCCAAAGTGAGCTGAGGTTAGGTTAGGTTAGGTTAGGTAAAGTTAGGTTAGCCATTAAAATAAGTTACCAAAATAAGTCGTCAAAAATAATTGTTTTTTTTTACCCCTGAGGTCTTGGGCTCCAACTCGACAATGCACAGAATTTAATTAACATCTGAGAGTTGAAAGGTTAGGTTAGGTTAGTGAGCTGAGGTTAAGTCTTTAAATATTCCCTCTCTTTCAACTACTTTCCAACACCAAGAAAAAATCCACTAAATACATTGACACAAATAACTTGTCAAATAAGCCAATACAAAAGCCAATACTAAAGCCAACACAAAAAGCCAACACGAAAAGCCAATACAAAAAGCCAACACGAAAGGCCAATACAAAAAAAGCCAACACGAAAAGCCAACACGAAATGCCAACACGAAAAGCCAACACAAAAAGCCAACACGAAAAGCCAACACAAAAGCCAACACGAAATGCCAACACGAAAAGCCAACACAAAAAGCCAACACGAAAAGCCAACACGAAAAGCCAACACGAAAAGCCAACACAAAAAGCCAACACAAAAAGCCAACACATAAGCCAACACAAAAGCCAACACGAAAAGCCAACACAAAAAGCCAACACAAAAAGCCAACACATAAGCCAACACGAAAAGCCAACATGAAAAGCCAACACAAAAAGCCAACACAAAAAGCCAACACATAAGCCAACACAAAAGCCAACACGAAAAGCCAACACAAAAAGCCAACACATAAGCCAATATATAAGCTTATAGTAGGTCACTCCATCAGCAAAACAGTTGTAACCTTTGTAGTGTGAACATCGTACTGACAGGTCAGTTACTACTATGGAACTTATTACAACCAACAAAGGTAGGCTACGTGCACTCTATCAAGGCTACTCCTATAACTATAATCGCCAGAATGTGAATGGAATAATATTCTGGCGATGCTCAAAAGAGAGGTCAACAAAATGTCGAGGCAATCTGAAAAGTAAAAATGGAAAGGTTTTAAGTGTGAGTGTTCATCAATGTAGTGCTCGAAACGAACCACGCTTACTGTTTACAAACAATTATCAAAATGCTAAAAAGCAAGTTCAAGAAAACGATATTGCGGCTAAAGATAGTACAGTGTTTGTTCAAAAGGACTTATCATGTCCTCAAAACGTCATGTTAGGACAGTTGTCAACGTCCAAGAAACCTTCAACACTGTCAAAATCAACTCAGACTATAAATAAAGTGGTATTGCAAGAGGATCAAAAAGGACTATATAGTAACAGTGATGATGGTCATGATGATAATGGTGATCATGATGATGATAATGACGATGATGATAATGATCATGATAATGGTAATGCTTTGTTTACACCTAAAAATCCATTTGTTAAATTTGTATACTGGCACAATTCCAATAAGCTCGTCCAGCGGCTACAGTTGTTGCATGCCTCACGTCAATCTGGCCATACTGGTCACGATTGGGAAATCAAAGAAATTGAACAAGAGCTTCGTCGTGCTGAAATTATTGTGTAATGGGTCTACCACTTTGCGACCACTTTCACCCCAACTCTTGTTTCTAATATTTGCTTATTTGCTTTCACTTTTACCTGAACTCTTTGGATCCATATTTGCTCTCACATTAAACTAGTATTCTTATTACCAAGTTGACTTTACTAGAGCTTAGTCTATGCTCGACAGTTGATATGAAAGTATCAGTGACTAGGTATGGTAAGCCTTACGCATACTATAAAGGATATTCATATATTGTGAAACGAACCAATAAAAATGGAACTGTTATTTGGCGTTGTTCAAAGCAACGTTCCAAACATTGTCGTGGTGACCTAAAAAGTAAAAATAGTGAGGTTTTAAGTGTCAGTGATCATCAATGTAGTGTACCGCATGAAACACAGTTGCCGTCGACAAAAAATCAAGAAAACCATATTGCTACTCAAAATAGTGCATTGTTTAATGATCAACGTTTAACCCCTGTTCTCAAAGTTATTTTTAATCCATCTTCCACGTCGCAAGAGCCATCAACATCACAAACTATGCAAGAGGTAGTGGTGTTGTTGTCGTTTTAAAGAGTGGAACAACTAGGTCATCTGCTGTTGATCTGCAAGGGGATCAAAGTGACTAAATAGTAATAACCATAAGGTTTTTATGTCAATACAACCATTGTGGCTTCCCCACTTTTCGAAAACAACATTAAAGGGACATTGCTATAAAATGATCTACAACAAGCCTTGTGTTTAAAACTATAACAGACTATTATAATGTGAGAAAGGCTTGTATTCAGTATGCATTTATTGTCATAATCATGTATACTCTGCAATGTTAAATATACTAACTTTGTATAAAATAAAACAGCATTGTAACATCATTTTGCATTTATTTACAAACTTTATATACATTTTTTTTGGTTTCATCATAATATTTTTAAAGACAACACTAAACACTAAAACATTACTATTCTATGCACATATTTTCTTTCTTTTTCAGTATATTGTCATTACTTATAATTTCCATTATTATTTCACATTATTTATTTATTTAATTAAAACGAACCATGCACCTAATGTTTTTAAAACCTTCATAAATTAAGTGTACAGGTTGCACAGCATTATTGACTTCATCAAAAACACTCTCCGACATATCATTAAACCGTATAGGCAGAAATGTCTCAAAGTTTTCACATACACAAAGTACACGATCACCATATGCTGTTTTCAATTTCCGAATCTTGATAATGCGGAATGGAATATGCATTGGCAATTCACTGAGCTTCTTTGTCTCTAAGCCACATGATTGTCCCACAGCATTCAAAACATTCATTGTAGTAGTCTATAAACAAAACAAAAGCATATCTATTACACTCTAAAACAGCTTTAATAATATTGTGCAATTAGGGATTTTGCACTATCCATGGCGAATAAATTATACTAGTTATGCAAGAAATGCCCTAACTGTTGCAGATACTACTTTTCTGCATATAGCACAAGTGTTAAGTTCTAATGCACACTTGACACAGGCTATCATGTGTCCACAGGGTAAAAATACAACACCTAGTTCATCTTGATAACAAATTTTACATAATTGTTGGTCACACTTTTGTATCTGTTCGTGAGACAAGTCTTTTCTTTCAGCCTTATGTATTTGCTCCGCGTGCTCTAACTCTAAAGGCACTTTTATGTCTTGTGCTGCAATCACTTTTTCTTTACGAATAGTGTTCACAAATTCCTGACCTTTAAGCAACACCATGTATTTACAGTTTGGTAACCAACGAGCGTGTTGCACAAAAGGGTCATCAGTCATTTGCCAATCCTTTAAAGCAAATCCACAATAAAAACATATTGTTTTATCCCCTTCACCAGTATAAAAAAATCCAGCTTCACTTAGCTGTTTGGTAAGGTGTTTTAATATTAATGGCCAAATATTTTTATAAGATTCGAAACGTTTTTCAACAGAGCTGTACTCTGGGTGTGCTAGTGCTTTAGTCTTGCAAACTCCCAATTTTTCAAAAGCACACGCCAATTCAACACTGTCTATGGCATATGGACCACATATATCGACACTACCGTTGGCTGGTAATACATCATTATTATTATTTATTTGTGATTCAGCAACGTAAGTAGCGGCCATAGGCCTTGTGGTTCGGTAAAATGAATGCACGGGTAGGTTACCCACTTGCTTTCCAAGCATGTAAGGACAGTGAGGAGACCATCGCAAATGGTCTCTAAAGGGATCATCCCCTTCTTCCCAGTGTGAAAGTTCAATACGACAAAACACACAGCGCACCACATCTCCTCGGTTCAAGTAAAAAAAAACGGCTTTTGCAAGTTCATGCGTCGACAAAAAGCCTACAGGCCAGGATTCAAATGTTAACCATCGATCATGTTCTGATTTTAAATTTAACCCACGTGGTAAACCAACTTGCTCACTTGTTGTATTTGGTACTAACGCCATGTGTTATAATAAAACGTTTTCTTATTGTAAGTTATTAACATTGCACAGAGTACTTTAAAGCATAATGCATGCTTGTTCAGTGTCTGTTCATTACGTTAATGGCACATGACGACACCTAAAAGCAAACAAAATAACCCATCACTCAATCAATCAATCAATCAATCAATCAATCAATCAATACTTGTAAATAAAACGTTAACGTTAATTGGCATTAATATATCAAAACACCATTAAAAATAAACTGTATGTTGGCACAAACAGTAACCCATGTACTTATTTTCTTTTTTATAAAGCTACAGTCATTTACATTCCCCCACCCTCCCTTTAACCAATATATAAACAAAAATGAATGTCATGTCATTTTGTTCACATTATCATGTTCAAACCTGTGGATATTCGTTGAGTCCATAGGGAACCACTCATAAATTAAATTTATTATTTTATTTTTAGAAAATCCAACATGGCCTTGTACTTTTCCCAGTCAACAACAACAACATAGCCATTAATCAAGAAAGCAATCATTGTCCCAGTCATGTACAGGTAATGAATTTTTTTTTGTCTACGAGTTTTCAGTAGTGGTAAAATGGAATAGCATTTTTAAGTTGGACTTACCTGAGTTTTAAACAGTTCACTCTTTGGCAGTGGTTTCGCTTTAGTGCGTTTCTGGTTTTTTTCAGCGACTGCTACGGCGGTAAGGCTATTCTTTCCAAGTTTCTAAAAATAAATAAAATAAACCGCTATAAATACCTAAATTCAGGTTAATACATACATTTCATAAAATAAAACATAAAACAAAAAAAAAATGAAACAAGTTAGTTTAAAAAAAATCATCTCACCTTTACTTGCAGTGACTTGTTACTCTTCCCTTCTAGTGGGCTCAAAAGTGCAATAGTTTCTTCTCCCTCTGACATGTAAGGTATGCCGGTTATCTGCAAACAAATAAATAAATAAAATCATTAATTACCTAATCAATAAATAATTGCATGTATTTATATATAAATCAATAAATGTATAAATGAATAAATATATACCTACCTCACAACAAGAATAAGTATTTTCCACCAACACCAAAACTGTTAAACAAGGCCAAGTGTTTCACACAACGCTGTAGCGTGTTCAAAAGTAGTCACATAAGTGCGAGTGGAAATGTCAGCGACGTGTCTTTATATATCACATTGCATGTATAATCTTTTTTTTTCCCACGCTTTGAACATTCTCTTATCGTGCACGTGGGCAGCTAACGTCCCAGGCGAACACCTGTGCCTGATCAAATTTCACATGAACTTGCATTTTGTCACGTACGAAGCAAAACAGGATGTGACTTGTTAACAGTTATCATGCACGTGGACAGATAACGTCCAAGGTGAACACCTGCGGTAGATCAAATGTCACATGGACTTGCATTTTGTCACGTACGAAGCAAGACAGAATGTCACTGGTTTAGCGTGCCTGTGGTTTCACATGTGTGCACGCCTTTCGCACTTCCCTGCCACCACAATGGTCAGATTATTTCACCTTCAAGCGTCTTGGTCATTTTTTCCATTGCACCTGTTGTCAAGTCAGATCGGAGCCTTCCAATAAGCTCAAATGACCTTCACCTCCTGCTCGTTTGTTTTCGATACTCGCTTCGACCAACATAGAATCAAGTTCTCATCACCGTTTACACGTTAAAGGTAAAATATCAGGAAAAACGCACGCTCGCTCTGTCATACACCGATCCGCCGAAATAGCGATTGTTCTATTAAGCATGGTCCTTGTGGTTAGCGACAGGTTCGTTGAAACACACACATACCCAGCCGTATCGTCTCTCTCAACCACCACGCTTTATAAACATTATAAACAGGTAACGGTAATGATTTTTTTTCAACATGTACGGCGTTAGGCCCTTTGTGAATTATCTTTTTTTAAAAAAAATATCTACCACATTTGAAAGGGGGCGTTAGCCCGAGTCCTAGGACACCTCGTACACGTCTCTAGCGTTATTAGTTCGTGAGATATCGGCAAAAATCACAAAAAACACGTGTTTACCCCAAAATCGCGTTTCCAAAATTTTTAAAAATTACAACGAGTAGTTCATAGCAAAGAGAACGTCTGCCCGAATCCTTGGACCCGTCGTACATGCCTCTAGCGTTATTGCTTCGTGAGATATCGGCAAAATCACAAAAAACATGTGTTTACCCCAAAATCGAGTTTCCAATTTTATTAAAAATTATAACGAGTGGTCCATAGGAGAGAGAACGTTACCCCGAGTCCTTGGACCTGTCGAACACGCCTCTAGCGTTATTGGTTCGTGAGATATAACAAAAAGTCTAAAATCACGTTTTTACCCCAAAAAGACTGTGTTTCCAGATTTTCACATTTTCGACACCGACATTCCCGTAAAGAGCACGACGAGACGAAAAAAACGAATCCAAGCACGCCCTCCTAGCATGGCTCCTTCCATTCCAAGGTCGCAGGGGCTCACCACTTGCTTTTATAAGCAGCTCTGTCCTTACCACACTACTGCAGGTTTTCATTCTAGAGACTTTAAATTTATTTTGGGGGTAGAGGGGGTAGGGACCATTGATTTACGTTAAACAATTTTTTTTGTAGAGTTCCTAGTTTCCAAAATATAGGATTTTCAAAATTCGAGTGTTTTCAAAAAAATATAAAAAATAAAAATTTTTATTACAAAAAATAAAGGTCATAAAGACTGTTCGTTTGAGCCATGGCACAACGTTCTATCCTGTTTGGTTTTCAAACTATCGCCTATTTTCGAAAACAAAAATTTTCAAAAAAATTTTGAAAAATATAATGAGTGGTCCATAGCAAAGAGGACGTCAGCCCGAGTCCAACAATACCTCATTTGTCAAAATCGGACCATGCGTTCAAGAGATATTTAACATGGCTGAGGCTTAGTAGTAGAGCAAGGGGGGTTTTGAAGTGGGGCAGAACTCCTAGTACTCCACTACTCACATGTCTAGCGCTAGCGTGGCTCAGCTCATTGATTGGAGTACTTTTACACACGTCTAGCCCTAGCGTGGTGCTGCTCATTGATGGGAGTACTTTTACACACGTCTAGCGCTAGCGTGGCGCTGCTCATTTATGGGAGTACTCTTACACACGTCTAGCGCTAGCGTGGCGCTGCTCATTGATGGGAGTACTTTTACACATGGCTAGCGCTAGCGTCGCGCTGCTCATTTATGTGAGTACTTTGACACACGTCTAGCACTAGCGTGGCGCTGCTAATTTATGGGAGAACTTTTACACACCTCTAGCGCTAGCGTGGCGCTGCTCATTCCTGGGAGTACTTTTACAGATGTCTAGAGCTAGCGTGGCGCTGCTCATATATGGGAGTACTTTTACACTCGTCTAGCGCTAGCGTGGCGCTTTCATTTATGGGAGCACTTTTACACTCGTCTAGCGCTAGTGTGGCGCTGCTCATATATGGGAGTACTTTTACAGATGTCTAGAGCTAGCGTGGCGCTGCTCATATATGGGAGTACTTTTACACTCCTCTAGCGCTAGCGTGGCGCTTTCATTTATGGGAGCACTTTTACACTCGTCTAGCGCTAGCGTGGCGCTGCTCATTTATGGGAGCACATTTACACATGTCTAGCGCTAGCGTGGCGCTGCTCATTTATGGGAGTACTTTTACACAAGTCTAGCGCTAGCGTGGCGCTACTCATTCATGGGAGTACTTTTACAGATATCTAGAGCTAGCGTGGCGCTGCTCATATATGGGAGTACTTTTACACTCGTCTAGCGCTAGCGTGGCGCAGCTCATTTATGGGAGCACTTTTACACTTGTCTAGCGCTAGCGTGGTGTTGCTCATTTATGGCAGTACTTTTACACACGTCTAGCGCTAGCGTGGCGCTGCTCATTGATGGGAGTACTTTTACACACGTCTAGCGCTAGCGTGGCGCTGCTCATTTATGGGAGTACTTTTACACATGTCTAGTGCTAGAGTGGCGCTGCTCATTTATGGGAGTACTTTTACACACGTCTAGCGCTAGCGTGGTGCTGCTCATTTATGTGAGTACTTTGACACACGTCTAGCACTAGCGTGGCGCTGCTCATTTATGTGAGTACTTTGACACACGTCTAGCGCTAGCGTGGTGTTGCTCATTTATGGGAGTACTTTTACACTCGTCTACCGCTGCTCATTTATGGGAGTACTTTTACACACGTCTAACGCCAGCATGGCGCTGCTCATTTATGGGAGTACTTTTATATATGTCTAGCGCTAGCGTGGGGCTGCTCATTTATGGGAGTACTTTTACACACGTCTAGCGATAGCGTGGCGGTGCTCATTTATGGCAGTACATTTACACACGTCTAGCGGTAGCGTGGCGCTGCTCATTTCTGGGAGCACTTTTACACACGTCTAGCGCTAGCGTGGCACTCCTCATTTATGGCAGTACTTTTACATATGTCTAGCGCTAGCGTGGAGCTGCACATTTATGGGAGCACTTTTACACACGTCTAGCGCTAGCGTGGCACTCCTCATTTATGGGAGTACTTTTACACACGTCTAGCGCTAGCGTGGCGCTGCTCATTTATGGGAGTACGTTTACACACGTCTAGCGCTAGCGTGGCGCTGCTCACTTATGGGAGTACATTTACACACGTCTAGCGCTAGCGTGGCGCTCCTCATTTATGGCAGTACTTTTACACACGTCTAACGCCAGCGTGGCGCTGCTCATTTATGGTAGTACTTTTACATATGTCTAGCGCTAGCGTGGAGCTGCTCATTTATGGGAGCACTTTTACACACGTCTAGCGCTAGCGTGGTGCTCCTTATTTAGGGCACTACTTTTACACACGTATAGCGCTAGCGTGGCGCTGCTCATTTATGGGAGTACATTTACACACGTCTAGCGCTAGCGTGGCGCTGCTCACTTATTGCACTACTTTTACACACGTCTAGCGCTAGCTTGGCGCTCGTCATTTATGGCAGTACTTTTACACACGTCTAGCGCTAGCGTGGAGCTGCTCATTTATGGGAGCACTTTTACACACGTCTAGCGCTAGCGTGGCACTGTTCATTTATGGGAGCACTTTTACACACGTCTAGCGCTAGCGTGGCGCTGCTCATTTATGGCAGTTCTTTTACACACGTCTAGCGCTAGCGTGGCGCTGCTCATTTATGGGAGCACTTTTAAACACGTCTAGCGCTAGCGTGGCACTGTTCATTTATGGGAGAACTTTTACACACGTCTAGCGCTAGCGTGGCACTGTTCATTTATGGGAGCACATTTACACACGTCTAGCGCTAGCGTGGCGCTCCTCATTTATGGGAGCACTTTTACATACGTCTAGCGCTAGCGTGGAGCAGCTCATTTATGGGAGCACTTTTACACACGTCTAGCGCTAGCGTGGCGCTCCTCATTTATGGCAGTACTTTTACACACGTCTAGCGCTAGCATGGTGCTGCTCATTTTTGGGATCACTTTTACACACGTCTAGCACTAGCGTGGCGCTGCTCATTTATGGGAGCACTTTTACACACGTCTAGCGCTAGCATGGCGCTGCTCATTTATGGGAGCACTTTTACACACGTCTAGCGCTAGCGTGGAGCTGCTCATTTATGGCACTACTTTGACACACGTCTAGCGCTAGCATGGCGCTGCTCATTTATGGGAGCACTTTTACACACGTCTAGCGCTAGCGTGGCGCTGCTCATTTATGGGAGCACTTTTACACACGTCTAGCGCTAGCGTGGCGCTGCTCATTTATGGGAGCACTTTTACACACGTGTAGCGCTAGCATGGCGCTGCTCATTTATGGGAGCACTTTTACACACGTCTAGCGCTAGCGTGGCACTCCTCATTTATGGGAGCACTTTTACACACGTCTAGCGCTAGCATGGCGCTGCTCATTTATAGGAGCACTTTTACACACGTCTAGCGCTAGCATGGCGCTGCACATTTATGGGAGCACTTTTACACACGTCTAGCGCTAGCGTGGCGCTCCTCATTTATGGCACTACTTTTACACACGTCTAGCGCTAGCGTGGCGCTGCTCATTTATGGCAGTACTTTTAAACACGTCTAGCGCTAGCGTGGCGCTGCTCATTTATGGGAGGACTTTTACACACGTCTAGCGCTAGCGTGGCGCTCCTCATTTATGGCAGTACTTTTACACACGTCTAGCGCTAGCGTGGCGCTGCTCATTTATGGGAGCACTTTTACACACGTCTAGAGCTAGCATGGCGCTGCTCATTTATGGAAGCACTTTTACACACGTCTAGCGCTAGTGAGGCGCTGCTCATTTATGGCAGTACTTTTACACACGTCTAGCGCTAGCGTGGCGCTGCTCATTTATGGGAGCACTTTTACACACGTCTAGCGCTAGCGTGGCGCTCCTCATTTATGGCACTACTTTTACACACTTCTAGCGCTAGCGTGGCGATGCTCGTTTATGGGAGTGCTTTTAGACACGTCTAGCGGTAGCGTCGCGCTGCTCATTTATGGGATTACTTTTACACACGTCTAGCGCAAGCGTGGCGCTGCTCAATTATGGGAGCACTTTTACACTCGTCTAGCGCTAGCGTGACGCTGCTCATTTATAGGAGAAATTTTTTCACTCGTCTAGCGCTAGCGTGGCGCTGCTCATTTATGGGATTACATTTACACACGTCTAGCGCTAGCCTGGCGCTGCTCATTTATGGGAGTACTTTTACACACGTCTAGCGCTAGCGTGGCGCTGGTCATTTATGGGAGTACTTTTACACACGTCTAGCGCTAGCGTGGCGCTGCTCATTTTTATGAGAACTTTTACACACGTCTAGCGCTAGCGTGGCGCTGCTCATTTATATGAGGACTTTTACACTCGTCTAGCACTAGCGTGGCGCTGCTCATTTATGGGAGTACTTTTACACACGTCTAGCGCTAGCGTGGCGCTGCTCATTTATATGAGTACTTTTACACTCGTCTAGCACTAGCTTGGCGCTGTCCATTTATGGGAGTACTTTTACACACGTCTAGCGCTAGCGAGGCGCTGCTCATTTATGGCAGTACTTTTACACACGTCAAGCGCTAGCGTGGCGCTGCTCATTCATGGGAGTACTTTTAAACACGTTTAGCGCTTGCGTGGCGCTGCTCATTTATGGGAGTACTTTTACACTCGTCTAGCGCTAGCGTGGCGCTGCTCATTTATATGAGTACTTTTACACTCGTCTAGCACTAGCTTGGCGCTGTCCATTTATGGGAGTACTTTTACACACGTCTAGCGCTAGCGAGGTGCTGCTCATTTATGGCAGTACTTTTACACACGTCAAGCGCTAGCGTGGCGCTGCTCATTTATGGCAGTACTTTTACACACGTCTAGCGGTAGCGTCGCGCTGCCCATTTATGGGAGTACTTTTACACTCGTCTAGCGCTAGCGTGGCGCTGCTCATTTATAGGAGATATTTTTTCACTCGTCTAGCGCTAGCGTGGCGCTGCTCATTTATGGGAGTACTTTTACACACGTCTAGCGCTAGCGTGGCGCTGCTCATTTTTGGCAGTACTTTTACACACGTCTAGCGGTAGCGTCGCGTTGCTCATTTATGGGAGTACTTTTACACACGACTAGCGGTAGCGTCGCGCGGCTCATTTATGGGATTACATTTACACATGTCTAGCGCTAGCCTGGCGCTGCTCATTTATGGGAGTACTTTTACACACGTCTAGCGCTAGCGTGGCGCTGGTCATTTATGGGAGTACTTTTACACACGTCTAGCGCTAGCGTGGCGCTGCTCATTTTTCTGAGAACTTTTACACACGTCTAGCGCTAGTGTGGCGCTGCTCATTTATATGAGGACTTTTACACTCGTCTAGCGCTAGCGTGGCGCTGCTCATTTATGGGAGTACTTTTACACACGTCTAGCGCTAGCGTGGCGCTGCTCATTTATGGGAGTACTTTTACACACGTCTAGCACTAGCGTGGCGCTGCTCATTTATGGGAATACTTTTGCACACGTCTAGCGCTAGCATGGCGCTGCTCATTTATGGGAGTACTTTTAAACACGACTAGCGCCCGCGTGGCGCTGCTCATTTATGGGAGCACTTTAACACACGTCTAGCGTTAGCGTGGCGCTGCTCATTTATGGGAGCACTTTTACACACGTCTAGCGCTTGCGTCGCGCGGCTCATTTATGGGAGCACTTTAACACACGTCTAGCGCTAGCGTGGCGCTGCTCATTTATGTGAGTACTTTTACACACGTCTAGCGCTAGCGTGGCGCTGCTCATTTATGGGAGTACTTTTACACACGTCTAGCGCTTGCGTCGCGCGGCTCATTTATGGGAGCACTTTAACACACGTCTAGCGCTAGCGTGGCGCTGCTCATTTATGGGAGTACTTTTACACACGTCTAGCGCTTGCGTCGCGCGGCTCATTTATGGGAGCACTTTAACACACGTCTAGCGCTAGCGTGGCGCTGCTCATTTATGTGAGTACTTTTACACACGTCTAGCGCTAGCGTTGCGCTGCTCATTTATGGGAGCACTTTTACACACGTCTAGCGCTTGCGTCGCGCGGCTCATTTATGGGAGCACTTTAACACACGTCTAGCGCTAGCGTGGCGCTGCTCATTTATGGGAGTACTTTTACACACGTCTAGCGCTAGCGTGGCGCTGCTCATTTATGTGAGTACTTTTACACACGTCTAGCGCTAGCGTGGCGCTGCTCATTTATGGGAGCACTTTTACACACGTCTAGCGCTAGCATGGCGCTGCTCATTTATGGGAGTACTTTTACACACGTCTAGCGCTAGCGTGGCGCTGCTCATTTATATGAGTACTTTTACACACGTCTAGCGCTAGCGTGGCGCTGCTCATTTTTATGAGAACTTTTTGACACGTCTAGCGCTAGCGTGGCGCTGCTCATTTATATGAGTACTTTTACACACGTCTAGCGCTAGCGTGGCGCTGCTCATTTCTATTAGTACTTTTACACTCGTCTAGCACTAGCGTGGCGCTGCTCATTTATGGGAGTACATTTACACACGTCTAGCGCTAGCGTGGCGCTGCTCATTTATGGGAGTACTTTTACACGTGTCTAGTGCTAGCGTCGCGCTGCTCATTTATGGGAGCACTTTTACACTCGTCTAGCACTAGCGTGGCGCTGCTCATTTTTATGAGAACTTTTACACACGTCTAGCGCTAGCGTGGCGCTGCTCATTTATATGAGTACTTTTACACGTGTCTAGCGCTAGCGTCGCGCTGCTCATTTATGGGAGCACTTTTACACACGTCTAGGGCTAGCGTGGCGCTGCTCATTCATGGGAGTACTTTTACACACGTCTAGCGCTAGCGTGGCGCTGCTCATTCATGGGAGTACTTTTACACACGTCTAGCGCTAGCTTGGTGCTGCTCATTTATGGGAGTACTTTTACACACGTCTAGCGCTAGCGTGGCGCTGCTCATTTATGGGAGTACTTTTACACACGTCTAGCGCTAGCGTGGCGCTGCTCATTTATGGGAGTTCTTTTACACACGTCTAGCACTAGCGTGACGCTGCTTTTTATTTGAATTTTGAATTTATTTGAATTTGAATTTATTGTTTCTCTTATACAGGCCACTGAGGCTACAAAGCCTCTTTATGCCGCTCTCTTCATTCAGACGGCGGTTACATACAATAGAATAAATGAAGAAAGAAAAAACTTAACCTATACATACAGTTGACAATAAAAGTTCTTGTTATTACATCCGTTCACCTTGAACATGATAATTGTATAGCTGATAGATTACAATGAAAGGAGTGTTTTATCGCTCTGATAGGAAGTCCTGAATACTGGTGCAATTTATATTTATTCCAGAGAATACTAGCTGAAATACGGAATGAACCTTTGCATTTTTCGGTTCTGTGATGAGGTATCTGGAGCATTTGTGCAGTGTGTCTATTCGCACGGTTATGCACTGATTGCATGGGAGTTAGTGTGCAGTAAATATAAGACGGAATTTTGAATTTTAGAATTTTTATCACAGTCAGAGCCATGGCATACTGTCTTCGTTCCTTTAACTTTAGCCATCCAATCTGGACGTAAAATGGAGTTATATGAGACTCTCTTGGTACATTGAGAACAAACCGCAAGCAAGCATTTTGCATTCTTTGCAATTTTGTATTGAGGACCTCTCCCATATCATGGTAAATTATAGATCCATAGTCAAATGTTGGTAATATCAAACTCTGTATCAGTATCTTTCGTACATTTTGAGGCAAATAGAAGCAAGTTCGCCTAATTTGATATAATGACGATGCAACCCTTTTCAGAATCATGTTTGTGTGATCCTGCCACGATAATCGAGAGTCAAAAATAACTCCCAGATTTCTTACTGCTGACTGGTTCGGAACTGTTTGGGATGCAAGCTGTAAAGGTGGTACTGGCTCAGGTAGGGAACTGAGTAATTTGGTATAGCCGATGACGATTGGTTGCGGTTTTTCGAAGTTAAGTATTAGATTATGATCGAGTGCGTACTGAGATAGACTTTGAATTTATGGGAGTACTTTTACACACGTCTAGCGCTAGCTTGGTGCTGCTCATTTATGGGAGTACTTTAACACACATCTAGCGCTAGCGTGGCGCTGCTCGTTTATGGCAGTACTTTTACCCACGTCTAGCGCTAGCGTGGCACTGTTCATTTATGGGAGTACTTTAACACACGTCTAGCGCTAGCGTGGCACTGCTCATTTATGGCAGTACTTTTACACACATCAAGCGCTAGCGTGTCGCTGCTCATTTATGGGAGTACTTTTACACACGACTAGCGCTAGCGTCGCGCGGCTCATTTATGGGAGCACTTTTACACTCGTCTTGCGCTAGCGTGGCACTGTTCATTTATGGGGGTACTTTAACACACGTCTAGCGCTAGCGTGGCGCTGCTCATTTATGGCAGTACTTTTACACACGTCTAGCGCTTGCGTGTCGCTGCTCATTTACGGGAGTACTTTTACACACGACTAGCGCTAGCGTCGCGCGGCTCATTTAAGGGAGCACTTTTACCCTTGTCTAGCGCTAGCGTGTCGCTGCTCATTTATGGGAGTACTTTTACACACGTCTAGCGCTAGCGTGGCACTGTTCATTTATGGGAGTATTTGTACACACGTTTAGCGCTAGCTTGGCGCTGCTCATTTATGGGAGTACTTTTACATACGTCTAGCGCTAGCGTGGCACTGTTCATTTATGGGGGTACTTTAACACACGTCTAGCGCTAGCGTGGCGCTGCTCATTTATGGCAGTACTTTTACACACGTCTAGCGCTAGCGTGTCGCTGCTCATTTATGGGAGTACTTTTACACACGACTAGCGCTAGCGTCGCGCTGCTCATTTAAGGGAGCACTTTTACCCACGTCTAGCGCTAGCGTGTCGCTGCTCATTTATGGGAGTACTTTTACACACGACTAGCGCTAGCGTCGCACGGCTCATTTAAGGGAGCACTTTTACACACGTCTAGCACTAGCGTGTCGCTGCTCATTTATGGGAGTACTTTTACACACGTCTAGCGCTAGCGTGGCACTGCTCATTTATGGGAGTACTTTTACACACGTCTAGCGCTAACGTGCACTGTTCATTTATGGGAGTACTTGTACACACGTCTAGCGCTAGCGTGGCGCTGCTCATTTATGGGAGTACTTTTACATACATCTGGCACTAGCGTCGCGCTGCTCATTTTTATGAGAACTTTTACACACGTCTAGCGCTAGCGTGGCGCTGCTTATTTATATGAGTACTTTTACACACGTCTAGCGTTAGCATGGCGCTGCTCATTTATGGGAGTACTTTTACACACGTCTAGCGCTACCGTGGCGCTGCTCATTTATGGCAGTACTTTTACACACGTCTAGCGCTAGCATGGCGCTGCTCATTTATGGGAGTACTTTTACACACGTCCAGCGCTATCGTGGCGCTGCTCATTTATGGGAGTACTTTTACACACGTCTAGCGCTAGCGTGGCGCTGCTCATTTATGGCAGTACTTTTACACACGTCTAGCGCTAGCATGGCGCTGCTCATTTATGGGAGTACTTTTACACTCGTCTTGCGCTAGCGTGGCGCTGCTCATATATGGCAGTACTTTTAGACACGTCTAGCGCTAGCATGGCGCTGCTCATTTATGGGAGTACTTTTACACTCGTCTTGCGCTAGCGTGGCGCTGCTCATTGATTGCAGTACTTTTACACACGTCAAGCGCTAGCATGGCGCTGCTCATTAATGGAAGTACTTTTACACACGTCTAGCGCTTGCGTGACGCTGCTCATTTATGGGAGTAATTTACACATGTCTAGCGCTAGCGTCGCGCTGCTCATTTATGGGAGCACTTTTACACACGTCTAGCGCTAGCGTGGCGCTGCTCATTTATGGGAGTACTTTTACACACGTCTAGCGCTAGCGTGGCGCTGCTCATTTATGGGAAGACATTTACACACGTCAGTAGTGGTTTTGTACGGGTTTAGATACCTCCTCCTCCTCCCCTCCTCACAAGATGGCGGCAGCCCGATAACTCCCGAACCCGTGGTCGGATTTTGACGAATGAGGTGTCATTGAACTCGGGCTGACACTCCCTTTCCAATGGACAATATATTTCAACCCCAAAGATAAGACCTACCCCTACTAGGGGTGAAATTGAATTTTTTAGACAATATCTCTTTCCAATTCCAACATGTGAGAGTTTGAATGCCGATATGGATTTAAACGTTGTTCTACATAAGGTGCATGTGTTCGGTGAATAGCCACTATGAATTAACATGCTTGTTTTTGTTTTTTACGCATGCCCACTCATGGCTTTGGTAAGAGGGTGGGAGAGCGGATCCCTATGGATGGGGTATTGTTGACGGGTCATTGTTGGCGGGGTCATTGTTGTCGGGTCCTTGTGGACGAGTCCTTGTGGACAAGTCCTTGTGGACAGGTCCTTGTGGACAGGTCCCTGTGGACGAGTCCTTGTCCCTTTGGACTGATCCCTTTGGACGGGTCCCTTTGGCCTGGTTCCTACGGACGAGCCCATGAATTTATTTAAATTATGTCAAAGGGCCTAACTACATTTGTGTGTGTTGAATTGACGTTGTTCACTACTACTATAATGGGATAACGATATGAAAGGAAAGTGGCGAAATACATGTGAACACGTGTGAGATGACCTTATTACCGTCCTCCTTGTGAAACAAGTCACATCCTGTTTTGCTTCATACGTGAGAAAATGCAAGTTCATGTGTAATATGATCTAACACACAGGTGTTCACCTGTACACGTGCACGATAAGAGCTAACAAGTCACAACCTGTTTTGACAGTGGTGAGAGGTGAAGGGGGGAGAGTTAGTGTAAGAGAGAACACAGGTGAAGAGAGAAAGAAATATGTATTTGCTCATAATACATGTATAGCTGAGGACTGTACATAGGACTGTAGGTTAAGTACAACATGAGTAAATAAATAAATACAAGACACACAGGTTCACACAACATGTAATTTATTAATCCAAGAATTAAAGGCTGAGCTAAATCCCAACCATTTTACATATAGTTTATTTCCTTTTTGTTTCAACACTTTTTCCACAAGGTAATGTTTAGGAAACGCTGTCTTTTGAAGTTCTTGAAGATAAAACCTGCCTTTTATGGGTTGATGGTTGAGGTCCTCGAGTAAATAGGTGACTGGACTGTTCAGGTTGACTTGACGAATTCGAAATAGTTCTGTCCCCCAATATGTTGTGTAGCCCTTGTCGAAGACGGACTTGAATTTGCTCACACGAACATGGTCCCCAATGTTAAGGCGATGACGTTTAGGGTCTGCTGTTTTTATGGGGTTAAACAGTTTATCCAGTTGTGGAATATTTTTAGTTACAAGTCGTGGCTTGGTCCCAATGGTTCTGTGTTTGGTGTCGTTGTAACGTGACACTAACTCAGGTAATAGGTCCAACCAGCGATAAGTGCCCTGAGCGGTAAACGCTTTCCACATATGGGTTTTCAATGTTCGGTTGAACCGCTTGACCACGCTGGCTTTGAGATTGCTGTACGTGGTGTAATGGTGAATATCCTTAGATTTGAGAAAACTGGAGAATTTCTTGTTGAAAATTTATTTTCCCTGGTCGGTTTGTAGCAGCTGAGGTTGACGTTTAGATTGTTGAATAATATGTTGAAAGGCTTTGGTGACTAGTGGACTAGACTTGCGACGCACAGGTTCAACAAACGCCATTTTGGAATACACATCAATGACCGTCAACATATAGCGTACACCATCGTTAACGTTAGCATAGGGAATCATTTCAACCAAGTCTGCTTGCCAAAGTTCATCCACACCCTGTGAAATCACCTTGAGTCGCTGATAGTGACGTCTAGCTGGACGATGCAACTCGTGAGCAATACCCATTTTAATGGGTGAGGGCTTAAACAATAATTTTGGCATTTCGAAGTTCTTCCTCAATTTCTTGAATTTCCCAATTGTGACCGGTATGACCGGCTTTACGTGAAGCATGCAATAGTTGTAGTCGCTGGACGAGCTTATTGGGATTGTGCCAGTAGGTAACATCCACAAGGGGTTTTAATGGTTTAAATGTCACCCCTGAAGCGGACACTTTACGACGACCACTTTGACTAGTGGGGAACATTTTTGCAATGATGGTTTTATATTTTTGGGATATATTAGCATTCACTTGTTGAGTGGGATCATACTGTCTTTTGTGAGCATGGGTATCCAATAAAATGGATTTATATTTACTAAGGTCCTCTGACGTATAATCTTGAGATGAGGGAGTCCGAGAGAATAGTAGCTTTAACAGTCCTGATGTTAATTTATAGTTGATCTTTTTAATGAGAGCTTTAGTACCACTAAATTTAATCGATGAATCACCAATTTTAAAACTATCATTCTCATAGCGAACGCCATATGTGGTATCTGTGTTTCCAACAAATAGATTGGTGAAATAGGGTTCCAGTGTTGATCCATAATATTTTATTAAAAAGTTTTTTCAGTTGAGCTTTATGTTGAGGGGTGGCCAAGAGTTGTGAAAATGGAGACGATCTGGAAGGGCAAGGGGTTTCGACCATGGCCAAGGATTTCCTTTTTCTTAAAAACTCTGCAAGGGATGATGCCTTTTTTTGAGGCGTAAACACTTGTTCCTCATTATCCTCAACTTCGCTAACACTAGTTAAATCTTCCTGTTCATCTTCCTCTTTCTCTTCCTCAGAGTCCTCGTGGTGCGTCTGACTGGCTTGTGAAACGGTAGGTAGCGTTTCAGATGGCTTGAAAGAGGGTTTCAACATAGCTTTTAGCGGAGGTGCTAAATGTTGTTGAATAAACAAAGCATGTTCCGCACGCGATCGTTTCAATTGACGAAACTTTTGGCGAATAGTATTTTTTGCTCTAATAATATGCTTTTTCAATTGACTCTCTGCTAACGCCATGATGTCGTGACAAATGACTTGAGAGGGAATGATACAGTGCCTTAAATAGCAATAAAATGATCAAACCCTAAGCGATACCGCCCTTGGTTGAGTTCACTTTGTCAATCACTAAACAGGCATGACGTTGTGTGTTCCAGCACTTGCCACACAATTCTGTAAACATTTGAAAGGTCATTTCCGGATTCACATGTTCATTATAAATGTAACGACTGTTCCTCTCGTCCTGGCGAAATAAAACAATGACATTGGCATTGTCACGAATCAGCTGTTTGGACATTTTAGAATACGTTTGTCCAAGATAGAAGCAATCGATATGTTTGTGTCGACCCATGCTGAAATAGCTTTGAATGATACCTTGTCGTTCAGTGGATACATCATCGAAAATCATGAGTGAATCAGGCTTTACCTCATCCGGTGAAATAACATTTTCTTGCGTAGAAAATGTAAAATACCCCATATTCTCATTTTTTAATCCAGACATGACTTGATCCAGAAACACGTAGAGGGGTTGGTAGAGAGATTTCGCGAAAATATAAATATTTTGAAAACACAGACCATTGGGCGCTGTAATAAGTGTCAGCAAAAGATTGGTCTTTCCACAGCCGGAAGGTCCCACAATGATGCAGCGAATGGAAGATGGAAACAGTGAACCATGGCGTTGTTCACGTGATGTGGGGCAGAGATGGGAAACCATGTCCCTCGCGGGGAATGACTCTTGCTGCTTAATTAGCTTCATTTCAACTAAGGCTTAGAGAGGCTAGCAGGCTGCCTATATACATCGCACCGAGCATCGTCATAGAAACAGTAGACTCGTACTACAGGTTGACGATGGATGTCTTTGGACGTGCGTTGATGGTCAAAGCTAGGTCTGTCCCCATACATGATCCTAAACAGGAAACAGATCCTGCTAATAAACACTATGTGGATAGGTCAGTAGTGCCACGCACAAAACAAGGAGATTATGACTTTAAAGGAAAGCGGTTAACTCATGTAAAACATCCTCAAGTGTCTACAGACGTTACTACAAAAAAGTATGTGGATAACAAGGTGTATGAGTTTTATGATAAAGTGCCTCAGCTTACGGTGGATGGCTATAGCGCTAATCATCATCGCATTATTCACGTGGAAGACCCACAAGAAGATGATGATGTCTGTACCAAGCGATACGTGACCTATGAAATGAAAAGGCTTTATAAATTTATCCCATCTGTATTTTTAGTGCATCTGACAAATGTAACACCTGTGAATGAGAGAAACCATATACCGCTAGTTCATGACCAGCACTTGACCTATGTGCTTGCTTCAGGTTTAAGCCACTATCGACTACACTATAATGGAACCATTCACATCAAATATGCCATACCTGATGAGAACCATTTACAAATAGAGATAAATGGTCATAGGATGTTGGTCCATAACCATGAAATGGTCAATGCAGGAGACGAATTATCCTTTCATCTCCTGTTGACATGGAATGAAAAGCAAGCTGGAAAAACCATAAATGATTTCCCACTTTATGTAGAATTGGAATATACAGCCATGAAATAACAATCTAATGTTAGTTGTGACATAAACTTTCTTGTGAAAGGTTGTTGGTCATCATCATCATCATGGTGAAACAAAGATATGTGGTGAGAGAGACAAAAAATATGAGTCTGTCCTTGGCAAAGCCTGGGCTTATGACATTCGTGGACAAGCCCTTACGAAAGAAAAAAAGAAAAAATAATGTGTTGACCATAAGGAAAGCTCTTCGAGTAGCACAGAGACATGTTATTCCAAAACGTCAGCGACAGGGTTCAAAACAAGGGCGAGTGATCCCCGTCCCCAAACGAGCGGGATTTTTACCTGCATTATTCGCTGGTCTGGCTGCTCTAGGTTCACTTTTAGGCGGCGCCAGTGCAGTGGCAAAAACCATTAAAGCCGTGCAACAGGGCAAGCAACAACTCAATGAAAGTCAGCGACACAATGAAACAATGGAGGCCATTGCTACTGGGGCTAGAAATGTCAATTTGAAGCCAGCCTTTTATCAACAAGGATTTGGAATTTCACCTTTTCGAAATAAAAAAAACATCTTTAACCTCAGCCATAGCAAGACATGCCCTAACGCATCAGCAAGTGGAAAGCTATGCTAAACAACTGAAGCTTTCTCATTTTCGAGGTGTGTTTATGCGAAACCAATTACCCTCACAACCCGGGAAACATGAATGTGCTGTTGTCAATTTGGGTGATCACCGATGACCTGGAACACATTATGTAGCTTATGTCAAAGAGGGATCTACTGTATGGTACTTTGACAGTTTTGGGAATTTGCCCCCGCCCATGGAACTAGTGGCCTATTTTGGAAACAGGATCAAGATATATTATAATGTGAAACGTGAGCAAACGTTTAACAGCCAACAGTGTGGACGTTTGTGTTTAATTTTTTTTATGTAAGACGCAACATAAGCAAAAACGTCAACAGTATGTCGGTGGAAAGTAAGACGTTTACACTGCATGGACGTGGACCTGAAGTGAGTCTAGACTTTTACCCACCTATCGAATTGAGTGAAAAACCTTATGGTTTAGGACTTGTTTCTCTTGAAACGTACAATCGAATATACAACATACGTGAAAATGTGAACAACAAGTTTTACTATGATGATTCTGTGCTCACCCTGAACTCTGGTGGATACACGATAGATGACATTTATGAACACATTTATGTGGTATTGATCAATGAATATGGTTTAAAGTCATTTCTCGATGGAACGCGCAAGTTTGAACTTGTAGGAAATACCAACACTCATCGCTGCAGTATTTTTTCTACATTCAAAATTGACTTTAAAACTCACCCCGATTCCATTGGTCCATTACTAGGATTTAAACCACGTGTGTTAGAGCCCAACAAAAAACATGAATCAGACCATGAAGTGAAATTCATTGAGGACCATCATCTGTCGGTGACGTGTAATATTATTAGTCAAGTGTACACCAATCAAGAACCGTCGCATTCGCTTTATGACTTTATTGTAACATCGCCCAATGGCTATATTATTCGTGAAAACCCTTCAGTGGTGCTTTTTCATTCTGTGGCTGTCGATGGTATAAGTAATATAACATTAAGACTGATCAATAGAGAGCAACAACTCATTGATCTTGATTCTACCACACCAGTGACTTACAAGTTGGTGCTAAAACCATTATGAAGTTTGTATATAAAGCAACAGCACCGTCTAGGAATGGTGTTAGTTGTTTACCACGTGAATACACGTTAACATCTCAGAACAAGCAGATTTTACAGCATTTGGGTTACCACATTAACCCCCGCGATGAATTCTATTCTAGAGGTAGCGAACCACATCGAGGAGCAACCAGGAGTTGTAAGAATTGATCTGCATTCTTATCAAGCTCAAACACCTGGACTCAATAACAATGATGAAATTCAATTTGTTATCAACAACCAAGATATTTACACTCTACCACATGAAAGTGTTATTCAGATTGAAGGTCGGCTCACCAAAGCCGATGGTTCTACACCCACTACATCCAAGTTAGCCAACCATGCTTTCGCCTTCCTGTTTTCTGAAGTACGTTATGTCATTAACGATATCGTGGTGGATAGCACTCGAAATGTGGGTATTTCCAGTGTCATGAAACTATATCCCTCTTATAGTGAGGAAGAAGCTAAAACACTTTGCTTGGCGGGTTGGTGCCCTGACTCGACCAATGACTGGATGGTACACACCGATGGCACCTTCACTGGATATTTACCTCTTAAACTGATTTTAGGCTTTGCTGAAGATCACCAGCGCATTGTGGTCAACGCAAGGCAAGTGCTTTATCTGGTGAGAGACAGGAGTGATAATAATGCACTCAAGGGAGTCGACAATGCCCCCATTGATTCAAAAATTCAACTACAACGCTTGCTATGGAAAGTGCCTCATGTGACCCTTAACGATAGCAAAAAACTGGACATACTCAAAATGGTAAAGAGAGATATACCTCTACCCATGGAATTTAGAAGCTGGGCACTCCATGAGTACCCGTTATTGCCCACCACCAACACACACAGTTGGTCTATAAAAACAGCCCGCTATACAGAGAGACCTCTCTACATGATTGTGGGTTTTCAAACGAATCGCATGTATCAACAATCCAAAGATGTCACGCAATTTGATCACCTGCAATTGAGAAATGCACGTCTTTTCCTCAACGGTGCTGTGTTTCCCTATGAAGGGTTGGATTTAGATTTTTCAAAAAATAAGTTTGGCCCCCTGTACGACTTGTTTTCTAAATTTAGATGGTCGTATTATCAAAAAGAGAATTGTCCAAAGTTGTCACCCCATGCTTTTAAGACAAGGGCGCCACTGATTGTCTTTGACTGTTCCTACTTGGAAGAGTCTGTCAAACCATCCAATATTGACATTCGACTAGATTTTGAAACGCATGACAATGTTCCAGCCAATACCACGGCCTACTGTTTGATTATTCATTACAAACAAGTCAACTATTATCCACTGTCCAACCAAGTGACAAGTGTATAAATAGCAGGTCAACACACATCAAACCACTCAGTCATGTCTTGCTTTCAAGCCTCAAGAAAAGTTACATCCATGAATTTAAAATCTGAGGAACAACGTTTCAAGACCTTTGCGACGTGGCCGGTGCCTTTTATAAACCCTCAAGCCTTAGCAGCCGCTGGATTCTACTATTTAAAAAGAAGAGATGAAGTGAAATGTGTGTTTTGTCCCATCATCTTAGACCAATGGCAAGAGAGCGATGAACCCATGCAGGAACATCAGCGCTGGTCACCTGCCTGCCCCTACCTGTGCAGAATGGAGGTGGGTAATATACCCTGTCATTCAAGTTACCCCTCACTCATGCCTCTAAGTGATGAAAAAAGTTATGATACGTGTGGACTTTATGGTGCCGGTAGTGCTTCAGTGAGCAGCTCACAGTTAAAAAAATCCAGTTTAGAGACATTGGGATATCATCAGTGTTATGGACACTATAAACACAAAAGACTTTTTTGTTGTATGAGATGGTACCGCCTCTATTCTAGAATGAAAAAAGAATGTAAAACTTGTTATGCTAATAAAATAATGAAATAAAAAAATTGGTTGTTGTTGTTATATTGTTATTTCTTATGCCCCCCTGTCATATCCTAACCTCTATAGTGACTACTCGATGTTTTTCTTTTCTTTTACTAGAATGGAATGTAAGTAAATGACATGGGTACACCTTACTGAACAATTGTCAGTCTGTGGTCAGTTGGACTTGATCCAGACAAGAGTGAACATGTTGCGTACACTGATTGTCGACTGTCAAGGGTTTAAAATTGGAGATAACAAATTTATATTTAAAGAAGTGGCCATTATCGATTGTTCCACTTTTTGGATATCACAAGCTACTCATTTGGTGTTTAAACCACCTTATGCGTTTGATTTGTTGTGTGATAAAGACCGTAAACAAACCCAGTGGATTGAAACTCATATGCAACTAGACTGGAAGCAGGGAACCATTTCATATAAGCACCTGGACATGGTCATGAAAGCCCACTTGTCTTCTGCCCATGTAATATTTGTGAAAGG
This sequence comes from Meconema thalassinum, assembly GCA_946902985.2. Taxonomy (NCBI): domain Eukaryota; kingdom Metazoa; phylum Arthropoda; class Insecta; order Orthoptera; family Tettigoniidae; genus Meconema; species Meconema thalassinum. The sequence goes on along the minus strand of CAMPQE020000048.1, from coordinate 12,109,421 downwards.
GAGTGAAAAACGTCAATGGCTACAACCATTCTTAGCGTCTTACTGTCAATGTATCGATTTAATGGACATGGGCTGTCCATCGCTGCAAACACTCATGGATCGCTGCCCCTGTGACAATATTACCCATAAAGCCTTGGCACAGGTGTGGCAATTGTTTCATTGGCTATCCACCAATGCCTGCTGGGAGTTGTTAAATAAAATTAAAACTAAAGGTTTACCTGTGGATGACACCAGTGAGATTTCTACAAGCGACGTGTAAACATCAACGAAAATACCATGGAGAAAGGGGATGCTACCGATAAAGCGATTGGAAAGTTCTTTGTGTGTAAAAAGAAACTAGACAGTTTTACTAAAGAAGAATTATTGGCTCTTCCAAAATCATTCATTTATTATGTCGCAGCAAATGCAGTGAAAGAAATCTGGCAACATGTACCAAAATCATGGACTCAAGACCCTGTGTTAAGTGAATTGCAACCATGTACGGATTATGATCACCATAAGCAAGTGGCTATGTCAAAAATACCCTCTATGCGACAGTGTGCTACTTGTCAGCTAGTCAAACTGTATCATGGTCATAAAAGTCAGTGTAAAGACTTTGTTTCCTCATACCACGGGAGTAATGAAGAAAAAACCAACAACAACAAACATCATCCACAGAGGAGGAGGAGGAAGATCAAACCTTTTTACCATCGATGGAAAAGGATATGCCAGACCTGTACTGGCAATGGCGTCATTAACAAAGTAATTCAATACTTGACTTTCGAAATCTACCTACCTGGTTATTATTTGTGTAGTCCTGGAACTTGTCTTGAAGAACCATTACAGCATAGTGACATACCTATTAATCCTTTGGATCAAGCATGCACCTTTCTTATCACCACAGTCATTCTGCATTAAGACGTGTAGCGGATAAAGTATCGTTGAAAAGCTAAACAACTTTTGACATTCTGTGATGTCTCAGTAGGTGAGAGGTTGGCAGTCGTCATTGTGATTAGTGTTATAAAAGGAAAGTTAATAATGAGTGGACATGGACATTGAAAAGGATTGAGGAATTGGTATTTCTTTGTATTCTATTTTTGTAAAGCTCTATTTGTTGTGAAATAAAAACAAGGTTTACAAGATCGCAATGTCTTTTATTTAAAAAAATGGTGATAGCCATTTCATTTTTTCACACATGAATATTTACAATTTCCACTTTACATTTTTTTTACATCCCCCTTGTTTAGTTTAAACATTCTGTACATTTTTGTTGTTGTAATATAAAAACAAGGTTTACCAGATCACAATGTCTTTTAATTCTAAAAATGGTGATAGTCATTTCTTCATTTTCATTTTTTCACACATGGATATTTACAATTTCCACTTTACATTTTTTACATTCCCCTTGTTTAGTTCACACATTCTGTACTTTTTTTGTGAAATATAAATAAGGTTCACTAAATCACTATATCTTTTATTTTTTAAAATGGTGATAGCCATTTCATTTTTTCACACATGAATATTTACAATTTCCACTTTTCATTTTTTACATTCCCTTGTTTAGTTTACACATTCTGTACATTTTTGTTGTTGTGAAATAAAAAACGAGGTTTACCAGATTACAATGTCTTTTTAATTTTAAAATGGTGACAGCCATTTCACTTTTTCACACATGGATATTTACAATTTCCACTTTTTCATTTTTTACATTCCCCTTGTTTAGTTTACACATTCTGTACATTTTCGTTGTTGTGAAATAAAAAACGAGGTTTACCAGATTACAATGTCTTTTTAATTTTAAAATGGTGATAGCCATTTCACTTTTTCACACATGGATATTTACAATTTCCACTTTACATTTTTTACATTCCCCTTGTTTAGTTCACATATTCAGTAAATTTTTTAAAATCTTTTTCGTAATATACAAAAGCAAAATACACTAAAATGTATTACTTATCTTATTTTTACTAAACTACTGTAGCCTAACATTATACATTCTACTTACAGTTTTTACAAAAAATATTACAATATAAAACACACTACAAATATTACAATATAGTGATCATTAGACTTAAGTAAAGTAATAGTCGTCAATACGACTGTTTCCCCAAGCAAGAGTATTAAATGTGTTGGGTATAATGAATCGTTTGTTGTCTTCATTACTTAAAGCAACTTTGTTCAACAAATTGGTATGTAGCTGATGATTTTTACTTCTAAATACACACATTTTCTTATATAATACAGGTGGGTTACTAACTATACAGTTTTTATAATCACTTATATCTAACTCTTTACTAACAACATTCTTTTTCACTCCTTTTAATTTTTTTACTACTACATCATCAATTGTCATATAGTTGTATGATTTAGATTTTGTGCCTACAAAGGTGTCTATAATAACACCAGCACATTCATCCTTAAATTTCCCAAGAACCTTTTTGTTTACTAGAGGTAAATGGTAAATATTATCCTTGGGGTAGTCACTTGTATCAAACCTATTTAGCTCAGTTTTGATATCCTCGTAAAAATCATCAGTTTTAAACTCATAAATAAAAGAATCTGTGTCTGTGTAGAGTAATTTAGCATTATCAAGATAGTTTTTCTTTGCATAATCATAGTGAAATTCATACATAAGTGTTTTTGATAATTCCAGAATGGTGTAACCCACATATATGGATTTGTTGTAAGTTACTTTAAGACGATTCATTTGTATTACAACTAAATCCTCATGAATAATTGAACAGCTATGAAAGTTAGGCTTGCTTATTAAGTTGCTCGCACCATACCTTTTACCATCATTCTCCCACTTTGTTATCAGCTTTACATCAACTCGTTTATCAACATTCTCCATAGTCTTTCCAAAAACACTATTATTCATGAGTTTATAAAAATCTTTTTCAAACGCGTTTGTTGACAGCGTTCTTAAATTATTGTTTAGATCAATATACGGTTTGAGCCATGCTGACTGATGAAATTGCAATACGCGATGAATTTTAGTTAATTTCAATCCATGCTGTAGACACTGTTTCAAGTTTTGATAATGTATTACATATTTACATTTATCATTTACATTAGCAATTAACATTTTTGTTCGTGATGTGATGTATGGAGATTTCATATTCTCAGGACAAAATGGTAAATCATTATGATCATCATGTAACTCTTTAGGGTACTCAAGATTTACCTCTAAAATGTATCCTTTATCATCGTTATCATTAAGAGTGTCAACATGTAAGACATCAATTTCAGGTTGTGTCAGCCAGCGAAAATCTTTCAGTGGTAGATATTGACTCATAGCCCAACCATATTGGTTATTTGCATCGAGGTAGACAATATACTTTGACTCTTCACAAGGGTTGTAGCTAGGCATGCATTTATTATTCGCTTTAGAGTACCGTCCACTACATTGACTTAATCCACCTCGAATTGATGATTTTGTAAAATTGATCATGTCTATATCAGTCATTAATTCTAAATTTACTTTCGTTTTTTTCAACATTGAACTGAAACTTAACCCAGGAGCTGTGAAATACTGACAAGGATCAAGGTCATAAGTTTTCATACAAACATTCCGAAAATTTTCAAAAACATCTGCTAATAACAACACATCTGTCTTCAAATATATGTCTGAAAATTCTCCTAAAGTTTGAATGTGGAACTGTGCCCATACACGTTGTGCATGTAAATATTCCTGATCACTGATATGACTTGTGTTTAAGGAACTGTAAAATGCATTTTTCGGTGGTAAACAACACTCCTCAAGACGTTCCACACAGTTAATATATTCATAAGGGAATATACCCTTTTGACGAATCAAATTAAAATCATCTTCTTTAGGAAAGACACGTTGAATTTCATGAAACTGATCTGATTTTAAATTACTAGCCAGCTTATCAAGACTACTCGACATAAAGCGGAATGAATCTAAAAATCGCAGTTTAATGGTTTTTTTATTGCTAGTTTTGACGTATTTTGTGAACGATATGTATTGTTCCTTATTATTTGCAATAACATCAATTTTCACATCTGAAGCTCCAAATTCTTTAACGATAAAGTGGTTATCGTATTTGCTACCATTGTGTAGAATGACCGGAATGAATTTACTTACTCTATAATTTAAATTACATTCTTGGTGAGCCGCACCACGATATTTTCCTGTTAAATGGTCATGATCGCGAACCCTGTCTGAATATAAACATTCTTCACATATAAAACAATTAGTTTCAGTTTCAAAATTCATTTGCTCTGAGGAAGTTAGTGACTCCATTGGAATGATCGTATTTAAAATAGAGTATATACGAATGGCATCTTTCTCAAGCCTTTCCATAAAAACTTTAGGTGCATCAGGTCCTCTATAGAGCTCAAACTTATTTAAAGAGTCATCATAACTACATTTAATATAATATGCAAAGCTAAAAGGTTCATGAATGTGAGTTGTGTTGGTGAAAGGTTGGGCTGGATTTGATGAACATGTATTAAATGGTTTCAGCAAAGCCTCGAAGTCAGCATATATAACAAATGGTACTCGAAGCTGTTTCTCATAATCCTTAAATTTTAGAATGTTATTTTTAGGAGTCGGTAATACCGTACACACATGATTACACCCCCATTTTTGATGTTGAGTTAGTTGATCCTCTTTATGGAAATGTAGCAAACAGCCATCACACAACCACTTCTTAGATTTATCTTTTGATATCTGACTACCGACAAGTATACTTAAATGTTTTATCCAACAATAGTGGGCGTTTTCACCTTTAGTTATGTACAGTAAATTTACATAAGCATCCTTTTTTTCCTGAGTATAATATAGAGGACCAACTATACTCTTATTTTCAATTCCATAAACATTAATACTTACATTGTTCAGCTCTTCAAAACGTTGAATGTCTTTTATCGCCATAGGAAATTCCATTTCTTTTAAATCTCACACTGAAGAATAGTGAGGATATGATGATGTTCTCATCGTGGCCCTCACTGCTGGATGGAGAGCTGAGGTTACTGCCATGCAAAGCATGCGTCATCATTATTCATAACGTTTACACAAGCGTGTTTACGTTTGATCCATCCTGGCAAATCAACGTATGATGATGCTCGAAGGGGGTTGTATTTATTCATGTTGGTTTCTAAATAACGTACTTCAACCAACGCCCAGTCTGACTCCCTTTCCTGGAACTCTTCACTCTTCACGATGATGGCACTTGAAATATTTTGATATATATCACTAATATTAGTTGATTCTCTAACAATTATGTTTTTTGTATTAAAAGATTTGATATCCGTAATTTCACCTTCACTCCCAGTTTTTACATAGAGTCCAAAAAGTTCAAAATTCATTTTAATTGTTTTATGCTCTAATAAAACATTTTCTACTAAGCCAAACACAGTTGGTTGAACATTTTTAAAAATGATTCAATACTTTGAGTTTTTTCTTTACTATAAAGTCTATAACTAGCAATTCGACTTTTAAACGCACTACCAATTTGTTGAACATTTCCAGAATTTCTTTCATGGCAAGCGTTATTTTTATGTTGAATACTGCGTAAATGTCCATGAATGATTGAAGAAGGTATATCAATATTACATACATTACAATGGGTTATCGAAGGTTCACCATTCTTTTTTCTTTTTGTTGCACAACTATTTTCACAATCTTGAGAACGTTTACGCTTTTGAGCATCACTTTCGTTTAAAGATTCCGTGCTAGTTGTTGGTTTTACAGATTTCAATTCTTGTTGTTCACCATGCACTTCAACCATGTGGGATTGATATTGCTTTACAGCAGAAAAACCAAGTTCACAAACTGAACATGAAAATGGTGCTGAACTAACATGCTTTAAATTTACATGACGTGTAAAATTATCTTGTCTGTTAAATGTGGTAGCACAATGACTGCACACAAACATTTTAATGTTATGTTTAACATTTGCGTGTCGTTGAAGGTTGTCAGGTCTTGAGAACTGTTTCTTACAGTCACCACACTTGAACATGATGATCCCTTTCGAAATTACCTATAAAAGAAAGAAATCATAAATGTTAATAAATGATAAAAACAAAGTACAATATATAAATAGTTTAATTATATTCCAGTCAATGGTTATAGCAGGGTATTTAAATCGATCATCTGTGAACTCCTAGCTAGTCTAACTTCATGTAGTTCTAACTGGGGGTTACTATATACCACTGTCACTGACACCTAGCGGTGAACATTGGAACTTGATAGAGTGATAGAAACCAGCGGTCGCCAGTTAAGTGAGCTAGGTGTGACGTCATAGCCAGTCTTAAAGCAAGTCTAAACTTGTAGAAAATGTCACGTGATAGAAACCAGCAGCCACCAGTTAAGTGAGCTAATTGTAATGTCATAGCCAGTCTTAAAACAAGTCTAAACTTGTAGAACATGTTACGTGATAGAAACCAGCAACCACCAGTTAAGTGAGTTAAGTGTGACGTCATAGCCAGTCTTAAAACAAGTCTAAACTTGTAGAACATGTCACGTGATGGAAACCAGCAGCCACCAGTTAAGTGAGCTAAGTGTGACGTCATAGTCAGTAATAAAGCAAGTCTAAACTTGTAAAATATGTCAAGTGATAAGATTAAGTTAGGTAAAGTTAGGTTATGTTAGGTGAACTGAGGTTAAGACTTTAAATATTCCCTATGTCACTGACACTTAGCAATGAACATTCAGACTTAATAGAGCGGTAATCAAAATCTAACCTACAAAATTAGCTTTACACACCATGGTCAAGTAGTTCCAACTTTTGACTGCCAAATATACCATTTTCACTGACATCTAGTAGTGAACATTGGAAAATATCACTCTAACTGTTTAAAAGTTCTTAGAGGGGCACTTACCTTTTTATAATTTATCAACTGCTGCCACTGAATGAACAGATTGTAGGAATCTGGTAGCCTACAGGTACCCAATTATCTGTAAACAAAACAATCAAACAATCAATCAATAAATACATTCCAATCAATAACTTCAACATCAATTAGTAATATAAGTCTACAATCCATTAATAAGTACTTACCTTGCAAAATAATGTAATGATTTTCTACCAAAACGGCTTTTTTACAACTCTTGAGCAGTAATAGAGCACTGTTCACTCAAAGCGAGTAATAAAGACTGACAGTAGGGAGATATAGGACACCTCTCTTATATAAACTCTCATCGCTCGTGTCAGCAGTTTTTTGCAGATCATTGCAATTCCTTTCCCAATACAGCTGAGAGTCCAAAGTACACTAGGAACACCTGTGTGGTATCCAATGACTGCTGACTTTGCTTGATCATCACCCATTGTCTTAATCAACATATGGGGTTTCAAATTACTGCAGCGTCAGTCATAGCAACAGCAGTGTGCGCTCTCTGGTATGTCAGCAACATGACACCGGAAGGAACACCTGTGTAATATCCAATAACTGCTAACTTTGCATGATCATCATCCATTGTCTTAATGAACACTTGGGGTTTCAAATTACTGCAGTGTTAGTCATAGCAACAGATCTGTGCGCTCTCTGTCATGTCTGTAATATGACACAGGAAGTAACAAGACGTCTTACTGTACATGCCTTCTCCTCAGTTTTAACATCTAAGGAACATGTATTATTCTCTTTCAACTACAAATGACTCGTTAGAACACATCCATCCACCAAGTTAGATCCCTTGTATGTTCACATGTATTTCGCCACTTTCCTTTCATATCGTTATCCCATTATAGTAGTAGTGAACAACGTCAATTCAACACACACAAATGTAGTTAGGCTCTTTGACATAATTTAAATAAATTCATGGGCTCGTCCGTAGGAACCAGGCCAAAGGGACCCGTCCAAAGGGATCAGTCCAAAGGGACAAGGACTCGTCCACAGGGACCTGTCCACAAGGACCTGTCCACAAGGACTTGTCCACAAGGACTCGTCCACAAGGACGCGACAACAATGACCCCGCCAACAATGACCCGTCAACAATAACCCATCCATAGGGATCCGCTCTCCCACCCTCTTACCAAAGCCATGAGTGGGCATGCGTAAAAAACAAAAACAAGCATGTTAATTCATAGTGGCTATTCACCGAACACATGCACTTTATGTAAATCAACGTTTAAATCCATATCGGCATTCAAACTCTCACATGTTGGAATTGGAAAGAGATATTGTCTAAAAAATTCAATTTCACCCCTAGTAGGGGTAGGTTTTATTTTGGGGGTTGAAATATATTGTCCATTGGAAAGGGAGTGTCAGCCCGAGTTCAATGACACCTCATTCGTCAAAATCCGACCACGGGTTCGGGAGTTATCGGGATGCCGCCATCTTGTGAGGAGGGGAGGAGGAGGAGGTATCTGAACCCGTACAAAACCGCTACTCACGTCTAGCGCTAGCGTGGCGCTGCTCATATATGGGAGTACATTTACACACGTCTAGCGCTAGCGTGGCGCTGCTCATTTATGGGAGTACTTTTACACACGTCTAGCCCAAGCGTGGTGCTGCTCATTCATGGGAGTACTTTTACACACGTCTAGCGCTAGCGTGGCGCAGCTCATTGATAGGAGTACTTTTACACACGTCTAGCCCTAGCGTGGTGCTGCTCATTCATGGGAGTACTTTTACACACGTCTAGCGCTATCGTGGCGCTGCTCATTGATGGGAGTACTTTTACACACGTCTAGCGCTAGCGTGGCGCTGCTCATTTATGGGAGTACTCTTACACACGTCTAGCGCTAGCGTGGCGCCGCTCATTGATGGGAGTACTTTTACACATGGCTAGCGCTAGCATCGCGCTGCTCATTTATGTGAGTACTTTGACACACGTCTAGCACTAGCGTGGCGCTGCTCATTTATGGGAGAACTTTTACACACGTCTAGCGCTAGCGTGGCGCTGCTCATTCATGGGAGTACATTTACAGATGTCTAGAGCTAGCGTGGCGCTGCTCATTTAAGGCAGTACTTTTACACACGTCTTGCGGTAGCGTCGCGCTGCTCATTTATGGGAGTATTTTTACACTCGTCTAGCGCTAGTGTGGCGCTGCTCATTTATAGGAGAACTTTTACACACGTCTAGCGCTAGCGTGGCGCTGCTCATTCATGGGAGTACTTTTACACATGGCTAGCGCTAGCATCGCGCTGCTCATTTATGTGAGTACTTTGACACACGTCTAGCACTAGCGTGGCGCTGCTCATTTCTGGGAGAACTTTTACACACGTCTAGCGCTAGCGTGGCGCTGCTCATTCATGGGAGTACTTTTACAGATGTCTAGAGCTAGCGTGGCGCTGCTCATTTATGTGAGTACTTTGACACACGTCTAGCACTAGCGTGGCGCTGCTCATTTATGGGAGTACTTTTACACATGGCTAGCGCTAGCATCGCGCTGCTCATTTATGTGAGTACTTTGACACACGTCTAGCACTAGCGTGGCGCTGCTCATTTAAGGGAGAACTTTTACACACGTCTAGCGCTAGCGTGGCGCTGCTCATTCATGGGAGTACTTTTACAGAAGTCTAGAGCTAGCGTGGCGCTGCTCATTTTTGGGAGAACTTTTACACACGTCTAGCGGTAGCGTCGCGCTGCTCATTTATGGGAGTACTTTTACACTCGTCTAGCGCTAGTGTGGCGCTGCTCATTTATAGGAGAACTTTTACACACGTCTAGCGCTAGCGTGGCGCTGCTCATTCATGGGAGTACTTTTACAGATGTCTAGAGCTAGCGTGGCGCTGCTCATTTATGGCAGTACTTTTACACACGTCTAGGGCTAGCGTGGCGCTTATCATTTATGGGAGCACTTTTACACTCGTCTAGCGCTAGCGTGGCGCTGCTCATATATGGGAGTACTTTTACACTCGTTTAGCGCTAGCGTCGCGCTGCACATTTATGGGAGCACATTTACACACGTCTAGCGCTAGCGTAGCGCTGCACATTTATGGGAGTACTTTTACACATGTCTAGCGCTAGCGTGGCGCTGCTCATTCATGGGAGTACTTTTACAGATATCTAGAGCTAGCGTGGCGCTGCTCATATATGGGTGTACTTTTACACACGTCTAGCGCTAGCGTGGCGCTGCTCATTGATGGGAGTACTTTTACACACGTCTAGCGCTAGCGTGGCGCTGCTCATTTATGGGAGTACTTTTACACATGTCTAGTGCTAGCGTGGCGCTGCTCATTTATGGGAGTACTTTTACACACGTCTAGCGCTTGCGTGGGGCTGCTCATTTATGGGAGTACTTTTACACACGTCTAGCGCTAACGTGGCGCTGCTCATTTATGGGGGCACTTTTACACACTTCTAGCGCTAGCGTGGCGCTGCTCATTTATGGGAGTATTTTTACACACGTCTAGCACTAGCGTGGCGCTGCTCATTTATGGGAGTACTTTTACACACGTCTAGCGCTAGCGTGGCGCTGCTCATTTATGGGAGTACTTTTAAACACGTTTAGCGCTAGCGTGGCGCTGCTCATTTATGTGAGTACTTTTACACTCGTCTAGCGCTAGTGTGGCGCTGCTCATTTATAGGAGAATTTTTTTCACTCGTCTAGCGCTAGCGTGGCGCTGCTCATTTATGGGATTACTTTTACAGATATCTAGAGCTAGCGTGGCGCTGCTCATATATGGGAGTACTTTTACACTCGTCTAGCGCTAGCGTGGCGCTTCTCATTTATGGGAGCACTTTCAAACACGTCTAGCGCTAGCGTGGCGCTGCTCATTTATGGCAGTACTTTTACACTCGTCCAGCGCTAGCGTGGAGCTGCTCATTTATGGCAGTACTTTTACACACGTCTAGCGCTAGCGTGGCACTGCTCATTAATGGGAGCACTTTTACACACTTCTAGCGCTAGCGTGGCGCTGCTCATTTATGGGAGTACTTTTACACACGTCTAGCGCTAGCGTGGCGCTGCTCATTTATGTGAGTACTTTGACACACGTCTAGCACTAGCGTGGCGCTGCTCATTTATGGGAGTACTTTTACACACGTCTAGCGCTAACGTGGCGCTGCTCATTTATGGGAGCACTTTTACACACTTCTAGCGCTAGCGTGGCGCTGCTTATTTATGGGAGTATTTTCACACACGTCTAGCGCTAGCGTGGCGCCGCTCATTTATGGGAGTACTTTTACACACGTCTAGCGCTAGCGTGGCGCTGCTCATTTATGGGAGTACTTTTAAACACGTTTACCGCTAGCGTGGCGCTGCTCATTTATAGGAGTACTTTTACACACGTCTAGCGCTAGCGTGGCGCTGCTCATTTATGGGAGTACTTTTACACTCGTCTAGCGCTAGCGTGGCGCTGCTAATTTATATGAGTACTTTTACACACGTCTAGCACTAGCGTGGCGCTGCTCATTTTTATGAGAACTTTTACACACGTCTAGCGCTAGGTTGGTGCTGCTCATTTATGGGAGTACTTTTACACATGTCTAGTGCTAGCCTGGCGCTGCTCATTTACGGGAGCACTTTTACACTCGTCTAGCGCAAGCGTGGCGCTGCTCATTTATAGGAGTACATTTACACACGTCTAGCGCTAGCGTGGCGCTGCTCATTTATGGGAGTACTTTTAAACACGTTTACCGCTAGCGTGGCGCTGCTCATTTATGGGAGTACTTTTACACACGTCTGGCGCTAGCGTGGCGCTGCTCATTTATGGGAGAACTTTTACACACGTCTAGCGCTAGCGTGGCGCTGCTCATTTATGGCAGTACTTTTACACACGTCTGGCGCTAGCGTGGCGCTGCTCATTTATGGGAGAACTTTTACACACTTCTAGCGCTAGCGTGGCGCTGCTCATTTATGGCAGTACTTTTACACACGTCTAGCGGTAGCGTCGCGCTGCTCATTTATGGGAGTACTTTTACACTCCTCTAGCGCTAGTGTGGCGCTGATCATTTATAGGAGAATTTTTTTCACTCGTCTAGCGCTAGCGTGGCTCTGCTCATTTATGGGATTACTTTTACACACGTCTAGCGCTAGCGTGGCGCTGCTCATTTATAGGATTACTTTTACACAGGTCTAGCGCTAGCGTGGCGCTGCTCATTTACGGGAGTACTTTTACACACGTCTAGCGATAGCGTCGCGCTGCTCATTTATGGGAGTACTTTTACACTCGTCTAGCGCTAGCGTGGCGCTGCTCATTTATAGGAGTAATTTATTCACACGTCTAGCGCTAGCGTGTCGCTGCTCATTTATGGGAGCACTTTAACACACGTCTAGCGCTAGCGTGGCGCTGCTCATTTATAGGAGTACTTTTACACTCGTCTAGCACTAGCGTCGCGCTGCTCATTTATGGGAGCACTTTAACAAACGTATAGCGCTAGCGTGGCGCTGCTCATTTATGGGAGTACTTTTGCACACGTCTAGCACTAGCGTGGCGCTGGTCATTGATGGGAGTACTTTTACACACGTCTAGCGCTAGCGTGGCGCTGCTCATTTACATGAGTACATTTACACACGTCTAGCACTAGCGTGGCGCTGCTCATTTTTATGAGAACTTTTACACACTTCTAGCGCAAGCGTGGCGCTGCTCATTTATATGAGTACTTTTACACACGTCTAGCGCTAGCGTGGCGCTGCTCATTGATGGGAGTACTTTTACACACGTCTAGCGCTAGCTTGGTGCTGCTCATTTATGGGAGTACTTTTACACATGTCTAGCACTAGCGTGGCGCTGCTCATTTACGGGAGTACATTTACACACGTCTAGTGCTAGCGTGGCGCTGCTCATTTACGGGAGCACTTTTACACACGTCTAGCGCTAGCGTGGCGCTGCTCATTTATAGGAGTACATTTACACACGTCTAGTGCTAGCGTGGCGCTGCTCATTTATGGGAGTACTTTTGCACTCGTCTAGCGCTAGCGTGGCGCTGCTAATTTATATGAGTACTTTTACACACGTCTAGCACTAGCGTGGCGCTGCTCATTTTTATGAGAACTTTTACACACGTCTAGCGCTAGCGTGGCGCTGCTCATTTATATGAGTACTTTTACACACGTCTAGCGCTAGCGTGGCGCTGCTCATTTAAATGAGTACATTTACACACGTCTAGCGCTAGCGTGGCGCTGCTCATTTATATGAGTACTTTTACACACGACTAGCGCTAGCGTGGCGCTGCTCATTTAAATGAGTACTTTTACACACGTCTAGCACTAGCGTGGCGCTGCTCAGTTATGGGAGTACTTTTACACACGTCTAGCGCTAGCGTGGCGCTGCTCATTTTTATGAGAACTTTAACACACGTCTAGCGCTAGCGTGGCGCTGCTCATTTAAATGAGTACATTTACACACGACTAGCGCTAGCGTGGCGCTGCTCATTTAAATGAGTACTTCTACACACGTCTAGCACTAGCGTTGCGCTGCTCAGTTATGGGAGTACTTTTACACACGTCTAGCGCTAGCGTGGCGCTGCTCATTTATGTGAGTACTTTTACACACGTTAAGCGCTAGCTTGGTCCTGCTCATTTATGGGAGTACTTTTACAAACGTCTAGCGCTAGCGTGGCGCTGCTCATTTATGGGAGTTCTTTTACACACGTCTGGCACTAGCGTGGCGCTGCTCATTTATGGGAGTACTTTTACACACGTCTAGCGCTAGCTTGGTGCTCCTCATTTATGGGAGTACTTTTACACACGTCAAGCGCTAGCGTGGCGCTGCTCGTTTATAGCGGTACTTTTACACACGTCTAGCGCTGGCGTGGCACTGTTCATTTATGGGAGTGCTTTTACACTCGTCTAGCGCTAGCGTGGCGCTGCTCATTTATGGGAGTACTTTTACACACGTCTAGCGCTAGCCTGCCGCTGCTCAGTTACGGGAGCACTTTTACACACGACTAGCGCTAGCGTGGCGCTGCTCATTTATGGGAGTACTTTTACACACGTCTAGCGCTAGCGTGGCGTTGCTCATTTATAAGAGTACTTTTACACACGTCTAGCGCTGCTCATTTATGGGAGTACTTTTACACACGTCTAGCGCTAGCTTGGTGCTGCTCATTTATAGGAGTACTTGTACACATGTCTAGTGCTAGCGTACCGCTGCTCGTTTATGGGAGTACTTTTACACACGACTGGCGCTAGCCTGGTGCTGCTCATTTATGGGAGTACATTTACACACGTCTAGCGCTAGCGTGGCGCTGCTCATTTATGGGGGTTCTTTTACACACGTCTAGCACTAGCGTGGGGCTTCTCATTTATGGGAGTACTTTAACACACGTCTAGCGCTAGCTTGGTGCTGCTCATTTATGGGAGTACTTTTACACACGTCTAGCGCTAGCGTGGCGCTGCTCATTTATGGGAGTACTTTTACACACGTCTAGCTTTAGCTTGGTGCTGCTCATTTATGGGAGTACTTTTACACATGTCTAGCGCTAGCGTGGCGTTGCTCATTTATAAGAGTACTTTTACACACGTCTAGCGCTAGCGTGGCGATTCTCATTTACGGGAGAACTTTTACCACGCCTAGCGCTAGCGTGGCGCTGCTCAATTATGGGAGTACTTTTATACACGTCTAGCGCTAGCGTGGCGCTGCTCATTTATGGGAGTACTTTTGCACACGTCTAGCGCTAGCGTCGCGCGGCTCATTTATGGGAGCACTTTTACACACGTCTAGGGCTAGCGTGGCGCTGCTCATTTATGGGAGTACTTTTACACCCGTCTAGCGCTAGCGTGGCGCTGCTTATTTATGGGGGTACTTTAACACACGTCTAGCGCTAGCCTGGCGCAGCTCATTGATAGGAGTACTTTTAAACACGTCTAGCGCTAGCGTGGCGCTGCTTATTTATGGGGGTACTTTAACACACGTCTAGCGCTAGCGTGGCGTAACTCATTTATAAGAGTACTTTTACACACGTCTAGCGCTAGCGTGGCGCTGCTCATTTATGGGAGTACTTTTACACACGTCTAACGCTAGCTTGGTGCTGCTCATTTATGGGAGCACTTTTACACACGTCTAGCGCTAGCGTTGCGCTGCTCATTTAGGGGAGTACTTTTACACACGTCTAGCGCTAGCGTGGCACTGCTCATTTATGGCAGTACTTTTACACACGTCTAGCGCTAGCGTGTCGCTGCTCATTTATGGGAGTACTTTTGCACACGTCTAACGCTAGCGTCGCGCGGCTCATTTATGGGAGCACATTTACACACGTCTAGGGCTAGCGTGGCGCTGCTCTTTTATGGGAGTACTTTAACACACGTCTAGCGCTAGCGTGGCGCTGCTTATTTATGGGGGTACTTTAACACACGTCTAGCGCTAGCGTGGCGCAGCTCATTGATAGGAGTACTTTTAAACACGTCTAGCCCTACGTGGTGCTGCTCATTCATGGGAGTACTTTTAAACACTTCTAGCGCTAGCGTGGCGCTGCTCATTGATGGGAGTACTTTTACACACATCTAGCGCTAGCGTGTCGCTGCTCATTTATGGGAGTACTCTTACAAACGTCTAGCGCTAGCGAAGCGCTTCTCATTGATGGGAGTACTTTTACAAATGACTAGCGCTAGCGTCGCGCTGCTCATTTATGTGAGTACTTTGACACAAGTCTAGCACTAGCGTGGCGCTGCTCATTTATGGGAGAACTTTTACACACGTCTAGCGCTAGCGTGGCGCTGCTCATTCATGGGAGTACTTTTACAGATGTCTAGAGATAGCGTGGCGCTGCTCATATATGGGAGTACTTTTACACTCGTCTAGCGCTAGCGTGGCGCTTTTCATTTATGGGAGCACTTTTAGACTCGTCCAGGGCTAGCGTGGCGCTGCTCATATATGGGAGTACTTTTACACTCGTTTGGCGCTAGCGTGGCGCTGCTCATTTATGGGAGCACTTTTACACACGTCTAGCGCTAGCGTAGCGCTGCTCATTTATGGGAGTACTTTTACACATGTCTAGCGCCAGCGTGGTGCTGCTCATTCATGGGAGTACTTTCACAGATATCTAGAGCTAGCGTGGCGCTGCTCATATATGGGAGTACTTTTACACTCGTCTAGCGCTAGCGTGGCGCTTCTCATTTATGGGAGAACTTTTACACACGTCTAGCGCTAGCGTGGCGCTGCTCATTTATGGGAGCACTTTTACACTCGTCTAGCGCTAGCGTGGGGCTGCTCATATATGGCAGTACTTTTACACACGTCTAGCGCTAGCGTGGCGCTGCTCATTGATGGGAGTACTTTTACACACGTCTAGCGCTAGCGTGGCGCTGCTCATTTATGGGAGTACTTTTACACATGTCTAGTGCTGGCGTGGCGCTGCTCATTTATGGGAGTACTTTTACACACGTCTACAGCTAGCGTGGCGCTGCTCATTTATGTGAGTACCTTGACACACGTCTAGCACTAGCGTGGCGCTGCTCATTTATGGGAGTACTTTTACACACGTCTAGCGCTAACGTGGCGCTGCTTACTTATGGGATCACTTTTACACACTTCTAGCGCTAGCGTGGCGCTGCTCATTTATGGGAGTATTTTTACAGACGTCTAGCGCTAGCGTGGCGCTGCTCATTTATGGGAGTACTTTTAAACACGTATAGCGCTATCGTGGCGCTGCTCATTTATAGGAGTATTTTACACACGTCTAGCGCTAGCGTGGCGCTGCTCATTTATTGGAGTACTTTTACACTCGTCTAGCGCTAGTTTGGCGCTGCTCATTTATGGGATTACTTTTACACACGTCTAGCGCTAGCGTGGCGCTGCTCATTTATGGGATTACTTTTACAGATATCTAGAGCTAGCGTGGCGCTGCTCATATATGGGAGTACTTTTACACTCGTCTTGCGCTAGCGTGGCGCTTCTCATTTATGGGAGTACTTTTACACTCGTCTAGCGCTAGCGTGGCGCTGCTCATTTATGGTAGAAATTTTTTCACTCGTCTAGCCCTAGCGTGGCGCTGCTCATTTATGGGCTTACTTTTACAGATATCTAGAGCTAGCGTGGCGCTGCTCATATATGGGAGTACTCTTACACTCGTCTTGCGCTAGCGTGGCGCTTCTCATTTATGGGAGTACTTTTACACTCGTCTAGCGCTAGCGTGGCGCTGCTCATTTATAGTAGAAATTTTTTCACTCGTCTAGCGCTAGCGTGGCGCTGCTCATTTATGGGAATACTTTAACACACGTCTAGCGCTAGCGTGGCGCTGCTCATTTATGGCAGTACTTAGACACACGTCTAGCTCTAGCGTCGCGCTGCTCATTTATTGGAGTACTTTTACACTCGTCTAGCGCTAGTGTGGCGCTGCTCATTTATAGGAGAAATTTTTTCACTCGTCTAGCGCTAGCGTGGCGCTGCTCATTTATGGGAGTACTTTTACACACGTCTAGCGCAAACGTGGCGCTGCTTACTTATGGGAGCACTTTTACACACTTCTAGCGCTAGCGTGGCACTGCTCATTTATGGGAGTACTTTTCCACACGACTAGCGCTAGCTTGGTGCTGCTCATTTATGGGAGTACTTTTACACATGTCTAGTGCTAGCCTGTCGCTGCTCATTTACGGGAGCACTTTTACACTCGTCTAGCGCTAGAGTGGCGCTGCTCATTTATAGGAGTACATTTACACACGTCTAGCGCTACCGTAGCGCTGCTCATTTATGGGAGTACTTTTACACACTTCTAGCGCTAGCGTGGCACTGCCCATTTATGGCAGTACTTTAAAACACGTCTAGCGCTAGCATGGCGCTGCTTATTTATGGGAGTACTTTTACACACGTATAGCGCTAGCGTGGCGCTGCTCATTCATGAAGGTACTTTTACAGATGTCTAGAGCTAGTGTGGCGCTGCTCATTTAAGGCAGTACTTTTACACACGTCTTGCGGTAGCGTCGCGCTGCTCATTTATGGGAGTACTTTTACACTCGTCTAGCGCTAGTGTGGCGCTGCTCATTTATAGGAGAACTTTTACACACGTCTAGCGCTAGCGTGGCGCTGCTCATTCATGGGAGTACTTTTACAGATGTCTAGAGCTAGCGTGTCGCTGCTCATTTATGTGAGTACTTTGACACACGTCTAGCACTAGCGTGGCGCTGCTCATTTATGAGAGTACTCTTACACATGGCTAGCGCTAGCATCGCACTGCTCATTTATGTGAGTACTTTGACACACGTCTAGCACTAGCGTGGCGCTGCTCATTTATGGGAGAACTTTTACACACGTCTAGCGCTAGCGTGGCGCTGCTCATTCATGGGAGTACTTTTACAGATGTCTAGAGCTAGCGTGGCGCTGCTCATTTATGGGAGAACTTTTACACACGTCTAGCGCTAGCGTGGCGCTGCTCATTGATGGGAGTACTTTTACACATGGCTAGCGCTAGCATCGCGCTGCTCATTTATGTGAGTACTTTGACACACGTCTAGCACTAGCGTGGCGCTGCTCATTTATGGGAGAACTTTTACACTCATCTAGCGCTAGCGTGGCGCTGCTCATTCATGGGAGTACTTTTACAGATGTCTAGAGCTAGCGTGGCGCTGCTCATTTAAGGCAGTACTTTTACACTTGTCTTGCGGTAGCGTCGCGCTGCTCATTTATGGGAGTACTTTTACTCTCGTCTAGCGCTAGTGTGGCGCTGCTCATTTATAGGAGAACTTTTACACACGTCTAGCGCTAGCGTGGCGCTGCTCATTCATGGGAGTACTTTTACAGATGTCTAGAGCTAGCGTGGCGCTGCTCATTTATGGCAGTACTTTTACACACGTCTAGCGCTAGCGTGGCGCTTCTCATTTATGGGAGCACTTTTACACTCGTCTAGCGCTAGCGTGGCGCTGCTCATATATGGGAGTACTTTTACACTCGTTTAGCGCTAGCGTGGCGCTGCACATTTATGGGAGCACATTTACACACGTCTAGCGCTAGCGTAGCGCTGCACATTTATGGGAGTACTTTTACACATGTCTAGCGCTAGCGTGGCGCTGCTCATTCATGGGAGTACTTTTACAGATATCTAGAGCTAGCGTGGCGCTGCTCATATATGGGTGTACTTTTACACACGTCTAGCGCTAGCGTGGCGCTGCTCATTGATGGGAGTACTTTTACACACGTCTAGCGCTAGCGTGGCGCTGCTCATTTATGGGAGTACTTTTACACATGTCTAGTGCTAGCGTGGCGCTGCTCATTTATGGGAGTACTTTTACACACGTCTAGCGCTTGCGTGGCGCTGCTCATTTATGGGAGTACTTTTACACACGTCTAGCGCTAACGTGGCGCTGCTCATTTATGGGGGCACTTTTACACACTTTTAGCGCTAGCGTGGCGCTGCTCATTTATGGGAGTATTTTTACACACGTCTAGCACTAGCGTGGCGCTGCTCATTTATGGGAGTACTTTTACACACGTCTAGCGCTAGCGTGGCGCTGCTCATTTATGGGAGTACTTTTAAACACGTTTAGCGCTAGCGTGGCGCTGCTCATTTATGGGAGTACTTTTACACTCGTCTAGGGCTAGTGTGGCGCTGCTCGTTTATAGGAGAATTTTTTTCAGTCGTCTAGCGCTAGCGTGGCGCTGCTCATTTATGGGATTACTTTTACAGATATCTAGAGCTAGCGTGGCGCTGCTCATATATGGGAGTACTTTTACACTCGTCTAGCGCTAGCGTGGCGCTTCTCATTTATGGGAGCACTTTTAAACACGTCTAGCGCTAGCGTGGCGCTGCTCATTTATGGGAGCACTTTTACACACATCCAGCGCTAGCGTGGAGCTGCTCATTTATGGCAGTACTTTTACACACGTCTAGCGCTAGCGTGGCGCTGCTCATTAATGGGAGTACTTTTACACACTTCTAGCGCTAGCGTGGCGCTGCTCATTTATGGGAGTACTTTTACATATGTCTAGTGCTAGCGTGGCGCTGCTCATTTATGGAGTACTTTTACACACGTCTAGCGCTAGCGTGGCGCTGCTCATTTATGTGAGTACTTTGACACACGTCTAGCACTAGCGTGGCGCTGCTCATTTATGGGAGTACTTTTACACACGTCTAGCGCTAACGTGGCGATGCTCATTTATGGGAGCACTTTTACACACTTCTAGCGCTAGCGTGGCGCTGCTCATTTATGGGAGTATTTTCACACACGTCTAGCGCTAGCGTGGCGCTGCTCATTTATGGGAGTACTTTTACACACGTCTAGCACTAGCGTGGCGCTGCTCATTTATGGGAGTACTTTTAAACACGTTTACCGCTAGCGTGGCGCTGCTCATTTATAGGAGTACTTTTACACACGTCTAGCGCTAGCGTGGCGCTGCTCATTTATGGGAGTACTTTTACACTCGTCTAGCGCTAGCGTGGCGCTGCTAATTTATATGAGTACTTTTACACACGTCTAGCACTAGCGTGGCGCTGCTCATTTTTATGAGAACTTTTACACACGTCTAGCGCTAGGTTGGTGCTGCTCATTTATGGGAGTACTTTTACACATGTCTAGTGCTAGCCTGGCGCTGCTCATTTACGGGAGCACTTTTACAC
Source organism: Meconema thalassinum (assembly GCA_946902985.2). Lineage (NCBI taxonomy): Eukaryota > Metazoa > Arthropoda > Insecta > Orthoptera > Tettigoniidae > Meconema > Meconema thalassinum. The sequence continues at coordinate 12,089,038 of CAMPQE020000048.1, read as the reverse complement.
TCGTCTAGCGCTAGCGTGGCGCTGCTCATTTATAGGAGTACATTTACACACGTCTAGCGCTAGCGTGGCGCTGCTCATTTATGGGAGTACTTTTAAACACGTTTACCGCTAGCGTGGCGCTGCTCATTTATGGGAGTACTTTTACACACGTCTAGCGCTAGCGTGGCGCTGCTCATTTATGGGAGTATTTTTAAACACGTTTACCGCTAGCGTGGCGCTGCTCATTTATGGGAGTACTTTTACACACGTCTGGCGCTAGCGTGGCGCTGCTCATTTATGGGAGAACTTTTACACACGTCTAGCGCTAGCGTGGCGCTGCTCATTTATGGCAGTAATTTTACACACGTCTGGCGCTAGCGTGGCGCTGCTCATTTATGGGAGAACTTTGACACACTTCTAGCGCTAGCGTGGCGCTGCTCATTTATGGCAGTACTTTTACACACGTCTAGCGGTAGCGTCGCGCTGCTCATTTATGGGAGTACTTTTACACTCGTCTAGCGCTAGTGTGGCGCTGCTCATTTATAGGAGAATTTTTTTCACTCGTCTAGCGCTAGCGTGGCTCTGCTCATTTATGGGAGCCCTTTAACACACGTCTAGCGCTAGCGTGGCGCTGCTCATTTATAGGAGTACTTTTACACTCGTCTAGCACTAGCGTCGCGCTGGTCATTGATGGGAGTACTTTTACACACGTCTAGCGCTAGCGTGGCGCTGCTCATTTACATGAGTACTTTTACACACGTCTAGCACTAGCGTGGCGCTGCTCATTTTTATGTGAACTTTTACACACTTCTAGCGCAAGCGTGGCGCTGCTCATTTATATGAGTACTTTTACACACGTCTAGCGCTAGCGTGGCGCTGCTCATTTATGGGAGTACTTTTACACACGTCTAGCGATAGCTTGGTGCTGCTCATTTATGGGAGTACTTTTACACATGTCTAGCACTAGCTTGGCGCTGCTCATTTATGGGAGTACTTTTACACACGACTAGCGCTAGGTTGGTGCTGCTCATTTATGGGAGTACTTTTACACATGTCTAGTGCTAGCCTGGCGCTGCTCATTTACGGGAGCACTTTTACACTCGTCTAGCGCTAGCGTGGCGCTGCTCATTTATGGGAGTACTTTTACACTCGTCTAGCGCTAGCGTGGCGCTGCTAATTTATATGAGTACTTTTACACACGTCTAGCACTAGCGTGGCGCTGCTCATTTTTATGAGAACTTTTACACACGTCTAGCGCTAGCGTGGCGCTGCTCATTTATATGAGTACTTTAACACACGTCTAGCGCTAGCGTGGCGCTGCTCATTTAAATGAGTACATTTACACACGTCTAGCGCTAGCGTGGCGCTGCTCATTTATATGAGTACTTTTACACACGACTAGCGCTAGCGTGGCGCTGCTCATTTAAATGAGTACTTTTACACACGTCTAGCACTAGCGTGGCGCTGCTCTGTTATGGGAGTACTTTTACACACGTCTAGCGCTAGCGTGGCGCTGCTCATTTTTATGAGAACTTTTACACACGTCCAGGGCTAGCGTGGCGCTGCTCATTTAAATGAGTACATTTACACACGACTAGCGCTAGCGTGGCGCTGCTCATTTAAATGAGTACTTCTACGCACGTCTAGCACTAGCGTGGCGCTGCTCAGTTATGGGAGTACTTTTACACACGTCTAGCGCTAGCTTGGTCCTGCTCATTTATGGGAGTACTTTTACAAACGTCTAGCGCTAGCGTGGCGCTGCTCATTTATATGAGTACTTTTACACACGTCTAGCGCTAGCGAGGCGCTGCTCATTTATGTGAGTACTTTTACACACGTCTAGCGCTAGCTTGATCCTGCTCATTTATGGGAGTACTTTTACAAACGTCTAGCGCTAGCGTGGCGCTGCTCATTTATGGGAGTTCTTTTACACACGTCTGGCACTAGCGTGGCGCTGCTCATTTATGGGAGTACTTTTACACACGTCTAGCGCTAGCTTGGTGCTCCTCATTTATGGGAGTTATTTTTACACACGTCAAGCGCTAGCGTGGCGCTGCTCGTTTATAGCGGTACTTTTACCCACGTCTAGCGCTGGCGTGGCACTGTTCATTTATGGGAGTGCTTTTACACTCGTCTAGCGCTAGCGTGGCGCTGCTCATTTATGGGAGTACTTTTACACACGTCTAGTGCTAGCCTGCCGCTGCTCATTTACGGGAGCACTTTTACACACGACTAGCGCTAGCGTGGCGCTGCTCATTTATGGGAGTACTTTTACACACGTCTAGCGCTAGCGTGGCGTTGCTCATTTATAAGAGTACTTTTACACACGTCTAGCGCTGCTCATTTATGGGAGTACTTTTACAGACGTCTAGCGCTAGCTTGGTGCTGCTCATTTATAGGAGTACTTGTACACATGTCTAGTGCTAGCGTACCGCTGCTCGTTTATGGGAGTACTTTTACACACGACTAGCGCTAGCCTGGTGCTGCTCATTTATGGGAGTACTTTTACACACGTCTAGCGCTAGCGTGGCGCTGCTCATTTATGGGGGTTCTTTTACACACGTCTAGCACTAGCGTGGAGCTTCTCATTTATGGGAGTACTTTAACACACGTCTAGCGCTAGCTTGGTGCTGCTCATTTATGGGAGTACTTTTACACACGTCTAGCGCTAGCGTGGCGCTGCTCATTTATGGGAGTACTTTTACACACGTCTAGCTTTAGCTTGGTGCTGCTCATTTATGGGAGACTTTTACACATGTCTAGCGCTAGCGTGGCGTTGCTCATTTATAAGAGTACTTTTACACACGTCTAGCGCTAGCGTGGCGATTCTCATTTACGGGAGAACTTTTACACACGCCTAGCGCTAGCGTGGCGCTGCTCAATTATGGGAGTACTTTTACACACGTCTAGCGCTAACGTGGCGCTGCTCATTTATGGGAGTACTTTTGCACACGTCTAGCGCTAGCGTCTCGCGGCTCATTTATGGGAGCACTTTTACACACGTCTAGGGCTAGCGTGGCGCTGCTCATTTATGGGAGTACTTTTACACACGTCTAGCGCTAGCGTGGCGCTGCTTATTTATGGGGGTACTTTAACACACGTCTAGCGCTAGCCTGGCGCAGCTCATTGATAGGAGTACTTTTAAACACGTCTAGCGCTAGCGTGGCGCTGCTTATTTATGGGGGTACTTTAACACACGTCTAGCGCTAGCGTGGCGTTGCTCATTTATAAGAGTACTTTTACACACGTCTAGCGCTAGCGTGGCACTGCTCATTTATGGCAGTACTTTTACACACGTCTAGCGCTAGCGTGTCGCTGCTCATTTATGGGAGTACTTTTGCACACGTCTAACGCTAGCGTCGCGCGGCTCATTTATGGGAGCACTTTTACACACGTCTAGGGCTAGCGTGGCGCTGCTCATTTATGGGAGTACTTTAACACACGTCTAGCGCTAGCGTGGCGCTGCTTATTTATGGGGGTACTTTAACACACGTCTAGCGGTAGCGTGGCGCAGCTCATTGATAGGAGTACTTTTAAACACGTCTAGCCCTAGCGTGGTGCTGCTCATTCATGGGAGTACTTTTAAACACTTCTAGCGCTAGCGTGGCGCTGCTCATTGATGGGAGTACTTGTACACACATCTAGCGCTAGCGTGGCGCTGCTCATTTATGGGAGTACTCTTACAAACGTCTAGCGCTAGCGAGGCGCTTCTCATTGATGGGAGTACTTTTACAAATGACTAGCGCTAGCGTCGCGCTGCTCATTTATGTGAGTACTTTGACACACGTCTAGCACTAGCGTGGCGCTGCTCATTCATGGGAGTACTTTTACAGATGTCTAGAGCTAGCGTGGCGCTGCTCATATATGGGAGTACTTTTACACTCGTCTAGCGCTAGCGTGGCGCTTTTCATTTATGGGAGCACTTTTAGACTCGTCCAGGGCTAGCGTGGCGCTGCTCATATATGGGAGTACTTTTACACTCGTTTGGCGCTAGCGTGGCGCTGCTCATTTATGGGAGCACTTTTACACACGTCTAGCGCTAGCGTGGCGCTGCTCATTTATGGGAGTACTTTTACACATGTCTAGCGCTAGCGTGGTGCTGCTCATTCATGGGAGTACTTTCACAGATATCTAGAGCTAGCGTGGCGCTGCTCATATATGGGAGTACTTTTACACTCGTCTAGCGCTAGCGTGGCGCTTCTCATTTATGGGAGAACTTTTACACACGTCTAGCGCTAGCGTGGCGCTGCTCATTTATGGGAGCACTTTTACACTCGTCTAGCGCTAGCGTGGTGCTGCTCATATATGGCAGTACTTTTACACACGTCTAGCGCTAGCGTGGCGCTGCTCATTTATGGGAGTACATTTACACATGTCTAGTGCTGGCGTGGCGCTGCTCATTTATGGGAGTACTTTTACACACGTCTACAGCTAGCGTGGCGCTGCTCATTTATGGGAGTACTTTTACACACGTCTAGCGCTAACGTGGCGCTGCTTACTTATGGGATCACTTTTACACACTTCTAGCGCTAGCGTGGCGCTGCTCATTTATGGGAGTATTTTTACACACGTCGAGCGCTAGCGTGGCGCTGCTCATTTACGGGAGTACTTTTACACTCGTCTAGCGCTAGCGTGGCGCTGCTCATATATGGGAGTACTTTTACACACGACTAGCGCTAGCGTGGCGCTGCTCATTTACGGGAGTACTTTTACACTCGTCTAGCGCTAGCGTGGCGCTGCTCATTTACGGGAGTACTTTTACACACGACTAGCGCTAGCGTGGCGCTGCTCATATATGGGAGTACTTTTACACACGTCTAGCGCTAGCGTGGCGCTGCTCATTTATGGGAGTACTTTTACACACGTCTAGCGCTAGCGTGGCGCTGCTCATTTATTGGAGTACTTTTACACTCGTCTAGCGCTAGTTTGGCGCCGCTCATTTATGGGATTACTTTTACACACGTCTAGCGCTAGCGTGGCGCTGCTCATTTATGGGATTACTTTTACAGATATCTAGAGCTAGCGTGGCGCTGCTCATATATGGGAGTACTTTTACACTCGTCTTGCGCTAGCGTGGCGCTTCTCATTTATGGGAGTACTTTTACACACGTCCAGCGCTAGCGTGGCGCTGCTCATTTATTGGAGTACTTTTACACTCGTCTAGCGCTAGTTTGGCGCTGCTCATTTATGGGATTACTTTTACACACGTCTAGCGCTAGCGTGGCGCTGCTCATTTATTGGAGTACTTTTACACTCGTCTAGCGCTAGTTTGGCGCTGCTCATTTATGGGATTACTTTTACACACGTCTAGCGCTAGCGTGGCGCTGCTCATTTATGGGATTACTTTTACAGATATCTAGAGCTAGCGTGGCGCTGCTCATATATGGGAGTACTTTTACACTCGTCTTGCGCTAGCGTGGCGCTTCTCGTTTATGGGAGTACTTTTACACTCGTCTAGCGCTAGCGTGGCGCTGCTCATTTATGGTAGAAATTTTTTCACTCGTCTAGCGCTAGCGTGGCGCTGCTTATTTATGGGATTACTTTTACAGATATCTAGCGCTAGCGTGGCGCTGCTCATATATGGGAGTACTCTTACACTCGTCTTGCGCTAGCGTGGCGCTTCTCATTTATGGGAGTACTTTTACACTCGTCTAGCGCTAGCGTGGCGCTGCTCATTTATAGTAGAAATTTTTTCACTCGTCTAGCGCTAGCGTGGCGCTGCTCATTTATGGGAGTACTTTTACACACGTCTAGCGCTAGCGTGGCGCTGCTCATTTATGGCAGTACTTTGACACACGTCTAGCTCTAGCGTCGCGCTGCTCATTTATTGGAGTACTTTTACACTCGTCTAGCGCTAGTGTGGCGCTGCTCATTTATAGGAGAAATTTTTTCACTCGTCTAGCGCTAGCGTGGCGCTGCTCATTTATGGGAGTACTTTTACACACGTCTAGCGCAAACGTGGCGCTGCTTACTTATGGGAGCACTTTTACACACTTCTAGCGCTAGCGTGGCACTGCTCATTTATGGGAGTACTTTTACACACGACTAGCGCTAGCTTGGTGCTGCTCATTTATGGGAGTACTTTTACACATGTCTAGTGCTAGCCTGGCGCTGCTCATTTACGGGAGCATTTTTACACTCGTCTAGCGCTAGAGTGGCGCTGCTCATTTATAGGAGTACATTTACACACGTCTAGCGCTAGCGTAGCGCGGCTCATTTATGGGAGTACTTTTACACACTTCTAGCGCTAGCGTGGCACTGCCCATTTATGGCAGTACTTTAAAACACGTCTAGCGCTAGCTTGGCGCTGCTTATTTATGGGAGTACTTTTACACACGTATAGCGCTAGCGTGGCGCTGCTCATTTATGGGAGTATTTTTACACACGTCTAGCGCTAGCGTGGCCCTGCTCATTTATGGCAGTACTTTTATACACGTCAAGCGCTAGCGTGGCACTGCTCATTCATGGGAGTACTTTTAAACACGTTTAGCGCTAGCGTGGCGCTGCTCATTTATAGGAGTACTTTTACACACGTCTAGCGGTAGCGTGGCGCTGCTCATTTATTGCAGTACTTTTACAAACGTCTAGCGGTAGCGTCGCGCTGCTCATTTATGGGAGTACTTTTACACTCGTCTAGAGCTAGCGTGGCGCTGCTCATTTATAGGAGATATTTTTCACTCGTCTAGCGCTAGCGTGGCGCTGCTCATTTATGGGAGTACTTTTACACACGTCTAGCGGTAGCGTCGGGCTGCTCATTAATGGGAGTGCTTTTACACTCGTCTAGCGCTAGTGTGGCGCTGCTCATTTATAAGAGAAATTTTTTCACTCGTCTAGCGCTAGCGTGGCGCTGCTCATTTATGGGATTACTTTTACACACGTTTAGCGCTAGCGTGGCGCTGCTCATTTATGGCAGTACTTTTACACACGTCTCGCGGTAGCGTCGCGCTGTTCTTTTATGGGAGTGCTTTTACACTCGTCTAACGCTAGTGTGGCGCTGCTCATTTATAAGAGAAATTTTTTCACTCATCTAGCGCTAGCGTGGCGCTGCTCATTTATAAGAGATATTTTTTCACTCGTCTAGCGCTAGCGTGACTCTGCTCATTTATAGGAGTACTTTTACACACGTCTAGCGCTAGCGTGGCCCTGCTCATTTATGGGCGTACTTTTAGACACGTCTAGCGCTAGCGTGGCGCTGCTTATTTATGGCAGTACTTTTACACTCGTCTAGCGCTAGCGTGGCGCTGCTCATTTATAGGAGTAATTTCTTCACACGTCTAGCGCTAGCGTGTCGCTGCTCATTTATGGAAGTACTTTCGCACACGTCTAGCGCTATCGTGGCGCTGCTCATTTGTAGGAGAATTATTTTCACTCGTCTAGTGCTAGCGTGGCGCTGCTCATCTATGGGAGCACTTTTACACATGTCTAGCGCTAGCGTGGCGCTGCTCATTTATGGGATTACTTTTACACACGTCTAGCGCAAGCGTGGCGCTGCGCATCTATGGGAGCACTTTTACACTCGTCTAGCACTAGCGTGATGCTGCTCATTTATGGGAGTACTTTTACACACGTCTAGCGCTAGCGTGGCGCTGCTCATTTATAGGAGAAATTTTTTCACTCGTCTAGCGCTAGCGTGGCGCTGCTCATTTATGGGATTACTTTTACACACGTCTAGCGCTAGCGTGGCGCTGCTTATTTATGGGGGTACATTAACACACGTCTAGCGCTAGCGTGGCGTTGCTCATTTATAAGAGTACTTTTACACACGTCTAGCGCTAGCGTGGCACTGCTCATTTATGGCAGTACTTTTACACACGTCTAGCGCTAGCGTGTCGCTGCTCATTTATGGGAGTACTTTTGCACACGTCTAACGCTAGCGTCGCGCGGCTCATTTATGGGAGCACTTTTACACACGTCTAGGGCTAGCGTGGCGCTGCTCATTTATGGGAGTACTTTAACACACGTCTAGCGCTAGCGTGGCGCTGCTTATTTATGGGGGTACTTTAACACACGTCTAGCGCTAGCGTGGCGCAGCTCATTGATAGGAGTACTTTTAAACACGTCTAGCCCTAGCGTGGTGCTGCTCATTCATGGGAGTACTTTTAAACACTTCTAGCGCTAGCGTGGCGCTGCTCATTGATGGGAGTACTTGTACACACATCTAGCGCTAGCGTGGCGCTGCTCATTTATGGGAGTACTCTTACAAACGTCTAGCGCTAGCGAGGCGCTTCTCATTGATGGGAGTACTTTTACAAATGACTAGCGCTAGCGTCGCGCTGCTCATTTATGTGAGTACTTTGACACACGTCTAGCACTAGCGTGGCGCTGCTCATTTATGGGAGAACTTTTACACACGTCTAGCGCTAGCGTGGCGCTGCTCATTCATGGGAGTACTTTTACAGATGTCTAGAGCTAGCGTGGCGCTGCTCATATATGGGAGTACTTTTACACTCGTCTAGCGCTAGCGTGGCGCTTTTCATTTATGGGAGCACTTTTAGACTCGTCCAGGGCTAGCGTGGCGCTGCTCATATATGGGAGTACTTTTACACTCGTTTGGCGCTAGCGTGGCGCTGCTCATTTATGGGAGCACTTTTACACACGTCTAGCGCTAGCGTGGCGCTGCTCATTTATGGGAGTACTTTTACACATGTCTAGCGCTAGCGTGGTGCTGCTCATTCATGGGAGTACTTTCACAGATATCTAGAGCTAGCGTGGCGCTGCTCATATATGGGAGTACTTTTACACTCGTCTAGCGCTAGCGTGGCGCTTCTCATTTATGGGAGAACTTTTACACACGTCTAGCGCTAGCGTGGCGCTGCTCATTTATGGGAGCACTTTTACACTCGTCTAGCGCTAGCGTGGTGCTGCTCATATATGGCAGTACTTTTACACACGTCTAGCGCTAGCGTGGCGCTGCTCATTTATGGGAGTACATTTACACATGTCTAGTGCTGGCGTGGCGCTGCTCATTTATGGTAGTACTTTTACACACGTCTACAGCTAGCGTGGCGCTGCTCATTTATGGGAGTACTTTTACACACGTCTAGCGCTAACGTGGCGCTGCTTACTTATGGGATCACTTTTACACACTTCTAGCGCTAGCGTGGCGCTGCTCATTTATGGGAGTATTTTTACACACGTCGAGCGCTAGCGTGGCGCTGCTCATTTACGGGAGTACTTTTACACTCGTCTAGCGCTAGCGTGGCGCTGCTCATATATGGGAGTACTTTTACACACGACTAGCGCTAGCGTGGCGCTGCTCATTTACGGGAGTACTTTTACACTCGTCTAGCGCTAGCGTGGCGCTGCTCATTTACGGGAGTACTTTTACACACGACTAGCGCTAGCGTGGCGCTGCTCATATATGGGAGTACTTTTACACACGTCTAGCACTAGCGTGGCGCTGCTCATTTTTATGAGAACTTTTACACACGTCTAGCGCTAGCGTGGCGCTGCTCATTTATAGGAGTACTTTTACACTCGTCTAGCACTAGCGTGGCGCTGCTCATTTTTATGAGAACTTTTACACACGTCTAGCGCTAGCGTGGCGCTGCTCATTTATAGGAGTACTTTTACACTCGTCTAGCACTAGCGTGGCGCTGCTCATTTATGGGAGTACTTTTACACTCGTCTAGCACTAGCGTGGCGCTGCTCATTTATGGGAATACTTTTACACGTGTCTAGCGCCAGCGTCGCGCTGCTCATTTATGGGAGCACTTTTACACACGTCTAGCGCTAGCGAGGCGCTGTGGGAGTTTATTGGCTGAGGAATAACCCACCCACCAAGGGAAGATGATTAAGAGAAGGAAGTAGATTTTGGATTGGAGAAAAAGGATAGAAAAATAGGGGGAGAGTTCCACAAAGTTAATAAGTTTAACTTTATACACACTTAAAGGTGGTTGCCACCGCAAATCCGTTCTCGGATACCTAAAGTGGGTACGAGCTTGGTCGAAGCTGACGGGAACCGCAGCTAAGACTTTGGCGGTTTGCCAGAGAAAGGTTTTAGTGTATTTCCTCCCAAGCATGCATGAAAGTACTATAGAGAAGGGTGATAGTCTGGCAAGACAAATGGTAAAAGCTTTATTGAGTATGAACGAGGGCATAAACCTAGGAAGAGCTAGGAAAGCCATGATCTTTCCTAACTGTAGTATCAGAGAAATGATGAATCCAAAAACAAATATTTAATTTATTTGACAATGCAAAGAAGTTGATAAATTTAACAATTAAATATGTTTCAATCTTATTAACAATTTGGGTTCGCAGACCTCCAACAACATTTAGAAATTGCTCCAGGCAAATAATAATTTTTAAGGTTTAAAACCTGGTACTAAAATCTTGGTAAGATTTTAAAAAAGGCAATGAAATGATTTAAGTTTAAACATTAAATTGAGTACAAGGAGTGTACTATAAGAAATTTCTGAAAGAATATTCTAGAGAGTATAACAACTTCGAAAATAACAATAAGGAAAACATAAAGAATAAAATAGAAGTTCCTACAACTTCTTATATTTATACAGAATTACTTTGTGAGAATTATACAAAAGAGGGCAGGTCACTTACGGTGAAACCTGAAGAGATAATCAAAAGGAAGGTTCTCGACCTCCTATATTTAAGATAGGAATCACGAGCCAAATAGGGCAGTTTCCATTTAGTGAGACCTAAAAATAACTCACACAAGAGTTGAAAGAATTGTCTTCCCTTATTTGAAGGGAGAAACAATGTAAGTTTGAAACGTGTATAAACCACGTAATTATACAGCAATTACTTAATGATAAACAAGCAAAATGGAAGGGCACTTCATAGAGTGACACCTCATTGAAACAGACCTAAATTTAAAAATTTATTACGAATTGTTAGTAAGAGGTGAGGAAAGAGAAATAGGGGATGGAGGAAAAAATGTTCATGGCCGTATTTAAATATAAACGGACGATCGCGACGCGGTAGAAAAGTTGAGCAAGCACTGGTTTTCACTATAGTTGGTTGAAATATATGAAAAGTTCACTGTGGAAACACAAAGTTTATGGGAAAGAAAGTTATTGCAATGATAACTGGTTTCACTAGGTAGACGAGAGTCTGTTTCTTGAGAAGTTTGTGATTTACAATTAAATGCGCCATAGAATGTTCCAACGGAGGAAGAAAGTTCGCTATTGCAGTAATTTAAGGAAGATTCCTCATTTTAACTAGTATTTTCACAAGTGAGTGAAAAATACCTGACGGCATGCCTCGCAGATAGAGTACCAGATCTGGAAAGTTCCAGAACGATCTTTATAGAAGAATGGAGTCAAAGTTAATCCAGCGGATGAACTAGCTTTATAATTTATAGACAGCGGGTATTAGATAATATCCCACGTAGCGAGAGGATTTCTCATTTAAATAGCTTAAGAAAAGCTCTTTTCTAGTAAGGTTGGTTTGTACGAACCAAAGCTCAACATGGCAAATCCCACGAAGAATGATTTTTGCCCCAAAATAAATAATCTCACACTGTCTATAAAAGTTTCGTTAAAAGCACGTGAAAGTTAAAACCATGAAGATGAGGTTAAAACTTTAAGATGGTACTTATCTTGATTTCATGTTGAAGGCGAAGTTCCGTATGACGATAAATACTTTGCCAACATGGCGTAGAAGAGAGTATGCCTCTTGGTTAGAGGAGACTGGCCCTAGTAGAGCCCTGACTGATCGAGTCAACTGCCGACTGAGAAGTGAGACCTGCTCAACGGAGCACGGAGGGTCCAAGGTAGGGAAAAAGAGTGGGGGGTAGGAGACAAAAGGAGAACATATAAACATTGCCAACTTTAAAACAAAAAATTGATCTTCTCTTGCTGAGCCGGTCTTCAAAGAGTTGATAACAGATGATACTAGCACAGCATGGTGAGTAAAAGAGTAGACGTAGTTCTCTTGCTCATGGAGATAATAGCTGGCGATGGCAGTAAAATCTGGTAGCCAGATGGAGAAGGAATTCCTCTTGCACGAGGAAGAGTTGAAGAGCTTCAGATATTCGCTGCTATATGACGCTAGGTGGGTCATAGAATATATATCTGGAACAGACTCATAAAAGATATAAGCGACCTGAACCCCTAAGAGAAAACAGAAGATCACTGTTGGTGTTTGACGAAGAGGAAGGAAAGAACATGCAAAAGCATTGAAAATTATAATCTCTGGTACCGTGTATTCCAAGAATACACCATACTGGGAGGGGCAAACACCAACAGGGAACAAATAAGCAATTAAACATTTAAGAGTAATAAAGTAATTGAAGAGAAGTGGTCTTATGATCTGACCATTAGTGGTCAAAACTCTGACCACCCTGACTCTCCCATCTCTTCCAGGATAACACTCGGTCACTCTACCCGAGATCCAGACTAAGGGGGGAGAAACTTCCTTAACTAAGACCAAGTCTCCCACTTTAATGTCGGGACTGGAAAGAAACCACTTCTGTCTCCGTTGCAAGGAAGTTAAATATTCCAAGTTCCACCTCTTCCAAAAGGAATTGCGGAGGGCTTCAAGTTTACGCCAAGCGATAGGTAGATTAGAATCCCTGTAAGAATTGGGAAGAGGAGGAGGGGCAGAAAGAGAAGTGCGTGTAAGGAAGCGACCAGGTGTAAGTGGAAGCAGGTCATCAGGGTCATTAGAAAGCGGAGTTAAAAAACGAGAATTAACAACACCTTCAATCACGAAATAACTAGAAGCTGAGGGAAATAAAGCACTAGTAAAGATTGCGATACGATGAGAAAGAAGAATTGACAAGTTTAAACAATGCGTATAGAAACAAGTACATCTATTCAGGATAAGAATATACCAAATAAACAAAGAAACTATGCGAGTAGAAAGCAAGAACGCCATAGGTAACAAACTAGTAGCCATAAACAATGACCTCAAGTTATAATGAGTATCAAAGGGGTTACTCAGAAAAATACTTAAGTCAGCGAGAAACGTGACATAACAAGTATGAATGCAAAAACACATCGAATGTAACGACGAGAAAAAGTAAGTTTGTTCATCAATGAACAATAAGATTTCAAGATATGTAAGCAAAGTACAATACATAAGCGCGTAAAGGATATGCGACGATGTTACGAGACAAGAATCGAAGCAATTGTAGAATACGAGCGTGAGTAAGTGGAATACAAAAGCAAGCACGGCCTTGACACACATAGTACAACGAGATAAGGAATATAAATAGCTGAAAGAGTCCTTAAGCGGAACAAGTTTATTTTGGTGATGAGTTGAACGGCTTCTGTACTTGCAGGAGCGACTCACTAGACAATGCTTGGCAATCAGCCAAAGTTGAGATAAGAGAAACTTGCTTTGAACTTTGGCAGGCATACAGGAAATAAACAGTGACTTGACCTTACTCGGGCTTGTATACAGACAAGTTTGAAAAACAAGCAGTTCAAAGTACACAAGCAACACTTGTTGAATCAGCTGTAACTTAAAGCAGATATTCAGGTTGGACGGCATGCAGTCAATCGTAACTTGGACGTTAACAAACAATTTAAAGACGTATGAAACAGAGTAGGAAATCAATTTCGCATGATTTAGAGGATCACGGAATCCGACAATTTTCGACAGGAAAAAGCTTGATTCTTCCGAAATAGGAAGTGAAGCCGGGACATTGAGAAGGAACTTATGCATAAGAATAGTTATTCTTGATGTTAGGGAATTCAGATTTTCAAGCGGTTTCAAAAGCGGCTTCCAATTGTGAGGAAGGAGGGAGGAGCCGACCGTGGCCATCCTTCTAAATAACGAAAGAAGTGAAACATAGCTTACAGCGAAGTGATGGAGACTGATAGCCATGGTTTTACACAAGGGGAAGATAGTTTTTAATAGAGAGTTTAAGCAATTAACTGCTATAAAAATGACATAAGAAGGTAGACGAAGTAACACAAAGCAAGGCGAACTTGAATTGCCATCTTGTGCGGGAAGAAGGAAAAACCATTTAAACAACTTACAGAGGTAGTGTTGCTGTTCACGATAAGACATCGTTTCGGCAAGTGTTTTTCAAAAATATTGAGATCTGAAACATGAGCGTTCTCTTTTTCAGAAATGGGATTTATGTCAGCTGTAACGAAATGACATTGCGCTTTGATTTGAACACTGGGATGTTGGATTTCACCAGTTATAACCCAACCAAAATCGGTGTCTCTGGCGACCACGGTTGAAGATAACTTGCGTGTTTGTTTGCGAATGCACTTCCAAAAAACATTGGCACTGAAAAGTACATCAATGGGACCTTGAGCATTAAACTGAGGATCGGCTAACCTTAAGTGCGAAGGAATCTTTAATCCGGAGGTATTAATACAGCTGCTAGGGGTATCCTTGCCAATACTGGTAAGAATGAGGCAGTTTAAATTAAGGTTGGTGTTTCTTTGGCAAACGTCTCTGATTTTCAATTTTGAAGACTGGAAGACTTGAGTTTTCAAATTGTCAATGCCGGTCACACTGATAGAAGTAGGCGATGACGAAAGACCTAGTTTTTTAATCAACGATTGCGAAACAAAGTTGTGCGTTGAAGCGGAATCGAGAAGACCACCGGTTCTAAACCAATTTCCAAATTTATCTTGGATATCGAATTGTACAGTGGTCAAAAGGGTTTGCGCACTGTGAGAAGTTTCGGCGTTAGAAATGCAGGAAGAAGCATTAGTTTGTTCGGAGCGGCTCTGCAAGGAGCTTGAAGAGGCAGGTACTGATGACCTCGATTTATCGTGAACGTGCAATAAAGAATGATGCGGTTTTTTGCAATGAAAACAGAGATTGGATGACGTGCAGTTTGAAGAAGAATGCTTAGGTGATAAGCAGTTGAAACAATGTTTGCTATTCAAGACAAACTTCCTTCGATCTTCGACAGACAATTCTTTAAAGGATTTGCACAAATTCAATGTGTGAAGCTTTTTACAGAGCGTGCATTTTAACGATTTGTTGAGCGGCCTGATATGTTCTCTTGCATGATTGAAAGAAGAACGGGTTTGCTTGTTCTCGACAGATGGGGGCTGATGTCCCTTTGAAGAAGCAAGTTTTTTTTCAAAAATGTGAGACTGATGATTCGTTTCGACCTTTTCGCACTGAATTGCGAGTGCTGTAAGAACTTGGCATCGGCTGTTAAGAAACGAGATTAAGTGTTCGAAGGAAAATTCTTCCTTGCGAGCGAGTTCAATTTCCCAAGCCTTTAAAGTTGAAAAATCGAATCTTGATGTAGCCAGATGAATAAGAATAGTGTCCCATGTTTGGACAGGCTGCTTAAGTTGGTATAATGCTCTGACATTCAACTGTATAGAGCCTAAGAGGTCTCTTAAAGAGGTGACGTCATTAGGTTTGACGGCCGGTAGGTTGAAGAGACAGCGTATGTGGCGAGCTACACTCAAACGTAAATTGCCATATCTCTCTTTAAGGAGATTAAAGGCGATGTGGTAGTTGTCTGCGCTTAAAGGCAGTGACTCCACCAAGGCTAAGGCCTCAGATTCCAAAGACGTACGGAGGAAATAAAATTTATGAATATCAGAAATCTCAGTATTTTCATGAATTAGGGAGCAGTAAAGTTCGTAAAAAGAATACCATTCACCTTCCTTGCCTGAGAAGTGCGGTAGGCTTATCTTAGGATGTAACGGTTTCGGTTTGTTCTTGTGAACTGAAGCGGGTGCGAACTGGGCCGGATTGATGACCTTAGTGTCCGGTTCTGAGATATTGCGGATCAGTTGGTGGGCCTTTGCAATCCCTTCAAAGTACAAGGGTTCGACCTCGTCCCGATCCGATTGAAGTTCTGGACAAGCGGATTCAATCTCGGTTTGAATTTGATCATAATAATCATAAGACCGTTCGTACAACTTAAGGCGATGTGTCAAGATGTCTAAATCACACTCGGCGGGATTTAACTTGTTGATAAAATTTCTGAATCTAGTGAGTTGCCCTTTATAGGAAGAACGTCTAGCAATGAGAGTTTCATCTTTTTCAGTAGGAGCCATGATAAAGAGAATAAATTGAAATACAACTCACGAAACTGTAGAACCTTGGAGATGCTGTCAAGCTGGCAGCAGCAAATGGGTATAAAGAACGGGACACACCAAAGGAGACAGGAGCGGCCTCTTTCCCGTTCACAGGCTTTGCATGATGTAGTTATAGCTGAAAAATCCAAAGCAGATATTAATAATTTGCAGAGTATTGTCAAATGACACTTGACAAACAACAGCAATAGCAAATGGACTCTCCCGGGTTTCTGGTACCAAATTTTGGGTAGTTTATTGGCTGAGGAATAACCCACCCACCAAGGGAAGATGATTAAGAGAAGGAAGTAGATTTTGGATTGGAGAAAAAGGATAGATAAATAGGAGGAGAGTTCCACAAAATTAATAAGTTTAACTTTAAACACACTTAAAGGTGGTTGCCACCGCAAATCCGTTCTCGGATACCTAAAGTGGGTACGAGCTTGGTCGAAGCTGACGGGAACCGCAGCTAAGACTTTGGCGGTTTGCCAGAGAAAGGCTTTAGTGTATTTCCTCCCAAGCAAGCATGAAAGTACTATAGGGAAGGGTGATAGTCTGGCAAGACAAATGGTAAAAGCTTTATTGAGTATGAACGGGGGCATAAACCTAGGAAGAGCTAGGAAAGCCAGGATCTTGCCTAACTGTAGTATCAGAGAAATGATGAATCCAAAAACAAATATTTAATTTATTTGACAATGCAAAGAAGTTGATAAATTTAACAATTAAATATGTTTCAATCTTATTAACAATTTGGGGTCGCAGACCTCCAACAACATTTAGAAATTGCTCCAGGCAAATAATAATTTTTAAGGTTTTAAACCTGGTACTAAAATCTTGGTAAGATTTTAAAAAAGGCAATGAAATGATTTAAGTTTAAACATTAAATTGAGTACAAGGAGTGTACTATAAGAAATTTCTGAAAGAATATTCTAGAGAGTATAACAACTTCGAAAATAACAATAAGGAAAACATAAAGAATAAAATAGAAGTTCCTACAACTTCTTATATTTAAACAGAATTACTTTGTGAGAATTATACAAAAAAGGGCAGGTCACTTACGGTGAAACCTGAAGAGATAATCAAAAGGAAGGTTCTCGACCTCCTATATTTTAGATAGGAATCACGAGCCAAATAGGGCAGTTTCCATTTAGTGAGACCTAAAAATAACTCACACAAGAGTTGAAAGAATTGTCTTCCCTTATTTGAAGGGAGAAACAATGTAAGTTTGAAACGTGTATAAACCACGTAATTATACAGCAATTACTTAATGATAAACAAGCAAAATGGAAGGGCACTTCATAGAGTGACACCTTATTGAAACAGACCTAAATTTAGAAATTTATTACGAATTGTTAGTAAGAGGTTAGGAAAGAGAAATAGGGGATGGAGGAAAAAATGTTCATGGCCGTATTTAAATATAAACGGACGATCGCGACGCGGTAGAAAAGTTGAGCAAGCACTGGTTTTCACTATAGTTGGTTGAAATATATGAAAAGTTAACTGTGGAAACACAAAGTTTATGGGAAAGAAAGTTTTTGCAATGATAACTGGTTTCACTAGGTAGACGAGAGTCTGTTTCTTGAGAAGTTTGTGATTTACAATTAAATGCGCCATAGAATGTTCCAACGGAGGAAGAAAGTTCGCTATTGCAGTAATTTAAGGAAGATTCCTCATTTTAACTAGTATTTTCACAAGTGAGTGAAAAATACCTGACGGCAAGCCTCGCAGATAGAGTACCAGATCTCGAAAGTTCCAGAACGATCTTTATAGAAGAATGGAGTCAAAGTTAATCCAGCGGAGGAACTAGCTTTATAATTTATAGACAGCGGGTATTAGATAATATCCCACGTAGCGAGAGGATTTCTCATTTAAATAGCTTAAGAAAAGCTCTTTTCTAGTAAGGTTGGTTTGTACGAACCAAAGCTCAACATGGCAAATCCCACGAAGAATGATTTTTGCCCCAAAATAAATAATCTCACACTGTCTATAAGTATCGTTAAAAGCACGTGAAAGTTAAAACCATGAAGATGAGGTTAAAACTTTAAGATGGTACTTATCTTGATTTCATGTTGAAGGCGAAGTTCCGTATGACGATAACTACTTTGCCAACATGGCGTAGAAGAGAGTATGCCTCTTGGTAAGAGGAGACTGGCCCTAGTAGAGCCCTGACTGATCGAGTCAACTGCCGACTGAGAAGTGAGACCTGCTCAACGGAGCACGGAGGGTCCAAGGTAGGGAAAAAGAGTGGGGGGTAGGAGACAAAAGGAGAACATATAAACATTGCCAACTTTAAAACAAAAAATTGATCTTCTCTTGCTGAGCCGGTCTTCAAAGATTTGATAACAGATGATACTAGCACAGCATGGTGAGTAAAAGAGTAGACGTAGTTCTCTTGCTCATGGAGATAATAGCTGGCGATGGCAGTAAAATCTGGTAGCCAGATGGAGAAGGAATTCCTCTTGCACGAGGAAGAGTTGAAGAGCTTCAGATATTCGCTGCTATATGACGCTAGGTGGGTCATACAATATATATCTGGAACAGACTCATAAAAGATATAAGCGACCTGAACCCCTAAGAGAAAACAGAAGATCACTGTTGGTGTTTGACGAAGAGGAAGGAAAGAACATGCAAAAGCATTGAAAATTATAATCTCTGGTACCGTGTATTCCAAGAATACACCATACTGGGAGGAGAAAACACCAACAGGGAACAAATAAGCAATTAAACATTTAAGAGTAATAAAGTAATTGAAGAGAAGTGGTCTTATGATCTGACCATTAGTGGTCAAAACTCTGACCACCCTGACTCTCCCATCTCTTCCAGGATAACTCTCGGTCACTCTACCCGAGATCCAGACTAAGGGGGGAGAAACTTCCTTAACTAAGACCAAGTCTCCCACTTTAATGTCGGGACTGGAAAGAAACCACTTCTGTCTCCGTTGCAAGGAAGTTAAATATTCCAAGTTCCACCTCTTCCAAAAGGAATTGCGGAGGGCTTCAAGTTTACGCCAAGCGATAGGTAGATTAGAATCCCTGTAAGAATTGGGAAGAGGAGGAGGGGCAGAAAGAGAAGTGCGTGTAAGGAAGCGACCAGGTGTAAGTGGAAGCAGGTCATCAGGGTCATTAGAAAGCGGAGTTAAAAACGAGAATTAACAACACCTTCAATCACGAAATAACTAGAAGCTGAGGGAAATAAAGCACTAGTAAAGATTGCGATACGATGAGAAAGAAGAATTGACAAGTTTAAACAAAGCGTATAGAAACAAGTACATCTATTCAGGATAAGAATATACCAAATAAACAAAGAAACTATGCGAGTAGAAAGCAAGAACGCCATAGGTAACAAACTTGTAGCCATAAACAATGACCTCAAGTTATTATGAGTATCAAAGGGGTTACTCAGAAAAATACTTAAGTCAGCGAGAAACGTGACATAACAAGTATGAATGCAAAAACACATCGAATGTAACGACGAGAAAAAGTAAGTTTGTTCATCAATGAACAATAAGATTTCAAAATATGTAAGCAAAGTACAATACATAAGCGCGTAAAGGATATGCGACGATGTTACGAGACAAGAATCGAAGCAATTGTAGAATACGAGCGTGAGTAAGTGGAATACAAAAGCAAGCACGGCCTTGACACACATAGTACAACGAGATAAGGAATATAAATAGCTGAAAGAGTCCTTAAGCGGAACAAGTTTATTTTGGTGATGAGTTGAACGGCTTCTGTACTTGCAGGAGCGACTCACTAGACAATGCTTGGCAATCAGCCAAAGTTGAGATAAGAGAAACTTGCTTTGCACTTTGGCAGGCATACAGGAAATAAACAGTGACTTGACCTTACTCGAGCTTGTATACAGACAAGTTTGAAAAACAAGCAGTTCAAAGAACACAAACAACACTAGTTGAATCAGCTGTAACTTAAAGCAGATATTCAGGTTGGACGGCATGCAGTCAATCGTAACTTGGACGTGAACAAACAATTTGAAGACGTATGAAACAGAGTAGGAAATCAATTTCGCATGATTTAGAGGATCACGGAATCTGACAATTTTCGACAGGAAAAAGCTTGATTCTTCCGAAATAGGAAGTGAAGCCGGGACATTGAGAAGGAACTTATGCATAAGAATAGTTATTCTTGATGTTAGGGAATTCAGATTTTCAAGCGGTTTCAAAAGCGGCTTCCAATTGTGAGGAAGGAGGGAGGAGCCGACCGTGGCCATCCTTCTAAATAACGAAAGAAGTGAAACATAGCTTACAGCGAAGTGATGGAGACTAATAGCCATGGTTTTACACAAGGGGAAGATAGTTTTTAATAGAGAGTTTAAGCAATTAACTGCTATAAAAATGACATAAGAAGGTAGACGAAGTAACACAAAGCAAGGCGAACTTGAATTGCCATCTTGTGCGGGAAGAAGGAAAAACCATTTAAACAACTTACAGAGGTAGTGTTGTTGTTCACGATAAGACATCGTTTCGGCAAGTGTTTTTCAAAAATATTGAGATCTGAAACATGAGCGTTCTCTTTTTCAGAAATGGGATTTATGTCAGCTGTAACGAAATGACATTGCGCTTTGATTTGAACACTGGGATGTTGGATTTCACCAGTTATAACCCAACCAAAATCGGTGTCTCTGGCGACCACGGTTGAAGATAACTTGCGTGTTTGTTTGCGAATGCACTTCCAAAAAACATTGGCACTGAAAAGTACATCAATGGGACCTTGAGCATTAAACTGAGGATCGGCTAACCTTAAGTGCGAAGGAATCTTTAATCCGGAGGTATTAATACAGCTGCTAGGGGTGTCCTTGCCAATACTGGTAAGAATGAGGCAGTTTAAATTAAGGTTGGTGTTTCTTTGGCAAACGTCTCTGATTTTCAATTTTGAAGACTGCAAGACTTGAGTTTTCAAATTGTCAATGCCGGTCACACTGATAGAAGTAGGCGATGACGAAAGACCTAGTTTTTTAATCAACGATTGCGAAACAAAGTTGTGCGTTGAAGCGGAATCGAGAAGACCACGGGTTCTAAACCAATTTCCAAATTTATCTTGGATTTCGAATTGTACAGTGGTCAAAAGGGTTCGCGCACTGTGAGAAGTTTCGGCGTTAGAAATGCAGGAAGAAGCATTAGTTTGTTCGGAGCGGCTCTGCAAGGAGCTTGAAGAGGAAGGTACTGATGACCTCGATTTATCGTGAACGTGCAATAAAGAATGATGCGGTTTTTCGCAATGAAAACAGAGATTGGATGACGTGCAGTTTGAAGAAGAATGCTTAGGTGATAAGCAGTTGAAACAATGTTTGCTATTCAAGACAAACTTCCTTCGATCTTCGACAGACAATTCTTTAAAGGATTTGCACAAATACAATGTGTGAAGCTTTTTACAGAGCGTGCATTTTAACGATTTGTTGAGCGGCCTGATATGTTCTCTTGCATGATTGAAAGAAGAACGGGTTTGCTTGTTCTCGACAGATGGGGGCTGATGTCCCTTTGAAGAAGCAAGTTTTTTTTCAAAAATGTGAGACTGATGATTCGTTTCGACCTTTTCGCACTGAAATGCGAGTGCTGTAAGAACTTGGCATCGGCTGTTAAGAAACGAGATTAAGTGTTCGAAGGAAAATTCTTCCTTGCGAGCGAGTTCAATTTCCCAAGCCTTTAAAGTTGAAAAATCGAATCTTGATGTAGCCAGATGAATAAGAATAGTGTCCCATGTTTGGACAGGCTGCTTAAGTTGGTATAATGCTCTGACATTCAACTGTATAGAGTCTAAGAGGTCTCTTAAAGAGGTGACGTCATTAGGTTTGACCGCCGGTAGGTTGAAGAGACAGCGTATGTGGCGAGCTACACTCAAACGTAAATTGCCATATCTCTCTTTAAGGAGATTAAAGGCGATGTGGTAGTTGTGTGCGCTTAAAGGCAGTGACTCCACCAAGGCTAAGGCCTCAGATTCCAAAGACGTACGGAGGAAATAAAATTTATGAATATCAGAAATCTCAGTATTTTCATGAATTAGGGAGCAGTAAAGTTCGTAAAAAGAATAACATTCACCTTCCTTGCCTGAGAAGTGCGGTAGGCTTATCTTAGGAAGTAACGGTTTCGGTTTGTTCTTGTGAACTGAAGCGGGTGCGAACTGGGCCGGATTGATGACCTTAGTGTCCGGTTCTGAGATATTGCGGATCAGTTGGTGGGCCTTTGCAATCCCTTCAAAGTACAAGGGTTCGACCTCGTCCCGATCCGATTGAATTTCTGGGCAAGCGGATTCAATCTCGGTTTGAATTTGATCATAATAATCATAAGACCGTTCGTACAACTTAAGGCGATGTGTCAAGATGTATAAATCACACTCGGCGGGATTTAACTTGTTGATACAATATCTGAATCTAGTGAGTTGCCCTTTATAGGAAGAACGTCTAGCAATGACAGTTTCATCTTTTTCAGTAGGAGCCATGATAAAGAGAATAAATTGAAATACAACTCACGAAACTGTAGAACCTTGGAGATGCTGTCAAGCTGGCAGCAGCAAATGGGTATAAAGAACGGGACACACCAAAGGAGACAGGAGCGGCCTCTTTCCCGTTCACAGGCTTTGCATGATGTAGTTATTGCTGAAAAATCCAAAGCAGATATTAATAATTTGCAGAGTATTGTCAAATGACACTTGACAAACAACAGCAATAGCAAATGGTCTCTCCCGGGTTTCTGGTACCAAATTTTGGGTAGTTTATTGGCTGAGGAATAACCCACCCACCAAGGGAAGATGATTAAGAGAAGGAAGTAGATTTTGGATTGGAGAAAAAGGATAGAAAAATAGGAGGAGAGTTCCACAAAATTAATAAGTTTAACTTTAAACACACTTAAAGGTGGTTGCCACCGCAAATCCGTTCTCGGATACCTAAAGTGGGTACCAGCTTGGTCGAAGCTGACGGGAACCGCAGCTAAGACTTTGGCGGTTTGCCAGAGAAAGGCTTTAGTGTATTTCCTCCCAAGCATGCATGAAAGTACTATAGGGAAGGGTGATAGTCTGGCAAGACAAATGGTAAAAGCTTTATTGAGTATGAACGAGGGCATAAACCTAGGAAGAGCTAGGAAAGCCAGGAGCTTGCCTAACTGTAGTATCAGAGAAATGATGAATCCAAAAACAAATATTTAATTTATTTGACAATGCAAAGAAGTTGATAAATTTAACAATTAAATATGTTTCAATTTTATTAACAATTTGGGGTCGCAGACCTCCAACAACATTTAGAAATTGCTCCAGGCAAATAATAATTTTTAAGGTTTTAAACCTGGTACTAAAATCTTGGTAAGATTTTAAAAAAGGCAATGAAATGATTAAAGTTTAAACATTAAATTAAGTACAAGGAGTGTACTATAAGAAATTTCTGAAAGAATATTCTAGAGAGTATAACAACTTCGAAAATAACAATAAGGAAAACATAAAGAATAAAATAGAATTTCCTACAACTTCTTATATTTAAACAGAATTACTTTGTGAGAATTATACAAAAGAGGGCAGGTCACTTACGGTGAAACCTGAAGAGATAATCAAAAGGAAGGTTCTCGACCTCCTATATTGTAGATAGGAATCACGAGCCAAATAGGGCAGTTTCCATTTAGTGAGACCTAAAAATAACTCACACAAGAGTTGAAAGAATTGTCTTCCCTTATTTGAAGGGAGAAACAATGTAAGTTTGAAACGTGTATAAACCACGTAATTATACAGCAATTACTTAATGATAAACAAGCAAAATGGATGGGCACTTCATAGAGTGACACCTTATTGAAACAGACCTAAATTTAAAAGTTTATTACGAATTGTTAGTAAGAGGTTAGGAAAGAGAAATAGGGGATGGAGGAAAAATGTTCATGGCCGTATTTAAATATAAACGGACGATCGCGACACGGTAGAAAAGTTGAGCAAGCACTGGTTTTCACTATAGTTGGTTGAAATATTGTGGTGTTTGAAGCCATATTTTCAGTGTTGCCTTAGTAAACAAGAGTTTAGTGCTTTTCAGTCGGTCAACCGTCAACGCTTAGTTCGAATGGGTTATGCTCCACGCGTGGCGAGGACTAATCCACGGTCTTTAATAGTTGTAGATCCACCTCATTCAATAACATACATCTTATCTAGGTTGGCAACACCTCACATAAACACATCGCGATCACTCCCCACAGCACGTAGGGACAGGGGGGGAAGGCAGGGAAAAACCAGTCGTTAAGATAACCACCGCAGTCGGCCGCACAGCGAGTTCAAGTGAGCACGGAAACTGCGAATAGCTGTAGTACGGAAGACAATCAGATAAGTAGTTAGCCTAAAATTGCATAGTTTAACCATAGTTTACAACCATATAATCTCTCTAAAGTACAATCTCCGGATAGCCATCACCATTTAGCATTTCACCTAACATATATACTGCATTTAGCATACACTGACAGTTGCAGTACCAATACTGCAACTAAATAATTGTACATATTGTAAATATTTTCACCTGTATTTCAAACATAGATTTTATAGCTTAAGTGTATTGGATCTGATGATGATCGCTTGACGATCGAAACTGGTCATCCTAGTGTTTTATTAATCTCATGTAATTTATTTCAGGATTAGGGCATAACCCATCTCTTTTGGGTACATTCGTGTTGACCGACTGAAAAGCACTAAACTCTTGTTGGTTGAAATATATGAAAAGTTCACTGTGGAAACACAAAGTTTATGGGAAAGAAAGTTATTGCAATGATAACTGGTTTCACTAGGTAGACGAGAGTCTGTTTCTTGAGAAGTTTGTGATTTACAATTAAATGCGCCATAGAATGTTCCAACGGAGGAAGAAAGTTCGCTATTGCAGTAATTTAAGGAAGATTCCTCATTTTAACTAGTATTTTCACAAGTGAGTGAAAAATACCTGACGGCAAGCCTCGCAGATAGAGTACCGGATCTGGAAAGTTCCAGAACGATCTTTATAGAAGAATGGAGTCAAAGTTAATCCAGCGGAGGAACTAGCTTTATAATTTATAGACAGCGGGTATTAGATAATATCCCACGTAGCGAGAGGATTTCTCATTTAAATAGCTTAAGAAAAGCTCTTTTCTAGTAAGGTTGGTTTGTACGAACCAAAGCTCAACATGGCAAATCCCACGAAGAATGATTTTTGCCCCAAAATAAATAATCTCACACTGTCTATAAAAGTATCGTTAAAAGCACGTGAAAGTTAAAACCATGAAGATGAGGTTAAAACTTTAAGATGGTACTTATCTTGATTTCATGTTGAAGGCGAAGTTCCGTATGACGATAACTACTTTGCCAACATGACGTAGAAGAGAGTATGCCTCTTGGTTAGAGGAGACTGGCCCTAGTAGAGCCCTGACTGATCGAGTCAACTGCCGACTGAGAAGTGAGACCTGCTCAACGGAGCACGGAGGGTCCAAGGTAGGGAAAAAGAGTGGGGGGTAGGAGACAAAAGGAGAACATATAAACATTGCCAACTTTAAAACAAAAAATGATCTTCTCTTGCTGAGCCGGTCTTCAAAGAGTTGATAACAGATGATACTAGCACAGCATGGTGAGTAAAAGAGTAGACGTAGTTCTCTTGCTCATGGAGATAATAGCTGGCGATGGCAGTAAAATCTGGTAGCCAGATGGAGAAGGAATTCCTCTTGCACGAGGAAGATTTGAAGAGCTTCAGATATTCGCTGCTATATGACGCTAGGTGGGTCATAGAATATATATCTGGAACAGACTCATAAAAGATATAAGCGACCTGAACCCCAAAGAGAAAACAGAAGATCACTGTTGGTGTTTGACGAAGAGGAAGGAAAGAACATGCAAAAGCATTGAAAATTATAATCTCTGGTACCGTGTATTCCAAGAATACACCATACTGGGAGGGGCAAACACCAACAGGGAACAAATAAGCAATTAAACATTTAAGAGTAATAAAGTAATTGAAGAGAAGTGGTCTTATGATCTGACCATTAGTGGTCAAAACTCTGACCACCCTGACTCTCCCATCTCTTCCAGGATAACACTCGGTCACTCTACCCGAGATCCAGACTAAGGGGGGAGAAACTTCCTTAACCAAGACCAAGTCTCCCACTTTAATGTCGGGACTGGAAAGAAACCACTTCTGTCTCCGTTGCAAGGAAGTTAAATATTCCAAGTTCCACCTCTTCCAAAAGGAATTGGGGAGGGCTTCAAGTTTACGCCAAGCGATAGGTAGATTAGAATCCCTGTAAGAATTGGGAAGAGGAGGAGGGGCAGAAAGAGAAGTGCGTGTAAGGAAGCGACCAGGTGTAAGTGGAAGCAGGTCATCAGGGTCATTAGAAAGCGGAGTTAAAAAACGAGAATTATCAACACCTTCAATCACGAAATAACTAGAAGCTGAGGGAAATAAAGCACTAGTAAAGATTGCGATACGATGAGAAAGAAGAATTGACAAGTTTAAACAAAGCGTATAGAAACAAGTACATCTATTCAGGATAAGAATATACCAAATAAACAAAGAAACTATGCGAGTAGAAAGCAAGAACGCCATAGGTAACAAACTAGTAGCCATAAACAATGACCTCAAGTTATAATGAGTATCAAAGGGGTTACTCAGAAAAATACTTAAGTCAGCGAGACACGTGACATAACAAGTATGAATGCAAAATCACATCGAATGTAACGACGAGAAAAAGTAAGTTTGTTCATCAATGAACAATAAGATTTCAAGATATGTAAGCAAAGTACAATACATAAGCGCGTAAAGGATATGCGACGATGTTACGAGACAAGAATCGAAGCAATTGTAGAATACGAGCGTGAGTAAGTGGAATACAAAAGCAAGCACGGCCTTGACACACATAGTACAACGAGATAAGGAATATAAATAGCTGAAAGAGTCCTTAAGCGGAACAAGTTTATTTTGGTGATGAGTTGAACGGCTTCTGTACTTGCAGGAGCGACTCACTAGACAATGCTTGGCAATCAGCCAAAGTTGAGATAAGAGAATCTTGCTTTGAACTTTGTCAAGCGTACAGGAAATAAACAGTGACTTGACCTTACTCGGGCTTGTATACAGACAAGTTTGAAAAACAAGCAGTTCAAAGAACACAAACAACACTAGTTGAATCAGCTGTAACTTAAAGCAGATATTCAGGTTGGACGGCATGCAGTCAATCGTAACTTGGACGTGAACAAACAATTTAAAGACGTATGAAACAGAGTAGGAAATCAATTTCGCATGATTTAGAGGATCACGGAATCCGACAATTTTCGACAGGAAAATGCTTGATTCTTCCGAAATAGGAAGTGAAGCCGGAACATTGAGAAGGAACTTATGCATAAGAATAGTTATTCTTGATGTTAGGGAATTCAGATTTTCAAGCGGTTTCAAAAGCGGCTTCCAATTGTGAGGAAGGAGGGAGGAGCCGACCGTGGCCATCCTTCTAAATAACGAAAGAAGTGAAACATAGCTTACAGCGAAGTGATGGAGACTGATAGCCATGGTTTTACACAAGGGGAAGATAGTTTTTAATAGAGAGTTTAAGCAATTAACTGCTATAAAAAATGACATAAGAAGGTAGACGAAGTAACACAAAGCAAGGCGAACTTGAATTGCCATCTTGTGCGGGAAGAAGGAAAAACCATTTAAACAACTTACAGAGGTAGTGTTGTTGTTCACGATAAGACATCGTTTCGGCAAGTGTTTTTCAAAAATATTGAGATCTGAAACATGAGCGTTCTCTTTTTCAGAAATGGGATTTATGTCAGCTGTAACGAAATGACATTGCGCTTTGATTTGAACACTGGGATGTTGGATTTCACCAGTTATAACCCAACCAAAATCGGTGTCTCTGGCGACCACGGTTGAAGATAACTTGCGTGTTTGTTTGCGAATGCACTTCCAAAAAACATTGGCATTGAAAAGTACATCAATGGGACCTTGAGCATTAAACTGAGGATCGGCTAACCTTAAGTGCGAAGGAATCTTTAATCCGGAGGTATTAATACAGCTGCTAGGGGTGTCCTTGCCAATACCGGTAAGAATGAGGCAGTTTAAATTAAGGTTGTTGTTTCTTTGGCAAACGTCTCTGATTTTCAATTTTGAAGACTGCAAGACTTGAGTTTTCAAATTGTCAATGCCGGTCACACTGATAGAAGTAGGCGATGACGAAAGACCTAGTTTTTTAATCAACGATTGCGAAACAAAGTTGTGCGTTGAAGCGGAATCGAGAAGACCACGGGTTCTAAACCAATTTCCAAATTTATCTTGGATTTCGAATTGTACAGTGGTCAAAAGGGTTCGCGCACTGTGAGAAGTTTCGGCGTTAGAAATGCAGGAAGAAGCATTAGTTTGTTCGGAGCGGCTCTGCAAGGAGCTTGAAGAGGAAGGTACTGATGACCTCGATTTATCGTGAACGTGCAATAAAGAATGATGCGGTTTTTCGCAATGAAAACAGAGATTGGATGACGTGCAGTTTGAAGAAGAATGCTTAGGTGATAAGCAGTTGAAACAATGTTTGCTATTCAAGACAAACTTCCTTCGATCTTCGACAGACAATTCTTTAAAGGATTTGCACAAATACAATGTGTGAAGCTTTTTACAGAGCGTGCCTTTTAACGATTTGTTGAGCGGCCTGATATGTTCTCTTGCA
The DNA here is from genome assembly GCA_946902985.2 of Meconema thalassinum. Lineage (NCBI taxonomy): Eukaryota > Metazoa > Arthropoda > Insecta > Orthoptera > Tettigoniidae > Meconema > Meconema thalassinum. The sequence continues at coordinate 12,060,448 of CAMPQE020000048.1, read as the reverse complement.
TGATTGAATGAAGAACGGGTTTGCTTGTTCTCGACAGAGGGGGCTGATGTCCCTTTGAAGAAGCAAGTTTTTTTTCAAAAATGTGAGACTGATGATTCGTTTCGACCTTTTCGCACTGAAATGCGAGTGCTGTAAGAACTTGGCATCGGCTGTTAAGAAACGAGATTAAGTGTTCGAAGGAAAATTCTTCCTTGCGAGCGAGTTCAATTTCCCAAGCCTTTAAAGTTGAAAAATCGAATCTTGATGTAGCCAGATGAATAAGAATAGTGTCCCATGTTTGGACAGGCTGCTTAAGTTGGTATAATGCTCTGACATTCAACTGTATAGAGTCTAAGAGGTCTCTTAAAGAGGTGACGTCATTAGGTTTGACGGCCGGTAGGTTGAAGAGACAGCGTATGTGGCGAGCTACACTCAAACGTAAATTGCCATATCTCTCTTTAGGGAGATTAAAGGCGAAGTGGTAGTTGTCTGCGCTTAAAGGCAGTGACTCCACCAAGGCTAAGGCCTCAGATTCCAAAGACGTACGGAGGAAATAAAATTTATGAATATCAGAAATCTCAGTATTTTCATGAATTAGGGAGCAGTAAAGTTCGTTAGAAGAATATCATTCACCTTCCTTGCCTGAGAAGTGCGGTAGGCTTATCTTAGGAAGTAACGGTTTCGGTTTGTTCTTGTGAACTGAAGCGGGTGCGAACTGGGCCGGATTGATGACCTTAGTGTCCGGTTCTGAGATATTGCGGATCAGTTGGTGGGCCTTTGCAATCCCTTCAAAGTACAAGGGTTCGACCTCGTCCCGATCCGATTGATGTTCTGGGCAAGCGGATTCAATCTCGGTTTGAATTTGATCATAATAATCATAAGACCGTTCGTACAACTTAAGGCGATGTGTCAAGATGTCTAAATCACACTCGGCGGGATTTAACTTGTTGATAAAATTTCTGAATCTAGTGAGTTGACCTTTATAGGAAGAACGTCTAGCAATGAGAGTTTCATCTTTTTCAGTAGGAGCCATGATAAAGAGAATAAATTGAAATACAACTCACGAAACTGTAGAACCTTGGAGATGCTGTCAAGCTGGCAGCAGCAAATGGGTATAAAGAACGGGACACACCAAAGGAGACAGGAGCGGCCTCTTTCCCGTTCACAGGCTTTGCATGATGTAGTTATAGCTGAAAAATCCAAAGCAGATATTAATAATTTGCAGAGTATTGTCAAATGACACTTGACAAACAACAGCAATAGCAAATGGTCTCTCCCGGGTTTCTGGTACCAAATTTTGGGTAGTTTATTGGCTGAGGAATAACCCACCCACCAAGGGAAGATGATTAAGAGAAGGAAGTAGATTTTGGATTGGAGAAAAAGGATAGAAAAATAGGAGAGTTCCACAAAATTAATAAGTTTAACTTTAAACACACTTAAAGGTGGTTGCCACCGCAAATCCGTTCTCGGATACCTAAAGTGGGTTCGAGCTTGGTCGAAGCTGACGGGAACCGCAGCTAAGACTTTGGCGGTTTGCCAGAGAAAGGCTTTAGTGTATTTCCTCCCAAGCATGCATGAAAGTACTATAGGGAAGGGTGATAGTCTGGCAAGACAAATGGTAAAAGCTTTATTGAGTATGAACGAGTGCATAAACCTAGGAAGAGCTAGGAAAGCCAGAATCTTGCCTAACTGTAGTATCAGAGAAATGATGAATCCAAAAACAAATATTTAATTTATTTGACAATGCAAAGAAGTTGATAAATTTAACAATTAAATATGTTTCAATCTTATTAACAATTTGGGGTCGCAGACCTCCAACAACATTTAGAAATTGCTCCAGGCAAATAATATTTTTTAAGGTTTTAAACCTGGTACTAAAATCTTGGTAAGATTTTAAAAAAGGCAATGAAATGATTAAAGTATAAACATTAAATTGAGTACAAGGAGTGTACTTTAAGAAATTTCTGAAAGAATATTCTAGAGAGTATAACAACTTCGAAAATAACAATAAGGAAAACATAAAGAATAAAATAGAAGTTCCTACAACTTCTTATATTTAAACAGAATTACTTTGTGAGAATTATACAAAAGAGGGCAGGTCACTTACGGTGAAACCTGAAGAGATAATCAAAAGGAAGGTTCTCGACCTCCTATATTTTAGATAGGAATCACGAGCCAAATAGGGCAGTTTCCATTTAGTGAGACCTAAAAATAACTCACACAAGAGTTGAAAGAATTGTCTTCCCTTAATTGAAGGGAGAAACAATGTAAGTTTGAAACGTGTATAAACCACGTAATTATACAGCAATTACTTAATGATAAACAAGCAAAATGGAAGGGCACTTCATAGAGTGACACCTTATTGAAACAGACCTAAATTTAAAAGTTTATTACGAATTGTTAGTAAGAGGTTAGGAAAGAGAAATAGGGGATGGAGGAAAAATGTTCATGGCCGTATTTAAATATAAACGGACGATCGCGACACGGTAGAAAAGTTGAGCAAGCACTGGTTTTCACTATAGTTGGTTGAAATATATGAAAAGTTCACTGTGGAAACACAAAGTTTACGGGAAAGAAAGTTATTGCAATGATAACTGGTTTCACTTCTTGAGAAGTTTGTGATTTACAATTAAATGCGCCATAGAATGTTCCAACGGAGGAAGAAAGTTCGCTATTGCAGTGATTTAAGGAAGATTCCTCATTTTAACTAGTATTTTCACAAGTGAGTGAAAAATACCTGACGGCAAGCCTCGCAGATAGAGTACCAGATCTGGAAAGTTCCAGAACGATCTTTATAGAAGAATGGAGTCAAAGTTAATCCAGCGGAGGAACTAGCTTTATAATTTATAGACAGCGGGTATTAGATAATATCCCACGTAGTGAGAAGATTTCTCATTTAAATAGCTTAAGAAAAGCTCTTTTCTAGTAAGGTTGGCTTGTACGAACAAAAGCTCAACATGGCAAATCCCACGAAGAATGATTTTTGCCCCAAAATAAATAATCTCACACTGTCTATAAAAGTATCGTTAAAAGCACGTGAAAGTTAAAACCATGAAGTTGAGGTTAAAACTTTAAGATGGTACTTATCTTGATTTCATGTTGAAGGCGAAGTTCCGTATGACGATAACTACTTTGCCAACATGGCGTAGAAGGGAGTATGCCTCTTGGTTAGAGGAGACTGGCCCTAGTAGAGCCCTGACTGATCGAGTCAACTGCCGACTGAGAAGTGAGACCTGCTCAACGGAGCACGGAGGGTCCAAGGTAGGGAAAAAGAGTGGGGGGTAGGAGACAAAAGGAGAACATATAAACATTGCCAACTTTAAAACAAAAAAAATGATCTTCTCTTGCTGAGCCGGTCTTCAAAGAGTTGATAACAGATGATACTAGCACAGCATGGTGAGTAAAAGAGTAGACGTAGTTCTCTTGCTCATGGAGATAATAGCTGGCGATGGCAGTAAAATCTGGTAGCCAGATGGAGAAGGAATTCCTCTTGCACGAGGAAGAGTTGAAGAGCTTCAGATATTCGCTGCTATATGACGCTAGGTGGGTCATAGAATATATATCTGGAACAGACTCATAAAAGATATAAGCGACCTGAACCCCTAAGAGAAAACAGACGATCACTGTTGGTGTTTGACGAAGAGGAAGGAAAGAACATGCAAAAGCATTGAAAATTATAATCTCTGGTACCGTGTATTCCAAGAATACACCACGCTGCTCATTCATGGGAGTACTTTTACACACGTCTAGCGCTAGCGTGGCGCTGCTCATTCGTGGGAGTACTTTTACACACGTCTAGCGCTAGCTTGGTGCTGCTCATTAATGGGAGTACTTTTACACACGTCTAGCGCTAGCGTGGCGCTGCTCATTTATGGGAGTTCTTTTACACACGTCTAGCACTAGCGTGGCACTGCTCATTTATGGGAGTACTTTTACACACGTCTAGCGCTAGCTTGGTGCTGCTCATTTATGGGAGTACTTTTACACACGTCTAGCGCTAGCGTGGCGCTGCTCGTTTATGGCAGTACTTTTACCCACAACTAGCGCTAGCGTGGCACTGTTCATTTATGGGACTGCTTTTACACTCGTCTAGCGCTAGCGTGGCGCTGCTCATTTATGGGAGTACTTTTACACATGTCTAGCGCTAGCTTCGCGCTGCTCATTTATGGGAGCATTTTTACACACGTCTAGCGCTAGCGTGGCGCTGCTCATTTATGGGAGTACTTTTACACACGTCTAGCGCTAGCGTGGCGCTGCTTATTTATGGGGGTACTTTAACACACGTCTAGCGCTAGCGTGGCGCAGCTCATTGATAGGAGTACATTTACACACGTCTAGCCCTAGCGTGGTGCTGCTCATTCATGGGAGTACTTTTACACACTTCTAGCGCTAGCGTGGCGCTGCTCATTGATGGGAGTACTTTTACACGCGTCTAGCGCTAGCGTGGCGCTGCTCATTTATGGGAGTACTCTTACAAACGTCTAGCGCTAGCGTGGCGCTTCTCATTGATGGGAGTACTTTTACACATGGCTAGCGCTAGCGTCGCGCTGCTCATTTATGTGAATACTTTGACACACGTCTAGCACTAGCAAGGCGCTGCTCATTTATGGGAGAACTTTTACACACGTCTAGCGCTAGCATGGCGCTGCTCATTCATGGGAGTACTTTTACAGATGTCTAGAGCTAGCGTGGCGCTGCTCATATATGGGAGTACTTTTACACTCGTCTAGCGCTAGCGTGGCGCTTTTCATTTATGGGAGCACTTTAAGACTCGTCTAGCTCTAGCGTGGCGCTGCTCATATATGGGAGTACTTTTACACTCGTTTAGCGCTAGCGTGGCGCTGCTCATTTATGGGAGCACTTATACACACGTCTAGCGCTAGCGTGGCGCTGCTCATTTATGGGAGTACTTTTACACATGTCTAGCGCTAGCGTGGCGCTGCTCATTCATGGGAGTACATTTACAGATATCTAGAGCTAGCGTGGCGCTGCTCATATATGGGAGTACTTTTACACTCGTCTAGCGCTAGCGTGGCGCTTCTCATTTATGGGAGAACTTTTACACACGTCTAGCGCCAGTGTGGCGCTGCTCATTGATGGGAGTACTTTAACACACGTCTAGCGCTAGCGTGGTGCTGCTCATTTATGGCAGTACTTTTACACACGTCTAGCGCTAGCGTGGCGCTGCTCATTGATGGTAGTACTTTAACACACGTCTAGCGCTAGCGTGGCGCTGCTCATTTATGGGAGTACTTTTACACATGTCTAGTGCTAGCGTGGCGCTGCTCATTTATGGGAGTACTTTTACACAAGTCTACAGCTAGCGTGGCGCTGCTCATTTATGTGAGTACCTTGACACACGTCTAGCACAAGCGTGGCGCTGCTCATTTATGGGAGTACATTTACACTCGTCTAGCGCTAAGGTGGCGCTGCTCATTTATGGGAGCACTTTTACACACTTCTAGCGCTAGCGTGGCGCTGCTCATTTATGGGAGTATTTTTACACACGTCTAGCGCTAGCGTGGCGCTGCTCATTTATGGGAGTACTTTTACACACGTCTAGCGCTAGCGTGGCGCTTGGGTAGATTATAGGCTAAGGAATAACCCACCCACCAAGGGAAGATGATTTTAAAAAAAAAGGGAAGTAGGTTTTGGATTGGAGAAAAAGGATAGAAAAATAGGAGGAGAGTCCCACAAGAGTTGTAAATTTAACTTTAAATACCTTTAGAGGCAGTTGCCACTGGAAATTAACTCTCTGATACCTAAAGTAGGTACGAGCTTGGTCGAAGCTAACGGGAACCGCAGCTGAGACTTGGGCGATTTGCAAGAGAGAGGCTGTAGTGTATTTCCTCCCAAGCATGTATAAGACTACTATGGGGAAAGGTGATGGTCTGGCAAAACTAAGAGCAACAAATGTATTGTAAGGTTTTTCAAAGAAATTCGTTTTGCGAAATAATTCGAAGAATGCCAATGATTTAAATCAAGTTTGGTATTTCCAATTTTCGAAATTATAGAGTTCCTGAGAAAAGCGACCCAGTGCTTCCAGGAAGGAAAGTGATAAAAGATTATAACCTGGGGAGTAATTTTGTTGAATAAGCCAATGGTTGCATTTAGAAATGGCTAAACTTTTACTCGGCGAGGAGCCGGCTAAAAGTTTAGACAAAAAGAAACACTTATTTTTTGGAAAACTGACCATAAGTTTTCGGAGAGGATCTCCACAAGCAGGTAGCTGGCGTAGCGAGCTTTACTTGCCTTACTGGCCAATTAGAATTAGCTATTAAAGCTAAAAGAATCTTTAGTGAGGTTACTACTAAGAGTTCTTGCTCAAATGCAACGAGTGGTGAATGCCCTATTAATGGTTTTAATGGCATCAAGTAGGGAGAGCCAAGGAGGACAGGATCTTGCTTACCCGTTGTATTATAAAAATGAAAAAGCAAAAAAGAAACTCTTAATTTATTTAACAAATTAGAGGAAGTTGATATCTTTAACAATTAAATATGTTTCAATCTTATTAACAATTTGGGGTCGCAGACCTCCGACAACATTTAGAAATTGCTCCAGGCAAATAATAATTCTTAAGGTTTTAAACCTGGTACTAAAATCTTTGTAAGATTTTAAAAAGGCAATGAAATGATTAAAGTTTAAACATTAAATTGAGTACAAGGAGTGTACTATAAGAAATTTCTGAAAGAATATTCTAGAGAGTATAACAACTTCGAAAATAACAATAAGGAAAACATAAAGAATAAAATAGAAGTTCCTACAACTTCTTATATTTATACAGAATTACTATATGAGAATAAATAATCTCACACTGTCTATAAAAGTATCGTTAAAAGCACGTGAAAGTTAAAACCATGAAGATGAGGTTAAAACTTTAAGATGGTACTTATCTTGATTTCATGTTGAAGGCGAAGTTCCGTATGACGATAACTACTTTGCCAACATGGCGTAGAAGAGAGTATGCCTCTTGGTTTGAGGAGGCTGGCTCGAGAGGAGCCTTAACTGATCAAGTCAACTGCCGACTGAGAAGTGAGACCTGCTCAACGGAGCACGGAGGGTCCAAGGAAGGGAAAAAGAGTGGGGGGTAGGAAACAAAAGGAGAACATATAAACATAACCAACTTATCAAAAATAAATGTTCTTCTTGATGAATGGTCTTCAAGGAGTTGATAGTAGGCGATGCTAGCGCAGCATGGTGAGTAAAGAAGTAGACGTAGTTCTCTTGCTCATGGAGATAATAGCTGGCGATGGCAGCAAAATCTGGTGGCCAGTTGGAGAAGGAATTCCTCTTGCGCGAGGAAGAGTTGAAGAGCTTCATAGATTCGCTGCTAGATGACGCTAGGTGAGTCACAGAGAATATATATCTAGAACAGACTCATGAACACATAAGAGACAGGAACCAAAGAGAAAATAGAAGATCACTGTTGGTGTTTGACAGAGAGGAAGGAAAGAACATGCAAAAGCATTCAAAATTGTAATCTCTCGTACTGTGTATTCCAAGAATACACCATACTGGGAGGGGCAAACACCAACAGGGAACAAATAAGCAGTTAGACATTTAAAGGAAGAGGAGCGATCAAAGACAGGGGTCTTGTAATCGGACCGTTAGTGGTCAAGACTTTGACTACCCTGACTCTCCCATCTCTTCCAGGATAACACTCGGTCACTCTACCGGAAGTCCAGACTAGAGGGGGAGAAACATCCCTAACCAAGACCAAGTCTCCCACTTTAATGTCGGGACTGGAAAGAAACCACTTCTGCCTCCGTTGCAAGGAAGTTAAATATTCCAAGTTCCATCTCTTCCAAAAAGAATTACGGAGGGCTTCAAGTTAACGCCAAGCGATAGGTAGATTAGAATCCCTGTAAGAATTAGGAAGAGGAGGAGGGGCAGAAAGAAAAGTGCCGATAAGGAAGTGACCAGGGGTGAGTGGAAGTAGGTCATCAGGGTCATTGGAAAGCGGAGTTAAAGGGCGAGTATTAACAACACTTTCAATCAGAACAGACAGTGAATTGAATTCTTCATAAGTCAGAAGTCGATTACCTAAGACTTTTCTTAAATGACGTTTAGTGAGCTTTACGCAAGATTCCCACCTACCACCGTGATGAGAAGCGTAAGGAGGTGTAAAGCGCCATTTGAAACCTTTTGAATAAGAAAAATTAGAAATTTGTTCCATGGCAGTAGAGGAAGTGAGAGCTTTCTTCCACAGGGAAGCTGCGCCCTGAAAAGTGGAAGCGTTATCAGAGAACATCTCTGAAGGAACACCACGCCTAGCGGTGAAGCGAGAGACAGCTGATAAAAAATAAGAAGTAGAAGCATTCGTTACTAGTTCCAAGTGGATTGCACCGGTAACCATGCAAACAAAGAGAGAAACATAAAGCTTACCAAACAATTTGCGTTTAGCTTCAGGAGAATTTCTTTGATATTGGAACGGACCCATATAGTCCACACCAGTTAAAGCAAATGGGCGTATAGGAGAAGAGCGAAAAGAGGGCAGATCGCTCATTAATTGAGTTTTGATTTTAGGTTTCGCTTTGAAACAAGGAATGCACTTGTGAATTACGGAAGAAACTTCATGAATTCCATTTATAATCCAGTACTTTTCCCTTAAGAGGCAAAGCAGAGTGCGTGTACCAACATGAAGATTACGGTAATGAAAGTCACGTATAATTAAGGAAGTTACGTGATGTTTGGAAGGCAAAATAACGGGATGCTTTTTGTCCTCAGAGAGCAAAGATTGCGAAAGTCTTCCACCTACCCTGAGTAACCCATGGTCATCAATGAACTGGGCCAAAGCACGAAGACGACTGGATTTGGGAAGATCCCTTTTAGAAGAAAGTAAAGACAATTCAGAAGAAAAGGCTTCTTGCTGTGTCAGTTGTAAAACCTTAATGGTTGCAAGAATCATTTCATGATTGGTAAGATGTGGTTTAGGGAGAAGAGGTTGGTCAACCACAAGATATTTCCATCTAAGGAGATAGGCGACAATTCGTAGTAATTTATGAAAGGAAGAGTAGCGGGACAACAAGGGATGAGAAGCGTTGGAAACAAGACACGAAGCAATGGATAGAGGTACTTTAGCGTCAGGCAAGTTGGAGTTTGTAGCTGGGGGTTTAGAAGGCCATGAAGAAGAGTCTTCGATTAGCCACGAAGGCCCATGCCAGTATAATGGGGAAGCTGCCAATTGAGAGGGTAAACAACCACGAGAGATAATATCGGCTGGATTATCAGCACCGGGCACATGCCTCCATTGACATCCAGAAGAAAGAGTTTGAATTTTGGAAACTCTGTTTGCAACAAAAGTTTGCCAATGAGAGGGGCTCTTGGCGATCCTCGAAAGGGTGATCATGGAATCGCTCCAGAGATAGATTTGCGAGAATTCGACTTTTAATACTTCCCGTAACTTTTTAACAAGTTCGGCAGCCATGAGTGCAGCGCACAATTCAAGCCTAGGCAAAGTAATAGCTTTAAGAGGAGCGACTTTCGATTTGGCACAAACAAGGTTGGAAACTGAAGATCCATAGAATGAACCGTGATAAACTAAATATGCGCAGCAACCATAAGCTTTTTCGGAACTATCCGCGAACACATGAAGGAAAAAGGGTGTATTAGAATGAGAGCTAATTAAATTCCTGGGAATTTCAATGAGGGAAAGATCCAACAAATTACTGCGAAACGAGAGCCAGCGATTAATAAAAGAAAGAGGGACAGTATCATCCCATTCACACTTAAGCGACCACAGTTCTTGCATGAAGAGTTTGGCTATAACGATGACTGGGGCAAGGAATTGAAGTGGATCAAAAATTTTTGCAATTTCAGAGAGAATTTGTCTTTTTGTATTAGGAAGCTCTTCTGCGAGCGAAACTTTATAGATAAGAGTGTCAGTGCTAGTGCACCAGTGAACTCCTAGAGTTTTTATAGAATCGGAGTTTCCACAAATTTCGACAGAAGAAGGATCTACGTCTTCGATGGGAAACTGAGCGAGAAACTCAGGGGAGTTGGAGTTCCAATTATGGAGTGGGAAACCTCCATACCTTAACAATGCCTGAAGTTCTAAAGACACAAAAGAAGCTTCCTCTAAAGAGGGGAAGGACTGCAAGTAATCGTCAACATAAAATGATGTTGTTAGTGCTTCAGAGGCTTTGGGATTAAATAAATGACCATCTTGTGAGGCTAGCAAGTGTAGGGATCGGATAGCAAGGAAAGCAGAGGGTTTTAAGCCATAAGTAACCGTTTTCAAGCGAAATACCTTAATGGGCTTACTGATTTCATCACGCCACAAGATTCTTTGAAGATCTCGTTGTTCTGGTTGAATTAACACTTGACGGTACATCTGTTTTATGTCGGCTATGACAGCTATGGGAAATAATCGAAAGTTTAAGAGTATAGCAGATAGATCTGATTGAATGGCAGGACCAGAATAAAGAGTGTCATTAAGGCTGTTGCCATTAACGTCGGGTGATGAACCATTGAAAACAACTCGAATTTTATCTTTTACAAGAGGGTTTTTCCACACGGGATGATGATTTAAATAAACCGTTTCAATTGGGGGGTGTAATTCATCATCAGATTTGTTAACAACTTCCATATGATCTAAGCTTTCATACTCATCCATGAAATCAGTGTACTGTTGTTTAACAAGAGGTTCCTTCTTGAATTTGCTCTCGATAGCGAAGAGAGCTTTTCGAGCTTTAGGCTGAAAGTTGATAAGTTTAGGAGGATTATGTAATCTTGGCATTTGAACGACGAACCGGCCATCAGAAGAACGAGTGGTGGTGTTCAAAAAAAGTTGCTCACAGAATTCATTTTCTGAAGAGGTTACATTAGGAGAATCAACATTTTCAAGCCTCCAGAACTGTTCCAGGTCAGTATTGGAGAAGTAACATTGCGATGCGGGTTGAGGAGAATAATGGGGAAGTTGACCGGTGACGATCAATCCAAAATTAGTGTCTCTGGCGACCACGTTTGAGGATAACTTACGAACCTGTTTACGTAGGCAATTCCAGAAAACATTGGCACTAAAGAGTATGTCAATAGGGTTCTGCATATTGAAAAAAGGATCGGCTAGCCTTAAATGCGAGGGAATGTTTAACCCTGAAATATCCACAGAGTGACTTGGAGTGTCTTCTCCAATGCTATTGAGAATTAGACAATTAAGTTTAAGAAAGTTGTTTCTATGACAAGTATCTCTTATAGTTAGCTTTGAGAATTGTAAAGCTTGCGATTTTGAGCTGTTGATGCCCGACACGTTGATAGAAGTGGGGTTTACAGGTAGACCTAGTTTTCTAATCAAGGAATTAGACACAAAATCATGAGTTGCCGCTGAGTCTAGAAGACCGCGTGCACGGACCCAGTTGCCAAAGTTATCCTGAACTTCGAGTTGAACAGTAGACAACAATACTTGAGCACTGCGAATGGACTTGGCATTTTGAACATACGATGAAGCATTAGAACTGTTAGCACTATCATTTTTCGGAGAAGAAGATGCTGTCGATGACCTTGCCTGATCATGACGATGTAGCAAAGTATGATGAGCCTTTTCACAATGGTAGCAAAGTCTTGTGGACTTACAATTAGAAGCAGAATGCGTGGGCGCTAGGCAGTTGAAACAATGTTTGTTTTGAGCGACTAATTTTCGTCTGTCGTCGACTGACATTTCTTTAAAAGATTTGCAGAGGTATAGGGCATGGGGATCTTTACAAAGTATGCACATTACAGGTTCGTTTAAACTTTTGCGAGGTTTGCTTTGCGTGTTTAAAACAATAGAGCTAGCAACACGACGTTCACTAGACCTAGTTGGGTAACCAGTAGTGTTTGATTTAAATTTGGATGAGCTGGACCCGGGTTTTTGGTTATTGGACACTGAGCGTTCACTTTTGGGTTTGATGGACATTAATTCGAATTTGGAACTAGGAGATGAAGGTTCACTTTGATTAGCTAGAGCGGTTAAAAGTTGGCATCTAGCGTTTATGAAAGTGACTAAATGCTCGTAAGTGTAGTCGTCTTCTTTAGAAAGTTCAATTTCCCAAGTTTTGAGGGTAGCAGCATCAACTTTAGAAACCACTAAATGTATTAGGAAAGTATCCCAATAATTAGTAGGTTGATCTAATTGGGACAAAGCCTTAACGTGAAGTTGTGTAGTGTCAACTAGAGTACGTAAACTAGTGACGTCATTGTGCTGTGACGCAGGTAGATTGAATAGAGCCTTTATATGGCGCTGAATACGTAACCGTAAATTTCCATATCTTTCCTTTAATAAGTTAAAGGCAATGGGGTAATTTTCGGCACGCAGAGGAAGTGCTTCGACCAACTGCAAAGCTTGACCTCGGAGGATAGATCTCAAATAATGAAACTTGTAAATGACTTGAATGTCTTCATTGTCATGAACAAGGGAGCAAAATAATTCATAGAAAGAATCCCAAGCAGAATCATCTCCAGAAAAATGGGGTAAATCAATTTTCGGTAAAGTTGGTTTGGGCTTGTGAGTGCCCTCACGGAAAGAAGTTTGTGGTTCGTGAAGGGAACCAAGAACAGAAGCGTCCTTTTTCTGCTCCTCTTCGAGTTGGCGTATTATTTTGAAAGCAGAACCTATGCCTTCGTAATATAGGTTTTCTACCTCGACACGATCTTCTGTTTGATTGAGCATGCAAGTTTCTATTTTAGTTTGAATGTTACAGTAGTTTTCATAAGAACGTTCAAAATACTTTACACGATGTTTCAACAAGTCTAATTGCGCTTCTGAGGGATCTAATTCTTTAATGTACCTTCTTAATCGGGTAATTTGCCCTTTATAGGATGCTCGTTTAGAAGTAAGTTTTTCATCCTTATCCTTATCAGTGGGAGCCATATTAAAGAAGGTAGATGAAAATGTAACTCACGAAACTGTGGAACCTTGGAAATGCTGTCAAGCTGGCAGCAGCGAATGAGTAGAAAGAACGGGACACACCAAAGGAGACAGGAGTGGCCTCTTTCCCCTTCACAGGCTTTGCAAGATGTGGTTATAGCTGAAAGATTCAAAGCAGATATTAATAATTTGCCAAGTATTGTCAAATGACACTTTTTTTTAAGAAAAAGTGGAAAATGGACTCTCCCGGGTTTCTGGGACCAAACTTTGGGTAGATTATAGGCTAAGGAATAACCCACCCACCAAGGGAAGATGATTAAAAAAAAAAGGGAAGTAGGTTTTGGATTGGAGAAAAAGGATAGAAAAATAGGAGGAGAGTCCCACAAGAGTTGTAAATTTAACTTTAAATACCTTTAGAGGCAGTTGCCACTGGAAATTTCCTCTCTGATACCTAAAGTAGGTACGAGCTTGGTCGAAGCTAACGGGAACCGCAGCTGAGACTTGGGCGATTTGCAAGAGAGAGGCTGTAGTGTATTTCCTCCCAAGCATGTATAAGACTACTATGGGGAAAGGTGATGGTCTGGCAAAACTAAGAGCAACAAATTTATTGTAAGGTTTTTTAAAGAAATTCGTTTTGCGAAATAATTCGAAGAATGCCAATGATTTAAATCAAGTTTGGTATTTCCAATTTTCGAAATTATAGAGTTCCTGAGAAAAGCGACCCAGTGCTTCCAGGAAGGAAAGTGATAAATGATTATAACCTGGGGAGTAATTTTGTTGAATAAGCCAATGGTTGCATTTAGAAATGGCTAAACTTTTACTCGGCGAGGAGCCGGCTAAAAGTTTAGACAAAAAGAAACACTTATTTTTTGGAAAACTGACCATAAGTTTTCGGAGAGGATCTCCACAAGCAGGTAGCTGGCGTAGCGAGCTTTACTTGCCTTACTGGCCAATTAGAATTAGCTATTAAAGCTAAAAGAATCTTTAGTGAGGTTACTACTAAGAGTTCTTGCTCAAATGCAACGAGTGGTGAATGCCCTATTAATGGTTTTAATGGCATCAAGTAGGGAGAGCCAAGGAGGACAGGATCTTGCTTACCCGTTGTATTATAAAAATGAAAAAGCAAAAAAGAAACTCTTAATTTATTTAACAAATTAGAGGAAGTTGATATCTTTAACAATTAAATATGTTTCAATCTTATTAACAATTTGGGGTCGCAGACCTCCGACAACATTTAGAAATTGCTCCAGGCAAATAATAATTCTTAAGGTTTTAAACCTGGTACTAAAATCTTTGTAAGATTTTAAAAAGGCAATGAAATGATTAAAGTTTAAACATTAAATTGAGTACAAGGAGTGTACTATAAGAAATTTCTGAAAGAATATTCTAGAGAGTATAACAACTTCGAAAATAACAATAAGGAAAACATAAAGAATAAAATAGAAGTTCCTACAACTTCTTATATTTAAACAGAATTACTATATGAGAATTATACAAAAGAGGGCAGGTCACTTACTGTGAAACCTGAAGAGATAATCAAAAGGAAGGTTCTCGACCTCCTATATTTTAGATAGGAATCACGAGCCAAATGGGGCAGTTTCCATTTAGTGAGACCTAAAAATAACTCACACAAGAGTTGAAAGAATTGTTTTCCCTGATTTGAAGGGAGAAACAATGTAAGTTTGAAACGTGTATAAAACACGTAATTATACAGCAATTACTTAATGATAATCAAGCAAAATGGAAGGGCACTTCATAGAGTGACACCTTATTGAAACAGACCTAAATTTAAAAGTTTATTACGGATTGTTAGTAAGAGGTTAGGAAAGAGAAATAGGGGATTGAGGAAAAATGTTCATGGCCTTATTTAAATATAAACGGACGATCGCGACGCGGTAGAAAAGTTGAGCAAGCACTGGTTTTCACTATAGTTGGTTGAAATACATGAAAAGTTCACTGTGGAAACACAAAGTTTATGGGAAAGAAAGTTATTGCAATGATAACTGGTTTCACTAGGTAGGCGAGAGTCTATTTCTTGAGAAAGTTGTAAATTACAATTAAATGCGCCATAGAAAATTCGAGCGGTGGACGAAAATTCACTATTGTAGTAATTTAGAAGTAAGATTCTTCAATTTTAAATAGCATTCTCACAAATAAGTGAGAAATACATGACGGCAGGACTTGCAGATAAAGTAAAAGATCTGGAAGTTTCCAGAAAGATCTTAGTAGAAAAATGGGGCTAATGTAAATCCAACGGAGGAACTAGCTTGGTGAATTATAGACAGCGGGTATTAGATAATATCCCACGTAGCGAGAGGATTTCTCATTTAAATAGCTTAAGAAAAGCTCTTTTCTAGTAAGGTTGGTTTGTACGAACCAAAGCTCAACATGGCAAATCCCACGAAGAATGATTTTTGCCCCAAAATAAATAATCTCACACTGTCTATAAAAGTATCGTTAAAAGCACGTGAAAGTTAAAACCATGAAGATGAGGTTAAAACTTTAAGATGGTACTTATCTTGATTTCATGTTGAAGGCGAAGTTCCGTATGACGATAACTACTTTGCCAACATGGCGTAGAAGAGAGTATGCCTCTTGGTTTGAGGAGGCTGGCTCGAGAGGAGTCTTAACTGATCGAGTCAACTGCCGACTGAGAAGTGAGACCTGCTCAACGGAGCACGGAGGGTCCAAGGAAGGGAAAAAGAGTGGGGGGTAGGAAACAAAAGGAGAACATATAAACATAACCTACTTATCAAAAATAAATGATCTTCTCGATGAATGGTCTTCAAGGAGTTGATAGTAGGCAATGTTAGCGCAGCATGGTGAGTAAAGAAGTAGACGTAGTTCTCTTGCTCATGGAGATAATAGATGGCGATGGCAGCAAAATCTGGTGGCCAGATGGAGAAGGAATTCCTCTTGCGCGAGGAAGAGTTGAAGAGCTTCAGAGATTCGCTGCTAGATGACGCTAGGTGAGTCACAGAGAATATATATCTAGAACAGACTCATGAAGACATAAGAGACAGGAACCAAAGAGAAAATAGAAGATCACTGTTGGTGTTTGACACAGAGGAAGGAAAGAACATGCATAAGCATTCAAAATTGTAATCTCTCGTACCGTGTATTCCAAGAATACACCAGCGCTGCTCATTTAGGGGAGTACTTTTAAACACGTTTAGCGCTAGCGTGGCGCTGCTCATTTATAGGAATACTTTTACACACGTCTAGCGCTAGCGTGGCGCTGCTCATTTATAGGAGAAATTTTTTCACTCGTCTAGCGCTAGCGTGGCGCTGCTCATTTATGGGATTACTTTTACACACGTCTAGCGCTAGCGTGGCGCTGCTCATTTATGGAATTACTTTTACAGATATCTAGAGCTAGCGTGGCGCTGCTCATATATGCGAGTACTTTTACACTCGTCTAGCGCTAGCGTGGCGCTTCTCGTTTATGGGAGTACTTTTACACTCGTCTAGCGCTAGCGTGGCGCTGCTCATTTATAGTAGAATTTTTTTCACTCGTCTAGCGCTAGCGTGGCGCTGCTCATTTATGGGAGTACTTTTACACACGTCTAGCGCTAGCGTGGCGCTGCTCATTTATGGCAGTACTTTGACACACGTCTAGCACTAGCGTTGCGCTGCTCATTTATAGGAGAATTTTTTTCACACGTCTAGCGCTAGCGTGGCGCTGCTCATTTATGGGATTACTTTTACACACGTCTAGCGCTAGCGTGGCGCTGCTCATTTATGGGATTACATTTACAGATATCTAGAGCTAGCGTGGCGCTGCTCATATATGGGAGTACTTTTACACTCGTCTAGCGCTAGCGTGGCGCTGCTCATTTATGGGAGTACTTTGACACACGTCTAGCGCTAGCGTGGCGCTGCTCATTTATAAGAGTACTTTTACACACGACTAGCGCTAGCGTGGCGCTGCTCATTTATAAGAGTACTTTTACACACAACTAGCGCTAGCGTGGCGCTGCTCATTTATAAGAGTACTTTTACACACGTCTAGCACTAGCGTGGCGCTGCTCATTTATGGGAGTACTTTTACACATGTCTAGGGCTAGCGTGGCGCTGCTCATTTATGGGAGTACTTTTACACACGTCTAGCGCTAGCGTGGCGCTGCTCCTATATGGGAGTACTTTTACACACGTCTAGCGCTAGCGTGGAGCTGCTCATTTATGGGAGTACTTTTACACATGTCTAGGGCTAGCGTGGCGCTGCTCATTTATGGGAGTACTTTTACACACGTCTAGCGCTAGCGTGGCGCTGCTCCTATATGGGAGTACTTTTACATATATCTAGCGCTAGCGTGGAGCTGCTCATTTATGGGAGTACTTTTACACATGTCTAGGGCTAGCGTGGCGCTGCTCATTTATAAGAGTACTTTTACACACGTCTAGCACTAGCGTGGCGCTGCTCATTTATGGGAGTACTTTTACACACGTCTAGCACTAGCGTGGCGCTGCTCATATATGGGAGTACTTTTACATATATCTAGCGCTAGCGTGGAGCTGCTCATTTATGGGAGTACTTTTACACATGTCTAGGGCTAGCGTGGCGCTGCTCATTTATGGCAGTACTTTTACACATGTCTAGCGCTAGCGTGGCGCTGCTCATTTATGGCAGTACTTTTACACATGTCTAGGGCTAGCGTGGCGCTGCTCATTTATGGCAGTACTTTTACACATGTCTAGCGCTAGCGTGGCGCTGCTCATTTATACGAGTACATTTACACTCGTCTAGCGCTAGCGTGGCGCTGCTCATTTATGGCAGTATTTTACACACGTCTAGCACTAGCGTGGCGCTGCTCATTTATACGAGTACATTTACACTCGTCTAGCGCTAGCGTGGCGCTGCTCATTAATGGGAGTACTTTTACACACGTCTAGCGCTAGCGTGGAGCTGCTCATTTATGGGAGTACTTTTACACATGTCTAGGGCTAGCGTGGCGCTGCTCATTTATGGCAGTACTTTTACACATGTCTAGGGCTAGCGTGGCGCTGCTCATTTATGGCAGTACTTTTACACATGTCTAGCGCTAGCGTGGCGCTGCTCATTTATAAGAGTACTTTTACACACGTCTAGCGCTAGCGTGGCGCTGCTCATTTATGGGAGTACTTTTACACATGTCTAGCGCTAGCGTGGCGCTGCTCATTTATGGCAGTACTTTTACACACGTCTAGCGCTAGCGTGGCGCTGCTCATTTATGGGAGTACTTTTACACATGTCTAGCGCTAGCGTGGCGCTGCTCATTTATGGCAGTACTTTTACACACGTCTAGCGCTAGCGTGGCGCTGCTCATTTATGGGAGTACTTTTACACATGTCTAGCGCTAGCGTGGCGCTGCTCATTTATGGCAGTACTTTTACACACGTCTAGCGCTAGCGTGGCGCTGCTCATTTATGGGAGTACTTTTACAGATATCTAGCGCTAGCGTGGCGCTGCTCATTTATGGCAGTACTTTTACACATGTCTAGCACTAGCGTGGCGCTGCTCATTTATGGGAGTACTTTTACATATGTCTAGCGCTAGCGTGGCGCTGCTCATTTATGGGAGGACTTTTACATATATCTAGCACTAGCGTGGCGCTGCTCATTTATGGGAGTAATTTACACATGTCTAGCGCTAGCGTGGCGCTGCTCATTTATGGCAGTACTTTTACACACAACTAGCGCTAGCGTGGCGCTGCTCATTTATGGGAGTACTTTTACACATGTCTAGCGCTAGCGTGGCGCTGCTCATTTATAAGAGTACTTTTACACACGTCTAGCGCTAGCGTGGCGCTGCTCATTTATGGGAGTACTTTTACACATGTCTAGCGCTAGCGTGGCGCTGCTCATTTATGGGAGTACTTTTACATATGTCTAGCGCTAGCGTGGCGCTGCTCATTTATGGGAGGACTTTTACATATGTCTAGCACTAGCGTGGCGCTGCTCATTTATAAGAGTACTTTTACACACGTCTAGCGCTAGCGTGGCGCTGCTCATTTATAAGAGTACTTTTACACATGTCTAGCGCTAGCGTGGCGCTGCTCATTTATGGGAGGACTTTTACACACGTCTAGCGCTAGCGTGGCGCTGCTCATTTATAAGAGTACTTTTACACACGTCTAGCGCTAGCGTGGCGCTGCTCATTTATAAGAGTACTTTTACACACGTCTAGCGCTAGCGTGGCGCTGCTCATTTATAAGAGTACTTTTACACACGTCTAGCGCTAGCGTGGCGCTGCTCATTTTTAAGAGTACTTTTACACACGTCTAGCGCTAGCGTGGCGGTGCTCATTTATAAGAGTACTTTTACATATGTCTAGCGCTAGCGTGGCGCTGCTCATTTATGGGAGGACTTTTACATATGTCTAGCACTAGCGTGGCGCTGCTCATTTATAAGAGTACTTTTACACACAACTAGCGCTAGCGTGGCGCTGCTCATTTATAAGAGTACTTTTACA
This sequence comes from Meconema thalassinum, assembly GCA_946902985.2. Classification (NCBI taxonomy): domain Eukaryota; kingdom Metazoa; phylum Arthropoda; class Insecta; order Orthoptera; family Tettigoniidae; genus Meconema; species Meconema thalassinum. The sequence goes on along the minus strand of CAMPQE020000048.1, from coordinate 12,041,174 downwards.
CATGTCTAGCGCTAGCGTGGCGCTGCTCATTTATAAGAGTACTTTTACACACGTCTAGCGCTAGAGTGGCGCTGCTCATTTATGGGAGTACTTTTACACATGTCTAGCGCTAGCGTGGCGCTGCTCATTTATGGCAGTACTTTTACACATGTCTAGCACTAGCGTGGCGCTGCTCATTTATGGGAGTACTTTTACATATGTCTAGCGCTAGCGTGGCGCTGCTCATTTATGGGAGGACTTTTACATATGTCTAGCACTAGCGTGGCGCTGCTCATTTATGGGAGTAATTTACACATGTCTAGCGCTAGCGTGGCGCTGCTCATTTATGGTAGTACTTTTACACACAACTAGCGCTAGCGTGGCGCTGCTCATTTATGGGAGTACTTTTACACACGTCTAGCGCTAGCGTGGCGCTGCTCATTTATGGGAGTACTTTTACACATGTCTAGCGCTAGCGTGGCGCTGCTCATTTATAAGAGTACTTTTACACACGTCTAGCGCTAGCGTGGCGCTGCTCATTTATGGGAGTACTTTTACACACGTCTAGCGCTAGCGTGGCGCTGCTCATTTATGGAAGTACTTTTACACTCGTTTAGCGCTAGCGTGGCGCTGCTCATTTATAAGAGTACTTTTACACACGTCTAGCGCTAGCGTGGCGCTGCTCATTTATGGGAGTACTTTTACACATGTCTAGCGCTAGCGTGGCGCTGCTCATTTATGGCAGTACTTTTACACACGTCTAGCGCTAGCGTGGCGCTGCTCATTTATGGGAGTACTTTTACATATGTCTAGCGCTAGCGTGGCGCTGCTCATTTATGGGAGTACTTTTACATATGTCTAGCACTAGCGTGGCGCTGCTCATTTATGGGAGTAATTTACACATGTCTAGCGCTAGCGTGGCGCTGCTCATTTATAAGAGTACTTTTACACACAACTAGCGCTAGCGTGGCGCTGCTCATTTATAAGAGTACTTTTACACACGTCTAGCGCTAGCGTGGCGCTGCTCATATATGGGAGTACTTTTACACTCGTCTAGCGCTAGCGTGGTGCTGCTCATATATGGGAGTACTTTTACACTCGTCTAGCGCTAGCGTGGCGCTGCTCATTTATGGGAGTACTTTTACACACGTCTAGCGCTAGCGTGGCGCTGCTCATATATGGGAGTACTTTTACACACGTCTAGCGCTAGCGTGGCGCTGCTCATTTATGGGAGTACTTTAACACACGTCTAGCGCTAGCGTGGCGCAGCTCATTGATAGGAGTACTTTTACACACGTCTAGCCCTAGCGTGGTGCTGCTCATTCATGGGAGTACTTTTACACACTTCTAGAGCTAGCGTGGCGCTGCTCATTCATGTGAGTACTTTTACACTCGTCTAGCGCTAGCGTGGCGCTGCTCATTTATGGGAGTACTTTTACACACTTCTAGCCCTAGCGTGGTGCTGCTCATTCATGGGAGTACTTTTACACTCGTCTAGCGCTAGCGTGGCGCTGCTCATTTATGGGAGTACTTTTACACACGTCTAGCGCTAGCGTGGCGCTGCTCATATATGGGAGTACTTTTACACACGTCTAGCGCTAGCGTGGCGCTGCTCATTTATGGGAGTACTTTTACACTCGTCTAGCGCTAGCGTGGCGCTGCTCATATATGGGAGTACTTTTACACACGTCTAGCGCTAGCGTGGCGCTGCTCATTTATAAGAGTACTTTTACACACGTCTAGCGCTAGCGTGGCGCTGCTCATTTATAAGAGTACTTTTACACACGTCTAGCGCTAGCGTGGCGCTGCTCATATATGGGAGTACTTTTACACACGTCTAGCGCTAGCGTGGCGCTGCTCATATATGGGAGTACTTTTACACTCGTCTAGCGCTAGCGTGGCGCTGCTCATATATGGGAGTACTTTTACACTCGTCTAGCGCTAGCGTGGCGCTGCTCATATATGGGAGTACTTTTACACACGTCTAGCGCTAGCGTGGCGCTGCTCATTTATAAGAGTACTTTTACACACGTCTGGCGCTAGCGTGGCGCTGCTCATATATGGGAGTACTTTTACACTCGTCTAGCGCTAGCGTGGCGCTGCTCATATATGGGAGTACTTTTACACACGTCTAGCGCTAGCGTGGCGCTGCTCATTTATAAGAGTACTTTTACACACGTCTAGCGCTAGCGTGGCGCTGCTCATATATGGGAGTACTTTTACACACGTCTAGCGCTAGCGTGGCGCTGCTCATATATGGGAGTACTTTTACACTCGTCTAGCGCTAGCGTGGCGCTGCTCATATATGGGAGTACTTTTACACTCGTCTAGCGCTAGCGTGGCGCTGCTCATATATGGGAGTACTTTTACACACGTCTAGCGCTAGCGTGGCGCTGCTCATTTATAAGAGTACTTTTACACACGTCTAGCGCTAGCGTGGCGCTGCTCATATATGGGAGTACTTTTACACTCGTCTAGCGCTAGCGTGGCGCTGCTCATATATGGGAGTACTTTTACACTCGTCTAGCAATAGCGTGGCGCTGCTCATTTATAAGAGTACTTTTACACTCGTCTAGCGCTAGCGTGGCGCTGCTCATATATGGGAGTACTTTTACACTCGTCTAGCGCTAGCGTGGCGCTGCTCATATATGGGAGTACTTTTACACACGACTAGCGCTAGCGTGGCGCTGCTCATATAAGGGGGTACTTTTACACACGACTAGCGCTAGCGTGGCGCTGCTCATATATGGGAGTACTTTTACACTCGTCTAGCGCTAGCGTGGCGCTGCTCATTTATGGGAGTACTTTTACACACGTCTAGCGCTAGCGTGGCGCTGCTCATTTATGGGAGTACTTTTACACTCGTCTAGCGCTAGCGTGGCGCTGCTCATTTATGGGAGTACTTTTACACATGTCTAGCGCTAGCGTGGCGCTGCTCATTTATGGCAGTACTTTTACACACGTCTAGCGCTAGCGTGGCGCTGCTCATTTATGGGAGTACTTTTACACACGACTAGCGCTAGCGTGGCGCTGCTCATATATGGGAGTACTTTTACACTCGTCTAGCCCTAGCGTGGCGCTGCTCATTTATGGGAGTACTTTTACACTCGTCTAGCGCTAGCGTGGCGCTGGTCATTTATGGGAGTACTTTTACACATGTCTAGCGCTAGCGTGGCGCTGCTCATTTATGGCAGTACTTTTACACACGTCTAGCGCTAGCGTGGCGCTGCTCATTTATGGGAGTACTTTTACACACTTCTAGCGCTAGCGTGGCGCTGGTCATTTATGGGAGTACTTTTACACACGATTAGCGGTAGCGTCGCGCGGCTCATTTATGGTAGGACTTTAACACACGTATAGCGCTGCTCATTTATGGGAGTACTTTTACACACTTCTAGCGCTAGCGTGGTGCTGCTCATTTATGGGAGTACTTTTACACACTTCTAGCGCTAGCGTGGCGCTGCTCATTTATGGGAGTACTTTTACACATGTCTAGCGCTAGCGTGGCGCTGCTCATTTATGGGAGTACTTTTACATACGTCTAGCACTAGCGTGGCGCTGCTCATTTTTATGAGAACTTTTACACACGTCTAGCGCTAGCGTGGCGCTGCTCATTTATATGAGAACTTTTACACACGTCTAGCGCTAGCGTGGCGCTGATCATTTATACGAGTACTTTTACACTCGTCTAGCACTAGCGTGGCGCTGCTCATTTATGGGAATACTTTTACACGTGTCTAGCGCTAGCATCGCGCTGCTCATTTATGGGAGCACTTTTACACACGTCTAGCGCTAGCGTGGCGCTGCTCATTCATTGGAGTACTTTTACACACATCTAGCGCTAGCGTGGCGCTGCTCATTCATGGGAGTACTTTTACACACGTCTAGCGCTAGCTTGGTGCTGCTCATTTATGGGAGTACTTTTACACACGTCTAGCGCTAGCGTGGCGCTGCTCATTTATGGGAGTACTTTTACACACTTCTAGCGCTAGCGTGGTGCTGCTCATTTATGGGAGTACTTTTACACATGTCTAGCGCTAGCGTGGCGCTGCTCATTTATGGGAGTACTTTTACATACGTCTAGCACTAGCGTGGCGCTGCTCATTTTTATGAGAACTTTTACACACGTCTAGCGCTAGCGTGGCGCTGCTCATTTATATGAGAACTTTTACACACGTCTAGCGCTAGCGTGGCGCTGATCATTTATACGAGTACATTTACACTCGTCTAGCACTAGCGTGGCGCTGCTCATTTATGGGAATACTTTTACACGTGTCTAGCGCTAGCGTCGCGCTGCTCATTTATGGGAGCACTTTTACACACGTCTAGCGCTAGCGTGGCGCTGCTCATTCATTGGAGTACTTTTACACACGTCTAGCGCTAGCGTGGCGCTGCTCATTCATGGGAGTACTTTTACACACGTCTAGCGCTAGCTTGGTGCTGCTCATTTATGGGAGTACTTTTACACACGTCTAGCGCTAGCGTGGCGCTGCTCATTTATGGGAGTTCTTTTACACACGTCTAGCACTAGCGTGGCGCTGCTCATTTATGGGAGTACTTTTATACACGTCTAGCGCTAGCGTGGCGCTGCTCATTTATGGAAGTACTTTTACACACGTCTAGCGCTAGCGTGGCGCTGCTCATTTATAAGAGTACTTTTACACACGTCTAGCGCTAGGGTGGCGCTGCTCATTTTTAAGAGTACTTTTACACACGTCTAGCGCTAGCGTGGCGGTGCTCATTTATAAGAGTACTTTTACATATGTCTAGCGCTAGCGTGGCGCTGCTCATTTATGGGAGGACTTTTACATATGTCTAGCACTAGCGTGGCGCTGCTCATTTATAAGAGTACTTTTACACACAACTAGCGCTAGCGTGGCGCTGCTCATTTATAAGAGTACTTTTACACATGTCTAGCGCTAGCGTGGCGCTGCTCATTTATAAGAGTACTTTTACACACGTCTAGCGCTAGCGTGGCGCTGCTCATTTATGGGAGTACTTTTACACATGTCTAGCGCTAGCGTGGCGCTGCTCATTTATGGCAGTACTTTTACACATGTCTAGCACTAGCGTGGCGCTGCTCATTTATGGGAGTACTTTTACATATGTCTAGCGCTAGCGTGGCGCTGCTCATTTATGGGAGGACTTTTACATATGTCTAGCACTAGCGTGGCGCTGCTCATTTATGGGAGTAATTTACACATGTCTAGCGCTAGCGTGGCGCTGCTCATTTATGGCAGTACTTTTACACACAACTAGCGCTAGCGTGGCGCTGCTCATTTATGGGAGTACTTTTACACACGTCTAGCGCTAGCGTGGCGCTGCTCATTTATGGGAGTACTTTTACACATGTCTAGCGCTAGCGTGGCGCTGCTCATTTATAAGAGTACTTTTACACACGTCTAGCGCTAGCGTGGCGCTGCTCATTTATGGGAGTACTTTTACACACGTCTAGCGCTAGCGTGGCGCTGCTCATTTATGGAAGTACTTTTACACTCGTTTAGCGCTAGCGTGGCGCTGCTCATTTATAAGAGTACTTTTACACACGTCTAGCGCTAGCGTGGCGCTGCTCATTTATGGGAGTACTTTTACACATGTCTAGCGCTAGCGTGGCGCTGCTCATTTATGGCAGTACTTTTACACACGTCTAGCGCTAGCGTGGCGCTGCTCATTTATGGGAGTACTTTTACATATGTCTAGCGCTAGCGTGGCGCTGCTCATTTATGGGAGTACTTTTACATATGTCTAGCACTAGCGTGGCGCTGCTCATTTAAGGGAGTAATTTACACATGTCTAGCGCTAGCGTGGCGCTGCTCATTTATAAGAGTACTTTTACACACAACTAGCGCTAGCGTGGCGCTGCTCATTTATAAGAGTACTTTTACATATGTCTAGCGCTAGCGTGGCGCTGCTCATATATGGGAGTACTTTTACATATGTCTAGCACTAGCGTGGCGCTGCTCATTTATGGGAGTAATTTACACATGTCTAGCGCTAGCGTGGCGCTGCTCATTTATAAGAGTACTTTTACACACAACTAGCGCTAGCGTGGCGCTGCTCATTTATAAGAGTACTTTTACACACGTCTAGCGCTAGCGTGGCGCTGCTCATATATGGGAGTACTTTTACACTCGTCTAGCGCTAGCGTGGTGCTGCTCATATATGGGAGTACTTTTACACTCGTCTAGCGCTAGCGTGGCGCTGCTCATTTATGGGAGTACTTTTACACACGTCTAGCGCTAGCGTGGCGCTGCTCATATATGGGAGTACTTTTACACACGTCTAGCGCTAGCGTGGCGCTGCTCATTTATGGGAGTACTTTAACACACGTCTAGCGCTAGCGTGGCGCAGCTCATTGATAGGAGTACTTTTACACACGTCTAGCCCTAGCGTGGTGCTGCTCATTCATGGGAGTACTTTTACACACTTCTAGAGCTAGCGTGGCGCTGCTCATTCATGTGAGTACTTTTACACTCGTCTAGCGCTAGCGTGGCGCTGCTCATTTATGGGAGTACTTTTACACACTTCTAGCCCTAGCGTGGTGCTGCTCATTCATGGGAGTACTTTTACACTCGTCTAGCGATAGCGTGGCGCTGCTCATTTATGGGAGTACTTTTACACACGTCTAGCGCTAGCGTGGCGCTGCTCATATATGGGAGTACTTTTACACACGTCTAGCGCTAGCGTGGCGCTGCTCATTTATGGGAGTACTTTTACACTCGTCTAGCGCTAGCGTGGCGCTGCTCATATATGGGAGTACTTTTACACACGTCTAGCGCTAGCGTGGCGCTGCTCATTTATAAGAGTACTTTTACACACGTCTAGCGCTAGCGTGGCGCTGCTCATTTATAAGAGTACTTTTACACACGTCTAGCGCTTGCGTGGCGCTGCTCATATATGGGAGTACTTTTACACACGTCTAGCGCTAGCGTGGCGCTGCTCATATATGGGAGTACTTTTACACTCGTCTAGCGCTAGCGTGGCGCTGCTCATATATGGGAGTACTTTTACACTCGTCTAGCGCTAGCGTGGCGCTGCTCATATATGGGAGTACTTTTACACACGTCTAGCGCTAGCGTGGCGCTGTTCATTTATAAGAGTACTTTTACACACGTCTGGCGCTAGCGTGGCGCTGCTCATATATGGGAGTACTTTTACACTCGTCTAGCGCTAGCGTGGCGCTGCTCATATATGGGAGTACTTTTACACACGTCTAGCGCTAGCGTGGCGCTGCTCATTTATAAGAGTACTTTTACACACGTCTAGCGCTAGCGTGGCGCTGCTCATATATGGGAGTACTTTTACACACGTCTAGCGCTAGCGTGGCGCTGCTCATATATGGGAGTACTTTTACACTCGTCTAGCGCTAGCGTGGCGCTGCTCATATATGGGAGTACTTTTACACTCGTCTAGCGCTAGCGTGGCGCTGCTCATATATGGGAGTACTTTTACACACGTCTAGCGCTAGCGTGGCGCTGCTCATTTATAAGAGTACTTTTACACACGTCTAGCGCTAGCGTGGCGCTGCTCATATATGGGAGTACTTTTACACTCGTCTAGCGCTAGCGTGGCGCTGCTCATATATGGGAGTACTTTTACACTCGTCTAGCAATAGCGTGGCGCTGCTCATTTATAAGAGTACTTTTACACTCGTCTAGCGCTAGCGTGGCGCTGCTCATATATGGGAGTACTTTTACACTCGTCTAGCGCTAGCGTGGCGCTGCTCATATATGGGAGTACTTTTACACACGACTAGCGCTAGCGTGGCGCTGCTCATATAAGGGGGTACTTTTACACACGACTAGCGCTAGCGTGGCGCTGCTCATATATGGGAGTACTTTTACACTCGTCTAGCGCTAGCGTGGCGCTGCTCATTTATGGGAGTACTTTTACACACGTCTAGCGCTAGCGTGGCGCTGCTCATTTATGGGAGTACTTTTACACTCGTCTAGCGCTAGCGTGGCGCTGCTCATTTATGGGAGTACTTTTACACATGTCTAGCGCTAGCGTGGCGCTGCTCATTTATGGCAGTACTTTTACACACGTCTAGCGCTAGCGTGGCGCTGCTCATTTATGGGAGTACTTTTACACACGACTAGCGCTAGCGTGGCGCTGCTCATATATGGGAGTACTTTTACACTCGTCTAGCCCTAGCGTGGCGCTGCTCATTTATGGGAGTACTTTTACACTCGTCTAGCGCTAGCGTGGCGCTGGTCATTTATGGGAGTACTTTTACACATGTCTAGCGCTAGCGTGGCGCTGCTCATTTATGGCAGTACTTTTACACACGTCTAGCGCTAGCGTGGCGCTGCTCATTTATGGGAGTACTTTTACACACTTCTAGCGCTAGCGTGGCGCTGGTCATTTATGGGAGTACTTTTACACACGATTAGCGGTAGCGTCGCGCGGCTCATTTATGGTAGGACTTTAACACACGTATAGCGCTGCTCATTTATGGGAGTACTTTTACACACTTCTATCGCTAGCGTGGTGCTGCTCATTTATGGGAGTACTTTTACACACTTCTAGCGCTAGCGTGGCGCTGCTCATTTATGGGAGTACTTTTACACATGTCTAGCGCTAGCGTGGCGCTGCTCATTTATGGGAGTACTTTTACATACGTCTAGCACTAGCGTGGCGCTGCTCATTTTTATGAGAACTTTTGCACACGTCTAGCGCTAGCGTGGCGCTGCTCATTTATATGAGAACTTTTACACACGTCTAGCGCTAGCGTGGCGCTGATCATTTATACGAGTACTTTTACACTCGTCTAGCACTAGCGTGGCGCTGCTCATTTATGGGAATACTTTTACACGTGTCTAGCGCTAGCATCGCGCTGCTCATTTATGGGAGCACTTTTACACACGTCTAGCGCTAGCGTGGCGCTGCTCATTCATTGGAGTACTTTTACACACATCTAGCGCTAGCGTGGCGCTGCTCATTCATGGGAGTACTTTTACACACGTCTAGCGCTAGCTTGGTGCTGCTCATTTATGGGAGTACTTTTACACACGTCTAGCGCTAGCGTGGCGCTGCTCATTTATGGGAGTACTTTTACACACTTCTAGCGCTAGCGTGGTGCTGCTCATTTATGGGAGTACTTTTACACATGTCTAGCGCTAGCGTGGCGCTGCTCATTTATGGGAGTACTTTTACATACGTCTAGCACTAGCGTGGCGCTGCTCATTTTTATGAGAACTTTTACACACGTCTAGCGCTAGCGTGGCGCTGCTCATTTATATGAGAACTTTTACACACGTCTAGCGCTAGCGTGGCGCTGATCATTTATACGAGTACTTTTACACTCGTCTAGCACTAGCGTGGCGCTGCTCATTTATGGGAATACTTTTACACGTGTCTAGCGCTAGCGTCGCGCTGCTCATTTATGGGAGCACTTTTACACACGTCTAGCGCTAGCGTGGCGCTGCTCATTCATTGGAGTACTTTTACACACGTCTAGCGCTAGCGTGGCGCTGCTCATTCATGGGAGTACTTTTACACACGTCTAGCGCTAGCTTGGTGCTGCTCATTTATGGGAGTACTTTTACACACGTCTAGCGCTAGCGTGGCGCTGCTCATTTATGGGAGTTCTTTTACACACGTCTAGCACTAGCGTGGCGCTGCTCATTTATGGGAGTACTTTTATACACGTCTAGCGCTAGCGTGGCGCTGCTCATTTATGGAAGTACTTTTACACACGTCTAGCGCTAGCGTGGCGCTGCTCATTTATGGGAGTTCTATTACACACGTCTAGCACTAGCGTAGCGCTGCTCATTTATGGGAGTACTTTTACACACGTCTAGCGCTAGCGTGGCACTGTTCATTTATGGGACTGCTTTTACACTCGTCTAGCGCTAGCGTGGCGCTGCTCATTTATGGGAGTACTATTACACATGTCTAGCGCTAGCGTAACGCTGCTCATTTATGGGAGCACTTTTACACACGTCTAGCGCTAGCGTGGCGCTGCTCATTTATGGGAGTACTTTTACACACGTCTAGCGCTAGCGTGGCGCTGCTTATTTATGGGGGTACTTTAACACACGTCTAGCGCTAGCGTGGCGCAGCTCATTGATAGGAGTACTTTTACACACGTCTAGCCCTAGCGTGGTGCTGCTCATTCATGGGAGTACTTTTACACACTTCTAGAGCTAGCGTGGCGCTGCTCATTGATGGGAGTACTTTTACACACGTCTAGCGCTAGCTTGGCGCTGCTCATTTATGGGAGTACTTTTACACACGTCTAGCGCTAGCGTGGCGCTGCTCATTTATGTGAGTACTCTTACAAACGTCTAGCGCTAGCGTGGCGCTTCTCATTGATGGGAGTACTTTTACACATGTCCAGCGCTAGCGTCGCACTGCTCATTTATGTGAGTACTTAGACACACGTCTAGCACTAGCGTGGCGCTGCTCATTTATGGGAGAACTTTTACATTCGTCTAGCGCTAGCGTGCCGCTGCTCATTCATGGGGGTACTTTTACAGATGTCTAGAGCTAGCGTGGCGCTGCTCATATATGGGAGTACTTTTACACTCGTCTAGCGCTAGCGTGGCGCTTTTCATTTATGGGAGCACTTTTAGACTCGTCTAGCGCTAGCGTGGCGCTGCTCATATATGGGAGTACATTTACACTCGTTTAGCGCTAGCGTGGCGCTGCTCATTTATGGGAGCACTTTTACACACGTCTCGCGCTACCGTGGCGCTGCTCATTTATGGGAGTACTTTTACACTTGTCTAGCGCGGGAGTGGCGCTGCTCATTCACGGGAGTACTTTTACAGATATCTAGAGCTAGCGTGGCGCTGCTCATATATGGGAGTACTTTTACACTCGTCTAGCTCTAGCGTGGCGCTTCTCATTTATGGGAGAACTTTTACACACGTCTAGCGCCAGCGTGGCGCTGCTCATCTATGGGAGCACTTTTACACTCGTCTAGCGCTAGCGTGGTGCTGCTCATTTATGGCTGGACTTTTACACACGTCTAGCGCTAGCGTGGCGCTGCTCATTGATGGGAGTACTTTTACACACGTCTAGCGCTAGCGTGGCGCTGCTCATTTATGGGAGTACTTTTACACATGTCTAGTGCTAGCGTGGCGCTGCTCATTTATGGGAGTACTTTTACACACGTCTACAGCTAGCGTGGCGCTGCTCATTTATGTGAGAACCTTGACACACGTCTAGCACTAGCGTGGCGCTGCTCATTTATGGGAGTACTTTTACACACGTCTAGCGCTAACGTGGCGCTGCTCATTTATGGGAGCACTTTTACACACTTCTAGCGCTAGCGTGGCGCTGCTCATTTATGGGAGTACTTTTACACACGTCTAGCGCTAGCGTGGCGCTGCTCATTTATGGGAGTACTTTTAAGCACGTTTAGCGCTAGCGTGGCGCTGCTCATTTATAGGAGAAATATTTTCACTCGTCTAGCGCTAGCGTGGCGCTGCTCAGTTATGGTAGTACTTTTACACACGTCTAGCGCTAGCGTGGCGCTGCTCATTTATAGGAGAAATATTTTCACTCGTCTAGCGCTAGCGTGGCGCTGCTCATATATGGTAGTACTTTTACACTCGTCTAGGGCTAGCGTGGCGCTTCTCATTTATGGGAGCACTTTAACACACGTATAGCGCTAGCGTGGCGCTCCTCATTTATGGGAGTACTTTTACATACGTCTAGCACTAGCGTGGCGCTGCTCATTTTTATGAGAACTTTTACACACGTCTAGCGCTAGCGTGGCGCTCCTCATTTATATGAGTACTTTTACACACGTCTAGCGCTAGCGTGGCGCTGCTCATTTATACGAGTACTTTTACACTCGTCTAGCGCTAGCGTGGCGCTGCTCATTTATGGGAGTACTTTTACACACGTCTAGCGCTAGCGTGGCGCTGCTCATTTATGGGAATACTTTTACACGTGTCTAGCGCTAGCGTCGCGCTGCTCATTTATGGGAGCACTTTTACACACGTCTAGCGCTAGCGTGTCGCTGCTCATTCATGGGAGTACTTTTACACACGTCTAGCGCTGGCGTGGCGCTGCTCATTCATGGGAGTAGTTTTACACACGTCTAGAGCTAGCTTGGGGCTGCTCATTTATGGGAGTACTTTTACACACGTCTAGCGCTAGCATGGCGCTGCTCATTTATGGGAGTTCTTTTACACACGTCTAGCACTAGCGTGGCGCTGCTCATTTATGGCAGTCTTCAGTCTTTTGACTGGTTTGATGCAGCTCTCCATTCCTCCCTGTCCTGAGCTAATCGTTTCATCTCTACATAGCTCCGACACCCTACATCGGAGGCAATCTGTTTAACATATTCTAACCTTGGTCTACCCCTACAGTTTTTGTCCTCGACCCTTCCTTCCATAACTAAGCTTGCTATTCCTGGGTGTCTTAGTATGTGTCCTACCAACCTATCTCTTCTCTTCATTAGCAGTCGCCAGAAACATCTCTCCTCTCCCACTCGTCTTAATACCTCTTTGTTTGTAACCCTATCTACCCATCTGATCTTCATCATTCTCCTGTAACACCACATTTCAAATGCTTCAATTCTCCTCTTTTCTGCTGCACCAATAGTCCAAGTTTCACTTCCATAGAGCGCCACGCTCCAGACAAAGGCTTTCAAAAATGACTTCCTAATACCTAAATCTATATTCGATGTCAGCAGATTCCTTTTTTGTAGAAATGCTTTCTTTGCCTGAGCCAACCTACTTTTAATATCCTCTTTGCTTCGTCCATCACTGGTTATTCTGCTTCCTAAGTAACAGAAGTCTCCTACTTCCTTCAGCTTTTCACCTGCCAATTTGATCTCCATAGAGGTTTCTGATTTATTTCGGCTGCATTCCAGTATTTTTGTTTTACCTTTATTTATTTTCATCATGAATTCTTTCCGTAAGACGGAGTCCATACCATTCAAAAACTCATTCAAATCCTCAGGCTTGTCGACCAAGATGACGATGTCATCAGCAAATCTCAGAGTTGAAATTATTTCTCCTTGAATCTTCACTCCCACTTTAAATTTTTCTCTAATTTCCTTCATTGCTTGTTCAATGTAAAGATTGAAAAGTATGGGTGATAAGTTGCAGCCTTGCCTTACACCTTTCTGAATACCAGCTTCTCTCTCATGTCCTTCAACTCGAATGACTGCTGTCTGGTTTCTGTACAGATTGTATATCAGCCTCCTATCCCTGTACTTTATTCCAATTGATTTCAAAATGTCAAACAATTTAGTCCAATCAACGTTATCAAAAGCCTTTTCTAAGTCTACAAAAGCCATGAACGTTCTCTTATCTTTCCTTATTCTACCTTCTAAAATCAGCCTAAGACTTAGTACAGCTTCCCTTGTTCCTACATTTCTCCTGAAACCAAACTGGTCTTCACCCAACTCCGTTTCTATCTGGCTTTCAATTCTCTTGTAAATTATTCTAGACAGGATCTTTGAAGCATGAGTAATCAAACTGATTGTACGGTAATCTTCACATCTGTCAGCTCCCACTTTCTTTGGTATAGGGATGATTACATTCTTCTTGAAATCAGGGGGTACCTCACCTGTCTCATAAATCCTACACACCAAGTGAAATAACCTGATCAGACCTTCATCTCCTATGCAGCGTAGCAACTCAATCGGTATATCATCTATGCCTGGTGCTTTGTTCCTGCTTAAGTCTTCCAAAGCTCTATCAAATTCTGATCTCAATATTAAATCTCCTTTCGCATCCTCATCAATTTCCTCCTCCCTTTCCATTACATGATTCTCAATCTCCTTTCCCTTATACAAACTCTCTATGTAAGCTTTCCATCTCTCAACCTTTTCTTCCCTATCTGTTAGAGGCTTTCCATTTGTGTCCTTAATATTACAGCACTTAGTCTTCTTTTCCCCAAAAGTATTCTTAATCCTTCGATAAGCTGTGTCTACTTTTCCTAATTTCAGACAATTTTCTATACCTGCACATTTCTCTTTCAACCATTCTTCTTTCGCTTCCTTGCACTTCTTGTTAACCTCATTTCTCAGACGTCTGTATTCTGCTTTCCCCTTTTCATCTCTTAGATTCTTGTGTTTCCGCCTTTCATCCATCAATTCTAGTATATCCTGAGTGATCCACGGTTTTCTACCTATTCTTTCTTTCCTACCAATATTTTCTTCTGCGGATTTTGTTATTTCATTCTTCAAAAGTGCCCATTCGTCTGCAATTGAAGTTTGTTTAGGGTTTTTCATTAGTCCTTCCTTTATACTCTTCTTGAATCTTTCGTTTACATCCTTCTCTTTCAGTCTGTCTATTGCCCACCTTTTTGGCTTTTGACTTTTCTTCAGTTTCTTCAACTTTAATCTGCATTTCATTACAACCAGATTGTGATCAGAGTTTATGTCAGCACCAGGATATGTTTTACAATCCAAAATCTGGTTTCGAAACCTCTGCTTGACCATAATGAAGTCGATTTGGTAACGCCCTGTATCTCCTGGTCTCATCCATGTGTATATTCTTCTATTGTGGTTATTGAATAAGGTGTTAGCTATGACCAATTCATGCTCGGTGCAGAATTCTACCAGCCTGCTTCCTCGATCATTCCTTTCACCTAATCCGAAATCTCCTACTATCTTCCCTTCTCTCCCTTTTCCTACCACAGCATTCCAATCTCCCATTACTATAACATTTTCATCACCCTTGATATACCTCAGAATTTCGTCTATTTCTTCGTAGACCTTTTCAACATCCTCATCATCAGCTTGACTGGTAGGCATATAGACTTGTACCACTGTAGTGCAGGTAGGTTTTGTATTGATTTTTGCTACAATAATCCGTTCACTATATTGCTCATAATATTCCACCCGCTGTCCAAGTTTCCTACTCAATATGAGGCCAACCCCTGCTTGGCCATTGTTTGATTTAGTGCTAATGACCCTATAGTCTCCTGACCAAAAGTCCTGTTCTTCCTGCCAGCGCATTTCACTAATCCCAACCAAATCCAATCTCAACCTATCCATTTCCCTTTCTAAGTTTTCTAACCTTCCACTTCCTAGCAGACTTCTAACATTCCACGCTCCGATCCGTAGAATGTCAGATTTCCTCTTTGTCACTTCTGTGATGTTAACCCCCTCTCGAGTAGTCCCCACCCGGAGATCCGAACGGGGGACTAGTTTACCTCCGGATTGAAATTTTACAAGGGAGGAGGCCATCATCACATGTAATTATGCATAGAGAGGTGCATATCCTCGGGAATAGCATACGGCTGTAGTTTCCCGTTGCTTTCAGCCGTGCAGCAGGACGCAGTGTAGCCATTATTGGCTTATATTATCAATATCTTAACCGTCTATAAGACTAGTAAAGAATTGATTTATTCTGAAAGGCTGCTACTCCCTTTCAGAATAAGTAAAGAGCAATTCTACTAACAAAAATACTAACCTTCTACCGTACTAACAATTAAATACCAAAACTCTACTAACAAAAAACTTAAGTTCCACCAACAACAAATACTACCTCTAAAACAGTCTGTCAACAGGCACACTCACATGCACCCTCACACATCACAGTCTACTGAAACAATGAACTATAACTAATAAACAATGCAACTGCTACCAGACACACTCACACACCACAGTCTAATAGAACAATGACATATCTAATAGACAAACTAACTACCTACTTACAACTAAAACTAACTACATACTTACTGTACATTTATTTGAATTGACAATATTTACAAAATGCAATTTAGATAGAAAATACTTACAAAATGTAATTTAGATTCAAAATTGTCACAAAATGCAATTTAAGGGGGACGTATGCAAAATTGCACTAAGTGAGAAATGGTTTCATTTCGGCTGTATTAAGGTAAATAAGGAGGATTGTGTAGTCGGGAATTGGTTTTTGACGTTTGTAACAGTGTTTTATACGAGTGTATTCATAAGAGAATCTGCGTCTGATACTAGATCGTTCAGTCCATAACATTTCGTAAATTGGCGAGGCGAGCAGCAAATGTAATTTAGATTCAAAGTACCCACAAAATTGCAATTGAGACTTAACTACTTGAACAAAGCGGGGTAGGTTGAAAATACAAAATGCAATTGAAATTCAAAAAACTCACAAAAGCCCCGCCCCGGATATTGAAAGACTTACTAAAAAGCAATTTAGGTTGCCAATCCTTACAAAATGCAATTGAGATTGAAAACACTCACTAAATGCAATCTAGATCGAAAAGACTTACAAAATGCAACGTAGATTAAAAATACCCACAAAAAATCGCTAAAAGGGAATTTAGATACACGGGGAACCAAGTAACAAAAAACAGTGCGGGAATCTGAAAGAGAAAAGGAAATATAAGGAAAAGAGGAGAGGATTGGAGAGGAGAGGGGAGGGGAGAGAGGAGAGGGTCCGCCCCCAAAGGGAAGGGACAAAAGGGGAAAACGGACCCAGCTCAGGAATCCCTCGGGGTCGCCAACTCCCGAACTCACCAGCCGTGAGCCCCTGAGGGTGTAGCATTATCTAGGGTGCACCAGAAGTGGTGGGGCTACATACACCCTGCCTCCTTAAGGGCCTTGAGCACAAGGCAGGAGGTAAAAGGAAAAGAAAAAGAAGGCTGACCCCTCACAGAAGGAGGGTGTCAGGAAAGATGAGACAAGGGCCAATTAAGGCGGGAAAGGAAGAGACTCCCTAGGCCTTTGATACCCTAATACCGTCGGGGCCGGAAGAGAACAAGAGTTGACCAAGTGATGTCGACAGGAAAGAAGACGGAGAGGAGCCCGGCACAAGTAAGTGGAAGCAATGCCGGACTCAGCTGGGGCCCCGTGGTCGCCAACCCACGCCCACTAGATGTGAGCCCCTGGAGAGAGTTGGGGGGGGGGGGGGGGAGGGGGGCGTTGCTGTGTGTTTACGTCTGAAGAGGACGAATTGTACAGCATGCCATCAAACTGAGCGAGTTCGGTTTTCCCATTTCAATATTTGACCTTCGCTGCATTGTGAAAATGTATTTTGATGCTTGTGGACGCGAGGAACTGAGGTTTACTGCAAATTTTCCCGGAAAACGTTGGGCTGAATCACTTGTTCAACGCCATCATGGTGCCTTATCACAGAGATTCTCCAGTAACATTAAGAGTAGAGCTGCTGTGAGTATGGTCGTAATAAATTCATACTTCGATAATATTGAGAAGGAACTGGAAGGCATTCCTCCTGAAAATATTTTTAATTACGATGAATCTAACCTGGTTGATGATCCCGGGAAGAAAAAGGTGTTAACAAAACGGGGATGTAAGTATCCCGAAGCCGTAAAGAATTCATCCAAAGCATCAGTGTCTGTCATGATGTATTGAAATGCAGCTGGCGAGATCTTACCACCTTATGCAAATTATAAGGCGGAGAAAATGTGGGACACTTGGACATAGGGTGGCCCTACTGGTGCTCGGTGTACCCTTACAAAAAGCGGATGGTTCGATGGAACTACTTCGAAGATTGGTTTAACACTTTACTTTTACCTGAGCTAAAGAAAAAAGATGGGAGAAAGGTTATAATCGAGGACAATTTGAGTTGTCATATTCGCCCAAGAGTTATTGAGATGTGTGAAGGCTTATAGATGAATACCAGAAGCATCCATGCTTGTACGTGGTGAAATCACCACTTTATCATAATAGGAATGCCAGAAGGGATGCTGAGAAGAAAATTTCAGACGATGTTAGCGAGATACGGCCGAACATCTTTTACATGCCAAAAATCTATGACATGGGACTGCCGGCTTTACTTCCCCTCCGAAGGAAGGCATACTGAAGGCTTTTTAACGCCATTAAAAAATCCGATGACTTCGTCCGGGTTTGAACCCGCTACCTTGGGCACAGCAGTTAAGCATGCTACCAACTACGCCACCGAAGCGCATAAAAATACTTCCTGTTACGATAATAATAAAGTATGAATGCAAATCAACAGAAACGTTCCACTCAATGCTTTGGTGTATAACAATAAGGGCCAAAATGTTTTCTCTGGACATTTACAACAGGGAAGTTTTAGAATTGAGCAACTCATATGTCTAGAAAATTCAGTGCGTGAGAGAACGCAAACTAATTGCAACGGGGAAAACATGCTTGTCAATAGTACCTTCTTACTACGCCAATGGACGGTCTGAGTAACCAGTAACACCCGGCATTGATCTAAAGAAAAAAATATTAAATCTCCTTCTCATTTTGCCGTGTGTTTGTCATTCCAGACTTGTACAAATGATACAGGAGCAGAATTAATTCATTCCTGGAGGGTAAGGCCAAGGGGAGACAAAGGGGAACACGGCTAGTCGCTGTAATTAAGCCCGTAATTCTGGAAACCTAATTAAGACTACAGACATTAGAAAGGGTTAAAATTCCCTTCCTGTACTTCGTCTCCCAGGCATTTTACTTTCCTCGTCTTTCTGATTTAAAACTGCTGCGGCTTACAAAATATATGAGCATTTTTTCACTTGGAGCGTTTGACTTAGGTCTTTATTCAATCCACCACCTCAGTACTGACAATTCCAGACATTTATTTTTCATGTTGATTAAATTAGAGAGAATGTACTTGGTGCGTTTAAGTTCTAAGGTCTCGTGTATTTTATTCTCACAAACTTCGATTACTGAAGTGATGAAACCTATTAACTCCTCATCATAGTCCCACTCTAGACGTATACATTCTTCGTGCCATCGCCGCCATATTGCATGGCTTTATGAACACTACTTTACGACCTGTTTAGATCACGAGGTTGTTTCGGATCGTTCTCACGTCATGACATACTGCCTGCCTAGCGTTGCCTCACCATTGGACGCACGGATTTCACATCCCTGGCATCAACCTTCGTGTCTCAGTCAAATATCGATGAATGTTGATCGGTTGTACCCCACGCAAGTAAAGAAAACGGGTGATTACGTACTCGTGGATCACGGAAAGCAAGCGTCACCATTTTAAGTATCAGAAACGCGACTCGCTTAGGAGGCTGCCCATAGACACTGTATGGTGATCCCATCTCTGTGACGCATCCACAAAAGAGCCCCTTTCTCTGGTCCAAGAGCCCGTGTTGCTATTTGCTCCCAATCTACAGAAAACAAGATGTTCAGCAAAGAACATGTAGCCTACTTTCTCCTAAATGTATGGGTATACTTATAATTCTTATAATGTTCATTTATGGGACTGCTTTTATACCCGTCTAGCGCATGCGTGGCGCTGCTCATTTATAGGAGAACTTTTACACACGTCTAGCGCTAGCCTGGCGCTGCTCATTTAAGGGAGCACTTTTACACACGACTAGCGCTAGCCTGGCGCTGCTCATTTAAGGGAGCACTTTTACACACGACTAGCGCTAGCGTGGTGCTGCTCATTTATGGGTGTACTTTTACACACGTCTAGCGCTAGCCTGGCGCTGCTCATTTAAGGGAGCACTTTTACACACGTCTAGCGCTAGCGTGGCGCTGGTCATTTATGGGAGCACTTTTACACACGTCTAGCGCTAGCCTGGCGCTGCTCATTTAAGGGAGTACTTTTACACACGTCTAGCGCTAGCGTGGCGCTGGTCATTTATGGGAGTACTTTTACTTATGTCTAGCGCTTGCGTGGCGCTGCTCATTTATGGAAGTACTTTTACACACGTCTAGCGCTAGCGTGGCGCTGCTCATTTATGGGAGTACTTTTACTTATGTCTAGCGCTTGCGTGGCGCTGCTCATTTATGGAAGTACTTTTACACACGTCTAGCGCTAGCCTGGCGCTGCTCATTTATGGGAGTACTTTTACACACGTCTAGCGCTAGCGTGGCGCTGGTCATTTATGGGAGTACTTTTACTTATGTCTAGCGCTTGCGTGGCGCTGCTCATTTATAGAAGTACTTTTACACACGTCTAGCGCTAGCCTGGCGCTGCTCATTTATGGGAGTACTTTTACACACGTCTAGCGCTAGCGTCGCGCTGGGCATTTAAGGGAGCACTTAAACACACGACTAGCGCTAGCGTGGCGCTGCTCATTTATGGGAGTACTTTTACGCACGTCTAGCGCTAGCCTGGCGCTGGTCATTTATGGGAGCACTTTTACACACGTCTAGCGCTAGCGTGGCGCTGGTCATTTATGGGAGCACTTTTACACACGTCTAGCGCTAGCGTGGCGCTGCTCATTTAAGGGAGTACTTTTACACACGTCTAGCGCTAGCGTGGCGCTGGTCATTTATGGGAGTACTTTTACTTATGTCTAGCGCTTGCGTGGCGCTGCTCATTTATGGAAGTACTTTTACACACGTCTAGCGCTAGCCTGGCGCTGCTCATTTATGGGAGTACTTTTACACACGTCTAGCGCTAGCGTCGCGCTGGTCATTTAAGGGAGCACTTTTACACACGACTAGCGCTAGCGTGGCGCTGCTCATTTATGGGAGTACTTTTACACACGTCTAGCGCTAGCCTGGCGCTGCTCATTTAAGGGAGCACTTTTACACATGACTAGCGCTAGCGTGGCGCTGCTCATTTATGGGAGTACTTTTACACACGTCTAGCGCTAGCCTGGCGCTGCTCATTTAAGGGAGCACTTTTACACACGACTAGCGCTAGCGTGGCGCTGGTCATTTATGGGAGCACTTTTACACACGTCTAGCGCTAGCCTGGCGCTGCTCATTTAAGGGAGTACTTTTACACACGTCTAGCGCTAGCGTGGCGCTGGTCATTTACGGGAGAACTTTTACTTATGTCTAGCGCTTGCGTGGCGCTGCTCATTTATGGAAGTACTTTTACACACGTCTAGCGCTAGCGTGGCGCTGCTCATTTATAAGAGTACTTTTACACACGATTAGCGCTAGCGTGGCGCTGCTCATTTATGGGAGTACTTTTACATACGTCTAGCGCTAGCGTGGCGTTGCTCATTTATGGGTGTACTTTTACACACGTCTAGCGCTAGCGTGGCGCTGCTCATTTATGGCAGTACTTTTACACACGTCTAGCGCTAGCGTGGCGCTGCTCATTTATGGGAGTACTTTTACACACGTCTAGCGCTAGCGTGGCGCTGCTCATTTATGGGAGTACTTTTACATACGTCTAGCGCTAGCGTGGCGCTGCTCATTTATGGTAGTACTTTTACACACGTCTAGCGCTAGCGTGGCGCTGGTCATTTATGGGAGTACTTTTACTTATGTCTAGCGCTTGCGTGCCGCTGCTCATTTATGGAAGTAATTTTACACACGTCTAGCGCTAGCGTGGCGCTGCTCATTTATAAGAGTACTTTTACACACGATTAGCGCTAGCGTGGCACTGCTCATTTATGGGAGTACTTTTACATACGTCTAGCACTAGCAAGGAGCTGCTCATTTATGGGAGCACTTTTACACACGTCTAGCGCAAGCGTGGCGCTGCTCATTCATGGGAGTACTTTTACACACGTCTAGCGCTAGCGTGGCGCTGCTCATTTATATGAGTACTCTTACACTCGTCTAGAACTAGCGTGGAGCTGCTCATTTATGGGAGCACTTTTACACACGTCTAGCGCCAGCGTTGCTCTGCTTATTTATGGGAGTACTTTTACACGTGTCTAGCGCTAGCGTCGCGCTGCTCATTTATGGGAGTACTTTTACACACGTCTAGCGCAAGCGTGGCGCTGCTCATTCATGGGAGTACTTTTACACACGTCTAGTGCTAGCGTGGCGCTGCTCATTTATGGGAGTACTTTTACACACGTCTAGCGCTAGCTTGGTGCTGCTCATTTATGGGAGTACTTTTACACACATCTAGCGCTAGCGTGGCGCAGCTCATTTATGGGAGTACTTTTACACACGTCTAGCGCTAGCGTGGCGCTGCTCATTTATAAGAGTACTTTTACACACGATTAGCGCTAGCGTGGCGCTGCTCATTTATGGGAGTACTTTTACATACGTCTAGCGCTAGCGTGGCGTTGCTCATTTATGGGTGTACTTTTACACACGTCTAGCGCTAGCGTGGCGCTGCTCATTTATGGCAGTACTTTTACACACGTCTAGCGCTAGCGTGGCGCTGCTCATTTATGGGAGTACTTTTACACACGTCTAGCGCTAGCGTGGCGCTGCTCATTTATGGGAGTACTTTTACATACGTCTAGCGCTAGCGTGGCGCTGCTCATTTATGGGTGTACTTTTACACACGTCTAGCGCTAGCGTGGCGCTGGTCATTTATGGGAGTACTTTTACTTATGTCTAGCGCTTGCGTGCCGCTGCTCATTTATGGAAGTACTTTTACACACGTCTAGCGCTAGCGTGGCGCTGCTCATTTATAAGAGTACTTTTACACACGATTAGCGCTAGCGTGGCGCTGCTCATTTATGGGAGTACTTTTACATACGTCTAGCACTAGCAAGGAGCTGCTCATTTATGGGAGCACTTTTACACACGTCTAGCGCAAGCGTGGCGCTGCTCATTCATGGGAGTACTTTTACACACGTCTAGCGCTAGCGTGGCGCTGCTCATTTATATGAGTACTCTTACACTCGTCTAGAACTAGCGTGGAGCTGCTCATTTATGGGAGCACTTTTACACACGACTAGCGCCAGCGTTGCTCTGCTTATTTATGGGAGTACTTTTACACGTGTCTAGCGCTAGCGTCGCGCTGCTCATTTATGGGAGTACTTTTACACACGTCTAGCGCAAGCGTGGCGCTGCTCATTCATGGGAGTAC
This sequence comes from Meconema thalassinum, assembly GCA_946902985.2. Lineage (NCBI taxonomy): Eukaryota > Metazoa > Arthropoda > Insecta > Orthoptera > Tettigoniidae > Meconema > Meconema thalassinum. The sequence continues at coordinate 12,018,591 of CAMPQE020000048.1, read as the reverse complement.
TTTTACACACGTCTAGTGCTAGCGTGGCGCTGCTCATTTATGGGAGTACTTTTACACACGTCTAGCGCTAGCTTGGTGCTGCTCATTTATGGGAATACTTTTACACACATCTAGCGCTAGCGTGGCGCAGCTCATTTATGGGAGTTCTTTTACACACGTCTATTACTAGCGTGGCGCTGCTCATTTATGGGAGTACTTTAACACACGTCTAGCGCTAGCTTGGTGCTGCTCATTTATGGGAGTACTTTTACACACCCTAGCGCTAGAGTGGCGCTGCTCATTTAAGGCAGTACTTCTACCCACGTCTTGCACTAGCGTGGCACTGTTCATTTATGGGAGTGCTTTTACAATCGTCTAGCGCTAGCGAAGCGCTGCTCATTTATGGCAGTACATTTACACATGGCTAGCGCTAGCGTGGCGCTGCTCATTTATGGGAGTACTTTAACACACGTCTATCACTAGCGTGGCTCTGCTCATTTATGGGAGTACTTTTACACTCGTCTAGCGCTAGCGTGGCGCTGCTCATTTATGGCAGTACTTTTACACTCGTCTAGCGCTAGCGTGGAGCTGCTCATTTATGGCAGTACATTCACACACGTCTAGCGCTAGCTTGGCGCTGCTCATTTAAGGGAGAAATTTTACACACATCTAGCGCTAGCTTGGCGCTGCTCATTTATGGGAGTACTTTTACACACGTCTAGCACTGCGTGGCGCTGCTCATTTATGGGAGTACTTTTACACACGTCTAGCGCTAGCGTGGTGCTGCTCATTTATGGGAGTACTTTTACACTCGCCTAGCGCTATCGTGGCGCTGCTCATTTACGGCAGTACGTTTTCCCACGTCTAGCGCTAGCGTGGCTCTGTTCATTTATGGGAGTGCTTTTACAATCGTCTAGCGCTAGCGTGGCGCTGCTCATTTATGGCAGTACATTTACACATGTCTAGCGCTAGCGTGGCGCTGCTCATTTATGGGAGTACTTTTACAATCGTCTAGCGCTAGCGTGGCGCTGCTCATTTATGGCAGTACATTTACACACGTCTAGCACTAGCGTGGCGCTGCTCATTTGTGGGAGTACTTTTACACTCGTCTTGCGCTAGCGTGGCGCTGCTCATTTATGGGAATACTTTAACACGTGTCTAGCGCTAGCGTCGCGCTGCTCATTTATGGGAGCACTTTTACACACGTCTAGCGCTAGCGTGGCGCTGCTCATTCATGGGAGTACTTTTACACACGTCTAGCGCTGGCGTGGCGCTGCTCATTCATGGGAGTAGTTTTACACACGTCTAGAGCTAGCTTGGTGCTGCTCATTTATGGGAGTACTTTTACACACGTCTAGCGCTAGCATGGCACTGCTCATTTATGGGAGTTCTTTTACACACGTCTAGCACTAGCGTGGCGCTGCTCATTTATGGCAGTACTTTTACACACGTCTAGCGCTAGCGTGGCACTGTTCATTTATGGGACTGCTTTTACACCCGTCTAGCGCAAGCGTGGCGCTGCTCATTTATAGGAGTACTTTTACACACGTCTAGCGCTAGCCTGGTGCTGCTCATTTAAGGGAGCACTTTTACACACGACTAGCGCTAGCGTGGCGCTGGTCATTTATGGGAGTACTTTTACACACGTCTAGCGCTAGCGTGGCGCTGGTCATTTATGGGAGTACTTTTACTTATGTCTAGCGCTTGCGTGGCGCTGCTCATTTATGGAAGTACTTTTACACACGTCTAGCGCTAGCGTGGCGCTGCTCATTTATGGGAGTACTTTTACTTATGTCTAGCGCTTGCGTGGCGCTGCTCATTTATGGAAGTACTTTTACACACGTCTAGCGCTAGCGTGGCGCTGCTCTTTTATGGGAGTACTTTTACTTATGTCTAGCGCTTGCGTGGCGCTGCTCATTTATGGAAGTACTTTTACACACGTCTAGCGCTAGCCTGGCGCTGCTCATTTATGGGAGTACTTTTACACACGTCTAGCGCTAGCGTGGCGCTGGTCATTTATGGGAGTACTTTTACTTATGTCTAGCGCTTGCGTGGCGCTGCTCATTTATAGAAGTACTTTTACACACGTCTAGCGCTAGCCTGGCGCTGCTCATTTATGGGAGTACTTTTACACACGTCTAGCGCTAGCGTCGCGCTGGTCATTTAAGGGAGCACTTTTACACACGACTAGCGCTAGCGTGGCGCTGCTCATTTATGGGAGTACTTTTACACACGTCTAGCGCTAGCCTGGCGCTGGTCATTTATGGGAGCACTTTTACACACGTCTAGCGCTAGCGTGGCGCTGGTCATTTATGGGAGCACTTTTACACACGTCTAGCGCTAGCGTGGCGCTGCTCATTTAAGGGAGTACTTTTACACACGTCTAGCGCTAGCGTGGCGCTGGTCATTTATGGGAGTACTTTTACTTATGTCTAGCGCTTGCGTGGCGCTGCTCATTTATGGAAGTACTTTTACACACGTCTAGCGCTAGCCTGGCGCTGCTCATTTATGGGAGTACTTTTACACACGTCTAGCGCTAGCGTCGCGCTGGTCATTTAAGGGAGCACTTTTACACACGACTAGCGCTAGCGTGGCGCTGCTCATTTATGGGAGTACTTTTACACACGTCTAGCGCTAGCCTGGCGCTGCTCATTTAAGGGAGCACTTTTACACACGACTAGCGCTAGCGTGGCGCTGCTCATTTATGGGAGTACTTTTACACACGTCTAGCGCTAGCCTGGCGCTGCTCATTTAAGGGAGCACTTTTACACACGACTAGCGCTAGCGTGGCGCTGGTCATTTATGGGAGCACTTTTACACACGTCTAGCGCTAGCCTGGCGCTGCTCATTTAAGGGAGTACTTTTACACACGTCTAGCGCTAGCGTGGCGCTGGTCATTTACGGGAGTACTTTTACTTATGTCTAGCGCTTGCGTGGCGCTGCTCATTTATGGAAGTACTTTTACACACGTCTAGCGCTAGCGTGGCGCTGCTCATTTATAGGAGTACTTTTACACACGATAAGCGCTAGCGTGGCGCTGCTCATTTATGGGAGTACTTTTACATACGTCTAGCGCTAGCGTGGCGTTGCTCATTTATGGGTGTACTTTTACACACGTCTAGCGCTAGCGTGGCGCTGCTCATTTATGGCAGTACTTTTACACACGTCTAGCGCTAGCGTGGCGCTGCTCATTTATGGGAGTACTTTTACACACGTCTAGCGCTAGCGTGGCGCTGCTCATTTATGGGAGTACTTTTACATACGTCTAGCGCTAGCGTGGCGCTGCTCATTTATGGGTGTACTTTTACACACGTCTAGCGCTAGCGTGGCGCTGGTCATTTATGGGAGTACTTTTACTTATGTCTAGCGCTTGCGTGCCGCTGCTCATTTATGGAAGTACTTTTACACACGTCTAGCGCTAGCGTGGCGCTGCTCATTTATAAGAGTACTTTTACACACGATTAGCGCTAGCGTGGCGCTGCTCATTTATGGGAGTACTTTTACATACGTCTAGCACTAGCAAGGAGCTGCTCATTTATGGGAGCACTTTTACACACGTCTAGCGCAAGCGTGGCGCTGCTCATTCATGGGAGTACTTTTACACACGTCTAGCGCTAGCGTGGCGCTGCTCATTTATATGAGTACTCTTACACTCGTCTAGAACTAGCGTGGAGCTGCTCATTTATGGGAGCACTTTTACACACGTCTAGCGCCAGCGTTGCTCTGCTTATTTATGGGAGTACTTTTACACGTGTCTAGCGCTAGCGTCGCGCTGCTCATTTATGGGAGTACTTTTACACACGTCTAGCGCAAGCGTGGCGCTGCTCATTCATGGGAGTACTTTTACACACGTCTAGTGCTAGCGTGGCGCTGCTCATTTATGGGAGTACTTTTACACACGTCTAGCGCTAGCTTGGTGCTGCTCATTTATGGGAGTACTTTTACACACATCTAGCGCTAGCGTGGCGCAGCTCATTTATGGGAGTACTTTTACACACGTCTAGCGCTAGCGTGGCGCTGCTCATTTATAAGAGTACTTTTACACACGATTAGCGCTAGCGTGGCGCTGCTCATTTATGGGAGTACTTTTACATACGTCTAGCGCTAGCGTGGCGTTGCTCATTTATGGGTGTACTTTTACACACGTCTAGCGCTAGCGTGGCGCTGCTCATTTATGGCAGTACTTTTACACACGTCTAGCGCTAGCGTGGCGCTGCTCATTTATGGGAGTACTTTTACACACGTCTAGCGCTAGCGTGGCGCTGCTCATTTATGGGAGTACTTTTACATACGTCTAGCGCTAGCGTGGCGCTGCTCATTTATGGGTGTACTTTTACACACGTCTAGCGCTAGCGTGGCGCTGGTCATTTATGGGAGTACTTTTACTTATGTCTAGCGCTTGCGTGCCGCTGCTCATTTATGGAAGTACTTTTACACACGTCTAGCGCTAGCGTGGCGCTGCTCATTTATAAGAGTACTTTTACACACGATTAGCGCTAGCGTGGCGCTGCTCATTTATGGGAGTACTTTTACATACGTCTAGCACTAGCAAGGAGCTGCTCATTTATGGGAGCACTTTTACACACGTCTAGCGCAAGCGTGGCGCTGCTCATTCATGGGAGTACTTTTACACACGTCTAGCGCTAGCGTGGCGCTGCTCATTTATATGAGTACTCTTACACTCGTCTAGAACTAGCGTGGAGCTGCTCATTTATGGGAGCACTTTTACACACGACTAGCGCCAGCGTTGCTCTGCTTATTTATGGGAGTACTTTTACACGTGTCTAGCGCTAGCGTCGCGCTGCTCATTTATGGGAGTACTTTTACACACGTCTAGCGCAAGCGTGGCGCTGCTCATTCATGGGAGTACTTTTACACACGTCTAGTGCTAGCGTGGCGCTGCTCATTTATGGGAGTACTTTTACACACGTCTAGCGCTAGCTTGGTGCTGCTCATTTATGGGAATACTTTTACACACATCTAGCGCTAGCGTGGCGCAGCTCATTTATGGGAGTTCTTTTACACACGTCTATTACTAGCGTGGCGCTGCTCATTTATGGGAGTACTTTAACACACGTCTAGCGCTAGCTTGGTGCTGCTCATTTATGGGAGTACTTTTACACACCCTAGCGCTAGAGTGGCGCTGCTCATTTAAGGCAGTACTTCTACCCACGTCTTGCACTAGCGTGGCACTGTTCATTTATGGGAGTGCTTTTACAATCGTCTAGCGCTAGCGAAGCGCTGCTCATTTATGGCAGTACATTTACACATGGCTAGCGCTAGCGTGGCGCTGCTCATTTATGGGAGTACTTTCACACACGTCTATCACTAGCGTGGCTCTGCTCATTTATGGGAGTACTTTTACACTCGTCTAGCGCTAGCGTGGCGCTGCTCATTTATGGCAGTACTTTTACACTCGTCTAGCGCTAGCGTGGAGCTGCTCATTTATGGCAGTACATTCACACACGTCTAGCGCTAGCTTGGCGCTGCTCATTTAAGGGAGAAATTTTACACACATCTAGCGCTAGCTTGGCGCTGCTCATTTATGGGAGTACTTTTACACACGTCTAGCACTGCGTGGCGCTGCTCATTTATGGGAGTACTTTTACACACGTCTAGCGCTAGCGTGGTGCTGCTCATTTATGGGAGTACTTTTACACTCGCCTAGCGCTATCGTGGCGCTGCTCATTTACGGCAGTACGTTTTCCCACGTCTAGCGCTAGCGTGGCTCTGTTCATTTATGGGAGTGCTTTTACAATCGTCTAGCGCTAGCGTGGCGCTGCTCATTTATGGCAGTACATTTACACATGTCTAGCGCTAGCGTGGCGCTGCTCATTTATGGGAGTACTTTTACAATCGTCTAGCGCTAGCGTGGCGCTGCTCATTTATGGCAGTACATTTACACACGTCTAGCACTAGCGTGGCGCTGCTCATTTGTGGGAGTACTTTTACACTCGTCTTGCGCTAGCGTGGCGCTGCTCATTTATGGGAATACTTTAACACGTGTCTAGCGCTAGCGTCGCGCTGCTCATTTATGGGAGCACTTTTACACACGTCTAGCGCTAGCGTGGCGCTGCTCATTCATGGGAGTACTTTTACACACGTCTAGCGCTGGCGTGGCGCTGCTCATTCATGGGAGTAGTTTTACACACGTCTAGAGCTAGCTTGGTGCTGCTCATTTATGGGAGTACTTTTACACACGTCTAGCGCTAGCATGGCACTGCTCATTTATGGGAGTTCTTTTACACACGTCTAGCACTAGCGTGGCGCTGCTCATTTATGGCAGTACTTTTACACACGTCTAGCGCTAGCGTGGCACTGTTCATTTATGGGACTGCTTTTACACCCGTCTAGCGCAAGCGTGGCGCTGCTCATTTATAGGAGTACTTTTACACACGTCTAGCGCTAGCCTGGTGCTGCTCATTTAAGGGAGCACTTTTACACACGACTAGCGCTAGCGTGGCGCTGGTCATTTATGGGAGTACTTTTACACACGTCTAGCGCTAGCGTGGCGCTGGTCATTTATGGGAGTACTTTTACTTATGTCTAGCGCTTGCGTGGCGCTGCTCATTTATGGAAGTACTTTTACACACGTCTAGCGCTAGCGTGGCGCTGCTCATTTATGGGAGTACTTTTACTTATGTCTAGCGCTTGCGTGGCGCTGCTCATTTATGGAAGTACTTTTACACACGTCTAGCGCTAGCGTGGCGCTGCTCTTTTATGGGAGTACTTTTACTTATGTCTAGCGCTTGCGTGGCGCTGCTCATTTATGGAAGTACTTTTACACACGTCTAGCGCTAGCCTGGCGCTGCTCATTTATGGGAGTACTTTTACACACGTCTAGCGCTAGCGTGGCGCTGGTCATTTATGGGAGTACTTTTACTTATGTCTAGCGCTTGCGTGGCGCTGCTCATTTATAGAAGTACTTTTACACACGTCTAGCGCTAGCCTGGCGCTGCTCATTTATGGGAGTACTTTTACACACGTCTAGCGCTAGCGTCGCGCTGGTCATTTAAGGGAGCACTTTTACACACGACTAGCGCTAGCGTGGCGCTGCTCATTTATGGGAGTACTTTTACACACGTCTAGCGCTAGCCTGGCGCTGGTCATTTATGGGAGCACTTTTACACACGTCTAGCGCTAGCGTGGCGCTGGTCATTTATGGGAGCACTTTTACACACGTCTAGCGCTAGCGTGGCGCTGCTCATTTAAGGGAGTACTTTTACACACGTCTAGCGCTAGCGTGGCGCTGGTCATTTATGGGAGTACTTTTACTTATGTCTAGCGCTTGCGTGGCGCTGCTCATTTATGGAAGTACTTTTACACACGTCTAGCGCTAGCCTGGCGCTGCTCATTTATGGGAGTACTTTTACACACGTCTAGCGCTAGCGTCGCGCTGGTCATTTAAGGGAGCACTTTTACACACGACTAGCGCTAGCGTGGCGCTGCTCATTTATGGGAGTACTTTTACACACGTCTAGCGCTAGCCTGGCGCTGCTCATTTAAGGGAGCACTTTTACACACGACTAGCGCTAGCGTGGCGCTGCTCATTTATGGGAGTACTTTTACACACGTCTAGCGCTAGCCTGGCGCTGCTCATTTAAGGGAGCACTTTTACACACGACTAGCGCTAGCGTGGCGCTGGTCATTTATGGGAGCACTTTTACACACGTCTAGCGCTAGCCTGGCGCTGCTCATTTAAGGGAGTACTTTTACACACGTCTAGCGCTAGCGTGGCGCTGGTCATTTACGGGAGTACTTTTACTTATGTCTAGCGCTTGCGTGGCGCTGCTCATTTATGGAAGTACTTTTACACACGTCTAGCGCTAGCGTGGCGCTGCTCATTTATAGGAGTACTTTTACACACGATAAGCGCTAGCGTGGCGCTGCTCATTTATGGGAGTACTTTTACATACGTCTAGCGCTAGCGTGGCGTTGCTCATTTATGGGTGTACTTTTACACACGTCTAGCGCTAGCGTGGCGCTGCTCATTTATGGCAGTACTTTTACACACGTCTAGCGCTAGCGTGGCGCTGCTCATTTATGGGAGTACTTTTACACACGTCTAGCGCTAGCGTGGCGCTGCTCATTTATGGGAGTACTTTTACATACGTCTAGCGCTAGCGTGGCGCTGCTCATTTATGGGTGTACTTTTACACACGTCTAGCGCTAGCGTGGCGCTGGTCATTTATGGGAGTACTTTTACTTATGTCTAGCGCTTGCGTGCCGCTGCTCATTTATGGAAGTACTTTTACACACGTCTAGCGCTAGCGTGGCGCTGCTCATTTATAAGAGTACTTTTACACACGATTAGCGCTAGCGTGGCGCTGCTCATTTATGGGAGTACTTTTACATACGTCTAGCACTAGCAAGGAGCTGCTCATTTATGGGAGCACTTTTACACACGTCTAGCGCAAGCGTGGCGCTGCTCATTCATGGGAGTACTTTTACACACGTCTAGCGCTAGCGTGGCGCTGCTCATTTATATGAGTACTCTTACACTCGTCTAGAACTAGCGTGGAGCTGCTCATTTATGGGAGCACTTTTACACACGTCTAGCGCCAGCGTTGCTCTGCTTATTTATGGGAGTACTTTTACACGTGTCTAGCGCTAGCGTCGCGCTGCTCATTTATGGGAGTACTTTTACACACGTCTAGCGCAAGCGTGGCGCTGCTCATTCATGGGAGTACTTTTACACACGTCTAGTGCTAGCGTGGCGCTGCTCATTTATGGGAGTACTTTTACACACGTCTAGCGCTAGCTTGGTGCTGCTCATTTATGGGAGTACTTTTACACACATCTAGCGCTAGCGTGGCGCAGCTCATTTATGGGAGTTCTTTTACACACGTCTATTACTAGCGTGGCGCTGCTCATTTATGGGAGTACTTTAACACACGTCTAGCGCTAGCTTGGTGCTGCTCATTTATGGGAGTACTTTTACACACCCTAGCGCTAGAGTGGCGCTGCTCATTTAAGGCAGTACTTCTACCCACGTCTTGCACTAGCGTGGCACTGTTCACTTATGGGAGTGCTTTTACAATCGTCTAGCGCTAGCGAAGCGCTGCTCATTTATGGCAGTACATTTACACATGGCTAGCGCTAGCGTGGCGCTGCTCATTTATGGGAGTACTTTCACACACGTCTATCACTAGCGTGGCTCTGCTCATTTATGGGAGTACTTTTACACTCGTCTAGCGCTAGCGTGGCGCTGCTCATTTATGGCAGTACTTTTACACTCGTCTAGCGCTAGCGTGGAGCTGCTCATTTATGGCAGTACATTCACACACGTCTAGCGCTAGCTTGGCGCTGCTCATTTAAGGGAGAAATTTTACACACATCTAGCGCTAGCTTGGCGCTGCTCATTTATGGGAGTACTTTTACACACGTCTAGCACTGCGTGGCGCTGCTCATTTATGGGAGTACTTTTACACACGTCTAGCGCTAGCGTGGTGCTGCTCATTTATGGGAGTTCTTTTACACTCGCCTAGCGCTATCGTGGCGCTGCTCATTTACGGCAGTACGTTTTCCCACGTCTAGCGCTAGCGTGGCTCTGTTCATTTATGGGAGTGCTTTTACAATCGTCTAGCGCTAGCGTGGCGCTGCTCATTTATGGCAGTACATTTACACATGTCTAGCGCTAGCGTGGCGCTGCTCATTTATGGGAGTACTTTTACAATCGTCTAGCGCTAGCGTGGCGCTGCTCATTTATGGGAGCACTTTTACACACGTCTAGCGCCAGCGTTGCTCTGCTTATTTATGGGAGTACTTTTACACGTGTCTAGCGCTAGCGTCGCGCTGCTCATTTATGGGAGTACTTTTACACACGACTAGCGCTAGCGTGGCGCTGCTCATTTAAGGGAGTACTTTTACACACGTCTAGCGCTAGCGTGGCGCTGGTCATTTATGGGAGTACTTTTACTTATGTCTAGCGCTTGCGTGGCGCTGCTCATTTATGGAAGTACTTTTACACACGTCTAGCGCTAGCGTGGCGCTGCTCATTTATGGGAGTACTTTTACTTATGTCTAGCGCTTGCGTGGCGCTGCTCATTTATGGAAGTACTTTTACACACGTCTAGCGCTAGCCTGGCGCTGCTCATTTATGGGAGTACTTTTACACACGTCTAGCGCTAGCGTGGCGCTGGTCATTTATGGGAGTACTTTTACTTATGTCTAGCGCTTGCGTGGCGCTGCTCATTTATAGAAGTACTTTTACACACGTCTAGCGCTAGCCTGGCGCTGCTCATTTATGGGAGTACTTTTACACACGTCTAGCGCTAGCGTCGCGCTGGTCATTTAAGGGAGCACTTTTACACACGACTAGCGCTAGCGTGGCGCTGCTCATTTATGGGAGTACTTTTACACACGTCTAGCGCTAGCCTGGCGCTGGTCATTTATGGGAGCACTTTTACACACGTCTAGCGCTAGCGTGGCGCTGGTCATTTATGGGAGCACTTTTACACACGTCTAGCGCTAGCGTGGCGCTGCTCATTTAAGGGAGTACTTTTACACACGTCTAGCGCTAGCGTGGCGCTGGTCATTTATGGGAGTACTTTTACTTATGTCTAGCGCTTGCGTGGCGCTGCTCATTTATGGAAGTACTTTTACACACGTCTAGCGCTAGCCTGGCGCTGCTCATTTATGGGAGTACTTTTACACACGTCTAGCGCTAGCGTCGCGCTGGTCATTTAAGGGAGCACTTTTACACACGACTAGCGCTAGCGTGGCGCTGCTCATTTATGGGAGTACTTTTACACACGTCTAGCGCTAGCCTGGCGCTGCTCATTTAAGGGAGCACTTTTACACACGACTAGCGCTAGCGTGGCGCTGCTCATTTATGGGAGTACTTTTACACACGTCTAGCGCTAGCCTGGCGCTGCTCATTTAAGGGAGCACTTTTACACACGACTAGCGCTAGCGTGGCGCTGGTCATTTATGGGAGCACTTTTACACACGTCTAGCGCTAGCCTGGCGCTGCTCATTTAAGGGAGTACTTTTACACACGTCTAGCGCTAGCGTGGCGCTGGTCATTTACGGGAGTACTTTTACTTATGTCTAGCGCTTGCGTGGCGCTGCTCATTTATGGAAGTACTTTTACACACGTCTAGCGCTAGCGTGGCGCTGCTCATTTATAAGAGTACTTTTACACACGATTAGCGCTAGCGTGGCGCTGCTCATTTATGGGAGTACTTTTACATACGTCTAGCGCTAGCGTGGCGTTGCTCATTTATGGGTGTACTTTTACACACGTCTAGCGCTAGCGTGGCGCTGCTCATTTATGGCAGTACTTTTACACACGTCTAGCGCTAGCGTGGCGCTGCTCATTTATGGGAGTACTTTTACACACGTCTAGCGCTAGCGTGGCGCTGCTCATTTATGGGAGTACTTTTACATACGTCTAGCGCTAGCGTGGCGCTGCTCATTTATGGGTGTACTTTTACACACGTCTAGCGCTAGCGTGGCGCTGGTCATTTATGGGAGTACTTTTACTTATGTCTAGCGCTTGCGTGCCGCTGCTCATTTATGGAAGTACTTTTACACACGTCTAGCGCTAGCGTGGCGCTGCTCATTTATAAGAGTACTTTTACACACGATTAGCGCTAGCGTGGCGCTGCTCATTTATGGGAGTACTTTTACATACGTCTAGCACTAGCAAGGAGCTGCTCATTTATGGGAGCACTTTTACACACGTCTAGCGCAAGCGTGGCGCTGCTCATTCATGGGAGTACTTTTACACACGTCTAGCGCTAGCGTGGCGCTGCTCATTTATATGAGTACTCTTACACTCGTCTAGAACTAGCGTGGAGCTGCTCATTTATGGGAGCACTTTTACACACGTCTAGCGCCAGCGTTGCTCTGCTTATTTATGGGAGTACTTTTACACGTGTCTAGCGCTAGCGTCGCGCTGCTCATTTATGGGAGTACTTTTACACACGTCTAGCGCAAGCGTGGCGCTGCTCATTCATGGGAGTACTTTTACACACGTCTAGTGCTAGCGTGGCGCTGCTCATTTATGGGAGTACTTTTACACACGTCTAGCGCTAGCTTGGTGCTGCTCATTTATGGGAGTACTTTTACACACATCTAGCGCTAGCGTGGCGCAGCTCATTTATGGGAGTTCTTTTACACACGTCTATTACTAGCGTGGCGCTGCTCATTTATGGGAGTACTTTAACACACGTCTAGCGCTAGCTTGGTGCTGCTCATTTATGGGAGTACTTTTACACACCCTAGCGCTAGAGTGGCGCTGCTCATTTAAGGCAGTACTTCTACCCACGTCTTGCACTAGCGTGGCACTGTTCATTTATGGGAGTGCTTTTACAATCGTCTAGCGCTAGCGAAGCGCTGCTCATTTATGGCAGTACATTTACACATGGCTAGCGCTAGCGTGGCGCTGCTCATTTATGGGAGTACTTTCACACACGTCTATCACTAGCGTGGCTCTGCTCATTTATGGGAGTACTTTTACACTCGTCTAGCGCTAGCGTGGCGCTGCTCATTTATGGCAGTACTTTTACACTCGTCTAGCGCTAGCGTGGAGCTGCTCATTTATGGCAGTACATTCACACACGTCTAGCGCTAGCTTGGCGCTGCTCATTTAAGGGATAAATTTTACACACATCTAGCGCTAGCTTGGCGCTGCTCATTTATGGGAGTACTTTTACACACGTCTAGCACTGCGTGGCGCTGCTCATTTATGGGAGTACTTTTACACACGTCTAGCGCTAGCGTGGTGCTGCTCATTTATGGGAGTACTTTTACACTCGCCTAGCGCTATCGTGGCGCTGCTCATTTACGGCAGTACGTTTTCCCACGTCTAGCGATAGCGTGGCTCTGTTCATTTATGGGAGTGCTTTTACAATCGTCTAGCGCTAGCGTGGCGCTGCTCATTTATGGCAGTACATTTACACATGTCTAGCGCTAGCGTGGCGCTGCTCATTTATGGGAGTACTTTTACAATCGTCTAGCGCTAGCGTGGCGCTGCTCATTTATGGCAGTACATTTACACACGTCTAGCACTAGCGTGGCGCTGCTCATTTGTGGGAGTACTTTTACACTCGTCTTGCGCTAGCGTGGCGCTGCTCATTTATGGGAATACTTTAACACGTGTCTAGCGCTAGCGTCGCGCTGCTCATTTATGGGAGCACTTTTACACACGTCTAGCGCTAGCGTGGCGCTGCTCATTCATGGGAGTACTTTTACACACGTCTAGCGCTGGCGTGGCGCTGCTCATTCATGGGAGTAGTTTTACACACGTCTAGAGCTAGCTTGGTGCTGCTCATTTATGGGAGTACTTTTACACACGTCTAGCGCTAGCATGGCACTGCTCATTTATGGGAGTTCTTTTACACACGTCTAGCACTAGCGTGGCGCTGCTCATTTATGGCAGTACTTTTACACACGTCTAGCGCTAGCGTGGCACTGTTCATTTATGGGACTGCTTTTACACCCGTCTAGCGCAAGCGTGGCGCTGCTCATTTATAGGAGTACTTTTACACACGTCTAGCGCTAGCCTGGTGCTGCTCATTTAAGGGAGCACTTTTACACACGACTAGCGCTAGCGTGGCGCTGGTCATTTATGGGAGTACTTTTACACACGTCTAGCGCTATCCTGGCGCTGGTCTTTTAAGGGAGCACTTTTACACACGACTAGCGCTAGCGTGGCGCTGCTCATTTATGGGAGTACTTTTACACACGTCTAGCGCTAGCCTGGCGCTGCTCATTTAAGGGAGCACTTTTACACACGTCTAGCGCTAGAGTGGCGCTGCTTATTTATGGGAGTACTTTTACACACGTCTAGCGCTAGCCTGGCGCTGCTCATTTAAGGGAGCACTTTTACACACGACTAGCGCTAGCGTGGCGCTGGTCATTTATGGGAGCACTTTTACACACGTCTAGCGCTAGCCTGGCGCTGCTCATTTAAGGGAGTACTTTTACACACGTCTAGCGCTAGCGTGGCGCTGGTCATTTATGGGAGTAGTTTAACTTATGTCTAGCGCTTGCGTGGCGCTGCTCATTTATGAAAGTACTTTTACACACGTCTAGCGCTAGCGTGGCGCTGCTCATTTATAAGAGTACTTTTACATACGATTAGCGCTAGCGTGGCGCTGCTCATTTATGGGAGTACTTTTACATACGTCTAGCGCTAGCGTGGCGCTGCTCATTTATGGGTGTACTTTTACACACGTCTAGCGCTAGCGTGGCGCTGCTCATTTATGGCAGTACTTTTACACACGTCTAGCGCTAGCGTGGCGCTGCTCATTTATGGGAGTACAGTTACACACGTCTAGCGCTAGCGTGGCGCTGCTCATTTATGGGAGTACTTTTACATACGTCTAGCGCTAGCGTGGCGCTGCTAATTTATGGGTGTACTTTTACACACGTCTAGCGCTAGCGTGGCGCTGGTCATTTATGGGAGTACTTTTACTTATGTCTAGCGCTTGCGTGGCGCTGCTCATTTATGGAAGTACTTTTACACACGTCTAGCGCTAGCGTGGCGCTGCTCATTTATAAGAGTACTTTTACACACGATTAGCGCTAGCGTGGCGCTGCTCATTTATGGGAGTACTTTTACATACGTCTAGCACTAGCGTGGAGCTGCTCATTTATGGGAGCACTTTTACACACGTCTAGCGCAAGCGTGGCGCTGCTCATTCATGGGAGTACTTTTACACACGTCTAGCGCTAGCGTGGCGCTGCTCATTTATATGAGTACTCTTACACTCGTCTAGAACTAGCGTGGAGCTGCTCATTTATGGGAGCACTTTTACACACGTCTAGCGCCAGCGTGGCTCTGCTTATTTATGGGAGTACTTTTACACGTGTCTAGCGCTAGCGTCGCGCTTCTCATTTATGGGAGTACTTTTACACACGTCTAGCGCAAGCGTGGCGCTGCTCATTCATGGGAGTACTTTTACACACGTCTAGTGCTAGCGTGGCGCTGCTCATTTATGGGAGTACTTTTACACACGTCTAGCGCTAGCTTGGTGCTGCTCATTTATGGGAGTACTTTTACACACATCTAGCGCTAGCGTGGCGCTGCTCATTTATGGGAGTTCTTTTACACACGTCTATTACTAGCGTGGCGCTGCTCATTTATGGGAGTACTTTAACACACGTCTAGCGCTAGCTTGGTGCTGCTCATTTATGGGAGTACTTTTACACACCCTAGCGCTAGAGTGGCGCTGCTCATTTAAGGCAGTACTTCTACCCACGTCTTGCACTAGCGTGGCACTGTTCATTTATGGGAGTGCTTTTACAATCGTCTAGCGCTAGCGAGGCGCTGCTCATTTATGGCAGTACATTTACACATGGCTAGCGCTAGCGTGGCGCTGCTCATTTATGGGAGTACTTTCACACACGTCTATCACTAGCGTGGCTCTGCTCATTTATGGGAGTACTTTTACACTCGTCTAGCGCTAGCGTGGCGCTGCTCATTTATGGCAGTACTTTTACACTCGTCTAGCGCTAGCGTGGAGCTGCTTATTTATGGCAGTACATTCACACACGTCTAGCGCTAGCTTGGCGCTGCTCATTTAAGGGAGAAATTTTACACACTTCTAGCGCTAGCTTGGCACTGCTCATTTATGGGAGTACTTTTACACACGTCTAGCACTGCGTGGCGCTGCTCATTTATGGGAGTACTTTTACACACGTCTAGCGCTAGCGTGGCGCTGCTCATTTATGGCAGTACATTTACACACGTCTAGCACTAGCGTGGCGCTGCTCATTTGTGGGAGTACTTTTACACTCGTCTTGCGCTAGCGTGGCGCTGCTCATTTATGGGAATACTTTTACACGTGTCTAGCGCTAGCGTCGCGCGGCTCATTTATGGGAGCACTTTTACACACGTCTAGCGCTAGCGTGGCGCTGCTCATTCATGGGAGTACTTTTACACACGTCTAGCGCTGTCGTGGCGCTGCTCATTCATGGGAGTAGTTTTACACACGTCTAGAGCTAGCATGGTGCTGCTCATTTATGGGAGTACTTTTACACAAGTCTAGCGCTAGCATGGCACTGCTCATTTATGGGAGTTCTTTTACACACGTCTAGCACTAGCGTGGCGCTGCTCATTTATGGCAGTACTTTTACACACGTCTAGCGCTAGCGTGGCACTGTTCATTTATGGGACTGCTTTTACACCCGTCTAGCGCAAGCGTGGCGCTGCTCATTTATAGGAGTACTTTTACACACGTCTAGCGCTAGCCTGGTGCTGCTCATTTAAGGGAGCACTTTTACACACGACTAGCGCTAGCGTGGCGCTGGTCATTTATGGGAGTACTTTTACACACGTCTAGCGCTAGCCTGGCGCTGGTCTTTTAAGGGAGCACTTTTACACACGACTAGCGCTAGCGTGGCGCTGCTCCTTTATGGGAGTACTTTTACACACGTCTAGCGCTAGCTTGGTGCTGCTCATTTATGGGAGTACCTTTACATACGTCTAGCGCTAGCGTGGCGCTACTCAATTATGGCAGTACTTTTACAGACGTTTAGCGCTAGCGTGGCACTGTTCATTTATGGGAGTACTTTTACAGACGTTTAGCGCTAGCGTGGCGCTGCTCATTTATGGCAGTACTTTTACAGACGTTTAGCGCTAGCGTGGCGCTGCTCATTTATGGGAGTACTTTTACACAAGTCTAGCGCCCGCGTGGCGCTGCTCATTTATGGGAGTACTTTTACACACGTCTAGCGCTAGCGTGGCGCTGCTCATTTATGGGAGTACTTTTACACACGTCTAGCGCTAGCTTGGTGCTGCTCATTTATGGGAGTACCTTTACATACGTCTAGCGCTAGCGTGGCGCTGCTCATTTATGGCAGTACTTTTACAGACGTTTAGCGCTAGCGTGGCACTGTTCATTTATGGGAGTACTTTTACACTCATCTAGCGCTAGCGTGGCGCTACTCATTTATGGCATTACTTTTACACTTGTCTAGCGCTAGCGTGGCGCTGCTCATTTATGGGAGTACTTTTACACACGTCTAGCGGTAGCGTCGCGCTTCTCATTTATGGGAGTACTTTCACACACGTCTAACGCTAGCTTTTTGCTGCTCATTTATGGGAGTACTTTAACACACGTCTAGCGGTAGCGTCGCGCTGCTCATTTATGGGAGTACTTTTACACTCGTCTAGCTCCTGCGTGACGCTGCTCATTTATGGTAGAAATTTTACACACATCTAGCGCTAGCGTGGCGCTGCTCATTTAAGGGAGTACTTTTACACATGTCTAGCGCTAGCGTGGCGCTGCTCATTTATGGAAGTACTTTTACACACGTCTAGCGCTAGCGTGGCGCTGCTCATTTATGTGAGTACTTTGACACACGTCTAGCACTAACGTGGCGCTGCTCATTTATGTGAGTACTTTGACACACGTCTAGCACTAACGTGGCTTTGCTCATTTATGGAAGTACTTTTACACACGTCTAGCGCTAGCGTGGCGCTGCTCATTTATGTGAGTACTTTGACACACGTCTAGCACTAACGTGGCGCTGCTCATTTATGGGAGTACTTTTACACACTTCTAGCGCTAACGTGGCGCTGCTCATTTATGGGAGCACTTTTACACACTTCTAGCGCTAGCGTGGCGCTGCTCATTTATGGAAGTACTTTTACACACGTCTAGCGCTAGCGTGGCGCTGCTCATTTATGGGGGTACTTTTAAACACGTTTAGCGCTAGCGTGGAGCTGCTCATTTATGGGAGTACTTTTACATACGTCTAGCGATAGCGTGGCGCTGCTCAATTATGGGAATACTTTTGCACACGTCTAGCGGTAGCGTGGGGCTGCTCATTTATGGAGAACTTTTACACACGTCTAGCGTTAGCGGGGCGCTACTCATTTATGGGAGTACTTTTACACATGTCTAGCACTAGCGTGGAGCTGCTCATTTATGGGAGTACTTTTACACACGTCTAGCACTAGCGTGGCGCTGCTCATTTATGGGAGTACTTTTATGCACGTCTAGCGCTAGCTTGGTGCTGCTCATTTATGGGAGTACTTTTACACACGTCTAGCACTAGCGTGGCGCTGCTCATTTATGGGAGTACTTTTACAAACGTCTAGCGCTAGCTTGGTGCTGCTCATTTACGGGCGTACCTTTACACACGTCTAGCGCTAGCGTGGCGCTGCTCATTTATGGCAGTACTTTTACAGACGTCTAGCGCTAGCGTGGCGTTGCTCTTTCATGGGAGTACTTTTACATACGTCTAGCGCTAGCGTGGCGCTGCTCCTTTATGGAAGTACTTTTACACGCGTCTAGCGCTAGCTTGGCGCTGCTCATTTATGGGAGTACTTTTACACATGTCTAGCGCTAGCGTCGCGCTGCTCATTTATGGGAGCACTTTTACACACGTCTAGCGCTAGCGTGGCGCTGCTCATTTATAGGAGTACTTTTACACACGTCTAGCGCTAGCGTGGCGCTGCTCATTTATGGGAGTACTTTTACACACGTCTAGCGCTAGCGTGGCGCTGCTCATTTATGGGAGTACTTTTACACACGTCTAGCGCTAGCGTGGCGCTGCTCATTTATGGGAGTACTTTTACACACGTCTAGCGCTAGCGTGGCGCTGCTCATTTAAGGGAGCACTTTAACACACGACTAGCGCTAGCGTGGCGCTGGTCATTTATGGGAGCACTTTTACACACGTCTAGCGCTAGCCTGGCTATGCTCATTTAAGGGAGTACTTTTACACACGTCTAGGGCTAGCGTGGCGCTGGTCATTTATGGGAGTAGTTTTACTTATGTCTAGCGCTTGCGTGGCGCTGCTCATTTATGGAAGTACTTTTACACACGTCTAGCGCTAGCGTGGCGCTGCTCATTTATAAGAGTACTTTTACATACGATTAGCGCTAGCGTGGCGCTGCTCATTTATGGGAGTACTTTTACATACGTCTAGCGCTAGCGTGGCGCTGCTCATTTATGGGTGTACTTTTACACACGTCTAGCGCTAGCGTGGCGCTGGTCATTTATGGGAGTACTTTTACTTATGTCTAGCGCTTGCGTGGCGCTGCTCATTTATGGATGTACTTTTACACACGTCTAGCGCTAGCGTGGCGCTGCTCATTTATAAGAGTACTTTTACACACGATTAGCGCTAGCGTGGCGCTGCTCATTTATGGGAGTACTTTTACATACGTCTAGCACTAGCGTGGAGCTGCTCATTTATGGGAGCACTTTTACACACGTCTAGCGCAAGCGTGGCGCTGCTCATTCATGGGAGTACTTTTACACACGTCTAGCGCTAGCGTGGCGCTGCTCATTTATATGACTACTCTTACACTCGTCTAGAACTAGCGTGGAGCTGCTCATTTATGGGAGCACTTTTACACACGTCTAGCGCCAGCGTGGCTCTGCTTATTTATGGGAGTACTTTTACACGTGTCTAGCGCTAGCGTCGCGCTGCTCATTTATGGGAGTACTTTTACACACGTCTAGCGCAAGCGTGGCGCTGTTCATTCATGGGAGTACTTTTACACACGTCTAGTCCTAGCGTGGCGCTGCTCATTTATGGGAGTACTTTTACACACGTCTAACGCTAGCTTGGTGCTGCTCATTTATGGGAGTACTTTTACACACATCTAGCGCTAGCGTGGCGCTGCTCATTTATGGGAGTTCTTTTACACACGTCTATTACTAGCGTGGCGCTGCTCATTTATGGGAGTACTTAAACACACGTCTAGCGCTAGCTTGGTGCTGCTCATTTATGGGAGTACTTTTACACACCCTAGCGCTAGAGTGGCGCTGCTCATTTAAGGCAGTACGTTTACCCACGTCTTGCACTAGCGTGGCACTGTTCATTTATGGGAGTGCTTTTACAATCGTCTAGCGCTAGCGAGGCGCTGCTCATTTATGGCAGTACATTTACACATGGCTAGCGCTAGCGTGGCGCTGCTCATTTATGGGAGTACTTTTACACACGTCTAACGCTAGCTTGGTGCTGCTCATTTATGGGAGTACTTTTACACACATCTAGCGCTAGCGTGGCGCTGCTCATTTATGGGAGTTCTTTTACACTCGTCTAGCGCTAGCGAGGAGCTGCTCATTTATGGCAGTACATTCACACACGTCTAGCGCTAGCGTGGCGCTGCTCATTTAAGGGAGAAATTTTACACACATCTAGCGCTAGCTTGGCGCTGCTCATTTATGGGAGTACTTTTAGACACGTCTAGCACTGCGTGGCGCTGATCATTTATGGGAGTACTTTTACACACGTCTAGCGCTAGCGTGGTGCTGCTCATTTATGGGAGTACTTTTACACACGTCTAGCGCTATCGTGGCGCTGCTCATTTACGGCAGTACTTTTTCCCACGTCTAGCGCTAGCGTGGCACTGTTCATTTATGGGAGTGCTTTTACAATCGTCTAGCGCTAGCGTGGCGCTGCTCATTTATGGCAGTACATTTACACAAGTCTAGCGCTAGCGTGGCGCTGCTCATTTATGGGAGTACTTTTACAATCGTCTAGCGCTAGCGTGGCGCTGCTCATTTATGGCAGTACATTTACACACGTCTAGCACTAGCGTGGCGCTGCTCATTTGTGGGAGTACTTTTACACTCGTCTTGCGCTAGCGTGGCGCTGCTCATTTATGGCAGTATATTCACACACTTCTAGCGCTAGCGTTGCGCTGCTCATTTATGGGAGAAATTTTACACACATCTAACGCTAGCTTGGCGCCGCTAATTTATGGGAGTACTTTTACACAAGTCTAGCACTAGCGTGGAGCTGCTCATTTATGGCAGTACATTTACACACGTCTAGCGCTATTGTGGCGCTGCTCATTTATATGAGTAATTTTACACTCGTCTAGCGCTAGCGTGGTGCTGTTCATTTATGGGAGTACTTCTACACACGTCTAGCGCTAGCGTGGCGCTGCTCATTTATGGGAGTACTTTTACGCACGTCTAGCGTTAGCGTGGCGCTGCTCATTTATGGGAGTACTTTTACACATGCCTAGCACTAGCGTGGCGCTGCTCATTTATGGGAGTACTTTTACACACGTCTAGCACTAGCGTGGCGCTGCTCATTTATGGGAGTACTTTTACACACGTCTAGCGCTAGCTTGGTGCTGCTCATTTATGGGAGTACTTTTACACACGTCTAGCGCCCGCGTGGCGCTGCTCATTTATGGGAGTACTTTTTCACACGTCTAGCGCTAGCGTGGCGCTGCTCCTTTATGGGAGTACTTTTACACACGTCTAGCGCTAGCTTGGTGCTGCTCATTTATGGGAGTACCTTTACATACGTCTAGCGCTAGCGTGGCGCTGCTCATTTATGGCAGTACTTTTACAGACGTTTAGCGCTAGCGTGGCACTGTTCATTTATGGGAGTACTTTTACAGACGTTTAGCGCTAGCGTGGCGCTGCTCATTTATGGCAGTACTTTTACAGACGTTTAGCGCTAGCGTGGCGCTGCTCATTTATGGGAGTACTTTTACACACGTCTAGCGCCCGCGTGGCGCTGCTCATTTATGGGAGTACTTTTACACACGTCTAGCGCTAGCGTGGCGCTGCTCATTTATGGGAGTAATTTTATACACGTCTAGCGCTAGCTTGGTGCTGCTAATTTATGGGAGTACCTTTACATACGTCTAGCGCTAGCGTGGCGCTGCTCATTTATGGCAGTACTTTTACAGACGTTTAGCGCTAGCCTGGCACTGTTCATTTATGGGAGTACTTTTACACTCATCTAGCGCTAGCGTGGCGCTACTCATTTATGGCATTACTTTTACACATGTCTAGCGCTAGCGTGGCGCTGCTCATTTATGGGAGTACTTTTACACACGTCTAGCGCTAGCGTCGCGCTTCTCATTTATGGGAGTACTTTCACACACGTCTAGCACTAACGTGGCGCTGCTCATTTATGTGAGTACTTTGACACACATCTAGCGCTAGCGTGGCGCTGCTCATTTAAGGGAGTACTTTTACACATGTCTAGCGCTAGCGTGGCGCTGCTCATTTATGGAAGTACTTTTACACACGTCTAGCGCTAGCGTGGCGCTGCTCATTTATGTGAGTACTTTGACACACGTCTAGCACTAACGTGGCGCTGCTCATTTATGTGAGTACTTTGACACACGTCTAGCACTAACGTGGCTTTGCTCATTTATGGAAGTACTTTTACACACGTCTAGCGCTAGCGTGGCGCTGCTCATTTATGTGAGTACTTGACACACGTCTAGCACTAACGTGGCGCTGCTCATTTATGGGAGTACTTTTACACACTTCTAGCGCTAACGTGGCGCTGCTCATTTATGGAAGTACTTTTACACTAGTCTAGCACTAGCGTGGCGCTGCTCATTTATGGAAGTACTTTTACACACGTCTAGCGCTAGCGTGGCGCTGCTCATTTATGTGAGTACTTTGACACACGTCTAGCACTAACGTGGCGCTGCTCATTTATGGGAGTACTTTTACACACTTCTAGCGCTAACGTGGCGCTGCTCGTTTATGGGAGCAATTTTACACACTTCTAGCGCTAGCGTGGCGCTGCTCATTTATGGAAGTACTTTTACACACGTCTAGCGCTAGCGTGGCGCTGCTCATTTATGGGAGTACTTTTAAACACGTTTAGCGCTAGCGTGGAGCTGCTCATTTATGGGAGTACTTCTACATACGTCTAGCGATAGCGTGGCGCTGCTCAATTATGGGAATACTTTTGCACACGTCTAGCGCTAGCGTGGCGCTGGTCATTTATGGGAGTAGTTTAACTTATGTCTAGCGCTTGCGTGGCGCTGCTCATTTATGAAAGTACTTTTACACACGTCTAGCGCTAGCGTGGCGCTGCTCATTTATAAGAGTACTCTTACAAACGATTAGCGCTAGCGTGGCGCTGCTCATTTACGGGAGTACTTTTACATACGTCTAGCGCTAGCGTGGCGCTGCTCATTTATGGGTGTACTTTTACACACGTCTAGCGCTAGCGTGGCGCTGCTCATTTATGGCAGTACTTTTACACACGTCTAGCGCTAGCGTGGCGCTGCTCATTTATGGGAGTACAGTTACACACGTCTAGCGCTAGCGTGGCGCTGCTCATTTATGGGAGTACTTTTACATACGTCTAGCGCTAGCGTGGCGCTGCTAATTTATGGGTGTACTTTTACACACGTCTAGCGCTAGCGTGGCGCTGGTCATTTATGGGAGTACTTTTACTTATGTCTAGCGCTTGCGTGGCGCTGCTCATTTATGGAAGTTCTTTTACACACGTCTAGCGCTAGCGTGGCGCTGCTCATTTATAAGAGTACTTTTACACACGATTAGCGCTAGCGTGGCGCTGCTCATTTATGGGAGTACTTTTACATACGTCTAGCACTAGCGTGGAGCTGCTCATTTATGGGAGCACTTTTACACATGTCTAGCGCAAGCGTGGCGCTGCTCATTCATGGGAGTACTTTTACACACGTCTAGCGCTAGCGTGGCGCTGCTCATTTATATGAGTACTCTTACACTCGTCTAGAACTAGCGTGGAGCTGCTCATTTATGGGAGCACTTTTACACACGTCTAGCGCCAGCGTGGCTCTGCTTATTTATGGGAGTACTTTTACACGTGTCTAGCGCTAGCGTCGCGCTTCTCATTTATGGGAGTACTTTTACACACGTCTAGCGCAAGCGTGGCGCTGCTCATTCATGGGAGTACTTTTACACACGTCTAGTGCTAGCGTGGCGCTGCTCATTTATGGGAGTACTTTTACACACGTCTAGCGCTAGCTTGGTGCTGCTCATTTATGGGAGTACTTTTACACACATCTAGCGCTAGCGTGGCGCTGCTCATTTATGGGAGTTCTTTTACACACGTCTATTACTAGCGTGGCGCTGCTCATTTATGGGAGTACTTTAACACACGTCTAGCGCTAGCTTGGTGCTGCTCATTTATGGGAGTACTTTTACACACCCTAGCGCTAGAGTGGCGCTGCTCATTTAAGGCAGTACTTCTACCCACGTCTTGCACTAGCGTGGCACTGTTCATTTATGGGAGTGCTTTTACAATCGTCTAGCGCTAGCGAGGCGCTGCTCATTTATGGCAGTACATTTACACATGGCTAGCGCTAGCGTGGCGCTGCTCATTTATGGGAGTACTTTCACACACGTCTATCACTAGCGTGGCTCTGCTCATTTATGGGAGTACTTTTACACTCGTCTAGCGCTAGCGTGGCGCTGCTCATTTATGGCAGTACTTTTACACTCGTCTAGCGCTAGCGTGGAGCTGCTTATTTATGGCAGTACATTCACACACGTCTAGCGCTAGCTTGGCGCTGCTCATTTAAGGGAGAAATTTTACACACATCTAGCGCTAGCTTGGCACTGCTCATTTATGGGAGTACTTTTACACACGTCTAGCACTGCGTGGCGCTGCTCATTTATGGGAGTACTTTTACACACGTCTAGCGCTAGCGTGGCGCTGCTCATTTATGGCAGTACATTTACACACGTCTAGCACTAGCGTGGCGCTGCTCATTTGTGGGAGTACTTTTACACTCGTCTTGCGCTAGCGTGGCGCTGCTCATTTATGGGAATACTTTTACACGTGTCTAGCGCTAGCGTCGCGCTGCTCATTTATGGGAGCACTTTTACACACGTCTAGCGCTAGCGTGGCGCTGCTCATTCATGGGAGTACTTTTACACACGTCTAGCGCTGGCGTGGCGCTGCTCATTCATGGGAGTAGTTTTACACACGTCTAGAGCTAGCATGGTGCTGCTCATTTATGGGAGTACTTTTACACAAGTCTAGCGCTAGCATGGCACTGCTCATTTATGGGAGTTCTTTTACACACGTCTAGCACTAGCGTGGCGCTGCTCATTTATGGCAGTACTTTTACACACGTCTAGCGCTAGTGTGGCACTGTTCATTTATGGGACTGCTTTTACACCAGTCTAGCGCAAGCGTGGCGCTGCTCATTTATAGGAGTACTTTTACACACGTCTAGCGCTAGCCTGGTGCTGCTCATTTAAGGGAGCACTTTTACACACGACTAGCGCTAGCGTGGCGCTGGTCATTTATGGGAGTACTTTTACACACGTCTAGCGCTAGCCTGGCGCTGGTCTTTTAAGGGAGCACTTTTACACACGACTAGCGCTAGCGTGGCGCTGCTCCTTTATGGGAGTACTTTTACACACGTCTAGCGCTAGCTTGGTGCTGCTCATTTATGGGAGTACCTTTACATACGTCTAGCGCTAGCGTGGCGCTACTCAATTATGGCAGTACTTTTACAGACGTTTAGCGCTAGCGTGGCACTGTTCATTTATGGGAGTACTTTTACAGACGTTTAGCGCTAGCGTGGCGCTGCTCATTTATGGCAGTACTTTTACAGACGTTTAGCGCTAGCGTGGCGCTGCTCATTTATGGGAGTACTTTTACACAAGTCTAGCGCCCGCGTGGCGCTGCTCATTTATGGGAGTACTTTTACACACGTCTAGCGCTAGCGTGGCGCTGCTCATTTATGGGAGTACTTTTACACACGTCTAGCGCTAGCTTGGTGCTGCTCATTTATGGGAGTACCTTTACATACGTCTAGCGCTAGCGTGGCGCTGCTCATTTATGGCAGTACTTTTACAGACGTTTAGCGCTAGCGTGGCACTGTTCATTTATGGGAGTACTTTTACACTCATCTAGCGCTAGCGTGGCGCTACTCATTTATGGCATTACTTTTACACTTGTCTAGCGCTAGCGTGGCGCTGCTCATTTATGGGAGTACTTTTACACACGTCTAGCGGTAGCGTCGCGCTTCTCATTTATGGGAGTACTTTCACACACGTCTAGCGCTAGCTTTTTGCTGCTCATTTATGGGAGTACTTTAACACACGTCTAGCGGTAGCGTCGCGCTGCTCATTTATGGGAGTACTTTTACACTCGTCTAGCTCTAGCGTGACGCTGCTCATTTATGGTAGAAATTTTACACACATCTAGCGCTAGCGTGGCGCTGCTCATTTAAGGGAGTACTTTTACACATGTCTAGCGCTAGCGTGGCGCTGCTCATTTATGGAAGTACTTTTACACACGTCTAGCGCTAGCGTGGCGCTGCTCATTTATGTGAGTACTTTGACACACGTCTAGCACTAACGTGGCGCTGCTCATTTATGTGAGTACTTTGACACACGTCTAGCACTAACGTGGCTTTGCTCATTTATGGAAGTACTTTTACACACGTCTAGCGCTAGCGTGGCGCTGCTCATTTATGTGAGTACTTTGACACACGTCTAGCACTAACGTGGCGCTGCTCATTTATGGGAGTACTTTTACACACTTCTAGCGCTAACGTGGCGCTGCTCATTTATGGGAGCACTTTTACACACTTCTAGCGCTAGCGTGGCGCTGCTCATTTATGGAAGTACTTTTACACACGTCTAGCGCTAGCGTGGCGCTGCTCATTTATGGGAGTACTTTTAAACACGTTTAGCGCTAGCGTGGAGCTGCTCATTTATGGGAGTACTTTTACATACGTCTAGCGATAGCGTGGCGCTGCTCAATTATGGGAATACTTTTGCACACGTCTAGCGGTAGCGTGGGGCTGCTCATTTATGGAGAACTTTTACACACGTCTAGCGTTAGCGGGGCGCTACTCATTTATGGGAGTACTTTTACACATGTCTAGCACTAGCGTGGAGCTGCTCATTTATGGGAGTACTTTTACACACGTCTAGCACTAGCGTGGCGCTGCTCATTTATGGGAGTACTTTTATGCACGTCTAGCGCTAGCTTGGTGCTGCTCATTTATGGGAGTACTTTTACACACGTCTAGCACTAGCGTGGCGCTGCTCATTTATGGGAGTACTTTTACACACGTCTAGCGCTAGCTTGGTGCTGCTCATTTACGGGCGTACCTTTACACACGTCTAGCGCTAGCGTGGCGCTGCTCATTTATGGCAGTACTTTTACAGACGTCTAGCGCTAGCGTGGCGTTGCTCATTCATGGGAGTACTTTTACATACGTCTAGCGCTAGCGTGGCGCTGCTCCTTTATGGAAGTACTTTTACACACGTCTAGCGCTAGCTTGGCGCTGCTCATTTATGGGAGTACTTTTACACATGTCTAGCGCTAGCGTCGCGCTGCTCATTTATGGGAGCACTTTTACACACGTCTAGCGCTAGCGTGGCGCTGCTCATTTATAGGAGTACTTTTACACACGTCTAGCGCTAGCGTGGCGCTGCTCATTTATGGGAGTACTTTTACACACGTCTAGCGCTAGCGTGGCGCTGCTCATTTATGGGAGTACCTTTACACACGTCTAGCGCTAGCGTGGCGCTGCTCATTTATGGGAGTACTTTTACACACGTCTAGCGCTAGCGTGGCGCTGCTCATTTAAGGGAGCACTTTAACACACGACTAGCGCTAGCGTGGCGCTGGTCATTTATGGGAGCACTTTTACACACGTCTAGCGCTAGCCTGGCTATGCTCATTTAAGGGAGTACTTTTACACACGTCTAGGGCTAGCGTGGCGCTGGTCATTTATGGGAGTAGTTTTACTTATGTCTAGCGCTTGCGTGGCGCTGCTCATTTATGGAAGTACTTTTACACACGTCTAGCGCTAGCGTGGCGCTGCTCATTTATAAGAGTACTTTTACATACGATTAGCGCTAGCGTGGCGCTGCTCATTTATGGGAGTACTTTTACATACGTCTAGCGCTAGCGTGGCGCTGCTCATTTATGGGTGTACTTTTACACACGTCTAGCGCTAGCGTGGCGCTGGTCATTTATGGGAGTACTTTTACTTATGTCTAGCGCTTGCGTGGCGCTGCTCATTTATGGATGTACTTTTACACACGTCTAGCGCTAGCGTGGCGCTGCTCATTTATAAGAGTACTTTTACACACGATTAGCGCTAGCGTGGCGCTGCTCATTTATGGGAGTACTTTTACATACGTCTAGCGCAAGAGTGGCGCTGCTCATTCATGGGAGTACTTTTACACACGTCTAGCGCTAGCGTGGCGCTGCTCATTTATATGACTACTCTTACACTCGTCTAGAACTAGCGTGGAGCTGCTCATTTATGGGAGCACTTTTACACACGTCTAGCGCCAGCGTGGCTCTGCTTATTTATGGGAGTACTTTTACACGTGTCTAGCGCTAGCGTCGCGCTGCTCATTTATGGGAGTACTTTTACACACGTCTAGCGCAAGCGTGGCGCTGTTCATTCATGGGAGTACTTTTACACACGTCTAGTCCTAGCGTGGCGCTGCTCATTTATGGGAGTACTTTTACACACGTCTAACGCTAGCTTGGTGCTGCTCATTTATGGGAGTACTTTTACACACATCTAGCGCTAGCGTGGCGCTGCTCATTTATGGGAGTTCTTTTACACACGTCTATTACTAGCGTGGCGCTGCTCATTTATGGGAGTACTTTAACACACGTCTAGCGCTAGCTTGGTGCTGCTCATTTATGGGAGTACTTTTACACACCCTAGCGCTAGAGTGGCGCTGCTCATTTAAGGCAGTACGTTTACCCACGTCTTGCACTAGCGTGGCACTGTTCATTTATGGGAGTGCTTTTACAATCGTCTAGCGCTAGCGAGGCGCTGCTCATTTATGGCAGTACATTTACACATGGCTAGCGCTAGCGTGGCGCTGCTCATTTATGGGAGTACTTTCACACACGTCTATCACTAGCGTGGCTCTGCTCATTTATGGGAGTACTTTTACACTCGTCTAGCGCTAGCGTGGCGCTACTCATTTATGGCAGTACTTTTACACTCGTCTAGCGCTAGCGAGGAGCTGCTCATTTATGGCAGTACATTCACACACGTCTAGCGCTAGCGTGCCGCTGCTCATTTAAGGGAGAAATTTTACACACATCTAGCGCTAGCTTGGCGCTGCTCATTTATGGGAGTACTTTTAGACACGTCTAGCACTGCGTGGCGCTGATCATTTATGGGAGTACTTTTACACACGTCTAGCGCTAGCGTGGTGCTGCTCATTTATGGGAGTACTTTTACACACGTCTAGCGCTATCGTGGCGCTGCTCATTTACGGCAGTACTTTTTCCCACGTCTAGCGCTAGCGTGGCACTGTTCATTTATGGGAGTGCTTTTACAATCGTCTAGCGCTAGCGTGGCGCTGCTCATTTATGGCAGTACATTTACACATGTCTAGCGCTAGCGTGGCGCTGCTCATTTATGGGAGTACTTTTACAATCGTCTAGCGCTAGCGTGGCGCTGCTCATTTATGGCAGTACATTTACACACGTCTAGCACTAGCGTGGCGCTGCTCATTTGTGGGAGTACTTTTACACTCGTCTTGCGCTAGCGTGGCGCTGCTCATTTATGGCAGTATATTCACACACTTCTAGCGCTAGCGTTGCGCTGCTCATTTATGGGAGAAATTTTACACACATCTAACGCTAGCTTGGCGCCGCTAATTTATGGGAGTACTTTTACACAAGTCTAGCACTAGCGTGGAGCTGCTCATTTATGGCAGTACATTTACACACGTCTAGCGCTATTGTGGCGCTGCTCATTTATATGAGTAATTTTACACTCGTCTAGCGCTAGCGTGGTGCTCTTCATTTATGAGAGTACTTCGACACACGTCTAGCGCTAGCGTGGCGCTGCTCATTTATGGGAGTACTTTTACGCACGTCTAGCGTTAGCGTGGCGCTGCTCATTTATGGGAGTACTTTTACACATGCCTAGCACTAGCGTGGCGCTGCTCATTTATGGGAGTACTTTTACACACGTCTAGCACTAGCGTGGCGCTGCTCATTTATGGGAGTACTTTTACACACGTCTAGCGCTAGCTTGGTGCTGCTCATTTATGGGAGTACTTTTACACACGTCTAGCGCCCGCGTGGCGCTGCTCATTTATGGGAGTACTTTTACACACGTCTAGCGCTAGCGTGGCGCTGCTCCTTTATGGGAGTACTTTTACACACGTCTAGCGCTAGCTTGGTGCTGCTCATTTATGGGAGTACCTTTACATACGTCTAGCGCTAGCGTGGCGCTGCTCATTTATGGCAGTACTTTTACAGACGTTTAGCGCTAGCGTGGCACTGTTCATTTATGGGAGTACTTTTACAGACGTTTAGCGCTAGCGTGGCGCTGCTCATTTATGGCAGTACTTTTACAGACGTTTAGCGCTAGCGTGGCGCTGCTCATTTATGGGAGTACTTTTACACACGTCTAGCGCCCGCGTGGCGCTGCTCATTTATGGGAGTACTTTTACACACGTCTAGCGCTATCGTGGCGCTGCTCATTTATGGGAGTACTTTTATACACGTCTAGCGCTAGCTTGGTGCTGCTAATTTATGGGAGTACCTTTACATACGTCTAGCGCTAGCGTGGCGCTGCTCATTTATGGCAGTACTTTTACAGACGTTTAGCGCTAGCCTGGCACTGTTCATTTATGGGAGTACTTTTACACTCATCTAGCGCTAGCGTGGCGCTACTCATTTATGGCATTACTTTTACACATGTCTAGCGCTAGCGTGGCGCTGCTCATTTATGGGAGTACTTTTACACACGTCTAGCGCTAGCGTCGCGCTTCTCATTTATGGGAGTACTTTCACACACGTCTAGCACTAACGTGGCGCTGCTCATTTATGTGAGTACTTTGACACACATCTAGCGCTAGCGTGGCGCTGCTCATTTAAGGGAGTACTTTTACACATGTCTAGCGCTAGCGTGGCGCTGCTCATTTATGGAAGTACTTTTACACACGTCTAGCGCTAGCGTGGCGCTGCTCATTTATGTGAGTACTTTGACACACGTCTAGCACTAACGTGGCGCTGCTCATTTATGTGAGTACTTTGACACACGTCTAGCACTAACGTGGCTTTGCTCATTTATGGAAGTACTTTTACACACGTCTAGCGCTAGCGTGGCGCTGCTCATTTATGTGAGTACTTGACACACGTCTAGCACTAACGTGGCGCTGCTCATTTATGGGAGTACTTTTACACACTTCTAGCGCTAACGTGGCGCTGCTCATTTATGGAAGTACTTTTACACTAGTCTAGCACTAGCGTGGCGCTGCTCATTTATGGAAGTACTTTTACACACGTCTAGCGCTAGCGTGGCGCTGCTCATTTATGTGAGTACTTTGACACACGTCTAGCACTAACGTGGCGCTGCTCATTTATGGGAGTACTTTTACACACTTCTAGCGCTAACGTGGCGCTGCTCGTTTATGGGAGCAATTTTACACACTTCTAGCGCTAGCGTGGCGCTGCTCATTTATGGAAGTACTTTTACACACGTCTAGCGCTAGCGTGGCGCTGCTCATTTATGGGAGTACTTTTAAACACGTTTAGCGCTAGCGTGGAGCTGCTCATTTATGGGAGTACTTCTACATACGTCTAGCGATAGCGTGGCGCTGCTCAATTATGGGAATACTTTTGCACACGTCTAGCGGTAGCGTGGGGCTGCTCATTTATGGAGAACTTTTACACACGTCTAGCGTTAGCGGGGCGCTACTCATTTATGGGAGTACTTTTACACATGTCTAGCACTAGCGTGGAGCTGCTCATTTGTGGGAGTACTTTTACACACGTCTAGCACTAGCGTGGCGCAGCTCATTTATGGGAGTACTTTTATGCACGTCTAGCGCTAGCTTGGTGCTGCTCATTTATGGGAGTACTTTTACACACGTCTAGCACTAGCGTGGCGCTGCTCATTTATGGGAGTACTTTTACACACGTCTAGCGCTAGCTTGGTGCTGCTCATTTATGGGCGTACCTTTAAACACGTCTAGCGCTAGCGTGGCGCTGCTCATTTATGGCAGTACTTTTACAGACGTCTAGCGCCAGCGTGGCGCTGCTCATTTATGGCAGTACTTTTACATACGTCTAGCGCTAGCGTGGCGCTGCTCCTTTATGGAAGTACTTTTACACACGTCTAGCGCTAGCTTGGCGCTGCTCATTTATGGGAGTACTTTTACACATGTCTAGCGCTAGCGTCGCGCTGCTCATTTATGGGAGCACTTTTACACACGTCTAGCGCTAGCGTGGCGCTGCTCATTTATGCTAGTACTTTTACACACGTCTAGCGCTAGCGTCGCGCTTCTCATTTATGGGAGTACTTTCACACACGTCTAGCACTAACGTGGCGCTGCTCATTTATGTGAGTACTTTGACACACATCTAGCGCTAGCGTGGCGCTGCTCATTTAAGGGAGTACTTTTACACATGTCTAGCGCTAGCGTGGCGCTGCTCATTTATGGAAGTACTTTTACACACGTCTAGCGCTAGCGTGGCGCTGCTCATTTATGTGAGTACTTTGACACACGTCTAGCACTAACGTGGCGCTGCTCATTTATGTGAGTACTTTGACACACGTCTAGCACTAACGTGGCTTTGCTCATTTATGGAAGTACTTTTACACACGTCTAGCGCTAGCGTGGCGCTGCTCATTTATGTGAGTACTTGACACACGTCTAGCACTAACGTGGCGCTGCTCATTTATGGGAGTACTTTTACACACTTCTAGCGCTAACGTGGCGCTGCTCATTTATGGAAGTACTTTTACACTAGTCTAGCACAAGCGTGGCGCTGCTCATTTATGGAAGTACTTTTACACACGTCTAGCGCTAGCGTGGCGCTGCTCATTTATGTGAGTACTTTGACACACGTCTAGCACTAACGTGGCGCTGCTCATTTATGGGAGTACTTTTACACACTTCTAGCGCTAACGTGGCGCTGCTCATTTATGGGAGCACTTTTACACACTTCTAGCGCTAGCGTGGCGCTGCTCATTTATGGAAGTACTTTTACACACGTCTAGCGCTAGCGTGGCGCTGCTCATTTATGGGAGTACTTTTAAACACCTTTAGCGCTAGCGTGGAGCTGCTCATTTATGGGAGTACTTCTACATACGTCTAGCGATAGCGTGGCGCTGCTCAATTATGGGAATACTTTTGCACACGTCTAGCGGTAGCGTGGGGCTGCTCATTTATGGAGAACTTTTACACACGTCTAGCGTTAGCGGGGCGCTACTCATTTATGGGAGTACTTTTACACATGTCTAGCACTAGCGTGGAGCTGCTCATTTATGGGAGTACTTTTACACACGTCTAGTACTAGTGTGGCGCTGCTCATTTATGGGAGTACTTTTATGCACGTCTAGCGCTAGCTTGGTGCTGCTCATTTATGGGAGTACTTTTACACACGTCTAGCACTAGCGTGGCGCTGCTCATTTATGGGAGTACTTTTACACACGTCTAGCGCTAGCTTGGTGCTGCTCATTTATGGGCGTACCTTTACACACGTCTAGCGCTAGCGTGGCGCTGCTCATTTATGGCAGTACTTTTACAGACGTTTAGCGCTAGCGTGGCGCTGCTCATTTATGGCAGTACTTTTACATACGTCTAGCGCTAGCGTGGCGCTGCTCCTTTATGGAAGTACTTTTACACACGTCTAGCGCTAGCTTGGCGCTGCTCATTTATGGGAGTACTTTTACACATGTCTAGCGCTAGCGTCGCGCTGCTCATTTATGGGAGCACTTTTACACACGTCTAGCGCTAGCGTGGCGCTGCTCATTTATAGGAGTACTTTTACACACGTCTAGCGCTAGCGTGGCGCTGCTCATTTATGGGAGTACTTTTACACACGTCTAGCGCTAGCGTGGCGCTGCTCATTTATGGGAGTACTTTTACACACGTCTAGCGCTAGCGTGGCGCTGCTCATTTATGGGAGTACTTTTACACACGTCTAGCGCTAGCGTGGCGCTGCTCATTTAAGGGAGCACTTTTACACACGACTAGCGCTAGCGTGGCGCTGGTCATTTATGGGAGCACTTTTACACACGTCTAGCGCTAGCCTGGCGCTGCTCATTTAAGGGAGTACTTTTACACACGTCTAGCGCTAGCGTGGCGCTGGTCATTTATGGGAGTAGTTTTACTTATGTCTAGCGCTTGCGTGGCGCTGCTCATTTATGGAAGTACTTTTACACACGTCTAGCGCTAGCGTGGCGCTGCTCATTTATAAGAGTACTTTTACATACGATTAGCGCTAGCGTGGCGCTGCTCATTTATGGGAGTACTTTTACATACGTCTAGCGCTAGCGTGGCGCTGCTCATTTATGGGTGTACTTTTACAAACGTCTAGCGCTAGCGTGGCGCTGGTCATTTATGGGAGTACTTTTACTTATGTCTAGCGCTTGCGTGGCGCTGCTCATTTATGGAAGTACTTTTACACACGTCTAGCGCTAGCGTGGCGCTGCTCATTTATAAGAGTACTTTTACACACGATTAGCGCTAGCGTGGCGCTGCTCATTTATGGGAGTACTTTTACATACGTCTAGCACTAGCGTGGAGCTGCTCATTTATGGGAGCACTTTTACACACGTCTAGCGCAAGATCGGCGCTGCTCATTCATGGGAGTACTTTTACACACGTCTAGCGCTAGCGTGGCGCTGCTCATTTATATGACTACTCTTACACTCGTCTAGAACTAGCGTGGAGCTGCTCATTTATGGGAGCACTTTTACACACGTCTAGCGCCAGCGTGGCTCTGCTTATTTATGGGAGTACTTTTACACGTGTCTAGCGCTAGCGTCGCGCTGCTCATTTATGGGAGTACTTTTACACACGTCTAGCGCAAGCGTGGCGCTGTTCATTCATGGGAGTACTTTTACACACGTCTAGTGCTAGCGTGGCGCTGCTCATTTATGGGAGTACTTTTACACACGTCTAACGCTAGCTTGGTGCTGCTCATTTATGGGAGTACTTTTACACACATCTAGCGCTAGCGTGGCGCTGCTCATTTATAGGAGTTCTTTTACACACGTCTATTACTAGCGTGGCGCTGCTCATTTATGGGAGTACTTTAACACACGTCTAGCGCTAGCTTGGTACTGCTCATTTATGGGAGTACTTTTACACACCCTAGCGCTAGAGTGGCGCTGCTCATTTAAGGCAGTACGTTTACCCACGTCTTGCACTAGCGTGGCACTGTTCATTTATGGGAGTGCTTTTACAATCGTCTAGCGCTAGCGAGGCGCTGCTCATTTATGGCAGTACATTTACACATGGCTCGCGCTAGCGTGGCGCTGCTCATTTATGGGAGTACTTTCACACACGTCTATCACTAGCGTGGCTCTGCTCATTTATGGGAGTACTTTTACACTCGTCTAGCGCTAGCGTGGCGCTGCTCATTTATGGCAGTACTTTTACACTCGTCTAGCGCTAGCGTGGAGCTGCTCATTTATGGCAGTACATTCACACACGTCTAGCGCTAGCGTGGCGCTGCTCATTTAAGGGAGAAATTTTACACACATCTAGCGCTAGCTTGGCGCTGCTCATTTATGGGAGTACTTTTAGACACGTCTAGCACTGCGTGGCGCTGATCATTTATGGGAGTACTTTTACACACGTCTAGCGCTAGCGTGGTGCTGATCATTTATGGGAGTACTTTTACACACGTCTAGCGCTATCGTGGCGCTGCTCATTTACGGCAGTACTTTTTCCCACGTCTAGCGCTAGCGTGGCACGGTTCATTTATGGGAGTGCTTTTACAATCGTCTAGCGCTAGCGTGGCGCTGCTCATTTATGGCAGTACATTTACACATGTCTAGCGCTAGCGTGGCGCTGCTCATTTATGGGAGTACTTTTACAATCGTCTAGCGCTAGCGTGGCGCTGCTCATTTATGGCAGTACATTTACACACGTCTAGCACTAGCGTGGCGCTGCTCATTTGTGGGAGTACTTTTACACTCGTCTTGCGCTAGCGTGGCGCTGCTCAATTATGGCAGTATATTCACACACGTCTAGCGCTAGCGTTGCGCTGCTCATTTATGGGAGAAATTTTACACACATCTAACGCTAGCTTGGCGCCGCTAATTTATGGGAGTACTTTTACACAAGTCTAGCACTAGCGTGGAGCTGCTCATTTATGGCAGTACATTTACACACGTCTAGCGCTAGCGTGGCGCTGCTCATTTATGGCAGTACTTTTACAGACGTTTAGCGCTAGCGTGGCACTGTTCATTTATGGGAGTACTTTTACAGACGTTTAGCGCTAGCGTGGCGCTGCTCATTTATGGCAGTACTTTTACAGACGTTTAGCGCTAGCGTGGCGCTGCTCATTTATGTGAGTACTTTTACACACGTCTAGCGCTAGCGTGGCGCTGCTCATTTATGGGAGTACTTTTACGCACGTCTAGCGTTAGCGTGGCGCTGCTCATTTATGGGAGTACTTTTACACACGTCTAGCGCTAGCTTGGTGCTGCTCATTTATGGGAGTACTTTTACACACGTCTAGCGCCCGCGTGGCGCTGCTCATTTATGGGAGTACTTTTACACACATCTAGCGCTAGCGTGGCGCTCCTCCTTTATGGGAGTACTTTTACACACGTCTAGCGCTAGCTTGGTGCTGCTCATTTATGGCAGTACCTTTACATACGTCTAGCGCTAGCGTGGCGCTGCTCATTTATGGCAGTACTTTTACAGACGTTTAGCGCTAGCGTGGCACTGTTCATTTATGGGAGTACTTTTACAGACGTTTAGCGCTAGCGTGGCGCTGCTCATTTATGGCAGTACTTTTACAGACGTTTAGCGCTAGCGTGGCGCTGCTCATTTATGTGAGTACTTTTACACACGTCTAGCGCCCGCGTGGCGCTGCTCATTTATGGGAGTACTTTTACACACGTCTAGCGCTAGCGTGGCGCTGCTCATTTATGGGAGTACTTTTACACACGTCTAGCGCTAGCATGGTGCTGCTAATTTATGGGAGTACCTTTACATACGTCTAGCGCTAGCGTGGCGCTGCTCATTTATGGCAGTACTTTTACAGACGTTTAGCGCTAGCGTGGCACTGTTCATTTATGGGAGTACTTTTACACTCATCTAGCGCTAGCGTGGCGCTACTCATTTATGGCATTACTTTTACACATGTCTAGCGCTAGCGTGGCGCTGCTCATTTATGGGAGTACTTTTACACACGTCTAGCGCTAGCTTCGCGCTTCTCATTTATGGGAGTACTTTCACACACGTCTAGCGCTAGCTTTTTGCTGCTCATTTATGGGAGTACTTTAACACACGTCTAGCGGTAGCGTCGCGCTGCTCATTTATGGGAGTACTTTTACACTCGTCTAGCTCTAGCGTGACGCTGCTCATTTATGGGAGAAATTTTACACACATCTAGCGCTAGCGTGGCGCTGCTCATTTAAGGGAGTACTTTTACACATGTCTAGCGCTAGCGTGGCGCTGCTCATTTATGGAAGTACTTTTACACACGTCTAGCGCTAGCGTGGCGCTGCTCATTTATGTGAGTACTTTGACACACGTCTAGCACTAACGTGGCGCTGCTCATTTATGTGAGTACTTTGACACACGTCTAGCACTAACGTGGCTTTGCTCATTTATGGAAGTACTTTTACACACGTCTAGCGCTAGCGTGGCGCTGCTCATTTATGTGAGTACTTTGACACACGTCTAGCACTAACGTGGCGCTGCCCATTTATGGGAGTACTTTTACACACTTCCAGCGCTAACGTGTCGCTGCTCATTTATGGAAGTACTTTTACACTAGTCTAGCACTAGCGTGGCGCTGCTCATTTATGGAAGTACTTTTACACACGTCTAGCGCTAGCGTGGCGCTGCTCATTTATGGGAGTACTTTTACACACGTCTAGCGCTAGCTTGGTGCTGCTCATTTATGGGCGTACCTTTACACACGTCTAGCGCTAGCGTGGCGCTGCTCATTTATGGCAGTACTTTTACAGACGTTTAGCGCTAGCGTGGCGCTGCTCATTTATGGCAGTACTTTTACATACGTCTAGCGCTAGCGTGGCGCTGCTCCTTTATGGAAGTACTTTTACACACGTCTAGCGCTAGCTTGGCGCTGCTCATTTATGGGAGTACTTTTACACATGTCTAGCGCTAGCGTCGCGCTGCTCATTTATGGGAGCACTTTTACACACGTCTAGCGCTAGCGTGGCGCTGCTCATTTATAGGAGTACTTTTACACACGTCTAGCGCTAGCGTGGCGCTGCTCATTTATGGGAGTACTTTTACACACGTCTAGCGCTAGCGTGGCGCTGCTCATTTATGGGAGTACTTTTACACACGTCTAGCGCTAGCGTGGCGCTGCTCATTTATGGGAGTACTTTTACACACGTCTAGCGCTAGCGTGGCGCTGCTCATTTAAGGGAGCACTTTTACACACGACTAGCGCTAGCGTGGCGCTGGTCATTTATGGGAGCACTTTTACACACGTCTAGCGCTAGCCTGGCGCTGCTCATTTAAGGGAGTACTTTTACACACGTCTAGCGCTAGCGTGGCGCTGGTCATTTATGGGAGTAGTTTTACTTATGTCTAGCGCTTGCGTGGCGCTGCTCATTTATGGAAGTACTTTTACACACGTCTAGCGCTAGCGTGGCGCTGCTCATTTATAAGAGTACTTTTACATACGATTAGCGGTAGCGTGGCGCTGCTCATTTATGGGAGTACTTTTACATACGTCTAGCGCTAGCGTGGCGCTGCTCATATATGGGTGTACTTTTACAAACGTCTAGCGCTAGCGTGGCGCTGGTCATTTATGGGAGTACTTTTACTTATGTCTAGCGCTTGCGTGGCGCTGCTCATTTATGGAAGTACTTTTACACACGTCTAGCGCTAGCGTGGCGCTGCTCATTTATAAGAGTACTTTTACACACGATTAGCGCTAGCGTGGCGCTGCTCATTTATGGGAGTACTTTTACATACGTCTAGCACTAGCGTGGAGCTGCTCATTTATGGGAGCACTTTTACACACGTCTAGCGCAAGATCGGCGCTGCTCATTCATGGGAGTACTTTTACACACGTCTAGCGCTAGCGTGGCGCTGCTCATTTATATGACTACTCTTACACTCGTCTAGAACTAGCGTGGAGCTGCTCATTTATGGGAGCACTTTTACACACGTCTAGCGCCAGCGTGGCTCTGCTTATTTATGGGAGTACTTTTACACGTGTCTAGCGCTAGCGTCGCGCTGCTCATTTATGGGAGTACTTTTACACACGTCTAGCGCAAGCGTGGCGCTGTTCATTCATGGGAGTACTTTTACACACGTCTAGTGCTAGCGTGGCGCTGCTCATTTATGGGAGTACTTTTACACACGTCTAACGCTAGCTTGGTGCTGCTCATTTATGGGAGTACTTTTACACACATCTAACGCTAGCGTGGCGCTGCTCATTTATGGGAGTTCTTTTACACACGTCTATTACTAGCGTGGCGCTGCTCATTTATGGGAGTACTTTAACACACGTCTAGCGCTAGCTTGGTGCTGCTCATTTATGGGAGTACTTTTACACACCCTAGCGCTAGAGTGGCGCTGCTCATTTAAGGCAGTACGTTTACCCACGTCTTGCACTAGCGTGGCACTGTTCATTTATGGGAGTGCTTTTACAATCGTCTAGCGCTAGCGAGGCGCTGCTCATTTATGGCAGTACATTTACACATGGCTCGCGCTAGCGTGGCGCTGCTCATTTATGGGAGTACTTTCACACACGTCTATCACTAGCGTGGCTCTGCTCATTTATGGGAGAACTTTTACACTCGTCTAGCGCTAGCGTGGCGCTGCTCATTTATGGCAGTACTTTTACACTCGTCTAGCGCTAGCGTGGAGCTGCTCATTTATGGCAGTACATTCACACACGTCTAGCGCTAGCGTGGCGCTGCTCATTTAAGGGAGAAATTTTACACACATCTAGCGCTAGCTTGGCGCTGCTCATTTATGGGAGTACTTTTAGACACGTCTAGCACTGCGTGGCGCTGATCATTTATGGGAGTACTTTTACACACGTCTAGCGCTAGCGTGGTGCTGATCATTTATGGGAGTACTTTTACACACGTCTAGCGCTATCGTGGCGCTGCTCATTTACGGCAGTACTTTTTCCCACGTCTAGCGCTAGCGTGGCACTGTTCATTTATGGGAGTGCTTTTACAATCGTCTAGCGCTAGCGTGGCGCTGCTCATTTATGGCAGTACATTTACACATGTCTAGCGCTAGCGTGGCGCTGCTCATTTATGGGAGTACTTTTACAATCGTCTAGCGCTAGCGTGGCGCTGCTCATTTATGGCAGTACATTTACACACGTCTAGCACTAGCGTGGCGCTGCTCATTTGTGGGAGTACTTTTACACTCGTCTTGCGCTAGCGTGGCGCTGCTCAATTATGGCAGTATATTCACACACGTCTAGCGCTAGCGTTGCGCTGCTCATTTATGGGAGAAATTTTACACACATCTAACGCTAGCTTGGCGCCGCTAATTTACGGGAGTACTTTTACACAAGTCTAGCACTAGCGTGGAGCTGCTCATTTATGGCAGTACATTTACACACGTCTAGCGCTATTGTGGCGCTGCTCATTTATATGAGTAATTTTACACTCGTCTAGCGCTAGCGTGGTGCTGTTCATTTATGGGAGTACTTCTACACACGTCTAGCGCTAGCGTGGCGCTGCTCATTTATGGGAGTACTTTTACGCACGTCTAGCGTTAGCGTGGCGCTGCTCATTTATGGGAGTACTTTTACACATGCCTAGCACTAGCGTGGCGCTGCTCATTTATGGGAGTACTTTTACACACGTCTAGCACTAGCGTGGCGCTGCTCATTTATGGGAGTACTTTTACACACGTCTAGCGCTAGCTTGGTGCTGCTCATTTATGGGAGTACTTTTACACACGTCTAGCGCCCGCGTGGCGCTGCTCATTTATGGGAGTACTTTTACACACATCTAGCGCTAGCGTGGCGCTGCTCCTTTATGGGAGTACTTTTACACACGTCTAGCGCTAGCTTGGTGCTGCTCATTTATGGCAGTACCTTTACATACGTCTAGCGCTAGCGTGGCGCTGCTCATTTATGGCAGTACTTTTACAGACGTTTAGCGCTAGCGTGGCACTGTTCATTTATGGGAGTACTTTTACAGACGTTTAGCGCTAGCGTGGCGCTGCTCATTTATGGCAGTACTTTTACAGACGTTTAGCGCTAGCGTGGCGCTGCTCATTTATGTGAGTACTTTTACACACGTCTAGCGCCCGCGTGGCGCTGCTCATTTATGGGAGTACTTTTACACACGTCTAGCGCTAGCGTGGCGCTGCTCATTTATGGGAGTACTTTTACACACGTCTAGCGCTAGCATGGTGCTGCTAATTTATGGGAGTACCTTTACATACGTCTAGCGCTAGCGTGGCGCTGCTCATTTATGGCAGTACTTTTACAGACGTTTAGCGCTAGCGTGGCACTGTTCATTTATGGGAGTACTTTTACACTCATCTAGCGCTAGCGTGGCGCTACTCATTTATGGCATTACTTTTACACATGTCTAGCGCTAGCGTGGCGCTGCTCATTTATGGGAGTACTTTTACACACGTCTAGCGCTAGCGTCGCGCTTCTCATTTATGGGAGTACTTTCACACACGTCTAGCGCTAGCTTTTTGCTGCTCATTTATGGGAGTACTTTAACACACGTCTAGCGGTAGCGTCGCGCTGCTCATTTATGGGAGTACTTTTACACTCGTCTAGCTCTAGCGTGACGCTGCTCATTTATGGGAGAAATTTTACACACATCTAGCGCTAGCGTGGCGCTGCTCATTTAAGGGAGTACTTTTACACATGTCTAGCGCTAGCGTGGCGCTGCTCATTTATGGAAGTACTTTTACACACGTCTAGCGCTAGCGTGGCGCTGCTCATTTATGTGAGTACTTTGACACACGTCTAGCACTAACGTGGCGCTGCTCATTTATGTGAGTACTTTGACACACGTCTAGCACTAACGTGGCTTTGCTCATTTATGGAAGTACTTTTACACACGTCTAGCGCTAGCGTGGCGCTGCTCATTTATGTGAGTACTTTGACACACGTCTAGCACTAACGTGGCGCTGCCCATTTATGGGAGTACTTTTACACACTTCCAGCGCTAACGTGTCGCTGCTCATTTATGGAAGTACTTTTACACTAGTCTAGCACTAGCGTGGCGCTGCTCATTTATGGAAGTACTTTTACACACGTCTAGCGCTAGCGTGGCGCTGCTCATTTATGTGAGTACTTTGACACACGTCTAGCACTAACGTGGCGCTGCTCATTTATGGGAGTACTTTTACACACTTCTAGCGCTAACGTGGCGCTGCTCATTTATGGGAGCACTTTTACACACTTCTAGCGCTAGCGTGGCGCTGCTCATTTATGGAAGTACTTTTACACACGTCTAGCGCTAGCGTGGCGCTGCTCATTTATGGGAGTACTTTTAAACACGTTTAGCGCTAGCGTGGAGCTGCTCATTTATGGGAGTACTTTTACATACGTCTAGCGATAGCGTGGCGCTGCTCAATTATGGGAATACTTTTGCACACGTCTAGCGGTAGCGTGGGGCTGCTCATTTATGGAGAACCTTTACACACGTCTAGCGTTAGCGGGGCGCTACTCATTTATGGGAGTACTTTTACACATGTCTAGCACTAGCGTGGAGCTGCTCATTTATGGGAGTACTTTTACACACGTTTAGCACTAGCGTGGCGCTGCTCATTTATGGGAGTACTTTTATGCACGTCTAGCGCTAGCTTGGTGCTGCTCATTTATGGGAGTACTTTTACACACGTCTAGTACTAGCGTGGCGCTGCTCATTTATGGGAGTACTTTTACACACGTCTAGCGCTAGCTTGGTGCTGCTCATTTATGGGAGTACCTTTACACACGTCTAGCGCTAGCGTGGCGCTGCTCATTTATGGCAGTACTTTTACAGACGTCTAGCGCTAGCGTGGCGTTGCTCATTCATGGGAGTACTTTTACATACGTCTAGCGCTAGCGTGGCGCTGCTCCTTTATGGAAGTACTTTTACACACGTCTAGCGCTAGCTTGGCGCTGCTCATTTATGGGAGTACTTTTACACATGTCTAGCGCTAGCGTCGCGCTGCTCATTTATGGGAGCACTTTTACACACGTCTAGCGCTAGCGTGGCGCTGCTCATTTATAGGAGTACTTTTACACACGTCTAGCGCTAGCGTGGCGCTGCTCATTTATGGGAGTACTTTTACACACGTCTAGCGCTAGCGTGGCGCTGCTCATTTATGGGAGTACTTTTACACACGTCTAGCGCTAGCGTGCGCTGCTCATTTATGGGAGTACTTTTACACACGTCTAGCGCTAGCGTGGCGCTGCTCATTTATGGGAGCACTTTTACACACGTCTAGCGCTAGCGTGGCGCTGCTCATTTATGGGAGTACTTGTACACACGTGTAGCGCTAGCATGGCGCTGCTCATTTATCGGAGTACTTTTACACACGTCTAGCGCTAGCGTCGCGCTGCTCATTTTGACAACTGCATCAGTTCCACTACATCTTTCAATTTTATACCCCTGTAGTCTCACGTGCATAACTGTCAATATGTTGATATCGTGAATTTTGTCGTCTTCTCACGTTCCTTTACATAAAGCACTGGTTCTTAACCAGGCCCAGGAGAGATCTTCGGGACAAATGGGTCCCGCAGCACACAAAATAGTCTCCACAAATTGGTACTTTGAAAGCAATGTGCGTTTCAAAAAATATTGTTAGCGACAAGGTTTAATTAGAAGGTGGCGCCATGGCACGATACTTGTAGGTGAAATGAAATGCAATAAAGGTTCCGGCAAGGTAACTCGTGCGAGGGCTAGCACTTTTTCAAGATAGTTATAAATCGTTAGACAATGGAGTTTAAATCGACGCCATAGTTGTAGATTTTCCAAAGTCGGTTGATATTGTACCACACGTTAGCTACTTCATAAATTAGCGTCATCGAATATTGATTGAACAATTGTCCTTCCAATTTATTCTCTCTATTTTCCTACATAGACACATTTCGAAAGCCTCTGTTCTTCTCTCGTCTTCTTTCCTAAGCGTCCAAACTAC
This sequence comes from Meconema thalassinum, assembly GCA_946902985.2. Classification (NCBI taxonomy): domain Eukaryota; kingdom Metazoa; phylum Arthropoda; class Insecta; order Orthoptera; family Tettigoniidae; genus Meconema; species Meconema thalassinum. Next base: position 11,974,840 of record CAMPQE020000048.1, on the reverse strand, counting down.
GCACACACGTATCGAGGGATTTTTTAATGTGGTATATATTGTTAAGTGAAAGGGGTGAAAAATGGGAGTTCAAGAATTCCTAACTGAGCGTGTATTTCTTTAACGACGTAGGCGAGAAGTTTGAAACTCAGGGGAAAAATAAAATTAAAATATAAGTATATAGGTGTTCGACTGTTCCTTCATAAATCCAATTCCCATGGAGAGAGAAGAAATCCTGAGAAAGAAGGAAAGAAAATGTCCTGACTAACTGACTCATCAAACTCAGGGGAAAAATCAGCTTAAAAATTAAGTATATATGTGTTCGAACATTTTTCATAAATACAATTTAAGGGGCCCAAAGGGAGGAAAAAGAGAATGTCTTGACTGACTGACTCACTCACTCATCATGGACCAGCCAAAACTATTGTAATTAGAAACATGAAATGTTCGAAATATGTTTGTTGTTTGTCGAAAATGTCCAATAAGGAAGGATGTTTGTATATTCAGGTTCTAAAGGGGTTAAACCTGCATTTAACTGAATAACAATATCTCACGAGTGGTTTTATCTGGGGATGTGATACTCGGCATATAAACAATTCATTTTAAATAAACAGACACATGAATAAGTGTTTTTCGATGTGGTGTATATTATGAGGTGAACGGGGGAAAATGTGGTCGTAGACGATTTCGATTTGTGTAATTTTATGATGTGTACGTTACAATTACAATATTCGCGGGCGAAGCCGCGACGGGTAAAGCTAGTATCTAATAATGATGAATATCTTTCCTATACACTGAGTATAAGTACAAATACTGCAAAATGAGTCCACCAGAATTAATACAATCTAATAATTAAAAATCAGAACAATCAATCAAACTAACATTTAACTCCTATTTTATTTTATATCAAACGGTTATCATAATCAAATATCAACCTTCTCGAAACCTGTAGGGAACGGCATTACAAAACTTCTCACTACTCAAAAATCGTAATTGAATGCTCTAATATTATATACATCAGCCTGGAGTCGAATCTGCGACCTTTCACTCTATAAGGGTTGAAACACAAGATTTAAACAGAATATGTGGATTGACCGATGTACCCGGACATAAAAATCTGTAAATAGGTTTTAAGATATTCCCTTCGGATGTAAGACATAAAAAGGAAAAATCGATCTCGAAATAAAAACCAAAACCTCAAACTCTAAATGGGTTCTCAAACAACGTACCCCTCCGATGAACTGTACTGGACAATAAAAATCGAAACTCGAAATCCACAAATCTTAATATCTGAACTAGAAACACAAATGGGAACAAACCTTCCCAGCAAACAATCAGCTGATCCATAGGTAATGACCATTCAAAGGTTGGACTTTCTAACGCCTCAAAATTCACACTCAATATTTATTACCAACACGTTTCTTGACCCTAGGATGATAAGTGTGATTCATTTCTCGCTGGGATTCGTGTCTCCAAGATCGAATGTATTTCCATTGAGCAATTAAAATGATATTGTATGTGGGTGTGCATACAGCTTGTATATCTGAGTGAAAAATCACGTCTCTCTATATTCAACATACACAATTCTGCTGCCATGGACTCGATGATGATACCTTGGTGGTCTTTTGTCGAATACAAAAATATTTTGGGCTTACGTGCCTCGTAGAACTTCATTAAGGGTTAACCTGTCTCGAAGAACATCAGAAACTATGAGCAAAAGCTGGCTACATGAGTCACCACTTGCCGACAAACAGTTATCACATGGCTAAGAAAGGCACATTATTCATTAAACACACATAATAATCCTTACTTGTCGTATCGTGAACACTTAAACAGACTATAATATTGTGGACTTAGAAGGAACAATTCATGATTTACGACTTGGCAAACTAGGACTTGAAACAAATCAGGCATATTTCCAACATCTCTTAATGCAATATTCAATATCAACCAATATATATCATACAACGTGGCGGTTATAATTGGGACATTTTACCGATTATCACAGTGGACCCAGCGAGAAGGTTAATGTAATTTATTCAACTTAGAACACATTTCAATGCCAAGTGCATGTGACGGAATGTGGAAAATTGTGGGACCAGTGAAAGGGAACATGACGTCACCGACCAGCTGTAGTGGGACCATGACGGGCTCGTGGCGTATGGCGCAGGCGGACGAGGCCAGGTCATCAGAATGGACAAATGGAAGCGTTGACATACCTGGCGCACTGCTGCGACCATAGAGACTGCATAAGGTGAATGCTGGGACTTGGCCTTTCCTAAGGACGGAATCCCTATGGAATCGTGATGACTGGATTCATTCCGCGTCAAGCGACCTCAAGATCTTCTGACATCCAAAAGGTAGAAATCTTCTATTTTGAATGTGAATTTTATTGCCATGAATTTCCAATCCTCCGTAATTTTGCGTGTTCTGAATGCTTTGCAAACATACCTTCAATTTATAGTCATTGTTACCTGAATGTTGCGGTTAAGTTTGAAGATGAGGTGGATCCTTATATTACGATATTTTTCTCGTATAAAATAAATGAACCATATGGGACGTCCTACCCCATATTTTCACGAGGCAGCAGGATTAATGTCACCGTATGTGCTCTCGTTGACACTATTACAACTTTGAATAATGAAATAATTAATTTAATTTGTGTAATGATAACAGTATTCGCCATTTTCAAACACTGAATTTCTTTTGAAAAGTTATCATTCTGACCGTGTGCTGTCAAATGGTTATTGATATTGTTTATAAAAGTTTATTTGAGATTGAGGGATCGGAGTTACCTTAATCTAGTATGGGACACGTAGTAATTGAAGCTAATTGTTCTAATTGCGATTGGAATATAATGGGAATAGGGATTTATATTAATATCAGGTGTATAATTATGTTTTTCCTGAGTATCAACTCAGAAGGTTTAGGGTAGATCAACTTGTATATAGGACATATTGCGGTAGTGGAAATCCTGACCAATAGTGTGCATTAAAAGCTTCTGATTACAAACAACGACCCAATATAATTAATGGACTTTCACATCAAGTAAATTATATTATGCCAGTCAAATATCTTGGAAGGAGTAAAATGACGTCACGTTAAAATAAGATTGCAAATTCATAAAGGACTTGTGTGAAATAAGTGTTCAGTGATTTAATATTAACTCAATTTGTTGAGCAGAAAAGTAATGCAGTGAAGAAATAACTCGAGTGTCAACAATTAAATTGTTCGTAAATATAAGTTATTTTTTGAACCCTCTTCTGGAAAATCATAATTGTTAAGTGTCAGAGTATGTTCTACGGTTTAGACCTATAACTTTATGAGAAAGACTTTCTTAGATATGTTGCCAACAACCATCCAAGTTTGTTTTGATCCAATTTTGAAATGAATGTGACTTGTAAATAACGTTACATGATTGAAGATGACGTGTGAAACAATTTCCAAGCTCGTATTTAATGAAAATAGTAGAGAATAAGACAGCGGAATGGGTTATAATTTAATTCAGTATTTTTTAAATTTTATTTTGTAGATGATTGTGTATTCTCTTCTGTTTAGGGTAATACATTGTATTCTTCGCCCATAATCATAACTAATGGGCTCTTACGAAGATAAAGACTATGAATATCTTTATTTCGAGATGCTCAAATATCTACTTGTTTTGCCATCGCAGATTAATTTTTATTGCATTAAGGTGCATAATATTTCGTTTGTTGCGGATATACATTGCTTTTTGTGAATAAATATGAGAACAAAGGAGAGTAGGAGAACAAATTGAACGGTACAAAAATGTGTAGGTAAAGGCAGATGTTTCCATCAACTACCAACAAAGAGACGATATAAGTTGGCAGGACACATATTAAAACACCCGGGAATACCAACCATTGTCAAGGAAGGAGTTGTAGAGGATACGAACTATGGGGATTGACCAAGGTTAAAATATGTTAAAAAGACTATGGAGATAAAACGGTTAACTCTGGACAAAAGGTACAGAGTAATGGATCAAACACGTTAAGGCACTTAAGATGCAAACAAGAACAACTACCAATTAAAAGTATGAACTTGCCACAATGAATTAAAATAAGATTATTCAAATATCTTGTCTCAGCAAATAAATCTTCGCAATTGCTACATAACTATGGTTCCTAACTTCTGTAGATTAGATCGTGTGTCCTCAAATGTCCCCCTTAGAGCTCAGTTATTACGCAAATACTACGTGAAAATCGCTTCTTGCCACCATTAGTAAGAATGCGATTACTATTCTCATATACATTAAGGTTATTTGACTGTGCGATTACAACATAACAATGGTTTCTTCAAGGAAGTGTGTCTTTAAATGTTGCTCGAGAACTATATTTGGTTCGCATATAGTAGTTAAGTCCGGTTCTCACCACTATGGATTAACATGTGACTCTTCAATGATCTTCTGTGTTTTAATTTTGCTTCACATATGATAAATTAATATGGCTTTTAGCGGCTATGGATTAGCATGTGAAACTTTAAAGATTCCTTCCTGTTAAATTTGGCTTGCCAAATTTGGCTTCCCCCCACTGTAGATAAGCATTCGTTATCATCAAACGTCCTCAGAGGATAAACTTGGATTCAAATACGCAACATAAGTATATGTATTCGCCGGTATGGATATGCGTGTGTGTCTTCAAAGGTCCTCTGTTGGTTATCTTGCAATAAGATACGCTACATGAATTTGGCTTCTAACAACTATTGGTTAACATGGGTCTCACGAAGATTTCCTTTTCGATAATTTTCATTTGAATACGCTACATGAATATGGATTATCGTTGCTATGGATTAGCAAGTGTTTCTTCTATCTTTCGGACACAGTGAACTTGCATTAACATATGGCATTTCGTCGCTAGGAATAAGCATGTGTTCCTTCAAATGTCCTCTCCGAGTAAACTTGAATTCATATAGCCTACATGATCACAGCTTCTCGCCGCTATAGACTAGCATGTGTCTCTTGAAAGGTTTCTCTGGGGAAACTTGGATTCACATAAGCTACATGTTTATGGCTTTTCGTCACTATGAATAAGCATGTGTATCTTCAATTGTCCTCTCCGAGTAAACTTGGAGTCACATACGCTACATGAATAAGCCTTCTCGCCGCTATGGACTAGCATGTGTCTCTTCAAAGTTTGTCTCCGGATAAACTTGGATTCACATACGCTACATGAATAGGGCTTCTCGCCACTATGAATTAACATATGTGTCTTCAAATGTTCTCTGCGAGAAAACTTGGATTCACATACGTTACATGAAAAAGGATTCTCACCACTATGGATAATCATGTGCTTCTTTAAATTTCCTCTTTCGGAGAAATTAGATTCACATACGCTACATGGATACGGTTTCTCGCCACTATGGATGAGCATGTGTCTCTTCAAAGTGCCTCTAATGTTAAAGTTAGTTTCACATAAGTTACATGCAAAACGCTTCTCGCCGCTATGGATGAGCATGTGTGTGTTCAAATGTCCTCTTAGGAGAAACTTTGATTCACATAATCTACATGAATAGGGCTTCTTGCCGCTATGGACGAGCATGTGTCTCATCAAAGTACCATTGTTGTTAAACTTGGATTCACAAACGGTACATGAAAAGGGCTTTTCGCCACTATGGATGAGCATGTGTGTCTTCAAAGTACCTTTGTACTTAAACTTGGAATCACATAGACTACATGAATATGCCTTCTCGTCGCTATGGACGAACTTATGTCTCCTCAAATGTTCTCTGCGGGAAAACTTGGATTCACAAACGTTACATGAAAAAGGCTTCTCGCCACTATGGATCATCATGTGCGTCTTTAAATTACCGCTTTCGGAGAACTTGGATTCACATACGCTACATCGATACGGTTTCTCGCCGTTATGGACTAGCATGTGTCTCTTCAAAGTACCTACCCGAGTAAACTTGGAATCACATACGCTGCATGAGTATGCCTTTCTACTGGTATGACTATGAATGTTTGGCTCCGATGTTTGTATGATAGTAAATTTTCCTCTAGATACAGTGTTGGCAAATTGACTTTCGCTAGAAACAAATGCATACATTGTTCTTACAGCAGAATCCGACGTACAAAGACATATATGACTGAAATCAGTAGAACTAAGGGATTAAAGTGCGGTAAATAATCACGGAAGTAAGTAATAATATAAAGACCTAGAGATCTAAGTAGTAACAATATGATTGGGGGTTAATACCAGTACAAAATACTTGTCTTCAAGAAGTAACGGTAAATGATGTCGTTTCTAATCATCAATATTATGTTGTACATAAAGTATCCTCTGAGCATTTTACAATTATATGTATATTATGATATGATATAAGTTTTGCAGTCAATGGCCATAGCAGTGTATGATAAATGAACGCCCATAGGCTCCTACCAAGTTCTATTTCAAGTAGCTCCAACTTTGGCTAGCAGATGCTACAGTCACCGACATCTAGTGGCAAATGTTGGAACTTGATAGTGTGACACTACTATTTGTAGTGGTAGGTTGTTTAACATGTTAAAATCTGACACGGGCCCGCCGGCTCTAAAGGAAGGCATATTGAAGGATTTTAACGCTCCTTAAAGTCCCGGGCCCTTGGCGTTGTTTAAACCTGTGATCTTGGGCACAGGTACATGCTACTCACTATGCCACCGATGCCATTATATGTATATTATTCAGGTGTGACTTGTCGGAGATTTTGGATTCATAACTCTGCCAGAATAAGCGTACCTTAGCCACCACAATCTTCTGATCCAATGTCTTCAGAGTTTTTACATGCTGCGTGTCATGAAGGGAAAGGTGCTTATGCCCATCCCTTTGCAACACTGCTTGGTCTCCTCCAATGTTCAAGAAATTGAGTTTATTCTCGCGAATAATACGGTGAGATTTCACAGAGGTGGCTAAATTGATGAGTGAAAAGGATACAATATCGTTGTTTGTGTCACCAGTCTTTAGACCGTTCCAATGCAGCACTCCAGGTCTTCTAATCTTGATGATATAAATTCATTCATCTTTACAAAGCTACCACATCCTACATCCGAAGCAATGTATTAATTTCGCCATTAGGTAGAGACGTCTTCCTAGAGAAGAATTACTTGCGGGGTAAAATCCTCTATCCGTCGTCTACCAGCCTTCGAAGCAGATGAAATTAGAGCACAGGATTCTCAGATCATCAAACATGCCAGGCTCGCAGCTCAGACCCAGCTTATAAGGCGATCCCGAGGAACCCCATAATGAATATAGAGCAGACAACGACGCGGCTAATTAAGGAGTCATCTATTCAAGAAGAGACCCAGAAATCCTTAGAACCTCACCACTCAAGAAATCCCACGTTCTACGGTCTTACACAAGACCGATGTGCCTCTGAGAGCCATAGTTAGCGCCATAGCAATCCCTTCTCACGCTCTTAATAATATTTGAATCAGGTCCTGCATGCTTTATTTCCTACGCCTGCCACTCATGTCATAATTTCGCAACTCTTCGTATATGTCATAGGGAGTATAAACCTGAGTGACGACGATTTCCTAGCAAGTCGTGATGTAGAGTCTTTATTTTCAGCTTTCCGGTACCTGACACCACACATATAATCAGTTAAAAGCTTACAGCCACAGGAGGTTCAACGGATTTAGTTGACTTGGGTGAACACTGCGTTAACACCACAGTCCTCATCTATAATGGGCAGATGTTTCAACATATGTAGGAAGCAACCATGGGATCCCCGTCTGCCCATTGTAGGCCAATGGTATCTTGGAAAATTAGAGGAAGAAGCTGCAAAAGAGTGCTCATTGAACCCTGAGTGTTGTTTGAGGTACGTAGACGATGTCTTTTTGATATGGAAACATGGACGCAACACACTCCAGGACATTTAGACATCATGTGGTCCCGACATCCGAGCATCAACTTCACAGTGGAATTAAAAGAAAATAATCCGCTGGCCTGCGTAGACGTTCCGCTATATAAACGAAGCGACAACAAGCTCGGACACAGGGTCTATAGGAAAGGCATTCATACAGATCGGTACCTACATGCAAACTCAAGCCATCCACCGTCGCAGAGGAAATGGTAGCTTGGACATTCACCAGAGCCAACCGCATTTACGATAAGGACAGCCTAAATAAAGAGAAAATAAGAGTTTGGAATACGCTCCTAGATAATGTATTCAACAAAGGACAGATAAATAGGGCCATACGGAATACAGAACAAAGCCGAAGAACTGCTGAATAGAACGAAGATCCGCCCCACTATAAATCCTTTCTTGGATGGCAGTGTGGCTCAGCGGTAACGTCCTCAATTGCTGGGTCCAAGGTTGCAGGATGGAATCCTGGCGTAGCCAGTTAGCATTGAGGGTGCGAAAATGCGAGGGAGCCACGTCAGTAGATTTACTGGCCCGTTAAAGATTCCCTTCGAGGCACAATTCCGGCATCCGGGCGTCTCTAAAAGCCACAGTTGTTAAAAGGGATGTGGGACCAATAACATTATTATAATACACCCCTTCTCCCGTATGTACAGGGAGTGACAGAAAGAATCGCCAGGTTGCTAAAGAAACACAACGTGACAACGATTAATCAAACAATAAACAAGCTGACGCAAGTGGTGCGTAAATCATCCGAGATAAAGCAGGCAAACCAGGGCGCAGGAGTGATATACAAAGGGGAAACAAAAAGAAGCATCTCTATTAAGATTTCAGGACCCATTGGAGACACAAAACAAATAAACTACAGATCTGCAATAGTTGAACATGCTAACGTCACGAGACACGTCATAGAATTTGATAAGGCTGAAACTGTTGCTAAAAATCCTAGATATCAAAACAGGATAATTAAAGAGGCAATAGAGATCGTGAAGCATCCCAATCATTTCAATCTCGAAGTCAGGTTTAGGCTTAGCAACACGAGGAAAGTTGGCTGGCTAGTGCTCGGACCAATCAGTGAACAGCGTGACGTCAATGCCAATCAAGCAGTGACTGAAGAACAACCAACGGTTTGAGTACAGACGCGAACTCGAACCCATGATTAAGGCTGCTGCAATGACAGCTGAAACGTCCGGAAAAAATCACCGATACACGACACGGCTCCATCATGTAAGCCTAGATAATGAACTAGACACCAGCCAAAAGCACTTACGATTTAAATAATTCAATAATCCAAACCAAATCCAACCTCAACCTTACCATTTCCCCTTGAATGTTTTTAAACCTGCCTCTGCCAATCACAATTCTAACACTCACGCTCTGTCCAGAAAAATGTCAGATGTTACCTTTGTATTCATTGTTATGTTAACATCCTCTGGAGTAGTCCTCGGCCGGAGATTCGTTAGCTGGACCAAAATAGAATCTGAATTTCACAGAAGAGTAGAGTATTACCACCGGGATTTGGTGGACTACATCCCGAATTTCTTGTGAACTGCAGTGGAAATGCACAATTATGGTTCTGTTAGTTTCCTACCAATATCCAGTAGATTGGTAAGATTCCTCACTTGTTAAAGCAAACAAAAATCATATCTATTTTGAAACCTGAGACACCAAATAATAAGCCTGAGAGTTAGAGACCTATTTGTCTATTGAATGCATGCTACAAATTAGTGGAACGACTCCTCCTAAACAGAATTTCTGCAAGATTGGTTGTGGAGATGCCCATTGATCAAGCGGGATTCCGACCAAATCGCAGCTGTACAAACCAGGTGTTGCCACTAAAGATATTTTTGAGAGAGGATTCCAAAATGTCCTTAAGACATCAGTGACATTCAATGATCTCAAGGCTGCATTTGACACTGTTTGGAGGGAAGGTCTGATTTACAAACTACTTCGAGTAATTCCCTGCAAGACCATTGCCTATATAATCAATAACATGACGAGTAACAGACTGTTTAGAGATGTCATGGGTATTACAGTTAGTGCACAAAGGAAATTGAAAGACGGATTACCACAAGGTTCTCTCCTATCTCCACTTCTTTTCAGATCAAACATGTGAGATCACACTAACATTAGACCTGAGTGTACTAGGGGACTACTTTTGCAAGTGGAGATTATAGCCTAGTATGACCAAGAAAGGAGTTTGTTCCTTCCATGGCTAACATGGAATTCAGGGTGTACTTTAATAACGTCCTTATGCCACACAATCGGCATCCCAAGTACTTGGGTGTAAATTTAGACAGAACCTTATCCTTCAAACAGCATCTTTTGAAGACTGCTGCTAAGTTGAGATCACGCAACAACATCCTGAAACTATGTGGAACGACATGGAGCTCCAACTCTTCGTTCTTCAGCAATTACTTCGTTCTCTGTAGCTGAATATTGTTCCCCTGTGTGGTCTAACAGCCCTCACATAGGGAAGATCGATGTTTAAATCAACAAGACCATGCGACTGATGTCTGGAACCATTGAATGCACCCTTATTATATGGCTTCCTGTTCCGAGCTTTGAGTTCTTTGAACATGCCATCTGTCATATCTTAAGTACCAGGATCTGATCTTCCTCGTCGGATATGGTCGAAATTAAACCGGATCAGGACCAATTCTGGTGTTCGTGCGGACTCTTTGTTCAAGTGGAACAGGTTACAGTGTGACTGAGGAGCCGATAGACAAACGATGAAGCACTGTCCTGTACGAGCCTATGGTGGTAACATACCTCAGTGACTCTTGTATCAGTGGACTATATTTTGAATTTAGATGATAAAATAATGAGACTACCCATTTTTCTTTTCATTAAGATGTAATATGATGTGTGTACCACCGGACAATGCTTGTGTCACATAACGTCCAGAATTTCCACTCCATCTAAGAAATTCCAGACTATCCTTCCGAACGTATAAGGAATGCCACGCAGTGTACGAAGTGGGCTGCAATGTAACAGTAAGTCAGTCGAGAGTGACACAGCAGTTGTACGCTTATTAATATGCATGTGATAGCTTTGAGCAGAACGATGCCCTAGTTTCAGCGTGGGTAAGTAAAAGGGACAAGAGAAGTTATCAGAGCGGGATTGCGTGTCTCGGGTGGTCAATTAGTATTTAATAGAGCGGTAAGTCATGAATTTAGGAGTTTTAATTTACTGCTGAGATATCCAATGCATAGTTTGTGCGCTAGGATTAGTTGAATTCCATCCTGTAAGATAACATATAATATATAGGAGTCAGTGGAGGTTTCTGGGTATTCGCCCTGGAACCAGTGCACACCCATTCTTGCAATATTAGCCTAGCTTTGTATTTTAGTTTTATAAACAGGAATATGAAAATAACAAGATGATTTTATGGTATTATAACGCGTCCTGTACACCGTGTTTGCTACTCCCCGCTGTATGTTGGCTCGGGTATCACCCAGTGATCGCCGTTCACCAGTTGCAGCTTTGTAGCCAGACCGAGTCAGACTTTAGGCTATACGGCTGCAGTGGGGAAAGAGGGAGGGTGTGTTAACAATAACAGCAGCGGAGCCACGTCCTTGCCTGGCGGAAAGATTTGCGCATGCTCAGTTTAATTTCCCATCTCCTTCACAACTAATGAGAAGTGACAGACGAAGTCTTGACCATTACTCAGACACGAGCTTCGATAACAACTACCGCACTATCTGTTGGAGAATTAATGTACCAAGTAGCAATTCACGCGCAGTTTGGAAGTTTGCGACTTTTCGCTGCCGCTTGTTTCACCCTTGTCTTCCAAGCTTGCCGAGCCTATCCTCTTGTTGACAGATCCAAATTGAGAACAGAATTAGAAGTTATGTACATGCGTGAGGACTTCCGGAAGGAGAGAAGAAAGATTCACAGAAAAGTGATTCAAACGTAATTTAGGGGTTTACATTGTATATTCATTGTTGTTTCAAGCCATATATGTTACTTAATAATTAATCTGTGCACTTCACACATTTTCTTGTAAATAGACCCAAAGTTCCACTAGTGAACTTGGGGGAAATTAATGTGAGTGACTTCGTCGGAGTAAATATCAGAAAATTTCAGACTGTCCACCCAGCATTGGATTCATGTCTGTAATAGGAAGGATTGGCACGGTAAATTATACATTTTGTACATTTCTGTATAAGTTACAATTGTTTAAAGTTCAATTCTTGAACACCTACTGTAAATACAATAATGTTAAAGTAACATTTTGCGTTGACCAATTTTCAAAGTAAAACATTTCGTTTATAAATATTTAATACATTGTTCATAAGCAATAAGTTATTAAAATAGTGACATCGTAATGAAGCTGTTTATTGTATGGTTAGGTAAGCATGCATTTATATCAAATTTAGATAATCTTTTAAAACAGTGCACACCCATAATTCAAACCACCAGCCGCCACTGATAGGAGTGCATCTTTTTCTGTGACACGACTAGTTTTGAGGCAAGAAATGTGTGTCCCAGAGTAATTGGTACCCAGATATTAAGGGCCATTTTGCAACCTCCCGGAGATCCCGCAGCTGTGTTCCCCTACCTCTGATAGCGTTCTACCAGCTCTGCTGGTTTTGTGCGAAGTCTGCGGACAACAAGCAACTGCTCAATCCACAGTCGTGGGCGGCAGTCTCATGGACACCCGGACTCATCACTAGACAAACCTGCGCGACGCAGTCGACTCCGTGCGGACACACACGACCTTTGTTATGCGGTTTGTGCCTCGCTTTTATATTGCACCCAGGAAAAGCAGCCACCTCTTCGCGCAGCCGCAACACATGTTTTGGTCCAGGACCTGAGCCAGCACAATCACAGTCCTCCATTAAACTTGCTGGACCCACCACCCATTGATCCTGGGTTCAAGAACCCGAAGATGCCTGAGCCCAAGTTTTGGACCACTATCTACAATATAATTTTGGACACTGGCAACTTCATTTTCTAGCGCTGACAATTGGACGGCGTAATCCATTATACGGCTAAGCGCCAATTTTTGGAAATTGAATTATTAGCACTATCTAGTGTGTATTATTATTATGTCTTTTTTTTTTTCAATATTAACTGTTAATTTCATGGGAAAGTATAAGCGCCATTCCCTTTATCTTAGGTTAGGAGTTTTGAATTCATCGGCTATGAGGCTAAACTATTAAGCTATTCTTCGAAACGCTATATTGAGTTCTACAAGAAACAGCCAAGCGACATTTCAATGTCTGTGTTGTTAGTGTTTCGCTATAATCGGCTGCGCGCCAAATAATCTGTTCAATGTTGCCTCCTGTAATCTCGCGGGAGAATTTTCGGACTACTCAATGAGTGCGTGTGTGTGTGCATGATGACAAGCGGAGGGCAGAAAATTATTTTGCTGATGAAGAAGAATCATCCTGATGATTCAGTAACTTCACAAGTACAAGGTAGATATGCAGGATTACTTTCTATTTGTAGTACAGTACATAACTCAACTTTACTGCAATATCCAACGTCATTATTGATACTTATTTACCAAGTGTACGTCATTGCACTGACTAAGCCCTACCAAATAGACTACATCAGTAGGTTACAAAATTGCTATTCCTTACAGAAAATGTCCGAAAACATTGATTTCTTTAGTAATCTTAAATGCACTTGGCATTATTTGATTTACTTACAGGGAATACAAGATAATGACACTAGCACCGTGCTGTACCACTTCAGAAATCAAGCTCGGGTACCTCTAAACAAGAAGCTGTTCGACTGATCTAACCCCTCTTCAAACTGTTAGTGGCAGTAGTTTTTATGATGTGCTGTACTCTGTATCTGAAAACAACACTACTGCTCAGCTGTTGTTCTATGAGGCAGGTCCAAGTGTAGACCCCCTCAACTTTGTAGCTGCTACTTCCAACTCCCAGCAAACTAATAACAATGAATTTGACCCCTTTCGAATGTGTTATCAGGAGATGAATATAATGGAATTGCTTACTGCAGAAGAAAAGAAAATGCTCGAAGTACAATGAAGAGTGACTTTCAAAAAGCAACCAAAATTAATGGACTGTCAGTGCTAAGCTTTGATATGCAGAGTACACTGCCCCTGCCGAGAATTCCAACAAACATAATATTCTGCAAACGTCTGTTATGGCTGTATAACTGTGGAATTCATGACGCTTCACGGAACAAAGATTTCTGCTACCTGTGGCTGGAGGTGGAGCCCAAGAAGTGGGCTCTTGTCTAAGAAGTTACGTCACTGAACATTTACAAGAAGGCACTGAACAACTTGTGCTTTGGTTCGATTCCTGCGGAGGGCAGTCTGTCACGGAATCACATCGAACACTAAAGACCATAAAACATCCGCTTTCTGGTTTCCAGGCACAGACATTTGCCCAATGATGATGATTTTGGAGATATTGAAAGTGCCTTGAAGTTTCATTGTATACATCAGAAGATTACAAGGAAGTAATGAGAACTTGCCGAGACAATAACAAGCTGGTCGTGAAAGAAATGAAAAGAGAAGATTTTGTGGGTACGGCATCCGTTGAGAAACAAATAATAAATAGGAAGAAAGATAACAATGGCAATGGAGTAAGCTGGCTAACAACGCGCGAAAATGAAATTATTAAGGAAAACCCATGGCTGTTGACTTTGAAACGTACTTTCGATGACAAATTGTCCAAAATCTGACATTAAAATAAAAATGCTAAAAGACAAACAGGGTGCTTAGCCGTTTAATGCGTAACTAAACTCACAGATAACATAAAGCGGCTAAGTGTCAATTGCTAATTAATCAACTGTTTGCTGTATTTTTAGCCTACTTTTCACATTTCGCAAAAATGACGAAAAAGTAGACTTATGAGATCGATCCGGGAAAATGTGTGTCTGTCTGTCTGTCCTTCTGTCCGTCTGGCTGTGTTTGTGTCCCCCATATCAACTCCTAAACGGCTGCAGCAATCGAAACCAAATTTAGTATGAGTAACGATGTATACCGGAATATCTCAAGCCCATATTTAAAAATGATGTCAGTGCAACCAACTGCAGAAAAAACGCACTTGAAATTTGAGCTCCATGTTGGATATCATGGAAGGTATGCATGGGAGCTATTCCAAAATTGGCACACATGTAGATAATACTATTTCAGTTTAATTTCCAGGAGGCCATACATGACCGTGTTGCCAAAATGATTATAAGCCTGCTGATAGGTCCAATTTTTAAATGCGTATAACTTCTACACTAACAATTTGAATTCAACCAAATTTCGTATGTGCTATGTATACATAAACAGATATAACTGAGCGTATCCTTAAGAGCCACCAGGGCTGCTAACTGTTAATAAATGCTCTCAATTCATTTTATCCAAATACCAAAATATCAGAAAGTATGTACGCCGAAAGCAGTGAACTATGCACACGTATAGTACCTAACATTCTGTATTAATTTTGAGTAACTTATATACGTCAGTGGTACTAACATGACTCTAAGCCTGCTGAGAAGTCCAACTTTAAATACATGTAACATCTATATTATCATTTGGATTTCAACCACATTTCGTATGTGCTATGTGTACCATAACAGATATGACTATACATATTCTTAAGAGCGACCAGGGCTTCCAACTATTAATAAATGCTGTCTCTATTTTTGTTACCCTAATATCAATATATCAGAAAGTATGCAAGCCAATAGCTCTTAACTTTGCACACGAATAGTACCTGGCATTCCAGATTAATTTGGAGTAACTTATATACATCAATGCTGCCAACATGAATCTCAGCCTGCTGATAGGTCCAAATTTAAAATGCATGTAACTTCTATACTAACTAAAGGATTTCATTCAAAATTAGCACATCAATAGGCCATATTATTTCAAATTATTTCTGGTCAATACATGCATGACATTGTTGCCAACATGATTTTACGCGAGCTGTTAGATCCAATGTTTAACTGCATGTAACGTCCATGCTATCCATTGGATTTCAACCAAATTTTGTATTCTGTACCTTAAGAGATGGAACAAAGAATATATTCAGTCACAAAGGCTGCCAACTGTAGTGCTCTATTAGGCAACATTAGGCTACATTATGCCAGGTATACAGTATTTCAAACTAATTAGAAATGTCCATATTACAAACTTAATTTCGTCATTATTCTAGATAGATCCATATAGATTATTCAAATGCATGAATCTTAAATTTTAAGAAAAGTAGGCACGTTAGTTCGTCACGGAACTTCTTGTTTAATTGGTGAAAAGGTTTAGGTAGGAGGCGGCCATGATCTGAATTAAGGTACAAACCCAGCATTTGCTTACAGTAGAAGTGGGGAAAACCCCTTTTAGGATGGCAGGGGTAAGAAACGAAGCTATTTCTTCTTAGTTCTGCTACACAGTGATTGTGTACAGTAATGAATCAGCGAGTAATTGTTATAATGGCATGAATGGTATCGTGTTGTACCAACGTTATTTTGATTCATGGTCTGTATATAGCTGATTTATTATATTTTTCCTATTTAATGTATTTATATGACGCCATAGCTTACTTTCACTGAACATTTGCGGAAAAGGCATTAACATGTACCAGGTATTATGATATTTATCAATAAATGGATTGGGTTTTGCAGGGTAATTCCCTGATTGTACATTTATTTATTAAAACGAAAGATGATGGAACTCTGCTGTTGGGGACACCCCACATAAGCTGCTTGAAATGAAGGAGTCGCGTGTGTGACCATTACATTGTGTCAAATGCATAGCTTTTTTTTTTTTTTCAGAACAAGAACTCTAATGACTCGTGGTTTCATGTATATGAAACTTTTGACTTCCGTTTCAACAAATAATTTTTGCAAGCACGAGAAAGTTTCTTTATTAGCAAATCCATGTCACAAAATGTGGTGGGCTAGTCGTTTCAACAAATGAGTTTTGGCGCGCTAATCCTTTCAACAAATAAACTTTGTTGAGGAGTTGTGCGCACTTCAATAAACAAAGTTAACACAGAAGCACTTTCTTTCTTTGATTGGCAACGCAACGCATGGCGGGTACAACTAGTACCAAAAGTACTGTAACATTCATACTGGATACCATATATATAAACTAGTGAAGAGAGCAATGGACAATCATTTTCTAGCTCTACAGCCCAGAACCCAGAAGTTCTTGCAGACTATCAGTATGGACGCTTGGGAAAGGCATTTCCAGAATATTTTCAATACCGGTAACTCTTGCAGGGTAACGACTCTTCATGGACAAGCTGATTTCCCTCCAATTACTGAGGTGGAGGTTGTGAAAACTATACTCAGTCTTAAAGCTGGCAATTCCCCCGGGCCTGATGAAATATTTAATGAACACTTGAAGGAGGCTTTGCCTTACTTTCGTGACATATTGCCTACACTTTTCAATAAGTGTCTTGAAGCCTGTAAAATACCGTCATCCTGGAGAACGTCATTTATCAAACTACTTTATAAAGGGAAAGGAAGTGCAGACTCTCCGGATTCGTATAGAGGAATAGCGCTCGAGAACACAATATTCAAAGTATTCACGAGAATTCTGACGGACAGACTGACAGACAAAGTTTCTGACAAGATCCCAGACCAACAGTTTGGTTTCCAGAAAGGTAAATCAACTCTACAGGCAATTGGAAACCTACTGTCAGATATTGATGAGGCACTTCGTCACCATAGAGGTAAATTTCACGCCATCTTTGTGGATTTTAAGAAGGCCTTCGACCTGTTAAGTCGACAGGTCATAGTTGAGAAACTTCAGACTATGCTCGGTGAATCTGATTATCTGACACTGATAATAACCAACATTCTACATCACAATACCGTCTTTATCTCCGATGGCCTTCAGTTCTCAAAGCCTATTGAACAGATAAATGGTGTCCTACAGGGTGACCCAATCAGTCCACTGCTGTTCATTCTCTCAACTGCTGACATCACGGGTATCCTCGAGTCTTTGGAAGAGAAGATATCTCTTTATATATACGCAGATGATGTAGTAATTGGAGCAAAGAGTTTGGAAGTTCTGCAGGAATGTATGGATCGTCTGCTTCTCTGGGCCGAGAGGAACAAATTACAGATCAACGAGAATAAAACAGCCCACATGGTCTTCCGTAAGGGAGGAATGATTTCGAATAGAGATAAGATTTATTACAGACCTGGAGATTTACCGATAACAACCGTCAAGAATTTTAACTATTTAGGGTTAAATTTTCCAGACGACAGGAACTTCTTTCACAATGCATGTGAGAAACAGAGCGACTGCTGCACTAATAGCTATGAACAACATACAGCATTTGCATAAACTATCTTTAGTTACTGCTATGAAGCTCTTTGTTTCCACACTGACACCTATTTTAACCTACGGTCTGGAACTGATCTGGCCTCATATGACCAAAACCAACTTAAAGGAAATAGAGCAAGTAAAGTCTATCTTCCTAAAGAAAGCATTGTGTGTATCGAAATTTACTCCGTCCCGGCTAATGTATGAGCTGTCTGCAGAGCCATTCTGTATTGAGCAAATCAGACTACAAATGCAGCTTCCATCTAGCGCTGCCTATCAGGAACTTCTTGCGGAATTTCAATTAAAAAAGAATGAAATATGGTTGGACTTCTATGGGACAGAAGCGATGTTATCGTCTGACTGGAAGAGAGCAGACTACGATTTACGACACACTGTGACGCGTTTCGCAGTCCATGGATTTCATTTCAGGTGTTGCGGAAGAAAAGACTTTCACACTCCAATTGCAGCTACATGCATATGTGAATTGTGTAGCGAGCCCTGTGACCGATATCATGCGGCATATTGTAAAAGAAGATTAACTTCCCTGACGCAATTTTGTAGCGACTGACAGTACCTGCATTGTATTTTTTACTTTTTCAATGGCCATTGGCTGCATTAAAACTATTATATATATACTTGAATACTTCCAACAGTTAAACTCTGAATAAGAATAGTTAGTTTTGGAGCTGCCAACTAAAACGTTAATATCAATGTCCACTTAAGACAGACAAATACAAAAACGTTCAACGATAAAAATAAGAAAATAACTGATTTGTCAACAAAACTTCTTCACATTCAACATTTTCAGTTTTTATACATTAAAAAAGACAATAAGAGTTTTCCTTATTATATTGTCCACATACTCATACCTTTGATTCCCACTTGCATCACTCTCTTCATCAAGGGTTTCTTCTGCTATGTCCTAGCAACAAGAATGAATCTTTAATTTATTTGCTCTCATATTACAATCAACAACAAAGAGTGTAACTTTACAGCACAGCTCAAATTAGAGTTAGGATGTATTAGCTGTACCACTGACTGAAATTACTTTCTTCTTCTCATCATATCTTACTGCATTATACAAGTCTCATCTAGAAATGAAACTTACCCAAGATATCCCTGCTTTGTAGGTCAAGTAAATCAGAATTTGACAGAGCATTAGAAGATTTGAGCATAAACAAATCAATAGGCAAGGATAATATACCGATTGAATTGCCACGCAGCATAGGTGATGAAGGTCTAATCAGGTTTATTTCAGTTGGCATGTAGGATTTATGATACAGGGTCCCTTCCCATTTCAAAAGGAATGTCATCATCTCTATACCCAAGAAAACAGGAATTGACAGATGTGATCACTCATGCTTCAGAGATCCTGACTAGAATAACATACAAGAGGATGGAAACAGAGATAGAAAAAGAGTTGGGTGCAGAACAGTTTGGCTTCAAGAGAAATTTAGGAACAAGGGAAGCTGTACTATGTCTTAGGCTGAGAATAAAGGAAGATAAGGGAACGTTCATGGCATTTGTGGACTTAGAAAAGGCATTTCATAACATTGATTGGAGAAAGTTGTTTGAAATATTGAAAAAGATTGTATTAAAGTACAGGGATAGGAGGATGTTATAAAATCTATACAGAAACCAGACAGCATTTATTAAAGCCGAGGGACATGAGAGAGAAGCTGGTATTCAGAAAGGTGTAAGGCAATTAATACCTATAAATTTGAATGTATACAGCGAACAAGCAATGAAGGAAATTGGTGAAAAATTCAAAGCAGGACTACAGATTCAAAGACTAATAATTTCAACGCTGAGATTTGCTCATGACATCGTTATTTTAGCCGGTACACCAGGGGATTTGAATGAGCTTTTACATGGTATGGATTCTGTCTTGGGGGGGGGGGGGGTATAAAAAGTAGGTTGGCTCAGGCAAGGAATGCATTTTTGGAAAAGAGGAATCTGTTGACATCGAACATATAATTCTGTTATAAGACGAGTATGAGGAGAGAGATGTTTCTGACAACTGCTAATGAAGATAAGACACATACTAAGACACCCAGGAATAACAAAGTTAGTTTTGGAAGGTAGGGTCGAGCATAAGAACGGTAGAGCAAGACCAAGGTTAGAATATGTTAAACAGATTGCCTCGGATGTAGGGTGTTGTATCTATGTAGAGATGGAACCCAAACAGAAACAAATTGAAGTGTGATAGAAAATGTGTAGAAGAGAACTTTAAAGGAAGTAAAGGCTGAGAGAATTATTTTTGAATTTTCTAGCAGCAAGACTATAAAAGCCTTTTCTCTTGATAGTCCATCCTTTGGTCCACTTCAGTCTCAGCACATAATACAAGCACATGTCACTTCCGTGACTTGGTCCTCAATAGTTTTACCAGCTCAGCTTTTAAGAATGAATGTATAAAACACTCATATATGTCATATATCTACCTCAAAGAATAAAGCATTCTAATTGTCTATTGTATGCTGATGACTTCAAGGTGTATAGACAAATATCTGTATCTACCGACTGCGACTTGCTTCAAAATGACCTGCACAATATTATGGAATGGACTACAGGAAATTTATTAGGATTAAACGTAGAAAAATGTATCTCAATGTCGTTCACCCGGAATATAAACCCTGTCGTTTTTAATTACAAGTTAGGTTGCAGTGTCCTGAATTCAGTTCATGAAAACAAAGATCTCGGTGTGTCGCTAGATATAGAACTAACGTTTACCCCCCATATACGGAAAATGGAAACAAGACACTTGGATTTGTTATCAGGAATACAACACCATTCAAAAACATAAGAACGTGTATCCGGCTGTACAACACACTAGTCAGACCGAAACTAGAATATACTAGCATTATATGGAGTCCTAGATGCAAGACATATACCTCAATGATTGAAAACACACAAAAGAAATTCCTAAAATATCTACATTTTAAAAGAACAGCCAACTATCCTCACTTGATACCATACCAGGAACTGCTAATAAATTTTGATGTGGACAGTTTAGAAATACGAAGAAAAATAGATGCTACGAAATTCCTTTTCAAAATTATAAACAATTCAATTGATGATTCCGAATTCCTCTCTCTCTTAAATTTCCATGTACCACGCATCAATTCTAGGAACAATATCACATTTGAAAATAAAAGAACCAGGACATCTGGCCACAAAAATTCACCGCTGAACAGGCTATGTTATATTTTCAACACTGTTGCTCAAAGAAATAATGCCATAGATTTTAGTACTTCCTTGACAGTATTTTTGATGGAATTCCTAACCACTCTCCAGAAATAATAACTCAAACCTTGCAAATTGTAAATCATGAATTCGTACCACTGTGTCATTCTACCTAGCCAACCTTGCATTACACATGTATTATTTGAACCATACTGTTTTAATTGTACACCTAGTTATTTTAATTAGTTTTATTTAGTTACTGTTTATTTTAAGTTAGTATAAGTTGCAAGATAACATACTGTGTAATTTTAATTTTTTTTTATTATTATTATTACTGTTTAGTTTAAGTTAGTATAAGTTTAAAGATAACATACTGTGTAATCTTTATGCCACTGTAATTGGGATGAAAATCCTGTTGTGCGCAAATAAATAAATAAAAAATATAAACAATATTCCACAATAACATTTTACCAAAAACCTGCAAAATGTTTGACTACGGTAGATACATATTCAAAAATCCCTAAGTAATCCAATTAAAGTAAGCGCCTCTAGAGAAAGTGATTTGCAGACTATTTATCACTACATAATGCTTCTAACTGCAAGCTGAAGGCCTATTGAATCCTCATTATATATCAAGAGCACTTGTTAGAGTTATTACAGGGCAGGGATTTTTTTCTAAAATTAGTAATAATAATAACCTTGCCGCTTGGTAGGGCTGCCAAGAAAGGTGAAATATAATGCTACAAGCCAACATGCATACTCGGATCGTTTGGTGTAACTCCCTCATACAGAAATACAAAGTTCACAACAGGCAACTAATACAATGTGATTGTGCATAGGATATGCTGGCTTCACATAATGTACCCACCACCTACAAGGATTGAGATATATCCACCTTTACCTAAGTGAATATAGCAAAGGCATACGCACAGGGAGGTCATGGGTTTGAGTCAAGCACAAGTCGGACAATATAATGCTTTACCATCAATCCTGACGTCTTCTATTTTCCGTACTTACCACAACATAATAGCAAACAGGTTCCATTGTCATCACTACGGTCTGAATACACAATTCTGGAATCCCTAAATAGCATTGGTGAGAAGCAGACGCCGATCAGGTCATGTCCATTATGAGATGCAACAAGTAGTAACCCAATAAGGTACTTACCTCTTTGAAATCTCCACCACTCGCTAAAGATTGAGTTTCTGTTTTGATGCATGGAACAAACTCTGGTATTAAGAATTCTTCTAGCTTAATATCCTCAGTGAGATCAGCATCATCCTGCAGAGGAATTACTTGTTTCACAAACATATTCCTTTGCATAGGTTGAATTAAATCTTATACAGGTTTCCACTACTTTGGATACCTTCTAACATAACGACATACAGTACAAAACCTAGGTAAGAAAGTTTGTACAGAATGGTAGTTCTGTTTTCAGAGTAAACATCCCAGACTTGGGTAACGTCACCAGCTGATCTCTATATATATTTATTGCCCCGTTCACTTCTTTATAAACCGCACGAAGAACTGAATTCTATGTCAGACCTCGAGACAAAGTCGAGTCAATCTCCGACATTGAAAGCTGAGAACCATTAAGAAGACAGGGACGAAAACAGATACTTTTGAAGGCTGTGAATGAATCGAGCGAGCCGTGGAATTCATTTTCATTGGAAAAATCGAGATCAAAATTAATAGCATAAGGATTGACGAAACAGAAAATACAATAAATTGCGTTATGTATTTGCCGTACATTGTATGGAAATACTTTGAACAAACCGGAAGTATAAAGGAAGACGCTGATTGGTTACATAGCACAGAAGCTCAGAACTGAACTTGTCGAACGCCTGAGATGGCGGACACAGAGATTCGAGCATCGAACCCCGGGGTAATCCACAGTGTATAGAATTGAGTATAAGTTTTGAAACTGACTGCAGATTATTTCTTATTGAGTGTAGAAAAAAATGGTGTATTTATTGAATTTTACGAACTGTGGAGTTTGCGCGATAGTTTGAGCACATTTCATTTCAACTGGAAAGTTCTACACCGGCACGAGAGAGCTCAAATATTGTTCAGAATTATTCGTTATACTGCATAAATTAATTGTAGGAGGCTTTAAAAGCACTATTACACCGATAAAATATGGTATAAATAACAGTGATTTAAATGTGTAGTTGAGCACGTGTTTGAAGTCCACGAGATAAATTATTCACAAAGCTAAATTATTAGAATCTGTGCTAAATCTGAAATCAGTGCATTCATATACCACAATTGAAACAAGTGAAGAAGCTTTGTTACCATTATTGTGAAATTTCACACTATAGAGAAGATAATTCCATCCAACATTATGAGCAACTAAATTCAACATAAGAGAGAAGGAGATTTCTTGGAAATTCTCTCGAAAATTATATTGAAGCCTGGAAGGAGAGTTCAACCAAATGTGAAAGACCGGCTTCTGGAGACGGAAATGCTGAATTTAGACGTTACAGATGTCAAGTATAATCCAGGAGGCGGCTCTCCAGTGACCGTGGAAATTTATATGAGGTGCAGGTGTTAAGAGTTTTTTGATACAGTTTTGAAATGCAGAGCCGATAAGTCGGTTAAATGATTTGTAAATAATTCATCCTTAGTATTTAAGATATCCTCCATTACATCAGTTAATAGACCAACGGCATAGACATAGGGAGGTCATTGGTTTGAGTCCAACACTAGTCGGATAATATAATGATTTACCATCAATCTAGACACCTTGTATATTCCGTAACTTACACAAACTAACACCAGACAGCTTACATTCATCATCACTGCGGACTGAATACACAATCCCTAAATGAGAAGAAGATGCCCTTTACAAGATGCAACAAGTAGTAACCCAATAAGGTTCTTACCTCTTTGAAATCTCCACCACTCGCTATAGATGGAGTTTCTGTTTTGATGCATGGAACAAACTCTGGTATGAATAATTCTTCTACCTTAATATCCTCAGTGAGACCAGCATCATCCTGCAAAGAAATACTTCTTTCACAAAGATTTTCTTTAGCAATAGGTGGAATTAAATCTTACACAGGTTTCAAATACTTTAAATACCTTCAATACTTAATGCGACTTACAAGACCTACAGTAGACCAAAAATTTGGAACAGAATGGTAGTTTTGTTTTCACAGTTAACATTCCAGACTTGGGTAACTTCACCTGTTGTCTCCACACATTTATTTATTGTCCGCGTTCACGTGTTCATGAACCGCGCCAAGATCTGAATTTCATGCCAGACCACGTGACAGAACTAAGTCATTCTCCGAGAATGTAAGCTGAGTTGAATTATGAAGACAGGGCAGGGAAAAGATACTTGTGAACGCTGTGAAAGGATCGAGCGAGCCGTGTAATTCGTTGGAAACACAATATCAAAATGAATATTATAATGATTGAAGAAACCGACAATACAATAAATTAAGTTAGACATTTACCGTACATTGTATGAAAATACTTCGAACAACCTGGAAGAAATTAGTTAGAGGAAGAATCTGATTGGTTACAGAGCGGAGAAGCCGGAAATGTTACCCTACGTCCGAAACAGAACTTTTCGAACGCCACAGTGGGTGGATAAGAGCATCGAACCCCATGGTAATCTACGGAGTATAGAATTGAGTATTAGTGATATAGAGTGCAAATATTTCTTATTGAGTGTGGAATACGCTAAAAACAAGATGTTCAGTAAACAACATATAGCCTACTTTCTCCTAAATGCATGGGTATTGTTATAACTATTTGTCCTATTGATGGCGTATAACTGAAGGTTGGTTGTAGTAGCTTGTTGAAATACAACGTGCTATACGGATATTAAACATAAATATGAGGTGCCCTTTGCTAGTGCTACCTCTGTAAAAACTTTCATTCAATTCGATTTCACCATGTTTGAATTGATATGGGCAATCGATTTGCACACATACATGGCTGCTATCTGCAAACTATTGGGCTTGTAGTTCAGTCAAAAGATGCTTCCCAAAAAAGGTATGTTGTTGCAAAATTTAGTAGATCAAATGATTATATTGGTCGTAATTTGATTTAAGCTTTTAGCATTTGGGTGGCCGCCATTCCGTTTCCGTCAAGATGGCGGCGATATAAAACATGACACTGAGGTGCCTTTTGCTAGTGCTACTTCTGTACCAAATGTCGTTCAATTCGGTTTTACTGTGTTTGAATTGATAGGGGGAATCGTTTTGCACACATCAATGGCCGCCATCTGCAAATTATTGGGCTGATGACCTTGTAGTTTGGTCAATAGAATTTTTATACACAAAGGCATCTTGTTGCAAAATTTGGTAGAGATCAGATGATTAGGCAGGTCGTAATTTGATTCAAGACTTGATCATTTGGGGGGTCGCCATTACGTTTTTGTCAAGATGGCGGCGATATAAAACAAAACACGGGTGTGCACATTGCTAGTGCTACCTCTGTACCAAATTTCGTTCAATTCGGTTTCACCGTGTTTGAATTGATAGGGGGAATCCATTTGCACACATACATTGCCGCTATCTGCAACCTATTGGGCTGATGATCTTGTAGTGTGGTAAAAATATGCTTCCCATATAATAGTATGTTGTTGCACAATTTGGTAGAGATCAGATTATTGGGTTGGGCGTAATTTGATTTAAGCTTTTAACATTTGGGTGGCCGCCATTACGTTTCCGTCAAGATGGCGGCAATATAAAACAAGACACTGAGATGTGCTTTGCTAGTGCTACCACTGTACCAAATTTTATTCAAATCGGTTTCACCGTGTTTGAATAGATAGGGTGAATCGATTTGCACACATACATACATGGCCGCCAAGCGCAATGTATAGGGCTGATGACCTTGCAGTTTAGTCGAAAGATTTTGCATACATGAAGGTGTAATGTTACAAAATTTGGTAAACATCAGATGATAAGGTTGGTCGTAATTTGATTTAAGCTTTTAGCATTTGGGTGGCCGCCATTCCGTTTCCGTCAAGATGGCAGCGATATAAAACAAGACACTGAGGTGCCCTTTGCTAGTGCTACTTCTGTACCAAATGTCGTTCAATTCGGTTTTACCGTGTTTGAATTGATAGGGGGAATAGTTTTGCACACATCAATGACCGCCATCCGCAAATTATTGGGCTGATGACCTTGTAGTTTGGTCAATAGAATTTGTATACACAAAGGCATCATGTTGCAAAATTTGGTAGAGATCAGTTGATTAGGCAGGTCATAATTTGATTCAAGACTTAATCATTTGGGGGGGTCGCCATTACGTTTTTGTCAAGATGGCGGCGATATAAAACAAGACACTGGAGTGCACATTGCTAGTGCTACCTCTATACCAAATTTCATTCAATTCGGTTTCACCTTGTTTGAATTGATAGCGGGAATCCATTTCCACACATACATTGCCGCTATCTGCAACCTATTGGGCTGATGATCTTGTAGTGTGGTCAAAACATGTTTCCCATATAATGGTATGTTGTTTCAAAATTTGGTAGAGATCAGATTATTGGGTTGGTCGTAATTTGATTTAAGCTTTTTACATTTGGCTGGCCGCCATTACGTTTCCGTCAAGATGGCGGCAATATAAAACAAGACACTGAGGTGTCCTTTGCTAGTGCTACCTCTGTACCAAATTTTGTTCAAATCGGTTTCACCGTGTTTGAATAGATAGGGTGAATCGATTTGCACACATACATGGCCGCCATGCGCAAAGTATAGGGATGATGACCGTGCAGTTTAGTCAAAAGATTTTGCATACATGAAGGTGTAATGTTGCAAAATATCGTAGACATCAGATGATAAGGTTGGTCGTAATTTGATTTAAGCTTTTAGCATTTGGGTGGCCGCCATTACGTTTTCTTCAAGAAGGCGGCGATATAAAACTTGCCACTGAGGTGATTCTTGCTAGTGCTACCTCTGTACCAAATTTCGTTCAATTCGGTTTCACCGTGTTTTAATTGATATGGGGAATCGATTTGCACACATACATGGCCACCAACTGAAAACCATTGGGCTGATGACCTCGTAGTTTAGTCAAATGATGCTCGCCATACAAGTATATGTTGTTGCAAAATTTGGTAGAGATCGGATGATTAGGTTAGTCGTAATTTGATTTCGGCTTTGTACATTTGGGTGGCCGCCATTACGTTTCCGTCAAGATGGCGCCGATATAAAACATGACACTGAGGTGCCCTTTGCCTGGTCTACCTCTGTACCAAATGTCGTTCAATTCGGTTCCACCGTCATCGAATTGATGGGGGGACAGACATTCAGAGTACACACACTCACACACACACACACAGACAGACTCACACACAGACAGACACACATTTTTCGGTCCCGTGTGGATCTCATACGTCTACTTTCATTTTTTGCAAAAATCGAAAGTAGGCTAATACGCGATCGATGATTTAATACAATGATTTATGTAGAACTTTGCGAACTGTCAAGTGCAAGGTCGATGTGCGATAGTTTGAGAACATGTTATAAAACTGGAAAGTGCTACACCGACAATATAGAGCTCAAATATTGTTCAGATTTATTTGCTGTACGCCGTAAACTAATTGTAGGGCGCTTTGAAAGCACGAGTACTCAAATAAAATGAGATATAAGTGACAGAGAATTAAACATGAAGTTGGGCAGGTGAGAGAAGGGAATGAGAGAAATTATTCTAAGTGCTGCAATGCTAGAATCTGTGATACATCTGAAAGCCGAGCATTTATTTACTACAAGTGGGGAAAATGTGATACAATTATTATGATATTTCACACCATGGAGAAGATGATTCCAACCAACACCATGAGCCACTCAATTCAACATGAGAGGAAGGAGGTCATTATGGCAAATCCAATTCAATCCTGGATGGTGAGTTCAACCAGAATGCGAAGGACAGGCTTTTGGAAATGGAAATGCTGAATTGAGACATAACAGATGCTGAGTATATTCCAGGAGGCGGTGCTCCAGTGACCGTGAGAACTTGTTTGAGGCGCAGGTGTTAAGAGTTCCTTTTTATACTGGTTTGAAATGCAACCTTGTAATGCTAGAGTGGGGATTAGTAGCTGAAATGATTCGTAAATATTTCTTCCTTAGAATGAAACATGTATTTTTATATGGAAAATGTATTGTAGTGCAGTTACTTGAAGATAAATATATTTAATCCTCATTATGAACTTAAAATACATTCATTTATCCCAATAAAGTGTAGGCTAGGGATCTTTGATGAATACATTATCCGAGGACACGCTCTTATCTGAAATGGTTGGTGATTTCCAGTACGGTTCATTAGAAATTTCCTTGTCATTAATTGACGTGTATTTTAAGCTAATATCATAACTCAACCCATTCCTTACCCGATTCCCTGAGAGTAACCTTCTCATGTCGTAACTAGCTGTGGTGGTATGTGTTTGTGATGGGATTTCACGAGGGTTGCTTTTTGCCTTTGGCTCTGTGATATATTGGAGAAATACGTACGCAATGCAAATAATTCTCCTGAGAATAAACACTGAAAACTGAATGAAAATGGAAATGAGAGGGATAATTTATGTTCAATGGGATTGTACCTAAACAGCACATTGCGGTAAAATGAATAAGTCGACCCTTGCCTTGATTCTGCACAACTGTCCATAGAATGCTTGAAATTAATATATTGTGAAGATTAGTTATACTGTAGTTAGTTATTGTTGTTTTAAGGGGCGGAAGATTAAGATTAAGAAGGCAACTCTGAACAAGTAGAAATAATTAGCCTATATTCATATTTGCCACTGGTCTTTTCCGATGGAAGGACGACTAGCCACGAGCCAGTTTTTAAACCATGAGTCTGAAGCACGCCATTCTAAAGCACGAGATGGTCTGCAACCAATAAGAAAATTGAATTTACAGTAATTGTGAAAGCTTATCGTTACTAATTATTGGGCATAAAGGTATTATTTTTAGCCTATATTTCAAATTTTTGCAAAAAGTTAGGAAAAAGTAGACTTATGAGATCGATTCCGGCAAATGTGTGTCTGTCTGTCCTTCTGTTCTCCTAAACGGCAGCAAAAATCGAAATCAAATTTGGTATGAGTAAATATCTGTACCTGAATATCTCAAGCCCATATTTGACAATGACTTAAGTTCTACCAACTGCTGAAAAACCACGCATGAAATTTGAGCTACATGTTGAATATCTTGGAAGGTATGCATGGGAGCTATTCCAAAATTGGCACACATATAGATAATAATATTTCAGTTTAATTTCTAGGAGGCCATATATGGCAGTGTTGCAAAAAATATTCTAAGCCTGCTGATAGGTCCAATATTTAAATGCATATAACTTCCACACTATCAATTGGCATTCAACCAAATTTCGTATGTAATAGCCTATGCGTATTCTTAAGAGCAATCAGGGCTGTCAACTGTTAATAAATGCTCTCTCTATTTTTTATCCAAATAACACTATATCAGAAATTATGCAAGCCAACAGCTTCAAACTATGCACACGTATAGTACCTGACATTCTAGATTAATTTGGAGTAACTAATGTACGTCAGTGCTGCCAACATGATTCTAAGCCTGCTGATAGGTTCAATTTTGAAATACATGTAACTTCTCTATTAACAAATGGATTTCATCCAAAATTGGCACAACAAGAGATCATAAAATTTCAGATTATATCTGACCAACACACGCGTGACAATGTTGCCAGCATGATTTTACGTGCTGATTGATCCAATGTCTAACTGCAAGTAACATCCATGATATAAATTGGATTTCAACCAAATTTTTTATTCTGTACCTTAAGAGATGGAACTAAGAATATATATTGAGTCTTCAGTGCTGCCAGCTGTAGTGCTCTATTAGGCTAAATTATACCAGGTATATTTCGAATTAATTATAAATGTCGATATTACCACCTTAATTTCGTCATTATTCTAGATAGGTCCATATACAGTAGATTAATCATTGGCATGAAAATTAATTTTAAGAAAAGTATGCTCTTTAGTTCGTAGGCTATTTAATAGTATGATACAAAATTGTACTACGTAGATTCCCATGTATTTATTTAACGAGATAGAAGACTCGTCCAAACTAAATGTGGATAAGTAGAGTATTCCGCCTAATTGACGCACGAGGTCTTCAGCTGACGCCAAATTTGAGTCGAAGGTGGGGGATTGCGGTGATGATTCAAGACTTCTTATATTTGAGACATCGAGGTGATCAGACGTGTTATTCCGCGGTCTAAACAGTGCGACGGGAATAATATAATTGATATCGGGAATTGAGGCAACACATCGGGTGAAGTGAATGCCTGTGTTCGCGCTCGTGTGAGTGATTTAATATATGGACTTGATATATTTTCGACTAGCAACAATAGAGAAGGACTTAATAAAATTTCGAGAAATAGTCAACGAATTGAACTCTGTGACGGGAACAAAAGAAGTGATGGGCATACGAGGAACATTATTAAAATAATAATCTGCATTATATTTCAACAAGGAATTTCCGCAAATAATATATTTACTTCTTTCGCAATAAATTACGACGTTATTGAGAATCGACGCAATTACGCAAAGTGGGATTATTGCATTGAACATTATTGAAAGTAAATACTTCGAGTTAGATTCTGACAAACACTTACCTGCAATATTATTACCATCACGGTTAAGCAAGTGAAATTGAGAGGATAAGTTTTGAACTTTTTGGAAGTTGCGATTATGCGGTGCTAAACATGTAAATAGAAAGATAGCCTACGAGGATGATGACAATATCAGGAGTGACATAGGAGAACGAGGAGACCATCTCCGATGATATTATCTAAATTGAACAAATAAACTTGAGACTACTTGAATTACTATGGAAATGGAATTATACGTCGAGGAACTATCAAGGACAGAATATGAGGTCGGGAGAAGAAGTACGAGAACGGAAGACCAGAGACCTGTTCCACCAGGAGAAACATCTTGGAGCTGTAAGGGGTATAGATGGGATCGAGGAACAATCCAAAGAAAGTACGAGACGGACGATTGAGGTAATGGAATCCAGTTCTAAAAGAACCTGTACTAGAAAACTATACGCGACATTTTTGGTAGTTAAAAAGTGATGGTATTATCCGATGTTTTGCATTGAAATTTTTGCTGTCCGAATTTTAGGCATTTTGATAATTTTTGTATTTTCAAAATTAGGACTTATGGTATTATCAGGATGTTTATCAATTTTGAGTTAGGGTAATATTAGATTTAAGGTCTTAGATCGTATTTTCGACGTTTTCGGATTATTAATTAGCGTTATGCAGCTTTTTACACTTTTTTATTTTTAATTGGAATTTTAGGCTGACGATCGATACTTTGATCGATGTCAGTATTTTTCTTATCGAAAGTCGACAGATTTACAAGGCTGATTAAGGACATTTCTCGTAGAAATGAGATATATTTGGATAATATTATGAATATTGATAAAAATTAGAGTGTTGTGGAAAATCATATTGATAGTTTGGGAAGACTTCTAAAAACACTCAGGATGTATAAAGCATTCTTCTAACTTTCGACACGATAAACATACATGAGAAAAGTTCAAATAAGGAACTTAGAAGGGAGGAGTTGAGCCAGACATGGAGCAGCCCAAGGTAGATTAGTAGTGGCAACAGTGATGGTATACAGGTTGAGCCAAGCCCTAGTAGATATAAGGTAGATTAGTAGTGGCAACAGTGATGGTATACAGGTTGCGCCAAACACTACTAGATATAAGGTAGATTAGTAGTGTCAACAGTGTTGGTATACAGGTTGCACCAAGCCCTAGTATATATAAGGTAGATTAGTAGTGACAACAGTGATGGTATACAGGTTGCACCAAGCCCTGATAGATATAAGGTAGATTAGTAGTGTCAACAGTGATGGTATACAGGTTGCACCAAGCCCTAGTAGATATAAGGTAGATTAGTAGTGGCAACAGTGATGGTATACAGGTTGCACCATACCCTAGTAGATATAAGGTAGATTAGTAGTATCAACAGTGATGGTATACAGGTTGCACCAAGCCCTAGTAGATATAAGGTAGATTAGTAGTGTCAACAGTGATGGTATACAGGTTGCACCAAGCCCTGGTAGATATAAGGTAGATTAGTAGTGGCAACAGTGATGGTATACAGGTTGCACCAAGCCCTGATAGATATAAGGTAGATTAGTAGTGTCAACAGTGATGGTATACAGGTTGCACCAAGCCCTAGTAGATATAAGGTAGATTAGTAGTGGCAACAGTGATGGTATACAGGTTGCACCATACCCTAGTAGATATAAGGTAGATTAGTAGTGGCAACAGTGATGGTATACAGGTTGCACTAAGCCCTAGTATATATAAGGTAGATTGGTAGTGGCAACAGTGATGGTATACAGGTTGCACCAAGCCCTAGTAGATATAAGGTAGATTAGTAGTGTCAACAGTGATGGTATACAGGTTGCACCAAGCCCTAGTAGATATAAGGTAGATTAGTAGTGACAACAGTGATGGTATATAGGTTGCACCAAGCCCTGGTAGATATAAGGTAGATTAGTAGTGACAACAGTGATGGTATACAGGTTGCACCAAGCACTAGTGGATATAAGGTAGATTAGTAGTGTCAACAGTGATGGTATACAGGTTGCACCAAGC
Source organism: Meconema thalassinum (assembly GCA_946902985.2). Taxonomy (NCBI): domain Eukaryota; kingdom Metazoa; phylum Arthropoda; class Insecta; order Orthoptera; family Tettigoniidae; genus Meconema; species Meconema thalassinum. The sequence continues at coordinate 11,941,948 of CAMPQE020000048.1, read as the reverse complement.
CCTAGTAGATATAAGGTAGATTAGTAGTGTCAACAGTGATGGTATACAGGTTGCACCAAGCCCTAGTAGATATAAGGTAGATTAGTAGTGACAACAGTGATGGTATACAGGTTGCACCAAGCACTAGTAGATATAAGGTAGATAAGTAGTGTCAACAGTGATGGTATACAGGTTGCGCCAAGCCCTAGTAGATATAAGGTAGATTAGCCGTGGCAACAGTGATGGTATACAGGTTGCGCCAAGCAATAGTAGATATAAGGTAGATTAGTAGTGTCAACAGTGATGGTATACAGGTTGCACCAAGCCCTAGTAGATATAAGGTAGATTAGCAGTGTCAACAGTGATGGTATACAGGTTGCGCCAAGCCCTAGTAGATATAAGGTAGATTAGTAGTGGCATCAGTGATGGTATACAGGTTGCGCCAAGCCCTAGTAGATATAAGGTAGATTAGTAGTGGCAACAGTGATGGTATACAGGTTGCACCAAGCCCTAGTAGATATAAGGTAGATTAGTAGTGGCATCAGTGATGGTATACAGGTTGCACCAAACAATAGTAGATATAAGGTAGATTAGTAGTGTCAACAGTGATGGTATACAGGTTGCACCAAGCCCTAGTAGATATAAGGTAGATTAGTAGTGGCAACAGTGATGGTATACAGGTTACACCAGATGAAATGTTAAGGGCATACATAACTCAAATGCTTTATGGTACGGCACGAGGTGTAGACTTAGACTACAATATATCCCAGGGCGTCAGCAGCATCAATACAATAACACCAGCTATTGTTAGCTGTTCTTATGGAAAACAAGACTGAGTAATCCTAACTTCCTAATAATATGTAATGAATAAGCCATTAGTATTATTATAAGAGAGGTAAACGGTACCTGTATTTGGTATTCCTCTTTAACAGCTACAGAGACATCAGCAGCCTCGTCCTGCAGGTTATGAGCGGTCAACTGCTCACTCGACTCCTGGGGAGTATTGTACAAGTGTGACCCAATGTGCAATATATAGACACTAACATAACAGATCCTAGTTAGCCTACCATTTACTATTAAGTATTCAGTCACTAAGCCTTGCACATCACCAAGATTGCAATGTTACACGAGTTGAAATACAACTTACAATATTTGGGAATTCCTGTGCACGAGCCCACCATTGGGGCTCACTCTTGATGAAGGGTTCCTCCTCCATTATGCTCAGGAAACTAGAACAGAGGAAGAGCACTGCTTATATCACTCTCACATTTTTATACATTAAATGTAGTAATTACACACCTCCAAAAGTTTGTTAACACTCGTAATCCCAATATAACCCACAAGGTGCACAGAGACAAGAAGCGATTGTTTGTCAATAAAAGGAAAGTTTATACAACCTTGACGCTCAACATTTACTCTAATCTTATGTTTGCAAGTTAACCATCATGGTCGTAAAAGTTTTTAATATTTATCTTTGCGATTGAATAGATGAAGTAAGGAAATAATTGAGCCTGCCTACAGGAATGAAGCATCCTATATTCGGTTTCTCTATTCCTGTGAACACACAACCATAATTTGGAGGCAGGCAGAGGAAATATTATATTATCAGATGATAAAGTTCCTTACAAACCTATCAACACGTTTAATTAGGCCACGTGAAAAAGAACTTAGGTAACTGCACGAGTATCGGGAATAAGTCATACAGCAGGCACTCAGAAGCCACAAAATGGAACCCCCATCTTATGTTACAAGACGCCCAACTCAAACTAGACACTTATAACACTAACATGGGTGTAGCTAGTGTATTAAGGCTGTTACACAGTCACACCACTGTATTCTCGACAATTTATATTGAGTGTCACTGGTAATCAGCACTGAGCATTTACTTTCCCTGTAAAACGTGTTATCATTTTACCCACGTTTTGTCGTGTGTCCCTAAAGAATATTTCAGGTCTTCTAACTCGGACTTGTCACTTAAGTATATTTTTAATAAAATCTTAGTCTAGCATCTCAGAGTAAATAATAATAATTGCAGAGACGGAATCGCTGTGTGGTTCCCAACAACTACTGATGATATAGGAGCGCTCAGATTGGAAACAGTTCCCACTAATCACGCAGTGGCCAAGCGTCCTAATATCCACTGTTGTCATTAGTAACTGTTGAGAAATGTATACCGTAACCGTAAATAGTATTTGATAATACGGTACCGTAATAATATATTCTTATATTTGGCAATGATGCCCCATTTATCCCTATAATACTACTGGATGTCGCACCGACCGCACCAAACGTGTGTCCAGGTAATCGGCTACATTCGCCTGGAGGAGCGAGAAGCGCTATTCTCCGTCAGCTGTGCGACCGTCAAATTAGACCAAACATGATGGGGTTGCTGCATTAAATTATGTAGTTATAAATGTTTCGGGAATGGGTAGGGGAAGGTCTCCTGAACAACACCTAATAAAGTCCCGTCAATTTCGGGTGCCGCAGGGGGCCTAGGGGGCTCAAAGGCCCCCTTTTTTTTTAGTTTTTGGCGCATAACGTTAAAACAGTGCGTCGCACAGAAATTGTTATCCTCTTCAAACAAAAAGGTAATTAAATGCCCTACTAAATGGAATTTTCATATATATATCTGTTTCTTTCTGTCTCCCGAGATATGAGCCGGTGAAAATGAAACATTTGAAGAAAAATATGTGGCGCCTCACCGCTGTGGCGGATCCAGAGGGGGGCACCAGGGGCAAGTGCCCCCCCCCCCAAAAAAAAACCAGTTGTCTGCTACATTGATATTGCCGATAAAAATGAATGTTTCTCCAAACTGCACTGCAAGTAAAATCTTTGCTGTATTGCCTGCATTCATGAATGTGGTCAATGTTTGTTATCATATAGTATGTAATGGCAACACTGTTAATATAATCACTGCATCGACAGTGTTGCAAGTGCAGAGAGATCTTTTAGCAGCCTAAACTAACCTAACCCCGTGGCACTACAGCCCATGAAGGGCCTAGGCCTACCAAGCGACCGCTGCCCAGCCATATGGCCTGCAGATATTGGGGTGACACGTGGTCAGCGCGTCAGGTCCCCTCGGCCGTTAATCTTGGTTTTCGTGACCGGGGTGCTGCCTCACTGTCAGACAGCTGCTCAATTGCCCTCATGAGGCTGAGTGCACCCCGTCCTAGCCCTCACGTCAGTTTCTAAAATCCCTGACGGAGCCGGGAATGGAACCCGGGACCTCCGGGTGAGAGGCAGGTGCGCTACCCCTATACCACGGGGCCTGCAACTTGTTAAATCATGGTTTTGAACGCGAATGACAGAGGAAAGGTTGAATGGCTTGTGTCTGTTATTTGTTAAGCGTGATATAAATGTTGACGTTGAAAAAATTCTAGAACGTTTTTGTAAAGGGGGTAAACGAATGATCGCCTGGATTTTATTTTGTAATATGCTTTTTGTTTTTCCTAGGATAGTTACCAAATAGAATCAGTGTTCAATACAATTGTTTTTTGTATTTATATTTATGTGACTAGTAGTGACTCAGTGACTGACAATGTTGGTATTATGTACATATCTTATAACATTTGTATAGTAGACTTGTATATTGTCTTCAGATAGTCACTATGATTGCAAATGTGTTTAATACATATTAGACTGTGTAATGTGCATTAAAATGTGAAAATGTGCACATTCTGTAGAATTAAAAAGTTTTTTTTAACATAAAGACAATGACTTGAAACTGAAACCAATAAACCATTTTAATATAATGAATTTCTTGTAGAATTATAAAATCTGGTGGTTGGATGTTATGTGTAGATTAAATACAAATTTAGTAATTTTATTACATATTTTCTGTTGCTACTCTGAAATCCTAGAGAGCCCCCTCCGAGGTGAACCTCTGGATCCGCCACTGCCCTCACGTTTCTCGGTAACCTTGCACTTCCAATCCGTTTGCCTTCCATTTTTCAGGAAGCTCGTGGGAAGTAAGTTGTAGACCATTACATTTCCTTCAAGAACAGATATACCTACTTATGCTAATTTATCTTCGATCTCTTGATCGTTAGAACGTTTTGACGTATGAGGGTCGGTTTTGAGATTTTGCGAGTGAACTGCTCATTATTTTACCTCTGTTTTAAACGGCTTTAACGCTCTGTATTACGTTATTTATTGATTATACGAACATACATGGTATTTATTACCCAGTGGTAATAGCACTACCGGTAATAAACATTAAAAATCTAGCTTAGGCCTTTCGAACAGCGAATATGCCATAATCAAATGTTTGAAGCGGTATCCTAACGAAACCAAAAACATCGCTGAAGTTTTTATGGCTCCACGTCCACACCAGAAGACATCGTTGAAGCTAGGGAACATAGCCTAATCTGTTACTACTGATGTATCAGACACCACTCCACGAGCATGACCTCTATTATCACAGGTCAGGAGCGTATATAGAGTTTTATTTCGGGGGGTTCCCAACCGAGGAATAGGAGGCATGGTATAGGCCCAAAGAATAGGGGGTCCGGGGTTCTCCCCGGTAAACTTTTGAATAATTTGGTGCAAAATGATGAGTTTAAAAGCTATCTGGATTCAGTTTTTCAACCAATTTATTGTGATGTTTTATGTATGTCAAACACAACTAAGACCATTTTATGTTACTTTTATTAATACAATCATCTTGATAGTGTTTACATGGAAAGAATTAATGCTACTGTTTTGATTTACAACTCGCACTGTAATATAAAGTCAAGGTTTCTTGAAACATTGCCAAATCGGTTCATAACTTCATCGTCAGTGAGTCTGTTTTCGGAAGTAGAATTTCTTAAGTACCATTTTTCAACCAACTCAAACTCCATTCGGCTGTACCAGTAGGTACAGAAAGAGGGAAATTTGCTAAAAGTTTGATAAGAGTATAAAAGTTAGAGACAAGCTGTTCTCACACGCTTCAAGGACACTTGTTGCTGTTCCGTTTTCGTTCATAAGAGCGAAGATACTGGAGAGTAATAAGAGGTTATGTTGTTACACATAAGATCAGAGCAAACTGATTGTCACACTGTTTACATCGTTGCTTTTCAACGTTGCCATACGTCACTTAGTAACAATAGTACTGTACATGATTATATTGGTTGTTTAAATTCATAAACATTCCCCTTAAATACGCCCCTGCCACAGGTATATTTCTTTTGTGTTGCATGTACTAACTTCGTTGAAGCGTGCTGTTTGATAAATAAATATTCTATTATGTTCTATTCATGCGTACATGTGCTTCGTTAAATCGTCAGCCAAGATGAAATCAAACTTGTCTTCATTGCCACCAACTCCACCTACTCGTGCAGTGCGTTTCTACAGGTTCAACAGTGGTCTGGAAATGGATCGCTCGAACCTGAACGTTGGAGTTGGACAGGAGGAGATGGGGGATATCTGACTACTAGTAAGACCAAGGCCCCTTTTGCACCTCAGAGCGTGCTCAATTCCATATCTTTTCGCTGTGCCACAGGCTGCGGTATGAGATGTGGATACCGGCTCGGCTGTCTTTGGCAATTGCCACTTCGCTGGCACCAACAGTGCTCCCAATCAATTGGAGTCGGAAGAGTTGGACGGTGAGGAGTAGGAAATGTTTGATAGTTAATAAAATTAATTGAAATGTAATTTGTGAAACTGAAGAAGATTTAAAAAATCTCTTACTGAAAGTGAAAGAAGAAAGTTCAAAGGCTGGACTAATGTTGAATGTCAAGAAAACAAAAATTATGACAACTACAACTGTCAATTCATGGCAAGTAGGAGGAGAAAAAATGGAGATAGTCTCTGTTTTTAACTATCTTGGCTCACAGACTTCTGCCGATGGTGACTGCAGTCATGAGATCAAAAGACGATTGCTACTTCGTAGACAGACATTTTCAAATCTGGACAATATCTTAAGGAGTAGAGACCTAACCTTAACAACAAAGATCCGTATAGTAAGGGCTATGGTTTTTCCAATTGTGATGTACGGATGTGAGACCTGGACCATAAGAAAAGCTGAACGCCGTAGAATAGATTCCTTCGAATTATGGTGTTGGAGAAGAGTTCTTAGAGTTCCATGGACTGCGAAGAGAACCAATAAGTCAGTTCTACAGCAAATTAAACCAGCTTTTTCCTTGGAGGGCTTAATCCTGAAACAAAAACTGGGCTACTTTGGACACATCATGAGAAGACATAATTCATTAGAGAAGACCTTAATGCTGGGGAAGATAGAAGGCACAAGAAGAGGAGGGAGGCAAAGAATGGGATGGATGGATGGCAACACAGAAGCACTAAATTCCAGCTTGGAAAATCTTCGAGAGGCAGTGCAGGACAGAAGAAATTGGCGTAGTCTAGTACATGGGGTCACGGAGAGTCGGAATCGACTAAACGAATAGAGAGAGAGAGAATTTGTGTTTGGGTTGTTACTTATACCTCTCTACGTCTCATTCCTAGGTGGTCCCTTTTTTAAACTAGTGGACTTCTTGAACCTTGGAAGGCCCATATAGGTTCCGACATAAGCTACATTTACAGTGGATACCTCTAATTGGTGACACATCGGGTGGAACCCTTGATATCCACGGGACCCATTGTACCCGCTCACAAGTACAAAACTTGCTAGATATAGTGTTTGACACTAACTTATCACCCATATTTCTTCCGGCAGAAAAATGTAGGCATTTCAAACATACAGTATACACAGCACACCTCTCCCCACTCCCCTATCTAAATCAGTCAGTAATTTACGAAATTTTTAAACAATTGATTGGCATATACATTTTGTTCTTTGTCCAACAAGTAATTTTATTTTTATTTTAAGAGGGTAACGTTGGCGTTAATTAATTAAAAAATTAAAAAACGTCACTCATAACTTATAATTTTTTAAAAGAATATAAACAATGAAATATAAGGAACTGTTCAGAAGATATACAGAGTGTTTCATGAGGAATAGTAAATATTCTGGGAGGTGGTAGTAACAAGTAGTTCCGTGAAGAACTATACAGCCTATTTTCATATATCCTACTGATGTTAATTGTCTCTATCAACGTACAAAATTTCAGTTTGATTGTTGCAATATATTCGTAGATATTGAGAACCGACTAAATATTTCGGATGGTCGCCATGTTGTATTTTTATATATGTAGGTCTTAGAGTTATGTACTGTTACATGAAGATTATTGTGTACGTGTAGCATTCAAACTTCAATCGCATGATTAGGACACAAGAAGTAAAAACGAGATTTTAAAATTTCGCACAGCTGCCATCTTGTGGTTATGGAAACAATCGAAAATAATTCGATGCCAGTGGATTAATATTTGTATAACGATTTTCTGCACCAAGTGTCACTGCACTCGGATGGTTAAATTGCGAGAAACGACCATGTGAATATTTATAATTCGCGTCGCCGCCATGTTGGATTAGTGATCACCAGGATATTGAAAGTCCTATATGTAAACTTATGTTTATAGCCCCTATGAACATTAAAAAAATCAGTTCGAGTGCTGTAATAGATTCGTAGATATTAAGATCCATCTAAATATTTCTGATGGTCGCCATGTTGGATTGTTATATGTATTGGCATGTTCCATTTAAGTAAACATATTGCATAGGTTGATTATTCTAACTTCCACTTCGATCGCATGATTACGACACAAGAAATAAAAACTTAATTTTAAAATTCTCACAGCCGCCACCTTGAGGTTATGTAAACAATTGAACTAAATTAGATACCAGTGCATTGCAATGTGCATAAACATTTCCTGTACCAAGTTTTATTGCATTTGGATCATTAAGTCGCGAGAAAGGCCTATTTAAAATTTTTAAATTCGCTTGACCGCCATATTCGTTTTGTAGTTGACCGGTTTTTGAAAGTCTTAAAGATGAACTTCCAGTAGTGCCCTTTATCTCCTTACAAAATTTCAGGGTGATACCGCTAATGGTTTCAGAGATATAGAATGCCGGTGAAATACTTCGCACAGCCGCCATCTTGTGGTTATGTAAACAATTGAACGAAGTTAGATGTCGGTACATTACAATGTGTAAAAACATATACTGTACCATGTTTTATTGCGTTTGGTTGGTTAAATCGCGAGAAAGTTCTATTTAAATGTCGCAAATTCACTTGGCCACTATGTCGGTTTTTTAGTTACCAGGTTTTCAAACGTCACATAGGTGAATTTCCAGTAGTTCCCTTTATCACCGTAAAATATTCCAGAGTGATATCGATAATAGTTTCGGAGATATTGAATGCTGGTGAAATATTTCGCACAGCCGCAATGTTGAATTGGTGAGACGTAACAAAATTTTAAGGACACGGTCGAGGTGGTCCGGAATAGTGCTATGAACTTACCGAGTTTCATTGAAATCGCTTGATCCATTTTGAGTTATTAGGGGACACACACACACACACCATCACACATGCACACACGGACAAAAGGAGATCTCATAAGCCTATTTTTTTTCATAAATGAAAATAGGCTAAAAATCCATATATCATGTGTTCCATTTGTATTGCGTACAGAGACACAGATGTTGGTAAGTAACGTTCCGTGTGTTGATACACGGGTTGCTATGGGCGTGTGCTGATGTTCACGTAACCTCTCGACACTAATCCTCTTTATTCCTATGGTTATGTTTCCTCGGGTTCTATTATTTACCTGGAATGGTGTTACATGTGTATTTATTAATAATTTATGTATAGGGTAGTGCATGATAATAATATTACCTAATTTAACATTGCTCTTTTCTGTCAACGTAGACTTTGTGCTCGGTATTCTCTCATTTGAATTAACCTTTGGATAAACACTGGGTAGCACACACCACACGGGGTTAGTAAATACGCCACTGCGTTCATAAACTTTCTAGGTATATTTTATTTGTTAAATGGTTGATAATACCATCTATGTTTACATAATCCTTAAATAACGGGATACAGAGAGATAAAGCCGTCGAAAACTTAAGTAAAATAATGAGCAGTTCACTAGCAAAATCTCGAAACTGACCCCCATACGTCAAAACGCACTAACGTTTCACTGGATGAAGATAAATTAGCTAAAATAACTTATATATATTCTGGAAAGAAATTTAATGCTCTGTGACTTCTTTCCCCCACGAGATTCATGTGAAATGGAAGGCTAACGGATTGAAAGGGCACGTTTGATTAGAAACATGCAGCGTTTCACATATTCTGCAAATTTTTCATGTTCACCGGCTCATATATCTTGGAGATGGTAACACACAGAGATAAATATGAATATGCCATTTTGTTGGGTATCTAATTACCTTTAAGTTTGTAAAGTATGATCATTTCTGCGCGACGTACCGTTTTAAATTAATGCGCCAAAAAATAAAAGTGGGGGACACTGAGCCCCCATCTGCTCCCCCCCCCCTCCCCCGTCTGCTCCCCCCAACCCCCTCTGCCCCTTCCAGGGCACCTGAAATTGAAGGGACCTTATTAGATGTTGTTCAGGGGACCTCCCCCTACACATTCGTGAAACATTTGGAACTACATGTTTTAATGCAGCACAAATTCCTAATTTGACTGGACTATATGTAATGTGTGATAGGCGGGCAATATTTTATCGAACAGCTCCAGACTACACATTTCCGTTAATTAGTACACACTAATTTATGAGGATCTGAGAAGAAATTAATGATATTGTTAAGTAAGGTTGATGGACAATAGTGAATATACTTGCAAAACACTCTATTCTTGGCTGTCACCGCATAGGCCCTAGTTTGATTCCCGCTTCTACCAAGAGCATTTTAATTCTGGTCTGAGGGGCTGGATCGGGGTACACTCAACCTCGTGGGGCAAAAATGAATCGAGGTGGGTCTGATTCCTACCTCAGCCACCCTGAAGCGCTTTTCCGTGGTTTCCCCTCTTCTACTCCAGGCAAATGCCGGGATGGTGTCTAACTTACGGCCACCGCCGTTTCCTTCCCAAACCCTGCCTCAATTGCAAATACACACACCAATACAGACACCACAGTGGCACAGGTTATCAGAAAAATTCTACACACACCCAAGTACACGAGGATAGATGACCACAATGTCACAAATCCCCTAAAACAATCAACAACAGCATCTACTTTTGTCAGTGCACAGTAGCTTGTGTAATAAAATGTATATTCCTCTCTCAGTCATAAACATAATGCATTATCTGAGTTGCAGGAAGGACATAGGCCTACCGTATTTTCATAGAACATTGCTTTCACATGTTTCAGGCTAACATATTAAATGCCTGAACTCCCTTGGTTGACTCATGTTCTCGTCTGACCCCACAGTTATTTGGTAATGTTTCTGGGGCTAGAGTATCCTTCCTTGTCCTGTCTCTCATGGCCCCTTCGCTTTCATATTCTGATATCCTCATTCTCTATGGACTGGAACTCTGAACTTTGATATGAGTTACCTTGCAGATTGTATGTGTTCAATACAATAATAAAACTGAACAATATCCCTTAAAGAATAATTTTCGTTGCAACGAACTTACTTCATTAGAGTCACACTTCAGAATAAAATTTAGTGATAAATTGAAGTTAATTTGGAACAATTAAATTGTTGCCCAAATAATCGTGACCAAACACCACCTGAATAAGCAGAATTTACTCTCTGTATGAAAGAAAGGCTCGATGTCCATACTTTAATGCAATGACCCTGTGGAGAACTCCTCTTGTTTATCCCTTAGTGTTACAGTAGCTCGAAGTGCTCTAACTTAAATAATTGTGTTTTGGTTGGCTACACTGTATGTATCTTTGAAAGCGCTATTGTATAAAGAAGGCTGAAAGTATGGCGGCTGTGAAATGTTGTGTTGAAATATGCAGCTGTGCTTGTTTGGGAATAAATACAATGATTGTTCTACTTCGGGATATTCAGTTGGGTAAATTGAATGGCTCCCAATAGACCCTATGGATGATTTGTTTATTGGTGTATGCATTGGGCCGATGACCTCGCTGTTCCGCCCCATTAACCAACCAAAACCAACTGTTGTATGCCGGCCACATAAATCATTGTAGGGTTCATACATTTATGTAGGCCTGCAGATAAATGGGCTTGGAATTTGCTCAAGATTGTTTATGCCTAGAAGATTGAAAAGCAAAAGTTCTAATAGCCTAAAGTTAACACCCAACAAGCGAATTGTTCATATTTTTCTGAAATCTACTTTAATAGCCTACTTTGTTTTATTAGAGCGCGTGGAAATGAAGATTCTCTATAGGCATCTGTATCACTACTCTTTTCCTGTAGGTTGTAGCAGTGGCGGCTGGTGACATTGTTGCAGCGTTGCACAACTCCCAATAATTTTACACCTAATTCGTAGTTTCTTTTCCTTTAATGTTTTAGTTTTATAGATCTAATGCACTCAAAAATGTGTTAAAATCATCGATATTTTGATATTATTTATCCTAATGCTTCACACTGTTCGTATAAAAGCTGCCGCCTTCAAATCAAACTCCAGGGGGTTAGCTCTCTTGTGGCGACTCCCAAGTAGACAGCGTGGCCCGCAGGGACGAGGCCAAGCTTGTACATGGCATGCAGGCCAGCATGGGTAGTAGGGAGTTGCAGACGAGCTGCCAGCCCCCTGGCAACACTCAGTTCCAAATGGCACCGTTAGACTACACCACTCTTTGGAAATGACAACACCCTCTGGAAAGGGGTGATTGAATTGCACCCCAACTGGGAAATAGAGGATTAGGTTTCGGTCACACCCTGGAATTTAAATAGAGCGACGAGGAAGAGACCAAACATTGATAACTAAGGTTTAATACATTTATTTGATTTTTGAATCAATAACAAATATTTTCATTTAGAATAATAATTAAAGGAAGGTAATTAAAAATGCAATGTTTCTCCAGGAAACTCAGAATAAAATAGGAATTACAATAAAAATGCATAAAAAGGCCTTATAAAAGGCGATTAAAAAGTATTTTCAAGAAAAATATCCAAAAACCCAGCAAGAAGCAAGAAAAGGCTTAGCCTTGAAGAATGTGTTGACCAAGTGAATGAAGTTCGCGTTACCAATGATTTGATACTTTTATACTTAGTATTTGGCCCGCAGGGAGCGGGTCGTAATCCAAACAAAGGCTTCCTCTAAGATGTCTCGGCATGCCTTCTGAGAAAGATAGATGGTGACTCCTTTGGCGAAGTGTACCCCGCAGGAACAGACCTCTTGGTAATGATCTGTTTGGCGGATTACAAGCAGTTATAGTTTCTCATCGCCGTGTTGTAGTGGGCTAGCGGGCTGACTGAGTTGCTGAGATGAAGGTCGTTGACTCATGCCTCGCCTAGCATGACAGAGTCCGAGCGATGAAGCATGCCACTTGGCAAGGTTTCCGCCACACGATGTTTACTAACAGGGCCTTCCCAAGAAAGGCCTGTTAGTGGGCAGGCAGGCAGCCGTGGTCAGACTGGTTCAGGCATGCAGATGTAGACAGGCCGCAGGACGGCGAGGCGGAGAATATATAGTGGAAATGACGACAGCACGCCGAACATTCCAGAATGAAGGAGGGGTGTCAAACAGCCAATCAACGCACAGCCCCATGCACGTTGCGAGGGTTGCCGCTGAGGTGAGCACAGTACCTCATGAAAAAGTGTGACAGTATGGTGCGTCTAGAAAGACACTTCAGAAAAAAGGTGAGTTGACAAGAATAATAAAGAACAACAATTCAAATGAAACATAAGTTAAATAAATAATCAGAACACCGCGTTCATACTGTAATTATAACGAAAAAAAATAATGGAGCAGAATAATTGAACGCGTGTTTCAAACCGTGCGGGAAACATAGCCTACAAAAAACATTCGCAAAAGCGAACATGCTGGGAGGGGCGAGAAAAAATTGCAGTAAGAAAGCGCATAAGTTAGGCTTCGCGTGGCAAAGGAGCAATCATAGTGATTGGCCTGAGAAAATGACCAGCAGAAGTCTGCAGTTTTACCACGCGAATCCTACCATCTCTGCCAGGAAAGCACTCAACAACCCTACCCAAATTCCAGACAAGAGGGGGACTAGGGTCTTTCAAAAGGACCAAGTCCCCAATCTGAAGGTTAGAGCAGGAAACACGCCATTTACCACGCTGCTGAAGCAAACCGAGGTATTCCAACCTCCAGCGGCGCCAAAAATTGCTGCGCAAACTTTCAATTTTGCGCCAAGAAATGGCTAAAGAAGATTGAGAATTAGAATATAACAAAGGGGGAGAGGCAGTCAAAGGACCACCGATAAGAAAATGGCCTGGCGTTAATGGCAGAAGATCTGAAGGATCATTAGATAAGGGTGATAAAGGACGAGAATTAATTATGCCCTCAATAAAAATGATTAAGGAATTAAACTCTTCATGAGAAAGGGGGGTGTGGCCACAAACACGTCTAAGGTGCTTCTTGGTGAGTTTCACACAAGAATCCCACCGCCCACCTTGATGAGGTGCATAAGGGGGGATGAAGTGCCACTTGAAATTTCTCTGGTGAGCATAATCAGTAATCCTTTCCAGCGCTGAATTTTGAGTAAGAGCTCTCTTAATTTGCTCAGAAGCTCCGATAAAATTTTTAGCATTGTCTGAGAATACTTCTGAAGGAAGACCTCTGCGAGCAGAAAATCTGGCAAAAGATGCCAAAAAGTAAGCAGTAGAGGCGTTGGTAACTAGTTCTAAGTGAACTGCTCCGGTGACCATACATACAAACAGCGAAATATAGAGTTTTCCAGAAATACATTTTTTGGCCTCAGGAGAATTTCTTCTGTAAACAAAAGGCCCGGAATAATCCACCCCCGTAAAGGTAAAGGGTCTAGCAGGCGCGGATCTAAAGTTGGGAAGATCACCCATGAGCTGAGCGGTAACTTTAGGGTTGGATTTAAAACATGGAATGCACTTCCGGATAACAGAGGTAACTTCATGAACTCCGTTTATGGGCCAATACCTTTCACGAATGATAGAAAGTAATGTACGAGTTCCAGCATGAAGATGCTGGTAATGATACTGACGAATGATTAAGGAAGTGACATGATGCTTTGAGGGAAGAATAATTGGATGTTTTTTATCCTCAGAAAGATCAGCCAAAGATAAACGTCCTCCTAATCTTAGTAAACCATCAGTATCCAAAAAAGGGGCGAGTGAGGAAAGCCTACTCGATTTCTTAAGGGATTGACCTTGGGACAACACCTGGCATTCTTCAGAGAATATTTCTTGTTGAGTAAGCCATAAGATTTTTGTAGTGGCTAAACCTAATTCAGAAAGGGTTAAATATGGCTTAGGAAAAAGAGGTTGTTCTACCACAAAATATTTCCATCGAAGGAGATAAGTCATAACCCTCACCAATTTATGGAAAGAGGAATATCGCTGCAAGAGAAGGGGAGAGTCGGAACGAGAAGAGAAGATCCAGTAATCTTACCAGAATCCGGCAAGTCTGATAACTCCGGAAGAGGAAAATTTGGCCAAGCGGAAGGTTCTTGCAGAAGCCAACGGGGACCGTGCCAGTATAATGTCAGGTAAGCCAACATAAGAGGGGAACATCCCCGAGAAATGACATCTGCAGGGTTCTCCTTGCTAGATGCATGATGCCATTGTTCAAGGTTAGACAATTGTTGAATTTTGGACACTCTATTAGCTACAAACACCTGCCAATGCGAGGGAGGTTTGGCAATCCATGCCAACGTGATGGCTGAGTCACTCCAAAAGTAAGTTTTAATAAATCGGATTTTCAAAGATTGACGGATTTTGACCGATAATTCAACCGCCAGAAGAGCAGCACAAAGTTCCAGTCGTGGCAAGGATGAAGATTTAAGAGGGGCCACCTTTGACTTAGCGCAAATTAAATTGGAAAAGAAATATGACTGGACAAAATTACGGCAAACAATATACGCACAACATCCATAAGCTTTCAATGAGCTATCGGCAAAGATGTGAAGCTCATATCCTCCACAGGAGGGAAAGGGAATAATCACTCGCGGGATAATGACATTAGAAAGATCTTCCAAACTATTTCTATAAGAAATCCAATTTTTTTGCAACTCTGAAGGAACTGGTTCATCCCAACCAGTTTTCAAGGACCAAAGGTCTTGCATGAAAAGCTTTGCTGTGACGATGATTGGCGCCAAAAATTGGAGTGGATCAAATATCTTTGCAATCTCAGACAAAATTTGCCGCTTAGTTTGCGGTTTGATGTCACTGAGATTAATTTTGAAAAAGAAAAAATCCTTTTGAGGACTCCAATAGATGCCTAGAGTTTTGATAGAATTACTTTCCTGAAGAAGCTCTACTGAGTCGTTATAGACTGAAGTTAATGGAAATTTAGAAAGAAATTCTTCCGAATTAGAGTTCCACTTGCACAAGGAAAATCCGCCTCCCAAAAGCAAAGCTGTCAAATCTTTAGAGACTTGCAGTGCTTCAGATACTGACTCAAATGAATGAAGAAAATCGTCAACGTAAAATGATGATTTTAACACTTCAGAAGCCTTAGGAGAATACAACGGGCCATCCTGTTCAGCAAGTAATTTCAACGTACGTATGGCTAAAAAAGCAGAAGGCTTTAGTCCATAGGTTAATGTTTTTAGCCGAAAAATCTTGACGGGTTTAGTAGGCTCGTCGCGCCAAAGAATTCTCTGAAGGTCGCGCTGTTGTTGATCGACCAAAATCTGTCTATACATCTGCTTGATATCAGATATCACTGCGATAGGGAACAAGCGAAAATTCATCAAAACAGAAGAAATGTCAGATTGAATAGGAGGGCCTGATAATAATGTGTCATTCAGAGAAGTTCCATTGGCATCCAATGCAGAGCCATTAAAGACCACTCTTATGTTTTCCATTAAAATTTCATTCTTCCAAACAGGATGATGATTGAGGTAAATGACTTCAGATGGGGTATAAGAAGCATCATCTTCCTTGGTAACAACCTCCATGTGATCGAGTGCCTCATATTCCTCCATAAATGTGGAGTATTAGTTTTAACAACAGGGTCACGTTTAAATTTGCTTTCCACAGCATAGAGTGCTCTAAGAGCCCTAGGGTGTGTTTCAAATAAAAGAGGTGGATTATCCACTCGGGGCATTGTTACGACAAATCTACCCTCTGAATTGCGTTTGGTTGTTTCGCGAAACAGTTTTTCACACATTTCATTTTCAACTGAGGAAGGTGAAACTGAATCTATAGTTTCGATTTTCCAAAATCTTTCTAAGTTGTAATCGAGACTTGTATTGACAAAATGTCATTGTGAGAAATTTTGAAACGACTTACGAGGGACCTGACCCGTTACTAACCAACCTAGCTTGGTATGATGAACAAACACTCCTGGTGATATTTTAACCTTAGAGCTAAGGAGACATTGCCAAAATACTTGGGCACTGAGAAGTATGTCTACTGGAGCGCTCGTATTAAATGTTGGATCTGCCAACTGAATGTTATGAGGAAATTGCCAATTTCTAATTTCAAAAGAAGTACTAGGGGTATTACTGCCAATAGTATCAATGGCAAGACAATTCAACTGAAATGTTGTGTTACAATTAACAGCATCTTTGATGTGAACACGAACAAAATGCAAAGATTTAACATTGCTATTGTTAATACCGGTAACCTGAATTAATGTAGGTAGCTTGGGAAGAACAAGTTTCTTAATGAGACGCTCACTTATGAAGTCATGGGTGGCGGCATTATCCAATAAGGCACGTGCTTCAAGCCATCTACCAGAGGAATCTTGAACTTTTAATAACACGGTTGATAGTAGCACCTGGGAACTACGAATAGAGCTAGAGCTCTGAGTATAAGATTGCTCATTGGCTCCTGGGGATGTATCTTTAGAACATCCAGGGGAAGGAGCCTGACGTGGCTTTTCAAACCTATGAAGCAAGGTATGATGTTGAGCCTTGCAATGGAAGCAAGTATTTTTAGATACGCAATCAGGCACCATATGCCTAGCTGACAGACAGTTGTAGCAATATCTTTTTTGAGCTATTAATTTGCGTCTTTCGTCGGTAGAAAGGGCTTTAAAGGCAACGCAGGAATATAACCTGTGAGGCGCTTTACAGAGAATACAATCTGTTGAATTATGTTGAACAGTAAAGACAGCAGATTTGTTTATTTTAGTACCGACTGGCTTCACAACATTAGATTTGTTATCTGCACTTCCTGACATATGACAGGCTACGGCTGATAAAACCTGACATCTATTATTTATAAACGTAAGCAATGAACCATAGTTACATGAAGTGTCATTTGTTAGTTCCCTCTCCCATGCCTTTAAGGTTGATGAATCAAATTTAGAAGTAACCAAGTGAACTAAGAATAGATCCCAATGCTCGACCGGTTGATTCAACCGCGCCAATGCTCTGACGTGTAGTTGGACCGTGTCACTTAAGGCTCGCAGTGTTGACAAGTTGTCAGCTCGCAATGCGGGCAGGTTAAATAAGGCTTGAATATGCCTCTGTAGGCATAATTTTTCGTTGCCATAACGGCCTTTAAGAAGCTCTATAGCAATGTTATAGTTTTCTCCTGTTAAGGGGAGTTCTCTTATAAGTTGAAGGGGTGGTCCCTGCAAAATGGATTTTAAGTAATGAAATTTCTGAATTTCTGGAAGTGTGGCATTATCATGTACTAATGAACTGAACAATTCAACGAATGATTGCCACATCTCTTCCTTTCCTGAAAAATGCGGAATTTCAATTTTAGGTAGCAATGGTTTGATACCATTCCCATGGTCGCTAATTCTTCCTTGAGTTTCCTCTACCTTCAACGCCAGGGTCAAAGTTCTAACTAATGCCACAGCCTGAGCGTGTGTATCAAAGTAATTACTCTCTACTTCTTCCCTATCTGATTGATGTTCTGGACTTTTGATTTCAATTTCAAGTTGCACGAGATCATATTTCTCGTACGCCTGTTCAAAAGCTTTTAAACGCTGAGAGATAATATCAAGGTTTTGTTCCTCTTTCGGTAGAGTAGCTAAATATTTTTGAAAACGGGTGAGTTGACCTTTGTAGGCCGCCCGAGAGTTTAACAGTTTATCATCTATTATTACTGGCATGGCTGGAAAGTTGGAATAACTCACTTACCAAAGCTGCTTGCGGCACCAGACAGACCTGCTTTCCAGAAAGAAACCAGTTGTGTAATATGCCGGGATTGTTTCCGCTTTCCCGCAGATCTCCTGCGCTAGCCACGATATACTGAAATGTATAAGACAAATATTAGATTGCACGAGTTTTTTTTTTGTTAGAATAGAATTTGTGGTCTCAGAATGAAGGTTCTGGGTTCGATCCGGGGTTGAGGTACCATGGAAAGGGGTGATTGAATTGCACCCCAACTGGGAAATAGAGGATTAGGTTTCGGTCACACCCTGGAATTTAAATAGAGCGACGAGGAAGAGACCAAACATTGATAACTAAGGTTTAATACATTTATTTGATTTTTGAATCAATAACAAATATTTTCATTTAGAATAATAATTAAAGGAAGGTAATTAAAAATGCAATGTTTCTCCAGGAAACTCAGAATAAAATAGGAATTACAATAAAAATGCATAAAAAGGCCTTATAAAAGGCGATTAAAAAGTATTTTCAAGAAAAATATCCAAAAACCCAGCAAGAAGCAAGAAAAGGCTTAGCCTTGAAGAATGTGTTGACCAAGTGAATGAAGTTCGCGTTACCAATGATTTGATACTTTTATACTTAGTATTTGGCCCGCAGGGAGCGGGTCGTAATCCAAACAAAGGCTTCCTCTAAGATGTCTCGGCATGCCTTCCGAGAAAGATAGATGTTGACTCCTTTGGCGAAGTGTACCCCGCAGGAACAGACCTCTTGGTAATGATCTGTTTGGCGGATTACAAGCAGTTATAGTTTCTCATCGCCGTGTTGTAGTGGGCTAGCGGGCTGACTGAGTTGCTGAGATGAAGGTCGTTGACTCATGCCTCGCCTAGCATGACAGAGTCCGAGCGATGAAGCATGCCACTTGGCAAGGTTTCCGCCACAAGATGTTTACTAACAGGGCCTTCCCAAGAAAGGCCTGTTAGTGGGCAGGCAGGCAGCCGTGGTCAGACTGGTTCAGGCATGCAGATGTAGACAGGCCGCAGGACGGCGAGGCGGAGAATATATAGTGGAAATGACGACAGCACGCCGAACATTCCAGAATGAAGGAGGGGTGTCAAACAGCCAATCAACGCACAGCCCCATGCACGTTGCGAGGGTTGCCGCTGAGGTGAGCACAGTACCTCATGAAAAAGTGTGACAGTATGGTGCGTCTAGAAAGACACTTCAGAAAAAAGGTGAGTTGACAAGAATAATAAAGAACAACAATTCAAATGAAACATAAGTTAAATAAATAATCAGAACACCGCGTTCATACTGCAATTATAACGAAAAAAATAATGGAGCAGAATAATTGAACGTGTGTTTCAAACCGTGCGGGAAACATAGCCTACAAAAAAACATTCGCAAAAGCGAACACCCTCGATTTCTCTTACCCCGCGAAGGGTTGTTTAGTTAGTTAGTTATTTATTTAGTTATTGTTGTTTTAAGGGGAGGAACTACGAGGTCATCTGCCCCTGAAGGGTAGTTTCTTTTCCACACCACTAGGGAATGCTACACCACCCACAACGGTACAAATATCGGAATTTCATAGAGAGACATTAGTTGGTTCACACCCAATTATTTTTAGATAATTAATATTTTGTCAATTGTTCTGTGAAGCGAGCCTAAGAACGCCACCATGCTATGAGTACAGTAGATAAGTGGCTGAACTATTTTGCGACGTATTGTTGGTGTACTGTAGGGGTTTATGTTTGCTTTTACCACTCTTGTTCTTGCGGGATTTGGGTTGCGATTAGTTCTGTATTTAGTTATAATAATAATAATAATAATATCGTATGGCCTCGGATGCCTGGTGCAAGCTTTGGTATTTGACACCCAGAGGGTAGCTTGCATGTCGAATTTCGTAGTTCATTGACTATGAAAGTCAAGGAGGTTAGATTTAGTTGATTGAGTATTTTGGTTCCAGGCAGATACATAACTGTGCATTATTATTATTATTGTTTGGTTGATTGTGAGTAGACCTATGCATTCACTACGAAATTTCTTGGCTAGCAAAATTCAGTGTTTTGTTAGTTTGCCTTTCGCGCCACTTTCCGATATCGCACCCAGATTTATCATCTGTGTATCTTGAAAGTTACCGTAGTATTTTATTTTAACGGAATGTTTAGTTTGAAACATTAATTGTATTGTGGAGTGTGAGTGAAAATTAACAGAGTAAGTAATTTACTAGTCAGACAGTTTTCTCAGCTCCCTGGTGACGATAAACGTACAGTAAAAACACTCGGTACACCATTACCGGATAAGTATTGTCCAAAATATAAGTATACGAGGGCGTTTAAAGAAGATGTTTAAGGCAATAATGATTGGTTATGTGAATGCGATATTGAAAACGCTTTATTCTGTTTTCCATGTTTGTTGGTGGAGAATCCGCGTGGACCAAAATAGGAGTTACGGAAAGAAATCCCTAAAATAAAGAAACATGAATCTTCAGCTGAGCGGCTTAGGTGCCGTAGTTGGTAGCATGCTGAGCCTATATGCCCAAGATCGCGGGTTCAAACCCGGCCGAAGTCGTCGGATTTTTTAAGAGCGTTAAAAATTCCTCAGTATTTATTCCTTCGGAGGGGAAGTAAATCCGGCGGTCCCATGTCATAGATTTATGGCATATTAAAGAACCTTCCACTCATTACACCTGTGTGAAGCTAAATTATAGGTTACAAATTTGAACAACGCTCTTAGGTTCCAACGTTCGTCGCCAGGAGCCGACTGCGGTGGCGTGTAGTAACCAAGTTCTGAACTAGTAGTCGTTTACGGTGGCCTTTGGCGGCAATAGTAGGAACTGCTTGAAATTCACTGTCTGCAGTCCTCGCTTGAATTAAAACAGATAACAGTCACTAATACAGCCATCACAATTAACTCCGGTTAACAGACAGTTTCTCCACACACCCAAAGTACAGGGGGCTACATGACTGCGTTGTCGCAGCTCCTAAACTGAGGAACCAACCAATCTTCAGCTGTTTGAAATTGACACTTTTTGGAACTGTTAACGAAGCTGCACAATTGGACAGTGCCTATAGAAGGTAAATTGCGGAATATAACGAAGAAGTTAGGCACAATAGGTATGTGTTAAATATTGTAATAAACTCTATTCGTTTCTGTGGCTCTTTCGAACTGGCCTTGCGTGTTCATGATGAAAGTGTAACATCAACATACCCAGGTGTTTTGAGAGAACTAATTAATTTTAGCGCTGAGTTGGATGCTGTGTTAAAGGTCATTTGGTAAGGGCAACTGTTTTCAAAGGAACGTCAAAAACAATTCAAAATTAGTTTTTACAGATTATGTTGGAGGTTTGCCAAGAAGAAGAATCAAAGCAAATAAAGGAATCGGAAATTTTTGCCATTATAGCAGATGAAACTAGTGATATTTCAAACATATTTCAGATGGCTGTTGTGTACCGATACGTAGTAAGAGGCAAACTAAACATGATGCACACACATTAGCAGCGTGTTTACTGGATGCATTAAAGAAGCAGAAATTGAATGAAACTCCGCAAAAATTAATTGCGCAGACGTATGACAGAGCGCACTTCATGGCTGGTTCCTCTGATGGGGTTCAAGCTATAGGTAAAAAAAAAAAGACTGATAGTCAGTCTGAAAGACTAGACTTCATTTTAAATGCTGCGTGAACTCAAAGTCCGTTAGCAAGTGCAAACCAAGGTCAAAGGAGGTAGCTGGCTAGATGACGTCATGCTCACCGGAGAGCGCGGGGAAAGGAGGAAGCTCAAGCAGTATTATGACTTCACACACCTCAGTGCATTCTCGGTGCATTTCGTCCTGTCACCGTAACGTAACGCCAGACCCCAGCGTAACTACGAAGTCGACAAGATCATTTAAAATGATAAAAATCCTATCCTTATGCAGAATATGTGCCCGTCTTTTTTAGTAATTACATTCTTCGTTAACGTACAAACTTTTCGGTTGCCATGTTTTTATGTTGAGAATGTTTATTATCCCGGAGATTGAGACCCAACCTTAGACAACCTGCTGTGTTTAAAATTCTTCCCATGAACTCGGGCATAGTGCTTAAATTCATAAATCTGATTTTTTATGACTTCCTATAGGA
Organism: Meconema thalassinum; assembly: GCA_946902985.2. Classification (NCBI taxonomy): domain Eukaryota; kingdom Metazoa; phylum Arthropoda; class Insecta; order Orthoptera; family Tettigoniidae; genus Meconema; species Meconema thalassinum. The sequence continues at coordinate 11,919,869 of CAMPQE020000048.1, read as the reverse complement.
AGAAGCCCAAAAGAGTCATTAAAATTTGTATATTTGTCGAACGTACAGTTATTTTGGAAAACCCATGTATTTCAGTTTTTATAGAACTGTAGTTTATCTAACGTTAATTCATTTTTGTAACATGTATAAACTTCCCATATAAAATTGCGACATCAGAAATTTTGATGCAACACCCAGCTTTCCTTACCACCGGCCGCCACTGGATTGTAGTCATTCATGGGCCCGCAGGATATCTCCAGGGGGTGGCAAGTATTCGTTCCAATACCTACCTGTCACTACGTGATGACGAGACGTTCTTTGAACTTTCCTTTCATTTCACACTTGCTTCGTGAAATTCAGGATATAACTGCTCTGAGACCGTTAGCTACTTTGTGGCAAGAATGGGATGAATATTTGGTTTGAGTTTTTGTCCTTAAAAATTCGAGTTTCTTTGCGATTCATCGTCGTAATGTTGTTCTTTAGATCAGGTAGAAACTATAGAAACTAGTGGTTACGACAATAATAGCACTGTATTGCTATCCAGATCGACAATTTTCTAAATGTTGGACAATTTTTCAGATAATCCCAAATTACTAAATTAAATTGAACTGTGGTAATATCTCTACAACTGAATCTGCCCAGCAATTCAAATAGCACCATTTCCAAATAGCTAGTTTGTACTGGCGTTACAGAAGATCAAATTACTACATTGTGCCTTTTCTTACAATGCATGCCACGTAGGGATTTATGTCGATTTTGGAAATATTTTGGCAAAATAGCAGATCTATCGTAGAGCAGACGCAAGAAAAGCTTGCCGAAAAAAGGTGCGCAGATCTTCGGCCATGTTCGGGCGTTCGTGAGTGTTCGGTAGTGGCATACAACGCCCCTCCCACTTCCCGGCAGTAGCTGGCTAGCAGCAGTTCTGAACGGATCGTCTGCCCACGCTTGGCAGGCTGACTGTGACTGGGGTTCAAGTGCGATCTCAGGGCGTGTATATAATGTCTTACACAGTAATAGCCTAAAAATACTGTTGAAGATGCAGGAAACAACAAAGAGATTAAGAATGATCTAATCGTAAAATAGCAGTAAACTTACCTAATGGCCTATTCCTAGTGCACGTCTTCTGAAAGAGGTTGAAAGCCACTCAGTAATTGTTTTTGGCTGGTTCTAATACCTCCTCCTCCTCCCCTCCTCCCAAGATGGTGGCGACACGATATCTGGCGAACCCTTGGTTGGATTTTAACAAATGAGGTGTCGTTGAACTCGAGCTGACACCCCTTTTCCATTGGACAACATATTCACACCCCAAAATAAAACCTACCCCTACTAGGGGGTAAATGTTATTTTCTTAGTAAATGTGATTCTCCATGTGCAACATGCATGAAGTCCGATACCAGTATGAAATTTAGCTTTTTCTACTTGAGAAACATGTATAGTCCTGGATGCCACTATGTGTTTTTTTCTAACGCATGCCCACTTATGGCTTTTTGTAAAAGGGTGTGCTTATTAAAGATGGTGGCTGTAGTGTAACCTAACCCAACCCACGAGGGGTGATCAAAAAGTTTCCGAAGCGGAGCTTGTCGATAGGCAAACCAATAATCAAAGATGGGTATGTCAGACCTTGAGGCGATAACCCCTTTTGATTGATCCATGTGGATTTGTTTCTTTGGACTGATCCCTGTTGACTAGCCCCTTTGGAGGGGTCCTTTTTGAAGGGAGTCATTTTCGACAGGTCCTTTTGTACGGGTCCCTGTTGACAAGTCATTGTTGACGGGTCCCTGTGGATGGGCCCCTTTGGACTGGTCATTTTTGACAGGTACTTGTGGACGAGCCCCCGTGGACGGGTCCTTGTTGACGGGTCCTTTTTGACTAATCCCTTTAGACCGGTCCCTTTGGACTGGTCCCTATGGACTGGCCCATGGCCCTAATGGTATGATGAAATTAAACGTTGTTCCACATGAAACGCATGTGAAGAGTCGATTGCTACTATGAATTAACATGTTTGTTTTTTGTTTTTACGCATGCGCACTTGGGGATTTTGTAAGCGGGCGAGCTTTTTGAATAATGATTTATAGATGAGTTATTTTTAAAAAACTTACTTACCAAAAGATCCAAAACTAATAGGTCATTAGCTTTTTATTATCTCATGAACCAATAAGGCTAGGTACTTGTATGAGAGGTCGTTGGACTTGAGGTGACATTCTGTTTTTGAATGTATTATTTATTTTTGTCAAAAGGGCCTAACTGCACTTTTGTTAATATCTCGCTAACTAATAATCAGAGAGGCTCAAGTGAGGTGTCATGGGACTCAGGATGGTCAACCCTTTTCCATGACCAACGAATTTACCCAAAAGATTCAAAACAGCAAGGTCATAGACCTAAGATTTTATAGACTAATAATCGAATATCAACATGCGAGGTGTCATAGGACTTAGAATGGTCAAACCTTTCCCATCGCCAATAAATTTACCCAAAAAACCCAATACATCAGGTCATCGACCTGAGATTTTATAAACTAATAATCGGATACGAACATGTGAGATGTTTACCATGCGTGATGAAACATAGCTAGGTAGAGAAAGAATTAGTGTAGGCTACATGTATGGTGACTGACAAGTCTTTTACCATTGAAGCTTGTTTTCAGATCAAACTGCAGTATAGAGAGAGTATAGGTTGCAGGTATGGGTTAATAAATGACAAACGGTGTACACAAACTCGGATATATCGATTCAAGAATTAAGAGTAGACTATCTTTGATTGGTTAAAGAGGATAGCTAAAACACAAAAATGCTCAGTGGTTACCGGGACAAGATGGTCCCTGCACACAACAAGCTTTAAATACTTGAGGCTAATAATCTGTACACGCACACTCGATTGTTCTAAACTAAACTGTGTTGCTGTCAGTGCTCAGACAGTAGGCTGATGACAAAATGCATTGCTAACAGAAATATAATCATTTCCGGTTGTATAATGTTACCAGCTATCCATTTTGTGTTGCAGTGGTAAGCACTTTTAGCTCTTGTACTGGTGGGCTTAACTCGATTTCCAGGTCTGAGGCCTAGAACGAGTCAAACTAAGAAATAAGGGCATGGTGGTGCAGTGGTTAAGCTGTTAGCCTTTTCACCAGGGTTCGATTTCAGGTTAATATGCATGTATTAAACATATTAAACAATACAAAACAGAGATAACGTTTAAAACTGATTACAATTGTGTACACAAGCTCTGATTTATCGATTCAAAAATTAAAAGTAGACTATCTTTAATGCTGTCTATCACACACTAGACTGTAAGAAAGCCAAAAGAGCAAAAGGCGTAGGTAGAGCAGTGGTAAAATTGCTATATGTAGAGAACTACCTATCGGTTTTATAAACTGGCAAAGCTATATCGCATAAACAGTGCAGGATACAATCCAGCAATCAAACTTGTATCTTGTGGAACAGAGAAAATGCACTTTTACCTTGATGGATAGCAAATGAGTGCAGATGAATGACCTATGCATTAGCCTACCATAGGGTTATAACCACGAGGTGGAGGTGTGACTTCTATATTTTATTGTTTCGAGACATGGCTTTTTTGTAACCAGTAGATTTAGTAGATTTAGTATTTTGTAAATATTAAGCCTCCGTGGCTTAGGCGGCAGCACGCCGGCCTCTCACCGCTGGGTCCGTGGTTCAAATCCCGGTCACTCCATGTGAGATCTGTGCTGGACAAAACGGAGGCAGACAGGTTTTTCTCCGGGTACTCCGGTTTTACTTGTCAAAATTCCATTCCAGCAACACTCTCCACTATCATTTCATTTGTCATTCATTTAATCATTGCCCCAGAGGAGTGCGTCAGGCCTCGGCAGCCGGCACAGTTCATATCCTCGCCACTAGATGGGGGCTCCATTCATTCCATTCCTGACCCGGTCGGAGACTGGAAGCAGGCTGTGGATTTTCATTTTCAATATTTTGTAAATATTCATTTTTGTAATTGTAAATAGTGGAAACATTTTTTTATAATAGTAAATGCTAAATGTATAACTAAAAGTTCTTTGGGATAAGTGTGCATGTCAAGGATAAATAGCGTGGTTGTATTTGTTTTTCAAAGACAGGTATGGTTGTGTGTGAATGTATGACTATAGATAGAATGATAGAGAGAGAGAGAAAGCTTGTGTGTGTGTCTGGGTAGCATTGATTGTTCAACCAAAGCAAACACGGGAAGGTAGGATGGTGGGGTAATTAATGTATATAGAAAATGGTAAATAGTATACTGTAGTATTTTTAATACTTGTGTTTTTTTAAATGCAGCGGTAGATAGGTGTTATTTTGTAAAACAGTCTTACCTACAGTAGTAGTAATAGTAGTAGTAGTAGTAGTAGTAGGCCTATATGTTTTTGGAAACAAACAGAAAGAGAATGAACTATTGCCATGGCCAAGCACTTCCATTAAGACGATTTCAAGAAAATTTAAATCAGCAAATGTGTGTTTTAAAAACTAAACTTTCAACATGGTCTAAATCATAAACGTGTCGTCAGTGATATGGAAAAAATAGGAAATCCATGTATCCATAACAATACAATTTAAAAACTTAAAACTGACAATTTATAAAATGTAAACGGGAAATAGACAAATGTGTAAACAACAAAATGGAAAATTCTTGTTTCCATATCATGAAATCCAAAAATTTAAACTGACATTTTCAAATCGTGTACATGGAAAATTGACAAATGGCAATGTGTGAAATGTGAAAATGAAAAAAAAATGAACAACTGGCTATCATTATTTAAAAGAAATAAAAAACCGTCGTGTTCTATCGTTAAAGTGTGAATCAAACCACATCTACTTATTTGGATCACCCGAGACAGAGTAGACCTGTTTTAGTCCTAATATACTTTTAAAATTTTATGTTAAAGCTGGAATTGATCTCAAGAGCTTTAGAGTGCCAGCTAACTATGCTACCCGTTACGTCACAAAGACAACTTTACACTTCTCTTAATGAACAATAATAAGAAAAATAATAATAAATGTTGAATATTTTAAGGATGAACATGGTGACACTGTTTCTGTTGCACAGTCTGCTAGCCACTAGCCAGCAGCTGGGGTCTTAGAAAACGATACAGTTGACATTTTGTAATGAGATGTGACATGTTTCAAAATACAGTATTATGGGTTGCTGTTGAGTAAAAACTAATCCTGTACAAGGAAGCAAGGGTTCGAACCCCTTACCTAACATTACTATTACCTGAACATGGCTTGACGACACTGAATTATTATGATACTCGGTACACAAACCATAGATAGAGTGTATTGTTTAAGATCACTTTCTTTCTGAACATAGGTGGAGACTGTTGATGGTTAACAATGGCATTAATATAGTCGGACGTGGGTATAGCAATTAAGAAAAAACAGACAATACCCATACAATATTTTTATTTATTTAATGTAAGTACTTGTACAATAGTTACATTCAAAATACATTTCTTTTTCTCTATTACTATTTAGTCCTTTTTGATTCTCTTGCATATTGTACCCGATACCTATTTTAGGCTATCGGCTACGCCAGCTGACATTAAGCTGTAGTTGAGGTTTTGAGAAGCAATCAGAAAAGATTGCGCATCGATCGCGTCAAGAAGAAAGCCAAGATGACGTAGGAGGTCAGGTATCAAGGAGGCATTGAAATCTGTAAGAAGATAGAATTATGAATAAAGATGTGAAGCTTTATTGAAACATATATGGGATTATAGTAATTAAAACAACTTAGAAGAGGATATATAACATGCATTATATGTGGAAATAATTTTATGGAAATAAGTTATTTTATAACAGAACAGCCGAGAGGATTCGGGTTCGAGACTATGTTCATGACGTAAGAACGCAGTGGTGGGAGAATGAGCCACGTGCCGCGCGGAGAACAAAAAGCCGAGACACAGCGCTAGCAGTTCAGTTGAGCCCAGGAAGAGGGGCAGTTCAGAGCAGCTCTATAGCACAAGCGGGGCGCATTGAAGGTCACGCAGCACACGTAAACCGTCACAGCAGAAGTCTAGGTGACATTTCTCGTATCGCCGAGCAGCGCAGGCCGAGGGGGTCGTTGATCCACGCGACCTGGCCGAGGAAACAATTGTAGGCAGCCGGGGTATTTCAAAACCACACTGCTCGTATTTGAAGACTTTATTTCAAGCTTCATTTCGACGCTGTTCAAACACAGGCTTTTACGAATAACCTTATAACCATGCTGTTATATAACACATTCAAAGCGACTTTTACTATTCCAAATAAACTGAATGTTTAGCATAGGCTCTGATGAATATTATATCGTGCATTTATAAGATTTATATCTTATACAATTTTCATGATTTACCTATTACGAACAGATACAGGGTGTATCGCAATCTTGAACACTATCAAGTAAAATTTTATTTTACTCAAGTGGGACTTTGCAGTAAGTTGAGATTGGACTTACAATTCTCAAACTGAACATTTAAAGGAACAGTGGCGTATATTAGAAGAAGAGTAAGGGGGTCCGCTGTTTTCATGAACTTTTCGAGAAGGAGTTGGACGATATCCGCTATGGGTAATCCGAGGTTCAACATGAACGAGTAAACGTGAATAGAGACAAGATGGTACCACAGAGCGATGGATTCGATTCCTGACGAGAGGAGTCCAACAGCTGATTCGCTTGGGATTTCGAAGGAAATCATCATTTCATGGATGAAATGATATTCACGCCGATCTTACGAGAAATTTTTAGGTAGGGAAAATCGACGATCTTGGAAATTATATTACAACTGATAATGAAAGGTATTGTAAGAGTTCTAACTACCTGATTCGATTATTTTCATGAATACTGGGCACACATGTATATTTTTCTAATAGGAGTGATTTGATTATTAAGACATGGTTTGAATTTATATACTTCGAATTTGCTAGAATATGGAGTGACCATATGATATGGCAGGCATCATTATACGAAATTCTCACCGTTGTTTGGCTTTATTAAGCAGATGTTTGGTCTTTTAGACATTTTTTCCAGCTAGGATATTTTTCATAAATAGTTTTTTTGTGTAACGAGTATTTCGAACTCGTGATCTGCAATTGATTATCAAAAACTACATCGTCAGTTCATTGCATACTAGCGAGTGTGTATTATTCATCAGTAGGGATTTTTTTCATTGGATTGTTTGGAGATATTAAGAAGTTATTCACTTTAGTGAATGAACATCGCTTTTATATGACAACTAGAGACTTGTTGATTCCTTTCTGGTACATTCATTCATCCAGTCCACGAGGTGGGGTCTTTCGTATTTATACGATTGTATGGTGGTTACTCACCTTACCCATCGTTTAGGGAACTATCATCCAAGTCGACGGGGCGAGGTCCTTCGTATTTATACGATTGTACGGTGGTTACACATCTTACTCGCCATTGAGGGACTCATTTTTATCATCCGAATGTACACGAGATGTAAGTGAATTAAACAAGGAACTACTAGTCACATATCAGTCGAAATTTTGTTAAATAAAGTAACGATAAATGTCAACAGGATTGCATTTAGTAATTCTTGTTTGCCAATCCAATATTTTGTTGCTATACTCTTTTGAGAGTAATTTCAGTTTAACAGCTATTACAGCTGATGCTTTGATGATTTTTATAATTGTGTTTGATACCTTTGAGAAGGATTTAAAGTAATTGAATCTTGTAAGATTAATCATTAATGGTCATAATTATTTTAAGGCAGATCAGTATTGCAGATTTTGATATGAGAGATTATAGCACATTGGTGTTTTTCTGCGATGTGAATTATGAAACTTGTAAAAGAGAATTTATGCTATTTGAAAGCAGATATTAAATTACTGAAGTAATATTTTTCTAATTGTTTAAGAAGTTGTCTAGATGTGATCAGAGTAATTACAGTCATTGGAGATTATGTGCGTTGATAATTTGAAGCCATTTATATATTTTTTGTAGATCATGCAACATGGTTAAGTGGAGTTTGTGGTAGGCATTTTGTGGAATTTGCCAAGTGATAGTAGCAATGTTGCTAATGTATTTTGAAGCAGACATGAGGTCGTCGTACCCAGTCTAGCGTATTTGTTGAGATTCATGCTGTATGTGCTGAATATTTATGGAGTTTTTGGAGTAATTCTTATATTCAAATGTGTTATTTGAAATATTGAAGAAATATAATGTCGTTGTGGATAGTTAGATCCAACGTGATGTCGTGGAGACAATAATATTTTTTGGCATGATAAATTAAATACGAGATATAACTTGGAAGTAATAAAACTGTAAGACAACGTTCTATAAACCTTATTAAAACAATTTGTTAGGAAATTAAACAAATAAATGAAGTTGATAATACAAGATTTTCTGAAAATAATAATTAACGAAATAATAATCTGAGATTTAAGCATATTAACGATCTGACCTAAAGAAATAAAAATCAGAATGACTAGATGAAATAATGATAAACTAAATAACCAGATGATTGAAATTTAAATAAATTGATAAATTAAATTTTGAAATAAATCGATGAATTAAATAAGCGGAAGAATTAAAGATTGATAAATTAAACTGATTGAAATAAATTAATAGACGATTGTAATGATGATGAATAACTGAATTAGAAGGTGATAATTAATTAAAGAAGCTGATGATTAATGAATTTATATGCAATTAAATAAATTTAATTGATAGATAATGTGAAGGAATTGCAACTTGAATTGTGAATTTAAATGATGTAATGGTGATGAATTAACGATTCTGACAGGAATATTTAGAATTTTGAAGTGAGAATTAATGTGAGTAATATTTAATTTTGATAATAACGATGATGATGACCAAATGATAATTTGAATTTTCAGTAATTCACAGATAAGTGATTGAATGACGATGTAAATAATGTAAATTAATTATTCAATGCTTAGGAACATTTGATTAACATGTTCTATGTTCAAATTATACCATGCAAACAATAATTTATGTGATATTTAATATGAGTGATTATTATATGTGTATGTTTAGGCAGATTAATTACTTAATTAAATCCACATTGATGTTAAATTAAAGAGAATTAGGTCTCAGGTTTCACAAATGTCAGTGACGAAAGACATAGTGCTACAGTGATCCTGAGAACCCAAGAGAACTTTATACATTTTTCTTGTTATGTGGATTAAGATAATTTTGCATTAGAAAGGAGATGGTTCGATTTTTGGACAATGACAATTTAACTTTGCATTCGACCATACTCTTAGGTAGGAATTACATTTAAAATGTCTGTCTGACTTTCAAAGTAAAATAAATTTGTGTTTATCTTAGTTGTGATCTGATGATGGTGTGATGTTCCTTTTTCTTTCCTTGTATTGAGTAAGGCTTATCCGGAAAGGAAGTGGTTTGCTAGGAATTCAGTTGATGGCGCCCATTTATATTTGAATTATTTTTATTAACTTAAGCCCGTAACGACCCTAGAGATACTTTGTCTCGTGAAACCCACTGCTTTTTCGAGAACTCAGCTGAATTTCCGACACATTCCTTATTTGACTAGAGGTTCATTTAACTCCGCTCTGTCCTGGAACTCCAGGGATGTGATGTTATAGCAGATGGGTCATCGCATCCCCAGGACGAACGGGTACAATATGAAGGGTTAACCTTGTAGTTCAGCCCCTTAAAACAACAACAACACAACCATTTGCATAGTCTGTGATGTTGATGACTCTTGAGATGGGGAAGATGGATTAAACATAACTTTTACATCAGGGGTTAAATGTTGCTCAATAAACACTGCACTATTTTGAGTAGCAACATTTTTTTCTTGTACTAGCTTTTTAGCATTGTCATCATTATTTGTTGACACCAACAGTGTTTCATCTGGTACACCACATTGATGATCACTCACACTTAAAACCTTACCATTTCTACTTTTTAGATTGCCTCGACATCTTTTTGACCTCTCTTTTGAGCATCGCCGAAATATTATTCCTTTTACATTTTGACGATTATAGTTATAAGAGTAGCCTTTATAGAGTACACGTTGTTTACTTTTGTTAGTTGTAGTAAGTTCCATATTAGCAACTAACCTGTTAGTATGATTTGCTCACTACAAAGGTTATAACTGTTTTGATAATAAAATCATTTTGCGTTGGCTTTTATATTTAATATGTACAGTTTGAGGTGATAGCAAAATTGAGAGCAAAATGGTAGCAGAGTGGTAGAAAATATTACATGTATTGTTAAGAAATAGTTTAAGCGGTTATGTGGATCCATTACATCATAATTTTGGCACTACGAAACTCATTTTCTATATCCAATAGTTCTTCCTCATTTTCAGTATAACCAGCCTGTTTATAGAAATGCAGTTGCTGAAGCTGCCGGATTAGCTTACTTGGATTGTTCCAGTAGACAAATATAACAAATGATTTTTTGGTGTAAACAAAGCATTACCATTATCATTATTATCTTCATCATCAACATCATCATCATCATCATAACCATTATCATTATCATCATCATTATAATCCTCATCACTATTACTATATAGTCCATTTTGATCCTTTTGCAATACCACATTTTGCACAGTCTGTGTTGCCTTTGATAATGTTGGGAGTTTTTCAGACATTGACATCTGTCCTAACACGACTTTCTGAGGAGATGATAAATGCTTTTTAACAAACAATGTACTATCTTGAGCTGCAATATCATTTTCTGCGACTAGTGTTTTAGCATTTTGAAGAGTTTTTTAAACAGCAACGATGTTTTATCTGGTACACTACATTGATGATCACTCACACTTAAGACATCACTATTTTTACTTTTCAGCTCACCTCGACACTGTTTTGAACGATGTTTTTAACAACGCCAAATAACAGTTCCATTTTTATTGGTTCGTTTTACAATATATGTATATCTTTTATAGAATGCATATGGCTTACCATAGCTATTTGTTGATACTTCAATGTCAGTTGTCAAGCATGAGCTAATCTCTAGCAAAGTTCACTCGATAATATAAATCATAGTTTAAAGTGAGAGGAAAAGTGGGTGCAAAAGTGGGTGCAAGAGTGGATGCAAGAATGGGTGCAAAAGAGGGTGCAAATGTGGGTGCAAAAGTCAGTGTAAAAGTGGGTGCAAAAGTGGGTACAAGAGTGGGTGCAAAAGTGGGTGCAAAAGTCAGTGTAAAAGTGGGTGCAAAAGTGGGTGAAAAAGTGGGTGCAAAAGTGGGTGAAAAAGTGGGTGCAAAAGTGTGTGCAAATGTGAGTGCAAAAGTGGAAATAATGTGGGTGCAAAAGTGGGTGCCGTTTATACTAAACATGAATTTTACTAGAATGTGATTTGAGTAAATGTAATTTCTAAACCCAAGTAGTGAATAGTAAGTTGGTTTTGATCTATGCAAGCGTAAACATGTCACATACTCTGGTGATGGATACTCAAGGCTTTAAGGTAAACGAAAACAAGTATTTATTTAAAGAGGTGGCTATTATTGTTTGCACAACTCGCGGGTTACCATATCTTTTTTCGGGCTAGTGTTTTAACATTTGAAGAGTTATTTTTAAACAGCAACAATGTTTTATCTGTTACACTACACTGATGATCACTCACACTTAAGACCTCACTATTTTTACTTTTTTTAGCTCACTTTGACACTGTTTTGAACGATGTTTTGAACAACGCCAAATAAAAGTTCCATTTTTATTGGTTCGTTTTACAATATACGTATAACCTTTATAGTATACATATGGCTTACCATAACTATTCGTTGATACTTCCATATCAATTGTCAAGCATGAAATAATCTCCAATAAATTTCGCTCGATAATAGAAATAATAGTTTAAAGTGGGTGCAAAAGTGAGTGTAAAAGTGGGTGCAAAAGTGAGGGCAAAAGTGAATGTAAAAGTGGGTGCAAAAGTGGGTGCAGTTTATAGTAGGCACGATTTTTACGAGAATGTGATTTGAGTAAATGTAATTTCTAAACCCAAGTAGTGAGTAGTCAGTTGGTTTTGATCTAAGCAAGCGTAAACATGTCACATACACTCATGATGGATACTCAAGGCTTTATGGTCAACAAAAACAAGTATATAGTTAAGGAGGTGGCTATTATTGATTCCACGACACTGAATCTATAGACAAAGGGCTTAAGTGCACTTTTGTTAATATCTCGCGAACCAAAAACTAGGGCATTGTATGAGGTATTGTTGGACTTTTTGCCGAAGACTGCTGGTAAACACCTATGTTCCCACGACCTTCTTAAAGATGACGGCTGTAGTGTAACCTAACTTAACCTAACCCAACCCACGAGGGGTGATTAAAAAGTATTCCAAGCGGCGCTTGTCGATAGGCAAACCAATAATCAAAGAGGGGTATGACAGACCTTGAGGCGATAACCCCTTTTGATTGATTCCTGTTGATTTGCCCCTTTGGACTGGTCCCTGTTGACTAGCCCCTTTGGACGGGTCCTTTTTTGAAGGGAGACATTTTTGACGGGCCCCTGCTGACGGGTCACTTTCGACGGATCCCGGTGGACGGGTCCCTGGTGACAGGTCCTTTTGACATAATTTGGATAAATGCATGGGCCAACCCATAGGGATCAGTCCAAAGGGACCGGTCCAAAGGGTTCACATAATTGATCACATAATTGTTGAAGTATCAGACCGCTTAATCATTAATCTGGGGGACGATAGTGTCAGTGACACAGAGCGTGTGAGTGCAAAAGTCAGTGTAAAAGTGGGTGCAAAAGTGGGTGCAAAAGTGGGTCCAAAGGTGGGTGCAAATGTGAGTGCTAAAGTGGAAATAATGTGATTGCAAAAGCGATATAACGGTTACACAACGCTAACATACAGTAAATCCAGCAACAAACATACACCAACACAGCGCAGTCGGCACATGCTTGCTGGCAGAGTGAGAGCATTGTTGGCGCGGCGGTAGACAAGCTTCGCGACTGTGTAGATAGAATGTGGTTATACGTTGTCACGGAGATGTGTGGAGCCGGGCTGAAAGGCGACAACTGTATATCACCAAGGTGTAACAGACACAAATCACAACCATGCCGATTTTCCAACGGGGCGGGGTTCTAACCCCCAGTAATCCCGTCCCCACAGCAAGAATAACCATCAAAAACAAAATTAAACGACCACATAACAACACACCAGGTTAGTACAATGAAATGAATTATCAGGCTAACAATCACACTTTAGAGGTTGAAGTTGGACTGTATCACTGATTTATTTTATAATTTCTTTGAAGGGCGTCAGCCATTTTTTCGGAAAATGAAGAGAGATCGCATGCTGAGCATTGCAGCACCATGTCTGATTTTGGATATTCTATCTCCTCAATAGACCTACGCTTTATTGTGAAAGCGTACTTGGTCCAGACAGATACGAGAGTGCCACAATTCAGTCAAAATATGCCTGGTCGAGTGTGGGAAGCATATTTCATATCTCGCAACTCCCAATATGTGCAGCAGAAAATGGCAGCTAACCTCAAAAGAAGTCGAGCAGAAGTCACCGTCAGGTGATCAATGAATATTTTGACAATCTGACAGATGAACTTCATGATATTCCACCAGAGAACATATTCAACTTCGATGAGACAAATCTATCGGACGATCCGGCTAAACATCGTGTGATTGTCCGTCCTGGTTGTTAATAAGTTAGCCAGAGCGTGTGATGAACCAATCTAAAGGAGCAGTCTCTCTTAAGTTTGCGGGAAGTGCAAGTGGCGAGGTCTTACCGCCGTACGTAGAGTACAAAAGCGAACATCTGTGACATAGCTGGGTACACGGGGAACCGAAAGGAGCTCGATACAACAGGACCAGAAGTGGCTGGTTCGACCAAGCCACTTTTGAAGACTGGGTGGAGTTCCACTTGTTGCCTCATTTGCTCAAACTGAAGAGACAGAAAGTTGTAATAGGGGACAATTTATCCTGCCAACTTTCCTTTTATGTTATTGAACTGTGCAAACTATATGATATCCGCTTCATATTTCTTCCTGCAAACACAAGCCACTACACGCAACCTCTTGATGTCTCCTATTTCCGTCCCTTGAAAGGTGCTTGGAGGAATATCCTGTCTGAATTCAAAGCAGGGGCTGGCAGAAGGGAATCATGTCTTCCAGAATATACATTTCCAAGCCTATTGAAGAAGCTGTTACTTGCAAAAAAATCATAGCTCGAAAGCAAACATGATCTCAGGGTTTGAGGCAGCGGGGATTTATCCAGTCAGCCGCCAAAAGTTGTTCGACCGCTTGCCACCATTTCTTCTTGATGGTCACTTACCAGTGGACCAAATTTCCGAAGCCTTTGTTGAGAACTTTGGAGCAGCTCGATACCCCTCAGACATTCAGCACCATAAAAGAAGAAACGTTGAATGGGCACCAGGCAGAAGTATCACTGAAGCAGATGACGATAGAGAGCCCACTCCAAGCAATGAGAAAGTGTCTGGGTATTGCCAGGAGTGACTTTTCTTCTAGTTCAGACGAATGAGAAGAAGATTGCAACATTGGTTCTAGAACTGGAGGACGAGTGAAACTGAATGATCTCTCAGAAGGACAGCATGTTCTCGTTCGCTATGATGGCCTGTTGTTTCCAGGCAAGATTGTGGATTTGCCAGTGATACAAGAGGGTGGCATTGCAATAAGTTGCATAACCCCCTCGAAAAAGCATTGGTGTTGGCCTTTGCCTCCAGATGTGTGTATGTATTCACTTGAGGATATCTTCCTTTTAATAGATGATCCGAAGCCAATAAACAAAAGTGGAACATTTTCAGTTGCCATCCCAGAAACCGAATAGGTGTTGTGAGACTTGTAGACAAATTTAACTTTAATTATTGTAACTGAAGCATATACTGACTTACATTTAATTCAATTGTGTATTGACAGTAACCTGACAAACATAACATGAAAGAGGACATATTTTTATATTATTTACTACCTATGTGAGAGTGTAAAGACCTTCCAACTCAATGAAAATATCCCTTGTCCTTCCAATAAATCACAAAGTGGGGCAAAGTTGACAATTAACCTTATTACTTAAACCCACAGGTTGAATCTTATATGTGGGACAAAGTTAGCTACAGCGTATGGTAACTTTAGCCCATTTTAGCCTACTTTCGATTTTTGCAAAAAATGAAAGTAGACTTATGAGATCACTACAGGGCCAAAAAATATGCGTCTGTCTGTGTGTGTGTCTGTGTGAGTGTGTGTACTCTAAATGTCTGCCCCCCCCCCCCCCCCCTATCAATTGGATCACGATGAAGCCGAATTGGACAAAATATCGTACAGAGGTAGAACAAGCAAAGGGCACCTCAGTGTCATGTTTCATATCGCCGCCATCTTGACGGAAACGTAAAGGCGGCCACCCAAATGTTCAAAGCTTAAATCAAATTACGACTAACCTAATCATTCGATATCTACCAAATTTTGCAACTACATATAGTCGTATGGCGAGCGTCTTTTGACCTAACTAAAAGGTCATCAGTCCAATAGTTTTCAGATGGCGGACATGTATGTGTGCAAATCGATTACCCTTATCAATTTAAACACGGTCAAACTGAATTGAGCGAACTTCGGTGCTGAGGTAGCTCTAGCAAAGGGCACCTCAGGGACATGTTTTATATCGCCGCCATCTTGACGAAAACATAATGGCGGCCACCCACGTTTAAAAGCTTACATCAAATTACGACCAACCTTATCATCTGATCTCTACCAAATTTTGCAACATTATACCTTTATGTATGATAAATTCTTTTGACTAAACTGCAAGGTCATCAGCCCTATACGTTGCGGATGGCGGCCATGTATGTGCGCAAATCGATTCCTCCTATCTATTCCAACACGGTGAAACCGAATTGAACAAAATAAGGTACAGAGGTAGCACTAGGAAAGGGCACCTCAGTGTCCTGTGTTATATTGCCGCCATCTTAACGGAAACGTAATGGCGGCCACCCAAATCTTCAAAGCTTAAATCAAATTACGACTAACCTAATCATCCAATATCTACCAAATTTTGCAACTGCATATAGTCACATGGCGAGCGTCTTTTGACCAAACTACAAGGTCATTAGCTCAATAGTTTTCAGTTGGAGGCCATGTATGTGTGCAAATCGAGTACCCTTATCAATTCAAACACGGTGAAACTGAATTCAACGAAATTCGGTACAGAGGTAGCACTAGCAATGGGCACTCCACTGCCATGTTTTATATCGCCGCCATCTTGACAAAAACGCAATGCCAGCCACCCAAATGTTTAAGTCTTGAATCAAATTACGACCAATCTAATTATCTGATCTCCTTTATGTATAAAAAATGTTTTAAACAAACTACAACGTCATCAGTTCGATCATGTGCGGATGGCGACCATGTATGTGTGCAAATCGATTTACCCATTTTTCAAACACGGTGAAAACGAATTGAACGAAATTTTGTACAGAGGTAGCACTTGTAAAGGGCACCTCAGTGTCATGTTTTATATCGCAGCCATCTTGACCGAAACGTAATGGTGGCCACGCAAATGTAAAAAGCTAAAATGCAATTACGACCAACATAATCATCTGATATCTACCACATTTTGCAACATCATACCTTTAAGTGAGAAGCGTTCTTTGACCAAGCTACAAGGTCATCAGTCCAATAGTTTGCATATGGCGGCCATGTATGTGTAAAAAACGATTCCCCCTATCAATTCAAACACAGTAAAGCCGATTTCAACGAAATTTGGTACAGAGGTAGCACTAGCAAAGGGAACCTCAGTGTCACCTTTTATATCCCCCCATTTTGACGGAAACGTAATGCTGGCCACCCGAACATTAAAAGCTTAAATCAAATTACGACCAACCTAATCATTTGATCTCTACTAAATTATTCGAAAACATACCTTTTGTGGGAAGCATCTTTTGACTGAACTACAAGGTCTTCTGCCCAATAGTTTGCAGATGGCGGCCATGTATGTATGCAAATCGATTCCCCATATCAATTCAAACACGGTGGAACCGAATTGAATGAAGTTTTTTACTGAGGTAGCAAAAGCAAAGGGCACCTCATATTCATGTTTAATATCCGTAGGCCTATTGCACGTTGTATTTCAACAATCTACAGCAACCAATATTCAATTATACTCCTTGAAAAGGACAAAGACTTGTAACAATACCCATGCTTTTAGGAGAAAGTTGGCTATATGTTCTTTACTGAACATCTTGTTTAAATAATGGTCTATTTATATTCAAGTTCATGTCAATGCAAAATAAAGCAAAATACATTGTCAGGCACAAGCAGCGGAAAGCAACAGTAAAATACACATGGAACGGGTATATTAGGTGGCCAATCACATTACAAGGCAATGAGTTTCTTCTGACCAATCAGGTGAAGTATCATTTCAGGCTACAGACGTAAGTGCTGATTACCCGTGATCTTTTGAAACTAAGTTTGTTTACATTCTTACCCGAAGCTAATTGAGATACCTACCGTACGTGGCGATAAATATCGCTTTGAACGATGGGGAAATAAATGATGTTTTAACGCTGAGTGAAGCGTGTGAGAGTACGTTTTCAACTCATAATGACCATTTCAAATTATATAAAAAAGTTTCTTTTAATAAAATACTGTTTTAATTATTTAGCATCTCATAGCCTGCTACATCTTAAAGATGTATAAGCACTTGTGATTTATATTCCGAAGGGTTAATTAGGAATAATGAATAACAATTATAAAATTGACGTTTTTTTTAAATGTAGCGTTAGGCCTGTAGTGCCGAGTTATTTCAAGCTTCAAAGCCTAAATTGAAAAAACAATTTCTCTGGTCGGAACTCAACCGAAGTTTATAAATCCCCCCCCCAAGTTTGGGAGGAGGTTTACACCCCTGTCGGAAATGGTTTCCACTTCTACTCCTGGCGGATACCAGGATGGTTCGAAGCTTAAGGCCACGGCTGCCCCCTTCTACACGCTCCCGTGAGTTACTTTACATGCACTTATATAGCAATCACAATAACACTGGTTATACACATACACTCAAATACACGGGGCTGAGTGACACGAAGTCTAAACCCCTTTAATGAAACTTTAAGTTGTTACTAGATTTCGCCTTTAAATTAGGTTTGACGTACATTGTACTACACCGTGACGCCTACAGCTGAATTTCCTTTAGTTTTAGCCAGTTTATTTCGCAACAATCGGCATTCTTTACGATTCATGGTAACCTTTCCTAGTGCTACTGAACTGAAGCCTCGATGTTGTCGAAGCTTGCAATATAACGTGCTTTGTAATTCGTAGTTTTGTCTCCAAAATTTGGTCCACATGACAAAACTTTTACAGGAGAGGAAATACTTAAGTGCCCAGTGCAGATTTTCAGTGGCAGTCAATTCGCGATATTTAATTGTCGAAGACACAGGGATGTGGCTATTTAACTAGGAACAGCCTTAGGGCCTATGACGACAATATACAAGTTACCCTCATGTTAGTTGGAATCGATAATGATTCTTGTTTGAACTGCGTGGGTTGTAACACAAGGAGATCTTGAGGTGGCGATTCACAATACCTGTGCAGTAAACTAAGTTTAATTTCACCTGCCTAATTAAGCGTATTGAGAGAATTTTACAGTCGGTAATTTATTGTCTGACAAAATAATATTTAATCTACTCACCGCTAATCCAGTTTGTGTGTAAATATAAGGAGACCGAATGTAGGAGTTTTAATTTCCGAGTTCTATACTCAGCCACAATTAATTACTCCATTCATTTTATCAATTCAATGGAAATGATAACTTATTCGACCAGCGTCACGGTCGTATTTGTTTTACTGTAATTCACAAACATATAACCGCTCCTTATCACTGTGCACTTCCTCATCTGATTTATTGTATATGAGAATGATTTGGCGTAGCCTAGGCCTAGGCCTATTGGTACAAGTAAGGTCTTTAGTTAATTCGTCTGTGGTTTTCTTGTGTTCTAGTTTCCTCATCACAATGGAGGAACAACTATTTATTAAAAGTGAGCCAGACTGGTTGACACATACAGTTGAAGTCTCTAACACTGTGAGTTGCATTTTGATTCTTATTTGGTGTAACATTGCATTCATAGTGATGTGCATGACAAGTGAGGTTTAGGGACTCAATACACTATTTAATGGTAAATGGCTCGCTAACGTTTAGTAACGTAACTTAGTACTCATATTGTGTCTGCGTATCTTTGATTGGGTCATACTTGTGTTACTTCGCAGGGGACAAATGTCCTGTTGCCCTCAGATAACTTGAAAGACGAGGCTGCTGATATATTAGACGATGAAAGGATAGCAGTTAAGGAGGAACATGAACTACAGGTAATTATTGGTTCTGTGTTATTTCTCTTGTAATATTATGAATGATTTTAGAATGCATATTTTTGGGAAGATTGGAATACTTAGTTTTGTTTTCTATAAGAACACCATCAGTAGCGGATGTTCCACTCTGCTGGCTCCCTGGACCCTAGTATAGGTTAAGTCTACACAATCATATAAGGCATTTGAGATATGATTGCCCTTAAGTGAATGCGCTGCTGGTTGCTATAGGCTAGTGGGGAAGAGGGAAGACTGCCACAGCAAAGCAAGCTCGTTACTGGCATAAAACAATGTTAAGATTCTAACTTGGGTGTCAGCAAGCATAGACTATTTGTAATGAATAATCGGTAGCACTGAATGAAAGTAGAACAAGCGATAACATTCTCTATAGCCTACATGAATTAGCCAAAATACCTTATTAACCTCTTCAGTCCTGAGAGAGAAAAATTGGAGATAAAAATATTTCCATGGTTCCATTCTGACCTACAGCATGCCAGAACACCTCCTTTCATGAAAATATAAAATTCATGTCATCCATATGGTGGGGATATGAGGTCCACATATGTGGACCTCAGGTTTTACCTGAGAATATTCAATGGCTGTTCCTCAAAATACTTGGACTGCTTTCTAATGCAATTCGATGTTTGTACAATAAGTGAAATGTAGTATGCGAGCAATTGTGAAGGTATTTACCTATTAAGCATTATACAGTT
Source organism: Meconema thalassinum (assembly GCA_946902985.2). NCBI lineage: Eukaryota > Metazoa > Arthropoda > Insecta > Orthoptera > Tettigoniidae > Meconema > Meconema thalassinum. The sequence goes on along the minus strand of CAMPQE020000048.1, from coordinate 11,899,907 downwards.
ACAAGTAAAATAAATAAATACAGAGGAATATTGTCTTATCATGAGACCACTTTTTCTTGAAAACGTATGTCATTGCAGCCTACTTTTCATGGTAGGCCTGAAAGCAATTCTGTTTCATGACACTCGATACGGATCACATTTAACACACATGATTCTGGTTTTCGAATGACAACCAGGATATCGACACTTAGAAGCATTCTTTGCTTCAACATATTTGGGTATGTGACCAACATTATCAAAACTTATCTCGGCCATGGGTGGCACTACAACCTTCCTAGGCATCTTCCTTTCGATGACATCCTGATCTTCTTCATCAGTAATTGCCTCATCTTGAGCAGAATTACAAGGTTTTCCTCTTTTCTTAGCATGGACTACAGGGCCCTTCTTCCTGTAATTTATCATCGTTCTTCCCATATGCATCTTATAGTTCAACAAAGGCAATCTCTTATTCTTGGGGGTGGTTTTTACCTACACACCATCTAAGATACATGACCCAGCAATTCACAATGACTTGGTCTACACAGTAATTGAACATCCTGACTGTCCATTTCACGAATATAGCACCTGTAATAGGATAAAAACCTGTCCAACAAATCTACACCTCCCATCTATTCATTGTACAATTGTACCACCTTTGGCTGAGGGATTTCAACTTTCTTGCCTTCATCTTTAGACCATCTCTTGCACAGGTTTATTTCCAACACATGAGGAAAGTAATAGAACACTTGTGTTATCTTTCCATTTAATAATGCATACTTAATCATCCTCCCTCACCTTTTCATCCCATTCACCTCTGTTTGTCACTTTTTAGCTTGTCTATTACTGAACCCACTCTATTCTTCATCACTGTGCCTGTTTGGTAGGTGTTCCTGTCAAGTAGAAAAACTAAACATTTCACACTTGTGAAAAACCTGTCAGTGTAGACACAACGGGTGCTGTCTTGAGGGGCACTTACTGTCAACTGTTTCACAACAGCAGCACCAAGTCAAACCTGTTTCATGTCATCAGCAGAAACTGTTCCTTTGCCAACGTAAATTTCAAAATCTAATAATAAACCATCTGGTGCTGCAAGGACAAAATATTTAAGTCCTAAAGGGTTAGGGTTTTAGGGAACATACTGGTGAATCCTCACTTTCCTGAAAAAGGTATGATCTGTTCATCTAAGGAAACATGTTTGGATCTTGTACTCCTTTCTAATAGGTTCCAGGAAGGGATTCACTTTCCCTAGTCCTTCGTTGCCATCACGCTGAGCCCGCTTGTTTGCATTAATTGCTGCTGAATGGCGTATTGGTTCAGTTTTCGTAACTTCCTGCACACCATCAAGTTCATCCTGATGAGTGACAGACGTTTCTGCACTTTCAACATTTTCAGTCATATTTTCGATATGTTTCTCGTCCTCACCAATTACGATAACTTCATTTTCCATAAAAATCTCTTCCTCCTCATCTGACAATTCTGCATCACTGTGATCAAGGAAATATTGCACTTCAACATCTTTCAACAGCTTGATTCCTGTAAGACAAACATGACCTTAATTTAAACTTCAATACAACAATCTCTAGAGGTCCGACAATTGAAGCATATCCGATGACGTATACAAGCTGCGCATGCATAAGTGCTTGCCTCCATGTATTGTAAATAATGTTATATTCACATAAGACAGGTAGTTCCATGAAGAAATGTACAGCCTATTTCCATATACCCTACTTATTTTAATTGCCTCTATCAACATACAAAATTTCAGTTTAATTGCTGTAATAGATTCGTAGATATTGAGAACCGAATAAATATTGTGGATGGTCGCCATGTTGGATTTAAATATATGTAGGTCTTAGAGTTATGTACTGTTACATGAAGATTATTGTGTACGTGTAGTATTAAAGCTTCAATCGCATGATTAGGACACAAGAAGTAAAAACGAGATTTTATAATTTCGCACAGCTGCCATCTTGTGGTTATGGAAACAATTGAAAAAAATTAGATGCCAGTGGATTAACAATTGTATACGGATTTACTGTACCAAGTGCCACTGCACTGGGATGGTTAAATTGCGAGAAACAACCATGTGAATATTTATACTTCGCGTCGCCGCCATGTTGGATTTGTGATCACCAGGTTATTGAAAGTCCTATAGGTAAATTTATGTTCATAGTCACTATGAACATTAAAACATTCAGTTTGATTGCTGTTATAGAATCGTAGATATTGACATCCGTCAAAACATTTCGGATTGTCGCCATGTCGGATTGTTATATGTATAGGCCATAGAGTCATGTACCATTAAAGGAAAATTATTGCGTAGGTTCATTATTCAAACTTTCACTTCGATCGCATGATTACGACACATGAAAAGACAACTTAATTTTAAAATTCGCACAGCCGCCATCTTGAGGTTATGTAAACAATTGAACTAAATTAGATACCAGTGCATTACAATGTGTATAAACATTTGCGGTACCAAGTTTCATTGCGTTTGGATTATTAAATCGCGAGAAAAGTCTATTTAACACTTTCAACTTCGCTTGGCGTTTTGTAGTCAACCGGTTTTTTAAAGTCGCATAGATGAACTTCCAGCAGTACACTTTATCTCCGTACAAAATTTCAGGATGATACCGGTAATAGTTTCAGAGATATAGAATGCCGGTGAAATATTTTGCACAGCCGCCATCTTGAGGTTATGTAAACAATTGAACGAAGATAGATATAGGTGCTTTAAAATGTGTGTAAACATATACTGTACCAAGTTTCAAAGCATTTGGTTGGTTAAATCGCGAGAAACTTCTATTTAAAAGTTGTAACTTCCCTTGGCCGCCATGTTGGTTTTGTAGTTACCTGTTTTTTCAAAAGTCCCATAGGTGAACTGGTAGTAGTTCCCTTTGTCACCGTATAAAGTTGCAGGGTGATATCGGTAATAGTTTCGGAGATATTGAATGCTGGTGAAATATTTCGCCCAGCCGCCATGTTGGATTGGTGAGAGGTAACAAAATTTGAAGGGCACGGTCGGGGTTGTCTGGAATAGTGCTATGGACTTACCGAGTTTCATTGAAGTCGCTGCAGCTGTTTAGAAGTTATTAGGGGACACACACACAAATCAATCAACACGCACACACACAGGCACACGGACAAAAGGTGATCTCATAAGCCTATTTTTTTTCATAGATGAATATAGGCTTAAAATACCCTGACCACTAAAACAAACATTTGATGCAATAACAGTACACTTACAGTCTGGTTGAGTCAGCCATCGCAATAACCACTGTCTCGTTGATAGAGTGGATGTGCTGCAACTAGAAGGTTCACACGTGTGGTTGAGTTAGCCATCGCAATAACCACTGTCTCGTTGATAGAGTGGATGTGCTGCAACTAGAAGGTTCACACGTGTGGTTGAGTCAGCCATCGCAATAACCACTGTCTCGTTGATAGAGTGGATGTGCTGCAACTAGAAGGTTCACACGTGTGGTTGAGTCAGCCATCGCAATAACCACTGTCTCGTTGATAGAGTGGATGTTACGCGACTAGAAGGTTCACACGTGTGGTTGAGGCATCTCAATGAGACGGGAAATAGATGTTTCCTCCTCCGCTGCCTGTGACACGCCCAGCCATCCAAAATAGGATCACAACTTATATAGGCCGCCATTGTTCACAACAATCATCATCAAAACAGTACTGCCAACCTTGTCCTTAGGGTACTATGCCACACCAACACCTGACCATTCCAACCTTCGTTTCGTCCAATCCAATGGTTTTTGACAATGGTTACAGTGATTTTGTATCCCACTTTTATTTATCAACTGTGATTTTGTATCCCATATGTTGGCAACAATTCGTGCACCTCGGTGTGTGCCGCTAGAGTGCGCCTTGTTGACATTTCAATGAGATGCTAGTGCTGTCGGAACATGGCAGCCGTTTTTAAAAGAGCAATAAATAACACATATTTACGTACTTTAGCACTTATATGAAGTGCAGTATTGACCAGGGTTCCTAATTTCAATACGTAATATCGCCCAGAAGATTAAACAAGGACACAAGATATGTAAAAGTCACATTCATGTCTGATGCAAATGTATAAGCCGCGTTCTACTTTCGTTCAGAATTAATGAATAATCTTCAACACATATTTTTTCTACATTTTCTTGAAAACGTGACCACCAGCGGAACAAACAGAAAATCTTACATTCAGGCAATTGTGCTAAGCAATTACACGACTAATATACTTTGCTTCTGGTAGTTCATTTGTCAACTCTTGATGTACAGGATCAGTTTGTAGAGTGCCATGTTCTCTAGAATAATTTGTATAAATTCTTGTTTTAAACAGTTTAAGTGGTGGAAGATGACGCCCCTTAAAACCTCCATAACTAACTAACTTACTAACAGCTCAAGTGCATACAATAATCTGAGTATCAACTTACCACGACTACATTAATAGGAAGCTGCTTGAGACCCACATGACCTGAGTAGAGACCGTTATTGTTTCTGTTTACTTGTGTTGGGATCCACTTTTCCATTATTCTTCCTTTGATCACCGCTAGTTTAGCTCTCCCTCAATTCTGATCCCGAAATTTATAGGTACCGTAATCATAATGTTTCTCACCTTAATTCACAGTTCTCTTTAGTACCTGATAAATATCCGTAATTTCTTTAGGTATCAGACCTCTTCCTAACCTCCTTCGTATAATGGTGTAATTGGTTAGCATAACTGCCTGGAATATAAGGTATTCTGACATATTCCACTTGTCATAAAAATTAACTTAAAGGGCGGTGATCATTTAGACACGTTTTCTCCCAAAGTGAATGGTTTTAGTTGGCTACGACGTGATTTACAAACAGTGATATCACGAACAAATTCTCCATGATGCACTGCTTCTACACTTCTTTTAATGTGTCGAATATTTGCAACGCTTTGAATCTGATACTGATGTCTTCCCTATTGCACTTGTTAATATTCTTACACAACACAGCCGCTTCTGCCCCGTCAACTATTATATGATTTTATTACTGCAATCTGGCCGCCATGGCCTTGAATAACGACGTTACACTGCACAAAGTTTTATAGAATAACATTTCTCCTCTTTAGATCTGATATTAAACTTTGCAATTTGCAGCTCGATTTCACACAGCCCGACGACTGACCATGCGGTGTACAATTCGCAAGTGTTTCATTAGTTCACCAAAATTGTGTGAAATATTCGACGCGTTACTAGAGTATTCCGCACTGGCAAATAAATGTTCTCCACCGTATTATAAATTATTTCAATAAATGTTTACAACTTTCAGTACCATGTGGTCCAACGCACAAATCTCCGCACTCACGCTCTTTAGCTTTCGACAAGTACTGTACAGTAATCAGTAAGCTTCTTCCCTCTGTGACCAGTCAGGTTGCTCCTTCACCATGCCCTTCTACATCATTCCAAATATTTGTTACTGGTGCCGATAACTAAGATGTTAGGCCCCTTAAAGCAACATTCATCATCACCATGTGTATTATGCCCACATAGAATAATGTCTAATATCATGCAGTGAATATCCAACTCAGTTTATTGTGTTGTTTGTGTCTACTGTTATTTAAATATTTGTTTCTATCTCTTGAGTCTGTTGAAGTTCACAGCTCACTCGATCCTTCCACATCCCTCACATGCATCTTTCTCCATTTATTAGCTCAGCTCGCAATCTCTGCGCATAATTTGATGTTACATGGTCTGACGTAGAATTCAAATATGGCCGCGCTTAATGATCAAGTGAACGGGGTGAATATGTTATGCCCGTATAGATCCAAGATGCCTCTGAGCCGAAGGCCAAATCAACCCTCGTGAAATCCCTTCACCTGCAAACACACACGGATTTGAGCTGGTCCCAACACGAGACCGTTAATCTCAGGTTTCGGTGTGGTTATGAAACTAGTCCAAGCACATGCTAATTAATACACAGAAGGTTCAAAATCTATTACAAATAACCACATATTTTAAGATAAAAACTTGTGTCCTTGAGTGATTTATTCACCTAAGATCCCTAGCTTATTCTTTATTGGGGATCTGGTAGTTAGCCCACAAGCCAACTAAAAAATAAACACTCCTGAAAATAACTTTCAACTTACATTACTGTCCGAATATCACCTCCAGAAGTCCTATATTCCGAAACGTCATTAAAATACAAGCTAAGAAATGGTACAAAAATAGTTCCAACGCTAATACCAATGTCAATTATTCATCAGATCTAATTACATTGCTCCTCTCTGCCTAATCCCATGGCGTTCCACAACGATCACGTAACAACTGACAAAGAAACCAGAATAAGAATAATAAGTTACGATGGAACCACATCCACCATTTAAATTAATTACATTAAATCAAGCTAGCCAAATCCTGCCAAAGTATCCTACAAAACGTCGCAACTGAAACTCATTCCTAAGCTATACAAGAAGCCAATGACATGCAAGAAAATATGTAAAAGAATAAACATCATCTCGACTGGGTTGTCGTATTGTTGACAGCTCATCTGTTCATTCAGAAAGTTGTCTCACAATCAGTGAAGTCTCATATTTCTTATCTAGGGCTTGTATATCACATTGTGTTTGGAAAGTATTCAAAATGATGGAACACTGTGTATGATTTATCTCCACCTATGTAAAAGAACGTGTTCGTAAAACAAGTAATTTCTCTGCAGGATGATACTCATCTGACTGAGGATATCAAGATAGAAGAATTTTCGATACCAGAGCTTGTTCCAACAAAGGAAGAAATAGAATGTCCTCCTTTAGCGAGTGAAGGAGATTTGAAAGAGGTAAGTTCCTTTTGGGTTACTACGTGTTGCACCTTATAAGAGACATCACCTGATCGCCATCTTCCTCTTACCATTGCAATTAAATGAACACAAAAGTGTGTATTGAGACCGTACTGATGATGAAAGGAAGTTTTTTCTATTCGGTTGGTTTTGGTACGGAACGTACAAGATGTGTAGAAGTTTGCCTTCTGCTGGCTTTATAATATTATTAATAATAATTAGGTCTAGGATTTTTAGGTAAATAAATATTTTTTTATGTAAAGACATATTTTAAGCATTTTTTCTATAAATACATAAACTCCTGCCTTTCACTTCTTAGCACATAAAATACATAATATTTAAATCTTTTTAAAAATCAGTGTGCTAGATCTTTCATTTTTTGCATTTTTGTTCTGTTACTTCAACTGTTTTATTCTTAATGTGTCGCTCCGTGCCACTCACTGTGGAAGCCGGGGACTTCCTTGTCCATAGCCATATTGTACCATGTGCTAGACCTGGAACCAGTGTCACTCACATGCATTTCATCTCTGGCACTGTGTAGTGTTCTTCTTTTGTAATACTTATCAGTAGGGCTAAAGTAAAAACAACTACAAGTTATCGCCTGTTGCACAATTTAAAGATAATTTTACTTCTGATGGGGGCGTTCTGTTCTGCCAACCATGTGGGAAAATAATCAAGGCTGAACAGCGATCTCAAGTTACAAGAGCAAGTAACATATTGCTGCAGTTTATCGCCGTCAGAAGAAGTGTTTCGCGATAATCGTCGGTGATTTTTGATGGACAACCTGAAGATGTACCTTCTTGTGTAATGTAATGCTTCAGCTGTCAGTGAGCCTTAGAATAAATTGCATTCACATTAATACACCAAATTGTAATCACATATTGTTACTTTTTGTCACATATTTCACGTATTTTTAATACATAAAAAATAAATATTTTCCTGATTTTTAGCACCTAAAAACCGAGCCCTAATAATAATAATAATGACACATGAAATTTGCTTCCACCAAATTCTACTTAAAATGATATGGAGTGGAAATGTGATGAGTATTCCTTCAGATTCTCTCCTCACTACTACAATACATGGGAAATGAACGGTGACAACTGCCATTTATTTATAAGTGGGGGAATGACAAACACATCATATCGTTTACCGTGAATTAATCTGAAATATCAAATTGTGACGATTAACCACCTTATACACTTAGTTGTTGTTGTTTCTTATGGCTAGCCCGGATTCCAATCCATCAGCTTTCTTGCGTTCCAATAGAGTTGTGTGAGGTTTCCAGAAGTTCTAGCAGTCACATCAAGTTTGTTGCAATGTAGCAGGTGCCCCTTATCCATTTTACTTCCAGGTTCGTGACAGAGTGTGCATTCTTCAGATCTCAGGATGTTGATTCGTTTCAGATGAGCTCAAGGCAGTCATGGCCAGTGTTAAGTCTGAAGAAGGCTACAGCTTCTCTTCTTGGTGTTAATTTATATTGATCCCATTTAGCATCAATGTCCTTCCATAATTTGGTTTCTGCTGTTTTCTTTGCCATTACTTCATACCTGTTTTTGATAGTATTCTTCAAGATCCTTTTTGCTGACATAAAATCAGTCTGACTGACAGGTTGTTGTAGTGTGGTACCTTTTTTTGCTAATCTGTCTGCCTCTTCATTTCCTACTATTCCAACATGAGAAGGGATCCACTGAAATGAGATATGTTTGTGGAGTCTTTGAAGGGTTTTTATCATACTAAAAATTTCTTTCAGTTCTTTATTTTGGGGCTTATAATTTGACGAGACAGCTTGGATGGCTGCTTTTGAATCTGTAATGATAACGCATTTTTGATAATCAATGTTTCTGCCTAATAACTGATGGAGTGCATGTGAAATTGCTCTTATCTCAGCATCAAAGTTTGTTTTGTTTTGGCCTACTGGGAAGTAGAGTGAGAAGAGAGATGAATGTATTCCTGCTCCAGTTCTATTTTCTTTGTCTTGTGAGCCATCTGTAAATATTTTTAGCCATTGATTAGACGGGTATCTTTCTTCTATTGTACAGAGGGCCAGTTGTTTTAGATCTTGTGGTGAAGAGCCTTTCTTGCAGACCTCTTCTAACAAAGTAAGATCTGTAGTCACTTGTATATATTCAATGATATGGAGTGGAAATGTGATGAATATTCCTTCAGATTCTCTCCTCACTACTACAATACATGGGAAATGAACGGTGACAACTGCCATTTATTTGTAAGTGGGGGAATGACAAACACAACATATCGTTTACCGTGAATTAATGTGAAATATCAAATTGTGACGATTAACCACATATATTTATACACTTAGTATTAGTACAAATACTGAGAGATGAGTCTACCAGAACAAAAATATCTGTTGACTGAATATCAGATCATTCAAAATCCTATCAAACGAACGTATCGCTTCTATCACCGATTATAACAAACGCTGATCAAAATCTAGCGTCGACAAAGCTCTAGTGAAAGGCATGGCACAAAATCAAACTAATGAAGAATCTTACTTGAAATAATTGAGTGTTCTGTTTATTTACATGCGCCTCGGCTCGAATCTGTGACCCTTCACTCTGCAATGGTGGAATCAGCATGTGTGGATAGACCGATGGGCCAGGATCTGATAATCTATAAATGGGTTTTACAATAACGTTCCCGTCGATTATAAGACATAAAACAGAAAAATCTAACTCGAGATAATAAATTCGCCAATTCTAAATTCTTTTTATAAATAACGTACCCTTTCAGTGAACGATACTAAACAAACAAATTCGAAACTTCAAACCCACAAATCTAATCTGAACTGGAAACACATAGGGGAAAGAACTTCCATTGCTAACAGTCAGCTGATTTGATGTTAATGACCACTCAAATGTTGGGCTTACTAACGCCTCAGTAAGCCTCAAATATCTAACTCAATATCTATCACCAACACATCTGTTCCCTTCAGAATGATAAGTGTGATTCATTTCTCGCCGAGGCTCCAAGATCACATGTATCGCCGTTGAACGATCGAAATGCCATTGTATGTCTTGATGCATATCATTTGTATATCTAAGTGAAAACCCAACTCACTCGAACCTCAACAAAAACAATTTGGCTCCCACGGCCTCGCAGATAGAGTTTCTCGCTGACCTTTCTTGAATATTCACATATTATTGGCTTACCTGCCTCGAAGAACATCAATATGCCTCGCAGATTATCACAAACTATGGGCGATAAGTGGCTACACCTGTCACCACTCGTCGACATGGCTTAACTTAAAATGGCACATTATTCATAATGCACACTTATTGCATGCGAATTACTCACACATTATAAACCTTACCTTTCGAATCACTAATATTCAACCTCACATAATAACATGTGTTCTATCTCGCTGATCAATCGCCTGCATGTAAATTCAAAGGCTTTGTCGGGATGAACGACCCGGGAGTCTTAACATTACTAATAATATTCTATCACTGGTCATGAAATCACATATTCTCACTCCATCCTGGCGTCTATTCGTGATTTCACACTCAATATACATGGTTATGTTTCATCATAGACTTCATCTAATGAACAGGTGACCTGAAATAAATAACATTCTATAACCTAAAGGGTAACTTGCCTTACTTCTGACTATTCGTGATACGCTATTTCTACGCTACCTTTGCCTATCCCAAATATCGAAAAGTAAGGACAAAAAGTATCCTAACTATGTTATATTTACATTCACAAATTCATAACAAGGAAATGACAGAAAAATTTAGCCAGAACGGATAACTTATCATGTTTTCTTCCCCCTCCGTAGTTTATGGCCCCTTCCATAACGACTATCAATGATGTCCTTTATCTTGCTCACATAAATGTTTTGTAAGCATTACAATTTATTTCACAGCTATATATTAGCCTACTTTCGATTTTTGCAAAAAATGAAAGTAGACTTATGAGATCAACACAGGGCGAAAAAAGTGTGTCTGTCTGTGTGTGTGTATGTGTGTGTGTGTGTGAGTCTGTGTGTGTACTCTGAATGTCTGTCCCCCCCCCCCCTCTATCAATTTGAACACGGTGAATGCGAATTGAACGAAAATTGGTACAAAGGTAGCACTAGCAAAGGACACCTCAGTGTCATGTTTTATATCGCCTCCATTTTGACGGAAACGTAATGGCGGCCACACAAATGTTCAAAGCTTAAATCAAACTACGACTAACCTAATCATCCGATCTCTACCAAATTTTGCAACAACATACCTTAATGGAGGAAGCGTCCTTTGACCAAATTAATAGGTCATTAGCCTAATAGTTTGCGGATGGCGGCCATCTTTGTGTCAAAACTGATTCCCCCTATTAATTCAAACACGGTGAAACCGAATGAAACAAAATATGGTACATGATGATGATGATAATTGTTGTTTTAAGGGGCCTAACATCTAGGTTATCGGCCCCTGATGGTTTGGGTGATCGTGAAGAAGAAAATGAAAAGCGAACTTAAAACTAAAACTAACTAATAACCTACATACTAGAAGAAGAAATGGAAAACTAAAGGAGAATAAGGCAAATAAAAGGACAGAAGGAAAAGAAATGCGCTCAACCCTTGGAGAAGGCGGATTGAGGGACTTGGAAGGAAGGACAGCCATGAAAGGCATATAGGAAAGTGAAAGAGGAGAGGGTCCGCCCCAAAGGTAAGGGACAAAAGGGGAAAACGGACCCAGCTCAGGAATCCCTCGGGGTCGCCAACTCCCGAACTCACCAGCCGTGAGCCCCTGAGGGTGTAGCATTATCTAGGGTGCACTAGAAGGGGTGGGGCTACATACACCCGGCCTACTTAAGGGCCTTGAGTACAAGGCAGGAGTTAAAAGGAAAAGAAAAAGAAGGCTGACCCCTCACAGAAGGAGGGTATCAGGAAAGATGAGAGAAGGGCCAAAGAAGGCGGGAAAGTGAAAGACTCCCTAGGCCTCGGATACCCTAATACCGTCGGGGTCGGAAGAGAACAAGAGTTGACCAAGTGAGGTCGACAGGAAAGAAGACGGAGAGGAGCCCGGCACAAGTAAGTGGAAGCAATGCCGGACTCAGCTGGGGTCCCGTGGTCGCCAACCCACAAAATATGGTACAGAGGTACCACTAGCAAAGGGCACCTCAGTGTCATGTTTTATATCGCCACCATCTTGACAGAAACGTAATGGCGGTCACACAAATGTTCAAAGTTTAAATCAAATTACGACTAACATAATCATCTGATCTCTACCAAATTTTGCAACAACATACCGTTATGGAGGGAGCATCCTTTGACCAATCTAATAGGTCATTAGCCTAATAGTTTGCGGATGGCGGCCATCTTTGTGTCAAAATCGATTCCCCCTATTAATTCGAACACGGTGAAAACGAATGGAACAAAATTTGGTACAGAGGTAGCACTAGCAAAGGGCACCTCAGTGTCATGTTTTATATCGCCGCCATCTTGACGGAAACGTAATGGCGGCCACACAAATGTTTAAAACTTAAATCAAATTACGACTAACATAATCATCCGATCTCTACCAAATTTTGCAACAACATACCTTTATGGAGGGTGCATCCTTTGACCAATCTAATAGGTCATTAGCCTAATAGTTTGCGGATGGCGGCCATCTTTGTGTCAAAATCGATTCCCCCTATTAATTCGAACACGGTGAAACCGAATGGAACAAAATTTGGTACAGAGGTAGCACTAGCAGAGGGCACCTCAGTGTCATGTTTAATATCGCCGCCATCTTGACGGAAACGTAATGGCGGCTACACAAATGTTCAAAACTTAAATTTAATTACGACTAACATAATCATCCGATCTCTACCAAATTTTGCAACAACATACCTTTATGGAGGGAGCATCCTTTGACCAATCTAATAGGTCATTAGCCTAATAGTTTGCGGATGGCGGCCATCTTTGTGTCAAAATCGATTCCCCCTATTAATTCGAACACGGTGAAACCGAATGGAACAAAATTTGGTACAGAGGTAGCACTAGCAAAGGGCACCTCAGTGTCATGTTTTATATCGCCGCCATCTTGACGGAAACGTAATGGCGGCCACACAAATGTTCAAAACTTAAATCGAATTATGACTAACATAATCATCCGATCTCTACCAAATTTTGCAACAACATACCTTTATGGAGGGAGCATCCTTTGACCTATCTAATAGGTCATTAGCCTAATAGTTTGCGGATGGCGGCCATCTTTGTGTCAAAATCGATTCCCCCTATTAATTCGAACATGGTGAAACCGAATGGAACAAAATTTGTTACAGAGGTAGCACTAGCAAATGGCACCTCAGTGTCATGTTTTATATCGCCGCCATCTTGACGGAAACGTAATGGCGGCCACACAAATGTTCAAAACTTAAATCAAATTACGACTAACATAATCATCCAATCTCTACCAAATTATGCAACAACATACCTTTATGGAGGGAGCATCCTTTGACCAATCTAATAGGTCATTAGCCTAATAGTTTGTGGATGGCGGCCATATTTGTGTCAAAATCGATTCCCCCTATTAATTCGAACACGGTGAAACCGAATGGAACAAAATTTGTTACAGAGGTAGCACTAGCAAAGGGCACCTCAGTGTCATGTTTTATATCGCCGCCATCTTGACGGAAACGTAATGGCGGCCACACAAATGTTCAAAACTTTAATCAAATTACGATTAACCTAATCATCCGATCTACACCAAATTTTGCAACAACATACCCTAATGGAGGGAGCTTGCTTTGACCAATCTAATAGGTCGTTAGCCTAATAGTTTGCGGATGGCGGCCATATTTGTGTCAAAATCGATTCCCCCTATTAATTCGAACACGGTGAAACCGAATGGAACAAATTTGGTACAGAGGTAGCACTAGCAAAGGGCACCTCAGTGTCATGTTTTATGTCACCGCCATCTTGACGGAAACGTAATCGCGGCCACCCAAATAGTAAAAGCTAAAATGTAATTACGACCAATCTAATAATCTAGTCTCTACCAAATTTTGCAACAACATATCTTTATGTGGGAAGCATGTTCTGACCAAACAGCAAGATCATCAGCCCAATAGTTTGCATATGGTGGCCAAGTACGTGTGCAAATCGATTCCCCCTATCAATTCAAACACGGTGAAACCAAATTGAACGAAATTTGGTACAGAAGTAGCACTAGTAAAGGGCTCCTCAATGTCATGTTTTATATCGCCGCCATCTTGACGGAAACGGAATGACGGCCACCCAAATGTTAAAAGCTTAAATCAAATTACGACCACCCTAATAATTTGATCTCTACGAGATTTTGCAACAACATGCCTTTTTGTGGAAAGCATCTTATGACTGACTACAAGGTCATCAGCCCAATAGTTTGCAAATAGCAATGTGTGCAAATCCATTCCCCATATCAATTCAAACACGTTGAAACCGAATTGAATGAATTTTTTTACAGAGGTAGCACTAGCAAAGGGCATCTCATATTCATGTTTAATATCCCTATAGCACGTTGTATTTCAACAAGCTACTACAATCAATATTCAATTATTCTCATTGAAAAGGACAAAGAGTTATAACAATACCATGCATTTAGGAGAAAGTAGGCTATATGTTCTTTACTGAACATCTTTTTTATTATGTGTCCCAATTAAATTGATACACAAATTGTGGGCTCCACCATTTATTCCGGTCGCGTGACTGGATTCTCCAATGTCGTTTGTTCTCGTCGCGCAGTGATATTGTGTCTATTTTCTACACACAATATTATGTTTACATGGTGTTTTACACGAACAAATGACTTCGTAATTCTTGTCTGTATGTTTATAGTTCCCTTCAAGTACCATATTTTCCATAGAATCATTATATTTCTCTCATTCGCGATCTGAATTGGCGTGTCTTCGCAGTTCTATGACGGGCCCCACGGATTTCTTGTAATTAAAACTTCTTCATGTAATTTGTTGTTGAGCATAATCTGGATTAAAATTTTGCCAACTATAACTTTATAATTTTATCAAGTATGTGGCCTAGGTCTTAAAACTTAGACTAAGGGGCACAATACGTTCCTGCCGATTACCGAGATAACTATGGTTAAGCAGAGCACATTGATCTTTAATATGAAGTTCAAAGGGAATGTATATCCACTTCAAGCTGGGAGTTATGCCCCAAATACATGGAAGACAACGGATAGGTTCTGAAAGGTGGCGTACAAGGCCTTTCATGCTCACCGTCGATATATATCAGGTTCACTTTTATTTCTATGTTAACACTGACAAATCTTTATTACTATATTTGGCATTTGTTATAACTGATTATGATGTGTGTAAGTGTTTCTACCCTTATTATTCGAGTTTCCACAGTGTTGGGATGGAGATTAAGAGAGTTCCTGTGGGGCAACGGTTCTTTCTTACAGCCGGAGTTTTTGAGAACAATATTCTTGTGTAGAAGTGACGCTCCCAGCAAACGTTAACATGTCTGTGTTTGTTGGTGTCTACTCTTTAATGTTTTTGTTATTTACCTTCAGTGATCCATCATGTGTGATATTTCTCAATATGTACGTTGATGTTTTTAGATAAACCCTACTTTGTTACCTCTATGTACTTTTTGATCAGACTGAAATATGGTAAGGAGTTGGTAAGAAGTGTCCACGACCTATTAAGACGTACAATCCCGCATTACAAGTGAGAGAACTACAAAACCATTTCATAGAAACCCGACGGTGGGTTTCAAACCCAGTTGTCTTCATAGCGGGGAAGTACCCTGACCACGTGGCCTGGATCTCGAAGTTTTGTGAAATTTTAAATAAGCTCAGCTCCTTTCGTCAAGCCATTTTTATGATACCGACAGCATTTATGAAAGCCTCTGAAATAAGCAATGAGTTGGAGCGAAGCTATTGAAATGTAAGTCAACGTCACTGCAGCCAGAACTGCTCCAGACATTCTTTTGTCTGGTGAACTCTACCGGTGATTCCTTAGGGAGATAGAAACACTCGCTCATGTCATTGAATCTTTTCCAATTTTGAAACGAGGCACCATAAAATCATGTCCTGCATTGTTGTCAAGAGAAAGGTTATAACGGCCAAGAACAAGTCGGCTTCATATCATATATTGCAGTCCAAGGTAGCTGCAAATGTTTGCCTACATGATCAAGAAAGGTTTTCAAATAAATGCTATCCGGAGGTTTAAAAACCACCTGGGCCAGCCACAAGAAGAAAACACATGATGGCTTATTGCATTACATTTCGACTTTGTTGGCAGCCCGGTCAAACGGAAAGTTTACTTCTAGAAAATTATTGGTGTTTTGCAGTACCGCAGTAACTCTAATGACTGATGTTGATATATAATGTAAATACAAAAGGCCTACTGCTTGCAGTTAGCAGCGTTATGTATGTTAAATAGTCTACACAACACTCGATCCAGTTGCGCTTACTGCAATTGGCTTACTCGAAGTTTTACAAATTTAACAGCCATAATCATAAATTTTGGGTTTGTTTTGTGAGAATATTCAAGTAGAATATATTTATATCACATAAAGTGAGTGATTTATTCTTAAAAGCTGTCAGGTAAAACTGTTGAGGGCCAAGACACTTGTAAGTGCCCTGTGAGACTGAAATGGGACAAGAGGTTGGATTAGCCCTTATAGTCTTACTGCTAGAAATTGCTTATTACATATTATATCTTCAGCCCTTAAACCTATTACTTCCTATATTGCACTTTTCACCAGATTTTCTATCTCACTTAGATTTACTAGACCTATCACGGAAGGATGGCTTTTTAAGATAAGACTTTTATAATGCAGTAAGATACGCTTGAGAATGAGAAAGTACTGTAGGGGCTGATGACGTCGGTGTTCCGCTCCTTAAATCCTCAATAACTTACTAACTAAAGCAAGAAAGTAATTTCAATCAGTGAAATAGCTAATAATTATTATTTTATCCTCACTTCCAGTTGAGCTGTGCTGTAAAGTTACATTATTTGTTATTAATTTTGTAGAAAGGTTAGATAATTCCTCAGAAAATAATGATTCACTTTTGTCGCTAGGTTATAAAAGAAGAAACCCACGACGACGAGATGGATGCAAATAGAAATCATCCAAATGAGTAAGTAGACAACAAAATAAGGAGAAATATTGTTATTTTCTGAATGCAAACTAAAATTGTAGGCATATAATAAGTTATCCTCTTTTTATATTTGTCATTGAACATATTTATTTGTGTTATTGTGTGACATAAGTGGATACTGATATTAAGTCTTTATTTAGCAGCCCAAAAACTAACCATTCTCATTCTGAGTTTTCACTGTTGAATTTCAGTATATATATGGTATCTAGTATGAATGTTTCTAAGGAGATGAATTCTGCACTTATAAGTTATTTGTGATGGGATCAGTTTCTAACGGGTGGGAAACCCTGTCACTTGGACTGAGGCATCTGCGGGTTCATGAACCCAGGATCAGTGGGTGGTGTGTCCAGCAAGTTAAATGGAAGACTGTGGTTGTGCTTGAGGTGCTGGCTCAGGTCCTGGACCAAAATCGTTGTTGCGGCTGCGTGAAAAGGCGGCTGCGTTTCGTGGGTACAATATAAAGGCGAGGCACAAACCGCACAGCAGAGGTCGTGGACAATAATCTGTGTTGCGGCTGGGCGAAGAGGCGGCTGCGTTTCGTGGGTACAATATAAAGGCGAGGCACAAACCGCACAACGGATGTCGTGGGAAATAACCTCGTTTGTGCCAGCGTGGAGTCGACTGCGAGCTTGCCTAGTGATGGGTCCTGTAATCTGTAAGTCTGCCGCACCCGACTCTTGACTGAGCAGTTGCTCGTTGCCCGCAGACCTGATAGAACACAACTACATACGCTATCAGAGTTGGAGGAACGCAGATGCGGGTTTTCCGGGAGGTTGAAAAATGGCTCTCAAAGCCTGGTTTTCAATCACTCAGGGACACATATTTCCTGCCTAAAATTAAATCGTGTCATAGAAAAGGAAACACTCCTACTAATAATCTAAGTTTATTTTACAGCAACTATGTACACCTGTCATCCTAGCACAAAAACTGTGCACTGGATCTCTTAACAATCCATCAAAACTCCTAACTGCACGGCTTACTGCTCTGTCACATAATTTACTATCAGGGACAGACAAACCCGCTCTGATAGCCTCTCGTGTCTTCTTGCCTTATCCACGCTTACACTAGGGCATCGTTCAGCACTTAACGGAATATTCCTCTACACTGACTGTCTGTCGCTAGTCATCATGCATACAACTGCTAAGTCACTCTCGACTGACTTACTGATTCATTGCAGCCACTTCGTTGACTGACTGCACTGTAGTACACATGTCACTGAACTGCGTGGCATTCCTTATACGTTTGGAAACACAGTCTCGATCTTTTGAGATGGATTGGAAATTCCAGACGTAACGAGACTTAAGTATTATCTTGTAGGACTTCCTCCAGAGCGCTACACCATCTCTTAAAAACCTCTGCGAAGCTTCTCCTCGTGCGTACTGCGACCGAAATTTGGATGATTTATGATTTAAAAAAGATGTTATTATCCGAGCCCATGATACAGTTTAACATGGGAATATAAATCTTGGGATTTGGCTCAAGAGAGCTGTGTTAGCGAACGCAAGGTATGGGAGTAACCCATCACGTGATCCGAGACGCCCAGAATATTCTCTATCATTGGAAAGTGCCTAGCTACAAGGAAATTGTGCGAAATAATACCAGTTAATTGTTATAAAATATATCATTGGATATATGCTTTCAGCCAATGAGAGGAGGGTTTATGGAAGCAGACATGGATGTTTACCTAGTTAATGTGATTAACTATGCATTTTATGCCCTATGTAGCAATTTTACTCAATTGAAAACATTAATAAAATTAAAAGAAGATATTACTACTACTTCGAATGACGTTAAACGGAAGAATTTCATAGTAATAAGGATTATTACAAGTGCGCGCCACTAACTGCGCGGGACCGATAATGGCGCGTAATTTTGGACGAGTTGAAGGGGGAACGACAGCCGAGAGTGTTCTTCTCTCGACTGACTTCGAAGCAGCAAGGCGTATCGTAGACGTCATACAGAGTGAGGCCCTACGAGACACGAGGGACGGCGGTGTTACCGGCTAATACCGGCTTCAAACTAACTGAAGTTGAGCGGTAGACAGTTAGGTGAATAGCAGACAAGTGTTCGACTTTATTGAGATTATAGAGTAATCATTTTATTTATCCAGTGATAAGGCTTTACCACAAGAAGATTCATTATAATCCATCGGGTATTTTCAGAGAAATATACACTTTTTGTGTTCGAACAAAGTTACTCAACTCCGAGCGGAGAATATCACTTTAGTGCAACGAGACTTTAACACAGGCAAGTCTACGTTCCAGCACGAAGTAAGTACAGTGATATTGTATGAACATTGTGATTTTATTGTGTATGAACATTATGATGGCTGAAGTGGAATTGATTTATGACATTTTAAATATGTGTGGGATGATGAATTAAACTATTACCGGTTTGGGATATATCAAGACAGAGTTGTGATAGCAGAGATGCAACAACGTTAAGAAACTATGAGAATATCTGTGACATCTAGATCGATATCATGCCGATACAACATGATGCATTATATACACTTCCATCCAGTACATTTAATGCATTGTGATATATATTAATTCTCGACTATGAGCAGATATAATCTTTCATTGACCAACCAAATGAACTTTATAATCTACGATAGTGAATCGACATTCAACTTACGAATTTATTTTGTAACGATGATGCTATCAAGATTATATTGCTCAATGATGAAGGAGGATCTTCGAGAGATGCCGGCTATTGAAGAGTCATCAACAGGAAGACGGAAGACTGAAGATATCAGGCCCGATGATTGTTCGAGATGGAATTCGACTCCGAGGAACGAGGTTCGATACCACGAAGAGACGGATATGTCGATAAGGAATCCTTTCCAGTCTCGAGGACGCAGTTCGTATCCTATGGAGGGGACTGGGTTTGATTTCCACAAATCATACCTAGATGATTATCCAGCTGGGTATTTTCTGATACCCGACAATGAACTTCAATTATCTACAAAACCAAGGTAGATCTGTTTTCCATTATTATATTGTTTGAGTGTGTATGATGGCATTTCGGATCAACAATTCTCCATATTTGTTTCATGTATTTTCACTTCGATATTTATCGAATTTCATTCTTCAAGTTTGTATAAGATGAAAGTCAGTTTATCATCTATACTTGTTAAATATTTTATGATCCAGTTTCTGAACTGAAGTCATTGGTTGAGAAATGTATTTTCCATTGGGAAAATCTTTAAGGAAATACTTATTCAACGATTTCGATTTTTATTCGATACTTCAGACATTTAGTCTTAAGACATCAAGTAAATTCATTTTGTTTAAAATGAACTTGGGTGTTCTTTCAGTAAGAATAATTTATAATTAGGAGAAGAAATTTACGGGAGATATAATGTGTAATATCACCTAATATTATAAACAATGTGACGATCTAGCAAGCTACATTCGTTATGAACACGACGTGAAAGTGAATAGTTATGAACATTCTTTGTGTAGAATGAAGATATATTCAGATAATGACAAACCTATATTGAATTGAAGGAAGGCTTTGTTCTTCATTAAATGTAAATTATTTGAGACACATCTTTGAAAGATAATTTATCCAACCTTAGGAAAGTTTAGTTAAAACCTTTTCTGGTTGTGATCGATCGTTATTGAGCGATAAGGTAACACGAGTTGTTATCAAGGCACAATTGTAACACTACGTTATGTGTCAACGTAGTATTGCAACCGTGCACCTTTTAGGAATGACCAGTATGAGGAAACATGTATATATTTATTAAATATTTGGAGACATGGAGTTTTATGTCAGAGTAATTATGTTTAGTAAACCATGAAAGATCTATAAATAACATCGTTTGAGAACGATCGATGTAATTGTAGAACTGATATCGCTGTTCATTGATAAGTTGTGGAGTTGCAACAAAAATAAGATCTAAGCTAGGAGAAAGCTATACCAGTACAGTGGAACCATTGTTGAGAACAAGTGTGTTAATGACATGTAAGTTTTATAGTGGAGTTATATGGAGTTTTTTTCCATAAATAGTTTTTGAGATACGAAGGGGATTTCCGTATTCATAGTCATAAAGTACTGAGGAATGTATAAGAGTAGCATTGTTGTATTTTAAGGAGAGTCAGTGAAGACTTCTCATGTGATCAGATCTACGACACGGATGTCGTATATTGGCGAAACTTCATTAGGAAAGGATATAATGTCCCTGTTCTCTAAATCATTATTAACTATATTAAACTGATGTTGTAACCACAATGAACTCATCTTGAATGATCGGTATTTGGTATACCGATAATGTCTATTAACATGAGATGACAGAAAGTGGTTTAGCATTGTGTAAATAATAGCAATAGTAAATGATACTATGAGAGCGTTGATAACTAATCTAACGCAGTCGTATCGCTCAGGAATAAGTCTTAGAAGCGATAGACACTTGTATATAGTGTGTAAATAATTCCATTTGTTAATATTGAAGGTATTTCATTTTTGCCAGTAATAATTTTTTTAAAATGTTTTTGACTTCGGATGCCCAGCGAACACCTCCTTGATTTTTACGGGTACAGTAAATTGGCTGTGAGAGGGCATTCGATGAACCATTCTTAGGCAAGAAATTCGTAGCCCTACGTGTTAGAACTCAGCAATTCTTCTAGGTTTGTGCCGTGTCTTGTGTGGGGTTTCGCCTAGGACACCAAGCTGGCTCATCGGCGGGCTCTTGGTGTCCTCGCCCCGCGAAACCTCACACAAGACACGGTACAAACCTAGAAGAATTGCTGAGTTTTAATTCACCGGCCGTGAAAGCCAATATACCATCTTTTTGGAAGCCTTCATAGGGAGGTTAAGGCTGCTAGAGCTTTTAGTTCTCGCAGTCAAGTGGTGCAGTTTAACCTTATATAATGGGAGGTGACGCGCAGTTCGTCACTCCTGTGGGGATCCGGGCGGGGACACCAAGAGCCCACCGATGAGCCTTCCTGGTGTCCTAGGCGAAACCCCACACAAGACACGGCACAAACCTAGAAGAATTGCTGAGTATTAATTCACCGGCCGTGAAAGCCAATATACCTACGTGTTAGGTTCTAAAAGCATGTGGAAGGGTGTTTGTAGAGCCTTAATGGAGGGAATTAAAGCTAGCCCATTGAGGTGATCATTGAGTGTGATAACATAGGTGGTTTTAAGTTGTTTTTAGAAATATTGCACTCGAATACAGGTATAATCTTATAGAAAACATGAAAGAGCTATAAATAGGTTAGAATTCTATGAAAATGGCCTACGATCTGAATTCATTTCATTTCAGACCGGCTCATGGACTTTGATAGCCATGTTCAGTGTAAAGTTAACTTTTCAAACGACGCTAAATTTAAATGTTAGTATTGTAGTATAGATAATTTAGGGCACGATCAGGCAGAGCGAAACGATAAGTTTGTTAAGTGTATTTAATATGTTAATATTCTAGACAGACATTAAGAACATGTTGTCACGCTTTGTATTGATGTATCCCTCTAGGGATTTATATATTTGTAATCTTTGCAATGGCAACGATGGATAAAGAGGAGGTGCAGAGGATGTTGAGGCACAAAACAGTTTAAGGGCCGAAGTATACTCGTGAAAGTACTCGAGTACTTTGCCAATGCGCTATGCAGACTTCTTCACGAAGCAGTTGGCCCAACTTTGGTTCCTTCAGCCCCCATTATCAACGGGAGAACTGATCGATGCTATTTCGAGACAGCTTCCAGTTGTGGTCAGGAGACTGATTATCTCGTCTCAAATAAAAGATTTGGCTAGCCTGGACGAGCTTTTGCGAAAGCTAGATTATACAAGTCCGATGCCCACTGTAATGTCCAGAAACAGCTGACAAGACCAACGGGACATAAATACCATTTACATCGACCAGACCCAACAGACGGAGGGTCCTAAGGAATGGGATAAGAATAGCATAGGTCCGGAAAGGAATAATTACTTCCGAGACAGGCGACCCGAAACAAGAAGGAAGACCCTACCAACAACAGCAGGAGAGAAACAACGATGGTTATTACCATAATAATTATAACTATCGTTATAATAATAACAACAACCGGAATAACAGATACAACCAGGGTTATAATAGAAATAGAAACTATAGACAGAATTCGTTCACGAAGGAACAGTATGACGAAAGACACAGAGAAGGGAAATAATACTTAAAGAATTTAAGACAAGATGAACAGAACGGAAAAGGAAAGGAGAAAAACCGGAGTGTTGAACCCCAGCCAGGTACAAGCCAGCAGGGAAATAACACTCAGGGGCAAAAAAAGAAACGATTTTGAAACAGAAGTAGGAGTTTTTGGGAATGCTAGACCACTAAACCAGATAACTATTAACGAGATGTATGAAGTAACAGATGAAGATCTACTGTTTGAAAAGGAAGTAATTAAGGAGGAGAGGCCATGTGGTCTGCCTATCATAAGTATAAATGTCGATGGTCAGATGTATAAGTCTCTTATGGACACTGGTGCAGTTATATCCATACTGTCAGACGAAAGTTACCAAAGACTGTTAAAAGGTGACAAGATGACTGTTTTACCCGCATCATTAGTCAAAGTGCGTGGTATATTCCAAGACAAGTCAGTAAAATGTTAAGTCCAGGCGCTGTTGAATTTCGAGATAAATGGTCGCACATATGAACATATCTTCATTGTAGTAAGCAAGATAAATTTTGACGTCGTGCTCAGTATAGATTTCATTACCAAAGTCGGAGGAGCAGTCATTGACATGAAAAACCGCATCATTTAATTTAGCGAAGGTTTCATCAACGCAGAAGAGTTAGAAGAGAATGATTTTGATAGCAATCCAGATATGATCTTAGAGAAGACATCATCCACAAAATCATTGAGGAGGCTCAGGATAATTGGGGATCATGGATTTGTAAAGCAGAGGGATTTGAAGAAATTAAATATGAATTCGAAGGGTTAATAATGGAATTTCAAGATATTTTCGACGATAAGCCCGGGTTAATTAAGGATTATAAGTACAGGATCGGATTAACCGATGATGATCATCATCATCGGCTTTAACTCGAATCCGAGAATAAATCTTCTTCCTTCAGTCCAGTTTGTGGATGTGTTTACGGTGACTAAAGAGTCCAATCCTGGCATGGAACAAGCGACCACACAAGTCACATAGTATTGCTGGAGGAGGACGTGGTTGGGCTGCTCGAAGTTTCCTAACTTGACGCTTGGCCTCTTCATGTGTGCGTCGATC
Organism: Meconema thalassinum; assembly: GCA_946902985.2. Taxonomy (NCBI): domain Eukaryota; kingdom Metazoa; phylum Arthropoda; class Insecta; order Orthoptera; family Tettigoniidae; genus Meconema; species Meconema thalassinum. The sequence continues at coordinate 11,875,812 of CAMPQE020000048.1, read as the reverse complement.
CCTTTCAAACGTCTTTACAGTATCCGAGATGGTACGGCGCCAAGTTGAGCTGTCTTCAGCCAGCATGTCCCAGGTTTGTGAATCAAGACTTGTCAATTTCAGTGTCTGCTTAAATTGGTCCTAGTAGCGCCTCTTAGGACCACCATGAGGTCTGTTGCCATAGCATAACTCACCATATAGCATTTGACGAGGTAATCTCACATCATCCATCCGATGGACATGACCAATCCATCTAAATTGGTGACCAATTATGGATGATCCTATGCTGTTGATTTGAGCCTTTTCCAGAACAGCAATATTGGTGATGCAGTCTTCCCATTTAATCCTCAGGATTGATTGAAGTTTTTGTGGATGGAAACGCTCAAGCTTCCTAAGATCACGTCGGTAAAGGGTCTACGTTTCACAGCCATACAACAATGTAGAAATGACTACTGCTTTGTACACCATAAGTTTTGTACTCATGGACAGATCTTTATTCATGAAGAACCGGTGCGCTAATCGACCGTATGCTGCATGGGCTGCGCCAATTCTCTTATCCACATCCTGCTCACAGGTACAGCTCACAGAAATGGTACTGCCCAGGTACGAGAAGTGGTCTACCTGTTCTAATGGCAAATTTGAGATGGAGATATTGAACTGAGGAAGAGGTGTGCCAAGTCTTTAGTATTATTGACATTTATGTTAAGACCAAAGAGATTACCTGCACTTTTGTAACAATTAACTGACTCTTGCAGCTCTTCTGGTGTGAGAGTTGGCGGCGCAGCATCATCTGCATACAACATGTTAGTAACCTTAGTAACCTGAGTTTTCCTCAAGGAGCGGAGACGAGTTAGGTTGAAAAGCCCTCGATCAAAACGATACTTGACCTCCACACCTGGGATGTTTGTGGGTGAATCATAAAGCATCGCAGCCAAGTACAGCGCCAAAAGAGTTGGAGCCAGTACACATCCTTGTTTCAGTCCATGGGTAATAGGAAATTCATCGGACATCTTATTCTGATGGCAAACCTGACATGTCATGCCATCATGGAGAGCCTTGATTAGATCTACAAAACGCTGAGGGCAACCAAACCACTTCAGCACCGCCCACATGGCTGGTCTTGGAACCGAATCAAATGCCTTTTCCAAGTCATAAAAGACTAAGAAGAGTGGATTCTGTTGTTCTCTACATTTTTCTTGTAGCTGTCTCACACAGGAAATCAAGTCAATTGCGCTTCTGGAAGCTCTAAATTCGCATTGTGACTCTGGAAGGATCTTCTCAGAGATAACCTTGAGGCGGTTAAGTAGAATTCTTGCAAGAATCTTCCCCACAATTGATAGCAGTGATATACCACTTTAGTTGCCACAAACACTGCGATCACCCTTTTTTTTTTTAAATAGTGACGATAGTGGCATTCTTTAGGTCTCCAGGTACCTTTCTTGATTCCCATATTCTGACGACAAGTGTGAAAATCCTTGTTTTGAGGGAACGACCCCCGGCTTGAATTAGTTCCAGAGGGATGTTATCTGGGCCAGGTGCTTTTCTGGGTTTCAATTGGGTGAGAGCTGCACTGAATTCATGATAAGTAGGATGTACTGCCAACCACAATTGTTCAGGTTGTTGCGGCACATCACAAAGGAAGTCTTCAGCAGCTGCTGATGAACGATTTAGGAGATTGGACAAGTGCTCCTTTCCTGCGTTCCAAGATGTCTTGAGTATCAGTAAAGGTAGTAGAATTGTCAGCGCTTTTCAGTGTACCTGATGATGAGCGAGATGGTCCATATATTTCCTTGAGACACTGCATAGAAGTTCCTCAAGTCTCGAGCATCCGATAGTCTCTGCAGTTCCTGAGCCTTCTGTTGCCACCAAGTATTTTTAATCTGCCTTATCTGCGTCTGGCATTTACCCTTGAGTTCCAGTAGTTTATCTCTCTTTGTGTTGGAAGTTGGGTCTTGAAGATGGGCAAGATAGGCATTCCTTTTGGCATTGATGAGAGACAGAATTTCCTCATTGTTGTCCTCAAACCAGTCTTGTCTTTTCCGCACTATAATTCCAATGGTTTCCTCAGCTGACTGTGTGATAATCTTCTGTATTGTGGCCCATTCTTGCTGAATGTCATTTGTTACTGGTTTTTCTGATAACTGGGTGACGATCCTGTTTCCAAAATGTTTATACATGGATTCATCCTGAAGTTTGGATGTATTAAACTTCTTTCTTGGTAAATTGTTGATGTTCCTAGGTGGTTTAGGTCTGATGGATATCCTGAGCTTACATATAAGAAGTTTATGATCTGTCCAACAATCGTCTATATTCCTTACTGTTCTGATAATAAGAGTGTCCTTCTTATCACATTGCCGGCTAATGATATAATCAAGAATGTGCCAATGTTTGGAACGAGGATGCATCCCCGTGGTTTTGAAGCGGTTAGGTAGCCGGAACTGCGTGTTGGTAATGAAAAGTTCGTCTTCTGCACAAAGACCAAGAAGCAACAGTCCATTGGGATTACATTTTCCAAGTCCCTGTTTGCCCATCACATTATTCCATAGCCTGTGATCTTTCCCAACTCCGGCATTGAAGTCACCGAGGAGCAAGAGTTTATCTGCAGATGGTACCTTAGAGATGATTTCACTTATCTGATTATAGAACTGAGCCTTTACTTTATCATCGGAATCTAAGGTAGGAGCATAGGCAGATATGAGTGTCATAAAGGAACCTCCTGAGAGTGGTATGCGGAGTGTCATGAGCCTTTCGCTGATTGCAATGGGCGTACGTTGGTGATAATTTACCAGTTTGGTCTTCACAGCGAAGCCCACACCATGAATACGACATTCACCCTCCTCCTTTCCTTTCCAGAAGATGGCTGTTCCAGATTCAGTAATCTTGCCTTCAGAAGACAGCCTAGTTTCACTGAGAGCAGAAATGTCAACGTTGAGTCTTGATAACTCATGGGTTACGAGAGCTGACCTTCTCTCAGGTCTAACGTTATTGTCCAAATCAAGCAAAATTCTGATGTTCCATGATCCAATAATCAATTTGTGATTCTTTACTGTTTTTGAGTATCGACCGCAAGAGGGGTGACCTGCTGAGTGCGGTTGCCCAGCCGGACCAAGATTGTGACTTCCGATGTTTAGCCCACCTTTTCTACGGCCTTCCCCATGTGGGGTGGGCAGCGGTGATCCTAAATAGGCCTGCCCAAACACAGATGCAGGACCGAATTCCTGAGTAGTCACAGAGTCTCCGGAAGACGACCATCACACATCTGCTGCCAACGTGCAGGTCCGAACTAGGGGCTTCCAGTTACACCCTTAACCTACCCCCACCGTCCATATCCCATCGCCGTTGGACTTTGAAAGAAGGTGTCGTTCGGAAGAAGTGCCACTGGCGTGCATTTTTTTTTGGGTGGATCTCAGCTTGCCAGGACGAGACCCACACACTATGATCTCTGAGCCTGATCCTGCGGCACACAAAGAATGAGACATGCAGGACCGAACACAGAGACTGCAACGATCTGCCGCATACTCAAGTACTACTGAGGTGCGCCTTTACAGCCAGTCCGTCTGGCGTCGTATACTGTTGCGCAAATTATATAACATGAAAAAGCACTACAAGATGACTCAAGTCATTAGCAATCTTCTTAAAAATCGTAGGTTCTTTGTCGAATTTCAAGATCAGAATAGTCGATGAAACAAAAGAATGGAATGCCACAAGGCAGTGTTCTTGCCCCAATGCACTTCAATATTTATACGAATGACCAACCTCTTCCAGTTGATACCAAAAGCTTCATATACGCGGATGATCGAGCTATTGCTGCTCAAGCAAACAGCTTTGATACTATAGTACGTAAGCTATCAGAGGCTCCTTCTGAACTATCCTACTACTACAGAGGAAACCAATTGAAGCCTAATTCATCTAAAACTCAGGTATGTGCCTTCCATCTAAAGAACAGACAGGCGTCAAGGAAATTACAAGTAACATGGGAAGACACTCAACTAGATCACTGCTCAACACCTAAATATTTAGGTGTAACATTGGATCGTGCTCTCACCTCTAAACAGCATTGCATAAACGTCAAGCAGAAAGTGTCAGCCAGAAACAACTCCTTCGCAAACTGTCTGGAACCAATTGGGGTACACAGCCAAAGACGATGAGAACTACAGCCCTGGCTCTGTGTTACTCCGCTGCAGAGTACGCTTGTCCTGTTTGGTACAGTTCCAGTCATGCTAAACAAGTTGACACTTCTCTTAATGAAACATGCCGACTCTTTGAGACCAACATCACGAGATAGAATGTACTGTTTGGCTGGAATCGCCCCACCAGGTATTAGAAGAGAAGTTGCAGTGAGGACTGAGAAAACCAAAGCAATTACCTCATGCGCACACCTATTAAATAAATAAATAAATAAATAGCCTTACAAATCCCATAAGGGCTATGGCCTCCTGCTTTGCAGGGAATTGCTCAGTTTTAACTCATCAGGTGAGCAAGTCCTGAGGAGCATTCGGGGTTATTCTTTCTGATTGGGCCTTCTATATGGATGTTCAGCTGATTAAAGATTAAGTAAATTATATTACGACGGCATAACATTCGCTACAACAATCTTCATTTCTGAGTCTGGCGATATCATGGCCTCAAATATCCATTAGTATTACGGAAATCATAATAGCCATCAACCAATATCTGGGAGCTTCCCATTGCCACTAAGCACAAAGCTTACCCTGTCTAAGCACTTGAACAATGACAGAAACTGCCAAGTCGTCACTCTTCAGTAAAATCAACGTATATTGAACCGTTTCAAATAGGTCTTTTTAAAATGCAATACAAAACCTTACCGGTGGAGTTTTAACATCTAGTTTGGATGCAGATACCTAAACACGTTCTTTAACATCCAACAAATCATTCTCTATGTTGTGCACATGTGGTCCCGGAACGAATTAACAAGTGTTTCGCAAGATAGTTGAACCTTTTGAATTCCTTGTGATGCAGTAAGGTTATTTTCCCTAGTGAACACGATGATGTTTCCTCAAATTAGGGCGCGAGACAATGTTCCATTAGTTCTGTCTGCCATGCAAATGACTTCTCACATGTGCTACAAGTGTATTACTTCACTCCAGTATGAACAACAGTGTGCTTCTTGAGGTCACCGCTCTGTGAGAAGCCTTTATTGCACACCAGAGATATGTACCGCTTTGCTGCATGTCCACTGAACGGTGTCTTTCTAGTTGATGCATTGTTTTATTGGTCACTGCATGCGAGTCTCCCTAGGTCCTTCCACTCCTGCCTCATCTTCGCTGTTCTTGTCCATTGTTTTCCTCCCCATTTTACGAACCAGTCTGCCCATCTGATTCTTTGTCTCCCAACGTTTCGTCTTCCTGTTCTTGGGTCCCACATCTTCATTTTGTACGTCCATCGGTTAGGATCTAATCTCGCTACATGTCCACCCCATCTCCATTTGAGCTGGTCTGCTGATGTCATAGCGTCTTTCATGCCGGTTCTCCTTCTTAAATCTTCGTTCCGTATTCTATCTCTCCATGAGACATGATGTATCTTCCTTTCCATTTTCCGTTGACATCTCTGGATCATTTGTCTTTGTTTCGATGTTAGTGCCCAAGTTTGGCAACCATATAGTAACACCGGTATAACGCATTTTTCCAGAACTTCAGCCTTTAAAGTGTGTTTTTGGGTCTTGTCAGCCAGAATAAACTTTAGGGACCAAAAGCTCTTCCATGCTTGTCCTATTCTTCGTTTGACCTCTTTCTCTGAACGACTTGAAAATGACATGTTCTGACCGAGATATACATATTCTTCAACATATTCCAGTGTTTCTCCGTTCACATTAATTGGGGCTTCTAACGCATTGGTCATCAGCTTCGTTTTCTTCGGGTTCATTGTAAGGCCCACTTCTTTACTTGTTTTGTCTAATTCTTTTATCATTTGTTCCAGCTCTTTCGCTGATTCAGCCACCAAAACAATGTTGTCTACGAACCGTAAATGGGTTAGTCTTGTCCCATCGATTCTGATGCCATATTTTTTTTCCCAGTCTAGTTTTCTAAACTGATTTTCCATCAAACAGGTGAATAATTTTGGTGAGAGGGGGTCTCCCTGTTTTACTCCCCTTTCTATCATGATGTTACATCCTTCTCTTTCTGTCTTTATTCTGGCTTGGTTACCTTCGTAGAGTTTGCCAAGGAGTCTAACGAATTTGTTTGGGATGCCTTGTTTTTCCAGTGCTTCTAAGACGCTTCCCTGTTCTACGGAGTCAAATGCTTTGTTGTAATCCACAAATGCGATATACACCTCTAGATTAAATTCCTGAACTTTCTCCATGAGTTGATTTATTGTTTGCAAGTGGTCTGATGTACTGAAACTCTTTCTGAATCCTGCTTGCTCTATCGGTTGCTGTTCGTCCAGTGCCTTTGTCATTCTATTCGTTAGGATCTTCATAAATAGCTTGTAGAGGTTTACAATTAGGTTGATCGGTCTGTAGTTGTTTATGTCGTCCTTGGCTCCCTTTTTGTGTAGAAGTATAATAATGCTTTGTTTCCACTGCATTGGTATGTCTTCTGATGAGAGTATGGAATTAAATAATGTTGTGATGACTGGGATTAGGTCTTCTTCACCCCATTTTAGAAATTCATTGTAAATTCCATCTTCACCTGGGCATTTTTCGGTTTTCGTTTGTCGAATGGCTGCTCTTACTTCACTGGGTAGTATTGGAGGTGTTTCTTCCTCTAGGTTTTCTTCTGATGTATTCTGGTCCTGATGCAAGTTGGATCTTTGAGAGTTACTTGAGTATAGTGTCCTATAGAACTCTGTCGCTTGCGTCATTATCTCTTCTCTTGAGGCTTGTCTTTTTTCGTTGTTGTCTTTTACTCCCAGCATCCAATGTTTGCCTGGAGTTAATTCTTTTCTAATCTTCTTTATTGATTTTGTGGTATCCATGATTTCTTTGACCACTTTAGTGTTGTGTTCTCTGATGTCTCTTCGGATTTCCCTTTTTGATTGTTTATTGACTTCCGCATATTCCAGCTTTTTGTGTTCGTTTTCTATGGCTTGTGATTTTAGGCGTTCTCTTTCTTCGATCAAACATTTGGTGCTATTCTTAAGTTTTATTCTATTTTTCATACTGTTTCCAGGTGTTGACGATTGTTTGGCTGCGCGGGATATGCAATTTACGAGCTCTGTATAGTGTTGTTGGACTTTTTGCTCCGTTTGTTGGTTGAAGTCTCGTAGGTTTTGTTGTAGTGCTTTTACATACTCCGCCCTATCTATGCATCCTGGATGTGTAGTTTTGTTGTTGAAGAAGTGTCTCCTTTTCTTCTTTATTCTCACTTTCAATCGTACCATTCTGTGATCTGTGTCAAACTTCAGACCATTTATCACTTGTATGTTTTTCACCTCTGTTAGTCTATTGGTTAGGATGAAGTCTATTTCGTTTTTGATTTTCCCATTCAGAGATTTCCATGTCCATTTGCTTTCTGGGGTTTTCTTGTAAAATGTGTTCACAATTTTAAGTCTTTGTCCCAGTGCAAACTGTATTAGTCTTTCTCCTCTTTCGTTCCTTGTTCCGTATCCGTGAAGGCCCACCTATTGTACAGATATAAATCTGCCCATCGACGACTTAGGTCTAGGAGGAGATTCCTGAGTACAACAGAAGATCTACATGAATCTGCTAAGTCCACAAGCTTAAGATTATGAAGATCTAGAAATACTGAACTTGATGGCTGGATGCTACCAATTGAACATCTCCCTCCAGGACATGAGGAACACTGGTCTACGTGGAAGTCATTGAACAGGCATCGCTCTGGTGTTGGTAGATCAAGAACCGATATGTTAAAGTGGGGTATTCCTGGCATATCCAGGCTATGTGATTGTGGTGAAATCCAAACCTCAGTCCGTTTCATGAACTGCATTAAGTGTCCTTTAAGTTGCACAATGGAGGACTTGATGGCTGCGACACCTAATGTCCGTGACTTGGCAAAATTTTGGACAGAAACTATTTGATAGGTGCATTGTTAAGTACCATATTTTTTAATGTAAAATGTATACTTCTGATACGAGTAAATAGATAAATAAATTCTTCTAAGTAAGATCTCTTGGTAAATAATACAATTCAGTCTAACCACGTAGCTAACGGGATCTGCAGCCTGGGTATTTCTTTTAATCAGTGAGCCTACACTTAATTTTTATTTCTTTTGGTACGGTAGCTTATTTTTACAATCTTTTACTCTTCCATACAAAATATTATTAGACTTTTAAAAAGCTTATTCATTGCAAAATGGCTAAAAACCAATTAGATCAAAAAATACAAAAACGCCATATGCAAGGAGCTTGATTCTGTTAGGCAAAACATTTAATCACTGATTTAACCTCACTTTAAGATTGCACGGCACTTGGTTCTGTTATGCATTTTCTCCAAGCTGACATACAGAACAAGCTCTATCTTCAAACTTAAAATGTAAAATAAGCATTCCATGTCTGAAGAACATATTTGCTGGGAAGACAGTTCAATACTTCCTCGTAAAGATGGCACTTATAAACTCAATTTTAGTAAAAATGGCGCTTGGTTCCTTTATGCATAACTTGGTCCAACTCAAACAAAAACAACAACCAATTTAGCCACCTCTGTGAAATCTCGCACAATTAATCGCAAGAAGAGACTCATTTTCATGAACATTGGCGAAGGCCAAGCATTCTAGCAGATGGTGTCGGAATGAGCCCCTTGTCCTTTGCGGCACCCGGCATGTAGAAAATCTGACGACTTTTGATCGGTAGATTTTGGTGGCTATGATACGATCCAAATACACTCATGCTGTCAGAGCTATGAATCCAAAACCTCCGATAAGACACACCTGTGCAATCTACAGGTGTGTCATTTATAATTGTAAAATGTTCAGACTGTATGTTCAACATATTATTGATGAGTGGAAAACAAGTCAGTTACTGGTACTTATTGAAGAAAAGTTTTTTGGTATTGGTATTAAAGAAAGTTGTCCCAATTATATTTTTATTCTTAGATCTCTTAAATTCTATTATTTTTCTTCCGTGTTAATGACGCGGATTTAAACTGTTAGTACTAATTATTTCAGGCTTATACGTCAAGATACATCGGATAATGTTGCTAGGAAGATTTATCGATATCGTAATAGTGTAAGAAAATATGCTAACAGTGCATCTAGTGGAATATGTGCTGCCAAACAAAAATTAGTCAAAACCATTGCTAGTCGTACCGGTAAAAAGGCTTATCCAAGTAACGTATGTGAATCCAAGTTTACACGGAAAGAAAATTTGAAAACACACATGCTTGTCCATAGTGGCGAGAAGACCTTTCCATGCAGCGTATGTGATTCCAAGTTCACCAGGATAGGACATTTTAACTCACACATGCTCGTCCACAGCGGCGAGAAACCCTTTTCATGCAGCGTATGTGAATCCAAGTTTACCCAGAGAGGAAGTTTGAATAAACACATGTTCGTCCATAGCGGCGAGCAGCCCTTTTCATGCAGCGTATGTGAATCTAAGTTTGCCCAGAGAGGAAGTTTGAAGAAACACATGTTCGTCCATAGCGGCGAGAAGCCCTATTCATGCAGCGTATGTGAATCCAAGTTTACTACGAGAGGAAATTTGAAGACACACATGCTCGTTCATAGCGCCGAGAAGCCCTTCTTATGCAGCGTATGTGGATCCAAGTTTACCGTGAGGTGTAGTTTGAATAAACACTTGCTTATCCATAGCGGAGAAATGCCTTTTTCATGCAGCGTATGTGAATCCAAGTTTAACCACAGAGGAAGTTTGAATACACACATGCTCGTACATAGCGGCGAAAAGCCCTTTTCATGTAGTGTTTGTGACTCAAAGTTTACCAAGAGAGGAAATTTGAACACACACATGCTCGTCCATAGTGGCGAAAAGCCCTTTTCATGCAGTGTATGTGATTTCAAGTTTATCACGAGAGGAAATTTGAACAGACACATGCTCGTCCATAGCGGCGAGAAGCCCTTTACATGCAGCGTTTGTCAATCCAAGTTTACACAGCGAGGAAGTTTTAAGAAACACATGCTCGTCCATAGCGTTGAGAAGCCCTTTTCATAAGCTATATTCATGTAGCATAACTGAATCCGAGTTCTCCCTGAGTGTATATTTGAGGAGGCACATGCTAATCCATAGACACATTTCTGAAACAAAAGAGGCGAGGAACCATTTTTTGTGTTAAACCCAAGGTCACATTAACTTAAAAGTGAACATTTTATGACATAACTTATGGTGGCAAGAAGAGATATTTATGTAGCATAGGGAGATTCTTTTGCCGGAATGCGGCATTCAGGCAGACCTTCAGCCAGCCAACTGAACTCGGGTCGCAAATTGCGTGCAGTTATAAACCGTAATATGGTACAAATTGGTATTTTTACCCCGCATCTCATGATTAACACTCCAGTGGTTACGCGGATAACAATATTGATCCAACCGTTTAGTTTTTTTCGCGCCAGTCTATTGGTATGAATGTTGATCTTCAGCATCTGTGTACCTTCCTGGCGCCCCATCATCCTGTCGGACATAGAGTAGCCAGCTAACCTTGGCTGATGGTTGTCCCGTTGTAAAGCAATTTATTCTTGTGGATCACATCTGAGATGCGTGCGACCACTGGCCTGACTTTTATTTTGAATTATTTCGTTTTGATATTGCAGTGTCTTATCTCAGTTCATGTGCACATATCTAGTCCGTTTTTTGAGTTTATATTAACTATTGGTTGATAAGTGCAAAATGGATGACTATGAGAATATGAATCGATGGCTGAATGAACCAGACAGTGAGGAAGATGAAGTGCTTGGTGTTGAGGATGAGGACGATGTTGAAGAAGACCATGCAGAAGTGCATCCAGGGGTGGACAGTGATGCTGATAGTGGTGATGACAGTGTTTTCAGTGGTGACGACGATCCCGTTGATGATTGTGTGTCTTCTAATTATTATACTGGAAAAGACGGAACAACGTGGACGAAGTCAGTTGTTGCGCTAACATCGCACACACTTTCTCAGAACATTATTGTTCATTTGCCGGGTCCTAAGAACAGAGCTAAAAATGCTAGCACACATTTGCAGTGTTTTGAATTATTTTTGGACGACACCATGATTCAAAAAGTAGTTGAATATACAAATATATACATGGATAATATAAGGTCTAATTTTCAGCGTGAAACGGACGCAAGGATTACAGATGTGTGTTATGTTAAATCACTTATAGGTATTTATTCATACTAGACAAGCCTCCGTGGCTTAGGCGGCAGCACGCCGGCCTGTCACCGCTGAGTCCGTGGTTCAAATCCCGGTCACTCCATGTGAGATCTGTGCTGGACAAAACGGAGGCAGACAGGTTTTTCTCCGGGTACTCCGTGTTTCCCTGTCAACATTTCATTCCAGCAACACTCTCCACTATCATTTCATTTCATCTGTCATTCATTTAATCATTTCCCCAGAGAAGTGCGTCAGGCCTCGGCAGCCGGCACAGTTCATATCCTCTCCGCTAGAAGGGGGCTTCATTCATTCCATTCCTGACCCGGTCGGAGACTGGAAGCAGGTCGTGGATTTTCATTTTCATTCATACTAGACTTGAACGCAGGGAGTTGGACAGGCTTGCAGCCTTCAGTGAATTATTTCAGAACTTCGTACTGAACTGTAGGCGGAATTATTCTGCAAGTGGATACCTCACCGTTGATGAACAATTGGTATCTTGTCGTGGGCGCTGCACATTTCGCCAGTACATGCCTAGCAAACTTGCTAAGTACGGGACTAAATTATTTGCACTCGTTGACTGTAAAATTATATACGCTCACAACCTTGATGTATATGTAGGTGTTCAACCTGATGGACCTTTCAAACAGTGCAATGCGCCATATGAAGTATTGAAACGTATTGTGGAACAACTTGTGGGTTCGAATAGGAATATCACGGCCGATAACTGGTTTACATCAATTCCTTCGGTGCTTGAGCTACTAAGAGGAGAAGAAACTAAGAGACGTGGGAACATTAAGAAAAAAAAACAAAAAGTTCCGTGACGAACTAAAGAGCCTACTTTTCATGCCAATGATTATTCTACAGTATATGAACCCATCTACAATAATGACAAAATTAAGTTGAAAATATCGATTATGTCTAATTAGCTCGAAATATTCCTGGTATAATGTAGCCTAATAGAGCACTACAGTTGTCAGCCCTGGTGACTGAATACATTCTTAGTTCCATCTCTTAAGGTACAGAATACAAAATTTGGTTGAAGTCCAATGGACGTTAAATGCACTTAGACATTGGATCTACCAGCACGCGTAAAAGAATGATGGCAACAATATCATGCGTGTGCTGGTTAGAAATAATCGGAAATATTATGATATCTTCTTGTGCCAATTTTGGATGAAATCCATTTGTTGGTGTATAATTTACATGTATTTTAAAATTGGACCTATCAGCAAGCATAGAATCATGTTGGCAGCACTGACTTATATTAATTACTCTAAATTAATCTAGAGTGTCAGGTGCTATACGTGTGCAAAGTATAGAGCTGTTGGCTTGCATACTTTCTGATATATTGATATTAGGGTAAAAAAAATATAGACAGCATTTATTAACAGTTGGCAGTCCTGATTGCTCTTAAAAATACTTATTGTCATATCTGTTATGTTACACATAAAACATACGAAATTTGGTTGAAATCCAACTGATAGTATAGAAGTTACATGTATTTAAAAATTGGTCCTATCAAAAGGCTTAGAATCATGTTGGTAGAACTGAAGTATATAAGTAACTCTATATTAATCTAGAAGGTCAGGTACTATAGGTGTGCATAGTTTAAAGCTGTGGGCTTGCATACTTTCAGATATATTGGTATTTGGATGAAGAAAGTAGGGAGAGCAATTATTAACCGTTGGCAGCCCTTTTGGCTCTTTGGGATACACTCGGTCATATCTGTTTATGTACGCAAATTACATACAAAATTTGGTTGAAATTCAATTAATAGTGTAGAAGTTATATGCATTTAAAAATTGGAACTATCAGAAGGCTTAACATTATTTTGGCAACACTGTAATGTATGGCCTCCTGGAAATTAAACTGAAATAGTAATATCTACATGTGTGCCAATTTTGGAATAGGCCCCATGCTTACCTTCCATGATATCCAACATGGAGCTAAAATTTCTATTGCGTTTTTTCACCAGTTTGTAGCACTGATATCATTTTCAAATATGGGCTTGAGATATTCCGGTATACATCTTTACTCATACTAAATTTGGTTTCGATTGCTGCAGCCGTTTAGGAGTTGATAGGGACTCACACACACACACACACACACACACACATACAGACAGAAGGACAGACAGACACACATTTTCCTGGATCGATCTCATAAGTCTACTTTTTCCTCATTTTTGCAAAATGTGAAAAGTAGGCTAATAAACGGGATATTCCAAAGGAATTCTTGCCCAACAAGACCCGAGAGGTAAAGAGTTCATAACTTGGCATTCATAACCATGTACTCTAGTATCTTACGGTCGCAACAAGAATAAAGCAGTCCTAGCAGCGTCTTCCATGCATCATGATAATCGTATAGACGAATCTACAGACATTGACAGAAAACCAGTGATATGGTGTTGATGTGTTGGATAAGATGTGTGGACACTTTGATGTATTGTGGAATTCTTGGAGATGGCCTCTAACTATCTTCTTTGACTGCCTGAATATTGGCGGAATCAATGCTCGAATAATATTTTCTGCAAATAAACATTATGCAGTAGTGTCTCGCCAATATTTCCTGCGAACTCTTGCTTTGGATTTGATGAAACCTGAAATCCAAAGTAGAATCAACCTGGAAATGATTTCAACAGAAATTAAAAGCGTCGTGGAAAGTTGCTGTTGAAAATTTAAGAAGATCCTGTCCCTGCACCTGCTAAAACATGCAAGATGGTCCGCTGCTACATTTGCGGACGACAACGAAAGAAGACAGCCAGGAAAAACTGCCATGTATGCTCGAACTGGGTGTGTCCTGACCACCAGCGACCTGTATGTGACACTTGTCGTTATACAAATAATGTATTCTGAGAACTTCCCTGAACACCGACTACGAGTGAAGTGTAACATTTCCTCTGAATTTCTTTTAACATTATATTTGTATATTAAATGCAATACAGTGATCACACATTTTGTTGCTTATTCTCCTTATAAATAACCACTTCGGAATATATCAATATAGACACACAATAAACTGTACCACCAAAGAGCATTATAGGGGGAATGTATTAGACAAATCACACTAGCTAATTATTCAGGCTGCCTGGAGTGGCAAGCCAATCTATTAAGTACAGGCGACGACAGATACAGACCAGTAGGTGTGCTTGCTACAACAGCTACGAACAGTTGGTAATGTTTTTTTTTATCTTGCCGCACACGAGTATGGCTGCAAGGTTCACCACACAAAAAAGAATTTTCATTTGCTGTACTTTTATTTAGAACGAGTCTGCTAGTGTTACTCGCAGAGCATTTCAAAAGGAATTTCTGGTGTTAAGGTGCCTTCGAAGACTGGAGATCGGAAGATTGTGACGAAGTTCAAGTCTACAGCGTCAGTTATAAATTAATATATTATACGAGGACGTCACGTTTGGACAAGAGGGAAATTAAAGAACATAACTGCTCAATTATTAAGGTCAGCAAGAAACTCTTTGCAAAAAGAAGCCAACGTGTCATATTCAACGGCTCAGATGGTTGCAAAACTAATTATCAAACAAGCAAAATCACTCTGGTTCAAACTTCAGTCAAAGAGACCCTGAGGCAAGAGACAACTACTGTAATTTTTTTCCATTCCGTGCACGAAGGAATTTTGGATCCATAGTCCTACAGTGACGTGGCGTAGTTTTATTTCTATGGGCGTGTGAACTCACCACTCGATACTGGTCACCTGCGAACCCAAGACTGATCCATCAAATCACCCTGCATGACCCAACAAGATGCTCAGTAAAGAACATATAGTCTAGTTGCTCGTCAATGCATGGGTGTTGTTATAACTCTTTGTCCATTTCCAGGAGTATAATTGAATGTTGATTGTAGTAGCTTGTTGAAATACACCGTGTTATACGGATATAAATCATGAATTTGATGTGCCCTTTGCTAGTGCTACCCCGGTACAAAATTTCAATCAATTAGGTTTCACTGTTTTTGAATTGAAATGGTGAATCAATTTTCACACATACATGGCCGCTATCTGCAAACTATTGGGCTGATGACCTTGTGGTTTCGTCAAAAGATGCTTCCCACATAAAGGCATGTTGTTGCAAAATGTCGTAGAGATCATATGCTTCAGTTGGTCGTAATTTGATTTGAGCTTTTAACATTTGGTTGGCCGCCATTACGTTTTCGTCAAGACGACGGCGATATAAAACATGACACTGACGTGCCCTTTGCTAGTGCTACCTCTGTAACAAATTCGGCTTCACCGTGTTTGAATAGATAGGGGGAATTGATTTGCACACATACATGGCCGCCATCCGCAAATTATTGGGCTGATGACCTTGTAGATTGGCAAAAGATTTTTCATACATAAAGGTATAAGATTGCAAAAATTGGTAGGGATCAGACGATTATGTTGGTCGTAATTTGATTTAAGATGTTAACATTTGGGTGGCCGCCATTAACTTTTTGTCAAGATGGCGGCGATATAAAACATGACACACAGGTGCCCTTGGCTAGTGCTACCTCTTTAACAAATTTCGTTCAATTCGGTTTCACCGTGTTTGAATTGATAGAGGGAATCGATTTGCACACATGCATGGCCGCCATCTGCAAACTATTTGGCTGATGACCTTGTACTTTAGTCAAAAGACGCTCGCCTTATGAATATATCTTGATGCAAAATTTGGTAGAGATCGGATGATTAGGTAAGCCGTAATTTGATTTAAGCTTTGGCCATTTTGGTGGCCACCATCACGTTTCCGTCAAGATGGCGGCAATATAAAACATGACACTGAGGTGTCCTTTGTTAGTGCTACCTCGGTACCAAATTTCGTTCAATTCGGTTTCACCTTGTGCGAATTAATAGGGGGACGGACATTCAGAGTACATACACTAACAGACACACCATTTATCGCCCTGTGTTGATCTCATAAGTCTATTTTCATTTTTTACAAAAATAAAAAATTGGCGAAAAATCGGTGTGTGGTGGCAGTAACCACAAAAATAATTATAGGCCCTATTTCATTTTCGGGGAACTATTAATTCTGCTCGATACAGTGAGATTATTTGACTGAAGCGGAGCCAGCGGCCAGCTACCAGACGCACGAATGCGTTTCGCCAGCCAACCGAACTCGGTCCGCAAATTGTGCGCAGGTAAAAACCGTAACATGGTACTGAACTCGAATTCAGCCCAGCTTAAGACTTTGACTGAGCCGAGGTTCGAACCGACTTGTGAACCATGGGAAAGAATATTCGAAATATGGAATTAAAACAATGTAATATTTATATATGCATTTTGGGAAGTGAATGATGCATATTGAAACTATTTAGGAAAATTTTGAGCATTTTAAGGAATTATTATTTGGAAATATTCCGGTGAATGAGATTTTAACTAAGGAAGAGTCATATCATTCGAGGCTGGAAATTGAACAAGGCTTCATGTTAGCAAGCAGAAAACCAGTTTTGGTTGGTCAAGGCGACAATAACAAATTATACACACGACCCGTTGATAAGAGGCTAGATCCTGGAGCTTCTATCGCGATATTTCAACAGCCAATCGGATTGAGGCGCATAAATTTTGTGGGAATCGCTTTTATATAAATTTGGCTTATATAAAGCGATATGAACACTTCTACAGGTGTAGATTACAATATGGAATTTATTTGGTTAAATAGAAGTATAAATTATTGGCTACGAGAGAAACTATGAGTATATTTCTTTTAAAATGCATCCGTGCGAGGCTAGTAGAGCAGTCTAGGTTTGGCACACGCGCCATCGCATAGAGAGAATCCAGGACTCTCACGCAGATTTTTGAACCGAGCGGACATATTTAGTCACGCGTCCAGCAGAGCATTACCATGATAAAGAAGTACGGACGACAGACGAAATAGGACCGTCTGGAGATCAACCATTCGCCGATGAAGAAGTACGAGAAGCCGGTGAAATATAAATGCACTAGTTATTGAAGAGAAAAGAATTTATTCAGTATCACAAGAAGAAGACTTCGCTACAATAGCGAAGCGATAAACAGCAGCATTGCTTACTACAGATATAGTATTGCAACATTCTACAGTACAACATCACAGCCAAGATGACAGTAATAAAACTGAGTCAGGGAGGACAAACTTATTCAACTATTATTGAGAAGATTATAATGAGCAACTAAACGAATGGAAGAAGGTTAGTCTATACCATGGATTGGAGATTCAGAGTGGTCTAGAAGACTGGGAATCGATAAATGTACAACTGCTTAACAACATGCAGTATTCTGAAATGACTTCCAATACTACAAGCAAGATGTCCATTACCACCAGAAAGAGATATCAACCCAGGACGTTCAAATCTGCATTGATGATGACGATCTGCTACACGAGAAGAAGAAGACGGACGCATGCAGTGGTTTGGACCAAGAGATCCAGATACCAGGTCGCTGACCGTGAAAAGAGACGACTTGCCGTTAGCCGAGAGGGACAGGCAGTATCGCAGGTGTTCGCATCACGATCCAGTCGGGGGAGCGATCATATGCTTGGCACGCACTTGACCGGAACACGTTTCCAACGCAGACGACTCGCACCAGCAGTTCGAGCCGAAGATCGAGCACATCTAATGAAGGTATTCAGACACCAGAAGCCATCAGAAAGGTAGAAAAACTGAATGCTCTAAGATCTGTAGTTTTGCAGTAGTATTTGTTGTTATTGAGGGGTGACCAACTTCATTGTAGATATAGTGCTATTGAAAGAAATAAGAAATATTTTATGAAGTGAATTGTAGTAAACATATATATAATTGTTGTAAAAAATGTACGAGGTTAAATAATTTAGAGGAGAGATGTAGTTAGGAGTGCACTCTGAACGGTTGTATACAATTGCGTATTTACCTAGTAAAGTCACTGATTCTTCTACAAGTTTGTAGCAAGATGGGTTTCTTATTGAAGTAATGCCGTGCGGTTTAATGAAGATTGTTGGTAGTAATGCAAAGAAATGTTATGTTTGGAGCCTAGTATACGCTATTTCTGAGTATTGTTCACCGTATTATGACAGAAGGAAATGTGTTGCCATGTGGAGCAACGAATTGTTACAGTATGTGTAAAAAGCACTGACATAAGGGTTAATATTTGTATTGTTCATGTCAGAGAGTATCAGTATCAGATCCACGAAGTGTATTTAGAGGTTTGTTAGTAGTTTCGCATCGCTCTTTATCTTATTGTATTTTATTCATAGACACGACTAATTATAAGCTATATTTAATTTCAGTGTTCGATATACAAGCTCTACCTATTATGACAAGTTACCAGAGATACCTGAAAAGTTTATTGTTGTGTGGAACATTGTTCATAGAACTGTTTTTAAAACAGAGACACTAGAGGACTGTCAGATCGTGACTAATAGTGCGAATTGTATTTTTAATACCGTGTTAAACATGGAAAAGTGTATATGAAATGAAAATCCACAGCCTGCTTCCAGTCTCCGACCGGGTCAGGAATGGAATGAATGAAGCCCCCATCTAGCGGCGAGGATATGAATTGTGCCGGCTGCCGAGGCCTGACGCACTCCTCTGGGGCAATGATTAAATGAATGACAGATGAAACGAAATGATAGTGGAGAGTGTTGCTGGAATGAAATGTTGACAGGGAAAACCGGAGTACCCGGAGAAAAATCTGTCAGCCCCCGTTTTGTCCAGCACAGATCTCACATGGAGTGACCGGGATTTGAACCACGGACCCAGCGGTGAGAGGCCGGCGTGCTGCCGCCTAAGCCACGGAGGCTCTGTGAAAAGTGTATATAATATATATAATTATTTCAACTATATTTAATTAATACTATTAGTATTATCTTAAATATTCACGTTTTACGCACGTATGTGTATATTTCAGGTTTTTTACATTGTTAACTTAAATTTTGATGCTTGAACAGCTGATGCTGAACAGACTGCTTCAGTGACAGAGTCACAGGGTGACTATTAAATGCGTAAACTTCTTAATTTCTTAAATAATTACTTTTCCGTAATGATATTGTTTATGAACATTTATAGCACAGATAGAAGGACTATCTGACGTGTAATTTATTTTATTTTGACTTGCTTTTATTTCTATTGCTGATAGGGAGTTGACTTGTAATTTTGGTAATAAATCCCAGGCACTATTTTTTTTTGTTTGCCTGTTCGTTTTTTATAAATCTGATCACCTTTTCATTCTGCAATCGACATGCGATAATACTGCGAATTAATTACTAGAATTCACGTAGTCTCAACTTTTACCGTTCACGCCCGAGATCCGAGATTCTCGTCCTACCATCATGTTATGGGTATTTTATTTCTAGTAAATGTGTAACTAATCAGTAGTGTTGTTGCATGGCCGGTATGTGTCGAGAGTTTCCTAGTCATTATCCTAGTAGGGTAGTGTTGGTTTATCTGGCTGGGTATCGACCTCCTCACAATCCTTTTCCATCTCAGCGGATATAGGCCATGGCTATGCGGAATTCGGGTGCAGTACGTTAATTAATGGTAAATTTACCAGCAATTGATGACTTAAAAACTTACCTTTATACAGAAGATGTTCAAAATGTTCTAAAACACAGCATGTGGAGGAGGGGAGGGGAGGAGGGATGAGATGAAAGAGGGAAGGGGGATGATTGGACCTCTGAATGACTGTTTAAATGAGAATGTATTATCTACCTAACATCTAATGTTAACTCAGAAAAGACATACATATATGCGCACTATAATCTGTACTGAAGCTACTTAATCAGCAATAGTGTTTTATCATTAACATTCCTCAACATCAGCTAATTGATCCCAAGAACCTCATCTTTATCTTCTATTTCGTCTTCTGCAACTTTGTTCCTACAACCATGGCTGGCGCAGTCACTACACAATGTTGAACATTTCAGTCCGACTAATCTGGCACTCACAGTTCTTGTTGCACTTATCTTGTCAAGCACAGGAAATTATGTAGTGTAAATCTGGTGGTGATGGAGGCAAGGTTGATATAGATAATTAATGCAGCATCTGTGATGTAGATGGCCTTTGGCATGATGTGTTTCTTAGCAATTAAGAGCGATTGTACTTTGTTTATGATGGTCCTATGAAGGAATAAAGAATTGAGTAAATGTTGGAATAGATAATTATATTGAACATCATCTGGCGATCGGTAACAGGATGGACAAAATTAAGTTTCAAAGAACGCAATTGCGTGAGGCATGCAGCAGCTACGACGTGGCTGAAGAAAACGGTGCTTCCCGCGAAGATAAGGTTAGTTTACTCAAGATCGTGGAAGATAAAGCTACAAGACTTCCAGATGCAGAACACCAGGTCAGTAAATTAATGGTTCTTAACGAGACAACTGCTGATGAAAATCCCAAAGACTTCGAAGAGTCAGAAAAATATCGCGATCGGTGGATTGTAATGAGAACAAAGGTCTTGAGTGTAGAAAGAGAAGAGGTTGTCGGTACGACGTCCGTAGACAGTGTATCAAGTGTACTAGGAAGACATCGTGTCAGACTTCTTAAGAAAAACTCTCTAAATTTAATGGCAGTGTCAAGGAATGGGTGATCTTTTGAGGCAGATTTCAGAGAATTGATCAGGACCCAAATCTTGGTAATAATGAGAAGTTCTATTGGTACCGGGATCAGCTGCTAACGATCTCATTGTTGTTTAGCCAGGGAATTGGCGCTGCAAGAAAGAAGGAAAACGTTGAGGGATGGTGGTGCCTGTTTCCGCTGCCTGCGCGCTTGAGCTAACCATATAGCATATACGCATCACAACATTTTACTGTTTTGTGTCCGACGTTTAACAATCAATCTATCCAGAATGTGGATGCTCAGAGAGAAACCATTAGTGGCGTAACTGTAGGTGTTTCTCCAGACATTGATAATTAAACTTGTAAAATGTAAGGAGTTCGTCACAGCGAGGCCATTACCATGGAATGACGGAATAAAGAATTGGGTAGAAGTTGGAATATATATAAGTATATTCAACAGTTGATGTTCTTGGACGGAGACTTCTTTCTTCTCTCCTCCATCCAAACTGGAGTGGGTCCTTTTTAACGTTGAGCCACTGCTGAACCTGGTGGTAAGCTCGTAACGAGCGTTGTTGTGCCTCTGCAGTCGTTGGCGGCAATACATCCAACCTGAATTTAGCGTGGATTGGTTGTTTGGTACAGCTGGTGGCGAGCAGTGTTCAAGTTGCCTGAGCCACTTGCATCGTATGTTAATAGAAATAAAGTTTCACCAGCATTTCAAGGGGCGTCTAGCGATTCAAAGAGTTATTTGAAAACCAGAAGTTTTTGTTTAGCTTAATGCTTGTGGCAACATTTTCCAGGTATATTTTTTCCATATCATATCTGTGTCACAGCCGGTGAAAGCATGCAGTGGTAGAAAAACGCCTTCATATCCCCTATTTGGTATATCGCGAATCTTGTGTGGGGTTTTACCTCTTCGAGGCATAATCATTTTCAGATTGTTTTCACCCTGTGCAACGGCAACCCAGAGGACCAGTAGATCAGTGTGATCCCAGGTATCACTTCATTGCCATTAGCGTGGGAAACAGTGAGCATTCATATGCTTGAGTCTCGATGTTTAGTTGAATTATTTGGCTGCTGTTTCCAAGATTCTCCGCTCTCGCTTGCTGAGCCCAAGGTGCAGGTTCAAATCCTGGTGCAATCAGCTGGCATTTGAGGGTGCGCAAATGCGACGGAGCCGTGTCAGTACATTTACTGGCACGTTAAAGATCACCTTCTGGGCAACATTCCAGAACCCTGGAGGCTTCTTTAAAATCCTCTGCAGGGAGGTAAAACCAATAACATTATTATTATTGTTATTATTATTATTATTCAAGATTCTTACCACTTCTTCCTCTCCATCAAAGCAACGGCTTCTGTACCATTCGTCATTCAAGATATGTGAAGCTGTTTCGTTAAAACAAATCACTGAATCATTCCCTGGAATATCAGATACAGAATCAGAATGTCCAAAATGATTTACAATTTCTCTTTTCAGATAAATATTAATATAGGGCTCAACTGTTGGATGCAAAATGGCAAACATATCTTGCATTTGTTTGATTGAGTACCGCCACTCATGCTTAGGTATACTTTCCACAGTGTGGCAGAAATTTTCAAATGGAGCATTGCTTCTGTCCCTTTCTCCAGGTTTTTAGATCTGCTTCTTTGAAATGTACTTAAGCATTATCGGTGGTATTTTCCCCCGCAGCTACAAGATCAATTATAGCCTACCGCTCAGTCTATGAAGTACGGTACTTCATTTCCCCACTCACAGTTTCGCTCAAGTGCAGTTTTACATACGCTGTTGATGAATTGTATTGTAGTGACGCTCTTCCATTCTTCCTTTGTAGCATTGCTGCATTTGATGTAGTCAATGCACTCACGGGCACAATACAAACAATAAGTTTCGAACGAGAATTCAGCTCGTTTTCTTGGTTGAACCACAGCACATTCCTGGGATGAGGGAGGTTTTGGACGACCGATGCAGAGTCGGCCCTAACAAGGTTTGCAGGGGGTGCGAGATCTCATTGCAGCGCCTCTTCTCCTATGTAGACTAAAATGTACATAGAGACTAAAGATAACATACACTTTTACATTATTTGTTACTCAAACCTCCGAAAGATTTTAAAGGTAGTAGTGTGGATGAAAAACAATAGCAGTACAAATAAATATTTTTGAAAAGGTTTATTTCAACTGCTATGTCACCGACAACGCTCACATCTTGCATAAGTGTAAATTAATTAATTAATTTAAAATTGCACCAAATTAAGAAACAATAACTAAAACGTGTCGATTACTGCCTTCTCCGCTTTTGCACTTGCAATTTTTAAAATTCTGAATAATTCAAGTCCCGGACGATACTATTTTCTAAAGGTGAAATTGCCAGGTTTGACAGTCTATCCTGACATATGGTTCAACGTAAATAGTTTTAATTTATTGAAACTTCGTTCCCCTTTGGCGACAGTTACAGTTATGGTTAGCAAAATTCCCAGTGTTGTCCACACATTCTGAATATATCCTGCCAACCATTTTGAATAATAAATTGGAAAACATTTATTGGTTGAAGTGTAAGAATGGAAAGGAGACTCACTGTGGCTGTGTGGTGGCCGGGGTCGCTGTGTATTGCAGCGTGTCAAGCAAGGCATTGGCGCTAGCAGCAGCGTAGCCCAACTGGTTAACACATTTACACTTGTTCGAGAGTACAACAAGATCTGCAAGAATCCTCTGCTACCTGTTCTAGGCGACATACCAGCTCGTAGTCTCCTAAGATTGAAATCACGACATCCACCTCTTTGTGACACTGCTCTGAAGACATCCACCAACTTCGATGCTTTGGAGGAATGGAGAGGCCGCTGGAGTAACTCCACTAACTTGCCCCTGCATAACATCTTCAGAGGGGAAAGAATTGTTAACGGATTCCAACTACCGCGTGCAACTTGGTCCAGACTGAACAGGATCAGGACAGGTCATGGAAGGTGCAGGGATTCTCTCTATAAGTGGAGCTTTGTACCATCTCCAGAATGTGACTGTGGAGCCCCTCGCCAGACCATTCCCCACATTTTAAGCGAGTGTCAACTACGGGCTTATCCAGGTAGATTGGAAGACTTTCTATCACCAACAGCGGAGGCACTACAGTGGGTTCAAACGTTGGACATTCAGCTATAACGGATAACTCTATTGCCTGAAGTGAATCAATGTTTTTTGTTAGGCTATTGTGTATATATTGTATATATTATGTATATAATTTCCTTGCCATACGCTAATATTAATAACATATTTAATAAACATAGTTACTTCCATGAATTTCAGAGTAGTTGCAAGAAATTAAATCCTTCAATTTCTAAACACTCGTTGCACTGACGTAGGTACTGAACCCGATTTTGAATCATTATCGGAGAAATTTGTCGTAATTTCGGTCCCCATGATAAGTAAATAGCATTGAAATATGAACTCTGGAAGTGAGCCTAGAACCAGTTTCTGCAGTGAAGCCGGGTCGAGTCACGTGATTATGGTGCATTATGCGAGCCAGCAAGGTAACATTGACGCGTGGAGACATTGGATTGCCGCGAATATTGAGCGCTATAAAGGAATACATTATCTGATTGGATACTGCCAATTGACCATTTAGAAGAGGTCTAATAAAATGAAATGCTTCTCATGGTCTAATTATATTCGTGAGATAATTACTCCCAGGACTTGTAATTGATGTTTTGAAACATAGGAAGTTACCAAATTTAAGGAAGAAAATTGTCGCAACTTTCGTAGTATGAAGAAATACGCAGTATCTTGGATAATTGCTATTAGTCCAGGCAACGAAGGCCGAATTTCAGCAAATAAAAATTATAAATACGAAAGTTTTGAAATTTGGTGAAAATGTTTATTAGAGCTTACTATTGAACCTGTCAAAAGTCCTGACCAATTAAAGGTCCGCAATTGCCACCATCTTGGAAAAAGGGTGCACTTTTATGGTTTTTGGTCTATAACTCTTTATTTATTAACTTTATCGAAACAGTTGTAGTGATCAAATTTTGAGAACATTTAATTCTCTATAAAAAAAAGAAAAAAGGTTCAATTCAGTTGTTTCATAAAACCAATATTTACCGAGTAAATGGACGACGTACTTGAAGCAGATCGGAGAATTGTTCCAAACAAAAGCAGGTTAATTGACATGCTATCAACCAAGCTAAACGATCAGGGAATAGGATGTCGACAGTGCACAGATGATGCTGATTTTTTGATCGTGAACACTGCAATCCAAATTATCAAAAAGTAACCTGGCTATTATTGGCGAAGATCTTTTAAATTTGCTGGTTGCATTGGCTCCATTGGAGAAACATATCTTTTTTGTCAAACCGGGAAAGGGAAAAATCACGAGAAGAGTGTACTCATCACAGCAGTCAAAATCATCAGGACTTTTGAACAACATTATTTTCTTGCATGCCATCAGTGGCTGCGACTTTACTTAAGCGATTTTCAATAAAGGAAAAGTTAGGTGCGTAAAGTTATGTATCAAAAGTAAAGACTTACATGATATCGCTGAAAGTTTCAACAACCGTGATTCTTCACACGATGTTATCGCTGAAGCTGGAGAACGTTTTTTCCTTGCAATCTACGGTGCACGATCTACAGACAATTCTTTGAATAAACATCGATATCATTGTTTCACGAAATCTGTGACGAAAATAAAGCCCGACATTGCCTCACTACCACCAACAGAAGGAGCATCCAGGCAACATTCTTTTCGAGTGTACAATCAAGTGCAAAAATGGCTGGGCAATAAATTACCCCCTGAATTATGGGGTTGGAAACGAGTCCAAGGATACTTCAGTCCGATTACAACAATGGACTTCATTGCACCCGAGGCTTTATTAAATTTGAATTTTGGCAAATGTACTACTGGCTGTGCAGGGTTGTGTGGGTGTAGAAAAGCAGGGATTGATTTTACAACGGTTTGCAATAATTGTCATGGAGACTGCCTCAATGGATCGAAAATAGTCGATGAAGAAAATGAAGATGGAGACGAGGTCGATAACGCGAATGAGACGATCTTCCTATGCGGGGAGCATTGATTTATCAGATTATGCTGATGTAGTCGATGATAATAGTTCCAGTACCAGTCAGGCTGCAAGAATAACGACGCACTCAAACGTAATAATAAAGTGAGTAAAAAAAAATATGTGGAAAATGAAAAAATAATAACAATGATTAAAATTTTACGTAACGAATATAAATTTCTGTTTGCAGAATTCCCACAGAGATTTATATGGACCGTTATGCGCCATTGCATTCATATTTTGCTGCTGAAGCCTACAGTGAGAGGGATTCCCCGATCTGCATCAAGTTTGTCGTCCATTCACGCGGAAAATATTTGTTTTATGAAAAAAAAAAGAATTGAACCCTTTAGTAGAGAATTGAATGTTCTCAAATTTGGATCACCACAATGTTTTCGATAAAGTTAATAAATAAAGAGTTACAGTACAAAAAACATAAAAGTGCACACTTTTTCCAAGATGGCGGCGATTGTGGACCTTAAATTGGTCAGGACTTTTGACAGGTTCAAGAGTAAGCCCTAATAAATATTTTCACCAAATTTAAAAACTGTCGGATTTATTATTTTTATTTTCGCTTCGCTGCCTGGGCTATCGTGGCAATTGCCTAGAGCGCGTTATTCGCGGAACTGATGATTTCACTTTTGTAGGGTTTTTATGAATTTTAACTCAACTGAGTGATTATTTCCATTGTAAACATAAGTCATGTTAAATCACAATGTTGATATACTGTACACTTTTAATTCATAGGAACATAAAAAGAAATTGCCCTGTGTTTATTAGTTCAGTCCTCTACAAGTATCCCCAGTTACAGTAGTATGACGTATTTAATGAGTCTTGCGTAGAATCAATAGCCCATACTAGTAATAAATTCATGTATTTGTTTCATTGACAGTCGCAGACATCTCGACATACTGTTGAATAAAACAGAGTCCCCGATTCTTGGATGTAACGGGTAATCTCGAGAACCACTGGATGGATTTTGATACTGTTTTCACCATTCTGTAAAGGATTTCTCGAGGAAGGTTTCTGTTGAAAAACATTCATTCTTGACCAAAGAAAACCGAGCAGTAACGATTTCAGTGAATCGAGTCGAAGAAAAACCTGCCATCCGTGTGCCTCTTAAGCATACGCTGGGCAAACCATTAATAATATCTACATAGGCCCACAATGAGTGTGAGAAGTGAAAAGTTCTACAAAGAGGTCCGCGACAGCCTATCTCTATCTTTAATACATCGCCCACTAAGTGATTTTGCGTTTTCATTTCTTCCAACAATCTCCATTCAGTGTAATTTTAAATAACTCGCTTCGGAGCGAGTTTACGAGGTAGCAAGCGAGTCTATCACCACAGCTTCGGCCAGCAACAACTTTCGAGTCGTGTCGAGTTAAGACTACAGAGCAGGGTATATGTGTTTTGTGTTTCACTTTTCACCTCGACTTTTCTGAATTGTTTCTTGGACCTGCCGTCCGTAGGCCTTTCAAGCTCACGCTTGGTTAACCGTTGAAGATACCAGGCGAAGCTGGGGCGGGTTGCTAGTACGGGAATAATTGTAAATAGCTATGCTATATCAAATTCTAAACCATATCAAAAGCTAGTTCTTCCATAATATTCAGTAACATAATAATTAATTAGTAAAAATACTGGTGAGATTTATGATACGAAAAGTATAAAGGGTCTTAAGGTCTTAAAAGACTCAATTGTAAGTACTTCGTATTTTTTCTGTGGCTTTGAATTCTTTCATTCCCGAATTTGACAATATAATACAATGTTAATTTTACAAATATTTTCAGGAATAACAATTGTGTAGCGTATCTTCACAGCAGTCATGTGGGAGACCAGGTATTTCATAAGAGAATTAACAAACAGTGTACTTCATAAGAGAATTAACAAACAGTGTACCTCATCTAAGTTTGTGAGCATTATCCTGACGACATAAATTGGTTTGCTTGAAAATGATACGAGAATACGTTTATATTATTTTACAAAATAGTCTTGATTTAATCAGCACTCTGACGATTTGAAAGTCATTTTCTACACCTGAAAATTAAAATATCGGGACCTGTTTGAGACGACATTTCAAAATGCATTGACATTATTCATATTTGATTTCCAACCAATGGCCATAGCAGGGCATTTCAATTGAACGCCCGTAGGCTCCCCAATTCCAACCAATGGCCATAGCAGGGCATTTCAATTGAACGCCCGTAGGCTCCCCAATTCCAACCAGTGGCCATAGCAGGGCATTTCAATTGAACGCTCGTAGGCTCTCCGATTCCAACCAATGCCCATAGCAGGGCATTTCAATTGAACGCCCGCAGGCTCTCCAATTCCAACAAATGGCCATAGCAGGGCATTTCAATTGAACGCCCGCAGGCTCTCCGATTCCAACCAATGGCCATAGCAGGGCATTTAAATTGAATGCCCGTAGGCTCTCCAATTCCAACCAATGCCCATAGCAGGCATTTCATTTGAATGCCCGTAGGCTCTCCAATTCCAACCAATGGCCATAGCAGGGCATTTCAATTGAACGCCCGTAGGCTCCCCAATTCCAACCAATGGCCATAGCAGGGCATTTCAATTGAACGCTCGTAGGCTCTCCAATTACAACCAATGGCCATAGCAGGGCATTACAATTGAACGCCCGTAGGCTCCCCAATTCCAACCAATGGCCATAGCAGGGCATTTCAATTGAACGCCCGTAGGCTCTCCAAGTCCAACCAATGGCCATAGCAGGGCATTTCAATTGAACGCTCGTAGGCTCCCCAATTCCAACCAATGGCCATAGCAGGGCATTACAATTGAACGCCCGTAGGCTCCCCAATTCCAACCAATGGCCATAGCAGGGCATTTCAATTGAACGCCCGTCGGCTCCCCAATTCCAACCAATGGCCATAGCAGGGCATTTCAATTGAATGCCCGTAGGCTCCCCAATTCCAACCAATGGCAATAGCAGGGCATTTTAATTGAACGCCCGTAGGCTCCCCAATTCCAACCAATGGCCATAGCAGGGCATTTCAATTGAACGCCCGTAGGCTCTCCAAGTCCAACCAATGGCCATAGCAGGGCATTTCAATTGAACGCTCGTAGGCTCCCCAATTCCAACCAATGGCCATAGCAGGGCATTACAATTGAACGCCCGCAGACTCTCCA
The DNA here is from genome assembly GCA_946902985.2 of Meconema thalassinum. NCBI lineage: Eukaryota > Metazoa > Arthropoda > Insecta > Orthoptera > Tettigoniidae > Meconema > Meconema thalassinum. The sequence goes on along the minus strand of CAMPQE020000048.1, from coordinate 11,846,934 downwards.
ATTCCAACCAATGACCATAGCAGGGCATTTCAATTGAACGCCCGTAGGCTCCCCAATTCAAACCAATGGCCATAGCAGGGCATTTCAATTGAACGCCCGTAGGCTCTCCAATTCCAACCAGTGGCCATAGCAGGGCATTTCAATTGAACGCCCGCAGACTCTCCAATTCCAACCAATGACCATAGCAGGGCATTTCAATTGAACGCCCATAGGCTCCCCAATTCCAACCAGTGGCCATAGCAGGGCATTACAATTGAACGCCCGTAGGCTCTCCAATTCCAACCAGTGGCCATAGCAGGGCATTTCAATTGAACGCCCGTAGGCTCCCCAATTCCAACCAGTGGCCATAGCAGGGCATTACAATTGAACGCCCGTAGGCTCCCCAATTCCAAACAATGGCCATAGCAGGGCATTTCAATTGAACGCTCGTAGGCTCCCCAATTCCAACCAATGGCCATAGCAGGGCATTACAATTGAACGCCCGTAGGCTCCCCAATTCCAAACAATGGCCATAGCAGGGCATTTCAATTGAACGCCCGTAGGCTCTCCAATTCAAACCAATGGCCATAGCAGGGCATTACAATTGAACGCCCGTAGGCTCCCCAATTCCATACAATGGCCATAGCAGGGCATTACAATTGAACGCCCGTAGGCTCCCCAATTCCAACCAATGGCCATAGCAGGGCATTTCAATTGAACGCCCGTAGGCTCCCCAATTCCAACCAATGGCCATAGCAGGGCATTACAATTGAACGCCCGTAGGCTCTCCAATTCCAACCAATGGCCATAGCAGGGCATTTCAATTGAACGCCCGTAGGCTCTACAATTCCAACCAATGGCCATAGCAGGGCATTTCAATTGAACGCCCGTAGGCTCTCCAATTCCAACCAATGGCCATAGCAGGGCATTACAATTGAACGCCCGTAGGCTCTCCAATTCAAACCAATGGCCATAGCAGGGCATTTCAATTTAACGCCCGTAGTGTCCCCAATTCTAATTTGAATTTAAAGCAGTTCCAACTTTGGCTACCAGACGCCACTGTCACTGACACCCAGCGGCGGCTGATGGAATTTGATGGAGCGTATCTAACCGAATAGCCTACAAATTCGGCTACACATAACCGATTGTAGTGGTAGGTTCTTTTACATGCCATAAATCCCGCCAGCTTTACTTCCCCTCCGAAGAAAGGCATACTGAAAAATTTTTACGCTCTTAAAATTCCAGTGACTTCGTCGGGTTTCAACCCGCGATCCTGGGCGTAGCAGTTCAGTATGCTACCGACTACGCCACCGAAGCCATGCATAAATATCCTACCGAGACATGCTTCCGATTCATAACCGACTGGATGCGTGGCTCAGCGGTAACGTTCTTGCCTGCTGCGCCCAAGGTTGCAGGATCTAATCCTGGCGCAGTCAGCTGGCATTTGAGGCTGCGTAAATGCAAGCGAGCCGTGTCTGATGATTTACCGGCACGTTAAAGATCCCTTTCGGGGTAAAACTCGGGCACCCCGACGTCTCTAAAGGTCGCAGTAGTCAAAAGAGATGTAAAACCAATAACATTATTATTGATTTATAACCAGTTAAAGACCCTTCCGTTGTTTGTTTGAAAAGCTGTATGATGCTAACCTAAAATCCGAAGCTCAAGGCTTACCTTTTACGGTCCTTTGGAAACTCGGGTGTCGTCTTGTTATTTGAACAGACTTGTTGTTGTTCGAGTATTCAGTCTTTTGACTGGTTTGATGCAGCTTTCCATGCCTCCCTGTCCTGTGCTAATCGTTTCATCTCTACATAGCTACCACACCCGACATCCGAGGCAATCTGTTTAACATATTCTAACCTTGGTCTACCCCTACAGTTATTGTCGTCAACCCTTCCTTCCGTCACTAAGCTTGCTATTCCTGGGTGTCTTAGTATGTGTCCTACCAACCTATCTCTTCTCTTCATTAGCAGTCGCCAGAGACATCTCTCCTTTCCCACTCGTCTTAATACCTCTTTGTTTGTAACCCTATCTACCCATCTGATCGTCATCATTCTCCTGTAACACCACATTTCAAATGCTTCAATCCTCCTATTTTCTGCTGCACCAATAGTCCAAGTTTCTTTTCCATAGAGCGCCACGCTCCAGACAAAGACTTTCAAAAATGACTTCCTAACACCTAAATCTATATTCGATGTCAACAGATTCCTTTTTTGTAGAAATGCTTTCCTTGCCTGAGCCAACCTACTTTTTATATCCTCTTTGCTTCATCCATCACTGGTTATTTCGCTTCCTAAGTAACAGAAGTCTCCTACTTCCTTCAGCTTTTCACCTGCCAATTTGATATCCATAGAGGTTTCTGATTTATTTCGGATGCATTCCAGTATTTTTGTTTTAAATTTATTAATTTTCATCATGTATTCTTTCCGTAAGACGGAGTCCATACCATTCAAAAACTCATTCAAATCCTCAGGCGTGTCAGCCAAGATGACGATGTCATCAGCAAATTTTAGAGTTGAAATTATTTCTCCATGAATCTTCACTCCCGCTTCAAATTTTTTTCGAATTTCCTTCATTGCTTGTTCAATGTAAAGATTGAAAAGTATGGGTGATAAGTTGCAGCCTTGCTTTACACCTTTCTGAATACCAGCTTCTCCCTCATGTCCTTCTGCTCGAATGACTGCTGTCTGGTTTCTGTATAGATTGTATATCACCCTCCTATCCCTGTACTTTATTCCAATAGATTTCAAAATGTCAAACAATTTAGTCCAATCAACATTATCAAAAGCCTTTTCTAAGTCTACAAATGCCATGAACGTTCTCTTATCTTTCCTTATTCTACCTTCCAAAATCAGCCTAAGACTTAGTACAGCTTCCCTTGTTCCTACATTTCTCCTGAAACCAAACTGGTCTTCACCCAACTCCGTTTCTATCTGGCTTTCCATCCTCTTGTAAATTATTCTAGACAGGATCTTTGAAGCATGAGTAATCAAGCTGATTGTACGGTAATCTTCACATCTGTCAGCTCCCACTTTCATTGGTATAGGGATAATAACATTCTTCTTGAAATCAGGGGGTACCTCACCTCTCTCATAAATCCTACACACCAAGTGAAATAACCTGATCAGACCTTCATCTCCTATGCAGCGTGTCAACTCAATCGGTATGTCATCTATGTCTGGTGCTTTGTTCCTGCTTAAGTCCCCCAATGCTCTGTCAAATTCTGATCTCAATATTAAATCTCCTTTGGCATCCCCATCAATTTCCTCCTCCCTTTCCATTACACGATTCTCAATCTCCTTTCCCTTATACAAATACTCTATGTAAACTTTCCATCTCAGAACCTTTTCTTCCCTGTCTGTGAGGGGTTTTCCATTTGTGTCCCTAATATTACAGCACCTAGTCTTCTTTTCCCCAAAAGTACTCTTAATCCTTCGATAAGCTGTGTCTACTTTTCCTAATTTCAGACAATTTTCGATACCTGCACATTTCACTTTCAACCATTCTTCTTTCGCTTCCTTGCACTTCTTGTTAACCTCATTTCTCAGACGTCTGTATTCTGCTTTCCCCTTTTCATTTCTTACATTCTTGAGTTTCCGCCTTTCATCCATCAATTCTAGTATATCCTGAGTGATCCACAGTTTTTACCTATTCTTTCGTTCCTGCCAATATTTTCTTCTGCGGATTTTATTATTTCATTCTTCAAAAGTGCCCATTCGTCTGCAATTGAAGTTTGTTAAGGGTTTTCCATTAGTCCTTCCTTTATACTCTTCTTGAATCTTTCGTTTACATCCTTCACTTTCAGTCTGTCTATCGCCCAACTTTTTGGCTTTTGACTTTTCTTCAGTTTCCTCAACTTTAATCTGCATTTCATTACAACCAGATTGTGGTCAGTGTTTATGTCAGCACCAGGATTTGTTTTACAATCCAAAATCTGGTTTCGAAGCCTCTGCATGACCATAATGAAGTCTATTTGGTAACGCCCTGTATCTCCTGGTCTCATCCAAGTGTATATTCTTCTATTGTGGTTATTGAATAAGGTGTTAGCTATGACCAACTCATGCTCGGTGCAGAATTCCATCAGTCCGCTTCCTGGATCATTCCTTTCACACAATCCGAAATCTCCTACTATCTCCCCTTCTCTTCCTTTTACTACCACAGCATTCCAATCTCCCATTACTATAACATTTTCATCACCCTTGATATACCTCAGAATTTCATCTATTTCTTCGTAGACCTTTTCAACATCCTCATCATCAGCTTGACTGGTAGGCATATAGACTTGTACCACTGTGGTGCACGTAGGTTTAGTATTGATTTTTGCTACAATAATCCGTTCACTATATTGCTCATAATATTCCACCCGCTGTCCAAGTTTCCTACTCAATATGAGACCAACCCCTGCTTGGCCATTGTTTGATTTAGTGCTAATGACCCTATAGTCACCTGACCAAAAGTCCTGTTCTTCCTGCCAGCGCATTTCACTAATACCAACCAAATCCAACCTCAACCTATCCATTTCCCTTTCTAAGTTTTATAACCTTCCATTTCCTAGCAGACTTCTAACATTCCACGCTCCGATCCGTAGAATGTCAGATATCCTCTTTGTCACTTCTGTGATGTTACCCCCCGCTCGAGTAGTCCACACCCGGAGATCCGAACGAGGGACTAGTTGAACAGACTACCGTACATTAATAGAAAGAATTCTAAGTCGGTCATCACGAATACATCCAATTTGATTGGGCGAGGAGTAACAATTAATTCCCCTGTGTAATTCATAGATAGAATGTGGTTATACGTTGTCACGGAGACGTGTGGAGCCGGGCTGAAAGGCGACAACTATACATCACCAAGGTGTAACAGACACAAATCACAACCATGCCGATTTTCCAATGGGAGCGGGGTTCTAACCCCCAGTAATCCCCTCCCCACAGCAAGAATAACCATCAAAAACAAGATTAAATGACGACATAACAACAAACCAGGTTAGTAAAATAAAATGAATTATCAGGCTAACTATCACACTTTAGAGGTTGGAGTGAAGTTGGACTGTATCACTGATTTATTTTCTAATTTCTTTGAAGGGCTTCAGCCAATTTTTTTCTGAAAATGAAGAGAGATCGCATGCTGAGCATTGCAGCACCATGTCTGATTTTGGATATTCTATCTCCTCAATAGAACTACGCTTTATTGTGAAAGCGTACTTTGTCCAGACAGGTACGAGAGTGCCACAGTTCAGTCAAAATCTGCCTGGACGAGTGTGGGAAGTATATTTCATATCTCGCAACTCCCAATATGTGCAGCATAAAATGGCAACTAACCTCAAAAGAAGTCACCGTCAATGAATATTTTGACAATCTGACAGATGAACTTGATGATATTCCACCAGAGAACATATTCAACTTCGATGAGACAAATTATCAGACGACTCGGGTAAACATCGTGTGATTGTCCGTCCTGGTTGTTAGTAAGTTACCCAGAGCGTGTGATGAACCAAACTAAAGGGGCAGTCTCTCTTAAGTTTGCGGGAAGTGCAAGTGGCGAGGTCTTACCACCGTTCGTAGAGTACAAAAGCGAACATCTGTGACATAGCTGAGTACACGGGGAACCGAAAGGAGCTAGATACAACAGGACCAGAAGTGGCTGGTTCGACCACGCCACTTTTGAAGTCTGTTTTGAGTTCCACTTGTTGCCTCATTTTCGTAAACTGAAGAGACAGAAAGTTGTAATAGGGGACAATTTTTCCTGCCATCTTTCCTTTCATGTTATTAAACTGTGCAAACTACATGCTATCCGCTTCATATTTCTTCCTACAACACAAGCAACTACACGCAACCTATTGATGTCTCCTATTTCCGTCCCTTGAAAGATGCTTGGAGGAATATCCTGTCTGAATTCAAAGCAGGGGCAGGCAGAAGGGAAACATGTCTTCCAGAATATACATCTCCACGTCTGTTGAAGAAGCTGTTACTTGCAAAAAATCATAGCTCAAAAGCAAACATGATCTCAGGGTTTGAGGCAGCGGGGATTTATCCAGTCAGCCGCCAAAAGTTGTTCGACCGCTTGCCACCATCTCTTCTTGATGGTCACTTACCAGTGGACCAAATTTCCGAAGCCTTTGTTGAGCACTTTGGAGCAGCTCGATACCCCTCAGACATTCAGCACCATAAAAGTAGAAATGTTGAATGAGCACCAGGCAGAAGTATCACTGAAGCAGATGTCGATAGAGAGCCCACTCCAAGCAATGAGAAAGTGTATGGGTGATACCAGGAGTGACTTTTCTTCTAGTTCAGACGAATCAGAAGAAGATTGTAACATTGGTTCTAGACCTGGAGGACGAGAGAAACTGAATGACCTCTCACAAGGACAGCATGTTCTCGTTCGCTATGATGGCCTGTTGTTTCCAGGCAAGATTGTGGATTTGCCAGTGATACAAGAGGGCGGCATTGTAATAAGTTGCATGACCCCTTGAAAAAGCATTGGCGTTGGCCTTTGCCTCCAGATGTGTGTATGTATTCATTTGAGGATATTTTCCGTTTAATAGATGATCCGAAGCCAATAAACAAAAGTGGAACATTTTCAGTTGCCATCCCAGAAACTGAATTGGTGTTGTGAGACTTGTGGACAAATTTAACTTTAATTATTGTAACTGAAGCATATAATGACTTACATTTAATTCAATTTTGTATTTACAGTAACCTGATAAAATATCATGAAAGAGGACATATTGTTATATTATTTACTGCCTATGTGAGAGTGTAAAGACCTTTCAACTCAAAGAAAATATCCTTTGTCCTTCCAAAAAATCACAAAGTTGGGCAAAGTTGACAATTAACCTTATTACTTAAACCCACAGGTTGAATCTTATATGTGGGACAAAGTTAGCTACAGCGTATGGTAACTTTAGTCCATTTTAGCCTGCTTTCGATTTTTGCAAAATATGAAAGTAGACTTATGAGATCACTACAGGGCCAAAAATGTGCGTCTGTGTGTGTGTGTGTGTGTACTCTGAATGTCTGCCCCCCCCCCCCCTCCCCTATCAATTCGAGCACGGTGAAACCGAATTGAACGAAATTTGGTACAGAGGTAGAACATGCAAAGGGCACCTCAGTGTCAGGTTTTACATCGCCGCCATCTTGACGGAAACGTAAAGGCGGCCACCCAAATGTTCAAAGCTTAAGTCAAATTACGACTCAACTAATCATTCGATATCTACCAAATTTTGCAACTGCATATAGTCGTATGGCGAGCGTCTTTTGACCAAACTAAAAGGTCATCAGTCCGATAGTTTTCAGATGGCGGGCTTGTATGTGCGCATTACCCTTATCAATTCAAACACGGTGAAACCGAATTGAACGAACTTTGGTGCGGAGGTAGCACTAGCAAAGGGCACCTCAGAGACATGTTTTATATCGCCGTCATCTTGATGGAAACATAATGGCGGCCACACAAATGTTAAAAGCTTAAATCAAAGTACGACCAACCTGGTCATCTGATCTCTACCAAATTTTGCAACATTATACAGTACATAAAGGTATAATGTTGCAAAATTTGGTAGAGATCAGATGATTAGATTAGTCGTAATTTGATTCAAGACAGTATGAAAAATCGTTTGACTAAACTCCAAGGTCATCAGCCCTACACATTGCGGTTGGCGGCCATGTATGTGTGCAAATCGATTCCCCCTATCTATTCAAACATGGTGAAACCGAATTGAACAAAATTTGGTACAGAGTTAGCACTAGCAAAGGGCACTTCAATGTCCTGTTTTATATTGCCGCCATCTAGACTGAAACTTAATGGCGGCCACCCAAATGTTCAAAGCTTAAATCAAATTACGACTAACCTATTCATCCGATATCTACCAAATTTTGCAACAACATATAGTCATATGGCGAGCGTCTTTTGACCAAACTACTAGGTCATCAGCCCTATAGTTTTCAGTTGGCGGCCATGTATGTGTGCAAATCGAATACCCTTATCAATTCAAACACCATGAAACCGAATTCAACGAAATTTGGTACAGAGGTAGCACTAGCAATGGTCACTCCAGTGCCATGTTTTATATCGCCGCCATCTTGACAAAAACGCAATGGCAGCCACCCAAATGTTTAAGTCTTGAATCAAATTACGACTAATCTAATCATCTGATCTCTACCAAATTTTGCAACATTATACCTTTATGTATAAAAAAAATGTTTTGACCAATTTACAAGGTCATCAGCCCAATCATGTGCGGATGGCGGCCATGTATGTGTGCAAATCGATTTACCCTATCTTTTCAAACACGGTGAAAACGAATCGAACGAAATTTGGTACATAGGTAGCACTTGTAAAGGGCACCTCAGTGTCATGTTTTATATCACCGCCATCTTGACGGAAACGTAATGGTGGCCACGCAAATGTAAAAAGCTAAAATCCAATTACGACCAACCTAATCATCTGATCTCTACCACATTTTGCAACATCATACCTTTAAGTGAGAAGCGTTCTTTGACCAAGCTACAAGGTCATCAGCCCAATAGTTTGCAGAAAACGGCCATGTATGTGTTCAAATCGATTCCCCATATCTATTCAAACACGGCGAAACCGAATTGAATGATTTTTTTTTACAGAGGTAGTACTAGCAAAGGACACCTCATGTTCATGTTTAATATCCGTATAGCACGTTGTATTTCAACAAGCTACTGCAACCAACATTCAAGTATACTCCTTGAAAAGGACAAAGAGTTATAACTATACCCATGCTTTTAGGATAAAGTAGGCTATATGTTCTTTACTGAACATCTTGTTTAAATAATAGTCTATTTATATTCAAGTTCATGTCAATGCAAAATAAATCCAAATAAATAGTTGGATTCCAGAGTAACTGGCCTTACTTTTAGATTAATCGCCATTTAAATTGGTTACTTTATAAGTCGAATAAATCCTGGCAAAATTGAAATTTGTGATTTTGTGGGTCAAAGTTGCCAGGATTGACGGTACGGTATTTTAGGAGTTAAGATCCGCTAGCAGTTCAAACCCAGCCGAAGTCGTCAGATGTTTTAAGAGCGTTAAGATCATTCAGTAGGTCATCCTTCAGAGAGGAAGTAAAGTCGGCGGGCCCATATCATAGATATATGACATGTAAAAGAACCTACCACAACAATTGGTAGTGTGTGGCCAAATGTTTAGGTGATATTTCGTTGGAAACGCTCTACCAAGTTCTAGCGAAAGTGTCAGCGGCATCGGGTATCAAAAGTTGGAACTGCTTGAAATTGAACTTACTTATTCATTTTCATTCATTTCATCTCATCCACACGCGACGGTACTTGTAGCTCACCCCTTGGGTATCGCATAGAAGCAGCTACAAACTCTGGCGAGCCAAACATGTCCTCGATCATTCCCGGCACAAAAGGCCTGTTTGTTGTTGAATGTAAATGCATGTTACCAGTGGCGTACGCAGGATTTCCTTCTGGGGGGGGGGGGGGTTCATTCATAGTAATGTCCTATAATAAAAATGATAATTCGAATATAATTCATAAAAAGCAACAACTCAGTTAAATAAACACTACTGGACCCAAGCGAGAAATCTCGCATGTTCATAAACCACCCTTCCCCGATAGGTTTATAACGAGAGAATTAATTGCAGCATGTTAGAACTCCAGTATTTGCAAATCGCACACTTCTAACAAAAATTGATATTTATGAAATTAGAATGGAATTTGTCACTGCTGATGTCATTTGTGTGCTGAGTCCATTGATTTATCTTAGCTGTAACACCAGTTATTCGATATTTTTGAAATTATACGACTTGAGTACTCATTCCTTTGACTTACTGTTTGTGAAATCCATGCAAAATGATAAAGGAAAGACCTCATAATGTTAAAATGACACGAAACAGGCGTCACAGCGTCCAACATGTGAAGTGGACAGCAATTACGGAGCATATTTTCCTACAGCAACAGTATCGACAAATCTCACACTTCGTACATTTTTAAGTCATTTTTTTGAGAAATTATTGATATTTATGAAATTAGAGTGCAATTCGTCACTGCTAATGTCTATTCTCTTTCATTTGAATGCTCATTTGGCACGATCGGTCGCTTGTGAGGGATCTATACTAATGAAAGAATATATATGATGATTCTCTTTGCATGAAAACTATTTTAACTATATTTTTCAGCACTTTAAACAATATTACAAACACAATTGAAAACATAAAAGATTAATAAAAAAATACGGAAAAGAGTTTAGCCCAATATAGATATTGCCCTAGATACAAACGGACAAAAAGAAATGTCTAAATTGTCAATCGGGCTAAACCAAAGAATCTGATTAAGTAGATATTTGCCCTGGAATTTGTTGAAGGACTTAGACAAGTCTTCTTCAATCGTATATCAAGCCTTCTAGGTTTGACAGACAAGTCATTCAGTACTTCCTCAATTGAAACATCAACAGTATCATGAATGAACATCAAAGCTAATCCATTAAGGCTTTCTTAACTAGTTGAATTCCTTAAATAGTTCTTCAAGAATTTTAAGGACGAAAACGATCTTTCACACGAGCAGGTTGTGACAGGTACGGTAGCCATGATGACAAGCAGGTTATACACAACTGGTAACATGTTCTATAGCACTATAGCATCTATAGCACTCCTGGGCTTCTTTTCAATAGATTTCAGAGTTTGTTTCCAGAGAAGTAGCTCGCCTCTAATATTAAGGGGAAGTCCTTAAAATTCAGCTACATTTTCTTCAGCTACGCTTTGGTTGGATAGTTCACCTTCAGTTGTGGTAACTAGCGTTTGCAATGGCTGAAGAGTTTCTTTATGGGAGACAAATTTATCGTCAAGTGATGAAATAGTTTCTTCAAGAAATGGGATGAAAATAACCCGCCTATATTATTCTACCGGATCGTTAGATGAAACGTTGTTCCTCATCGTTTGTCGAACAACAGTTCGAGGCTGAACTACAGGCACTCCAAATTCTTTGCAGAACTCTAAAACCGAATTATATGCACACAAAAACCTTGCGTCTGCATCTGCCCTCATTTCTTTAAGAGACCTCTTAACATTCATGGAGGCGTTGATTGCTTGACTGAGATCCAAATTTTCAGTTTGAAGGTATTTGCTGAGAGGAAGTGTGATTTGAAATGCTTCATGAATGACAAATACACTTATCAAGAACTCAAATTTGCTGATAGCGCGCAGAAGATGTTGCGCATCTGTAGCTGCCTTCTTATCAACCCATGCTGCTATTTTTAGCCTATTTTCAATTTTGAAAAAAAATAGGCTTATGAGATCACCTTTTGTCCGTGTGTGTGTGCGTGTGTGATTCGTGTGTGTGTCCCCCCCCTAATAAAATCTAAACAGCAGGAGCGATTTCAATGAAACTCGGAAAGTTCATAGCACTATTCCCGGTGACCACGACCGTGCCCTTCAAATTTTGTTACGACTCACCAATCCAACATGGCGGCTGTGCGAAATATTTCACCAGCATTCAATATCTCCGAAACTATTACCGATATTACCCTGACATTTTCTATGGTGATAGAGGGAACTACTATAAGTTCACTTATGTGACTTTTGAAAACCTGGTAACTACAAAACCAACATGGAGGCCAAGCGAATTTGCGACTTTTAAATAGACGTTTCTCGCGATTTGACCAACCAAACGCAATGAAACTTGGTACAGTATATGTTTATATACTTTGTAATACACCGACATCTAACTTCGTACAATTGTTTACATAATCACAAGATGGCGGATGTGCGAAATATTTCGCCGGCATTCTATATCTCTGAAACTATTAGCGGTATCTCCCTAAAATTTTGTACGGAGATAAAGGGCACTACTGGAAGTCCATCTATAAGACTTTCAAAAACCGGTTAACTACAAAACGAACATGGCGGCCAAGCGAATTTGAAAATTTTAAATAGACCTTTCTCGCGATTTAATGTTCCAAGCTCACTGAAACCTGATACAGGAAATATTTATACCCATTGTAATCCACTGGTATATAATTTAGTTCAATTGTTTACATAACCTCAAGATGGCGGCAGTGCGAATTTTAAAATTAAGTTTTTATTTCTTGTGATGTAGTCATGCGATCGAAGTGAAAGTTTGAATAATGAGCCTACGCAATGATTTTCCTTTAATGGTACATGACTCTATGGCCTATACATTTAACAATCCAACATGGCGACCATCCGAAATATTTAGACGATACTGAATATCTACGAATCTATTTTAGCAATCATACTGCATTTTTTAATGTTCATAGGGGCTATGAACTTAAGTTCACCTATAGGACTTTAAATAACCTGGTGATCACAAATCCAACATGGAGGTGACGCGAATTATAAATATTCACATGGACGTTTCTCGCAATTTAACCATCCGAGTGCAGTGAAACTTGGTACAGTAAATCCTTATACGAATGTTAATCCACTGGCATCTAATTTATTTCAATTGTTTCCATAACCTCAAGATGGCAGCTGTAAAAAATTTTAAAATCTCCTTGTTTTTTCTTGTGCCCTAATTATGCGATTGAAGTTTGAATACTACACGTTCACAATAATCTGCATGTAACAGTACATAACTCTAGGACCTACATATATAAAATCCAACATGGCGACCATCCGAAATATTTAGTCGGTTCTTAATATCTACGAATCTATTAAAGCAATCAAACAGAAATTGTGTTTGTTGATAGTGGCAATTAACATAAGTAGGATGTATGAAAATAGGCTGTATAGTTCTTCACGGAACTACTTGTTTCTAATGCCAACAATAACGGTTTCAGAAGTTCAATGAATGAACGAACAGACTCGTGCTTTTCAATCCATCTCGTTGCACATAACTTCTGAGTTTACTCACTCGGGGTTTCTCTTCCATACTTTCAACTTCATTTGTCAACACAGCCTGCCTCTTTCGTGAAGTACTAAAAAAGGCATAAGCTCTTTCAATTGTACCCATACAGTTCGTAATCTCTGCAACACTACACCCTTCAGAAATGGCCAGGTTTAAACAGTGAGCACTACAGTGAACATACTGGGCTTTGGGAAACTGTTTTCGTACAATGGCCTGAGCACCTCTGTAGGATCCACTCATGGCACTAGCTCCATCATAACCTTGGCCTACGAGATATTCTGCATCCAGTCCCACACTTTTCAAACCAGACAATATGCTATTCGCAAGGCCTAACCCAGAAGCATCATTGATGTCAAAAAATTGCATAAACTCCTCATATACGGAATTATCTTGAACGAAACGGACACATAGTGACATTTGCTGCACACCGATGATGTCTGTGGTCTCGTCAGGAAGAGCAGAAAAGTATTTAGCTTTTTTCACCTGATTGACTAACCTTTTCAATATAATGTCATTCAAAGATGAAATAATTTCATTCTGAATCCGTGGGCTTACGTATGTTGTATTTAAGGATGCTGTCATCAAATGTTCCTTTAGTACTGTATCACCAGCTTCTGCCCGAAACTTGAGAAGAGACCTGAAATTTCCCTCTCCTTTCTTGAGAGGCTCATCTAAATTTACAGGTCCCGAATCCCTGTGACCACGGAAAGCAATGCCCATTCGAGCAAGGAAAATCACAGATTTAATTATTGGTATGAGTTTCTCCCTGTTGCATAATATGTTGGATTGAACACCCATATCCAAGCTTACGTCAACAGCAGGTTTTGTACCTTTGTATATGGCGAGAACGTTCGCAGCCTTTTCCGTACATGCCATATGATACCTGGTTTCTTGGTGTTTTTTGAAATCCTCCTTCGCATTTTTCCAGTTCATGTAAGGAAATTTTACTAGTTTACCTGGCGATGAAGATTGTTTCCGAACAACGGTGCATAACAACGAACAATATTTACAAAAGGCTCCGTTCTTTGAAGGAGAATAAACTAGCCATTTCCACTCTGTTAACCAGTTCAACTGAAATTTCAGATTCCTTGGACCCGATTAAGGGAAATTAAAATTGCTTCCAGGTGTCCAGGCATTTTCCAACAGGTCATTTTTCAGATAATCATCAATCTTAAGTAAAAAGTAAATCATAACATTGAAATAATTAATATGTACCGACACATACGTAGGCCAAGGCCATACAAATACCGGTATAACATAATAGGTAAAGCATCGAAATGCAAATCAGTTAAACAAATAGCGATTATCATGAATCATATTGTGAACACACCTGTTGGCCAGCATAACCTCCTAAGTCTGTTCGATGTATTTGGTCGGTAGCCGGCTTGGTAGTAGCCGATATTTCTTCAAGTTCATTTTCAATTCTTAAAGATGAGCTACTTGCAATGGCAGTGTTGCATGGAACATCAACTCTTGGTTTTTTAATAATAAATCGATCCATTACGCATTACAAATAAACTCGAAAAAAAAATGCGACTCACGATCTGGCAGTTCACAGATATGCACGTTTAAAGCAGCACCAAAGAATATCGGGGAGAAAGGTCACTCAGGCTTAAAATTTGTTTCCGATTACAACCGTCAGGGTTACGTCATCCACCAGCCTAGCCTGCTACCTGGCGGTGAGGCAGCGTACTAAATTTTAAGCGCGGGCGATATGAATTTTATTTAATCGCATACTGGTACCCCGCTCCCCCCCCCCCCCTCCCCCGACCCTGTACCGCTCCCTTTGTATTTACACGTAGTAATATGATTTATGTCGGCGTATTTTATTTATTTCTGTTCCTTTTGTTCTATTTTATTTAAGAGCAGATATCAAAACAAAGGCTCATAACGGATTATTACTATTAATATAGTAGAAAATACCAGCCTGAAATCTTTAGTTTTGATATCTGATCTTGCGTAAAACAGAGCAATAGGAACAGTGAATAAATACATTTCATTGACATAAATCATATTACTACATGTAGTTACAAAGAGAGGGATACAGGTTTAGGGGGAAGGATAGGACGCAGGATATCCTTTATTATTATTATTATTTGAAACCTGTACCACGGCAGTTGCGTAGTACTCCCCCCACTTTTCTCCCCATGTCTCCTCTCTTAATTGTTCTAGTATTATATGTTTTATTCATGATAGTTCTTCTATCATTAACATTTCTTTTATAGTTTATAATTTTTTAATGGCAGTGCTTAAAGGTTACTTTTGCAGAGGATGTCATGCGAGATGAACTGGTGTCTTCGGGATTTCCTTCCATAAGTCTCAGCTGGGGACGGCCTTTGAACCCATGGCCTTGTAACACTAGAAAGTCATTCACCTACTACACAGTACTATAAGTTATAATATCAGACAGGTAGAAGAGAGGTTTAGTTGCCACCAGTGTCGTGGGAGCACAGTAATCAAAGAAGAATGTAATAAACCAATACAAACCATGCCTACCCTATAAAATATGAACTTATTAACCGCTGTTGAATGAGATACGATACTGGAAGGAAACAGAATTCTGAAGGAAAAAATGAGGACAAAAATAAGTATGTTTATATGTTCATATTACGAGTATATTCTTCTTTCTTAGTTTTTACAGATATAAAATCCACAGAACATTTTCATGAAAAGAGTAATATTTCATTTCATCAGGTCATTGTCCCAGTAGATAATTGTCATCACATGGTAGAGCCACGCATATTGCGAATCTGCAAGAGAAAAATACAATTAAAATCCTAATAATGTTGTAGGGGCTTTGTGACATCGTGGCTTTATGGTACTTGGAAAGTGCATATGGGATATGTCTGATTACCCATGACATTGTGATGGCTGTAGGTGTGCGTATTTGTAATGGAGACTAGAATTTGGAAAGAGGCAGCTGTGACTTTAATTTAGGAAATATCCTAACATTTGCCTGGGGTATAAGAGGGAAACCACAGAAAACCATTTCTAGGATGGTTGAGATGAGACTTCGAACACATATCTCCTCAGCTCTGCCTCACGAGGCTGAGTGTATCCCGTTTTAACCCTCAGGACGTCTGGATATGAAGTATCCATATGAACAGGTGTAGCCAAATGAATGTGCAGCACTGCTACTCACTCATCCAAAAATAGTGAAATAGTGAGTGATTTTTCCTAAAAAAAAGTGGAAAAAAGGTGAGTTTTTGTATGAAAAAGTGAGTGAATAGTGAGTATATTCATAGCAATATTCGCATTTATTGCCGTGTATGTATGTATGTATGTATGTCTACCCCTTATTATTCCCGTTTTCCAACGGGGATGAGATGCGATGGAAGTCTTTGTGGCAATGGTTTTTACGGCCGGATGCCCTTCCTGACGCCAATCTCATGAGAGGAGTTAATGAGAGATGAAATGAATGATGGTGAATGAAACTGGGCAAGGATGTGGAAGGAAGCGGCCTGTCAGAGAGCTTGGCCCCATGACCTAATGCTGGCCTTTAGCCAGCGTAGCCACTACTGTCGGAATTTATGGCCGTGTATCTGGTTCATAATTTTAACGTTCATATCTGTAGGCGCAATTAGGGGGGAGGGCGTGGGTAACCAAGCTCCCCAAAACCAACCATATCCCCCCCCCCCAAAATGTATTGAAATAGATAAAAATTTTAAGAATGTGTATCTGAAAAAGAAATTAGCCCCCCAAAACTGTCAACCAAATTGCACCTATGTTAATATCTGTGAGTACTGTGATTTTTCATGTAGTTAGAGGACACTGGGAAATAATGGATAATCAAGAAATTTAAATCGTAAAACAAAAATATAAATGTGAACTTTTGTTAATAACCGCTTTGTTAAAATTTTCGGTGATCGCTGCATGGCTCTGGCTGTGGTATTGCACTATGGAAGCTTTTCATGCTTTCTGGCCGCCTGGCTCGCTGCCGGCAACGCGCTCAGGCACCGGCGGCAGAAAAATGAACTACCCATTCATGGGTATATTTTGGGTCGTTTCTAGCAATCTGATTGTGCATGAGACCATTTTTAACACAGAATGTGACCATTTTTGTAATAAAAAGTGAGAATAGTGAGTAATTTTATCAAATAGTGAGAAAAGTGAGGCTGCTTTGAAAATAGTGAATAATAGTGAGAAAAGTGAGTCGCTGGAAGCCCTGTATGACATTGTGATGGCTGTAGGTGTGTGTGTATTTGTAATGGAGACTATAATTTGGAAGGAGGCAACTGTGACCTTAATTTAGGAAATATCCTAACATTTGCCTGGGGTATAAGAGGGAAACCACTGAAAACCATTTCTAGGATGGTTGAGATGAGACTTTGAACACATCTCTCATCAGCTCTGCCTCACGAGGCTGTGTGTATCCCGTTTTAACCCTCAGACTAAAATTAAACGTCTTGGCAGAGCCAGGACCTCGGGATATGAAGTATCCATAATTATGAACAGGTGTAGCCAAATGACTGTGCAGCGCTGCTACTCTATGGCCCGCACGGCACATCTATACCCCGAGACAACAGAAGGTGAATTCCTTACAAAAAATTACATTGTGTACCTAAATAGTCGTTACACATACATCTCGTAATAAAGATGTTGAAGCAACAACTTGTGACTAGAAGAATAAACAGCTACTCTCTGGGTTACAATGTTAAGCATGCACATATAGAACTTTTGCTGCTCATGGAAGGAGGGGACAAGTGCAGTGTGGATAAACTAAGTTATCCTATCACTTTAATTTCATTGTTATTAATACTAATAATACGATATTAACTTATTGGCCTGGATGTGTGTAACAGGCCTCACCCCCTGGGTGAATGCCACTGTTGCCTCGATATTAGGATAATTGCAACGTATGGATTGGATATAATATGGGTTCATTTAAGCAAAAATAACCTGAAAAACTTAGAGAAAGTAAAAGCCTTATTCTTAAAAAGACTGATTTGTTTGTCAAAATACACCTCATCGAGACTGGCGTATGAACTAGCGGGGGAACGTTTCTTTATAGAAGAACTCCGACTGGTTCACCAACTACCATCCACAAGACAATACAACGATTTACTACAAGAACTACTTGCAAAAAAAAGAAGGAGATCCCAATTGGTTTCTACTCCACGACGGCCATGACGTCAACAGAATGGAAGGGCACTGCCTATGAGTTGAGACACACAGTGGCCCGATTCGCAGGATTTGTGAGACTGAGGTGTTCCATGTGCCCAGACCAGAGTGCATTTGTAAATTGTGTCAAAAGTCACAATTACCACGCTCTCGTGTGTACTAAAAGGTTGTCATCGCTTACAGAATTTTGTAAATAATTAATGTAATGCAAATTGTGAGCACTTATCCTTAACAATAGGCAGTCATTATATTCACGGTAATGTTATATAGGCTATATACATGTAGCCTTTTATAGTCCAGTCTAGTCTGCAAGCCTGTGTTTGAAAACAAGTCACCTCTATGACCCCCTGCTTCTACACCTCTCACTTCAAATCGTTAAACACTGAAACTAACTAACCATAGCCTCCTACGTCTATCTCTTCTTCTCGTACCCTCAACCCCCCAGCTCATTAACCTCTTATCCTCCCCCATTCTCAATGCATGACCCCACCATCATACGAACAGCTTCAACTAGCATTTCATTTCCAACCTAGTCTTTATCTCATCATCATTACACAGGCAGATTACACACAATCATGCAGCATACGAGGCTGATGTCCGCTATGTCTAAAAGCCCTAAATGAAGCAAAGACTGCCACTATTCCTAATAACGTCACCTGTATATTTTGATTATCTCCCTGCAATAGTGTCATGATTCCAGTTAGGTTTACTGTGTGCCATTCACAGATAAGTACACGTGTCAAAATAAGTAGGGCACACTCCAGTTCCTCGAGTGACTTACTCACACTTCTAACAGTATGCAGCTGGCGGGGCACGGTTGACTCAAAACCATTGATCTGGTCACGTTAGGCTGTAACCATTGTCAAAAACCATTGGATTGGACAAAACAAAGGTTAGAAGGTCGTGGGCAGGTGCGGCCTTAGGGAGGCAATTTCCACAATACATGATCAATAAACAATTCAATTGGGCGCACTATTTATGAATTGAGTGGTTCGCACTAGCGACTGAATTGGGGGCTTCTTTGTTTTTCATAGTACCGTAAGCACGAGGTTGGCAGTACTGTCATGGTACTGTTGTGATAACGACCGATGAGAATAACGGCGCTTAGAGCCGTAATTTTCGCTATATGAGTCGTGTACCTATTTGGGATGGCTGGGCGGGTCACAGATATCTGAGGAGGGAATATCTACTAAAACATCGCTCCCTGATTTATTTCCCAGTATTTCATAAGGTATTTTGGCTAATTCATGTATTGTAGCAAATTTTATCGCGCGTTCTACCTTCATTCACTGCTACCCAAAAGGCTATGTGAATTTATCAGAGGAGGACATGAATCAAGTGTATTGCTAATCAAAACCTACATAGCACCTGGGCCTATCCATATACTGGTGTAAAATTAATAGATCAAAGTTTCATAAATATGGTAACTTACCTTTGATGAAATAGGATTAGTATACAACTGTTCGGACAACAGAATCAGGCAACTCCTGTCTATAGGCCATTGGACAAATGTAGTATATAATCTGCCTTCCTTGAAGTGCCTCATTACCTGAGAAGAGAAAAGAAACACAATAAGGCAATCAGTTCACAACCATTCTGCATGTAGGCCTTGCTCTGTTTCAATACAGTATGGTTAGGCTATGTAAAGCCATTCATATAGTTCACAATACTTCACAAGATCATTCTAATACGCCATCTAGCTAAAATCATTTTGAATTGAGAATACTACACTGAACGAAGTAATCACAATAAAGCCCATAATTCGCAAACAGAAACACCATCATAATGGGTGGATATTAAAATCATATCCTGGCAGCAAAACTGCAAAATAACTATTGAAATAAATAAATACCTGCCGTGGTATCCTACGAAGGAATATCTTGTTGGAAGCATCAAAAGCACAAAAACACACGATCATGAGTAGGATAGCCAGTTGGCAGCGACATGTTTGAATGTAACCGGCGTATCCACCCCGCATGAGCTTCAACCAATAGCAATAGCTACGGCAGCGCAGCGAGTGCCCAGGCAGTGAACCTGTCAGTTGGCCCAGGGGGGTGTAACTTGTATGGATCCGTTGCTTCCGACATCCGCAAATTTTATGACGAGTTCCTTTAGCGTTCTCAAGAGGTGCTGTTCACCCATGTGAGCCTGGCTTAGGCTTCCTATTGGCTAAAGCCTAATGTTCGCTGCTATTGGTTAGGCGCTCCAACATGGCGTCACTCTGTATAATTTGAACTCAGTTTGTGTGTCTTTCCGTCATGAGCTGTTAATGGTTCAAATGTGATATTTCGCAGGATTATTATCTAACAAGGTAAGAATTATTTCAAATATATATTATTTGATGAATAATAGCACCTACTTGTACTTCAATGTGATGTAAAAATTCAAGTAATACTGTGTTTATTCATTAGGGCCCTGTCCTGTGATACCGTACTGTACTTTTACCAGAATGTTATGGGAGTAGGCAAATACAATAGGTAACAGTGGCCTGTTTCTTTTTGTTTTACAGGTAATGGGACACCGTACAACTGTAGTGCATCTTCTAGTCTATCACAATTATTCAACAGCGAGACCTGTTACATGCTGCATAATGTAGGCCTACCCGCTCTGATTGAAGGTAAGTTATTTTACATATCTTTAGGCTATGTAATAGCCCTGGTGGCTCAGTATGCAAGGCGTTAGATTCATAACTGTAAGGACTGGGTTTGATTCCTGCTGTAAGAAAGATGAGTAGCCTGCTTTAGGCTCCCCATGGGGTTGTGTTTATTCGTATCATACCACAGGTCAAAGCAAGTGAGAAGCATTAGTCTACCTTCCTCAAACCGTATCGGCCAATAAGCTGGGTGTGAGGAGTTGTTTTAAGGGGTAGAAAATTGCTGTCATCTGGCCCCCATCAACAGGGAGAGAATGCAAATCTTGTCTGTAAATGTCTGCTACTGTCGGTGAGTGTTATGTGATACTGGTCTTAAATTCTATCCTGTACATTTTTGTGCAGCTTCATCAACCATGTGCATATGGGAGGCTAAAACTATTTTACAGCTCCTTTGGGGAAGAGAAGGATTAAATTACCTCTATATGTCATAAGTGTGAATACCCAAATGCCATTTAATCACTTGTAGGTTTGTTTGTTTATTTACAAAGGCTTGCATGCTAGACTGGGTACTGAGAGGCATAACAGTCTGCAAACAATGAATTTGTTTAATTTTCTTCTTCAATCTAGAAGCCGTGCAAGATAATTCTAAGTAACTACACAATTTGTTTGGCCATTTGAATAATTTAATTCCTCTAGTGACTATATTATTGTAAATTCTGAAAAATAGTGCTAGGCTTTCTTTGGATTAACTATGGTAATTGGTAATAACCCCTGGCACTACAGCCCATGAAGGGTCTAGGCCTACCAAGTGACCGCTGCCCAGCCATTTGGCCTACAGATATTGGGGTGACACGTGATCAGCGCATCGTGTCCCCTCGGCCGTTAATCTTGGTGTTTGTGATCGGGGCGCTGCCTCACTATGCGACAGCTACTCAATTGTCCTCACGAGGCTGAGTGCACCCCATTCCTGCCCTCACGTCAGTTTCAAAAATCCCTGATGGAGCCGGGAATCTAACCCGGGACCTCCGGGACTGTGTAATATCAAAGTGAAAAGGGGTGGGGGATTAAAAACTGCCAATGGCCACCACTGCATATTCTGTTAGATCCAGTGGTGGGTGACCTATTGGATGCACTGAATAAGAGTACATAATATTTATGACCAATGTTACTGCAGTTGTCTCTCATGACTTTTCCTTAAGTGATGCACTTTGCCATGTTTGGTTATATTACTTTTTTTCTCTCTTACAGGTTGTAATGTTTGGTGGCACTGCAATGGAATGACAAATCTATGTTGAAACGATAATTTGTTGAAATGAAGTACAGTTTTCTGAATGTGGACTATGTAATAATGAGAAATGAATAATATACACCACAGTATAGGACATGATTTTGTAATTATTTTATATTGTTCCAATTTCCTTATTTACATCCTGATTTCCTTTAAGTATTCCATTTAGTGAGAGCAAAATTTTGGTGTATTTTTAATTGACGATGGTTTTATTCATATTTATTTTCTGTATTTTTTCTTAATCTATTTATAGCAGTGTATGCCTATATTAATTTGTGGGTCAATAACCTAGATGTTAGGTCTTAAATCAATAATTATCATTAACTTTTATTCCTCACATGCAAGGGACAAGTAGTCTTAAGTTTGCTCTATGTTCTATGAAGCCATAATAAAGAAATGAGATTGATACTATCCATTGAAATACACATTCTCGGGAGGAGGGAAATGAGGGGGTGCGGGGGGGGGGGGGGGGGGGGGGGAGGGAGGGAGTAGGCTGCAGCTGGCCACAGGTTACGGTTCAAATTTCCCGCGCGCGAAAAAGTTAGTTCGTTTAGCTTCCTCAGGAGGCGCCACAGTGCATGCATGCGCAATCGGCGTGTGGGCGGTGGGCGTGATCGGAATTGAATTCAAAGCTGGAGTAACCGTTCTTACCCATGTTCTTTGAGTTGGCCGAGAGGCTTTGGAAGCGAAGGATCTATAGTAGTTTCATCACCCCAAGCCTTAGATCATAAATCCAATAGATGGCTGATGACGTCACGTTGTTGAAACCAACATCTCGATCAGCTGACTAAAAGGAACTGCGGGTAGTTTGGAGCACTGAAATACTACACGTGATGATAGAATTGGACTATTTAAAATGAGTTCTATTCATTACTAAGCCAGAATGGTGTATTACTGTGTCGGGTATGGATGTAAGGAGACGTTTAAAAAAGGATCGGGCATTTCTTTCTATACGTATGTTAATTCATTGCTAAATAACCCTAAAATTCTTGACTTAATTACTTGCATTTCTTTAGCCTGCGCTTCCTCTTTGACTCCGAAACATGAAAGAAAAATAATTAAACATGGAAATGCTGGAATGTATTATAAATTATTATAATTTACCCTATCCCTCACTCCACTGAACAGGCCTGTATTTATGCTCGAAGGTATCAAGTATTTACATGCCTATAGGCTAGACGTTTTTCTTGGTGTTTTATTGAGACTGCTAGTAAATGCATCTCTGAACATAAAAATGCTTTATGTCCCTATGCTGGATTAAATGTAGTGTGGACTACACAATGCAGCCTTCAATCTTGTTCAGTGTCAAATTTCAGGTTATGCTACAGATGTGACGGTGTAGTCTTCTATAATAAATATTAAACGTAAGTTATGGACAGTGCTTTTGGTTGAGGACAATTTTAGATTCTTCTGGGATAGGCTACATTGCATCCCTAAATTAGTAAATTCTTCAAAGTTCTGTTTTTTTTTTGCGAAGGTTGCTATGATTCATGGAAAATGGAATTTAAAAGGAAACAGTTCATTGATTAACATATTTTCCTATGTAGCAAATGTAGTGCATACGGTAGTTGTTAAAAAGCAACGCTTTCTAAATCGATAGACTTCCTCATTTCCATTTGCTCATGTTGTTTTGTTCACTTTCATAAAATACTGAAGTGGAAGGGTAACGCTGAATGAGAGCTCATCGTACGATAAAATGTTCTTACGTACCGGTACTGAAATTAGCCAAAATACATTTTCTAATGATGAAAAATAAATTGGGAAATAATGCAGTACCGGTAAGTTAATAGATTGAACTTGTTTGGGGCCCTCGGGCGTACAATCAAAAATGACCAGCTAGACAAGCACAATTCTGTTCAAAAATCAGTAGGCCTAATGCACAGTTGGATTTGTTATTAAGTATTTACAAGAGGGGATCCTGGATGAATGAATATTACGGAACACGGCAGCCACTTTTTACACAAACACAATTCTGTTCAAAAATTAGTAGGCCTAATTCAGAGTTGGATTTGTTATTAATTATTTACAAGAGGGGATCCTGGACGTATGAATATTACGGAACACGACAGCCACTTTTAACACCAAATATGTTACATTCTTAAGCTTTGCTACCTTCCGGTACGTAAAGAAACATGCGATGCTTTTCCCAATGCCGTATAAATTACGAAAATGTGTGTTGATACACTCATTAAAATCATTTCCCCACCAACTCCTATCACCTTCCTTTACTAGTTCCTCGATTTCCCTTTAGTCAGCTGATCGAGATGTTGGTTTCACGTCACAGTACAGGCGCAGTGTGGCAATGCGCACTCTATTGTATTTATGCTCGAAGCCCTGAGCAGTACGAATATGCGTTACGATAGTTACCATCGCACACTTAACCAGTAAAACGACAATTTTGATATTTCGCCTAGTTTAGTTAGTTATTATTGCTTTAAGTGGAAGAACAGCAAGGTCATCTGCCCCTCTTGCTCCGTATAGCATGTAGTTTAAGGGTGTTTACCCCAGGCCATAACCAGTAGCTAGCGCCATAGCTGGAGAAGTCTCGTTGCGAGTTGAGTGGAGGTCATTTACCACGTGAAGAACGTGTTCACATTAAAAATATATTTTAAAGGAGTAGCCTAAAGAAGCATCACTGGCAGCAATTCAAAACATTTTCCAGGTGAAAGATGGGACAATATAAGGAGTCATGTAAACTAATGTCTCTGGGGGGGTTTAAACCCTAACCCCTCCCCTGTCGGTACGCCCCTGCATGTTACGTCAGCAACATTTTCCGTTGAAACCGTTGTAACTTCAGTAACTTAAATTTATGAAATAAACTGGTGTGACAATGGACATACGAATATCAACATTCTCGGAAATCCATCCATGGAGAGGGACCACTGTTCCCATTTACCACGTGAATACCCCCCCCCCCCCCCCCACCCCCGCGCTCATCGTAAATATTTTGAATGACAATACCCTGGGTAGTTTGGACTAGGCTACTTTCCGACATAGTGAACGTACAGTCGTACAGTATAATGAAATATAGCCCAAATGCATAGTTAGAGTGATCTAAGGAGAATTTAGGTCGGGCAACTGGGTGAAAAGTGATCCTCAGGCCTAAAAGATATCTGTGAAGAGGGAGAAGAAGATTAATGTAGGTAGCAAAGTAATGTTAACGGTAGGCCTATTCGCGAACTCAATCGAATGTAGGTGGCAGGTCAGTCGCGACAAAATGGTGGACGCAATGGTGATAGACTTGACTGATGTATTGAATGTTGTTGGGGATTCTAGGCGGCCTCTCGTTGAAGGACAGGCAATTTTAGATGCCAAACACATAATTATGTGTGGGAGGGTAGCCGAAACAGAAGATTTAGTGAGACTTGAAGCTTTATGCTTACAAACCAGTAATTTGAAGGGAGTTCCTCACCAGATTAAAATTGAGATTCGATCACCAGTTGTCGAGAAAAAGTTAATTTGTTCGTGTACCTGTAAGGCTGGAAGTTCAGGAAAGTGCAAGCATGTAGTCGGTACATTGCTTTACATATTTCGGTAAGTAGATGCATTTAAATTTAGAAGATATAATACTGTTGAAGCCGATAAATCGAAGAGTGTACAAGTTGACTGTATTTGTTTTTTCTTCTTTTCGTAATAGGATCACAATTGAAAACTTGGAAGACCTGAGCTCCACAGATTTGAAGCAGCAGTGGGGCAAGTTAAAGAAGGACAACTACATGTACGACAAAGCGATTCCTATAAATAAATTTTGCCACATGGGAAGATCAACTGTCAAATCGACCCTCCAAAGTCGCCTAGTCGGTAGTGCAGGCGAGAATAATATACTGGATATTCTACTTTCTGGGGCACAGGGATCCGAGCTGGATCTTACTTTGCGCTTAAGGGAGACTACTGCTACTACTACTACTACTATTCAAGTCTCAAGTGGTGATGATTTGCTACAATTATCCCTATGCCATAAACTTTTAGGCAACAACAACTTGTTGCCACAATTTAGTGCTATGGTTGATTTTGATGCAGACCTTCAAGGTGACATTGCTCAATTTTTTAATGAGAAGGTAGCTCTCACATATGAAGACAGTGTAAAATTATGTTTGACAACTCTTACCCAATCTGGAGAAATTTGGAAGAATGCAAGAAAAGTAAGATTAACTGGTACTACGTGTTACAGTGTTTTTACTTACAGCAAAAATAAAAGCCCTGACTGGAATTTAAAAGTGAGAAGGCTGTTCAAAACTGATTTCAATGGAAACATGGCAACTGTGCATGGGAAAAAATTTGAACTAGTAGCCTTAGAAGCTTATGAAATTGCTTTTAAAAATAAAGTGGAACCGGTGGGCATTATTGTTCCTCCAAGTGCCCCATGGTTAGGTGTAAGTCTGGATGGTGTGGTTAGTTCACTCTATTGTGTAGAGGTTAAGTGCCCTCTAGCAGGTAAAACTCAGACTGCAATTGATGTAGTGCAGGGCCTAAAATATTGAAATGGGTCGATTGAGGAAAATACTTTATCCTTAAAGACAAATCATCAATATTATGGTCAGGTGCAGCTGCAAATGCTGATAAGTGGATTGGAAACTTGTCATTTTGTCATTTTCTCATCCTATGACAATTCATTAGTTGTAATCAACATACCATTTGATGCTGATTTTACAGAGGTAATGATAAGAACTATTGGATATGTGTACTTTAAGAATATATTGCCTGTCCTATGTAAATTGTAGGTTAGACCATGCCTATAGGTGTATTTTCCAGAGTTGGAATCTGACAGTTCGGCTCCACTGGGCAAAAACAGTTAACGACTAGATCGCCTGCAAGACTTGTTAGTAGTGTGTTTTGGACAGTTCTAAATCCACCGCCACCGCTGGAATACTAAAATGGCAATATCTCGCGAACCAATCAGGCTAGAGACTTGTACGAGGTGTCAAATTACTCAGGCGAACACTCCCTTTCCATTGGACAACATATCTCCACCCTAAAATAAAACCTACCCTACTAGGGGGTGAAATTGAATTTTTTAGAGAATCTCTCTTTCCAATTGCAACATGTGAGAGTTTGAATGTCGATATGGATGTAACGATGTTCTGCAAACCAATAATCAAAGAGGGGCATGTAAGGCCTTGAGGTGAGAGCCCCTGTTATTGTTGACGAGCCCCCTGCTTTCGGGCCCCTGTGGATGGGTTATTGTAGACAGGTCCTTGTGGACGAGTCCTTGTGGACAAGTCCTTGTGGACGAGTCCTTGTGGACAAGTCTGTGTGGACGAGTCCTTGTGGACAGGTCCCTGTGGATGAGTCCTTGTCCCTTTGGACTGATCCCTTTGGACGGGTCCCTTTGGCCTGGTTCCTACGGACTAGTCCATGAATTTATTTAAATTATGTCAATTATTGTGTGTGTGTTGAATTGACGTTGTTCACCACTACTATAATGGAATAACGATATGAAAGGAAAGTGACGAAATACATGTGAACACGTATGAAATGACCTTATTACCGTCCTCCTTGTGAAACAAGTCACATCCTGTTTTGCTTCATACGTGAGAAAATGTGAGTTCGAACCCGTGGTCGGATTTTGACGAATGAGGTGTCATTGAACTCGGGCTGATACCCCCTTTCCAATGAACAACATATTTCCACCCCAAAATAAAACCTACCCCTACTAGGGGGTGAAATTGTAATTTTTTTAGAGAATCTCTCATTCCAATTGCAACATGTGAGAGTTTGAATGCTGATATGGAATAAGACGTTGTTCCACACAAGAGACATGTGTTTGGTGGATAGCCACTATGAATTAACATGCTTGTTTTTGTTTTTTACGCATGCCCACTCATAGCTTTTGTAAGAGGGCAGGCTTTTTAAAAGATGGCGGCTGTAGTGTAACCTAACCTAACCCAACCCACGAGTGGTGATCAAAAAGTATTTTAAGTGACGCTTGTCGATTGGCAAACCAATAATCAAAGAGGGATATGTCAGGCCTTGAGGTGATAGCCCCTTTTGATTGATCCCTGTTGATTGATCTCTGTTGATTTGTCCCTTTGGACTGGTCTCTGTTGACTTGCCCCTTTTGGACGGGCCCTTTTTAACAGGGGGTCATTTTTAATGGATCCTTTTTGACAGGTGCTTTTCGACGGGTCCCTGTTGACGAGTCATTGCTGACGGGTCCTTGTTGATGAGTCCCTGTGGACGGGTCATTGTTGACGGGTCCCTATTGACAGGTCATTGTTGACAGGTCATTGATGACAGGTCATTGTTGACGGGTCATTGTTGATGGGTCCTTGCTGACAAGTCCCTGTTGATGGGTCCCTGTGGAAGGGTCCCTTTAGACCGGCCCCTTTGGACTGGTCCCTATGGACCGGCCCATGAAATTTATCCAAATTATGTCAAAGGGCCTAACTACATTTGTGTGTAAAGCAGTGTGTTGAACTGACGTTGTTCACAAGTCCTTACTACTACAATTGGATAACGATATGAAAGGAATTGATTAACTAGACATGAGTTAACTACCAACGAAACACTTTGGCGACTCTGCTTGTTATTGACTAATGAGTAGGGTTTTAGAAAAACTGTTTGCTATTTTGGGTTATATACAAAAAATGCTTAGACCTTTTGAGTGACTATGTTTGCTAAACAAGACATTATACCAGACACGATTAGGATTCTTATGTAGCTCAGACAAGGAAAGAATTTCTACAGAATCTGTTGACATTGAATATAGATTTAGGTATTAGGAAGTCATTTTGAAGGCCTTTGTCTGGAGCGTGGCACTCTATGAAAGTAAAACTTAGACAATTGGTGTAGCAGAAAAGTGGAGAATTGAAGTGTTTGAAATGTGGTGTTACAGGAGAATGATGAAGATTAGATGGGTAAATAGGGTTACTAACAAAGAGGTATTAAGACGAGTGGGGGAGAAGAGATGTATCTGGCGACTGTTAATGAAGTAAAGAGATAGGTTGGTAGAACACGTACTAAGACACCCAAGAATATGTTAAACAGATAGCCTTGAATGTAGGGTGTGGTAGCTATATAGAGATGAAACGATTAGCTCGGGACAGATAGGCGCTGAGATCTGCATCAAACCAGTCAAAGGACTAAAGACTCAAACAACAACATGTAAGTTCACTAAAATAATGTTGTGTAACGGTATATGTTAGTCAACGAACAGTAATGCATTACTAAAACCCATGACACGATACCTAAGAGCTTTTCTAAAATGATTTTAAAATGCCTTTAACCCTATATTGAACACCCAGTTCACAAGACACATAACTGCAATGTTATGGTAAAACAAAACAAAATCTATATTTCAAAACAAGCAAGTGGTTTAGTCAATGTATACTGGAAAAAGTTTTGTAAACACTCAAGTCCTCAAGACTAATTAAATTAGTAACTGTCAGGTTGACCGAGTGGTTAAGGTGTTTGACTTAAGATCAAATTTTCTGTTGTTTGACTTAAGATCAAATTTTCTGTATAAGGAAGCAAGGGTTCGAATCCCTTACCTGACATAACTATTGCCTTGACATGGCTTGGCCACACTGCATTATTATGATACTCGGTACACAAACCATAGATATAGTGTATTGTTTAAGGCCACTCTCTTTCTGAACATAGTCAGAGACTGTTGATGGTTAACAATTGTATTAATAGTGGGACATGGGGATAGTAATTAAGAAAAACAGACAATACCCATACAATATTTTTATTAAATTCATTTTATAATAGTTACACACTGAATTCAACTCTATCTCTTTACCATTGTTCTATATAGATTTTTAAACACAACGCTTGTTGTAGATCCTTTTACAACTTTCTCCAGGTACTCTTGCTCTTAAAAACTGGGGAAGCCGCAATGGTTTTATAAACATAAAACCCTCATCCTCTTCTTTTTCATAATTATCATCATCATCATCATCATTATGAATATTATCATCAAAATTATTATAGTCATTGTCACCATCATTATCATCATCATCATCATTCTCAACATCACTAGAACTATCCAATTCCTCTTGTTTGTTTTCCACAGGGACCTCTTGTAGAGTCTGCGTTGCTTTTGATAGTGTTAAGGGTTTTTTGAACGATGGTATTTGTCCTAACATGTCTTTTTGAGGTGATGATGAATGCTTTTTAACAAACAATGCACTATCTTGAGCAGCAATATATTTTTCTTGGACTTGCTTTTTTACCTGGGTTAGAGTATTTTGCGTATTTAAATGTGTATTAATTTGAGATTCACAATGATGTTCTTTTGAAGTAAGTACGTTGGAGTCTTTTGTTTTAATCATTCCTCGACACTTTTTGGATCGTTGTTTTGAACATCGCCAAATAACAGTTCCATCTTTATTGGTTGTTTTTACAATATATGTATATCCTTTATAGAAGACACATGGCTTGCCATGACTGGTTGTTGAGACTTCCATATCAACTAATACATATGACTTAATTTTTAGTAAAGTCACATGAACAATCTTTAGATTACAAGTGATTTACACACACACACACACACTCACTTTCCTAAATGTCAAGATTTATGGATGTTGTTTTCCGCCAACAGCTGCTTACTGCGTATGACAAGGCTGGAGACTGGTAGGTGAGACGGTCTTTCACGATGTGAACACTGTAACAGGCAGTAGTCAACTGACAATATTCTTATTCCCTAGTCAAGGTTAACAGGTACTTACTGCGTATGACAAGGTCGTACACTCGTAGGTTAGACGGAATTTTTTGTTTGTTTGCTAAGGATCCCATATATACCCTAGACATGTTAGTTCTGAACACTTAGTGGTTAATTGTATATATTGAATTTAAATACACAGCTCATACAAGCACGTTTTGCGGATGGGAGGGGTGAGAGGCTGGCAAAAAAGGAAATGTTTTAGTTTAATGAAACGTCATGTCCTAGTAGGCGTGATTTATAGTAGACGCAATTGATAGTAGACGTAATTGATAGTAGGTGTAATCGATACTAGACGTGATTAATAGTAGACGCAATTGATACTAGGCGTGATTGATAGTAGGCGTGATTTGTAGTAAGCGCGATTTATAGTAGACGCAAATGATAGAAGGCGCGATTGATAGTAGGCGTGATTGATAGTAGACGCGATTGATAGTAGGCGCAATTTGACATGGGCGCGACTCAGATCATTTTTGATATCATAAAGTTACAGTGTCAATGTTTATACTAAGTACAAGGTAGAGGGTATTTTAAGACATAACCTCAGCTCACTTAACATAACCTAACTTTACCTAACCTAACTTTGTCACGTGACATGTTCTACAAGTTTAGACTTGCTTTAAGACTGATTATGACGTCATAGATTGATGGAAGGGGTGAGAGGCTGACAAAAAAGGAAATGTTCTGGTTTAATGAAACGTCATGTCCTAGTAGGCGCAATTTATAGTAGACGCAATTGATAGTAGGCGCGATTAATAGTAGACGCAATTGATAGTAGACGTGATTGATAGTAGGCGTGATTTGACATGAGCGCGATTTATAGTAGACGCGAAAGTTAGTAGGCGCGATTGATAGTAGGCGTAATTAGTCATGGGCGAGATTTATAGTAGACGCAATTGATAGTAGGCGCGATTGATAGTAGGTGTAATTGGTAGTAGGCGCGATTTGACATGAGCGCGATTTATAGTAGACGCAAATGATAGTAGGCGTGATTGATAGTAGACGCAATTGATACTAGGCGTGATTGATAGTAGGCGTGATTTGTAGTAAGCGCATTTCTTAGTAGGCTCAATTGATAGTAGATGCAATTGATAGTAGACGTGATTGATAGTAGGCGCGATTGATAGTAGACGTGATTGATATGGACGCGACTTAGATCATTTTTGATATTACAAAGTTACAGTGTCAATGTTTATACAAAGTACAAGGCAGAGAGGGGGTATTTTAAGACTTAACCTCAGCTCACCTAACATAACCTAACTTTGTCACGTGACATGTTCTACAAGTTTAGACTTGCTTTAAGGCTGACTATGACTATGACGTCATAGATTGATGAGAGGGGTGGGAGGCTGACAAAAAAGGAAATGTTTTGGTTAATGAAAAGTCATGTCCTAGCAGGCGCGATTGGTAGTAGACGCAATTGATAGTAGACGCGATTAATGGTAGGCGCAATTGATAGTAGGTGTGATCAGGTACTTACTGCATATCAAAAGGCTGTACACTCGTGTGTTAGACACTCTATCTTGTTAAGGACCCCTATATATTCCCTATACAAGGCTATACATGTTAGTTCTAAACACTTAGAGGTTATTTGTATTTTCCTTTGGACTGATCCTTATGGACTGGCCCGTGCATTTTATCCAAATTATATCAAAGGGGCTCGCCCACAGGAACCCGTCAACAAGTACCCGTCCTCCGGGGCCCGTAAAAAAATGACTCCCCCTTTAAAAAAGACCCGTCCAAAGGGGCTAGTCAACAGGGACCAGTCCAAAGGGATACATCAACAGAGATCAATCAAAAGGGGTCAATCAACAGGGATCAATCAAAGGTTAAGTTAAGCTACGGCAGCCATTTTGGAACTTTTTGATCACACCTCGTAGGGTTAGGTTAGGTTGATTTAAGCTACGACCGCCATTTTGGAACTAATTCTTAGTTTCCAAAATATAGGCAATTTTGAAAATTGGACTTTTTTTTGAAAAAATGAAAAAAATGTTAAGTTTTGTTCTAACGTTAAGGGACTTAAAGGACATTTGTTTGAGTCTATATATGACTTTTTAGAATGATTAGTTTTCAAAATATCGTCTACTTTCAAAATTGAACCTTTTTGGATTTTGTCCCAGAGACCTGGGACTTGGTTTGTGGGTAGAGGGAGTAAATACCTGTCATTTTTATGTCAAACACATTTTTTGTGTAATTCATAGTTTACAAAATATAGCCCATTTTTAAAAATGATCAATATTTGGAAAAATGTCAAATTCCATGTTTTGTTCTAACGATTAAGGACATAAAAGCCATTGGTTTGAGTCTATATATGACTTTTTAGGATGATTAGTTTTCAAATTATAGCCTACTTTCCAAATATTTTTTGGAAAAATTTAAAGAATATATA
This sequence comes from Meconema thalassinum, assembly GCA_946902985.2. NCBI lineage: Eukaryota > Metazoa > Arthropoda > Insecta > Orthoptera > Tettigoniidae > Meconema > Meconema thalassinum. The sequence continues at coordinate 11,814,051 of CAMPQE020000048.1, read as the reverse complement.
TATATATATTTTGACTGAGAATGGGATAGACGTAGGTGTTGTAGTTAGCATATGATTTTTTAGTTTAAATATATAGCCTACTTTCTCAATTTACCTTTTTTGAAAAATTTGAAATGTATAATGTTTTTGACTAGGCGTGGAATGGAGTTGGGAGACCATCATTAACCTTAGAGTAGTTTGGATTCTTGGAATTTTAGTGTGTTGTTGATGCTTACAAACCTGACGGAAAGCATTATGCTATCATAAAAAGGGCTGAGATAATTTCCATGAACAAGAGAAATATCCTCTAAATACATTGACAAAAACAACTTGTGAAATAAGCCATTACGAATAGGGTACCACAAAATAACTTGTCAAATAAGCCATTACAAATAGGGTACCACTTTTACACTCCACTTTTGCACTCACTTTTGCACTCACTTTGCACTCACTTTTACAACTACTTTTACACTTACTTTGCACTCACTTTTGCACTCACTTTGCACTCACTTTTACACCCACTTTGCACTCGAACATTACATCATCTGACATAATAAAAATAGGCATGGTTGTTGTCGAGACCGAGATAAGAGTGGGGGTAATGAATTTATAGTGATAGGATCGCAAAACCCATTATCACTTTAGTATTGACATCAAGCCAAAATTTAAAAAAAAACGTGTTTTTGACAGAGTGGGATAGACATAGTTATACGAGTTGAGAGTCGATAATTAATCTAAAAGTACTCTGGAATTCATGGAATCTTAGTGTGTTGTTGTTGTTGCTTACAAACCGGTATGGTCACGTCAGGTGAAGTTAGCTAGGATTAGATTAGGATATGTTCAGGTAGTTTCCATAGTCACCGCTAGTTAGCGGAAACATACTTTGCGTGTCGCATGTGGCTATTTGACAAAGTTTTACTGTGTGAAAAAAAAAGTGCTTGTATAACCTGTGTATATAAATTTAAAATACAAATAACCTCTAAGTGTTTAGAACTAACATGTATAGCCTTGTATAGGGAATATATAGGGGTCCTTAACAAGATAGAGTGTCTAACACACGAGTGTACAGCCTTTTGATATGCAGTAAGTACCTGATCACACCTACTATCAATTGCGCCTACCATTAATCGCGTCTACTATCAATTGCGTCTACTACCAATCGCGCCTGCTAGGACATGACTTTTCATTAAACCAAAACATTTCCTTTTTTGTCAGCCTCTCACCCCTTCCATCAATCTATGACGTCATAATCAGTCTTAAAGCAAGTCTAAACTTGTAGAACATGTCACGTGACAAAGTTAGGTTAGGTAAAGTTAGGTTATGTTAAGTGAGCTGAGGTTATGTCTTAAAATACCCTCTACCTTGTGTTTTGTATAAACATTGACACTGTAACTTTATGATATCAAAAATGATCTGAGTCGCGCCCATGTCAAATTGCGCCTACTATCAATCGCGTCTACTATCAATCACGCCTACTATCAATCGCGCCTACTATCATTTGCGTCTACTATAAATCGCGCTTACTACAAATCACGCCTACTATCAATCACGCCTAGTATCAATTGCGTCTACTATTAATCACGTCTAGTATCGATTACACCTACTATCAATTACGTCTACTATCAATTGCGTCTACTATAAATCACGCCTACTAGGACATGACGTTTCATTAAACTAAAACATTTCCTTTTTTGCCAGCCTCTCACCCCTCCCATCCGCAAAACGTGCTTGTATGAGCTGTGTATTTAAATTCAATATATACAATTAACCACTAAGTGTTCAGAACTAACATGTCTAGGGTATATATGGGATCCTTAGCAAACAAACAAAAAATACCGTCTAACCTACGAGTGTACGACCTTGTCATACGCAGTAAGTACCTGTTAACCTTGACTAGGGTATAAGAATATTGTCAGTTGACTACTGCCTGTTACAGTGTTCACATCGTGAAAGACCATCTCACCTACCAGTCTCCAGCCTTGTCATACGCAGTAAGCAGCTGTTGGCGGAAAACAACATCCATAAATCTTGACATTTAGGAAAGTGAGTGTGTGTGTGTGTGTGTGTGTAAATCACTTGTAATCTAAAGATTGTTCATGTGACTTAACTAAAATTTAAGTCATATGTATTAGTTGATATGGAAGTCTCAACAACCAGTCATGGCAAGCCATGTGTCTTCTATAAAGGATATACATATATTGTAAAAACAACCAATAAAGATGGAACTGTTATTTGGCGATGTTCAAAACAACGATCCAAAAAGTGTCGAGGAATGATTAAAACAAAAGACTCCAACGTACTTACTTCAAAAGAACATCATTGTGAATCTCAAATTAATACACATTTAAATACGCAAAATACTCTAACCCAGGTAAAAAAGCAAGTCCAAGAAAAATATATTGCTGCTCAAGATAGTGCATTGTTTGTTAAAAAGCATTCATCATCACCTCAAAAAGACATGTTAGGACAAATACCATCGTTCAAAAAACCCTTAACACTATCAAAAGCAACGCAGACTCTACAAGAGGTCCCTGTGGAAAACAAACAAGAGGAATTGGATAGTTCTAGTGATGTTGAGAATGATGATGATGATGATAATGATGGTGACAATGACTATAATAATTTTGATGATAATATTCATAATGATGATGATGATGATGATAATTATGAAAAAGAAGAGGATGAGGGTTTTATGTTTATAAAACCATTGCGGCTTCCCCAGTTTTTAAGAGCAAGAGTACCTGGAGAAAGTTGTAAAAGGATCTACAACAAGCGTTGTGTTTAAAAATCTATATAGAACAATGGTAAAGAGATAGAGTTGAATTCAGTGTGTAACTATTATAAAATGAATTTAATAAAAATATTGTATGGGTATTGTCTGTTTTTCTTAATTACTATCCCCATGTCCCACTATTAATACAATTGTTAACCATCAACAGTCTCTGACTATGTTCAGAAAGAGAGTGGCCTTAAACAATACACTATATCTATGGTTTGTGTACCGAGTATCATAATAATGCAGTGTGGCCAAGCCATGTCAAGGCAATAGTTATGTCAGGTAAGGGATTCGAACCCTTGCTTCCTTATACAGAAAATTTGATCTTAAGTCAAACAACAGAAAATTTGATCTTAAGTCAAACACCTTAACCACTCGGTCAACCTGACAGTTACTAATTTAATTAGTCTTGAGGACTTGAGTGTTTACAAAACTTTTTCCAGTATACATTGACTAAACCACTTGCTTGTTTTGAAATATAGATTTTGTTTTGTTTTACCATAACATTGCAGTTATGTGTCTTGTGAACTGGGTGTTCAATATAGGGTTAAAGGCATTTTAAAATCATTTTAGAAAAGCTCTGAGGTATCGTGTCATGGGTTTTAGTAATGCATTACTGTTCGTTGACTAACATATACCGTTACACAACATTATTTTAGTGAACTTACATGTTGTTGTTTGAGTCTTTAGTCCTTTGACTGGTTTGATGCAGATCTCAGCGCCTATCTGTCCCGAGCTAATCGTTTCATCTCTATATAGCTACCACACCCTACATTCAAGGCTATCTGTTTAACATATTCTTGGGTGTCTTAGTACGTGTTCTACCAACCTATCTCTTTACTTCATTAACAGTCGCCAGATACATCTCTTCTCCCCCACTCGTCTTAATACCTCTTTGTTAGTAACCCTATTTACCCATCTAATCTTCATCATTCTCCTGTAACACAACATTTCAAACACTTCATTTCTCCACTTTTCTGCTACACCAATTGTCTAAGTTTTACTTTCATAGAGTGCCACGCTCCAGACAAAGGCCTTCAAAATGACTTCCTAATACCTAAATCTATATTCAATGTCAACAGATTCTGTAGAAATTCTTTCCTTGTCTGAGCTACATAAGAATCCTAATCGTCTCTGGTATAATGTCTTGTTTAGCAAACATAGTCACTCAAAAGGTCTAAGCATTTTTTGTATATAACCCAAAATAGCAAACAGTTTTTCTAAAACCCTACTCATTAGTCAATAACAAGCAGAGTCGCCAAAGTGTTTCGTTGGTAGTTAACCCATGTCTAGTTAATCAATTCCTTTCATATCGTTATCCAATTGTAGTAGTAAGGACTGGTGAACAACGTCAGTTCAACACACTGCTTTACACACAAATGTAGTTAGGCCCTTTGACATAATTTGGATAAATTTCATGGGCCGGTCCATAGGGACCAGTCCAAAGGGGCCGGTCTAAAGGGACCCTTCCACAGGGACCCATCAACAGGGACTTGTCAGCAAGGACCCATCAACAATGACCCGTCAACAATGACCTGTCAACAATGACCTGTCAATAGGGACCCGTCAACAATGACCCGTCCACAGGGACTCATCAACAAGGACCCGTCAGCAATGACTCGTCAACAGGGACCCGTCGAAAAGCACCTGTCAAAAAGGATCCATCAAAAATGACCCCCTGTTAAAAAGGGCCCGTCCAAAAGGGGCTAGTCAACAGAGACCAGTCCAAAGGGACAAATCAACAGAGATCAATCAACAGGGATCAATCAAAAGGGGCTATCACCTCAAGGCCTGACATATCCCTCTTTGATTATTGGTTTGCCAATCGACAAGCGTCACTTAAAATACTTTTTGATCACCACTCGTGGGTTGGGTTAGGTTAGGTTACACTACAGCCGCCATCTTTTAAAAAGCCTGCCCTCTTACAAAAGCTATGAGTGGGCATGCGTAAAAAACAAAAACAAGCATGTTAATTCATAGTGGCTATCCACCAAACACATATCTCTTGTGTGGAACAACGTTTTATTCCCTATCGGCATTCAAACTCTCACATGTTGAAATTGGAAAGAGAGATTCTCTAAAAAATTACAATTTCACCCCCTAGTAGGGGTAGGTTTTATTTTGGGGTGGAAATATGTTGTTCATTGGAAAGGGGGTATCAGCCCGAGTTCAATGACACCTCATTCGTCAAAATCCGACCACGGGTTCGAACTCACATTTTCTCACGTATGAAGCAAAACAGGATGTGACTTGTTTCACAAGGAGGACGGTAATAAGGTCATTTCACACGTGTTCACATGTATTTCGTCACTTTCCTTTCATATCGTTATTCCATTATAGTAGTGGTGAACAACGTCAATTCAACACACACACAATAATTGACATAATTTAAATAAATTCATGGACTAGTCCGTAGGAACCAGACCAAAGGGACCCGTCCAAAGGGATCAGTCCAAAGGGACAAGGACTCATCCACAGGGACCTGTCCACAAGGACTCGTCCACACAGACTTGTCCACAAGGACTCGTCCACAAGGACCTGTCAACAATAACCCTTCCACAGGGGCCCGACAGCAGGGGGCTCGTCAACAATAACAGGGGCTCTCACCTCAAGGCCTAACATGCCCCTCTTTGATTATTGGTTTGCAGAACATCGTTACATCCATATCGACATTCAAACTCTCACATGTTGCAATTGGAAAGAGAGATTCTCTAAAAAATTCAATTTCACCCCCTAGTAGGGTAGGTTTTATTTTAGGGTGGAGATATGTTGTCCAATGGAAAGGGAGTGTTCGCCTGAGTAATTTGACACCTCGTACAAGTCTCTAGCCTGATTGGTTCGCGAGATATTGCCATTTTAGTATTCCAGCGGTGGCGGTGGCGGTGGATTTAGAACTGTCCAAAACACACTACTCTTGTTGGCATGGAAACCATACAGCGCTACCAATTTGAAGGATGCTATTTGGCCACGTTATTGTCGCCGACCGTTGGATTGTTTGGTTGCCTCCAGTGCACACTCGCCTTGCTGCATTCCATAATCTGTTGTTTTTACGAGTTATAATTGTTTTGGTTTAAGTTAATTACTTTTACTTGTAGTATTTATACTTGTAATTCATTAGTGTCCGTTATTTATTTATGTAGCAGTGTCAGCATCAGTTTAAGCTTAGGTTCGTGTTCATAGGCTAGAGTGAATTAGATTAAAGTTAGCTTTCTTTTTGCTTGCGAGTGGTGACGTTTTAAAGGATGACTTCTCGTAGAGGTAGACTGAGGATACATCCAGTTTGGGTATTGTCAAGACCTGGCCGAGGTGTACCTATTCGAAGCTATGGAAGGAAAATGATCATCACAACACAGGATTTTTTGAAAGGGAGGGTGAAAATAACAGAGCATCAGTCGAACCATTAATTCTATTCAGTCGCGCGCTGGGCTCAAGTTAAGCAATACGTTGCTTCTAACAGTAAAACATTCAATTCGACAGAGGTTGAAAAACTTATTGTCTAAGGGATTGTGTTTTTTGTGCCTTGAAACTTACTCTACAGGAAATATAAATAGCTAAATATCACGGAAACAATCACGTGTTGTCGTTTCGCTTTGAACATTTTTGCTTTATGATACGTGTTCGTAATATTGCTATTGCTATTCATTACAATATTCTCCTCAATTTGACGGGCTATTATTTTATTTTACAGTGTGCACCGAACAGTTTTAAGCATTGCTTTGTTTAAAATTTTTGAAAACCATGAGGAAAGGAGTGGGAGAGTGGACGTACACACGTGGTGGCCAGCTGCGCTGCGGTCGGTCTGGATAAGTAGGGTAAAAATACTGAATAACACGCGTTTGATACGGAACACTTTTTATTTTTCGGTTATAATCGGTAAATGTGGACCCTAAAATAATGACAGTGTTATTTTTAATTGTATATATGTATAACTGTGCGATACACGTGATCTAATTTGTGTGTTCCACTAGATTTTATGTGTCAATTGCATATTATCAAGCATCCATCGGTTGTCTGCTGGTATTTGTTTTTGAGCAGTTCGAGTCATGGCGCTGTTACGTTTAAAAGCTATATTTGAGTTTGCTCACTGTACCATAGACTCTAGAAATTATTTGCTGCTTGGTAGGGCGAAGGGATGAGTTTAACTTGTATTAAAACTCTGGGGAGACAGGAATTGCTTGATTTGTTGGATGGTTAGCAGGTAGGTTTGGTGTTGAATATCGGACTGGTAGCAGGTTCTTGCAGAGTAGATATTTACCCTGCGAAGTCAAATTAGGTCTATATGACTCGTAGTGGAATGGCTCGGATATCGCAGAGCGAGGTGGTGGTGGTTGGTAGGGAAATGAACTAGGGAGCAGGGAAGGATACCTGACTGATGAAGCTTGGCTGTCGTGGTTCGGCTTGGTTCGGCGAGACTGTACTTGGCTGTCTAGGTGCGGCTTGGCTCGGCGTAACAGTGAACAACCCGTCCTGTCGTCAGTGTGTGTAGTGGCGAGTGGTCCAACCAGCTCCTGTTGACCGTATTTATTTGGTATCGTCCCCTTTTGGCTATTGCTATCTGCATCTTTTGGAAAGTGATGAAAACTTATATCCGCAGCCCTCTTATACATCGACTTACAGCCGTGAACTGAGCAATATACTTTGCTTTTACTCATTTTGCACTCTATCAACGAGTAAAACTTATTACTTATGTCTAAAGACATGAAGAATTTACCACGATACAAGGAACCATAATACAAACAGTCACCACATGACAAATGTACCCTACTTGGTAAGTTTCTCATTATTACCGCTAGATGTCATAATCAGATAGCTGGAGTTGCCAATAACAATTGATGTTTTTTTCTCTTGTAAATAGCATTTTACTAGCTTTTCTTATAGGATAGTTGATGTAAAAAGTAACTTAGAGTAATTATTGCTACATTGTATCCATAAATAGGCTAATTTATAAAATAATAAAAAAGTGATATTGTTTCAAATGCTTTATTTATCATAGAAGTACAATGTGAATGTAATAATATCATCATGTAGGTCATACCACAGAGCATCCCCATCCCACAACAGTTTGGCTTAAGATGAGTCATCATGCCGCGTGGTTTCACTTCGCTGCACGTTTGATACATTGAAAAATGGCTGCAGTCATAACAAGATAAACTCTTGTTTTCATCTGAATTTTCTTGAAGGCGTTGTGTACGACTGAATATCAATTAGGACCTCGTGTAGTATACGTTGCCCGGCGCCATTAAAATCCGAAAAATTTACTATAGAAATGGCCAATGTTACTAGTATACAGGAGTTGAATATTTTATCGATAGGGTGTTACTGTATTTTTTCAGAGTGCCAACATTGTTTCCAGACCAATGGTTTTCGCCTAGGCCAATAAAAGTTAGGTAGCGCGGCCCTGCGCGTTAGGCTAATATAAACACCCCTGGTTTTTGTTACGCACAGTGGGGATAGTCATGCATCAATACTCTTTATCCAGGCCAATGGTTTTGCCTAGCAGCACAATCAGTAAGTTGGCAGCAAACATGACGACTTGCTTTTTGATAAGTTTATTACTTGAAAGTTAATGTTGACAATTTCCTTATTTTGGAAGTGTTTATGCAGTGTTTGTCAATGGCAAATGGCTTTAATAATGTGGCAGAGTAATTACAAACCATTTTCAGAGCGCTACTAAGTAAAATAACGCACTTTCGAAACGGGCAACGGATGCTACACGAGAGCCATCCAGGAAGATAAGTAGGATCAAGCCTAGAAAGGCGTAGCATTGCTTTGAAGTTCATAATCATAAGGGTATTCAATTGATGATTAAATTTCTTTGGTTATGGACTATGGAGGAAAACCCATTCTCCATAAGAAAACTCAGATTTGTGAAAATAATTTACATATTGTACGTAGTTATGAACGAAATACCACATTTTTTTCTTAGGTCTACAAACATTACTATAATTTTGTTGGTGTACATAGCCTACCCCAGCATGGTAACATATCTGTACTTGGCAGAGTGACAGAAAATTCTATTAGGTTTCTCATGAAAAATAATAGGCTACGGGTACCAGCCTATTTTCTTTCACTCTGGTGCATTCTAACTAGGTACGCAAATTGTGTACTGTATATGAACTAGTAGGCTAATGTATGTTAGAGAGAACTTGTTGATTATAATCTACTGTATACTTGGGGGCGTGGTGGCGCAGCGATCAAGCTGCTGGCCTCTCGCCAAGGTGGACCAGGTTCGATTCCTGGTCAATGCATGCAAGATATTTTTAAGTGCAATGCCGTGTCCTGTGGTTCGGATTCAATGTAAAAAGAAGGTCCCGTGGCTCATGATTGCGAGATTAATGGTCACGTAAAACTACAAGCTTCCTTCCTTTACTATACATTGTTTTACTAGTGATTTGGTTCTTCTGGTCTAATTTCTGCAATTGGCACCGTCTAGGCCCAGGGAGGGACAAGGGGGGCAAATGTATAGGGGTCCGTAAGCAATGAGGGCCCATTAGTGGTGCACGTTAGTTTCAGTTTATTGTAGCTACTTTTGTATTATGTAAGATGTTAAAAGTTTAAATTAAACATTAAATTAATCTATCAATACGGATATCTACAAGCATTTGTACTATCAATGGCAAATGTATTTAAAGTCTAATAACAATGACCGCTGCACCACCACGCCCCAGTCTAATAACACTTTGCATCATTAGGACGGGGGGTGGTGGTGGGGACCAACGTTTTAAGGAGTGTAATATTAAGTCACCTACATAAAACATTTTTGGACGTACATGGACCTGATCTGCAACAAGGATACATGCATTTGCTTAATTTTCTGAGTGATGCAGCAGGTAAGCTATAGTGAAATATAATAATCCTAAAAATGAAATCAAGCCTATTGGAACCATGCATGTGGCAGTAACAAGGACCAGAATGGAATCAGGAAAGTTAAAATACATTAAATTTGTTGACGTAATGTCACAAACCAGGAAACTCATGTTAAAGTGTGCATGCAGGGTCTACTCCGATATCATTAGCGACATGCTCGGGCTACTGGTGTAGCCTATGAGACTATATGATTATAGGCCTACATTTCCACTAGCAGCATATCAGTAGGTTAATTAAGAATTATTTGTAAGAAGTCGAGAGCTTGTTCATCCTATTTTTAGATCCAATTTAACCTGTCACATAAACGTTATGGTGAATATTATAGATATGGTAACCTTAAGTTCAGGAATTGTTATCCATATGCTGCTACATTCATGAAATGATCATGCAACTTTAGTGGCTAAAGCAGGGAGGTAACTCGAATGGCCTAGGCCTAACCTAAAAATTAGTTAGTTATTGAGGTTTTAAGGGGCGGAAAACCTAAAAATTACAAGCAACGTGAAATTAACAAAGTTGTTCATTGAGCGACACCACTATGCATTCATCATCAGTTTAGTCTCCCAGTGGATCCATTGTTATATTAAGTTGTATAAAATTTATTTTGAAATAATGAACGAAACACGTTTAAACAACTGTCATTTTGTGCCATCTCTCCGTTTCTATTTACAGCTAGTTTATATGTAGCGTTTTACTTCGCTGCTGATACAGCGCTCAAATTCTGCTTTAGAAAAAACACACCCACAAACTGGGTACTAGGTACCAGTAGCAAAAGCCTCCTTAGTCATACTTATCAACACTAAGAATAGGAGGTGAAAGGTTCACTACTCCTGCAATAATAGTCATTACAGAATCCATGTATGGTGGGTAGATTATTGGCTGAGGAATAACCTAACCACCAAGGGAAGATGATTAAGAAAAGGAGATAGGTTTCGGACTGGAGAAAAGGATAGAAAAATAGGAGGAGAGTCACACAAAAGTTGTAAATTTAACCTTAAATGCACTTAGAGGCGGTTGCCACCGCAAATCCGCTCTCGGATACCTAAAGTGGGTAAGGGCTTGGTCTAAGCGGACGGGAAACACAGCTACAACTTGGGCGGTTTGCAAGAGAGTGGTTTTAGTATATTCCCTCTCAAGCATGCATCTGCTTACTATGGGGAAAGGTGGTGGTCTGGCAAGACTGAGAGTAACAAATTTATTGTATGTCTGTTCCAAGAAATTCGTTTTTGCAAAGTAATTCGAAGAATGCCAATAATTTGAATCAGGTTTGGTAATTCCAGTTTTCGAATTTATGGACTTCCTGAAAAAGCGACCAAGTGCTTCCAAGAAGGATAACTTGCCTTACTGGCCAGTTAGAATTAGCTATTAAAGCTAAGAGAAACTTTAACGAGATTACCACTAAGAGTTCTTGCTCAAATGCAACAAGTGGTGAAAGCCCTATTAATGGATTTAATGGCATTTAGTAGGGAGAGCCAAGGAAGACAGGATCTTGCCTAACCGTTGTACTAGAAAAATGAGAAAGCGAAAAGAAACGCTTAATTTATTTAACAATTCAAAAGAAGTTGATAACTTTAACAAATATATACTTTCAATTTGGTTAACAATTTTTGGGTCACAGACCTCAGAAAACATTAAACGTTTGCTCCAGGCAATTGACAATTTATTAGGTTTCAAACCTTATATATGTTCTAAAATCTTTATAAGATTTAAAAGGACAAATGAAGTAATTACAGTTTAAACATTAAATTGAGTACAAGGAGTGTACTATAAGAAATTTCTGAGAGAATATTCTAGAGAGAGTGACAACTTCGAAACTAACAATAAGAAAAACATGAAAAATAAGATAGAAGTTCCTACAACTTCTTATATTTGTGCATAATTACTTTATAACAATTATACAAAAGAGAACATGTCACGGTGAAACCTGAAGAGAAAGTCAAAAGGAAGGTTCTAGACTTCCTATGTTTAAGTAGGAATCACGAGCCAAATGGGGCAGTTTCCATTTCGTAAGACCTAGAAATAACCCACTCAAGAGTTGAAAGAATTGTTTTCCCTGATTATAGGGAAGAAACAATGTAAGTTTAAACCGTGTATAAAACACGTAGTTATACAGAAATTGATTAATGATAAACAAGCAAAATGGAAGGGCACTTCGTAGAGTGACACCTTATTGAAAAGTTACAATTTTATTAATATGGTTTGTTAGTAGAAGGTTGAGGAAAGATCATTGGGATATAGGATCAATGTTCATGGCCTTATTTAATGTAAACGGACGATCGCGACGCGGTAGAAAAGTGGGACAAGCACTAGTTATCACTATAGTCTTTTAAATAGATGAAAAGTTCACTGTAGAGACACGAAAGTTTATGGAAAAGAAAGTTATTGCAATTATGAAAATAACTGGTTGCACTAGGTAGGCGAGAGTCTATTTCTTGAGAAAGTTGTGAATTACTATTAAATGCGCCATAGAACATTCCAACGGTGGAAGAAAGTTCGCTATTGCGGTAATTTATAAGGAAGATTCCTCATTTTAAATAGTATTCTCACAAGTGAGTGAAAAATACCTGACGGCAAGACTTGCAGATAGAGTACAGGATCTGGAAGGTTCCAGAACGATCTTAATAGAAAAATGGAGCCAAAGTTAATCCAGCGGAGGAACTAGCTTACTAATTTATAGACAGCGGGTATTGGATAATATCCCACGTGGTGAGAAGATTTCTCATTTAAATAGCTTAAGAAAAGCTCCTTTCTAGTAAGGTTGGCTTATACAAACAAAAGCTCAACATGGCAAATCCCGCGAAGAATGATTTTTTCCCCAAAATAAGTAATCTCACGCTGTCTATAAAATATCGTTAAAAGCATGTAGAAGTTAAAACCATGAAGATGAGGTTAAAACTTGAAGTAGGTACTTATCTTTGTTGCATGGCGAAGGTGAAGTTCGCTTGACAGATACTTTAAGTGCCAACATGGCGTATAACGTAGAAAATGTCTCTTGGTTTGAGGAGACTGGCTCTGGTTGAGCCTTGACTGACCGAGTCAACTGCCGACTTAGAAGTGAGACCTGCTCAGCGAAGCACAGAGGGTCCTAGGAAGGGAAAAGAGTGGGGGTAGGAAACAAAAGCATAACCAACATAAGATATTAAATTCTCTTGAGGAGATGGTCTTCAAAGAGTTGATAGCGGGCGATACTAGCACAGCATGGTGAGTGAAAGAGTAAACGAAGTTCTCTTGCTCATGGAGATAATAGCTGGCCATGGTAACGAGATCTGGTGGCCAGATGGAAAAAGAAATCCTCTTGCACCAGGAAAAATTGAGGAGCTTCAGAGATTCGCTGCTAGATGACGCTAGGAGGGTCATGGAAGATATATATCTAGAACAGACTCACCAAAGATATAAGCGACATGATCACCAAAGAGAAAATAGAAGATCACTGTTGGTGTTTGACAAAGAGGAAGGAATGAACATGCAAAAGCATTAAACTATATATTCTCTCGTACCGTGTATTCCAAGAATACACCATACTGGGAGGGGTAAAAACCAACAGAGAACAAATAAGCAGTTAAACATTTAAAGGAAATGGAGCGATCAAAGACAGTGGTCTTGTGATCGGACCATTAGTGGTCAGAACTCTGACCACCCTGACTCTCCCATCCCTTCCAGGATAACACTCGGTCACTCTACCAGAGGTCCAGACTCTGGGGGGGGGGGGGTGAAACATCTCTAACCAAGACCAAGTCCCCCACTTTAATGTCGGGACTGGAAAGAAACCACTTCTGTCTCCGTTGCAAGGAAGTTAAACATTCCAAGTTCCACCTCTTCCAAAAAGAATTACGGAGGGCTTCAATTTTACGCCAAACGATAGGTAGATTAGAATCCCTGTAAGAAATGGGAAGAGGAGGAGGGGCAGAAAGAGAAGTGCCGATAAGGAAGTGACCAGGTGTATGTGGAAGCAGGTCATCAGGGTCATTGGAAAGAGGAGTTAAAGGGCGAGAGTTAACAACACCCTCAATCAGAACGGATAGTGAATTGAATTCTTCATAAGTCAGAATGCGATTACCTAAGACTTTTCTTAAATGACGTTTAGTGAGCTTTACGCAAGATTCCCACCTACCACCGTGATGAGGAGCGTAGGGAGGTATAAAGCGCCATTTGAAACCCTTTGAGTAGGAAAAATTAGAAATTTGTTCCATGGCAGGAGAGGAAGTGAGAGCTTTCTTCCACAGGGAAGCCGCGCACCGAAAAGTGGAAGCGTTATCAGAGAACATCTCTGAAGGAACACCACGCCTAGCAGTGAAGCGAGAGACAGCTGATAAAAAGTAAGAAGTAGAAGCATTCGTTACTAGTTCCAAGTGAATTGCGCCAGTAACCATGCAAACAAAGAGAGAAACATAAAGCTTACCAAACAATTTGCGTTTAGCTTCAGGAGAATTTCGTTGATATTGGAACGGACCCATATAGTCCACACCAGTTTAAGCAAATGGGCGTATAGGAGAAGAGCGAAAAGAGGGCAGATCGCTCATTAATTGAGTATTGATTTTAGGTTTCGCTTTGAAACAAGGAAAGCACTTATGAGTTACAGAAGATACTTCATGAATTCCATTTATGATCCAGTACTTTTCCCTTAAGAGGCAAAGCAGAGTGCGTGTGCCAACATGCAGATTACGATAATGAAAGTCACGTATAATTAGGGAAGTTACATGATGTTTAGAAGGCAAAATAACGGGATGCTTTTTGTCCTCAGAGAGCAAAGATTGCGAGAGCCTTCCACCTACCCTGAGAAACCCATGGTCATCAAAGAACGGGGCCAAAGCACGAAGACGACTGGATTTGGGAAGATCCCTTTTAGAAGAAAGTAAAGACAATTCAGAAGAAAAGGCTTCTTGCTGTGTCAGTTGTAAAACCTTAATGGTAGCGAGATTCAATTTGTGATTGGTAAGGTGTGGTTTAGGGAGAAGAGGTTGGTCAACCACAAGATATTTCCATCTAAGGAGATAGGCGACAATTCGTATTAATTTATGAAAAGAAGAATAGCGGGACAACAAGGGATGAGAAGCGTTGGAAACAAGACACGAAGCAATAGATAGAGGTACTTTAGCGTCAGGCAAGTTGGAGTTTGTAGCTGGAGGTCTAGAAGGCCACGAAGAAGAGTCTTCGATTAACCACGAGGGCCCATGCCAGTACAACTGGGAAGCTGCCAATTGAGAGGGTAAACAACCACGAGAGATAATATCGGCTGGATTATCAGCACTGGGCACATGCCTCCATTGGCATCCAGAAGAAAGAGTTTGAATTTTGGAAACTCTGTTTGCAACAAAAGTTTGCCAGTGAGAGGGATTCTTGGCGATCCAAGAAAGGGTGATCATGGAATCGCTCCAGAGATAGATTTGCGAGAATTCGACTTTAATACTTCTCGTAATTTCTTAACAAGTTCTGCAGCCATAAGTGCAGCACACAATTCAAGCCTAGGCAAAGTGATGGTTTTAAGAGGAGCGACCTTCGATTTGGCACAAACAAGGTTGGAAACTGAAGATCCATAGAATGAACCATGATAAACTAAATATGCGCAGCAACCGTAAGCTTTTTCGGAACTGTCAGCGAACACATGAAGGAAAAAAGATGCATTAGAATGAGCGTTAATTAAATTCCTAGGAATTTCAATAAGGGAAAGATCCAGCAAATTGCTGCGAAACGAGAGCCAACGATTAAGAAAAGAAAGAGGGACAGTGTCATCCCATTCACATTTGAGCGACCACAGCTCTTGCATGAAGAGTTTGGCTATAACGATAACTGGGGCAAGGAATTGAAGTGGATCAAAACTTTTTGCAATTTCAGAGAGAATTTGTCTTTTTGTGTTAGGAAGCTCTTCTGCGAGCGAAACTTTGTAGATGAGAGTGCCAGTGCTAGTGCATCAATGAACTCCTAGAGTTTTTATGGATTCGGAGTTTCCACAAATTTCTACAGAAGAAGGATCTACGTCTTCGATGGGAAACTGAGCGAGGAACTCAGGGGAGTTGGAATTCCACTTATGAAGTGGGAAACCTCCATTCCTTAGCAATGCCTGAAGTTCTAAAGACACAAAAGAAGCTTCCTCCAAAGTGGGGAAGGACTGCAAATAATCGTCAACATAGAATGACGTAGTTAGTGCTTCAGAGGCTTTGGGTATAATAAATGACCATCTTGGGAGGCTAGCAAGTGTAGGGATCGGATAGCAAGGAAAGGAGAGGGTTTTAAGCCATAAGTAACCGTTTTTAAGCGAAATACCTTAATGGGCTTGCTGATTTCATCACGCCACAAGATTCTTTGGAGATCTCGTTGTTCCGGTTGAATTAACACTTGACGGTACATCTGTTTTATATCAGCTATGACAGCTATGGGAAATAATCGAAAGTTTAAGAGTATAGCAGATAGATCTGACTGAATAGCAGGACCAGAGTAAAGAGTGTCGTTAAGGCTGTTGCCATTAACGTCGGGTGATGAACCATTGAAAACAACTCGGATTTTATCTTTTACAAGAGGGTTTTTCCACACGGGATGATGATTTAAATAAACCGTTTCAATTGGGGGGTGCAATTCATCATCAGATTTGTTAACAACTTCCATATGATCTAAGCCTTCATACTCATCCATGAAATCAGTGTACTGCTGTTTAACAAGAGGTTCTTTCTTGAATTTGCTCTCGATAGCAAAGAGAGCTTTTCGAGCTTTGGGCTGAGAGTTAATAAGTTTGGGAGGATTATGTAATCTTGGCATTTGAACAACGAACCGGCCATCAGAAGAACGAGTGTAGGTGTTCAAAAAAAGTTGCTCACAGAATTCATTTTCTGAAGAGGTTACATTAGGAGGATCAACGCTTTCAAGCTTCCAGAACTGTTCCAGGTCAGTATTGGAGAAGTAACATTGCGATGCAGGTTGGCGAGAATAATGGGGAAGTTGACCTGTGATGATCCATCCAAAATTAGTGTATCTGGCGACCACGTTTGAGGATAACTCGCGAACCTGTTTACGAAGGCAATTCCAGAAATCATTGGCACTTAAGAGTATGTCAATAGGGTTTTGCATGTTGAACACCGGATCGGCTAGCCTTAAATGCGAGGGAATGTTTAACCCTGAAATATCCACAGAGTGACTTGGAGTGTCTTCTCCTATGCTATTGAGAATTAGACAATTAAGTTTAAGAAAGTTGTTTCTATGACAAGTATCTCTTATGGTTAGCTTTGAGAATTGTAAAGCTTGCGATTTTGAGCTGTTGATGCCCGACACGTTAATAGAAGTGGGGTTTACAGGTAGGCCTAGTTTTCTAATCAAGGAATTAGACACAAAATCATGAGTTGCCGCTGAATCTAGAAGACCGCGTGCACGGACCCAGTTGCCAAAGTTATCCTAAACTTCGATTTGGACAGTAGACAACAATACTTGGGCACTGCGAATGGACTTGGCATTTTGAATATACGATGAAGCATTTGAACTGTTAGCACTATCATTTTTCGGAGAAGTAGATGCTGTCGATGACCTTGCCTGATCATGACGATGTAGCAAAGTGTGATGAGCCTTTTCACAATGGTAGCAAAGTCTTGTGGACTTGCAATTAGAAGCAGAATGAGTAGGCGCTAGGCAATTGAAGCAATGTTTGTTCTGGGAAACTAATTTTCTTCTGTCGTCGACTGACATTTCTTTAAAGGATTTACAGAGGTATAGGGCATGGGGATCTTTACAAAGTATGCACTTTAAAGGTTCGTTTAAACTCCTACGGGGTTCGCTTTGAGTGTTTAAAACCATAGAGCTAGCAACACGACGTTCACTAGACCTAGTTGGGTAACCAGTAGAGTTTGATATAAATTTAGATGAGCTGGACCCGGGTTTGTGGGTATTAGACGCTAAGCGTTCGCTTTTAGGTTTGATGGACATAAATTCAAACTTAGAACTAGGAGATGAGGGTTCACTTTGATTAGCTAGAGCGGTTAAGAGTTGGCATCTAGCGTTTATAAAAGTGACTAAATGCTCGTAAGAGTAGTCGTCTTCTTTAGAAAGTTCAATTTCCCAAGCTTTGAGGGTAGCAGCATCAACTTTAGAAACCACTAAATGTATTAAGGAAGTATCCCAATGTTCAGTAGGTTGGTCTAATTGGGACAAAGCCTTAACGTGAAGTTGTGTAGTATCAACTAGAGTACGCAAACTAGTGATGTCATCGTGCTGTGACGCAGGTAGGTTAAATAGAGCCTTCATATGTCGTTGAATACGTAACCGTAAATTTCCATATCTTTCTTTTAATAAGTTAAAGGCAATTGGGTAATTTTCGGCACGTAGAGGAAGTGCTTCGACTAACTGCAAAGCTTGACCTCGGAGGATAGATCTCAAGTAATGAAACTTGTAAATGACTTGAATGTCTTCATTGTCATGAACAAGGGAGCAAAATAATTCATAGAAGGAATCCCAAGTAGATTCATCTCCAGAGAAGTGGGGTAAATCAATTTTAGGTAAAATTGGTTTGGGCTTGAGAGTACCATCACGGAAAGAAGTTTGTGGTTCATGAAGGGAACCAAGAACAGAAGCGTCCTTTTTCTGCTCCTCTTCGAGTTGGCGTATTATTTTGAAAGCAGAACCTATGCCTTCGTAATATTGGTTTTCTACTTCGACTCGATCTTCGGTTTGATTGAGCATACAAGTTTCTATTTCAGTTTGAATGTTACAATAATTTTCATAAGAACGTTCAAAATCCCTTACTCGATGTTTCAACAAGTCTAATTGAGCTTCTGAGGGATCTAACTCCTTTATGTACTTTCTGAATCGGGTAATTTGCCCTTTATAGGATGCTCGTTTAGAAGTAAGTTTTTCATCCTTATCCTTATCAGTAGGAGCCATGTTAAAGAAAATAGATTGAAATGCAACTCACGAAACTGTGGAACCTTGGAAATGCTGTCAAGCTGGCAGCAGCAAATAAGTAGAAAGAACGGGACACACCATAGGAGACAGGAGCGGCCTCTTTCCCCTTCACAGGCTTTGCACGATGTGGTTATAGCTGAAAGATTCAAAGCAGATATTAATAATTTGCAAAGTGTTGCCAAACAGAAAAATGACAAATGGACTCTCCCGGGTTTCGGCACCAAATTTTGGGTAGATTATTGGCTGAGGAATAACCTAACCACCAAGGGAAGATGATTAAGAAAAGGAGATAGGTTTCGGACTGGAGAAAAAGGATAGAAAAATAGGAGGAGAGTCACACAAAAGTTGTAAATTTAACCTTAAATGCACTTAGAGGCGGTTGCCACCGCAAATCCGCTCTCGGATACCTAAAGTGGGTAAGGGCTTGGTCTAAGCGGACGGGAAACACCGCTAGAACTTGGGCGGTTTGCAAGAGAGTGGCTTTAGTATATTCCCTCTCAAGCATGCATCTGCTTACTATGGGGAAAGGTGGTGGTCTGGCAAGACTGAGAGTAACAGAATTATTGTATGTCTGTTCCAAGAAATTCGTGTTTGCAAAGTAATTCGAAGAATGCCAATAATTTGAATCAGGTTTGGTAATTCCAGTTTTCGAAATTATGGAGTTTCTGAAAAAGCGACCAAGTGCTTCCAAGAAGGATAATGATAAAAAATTATACCTTGGGGAGTAATTTTGGTAAATGAACCAATGGTTGCATTTGGAAATGGCTAAGCTTTTACTCAGTGAGGAGCCGGCTAAAAGCTTAGACAAAGAGAAACACTTATCTTTTAGAAAACTAACCATAAGTTTTTCGGAGAGGATCTCCTCAAGCAGGTAGCTGGCGTAGCGAGCTTTACTTGCCTTACTGGCCAGTTAGAATTAGCTATTAAAGCTAATAGAAACTTTAACGAGATTACCACTAAGAGTTCTTGCTCAAATGCAACAAGTGGTGAAAGCCCTATTAATGGATTTAATGGCATTTAGTAGGGAGAGCCAAGGAAGACAGGATCTTGCCTAACCGTTGTACTAGAAAAATGAGAAAGCGAAAAGAAACGCTTAATTTATTTAACAATTCAAAAGAAGTTGATAACTTTAACAAATATATACTTTCAATTTGGTTAACAATTTTTGGGTCACAGACCTCAGAAAAAATTAAACGTTTGCTCCAGGCAATTGACAATTCATTAGGTTTCAAACCTTATATATGTTCTAAAATATTTATAAGATTTAAAAGGACAAATGAAGTAATTACAGTTTAAACATTAAATTGAGTACAAGGAGTGTACTATAAGAAATTTCTGAGAGAATATTCTAGAGAGAGTGACAACTTCGAAACTAACAATAAGAAAAACATGAAAAATAAGATAGAAGTTCCTACAACTTCTTATATTTGTGCATAATTACTTTATAACAATTATACAAAAGAGAGCATGTCACTTACGGTGAAACCTGAAGAGAAAGTCAAAAGGAAGGTTCTAGACTTCCTATGTTTAAGTAGGAATCACGAGCCAAATGGGGCAGTTTCCATTTCGTCAGACCTAGATATAACTCACTCAAGAGTTGAAAGAATTGTTTTCCCTGATTATAGGGAAGAAACAATGTAAGTTTGAACCGTGTTTAAAACACGTAGTTATACAGAAATTGATTAATGATAAACAAGCAAAATGGAAGGGCACTTCGTAGAGTGACACCTTATAGAAAAGTTACAATTTTATTAATACGGTTTGTTAGTAGAAGGTTGAGGAAAGATCATTGGGATTTAGGATCAATGTTCATGGCCTTATTTAATGTAAACGGACGATCGCGACGCGGTAGAAAAGTGGGACAAGCACTAGTTATCACTATAGTCTTTTAAATAGAAGAAAAGTTCACTGTAGAGACACGAAAGTTTATGGAAAAGAAAGTTATTGCAATTATGAAAATAACTGGTTGCACTAGGTAGGCGAGAGTCTATTTCTTGAGAAAGTTGTGAATTACAATTAAATGCGCCATAGAACATTCCAACGGTGGAAGAAAGTTCGCTATTGCAGTAATTTATAAGGAAGATTCCTCATTTTAAATAGTATTCTCACAAGTGAGTGAAAAATACCTGACGGCATGACTTGCAGATAGAATACAGGATCTGGAAGATTCCAGAACGATCTTAATAGAAAAATGGAGCCAAAGTTAATCCAGCGGAGGAACTAGCTTTCTAATTTATAGACAGCGGGTATTGGATAATATCCCACGTGGTGAGAAGATTTCTCATTTAAATAGCTTAAGAAAAGTTCCTTTCTAGTAAGGTTGGCTTATACAAACAAAAGCTCAACATGGCAAATCCCGCGAAGAATGATTTTTGCCCCAAAATAAGTAATCTCACCCTGTCTATAAAATATCGTTAAAAGCATGTAGAAGTTAAAACCATGAAGATGAGGTTAAAACTTGAAGTAGGTACTTATCTTTGTTGCATGGCGAAGGTGAAGTTCGCTTGACAGATACTTTAAGTGCCAACATGGCGTATAACGTAGAAAATGTCTCTTGGTTTGAGGAGACTGGCTCTGGTTGAGCCTTGACTGACCGAGTCAACTGCCGACTTAGAAGTGAGACCTGCTCAGCGAAGCACAGAGGGTCCTAGGAAGGGAAAAGAGTGGGGGTAGGAAACAAAAGCATAACCAACATAAGATATTAAATTCTCTTGAGGAGATGGTCTTCAAAGAGTTGATAGCGGGCGATACTAGCACAGCATGGTGAGTGAAAAAGTAAACGAAGTTCTTTTGCTCATGGAGATAATAGCTGGCGATGGTAACGAGATCTGGTGGCCAGATGGAAAAAGAAGTCCTCTTGCACCAGGAAAAATTGAGGAGCTTCAGAGATTCGCTGCTAGATGACGCTAGGAGGGTCATGGAAGATATATATCTAGAACAGACTCACCAAAGATATAAGCGACATGATCACCAAAGAGAAAATAGAAGATCACTGTTGGTGTTTGACAAAGAGGAAGGAATGAACATGCAAAAGCATTAAACTATATATTCTCTCGTACCGTGTATTCCAAGAATACACCATATGGAACCATATATAAATTGACTCTCCCTTTTAATACTTTAAATATTTTCATCCTCTGAATTGTTTTTTCTACATGCACTCTAGCTGCAGCTATGTCAGCAGTTCTGAGTGCATCCTCTGTTGACAATTGCTGATTCTTACCAAGAAAGGGTGGCCTGATCAATTGTATATTCCTTTCAATGCACTCACTCTCTATCAAAAATCCTTTATCGATCATTACAGCATCCTGATAAGGTAATAACATGCCTAATAAATTGGATTGCAAAAATATTTCTTTGTCTGTAACCCTTCCACCATACACTTGACTTACAAAAGTTACTAAACCTGATGGTGCAACACCAACAAGTACTTTCAATGTGTAATCGCCTTTGTAATGAGAGTAGGACATCACACGACACTTTAAAAACTTATTTTTCTCCACGGGAATTTCTGTACAATCCAAAATAACTCTAGTATTCTGAAAATGTTGAAAACATATAGGCCTCCTCTTCTTAATCAGATCTTTCTCCAGCCATGGAACAGCTGTTTTTAGTGCCTCATGTAATAACTCTACTGTTACATGGAAATAGTTCTTACATGTATTAGCTGTGACCCCAAATAGAACAGCTAAACACCTAAAAGGAAGATTAATTTTCAATTTCACGAACACTAAAATGATACGCTGTCTTAATGACAAGGTTAGTGGTTTGGCACTCTGTCTTTCTAATTTTCCTGTAGCAACACATATATTATCTAATAATGTAACCGATGGGATACCAGTAAATGCATTAATTTCTCTATTTGTTTTCATCATGTCCTCTAAAGTTATTTTTCTACAATCATCAATTACACTTGGCGTTACTTGTATCCCTTTATCTTCTACACATTTCCTTAGAGTGGGATCTTCCACCAGAGCTTCAAACATCTCCTCTGCCACAGTCTCTGTGTCTTCAGTTACCACTTCACTGTCTTCAGTTGGAGATGGTGCTGCCACAGCTTCATGTCTATGTTGCACACGTGCATCCCTGGCCTCTGCCTGTAGTTTCAGGGGAGAAGATATCTTCTTATCCAATGATCTCAGTGGCAATTTCTGAGAGGGGATGGCGCCCTTCTTCAGGTATCTTTTGTATGCTCTCACATCTGAAAGTAAAATATATTTATAATTCTACTGCAATATTATAACAATCTTATGCTTATTAATAATCCTACCCCACTGGAAGTAGCTTGTGTAGTCCACTTTAAGAAGAATAGGTATAAATAATGTAGCCTAATCCAGTGTATGAAGGTTATCTTTCCACAACTGGGACGTAATTAATATGTATGAAAGAAATAAACAGGTCATCTACAGTACACGTACAAAGGAATGTTTACTAACCTGGATGAAAATAATCCTCCTTTGAGAAATGCAAACCGCATACAATCATATATTTAGAAATCGGCTTTGCGATGGGAAGTACTCGACTCCATTCCTTCTTTAAACCTTACTCTTTAGGAAAGTAATGCATTGATATGCCTCTTGTTGCCTTTGAAGAGCACTGTGGAACTGAACAATATCTATTACTCATTTTTCAGCCTCAGTTATTATGCAAAAGCTGAAAAAATTAGAGAAGATCACACACGTCAACAAAAATCGCAGGTTAAACAGCTCTTTTGTTAATATTCCTCTAGTTCCAGCTAAGCGGCAGCACCGTCGCTTGAGTTCGCGAATACATAGAAGGACGTTGCTACATGCTACATTATCAGTAGATGACAGGTAGGCTACCACATGGGGATTCCATCACTACAATTAGTATATCTCATGTGTATTTTGACAAGACGTAAGTGTAAGAATACGGTATTTTATTATACCCAAGTATAAAAAAACAGAATTGGAAGAATTGAAATGGTAAGAGACTGTAATGTATCTATTTTGAACTGGGTGTTTTGTAATGAAAAGAGGAAGTTTAATTCGTGGCTTGGCAACTAGTGCTGATTTGCAATACCAGTGCATCAACCTAAGTTCTCTTCCACGCGGCCTAATTGAACGTGTTGATAGGTACTTTATCGTGTAACAATATAATATTAAATGTTTTTCCCCAAATCAAATTTTTGTGTATAACTTACAGGAATAGAAAATCCGAATGTAGGATTTTTTTTCCCCTGCGCTCCAAGCAGTCACCATTAGTTCGCCTATATCTATTCAATTGGAAGGTTCAATACTGACGACTTATTTGACCATGACTGTCAACTTGCAAACATCTCTGTACACTTCGAGGGGTATGAGGATACCTCATTTGATTTATTAAATAATATGAGACTGATTTGGCGTGTGCTACTGGCATAAGTAAGGTATTTAATTATCTCTCTCTCTTCTAGCTTGCTAATCAAAATGGAGAAACAATTACCGGTAATCATCAAGAGTGAGCCAGAATGTTTGAATCATGAATTCCCTGACATAGTAAGTTCCATTTTAATTTGTATATGGTGTAACATTGATATCTGAGTGATGTGCAAGGTTTAGTGACATGATACAGTACTTAAATGTAAATGGTGCTCTAACCAGGATCTGTTAACTATTACTTTTTATGATACACATAACTTAGTAGGCTACTCATATTGTGTCTTTATATTTAACATATTTATATACTTCGCAGGATTCAAATGAGCTGTTGCCCTCTGATAACCTGCAGGACGAGGCTGGCGATATATTTGACAGCGAAAGGATAGCAGTTAAGGAGGAACATGAATTTCAGGTAGGCCTAATTATATGTTCTGCATTACTTTTCGTATAATAATACGAATGATTTATACAATAAATATTATTTTGAAGAATGGATTACTCAGTCTTGTTTTCCATGAGAACTCCTAACAATAGCAGATCCTATTGGTACTGCAGTTCCACTCTGCTGGCACACTGGATCCTATTACAGGTGAAGTCTGCACAATGTGCCATGTTAAAACTCGATCATATACGGCATTTGAGATATGATTGCCCTTAAGTGAATGTGCTGCTGTTTGTGTATCCTATTGCTTGTAGGCTATACTGCCACAGCAAAGCAAGCTCGGTACCGGCATAAAACAATGTCAGAAATCATATTTCCAGTGAATAATCATCACTACACCTTTCTTCTTCTATTTCTTGAAGACGTGACCGCCAACGGAACAAACAGAATACCTTACATTCCAGGCAGTTGTGCTAAGCAATTACACAACTTGTTGTAGCTCATTTGTCAACTCTTGATGTAAAAGATAAGTTTGTACAGTGCCACGCTCTCTAGAATAATGTGTATAAACACATGTTTTAGGTAGCTTAAGTGAACACACAGAATCTAAATATTAACTTGCCACAATAACAGTAATTGGAAGTAGCTTGAGACCCACATGGCCTGAGTAAAGCCTGACATTGCTTCTGGTTACTTGTCCATCTTTTTATTTCACCACCCCTTATAAACTCTCCTGTAATTCTTATCCCGATAGTTGCAGGTAATCATCCATTTTGTCTCCCTTATTGACTGTTTTCTTGACTGCCTGATAACTTGTTCTAATTCTTTTACGGGTCAGACCTCTTCCTTCTCTTCATGATACAGGGTGCCAGGAAAAGTTCTCCGCAGTGGTTCCGTGCAGCTGCGAGAGGTTGCGTCATCAGTTTAGTTGGCAGCACAGTGTCCCTGATAGGGTGAAGGTCACATGTGTGGGCTGTCGAAATCGTCAGTGTGTATGTTAAGATTATTGAAAAAGTGCAACAGTATGTTATGAATGGCTGTGGTGAGTATAAAGTTTACTGTTTGTTTGTATTGATACAAGTGACAGCCCTCCTGCCAACGTAACTGGTGACGTAATCTCTCGCAGCAGCATGTAGGCACTATGGAGAACATTTCCTGGCGCCCTGTATAATACTGCAATTGCACAGCACAACTTCCTGGAATGTAAGATATTCAGATATATTCCATCATTCATATGAGGTAACTTAAAGGGCGGTGTGTACCACACCTTCAATAACCTGGTGAGCACAAAACCACCATTGCGGCGAAAATTAAATATGTATAATCGTTCAGGAAATTCAAGGCACGGAATATCTTTAAAGGTTAATAAACTGACGTCTGACTTAATTTAAATTTTATAACAATTTAAATTGACTGTTGTGCACATTTTTTTAATAACTTTCTTTTAAATATGAGGGAAAGGTAAATTGGCCTAATGAACAAATATTCTGGCATATAACTGTACAGTCTGAACATAAAACAATCCAATATGGCGTTCATGCGATATATCACACAAGTTGAAAAATATCTCAATCTATTTGAGCAATCAAATTGATATTCTGTATGTTGCTATAGGAATATTAAGTAAGTAACTTAGACTTTAACTCCATGTGATTTTTAACTATTCCAAATGAAATTTCTGGCTATCTAATTACTCTATGGCAATGAAACTTACTACTGTACATGGAATCTTACTTCGGCGTTTAGTGTAGATTATCCAAGATGGCAACAGTTTGAATTTTAAAAACATCTCTCGTATCCTATTTAAGCCATGGATGAGATTGATGGGACATTAGATAACCTTTATCTAATGATAGTAAATTATGTGGATTACCTTTCGTATATCATAAACGACTTGCTTTTGACTTTTCTAAAAATGAATTTTCATGACAGAAAGTTGGCATATTCCTGGATGAGTATTAATCACATATACTGAAAGTTATACACACAGCACATTATTATTGGTATTGGTATGTATATACAGGTTGTTATTTCTCGAAGTAATGGTGTTGGTGGAGACAAGGTGTTTGTTTAATACATGACAAGGAATATATTTTTTACGGACGGGAGAGTTTCAATGGGGCAGATACCTCGTAGTTCCGCCCCTTTAAAACTCAATAACCACCTCAGAATTTTTAATGGGAAGTTCATTGGGATGTATAAAAATTCGCTAATTATTTCTGCTTGTTCAAATTTGCCTTCGTAATCTCGCACAATATATTCATTTCGGTGCATTCTCTGAGCAGTTTTGCTGCATTAAGACAAGGGTCGTCTTTTTCATTTTCCCTGAAAGGGTTGTTTTGTACATTCCCATTCACCATAAAACTACCCCTCTCATTTCCAGTTTCATTGAGTTTTCAGGCCTTGTTCTTATAAGAGAATTATTGATATTGTTCCCCTATATCTCTGCGATACCACAGGGTCGAAGGCCAAAATGAAGCCTCGTGAAATCCCATCATATACAAAGACATACCACCACCGACACAGACCTGAGCTTGTCACAACATGAGAATGTTACTCTCAGAGCATCAGGTATAGATTGGTTGGAGTTAGTACAAAACACACGTTAATTAATGAAACTGAATGTTCTAATGTACCAACCATTTCAGATGAAAACGTGTCCTAAAATAATGTATCCCCGAATGATCCCTAGCCAAAACTTTATTAGGGATAAATTTATCTATTTTACGTTAATTATGAGGATTGGAAGTACATCTAGCAGCAAATAACTGCCACTACAATACATGTTTCATTTAAAAAGAAACTTTAATTAAGCTAAATAGTGTTCACAATAAGGAAGAAATACAAACCTTTTCACCTACAGAAGTAGGTCTAGCATTACAAGGTTGCATTTCAAACCAGTATAAATAGAAACTCTTACACCTGCACCTCAAACAAGTTTTTACGGTCACTGGAGCACTGCCTCTGGTATTATTCTCAACATCTGTTATATCTCAAATCAGCATTTCCATATCCAAAAGCCAGGCGTTCGCATTTTGGTTGAACTCACCTTCCAGGCTTGAATTGGATTTGCCATAATGACCTCCTTCCTCTCATGTTGAATTGAGTAACTCATGGTGTTGGTTCGAATTGTCTTCTCTATGGTGTGAAATTTCATTATAATAGCATCACACCTTCTACACATGTAGTAAATAAATATTCTTGTGTGTGAATTATTAATATTGTGCCCGTATATCTTCAAGACACCACAGTGTTGAAGACCAAAATCAACCCTCATGAAATCCCATCACAAACAAACACATAGGCTTGAGCTAGTCAAAAGATGAGAATGTTACTCTTAGGGCATCAGGAGAGAATGGGTGTAGTTAGATCAAAATACACGTTAATCAATTGAAAGGAAAGTTCTAATGTACTGCAAATCACTAACCATTTCAGATAAAAACGTGTCCTCAAATAATGTAGCCTACACTTTATTGGGGGAAAATGAAATTATTTTAAGTTAATTGCAAGTGGTATGACAAAGCCACTATAGCTTCAATTAATTGCCACGTAAATACATGTTTCCTTTTAGAATAAACGTAGGTAAATTAACATAGTCTAAATACTAAACTCTTAACACCTGCACCTAAAACAAGTTTTCACGGTCACTGGAGCACCGCTTCCTGGATTATACTTGACATCTGTTTCGTCTCAATTCAGCATTTCCATCTCCTGAAACCATACCTTCGAATTTTGGTTGAACTCACCTTCCTGGCTTGAATAGGATTTGCGAGAATTTCTGGAAATCTCCTTCTCCCTTCCTGTAATGTTGAATTTTGCTGCTCATAATGTTGGTTGGAATAATCTCCTCTATAGTGTGAAATTTCATAATAATTGTAACATAGCTTCTTCACTTGTTTCAATTTTAGTATATAAAAGCACTGCTTTCAGATTTAGCACAGATTCTTATAATTTAGTTTGATGATAATTGTTGTTGTTGTTGTTTTAAGGGGCCTAACATCGAGGTTATCGGCCTAATAATTTAGTACTGTGAGTAATCTCTCTCGTGCACTTCAAATACGTGCTCAACTTAACGTTTAAATCACCGTTACTTATACCTGATTTTATCGGAGTAATATTGCTATTAAAGCCTCTTACAATTAATTTACGCAGTGCAACAAATAATTCTGAGCAATATATGAGCTCTCTCGTGTCGGTGTAGAACTTTCAAGTTAAAATGTAATGTGCTAAACCTATCGCGCAAACTCTAAAATTCAATAAATACATAATTTTCTCTATTTCACATCATATATTCAATTCTATACACTGAAGATTACCCTGGAGTTCGATGAATGAATCTCTGTATCTTTCTCTCAGGCGATCGACAAATTCAGTTTTGAGCGTAGTGTAGCAATTCTGGCTCCTCCCTTCTTTAGCCAATCAGCGTAATCATATATGCTTCCGGTTTGTTCGAGGTATTTCCATATATTGTAAGGTAAATGTCTAACTCAATTGTTCGTATTGTCTGTTTCTTCAATCTTTATACTATTGATATTGATCACGTTTTTCCAATGAATTCCACGGTTCGATCGATTCTTTCACAAACTTCACAAGTAACGTTGTCGTGCCCTATCTTCATTGTTTTACTCGGCTAACAATGTCGGAGATTGACTCGGTGTTGTCTCGTGGTCTGACATAGAATTCAGAACTTCGTGCGGTTTATAAAGAAGTGAACGGGGACAATTGAGATCAGACGATGACGTTACCCAAGTCTGGGATGTTAACTCTGAAATCAGAACTACCATTCTGTACAATATTTCTTACCTAGATTTTGTACTGTATGTCATATTTTTTGTAAGGAATTCAAACTAATGGAAACCTGTTTAAGATTTAATTCCACCTAACCAAAGGAATGTGTTTATTAAACAAGTAATTTCTCTGCAGGATGATACTGATCTCATTGAGGATATTAAGACAGAAGAATTCTCCATGCCAGAGTTTGTTCCATGCATCGAAACAGAAACGCCATCTTACGCGAGTTGTGGAGATTTCAAAGAGGTAAGAACATTGTTGGGTTACTACTTATTGCATCTTATAAAGGACATGACCAGATCGCCATCTTCTTCTCACCAATGCTATTTAGGGATTCCAGATTTGTGTATTCAGATCGTGGTGATGACAAATGGAACCTGTTTGATATTAGGTTGTGGAATGTATGGAAAATAGATGACGTCCAGATTGATGATAAATCATTATATTGTCCGACTTGTGCTTGACTCTAACCCATGACCTCCCTCTGTGTATGCCGTTGCTCTATTCACTTAGGTAAAGGACGATATATCTTAACGCTCATAGTTGGAGGGTACATTATACGAAGCCAGCTTATCCTAAGCTCAATCACGTTGTATTAGTTGCCTGTTGTAAACTTAATATTTTTGTATGAAGATTTAAATCAAATGATTCGATTATGCTTGTTGGCTTGACGCATTATATTTCACCTTTCTTGGCAGCCCAGCCAAACGGGAGGGCTATTATTATTTTTAGAAAATATATCCTTTTTCCCTGCCCTGTAGTACCGTAACTCCAATAATTGCTGTTGATATATAGGCCTACTGCTTGCCCTTAGAAGCATTATGTAGTGGCATAATATGTGTTAAATAATCTACAAATCACTCTCTCTAGAGGCGCTTACTGTAATTGGATTACCAGGAGATTTTTGAATATGTATTGGCCCCAGTCAAAAATTTGTCAGTGTTTTGGTAAAATGTTATTGTGGAATATTTTTATATGAGTGATTTATACATTCATTCTTAAAAGCAGAGCAGGTAAAAATATTGAGGACCAAGTCAGAGTACCATGTGCATGTATTATGTGTTGTGACTGAAATGGTCCAAAGGATGGACTAGCAAGACAAAAGGCTTTTACAGTCTTGCTGCTAGAAAATTCAAAAATGATTCTTTCAACCCTTAAGCTTATTTAGTACTTCCTTTAAAGTACTCATCTACACATTTTCTATCACACTTCAATTTGTTGTTTTGGTTCCAACTCTACATTGCTAAATCCGAGGCAATCTGTGTAACATATTCTAACCTTGGACTATCCCTACCGTTCATGTCCTAGACCCTACCTTCCATAATTAACTTTGCTATTCTTGGGTGTCTTAGTATATGGCCCACCAATCTATCTCTTCTCTTCGTTGGCAGTTGCGAGAAACATCTCTCTTCTCCTATTCGTCTTATTACACAAATCTATATTCGATGTCAACGGATTCCTCTATTCTATAAATGCACTCCTTGCCTGAGCCTGCCTACTTTTTACACCCATCACTGGTTATTTTGCTTAAGTAACAGAAGTCTGCTACTTTCTTTAGCTTTTCACCTGGCTATTCGACGTCCATTGGGGTTTCTGATTTCTTTCGGGTGCATTCCAATATTTTTGTTTTCAATTTGTTCATTTTCATCATGAATACTGTCCTCAAGACAGAATCCATACCTTTCAAAAGCTCATTCAAATCCTCTGGTGTATCGGCTAATGTGACGATGTCATGAGCAAATCTAAGAGTTGAAATTATTTGTCTTTAAATCTCTAGACCTACTTTGAATTTTTCATCAATTTCCTTCATTGCTTGTTCAATGTATACATTCAAAAGTATGGGTGATATGTTGTCTTACACCTTTCTGAATACTAGCTTCTCTCTCATGTCCTTCGGCTTGAGTAACTTCTCCCGTGGCTCATGATCTCAAGATTAACGGTCACGTTAAACTACAAGCTTTTTTGAGTAACTTCTGTGTGGTTTCTGTATAGATTGTATAGCTCCTTCCTATCCCTGTACTTTATTACAATCTTTTTCAATATATCAATCAACGTTATAAAATTCCTTTTCTAAGTCTACAAATTCCATGAACGATCTCTTATCTTTCTTTATTCATCCTCCTAAAATCAGCTGAAGACTTATTACAGCTTCCCGTGTTCCTACGTTTCTCCTGAAGCCAAACTCTGTGCCTATCTGTGCTTCCAACCACTTGTAAGTTATTATAGCCAGGATCTATGGAGCATGCGTGACAAAAGCTGATTGTATGGTATTCTTCACATCTGTCAGTACCTGTTTTCTTCGGTATAGGAATCATAACAATCTTCTTGAAATCAGAAAGCAACTCGCCTGTATCATAAATCCTTCACACCAAGTGAAATAAACCTGAACAGACCTTCATCACCTATGCTGCGTGGCAATTCAATCGGTGTGTCAAGTATGCCTGGTGATTTGTTTCTACTCAAATCTTCCAATTATCTGTCAAATTCTGATTTTCTTGGCCTAAAAAGGAGGGACATCTTTGATTACTTTCAGATCTAGATGAGACTTGTATAAAACAGTAATATATGTTCGAGAATAAGAAAGTAATTTCAGTCAGTTGTACAGCTGATAAATCCTTTCTTTAAGTTGAGCTGTGCTGTAATGTTTCATTATTTGATATTGATTGTGTAGAAGCGTAATATGAGAGCAAATAAATCAATGATTCATTCTTGTTGCTAGGATATAAAAGAGGACACCCTTGATGAAGAGAGTGATGCAAGTGGAAATCATATAAATGAGTAAGTGGACAACATAGTAAGGGAAAGTATTGTTTTGAGCCTATTTTCATTTATGTAAAATAGGCTTATGAGGTCACCTTTTGTCCCTGTGTCTGTCTGTGTGCGTGTATGATTCGTGTGTGTGAGTCGCTCCCTAATAACTTCTAAATGGCTGGAGCGATTTTAATGAAACTCGGCAAGTTCATAGCACTGTTCTGGATGACCCAGGCCGTGTACTTCAAATTTTCTTACGTCTTACCAATCCATCATGGCGGCTGTGCGAAATATTTCACCTGCATTAAATATCTCCGAAACTAATACCGATATCACCCTGAAATTTTGTACGGTGATGAAGGAAACTACTTGAAGTTTACCTATGTGATTTTGAAAAACTGGTACCTACAAAACCAACATGGTGGCCAAGCGAAGTTGCGACTTTTAAAAAGACGTTTCTCGAGATTAAACCAACCAAAAGCAATGAAACTTGGTACAGTATATGTTTATACACATTGTAATGCACCGACATCTAACTCCGTTCAATTGTTTACATAACCTCAAGATGGCGGCTGTGCGAATTTTAAAATTAAGTTTTTATTTCTTTTGTCGTAATCATGCGGTCGAAGTGAAAGTTTGAATAAAGAACCTAAACAGTAATTTTCCTTTAATGGTACATGACTCTATGGCCCATACGTATAACAATCCAACATGGCGACCATCCGAAATACGAGTATTTAGACGGATCTCAGTATCTACGAATCTATTACAGCAATCAAACTGATTTTTCGTATGTTCATAAGGGTCATGAACATAAGTTCACCTATAGGGCTTTCAATAACTTGGTGATCACAAATCTAACATGGCGGCGACGCGAATTTAACCATCTGAGTGCAGTGACACTTGGTACAGTAAACCCTTATACAAATGTTAATCCACTAGCATATAATTTGTTTCAATTGTTTTCATAACCACAAGGTGGCAGCTGTGTGAAATTTTAAAATCTTGTTTTTACTTCTAGTATCCTAATCATGTGATTGAAATTTGAATACTACACATACACAATAATCTTCTTGTAAGAGTACCTAACTCTAAGACCTACACATGTAAAAATCCAATATGGCGTCCATCCGCAATATTTAGTCGGTTCTCAATATCTACGAATCTATAACAGCAATCAAACTGAAATTTTGTATGTTGATAGTGGCAATTAACATAAGTAGGTTATGTGAAAATAGGCTGTATAGTTCTTCACGGAACTACTTGTTTAATGTATGAAAAGTAAATATGTGAAGAAGTTTTGTTGGCAAAATGAGTTATTCTCTTGTTTTTATTGTTGAACGTTTTTGTATTTGTCTGTATGAAGTGGATATTGATATTCACTTTTTATTTGACAGCCCCATAACTACCTATTCTCATTCAGAGTATTAATTGTTGGTAGTATTGAAGTATGTATATGGTATCCAGTATGAATGTTATTGCACTTATGACTTATTAGGTGTACCGCCATGCGTTACGTTGCCAATCAAAGAAAAAAGTGCTTATGTTTGAAGTTCAAATGTTGAAATGATTAGTGCGCCAAAACTCCTTTGTTGAAACGACTAGCACACCACCTTTTGTGACGTGTTGTTACTGATAAAGAAACATTCTCGTGCTTGTTCAAACGAAAGTCAAAACTTTCATATGCATGATACCACGAGTCTTGTCTGGAAACAAAGCTTTGCATATGACACAATGTAATGGTCACACCACGCGACTCCTTCATTTCAAGCAGATTGTGTGGGATGTCCTGAACGGCAGGTTCCATCATATTTTCATTTCAATAAACAAATGTACAATCAGGGAATAACCCTGCAAATTCTAATCCATTTATTGATAATGATCATATTACCTGGGATATGTTAATACCTTTTCCGCAA
The DNA here is from genome assembly GCA_946902985.2 of Meconema thalassinum. Lineage (NCBI taxonomy): Eukaryota > Metazoa > Arthropoda > Insecta > Orthoptera > Tettigoniidae > Meconema > Meconema thalassinum. Next base: position 11,780,328 of record CAMPQE020000048.1, on the reverse strand, counting down.
ATGTTCAGTGAAAGTAGGGTAAGGTAAAATACATAATTACATTGAATAAAAAGAATGTAATAAATCAACTACATACAGAAAATGAATCGAAATAAAGTTGGTTCAATGCAAAACCATTCACGCCATTCTATCAATTACTCGGTATTTCAGTACGGTACAGAATCACTGTAGTAATACCGAACCTTTTGTATCAGAACTAACAAGAAAATGCTTCGTTTCCTACTCCAGATATCCTAAAGGTGCTTTTCCGCTGCTTCCCCATTTCTACTCCAAGCAAATGCTGTGATTGTTCCTAAATTCTGATCATGGCCGCCTCCTACATAAATCTTTTTCCAATTAAAAATACATTAGTTCAGCCATCACAATGACACTGGTTATCAATCATGTTCTCGAAGCTCGATGACCATGATGTAAACCACATATCATTAACCATCTTCAATGTATATACTCAATTGGCCTACTGATCCTTACCAGCGCTCCTGGGGGTAACAAGACACCTACACACACATTCATTGTTTATAACATTGTTTACTCTCAGTTCACCTACAAACAAAAGCCAGTAATCCTGTTAATGTCGAACCCTCCTGCTTATATATTGTCTCAAACAATGTACATATTGAACCCCTTAGTATCGCTGCATAGAGCGGTTATTTAGTGTGAGGTGTGTTCCCTATTTAGTCCGTGATTCGTATCGTCATGTAGGGCAATGTGAGAATTATCTCGTATCGCAGTAAGGTAAGTAGTTCGAATCCCACCGTGGGCACAAACTTTTGTCATGGTTTTTGTTGTTGTTTGATCGAAGTTAAAAAAGAAGTTCAAGACTGGTTTGGCACCGCCAAATAGAAAGCAGCGCTTTGATGAAATAAAATTGTAAGCGCTAGAAAATGATGTTGCCAGTGTCCGAAATTATATTGCAGATAGTGATCCAACACTTGGGCTGAGGCATCTGTGGTTTCATGATCCCGGGACCAACGTGGGTGACGTTTCTGGCAACTTTGATGGAGGACTGTGGATAAGCTGGACGTGCTGGCTCAGGTCCTGGACCGAAACCTGTGTTGTGGCTGCGTTTCCTGGGTACAATGTAAAGGCGAGGCACAAACCGCACAACAAAGGTCGTGGACTATAACCTGGTTTGTGCCAGCATGGAGTCGACTGCGTCACGCAGGTTTGCCCAGTGTTGGGTCCGGGTGTCCGTAAGCCTGCCACCCCTGACTCTAGACTGAGCAGTTGCTTGTTGTTCGCAGACTACGCACAAATCAGCAGAGCTGGTACAACGCAACTACATACGATATCAGATCTGAATATAGGGCATCGTTCTGCACAAAACTATCACAATGACCGTCTGTCTATCGTCATCAGGCATACAAATAAGCCTACAACTGCTAAGTCACTCTCAACTGACGTAGTAATTCATTGACAGACTGTACTGTCGTGCACATATCACTGAACAGCGTGGCATTCCTTATACGTTTGGAAGGATGGTCTCAATTTTTTTTTTCAGATGGAGTTGAAATTCCAGACGTTACGTGACTTAAGCATTGTCTTGTGGTACACACTTACATCATATTACACCTTAAAAAGAAAAAGAAATGCAGATAGTCTCATAATTTAACATCTAAGTTGAAAATAATGTCCACGGATACAGGAGTCACTGAGGTATGTTGCCACCATAGGCTCGTATAGTACAGTGCTTCATCGTTTGTCTATCGGCTCCTCAGTCACACTGTAAGCTGTTCCACTTGAACAAAGCGTCCGCACACACACCAAAATTGGTCCTGTTCCGGTTTAATTTTGACCATATCCGACGAGGAATATCAAATCCAGGTACTTATGATGTGACAGACATGGAGGTCTCGGCACTCCTGTGGAGCAAAAATCCTCCAAACGTGAGACCACTTTTGGACTGTGTGAAGTTCTTATTGATAAGTCTCATAGCTGTCTTCACAGGGGGCTGCCTTGAGCCAAGTCTGGCTAGACAAGCAGCAGGTATGTCAGCGTGAATAGGGAGATCCTGGTTGTATGTTGTGGTATGCTCTGAGCAGGATATTACACCTGGCTAGACAAGCAGCAGGTATGTCAGCGTGAATAGGGAGATCCTGGTTGTATGTTGTGGTATGCTCTGAGCAGGATATTACACCTGGCTAGACAAGCAGCAGGTATGTCAGCGTGAATAGGGACATCCTGGTTGTATGTTGTGGTATGCTCTGAGCAGGATATTACACCTGGCTAGACAAGCAGCAGGTATGTCAGCGTGAATAGGGAGATCCTGGTTGTATGTTGTGGTATGCTCTGAGCAGGATATTACACCTGGCTAGACAAGCAGCAGGTATGTCAGCGTGAATAGGGAGATCCTGGTTGTATGTTGTGGTAAGCTTTGAGCAGGATATTACACCTGGCTAGACAAGCAGCAGGTATGTCAGCGTGAATAGGGAGATCCTGGTTGTATGTTGTGGTAAGCTTTGAGCAGGATATTACACCTGCAGAGATGGGGTGGATTTATGTAGCTCAGAACAGGAAGCCATTGAATAGGGGTGCATTTAATGGCACCAGATAACAGTTAAATGGTTTGTAAATTGTGTCAAAAGCCATGCAATACTTACCACGCTCTAGTGTGTACTAGAAGGTTCTCATCGCTTACAGAAGTTTGCAAATTGTTACTGTAATACACATTGTGCGCACTTATCCGTAATAATAATAATAATAATAATAATAACAGTTGCGAGAACGATAATGAAGATATTGGGGCCTGTTAAGGAAGATAATGAATACAAAAGGCGACCTAAGCAAGAGCTCTACACGTACCGTGAAAGAATCACGGATGTTGTTAGGAAACGACGTCTAGCATTTTATGGACACGTGTACAGGATGTATCCTACCAGGTTGACCAACCAGCTCCTCCGTCACTGGCAAAAGCGGAAGACCAAGTCACCATGGTTGAGGGAAGTGAGCAAGGATCTTCAAGAACTAGGAGGGACGGAAAGAGACTTAAAGGACCGGACATCTCTCAGGAAGATGCTTCAGCAATTGAGTTTCCAGAACAAACCGCCAAGAAAGAAGACAGGTGCCCTCTAGACCCAGGAGAGGAGGTAAAAACACAGCCAGAGGATGCGTAACTACTGGGCAAACATCAAAGCCCACTCCAAATGTAACAGTTGAATGTCGTGGTCCTTAGATGGCCTATACGAAACAAGAAGAAAAATAACAGTTGCATGGTCTTGTTGATTTCAACATCGATCTTTCCTATGTGAGGACTGTATAACCACACAGGGGCACAATATTCAGCTACAGATAGAACGAGGCTAATTGCAGAAGAACGAAGAGTTGAAGAATTAAACCTCCATGTTTTTCCATGCAGATTTTGGATGATGTTGCGTGATCTCACCGTAGCAGCAGTCTTGAGAAGATGTTGTTTGAAGGATAAGGTTCTGTCTGAACTAACATCTTAGCACTTGGGATGCCGATTGTGTGGCAGAAGGACGTTATCAACGTAGTGTACACCCTGAGATCCATGTTAGCTATGCGATTATTCAATTGGAAGGAACAAACTTCTGTCTTGGTCATACTAGGCTATAGTCTGCATTTGCAAAAGTAGTCCTCTAGGACACTCAGGTCTGTTGTTAGTGTGATCTCAGATGTTTGAACTTCCTGTAGCCATCGCCCAGTCGTCCGCATATCCAAATGTTCTTGATTCCGTCCTTGACATATCGGCTATATACAAGCTGAAAAAAGTGGAGTCAGGACAGAACTTTGTGATAATACGTCATTTAATTTCCTTTGTACACTAACTGTAATATCTGGAGCAATGGGGAGTCGATCCCAATTACGGCCATAAGGGAAGACGATGCATTGAGGAAAATAATGATGAGCGAAAGAAAAAGATCAGGAACAAGGGACTGACCCCAATACACAAATATGTATTTCAAGAAGCAAACAGATAACGACAGTCAGAAGATTTAAATCGATAATGAACTTGAATCACTGCATGAGCCGGGCAAGGAGTGCCAGGAAAATGGGGGAGCTCATGGCTCATGTACAAATAATAATAATAATTATTATTAGTGATCCCAATGATGATCAAGTTTTGGTTTGCACAGCAAACAAGAATATGTTACTCGAATAGCATAGCTAAATTCAAAAAAGAGGAAATGTAACGAAGTACTAAAAGCAAAAAGGTAATAAACAACAAAATCCACATGGCGCATCAACAAATTGCAGCCGAGAGGAAATTGCCAATAAAGAAAGAGCAATTCATTCCAATAATTACTGAAAATTGGTCGGAGATTCCGAGCAAGTATCCAATACATGGACGTAGGACCAGGGGGTAGCCTTAGCCAAGAGAAAACAAGTTACAATTAGGAGTAATCGCAAAAAGAGAACAATTGATATGCTCGAAGTACTCCAAATGTTCTCCCCAGCAGGATGCTGATGAAAAGTTCAGCAAAAGAATGAACAAACCAAATCTTGATTAAGCAAGAACCTTAATCCAGAAGCATAGATTGAAATGACAAGGTAACAATTATTTCAGGTAGGAAGTTTACATTTAACAATCTAAAGAGAATAGTAGGACAAACGTGACCAAATCGCATTTAGTGAACACAACAAGTGAGAGAAATTCTTTACAAAATGAACATGATGCCTTTGAGGGTGCTTCAATAAGTGAGAAGGGTAGTTTGAAAAGGTGGGGTAGGCAACGCCAATCGTTAGAATACTCTTCGAGTAATGATAATGCGCAAAACAAGACAAATGCTCAAAAAGGGCGGCCGTGGCCTTAAGCTCAGAAACTATGTTTAGCGCCAAGTAATAGCAATTTAATTGCTTTAAAACAGTAGTACATAAGAACAATGTGACTAGCTTAACTAAGGGTTTAAGACCAATGACAAATCAAACAACTAGGTGAGCATCTTGCAAGATTTCTTTTTCATAGTTTTCTCTTTTCACCAGGGGGTTAAGTGAGCTGGAATCTCGCCCCTTAGAGTGCTTTCATAGATACAATACAACATAAATGGGAACTGAGTTACCTCTCAAATTTTGGATCTTAAATCCTGGGCACAGAAGGTGCTTACTCGTTATATCAATATAATGCAATAGAGAAATATTCTTAAAATGTTTGTGGAGAAGGACGGTTCCAGAATGCCCAAACGGCGACTAGCCCAAGAAGGCGCTAGAATGAATACAATTATTGCTTAATAGAAAGTGGCCCATATACCACGGGGTTATTTATGCTCAACTACATTTGTTATACATTCAAATTTTGGGAGGGCGTCATTAGACGAATCATCGAAGAGAGGGATAAATGTAAAAATAGATTTCTAAGCCTATGTGTATTAGTAACCGTAACAGGGAAGAGTAGGGTATGGGAATTTATTGTCTGGCTATATTTATTCACTCGCGACGCGATCCGATTTAACGATTTAACATATGTTTTGAAGCACTGAATGTTTGTGAGCATCTTATGTTTGGTAATTCTCACTGTTTGATGTATTATTGCAGAGAGAGTGAATTACGATTATAGTTCAATTTGACCGTTAAAGCTGCAACAGGTGTGGTTCATCGTGACGTCAGAAGCTTTGCATTTGAATTTTTCTAAAACTGTTTGGATGAAATTTCTAGAATTTAAAGAAGTTTAGTGCAACTCCAATGATTATCATTTAACAGAGGTTTTGAGTATTCTCTCGATGGCGCGAGCATAATTTACAACACTCGGAAGTATGATATCTCACGGTGGAAAATAAGAGTAAAACGAATTCATGCTTTGACATCGTCAGTAAAATGCAGTACATTGAGAAATGGTAACTGGCCGGCTGAATAAAATTGCAAAGTGAATGTCTATATTTTCACACGAAGAGTTTGTAGAGCCGGTAAGTGTACTTTTAGTGCAGCTAACAAAATGTCGGACATGTCCACTGACCTCAGATAGAGTTTTTTTTATCGAGCTTGCTTGCGCTACAAAACCTTACTCTAGGGTGAAGGGACACAATGAGACAGCGGCGAGTGGTCAGCAAGGGCAAGACGAAGAAGGAAGGGGAAGGGGGAATGACGTATTAAACGCCAACATAGGAACACAAAAATATCACTAGTACATAATTCATGTCTTGAGGTGTAATTCCACGGAGTAAAGGCGAGAAGGTTACCCTCTGATGGAGTTGAGCAGAACTTTTTAGAATTTCTTCAAGCGGCTTGAAACCATAAACTTCGGCGCTTTGCTTCATAAAGCACTGCAGAGAAATGCCTGAAGTTGTTGCTAAGCAAGCAGAAAACATCTCAAACCTTAAACACACTTTCGGAAAACATAAGAGACTGCACAACGAAAGAGAATGATGAATCAAGTGTGTTAGTGGTTTGCACGGAAGGAAAACTTAATGGAAGAAAAGATCAAAGAGAACCCAATATGAGCGTAAATTACTTAACATGGAAACGAATATTCAGAAGGAATATACCAAACTGGGGGAGCAAAAGGGCAAAACCACCAACACAGAGAAAATAAGATCACAGGATCAAGAGTCGAGTGGCAAAGGGGAAATCAAAGATATAGGTCTTACAATGTGACCGTTTGGCTTATGTATCTTTACAACTCGAGTTTTGCCGTCTCGGCCAGGGTATCACTGGGTTACTCTGCCCGAGATCCAAACAAGAGGGGGAGACGGGTCTCTGACGAGAACGAGCTCTCCCTTCCTCACACTAGGGTCAGAGAGAAACCACTTTTGCCTCCTCTGAAGCGAAGTTAGATATTCCAACATCTAACGTTTCCAAAGTGAGTTACGTAGGGCTTTAATCTGACGCCAAAAATAGGTAGACGTAAGTCTCGACGAGTATTGAGTATAGGAGGAGGTGCGAATAATTAACAACCTACGAGAAAGTGGCTAGGAGTAAGAGAAGTTGAAACATCGGGGATACTAGACGGCTGATTTAGAGGGCGAGAATTCACAACACCTTCAATGAGGATAGCAAGAGAATTAAACGCTTCGTAGGTGAGTATACGATTACAAAGAATCTTCTTCAGGTGACGTTTGGTGAGCTTAACACAGGATTCCCATCTTCCATCATGATGGGGGTGGTAAGGAGAAATGAATCTCCATTTGAAACCCATCGGGGGTAGATAGTGATGAGGCGAGTTAGGGAGGGGAAGGGGACACTCACTCCGCGTATGCTGCGTAGAAGGGTGAGCTTAACACAGGATTCCCATCTTCCACCATGATGGGGGTGGTAAGGAGAAATGAATCTCCATTTGAAACCCATCGGGGGTAGATGGTAATGAGGCGAGTTAGGGAGGGGAGGGGGACACTCACTCCGCGGATGCTGCGTAGAAGGGTGTGAAAAGTTTGATTATCATTAACAAAATAACAAATGCTCTGAAGAGCATATATAGACTACCAGTGGGAATAGTACGTGTATATGGAGCAACATCTGAAGAATTTCCAATGGAGAATGGAATTAAACAAGGGGATTGTCTTAGCCCTTTGCTTTTCAACATCTTGCTAGACGGAATAACTAAAATATGTAAGAGAAGGACATACAGAACAAAGCTTGGAATGTGGAGATTATAACCGGTTTATATGCAAGTACTGCTCTATGCAGATGATATAGTATTGGTAGCTGACACACCAGAAAGACTCCAGCAAGCAGTGGTGGAATGGTATGAAGAATTGAAAAGGAAGGGAATGAAAGTGACTGAATAGAGAAATAAAGTAATGAGGGTCTCTAAACAGAATATACAGAAAGAAGAGCTCAATATCCTCTGTAATGGAAAGACACTTGAGAAAGTAGAAACTTTTGAATATCCAGGAACCATATTAATAAATGATGGAAAAATTGAACCCGAGGTACTAAATAGAACTAAGAATGCAGTATCAGCTTATTATCAGATGAATACCACAATAGTAGGGAAGAAGAAGATACGTTGTGACCATTTAGATGAGGGCCACTGATTGTTTTTCTTTGAGGAACCAACTGTTTGAAGAACGTGCGGAGCTGAGGTATTTCGTTTCATCAAGTTGACACTAGATGGAGAGAGGTTCGATATGAGAGATCTCATATGGTATATTTACGAGTTTTAATGTGAAGAGGTTGAACCACCAAAACATCGGGGGAACGTGCAGTACTCATTACTGGGAAAAATACCGAAGAGATCAAGAGAATCCGTCATTTGGATCAGAAGATATTGGAGATGAAGGATCCAAGGCGCATGGATTATGTTTTGCATCGGAGTAGCTGACGGAAGTTATGCTGCACGCAACAGGTGAGGCGAGGAGGCTTGAGTAGATGACTACTAACACCGCGCGCTCATGGTCTGCACGCTTGGCAGATATTTGTGTTCGAAGATACCAGTCTAAAAGAGTTGGAAGGCAATCAACGTATATGATGTGGGCCTTAAAATCCATATATCATAAATAGGCTAGATGGGCAAGCCATTGCTTTGGTGTGTGCAAAGTTTTGGGGAATTCCTTACTCATGTAGGGAATCTAGCCTAGAAAATAGAAGTGGTACTAGCATGCTACGTAAACCACTCTTAAGATTGTCAGTGTATCGATTCAAACATCAAGGCCATAAGCAAATACAGTACGCTAGGATCGAAAAAACAGTTATGGTTGAAAAATGATTTCGGACCCGGTGTAGATATTCTAGAACGGGAAGTGAACCAGTCGAGTGAGGAAGTTTTCTGTGGCACAAAGCTGCAAGTGTTAGTTTGGGACTCGAATATTTATAACATTATGTTGCCAGACATGCATCATAGTGGTTTGAAAATGGTAGATCGGACCGTTACCGTGAAGAACTAAAAGAGCTGCAGGTGAGATGTCATGGGATTTTTGGGAACATCTTCCGGAATAATGGAGTGTAGGCGAGGTGGGACTCGGAACATCTGTTCACAGGAAAGAACATTTGCCAGCCGGCCTACATGGAGTCTACGTTAGAAGCACTCTTCCTACAAGATCTTTACGATGTAAGCCAACTTTATTATTAAGTAGCTAGTGTATTGCGTTCTCAATTTCGACTATACTGTCTGCTAAGTAGGTTTCTGCTTCTGGAGTTTTATTTTAAGATGTTATAGTACATTTGAAGATTTATCAGCCAACTTATTTCGAATGGATCTCTTTGATGGAAATCTAGTGCGTTTGGGATGTCAAACTGATAAGCTTCGATATAGCAGTAGACTATTGTGTGGAAGATATTTTACACCATTCCACGCCTAAACCTTATGTTAGGGAACTTTGAAATAATATTTGGATTTGTTCAAAATTAAATGGTTTATAATTAAATTAATTTGTTTATAATATTTTCTCGACTTTATGAATAGTTTCTCTTTTGAATACGTTGATAGATGAGGAATGTGGATAGCCACATTACGTTTAAATATTATTCCTTGGGAATAATAGTTCGAAATTTTCTGTGAATTTATAAATTTTTATATTAGAATTTAAAATAAATGTAAAATATTTTTCGTTGTAAATGAAGTTGAGATATGATATCGGAAGGCTGTATGACTGATAGTCAAGCCATAATGATAATAATAATATGTAAATGATTATATTGTTTGGAACGTTATCCAATAATAATAATAATAATTCCTGGTAATAATAGCGGTTAAAAATTGGAGGAATAATGGATCGTAGTTGATAATATGGGAGTTGATTTTGAATAGAGGGATATGCCGAAAGCGTGATCTTTGATACTGGGAGCGGAAGGTCATTCATATACGAATTTTTTATAAAATGAGGAACTATGTATTGGAATTAATGCGACAGTTTAACAGGAGTGTGTTGGGGAAGACATTACAAGATTATTACACCAATGCGAGAGGCCGAGATAGTTAAATTTTGTGAGGGAGAGCATGATCCCATGTGCTGGTTGCTTAGAAGCCATTGAACCCAGCCTGCGTAGCTGAGGGGTCATTATAAAAATAAGAATTTAATGGTACAAAGTTAAGTGAAAATAAAATATGAATTAATAAAGGATGTTTATAAAGTTGAGTTTTGAGGGTCAAATAATTGCTCCATGCTCTAATATGATTAAAAATGACGACAATATAGTCGCTCATATGGGAAGCTAGTGGCCTATCGTCAGTGAAATTCTACATTCCTAGACTGTTGTATGGTTGCCCATATGGTGTAGTCGTTTATATATGAATAAGTTGATGTCTCATCCTAGTTTTTGCTGAAGGCCGTACCGTGTCCTATTTAACGTATTGACAGTATGAGAGGCATTTTGTCTAGAGATTGGATGTTGTATTAAAAATTTTAAGCTGATAGCTGGTTGAATTTGTGGATCCATTAATCTTCATAAAATACCAGTTTGGATTATTCTAAATAATATTTTTTTACAATAACTTAAATTAAAAGGATTAGCACAAATAAATTGAATTATATGAATATTATCAAATAAATTAAATCGAAGCAATTAAATCAGAGGATTTAAATTATATGTGAAATGGTGAATAAAGTTTATTTATGGTGACATTGTGGAAAAATGTTGGAAGTTCAGTCAAAGTTTAAATTTGATAAATGGATGGTCATGGGGTTTATGAATTTGATTTCACATCGTTTTGGGAATGTGACTTCCCTGAAATGAGTTTAAGACATGTGAAATTCCCCGCAGAGTTTGAAACAATTCTGGAAAATTTGTTTCAAGTGATACTTTTGTAAATATTAAAATCATGATGTCAGAATGGACTGATATATTCCTGCACATCAGTGATAACTGTACAGTTTAAATAATTAATTGAAACAGATGCTGAGATGGACTAATGATTTTCTCAGACATCAAGTTAATATTTTGAAAATAGTGAATTTACTTTTGGTTAGAGGCTGGAAATACTTTATTTTATGCGTTCTAAAATTATATGTAGATAAGGGGCCCAGGAGGAGCGCAGGATGTCTTTATTTTTCAGGACTGGAATTTTAGATTTCTCCCTGGGGGATCATTGTATTCTAATAGGACCAGCAGACAGATAAATTAAACTGAGGTATTTTAAGAAGTTGGTGCTATTCACAAATTATTTGCACTGCCTTCCATCCATTATGGAGTGTGAGTTTCGATATCCGTCCGGCTGATTTTTGATTAAAATTTTGTTTGCTATACTCAGTTTGACCCCGAGATGTTTCGAGTCTTATACTCGGCGGATGATGAAATTCATGCTCGTGTGCACGTGTGACTTCCGTCAAACGGTCACAGTATCAGACAACTTCTACACACACCCAAGTACACGAGGTACATGGCCACGATGCCACAAAGCTCATAAAGAATCAACAACAAAAACAGACTACCGCGGATGAAGGAGAGCTTCCTACACAAATCTTTCCTCATTTATAAGTACATACACTAGTACAGACATCACAGTGACGTAAGTTATCATACAACTCCCACTCACACACCCTAGTTGACGGAGCTACGTGACCATGATGACGCAAAGCCCCTAGAGAACCAACAACAACAATAGTCTGTACCGCGGATCAAGGACAACGAATTTTAATCGCTGTAGTCAAGTGTTGAAATATGTGGTATTTTCAGTATCTATATTTTTGATTGCAAACACACACTTTATATGCTTAACATTATAACGTGTGAGTAGTTATAAATAAATAAATACAAAATAAATCAAGTAAAATAAATTGAACCGTTTAGTTTTTATCCACGAACCTCCAGGTTAAGAGTTAAAGAAGCTGACCCGCTGCTACACATGGCCAATGCTAGTAGTACGTTCTCAACTGGTTTAGTATAACTGTATAGCATATTTTGTCTTGGAGAGAACGAATTCGTAGCATTTTCTGCCTTTTTTTATAAACCACAAGCTGTACCCGGCATGCGTTGCAATGCCAATCAAGGAAGGTGTTGTAATATTGTTTCTTGTGGTAGTACTTTTGGATACACAATATTTTTTTTCAATCTCCACTAACTGCCTCTAAACAATCGTAAAATGGATTTACGTATTTAGAAATATTCGTGGGAGCGTGCACAACAACTCACCAAAGTTGCATCGCAATCGGATGAATGGGATATGAACGCATACATGATTTTCTTTAAAAGATTCGTGCGCTGGCACTCATTTGTTCAATATTCTCGTGTGCTACCTACTGTGAAATGGATTTACTAAGTTAGAAATCTTCACGTAAGTGTACACAACAATTCATCAAAGTTTCATCGCAGTCGATGAATCGTATATGAGCGCATACGGGATTGTGTTGAAACGCTTCGCGCGTCGTCACTCATTTGTTGCATCTACTCGTGCGCTAGCTATTGTAAAATGGATTTAATAAGTCGAAGACCTTCCCTGGCGTTTGCACAATAACTCGTCAAAGTTTCATCGCAATCGGATGTATGCCATATGAACGCATACGGGATTTAATTTAAACGATTCGCGCGCCATCACTCATTTGTTGAAAATATTCCTGCGCTACCTGTTGTGAAATAGATTTACTAAGCCTGAATCCTTCCCTAGAGTGTACTCCAAAATTCTCCAAAGTTTCATCGCAATCGGATAAATGGTATATGAACGCATACGGGACTTTGTTGAAACGATTCGCACACCATCGCTCATTTGTTGAATCTACTCCTGCGCTACCTATTGTAAAATCGATTTACTAAGCCAGAAACCTTCCTTGGCGTGTATACAACATGTCACCCAACTTTCATCGCTCTCGGACGAATGGTATATTAACGTATACGGGACATATTCGAAACGCTTCGCGCGTCGTTGCTCATTTGTTGAATCTACTCGTGCGCTATCTATTGTAAAATGGATTTACTAAGCCAGAAATCTTCCTTGGAGTGTACTCAACATCTCACCCAAACTTCGTCGCAATGGGATGAATGGTATATGAACGCATAGGAGACATACACACACACAGTCAGACAGACAAACTATCACGTAACGTTTATTTTTTAGACTTGATATTAAATGTGTATTATTTTGTTCAGTACATTCCTAAAAGGATATCAATCTACTGATATATGTAGTAGCAAGAAAAAATAGCCTCCATTTTGACCCAACAGGGCGGCACACGCCAGCACGATACGGCACGTTCTGCCTTATTTATTAGTCACTACTATGGAATACTCTATTATATGTTAATATCCTGTCCTTGAGGAAAGTTTAAACCACCCTCTGTACGATAAGCGGGTTTAGTGAAGCCAGGCCTTGTTGACTCGTAAGTTACGCTTAGGCTTTAATATTGCATGATTCATACATCCGCCATCTTGAAACTATTTGGCTGATGACCTTGTAATTTGGACAAATGACGCTTCCCTCATAAATGTATATTGTTGTACAATTTGGTAGAGATCGGATGATTAGGTTAGACGAAATTTGATTTAAGGTTAGAATATTTGGGTGGCGCCCTTTCTTTTACGCTCTGATGGCGGTGATATACAACACACCACTGCGTTGTCCTTTGTTAGCGCTACCTCGGTGCCAAACTTAATTCGATTTGGTTTCGTCGTGTTTGAATTGATAGGGTGGAACAAATATACTTTATACTCACACACATTCACACACACACACAGACTGACAATTTTTGGTCCGTGTAGATCTCATATCTTCTTTCATTTTTTGAAAAATTTGTTAGTAGGCTAAAAATGGAGGATTCACTACCATATGTCGTTATCTTAAAACTTTTTTTTCAGAGGATTTACAGATGATTAATACATTTTAATGTGGAGCATTTTTTATTTGACTAGTGATGTAAGTTTGCTCTTAATAAATGCTTACTAACGTTGGTGGTGAAGTATGTGTGCTAATTGGAGAACTTTGATATGATACGTAATTGGTTAGATTTTAATATTTCTTTCTGAAAGAGACTAACAGCACAGAATTAGCCATGCTTCACTTGTTCCTTAGATGGTAGAGACATTTACAACAATCTATACTAATATAATAAAGCTGAAGAGTTTGTGTGTTTGTGTGTTTAAACGCGCATAACTCTGGAACTACCAGTCGGATTCGAAATATTCTTTTTTTATATGATAGCTAGATTCAAAAGGAGTAGTTTAGGCTATGTTAAATATTTGACAGACCACCCCATTCCCTGCATTTAGGTCCTTTGGCTCAAATCTACACCGTTTCACCGATCAGAACCAAAATGTTTATACTTAGCCTTTGGAACCCTGCGAGTAACACTGTCTGCATGATATAGATGACAGACCGATCCATTCCCTGCCCTTTGGCACAAATTTACACCTTTTCACCGATCTGAACCAACTTATGTATACTTAGCCTTTGGAACCCAACGAGGAACACTGTTTACATGAAATTTCGGACAGACCACTCCATTCCCTGCATTTATGCCCTTTGGCACAAATCTACACCGTTTCACCGATCTGAACCAAAATTTGTATACTTACCCTCTGGAACCCTGCGAGTAACACAGTCTGTGAAATTTCGGACAGACCACTCCATTCCCTGCATTACGGCCGTTTGGCACAAATCTACACCGTTTCACCGATCTGAATCACATTTTCTACACTTACCCTTTGGAATCCTGCGGGTGACACTGACCACTTTAAATATCGGACAGACCACTCCATTTCCTGCATTTAGGCCCTTTATCACGAATCTACACCGATCCTCCTAATTGCACCAAATTATTCATAAACTTTGAAACCTTGCTGGTAACACTGTCCAGTTGATATTTTGGACAACGCTCTCCATTCCCTATATTTAGAATAACAAACAAACTCAACTTGAAAACCATGAATTAAGGCCCTAGAATCATTCATGTCCGTAGTAGTGTAAATGTAAGAGTATTTTAATAAGTCTATTGTTGACTGGCAATTCGGGCTGCATTACGTTACACCTACCAGTGTTCTGGTGCAGAATTGCGAAAATAGTTAAATCTTGCGCAACTTATAAATTGCAGTCATGGGGAGTAATTAGTGCAAAATGATTTTTTTGCCCCTTAAAACAGTTATCATCACGAACTTATTATGCATCTGTATAAGTGCAATGGTGTTGGTGCAATACATTGAGGTTATCAGCTGCAATAAGCGTTGGTGCTTTCAAATTTACCGTAATTTAATCAGAAACTTATCGTTGAGTACTATGTGGCCATAAATGATACTATTGCTACCTCTGGAGCTCGGGACAGCCGAAGTTTTCCAAAGTGTTCCGATTATTTTCCTACGGCGCTATGCGACAAAAGACGACACTATTAGTCTCTACATTTCTAACAGACAATGAGATATAGGCCCTAGGCAGTGTCTTTTATTTAACTTACTCCTCTTTCTAATCATTTTTAGCCTACTTTTCACATATTGCAAAAATGAGGAAAAAGTAGTCTTATGAGATCGATCCGGGAAAATGTGTGTCTGTCTGTCCTTCTGTCTGTCTGTGTATGTGTCCCCCCCCCCTATCAACTCCTAAACGGCTGGAGCAATAGAAATGAAATTTGGTAGGAGTAAAGATCTATACCTGAATATCTCACGGCCATATTTGAAAATGATGTCAAAGCTACCAACTGCTTAAAAATCGCAATTGAAATTTGAGCTCCATGTTGGATATCTTGGAAGGTATGAATGGGAGTTATTTCAAAATCGGTACACATATAGATAATAATATTGCAGTTTAATTTCCAGAAGGCCATACATGGCAGTGTTGCCAAAATGATTATAAGCCTACTGATAGGTTCAATATTTAAATGCATATAACATCTACACTATCAATTGGAATTAAACCAAATTTCGTATGTTGTATGTGTACATAACCAGATATGACTGAACGTATTCTTATGAACCACCAGTGCTGCCAACTGTTAAAAAATGCTCTTAATTTATTTTATCCAAATACCAATATATATGAGAAAGTATGCAAACCGACAGCTTTAAACTATGCACACGTATAGTACATGACATTCTATATTAATTTGGAGTAACTTATATACGTCAGTGCTACCAACATGATTCTAAGCCTGCTGAGAGGACCAACTTTAAATACATGTAACTTCCATACTATCGTTTGGATTTCAACCAAATTTCGTATGTGCTATGTGTACCACAACAGCTATGACTATGCGTACTCTTAAGAGCAACCAGGGCTGCCAACTGTTAATAAATGCTGTCTCTATTTTTGTTACCCTAATATCAATATATCAGAAAGAATGCAAGCCAATAGCTCTAAACTTTGCACACGTATAGTACCTGGCATTCTAGATTACTTTGGAGTAACTAATATACATCAGTGCTGCCAACATGATTCTAAGCCTGCTGAAAGGTCCAATTTTAAAATGCATGTAGCTTCTATACTAACTAATGGATTTCATTCAAAATTGGCACAACAATAGATCATATTATTTTAGATTATTTCTGACCAATACATGCATGACACTGTTGCCAACATGATTTTACGCGCGCTGTTAGATCCAATGTTTAACTGCATGTAACGTCCATGCTATTCATTGGACTCCAACCAAATTTTGTATTCTGTACCTTAAGAGATGGAACTAAGAATATATTCAGTCACCAGGGCTGCCAACTGTAGTTCTCTATTAGGCTACATTATGCCAGGTATACAGTATTTCGAACTAATTAGAAATTTCGATATTACCAACTTAATTTCTTCATTATTCTAGATAGATCCATATCGATTAATCATTGGCATTAATCTTAAATTTTAAGAAAAGTAGGCTCTTTAGTTCGTCACGGAACTTCTTGTTTAGAAATTTGTTTGTAAATTACACGTGTCAGTGCTGTAGTTAGTAGATATCCGTTTCCATATTCATTATTATCATTAGGGGAAAATGATCTAAATGTTACGTCCATCATACTGTACAGCTTGTCACCCTCACTACAACCACCACCACCACCACCGCCACCGCAAAAAGTTATATTTAAATATATATTTTTTCTGGTAGTTTAAGTATCTTGTGCCAGTTCTCTAGTAGTATTCACTCTCATCCATAAAACAAATAAATCCACCGGGAGAAGCCGGGCACTACTGCTAGTAGTAATATAATATCTAATCTGCGCACTGCTACACGGCTGAAATCAACGGGAAACTACAGCCCTTAACGTTCTTCTCAAAGATTTGCACCTCTCTATAGGCCCGTTTTTACAATCACCGGTTAAATTCTTACTGGCACTTTTAAGGCTACTGAATGATGCTAATCACGAACTGAGAGAAGATACCCTCAGTCTTTTAAATCGTTTACTAGATAATCACAATCCTTACGTGCACTCTTATAAAACAATGCACCAGAAAGTAAGTGAAGAGAAAAAATCAGCTCCAAAAGAAAATCGTCGTCAAATGGAATTGGCAATGCGTTTCTATCTTGAACCTTCCTCAGATCCAAGACGTTATAATGACCCCACATGTTCATAAATTGCTGCTGTATTTGGAACTGTTGATGAAGCTCCACCATCTCATCGACACATTGCAGTATATGAGAGAGAAGGTGGCTTGAGGAATGTTGATTCTGATAGTAAGCACTGTGATCCTATGTGTTATACCTTGATTTGGCCTTGCGGAGAGTCTGGTTGGCACATTTCAATGCCAACTGCTGGAGTGAGACTAACTAAAATATGCCATACTGTAACAATGCGTGAGTATATACAGTACAGAATTGCCATTCGAGGTCTAGGAGCTGAGTTCGATTTCAATCCCCTTATTAACGCTGGTAAATTGACTCAACAGCTCGTGAATTACTACTGTCGTATGGAAGGCGACCGGTTAAAATATATACGTCATCAACAAACGAAGTTGCGAGTTGATACATATGCCGGTTTAGCAGAAGCGT
The DNA here is from genome assembly GCA_946902985.2 of Meconema thalassinum. NCBI lineage: Eukaryota > Metazoa > Arthropoda > Insecta > Orthoptera > Tettigoniidae > Meconema > Meconema thalassinum. The sequence goes on along the minus strand of CAMPQE020000048.1, from coordinate 11,762,611 downwards.
TGCATGTACGAGCAGAAAATGAAATTCTCAGGGTCGGTTGTATTGTAGTTTTGCCATCTTCTGTTACAGGTAGCCCAATGAATATTATGCAAAATTATCAGGATGCGATGGCGATAGTGAGGAAGTTTGGAAAGCCAGATGTATTCATTTCGTTCACCTGTAATGCGGGCTGGCCAAAAATACTTAACAGCATTCATCTTTGGGAAACAGCTAATAATAGACCTGATATTGTAGTGAGAGTTTTCCATTGCAAAGTAGAGGAATTTCTAAGATTGATTAATGTTAAGGAAATTTTCGATAAAGTAAAAGCATTTCTATATACAGTGGGATTTCAAAAACGAGGTCTCCCGCACATCCATTTACCATTAACATTAACAGAAGATTGTAAGTTCCGAGAAATTTCTGACATTGACAGTGTGGTGTCAGCCGAAATACCAGATCTCAAGGATGAAGCGCTATACGAGTTGGTAAGGCGTCATACGGTACATGGTCCTTGCGGATCTTTGAATCCTTCTTCAGTCTGTATGGAATATGGCGCATGTAAAAATATTTCCCTAAACAGTTTCAGGTAGAGACCAAAGATAACGCCTATGGTTATCCTTCGTATAGGAGAAGTAATAATGAACGGATTATTGTAAAAACAATTCGAGGCATAGACACTAAAATCGATAGTCGATTCATTGCCCCCTACAATCCGTTTCTTTTACTTTACTCTCAAGCTCATATTAATATAAAAATATGCTCAAGTGTTCGGAGTGTTAAATACATCCACAAGTATGTGCATAAAGGTCATGAATGCTGCAATGTTAAAATATGTCCTGAAGGCAAAACGGTGAACTACGATGAAATTACTTCTTTCCTAAATGCTAGATATGTTGGTCCAACAGAAGCCGCATACAGGATATTTTCATTTCAAATGCATGAACATTCACATTCTATCGTGCGATTACCAGTTCAATTTCCAAACTTGCAAAATATCTATTTTAAAATGATAACGCTCCTTATATTTTACTTTAAGCACAGTTGCGCAGTACGGAATTACAAGCGTGGTTCAAGTTAAATCAAGATTCGCAAGCCAGAAGTCCGTATATATATATATCCTGAAACACCAGTACATTACGTCTGGAATAAGAGCAACTGCCAGTGGCTAAAAAGAAAAATATGTTTCAAATACCATAGGCAGAATGTATAATGTTTCGCCTACAGAAACAGAAAGGTATTATTTACCCCTGTTATTGCTTCACGTCATAGGTGCTACCAGCTTCCAGGATTTACGAACACACAAAGCCGTTGACTATTCTACTTTTAAAGAAACAGCTAAGGAGCGAGGTTTGCTGATTGATGATTCTGAATGGCAGCGATGTTTGGCAGAAGCGTCACAATTTCAGATGCTTTCTGAGTTACAACTGTTTTCTTACATATGTATCTTTCAGACCCCTTCAAATGTAAGACATGGGACATTTTCAAGAATTCATTATCAGAAGATTATCTGCAGTTTCACGAACCTAACATTGCATATCAGTTCACGCTTATACATATCTTATATATATATATAAAGGAATATGTTCAAATTGCGATCAAATTTTGGTGAGTTGTTGTAAACACTTCCGGGATGATCATAGGCATAGTTAATCCATTTCACAATAGATAGCGTGCGAGTAGTTTAAACAAATACGTAATGGCGATGCGTTTATATACAATTCGTCCGATTGCGATCAAATTTTGGTAAGTTGTTGTGCACAGTCCCGGAAAAGTTATAGGCGTAGTAAATCCAATTTGCAATGGATGGCGCGCGAGTAGCTTCAACAAAATGGCGTGCGTTTGTTTCAAAAAAGTCCCACATGCGTTCATTTACCCTTCATCCCATTGCGATGAAACCTGGGTGAGATGTTCTGTACACTTCAGGTAAGGTTTCTGGCTTAGTAAATCCACTTAACAATAGGTAGCGCACGAGTAGATTCAACAAATGAGCGACGACGGGCGAAGCGTTTCAACTAAGTCCTGTATGCGTTCACATACCATTCGTCCGATACCGATGAAACTTGGGTGAGAGGTTGTGTACACTACAGGCAAGGTTTCTGGCTTAGTAAATCCATGTTATAATAGGTAGCGCACGAGTAGATTCAACAAATGAGCGACGACGCGCGAAGCGTTTCAACAAAGTCCCGTATGCGTTCATATACCATTCGTCTGATAGCGATGAAACTTGGGTGAGATGTTGTGTACACTACAGGGAAGGATTCTGACTTAGTAAATCCACCTAACAATAGGTATCGCACAAGTAGATTCAACAAATGAGCGACGACGGGCGAAGCGTTTCAACAAAGTCCTGTATGCGTTCACATACCATTCGTCCGATAGCGATGAATCTTGGGTGAGAGGTTGTGTACACTACAGGCAAGGTTTCTGGATTAGTAAATCCATGCTATAATAGGTAGCGCACGAGTAGATTCAACAAATGAGCGACGACGCGCGAAGCGTTTCAAAAAAGTACCGTATGCGTTCATATACCATTCGTCTGATAGCGATGAAACTAGGGTGAGATGTTGTGTACACTACAGGAAAGGTTTCTGGGTTAGTAAATCCACTCAACAATAGGTATCGCACAAGTAGATTCAACAAACGAGCGACGACGGGCGAAGCGTTTCAACAAAGACCAGTATGCGTTCACATACCATTCGTCCGATAGCGATGAAACCTGGGTGAGAGGTTGTGTACACTACATGCAAGGTTTCTGGCTTATTAAATCCATGTGATAATAGGTAGCGCACGAGTAGATTCAACAAATGAGCGACGACGCGCGAAACTTTTCAAAAAAGTCCCGTATGCGTTCATATACCATTCGTCCGATAGCGACTAAGCTTGGGTGAGATGTTGTGTGCAATTCAGGGAAGGTTTCTGGGTTAGTAAATCCACTTAACAATAGGTATCGCACAAGTAGATTAAACAAATGAGCGACACGCGCGTAGTGTTTCAACTTTGTCCCGAATGCGTTCATATACCATTCGTCCGATAGCGACTAAACTTGGGTGAGTTGTTGTGTACACTCCAGGGAAAGTTTTAGGCTTAGTAAATCCATTTTTCAGTAGGTAGTGCACAAGTAGATTCAACAAATGAGCGAAGTTGCGCGAAGCGTTTCAAGAAAGTGCCATATGCGTTCATATACCATTCTTCCGATAGCGATGAAACTTGGGTAAGATGTTGTGTACTCATCAGGGAAGGTTTCTGGCTTAGTACATCACCTTTACAATAGGTATCGCACAAGTAGATTCAACAAATGAGCGACGGCACGCGAATCGTTTCAACCAAGTCCCGTATGCTTTCATATACCATTTATCCGATTGCTATGAAACTTTGGTGAGTTGTTGGGAACACTTCCGAAATAATTATAGGCATAGTCAATCCAATTTACAATGGACAGCGCGCGAGTATTTTAAACAAATGAGTGTTGGCGATGCGTTCATATAGCCTACAATTCATCCGATTGCGACCAAATTTTGGTGGGTTGTTTGGCACACTTCCGAGGTGGTTATAGGCATAGTTTATCCAATTAACAATAGATAGTGCTCCAGTAGTTTAAGTTGGTGATGCGTTCATATACAATTCACCCGATTGCAATCAAATTTCGGTGAGTTGTTGTGCATACGCCAGGAAAAGATATAGGAATAGTAGATCCAATTAACAATAAATGGCGCGCGAGTAACTTCAACAAAATGGCGTGCGTTTCTTTCAACAAAGTCCCTCATGCGTTCATATACCATTCACCCCAATACGATGAAACTTGGGTGAGATGTTGTATACACTCAGAAAAGGTTTCTGGGTTTGTAAATACACTTAACAATAGGTAGCGCACGAGTAGATTCAACAAATGAGCGACGACGCGCTAAGTGTTTCAGCAAAGTCCCATATGCGTTCATATACTATTCGTTCGATAGCGATGAAAGGTGGGTAAGATGTTGTGTACACTTCAGGAAATATTTCTAGCTTAGTAAATCCATGTTACAATAGGTAGCGCACGAATGGATTCAACAAATGAGTGACGGCGCTCTAATCGTTTCAGCAGTCCCGAATGCGTTCATATAAAATTCATCTCATTGCGATGCAACTTTCATGAGTTGTTGTTCACGCTCCCGTGAATGTTTCTGAGATAGTAATATTTTTATAATAGTTTAGAGCTGGTTAACGGAAAAAGAAGAAAATATTGGGAATCCAAAAGCACTGCAACTAACAAATTCAAAACCCCAACACTTTCATTGATTGGCAGGACAACGTCTGCCAGGTTAGCTAGTTTCTAATAAATTAAAGCTCCACGGTCTTCCCATTACTTCTTTCGAAATATCAGCTATTATTGATAATTTCCCTCACACAAATTTACCAATGAATTATCCAAAACTTAATGAGGATCAATTAAGTTGGATGATAAACCAAGCCAATGAAAACAAAACGGCTATAATTACAGAAATTTTGGGGTTAGTACTGTCCCCGTTTACCCGGATAGTAGGCTGTCAGATATCCGCCCCCTCAATCGGATTGCCAATAATCAACCGCACCGGCTCAGCTACACCAATGAAAATGGCACTGACAGATACTACCGAGATTTGAGCACAGAAGTTAACAAGAAATTATTGTGGAACACACCAAAATAGACGGGGGTTCATACTTACCTTCACTTACCTCTTAAAAATTATCTCGGGGATTGGGTTGACAACTGGATCTCTAAAGTATGCTCCCACAATAACCTCCACCATGACATTTAAATATGAACCAGAACGAAGGCAAGAACTTTGAACTGTACAAAAAATTTATTTCAAATAAAGGGTATGATTTTAACAAACTCAACAAAATAAATGTGGCTATCAGTAGCCCATGTCAATCTGACTATGTCCTCCTATAGGACTTGCAAAGTTATCATACAACATGTTAGCTCCCCCGAGCTCAAAGTAACGTAATATTCATAACACAATTGGACTGGATAAGGAAGTCAGGACGAGACACATATACAGAGCATTTGGTTTCTTTTAATAAACATGACACTTGTATTTATAGGCACAAGGTCACAATGTAGACGACCTTGCCCGCTGATAACCAGTTGTCTGGCCAGCTGCGGTCTACCCTTCAACATGTCGCACACCTTGTCAAATGGACTCACTTGTCATGCCACATTGCGTAAGAATCCAGCTCCCTCTCAAACGCTCTAAATGTCCGCAAGACATCACAAATATTGTTACGCAAATCTTTCAAATGCTCAACTCACATACCACTGGATTATTCTGACAATCCCTAAGCTTGTTAAATTATCATCCAAATGTTTAATAAGCATTGTTTAGAGTATAAAACAAACTCTTAAATGTTTATAACAAAAACTCCTAAATTATTTATAACAATTAGAAATTGTTGATAATATTGTCGAAGACAATTACAAAAATTTTAAACACGCCTCTAACATTACTTTCGTTCCACATTATTGTCAAAGATATTTACATCATTATTTACAATATTAACATTTAAATTATTCAAATTATTAATTTAAGAAATACATTTAACCACATGTTCATCCGGTTGGTAATTTCATAATCGTGTCAATATAATGGACCAATGAAGGTTAGTTATACATATTAATGTCACAATCTGGGTTAATAAAGTTTTAATAATTATTATTATTATTTGTGACGGTAATCTTCATTCAAAATCTTATCTCAAATTCTTTCAATACTCTTGTTAATTATAACAGTAAATTCACTTGATTAATTTTCAAAGGACTAAGATAATACACTCCAGCGGAAAAAAATTCGCTTACAAAAAAAATGCACAAAACTGCATTAAAATAGGCCCAGAATTCATCATATATTAATATATACGGCATCAAAATCTTCCACAGAATTTACAAAAACCTCCACTAACAAATTCTTTAACATCATTAATTACTGTGGGAACCTCCTTCATTTATTCAAGGGCATTATACATCAGCGACTTTCAACACGTCCGCTGCACTAGCGATTATACATTCATAGTTCCACTTCAAAAATTCTTATAATCATTAATTGTTTCAAAACTGTTATCTTAAACTTCCGTGGATTTCATTCATGAATCGAAATGAAGTAAAAATTTGCCAATCACAAACAAATTTAATAGTGAATACGCTTATATACGCCTCTCTGGTCTATCAAAATTTAAGATTATCATCTTCAAAGTATTATAGTATAAAAATACTATCATCAAACAAAGTGCGACTAAACTGCAAAATAGTCGAATAGAATCCAATTAGACTGTGGAATGCAAACATTATTATTCAAATCTCTAATTGAGAAAAAACTCCTAACAAAAGTTCATGACTTTAATGCATTCAATAATTCATAATTAAAGTTCATCTTTCACAAAATTGTCTATGATGCAATGGTCGTTCATAACTGACGATAAATGTCTGTGTTGCAATCAATTTCAAATAACGACTAGTATTTCCAAGATCGTCGACAACGTAAGAGATTTTAACGCTCTAAAATCATTTAAATGTTCTTCCTTCTTGATGATGACAGAAAATTGGTCAAAGTAATTAAACTGGGGTAGAATTACTTTAATAAAAAGACACGCTGTCTGAATTTAAATCTGCCATGAAAATCATTAACTTATAGTCAAATCGTGACTACAAAAATAAGCAAATTACTGAAATATCTGAATGTCAGTCTCAACTGATCCAAAATCATTTAACTATGTCCATGACATAACAATGTCTTAATAAATCGTCGAAAAAGGCATAACTCATCAAGGTGTACTGAGTACAGGAATCTCAAAGAAGAATATAGGGCAAAATACATGAGGACAGAAAATATGGGAAAATGGTTGCTCAGATATCGCTAAAAAGCTCAAATAAAACAATAAACGTTCACGACTACCTTATCTGCCGATTGAAGTTCCAGAGGAAAATTCCCCAAAGAAGACTGCTGATGGATCCATTTCACCAACTTAAAGATGAGCTCCATCCTCGAAACAGGAAACAGCGCCCTTGGAGAATCGAACTGCTTCCTCCTCCGGAAATTGCACTGCTCCGTGTAGACGAAAGACATCCTTCCGGCAAAACTCTTCTTTGTGAGTCGGGACTACCCTGACCTCTCTTGAAAAATCCCCGAAGTTCTTGTAGAAAATCGCCATGAAGTTTTTGTAGTAATTTCCATCGAAATATTCATATACAGTGAGTATGAAATCGTTTCCATTGCTGTTTGATAGTATTCAGCGTTGGACCACGAAACATGGGTGTAGATGGTTGTTCACCACATGTTCGCTTGTATATAATAGCAATTAGCGAAGTTCCATGCTGCTATTTTACTCCATCGATGTATGTCCCAATTGCATTAAAGTCCTTTAGCCTTCCATCTTCTCTTCGGTTATGGTAATAGTACAACAAACTGCCATATTAAACTGCTCCATAATACTGTAGCGTTGTGTCACAATTCAATCTTAAGTCTCCCTGTTGCACTAGCAGTGTCAGCCGTAGCGTAGAATTTGACGATACAAAGTGCTTCTCAGGTGGCGAGAAAATCACTTTTGTCAGTCGTCTAAAAATGCCAATATCTTCCAAAATAACTTCGTGAAATTGTTCAACTTTTCTACACTCCTTAATGTAGCACAGCACAATAGAATTAGCTTATAGGCAAACGCTAACTGTTCATAGCTAATCTTGTAGACGCGTTATAATGTGCGTTTTAACTTCGCCTAGTTTTCACTCCCTGTAAACTTGCACTGCTTGTCTGCTCGAATCTCGTTTAATGTGGTGGCTTCACCACGCGTTATAATGACGACTCTTTCTACTTATTTCACTCGACGTCTCACCAAATCAGAAAAACGACTATATAAGAACTGATACTGAGGTTCTGAGACCTGACGATTTGAGATATGAGTTGAGATATGAGCTTGAGATATGAGACTGCTCTCTTCTGCGCAAGGCCTTTTATAAACTTCATAAGGGGCGTATCCATCCCTTCCATAGCGTGTTACTGCGTCATCGCTAGAAGTTCCAACTTCGTCAATACTTGACGGATTTTCAGAATTCAAAAACTGAAAATAAATTTCACCAAAATTCCAGATCAATGCCACTACTGCAAATGGATTTCCACAATTCTGCATTCCAAAAAGCATTAAAAATATCATAGTTTCAGCAATCTCCGTCTTCCTTCAAACAATCGTTCATTGGTTCGAGCCTCCCCTCCAATAGCATAATTTCTTCCTCAGCACAATTCCACATTTCCTGCGACTGCGTCGTACATCTCGAATCTTTCTCGAACAAATGCTGACGTCATTGAGAATCTCAGCTCAAGTAGCCTGCTGGCATAACGTCTGCGTCATCCGTGCTTACGTCATGACTATCCATGTCATAACTATGACAGCCATAACTTTCTTCATAATTTTCAATATAGCCACCGTGGTCTCACTATAATTCAATTTACGGGTGCATTCTCCCCTCACCACGTTTTAAAAACAGTTGCAAATTGTTTTTAAACTCAGTGTTACAAGTATCTCAACTCTCTTGAACACAAAATTGAATTATTATTACTGGCTTACTCTAGTATGATATTTCCTCTATGTTCCTTGATCATAAATCTCTTCTACTCTGGGTTGTGTGTGGTTAAATGCATTCTCTCCTCTCTACTTTCTCTTCTGTCCAGTATTTCTATTTTCTAAGTTCTGCTGGCTCGTAGAAGGCCCAGGATCAATCACAACATCCTGCCTTTTCTTTTGATTTTCGGCTTCTTTTTCCCGTAACTCCTTCAGGTATTGCTGGCTTTCCCTCTCTCTTTCCTGATACTGATCCGGTGTCATAACCTGACCTTGAGGATTCTGATTTCTATTTTGGTTCTGGTTATTTCTATTATTATTTCTGTTATAACCATTATTGTTGTAGTATCTGCCTCTTCCATTGTTGTAATTGCTTCGATTATAGTTCCAGCCTCTTCTCTGTTGATACGGACGGTAACCTTGCGATCTGTTATTTCGAAACTGATTATTCCTGTGAGGACCTACATTGTCAGTTTTCTCTTCATCTGGCTTGTCAGTTTGCTGAACTTGGTCCATATATACAGTATTTATTTCTTTGAAGTCATGCCTTTGACCTTTCTGTACCACGTTAGGCATTGGACTTGTGTAGTCTAACCTCCTCAGTAATTCGTCCATGCTGGTCAAATCCCTGATGTTTGACGAAATGATTAGTCTCCTCACCTCCACAGGCAGCATACGAGAAATCGCATCAATTAATTGCTCCGTTGACAATGGGGGTTGCAAAAATCTCAAGCGGGACAATTGACTCGTAAAGAAATCAGCGTACCGTGTTGGAAGAGTACCTGAGTATTTTCTTGAATAAACCTCCGCTCTTAACGAATTCTGCGCTTCTATGGACCAAAATCGTTTGATTAATGCCTCTGCAAACTCGTCAAAGTTACTGAATGTGTATCTAAATGCGCCAAACCATTCAAGGGGTCCTCCAATCAAAAATCTTTCCACTATCTTCATCTCTCTCTCTCTGGGAATGTGAGCTTCGATGAAATAATCTTTGAGGTTCCTGATATATTCTATAGGCGTCAAACTATCAGTGTTGCTGAATTTTTGCGGTTTGTCTTCAAAATTCCTGATGACTGTCACGTTCCTCGGATATGAATCCGGGTAGTTTTTCCCACTAACTCGATAGTTCCACTCAGGTTCCATATTCCTCTCGTCATCTTCCTCCCTGAATCTGGATATACGTTCTTCAGGAGTCACGTCTCTCTCTTCTGGATCTAGGTTATATCTTCTGGCATAATTCCTATTGGTTTCGCAAGCCAAGCCTTCTGTATCCTTGTCAGTGATCTCCGTTAAGACTTTCCTGATTAACTCTTCTTTGTAGGTCTCCATCAAACTCGCTTCTCCTAGCTTCAAATTCTGCAGTTTGCTCGTCGTTTCATTAACATCAGAGACAACTTTATGAATCTGATCCTCTAACGCAGATTTTAATGCTTGCACATCCTGACCTATTTGTGTTCTATCTTCTACTTGTCTCTCGGATAGCGAATCCATCCTTACGCTTAAATCTTTCCTAATCTGTACTACTTCATTGTTAATATCTATTTGAGTACTGGCAAGTTTTCTTTCAATACGTTCCTGAATTTGGGTTACATGTTCCCCACTTGACCTATTCCACTCGTCTTTCCATACTGCTACATTTGCCGTTAACATTTCTGCTATGTCTACTTCGATATCTTCTTTAAGTAATCTATTATGGTCTAATACCTGGGTTCTCATGACCTCTACATCATACTTTAAACCTGCTAAAGACGTTGTCGTTCTAACTGACTCATCAACTAGCCTAGTCGTTAATGCATTCATATTACGCGTACAAAGTGTTTTCGAATTTTCTATTTCTTCCCTGACTTTATTTACATCAGTTTGGACTTTAGCAATATCTACGAAAACTGTGTTGACTTCTACTTGAATCTTATTTATATCACTTTGCATCTCATTTACATCCGAATGAATGTTATTAATATCAACCTGAACATTGGACACATCAGTTCTAACATATTGGATTTCTCTTTGGACTTCCTCAACCTTGTCTTGGACAGTCGCAACATCATTTTTAACAACAACTACTTCAGCCCTAGCACAAGAAATATCACCTCGGACATTAGCCACATCTAGATTCAACATTGTAAGATCTTTCTGTACCTTAGAAACATCCATTTTAACATCAGAAACATTTTTATGCACATTGGACACGTCTGTGCGGATGTCAGTTACAGCATTCTCTATTCCCTGGGTATTGATCTGTAAACGCGACATATTATCCTCTAAGTTAGCAGAACTGGTCTGGAGAACTTTCAAATTCTCCTCCATTCGACTAGTACTCTCCTCCATCATCTGCTTCATACTTTCATCCATGCTAACTTTGAAACTAGCAGACATATTACTAGCATTCTCCTCCATTCGACTAGTATTCCTAGCTTCCACCTCCTTCATACTTTCACTCATCTGCTTCATACTGCTATTCATGCTAGCAGACATCTCCTCTAACATCCTCCTAAGACTTTCATCTGCCATTACAATATTAATTCAAAAAATAGACTGCTGTAGGGACATACATCAAAAGAGCAAAATAACAACATCTGAGCAACACTTTTCACCATATATAAATTTGATCAATTTTCTGTCTTAAATCTAACTTATAATTACCTTATAATTAACCTTCGAAGACACTTCATGTTGAAACAAACTCAAGCACATGTTCAAATTTCCCTGGCCCATTTTAAAATATCCTAACACAAATAATTTACATTTACAACCCAAATAATTTAATTTTATCTATAATATGACTAAAACATGCCATAAGCCGGTCAAATTAAATAAGATTCCAGATCATAGGAGATTTTTCTAAGTTTCCAGCCTATTTAACCTTTCTCAAGTTGTATAAGATCTGATCTTTTCTGAGTGTAATTTTCCTACTACAATACAACATTTAATTCCTATATAATCACACTCTTAAATACTACAATTGGCCAAGACATCTAACAAAGAATCAACCCCTTTATTTGAGTCTATCGAGCCACACGTTTTAGGTTTGCCAATCCTACTGGCGTTCAACCTGGTGATCCACTTTTGTTGAACACGCCCCATACGTTGACTGCGCCAATCCTTCTGTCCCCGTTTACCCGGATAGTAGGCTGTCAGATATCCGCCCCCTCAATCGGATTGCCAATAATCAACCGCACCGGCTCAGCTACACCAATGAAAATGGCACTGACAGATACTACCGAGATTTGAGCACAGAAGTTAACAAGAAATTATTGTGGAACACACCAAAATAGACGGGGGTTCATACTTACCTTCACTTACCTCTTAAAAATTATCTCGGGGATTGGGTTGACAACTGGATCTCTAAAGTATGCTCCCACAATAACCTCCACCATGACATTTAAAAATGAACCAGAACGAAGGCAAGAACTTTGAACTGTACAAAATTTTTTTTTCAAATAAAGGGTATGATTTTAACAAACTCAACAAAATAAATGTGGCTATCAGTAGCCCATGTCAATCTGACTATGTCCTCCTATAGGACTTGCAAAGTTATCATACAACATGTTAGCTCCCCCGAGCTCAAAGTAACGTAATATTCATAACACAATTGGACTGGATAAGGAAGTCAGGACGAGACACATATACAGAGCATTTGGTTTCTTTTAATAAACATGACACTTGTATTTATAGGCACAAGGCCACAATGTAGACGACCTTGCCCGCTGATAACCAGTTGTCTGGCCAGCTGCGGTCTACCCTTCAACATGTCGCACACCTTGTCAAATGGACTCACTTGTCATGCCACATTGCGTAAGAATCCAGCTCCCTCTCAAACGCTCTAAATGTCCGCAAGACATCACAAATATTGTTACGCAAATCTTTCAAATGCTCAACTCACATACCACTGGATTATTCTGACAATCCCTAAGCTTGTTAAATTATCATCCAAATGTTTAATAAGCATTGTTTAGAGTATAAAACAAACTCTTAAATGTTTATAACAAAAACTCCTAAATTATTTATAACAATTAGAAATTGTTGATAATATTGTCGAAGACAATTACAATAATTTTAAACACGCCTCTAACATTACTTTCCTTCCACATTATTGTCAAAGATATTTACATCATTATTTACAATATTAACATTTAAATTATTCAAATTATTAATTTAAGAAATACATTTAACCACATGTTCATCCGGTTGGTAATTTCATAATCGTGTCAATATAATCGACCAATGAAGGTTAGTTATACATATTAATGTCACAATCTGGGTTAATAAAGTTTTAATAATTATTATTATTATTTGTGACGGTAATCTTCATTCAAAATCTTATCTCAAATTCTTTCAATACTCTTGTTAATTATAACAGTAAATTCACTTGATTAATTTTCAAAGGACTAAGATAATACACTCCAGCGGAAAATACTTCGCTTACAAAAAAATGCACAAAACTGCATTAAAATAGGCCCAGAATTCATCATATATTAATATATACGGCATCAAAATCTTCCACAGAATTTACAAAAACCTCCACTAACAAATTCTTTAACATCATTAATTACTGTGGGAACCTCCTTCATTTATTCAAGGGCATTATACATCAGCGACTTTCAACACGTCCGCTGCACTAGCGATTATACATTCATAGTTCCACTTCAAAAATTCTTATAATCATTAATTGTTTCAAAACTGTTATCTTAAACTTCCGTGGATTTCATTCATGAATCGAAATGAAGTAAAAATTTGCCAATCACAAACAAATTTAATAGTGAATACGCTTATATACGCCTCTCTGGTCTATCAAAATTTAAGATTATCATCTTCAAAGTATTATAGTATAAAAATACTATCATCAAACAAAGTGCGACTAAACTGCAAAATAGTCGAATAGAATCCAATTAGACTGTGGAATGCAAACATTATTATTCAAATCTCTAATTGAGAAAAAACTACTAACAAAAGTTCATGACTTTAATGCATTCAATAATTCATAATTAAAGTTCATCTTTCACAAAATTGTCTATGATGCAATGGTCGTTCATAACTGACGATAAATGTCTGTGTTGCAATCAATTTCAAATAACGACTAGTATTTCCAAGATCGTCGACAACGTAAGAGATTTTAACGCTCTAAAATCATTTAAATGTTCTTCCTTCTTGATGATGACAGAAAATTGGTCAAAGTAATTAAACTGGGGTAGAATTACTTTAATAAAGAGACACGCTGTCTGAATTTAAATCTGCCATGAAAATCATTAACTTATAGTCAAATCGTGACTACAAAAATAAGCAAATTACTGAAATATCTGAATGTCAGTCTCAACTGATCCAAAATCATTTAACTATGTCCATGACATAACAATGTCTTAATAACTCGTCGAAAAAGGCATAACTCATCAAGGTGTACTGAGTACAGGAATCTCAAACAAGAATATAGGGCAAAATACATGAGGACAGAAAATATGGGAAAATGGTTGCTCAGATATCGCTAAAAAGCTCAAATAAAACAATAAACGTTCACGACTACCTTATCTGCCGATTGAAGTTCCAGAGGAAAATTCCCCAAAGAAGACTGCTGATGGATCCATTTCACCAACTTAAAGATGAGCTCCATCCTCGAAACAGGAAACAGCGCCCTTGGAGAATCGAACTGCTTCCTCCTCCGGAAATTGCACTGCTCCGTGTAGACGAAAGACATCCTTCCGGCAAAACTCTTCTTTGTGAGTCGGGACTACCCTGACCTCTCTTGAAAAATCCCCGAAGTTCTTGTAGAAAATCGCCATGAAGTTCTTGTAGTAATTTCCATCGAAATATTCATATACAGTGAGTATGAAATCGTTTCCATTGCTGTTTGATAGTATTCAGCGTTGGACCACGAAACATGGGTGTAGATGGTTGTTCACCACATGTTTGCTTGTGTGGAATAGCAATTAGCGAAGTTCCATGCTGCTATCTTACTCCATCGATGTATGTCCCAATTGCATTAAAGTCCTTTAGCCTTCCATCTTCTCTTCGGTTATGGTAATAGTAGAACAAACTGCCATATTAAACTGCTCCATAATACTGTAGCGTTGTGTCACAATTCAATCTTAAGTCTCCCTGTTGCACTAGCAGTGTCAGCCGTAGCGTAGATTCTGACGATACAAAGTGCTTCTCAGGTGGCGAGAAAATCACTTTTGTCAGTCGTCTAAAAATGCCAATATCTTCCAAAATAACTTCGTGAAATTGTTCAACTTTTCTACACTCCTTAATGTAGCACAGCACAATAGAATTAGCTTATAGGCAAACGCTAACTGTTCATAGCTAATCTTGTAGACGCGTTATAATGTGCGTTTTAACTTCGCCTAGTTTTCACTCACTGTAAACTTGCACTGCTTGTCTGCTCGAATCTCGTTTAATGCGGTGGCTTCACCACGCGTTATAATGACGACTCTTTCTACTTATTTCACTCGACGTCTCACCAAATCAGAAAAACGACTATATAAGAACTGATACTGAGGTTCTGAGACCTGACGATTTGAGATATGAGTTGAGATATGAGCTTGAGATATGAGACTGCTCTCTTCTGCGCAAGGCCTTTTATAAACTTCATAAGGGGCGTATCCATCCCTTCCATAGCGTGTTACTGCGTCATCGCTAGAAGTTCCAACTTCGTCAATACTTGACGGATTTTCAGAATTCAAAAACTGAAAATAAATTTCACCAAAATTCCAGATCAATGCCACTACTGCAAATGGATTTCCACAATTCTGCATTCCAAAAAGCATTAAAAATATCATAGTTTCAGTAATCTCCGTCTTCCTTCAAACAATCGTTCATTGGTTCGAGCCTCCCCTCCAATAGCATAATTTCTTCCTCAGCACAATTCCACATTTCCTGCGACTGCGTCGTACATCTCGAATCTTTCTCGAACAAATGCTGACGTCATTGAGAATCTCAGCTCAAGTAGCCTGCTGGCATAACGTCTGCGTCATCCGTGCTTACGTCATGACTATCCATGTCATAACTATGACAGCCATAACTTTCTTCATAATTTTCAATATAGCCACCGTGGTCTCACTAGAATTCAATTTACGGGGGCTGTACTAAACGGCAATGAAAGGATGAGTAATGCATATTTCATTGACGGTCCAGCGGGCACCGGGAAAACATTTCTTTACCAATGCTTGATTCACAGTTGCACAAATTTAGGGTTAAATGTAGTTCCTGTTGCATGGAATGTTATTGCAGCAATGTTACTACCTCAGGGGCGAACTGCACACAGCCAGATCAAGTTACCTCTTCATTTACATGAAAGTTATGTATCAGTAATAAAAGTTAACAGCAAGGAAGCTTTTTTATATTCGTTCAGAAAAACTTATCATCTGAGATGAAGCCCCTATGGCTAATAAGCACGCGTTGATATTTGTAAATCAGTTGCTCAAGGACATCATGAATAACGATCAACTTAATGATCAACTTCTGGCAGTAATGCAGGTATGGAATGTTAGCGAAGAGGAGAGTTGTTCAGATCATAACATTATAAAATTTGAAATCAGGACTGAAATACCGATACGTAACAAGCAAGAGTGTAGTTTTCAAGGTGTAAGGTTCAAAGTACAAGGCGATAAATGTAAAGAATTTGATAATAACCTCGCCAAAAATCTTTCTAGAAATTTTAACAGGGCCTATTATATTGGAGACATGAAGGAATTAGATCAGTTTCAGTCCCAGAGTGTGGGAAGAGAAGTAGAATTAGAATCTATTGTTAACAAATTTGCTGAGATATTACAGTCAACTTGTAGGCAAACATTTATAACACTTAAGGGACCAAATATGTCAGAAAGGAAGAAATCACTTCCATGGTGGACTGACGCCCTTACTATACTTAGGAAAAGAACGGCAGCCTTATGACGGAGATTCCAAAAAAACAACAAGAAGTTCCGTGAAGAACTATACAGCCTACTTTTCATGCCAATGATTATTCTACAGAATATGAACCTATCTAGAATAATGACGAAATTAAGTTGCTAATATCGAAATTTCCAATTAGTTCGAAATACTGTATACCTGGCATAATGTATCCTAATAGAGCACTACAGTTGGCAGCCCTGATGACTGAATATATTCTTAGTTCTGTCTCTTACTGTACTAAATACAAAATTTGGTTGAAGTCCACTGGATAGCATGGACGTTACATGCAGTTAAACATTGGATCTAACAGCGCGCGTAAAATCATGTTGGCAACAATGTCATGCATGTATTGGTCAGAAATAATCTGAAATAATATGATCTATTGTTGTGCCAATTTTGAATGAAATCCATTAGTTAGTATAGAAGTTACATGCATTTTAAAATTGGACCTATCAGCAGGATTAGAATCATGTTGGCAGCACTGACGTATATTAGTTAATCCAAATTCGTCTAGAATGCCACGTACTATACGTGTGCAAAGTTAAGAGCTATTGGCTTGCATACTTTCTGATATATTGATATTAGGGTAACAAAAATAGGGACAGCACATATTAACAGTTGGCAGCCCTGGTTGCTCCTTAGAATACGCATAGTCATATCTGTTATGGTACACATAGCACATACGAAATTTGGTTGAAATCCAAATGATAGTATGGAAGTTACATGTATTTAAAGTTGGACCTGTCAGCAGGCTTAGAATCATGTTGGTAGCACTGACGTATATAAGTTACTCCAAATTAATATAGAATGTCAGGTACTATACGTGTGCATAGTTTAAAGCTGTCGGCTTGCATACTTTCTGATATATTGGTATTTGGATAAAATAAATTAGGAGCATTTATTAACAGTTGGCAGCCCTGGTAGGTCTTAAGAATACGCTCAGTCATATCTGGTTATGTACACATACAACATACGAAATTTGGTTGAATTCCGCTTGATAGTGTAGAAGTTATATGCATTTAAAAATTGGACCTATCAGGAGGCTTATAATCATTTTGGCAACACTGCCGTGTTTGGCCTCCTGGAAACTAAACTGAAATATTATGATCTGTACGTGTGCCAATTTTGAAATAGCTCCCATTCATACTTTCCAAGATATCCAACATGGAGCTCAAATTTCAATTGCGATTTTTTAGCAGTTGGTAGGACTGAGATCATTTTCAAATATGGCCGTGAGATATTCAGGTATAGATCTTTACACCTACCAAATTTTGTTTCGATTGCTGCAGCCGTTTAGGAGTTGATAGGGGGGGGGACACACACACAGCCAGACAGACAGACAGAAGGACAGACAGACAGACAGACAGACACACATTGGCCCGATCTCATGTCTACTTTTTCCTCATTTTTGCAAAATGTGAAAAGTAGGCTAAAAATTATGACGAACTGAGAGAGATCCGTAAGAGCGTATATTGTTGAGAAAAAGAAGTGCTAAGAGAAATTCGACTCCTGGAAACAGTACTGTACCACAACATCATCTGTAAATCCGTCGAATGATGTGTATAAACTTGCTTCAGGAAAAATAAGGAACAACATTCTCATGTCAACTCTTCAGAAACCTGACGGAACGACATAATTAAATATGGAAGACACTGTGGAATATATTATGGATTATCTTATTCCGGAAGATAGAGAAGAAGAAGATACAGATCACCATAAAAACATAAGGAGGTTAATTAATGAATTAATTAATACTTGCAATACTGAGGAGGAGATTCGTCAAACCATTAGTAGCTTCAATCCAATGAAAGCGGCAGGTGAAGATGGAGTAACTATGGAAATACTCCTACGAACATTCGATAATTTTCCTAAGTTTTTAACGTTAATATTTTATGAATTTGGAAGAGAGCAAAAATAATTCTCATACTTAAACCAGGAAAAGAAAAGAGTACAGATCCATCGAAATTTAGACCAATTAGCTTGATGAATCTAGTGGGCAAGGTATTGGAGAAGTTATTGATTAGTAGAATAATGCATCATATATAAAAAATAAATTAATGAATAATAATCAATTTGGATTTACACCACAGAAGAGCACAACCGACGCAGCAATGGAAGTGAAGAAATTTATAGATCCAAAATTAGAGAAAGGGAACGTAATAATTATGACCAGCTTGGACGATAAGGGTGCTTTTGACGCCGCTTGGTGGCCTGCTATTCTAAAAGGACTAAAAGATATGGAATGCCCTAGAAATGTATATAAACTCTCTCAAGACTGTTTCCAAGGAAGAACAGCTTTCATGTCCATTAATAGCAACAACATTGAGAGAAAACTTACTAAAGGTTGTCTGCAAGGTTCATGCTGTGGTCCTGGTTTTTGGAATATACAATGCAATTCTCTTCTTACATTGCAGTATACAAATCGCACAAGGGTAGTTGCATTTGCAGATGACGTATTAATGCTTGTTAAAGCAAAATCTATTAAAGAGGCAGACAATTATACTAACATAGAAATGGACAAAATTTCAATTTGGTCTAAACTCAATAAGATCAGATTTAATGAACAGAAATCAAAAGTTATGGTCTTGTCGAAAAGAAAAAGAAAAGAAGAAAGATATTAAAATTAATCTTGATTACAAATGCTTAGATCAGGTGGACACCGTTAAATACACTGAAGAAAATGGAAATTGCAACACCCAGAAGGAGTGGCCCTACAATGCTGCAATTGAATATGCAGGACGAGTGTTCGGTTGTGATTCGATGATTACATTTTCAGGTCCCTCTGACCGCAAGTTTGGACAACAATCAATACAAGATGTGCCCACCACGAGCTGCAATACATTGATGAATTCGGCGAGGCATGGAGTCAATAAGGCCCTGGATCGCTTCCTGAAGAATTGTGGCCCATGCTTGCTGCACTGCACGGGTCAGTTATTCCAGAGTTGTGGGTGACTGAGGACGGTTGGCCAGTTGTCGACCCATCATGTCCCACACATGCTCAATAGGACTGAGGTCCAGGGATTTGGCGGGCCATTCTAAGGTTGTGATGTCGTGAGACCTTCTCTGGAGATGCGTGGAGTGTGAACTCGGGCATTGTCCTGCTGAAATATCCCATTAGCAATGTTCGCCATTATAGGGACAACCACTGGATTGAGTACCCTATCAACGTACTGTCGAGCAGTCATAGTGGCCTCAACAAGCACTAATTATGATTTCACATTTAAGCCAAGAGCTCCCCAGATCCTAATGATTGGTGTAGGCCTTGTGTGCCTCTCGACAATAAGGTCTGGGCGGCCCCTCTCCTCGGTACGTCGGCGCACACGTTTCCGGCGATCACTGCGGGAAAGACAGAAGCGCGATTCATCACTAAAGACGACCCTATGTCATTCGTCAACCCACGTCGATCGTTCTCGACACCGGGCGAGCCTTACACGTCGCTGTTGTGGGGTTAATGGAACACCTTCTGCAGGGACACGAGATCGTAAGCCAGCTACACACAGGCGATTACCAACTGTTTGTTGTGTAACGTGGGGTGCCACAGCTGCTCGAATTTGCGCTGCTGTTGCATGGGGTTCCATCCGGGCCATCCGAATGATGCGCCGATCCTCCCTCACAGTTGTCTGTCGCTTTGGGCCTGTGCCAGATCTACGAGTGTGGGTACCTTCATTTGACCACTGCTGCCATACACGTTGTACCGCAGATGCCTGTCGGCCAACACGTGCAGCGACAGTCCTTAGCGATAATCCAGCCTCACACAGCCCAATTATCCGAGCCCTCTCAAACAGCGTCAGTTGTTGATAGCGTGCTCTTCTCTGTCGTCGAGGCATGTTTGACGGGGAACACTTCACTGCACAGACTGTAAGTCAACTACGCTACACCAGAGTCCGCATACTGGAGTTGATTCGTCCGCGACCAATCACGTGGGGAGACCTGTAGCAACAATCTAATGGGTCTGAAACTTTGATCGTTTACATTACCTATATGACATCGTTCCATATCTCGAAAATCAACACAAACGACCAATGCCTTCATGGTGTTACAATTTCCATTTTCTTCAGTGTATCTTGGAATTAGTTTCGACCTCAATCTTACATTTAGAGAGCACATTAACTATATGACTGAAAAATGTAGAAAGCTGATATTTAGTCTCTCAAGATTTGCAAAGCTAAACTGGGGTTTAAAGCATACAGCTCTGAAGATAATATACAAGGGTGGAATCTTACCTCTCATTTTGTATGGAGCACCGGTATGGAGAAAAGTTATAGAGAAAACTTGCTATAAAGTAAAATTGATAAGAGTCCAAAGCTGATAAATATCAGAATAGCTAAAGCTTATCGCACTGTATCTATTGAAGCTCTCTGGGTGGTAAAAAGATTAATTCCAATTAATTTTCAAACTGAGGAGACGGATGCATACTACGATCTTATTAAAGTTAATGGTAAAGAAGATCGCTCAATTGACATGGACATGGAAGTAAATCAATGGTCTCACCCTGCTGACTTTGATAAAAATAATGACGAAAATGATGAACAGGTGCATTCTTTCAATGTTTACACTGATGGAAGTAAGGGTGAGCGTGGAGTAGTGTCTGGAATTGCCATATACAATGGAAACGAGTTCATTCAACAGCTGCAATATAAACTAGACAAACGATGTTCTACCATTGAAGCAGAACAGCTAGCTATCGTTAAAGCACTGCAACATATAGAATCCATGGACACGGAGCAGAGAACCGCATTCATTTTCACAGAGAGCCAAATTACAATAGATGCACTTAAAATCTACAAAAAAGATACATTTCTCATAGAGGAAATTAGAAGAAAAGCAATTGAAATGCAGAAACAGAAACAGGTTAAGGCGCATGACGGAAATGAGGGGAATGAATTAGTGGACCAGCTGGCTAAAGAAGCAACACAAAGCGGTTTAAGTGAGTGCTATACTAGAATTCCAAAAAGTAATTTGCTAAAAGAATTAAGTGTGTTTAGTTTGAGAAAGTGGCAGAATGAATGGGACAATACATCCAAGGGTGAAATCACAAAATCATTTTTCCCCAGTGTACAGGACAGACTAAAATTGACAATGAACATAACGCCCAATTTTACGGTTATGACTACAGCACACGGCAATATTAAATCATACTTATATAGATTTAAAATTATCGATAGTCCAACAGGTATATGCAATAACGGTCACCAGACTGTAGATCACTTACTATATGCGTGTAAGGTATTAGGGAAAGAGAGAGATGTATTAATAGCACATGTTTTAAGATCAGAAAACTGGCCAATAAAGAAAGATGAACTTGTTAGAAACTACCTTAGGGAATTCATTAGTTTCGCAAACTCCATCTCATTTGAAACACTAAATAGATAATTTTTATTTAAATTTTCTCAACTACAAATGTTGACAGGTATTATTTTAGTGACACAAATTTCATTTAACAAGCCATGGGTATAAATATTTAAAATATGAATTGTATAGTTTTAGTTTGAAATGACTAATAAGTCTTAATTAAGTATGTAGTATTACTACATTGTAATGGGGCATGCTGTAAATAAAATAAATAAAAAAATAAATAATCTACAGGTGTGTCTTGTGTAATAGTAAAATGTTCAGACTCTATGTTCAACATTTCATTGATGAGTGGAAACGAAGTCAGTTACCGTTACTTCTTGAAGACCAGTTTCCTGGTATTGAAGGAAGTTGTCCCAATTTTATTTTTACTTCTTTGATCTCTAAAATTCTATTTTTATTCTTCCATGGTAATGTAGCGGACTTTAAACTGTTAGTACTAATTATTTCAGGCTGATAGGTCCAGATACATCGGATGATTTACCGAAGATTTACCGAATTGGTCATAGTGTAAGAAAAAATGCCTACAGTGCATCTAGTGGAATATGTACTACCAAACAAACTTTGAAATCAAACATTGCTAGTCATACCGGTAAAAAAACGTATCCATGTAACATATGTGAATCCAAGTTTCCCCGGAAAGAAAGTTTGTTGACACACATGCTGATCCATAGCGACGAGAAGCCCTTTTCATGTAGCGTATGTGAATCCAGGTTTAACCGGACAGAGAGTTTGAAGAGACACATGCTCATCCATAGCGCCAAAAAGCCCTTTTCATGCAGTGTATGTGAATCCAAGTTTTCTCAGAGAGAAAATTTGAAGGCACACATGCTCGTCCATAGCGGTGACAAGCCCATTTCTTGTAGCGTATGTGAATCCAACTTTAACCTCAAAGCACATTTGAAAACACACATGCTCATCCATAGCGTCAAGAAGCCCTTTTCATGCAGAGTATGTGAATCCAAGTTTACCCAGAGAGCCTAATTTGAAAACACACAAACTCGTCCATAGCAGCAAGAAGCCATTTCCCTGTAGCGTATGTGGATCCAAGTTTACCACGAGAGGAAGTTTGAAGAGACACATGCCAGTCCATAGCGGTGAGAAGTCGGTTTCTTGTAGCGTATTTGAATCCAAGTTTACCACGAGAGGAAGTTTGAGGAAACACATGCCAGTCCATAGCGGCGAGAAGGCATAGCTGATGCAAAGCCAAATTTACCGTATGGAAATCTTACAGTAAATGTAACACATGCTAATCCATAGCAGTGAAGGGCCATAATTCTGTATCGTATTTGAATCCAATTTTGTCCGGAGAGGACATTTAAGAACACACTTGCTAATCTATAGTGGCGAGTAGCCATATTCATGTAGGGTAAGTGTATCCAAGTGTGCTATGAGAGGAAAAATTTAGTCAACACATGCTAGTCCATAGCGGGGATATACTATGTTCATGTAGCATGAGTGAATCCGAGTTCTCCCAGAGTATATTATTGAAGAAGCACATGTTAATTCAGAGACACACTTCCTAAACAACAGAGACGAGAAAACATTCTTATGTAGTAATCTCAAGGTCGTATTACCTTAAATGTGAATATTCAATGACAAAACTTAGGGTGGTAAAAATCGATTTTGAGAGGGGAAGTAATGAAATTTGTGTCAAAGATCTTTTTTTTTGGGGGGGGGGGGGGGAAGCGTGTTATTTGTAATCTACATAGTGTTTGTAAAAATTTTACTGTTATCGGAGGCATGGAAGTTCCATTAAAAAACAGTTCATCTTCGTTCGTTTTGTTATTACAGTGTCTTATCTCAGTTCATGTGCATATTGTGACCATTTTGAGGGAGCGTCAGTCGCCAGTAATGGAGGCGTTCTTTCTCGTCACGGCACTGTTTGAATTTGAAACGAGCGCCTAGCCAAGTTGAGATTTACCTGGCGAGCTAAGGAGCTGAGCAAGCAGATGGTGACATTCGTTCTCATGCACTAAATCGAGCATAAACGGACAGCTAAATCAAGCTTGGTTACGAGTACCGAACCTGAAAGCCAAAAGTAGCCTACGAATGAGACGTTGTTCGCAATGCGCTCATGATAGTTTTTCTAGGCGAGGCCAACCTTTGTGTGTGCAGGGTTGCGTTGGGTAATACCCGATCTTACAGCATAGTTAGCCGACGAGCTGGAACTAACTTCTGACCCGAGTTATGTGAAGATAATTCCTTCGACCAGAGTAGTTTACTGGATAGCAGATAAAATGGAAAATAAAGCTGCACAGGTGTGTAAGTATAGTGCGATAACTATAGAGAGATTATAAGCAAGTGACCGTGAACATTATTGCATTAGACGCAGATAATATTGGAACAGTAAAACACCGGGTGATTGTCGTGAAACCACTGCAAGTTTTAGATACGTGTTTTTCACAGCAAAAGCTATGGTGATAAGAAAAGTTGATCAGGAATTCATGGTATCGATACGCCGTAATGAACTTTTGGAAACTACCATGAGTCGAGCCATTACTATGGTGCACTAAATTTGAATTGGGCGTACGATGGAGGCCGATGTGTGGAGACGTGGGCCATGGACCAGTAGAACCAGGAAGGTGACTTGTACACATTCCGTGTACAGAGGCACGCATGGGACATCATGCCTAGGCCATGGGCCTTCCTCAAGTACATCTGGAAATGGACGTGAGCCCTATATTCTATTTTCAGTAGCTAGTACCGGTGAATATCAGACAGTAGACTACGCCTTTGAACCATGTAGGAATCCTTTTGCATGCCAAGAATTAATTTTACATTATGATGGAGCATAAGCATGGAGCCTTTCGATGTTTGTCTACACTTCAGATTTTTTTGAGATAGCATATCCATGATAGGCTTATCGTACAACGAGGATATTTTTTCGAAGGCATCCAGCTTTTCTAATAAGACAGGAGTTCCATCCTGATTTTTGTTGTACAGTTCAGTGCATATTTTTATGGCACATTATTTTATAGACTACCAATTTCGGATAGTTTATTGGTAAGTGTGATTAGTTAAATTTAATTAATTTTCGTTTAGATTTGATTCATCTTAGATGAGATCTGATTATCATTTATCGTAAAATTATTCGATTTTTCATGTGGTTCAGGATTTCTTTAATATTGATAATGCAGAATTGTCGTGAATTTG
This sequence comes from Meconema thalassinum, assembly GCA_946902985.2. Classification (NCBI taxonomy): domain Eukaryota; kingdom Metazoa; phylum Arthropoda; class Insecta; order Orthoptera; family Tettigoniidae; genus Meconema; species Meconema thalassinum. Next base: position 11,737,672 of record CAMPQE020000048.1, on the reverse strand, counting down.
GAATGACATTTGGATTAAAGAATAATGTTTATAACCATTTAATGGATCATATGAGAAACAGAACATGGCAATAACCATGATAATTAATTATTTTGGGACTGTTGAATATATTTAACAATAATAATAATAATAAATCAATGGATGAGTTTGAGCAATTTATGTGATGTTCAATTAAACAAATATGAGTTAGTGATATCGGAGATGAGAGATAAATAATGAATTAATACACATTGGAATTATAGTGAGATCGTAACGTAGTTTTGTTATTAGAGCAAGGTGTATAAATTAGGAGGATTTTGTTATGGTGACAAGCGGGTAATTGATCAGGTTACTGGAAACAGTTATTTATAACATCCATATGATAAATCTGGTAGGGTGATGAGTTGATTTGGGAATGCGTGCGTGCATTTTTATCCCATGAATAATTATGATAATCCATAAAATACAGTAAGTATGACTGGATGGAAGTTCAATATATGAAAATAAGGTGTAAAAGAAATAGAATTGTTGAATATAATGAAATGTTGGAATTTGGAGGATGTTAGCCACAGTTGCAACCCCCACGCGACAATCCAGATCTTGTCATCAGCAGAATTCTAGATTCTGCTTTAATTTGCTCTAACCATAATTAAATATTTTCCTGTTGAATGATATCAACATGCAGATAGATTAAAATGTTTAATAATCTTGCCATATGTTGATATTATGGAAAATTCGGATTGATGAAGTGCACAGAGAAATGGGGCATTTAAAATGCAGCTTCATATTCCGATAAAATTTGAATGGCTATAAATCATCCATAAGTGTTTGAAAATAATTTGAATAATAAGATTGATTTGCAATCAACATCACAAGAATAATTAATCCCATAAATTATTTATTACTGAAAATAAATCATAGATCCATAATTTATAAAAGCTGATCTGAATATTCCTTCTTGGAATTAATGAAATTTAAACTGTATTATATTTCTAATGGAGTAATCATTGATTTGACATAAGCTGACTTGCATTAAGCGGCATAATTGACAATTCTGGTAATGTTTGGAATTTCTTCTCGTTTCATGGAATATCTGATACGATTATCCAAGATTTTGGAAATATGAAAAACGTGTGGAACTTTGTAAATAAAATTTTATTGAAGTGTTAAATAGAACAATCAATGATGTACGCATCCTGAATATTGTAAATAATATTTAAAAAATAATGGAATAACATGATGGACTAATAATTTCATGGGTATGCTAATAAAGTGCATATTTAGCTAATCGTTGATTTTTGCATATTTAATAAATGTTTTTGGAACGTTATTTAATGCCTACGATTTTAATAGTATAGGATCCTAGGGGGAGCGCAGGGTGTTATTCTTTTGGTTTTCTCCCTGAGAATATCCCTTGTAAAGATTAGGATGGCTGAATGGAACAATTACATTGATACAATTTTATCTTAATACTGTGATCATTCATGATTCTTGAAAATATGCCTTCTATCCTTGCTGTAGTGTGCGTCTTGGGAACAGCAGAGCTTTTTATTTCATTCTACAACTTTTGTCGTTTGCTCATAGTTTACCCCGAGATATTTTTGTGTCTTGTGCTCGGCTGTTGTTAAGGATGCACACTTGTGTGGTCGTAGGACGTCCATCAAACTGCGTTTTATGAGTTTATATTAATTATTGGTTTATAAGTGCAAAATGGATGACTATGAGAATATAAATCGACGGCTGAATGAACCAGACAGTGAGGAAGGTGAAGTGCTTGGTGGTGAGGATGAGTACGAGGTTGAAGAAGACCATGTAGAAGTGCATCCAGATGTGGAGGGTGATGCTGATAGTGGTGATGACAGTGTTTCTAGTAGTGACGAAGATCCCGTTGATGATTGTGTGCCTTCTAATTATTATAATGGAAAAGACGGAACAAAGGGGAGAAAGTCAGTTGTTGCACCAACATCGCGCACACGTTCTCAGAACATTATTGTTCATTCCCCGGATCCTAAGAACAGAGCCAAAATTGCTAGCACTTATCCGCAGTGTTTTGAACTATTTTTAGACGACATCATGATACAAAAAGTAGTTGAGTATACATGAAAAAAAAATCAGGTCTAATTTTCAGCGTGAAAGGAACTCAAGAACTACGGATGTGTGTTAAACTAGATCACTTATAGGTATTTTGTATCTTGCCGGTGTATTGAAGTCTGGAAAATGACATATGTTAGATATGTGGGATAATAGTTGTGGAACAGGAGTGGAGGCTATTTTTGTCACCATGAGTGCACAAAAATTCAAATTTCTCATTCCTTGCCTCCGGTTTGATAACAATCGTACTAGACTTGAACGCAGCGAAGTGGACAAGCTTGCAGCCTTCAGAGAATTATTTCAAAACTTCGTACTGAACTGTAGGCGGAATTATTCTGCAAGTTAATACCTCACTGTTGATCAACAATTGTTATCATTTTGAGGACGCTGCACATTTCTCCAGTACATGCCTAGCAAACCGGCGAAGAACGGCATTAAACTATTTGCACTCGTTGACTGTTGAAACATATACACTCACAACCTTGAAGTATATTATGTAGGTGTTAAACCTGATGGACCTTTCAAGCAGAGCATTGCGCCAAATGAAGTAGTGAAACGTATTGTGGAAACAGTTGTGGGTTCGAATGGGAATATCGCGGACGATAACTGGTTTACATCAATTCCTTTGGTGATTGAGCGACTAGAGGACAAGAAACTAATATACGCGGGAACACTGGGAAAAAATAAACGGGAATTCCCAAAGGAATTCTTGGCCAACAAAGCCGAGAGGTAAAGAGTTCATTGTTTGGCTTTTATAAACAATGTACTGTAGTATCTTACGCTGCCAAAAAGAATAATGCAGTCCTAGAAGTGTTTTCCATGCATCATGATAATCGTATTGTACAGACCCTCAGGGGGCTGCACCCCCTGAAGCCACCCTCCATCATCTATCAAAACCACCCCTAACTGGCAAATCTCATAAGTCCAGAACAGTATCTTTTATACAGCAAGGGCAGCCAGCCAGCTCGGAAGGTTTGCCAAATACTTGCATCACACACATAACATCTATACTATAACTAACTGGGGCAGCTATGCCAATAGAATGCCGACGAAGCAGCACCAAAGCCTATAAGAGGTAGGCCTTAATGAGGACACACGCTCTCTCAATCATCTGTCATATAGTGTGTGTCGCCGGAGGCTCTACTGCTGCAAGCTGCTATCACCAGGTGAGCATCAGTGAAGTGTTCAGAGATCCTATATTTTGTAACCTCTACCCACAAACTTGTACACTCAAACTTATAACATTCATTACATTCCCCTAAAAGGGACTTATAATTTCATATTCACTGACCAATAAATACTTGGTCAGTACACTACACTTGTCTTACTATTTACACGCCTCTTTGCGTCCCAACGCCCTTCCTGATTCCCGTCACGATTAGCCGTGACATACAGTAGCCAAATAGTTGCTAGGGCAAGCTTCATCGTACTTCCCGCAGCGGCCCGACTGCCTAAAGCATCGAGCCGCAACATCGCTGACGCACGCACGTCGGTTATATAACTCTCTCCAACCAGCTGAGAGGCTAGTACATTAACCTGTACACAAAGTTTCATCCCCTGAAATACACCTACGTCTTTATAAGAGCATCCCCTAGCATCCTAACACTAAACAACACTCTACAGTATAGACGAATCCACAGACAATGACTGAAAACCAGTAATATGGTATTGATGTGTTGGATAATATGTGTGGACAATTTGATGTTTCGAGGAATTCTCGGAGATGGCCTCTAACTATCTTCTTTGACTGCCTGAATATTGGCGACATCAATGCTCGATTAATACTTTCTGCAAATAAGAATTATGCAGTGGTGTCTCGCCAAAATTTCCTGCGAACTTTTGCTTTGGATTTGATGAAACCTGAAATCCAAATGAGAAACAACCTGGAAATCAGTCAAACAGAAATTAAGCGTCGTAGAAAGCTGCTTTTGTAAATTGAAGAAGATCCTGTCCCACCTCCTGCTAAAACAAGCAAGATGGGCCGCTGCTACATTTGCGGACGACAGTGAAACGAGACTTCCAGGAAACCCTGCCATGTATGCACCAGCTGGGTGTGCCCTGACCACCAGCGATCTGTATGTGACACTTAGCCCTTAGTGAAGAGTAACATTTCCTCTGAAATTCTTGTACCACTATATTTGTATATTAAATGCAATACAGTGATCACACCTTTTGTAGCATATTCTCCTTAGAAATGATCACTTCGGAATATATCAATATAGACATACAATAAACTGTACCTCCAAAAAGCATTATGGAGGGAATGTATTAGACAAATATCAGACAAATCGCACTGTCCTGTAATTGTTCAGGTATTTCTTTTATAAATGCATGTGTATTATATTGTACAGAAATATAGTTCTTTTCACAGATCATAATCATATTCATTGAATAAATAGCATAGAATAGACTCTAATCACAAAGAAAGTATGGAGCACAATAGTAATCTGCGCGACCACTGGAGTGTTAAAGGACTTACCTTTCCGCAGGAGATGCTGGAAATGTTCTTCTTCAGCTGACAGACAGGCTTTGTATCCTGTAATTTAGCATTTACCCGCGTCCAAAGCAACATTTTACGTCTAACGACCCTCCTAGTAGTTTAATTAGACGTTTAATAAGAATGTTGCGTTAGGTTCCACGCCTCCTTTTTCTTTCACTCCTCAGTTTCCTTGCTTCAGGCTTTCGAGTTGAGAGACATTTTATTTTCGGTGTAATGCATGTTTGCTACTCTGTAAGTCATCTAGTTTATTTGTTTATCCCGCCTGAGAAAACTGAGAAAGGACATGAAAGGCTAGAAACTTGAAGATGGGCATGTTTTTCAGGAAAGGGTAGACTGACTAAAAAAGAAATTGTCATTCCTCAAAGTCACTATGGCTCGGCAATCAGAAATAATGTGGATTCCTTGGAAAATATATGTCACGGCTTTTACCTGCGTGCAATCTGCGGCACGAGTTCGGTTGGCTGGCGAAAGGCAGTCGTGTGACTGGTAGCTGGCTGATGGCCTCGCTTCGGTCAATTAATCTCACTGTATATGCGAATAGAACTCAGCTCTAAGGAGATATTTGAGGACATACGATCGAATCTATAGAGTCGAGAAACCATGTTTCTGTAGCAATTGTGAAGCTTCATTTGCTAGGAGAGGACATTACATAATCACATTCTAATTCATTGTGGCAAGTTCATACTTTTGATTTGTAGTTTTTGTTGCAGTCGTTGTTATTGTTGTCTGATTCATCAATTTTTAGAAGGTTTGACACAGCCCTCCGTACTGCACCCGAAATTTGAATGCTGTATGATAATAATGATGATATTTTTCGTTCCCATGATATAATTTTACATTGGAATATGAATGCTAGAAGATGGTTCAAGCGAGCTTTGTTGGTGAACGCAGGCAAGGGAAGAGCCCGGTCACGTGATTTGTGACCATCGAGAAGTATCTAGAACGATGAAAAGTGCCTAGCAACAAGATTTAACCGCGAATTATAACCAATTTATTGTTATAAAATATATCTTTGGATATATGCCCACAGCCAATGAGAGGAGGGTTTATGGAAGCAAATATGGATATTACCTTGTTAATTTGATTAACTATTCCATTTAAGCCCTATGTAAGACTTTTAGGCAATTGATATAATGAAGAAAATTATTAGAAGACATTGGGAGTACTTAGAAATTAGCAAGAAGCAAGAAATTTACGTTAATAAGCATTTTTAAAGTGCGCGCAATTATTTTCCCGCGAGCGACAATGGCGCTGGGAAAAATATGAGCTGGAGAGGGGACGGCAGTAAGGAGCGTTCTTATTCCGACCGACTTTGAAGTGTTAAGATGTGTATTCCGGGAGAGTTGAGTCCCGAGGAATTAGCCGAGTGCGGTGAACAGACCACTCGAAGATACAGTGCCGATGCGGCCAAGAATATATAGAAGCCCGCTCGTAAACTAGGTGAAGTTAAGCGAAGGCAACAGTAGTCTGTTTTGTGATATTCTTCAACGATAACGAAACGAAATTGTATACGGAATATACTGATAGACTTGGTGTATCAGATTATCAAGTTTTAGAATTACGTGTTCAGATAATTAAACAGTTTTCAGACATTATATATCTGCCGAGAAAGTTGCTTATCTCAGTTGAGATAAACTCTTTTGGTGCGACGAGATTGCAGTTTATACAAGTCCATGTTACAGAGATAAAGGGAGTAGCAAAGTGTTATATACATGGACATTGAGATTTTTATTATTTAGACACTATAATGGCTACTAACATTCATCAAGAGGAATTATCATTGAACATAGTGAAGATGTTTAGTATGATGGACTAGAAACATTATGCGATTGGGGTATGTTAATACAGAGTTGTGATTAGACAACATGGAACAACGTCGGAAATGTGTATAAAATGGCGGCTTCGGTGGCGTAGTCGGTAGCATGCTGAGCTTCTATGCCCAAGATAGCGGGTTCAAACCCGGCCGAAGACGTCGGATTTGTTAAGAGCGTTAAAAATCCCTCAGTATGCCTTCCTTCGGAGGCGAAGTAAAGCCGGCGGTCCCATGTCATAGATTTATGGCATGTTAAAGAACCTCCCACTAATTACACCTGTGTGAAGCTAAATTGGATAGGTTAAGAATGTAACAAACGATCTTAGGTTTCTACGTTCGTTGCCAAGAGCCGACTGCGGTGGCGTCAAGTAGCTAAGTTCAGAACTTGGCCTAGTAATCGTTGACGGTGGCGCTTGGCGACAAAAGTAGGAACTATTTGAATAAATAGCATAGAATAGACTCAAATCACAAAGAAAGTATGGAGCACAATAGTAATCTGCGCGACCACTGGAGTGTTAAAGGAGGCGAAGTAAAGCCGGCGGTCCCATGTCATAGATTTATGGCATGTTAAAGAACCTCCCACTAATTACACATGTGTGAAGCTAAATTGGATAGGTTAAGAATGTAACAAACGATCTTAGGTTTCTACGTTCGTTGCCAAGAGCCGACTGCGGTGGCGTCTAGTAGCTAAGTTCAGAACTTGGCCTAGTAATCGTTGACGGTGGCGCTTGGCGACAAAAGTAGGAACTATTTGAAAAATTCTAAGTTGCAGTCTGTACTTAAATTAAAACACAGGTAACACACACCAATACAGTCGTCACAATTAACACCGGTTATCAGACAGATTCTACACACACCCAAAGTACACGGGGCTACATGACCACGTTGTCGCAGCCCCTAAACTTAAGGACCAACCAACCTGTGTATAACATCCAGAATGTCTACAGAATAGAGCATTCATGAAACATTATGTACATTACCATCCAGTACAAGTAATGTATTGTTACGACCTCGCCTTTCTACCCTGCCTCGTGGTACGGACTTACGCCGTCGACCACCCAGGGTTTCTTTAACGGGGTCCTTCCCGCTTCTGTGTGCTCAGATACCAGGGTCGTTACCATGTTCTTACCGATCGTCTCACCAATGACCAAGAGCACACCACTTATTCTCAAGGAAGGGGAAATGAGGGAGTTGTAGGAACACGGGGTTGTTCCCCCAATAAAAAGAGATCTCCCACGTACTGCCGGTTTATTCCTTTCAACAGCTTCCAGGAATTCATCTGCAGATACAGGGCTTGCTCTGTTAACTCACTTCAACAAAGGAAACAATAATGCAAGATCTCACCTGATCATTCAGCCGTCTTTCTCGAATGATGCTCAGCACCAGTCCCCTTGGTCGACGGGTGCTTAGTCACGATTGTCCGATCTCCCGATCGTCAAACTCACGACACTTTCCCTCACGGACAGTCCTTTCACCTCTCGCAGTCTGGTCCCACTGTCTGACCCCCGACTGCTCAGAGGTCAGCGCTTATAAACACACGTCACTCTCTCTCACGGACAGTCCTTTCACCTCTCGCAGTCTGGTCCCTCTGTCTGACCCCCGACTGCTCTGAGGTCAGCGCTTATAAACACACGTCACTCTCTCTCACGGACAGTCCTTTCACCTCTCGCAGTCTGGTCCCACTGTCTGACCCCCGACTGCTCTGAGGTCAGCGCTTATAAACACACGACACTCTCTCTCACGGACAGTCCTTTCACCTCTCGCAGTCTGGTCCCACTCTCTGACCCCCGACTGCTCTGAGGTCAGCGCTTATAAACACACGACACTCTCTCTCACGGACAGTCCTTTCACCTCTCGCAGTCTGGTCCCACTGTCTGACCCCCGACTGCTCTGAGGTCAGCGCTTATAAACACACGACACTCTCCCTCACGGACAGTCCTTTCACCTCTCGCAGTCTGGTCCCACTCTCTGACCCCCGACTGCTCTGAGGTCAGCGCTTATAAACACACGACACTCTCTCTCACGGACAGTCCTTTCACCTCTCGCAGTCTGGTCCCACTGTCTGACCCCCGACTGCTCTGAGGTCAGCGCTTATAAACACACGACACTCTCTCTCACGGACAGTCCTTTCACCTCTCGCAGTCTGGTCCCACTGTCTGACCCCCGACTGCTCTGAGGTCAGCGCTTATAAACACACGACACTCTCTCTCACGGACAGTCCTTTCACCTCTCCCAGTCTGGTCCCACTGTCTGACCCCCGACTGCTCTGAGGTCAGCGCTTATAAACACACGACACTCTCTCTCACGGACAGTCCTTTCACCTCTCGCAGTCTGGTCCCACTGTCTGACCCCCGACTGCTCTGAGGTCAGCGCTTATAAACACACGTCACTCTCTCTCACGGACAGTCCTTTCACCTCTCGCAGTCTGGTCCCACTGTCTGACCCCCGACTGCTCTGAGGTCAGCGCTTATAAACACACGACACTCTCTCTCACGGACAGTCCTTTCACCTCTCGCAGTCTGGTCCCACTCTCTGACCCCCGACTGCTCTGAGGTCAGCGCTTATAAACACACGTCACTCTCTCTCACGGACAGTCCTTTCACCTCTCGCAGTCTGGTCCCACTGTCTGACCCCCGACTGCTCTGAGGTCAGCGCTTATAAACACACGACACTCTCTCTCACGGACAGTCCTTTCACCTCTCGCAGTCTGGTCCCACTTTCTGAACCCCGACTGCTCTGAGGTCAGCGCTTATAAACACACGTCACTCTCTCTCACGGACAGTCCTTTCACCTCTCGCAGTCTGGTCCCACTTTCTGAACCCCGACTGCTCTGAGGTCAGCGCTTATAAACACACGTCACTCTCTCTCACGGACAGTCCTTTCACCTCTCGCAGTCTGGTCCCACTGTCTGACCCCCGACTGCTCTGAGGTCAGCGCTTATAAACACTCGACACTCTCTCTCACGGACAGTCCTTTCACCTCTCGCAGTCTGGTCCCACTCTCTGACCCCCGACTGCTCTGAGGTCAGCGCTTATAAACACAAGTCACTCTCCCTCACGGACAGTCCTTTCACCTCTCGCAGTCTGGTCCCACTGTCTGACCCCCGACTGCTCTGAGGTCAGCGCTTATAAACACACGACACTCTCCCTCACGGACAGTCCTTTCACTTCTCGCAGTCTGGTCCCACTGTCTGACCCCCGACTGCTCTGAGGTCAGCGCTTATAAACACACGACACTCTCTCTCACGGACAGTCCTTTCACCTCTCGCAGTCTGGTCCCACTGTCTGACCCCCGACTGCTCTGAGGTCAGCGCTTATAAACACACGACACTCTCTCTCACGGACAGTCCTTTCACCTCTCGCAGTCTGGTCCCACTGTCTGACCCCCGACTGCTCTGAAGTCAGCGCTTATAAGCACAAAAGTCGCAACTCATGCGGGCTCACCTAGCACCTCCTTGCTGACTGTTATGAACTGGCTTGACCCTGGGGTTGTGCGTCCGAAATGGTTCAAGGCTAAACCAAAACAGGGACATGACAGTATTTTCATGTACATATACGTTCAACTATGAGCAAATATTATCTTTCATTGACCTACTATATGAACATTAACAACTACGATAGTGATTCGATCTACAACTTACACATTTTATTTGTAACGATGAAACTATATCGTCATTATTGCTCAATAATAATGTGGGGACTTCGAATGGAGCCGGCAAATGATGAATCGTCATCAGGAAACACGAGTTGCTGGGGACTAGACCCAGCATTCTTCGAGACGTGGAATCCATGTATGAGAGACGAGGTTCGATGTCCGTAGAGGAATTCCTTCCTTCTCCGAGGTCGCTGTTTTTCCACTGGTGTGGAACAGATTTGGTTTCAACAATTCATTCTTGAGAAGATGAAACAACTAGGTATTTTCCAAATATCTGATATGAACTTCATGAGTCTACAGTTAGGGTAGATGTGTTCCGCATTATTATGTAGTTAGAGTATTATGATGGCATTTTGTCAGTTATGTATTTTCACTTTGATGTTTAACAAGCATTATTCTACAAGATCGTATAGGATAATGGTTCTTAGTCATCCATGCTTGAAAATTCTACGTTTCATTTTCTGAAGTTTATTTGTTTGAGAATTTATTTTCCACTTTGAAAAATGTTATAAAGTTAGTATTCGACGATTTTCGATTTTTGAGTCAGGATGTCTATTAAATTCATTTTGAGTAAAATGAATTGGGCATCTTTCCGTAAGAAGAATATACAGTATTAGTATAGGAGAAGAGATCTACGTGTGATATATTGTGAAATATCACCCATTACAATGAACATTTCGTCTGGCATGTAATATTCGTCACGATTATGACATGAAGTCATGTATTTATAAACATTCTTTGTATAGAATGAAGATACATTCGGGAGTTGACAAACCCATTTATAGAGAAGGAAAGCTTTGCCCTTCATTAAATGTAACATTATTTGAGACAAATCTTCATAGAAGATAATTTATCCGACAGTAGGAAGTTAGGTGAAATCTAAATCCAGTCGAGATTGATATTTATTGGACACTTAAATAACATTTGTCGTTATGTATACACACATGTAACGCTACGTTAATTGTAAACGTTATATTGCAACCGTGTAACTTTGAAGTGATGATCAGTATGGTGAAACATTTTACTATTATTATTAAATGCAAAGAGACTTGGTATTGATGAAAGAGTAACAACGTTTAGTAAACCTTTTACGATATTTCATTATGATCGTTTTGTGAACGAAGGTTAGGTCATTATACTGTTAACAATGTAAGTTATTGTTTGGAACAATGCTAAAAAAATGCTAATTGGAACAATTAATTTGATGTTATAGGATTTGCTTATTGGCCCTACGAGGAAATTTATGCCGTATATTGAAGATAGTTGGAGTCTGCGAGGAAATATTGGTTGAAATACGAGGGTTATGCCGTATTAGTGCATTGTAGTACTGTTGTGAGGAGATTAAGGCATTGTTGTATGTTAGTATAGTTATAGACTCGTGCGCATGGATGTTGCTGCGCTCTGGCGGCAAGTCGTTCGAATAGTCCATGTGGCGCTTGTCAGTGAAGTGAAGCAACGTGATTGCCAGGCTGCGTTTGTTGAGGTGCGAATTAAAGTTCGAGATGGAAGAAAGTTCTACAAGGAGTAAAACAAATTGTTCCGTGGTTGGATGTAACTAGTCCTACAGAAATTGTCCGCCTGGGACGAAGTTCTTCGTATTCCCAAACAATAAACAGCACATTCATAGAAGGAGCGCTTGGACTGAGACTTTAAAACGGGACACGAGTGATGGTAAACCATGGCATCCTACAAATAATTCACGTGTTTGTAGTCGGCATTTTATAAACAGAACATCGACAAGAGACCCTGACAGACCCGATTACGTACCGAGGCTCTACATGAAGCCACATTTATCGGATCAGCACCAGCAACGAGAGGGCAGTAGAGTAACTGCGAGATACAAAATGCGAAAAATGACGCATGAAAATGACGGGGGTGAGGGAAGTGTGATGGAGTATGGTTCATTCAGTGACGCGAGCACACAGACGGATATTGTGACCGTATATAGTGACAAGACGGAGGTGAACATATTGTTTTCTTCTTTGAGAAATAATTGCGAAGCTTAAGTCCAGACAAATCTGCCAATGCCACGTGCGAACATACAAACAATGACGGACACTTGTTTAAAACAAGACTGTAGTGTTAATGTTGACCTTGTGGATAAGAAGCATTAATTTTGTGGATACCGGTCAGTGAAGGAAAGCGAACATAATCTTGTTGAAATAGCGGGTGTAAAGCTGGCAGTGTTTCGTACCCTGTTATCGTTGTTACCTTCTGTTTATCATAATAAATTCTACTCTTGACAAGGAAAATATGTTACTTCTCCTGTCAATGAAGTGCAAACTGCGTATTAGGTTTGCTGCACTCGGCGTTATGTTTAACTGTCACAGGACTACGGATTCTTGTTTCACTCTGTTCTACAGCATCATCCACGATAGCTTCAACAATAGAAGTGGAGATAATTATGGATTCACCTTCACACTCGACCTTCAGAATTCTTCTAAAAGCCAGTCTATATTTTTAATTTTCTCATATAGTTCAGTTTTGGTGAATGTTTCTAATCCCACACTTTCCGACACGCTACAAACTGTCCGCTTATTTAATTCATCCTTGAACATTTCTCCTAAATGTTCACCTTTAGAATATTCCGCGATAACATTCTTAGGTTTCTCCCATTGTTGCAGGAAGAAAGTCTTCGAAGAATCTCTCTCGGTATTAACATAAATGCAAAGGCTTGCAGCATTTGGAAAGGCCTCGGCTGACTGAATGTTCCTGTTGCAATCGATCTGTTAAATATTTAAAAAAAAGACTAGCATTAATTAATGAAAAAATAATGAACAACGGCAATGGATACGGGAAATATATATAATAAAGTTATGTTTAAAATTAACAGTCTAAATATACATTGGGACGGTAAACAGAATTCCTGAAGTGCCCTCTGCTCATTATCTCTTCCGTATCTCACCGGCCGCGGTGGTCGAGAGTGCTGACGCGCTACCTCGTGCCTCGCTGGCATCGGGAGAGCGTGGGTTTGAATCCCACCTCGGCCGTCCTGAAAATGGTTTTCAGGGTTTCCCATTTTCACCACCTGGCAAATGCCGGGACGGTTCCCTTCAACAAGTCCACGGCCGATTTCCTTCCAATATCCGTTCCCTGACCCGTCCTGAAAAGAAAAGTACATGGCCATGGCTGCATTAATAAAGTAATAAATATACATATGATTTGTGGACCATAAAGAAGGGTAAATATTACCTTAAGTTTAACATCATAAGGCGGTTGATTAATGCTAGTTTCTCTGTAACAGAAGCTGGATATTTCTTCTCCCAATCGTTCCTTTGCCTGAAATATGTGATTACTTACATTGGGCTGTTTGCCTTTCTTTAGCGTAGAAGCTCTAAAATACGACGTATCCCACCGAATCTTCTGAAATCCCACGTGAACCTCCATGGACGACGACATTTCAGCTTTAAATTGCTTCCTTCACTATCACACTTGATTCTCCCGCACAAGCCAGTACACACACTCACCACATGGAGCGCCAGCAGGTAAAATATCGCCATACGCACGAGGTCTATTGAGAACTGCTGAGAATGTATAGATCCAAGAGATAGAGGAAGGTAGGTGGAAATGTTATCAATCCATGTTCACTAAATCTTTACTAAAACTATTAAACCTGGAACTATCGAGTATGAATATGAACTTATCTTAGATGATTGGAGTTGACAAACAGCCTTATAAGGAATTAAATGGTGTAGCATTTCGAAAGAAAGGAACTATAAACTATAGCTAGTGCTATTGATAGCACATTTTATTATAGTACTCGATGTGAGAGATGATCATAAACTGTAAATAATAATTGATAATTGTTTAATTAAGGGTTTGATTATTTGTTTAATAATAATGTTTTATCTTGCGTGTATAATGTTTTTAGAACGGTTATGTGTAGATGTTTTTGAAATGAGAGAGTGTGTATTGAAAGGAATGTGTATTTGAAACTACGTCAGTTGCAAATGGCGCTAGTCTTGTAAATATCTAGTATGGTTTTATATGAACGTAATCGAAAGAGAAACTTCACTTTTATAAAGGATTTAGTTACGTTTAAATGAAAAGAGATTTGAGACCTGTGTGTGTGCGGCAAGATTACATTCTCGCCGTGTCATTTTAAAAATGAAAAGAATTATTCGAAGACCAGATGGGAAACGCGTATACAGTTGGATTGAACCCCAGGCTCGATTATATATCCAGCTTGCAGGTGTGCAAAGGAACAGAATGAGCTCTGGATAAAACGGGTCAATGAATTGAGGCAGCGGTCAGGTGGTATTTTCTGACACGCGTAACAATGTCAAGTATTTACCAGGAATGCTAGACCATCCATAACTTTGTTATTACATGTTTTAACGATCTTTAAATGACACAGACCACCCAAAATATGACCACTATATATCTGACGTAGTGTGAATCCAGTGAAGTGAATGGAAGTGTGAATTTGTGTGTTTATTAATTTATTTAAATATAATTATAATTATTATTATTCTATTTATTTATATTTCGTTAGGAATTTTTGTTAATACATTTATTTCGTTTTATAAGTTTGTGTCGAGTGACTTATTTTATCTATTAGCAAGAGATAGTGTCATGGATCAGCCTAAATTAGGTAAGATGCCTTTTAATCCTTACAAAGCCCCGAGATTAAGGTAATATTTTACTCTACCAATATTAGTGTATGTTGTTTTATCCATGACACCATCGGATTCTACTGGGAATAATCCCGAAGACCTTGTTGGTACTATACTGTAAGTTTGACTAGCTGAAAACTTGCATAATTACACGATCCACTGTGTTTTGGATTCCCAGCAAGTTACATCTCGATTTGTACGGGTACAGTAGAAGAAAATAGCAGCCCTACTATGGGCTGATCCCAGGCTTTTAAGTGGCCACGAATAAAGTGTGTAGAGAATCGTGGAGCATTTTTCAGCGATGGGAAATGAGGTGAAAATTGAGTGCGATGATATAGGTGATTTTGAGTTGATAGTAGTACTGTTGTACTCAAGTACAGATCTGATCTAATGGAAAACCTGAGATAGGTAATAATAGGTTAGAATTCTGTGAAAATAACCTACGATCTGAATTTATTTTATTTCAGACCGGCTCATGGCCTTTGTTAGCCATGTTCATTGTAAAGGTAACTTTTTTTTAACGTTGGTAAATTTAAATGTTAGTATGGTATTATAGTTAAGTTAAGTCCCGACCGAACAGAACGAAGCGATGAATTTATTAACCGTAATAGAGTACTTGGTAAGTTAATATTAAGATTCTAGATAGACATTAAGATGCCCAATTACAAGGTTGAAATTGTTGTTCTAGTAAGTTGTCATCATGCTCTGTTTTAGCATATCCCTACAGCAGTTTGTGAATTATATTATTACAGTGGCAATGATGGCCAAGGAGGATGTCCAGATGACGTTGGACGAGATGCAGCGCAGTCCGCAGGAGAATTTGCAGTCTAATTTGAAGGTGAATTTAAAGAGTGTACAATGTAATTTACAGGAGAATCTACAGGCGAATTTCAAAGAAAATTTGAAAAGTGTACAATGTAATTTACAGGAAAATCTGAAGCCGGAGATGACCAAGAAATTAAATGTAAATTGTCAGGGTATACAACGTAAATTTCAGGAAACAAAGCAGGACCTGGTACAGATTAAGAGAGATAGAAAATAAGATATTGACACTGTTGTTGTAAAAGTAGAAGAGAGCGTTGTTTAAAATATTACAAGTAGAGTTACTGAAAGTGTTAAAGAAAGTGTTAAGGAGGAAATACAAGGAGTACAGTCCTCATTAGACGGATTGCAGACTAGTGCTACTGCAGTAAATGATAATGTGTCACGATTGCAGGTCAGTTCCAAGGAGATCCAGACGAAAGTAGATACTGTACAGGCAGAGATGTAAGTAACGTCCGGACTGATGAAAGTGATGTGAGAACGAAAGTAGATACTGTGCAATCCGATGTAACTAATATTCAGATATATGTAACCGATGTTAATAGCATACAAACGGATGTTAATAATATGCAAACGGAGGTAAATAACATATTTATAGATGTTAATAACGTTCGTGGGTACATTGGCAAGGTTAATGCAAATGATAGTACTATCAGTTCTAATGTAGAGCAGATAAAGACAGAAGCATCTAGCTTGAGAGAGAGTTATTAAAACTCAGAACAGTTCTGAAGGTTTACAGTCTAAACTTAATCACATACAAACTAACAATGAAACTTTTCAAAATGAGGTAAGAAAAGAATTAGAGATGTCAAAAACACAATGAACACAAAAGGAAAACATAGGTGCTCTACAGTTGCAATTCACCAATGTTAATTTAAAAACTAGTAATGCTTTGGATGAACTTAAAGGGAATGTGGACTCTTTGAGTTCCCAGGTCATTGGCCATAATATAATTTTGAAAGAAGACATAGATTAGATATTGACGATATGTTAAAAGCTAACGTAGTAGTATGAAAAAATGAGTGGAATAAGTACAGTAAAGAACATGTTAAGGAGATACAGGGTAACATAGAGAAGAAGTTCGCTAGTACACAATTAGAAATACGTAAGGGGGTAACTAGCATTAGAACCGATTTATGTAAACGTATTGACCAACTTCAAACGACAAAAGTGGACGTTAAAAATCAATTGAGTCAGGAAAATAAAACTTTAACGAATGAAACTAAAACATTGAGGGACTCGTTAGAGAATGAAACGAAAGCGCTTAAAGATCAGATAAATAGGGTTGTCACTGACCTGAAAGCGATTAATGAAGGAAAGTCTACCGAGCTGGAGGAGTATATCACTAGGAATCTCTAAAGCTTAAATCTAGGAGATGCTGCTAGTATGGAGACGTATAAGGAATATTTGAAGAAAGGAGTAGGAAAGCCGTTGAAAGATATCAGTTACTTGGAAGAAAAAGAAAATTAAGAGATAGGTGAATGGGAAATTCATACTAGAAGGAAGAGTATTGAGAATTTGGAAAGAGAAGCCAGATAAGAATTAAGGGTAATTACCTACAAGATAGACCCGAATATAGGAGTCAGTAGCCCGAAAGAGACACTAGAGAACATAGATCTAGTCTCGTGAATACTCAGCCAAGAAATATAACCGTGATCCGTAACTTTGAAGATAAACCCCGTGTTGTTTCTAACCAGGATAGTTTCACACCGATAGAGTTCATTAGAAATCCGAGATATTACTTTATCGAAGCTCAGGTTCCGAGAGAACGGGAGATGAAGATAGTGGAGCGCTATCTATCCTCAGCACCGTTAGAGTGGCTTAGGGCCTTTTGGTATACGTTTATCGACTTTGAAGAATTCGCAGAGTCGTTAATAGAAAGATTTTGGTCGATAAAAGGCCAGAATAGCTTACGCGCGGAAGTATACTCGCGAAAGTATTCAAGTACTTTGCCAACGCACTACGTTGACTTCTTCACAAGTCAATTAGCCCAACTAAGAAACCTTCAGCCACCTTTGTCAACAGGGGAATTAATAGAGGCTATATCAAGACAGCTTCCAGTCGAAGTGAAAAGATTGATTTTCTCGTCTCAAATTAAAGATTTGTCCAGCCTAGATGAGCTTCTCAAGAAACTAGATTATACCAGTCCTATGCCGAATGTTATGTCCAGAAATCACAGACAGGAACACAGGGTCATTAACACTGTCTACATAGACCAGACGCAGCAAACGGAAAGTCCTAAGGAACGGGGCAAGTGCAGTATTGGTCCTGAAGGGAACAATTATTTTAGGGATAAGAGACCCGAACCGAGGTATCCAAGATTCCGTCGAGGAAGACCCTACCAGCAAAAGCAAGGAAGGAACAAGGATAACAATCGTAAGAATGGTTATTACCATAAAAATTACAACTACCGGTACAACAACAATAACAACAATTATAACCGGAATAATAGGTATAACCAAGGGTATAACCGGAACAGAAACTATCGAGAGGACGTGTTCACGAAGGAACAATACGAAGAAACACACAAAGAGGGAAAGGAATACCTCAAGCATATCAGGCAGGAAAAGGAAAGTGGCATTGGGAATGAGAAAAACCAGAGTTTTGATCCCATGCCGAACACATGTCAGCAGGGAAATTTCTAGAATGACACTCAGGGACAAAAAAAAACTCCGTTCTCAAAACAAACAAACAAACAAAAGTAAGAGTTTTAGAAAATACTATACCATTACACCAGATTATGATTAATGAGATCTACGGCGTAACAGACGAAGATTTCCTGATTGAGAAAGAAGTAATCAAAGAGGAGAGACCATATGAGTTGCCTATTATAAGCATAAATGTCGATGGACAGACACGCAAGTCTTTGATGGACACTGGCGCGGTCATATCTATCCTGTCAGATGAGTGTTATCCAAGGCTGTTGAAAGGTGACAGAATGGCTGTTTTGCCCGCATCTTCAGTAAAAGTGCGTGGTATTTTCTAAGACAAGTCAGTAAAATGTAAGATCCAAGTATTGTTGAGCTTTGAATTTAACGGTCGCACTTCCGAGCATATCGAGCATATCTTGTTGTGAGCAAGGTTAACATTGACATCGTGCTAGGAATTGACTTCATTACCAAAGTTGGAGCAGTGATTGACATGAAAAACCTAATTATAAAATATAGCGAAGGTTCCATTAACAAAGAAGAGTTAGAAGAGAAGGATTTTGAAAACATTCTAGATAAGGATTTTAGGGAAGATATTATCAACAATGTCATTAAAGAGGCAGAGAAAGAAGAAAGGGGATCATTTATTTGTAAAGCAGAGGGATTTGAAGAAATTAGAGAAGAATTTGAAGAATTAATAATGGAATTTAAAGATATTTTCGACGATAACCCTGGGTTAATTAAGGACTACTAGTATAAGATTCGATTCACCGATGATACCCCTTACCAAAAGAGGATTTACCCCATCCCCGAAATGTACTACGAGGAAGTACGAGGGATTATCAAGAAGATGGAAGCCGATGGCATCATAAAGAAGCCGGTTACTGTGGTAAAGAAGAATAATGGTCAATTACGTCTCGATGCACGAAAAATTAATATACAGGTTCATCGAAAAATAATGGCAACGTTTCAAAAAATTATAACACTGAAACCCTTTATGTTAAACGTGTAATTCTTTCACTGAACGCCAGCTGGTTAAAGTAAGTTTTGTTTTGGAGGGGACATGACCTTTCTATGTTCACACTAGATGCGCAGTAGCCAAGATCGGGGGCCAATGAAGTCCCGACCCCACCTATTTGGATTTTTTTTCTGGGGGTACATTACAAACATTGTGTATGAAGAAACATTTCGGGATTTGGAGCACCTGCGGGAGCGAATTTCTGCCATCTTGACAGTTACTCCTGAAATGATTGCACGTACTGCCCCCGTAAATTGAATTATTTAGGGACAAAATGAGAGTATTTTCCGTCCCCATGATAAAATTTAACTAGCAAATATAATTTCTGGAAGTGTGACACGAGAGTGTAGTGTTACAAGCTCGAGACTGTGGGAGAGCCCGATCACGTGATATGTTGCACAATGGACGCTTCTAGAAGGCTATATTTAGCATAGAAACAGCGAGTTTGGAAATTAATATTAGAAATATTGTTATAAATTATGCTATTGGATCCCAGCCCAAAGCCAATGAGAACAGGTCTTATTGAAGACGGGATCAACTTTAATTACACAACATGATGAAATTATGCATTTAGGCCCTTAGAAGAAGATTTTCTTATTTGGTAATGAAGAGAATATTAAGAGAAATTATGTCTGATACTTTAAAAACCGCAGATCGGTTAATCTACGCAGTAATAAGCATTAGTAATCTACGCGCTAAAATTATGGTGGGAGATTGTTATGGCCGCCAAAAATTCGACTTGGAGGGGGAGCTCCAAGGATCGATGTTCTTATTCCAGCAGACTTTGAAGAGTGAGGAAGTGTTTTACTGGCTTAACGGGGATCCCAAGGCTTAGTCCGAGAGCGACGACTGTCGACTTGTGGAGACGCGAGGATAGCTAGGTGGAACGTTAGAGATCACCGCACTTCCATTCTACGTGAAGTTTCGAGGAACATTGTATTGATTATATCTCATATATAATTGAGATTTAAATATAAAGAAGCGTATATATATAAAGAACAGGTCGCATACTATATATTGTGAAAAGTCGAGCGCTTTATTATTCACCGTTTCGACAATATAAGCCTGTCAAGTTAGATTTCCAAATGTGTTGGAAATAAAGCTGAATATCATTATACATTGCAACGTGAAGTTGACGAACGCAGTTCAAGTGAACAATGGCGGAGAATTTTTAATATTGGCGCAACACATAAACATTAACAGAATGACTATTAATATTCTTCAAACATTATCCTTCAGCATAATTAACACTGTTGATATGATGAACTAGATAGTCATGCGCCAGAGACATATTCGATAACAGGAGTTAAGATACAACGATGGAGCTTCGTTAGACAACGTATTCTTGAATACAGACGTAGTGTACGGTCCATCTTGTGCATTTTCGTCAGTCTACGAACACTAATATAACATCAATTAGCAATGGAAACATTTCATTCACTATTTATATGAATATTTCCATAATTATATTCCAATGATGAAGCTGATACATATTTACGACGGAGAATGAAGACTCTACAGAAGAGATTTGTCAAGATGCTAGGGAAAGGTAGCCCAGCAACACAGAAGAATTTGCCAGAAGGATGTCGTTCGAGCCCAGGCGAATGTTGGTGAATTCCAGAGAGAGACGTTTCTTATCTCTGAGGTCGCAGATCCGAGGTTCGAATGCAGATCCATCTCAGTGTCTTGTACTGAGGAAACATCTAAAGTATTGTGGGAATACTTACATAGATCTTCAAGTTTTCGTCCAAATAAGGTATTAGTGTATCTCAATGGTTATATAGAACTTAATTAATAACATTCTGAGTCAGCGATCTTATTCCATATTTTCAGCGATCTTATTCCATGTTTTCGACGATCTTATTCCATATTGTCAGCGATCTTATTCCATATTTCTATATTTTCACTTTTCATGTATTTCAGTACTTTTATGTAGTTTACACTTCAGATGTGTGTTGAATTTTTATGCTGCAAGATTATTTAGAAGATGATTGCATTTCATCTATTTTTCAATTTTATTCTACGGATCAGTTGTGGAACTGACATTAAAATTTTTGTTTGAGGAATCATATTGCCTCATAGGAGACTAGTCGTTTCGACTCTCGAATTTTAATAATTTCATTTAAACCAAGTATTCTGACATTGTGACATAGCTTCAAATTAAATTCTTATTAAATTTAATTTGAGCACTTTAATGTAACGACATATAACTTCAAGAAAAGAAGAAACATCGAATGATATTGTTATATCATTATTGTACATAAACTATCGACGATCTAAGAAACACTAGTCGGTTGATAAGACCGAAGTCTTAATTCCTATGAACATTCTTTGTGTAGAGTGGAAAAACATTACGACATTGACAAACCTTTCTTATTATTTGTGAAGCTAAGAGCTTTGTTCATTTAATATGTTAGAAGAAATACCTTTTGATAGAAGATTATTCAAATCTTTGGCTAGGAATTCAAAGCTAGTTTATCCCGGTCAAGATTGAATTCTATCTGACACTATAAATAACATGTGTGTTATTTTATTCTATTTGTGTAACATCAAGTCATTTTGTCGACATGATATTACAACGATTAACAATTTATAGCTTGACAAGTGAGATGAGACAGGAGTATTATTTTTATTACATGTACTTGCGACAGACGAGTTAACATTTAATTATCTTGTTGTGGAGTAAACTTTAGGAGGTTAATCACGACTGTCTAATATCGTTCATTACATTTGGAAGTTTCGTTTGAAGAACCAACGCATGTATAATTGTAGTCCAGTAGTCATGTGCAATGATACTGAGGGTCATGCCATTATGTGAGAGAAGTTCCTACATAAAATATGTTAATAACAATTAATTCCTTTTGGTTTTTGTTTAACATAAATGATAATTGTTTAAGCCATATATATTGTTATATGAGGATTTGTAGAGCTATGGAGCGCTCATGCGAGGGAATTCCGCATTTTAAGGAAGTCAAAGTATTGTTGTTCTTTGATAAAAAGGCATGCAACTTGAGAAAGAATGTCTACTCGTGTCTAAAATACAATTATTAAATTTTATTAAACCCGAAGTTATGTAATTACGTAACAGTTTACCCTAATTAGTCGACTCTATTATACCGATAATGTAATGAAACCTATATAAGACGATGTGTAAGCAGTATATTAAAACTACAGAACGTTAGAGAAGGATGGTTATGTGAAAAACCGGTGTATATATTTAGTTAAGAATTATATTGTAACCGAGAAGTGAGAATCTCGAAAGGGTCGCGTTTAGCAACACTAGATTATGGATATTATTATAAACATCTTACATGTAAATAATTTTTGTGGAAATGATTTAATTAGTTAAATAATTTAGTAGGATTTATTAGTCAATTGTTTTGGAATAGCGTGTGTTTTATGAGCGGATGTTTTTGGTGTGTATGATTATTCATTGTTAAGAGCAGATGTGGAACCGAATTGGTCTAGAACAATTGTGGAGAGCGAAAGAAAGAGTGTATAAATTTTTTTAGAATGATTGTTTAAGAAACAAAGTAGTTATGTGAACTTTTGTAAGATATAAATGTTAATTTTTACGTTTTTTTTTATAAATGCACACAAAGCAGCCTCTGTGGGCTAGCGAGAATGATTCACCGTTAGCATTGGAGAGCGATGACATAATATTAACAAGTGTAGACTCACAGCCTTGTATTTATTGTATAAACCAGTTTCGAGTACGGCGTGATGCCGGGATTTCATTCATGAAACAACGTTTCTACACGTGCGTTCTGCGAACGCAGGCTTGTGAATGAAACCATATGTCTGGAATGCCATTAAGGGGCTTCATTAAACATTTTTATTTTTACGCATGGTAGGCCTAGAACAAGCCAAGATTTTACACTCATAATTTTTAATACAGCATGGTAGTAAGATGTAGAGTTGAAAGGAGGTGTGAATGTTTGCGTGTTTTTAATTTTAATGTCTATTGTTAAATTCGTTTATTGTTATTTTGTTTATAGTAGATTAGTTTACCCTATTGTTAATACATTTTGTTCAGATTGTTTTCCATTGTTGTTGGAGTGTGATTCAGTTTAAATATAAGGAGCAGAGTATTGTGGATGTAGTGTAGGAGAAGCTGAATTCCCAGTCCCCGAGAGGTAAGAAAAGGTGAGTGCCCCGTGTAGTTGGTTGTTGATCCACAATATTCTTGTAACTGCTGTCTGTAAATCCCTAAAGGCCGTGTTGGTAGCGATTTCTAATGTTGTATTTGCCGGAGCAGTCAGAAATAGGCAATCCAGCGGGGGCAATGGATAGTCCAACAGGATCCTTTCCGGATTATCGGGTACAGTACCAATCCAGCCATTGGGAAAGCGTGCGTTTAATGCTGATGGTGGTGGTCGGCCTGGTCTAGATTTTTTCTCTACAGTCCCTGTTTCCTTAAGATGATTAAACCATCTAATTACAGCTTTGAAATCAGGTGCAGTTTGTCGGGCGGTGCAGTCATTGGTGCACGAACCCCGGCCGACCTTGGCTGCTGCGCATCTAGAGTGCGAATAGCAAGGTCATGTCCCCTCCGAAACAAAACTTACTTTAACCAGCTGGCATTCAGTGAAAGAATTACACGTTTAACGTAAAGGGTTTCAGTGTTATAATTTTTTGAAATGTTGGCATTATTTTTCGATGACCCTGTATTAATATTGCCCGAAACAGATCGACCACCGAAGATCCGTGACCTGTTCTGAAAATTCAAGGAAAAGGCTTGTTTCTCAGTCCTGGACTTCTCAGCGTCATTTTACCAAATAGAGCTTGAGGAGGAAAGTAAGCAGTATGAAGGATTTTTATTCGACCAGACTTTCTTCCCTTCGGGATCATTAATAGTGGACCAGCCCTGATTAGAGCCCTTGACTGCAAGCTCACTGATGACGTGAAAAAGAACGTGCTTTGTTACATTGATGATTGAATTATCTCTTCCGAAAATGTACAGGGACACTTGGTGCACTCGCGTAAACTATTTGTGAATTTAAGAGATGCTAATATAAAGATCAACTTCGATAAATGCCACTTCTTGCAGGAGAAAATTCATTTCCTGGGACATACTATAGATAGAACCCTGCGCGGATAAACAAAACGTTATCTGCATCCGCACGACTGTTATCCGCATCCGCCCCGCATCCGCACGACTGTTATCCGCATCCGCCCCGCATCTGCACGACTGTTATCCGCATCCTCCCCGCATCCGCACGACTGTTATCCGCATCCGCCCCGCATCTGCACGACTGTTATCCGCATCCGCCCCGCATCCGCACGACTGTTATCCGCATCCGTCCCGCATCCGCACGACTGTTATCCGCATCCGTCCCGCATCCGCATGACTGTTATCCGCATCCGCCCCGCATCCGCACGACTGTTATCCGCATCCTCCCCGCATCCGCATGACTGTTATCCGCATCCGCACGACTGTTATCCGCATCCGCCCCGCATCCGCACGACTGTTATCCGCATCCGCCCCGCATCCGCACGACTTTTATCCGCATCCGCCCCACATCCGCACGACTTTTATCCGCGTTCGCCCCGCATCCGCACGACTGTTATCCGCATCCGCACGACTGTTATCCGCGTTCGCCCCGCATCCGCACGACTGTTATCCGCATCCGTCCCGCATCCGCACGACTGTTATCCGCATCCGTCCCGCATCCGCACGACTGTTATCCGCATCCTCCCCGCATCCGCACGACTGTTATCCGCATCCGTCCCGCATCCGCACGACTGTTATCCGCATCCGTCCCGCATCCGCATGACTGTTATCCGCATCCGCCCCGCATCTGCACGACTGTTATCCGCATCCGCCCCGCATCCGCACGACTGTTATCCGCATCCGTCCCGCATCCGCACGACTGTTATCCGCATCCGTCCCGCATCCGCATGACTGTTATCCGCATCCGCCCCGCATCTGCACGACTGTTATCCGCATCCGCTCCGCATCTGCACGACTGTTATCCGCATCCGTCCCGCATCCGCACGACTTTTATCCGCATCCGCCCCACATCCGCACGACTTTTATCCGCGTTCGCCCCGCATCCGCATGACTGTTATCCGCATCCGCACGACTGTTATCCGCATCCGTCCCGCATCCGCATGACTGTTATCCGCATCCGCCCCGCATCTGCACGACTGTTATCCGCATCCGCTCCGCATCTGCACGACTTTTATCCGCATCCGCCCCACATCCGCACGACTTTTATCCGCATCCGTCCCGCATCCGCATGACTGTTATCCGCATCCGCATGACTGTTATCCGCATCCGCCCCGCATCCGCACGACTGTTATCCGCATCCTCCCCGCATCCGCATGACTGTTATCCGCATCCGCACGACTGTTATCCGCATCCGCCCCACTTCCGCACGACTTTTATTCGCATCCGCCCCACATCCGCATGACTGTTATCCGCATCCGCATGACTGTTATCCGCATCCGCCCCACATCCGCACGACTTTTATTCGCATCCGCCCCACATCCGCATGACTGTTATCCGCATCCGCATGACTGTTATCCGCATCCGCCCCACATCCGCACGACTGTTATCCGCATCCGTCCCGCATCCGCATGACTGTTATCCGCATCCGTCCCGCATCCGCACGACTGTTATCCGCATCCGTCCCGCATCCGCACGACTTTTATCCGCATCCGCCCCGCATCCGCACGACTGTTATCCGCGTTCGCCCCGCATCCGCACGACTGTTATCCGCATCCGTCCCGCATCCGCATGACTGTTATCCGCATCCGTCCCGCATCCACACGACTGTTATCCGCATCCTCCCCGCATCCGCACGACTGTTATCCGCATCCGCCCCGCATCCGCACGACTGTTATCCGCGTTCGCCCCGCATCCGCACGACTGTTATCCGCATCCGCCCCGCATCCGCACGACTGTTATCCGCATCCGTCCCGCATCCGCACGACTGTTATCCGCATCCGTCCCGCATCCGCATGACTGTTATCCGCATCCGCCCCACATCCGCACGACTTTTATTCGCATCCGCCCCACATCCGCACGACTGTTATCCGCATCCGTCCCGCATCCGCATGACTGTTATCCGCATCCGCCCCGCATCCGCACGACTGTTATCCGCATCCGCCCCGCATCTGCACGACTGTTATCCGCATCCTCCCCGCATCCGCACGACTGTTATCCGCATCCGCCCCGCATCTGCACGACTGTTATCCGCATCCGCCCCGCATCCGCACGACTGTTATCCGCATCCGTCCCGCATCCGCATGACTGTTATCCGCATCCGCCCCGCATCCGCACGACTGTTATCCGCATCCGCATGACTGTTATCCGCATCCGCCCCACATCCGCACGACTTTTATTCGCATCCGCCCCACATCCGCATGACTGTTATCCGCATCCGCATGACTGTTATCCGCATCCGCCCCGCATCCGCACGACTGTTATCCGCATCCTCCCCGCATCCGCATGACTGTTATCCGCATCCGCCCCACTTCCGCACGACTTTTATTCGCATCCGCCCCACATCCGCATGACTGTTATCCGCATCCGCATGACTGTTATTCGCATCCGCCCCGCATCCGCATGACTGTTATCCGCATCCGCACGACTGTTATCCGCATCCGCCCCGCATCCGCATGACTGTTATCCGCATCCGCCCCACTTCCGCACGACTTTTATTCGCATCCGCCCCACATCCGCATGACTGTTATCCGCATCCGCATGACTGTTATTCGCAT
The DNA here is from genome assembly GCA_946902985.2 of Meconema thalassinum. NCBI lineage: Eukaryota > Metazoa > Arthropoda > Insecta > Orthoptera > Tettigoniidae > Meconema > Meconema thalassinum. The sequence continues at coordinate 11,710,803 of CAMPQE020000048.1, read as the reverse complement.
CCGCCCCGCATCCGCATGACTGTTATCCGCATCCGCACGACTGTTATCCGCATCCGCCCCGCATCCGCACGACTGTTATCCGCATCCGCCCCACATCCGCATGACTTTTATTCGCATCCGTCCCGCATCCGCACGACTGTTATCCGCATCCGCCCCGCATCCGCACGACTGTTATCCGCATCCGTCCCGCATCCGCACGACTGTTATCCGCATCCGCACGACTGTTATCCGCATCCTCCCCGCATCCGCACGACTTTTATTCGCATCCGCCCCGCATCCGCACGACTTTTATTCGCATCCGCCCCGCATCCGCATGACTTTTATCCAAATCCGCTGATGTTTCAATATTATGTTTGATTTATTAGATCAAGCATAACGTGTTAAACCAACACATTTAGACATTTGAGAAGTGAGTCGTTCCTGACAATTTGCTTCATTGAAAGGAAATTCAAGTTGGATGACACTTCTGGTTCCTTGACCTCCGCTTTAGACAAAAAAAATTGGCTATAAATTCTGGCGACTTTCGCACTTATCCTCAGTAAGTTTGATGTGCCCGATTTGTATCCTGAGTATGAATACACTTTTTTACAGGTAAAACATCACTATATCGTTCACTTTTCGTTTCCATTGAAATCGCAACCAAATGTCAAACCATATCGTTGACTTGAGCTTTGTTTCACGCGCTATTGAATATTCACCCTGTTTAATTTTGATAGATAGTTTATCCATGTTGGTGAAATGATGTTCATACTCACGGTGGCGGTAACATTCACTACGTGAACTTCTTTTTACGCTTGGAGAAATGAATTGACATTGGCCGGAAATTCCAAGTCAGTCATCATTCTTCTGCTTCTGGACCCATCCATGTTCGCATAGATGATGTCATAGTTGATGTTGCAATATCACAGCCAACGTGCTTCAATGACAAGTTGGAAATAAATCTACAGATAAACCTGGATCCCGATCTTCCAGGATAGCTAAGATGGCGAAGTAGCTGACATGAGGAATGTTAATGATGTCACCATGATGAACTAACAAGCTTATTGACAGCATTAGATCTCGTACATATAGTAATAATGGCAGTGAGAATTGATAATGATGAGATGTCAAGACCATCTACTACAAACATACGGCACTAAATAAAATGTAGGTTGAAAGCATATGAGCAAAATGATCTTCTCGTGTGTAAGTGCAATACGTGCCTGAATATTTCGTACGCAATAGGCTATAGGAGTATTCCTCTTTTCAGCATGAAACTGTAGATTGGCATATCAAATATGTAATATTAATGTAAGTGTGTATTCTAAAGACTATCCGCAAATTTACTCGACACATTATCGGCAGCGTATCCGCTATCCGCACAGCAATGCAAACTATATCCACGTAGCGAAAATATTTGCGGATATCAGCATCCGCGCAGGGCTTTAACTATAGACCAGGATGCTTATCAACCGAACTTAGAGAAAGTAGAGGCTGTTATGAGCTTCCCAAAGCCCATTAAGATCAGGCAAGTCAGAGAGTTCGTGGGTGCATGTGAACTTATAAGTAGTCACTTCCCGAAATATTCAGAAATTATGGCTCCTCTATACGACTTGTTGAAAAATAACCACCCCTGGAAATGGACAAGTGTCACAGAAGACGCCTTTGAGAAAGCCAAAGAAATGTTGAGGAACAATGTGAAGTTAGAATACCCGGATTTTTTGACGGAATATTCTACATTGAGTCCGATGTTTCACGTGTAGGCATAAGTGCCATCTTATATCTAAAAGATGAAGAGGGAAACAAGCACTAGATTGCGTTTACTGGAAGGAAATTAAAGAGGCATGAGGAAAATTACTTCACGACGGAGTTAGAGGCGTTAGCATTCGTAACGGCCCTACAAGCATGGAAATGATATTAAGTGGTCATAAGGTTATGATAGTCGCAGAAATAAGGCATTGCAATTCATGCTGCAGACAGATTTGTCGAGCGATAGGTTGACAATATGGGCCCTATCAATGCAACTATAGTCCACCAACCAGGTAAAGATAATCTGTTGGCTGACGTTTTGTCTAGAAACACTGTCAGAAATTTGCAGATTGAACATGTGCAGTTAGAGCAAGAAGATCTTCAAACCGTGACGAGATTGGAACGAATCGGAGTGTCGCGGAAGAAGCACGCTCCCATACGGAAAATATACTGGTTTTTGAAGGGGAATTTGGACTGCCAGAAAGAGAAATTTCCATCTGAATTACTAAAGGGAAGACCCAGAGCTATTATATCCTCAAAACCACGGGAACTGTTGGCTAGTGATATCTTTGGCCCCTGTCCGAAGGGCTATCGTGGAAATCAGTTTTTGTTAGTGACAGTGGATGTATTCACTAAATTCGTCACTATGAATCCCATGCAGAAAGCGAACACAAGGAACGCTGTTAGTAGGTTGGAGAATGCTGTTTTTCCTAAAGCGGGGAAACCGGAGTATCTATTGTCAGATCATGGTACTCAGTTTACCTCAGCTGAATTTGAAGCGGGCATGGAAAGATTAGGAATTCGTCACATATTTTCAAGTGTGAGATACCCTGAGTCAAATTCTAGTGAAAGATATATGGCTGAATTTTCGAAGCTCTGTCGTATATTCTGCCCAGACGATCATACTAGTTGGGTTAAGTATGAGCTCATGATAGAGGACTGCTTAAACTCCACAGTTCTATAGAGCACGGCGGAAGTACCGATGTTACTACACTTAGAGCAGAATCCAGAAAGACCGTGGGATAACGTGTTCAACTTTATTCCAAGAGATCCAGATGTGGGACGACAAGCTAGGATTGACAGAGCTGAGGAGAAGCTTCAGAAGGCAGCTGAAAAGCGCTGGAAGGGAGTCCTAGGAAATCGATTCACTGCACCATCAGAAATTGCAGACTTGGTTCTGTTACGCAGACCTATTAAAGCGGATGTGGCCTAGAAGATATACCCTAAATTCAGTCCAGTCTTTTTCGGCCCGTTCCGCTATGAAAGTGCCTTTGGAAATAACTGCTATGAACTTTTTGACAAAGAAAACAACGTCATGTTAGGAAAGGACAATGCGAAGAATTTGAGAAAATATTTTAAGAAAGTAGGCTGAAAAATCATTCAAAATTCGAGTTCAGTGACATATCTAAGGTCCTGATTCAAATTGATTAAAACAATTAGAGAACTGTTTTTAACATAAAGTGGGGGGGGGGGGGGGGAATGAACCTGAAATTTGAATGCTCTATGATAAAAATGATGATATTTTTCGAGCCCCATGATATAATTTAACATTGAAATATGAATGCTGCAAGTTGGCTCAAGCGAGCTTTGTTGGCGAACGCAGGCAAAAGGAGAGCCCGGTCACGTGATTTGAGACGATCGAGAAGTATCTAGAACGTCGAAAAGTGCCTAGCAACAAGATTTAACCTTGAATTATAACCAATTTTTGGTTATAAAATATAACATTGGATATATGCCCACAGCCAAAGAGGAGAGGGTTTATGGAACCAGATATGGATATTCCCTAGTTAATTTGATTAACTATTCCATTTAAACCCTATGTAAGACTTTAGGCAATTGATATAATGAAGAAAATTATTAGAAGACATTGGGAGTACTTAGAATATCGCAAAAGGCAAGAAATTCACTTTAAAAAGCATTCTTAAAGTGCGCGCAATTATTTTCCCGCGAGCAACAATGGCGCTGGGATAAATACGAGCTGGAGAGGGGACGGCAGGAAGGAGCATTCTTATTCCGACAGACTTTGAAGTGTTAAGACGTGTATTCCGGGAGAGGTGAGTCCCGAGGAATTAGCCGAGTGCGGTGAACACCACTCGAAGGTACAGTGCCGTTGAGGCCAAGAATATATATAGAAGCCCGCTCGTAAACTAGGTGAAGTTAAGCGAAGGCAACATTAGTCTGTTTTGAGATATTCTTCAAGGTATTGAAACGAAATTGTATACGGAATATACTGATAGACTTGGGGTATCAGTTTATCAAGTTTTAGAATTATGACATGAAGTCGTGTATTTATAAACATTCTTTGTATAGAATGAAGAACCGTTCAGGAGTTGACAAACCCATTTATAGAGAAGGAAAGCTTTGTCCTTCATTAAATGTCACATTATTTGCGACATATCTTCTTGGAAGATAATTTACCTGACAGTAGGAAGTTAGATAGAATCTTTTCCAGTCGTGATTGATATTCATTGGACACTTTAATAACATTTGTCGTTATTTATACACAAATGTAATGCTATGTTAATTGTAAACGTAATATTGCAACCGTGTAATTTTGAAGTAATGATCAGTATGGTGAAACGAATTTATGTAATATTGAGTGTATAGAAACTTGGTATTGGTAAAAGAGTAACAACGTTTAGTAAACCTTTTATTATGATCGTTTTGAGAACGAAAGTTAAGTCACTATAATGTTAACAATGTACGATATTGTTTGGAACATTGCTAAAGAAATGCTAATTGGAATTGATGCAAGTACTACTGGACAATTGTTGGGAACAATTCAGTTGATGTTATAGTATTTGTTTATTGGATATACGAGGAAATTCATGACGTTTATTGAAGATAGTTAAGTCTGCAAAGAAATATTGGTTGAAATACGAAGGTTTTTGCCGTATTGACGGATTGTAGTACTGTTGTGAGGAGATTAAAGCATTGTTGTATGTTAGTAGAGTTATCGAGAACGCCTGAGAATGTATAGATCCTTGAAATAGAAGGACAGAAGGCGGAGCAACGTCTGGGAAATGTTATCAATCCATGTTCACTAAACTTTTATTAAAACTATTAAACCTGGAACTATCAAGTATGAATATGAACTTATCTTTAATGATTGGTCATATAAGAGTTGACAACGAACCTTATTAAGACTTAAATGGTGTAGCATTTTTGCATTTTGAACGTTTCAAAGGAAACGATAGAAAGGAACTATAAACTATAGCTAGTGCTAATGATAACAAGTTTTCATTATAGAAAACTAGTAAACTTGATGTAAACTGTATATAATAATTTATAATGGTTTAATTAAGGGTTTGATTAATTGTTTAATAATAATGTTTTATCTTGCGTGTATAATGTTTTTAGAAGTGTTAGGTGTAGATGTTTTTGAAATGGATGTGTGTGTATTGAAAGGAATGTGAAATTGAAACCACGTCAGTTGCAAATGGCGCTAGTCTTGTAAATATCTAGTATGGTTTTGTGTGAAAGTAATCAAGAAAAAAACTTCACTTGAATAAATGATGTAGTCATGTTTAAATGAAAAGGGATTTCGGACCTGTGAGTTTTTCGTCCGACAAGATTACATTCTCACAGTTTTATTTTAAAATTAAATGAGTTATTGGAAGACCAGGTGGCAAACGCGTATACAGTTAGATTGAACCTCTGGCTCGATTATATAACCAGTTTGCTGATGTGCAAAGGATCGAAGAGAGATATGAATAAAACGGGTCAATGAATTGAGACAGCGGTCAGGTGGTATTTTCTGACACGCGTAACAATGTCAAGTACTTAACTGGAATGTCAGGCCATCCATAACTTTGTTATCAAATGTTTTAACGATCTGTAAATGACACAGACCACCCAAAATGTTACCAGTATATGTTTGAAGTAGTGGGAATCCAGTGATGTGAATGGAAGTACGAATATGTGTGTTTTTTAATTTATTTAATTATTATTATTCTAGGGATTTTTTATTTATATTTTGTTAGGGATTTTTTAATAAATTTATTTCGTTGTATGAGTTGGTGTCGAGTGACTTATTTTATCTATAACTAAGAGATAGTGTTGTGGAGCAGCCTAAATTGGGTAAGATACCTTTTATTCCATACATAGCTCCGAGATGAAGGTAAGTATTTACTCTACCAACATTAGTGTATTTTATCTTATCCACAACACCATTGAAGCCTACTGTGTATAATCCCGAAGACCTTGTTGGTGCAATAAAATACACTAATGTTAGTGAACCGCAGATAGTCGATTAGGATTAATCCTTTAATGCCAGCCGCTTTTACTCTCATATTCAAATATACCAGACTCATTTTTATGAAATACAATTGATTCACCGCGGAGGTCCGTGTTCGATTCCCGATTCTGCCAAGGACTTGACTTCTGGTCTGAGGGCTGGGACGGGTTACACTCAGCCTCGTGAGGCAAACATGAGAAATGGCGGGTTCGATTCCCACCTCAGCCATCCTGGAAGCGGTTTCCCACTTCTACTCCAGGCGAATTCTGGGATGGTTCCTAACTTAAGTCTCAATGCCAGTTCAACCCGCTTCCGGGAGGAAAGCACTCGTTGATCTTCCAAGTCAAGCACCGCTTGGTGCAGCACACAATTGCAATAGTCCGGTCGAGTGACCGATGATACGTCATAAAGTGAAGAAACGTTGGAAACGTGAGTCAGTTTATATTGTATCGCACGAAGTGTGGAAAGTGAAAACCCAGTGAAAGTATTGCTTTATAAGCATTGGAAACCAGCGAAATACTACGGTAATTTAACTATACGCATGGTCGATGACTATCAGACCGGCATGGCCGACATGTGTGCCATCCAGAAGTGTGAGTGTCTGTGATTTCGATAGTGCCAGTGTCAGATTTCACACCAGTGAAAATTATAGAGAATAATCCACGTTGTGTAAAATCACAATTTTCTTGAGCGACCGATGTCGCAGATTTAATCTGATAGAACTTTTCACCACGTGTGACTGTGAAAAAAGTGAGCCAACACGTGTTTGTGTTTAGTAGAATCTGTGAAGCAGACATGGCCATTTGTTGAATAAAGTCTGCAAAATTACCAAGTGTAGCTGCTGTGTTAGTCAGCGAAAACCCCATTAGAAGCAGTGAATTTATTGTGTAAAATTATAAACGCCTACACAATGTACGAGATCCACCTGAATGGAAGAATTTTACCACCTTTCACCATGTGGGTGAGACCAAGCACCGCAACAGCATAATCAAATGGAGGCTAAAGAACGGATTACAATGTCTCTATACGAGCGTTGGAAGTATTGCCCTCGCTCGAAATGGAAGGAAAACCCCTCAATTATTCCTGTAGGAATGAGATGAGCTACCATGTTCTTCGTAAGTCTAACTAATATCTTTTTGTAAGGTGATGGTCTTAGGTGGAGTAGTTTTAACGATCGTACTTCGATTCACAGTCATCTAGATAGGTTTTGTTTTAGTAGGTTTTTCTTTTAGTTTACCGTCTAGGGTAATCTTTCATGTTTCAATGCACCTCGCAGCGTAGTCTCCAATGTATTTCCTAATCGAGAGTTAGTCACCTGAATAATGTGTGTTTTTCTCACATTTGAGTAGCTACTCTCTCCTGTTGTGGCTAATTTCTTCATGGAGAACTTTGAAGAGAAAGCTGCATGACCTCCTCCTACTTTCTATGGAATGGGAATTTTTATGAGCAGACTGATGGTGTGGTTATGGGTAGTCCTCTCTCTCCTGTTGTAGCTACTCAAATGTCACAGTCAAATTGCTCAAGCAATCATCTATTCCAGCGGATGCAGCGAAGACTCTCCTTCCAGGGGATGCTATTCCTCCGAGACTCTATGGTCTTCCTAAAATACATAAAGAAGATGTTCCTCTAAGACCTATTGTTAGTACGATTGGTTCTCCTTCATATGCCCTTTCCAAATACTTAGGTAGACTACTTCGGCCGCTTCTGGGTAACACGCCTTCGTGCATTAAGGATTCCACACACTTCGTGGAAAAGTTGAAAGATATAACACTTCAGCCGGGTGATATCCTAGTGAGTCTCGACGTGGTGTCTCTGTTTACGAGAGTACCTATTGATGGTGTTATGTCTCTCATTAATGGTTTTTTTTTTTCCTGAAGACATCACAAGGCATTTTTTTTATCACTGCATGACCTCCTCCTACTTTCTATGGAATGGGAATTTTTATGAGCAGATGGTGTGGCCATGGGTAGTCCTCTCTCTCCTGTTGTGGCTAATTTCTTCATGGAGAACTTTGAAGAGAAAGCTTTGTCGTCGGCTCCCTTCAAACCGAAGATCTGGTGGCGTTATGTGGATGATACGTTCGTTGTTTGGACGGAAGGTGAGGAAAATCTTAGCCATTTCCTGGATCACCTTAATCTCCAGCACCCTTCTATTTGTTTCACCATGGAAAAGGAATCTGACGGCAAAATACCGTTTTTAAATGTTCTCGTCACCAAGAAAGAGGATGGATCTTTAGGACACAGCGTTTTTCGTAAGCCAACACACACCAATAGATATCTCCACGCAAGTTCTCACCATCACCCTGCCCAGAAACTTGGTATCCTTACAACTCTAACTACCCAGGCTAGGAGGATTTGTGAAGTGTCTTCTTTACAAGAAGAAATTAATACCTTGCGAACCACCTTTGAGAGCAACGGTTATAGCAAGGCTTTGATCTCTACGGTTCTGAAACCAACAAATAATAATAGGACGTCAGTTGAGAAAAGAGATGTAAGAGGAACTGCTTACCAACCTTACATACATAACACGACGGATCGTATTGCTAAAATCCTACGTCGGTACAACATACGGACTGTATTTGGAACTTCTGTTAAGATTAGGCAACTCCTGCGACCAACTAAGGACAGTTTGCCTAAATTGAAACAACCGGGTATCTACAGAGTTCCCTGTACTTGTGGCAAGGTTTACATCGGGCAGACTTCGAGAACAATATGCGCTCGCATTAAGGAACATAATAGATGTATCAGGCTCATTCAACCTGATAAATCAGCTGTTGCCGATCATGCATTAACACCTGGCCATGATGTCATGTTCCAAGGAGTGGATGTTCTTGCCCGTATAAAGCAATATCGTCCCAGAATCATAAGGGAGTCGGTTGAAATACGTAAACACCCAGATAATTTCAACCGCGACACCGGCTACAATCTCAGTGAATCCTGGCTACCTATTATCAGAACCCTGAGAAAGTAATTCACTGCTGCTTTCCGTTGTCCCTAACATGGGGCTATAATGGCGCCCATTTTTGGGCACCTTCTATATGTTCTTTGTTGCTTTCTCTTAGCAATCATTGTCGTATTCCAGATTATTCCTGACGAAGAAAGGCATGGTTTCTTTCGAAACGCGTCGAATTTCAATATAATAAACACGTCATAAGCCCAAAATTCAACATTATGTATAACTACACACATCTTGAATGACGAATGGAACAGAAGCCGTTGCTTTGATGGAGAGGAAGAAGAGGTAAGAATCTTGAATAATAATAATAATGTTATTGGTTTTACGTCCCTTTTAACTACAGAGGCTTTTAGAGACGCCAGATGCCGGAATTTTGCCCCGAAGGGTATCTTTAGCGAGTCAGTAAATCTACTGACACGGATCCCTCACATTTGTGCACCCTCAATTGCCAGCTGACTGCACCGGGATTCGAACCTGCAACCTTGGGCTCCGCAAGCGAGAACGAAGAATCTTGAAAACTGCAGCCAAATCATTCAACAAAACATCGAGGCTCCAGCATATGAATGCTCACTGTTTCCCACGCTAATGGCAATGAAGTGATACCTGGGATCACACTGATTTACTGGTCCTCTTGGTTGCCGTTGCACAGGGTGAACACAATCTGAAAATGATTATTCCTCGAAAAGGTAAAACCCCACACAAGATTCACGATATACGTGGTATTCAATCCCAAATACGAGATATGAACGGCGTTTTTCTACCACTGCATGCTTTCACCGGCTGCGACACTGATATGAAATGGGAAAAATTCTCCTGGAAAATATTGCAACAAGCATTAAGCTAAAGAAAATATTCTGGTCTTCAATTAACTCAGTGAATCCCTCGGAGCACCTGAAAATGCTGGTGAAGCTTTATTTCTACCAACATGCAATGCAAGTGGCTCAGGCGACTTGAACACTGCTCGCCACCAGCTGTACCAAAGAACCAATCCACGCTCAATTCAGGTTGGATGTATTGCCGCCAACGACTGCAGTGGCACAACAACACTCGTTACGAGCTTACCACCAGGTCCAGCAGTGGCTCAACGTTAAAAAGGACCCACTCCAGTTGTTTTAAGGGGCCCAACATCTAGGTTATCGGCCCCAAATGGTCTGGGTGATAGCAAAAATGAAAATGAAATGGAGACCAGACCGAAATTTAAGTGAGACGGAAAATACTTACAAAATTTAACTTAGATTGAAACGTCTCACAAAATGGAGAGTGGTATAACTTACAACAGGGAATTTAGAAGGAAAATACTCACATAAGAAATAGATTGAAAAATACGCACGAAAGGTAGTTTAGGTTCAAAATACGTGCAAAATGCAATGTAGAGTCGAAATACTTACACAATGCAATTGCAATTCAAAATACTTAAAAAATACATATGAGGTTCAAAAAACTTAAAAAATGCAATTGAAATTGAAAATACACAATGCAATTTAGATTGAAAAATTACCGTCTCAGATCCAAAATACTCACAAAGTGCAATTGAAATTCAAAAAGCTTACAAAATGCAATGGAAATTCAAATACTCACAAAAGTCCCAGACCCTATATTGAAAGACTTACTAAAAAGCAATTTAGATTGTTAATCCTCACAACCTTCAATTGAGGTTGAAAATACTCGCAAAATGCAATTTATATAGAAAAGACTTACAAAATGCAACGTAGATTAAAAATACGTACAAAATGGAGTGTAGATGTGAAGTTCACTAAAGGGAATTTGCATACAGGGGGCCAATTAACAATAGCAGTGCGGGAATCTTACAGAGAAAATGAAATGTTATGAAAAGAAAAGGTCTGAACGGGGATCAGGAAAGTTGAAAAAGGGCCAATTAAGACGGGAAAGTAAAAGTCTCCCTAGGCCTCGGATACCCTAATCCTGTCGGGGTCGGAAAAGAACAAGAGTTGACCAAGGGACGTTCACAGGAAAGAAGGAAGAGAGGAGCCCGGCACAAGTAAGTAGAAGAAATGCCGGAGTCAGCTGGGGTCCCGTGGTCGCCAACACACGTCCCACTACATGTGAGACCCTGGGAGGAAGAACTGTGAGTGCCAGAATAGTCGGACTGAAATGTTCAACATTGTGTAGTTTCTGCGCCAGCCACGGTTGTAGGAACAAAGATGCAGAAGATGAAATAGATGACGAAGAGGAGGTTCTTAGGATCAATTAGCTGATATTGAGGAATGTTAATGTAAAAACACTATTGCTGATTAAAAAGCTTCTGTAGAGAGTATAGTGCGTACATAGGAATGTATTTTCTGTGTTAACATTAGATGTTAGCTAGATAATAAATTCTCATTTACACAGAGTCTCTGAGGTTCAATCAGCCTCCTTCCCTCTTCTCCTCCCCTCCCCTCCTCCACATGCTGTGTTTTAGAATGCCTAATTTGTGTTGACCACAGCCATCAACTGCTCTATGCTCGCAATACACACACAACAAGAGTATGCTTCCCCAGCCTACCATGCCCACGTAAACATGCAATCACACGAACAGACAGATGCAACTTATGGTGCAATAAGTAGCCTTCATCAATGGCTGCACATTGCACCAGAAACTATATTAGGTATCCATTTCCAGCACCGTGTATGAGACACGCTGTCAAGCTAGAAAACTGTTAAAGCGGAAGATGACGAAAAATAAAATAAGGGAGAGACAAGCGGAAAGTGACTATCCATTCTCAATGAGGAAAAACCTGACGTTCTACTAAAAGTTCCTAGCTGCCTTCCCTCTGGTCCCCTGGCATCAAACCTCTCTCACAGTATCACTGGGCATTGCTAGTGTAATTAGAGCAGTAATTGGGTAATTAAATTAATTAGATCTGTTACGTGCAAAAGCCCGTCTCAAACGTTATTAATATGCATCTCCTCTACGTATATGTATCCCCTACAATTTAAAGTGCCCGCTAAGATGCCTTGGTTTGGCTAATGAACTCGAGATGGCACGCCTCTCGGAACTTCAAGCTGGGGTTGTGTCTTCTGCCGCTAGAGCGAGACATTTGTGTCTTCCGGCCCGTCTCATCGAGACATATTTAAAAAATATATATTATTCTACGTCATTAAACAAAAGACAATATGATGCATCATTCCGCCAAAACATTTTAATGGTGTCGTGTGAATATTATTTTGTTAAGCACATTGTCGTTCTATGTGGCTAAATTGGATTGGTCTAATTTAAATAAATCTGGTGCATGTTGGGTGGCCTTCTTCGCTTTTGTCCTCCATCTTGTGAATTATGACTTGCGACTGATTGCTGGTTGACGAAGTACGCAAATTCTGGATCTCGCCAGGGGCGAGGGCTTATGCCCTCGTCTCCGCTAACTTGGGGATTTATCCCTTTTTTTGATGATACATGAAGAATTTAGTGTGCAACTATCATCTGTGATATTCGTGAACGTGTTTTCTTGGGCCTTAATATGGAAAGGCGATGTTGGGTGTGCATCTCTTCGACGGCGGCTGGAAGCCATCTCCTCTTTATTTTAAATTTTTGGTGATATAAATCCTTTAAGGATATCTAAGTAGTGTTGTAAATATTAGTGTCTCCCCAAAAGGCTTTATTAAGGTATGTTTTGACATTTTATTTATTTTAAATTATTGGAGCTCCATATTTTTCATTGTGTACTTCTGTTTAAATTTTGTTCTGAAAGTTGTCTTGGCCTAGATATGTCACCTATGAATATGTAAAATTTTGTTAAACAATATTAGTCTGGGGAACACTGCTGTTTTTCTTCTAATTTTATTATTTGGCGTCTTGCTACGGCGTTTTCTTTTGTTATATTCTGGTACTGACCAGACTAATCAATTGAACACTTGGCCTAATTTTGATCATTAGTCGATCGGTTTTTTTGATCCGTTGCCTTTTAAAAACTATTTGATCTCGTAAAGTCTAGAGTTTGTTTATATCTTCCTGTTTTCTCACTGGAGAAGATTTTTTTAAAGTAAAATTCGGCGTTTGATGTTAATACGTACTGATATACCTTCAACTGTTCTGGTCGCCATGGTAACTTGTTGACAGTAGTGCATTGTGGGTTTTTGTTTCTGGCGTGTGTTTGAAGTGCACGTTCATGGGTCATGGTGATGGTGTTTAACTTGTTTTGGTTTTAAATTATCCTTTGGGGTTTCCTTATTTGGAGTTTTCTATTTTTTGTACTCCTGCGTTATTCTTTCAGTACCTTGTTTATGGTAAAGTTTGCACTAATTACTTCTTTTTTGATTCTCCGAGGACCTCATAGTTCAGTTGAGAGTATGTCAGGTACATATTAAATGTTTAAGTTTATTTTTTTGGGCTTTTCCTTCTCTGACTTCAGGTAATACTTCATGGTAGTATGTTACCTTTAATGTATCAAACTTCCTAACAAAATAATTTTTGTTTTCATTAAGTTTTGTTTGGCTCTCTTAACCTTATGTTTCATTAGGCCTAGTATCCCCTCAAGTAATTGTTCATTGGTATCGACCTTTAGCCTTGTTTTTTGTTATCTTCAGTGAAAATTCTAGGTGAAGTTTTTTCTATTTTTGTAATTTTATGCTGGCTGATGCACTTTCTGTTCTCTGGTGGAGCTGTTCGTTTAAATTTAACATTAAATTTTCTTTTAAACCAAAGATACTGTTGTTGCTTCATTTCGTCGGTGGCAGTTCTGTTAGTTATCGGGGGTTTTTCTGTAGACGTACCTGTGGGTTTCCTTCTTCTCCACCTTCTTCCTCCTTTAGTTCTTCTGTTGGGGCATGTCAACTGGCGGTGAGTTGATGTTAGCGAGGCGGACCGGCCCATCCACCCTGGCCACCCCTGTGTCACTGGTAGCAGAGCGAGCTCGTTTATCGCTTCTGCAGCTATCCCCTGCCCCCTTACCCGCAGGCTCGTTTATGGACCCTTCTGGTGCCGATAGGACCGTTACTGGTGGGATGTGTCATGTCAGTGTGCTTAATGTTATTTTATGTTAATCCTTATCGTTTGTTTGGTTTCATGTATGCCTCTAAAAATCCATGTGGTGATATATGGAAGTGACCTGTTCCAAGCAAGGTTTCTGTGGTGAATTATGTCCTATTTATGATGCAACATTCCCAATGAAGAAGAGGTTTGGTAAGTGATTGGCTTGTATCCTTGGCATGGGAAATGCGTTTTTTTTAATATTCTGATAGCCTACATGCTGCAAGTGAAGGCGTCGAGGAGCCCTGTCTGGAGCTGTTCGCCCTGTGATTTGTAGCAATTTGTTGTATTTTAGCTTCCTATTCTGGAGCCAAGCAAGGGATGAGGTCTGCAGTCCTGATCAACGTTGAGCATGTTTTTTTTTGTCGAAATTTAAGGTATCGAGGCAGTGTTGGTGTTTAAGAATACTGCTGTGTTCCTATATGTTTCCTTTGCATGGAATTCTGTTGTGAAATGCTGTCCTCGTGATATATTTATTATGCAACTATCACGCCTACTGGTGTTATGGCGAAGTGTAGTCCGATTAAAAGGGCTAAACTATGGAAATCAGCCCTCCCTATGTCCCTATTGTGGTGCCAAAAGGCACATTTAACGTGCATGTCACTATTTATTGGCTAGGAATTCTTCCCAACTCATTCAAGGTAAGTGTTTGTTTTGAGATGTTTTTATCGCAGTGTGCGATTTGTAAATTCTTGTTCATACACTTAAATTATACTGCAATTGTGCTGGGATGAGTGTGTATTTTGTGCAAATCATGTCTGTATGTATGTGGTAACGTTAGATTTTGATTTTGATTTGTAGGGTGGGGTAATTCAGGTGTTGTTGTGTTTGCAAAAGTAAGTCTAGGATCGTATTTTTATTAGTTGGTTTCCTTGTAACTTTGACGTAACCCTAATATGTAGGTGTGTTTTACGTGGAGATATCCACTGTCTGGGGTTAGCTAGGTCAGAAGTATGGGATTCTCTCTTGGTTTGATCCCTGGGCAGGTTGTATAAAGGACTTGCACGGTCCGAAGAGCCTTAGGTATGGGACTAGGCTGGACGGTGACGTGCGGGCATGTGTCATGTAATGTAATTGTAAGGGTATTGTGTTTGTTTGTGTCATGATGTCTCTACGACTACATAACTTGCATATTTGAGTATTAATGGGAATTATTTTTGTGGGTGGTTAAATCTTATGTATCGCTGCTATTTGAGTATGTTGTGCGATGAATATTTTGTGGTGAATATGAGGTCTCAGTTCGTGAGCAGCCATAATGTAATGTGCTTTCTAGGTAGTTAATTAATATAGGGTCTCCTAAATTTAATGGGGTTACATTTCTGTTGGACATTGTGGTCATCAGCTTCTGTAAGTCAGTTTGTTTTGCGTTTAAAGCCAGTAATCTGCTGTTTCTGGAAATCTGGGTCATCAGCTGCCTCATGTTAACTGTAAATGACATAGGCCTTCTGTTTTAGTTCATGATATGGCAATCACGGTCATCAGCCACTGTAACTTAAGTAATTTTTTTGCGTTTGACTGGTAATTCTAAATTTTATATGTTTTGATCGTTAGGAATGGTGCGTTAGTATTCCCTGTTAGCCTCGTCTTTCGACAAGAATGGCTTGTTTTCTCATGTAACTGTATTTTCGGGCCATGTTAGGCATCTTTTGGTTGTACGTGTTCGTGTCTTAAACCTGAACGAAGAAACCTCTTTTGTACCTCCTGTACTGTTGAACTTAGTTCTTTTTATGTTGGATTTTTCTCACCCAGGCGGATTTCGGCTGTATAGTCATCAGGTGTCGAACCTCTATTTCATTCCTCGTGTTAGTGTATTGGTGTTTGGTTTTCTGCGCTGCCATTTCCTCTTCGTTTTTGTCGTTACCGTAACTGCGTTTTTATTTCTCATTGTCCCCATGCCAAGCAATGTGTGCGATCACGAACCAACAAATGTGGATGCATACATGTCAGCTTAATTAATTTTCTTTTTCTAAACCCATGGCCAACAAAATATCCAGAGTGCATCTGTCGCACATAAAACGAGGTGGAGAGATTTGTAATGAAGAAATGGAACCATAAATTTATAAACTGATATTTTGTATAATGTAGAGTATCCCTAACCTTCATTGAAGCCTACAGGCATCTGTTCCTTCTGGAATTTTGAATTGGATTTGCAAACTCTACTGGGATACAGCTTGTAACTGTTGGGTAATTCCCATTTAATGGTAAAATGTTAACATCATGTAATAGCCTACCCTTTGTAACATTGGAACTAATTTTGATGTTCACGTAGAAGATGCTTGCATGTAAGTAGGACTCGGTGGGAGACCTAACTCATGGTGATCTTGTATACCTGTTTCCTTGGGAATTTGAGTGGTCATTCCTCTACCATAGTTCCTTCTGAATGTATGGTCGTTCAACTCGTGTACTCTAGAAAAGTCTAACTAGTCTGTAAAAACCCAACCTTGGTAATGAACTTTACTTCGGTAAATCTTGTTATTTAATGAACTACTGTGAGCACGGATCTAGGTCATGGTCGGGATTTTCTTTATATAAATTCAAACTTGTTTCTCATTTGTAAAATGTATTAAGAATTAGTAATTTCTGTAAACTTTTATTTTTGAAATAAGATTAACTACTGTTTTGTAAATAGCTGCCCACTCGTCGCATGATATCTTGCACATTGCATCCACCTACTTCGTCAAAAGCTAACAACATTGGACTTATTGAAAATTTACATAACGCGTCTCGGACTCTGTAAGCACTGAAGGTGCTGGTGTAATGCGTTTCTGAAGACTTATGGACACAGTGATGCTGTTGACTAAGTGGTTTGCGAGGTGATCAATTATCCCATCACTGATAATCTGACCCTGCACTCCTCCTAACTTAAACGATGCGGTTTTATCCATCAATTGGAGTTAACAGGTGAACATAATCTTCTGGAAACAATGTTTGGTGAATCGACTAGTTAAGGAGTACTGCCTATGCCTAACCTAGGCGTGTTCGTGAACGGTGTTCACGCTTAAGGGAGGGAGGCTGTTACGTGCAAAAGCCCGTCTCAAACGTTATTAATATGCATCTCCTCTACGTATATGTATCCCCTACCATTTAAAGTGCCCGCTAAGATGCCTTGGTTTGGCTAATGAACCCGAGATGGCAGCGCCTCTCGGAACTTCAAGCTGGGGTTGTGTCTTCTGCCGCTAGAGCGAGACATTTGTGTCTTCCGGCCCGTCTCATCGAGACATATTTAAAAAATATATATTATTCTACGTCATTAAACAAAAGACAATATGATGCATCATGCCGCCAAAACATTTTAATGGTGTCGTGTAAATATTATTTTGTTTAGCACATTGTCGTGCTATGTGGCTAAATTGGATTGGTCTAATTTAAATAAACCTGGTGCATGTTGGGTGGCCTTCTTCGCTATTGTCCTCCATCTTGTGAATTATGACTTGCGACTGATTGCAGGTTGAAGAAGGACGCAAATTCTGGATCTCGCCAGGGGCGAGGGCTTATGCCCTCGTCTCCGCTAACTTGGGGATGTATCCCTTTATTTTGATGATACATGAAGAATTTAGTGTGCAACTATCATCTGTGTTATTCGTGAACGTGTTTTCTTGGGCCTTAATATGGAAAGGCGATGTTGGGTGTGCATCTCTTCGATGGCGGCTGGAAGCCATCTCCTCTTTATTTTAATTTTTTGGTGATATAAATCCTTTAAGGATATCTAAGTAGTGTTGTAAATATTACTGTCTCCCCAAAAGGCTTTATTAAGGTATGTTTTGACATTTTATTTATTTTAAATTATTGTGTACTTCTGTTTAAATTTTGTTCTGAAATTTGTCTTGGCCTAGATATGTCACCTATGAATATGTAAAATTTTGTTAAACAATATTAGTCCGGGGAACACTGCTGTTTTTCTTCTAATTTTATTATTTGGCGTCTTGCTACGGTGTTTTCTTTTGTTATATTCTGGTACTGACCAGGCTAATCAATTGAACACTAGGCCTAATTTTGATCATTAGTCGATCGGTTTTTATTTTGATCCGTTGCCTTTTAAAAACTATTTGATCTCGTAATGTCTAGAGTTTTTTATATCTTCCTGTTTTCTCGCGGGATAAGTTTTTTTTTAAAGTAAAATTCGTTGTTTGATGTTAATACGTACTGATATACCTTCAACTGTTCTGGTCGCCATGGTAACTTGTTGACAGTAGTGCATTGTGGGTTTTTGTTTCTGGCGTGTGTTTGAAGTGCACGTTCATGGGTCATGGTGATGGTGTTTAACTTGTTTTGGTTTTAAATTATCCTTTGGGGTTTCCTTATTTGGAGTTTTCTATTTTTGTACTCCTGCGTTATTCTTTCAGTACCTTGTTTATGGTAAAGTTTGCACTAATTACTTCTTTTTTGATTCTCCGAGGACCGCATAGTTCAGTTGAGAGTATGTCAGGTACATATTAAGTGTTTAAGTTTATTTTTTTGGGCTTTTCCTTCTCTGACTTCAGGTAATACTTCATGGTAGTATGTTACCTTTAATGTATCAAACTTCCTAACAAAATAATTTTTGTTCTTGTAAGTTTTGTATGGCTCTCTTAACCTTATGTTTCATTAGGCCTAGTATCCCCTCAAGTAATTGTTAATTGGTATTGACCTTTAGCCTTGTTTTTTGTTATCTACAGTGAAAATTCTAGGTGAAGTTTTTTTTATTTTTGTAATTTTATGCTGGCTGATGCACTTTCTGTTCTTTGGTGGAGCTGTTCGTTTAAATTTAACATTAAATTTTCTTTTAAACCAAAGCTACTGTTGTTGCTTCATTTCGTCGGTGGCAGTTCTGTTAGTTATCGGGGGGTTTTCTGTAGACGAACCTGTGGGTTTCCTTCTTCTCCACCTTCTTCCTCCTTTAGGTGTTCTTCTGTTGGGGCATGGCCATCCACCCTGGCCACCCCTGTGTCAAGATCACCCAGTAGATTAATTAATGGAACCCAACACGATTGGGAGCCATTTTTACTTCTTGTGTCCTAATCATGTGATTGAAGTTTGAGTACCACATGTACACAATAATCTTCAAGTAACAGTACCTAACTCTAAGCCCTACATATATAAAAGTCCAACATGGCGACCATCCAAAATATTTAGACGGTGGGGCCGATAACCTAGATGTTAGGTCCCTTAAAAAAATTATCATCATATATTTAGACGGTTCTCAGAATCTACGAATCTATTACAGCAATCAAACTGAAATTTAGTATGTTGATAGAGGCAATTAGCATTAGTAATGTATATGAAAATAGGCTGTATAGTTCTTCACGGAACTACTTGTTTATATCTGGTATACATGGATATTTTCCAATCTTATCCCCACGTCTGGACAACCATATGAATGAAAATCCACGGCCTGCTTCCAGTCTCTGACCGGGTCAGGAATGGAATGAATGAAGCCCCCATCTAGCGGCGAGGATATGAAGTGTGCCTGCTGCCGAAGCCTGTCGCACTCCTCTGGGGCAATGATTAAATGAATGATAGATGAAATGAAATGATAATGGGGAGTGTTGCTGGAATGAAATTGTGACAGGGAAAACCGGAGTACCCGGAGAAAAACCTGTATGCCTCCGTTTTGTGTCTGGACAACCATATAAATAAAACAAAAGGGAGGGGAGCTTCATTGAGCTATATTCATGTGGACTGCAAAGGAATCCTACCTTGCTTTACTGGAGTTTGGGGACGAAATCCACCCCGCTAGGAAGTAAACTATAGCCCTGGGTGAAACAAAACCCACTAGCTACCGAGTGTGCCTCCTGTATTTCCAATCTAAAAGGTTTATGTGGTTATGCCTTATCTGCCCTTTTCACACCTAATTCCCAGGCTCCGAGAGTCTGTTGCCAGGGTCATGTATGGATTTAAAATATTAACCTACTTACACGCCTAGGCGAAAATACAGCATCTAGAAGAGGCCTATGATAGCATCCCTAGAACAAAAGTTTGGTAAAGCTTCACAAATAGGGGGATAGGCAAGGAACTGAGAGACATGATAAATGGAATGTGCATGGATTGCTACAGTGGTGTGATGACTCGAGTCGGGACATCGGAATGGTTTAAAATTGACATTGGACTAAAGCAAGGAAGTGTTTTGTCACTCTTATTATTTTTGATCGTGATGGATGACATCATGGAGGCAGCAATGGAAGACTAGAGTAGGGCTAAGATGAACTAATGTTGTTTGCAGACGATGTTGTGATCTGGGGCAAGGATGAGATGGAAGTGCAAGAACAGTTAGACGTAATAAATGAAAAGATTGAGCGATGGGCATTGAAGATAAATGTGGAGAGGAGTAAAACAGTGGTGATGAGTAGATGTAAGAAAGAAGGAAAAGGAGTAATCAAAGTCGGAGATAAGAAAACGGAAGTGGTGAAACACTTCAAATACTTGGGAAGTTAACTGACTGAAGATGGAAGACTAGATTTGCAAATTAGGAGAAGAACACAACTCGGGAGTGCTTTCTACCAACAGGTACGGGGACTGGTATGGAACAAGGATATACCAATTAAGGCTAAAGAAGTTATGTACAAAGCATATTATGTTCCTATAATAACATATGCAGCAGAAACATGGGCAATGACTAAGAGGGATAAGAGCAGATTACAGGCAGCTGAGATGAGAATTCTGAGGAGTATGGTCCAGAAAACGAGGTGAGACAGAGTGAGAAATGATGATATACGGAAAGAACTGGGAGTACAGAAACTAAATGGCAAACTGGAGCAAAACAGATTGAGAAGGTTTGGATATGTCAAACGGATGAATGAAGTAAGGCTACCAAGACAAGCACTAGAACGACGGATGACAGGGAAGAGAGGACGAGGAAGACCAAGAATGCGTTGGATGGACTCGGTGAATTATAGCATTAGAAAACGGAACCTGGATTGGAACACCGTGTCGGAAGAGGAAAGGTGGAACGACAGAAGAAAGTGGATAGAAACCATATTTGCCCCCACCCAGTATCAGCTGGAAAAGGGGAAATGAATATGATGAATTAATTAACACTTTTCGATGATTGATAATACTAATTATAGAAACATCCTCACTTGGCATGTTTGAGCTCAACAAGGTAACCTCTAAACCCTGGAAAATGGATACCTCTCAAGAAATCGAACTAATCTGATAAGGACAACCAGATAAAAATAAAATACACAACAACAACCCATTACTAAGAAAAGAAACAAAACTCTTGTATACAAATTTAGTGACATGATCCACAAGCAACTTCTTAAACATCTGGTTGTCATCTGATCTGTTCGCATTGCCAGACATGATTAGGGATTGGTTACATAGCTAAACACACCAGATTAAATAAACGGGGGAGTGCTGGTTCATTCAACATGCACACACACAGAAAATAACACATTTTTCCCCACAAAATGCGCGAGCCACGACACATAAGACACATTTTATGACTTGAACAAACTGGTCACCAACAGAAAAGTGGGATAAATAATTTACTGATTTACATTTGCAGTTACCAGGTGTCAAACCCATTACGCCTACCCCCTCAGTATGGGGCTGAGTATTTAGCTAATAACCCCTACATGGCGGCCTTAGGTCCACAATTTGACTTACCCCATCCTGGGCTCGAGCCAATCACACCCATTGTCGTATCCATTTTAAATGCACTCAACATATGATAAAACAAGTAGTTCCGTGAATAACTATACCGCCTATTTTCATAAATCCTACTTATTTATTTATTGCCACAACAATGCAGTGCCCCAATTACAGTAGCAAGCAATTGTTTACACCCAGATAATACAGATAATACATTAAAATACAAAATAAAAATTGAAAATTAAAAATAAAAAAAATATAAATAAATTATAAAATAAAATTGTGCCGTTTTAAATTTCCGTTTAGTGCCTCTATACAATCGTAAAATGGTTTATCTAATTTAGAAGCATCAGTGGGAGCGTGTACAACAACTCACCAACGTTTCATCGCAATCCGATGAAAGGCAAATCAACGAATACGGAAAATTGTTTAAACGATTTTTTCGCTGACACCCATTTGTTAAATCCAATCGTGCGCTACCTACTGTGAAATGGTTTTACTAACTTAGAAACCTTCATGTAAGTGTACAGAACAACTCATCAAAGTTTCATCGCAATCGATGAATGGGAGGTCTGTATGAAGGCATACAGGATTTTGTTGAAACGCTTCGCGCGTCGTCACTCATTTGTTGCATTGTGCGCTACCTATTGTAAAATGGATTTACTCAGTCGAAAACCTTCCCTGGCGTGTACACAACAACTCATGAAAGTTTAATCGCAATCGGAAGAATGTCTTATGAACGCATACGGGATTTTGTTTAAGCGATTCGCGCGCCATCACACAATTGTTGAATCTACTCGTACGCTACCTATTGTAAAATGGATTTACTAAGACTGCAACCTTCCCTGGAGTGTACTCAACGATTCACCAAAGTTTAATCACAATCGGGTGAATGGTATATGAACGCATACGGGACTTTGTTTAAACGATTCGCGTGCCATCGCTCATTTGTTGAATCTACTCGTGTGCTACCAATTGTTAAATGCATGCACTAAGCCAGTAACCTTCCATGGAGTGTACACAAAATCTCACCCAAGTTTCATCGTTATCGGACGAATGGTATATGAATTAATACGGGACTTTGTTAAGATACTTCGCGCGTCGTCGCTCATTTGTTTAATCTACTTGTGCGCTACCTATTGTAAAATAGATTTACAAAGCCAGAAACCTTCCCTGGCGTGTACACTATATCTCACCCTTGTTTCATCGTTATCGGACGAATGGTATACGAACGCATACGGGACTTTGTTGAAACGCTTCGCGCGTCGTCGCTCATTTGCTGTATCTACCCGTGAGCTAACTATTGTAAAATAGATTTACTGAGCCAGAAACCTTTCATGAAGTGTTCACAACATCCCACCCATGTATCACCGCAATGGGATGAATGATATATGAACGCATGTAGGACTTTGTTGAAACGAATTGCACGCCATTTTGTTGAAGCTTCTCGCGCGCCATCTATTGTAAATTGGATTTACTATGCCTATAACTTTCCCTGGAGTATGCACAACGACTCACCAAAATTTGACCGCAATCGGATGAATTGTTTATCAACGCATAGCCAACACTCATTTGTTTAAACGACTCGCGCGGTATATATTGTTAATTGGATCAAATACGCCTATAACCATCCCGGAAGTATGCAAAACAATTCACGAAAATGTGATCGCAATTGGATGAATGGTTTATGAACGCATAAAAGACGAACAGACAGACATACATTTATATATATATATATACAAGCTGTCCCCGGCATGCGTTGCAATGCCAATCAAAGAAAGTGTTGGCCTTGTAATTTTGTTTCCTGAAGTGCTTTTGGATACACAGTACTTTTTCAATTTCCGTTAAGTGCCTCTAAACTATCGTCAAATGGTTTAACTAATTTAGAAACAATCGTAGGAGCGTGCATCAAAATTTACCAATGTTTTATCGCAATTTGATGAATGGCATAGGAACGCATATGGAATTCTCTTTAAACGATTCATACGCTGTCACGCATTTGTTGAGTCTACTCGTGCGCTACCGACTGTGAAATGGATTTACTAAATCAAAACCCTCCCTGGCATGTACACAACAACTCATCAAAGTTTCGTTGCAATCGGATGAATGGCATATGATCACATTCGGGATTTTGTTTAAACGATTCGCGTGCCGTCAGTCATTTGTTGAATCTACTCGTACGCTACCTATTGTAAAATGGATTTACTCAGCCAGAAAACTTCCCTGGAGTGAACTCAACGATTCACCAAAGTTTCACTGCAATCAGATGAATGGTATATGAACGC
The DNA here is from genome assembly GCA_946902985.2 of Meconema thalassinum. Lineage (NCBI taxonomy): Eukaryota > Metazoa > Arthropoda > Insecta > Orthoptera > Tettigoniidae > Meconema > Meconema thalassinum. Next base: position 11,687,063 of record CAMPQE020000048.1, on the reverse strand, counting down.
ATAACGGACTTTGTTGAAACAATTCGCGCGTCGTCATCAATTTGTTGAATCTACGCGTGCGCTGCCTATTGTAAAATGGATTTACTAGCTCAAAACCTTCTCCGGATTGTACATAACATCTCACCCAAGTTTCATCGCCATCGGACGAATGGTATATGAACGGACTTTGTTGAAACGCTTTGCGGGTCGTCGCACATTTGTTGAATCTACTCGTGCGCTACCTATTGCAAAGTGGATTTACTAATCCAGGAACCTTCCCTGATATGTACACAATATCTCACCCAAATTTAATTTAATGTGATGAATGGTATATGAATGCATGTGAGATTTTGTTGAAACAAATCGCACGCCATCTTGATGAAACCACTCGCGCGCTATCTATTGTAAATTGGATTTACTATGCCTATATCTTTCCCGGGAGTGTGCACAACAAGCCACCAAAATTTGGTCGCAATCCGATGTATTGTAGGCTATATGAACGCATCGCCAAAACTCGTTTGTTTAAACAACTCGCGCGCTATCTATTGTAAATTGGAATAACTATGCCTATAACCATCCCGGAATTGGGCACAACAACTCACCAAAATTTGATCGCAATCTGATGAATGGTTTATGAACGCATAAAATACCGACAAACGAACATATAAGATATAAGATAAGATATCTGCTGAGCAATAATCCTGCGTGTTGAATGTTTAGTCATTTGGAATTCTGACAACAAGTTAGAGTAAGGAATTCTACATCGGATGGCTGATACTGTGTACTTCTTGTAATATACTCATATTACTTCAGCACAAACAGCCTTCTCCAAATTCTTTTCATTTACCATGCAACGCCACCATAGTAACGGGACTTCCGACAAGTACTGCCCCGTGTAGTTTTGGGTGTGTTTGTGGAATTTGTGTAATAACCTGTATAATTGTGATGGCTGTACATGTGTGTGTTTTTGTAAATTGAGGATAGGAATGGTAAGGAGGCGGCCGTGGCCCTTAGTTAACAACCATCGCAGCATTTCCCTGGAGCAGGAGTGGGTAAACAATGGAAAATCACTTCCAGGAATACTGATCTGGGAATCGAAGCCCCCCCCCCCCTCTTCTCACGAGGCTGAGTCTGTCCTCACGCCAGAATAAACATTCCTTGGCAAAGGCGTGAATCGAACCCGGACGTCCGAGGTGACAGCTAAGAATGGTAGCCGCTTCACCGCGAAGTGATCTGCGATATCTTAAAGAAACAGAAATGATTACATTTAATTTGGCAATAGCTAAGAACATAAACACTGTTCACAAACATTGCACAATGCGCATTCACGGCAATATCACAAATATTGAACCTAATTCTCTAAAATATTGCGCAACCTAGGAAACATTCCAGGTGATTTTACAATAATTATGACCATTTTCTGGCCTTTTTCAATTAAATTTATTAGAGAATGAACAATCCTTAGAGTTTCAAAATATTTATTAATTATCATAGTAATCAAATATATTGATAGACGGATGACAAACCAAATAGTTGTGTGCGTTTAAATATCATAATTTGACATTTTCTGACGTCCGGATCTTCTGATTCATGTTGAAAACTGAGCGTGTAGGCTATAATTTGCAGGGGTGGAGTTGTTAAATCACACCCATCACACAATTCAAACCACGTGTATACAATCTTTCGCATGGTGGAGTGGCTAAATCACACCCATCAAACAATTCAAACCACGTGTATGGTATCTTTCACATGGTGAAGTCGCTAAATCGCTCCCATCAAACAATTCAAACCACGTTTATGCTATGATTTGCAGGGGTGGAGTTGCTAAATCGCTCCCATCAAACAATTCAAACCACGTGTATACAATCTTTTGCAAGGTGGAGTCACTAAATCACACCCATCAAGCAATTCAAACCACGTGTATGGTATCTTTCGCATGGTGGAGTCACTAAATCACACCCATCAAACAATTCAAAGGACGTGTATGCTATGATTCGCAGTGGTGGGGTCGCTAAATCACACCCATCAAAATATCAAACCACGAAGTACCGGGGATTGATAGGAACGATGGTAAGAATATCGCTGGTAAATGATTTAGGAAATATATTTCACATAAATCGCTAAATCCATAAATATAAATAAGCATATTCTTTGAATTATAGAATAATAAATCGAAATTCATATTTATATATCTCCAGTAAAAAAAAAATTCGACCCTGTGTTGGCTCATATATCAATTCCAGGATCACGATAAGCAGCAGTCTTTTGTCTTTCTAAAGATATCGATATAGCGGGAGCTCGGAACCACTGAGCTACGTTGCCGAGTTTATTATCAGCTAATTCAAGACAGAAACAGAGTTGTGTGAAGACCAATTTGGTTTCAGGAGTAACGTGAGAAAATGGGATGCTGTATTTAAGTAACAACCTGATCAAGGAAGGCAGAATACGGAAAAATAAAAGAACGATCGTAGCATTTGTAAACTTCCAATAAGCTTTTGATAACGTTGATTAAGTAAGTTGTTGACATATTGAAAAAGATTGGAACCAAGGAGGCTGATCAGCAATCTATATTAAACGCAAGGCTACAACTTATCATCCATAGTTTTTAAACTATTCATTGAAAAAGCAATGAAGATAAATATTCAAGGGGAAATTATATCTCTGAGATTTGCTATCGACGTTGTCATAATACCCGATTCACCAGTTTTGAGTGAGGTTTGGAATGGTAGGGACTTCGTATAGAGAACGTAATTCATGATTAAAATCAATAAATGTAACCAAAATCATGGAATGCAGCCGAAGGAAATCAGAAACCCATATTGATGTCAAATTGGCAAGTGAAAAGCTAAATTAAGTAGGAGACTTTTGCTACTTAGGACGCAAAATAACCAGTGATGCACGAAGCAAAGAGGCTATGAAAATTAGGTTGGCTGAGGCTAGGCAGGAATTTCTGTTGTATAAAATTGTGTTGACTCCAAATATAAATTTAAGTAAAGGAAAGTCACTTTGGAATTTGATCCTGGGGCGCTGCACGCTAAGGAAGTAAAACTTAAGACACTTGAAGCAGGATAAAAGCGGAGAATATAAGATCCCAAAATGCGCTGTTCCAGGAGAATATTGGAGATGAAATGGGAAGTGAACAACACATTGAAAGGTATTTAAATGTGAAGGCGAGAGGAGATATTTCTGGTGACTACCAATGAAGACATGAGATGAGTTGGCAGGACTCATTCTATGACACCCAGGAATAGCCAACTCAGTTAAGGAGGGAAGTGTCGAGATTAAAAACTTTAGGGATAGACGAAGGTTAGAATATGTTTAAGCGATCGCCACGGTAGTAGGATGTAAAAATGAAACGATTGGCACAAGACATAAAGGTACGGAGGGATGTATCAAACCAGTAAAAAAATTGAAGACTCCAACAAGAACAACAACAACAACAACTATAAATCAGAAGTATGAACTTCCCGCAATGAATTAGAATGTGATTATTTAATGTCCTTTCTTAGCAAATGAAGCTTCACAATTGCTACAGAAACATGGTTCCTAGACTCAATAGATTCGATCGTATGTCCTCAAATATCTCCTGTAAGATCTGAGTTGTTTTCGCATATACAGTGAGATTATTTGAATGAAGCGAGGCCAGTGGTCTCCTTTCGCCAGCCAACCGAACTCTGTCCTCAGATTGCGCGCAGGTAAAAACCGTGACATGGGGCGTTAATTAATGGTAAATTTACCAGCAATTGATGATCAAAGAACTTACCTTTTCACAGATGTTGAAAATGTTCCTTCCGCTGACAGACAGGCGTTGTATCGTGTAAATAAATTAGCGTTTACACGTTGTAATTCTTCTTCCGTAGTGAGGGATATCTGCAGAGTTATCTTGCTCTCCGCTCCTTTGGGGTACGAGGATTAAGCCAATACACTTTGTATTTTAAGCGTTACCACACGGTGTTAAATCCCGGCTACAATCCAGCACTAATCAGGCTGTCACCAAAGCCAGCACTTATTACATCCAATAAATATTGCGCAGTATTCGGTATGCTGGAAAAAACATAAAATCGTTCCCTGTCTGTTAACCGGATAAAGATATTATTCAAAATAACCTGAACGTATCGAGCAGAATTAATACTTTCACGCAAGAGAAATTGGGCCTATAATTCTATTTGTGGTTTCTGCGCACCACACCGCAATCTTTTGGTCATGCAGGAGGATTTGGTGGATCAGTCTCAGGTTCGCAGGTGACCAGAATCCATTTGTTTTGATTTCATACGTCCATGTAAATAAAACCATGCCTCCTCACTGAAAAACACTAACTATGGATCTAAAATTCCTTCGTGCAAGGACTGGGAAAACCAATTACAGTAGTTGTCTCTTGCCACTGGGTCTCTTGGAATTGAGCTTTGAACCTGGGTAATTTTGTACGATCGATAATTAGTTTTGCGGCCTTTTGAGCCGTTAAATGTGACAAGCTTGAGACACAAGGATGATGGAACCAAATTACTTAATGAAATATTGTCCAATGAGGGAATTATTAAATTTGGAGTACCCCAGGGATCGGTTTTGGGCCCACTACTCATTCTTCTATATATCAATGATATAACACAGAACGTTCATTCAAATAAGGAAATTTTGTTTGCGGACGATACAACACTCGTAATAAAGGGTGAAACTAAACGGGTCATACAGCAGTCTGCTGACTCCGTTACAGGAGAGTTAACCAAATGGTCACAAGACCATAATAAACTATAAAACAACAGTATGTCTAAATTTCCACACTATACAGAATAGGAATCCTGCGAAGCCCAATATAACATTAAATGGTCATCAAATAGAAAATAAATCAGAAACAAAGTTTTTAGGACTATGGATACAACAAGACTTGAAATGGAATAAACATATACAATATCTGAATACTAAACTGAACTCGATGTGCTTTGCGATACGTATTTTGAAAACCTGCACTAGCATGTACACATTAAGAAATACTTATTTTGCTTATTTCCATTCATACTTATGGGGTCATATTTTGGGGTATGTCGCCAGATGTACTAAGCACGTTTAGGATACAAAAGAGGGCGATTAGAATTATGGCAAATGTAAACACTAGAGAATCATGTAGACCTTTGTTTAAAGATTTTAACATTCTCCCACTTGCCCTGCATATATATCTTTGAAAGTATTATGTTTTTTAAAAAGAATTTAATAAATAAGGATGTTTTTCTTAAAACAAACAATGATGTTCTTGGGCATAACACGAGACAAAATCAGAACATTCAGATTTCACACACACACACAAGCATATATCAAAAAGGAACTTTTCACACAGGAGTTAAATTATACAATAAACTACCCCAGTATATACAACTTGCCCCAAAAATAAAAATCTTTGATAGAATGTTGAAAGCTTATCTGCAGCGCCAATGTTTTTACTCTGTAGTTGAATATCTTAGTGTATAGGACCGATGCAATCTATATTTATATTTTACTTTTCTAATTTAATTGTAATACCTAGCTGTAAGTTGTTGTATTTATAGAATTAAGTTTTCATATTATGGTAACAGAGTAAGGTGTAAATAGTTGTCCAATAAGATTGTATCTCGTAAGATCTGTTATTATAATAAGTTATAAATAGTTATAGCATTAGTATTATATACCTATTACTACTTTTATTTTATATATGTAAATTCTGACGTGTCCTATATCAAAAATGTATTGTATACATGTATTTGATCAAATGGAATTAATAAAATCTATCTATCTATCTATCTATCACGTTGGCTTGTTTTCGCAGAGATTTTCTAGCTGAACATAATAAGCGAGCTGTAATGTTCTCTAATTTCCTTTCGGTCCAAACGTGACGTCTCCATTTAGTATTTTTATTTAAAACTGACGCCGTAGAATTGAACTTAGTCACAACCTTCCGAATTGCATTCTTGAAGGCACCTTACCACCAGAAATTCCTGTTGAAATGCTCTGCGAGTAACACTAGCAGGCTCGTTCTTAATAAGAGTACAGTAAATGGTTTTTTTGTGAACCTTGTCGCCATAGGAATCTCTGTTTCGCGGGCTTATAGGTCGTGTTCCAAGGACATTTTGTCGTCTTGACGTTTCGCTGAATACTGCGTTCAGCATGTTCACAGGTTACATAAAGCGAGGTAAAACTATTTATATATCTTCTGTTTATTTGTTTTACTTCGCTTTATGTAACCTGTGAACATGCTGAACGCAGTATTCAGCGAAACGTCAGGACGACAAAATGTCCTTGGAACACGACCTATAAGCCCGCGAAACAGAGATTCCTATTTCAACGCCGGTCGTGAAAGTCTACATTTTTACTTGTCGCCATACTTGGGTGCGGCTAGATAAAAACTAGCCAATCCCAACTGTTGCAGCAAACACTGCTACTGGTCTGTATCTGTCGTCGCCTGTACTTAAAAGATACGATTTCCACTCCTGGCAGCCGGAATAATTGGGTGGACACAGACGAAATGCACAAAATATAGATAAGGTCTAGATTCCCAGCTGACGAATGACAATAGCCAATATTCCACAACACTTGAATTTTAAACCTTTTGAATGTTCCAACGTTCCATTATGTAGCTACTCCTTTACTGTAATTATTCAAATGTTTAATGTTTCATGTTTAATTGTGGGGCATTTTAAAATACAAAGTGTACAAATCAATTTCCCATACACTGGGGGAGCTGGAGAACAATATACGGCAGCAGATATCCCTCACATCAGAAGAGAATTACAACGCATAAACGTTAAATTACGCGATACAACGCCCGTCTGACAGCCGAAGAAGAAAATTTCCACGATCTCCTGCGAAAAGGTAAGTTCTTTAATCATGATTTGCTGCGTGAAATTGCAATTATGTACTAGGTTACGGTTTTTACCTGCGCGCAATTTACGAACCGTGTACGGATGGCTGGCGGAAGGCGTGCACCTCTGGTGGCTGGCCGAATGCCGCACTTAAGCAAAAGAATCTTCCTGTACTACATTAATATAGCTTCTTGCCACCAGAAGTTGTCAGAAAATGTTGGCATTTATGGTAATATGACCTTGGATTTACAACATAAGAATGGTCTCTCGCCTCTATTGTTCAGGAAGTGTGTCTATGGATTAGCGTGTGCCTCTTGAAAGATAAGCTCTGGGAGAACTTGGATTCAGTTATGCTACATGAATACAGCTTCCCGCTAAAGACTAGCATGTGTTTATTCCAATGGATTGTAGCATCATGAAGTCCCGGCTAAAAAACAACATGATGCTACTTGGCGAGAACACTCAGAATAAGGAACAGGATTTTTTCACAGAGAATGTGCTATAGTAACTAACTACAGAACAGTAGAGTTCTCTATCTTCTCAGGAAAGATGAAAATCTATGAAAATCTTGGGCGTAAGGATGCGGATCAGGTCCATCGGGAACTTCCACCCTACAGCACATTCCACTACCATTTAATAACAAAGATAATGCCAATTTCCTATAAAAGATCAGGGAATCGTGCCTGTCGTATTTATTCACTAAACAATTACACGTTTCCTAACCCTAGCATTGATTATATACATTAATAACTTCAAATAAGATCTAATGACCAAATATCATTGCTTCAGTGACATGAAATACATGTTCGTTTCTTTTAGAAACCATAAAAAGTTATTGCAAACGCTTTTATAAGCTTAAATAAAATCATGTACTAAATAGCAGCAAACAACTGCTGTGCCCTAGGTAACGGGAGTTTTATAACAAGAAAAATGTTATAAAGTAAAAATAATCCCCATAAATAATTGAAGTTACCCCTGACGTAGATCTCCGTCATTACAAAACTATTCATTACCCAATACAATTTATCTCCCGCCTCCTATAACTTAAATTCTTCTCATGGAAGCGATAAAAATCTCTATACACATTTAAATTATAAGTTTAAAAAATTATAATGCGCGTAAATGTAACTATATACCTTTCTTTAAATTCTTAACACAATTTATTTACAACACAAATAATAACGTTGTAGTTCAGCAACTATGTAATATAAAATAAAATATATACAACGGTCCAACTGCTTTCTCTACTGACAATATAGACTGAAATTGTCTTCCTATTTCTTTACTGCTTCTCAACGGACTTTGGAAAATAATCATTCACCATACTATGTCTTATTAGTGAAACTGTGACAATCCGGGATTCTATAATCCATACAATTAAGTAGAGACATATTTCGTCGACCTCCTACAACTGGTCTGTCGTCATAATAAAAATACTTAATAAAAATATAAACTTCCACTGGGTTGAATAATTACCGTTAATTCAATATCAGATTAAGAACCATTTAAATAGATCTCAGTTTACTCTCAGTTTCATCAAAGATCCATAGTTCCTATCATTTCTTTCAGATTCAACTTCATCTAGGATCCGCTGTCCTGTGAATTTCAAGGAGTTTCAACTTTGTGAGACTCATGCAATAACTTCCAATACTAATAACCATCAATAATACTGCATCTTCATAAAACATCCTATTTCAACCTGAAAATATGCGCAAGTCTGTCACTACTGACATTCCTTCAATAATTGACCAATGGCTTCAAAATTGCCCATTGTCATACAGCAAATACTTCCGTCTGCTAAGGGAATAATAGATCTCTCTCTCAGAGTCGCTTCGCAGTCTCTTCCGGAAACATATACTTCTTAACTCACCTCTCGTTAACAAATTCTTCTCATGTTACGACATTCTCAATAAAAATATTTAATAAAAATACTGGTTATATCAATGAATTAATTTAACAGGTAATACGATAAAATACTATTCTTCTAATAACAATATTATTTCTTTGTATCACTCACATTTCATAAAAGCTTTCAATTAGCTGTGATAATTCTTTAAATCTATCTTCACATTCTTTTTACTTCAAAAATACGCTGTAATTCGTATTTGTTAACTTGACATTGTGTTCTTTTACATATTCTTCCTTTAATATATTGCTCACAAACTCCAATACTTTATAATTGTTAGTCACCAAATATTTATAAACAAATCTAACTAATAAGTTATCAGATCGTGACTTTACATAGATCTCTACATAAGATCTTTAAGAATCGCATTCTCTAAAATATATCTCTGTATAACACTCTTGGAACAAATTTCCATTATTATTATCGTTGACAAAAAACGATATCTTACAATTCAAAATTTGACAAAATGAGATCTGAATACATTTAAACTTTACCATAACAATATTCTGAATTAAACTGTAAAATCTCCTCATTCAAATTTCGACAGTCCCAAAATTCCAAAAATTTCAAATAAAATTCTAAATACTCAGAATCGACGAAAAACGTGAATAAACATTCGCATGATGTAGTTATGAAAATATAACTTCGAAAACTACAATAATATTATTAAAACGTTGAAAAATGGCATCAATAAATAGTTGTCGGATATTCTTAAATGTTCTACAATACTCTACAAATTGGGATATATCGTTCGTCCGTAGACTACCTTGCGTTGCGTTATAGACGAATAGAGGTGGGCTTTCTTCGCTATCCTTTAGAAACGGATTGTTTCTATTAGCGCGAGACTGCTTGATGTCGTGCGGTCTTCTACGATCTCCTACAGAAGTTCCCATGTGGTCAGGTCCGGGATTCGAACTCTATCATCCTGTTGCCGTTCATTCTGCTGGTGAATCTTCTTGTATGAGATGGGAAAGCCCTTTCTCTCTTGATTGGCGCTGGGTCCACCATAACCGCCCTCGTTCTGGAATTCTTCTGTCTTCTTTCGCCAAAGTTCTGATATATGTCGTCATTTTAGTAGTTGAAATGACTTGTAGATGTAGAATTTTCTGCCTGGGAGAGACGAGATGTTAATCTCTCCCGCGAGATTGATGGTATGTCATTTCGAATATTCTTGCTGCCGTCCCAGTTCTGTCCCCGTAACTTCTTTTGATCATAACTCCTGCAGATTCATTTGTAAATTCCTCCCTCAACTTCAGAAATTTCGACATGGTAAATAATGTAGATTGGATTCAGTAACTTTTAAATTTCGTTGAATGTCGACTTTATATATCTGCTTGCACAAACTAAGTGCCTTCGTTTGTGAATCTCTATTCGCTTTGTTGTATTGTTGAGTAACTTTCTAAGTCCGCGTCCTTTTCAGAACAAGGATCTGATTGGTCGCTTAGTATCGATGATCGTAATAATCCTTAATTAAATAAATAATTAGCCGCAAATTTAATAAATAGTTCTTATTTATTATTTAATATCTTCTATGATATTACGATGAGTTAAAATCATCCTGATAATTAGATATGCTCATAACATTGCTTGCTCTTGTTTAAGTAAGTTCGCTTCTCATTGGCTGCGTGCCACGTGCCGTGCCGGCGTCCTCCCCTTCCATACTCCAGACACACTTACAACACGTGCTGGGGTGGGCTCTCATTTGGGAGTCCTCGATTCTGCTCGTGCACGCTCGTCCCGTCTTTGTCTACCTCCAAGTTCCCCCCGTGACTGCTAATATTCTCATTGGTCGGCCCGGTTAACTAGGTTAACTCTGCGATGTACAAACCAGTTTGGTATCGGCTTCCACAGTCGCTATATTTGATCGTGGGACAATTTAGAAAACTTTTGAAGAGTTGAGTAATTCCCTGGCTCATATCCATATAAGAGCACAGTACCCTACTTGAATATGGCTACTCGCCAGTACGGATTAACACATCTTTAAATGTCCCCTCCGGATAAATTTGGATTCAAATACGTTACATGAATAAGGCTTTTCAACGCTATGGATTCGCATGTGTGCACCAAACATTTTCTTACGGTAAATTTGGCTTTGCATACGCAATGCCTTCACGCCGCTATGGACTAGCATGTGTTTCTTCAAACTTCCTCTCGTGGTAAATTTGGATACATATACGCTAGATAAAAATTGCTTCTCGCCATTACGGACGAGCATGTGTATTGTCAAATATCCTCTCTGGGTACACTTGGATTCACATACGCTACATGAAAATGGCTGCTGTGGTTGCGCATGTGCGTATTCAAAGCTCCTCCCGTGGAAAACGTGTTTTCACATACGATACAAGAAAAGGGTCTTTCGCCGCTATGGATACGCATGTGTATTGTCAAGTGTCCTTTATGGGTAAACTTTCTTTCACATACGATACAAGAAAATGGCTTTTCGCCAGTATGGACGAGGATGTGTTTCTTCAAATATTCTGTTGGCAAACTTTGATTCACATACGCTACATGAAAAGGGCTTCTCCCCGCTATGGATGCGCATGTGTATTGACAAATGTCCTTTCGTCGTAAACTTCGATTCACATATGCTACATGAAAACGGCCCCTCGCCGCTATGGACGAGCATGTGTCTCTTCAAACCTTCACTAGTTGTAAACTTGGATTCACATACGCTACAAGAAAATGCCTTCTCGCGGCTATGGATGAGAATGTGTGTCTTCAAACTTCCTCTCGTGGATAACTTAGTTTCACATAAGCTACAAGAAAATGGACGAGGTTGTGTGTCCTCAAACCTCCTCTCGTGGTGGACTTGGATTCACAAAAGCTACAAGAAAATAGTTTCTCGCCGCTATGGACAAGCATGTGTCTCTTCAAACTTCCACTCTGGGTAAACTTCGAATCACATACGCTACAAGAAAACGGCTTCTCGCCGCTATGGTAGAGCACGTGTGTCTTCAAACTTCTTCTCTGGGAAAACTTGGATTCACATTCGTTACATGGATATGCCTTGTTACCGGTACGACTAGCAATGGTTGACTTTAATTTTTGTTTGGTAGTACATATTCCACTAGATGGACTGTTAGCATATTTCCTTACACTATTACAATATCGGTTCATCTTCCATACAGCACGATCCTATGTATCTGGACAAATCAGCCTGAAATAATTAGTATTAACAGTTTAAAGTGCGGTACATTATCACGGAAGAAGAATAATAGAATTTAAGAGATCAAAGAAGTAAAAATAAAATTGGGACAACTTTCTTTAATACCATGACGAGAAAACTTGTCTTCAAGAATTACCAGTAACTGACATCGTTTCCACTCATCAATAATATGTTAAGCATACAGTCTAAATATTTTACAATTATACAAGACACACCTGTAGATTATATAGGTGTGTCTTGTCGGAGATTTTGTATTCTTAGCTCTGACGGCATGAGTGTATTCGGAGCGTATCTTAGCTACCAAAATCTTCCGATCAAAAGTCGTTAGATTTTCTACATGCCGGGTGCCGCAAGGGACAAGGTGCTCATTCCTCCACCCTTTGCAACACTGCTTGGCCTTCGCCAATGTTCATGAAAATGTGTCTATTCTTAAGAATAATTGGGTGAGATTTCACAGAGGCGGCTAAATTGATGAGTGACAAGGATACAATATCGTTGTTTTTTTTGTTTCAGTTATCAGTAATTAGACGCTTATAATGCAGCACTTCATGTCTCCTAAGCTTGATGCTATCAATTCATTCCTCTGTACAAAACTACCACACCCTACATCCGAAGCAATGTACATAATTTCACCATTACGCGGAGACGTCTCTCAACGGAAGATAATACCTGCGGGCTACCTCCGTCATCTTCCAGCCTTCGAGGCGGAATAAATTAGAAAAGAGGCCTCTCAGGACATCCAACTTGCTAGGCCCGTAGATCAGACTCAAATTATAAGGCGATCCCAAGGAACCCCAAATACAAAATAGAGAAGACGAAAAAGCCGCTAGTCAACGAGTCATCTATTACAGAAGAGAACTAGAATACCGTAGGACCTCGCTACTCAAAAACTCCAACATTTTACGGCCTACATAAAATACAAAAAAAACCGGTATGCCTCTGAGACCAATATTTAGCGCCATAGCGTCGCCAGCTATCCCTTTTGATCAATATTTGAATCAGATCCTGGATACATTATTCTCTCTCACGTCAGAAATTACCAACGCATCACAGATATCATAGCAAGTATAAACTTCAGTTACGGTGATCCACTGGCAAGGCTCGATGTGGAGTACGTATTAATCAAGGTTCCTGTACCTGACGCCACACAGATAATCAGGTAATCTTCAATAGGTAGATGTTTCAATATACGGAGGGAGCATCCAAGGGATCCCCCTTCTATCCATTATTGGTTAACGTTTTCATGGCAAATTCGAGGAAGAAGCTGTAAAGGAGAGCCCATTGAAACTTGAGGGTTTGTTCACATACGAAAACGTGATTTTTGATTAGGGAACACGGACGCAACTCACTTCAGGACTTCCTAGTCTTCATGTACTCCCGACATCTGAGCATCAACTTGACAATGGAGGAAGATGAAAATAATCCACTGGCCTTAGTAGGCGCTCTAGTCTATAAACGAACAGACAACACGCTCGAACACAGGGTCTCTAGGAAAGGCTCCATTTCAGATCGGTACCTACATGGAAACTCATGCCATCCACCTGCAGGGGGAAATGGTAGCTACGACATTCCTCACCAGAGCCAAGCGCATTTGCGATAAGGATAGCGTAAATGAAGAGAAAGAACGAGTTTGGAATACGCTCCTAGCTAATGGATACAGCAAAGGATATATAAATAGGGTCATACGGAATAAAGAACAAAGAACAAAGCCGAAGAACATCTGAAAGAACGAAGATCGACACCAATATAATGTCCTTCCGCCTAATATACAGGGAGTGACAAATAGAATCGCCAGATTGCTAAGGAAACACAACGTGACAACGGTTAAGCAACCAATGAACAAGCTGACAGAGGAGATAAAGGAGTCAAAACCAGGACGCAGAAGTTTAAAAAGCGCCTTGTTCCTGTGGAGAGATATACATAGGGTATACAAAAAGTTCCAGGATAACACAAGAGACATTAGAGACCTTGAAGCATCCCAGTAATTTCAATCGCGATGACAGATTCTGGCTTAGCATTACAAAGAGAGTTCTCTAAGCGTGTGACTGGCTAGGGATCTGGCCAATCATGGAGCAACATGAGGTCAATGCCTATCAAAGAGTGCCTGACTGACAACCAACGGTTGAAACTCAGCAATTTTTATAGGTTGAGGCCGTGCCTTGTATGAGGTTTTGCTCAGGAACACCAAGCTGGCTCATCAGCGGGCCCTTGTTTTCCACGTCCGGACCCCCCACAGAATTAGTAAAATGTGCACTACCTCCCTTCCTGTGAAGCGCACGTGCGCCTCTAACCGCGAGAGCTAAGAGCTCAAGGAGCCTTTCACCTCCCTATAAAGGCTTCCTAAAGGATGGTATATTGCTTTTCATGGCCGGTGAATTACAACTCAATACGTTTTCTACGTTAATGCGGTGTCTTGTGTGACGATTCGTCAGGGAACACATAGCTGGCTCATGAGCGGCCTCATGATGTATCACGCCCGGACCTCCTCAGGAGAAGCGAACGGTGCACTACCTCCATTCTAATGAAGTGTACTGAACTCGGATTCAGCCCAGCTTCAGACGTTGACTGAGCCGAGGATCGAACCGACTTGTAAACCATGAAGGAGAAATAATTGGAATTTGGAATTAAAACAATATAATATTCACATAGGCATTTTATGAAGTGAATAAAGCATCTTGATAATTTTATGGAAAATTTTGGATTATTTTGAGAGAATAAAATTTGGGAATATTTCAGTGAATGATAATTTAACCAAGAGAGAGTCTGATCATTCGATGCTGGAATATGACCAAGGCTTCAAGTTAGCAAGCTAATGACCGGTTTTGGTTGGCCGAGTTGACAATTACAAATTAAGCACACGACCCGATGATAAGAGGCCAGAACCAGGAGCTTCTATCATGATAACTGAATAGCCAATCAGATTGGATCACATAATTTTTGTGGGAATCGCTTTATATTAAATTGTCTTATGTAAATCGATATTAACACTTCTACAGATGAAGAAGAGAAAATGTAATTTAATTGGTAAAACCGAATTATAAATTATAGGCCAGGACAGAAATTATGAGCATGATTCAATTTAATGGGCTCTATGCGAGGATAGAAATCAAGTCTAGTTTAGCCACACGCACCATTGTCGAGAGCGCAGCAGTGACTCCTACTCAGCTACTTGAACAAAGCGGACGTATATTGTAGCGCGTCCCAGAACAGCTATACGATATAAGAAGTACGGTCGTGAGACGAGGCAGGACCGTGTGGAGAGACAGCCATCGCCGAAGAAGAAAAGGGAGAAGCCGGAGAAATACAAAACACACCAGTTTGCAGCAGAGAAAAGCATTTTACAACTTTACGTTTATTTGAAGAAGACTTCGCTTCAACAGTATCACATTTCAACGGAACAACGAACAGTAGCATTGCATTCTATAGCTACTTCAATGCAACGATATATATTCTACATTATCATCTTGCAGTCATGATGATAGTAATGTCCTTGAGCCAGGGGTGACATGTATATTCGACTATTGATAAGAAGATTACCATGAACAACTAAATTATGGAAGGAGGTTAGTCTACACTATGGAATGGGAATTCAGAGTGATCTTGAAGACCAGGGATCGATAATTCTACGACTGCTCATCAACATGCAGTATTCTGAATATACCTTCAATACTACGATTCAAATGTCCACTACCAACTTGGAGAGATGTCAACCAGAGACGTCCAAACCTATATGGATGATGAACTGCAACAGGAGAAGAAGACGGACAGAGGGGTTCGTTGTGTCAAGAGTTCGAGTTTCCAGACCGCAGGTCGAGAAGCAAGAAGAATTGCCGTTAGCCGAGAGACGAGCCAACAGCCCAGGTGCTTGCAGCACGACACAAGGGGGAAGCAGTACAGCTGAACGGCACGCTCCTAACTGATACCCGTTTTCGAAGCGGACGAGTCGCACGCGTTGTTCGAGCGGAACATCGAGTATATCTGATCAAGGTATTCACGACAACAGACCATCAGAAAGGTAGAAAACTGAATGTTCAAAGATCTTAGTAGTTTTGATGTAGTATTTGATTGTATTTCAGAAGTGACCAATTCATAGTAGATTTTCTTATTCTTATCCCTTGTTTATTTGTAGTAAATTTTAGAGATTTCACGGTATTTTTTTTATGATACGTCAACGTGTGTTATTTTAGACGTAATTTCATTCGTATTTGACTTTAGATATTTCGTTTTTTATATTTTGAAGGAATCGTTTTTAACATGCTCACTTTCAAACGAAATTGTTTTATGAAGGGAATGCTTCGATCGTTAAAAATGCGTAACAAGCGACAGAATACATCTATATGATTAAATTGCATGATTATGAAGGAAAGCATTAATGTAAAATGCTGTAACACTGTTTAACACCTTTTATTATGTCAGAACATAATTGAAACATTTATTAATAATATTATTGGAGTAGAACAATTCCAATTGAGGAATGTAACTGTAATTTGACATTGATATAGGCTTTGACTAATGCTATAATGGATTTACACTTTGAAATAGGATCATATTGTTGACAATTGAGGTCAAATGATGCCTATAATTATTAACAATTTTATTGGAAAGATTGTTATAACGTAACCACAGACCAGGAGATTTGTAAATCTACCTGAGGTCTTGTATGATCTAAAACAAGTTAAAATATGAATAATTCATTCATTAAATGTACACCAGATACGGGAGGATATGTATTATTGTTATTAACAAGTAAAGACGAGCGAACTACGATTTATTAATGTTTATAATTTATTTAACGTGGAAAAATAGTCTATTATGGAAGTTTGTTAATGAAAAGCGTTATTGGAAGTAATGAGAAATATTGTACAAGTTGAACTGAAGAGAACAAGTATGTAATGGTTATTGAAGGAGCACGAGGTTAATTAATTTAGAGAAGAGAGGTGGATAGGAGTGCACTATAAACGGTATTGCACAAGTGCGTGTTTACCTAGCAGAGTCACTGATTCTTCTACACGTTTCTAGCAAGATTTTCTTTTGTTGAAGGAATGCCGTGCATCATTATTGTTGAGATTGTTGGTAAAAAGGAAAGGAAAGAAGTATGTCAAGTTTGAGAGCGTAGCAGACGCTGTTAAGGAGATTGTTCACCTTATTACGAAGGGAAAGAAATGTATTGCCATGTGGATCAAAGAATCGATACAGTATATGTAAAAAGTAACTGACATCAGGGTTTATATTTATGTTGTACATGTTAGAAAGTATTATTACGAGAGCCACGAAGTGTATTAAGAGTATTTAAGTAGCTTCGTATCGTTCTTTAAATCTATTGTATATTATTCATTGATATGACTTTTTAAAAGCTATATTTCACTTAATTGTTCGATACTAAAGCTTTATTTATTGTGACAAGTTACCAAAGTATACCTAGAAATTACATTGTTGTGTGAACAAATGTTCGAAGAACTGTTTAAAGAAACAGTAACAAAATAAGACTGCCAGATCGCGAGAGATCATGTAAATATATTTTTAAATACCGTGATGGACATGGATTATTGTAACATATGTAAGTATTTTAATTATCTTAACTAATATAATAATTGAATCGTTTATTTCAGAAAGGTGTCAAGTGACAAAATATGATGAAATGATTTTTTGTGGGAACATGTTCTGTAAAGGTAGACGTATATTTTAGGGCAGGAAGGAATCAAGTTCCTGCCTGTTATTACAGTAAGGCATTATGTTCAAAATTTGCGTTTAGTGCAGAAAGGGGTCAAGGGACGCTGCTTGACTCATTTCTGTTCTAATTCAATCCGTACTTCTTATACCCTATGCCTAGTTTTGGCCTAGGACCTACAAACAGCTTCTGTTTCTGGTTGCCATTAATGTGAAGAAGATAAAAGACCTGACTAGCTTCAAACATTATCTTGTTGGATATGATGAGTTCTTCAACGAAATATTGCAATGGTCTACTACGGATGCAGAATGTGCTGTGGAGTTAGAAGACGAATAAATCAGTGTACTACCCACCAGATAATGTATGGCATACAGCTTTGAGACTGATCGCGTTAAAAGAAAGTACCAGCCACTTTTAAAAAGGCTTCGTTAGTTACATTAATGGTTTTCTTGCATTTAAAATGTTATCTAATACTCATATAAATAAACTGTTTTGCATACAATTCATTTTCATTACAAAACCGTAAAATATTTCTCAGATATGCTAACAAAATATCCGTGTTCTACTTCTTTATTGCTGAAAGGTGTCAAGTACAGAGATTTTAAGTCCTTTTTGCACGATACAAATTATCAAAACAATTATATTTTTGTTATTACGTTTCAAATGCATACAGACATTTGTGGTACGTTTTTAAGATCCATAAAAAATCTTTGTATGAGATTTTAAGGTTTCTTTGTTTTTCTCCTAATGGCGCTTTTGTCACTCGACCCCTTTCTGAAATAAACGATTCAATTATTCTTATCACATTCACGTTTTTTACGTAAATAAGTGTATAATTTAGGGTATTGCATTGTTAATTACATTTTATTGGATGTACAGCTGTTCACGACCAGACTGCTTCAAGTGATCGAGTCACAGGGTGACTAAAAAACGTAAACATTTAATTATTACTTCTTAATAATTACATTTGTGTAATTAAAACTTTGATGAAAGTTTATTTATCACATAGAAGGGCTATCTAACGTGTGAAATATTTTGTTTTCAAACTGAATTTATTTTTATTGGTGATAGGAAGTTTTTGATTTTGTAAATACTTAGATAATAAATCCCTGGCACCATTTTTGTTTGCCTGCTCATTTTTATAGAAACTGATCACCTTTTCATTTCGCAATCGACGTGCGATAATACTACCGGTTAGTTACTAGAAATCACTTTGTCTCAACTTCACCGTTCACGCTCGAGATCCCAGATTCTCATCCCACCATCTTGTTATGGATATTTTATTTCTAGTAAATATGTAACTAATTAGTAGCGTTATTGCATGACCGGTATATGTCGAGAGTATCCTGCTCATTCACCTAGTAGCGTATTGTTGGTTTATCTGGCTGGGTATCGACATCCCTACAATCCTTCTCCATCTCAGCGGAAATGGGTGGTGGCTTTGCGGGATTCGGGCGCAGTACGTGCGCCTCTAACTGCGAGAGTATCCTAGTCATTCACCTAGTAGCGTATTGTTGGTATATCTGGCTGGGTATCGACTTCCCTACAATCCTTCTCCATCTCAGCGGATATGGGTGGTGGCTATGCGGGATTCGGGCGCAGTACGTGTGCCTCTAACTGCGAGAGTATCCTAGTCATTCACCTAGTAGCGTATTGTTGGTTTATCTGGCTGGATATCGACATCCCTACAATCCTTCTCCATCTCAGCGGATATGGGTGGTGGCTATGCGGGATTCGGGCGCAGTACGTGTGCGAGAGAGCTTAAAGCCCGAGCAGCCTTTCACCTCCCTATAAAGGCTTCCAAAAGGGTGGCATATTGGCTCTCACGGCCCGTCAATTAAAACTCAGCAATTTTTCTAGGTTAATGACGTATCTTGTGTGGTGTTTCGCCCAGAAACACTAAGCTCTCTCATCAACGGGCTCTTGGTAATCCGCGCCAAGAACCCCACAGGAGTAGCAAACTGTACAAACTAAATGTGTTATTTCAGGCTGACCGTCGGCTAAACTAGTAGCCCTTAGGCCATGGCAAATTTGATTTTGGGCTGGAAGTACGTCATAGCGTACATATGGGTGTAGGGGGATGAGGAAAGTTATAACCCCACCTCCAATGCAATCCGATATCTCCCGAACCCTTGGTCGGATTTTCACTAATGGGGTGTTGTTGGACTCGGGATGACGGGGGCTTTGCTATGGACCTCTCGTTATTTTTATTGAACATGTTTGTATCTGAAAAAATAGACGATATTTTGAAAACCAAACATTATAGAACGTTCTGTAATGGTTCAGACAGAGGTATCAATGTCCTTTATCGTTAGAACGAAAGTTTATTTATTTTTTTGAAAAAAGTTCAATTTTGAAATTCTTATAGTTTGGACACTAGAAAGTTAACAAAAAATTGTGTTTGACATAAAGTGATGGTCTTTACCCCTCTACTCAAAAACCAAGAATCAAATCTCTAGGTCCAAAAATGGGCAGTAGTTTTTTAACGGTTCTACAGCCACCACCAACGCTCCACCACTCAAGATGGCGACCGCGCGCAACGACTTGGCGCGCTTTTAAAATAAAGCTGATGAGCATGACTTAAGCAAGCCTATCCTAGTAAAGCTGACGTTATGCAATGCAGGAGATGCAACTTAATGCTCAGCTGCGCTGACCCTTTAGCCTACTTTCTCGCGGACATTGCCGATATCTAACGAACGCATGGTGGTATTTTGATGTGTGACGTGTCAAATGGCTTGTCTAGAAGACCTCTTTATGTTGTTAATAGGTAGAAGTTTTGAGAATGAGGGAAACAGAATTTTTAGGGTAAAGCAACTGGTTTTTGACTTTTTGTTTTATCTCTCAAACCAATAAGGCTAAGGAAGTGTACGAGATGTCAAATGACTCGGGGTGACGCCTCCCTTTCGAATGTAGTAATTTATGTTTCTAAAATAATTGACAATGGGCCTAAAGCTATATATGTTGAAAAAAAATTAAACTTTTTTTACCTGTTTAAAATATTAACGAAGAGTGGTTGTAAATAGAGAGACACGATACCGCTGGGCACGTGTTTTAACGAGTCTGCCACCTGCCATGGTGGTGGTATCGTAATACAGCAATCGATATTTCCATTGGACGGCGGGGAGAGGGTTCGTTCTTTCAGATTTTTCCTATGACGGAGGGATGGATGCTAATATCCTAAAACTTGTGAAGTGTGCTAAGATGGTATAACCCCTGAAGGGGATATTTGGTAAACGGTGATGAGAACTTGGTTATATGTTGCTTGAAGCGTGAAAACAAACTTGCTGAGGGGCAGACTGGCAGGATGTGAATGTCATTTGAGCTTATTGGAATGCGCTGATCTGACATGACAACAGTGCAATGGAAAAGTAAAGAGGCACAGAGGACGCTTGAAGGTCAAACGATCTGACAACAGTGGTCGGAGGGGAGAGCGAAATGCATGCGAACACGTGTGATACCACAGGCAAGTTAACACGTCACATCCTGTTTGGTTCGTACGTGAGAAAATGCTAGTTGACGTGTAAGATGACCTGACACAGGTGTTGGTTAACCTTAACGTTACCTGTACACGTGCACGATAACAGGATGGTAAAAGCGTTAGAAAAATGATTATACATGCAACGTGACATATATAAAGACACGTCGTTAACATTTTCACTCGCACTTATGTGACCAACTTTGAACACGCTACAGTGTTGTGTGAAACACTTGGTCTTGTTTTACAATTTTGGTGTAGGTGGAAAATACCTAATTTGTTGTGAGGTAGGTATTTGTTTATATATTTATTGATTTACATTTTTGCAAGCAATTATTTATTGATTGATCAGGCGATGAATGCATGTTTATTTATTTGTTTACAGATAACGTGTATACCTGTTGTGTGTGGGAAAGTGATTGAGAGAGAGAAAGACAGAAAGAGGGACAGAAACCATTACCACACTATCCCATAAAAAGGGAATAAAGCAAATCATTACAAGTGAAGGTAAGATTTCTTATTTTATATAACCCGTTTGATTTGTTTTTTGTTTGTTTGTGAAATGCATAAACTATATGGAATAGATATTTTATTTTATTTTTATTTCTTTTTAGATATTTGAAAAAGCTTTTCTGCTACTGAAAACCAGGAAGCTCTAGAGTGGGACCATTGTTAAGCAGTCTACAGCTCAAATCTCAGGTGAGAGTGTTTTTATGTCTTTTGCTGCTGCTGATTCGTTAACTTGGGAACCCCTAAGCAGTTGTTTCAAATAGCGTGTGTGCTCTGGTCGTCTTGTCAATTTTAGGGAAAGTTTAATCCCAAACGAAGTTTTGGAATCTTGTTTTTAAATTTTTAAAGATGAAATATGTGCAGCGAAAGGGTTTCATACCGCTTTATAGGTCAATACAGAACTCGTGTGCGATTTTATATATAAAAAGAAGGACGTAGAGCATAAAGCCACATTTTATATTTGCAGTAAAATGCAAGAGCTATTTATAGCCCATAATCTGAAAGAGAGGTATGTATCCAAGGTGGTCAATGCCTTGCTTGCTAAATTTGATAAACTGCAACAAGGGCCCAGTGATCTTGCGTTAGACAAAATCCATCACCTGCAAATCGACATTTGTCAATTCAACGCACTGAATGCTGGGTCTAGTTTTAGTCAAACACCACCTGCAATAGCTTCGAAAAAGGCTGTGGTGAACATTGAAAATTTTGATGTTGATTGCTTTCTGTTTGCAGCCAGCACAGCGTCACTGTGAGAGATCTGGAAAGTACAAGGCCAAGTTTATTGAATTAAAACAAAATTCAAATTTAACTCATGTTTCGTTGCCTATGGACTTAAAACCAAGATCCATAAGTTTGAAAAACATAACCAGGACTTTACGTTCATGGAGTATGGCCTTGACGGTGATGATATTGTGGGTCCTCTTTATGCTACGTATGAATCGAAACAACACCACATTCATCTTTTATATATGTCTTATGGAGAGGTGAAACACTATTACCTGATTAAAAGCCACAGTAGATTGCTAGGCAGCCAAATGTCGAAACATCTTCCTAAGAAACATATTTGCGATCGTTGCCTGCAATATTTTGGAACCCCTACGCTTTTGGAACGGCATAGGGTGGATTGTGTTTCTCCGGAAGCGGTGAGACTGGTATTGCCATAAGGGGACAATGCTGTGCTAAAGTTTAAAAATATTCACAAGCGTGATACTGTCCCCTTTGTGGTGCACGCCGATGTTGAATCTCTCACTACACCCATGGCGGGATGCGAACCAGATCTCGCCCTCAGCTCAACCACTCCCATTCAAAAACATGAACCCTTTGCCACAGGATTTAACGTGGTGTGTTCCTATGACCCAACAAAATCTTATTACGAATACCGTGAGGGACCAGATTGTGCGAAATGGTTTTTGGACCAACTTATCAAGTTGGCGGATCATGTACAGGGATTACTGTACAACACAGTACCCATGAGCTTAATTAAAGTACAGCAGCTAGATGAGCATGCCACTACATGCCATATTTGTGAAAAGCCGCTGGTCAGTGCTGAAGACACTGTTCATGATCACTCGCACTTAACAGGAGAGTTTCAAGAAGCCACCCACAAAAAGTGTAATGTGAATTACCCAGCTCCTCGATTTATCAGTGTGTCTTTTCACAATCTGGCAAATTATGATATTCAGTTTTTGATTCGTGAATTGGGTCATGTCAGCAAGGGATCGTTTTCAACTATCCATCAAAACAAAGAAGTTTTAAAGCCTTGACATGGCGGTTGAGCGAATTCAGCATTCTATTCCTAGATTCCTTTAAGTTTATGGCGTTCTCGCTAGATAGTCTTGTCAATGGCTTGGATGAGAAGGAATTAAAATACACCAGAATGCATTTCGAAAATCCTGAGCAATTTAAATTGTGCATTCGAAATGGTATTTTCCCCTATGATTTCTGTTCAAGTTGGGACGTGTTAGAGCAGAAAACTCTCCCACCGCAAGAGAAAATTTACTCAAAGCTGACACGCAGTACCTTTTCCTATCAAGACTATGCACATGCATGGCACGTTTGGCGAGTGTTTGATATCTAGACGCTGGGTGAATATGCTATACATTACCTAAAATTCGATGTATTGCTGCTGACAGATGTGTTTGAAAAATTCCGTGAGTTATGTCAACACATTTATGGCATTGGCCCGGCTTACTATTATACAAGTCCTGACCTGTCGCTGAATGCAGCATTGAAATACACTGAAGTGGAATTGGATTTACTCACCGGACGTAGATATGGTCTTATTCTTTCAAAAGGGCATTCGCGGCGGGTGTGTGTCGCTTACCCAGCAGCATGCCAATGCGAATAATGCACACATGTCCTCTTATTCACAAGACAAACCAGAATCGTATTTAATGTACTACGATGTGAATAATTTGTACTGGTATGCCATGAGTCAGCCATTACCCTATGGGGTTTTGCTTGGCTGGCAGAGAAACAACTGTCACAATTTGATGTAAACACGGCCAGCCAAGAAACAGGTCGCGGATATGTTTTAGAAGTAGATATTCTTGTATGAAGAACAAGCTGATTTTATATTCTGCCTAGAGCGAATGGTTCCCCCTAACCATAAAGTGAAAAATAAAATACTCATGGGCACACTTAACAAAAAAAATCGGCATGTGCTACATATCCAAATGTTGGTGCAATGCCTAGCCCAAGGATAAGTGTTGAAGAAAATCCACAGGGGTATTTCCTTTGCACAAAAAGCATGGCCCAAACCATACATGCAACTCAACACAGAGCACCGACAAATGGCAACATAACAGTTTGAAATAACTTTCTTAAATTGATGAACAACTGTATCTATGGCAAGTCGATGGAAAATGTCCGCAAATACCGAAACATTATATTGGTGAATGTGGGGTGCCCGGAGGTACATTGCCAAGCCAAATTTCAAATCGATCAAAATTAATGATCGAGAATTGGGCTACCATTGAAATGAATAAGACCAGCGTGACCTTGGATAAGCCCATTTACTCGGGCCAAGTCATTTCAGACTTTTCTAAATCGGTCATGTATCGATTCCACTATGAGTTTACCAAACAACATTTTGAGGATGTATCTATTTGTATATCGATACGGACACATTTCTTTAACATATCCGCCAATGCAACCTCTATGACGTCATGAAGGAACATAGTCACTGGTTCGACACCTCTTTCTATAGCGCTGACAAGGTGTTTCAGCTGCCCATTAAAACAAGAAGGTAATGAGTGTTTTAAAAGATGAATGCGGTGATTCCATCATGTCCGAATTCATTGGTTTGGCATCCAAGATGTATGCCTATCACACAATAGACTGTAAGGATGCCAAAAGAGCAAAAGACGTAGGTAGGGCAGTGGTAAATTCGCTACGTGTAGATGACTACCTAGCAGTTTTACAAACTGTCAAAGCTATGTTGCATAAACAGTGCAGGATACAATCCAGCAACCATAATGTGTGTCTTGTGGAACAGAGAAAACGCACACTCGCCTCAATCGATAACACACGTGTGTGGTCTGATGACCGGCTCACCATTCTACCATGGGGTTATGACAACGAGCAGGAGGTGTGATTTTTCTGTTTGATTGTTTAGGAACATAGCTTTTTGTAACTAGTAGATTTAGTATTTTGTATTTTGTAAATATTGGTTTTTGTAATTGTAAATAGTGGATTATGTAAATAGTAGAAAGCACTTAGGCCTTTTGCTCTTTAAAGCCCTGTACAATCCTAGTTTTTTATTTTAATTTTGACTGAGTTGAGAAATTGAAAATGGTTAATGATAACCATTTTTTTTATTTGAAGGCTGTACAAAGGTGTTATTTTTTTGTAACCTAAATAAGTAATAGATTTTTTTGTAATGGGAAATGATAATTTCTTTTACTAAAAATTCCTTGGGGTGAGTGTGCATGTCAAGGATGTTCTTTGGAAATAAATAGCGTGGTTGTATTTGTTTCCAAAGACAAGTATGGTTGTGTGAATGTATGACTAGAGAGAAAAAGAGAGAGAGAGAGAAAACTTGTGTGTAGGTAGCATTGATTGTTTGACCAGAGGAAACACAGCGAGGTAGAGTAGCGGGAAAATTAATGTATATAGCAAATGGTAAATAGTATTTTTTTCAAGAATTTTGTTTCTTTGAAATGCAGTGGTAGATAGGCATTATTTTGTAAAACAATCTTACCTGCAGTAGTAGTAGTAGGCCTGTACGTATTTTGGAAACAGACAGAGAGTTACTGCACTATCACTATAAAAAATATCAAATCAGGAAATGTATGTTTTACAAAACAAAACTTTCAACATGGACTAAATCATAAACGTGTTAACAGTGATATGCAAAATAGGATATCCATGATTCCATATCGACAAGATACAAAAACCTTAAACTGGCATTTAAAAAAGTGGAAATTGGAAATTGACGAATGCGTAAACAACAAAATGGAAAATCCATGTTTCCCATATCAGCAAAATTCAAAAACTTTAAACTGACATTTCTAAGAAGTGGAAATTGGAAATTGGCAAATGGCAATGTGTGAAATGTCAAAATGAAAAATCAACAAAATAATGGTTATCGTCATTTTTATTAAAAAGAATCATGCTTTGATAAACCTTGTTTTCATTTTATAGCAATAGGGCTTTACATAATAGAATACAAAGGAATTCCAATTCCTCAATCCTTTTCAATTATCATGTCCATGCATCATTAACTTTTCTTTCATAGCACTCATGACAATTAGGGCTGCCAACCACTCTTCCACCGAGACATCATAGGATGAGAAACGATGTTTATCTTTTTTCAACAACAATTTATCCACCACACGTCTTAAAGCAGGATGACTATGGCGATAAGAAAGGTCGTGATCTTTGCATGCTTGATCCAAAGGATTAATTGGTACATCACCACACTGCAAACGTTTTTCAAGACTAGTTCCAGGACCACAAAAACGATAACCAGGAAGGTGGATTTCAAAAGGTAAGTATTGAATAACTTTGTCAAAGACGCCATTGCCAGTACAGGTCTGGCATATCCTTTTCCATCGATGACGAAAAGGTTTGATCTTCCTCCTCCTCCTCTGTGGACGATGTTTGTTGTTGTTGTTGTTGTTGTTTTTCCTTGCCATTGTACACGTGGAATGACGACACAAAATCTTTCACGGACTTTTATGACCGTGATACACTTTGACCGGCTGGCAAGTGGCACACTGTCGCAAAGAGGGTATTTTTTGCCATGGCCACTTGCTTATGGTGATCGTAATCCGCACATGGTTGCAATTCACTTAACACAGGGTCTTGAGTCCATCATTTGGTACATGTTACCAGATTTCTTTCACTGCACTCGCTGCCACATAATAAATGAACGACATGCTGTCATGTTTTAATTGTAACATCTCTATTTCATTAAGCCACACTGGAGCAAAATAGTCGGCAGTGGAGAAAACCAGTGCTAAGGCTGAAGAGCGCAGGATGTTCGCAGCAGATCCCAAGAAGTACCAGTTAGCTTCTGAATAATAATGTTTCGGGTTTTCAGTTCCTTCGACAAGTTCAAAAGATGTTGCTTGAAGGATAGAGTCCGATCCAAGGTAACACCAAGATATTTCGGAAACTTATTGTGATTTATCCAGTTACCATTTAAGAGCACTCCCATTTCAACATCTTCTAGAGCTTCTTTAAAGATATATTCCGAATAGGTGTTAAATAACAATGGAGACAATATACAGCCTTGTCTTACGCCTCTTAGAACATCTATATCTTCCGTGTTCTCGTTACCCTACCTCACATAAGCAGATTGATTCCAGTACAAGTTCAAAATTATTCGTAAATCATTACCATCTACGCCAATCTTTTGTAAAATGTCTATCATCTTATGATGGCTTACTCTATCGAAAGCCTTTCGATAGTCAATAAAGCAGGCATATATATATCGTAGATCACATCACGGCACCTTTGAAACAATACTTGAATGCTAAATAGGGCTTCCCGTGTGCCGAATGGGTTTCTAAAACCAAATTGTGTAGAAGCAACTTGTTCTTCACACATTTTGTATATTCTGCGATGAATGATCTTCAGAAATACCTTCAAGATATGATTCATGAGACTGATTGTAATGGCACACACTACAAAACTTACGTCCTTTTTTTAGGTAGTGTGATTAATTATGATTTAAGCCATTCCTGAGGAATGTTCCCAGAATTGTAAATGTCGTTGAATATTTTAGTCAACCATTTCCAATTATCTTCATTCAAAAGCTTTAAAAATTCAGCATTCACATTGTCAGGGCCAGTGGCTTTACCATCCTTCATGGCTTTTATCGCGGTTTGTAATTCATCTACCAGAATGTGTGGTCCTGTTTCACCATTTATTCGAGGTGGTTCGTGTCGAGTATCATAAAACAAGTGTTCTAAATATCTTTGCCACGTATCTTTAAACTCTTCTTTTCCAACAGTTTTTCTTCAATATTGACCAATCAACTTCCTTGTCTACTTCTATAATTCCCTGTCACTTCTTTAACTTTTCGATGAACATTGAAGCTGTCATGTTTTAATTGTAACATCTCTATTTCATTAATTTTTCTTGTATGTCCCTTTCCTTAGCTAATCTTATTTCTTTCCTGATGTCCCTGTTGATGTTCTTACATTCATCAGGATTACCCTTGGCTTCACTTCTCTTATCCATCATTTTAAGAATCTCTTCAGTCATCCGTGGTTTATTTTTAGCCTACTTTTCACATTTTGCAAAAATGAGGGAAAAGTAGACTTATGAGATCGATCCGGACAAATGTGTGTGTGTGTCTGTTGTCCTTCTGTCTGTCTGGCTGTGTGTGTGTCACCCCTATCAACTCCTAAACGGCAGCGGGAATCGAAACCAAATTTGGTATGAGTAAATATGTATACGGGAATATCTCAAGCCCATATTTCAAAATGATGTCAGTGCTACCAACTGCTGAAAAAACGCACTAGAAATTTGAGCTCCATGTTGGATATCTTGGAAGGCATGCATTGGAGCTGTTCCAAAATTGGCACACATGTAGATAATACTATTTTAGTTTAATTTCCAGGAGGCCATATATGACAGTTGCCAAAATAATGTTAAGCTTTCTGATAGTTCCTTTTTAATGCATATAACTTCTGCACTATCAATTGGATTTCAACCAAATTTTGTATGTAAAAGATGGACATGAACAGATATGACTGAGCGTACTCTTAGGAGCCACCAGGGCTGCCAACTGTTAATAATTGCTCTCTCTATTTTTATCCAAATACCAATATATCAGAAAGTATGCAAACCGACAACTTTAAATTATGCACACGTATAGTACCTGGCATTTTAGATTAATTTGGAGTAACGTATATAGTCAGTTCTACCAACATGATTCTAAGCCTGCTGATAGGACCAATTTTTAAATACATGTAACTCCTATACTATCAGTTGGATTTCAACCAAATTTCGTATGTGCTATGTGTAACATAACAGATATGACTATAAGCATTCTTAAGAGCAATCAGGACTGCCAGATGTTAATAAATACTGTCTATATTTTTTTACCCTAATATCAATATATCAGGAAATATGCTAGCCAACAGTTCTATAATTTGCACACGTATAGCACCTGGCATTGTAGATTAATTTGGAGTAATCAATATAAGTCAGTGCTGCCAACATGATTCTATGCCTGCAGATAGGTCCAATTTTAAAATGTATGTAACTTCTATACTAAAAAATGGATTTCATCCAAAATTGGCACAACAAGATATCATAATATTTCAAATGATTTCTGACCAGAACACGCATGACATTGTCAAACATGCTTTTAGGCGTGCTGATAGATCCAATGTCTTAACTGCATGTAACGTCCATTGACTTCAAGCAAATTTTGTATTCTGTACCTTAAGAGATGGAACTAAGTCGCCAGGGCTGCCAACTGTACTGCTTTATTAGGCTACATTATACCAGGTATAGTTCGAACTAATTAGACATTTCGATATTACCAACTTTATTTCGTCATTATTCTAGATAGGTTCATATACTATAGATTAATCATTGGCATGAATATTAATTTTAAGAAAAGTAGGCTCTTTAGTTCGTCACGGAACTTCTTGTTAGTGATATCTGTTTCTAAGTAATCTTTCTTCATAGATTCAACGGTATTAGTTAATGTTTTAATTTTCTCATCGGTACATAAGGCATCAGATAGGGATCCAAGTTCATCATTGAGCTGCTCTTCCACATTTTGTCTTACTGAAGGTTCAATTAATTTACGCATATTATACTTCATGACTCGTCTGTTTTGAATCTTTTTCATTTAGATTTTTAAACTCCAACTAGAGGGACTTGATCGGAATGAATGTCCGCACCTGGATATGTTTTCATTGAGACACAGCTGTTCCTATATCGTTGATTTATCAAAATATAGCCAATTTGGTTCCTTATATTTCTTTCACCTGAATCTCCAGGAGACTTCCAAGTATACAAACGTCGTGATGGTAATGTGAAAAATGTGTTGGTTACTACGGCTACAAATCCCCATTCTCCTGCAAATGCGCAAAGTTGATCTCCTCTCTAATTCCTTTCACCAATCCCATATTGACCTACAATATTGCCTTCAGATCCATGTCCTAGTTTTGCATTGAAATCTCCCATAATTATTGTTAGATCTTTCTTTGGTCACTGTTGCAAAACACCTGTGACTTGGGAGTAAAACTCTGCAACTTTTTCACCACTATGGTCTCTCGTAGGGGCGTACACCTGGATGATGTTAAGATGCGCAGGCTCAGAATTTATTTGAAGCAACAATGCTCTCTCTGATAAAATTGGTGAAACACTTTGCGACTAATTTAGATACTATAATTCTTACTCCGTATTGATATAATCCATTGGATGTCCCTGAATAGTAAACTATATGTTCATTGATGTCACAAGAACCTGATTCTGGCCAACGCATTTCACATACGCCCATAGTTTCTATCTTCATTCTGTCCATTTCTTGAATCGCATTAGGGGTTCTCCCAGCTTGCGCCATAGTGTGCACATTTCACGTGCTAATCTTTATATCATTCACTGACAACTTTCCCGAAGCCTGACTCAAAAAACTGACCCCCCCCCCTCCCAGAGATCCGATTGGGGGATTTGAAACTCCAGAACATTTGGTTTTGAACACAGCCATAATGTGCTACTAGAGAAATCCACACGGATCTTGAATGCAGTAGTTTCTCATTGCTTTCTGCATTCACTTGCCGTTGACCAACTAGTAGCTCATCGCCTTCAGGAGCAGTTTCTCACCCTGGGACAAGAGAGTGCCCAAACATTAATCCACACTTCCACACTTGAAATACCCACATTTCGAGTGCTATCCACCACAATATCGTTGATCACATAGCGCACCTCAGAAAACAAAAAGGCAAAACCATGGTTGGCTAACTTGGATGTGGTAGGTGTAGAGCCATCAGCTATGGTGAGCCGACCTTTAATCTGAGTGACAATTTCATGCGGTAGGGTGTAAATATCTTTGCTGTTGATAACAAATTTAATTTCATCATTGAAATTGAGTCCAGGTATTTGAGTTTGATAGGAATGGAGGTCAATTCTTTCCACCCCTTCTTGCTCTTCGATGCGGTTCACCACCTCTAGGATAGAATTTATGATGGTGGTTGATGTGGTAACCCCAATGCTGTAAAATCTGCTTGTCCTTAGGTGAGAACGTGTATTCACGTGGCAAAGAATTAACACCATTCCTAGACGGTGTTGTTGCTTTATACACTAGCTTCATAGTGGCTTTAGAACTAACTTGTAAGTCACTGTTGTGGTAGAATCTATTTGAATGAGTTGTTTATCTCTATTGATCAGTCTTAACGTTATAATAACATTAGGATCAACAGCCAAGAAATGAAAGAGCACTACTGGAGGGTTTTCACGAATAATATAGCCATTGGGCCATGTCACAATAAAATCATAAAGCGAATACGATGGCTCTTGATTGGTGTACACGTAGCTAATAATATTACACGTCACCGACACGTGATGGTCCTCAATCAATTTCACTTCATAGTCTGAATCATGTATGTTGTTGGACTCCAACACGCGTGCTTTAAATCCTCGTAAAGGACCAATGGAATCGGGTTGTGTTTCAAAGTCAATTTTCAACGTAGAAAAAATACTGCTGCGATGAGTGTTGGCATTTCCTGTAAAACTTGTGTGTCTCATCAAGAAATGACTTTAAACCATATTCGTTGACCAGCACCACATAAATGTGTTCATAAATATCATCTATCGTATATCCACCAGCGTTCAGGGTTAGCACAGAATCATCATAGTAAAACTTGTTGTTCACATTTTCACGTATGTTGTATATTCTACTGTACATTTCAGGAGAAACAAGTCCCAAACCGTAAGGTCTTTCACTCAATTCGATAGGCGGGTAAAATCTAGGCTGACTTCAGGTCCACGTCCATGCAGTGAAAACGTCTTACTTTCTGCCGACATACTGTTGACGTTTTTGTTTATGCTGTGTCTTACATAAAAAGATAAAACACAAACGTCCACACTCTTGGCTGTACAACGTTTGCTCACGTTTTACATTATATATCTTGGTCCTGTTTCCAAAATAGGTCACTGGTTCCATGGATGCGGGTAGATTTCCAAAACTGCCAAAGTACCATACCGTGGACCCCTCTTTCACATAGGTTCCACAATGGTTTCCTGGCCCTGTACTCTCATCCAAATTTAGGACAGCGCATTCCCGTTTCCATAGTCGTCGGGGTAATTGGTTCCGCATAATCACACCTCAAAACTTGGAAAGCTTAAGTTGTTTGGCATAGCTTTCCACTTCTCCGTGGGTCAGGGCATGTCTTGCTATGGCTGTGGTTAATTTTTTTTGTTTATTTATTTGGAGATGGGAAAATTCCAAATCATTTTTGATAAAAGGCTGGCTTTAAATTTGTGTTTCTACCTCCCGTAGCAATGGCTTCCATTGTTTCATGGTTTCGCTGACTTTCTTTCAATTGTTGTTTTCCCTGCTGTACACCTTTAATGGTTAGCCACCGCACTGGCACCAGCCAAAAGTGAATTCAGAGCAGCCAGACCAGCAAATAAAGCAGGTAAAAATCCAGCTCGTTTGGGAATGGGAATCACTCGACTTTGTTTTGATGTTTTGGAATAACACGTCTCTGTGCTGCTCTACGGGCTTTCTTTATCGTTAACACATTTTTAATTGTTTAATTGTTTTCGCAAGGGCTTGTCAACCAATGCCTTAACACCATGCTTTGGCAATGACATACTCTTGTTTTTAGTTTTTTTCACCACATATCCTTGTTTCACCATGATGATGACGAACAACCTTACACAAGAATGTTTAAGTTACAACTAACGTGTCATTCTTATTTCATGGCTGTATATTCAAGTTCTACATAAAGTGGGAAATCGTTTATGGTTATTCCTGCATGCTTTTTATCCCACGTGAGCGTGAGATGAAATGATAAGTCATCACCTACATTAACCGTTTGATGGTTATGGACCAATATCCTATCGGTACATGGTAATGGTTCTCAACAGGCATGGATTGTTAATGTGAATGGTGCCATCATATTGTAATCGATAGCGTCTTAAACCTGAAGAAAGCACACACGTTAGGCTGTCATTCACTAGTGGTAAAGGTTCCCGTCATTCTCAGATTTTACATTTGTCAGGTACACTAAAAATACAGATGGGACAAATTTTTAAAGTCTTTCCATTTGGTAAGTCACGTAACGTTTGGTGCAGACATCGTCATCTTCTTGTGGATCCTCCACGTGAATAATACGGCTATGATTAGCCGCAGAGCCATCCACAGTAAGCTGAGGCACTTTGTCATATAACTCGTGCACCTTATTATCCACATACGTTTTTGTAGTTACATCCGTAGACACTTGAGGATGCTTCCCTTGGGTTAACCGATTTCCCTTAAAGTCATAATCTTCATGTCTGGAGCGTGGCACTACAGATCTATCCACATAGTGTTTATTAGCAGGGTCTGTTTCTTGTTTAGGATCATGCATGGAGACAAGCCTAGCTTTAGCCGTGAACGCACGTCCAAACACATCCATCGTCAACCTGTAGAAGGGGTCTACTGTTTCTATTACAAGGCATGGTTCCATGTATATAGACAGCCTGCTAACCTCCCTAACCCTTAGTTGATATGAAGATAACTAAGCAGCAAGAGTCATTCCTCGTGGGGGACATGGTTGCCCATTTCTATCCCACATCACATGAACAACGCCATGGTTCACTGTTTCCATCTTCCATTCGCTGCATCATCGTGGGGCCTTCGGGATATGGAAAGACCAATCTTTTGCTCACGCTCATCACAGCACCCAATGGTCTGCGTTTTCAAAATATTTTTATTTTTGCAAAATCTCTCTACCTACCCATCTACATGTTCCTCGATCAAGCCATGTCTCAGTTACAAAGAGAGAATATGGGTTATTTTACATTTTCCATGCAATAAAATGTTATTGCCCCGGATGAGGTGAAGCCTGATTCACTCTTGATTTTCGATGATGTATCCACTGAACGACAAGCCATCATTCAAAGCTATTTTAGCATGGGTCGTCACAAACATATTGATTGCTTTTATCTTAGATAAACGTATTCTAAAAGGTGCAGACAACTTATTCGTGACAAAGTCATTGTCATTGTTTTATTTCGCCAGGATGAGCGAAATAGTCGTCACGTTTTTAATGAACATGTCAATCCTGATATGACATTCCAAACATTTACTGAATTGTGTGCCAAGTGCTGGAACACCCAACGCCATGCCTGTTTGGTGATTGATAAACAAAGTTTATCATTTTTTTTTCTATTTAAGGGACTGTCTCATTCCCTCTCAAGTCATTTGTCAAGACACCATGGCGTTAGCAGATAGTCAATTCAAAAAGCAAAAAATACTATTCGACAAAAGTTTCGTCAATTCAAACGATCACGTGCGGATAATGCTTTGTTTATTCAACAACATTTAGCACCTCCGCTAAAAGCCATGTTTAAACCCTCTTTCAAGGCATCTGAAACGCCACCCACTGTTTCACAAGCCACGTAGACTCTACACGAGGACCCTGAGGAAGAGGAACAGGAAGAATTGACTAGTGTTAGCGATGTTGAGGATGAGCATGATCAAGTGTTAACGAAAAAAATCCTCATCCCTTGAAGAGTTTTTTAAAGAAATCATTGGCCATGGTTCAAAAACTTCCACTTCCAAGCAAACACCATAGTCACAACTGTTGACCACACCTCAACACAAAGATCAATTAAAACATATTTTAATAAGATATTGTGGATCAACACTGGAACCCTATTTCACAGATCTATTTATTGGAAAGACAGATACCACGTATGGTGTTCGCTATGAGAATGATGGTTTTAAAATTGGTGATTCATCGATTACATTTGCTCGTACTAGTGCCGTCATTATAAACACAAATTATAAATTAACACCAGGTCTGTTAAGGCTGTTATTTTCTCATACCCCCCCCCCCTTCGCATGATTATACACAACAAGACCTTGCTAAATATAAATCCATTTTATTGGACACTCATGCCACGAAAGACAGTATGATCCCTCTCAACAAGTAAATGCCAATATATCTAAAAAATATACATCCATCATTGCAAAAATGTTTCCAACCAGTCAAAGTGTTCATCGTAATGTGTCCGCTTTGGGAGTGACATTTCAACCTTTAAAACCCCTTGTGGATGTTACCTACTGGCATACTCCCAGTAAGCTCGTCCAGCGGCTTCAGCTGTTGTATGCTTCACGTCAAGCCGGTCATCATTGGGAAATTCAAGAAATTGCAGAATGATTGTTTAAGCCTTCACCCATTAAAGTGAGCATCGATCACGAGTTGCATCGCCCAGCTAGACGTCATTATCAGCGACTCAAGGTGAATTTACGGGTTGTGGATGAACTTTGGCAAGCCGATTTGGTGAAAAAGATTCCCTATGCTAGCGTTAACAATGGTGTACGCTATATGTTGACGGACATTGATGTGTATTCCAAAACGGCCTTTGTTCAACCCGTGAGTCGCAAGTCTGGCCCGCTAGTCGCCAACGCTTTTAAAAATATTATTCAAAAATCCAAACGTCAACCCCAGTTGTTACAAACCGACCAGGGAAAAGAATTTTTCAACAAGGACTTCTCCAGATTTCTCAAATCTTTGGATATTCACCATTACGCCACGTACAGCAATCTCAAAGCCAGTGTAGTCGAGCGTTTTAACCGAACATTGAAAACCCATATGTGGAAAGCGTTTACCGCCCAAGGCTCATATCGCTGGTTGGACTTGTTACCTGAGCTAGTATCACGTTACAGTGACACCAAACACAGAACCATTGGGACCAATCCACAACTTGTGACCAAAAATATTCCACGACTGGATAAACTGTTTAGACCCATAAAACTGCAGAACCTAAACGTCACCTCCTCAAAATCACGGACCATGTTCTTGTGAGCAAATTTAATTCTGCCTTCTATAAGGGCTACACCCTGAAGTATTTCGAATTCGTCAAGTCAACCTGGACAGCCCAGTCACCTATTTACTCGAGGACCTCAACCATCAACCTATAAAAGGCAGGTTTCATCTCCAAGAACTTTGCAAGACAGCGTTTCCAAAACATTACCTTGTGGGAAAAGTATTAAAACAAAAAGGAAATAAACTATATATGAAACGGCTAGGATTTAACTCAGCCTTTAATTCTTGGATTAATAAATTAAATGTTGTGTGAACCCATGTGCCTTTTATTTATTTATTCACTCATGTTGTACACCACCTATAGCCATGTGTGTGTATAGTCCTCAGCTCCACACGTATTATGAGCAACACATATTCCTTTCTCTCTCCACTTGTGGTCTCTCTTACACCGCCCTTACCTTCCCACTCCTCTCCTCCCCCCCCCCCCCCCCCGCCTCCCACCTCTGCTGCCCACAGCTCTCGCCTAGTTATTGGCTGTTATGTCATTCCTACACGTGCATTATATTTTTACTGACTCAGCAATTTATAAACATGAGCATCCTGTTATCGTGCACGTGTACAGCTGACGTCCATGGTCAACACCTGTTTCTAGTCTTATTACACATTTACTTGCATTGTCTCACGTACGAAGCAAACAGGTTGTGACTTGTTAGCTTACATGTGGTTTAACTTGTGTTCAAATGCATTTCGTTCTCCCCTCCGACCACTGTTGTCAGATCGTTTGACCTTCAAGCGTCCTCTGTGTCTCTGTACTTTTCCATTGCACCTGTTGTCAAGTCAAATCAGCGCATTCCAATAAGCTCAAATGACATTCACATCCTGCTAGTCTGCCCCCTCAGCAAGTTTGTTTTCTCTACTCGCCTCAAGCAACATATAAACAAGTTCTCATCACCGTTTACATGCATAAGATCCCCTTCAGGGGTAAAAAATCATAGCACACATCCCACGATTTCGGATATTAGCCTCCTTCCCTCCGTCATTGGAAAAATCTGAAGAAACGAACCCTCGCCAAGCCGTCCAATCGAAATATCGATTGCTGTATTAGGATACCACCACCATGGCAGGTGAACGACTCGTTAAAACACAAGCGCAGCGGTATCGTCTCTCTCTTTCTACAACCACTCTTTATTAATGTTACGTGCATTGCACGTCCCAATGTTTTTTAAATCCCTCTTCCCTGTATTCTGGTGTTCCATGACATTTTGAAACGACCGCCTGGTCGTTTGGTTCCGTTTGTACACACGAGATAGCAGCTGCTGTCGGACTTCGGGGTTACTTCAAGTAGTTCCTGCAGCTCCGCTAGAGAGTGTTGCTTGTGCCTTTTAAAACTCTACCAATTCGTGGCATAATTGAAAGGCAATTATATTCTACGTCATGAAACAAAAGCCTGTGTATTCATGATACCGCCAAATTATTTACTAAATAATGACATTGTTCATTGATGTGTCAAGCCTTGGTTGGACGATAAATATTTACATGAATGCAGTTCGGCATCTCACGCGGGATTTCTCCGCCATCTTGTAAAGTCGATTGTCTGTCGTGAAGAAAGCTACAAGCCGACTGGTCGTGAAAGGTGTCACCGCTTGGCCCCCAGCCTCTACGAAATATAGATATATTCAAGAGAAAAAGGAAATGTCTGTGCTCCTAGGCTATAATTTGATAACTTGCCTTGAAGATGATGTGTGATCTGTTTGTTTTACGGGCTACAAGAAGAAAAGCCTCGTGGGTGATCGAAGCGGGATGTGTGTGCTAACGCAGTCATATTGAGGAAGTTCATATCTTTTACATTATTTAAAATGTGTTAGTTTTTTTATTTCATTGTGTCTCCACTGTGAAGTTTTAAGGTACGTAATTATTATATATATTTAATTATTTTATTTTGGGAGCTCCAATATTGGCCTTCTATGAATGTTTGATCTTGTGTTTTGTTTTGCCTGATAGGCCTAAAATTTCTTTTTATGTTTAAATAATGTTTACACATATATATATATTAATTTTGTTATATTTTGTACCTTCTGGAGACACATTTATAAGTTTATTTTACGTTTTGAACTATTATTTATTTTCTTTTGGCAATCTTGGGATTGGCGTATTATCAATCTAATGTAAGATCCGTCGAGACATAAACCGACTAGTGTTAATAGTTTTAGATGTACTTGTTTTCCTCCTTTCATTCCGCTCTGGGGATTCTAAATTAATTTAATGCTAATTGTTTGCCGTAGTTTCGATCAGGCATGCGGTCTCCTGTTTTTTGTGGCCATGTTTGGTTTTTGTTTTGCCGAGATGCATCCTGGTCTCGAGGTCAGTCTCTTGGCGCCGGCCACGAAACTCAAACGTGTTGTGTGTTAGCTTAATATTTTTTTTAAAATGTAATCTTGTTGATTTAACTTGTGGTTTTTGGTAATTGTTCCTGTGTCTTTCGCCGTCGTGCAAATCTTAATTTACTTTCTAATCCCATTTTATTTATTAATTTAATTTTAATTTCTCGTTTCCTCGTGGCCGGGATCTCCGCATGTCGGATCGGTATTGCATTCCCTTGTAAATTATCAAGCCCTTTCTCATTGTATTATGCCTGTAATTTTTATTTTAATCTTTGGGCTTTTAACATTTTAATTTCAATTTAATCCTTTGATTGCAAGCAAGCATATTCTGTTTCTGGTGAAGGTGCTCCTTTAAATTTTTAACATTAAATTTTTATTTTAAATTTTTAATCAACTGTTGTGGCATTATTTCGCCGGCAGCAATTCTGTCGGTTATTGGGGGGTGTCTGTAGAATAGCCTGTGCGTTCCCCTTCTCCACCTTCCTTCCACCCCTTTGGAGCTCTTCTGTTGGGGCATGTCATCTGGAGATGATTTTGTTGCTGTGGAAGCGACGCGGACCTCTGAATAAAAGGTAAGTTGGCCCATCCACGCTGGCCATGGGCGGTGTCATTCTGGTGAAGCAGAGCGTTGGTTATCGAGTTACCGACGAGCTGCTGGCTAAGCCGCCGTGTCAATTAATTTTTAAACAGGTAAAAAAAGTTTTAAAAATTAAAATGTTTTTCAACATGTATAGCGTTAGGCCCTTTGTAAATTTTCTTTAGAAACATAAATACTATATTCGAAAGGGGGCTGGGGGCGTCACCACGAGTCATTTGACACCTCGTACAAATGCCTAGCCTTATTGGTTTGCGAGATATAACAAAAGTCTAAAATCAGGGTTTTACCTTAAAAATTCTGTTTCCCTACTTCTCAAAACTTCAACTTATTAACAACATAACGACGGCTTCGAGGCAAGCCATTTGACATGTCATACATCAAAATCTAACCATGCGTTCGTGAGATATTGGCAAAGTCCGCGAGAAAGTAGGCTAACGGGTCAGAGTAGCCGAGCGTTCAGTTACAACTCCTGCCTCGCATGACGTCATCTTAACTAGGATAGGCTAGGTTAAGTCATGCTTACCAGCTTTATTTGAAAAGCGCGCCATGTAAGTCGTGGCGCGCGATAGCCATCTTGAGTGGTGAAGAGTTGGCGGTGGCTGTTGAACCATTTAAAAACAACTACTGCCCAATTTTTGTCCTAGAGACTAGAAACTTGGTTTGTAAGTAGAGAGAGTAAAGACCATCAATTTATGTCAAACACACTTTTTTGTAAGCTTTCTAGTTTCCAAACTATAAGAATTTAAAAATTGAACTTAAAAAAATATATAAACTTTTGTTCTAACGATAAAGTACATAGATAACTTTTGTCTGAACCATTACACAACTTTCTATCATGTTTGGTTTTCAAAATATCGTCATTTTCAAAAACAAAAATTTTCAATTTTTTTAAACATAACGAGTGGTCCATAGCAAAGCCCCCGTCAGCCTGAGTCCAACGTGAAAATCCGACCAAGGGTAGGGAGTACTGGTGGGGGGTTAGAACTTCCCTCATCCTCCTACTTATGGGTTATCTAAAAGATGGCGCAGAGTTCACCCCGACCAACAGAGCATCCACCCAGGGAGCCCCCCCACACCACACACTACTCGGGAGGCATCCTGCTAGTCCCCCGTTTATAGTTCATAACAAATATACATACATAGTGAAATATTAACAATAATCAGGCATGGGTAGACAATTTACAATAGATAGTCAGTATATACGATATTTAATAGCAGAGTTCGTGTTCCTTTTCAATGAAAATTATATAAAGGAGAAAACACATGAAGTGTCACTTATTGTCACTGGACACTTGACACACACTCACTATTGCGGAACAATGTAACATCACGGGTTATTGAGCACATTTTGGCAGGGGTTTTCACTAATCACTGGAGACGGAGCATTATATACTTTAGATGTTGTACTATTTGTAGTGGGCATGAAGAAAGAAAAAGAAAAGATATAAAACAATATTTTGAGCAGAGACGTGGTATTGCAGCTGTGGGACGAAGTTTGAGCCTTTGGCTCACTGAGCTTCTAGAGGACCAGGGAAGCCATCAATCCAAATTGTGTAGTTGATTTGATTTAACAAGAAAAGAGGGGTGTTATTGGGGTGGGGACTGGGTATTGATTTAGTAGCGTACACTCGAGGAAGCTAGGTGATTGTTGGTGGAATAGGTGTGAGTTAGATGGGATGCGATTGTCATGAAGGATGGCTTGGGCAAGGGGAGAGGTCGTGAAGGCTACTGAGAAAAACGGAAAATCATCGTTGCTGGCTTTAGTTAGATATTGAGGCGGAGATTATGGATAGATGTAAGGATAGAGGGAAAGGTGTACAGGGCTGTAAAGTCCGCTGAAGGAGTGATGGGCAAAGCGTAGGGCATGTCTAACTAGCTTACAAAGGTAGAGGGGGGTCTGTGGTAATCCAGGATATTGAGGAATATACAAGGACGGGACGGATGACGGTCTGGTAGATCTGGAGGATTTGGGGGGCTTTTAGGCCCCAGGTGGGCCTTTGAGTTTTCGGGTGGCTGCTAGTCGATGGTAGGCTCATCGGTAGATGATTTGGAGGTGATGATTCCATTTGAAATTGTTTTGAAATGTAATGCCTAGGTATGTTATAATGATAATTTCGATGACGGGAACGGAATGAAGGATGAGATGGTCGGCATATGCGCGATTTTGGACGGAAGACTATGACATGGGTTTTACTGGGATTTACAGTGATGTGGGAGGAATTGAATCAGTCTTGAAGTTTATCTAAGTAAGTTTGTAGGAGTCGAGTGAGGCGGGGAGCTGTAGGTGCAAGACCAAGTGTGGCTAGGTCGTCTGCGAATTCTTAGAGGCGGACAACCTCCCTTCTTATGAAGCGCAAGTGTACCTCTAACTGCGAAAGCTAAGAGCTCAAGCAGCCTTTCACCTCCCTATAAAGGCGTCCAAAAAGGGCCCGTGAATTTGAACTCAGCAATATTTCTAGGTTTATGCTGTGTCTTGTGTGGGGTTGCGTCCAAGCGAGCTCTATATGTTTCGCGCCCAACTCCACAGGAGTAGCGAACTGTAAACTACCTCCCTTCTTATGAAGCGCACGTGCGCCTCTAATTGCGAGAGCAAAAAGCAAAAGCAGCCTTCCACCTCCTTATAAAGGCTTCCAAAAAAGATGGTTTATTGGCTTTCACGGCCCGTGAATTACAACTCAGCATCTTTTCTAGGTTTATGCCGTGTCTTGTGTGGTGATCCGCGCCCGGACCCCCACAGCCACCTCCCTTCTCCAACACTCCCCGGATGCTGTCGTTCTTAATGAGACCTTTCTTCTTTCTTCCCAACAGCTACACCTACCTCCGTACACTGTCTACCATGCTGATCATCCACGTTTCGCAGCTCGAGGAGGTGTGACTGTTGGACTCCATCGGAATCTTACTGTTACTCAGCATCACTAAAACTTCCCTCACCACTTCTCTGAGTATCTGATTTTAGAAGTCTTTCCCCAGTCCAAAATCTTTACGATAGTTTCTCTCTCTCGCCTCCCTCCTCCCATTGACTTTCTCACTTATATT
This sequence comes from Meconema thalassinum, assembly GCA_946902985.2. NCBI lineage: Eukaryota > Metazoa > Arthropoda > Insecta > Orthoptera > Tettigoniidae > Meconema > Meconema thalassinum. The sequence goes on along the minus strand of CAMPQE020000048.1, from coordinate 11,645,067 downwards.
GATCACACCTTCCGCAACTATGTTCTCATCGCCGATATTAATCAACTTCTCCAATTCCCTTACGTCATCAAGCGTTAGGGTAGCCTGGTTTGAGCCATTTCTGCCATTCCGCTCTATTTCAGCACATTCTCTTCATTTCCGCAACAGTTTTGCCCCACTTTTTGTAGCAATCTCCCACTCTTATGTAATGCGGGCTCTACCTCGTCCAGCTCCTCCCACAACTCGCATTTCATGTATTTGGTTTACTTCTCTTCCTTCTCCCATTCTCGTAACATGTCCGTACCGTCTCCACTGACGTTTCTCAACCATTTCACCCGTTGCTTTTTGTCCTAACCCTTCTCTAATTCTCTCATTTCGAACTCGAACTCTTCCTGCCTTTCCTACTGCTCTCCTCAGAAACTTAATTTTTGTGGCAGTAATCCTACTTGTAATGCCAAACTCTCCATACCGTACGGCGTAATCAGTGCCATGATAGCATTATAGATCAGCTCTTTCGTCTTAAGACTTATCTCCTTCTTCCCTACTATTGCTGTATCCATCTGATAATAAGCTGACACTGCTTCATTAGTTCCATTTAGTACCTCGGATTCAATTTTTCCATCATTTATTAACATGGTTCCTGGATATTCAAAAGTTTCTACTTTCTCAAGAGGCTTCCCATACAGAGGATATTGAGCTCCTCTTTCTGTTTATTCTGTTTAGAGACCCTCATTACTTCACTTTTCTCTTGATTCACTATCATTCCCTTCCTTTTCAATTCTTCATACCATTCCACCACTGCTTGCTGGAGTCTTTCTGGCGTGTCAGCTACTAATTCTATATCACCTGCATAGAGCAGTACTTGCATATAAACCGGTCGTAATCTCCACATTCCAAGCTTTGTTCTGTATGTCCTTCTCTTACATATTTTAGTTATTCCTTCTAGCAAGATGTTGAAAAGCAAAGGGCTAAGGCAATCCCTTTGTTTCATTCCATTCTCCAATGGAAATTCTTCTGATGTTGCTCAATCTACACGTACTATTCCCACTGGTAGTCTATATATGATCATCACAGCATTTCTTATTCTGTTACTGATAATCAAACTTTTCACACCATTCGTCGCAGCATCCGCGGAGTGAGTGTCCCCTTCCCCTCCCAAGCTCGCCCAATCACCAACTCTACCCACGATGGGTTTCAAATGGAGATTCATTCCTCCTTACCTCCTCCATCATGGTGGAAGTTGGGAATCCTATGATAGGCTGACTAAACGACACCTGAAGAAGATTCTTGGTGATCGTATTCTTACCTACGAAGCGTTTAATTCTCTTGCTATTCTCATTGAAGGTGTTGTGCATTCTCGCCCCCTAAATCCACTGTCTAGTAACCCCAATGATTTAACTCCTCTTACTCCTAGCCACACTCTCATAGCTTTTTTTATATTATTTTTATTTGTTGACGGTACACAATACATAACAGGACTCAGCGTGTGCCCCAATAACAGTGCTACTACACAGTAAAATACACTTCCTGATATGTCTACATTAAGTATTAATATCTAAATGTAATTATTAGAACAAGGATGTTCACACAGATTGAAATGCATAGTAGTAAAAAACTTCATCTAAAGATAATATAAAGGAATTTCATATCATTCACTTACCTTCGAGACTCCAAACTCGTCATGCCGAAATTCAACAAAAGTTCACCGTAGGGTGCCATGTGTGGGTAATTGCCCGTTATTTTGAGATGTGAATATCTGAGGAATTTCTTTTGAACTAGCTCAGTGGATTTAATGCATCTTTTCTGCATACTTGGCTGGCGTACTCAAGCTTGGATCTCACCATGGCAATATAAAGGTTTAAGCAGGTACTGGTCCTAATGAATGGCTTAGTGTTTCTTATTATAAACCCAAACATGCGGTATGCATCCCCGACTGTCTTTTGCACATGACAAGTGAAAGCAAGCTCTCGGTCAAACAGGATTCCTAGATCTTTCTGCTCGCTTACTGTTTGCAATGACTGAAGTCCTATTCAATAAAGAAATGTGAGTGGGGTCTTCTTATGTGTAAAGGTCATAACAACACACTTCGGTACATGTAGTATAATTTGTTTTCTACACTCCATTTGTGTATATTATTTAGGTCATTTTGTAGTAGAGTACAGTCATTAGCGGAAGAAATTGATTAAAAAATGTTAAAGTCATCTGCATATAAAAGACTATTTGAGTGTACAATACAACGTGGCAAATCGTTTATCATTGCTAGAAATATCAGAGGTCCATGGTTCGGGCCTTGGGGTATTCCGGAATGAACTATGTATTCCTTTGAGACAATTTTCTGGAACAAAACAAATTGTTTCCTGTCTCTGAGGTAGGAGCTCAATAATTTGTGTATTGGGTGGGAGAATATCAAAATACACAATTTGTTAAGAAGGATATCATGATTTATTGTGGCGAACGCTTTCTGAAAATCTGTAAATATGACATCCGTTTGCCCTCCTTTATCTAACTCTTTAGATATAATTTGGGTAAAATTAGTTGCACTCAGCACTGTAGATTTCCTGAATAGGAAGCCATGTTGGTTGTCTGTTACGAGCGGTCTGAGCAATACTGATATACTTACGTGCAATATGAATTCAAATACCTTGGCTACTGCACATAAAATAGATATAGGACGGTAGTTATTAATTAGAGATGGATCTCCCGATTTTAGTATAGGACAGACGCGAGTGATTTTCCAGGCGTCAGGGAACGTAGAAGTTTGTTTGGCTAAATTAAATATAAAGTGCAACGGGTCCCTGAGACTTTCAGCACATCTTTTCACTACATACGGTGGAATATTATCAGGACCAGCCGACAACTTAGGTTTTAATTTTTTAATGCTATTCCAACCTCTTCCTTTGAGACAAGTTTTATATGAATGGTGTTGGGAGTATTCGAATTGCAGGCTGGGATTTTGTATTGGGCTGACTGAGAGTCATAAACTGATTTCAAATATGTCGCAAAACCTTCAACAATGGAATCACCCCTGTCCAATTCTTCATTACTATACTTAGGAGTGTCACATGTGTTCCTATTTTTTTCTTGTTTTTAATTAAGAAAAAATGAAAATCCACTGCCTGCTTCCAGTCTCCGACCGGGTCAGGAATGGAATGAATGAAGCCCCCATCTAGCGGCGAGGATATGGACTGTGCCGGCTGCCGAGGCCTGACGCACTCCTCTGGGGCAATGATTAAATGAATGACAGATGAAATGAAATGATAGTGGAGAGTGTTGCTGGAATGCAATTTTGACAGGGAAAACCGGAGTACCCGGAGAAAAACATGTCTGCCTCCGTTTTGTCCAGCACAGATCCAACATGGAGTGACCGGGATTTGAACCACGGACCGAGCGGTGAGAGGCCGGCGTGCTGCCGTCTAAGCCACGGAGGCTCTCTCTTGTTTTTAATAATCGTCCAAAATTTATTTTTGAGTCCCGGCTAATGTTTTGTTCAATATTATGGATATATCTCGTATAAGATAATTTAATGTCCTTTTTCATTTCTGATCTTAATTCTTCAAAACGTAGTCTATGATGATCTGAGTAATATTTTCTCTTCCTCTGGCATTCTTTCTCCATCGATTTACTCTTTGTTTCCTTAGAAAACCAGACAGGATATTTTCTGCCCGTTTGTCGTTTACATATAGGAACGGTTTCGCCAAGTACTGTGTTAAAAATCTTATAAAACAGGTCTACTGCAGTATTTACATCAGTGCACTCGTATATTTGGCCCCCTACGCCATCCCTCAACCGGGTGTACAGCTGCTCAAAATCGGCTTCCCGGAAGTTAAAGGTATCATTAGGCTGGATATGTACTTGGTTTCGACATATAGTTAGAGATATTCCCACATCCAGAGCAGGGTGGTGGCGATCCAGCGGTAACAGTGGGTCAATGTTTTCAGTTACGTTTATGTTGGTATTAATGGATAAAACTAAGTCCAGCGTCCTCCCGTTACGGTTTAGTACTGAATTATAAGATTTTAGCTGAAGATAATCAATAAAATTTACGAGTTCTCTTGTTTGAATATTGCCGTCTTTAAATAGTGTACTTTGTATTGTTGGGATGTTGAAATCGCCGAAGATTATTAAATTTTGATCATATATTTCTCGTCTGGATTCTAACCACCCGTATATTTCTCTGTATGTTTCTACTTTTGAAGCTGGTGGAATGTATACATTGCAAACATACCAAATATTTCCCCCATATATTCACTAATAGACATTCCAAGTTGCCAGTCATTCTTTCGACCTTCTGTTAATCCGCTACGGACCAAGACAGCCACCCCACCCCCTGCTCTGGCAAGCCTCTCAGCCCTGTACACTCTGTATATATCAGAACAGACCTCACTGTCAGCGATTTTACCAAATGACCAAGTTTCTGTAATTAGAATTAAGCCATACTGTTTCCATTGAATAAATCTAATTTTGTATTAATTCCTCCTACATTTTGAAAATAAATGGATAATCTAGGTTTTGATACCATTAGAGAGTGTTCAGGTCATCCTCGTTTCGAATTACGATGACCCGAGAACCTTCAGATTTGTGTATTTTAATATGTCCATTTCTTACCCACTGGATAGCATACTCCTTCTCTCTTCTGATGCTCCTACCTTGAGCCAGCAACTTCCTCTTTTCTGGGGATAAACTCTCGTTCACATAAATTACATTGTCGCCAGCAAGACCGGCTTGACGTGTTGAAAGGTTCCTTTTCACCCGGCGTCGCTCCATTAGATGCTCCTTGTCGTCCTATCAAATGAATTTTAAGGAATACAGTGGAAAGGTTGTTAATTATGGTGGAAAGGTTGTTCATTTTTCGATCCTCCTTCTATACTCGATTCTCATAGAGCCTTACTTCTGCCTATTTTTTGGCGTCAGATGGAAGCCCAACGTAACTCATTTTGGAAACGTTGGATGTTGGAATACCTAACTTCGCTTCAGAGCAGGCAGAAGTGGCTTCTCTCTGACCCTAGTGTGAGGGAGGGAGATCTCGTTCTCATCAGGGACCCGTCTCCCCCTCTTGTTTGGAACTCGGGCAGAGTAACCCAGTGATACCCTGGCCAACACGGCAAAAGATACATAAGCCAAACGGTCACATCGTTGATTTCCCCTTTGACTCTCGAATCTTGATCATGTGATCTTTATTTCACAGTGTTGGTGATTTTTTCCTTTTGCTCCGCCAGTTTGGTATATTCCTCCTTAATTTTCGTTTCCATTGGGTTCTCATTAATCTTTTCATCCATTCAGTTTTTCTTCCGTGCAAACCACTAACACACTTTTTTCACGATTCTCTTTCGTTGTGCATTCTCTTATGTTTTCTGAAAGTGTGTTTAAGGTTTGAGATGTTTTCTCCTTGCTTAGCAACAACTTCAGGCATTTCTCTGCAGTGCTTTATGTGGCCAAAGTTAATGGGATCAAGCCGCTTGAAGAAATTCTTACAAGTTCTGCATAACTCCATCATAGGGCAACCTTCTCGCCTTTACTCTGTGGAACTAAACCTCAAGACATGAATTATGTACTAGTGATATTTTTGTGTTCCTATGTTGGCTTTTAATACGTAATTTCCTCTACCACTCCCCTCTTCCCCTTGCCCTCGCTAACCACACGCCGCCGTCTCATTGCGTGCCTTCCCACTGCAGTAAGGTTTTGTAGCGCTAGCAAGCTCGTTAAAACCTCTATCTGAGGTCAGTAGACATGTCCGACATTTTGTTAGCTGTACTAACAGTACACTTACCAGCTGTACAAACTCTTCATGTGAAAATATAAGTACCTTGTATCTTTTTAATACGGCATGGAGCTGGTTTTGACATTCACATGCAATTTTATTCAGTCAGCCAGTTATCATTTCTCTATTTACTGCGTTTTATTGACGATGTCAAAGCATTAATTTGTTTTACTATCATTTACCGCCGTGGGATTTCATACTTCCGAGTGTTGTAAATTATGCTCGAGCCATCGAGGGAATACTCAAAACCTCTGTTAAATACTAATCATTAGCCATCGTGGGAGATGCACAAAACTTGTTTAAAAACTAGAAATTTCATCCAATCGGTTTTAGAAAAATTCAAATGCAAAGCTTCTGACGTCACGATGAACCACACCTGTTGCAGCTTTAACGGTCAAATTGAACTATAATCGTAATTTACTCTCTCTGCAATAATACTTCAAACAGTGAGAATTACCAAACATAAGATGCTCACAAACTTTCAGTGCTTCAAAACATATGTGCGTATAACCATTCAATCGGATCGTGTTGCGAGTGAATAAACATGGCCAGACAAAAAATTCCCGTATCCTACTCTTCCCTTTTTTCCGGTTACCAACACACGTAGGTTTAGAAATCAATTTTTACTTTTTCTCTTCTCTTCGAGGCTTCGTCTAATGACGCCCTCCCGAAATTTGAATGTGTAACAAATGTAGTTCAGCATAAATTATCCCGTGGTATATGAGCCACTCTTTCAATTAAACAATAATTGTATTCATTCTAGTGCCTTCTTGGGCTAGTCTCAGTATTTCCTTGCCGTTTAGGCATTGAAATCATTCTGGAACCATCTTGCTCCACAAACATTTAACGAATATTTCTCTAGTGCATTATATTGATTTAATGCATAAGTACCTTCTGTGCCCATGATTTTAGAATCCATAATTTTAGAGGTAACTCAGTTCCCTTTCATATGTTATTGTATCTATGAAAGCATTTAACCTACTGGTGAAAAGAGAAAAGTAAGAAAAAAATCTTGCAAGTTTCTTACCTTGTTGTTTGATTTGTCATTGATCTTAGCTAGTCACATTGTTCTTATGTAGTACTATTTGAAAGCAATTAAATTGCTTTTACTTGGCGCTAAACATAGTTTCTGAGCTTAAGAACACGGCCGCCCTCTGTGAGCATTTCACTTCATTTGATCATTATCATTACCCCACCTTTTCAAGCTACCCTTTTTACCTATTGAAGCAACCTCAAATGCATCACGTTTATTTTGTAAAGAATTTCTGTCACTTGTTGTGTTCAAGACGAAACTTCTCTAAATGCGATTTGGTCAAATTTGTCCTCCAAATCTTTTTAGATTGCTAAATGCAAATGCAAACTTCCTACCTGAGCTAATTGTTATCTTGTCATCTCAATCTATGGTGTTTGCTTAATCAAGATTTGGTTTGTTCATTCTTTTGTTGAACTTCTCATCAGCACCCTGCTGGGAAAAAGTTTGGTGTACTCTGAGCACCTTTTCGTTCAAACAACATCTTCTCTAGACTACTGCTAAATTGAGATCACGAAACAACATCATCCAGAAACTATGTGGAAAAACATGGGGCTCTAATGCATCAACTCCTCGTTCATCTGCAATTAGCCTCCTTCTATCAGTACCTGAATATTGTGAACCTGTGTGGTGATACAGCCCTCACATAGGGAATATAGATGTAGAAATCAACAGGATCATGCGATTGTTATCTGGTGCCATTGACTGCATCCCTCTTCAATGGCTTCCTGTTCTGAGCTATATTCTTCCACCCCATCTCAGCAGGTGTAATATCCTGCTCAAAGCATACCACAACATACAATCAGGATCTCCCTATTCACGCTGACATATCTGCTGCTTGTCTACCTAGACTTCGCTCAAGGCAGCCCCCTGTGAAGACAGCTACGAGACTTTTCAATGAGAACTTTCACCTAGTCCAGCAGTGGTCTCATGATTGGAATATAAGTACCTGTATTTGATCTTCCTCGTCAGATATGATCGAAATTAAACCGGATAAGGGCCAAATCTGGTGTTTGTGCGGACGCTTTGTTCAAGTGGAAGAGGTTAGTGAGACTGTGGAGCCGATCGACAAACGATGAAGCACTGTCCTATGGTGGTAACATACTTCAGTGACTCCTACTATCTGGTTTTCTTTTTCTTTTCATTAGGATGTAATATGATGTAAGTGTGCACCACAAGACCACGCTTAAGTCACGTTACGTATAGAATTTCCAATCCATCTGAAAAATTCGAGACTATTCTTGCAAACGTATAAGGGAAGCCACGCAGTTCAGTGACAAGTGTACAAGAGTGCAGTCAGTCAATGAAGTGGGCTGCAATGAATCAGTAAGTCAGTGAAGAGTGACACAGCAGTTGTAGGTTTATTTGTGAGCATGATGACTTGAGACAGCCGGTTATTGTGATAGTTTTGTGCAGAAAGATACCCTAGTTTTAGCGTGGGTATGGAAAGAAGACACGAGAAGTTATCACAGCGGGATCGCGTGTCTCTGGTAGTCAATTAGTATGTGATAGAGCGGTAAGCCATAAATTTAGGAGTTTTGATATATTCCTGAGAGATCCAGTGCACATTTCGTGCGCTAGGATTAATTTAGTTTCATCGTGTCAAAAAACATAAAATATAGGAGTGTTTCATTTTCATTGACACGAGTCGCTCTGAGGCAGGTAAAGTGTGTCCCTCAGTAATTGGAACCCAGATTTTGAGGGCCACTTTGCAACCTCCCGGAGAAGCCGCAGCTGAGTTCCCGACTGGTCAATCTACAGCCTCCTTGACCCCCGGACTCATCACTAGACAAACCTGCGCGACGCAGTCGACTCCACGCTGGCACAAAGCAGGTTATTGTCCACAACCTCTGTTGTGTGGTTTGTGCCTCGCCTTTGCATTGTACCCAGGAAACGCAGCCGCCTGTTCACGCAGCCACAACACAGGTTTAGGTCCAGGGCCTGAGCCAGCACCTCCTGCACAACCACAAACTTGCCAGACACGTCGCCCACGTTGGTCCCGGGATCATGAACCCACAGATGTCTGAGCCCAAGTTTTGGGCCGTCATCTAAAATATATTTTTGGACACTGGCAACTTCATTTTCTAGCACTGACAATTTCATTTCATCGATGCGCTGTATTCTATTTGGCGGTGCCATAAGGAATCTTGAACTTCTTTTTAAACTTGGATCAACAACAAAAACAAGTTTGTGCCCAAGGTGGGATTCGAACTAGTTACCTCACCGAGCCACGAGATAATCAGCATGGCTCTCACAATGCACTTCTTGACGATATGAAGCACGGACTACATACGCAACACGCCTCACACTAAATCACCGCTCCATGCTGCGAGCAGGCAGAGATACTGAGTGACCTGGTTTTGATCTGTAGGCAAGATCAATACGTATATTGTTTGGGACAATATAAATTCAGAGGGTTCATCATTCCCAGGATTCCTGGCTTTTGTGTGTAGGTGAACTGAGAGTAAACATTGTTATAAACACTGAATGTGTGTGCAGGTGTCTTGTCACCCCCAGGTGCACTGGTTAGGATCAGCAGGCCAATAGAGTATATACATTGATGATGGTTAATGATAATATGGTTTACATCATGGTCATCGAACCCCGAGTACATGATTGATAAGCAGTGTCATTGTGATGGCTGAATTAATGTATTTCTTCAATTGGGGAAATAGTTTGCGTAGGAGGCAGCCATGATCTGAATGTAGGTACAATACCAGCATTTGCTTACAGTAGAAGTAAGGAAGCAACGGAAAACCACTTTTAGGATGGCAGGAGTAGGAAACGAAGCCATTTCATCTTAGTTCTGCTACACAAGGTACGGTATACTGTATTACTGCAGTTATTCTGCTCCATACTGAAGCAGCGAGTAATTGTTATGTGAATAGTTAGTTTCTGAGCTGCCAACTAAAATGTGAATATCAATATCCAATTAAGACAGGCAAATACAGAAACGATCAACAATAAAATACGAGAATAACTCATTTTGCCAACAAAACCTCTTCATATTAAACATTTTCAGTTTTCATTCATTAAAAAGCAATACTTTTCCTTATTAAGTTTCCCACTTACTCATTTATAGTATTTCCACTGGCATCACTCTCTTCATCATGGATTTCTTCTGTAATTTCCTAGGGACAAGAATTAATCATTAATTTATTCGCTCTCAAATTACGCTTCTACACAATCAATAACAAATAATGTAACTTTACAGCACAGCTCAACTTAAAGAAAGCATTTATCATCTGTGCAACTGACTGAAATTACTTTCATATTCTCGATCATATCTTAATGCATTCTACAAGTCTCATCTAGATCTGAGATTCATCAGACATATGCCTCCATTGTAGGTAAAGTAAATCAAAATTGACAGATCATTGGAAGATTTGAGCAGAAAGAAAGAGTCAGGCGTAGATGATATACCGATTGAATTGCCACGCAGCATAGGTGATCAGGTTATTTCACTTGGTCTGTAGGATTTATGATACAGATGAGTTCGACTCTGATTTCAAGAAGAATGTTATCATCCCTATACCGAAGAAAACAGGAACGGACAAAAGTGAAAATTATCATACAGTAAGCTTGATCACTCATGGTTTAGAGATCCTGGCTAGAATAACTTACAAGAGAAAGGAAACACAGATAGAAACAGAGGTGGGTCAAGACCAGTTTGGCTTCAGGAGAAACGAAGAAACAAGGGAAGCTGTTCCAAGTCTTACGCTGATTTTGAGAGGAAGAATAAGGAAAGGTAAGAAAACATCCATGGCATTTGTAGACTTAGAAAATGCATTTTATAACATTGATTGCAGCAAGTTCTTTGATATATTGGAAAAGATTGTAATAAAGTCCAGGGATAGGAGGGTGCTATTCAATCTATACCGAATCCAGACAGCAGTTACTCAAGAGAGAAGCTGGTATTCAGAAAGGTGTAAGGCAAGGCCGCAACTTATCACCCATACTTTTGAATGTATAAATTGAACAACCAAACAAGGAAATTGGTGAATAATTCTAAGTAGGAAGATTCAAAGACAAATAATTGCAACTCTGAGATTTCCTCATGACATCGTCACCTTAGCCGTTACACGAGAGGATTTGAATGAGCTTTAAATGGTATGCATTCTGTCTTGAGGAAAGAATTCACGACGAAAATAAATAAATTTAGAACAAAAATATTGGAATGGACCCGAAAGAAATCAGAAACCCCCATGGACGTCGAATAGGCAGGTGAAAAGCTACAGAAAGTAGGAAACTTCTGTTACTTAAGCAAAATAACCAGTGATGGACGAAACAATGAGGGTATAATAGGTAGGTTGGCTCTGGCAAGGAATGAATTTTTAGAAAAGAGGAATCTGTTGACATCGAATAAAGATTTAAGTAAACTGACGATTTGGAGAAGAGAGAGGTTTCTGGCAACTACTCATGAAGAGAAGAGATAGGTAGGTGGGACACTTAATAAGGCACCCAGGAATAGCAAAGTTAGTTATGGAAGGTAGGGTCGAGCATAAGAACGGTAGGGATAGACCCAGGCTGGAATATGTTAAACAGATTGCCCCGGATGTAGGGTGTGGTAGCTATGTAGAGATGAAACCAAAACAACAACAAATTGAAGTGTGATAGAAAATGTGTAGAACAGTACTTTAACTCAACTAAGGTCTGAAATAATTATTTTTGAAATTTCTAGCAGCGAGACTATGAAAGCCTTTTCTCTTTCAAGTCCATCCTTTGGTCCATTTCAGTCACATCACATAATAAATGGACATGTCACTTCCGTGACTTGGTCCTCAATAGTTTAACCAGCTCAGCGTTTAAGAATGAATGTATAAATCACTCATATATGCCATATAAACAATATTCCACAATACCATTTTACCAAAACACTATAAATTTTTGACTAGGGCAGATACATATACAAAAATCTCCCAGTAAACTAATTACAGTAAATGCCTCTAGAGAGAGTGATTTGTAGACTATTTAACATATATTTTGCCGCTACAGAATGCTTGGAACTGCAAGAAGTAAGCCTATTGAATTCTCATTACATATCAACAGCAGTTATTAGAGTTACTACGAGGCAGGGAAAAAGGATTTTTTCCTAAAAATAATAATAACCCTCCTGTTTGGCTGGGCTGCCAAGAAAGGTGAAATATAATGTGACAAGCCAACATGCATAATCGGATCGTTTGGTGTAACTGCTTCATACAGAAATACAAAGATCACAACAGACAACTAACACAACATGATTGTGCTTGGGATATGCTGGCTTCACGTCATGTACCTCCACCTATGAGCATTCAGATATATCCTCCTTTACCTATGTGAATACACCAACGACATACAGAAGGAGGTCATGGGTTTGAGTCAAGCAAAGGTCAGACAATATAATGCTTTACCATCAATCTTGACGTCATCTATTTCCAGTACTTACTACAACAATTCTGGAATTCTGAAATCCCTAAACAGCATTGGTGAGAAGAAGATGGCGATCAGGTTTTGTCCTTCATAAGATGCAACAAGTAGTAACACAATAAGGTACTCACCTCTTTGAAATCTCCACCACTCGCTAAAGAATGAGTTTCTGTTTTGATGCATAGAACAAACTCTGGTATGGATAATTCTTCTGTCCTGCAGAGAAATTATCAGTTTCACAAACATGTCCCCTTGCATAGGTGGAATTAAATTAATACAGTTTTCATTACTTTTAATTCCTTCCAAACATTACGACATACAGTACAAAACCTAGATAAGAAAGGTTGTTCAGAATGGTAGTTCCCTTTTTAGAGTAAAAATCACAGACTTGGGTAACGTCACCAGCTGATCTCAATAGATATTTATTGCCCCCGTTCACTTCTTTATAAACCGCACTAAGAACTGAATTCTATGTCAGACCACGAGACAACGCCGTCAATCTCCGACATTGTAAGCCAAGAACAGTTATGAAGACAGGCACAATAAAGTCACTTCTCTTGTGAAGGCTGAGAAGGAATCGAGTGAGCCGTGGAATTCATTGGAAAAATGAGATAAAAAAAAAGTTAATAGTATAAGGATTAAAGGAACGAACAATAATATGAATTGAGTTAGACATTTACCGTACATTGTATGGAAATACTTCAAACAAACCGGAAGAATATTGGATTTGGCTGTTTGGCTAAAGAACGGAAATGCTACACTTCGCTCAAATCTGAATTTGTCGAACGCCTGAAAGAAGGATACAGAGATTCGTGCATCGAACTCCAGGGTAATCTTCATTGTATAAAATTGAGTAAAGTTAAGAAATATAGTGCAGATTATTTTTATTGAGTGTGGAAAAATTTGGGTACTTATAGAATTTTGCGAAATGTGGAGTTTGCGCGATAGTTTGAGCACACTTCACTCATACTGAATAGTTCTACACCGACAAGAGAGAGCAAAAATACTGTTGAGAATTATTTGCTGCACTGCGTAAATAAATTGTAAGAAGCTTTAAAAGCACTATTACACCGATAAAATCAGGTATAAGTAACGGTGACTTAAACGTGGATTTGAGCACGTGTTTGAAGCAGTCACAGTACTTAAATACTAGAATCTGGACTAAATCTAAAAGCAGTCCACGTATATACTACAGTTAAAGCAAGTGAAGAAGCTATGTTACATTTATTATGAAATTTCACACTATAGAGAAGATTATTCCAACCAACATTATGAGCAACTAAATTCGACATTAGAGGAAGAGAGAAGGAGATTTCCAGAAATTCTCGCAAATCCAATTCAAGCCTGGAAGGTGAGTTCAACCAAAATTCGAAGAACTGGCTTCAGGAGATGGAAATGCTGAATTGAGACTTAACAGATGTCAAGTATAATCCAGGAGGCGGTGCTCCAGTGACCGTAAACACTTGTTTGAGGTGCAGGTGTTAAGAGTATTTTGATACTCTTTTGAAATGTAACCATGTAAGGGGCTAGGGAGAGCCGATAAGTCGGTTAATTGGTTTGTAAATATTTCTTCCTTAGTAATTAGACTATGTTAATTAACATTTATTCTGGGAGCGACCATGTATATAAGTGGCAATTAATTGCAGCTAAAATGGATTTGTTATCCTACTTGCAATGAACATAAAATAATTTCATTTTCTACCAATAAAGTGGAGGCTAGGGATCTTTGATAAATACATTATTAGAGGACACGTTTTTATCTGAAATGGTTGGTGATTCTCAGTAAATTAGAACTTTCCTTTTCATTAAGTAACGTGTATTTTGAGCTAACGCCACCCAATCCTTACCTGAAGCCCTGAGAGTAACATTCTCATGTTGTGACTAGCTCAAGACTATGTCTGTGGTGGTATGTGTTTGTTTGTGATGGGATTTCATGAGCGTTGATTTTGGCCTTCAGCACTGTGATGTCTCGAAAATATACGGGCACAATATTAATAATTCACACATAAGAATATACCCAGAAGGCTGAATGAAAATGGAAATGAGGCATAATTTTATGATCAATGGGAATGCACAAAATCAGCATATTGGGGGCAAAAGACGACCTTTCTTTGATGCAGCACAACTGCTCAGAGAATGCACCGAAATTAATATATTGAGCAAGATTACGAAGGCAACTCTGAACAAGTAGAAATAATTCGCTGTTTTCCATTGAAAGTCCTCCTGCTCAGAAAAAAAATCCATGCCATGTACTAAATAGCCTTTTGTACACAACCAGTCTCCACCAATACCATCAATTTGAAAAATAATGTGCTGTATATATTACTTTCAGTATACGTGTTTAAGACTCATCCAATGACATGTCATGTTTCTGTCATGGAAACTCATTTTCAGAAAGTCTAATGCACGTGTCCTATGATTCACGAAACGTAAGCTACATAAAGTAGTGTAATTAGGTAATGGTTATATAATGGAACGACTGGTGACAGGGAAGAGAGGACGAGGAAGACCAATAATGCGTTGCATGGACTCGGTGAAGAATAGCATTAGTAAACGGAACCTGGATTGGAACACCGTGTCGGAAGAGGAATAGTGGAACGACAGAACAAAGTGGAGAGGAACCATATTTGCCCCCACCCAGTGCCAGTTGGAAAAGGGGAAATGAAAATGATGATGATGATGATGATGATGAAGAATAGCCCTTCAATCTCGTCCATGACAATTCAGTAACTTTTTCATACAAAAATCAAACTTCTCAACAGGCAACTAATACAACGTGATTGGCTTCATATAATTTTCCCTCCACCTATGAGAAGTACGAAATTCTCCATTACATCAGTGAATAAACCAACGGCATACACAGAGGGAGGTCATTAGTTTGAGTTCAGCACTAGTCGGATAATATAGTGCTTCACCATCTATTAAGACATCTTCTAATTTCCGTACCTTACACAACCTAACACCAGACAGCTTCCATTCGTCATCACTGTAGACTAAATACACAATTCTGTAATCCCAAAATAGCATTTGTGAGAAGAAGATGGCGATCAGTATCTGTCCTTTACAAGATGCCAAAAGTAGAAGTCCAATAAGACTCTTACCTCTTGGAAATCTCCACCACTTACTATAATTGGATTTTCTGTTTTGATGCATGGAACAAATTCTGGCATGGAGAAGTCTTCTATCGTAATATCCTCAGTGAGATCAGCATCATCCTGTAGAGAAATTACTTGTTTCACAAACATGTTTCCTTGCATAGGTGGAATTAAATCTTACACAGGTTTCCATTTATATGAATGCCTTCCAAACACAATGCGCCATACAAGACCTGCAGTAGATCAACAATTTTGAACAGAAGGGTAGTTCTGTTACAGAGTTACCATCCCAGACTTGGGGAACTTCATCTGTTGAGCTCCATACATTTATGTATTGTCCCCGTTGACTTGTTCATGAACCATGCCAAGATCTGAATTTCATTCTAGACCACGTGACAACACTGAGTCATTCTTGGAGATTGTAAGCTGAGTACAATTACGAAGACACGGCACAGAAAAAAAGATACTTGTGAAAGCTGTAAGAGGATCGAGCGAGCCGTGTAATTCATAGGAAACACAATATCAAAATTAATATTATAAAGATTGAAGAAACGGACAATACAATAACTTGAGTTAGACATTCACCGTACATTGTATGGAAATACAGGGTCTTTTTTTTAGGTTGCTCCAAGTATCAGGGGAACATGCCCGGCCAGGTGACTCATTTGCCGAGAGATATATTCCCGTCATGACGGCTAAGAAGATCTATCACAGTACGGTAGCGATAACCATTGAATTATACGGCTAGGGACGGAGCGACATTGCGCCAGCCGTGCCGTGCTCTGAGTGGTACTGCGGAGCGACATTGCGCCAGCCATGCCGTGCTCTGAGTGGTGCTGCGGAGCGACATTGCGCCAGCCATGCCGTGCTCTGAGTCGTGCTGGGGAGCGACATTGCGCCAGCCATGCCGTGCTCTGAGTGGTGCTGCGGAGCGACCTAAAAAAAAGGACCCTGAACTTTAAACAATCTGGAAGAAAATAGAAAAAGGAAGAAACTGAGTGGCTACAGAACGGAGAATCCTAAAATGCTACTCGACGCACAAAACTGATCATGTGGAACGTCAAAGACGGTTGATACCAGCATCGAACCCCATGGTAATTTACGGTGTATAGAATTAAGTATTAGTGCAAATATTTCTTATTATACGCTAAAAATACGCGATCGCTGATTTAATACAAAGATTTGTGTATTAATGATATTTTGCCAACTGTCGAGTGCAAAGTCAATATGCGATAGTTTGAGTACATGTCATAAAACTGGAAAGTGCTACACCGACATGATGGAGCTCAAATATTGTTCAGAATTATTTGCTGGAGTCCGTAAATTAATTGTAGGACGCTTTGAAAGCATGATCACTCAAATAAAATCAGATATACGTGACAAGAATTAAGCATGAAGTTGGGCACATGAGAGAAGTGAACTAGAAAAATTATTTTGAGCTAACTCCACCCAATCCTTTCCTGATGCCCTGAGAGTAACATTCTCATGTTGTGACTAGCTCAAGACTATGTCTGTGGTGGTATATGTTTGTGAAGGTATTTCACGAGGCTGTATTTTGGCCTTGGGCCCTGCGGTATCTCAGAGAAATAGGGGCAAAATATCAATAATTCTCCTATAAGAATAAACCCTGATAACTAAATGAAACTGGAAACGAGAGGGGGTAATGTACAAAACAGCACATTGAGGAAAAATAAAAAAGACGACCCTTGCCTTAATGCAGCCCAGCTGGTCAGAGAATGCACCGAAATTAATATATTGAGCAAGATTACGACGGCAAATCTGAACAAGTAGAAATAATTAGCCTATTTTTATATATCCCACTGAACTTTTCCATGGAAAATTCTGTTATTGAGTTTTAAAACGGCGGAAATTTGATATTATGTGACCCATTGAAAACTCTCCGGTCCATAAAAATTATATTCCATGTGATGTACTAAACAAGCGACTTGTCTCCACCAACACCATTACTTCGAGAAATAACAAGCTGTACATATCTGTCATGAAAATTCATTTTAAGAAAAGTCAAAAGCACGTCTTTTATGACTTACAAAAAGTAAGCCACAGAATTTACTATAGTTAGAAAATGGTTATATAATTCCCATCAATCTCATCCATGGCTTAAATAGGATACGAGAAATATGCTTTAAAATTTCGAACTGATGCTATCTTGAATAATCCACACTAAACGCCGCAGAAAGATTCCAGGTAATAAGTTTCATTGCCATCGAGTAATTAGATCTCCTGAAATGTTATTTGGAGTGGCTAAAAATGACATAGAGGCAAAGTCAGTTTTCATACTTACTTAATACAGTAGTCCTATAGCAACATACAAAATTTCAGTTTGATTGCTTAAATAGTTGGAGAGATATTTTGAACTTGTGTGATATATCGCATGAACGCTATGTTGGAAAGTTTTATGTTTAGGCTGTAGAGTTATATGCCAGAATATTTGTAAATTAGAACAATTTACATTTCTTTCATAATTTTAACAGAAAGAAAAAATTAAATTGTTCTTAAAAAAATTGTGCAAAACCGCCAATTTTAAGTTATCATAAAATTAAAATTAAATTGGACGTCGGTGTATTAGGACTTGAAGATATTCCGTGCCTCGCATTTCTGGAACGATTATATACATTTAGTTTTCGCCGCAATGCTGGTTTTGTGCCTACCAGGTTACTGAAGGTGTGGTACACACCGCCCTTTATGCTACCTCTTATGAGTGATGGAATATATCTGAATATTTGACAATCCAGGCAGTTGTCCTGTGCAATTACACCATTATATCATGAAGAGAAGGAAGAGGTCTGACCCCGTAAAAGAATTAGAGCAAGTAATCAGGCAGTAAGGAAAACACTCAATAAGGAAGAGAAAATGGATGATTACCTGCACGAATCGGAATAAGAATTAAGGGAGAGTAGACTAGTGGTGGTGAAATGAAAGGCTGGACAAGTAACCAGAAGCAATGTCGGCCATGTGGGTCTCAACTTCCAATTACTGTTACTGTGGCAAGTTAATGTTTGGACACTGTGTATTAACTCTAAAACATGTGTTTATACAAATAATTCTAGAGAGCATCGCACTGTACATCAAGAGCAGACAAATGAGCTACCACAGGCAAAGACCATTAGTTGTGTCAGGCACGGATCTAGAGTTTGGCTTTGGGGGAGGTCAGAGAATCGAAATTGTTAAGAAAAATTGTATCACTCAAAACGCCATCACAAAATAACCAAACGCACAAAACCAGACCAATTATTTTGCAAGCTACATGGATAGAAATTTGATGCGTTTAGCGCACCAGAAATATCCGGACACATTGAAAGGCGTGATTTGCGATTTTACATCGAGCTTCGAGAAAAGTATGAAGGTACGTTACAATTTCGGCAAGTCGAGTTGATACCGACGAAGGAAGAAAGTCACAGCTTAAATTGCCAACCAAGCTTACAGTTTGGACGTCGGCAAAATTTTTTGGTGCGAAAAAATCCCCAAATTCCTATCCGTGCAATGCTGCACATTCATTGTGACATCTCTATAAACATCCATTCGGAATCACAAGGTTTGCTAAACAAAATAGACGAGTTGATTTTGTTCTATAAATAATGGTATATTGGCTTTCATGGCCGGTGAATTAAAACTCGGCTGAGTTCTATAAATAATATTTTGATATAACAGCTATGAAGTTGTAAATATGTACACTTGTAACAGAACATAATAATTGCAATAAAGATATTTTCAATATTGAATAAAATGAAAAAAAAAATGTTTTTCAGTTAAAATTCGTTAAGTTTTATTTGTCTGGTTGTTGTGTTTTCGTTTTTTGAGTTTGCCAAAAAAAAATGGTCTCCGTTTGGGGGTGGGGGCATGACCCCCGTGACCCCCCCCCTTGAATCCGCACCTGAGTCGTGTAATTGCTTAGCACAACTGCCTGGAATGTAAGGTATTCTGTTTGTTCCGTTGGCGGTCACGTCTTCAAGAAATAGAAGAAGAAAGTTGTAGTGATGATTGATCATTGGAAATATGATTGCTGACGGCCACGTTACAATCTTCACATTGTTTTACGCCGGTACCGAGCTGGCTTTGCTGAGGCAGTCTAGCCTATAAGCAATAGGATACACAAACCGCAGCGCAATCACTCACGGGCAATCATATCTCAAATGCGGTATATGATTGAGTTTTAACATGGCACGTTGTGTAGACTTCACCTGTAATAGGATCCATGGTGCAGCAGTGTGGAACTGCAGTACCAACAGGATCTGCTATTGTTAGGTGTTCTCATAGAAAATAAGACCAAGTAATCCATTGTTCCAAATAATATGTATTGTATAAATCATTCGTATTATTATAAGAGAAGTAATGCAGACCATATAAGTTAATTACCTGAAGTTCATGTTCCTCCTTAACTGCTACCCTTTCATCGTGAAATATATCGCCAGCCTCGTCCTGCAGGTTATCAGAGGGCAACAGCTCATTTGAATCCTGCGAAGTATTACCCAATGTTAAATATATAGACACAATATGAGTGCTAAGGAATGTGCATCATAAGAAGTAAAAGTTAACAGATCCTGGTTAGAGTGCCTTTTACTATGAAGTACTGTATTATGTCACGAAACCTTGCACATCACTAAGATAGCAATGTTACACCATATACGGTACGAATTAAAATGCAACTTACCATGTCAGGGTATTCATGAGTCAAACATTCTGGCTCACTCTTGATGTGTAGTTGTTTCTCCATTTTGATTAGCAAACTAGAAGAGAGAGAATTAAAGACGACCTAACTTATGCCAGTAGCCTACGCCAAATCAGTCTCATATTTAATAAGTCAAATGAGGTAGTCTCAGACACAGTGCACAGTGATATGTTTGCAAGTTGACCATCATGGTCAAATAATTCGTCAGTAGCCTATTTATCCTTCCAATTGAATAGATATAGACCTAACAAATGGTGTCTGCTTGTAGAGCAGGGGCAAAAAAGAGTCCTTCCTTCGATTTCTCTATTTCAGTATGTACAAAAATTTGATTTGGGGAAGCAGATTCAATTTTATATTGTCAGACGATAAAGTACCTGTCAACACGTTTAATTAGGCTGCGTGGAAGTGAACTTAGCTTGCTGCATTGGTATTGTATGGCACTAGTTGCCTCGCCACGAATAAAACTTCCTTCTTTCTTTACAAATCACCCAGTTAAAACTAGATACATCATTGTCTCTAACATTTCATTTCTTCCAATATAGACTAGTTACTTGTGTATAATAAGGAATTCTTACACTTGCATCTTGCCGAAATGCATCTCAGAAATATGAATTCCAGTGACGGAATCCGTATGTGGTAGCCTACCTGTCAACTACCGATAATATAGGAACATGTAGGCCTACCCTGGCCTAAGAAACTTCATGAGACCGAACTCGGCAACAGTTAGGAACCAACCTTGTTTGCTTGTTTGTCCCTAGATTTTAGGGGCTTTCCGTTCATTTTGTTGGTCCTTGGGAAAATTATATTTCCATGGCAACGTGATCATGGACGGTGGTGGATACATGTGATGAGGAGTTGGCAAATCAAGGTAATTCTTACATATCGACATTTGGTGATTTACAGAAAGGTAATGGTAGTTTCAGTCGATAAAATGGCAGTATATTGTTGGTTCATTTTGTGTGAATTAAGTTCTGTTTTTGGTAGTGCTAAGCTTATAATAATAGAGACATAATGAGATCCTGTATAGGTTAATTGATCTTAAGCTCTTCAATATTTGAGAAGTAATGATGGATGTTATGTGTGTTGCCCGTAATCCAGCCATCGGCTAGAAGTTCAGAAAATCTGTGCGCGTATGAATGAGAAATTATTATATATATTGAAAATGTGTTAACACATACAAGTAGACTTTTTCTATTGGGATTAATGGTGTACATTATATTTAGGGGAAGGATGAACATCCTCTTTATTCTCTACATGTAGCCTACATTCTCACTATTTCTCAAACTTTTGTCGTACCTGTTGTCCATGATGAATAGTCTGTCACTTTATTGCAGAATTCCATGCTGGCAAGAAGTCGTGTACTGCTCTCAATTGTGATGGCAAAATCTAACCAGCATAGCCACCTTTGTAGATTTCCCTTGCATTACCGTATGGTAGTAGTTTTATACAAATACTTTGTATAAACCAGGTAGCCTACAGTAATGTCCATTTTAGTCACCTTTATCCGTGATGTAGATTTGTGTCTGTTCATCCCTGAAGATAGGTTATTATTAGTCAGTTAGGTAGTTATTAAGGTTTTAAGGGGCCGAACTACGAGGTCATCTGACCCTATCAGTAGATTGCGTAAGCTTCACCCAAATGTTTTCCATGAGGACATTTTGTCTCTGGTTTGACAAATCATGATCATTATGTCTATGTTGACACCTTGAAAGAATTATACATGTAATTGCAAGTTTCCACGGTTAACATAGAGCCAAAAAATTTCGCTTGTGACTGTTTGGAGTGTGATAAGTTATAAGCAGGGCCCGAATAATCGTGTACTTAACTCCCTCCTCCCAAATGCCTTGCTGTTTGGTGGGTTGTAATATCTGGACTTGAAGCGATGAATTCCTAGACCTGCTATTATTACGAAATGCCTCTGGAGCTTTGTCCCTTCAGAGGTAGAAAAGTCTTAATTGGAACAACTGTGAATGTGGAGGCCATTGCTATTGTAACCCGGATACCAATTGCCTGATCAGGTATACTGTACTGCCACTAGTCGCACATCAACTATGCACAGTGACTGACCATATACATAACTTCTTTTGTGCCTCATTGTGTAGTGACTAGCTCTCTTGGCTGTCAACGCGAAGGCCCGGGTTCGATTCTTAGCTCTGCCAAGAAGTTTAATTCTGGCCTGAGGGTTGCGCAAAAACTGAGAAGAGGCGAGTTCCAATCCCACCTAAGCCATCCTGGAAGTGGCTTTCTGTGGTTTCCCCATTTCTATTCCAGGCGAATGCTTAATTAAGACCACAGCCGCCTCCTTCCTAATCATCATCTGAGTTACAACTACACACACTAATACAGCCTTCACAATAACACCGGTTATCAGACAAATTCCACACACACCTAAGTACACGGGGCCACATGAGCACAATGTCGCAAAGCCACGAAATGAATCAAAAACAATATAATTTCTTTGGGTGGCTGCAACACTGCACTGGTGGGGGTTTAGACTACACCCTTGGTATCCTCTGGCTATCGTACAAGGCGACTAAATGGAGCGACCTTGGCTATTCCTTGAGGCTTCCTACTTGACTTATGAATTGCCCCCCCCCCCCCCCCCCAAGAGTGGGAGGGATGGAATACACCTACAGGCAGAGTTGGACGGTTGGCACACGTGCTGTGAAACAATTCTGGATATATATATATGTATATATATAAATTTTATATATATATATTCTGGTGTAACAGTATGTTAACGTTGTAGTAATTTCTAAAGGAGATGCATATTTCTTTACATTGCACTTTGTCAGTACATGTGTGTGTACTGTATATAGTTTAATGTAAAGGTTTTACATATTTGGTAGCTGCAATAATGTAAGTGCAGTGCTAGGCCATGGGGCCTATCTTTCTGGTGACGGCTTTTGGATTTTTTGGTCAGGTTTACCATTTTCAACATCCCCCAATGGCCTGGACGGTACCTCACTTCATTCCAACTGCTTGGTCATATTCATTTATTTCATCCTTTTATCAGCTCCTTGTGATGTTGCCATCTGCTACAACATCCGGCTGTACACATTGGCTAGGTGGAACCGCATCGACTTAAATTAATGCAATATTTCAATGGTGGTATTATATTGGATGGCGGTTCACTGAAATCTTGTTTCAATTTTTATAGCAATTCATTGTATCTCATCTCCGATCCCTCTGAAAGAATAATAATTAGGTGTAGGTATGCCGGCAGCAAGAGCGCAGCGTTCGGTCATGGGCCCAAGCTCTCTGCTGACTCGGTGGACGTGGTTTCGAACCCCACTGTCGCCATCCTTGAAATGGTTTTCCGTGGTTTCCCATTTTCAACTCTAGGCAAATGCTGGGACGGTACCTTCTGACAGGCCACGGCCGCTTCCTTCCACATCCTTGCCCAGTTTCATTAAATCATCTCTCATTCCGGTGCACAGGTCGCCCACGGGCGTTGACTAGAAAGACCTGTACTCGGCCTCTCAGGAGGCCACACGACAAAAAAGATGACGGGGTAGATATACGTGCACATGTTTTGAACTTCACCAGTCCTTCTTCAACAAAGCAACAATGTCATCATTGCCTAACTTTAAAACGATTGATTTTAGCATTTAATGTGCACATTTCAAAACACAAATGTTGTGAGATAATGAGTGAGGTTAGAGACCAATGTAAATGTATATTTTAAGGGCATAGGGTATTTTCAAGAATATTGACAACTTGTCTGTAGGACATACTCTTTCCCCTCTCTCTTTTAATACAATGGGCACAATAATCCTGTGATGCAGATTTTTTCTGTGTATTTAACAGTAATATGATGTGGCTTCGTACATTTGGCCTGCAGGGGTCCTTTTAACATGCCCAAAACAGGAGGTTTTAATTGCCATTAAACTGAGATGGGGGTATTGAATGTAATAGGTAATGTGTTGCACCATTACGTTCAACCATATCTTCCAAATATCCCCTCCCTCTTATTTCTTGCAAGAAATGCTGCGTTAACTGGAATTGTGTTGTTTTACAGGCTGAAAATTCGGGTTCACCAAAAATAATCCTCTTTGAGTTTACAGCTTCTTCAGCCTGAGGATTGATCGGAGCCAGCCAAGAGGTCTTCCTGCGTTGGAGTGTACTTGGCTGAGGGCGATTAGTTGTTTTCCACCGTCCTGCAGCATAACCGATTATCTGAGTGCAGCCCGGCATTGTCTTCCTCAATCTTGTCTCCAGTCGACTAAGCCATTGACGTTCACACATCAGAAGTTATGACTCACATGTGAAAGAATGTACAATGTGTACCATGAATGAACATAAATCAAGTGATACTGTCTGGAAAATCAGCTTTCTCATTTCCTTGAAGACAATCCTCAACCCTGCCTATATTTTTTTTTGTGGATACAGTTGAAAATCTTTTAATCATTGAGGCCAAGTTGATTGTAATGAAATGACATTATTGGGCATATACAATTTATTTAGAGAAGGAGGTATAGCAGACAAGAAATCAGCCATAGTGGCGTACTGGGTCAGAATAGGGGTGCTGTAATTTTGAGGTTATGGTATCTTAATATTGCAAACTTGCATGAAACATCATGATTTATTTATTTTTATCATTGAAACTTCAAAAAGACTATTCGCTTGTACATAAAAGTCTTAAAAGGGCTAAGCTACTGAAAAAAGTAGGACATAAAACATCGTCAGTCTTTTTTTTTTTCCTTCACATCGTACCAACGTGATAGACCACAACGTACGTACAAAATTCAAGTTTACGGTGTCCGGTGCCTCTTAATATTCAATCTAAGTAATATGTTGGCGTTCAAAAAGAAAACATAGTTGCCTTAAAGCAACAATAATGATGTCTATCCTGATTAATCAAACTCGATTCGATTTCCTCTCATTTCGTAAGTTGGCTAACGTACTCGACGAAAGCAACCTAGATCCTTCGCTCACTTATATTTCTTGCACAATATACGGTCAGTTATTGCATCTCAGTGGCGTTGGAATTCGTCATGTGCGCACCATGTAACGCTATTTAGTAGCTTTGCGCACCATGTGCGATTGAGTTGGAGCCCAAAC
The DNA here is from genome assembly GCA_946902985.2 of Meconema thalassinum. Lineage (NCBI taxonomy): Eukaryota > Metazoa > Arthropoda > Insecta > Orthoptera > Tettigoniidae > Meconema > Meconema thalassinum. The sequence goes on along the minus strand of CAMPQE020000048.1, from coordinate 11,620,048 downwards.
AATGACGCAATCCCTGAATTTAACGGATCGCAGAAATAGCAGAGAGTCCCTACTCTTATTATATGCTCCTTGCCCACGGCTGGAGTGAGGCCTCTTGCTTTGGGCTTAGAATTGCCTGGTGGACGGGCAAACATTGCTCAAGCTGTATGTTCGTTGAAAGGATGCTTACTTCGTCTTATTAACTCTATAGGATAAGAAAAGACAGTGATACACAGGCTTATAGGCAATCTTAATTTCCACGCGCTTTGATAGAAAAAAGTAGGCTATTATAATAGATTTCAGCATAATATGAAACATTCTCTTGTTGGATAGGCTATTAACTTCTAAGCTCTTTTGCTTTTCAATGTTTTATGCAGAGATATGCAAACTTGAGCAACTTCTATGCTTTATTTTTCTGTCGGCGTATATAAATACATGTAGACTACCCTACAATCATTTATGTAGCCTACATACATCAGTTAGATATGGTTGTTTTAAGGGGCAGAACAGCAAGATCACCTGCCGCTATGCAAACAATAAACAAATCATCCACAGGGACATTCCATTAAAGGATGGACATCAAGCATTTCTTTCATATCGAGAGTATATTTTGCTTATTCTGATTGTGTTTGGTCTGGATTATTTGGGCAACATTTTAATGTTTCCACTTTAACTTCAATTTATCACTAAATGTCATTCTGAAGTTTGACTCTAATAAAGTGTGTTTGTTGCAACAAAAATTACTCTTCTAAGGAAATTGTTCCTTTTTACTTCTTCTTCTGCGCGAATATGTCGCCTAGGACCACGCGGAATCAACACTTCTTGGCCTTGATGTTTGCCCAATAACTCTTCATGCGCAACGATTGAGCGAGTCTTCGTTGCTGCGACCAGACGTGTCTCGTAGGTCTTCTCTCTTCTGCCTCAAAACCCCATGTATGAGTAATTTTCCTAATTTCCTCCCGATCCTTGAGATTGGGAAATCCTAATTCAGGCAAGTCCTTTTCCACCTGCTTGTACCAATTGAACCTTGTTGCCTTTTTCTGCAAAAACGTATAGATTTTATTTGTTAACCTAGTTGGGTCCATTCTGTCCAAATGTCCCATGAATTGGATCCTTCTCATACGGATTGTGTCTGTGATTTTAGTAATTTTTAAATAGATATCAGCATTAGGTTTCGGAAGGTGAATTCCATCTTTAATTCTTGGTCCCAAAATTTTTCGCATGATATTGCGTTCCTTAATCTCCATTTGATTTCTCAGTGCTTTATGTTGTAGATTAAGTGTCTCGGCTGCATAAAGGGCTGCAGTCAAGACTACTGTTTTATAATGTTGAATTTTACAATTCCAAGAGACGCATATTTTGTTATAAACTTGTTTTGTCAAATGGAAAGCAGTTTCCATTTTCTGCAATCTTGCTTCTATAGCTTTTCTTTCGTTGCCAGTTTCATTGATCCATTCGCCTAAATACTTGAAGTCTTTCACTCGGGAGACCTGACAATTACCGATGCGGAGTGTATTCGGAGCAGTTTTAATATATGTCATAAATTTTGTTTTGTCAAAAGAAATCCGTAAGCCGATTTTGCTGCTTGTTCTTGGAGTAATTCAAGTTGTTTCTGGGCATCAGAAATGCTTGGAGCAATTAACGCCATGTCATCCGCAAATGCCAAACAGTCTAGTGTTATCCCTTTGAGTTTTGGTCTAGTCTATGGGATGGTGCACCAGATCGTCTCCATTCCTTTTTACTATTATATAAAAACACATACAATCAGCAAACCGTAACTCATATCACAGCTCAGAGTTCCAGTCCCTAGAGAATGAGGATATAACAACGGGAAAGGGTCATGGCAGGCTGGAAAAGGAAGGATACCGTACTCTAGCCTCTGAAATATAACTGTTACAAATAAATTCTTCAACTCATATCTACAATTCAAGAACAATCACTTTTATTTGTACCCAATGAGCATCACTATCCAGCCATTACATTCTGTTACTCAAGACCTGTTCCATCTTGCTCATCAATGCCCCAAGGGTGAAAACTTATTCAAATTTAATTACAGAAATACATTCACAAAATTACAGAAACACATTCACAACATTCTCCCACCTTGAAACGGTAGGTTTCAACTAAATGAAGAAAATAATACAAAACATAGGAATAAATATGGAATTAACAAATATTTACAAATTCAGTTTGGTTGGCCTTTCAACAACTCTGCCCCTTCTTGTCAGAGCAACAGCTTCACTCTCAACTAATTGAGGGGGGTTACTAGAGTCACAATCAGACACCAAGTCAACAGCATTGGGACCGCACAAAGAACCTTCACTATTTTCATAAGGAGATCCAATCTCCATCAAGCACAAACGTTGGACTGGTCGCAACAACTCACTCTTAACTGTTTCTACCTTTGCAACTCTAGTTACTTCATCTTTACCAGGGAAGATCACAAGCACTCGAGCCAATTCCCAATCAATTCTTTTATTTTGGTCAGACATAACCCATACAACATCTCCCACCCTGACATTCTTAGAAGACTTAGCAGTGTTTAACATCAGAGACCCTAGGTATTCCTGACGAAAACGTTCTTTTAGGTTTACCCTAACCTCAGCTACATATGTCACCCTAGCCGTCAAGATCAGACACCTTTGTCTCCAACTGCTCCTGCAAAAACATAGCAGGCGTTATTGGTCTCAACTCATTAACATCTTCAGACATGTAGGTAATGGGACGCGCATTCATAACAGCCTCAATCTCGGTAATCAAGGTCATTAGTACCAGTACACAAAGATTCAATAACGCACGAGCATGGGATATTTTCAACAGTCTTTTCATCACCCCAATAAGCCGCTCAAAAATCCACCCCACCAAGCAACTGTGGGAACATTATATAGCCACTGAATTTTCAATTCACGTTCAACTGTAATCTGCTTAATGAGATTCCAAACTCCTACAAAGTTAGTACCGTTATCACTGTTCATAGTTGTGATTCTGCCTCGTCTGGCGATCATTCTTCGAAGAGCATGTAAAAACGACTCTGTAGAGAGCGACTCTACCACTTCAAGATGGACGGCACGGTATACAGCACAGGTGAACAAGACAATCCAAACCCTAGTACCATCTTTTATGAAAAGAGGTCCAGCCAAATCGACTCCGCATACTTGGAACACTTTTCCAAGATATACACAGTTATTAGGTACCAGTAACCCGACAGGTGGCGTTCTCACTGGTTGGGCTTTGTGCCTAAGACAACGATCACAGTTACTAACAACACGTCGGGCTAATCGTCTACCTCTTACTATCCAGTATTCTTCTCTCAGGGCTCCTAAAACAGTACTTGCTCCAGCATGGTGCATTTTCTCATGACAATCGACCACCATGGACTCCTCTAGTTCACACTGAGGTAGTAAAATGGGTTCCTTGAGCATGGGTGTGAACTCGTCAGATAATATTTTAGTACGAACTCGAATCAAGCCATCATCATCAGTTTTAATGTTGAAATTATTTACATCTAGAGGGTAACTACTCTGAATCCACCGTACTAATTTTAATTCAGCATGTCGTACTTCTTTGCCAGTCAACTCCTCTCCACGGTTTGAACTTTTCCCACTAGCTTTCTCATGAAATCGGTACATCCAACCAACAACACGCACATTTTTCGAGAAAGAAGCAAAGTGAGTGAACATGTTTTCTCTTTCATGCCTGTGTTGTACAAATTAACAGCCGTTTTCTTAGATTCTTCTTCCGTAGGGGCAATTTTCACAGTTAACCACTTGTTCTCATTCTCTAGTAGCCACTGAGGAACCTCCCACCGTTTTGATGCAACAATTTCCGACAACAAGCATCCTCGGCTGAGTATATAAGCAGGATTACAATCACCAGGGACAAATCGCCACTGCTCGGGTGGCGTCAACTGGTGGATTTCCTTTACCCGGTTTCCAACAAAGGTCTTCCACACACCTTTCTTGATCCAGTAAAGAATAATCATAGAATCAGACCAGTACACAATGTTAGAAATATTAGTCGATTTACTAATAACAGAACCAAGCCTTGCTGCAAGTGTTGCCGCTACAAGCTCTTTACGAGGGATTGACATGTCTTCCATTGGTGCAACTCTGGACTTAGCTAAAACAAATTGAACATTCAAGTCATCTTTGTTTTCATACATCATAACAGCACAAGTGCCCAGTCCAAGGAGACTGGCATTACTGAATACCTGTAAACAAGCTGTGTCAGAGACACCTCTTAAACATCTAGGAACCAAAATGCTGTCAATAAAATAAGGCACTGCGAGCACTTCATTTGAATTTCTTTTGGAAGGGGTGTGTCCCAGTGTAGTTTGAGCTTAAATGCCATTTGCAATGCAATTTTCAAATGGAGTAAAGGTGCTAATAACAAACCCAATGGGTCAAACACCCTACTTACAATCGACAGCAATTTCTTCTTAGTTAATTCATTGATTTTCTCTCTTGGATCGAAGCTAATGTTACATCCCAACAGATCATCTAAAGCATGCCATTTGACACCTAAGACATTTTGTGTCACATCATCTCCTGACAAAACCCACCAACGGAGTTGGAAAATGGCTTGAGACATGAAAGTTGTAGCTTCGGACACAAATTCCTTGGCATCACTCAGGGACTGAAATGAACAAAGGCAATCATCCATGTAAAATGAAGTTTTTAGTCTTTCAACTAAGTCACCACTTAGAGTATTCAAATGATGAGTGATGGTGGCATTCAGAAAAAATGGGCTACACACAACTCCAAAAACTACACGACAGTAACGCAGCGTTATAATATGCCCATCACGCCACCACAAGAATTTTAACATTTTTCGATCCTCAGGGTTCAGTACAATCATTAAGAAAGCCTGTTTTATGTCTCCCACAACACCGACCTCCTGTAACCTGAAACGTAATAGGATAGGTACGATACTAGCAATCAAGTTGGGTCCCGTTGCTAAACAATCATTTAGAGAGACGTTTCCAGTACTTTTCGCCGATGCATCAAAGATTGGGCGGATTTTAGTTGTTTTCCCATAATTTATAACTGGTCTGTGAGGTAGAAAGTGCCCTATATATTCATCAGATGTTATTTCAATAATCCCATCTGTTTCCCATTGTTTAAAAATAGTATAATACGCATCATAGAGTCCATTGTTATCTAAACGGCTTACTCTTGATTTCAGACTTCTTTCATCTATTTCACGATTAGTGGGAAGAGGGGAGTGCCCATCAATCCAGGGCAATGTTACTACATACCAACAGTTTTCACCTTCGAAACGAATTGTGTCTTCAAAATTTCGCAAACATCTATCATCTACGTCCGACCTTTTTGTTTCTGTCTGTTTCTCAATTCCAATAACTTCTAAGTCCCATAATGGATGGTGTAAATTGAGCAAAGAGGTCACAAAGTTTGTCACACTGCTTACATCTTGCCTCTCTGCGGTACCCAGGAGACACCATCCAAGCTTCGTCTCAAATGCTAACAGCTTAGAGTCAATACATTTCACACCTGTGACAAGTTCGCCCATAACATCCGCTCTTAATAACATATCAATAGGTCGGTTAACTCCATGATCTGTCAAAGTAATACCATGTGCAGCCACCTTCCGTAACAAATGCGGATCATTCTCAGGTGGGATCAAACCACAAATCTTCTTCTCCCTATGTGCCTTAAGAACAAAACTGTTATCACCCTGTAAGCTAGTTAGTTCAATTTCATGAATTGGATGTGATATTTCAGATGACACACTCCCACCAAACAGCAAATGACAAATATTTTCACGACCACATTCAATCAAACCCAATTTTTCACAGATAGCTTCCGAAATATAACTGCGGTGTGAAGCAGTATCTAGTAATATTCGAACAGTGACACCACGCAATTGTGCTACTAATGTTTTTAAAATGACAGTTCCACTGGGCCCTGCTAATAACTATGCTGTTTCGCTGGGTTCACCAACACACATGATACCATAGTGCCTCCCTTTACATTTACCACATTCTATTCTTTTCCTACATTGCTGTCTCGTGTGACCTCCCTGCAAGCATGCTAAACGAGCTCGTTTTTCTTTTACAGTTTTACGACGGTCCTCAACCGACATTTCTTTAGAACACTTGTAAGAGGGATGGTTCTCATTACAAAACAAACAAGTTAGGGTTACTGTTATATCGTGGGATATACAAGATAAATAACATACACTTGTTAATATAACACAACGGTTTATTAAACACTAGTCGATACACAACGATACACAATGTGAACTAACTTGAGCGGAACTAACGTCTACAGTCCGCGGGTGCATATATACATAGTAGCTGGAAAGTTCCAGAACCGAATGTTCCAGATTGGAATGTTCTGGGCATAGTGACTAGAATGTTCGTGTTAACTCAAGTAGCCTAAATACACAACACTGACTAGAATGTTCATGTTAACATAGCACTTTCTAGAATATTCCTGCAAATACATAACATCTCCTCCGTCCTTTAAATGGATGATTTAGGAATCAGGAGAGAATCTCAACGGTGGTCGGCGCTGGCGAGTACTCCTGCGGGGAATAAAAGGGGTTTGCGAAATAGGCGGCGCCCTGTCTACAGGTGTAGCTGGTGTGGCTGGTGGTGTTTGGACTGTTGCTGGTGTCTCGGTGAAGCGAACTCGTCTCAGGCTCGGTGGCTTGGTCGGTTGTGCGGTGGCTGCGTCGGTTGTGCGGTGACTCCATCGGTTGTGCGGTGGCTTGGATGGTTGCACGGTGACTTGGTCGGTTGTACGATGACTTGGTTGGTTGCACGGTGACCTTGTTGGTTGCATGGTGCTTTGGTCGGTTGCACGATGACTTGGTCGGTTGTGCGGTGACCTCGACGTGGCCTGGTCAAGTTGAGTCTCGTGCGGAGATGAGGGTTACTTTGCTCCGTTGCTGTCATCGTTCGACTGGCGTAAGCGATTGGACGTTCTTGCCCGTTGCTGCGCTGGTGTGACAATACTGCGCCCAGGCCGGTCTTGTTGGCGTCCGTGGCCAACAGGAGTGGTAACGCTGGGTCATACTGCATGAGTACCAGGGGCGAGGTTAGGACGTTCTTGATGTCTTTGTATGCCCTGTCGCCTTCTGGTGTCCAGATGAGAGGGTCCTTGAGCAGCATGTCTCTGAGTGGTCTGTCTCTGGTGGACAAATCGGGGATGAACGAACTGTAGTAGGTTGCTTTACCAAGAAACAGTTGGAGTTCTTCTGGTGTAGTTGGTTTCGGTGCATCACGTACAGCTCGGATGTGTGCATCTGACTTGTGGATGCCTGACGCATCGATTTTGTGGCCAAGGGCTTCCAGAGAAGTTTGAGCGAAAACGCATTTGGCGCGGTTGAGCTTGAGGTTGTGTTGCCGAAACCGTTCCAGAGTGGTGCTGAGGGCCAGCATCAGATTTTCAAAGCTATCAGCAAAAACTATACTGTCATCGAAAAAACTTACGACGTTTGGGAGACCATGCTGGACTGTGTCCATTCGCCGCTGCCAGATAGCGGGGATGTTAGCTGCTCCATATACTGCTCGCGTTGGGCGGATCAGACCGTGAGTTGGCGTGTTAAGTGTGAGAGCATGGCTGAACTCATCGTCGACCTCGAGATGAGTGTACGCGTCGGTGATATCCAGATGGCAGATGAGAGTGGCGCCGCGCATTCGGTTGAACAGATGTTCCACCTTGGGAATCGGATGTTCATCGATGATGATCCGTGGGTTGAGAGTAGGCTTGTAGTTGCCTGTGATCCTCAGTTTGTCGTTCTTCTTGGCGACGACGTGCGTTGTCGATGCCCTCTCTGAGTAGTCCACTCTTTTGTAGAAGAAAGATGCAAATTTCTTGTCGATTTCCTTGGCATAGCCATCGCGGAGGGCAACTGGTACGTCTCGAGCTCTGGCGAAAACAGGTGTGGCTCCAGCCTTCAGGTGCATCTTCGCTGGGGGACCTGAGATCTTCCCGGGGTGTCGCTGAACACATCCTGGTAGCGAGATAGAATGTTGTCGAGCTGCTTCTGTTGTTCCAAGGTCAGAGCCTGCTTGTCTGAGAGCTTGTGGATTGGGTCGGGTTTTGCGAAGAGGTGACCAAAGTCGATCTCCCGTACAAACTCTGAAATCCACTCACGGCCAAAGAGCGATTCGACTTCATCGTCAACCGCGTAGAGATTCAGGTTCCTGGTTGTGGTTCCGATGGTGGTGCACACTGACGTTTTGCCAATGCATTTAATCGGATGGCCAGTGTAACTGACGAAGTTACGATCGTTTCCCTGCAACACAAAACCTGGTTTGATCATACTTAGCTTTGATTTGCTCATGGTTGAGCAGGGGGCGCCGGTGTCGAGTTCCATTTTGACGGTGGTTCCCTCTATGTTGACATCAACCAGTGTCTTAGGTGCTACGTTGACCGATCCGATGACCTCGATTTTGCTGAGGTAGTCCACAACGTCAAGGTTTTCTGCTGGAAGCTCTTCTTCGGTCACATGTTTTGTTGTTCGATGTTTCCTCGATTTCGATCGGCAAACTTTTCTGATGTGACCTTTCTTGGCACGCTTCAGGCACTCTGCGTTCAGGGACCTACACTGACTACGAGGGTGAGCTTCACCGCACCCTGCACATGTTGATTGGTTGTCCTGGGATGCACTCTGGTTTGATTGGTGTGGCCTTTGGTGCTGTCTGGTTAGGTTGTAAGACCCTTGACTTCGATGAGCTGACTTGCTGTGTGGCGGCTGCTGGTTGATGTTCATCCTGGACAGAGGCTTCTCGTATTCAATTTGATTGGTTGATTCAGACTTAGCGGCAGCTGTTTTGACCTCGTCGGTGGTAATGCAAGTAGCTTCGAGTGCGTGCGCGATTTCATATGCTGCGGTGAAGTTCTCTGTTTTTTTCTTGCAATAATCTCGTCGCACATTGCTCGTGATTCCAAACCTGCGAGCATTTGTTCAATTAACATGCGATCAAGAAATGTGCCATACTCACAAAACGTTGCAGCCTGCCGCAGTCTTAAGGTGAAGCTAGCGATGGTTTCACCTTGCTTCTGCATTACACTGCGAAATTTGATGCTCTCAGCAAACTTGTAGCGTGTGGCGTCAAAGTGGCCTTTCAGCTTAGATTGAATCTCGTTGTATGACAGAGTTTCCGGATCATTAGGACTCACCAGGATCTTCAGGGCATCATTGAGTTCAGATCCCAAGTAAACCCGTGCAAAGTTTGCATGCTGTTCCGCGGGTACCTTGCTGAGATTGAGCGCCCAGGTAAAGCGAGTGAAATAGTCGGCTACAGTCGTCCCGTCGGTAGCACGATAAGGTTGCATTGTGAACATTGGCGTTCGAGGTTCTGATGACGTTGTTGACCCTATTGTCTGTCGGATAGCGTCGGCGATCATTGCCGAGAATTGTTGGAGTTGCTCAGAGATTAAGTCCGGCATGGTGAAGATGAGTGGAGAACAGTATTTCTAACACGCACTTGCGATGAACTTAGTTCGGTGCAAACACTTGCGTTGAGGTTAGAAAGTTCACTCGGTTTAGTTTCCAACACGCACTGCGATGAACGTCGTTCGGTGCAACACTTGCGTTGAGGTTAGAAAGTCACTCGGTTTCACAACGTTATTTATTTTATCCCACTTCTGGCACCACTGTTATATCGTGGGATATACAAGATATATAACATACACTTGTTAATATAACACGACGGTTTATTAAACACTAGTCGATACACAACGATACACAATGTGAACTAACTTGAGCGGAACTAACGTCTACAGTCCGCGGGTGCATATATTCATAGTAGCTGGAAAGTTCCAGAATCGAATGTTCCAGATTGGAATGTTCTGTGCATAGTGACTAGAATGTTCGTGTTAACTCAAGTAGCCTAAATACACAACACTGACTAGAATGTTCATGTTAACATAGCACTTTCTAGAATATTCATGTAAATACACAACAGTTACTTTGTGTGGTCGTCCTGTTTGCTGATAACTTACCCGATTCTGCCTGACAGAAGAAGTGAAAGAAACGAGAGCTGCTGCTGTTGGCTCTGCTCTGCTCTGGGCCCAGTGAACTTATCAACCTCATTCGCCTTAGCTTGATAACGCAGTATTTGTTCACTCTCGGCTTCTTTACCCAGAAAACACAAAAGTTTATCAATTTTTTTACCTCCTTCATCGTCCTCATCTGCTGCTCTTCTTTCCCATATTTTCAGAACGTCAATGGGAAGACATTCTTCAATGAGTGGAACTAAGATTGCTGTCCTATCAGAATTCATGCCTAATGTTTCTAGGGATCTCAACTTAGTAGGCTACTTATATTATCACACAGGTCAGTCACAGATAAATCTGAGCGAACCAATTGCAACAAATCTTTATACATACAAATTATAACCAACTCATCTTTACCAAAACGATTCTTTAAATGTTCCAAGACTTAAACATACTTCTCACTTGTGTGTGGATAACTGTCAACTAACTTCTTAGCCTGTCCCTTCACTGACATTTTCAAGTAACTAAACTTATCAACATTCGTAATGTTAGAATCCTTCTGAATCCTTTGAAATTGTGTCCAAAAATGTATCCAGTTACCTGGACCCAAGTCGAATACCTCAAGCGTGAATTTTGGTAGCCTTAACCTCTCTGACGACATGGATGACGACGCCGAAGCCACGTTGCTCTGTACGTTGAAATTATATCCTGTATCAACACAACTGGCAACACTAGATTTTAATCCTTCCACTTTATCCTCGGCTTCAAGAAGTTCTTGCAGAAGGTCTTCTTGAACGGCACCGGTGACACAGAAGATTGTTTCTTCTATACAGGCATCCTCGTTTCCGTCAACATTCAACAACTCGTTCAAGATGCTTTCGTAAAATTCTTTTAAGGTATCCGCAATTGTTCAGAGAGTATTTATTTTCAAACGCAATTTTTGCAAATCGACTTCAACTCCGACCGCTCCAATAGCTTTCGTCGCACTTGCCCGATAGGCCTACGCACTTCTCTTCTTTTTCAATTTTTCAATCGTGGCCATCGCAAGGCAAGAAATTAAAAACAAAACAGGGCAGTTGTTTACCAAACCAACTTTTTCAATACAGTCCTGTCAATGGTCACCAAAATGTTACAAATCAATTCTTGAACTCATGTCTACAATTCAAGAACAATCACTTTATTTGTACCCAAAGAGCATCATTATCCAGCCATTTCATTCTATTACTCAAGCCAGTTCCATCTTGTTCAACAACGCCCCATAAATTAACTAATTTACAGAAATACATTCTCAAAATTACAGAAACAAATTCATAACAGACACGGCAGAACGTAATAATACGCTGACACACTGATTAAATTAATACCGGTACAGGTGTCTGAAGGTGCAAGTTATATCAAAGAAGGAACATCTTGGGAATTAACATAATGATGCCGAACTAATCACGGTATTTACACCGAATTGATTTTATGTTCTTATTAGTGTTGAGACATTCATCAGTTTTAAGGCTTAATTTCGAGCACGGTGCCAAGCCAATATTTTGAATGACAATACCATGGCTATTTTGGACTTGGCTACTTTCCGACATGGTGAACGTACTGCCTAAATGCATAGTTAGAGTGATCTATATAGAATTTAGGTCGGGTGACTGGGTGATGAGTTATCCACAGGCCTAAAATAAACCTGTAGGCCTAAAGAGGGAGAAGAACAATAATTAAAACTACAGAACAGGAGACCAAGCCTTGGTAACTTTCAACAAGGTATATTACTGAAAATACAGGGTGTCTATGAAAGAACTCTGGGGTTTTGAGGCAAAATATTGTAATGAAGTAAAAAAGTTATATTAATGTTTAATACATTATTGGAAAGGTTGCATTTTAAAGTTTTTTTTTACAATTTAATAAAGTTCAATATGAGCCCCGTTAGTGGCACGGCACACAACGTAACGGTATTCCACCTCTTCCCATGTCCTGGCCAGCATGTCTGGGGGGACGGTTGCCACAAATTGATTATTCGTTCCCTGAGATGGCCAACATCATGCGTTTTCTCCGCATACACAAGATTCTTGATATGCCCCTAGAAGAAAAAGTCCAACGGAGTCAAACCAGTACTCCTTGGAAGCCATGGAATAGGTCCTTCCCTTCCAATCCATCTGTTGCCGAGTCGAGCGTCAAGTGCCTCTCGCACACGCAAACTGAAGTGTGGCGGTGCCCCATCTTGTTGGAAGTGGACAAAACCCTTCTCCGCCTCAATGTCATCAAACTGAGGAAAAACATATTCCTCTAACATGTCACAATAGACATCACCATTGATATTTCTTTCAACAAAAATGAAGGGACCTATTACTCTATCATGCATAAGACCACACCAAACATTCACTTTTGGCGTGTCACGTTCGTACTCTATGAACTCATGGGGCGGCTCTGATCCCCAAATTCTGCAATTACGTCTGTTTACAGACCCGTTCACATGAAAAGTCGCTTCATCACTATTTTTTAAAAATCGTTATTTTTATTGATTTCGTTTAGCATAGGAACAGAAAAGTCTAATCTCGTAATCTTGTCTGCCGGTTTAATGTGGTGTAACAGTTAAATTTTGTAAGCTGTTAAACGAAGTCTTTTATGAACTACCTTATGAACTGTTGATCTTGGTAACCCCAACTCCAGACTGCGTCTTGTCAATGATTTCTTGGGGCTTCGAAGGCATGAAGCTCGGATTCTGTCCACATTCTCTTGTGACACACGCGGCCTATCCGGCGACTTTTGTTTTAAAACACATCCTGTTTGTTTGAAAGCACTTAACCATTGACGAATGGTTTTATCCGTAGGCGGGTCAACACCATAATTACGTCGAAAGTTTCTTTGTACCTACCGTTACAACAGAATTAGTTTCTATTAGCCAAATAACGCATTGAGCCTTTTGTTGCGTCGTCGCCATATTGCGCCAATCCAGACAGCATTGACTTCCACTACGTTGTTTCAAGGTCAACGCTCCGCAGCGCTGCCAACTGTTGATGAAAACATTCCCAATTGGTATGAGTAAAACTTGATGAGCTACTCGTTTCAGAGAAATTAACTACATTTTGTTATCTTACAGTTATTAAGATATGAATTTTTAAAACCCCGGAGTTCTTTTATAGAAACCCTGTATAGTATTTATGATTGGAAAAAAAAGGAAGGAAGCTTGTAGTTTAACGTGACCGTTAATCTTGAGATCATGAGCCACGGGACCTCCTTTTTACGTGGAATCCAAACCACAGGACATGGCATTTCGAAAATCTCACCTTTCTCGGAGATGTTGGGAGTCGTTTCACATTCTCAATTGCCACTGCTGCACCGGAAATAATTACTTTAACATAAATAAAGCATTATTGGTTGTGTTCATTTGAACAAGGTCAGCCATTTTAAAATCCCACCGTACACTACGTCATACCCACGTGACACGTTGCCGACATGAAAAATGAAATAAAAGGCAAAACCATTGGCCTGGACAAAGATTATTGATGCGTGACTTCCCCCACTGTGCGTGACAAAAACCAGGGGTGTTATTTATTAGGCTATCAATCCTCCATTGGTCTGGACGAAAATATTGGTCTAGTCAAAACCATTGGTGCCGAATGCGTGGGGTTGGCATTATGGACTCCTTCACAAAGATGGACGGGAGGGTAGCAATTTCAGCTATATAAGTCTTGCTCCTATTAGGGCGGGATGGTGGGTCTACGGCAGCAGACGAGTGAACATTTATGATCTCCAGATACCATTACTACAGTTATTTTGGCCAATTTCATTACTTACAGTTTTTAAACACTTGTTTCCTGTTCTGTAGCGCCACCGAACAATAATGTAGGTATCAACGTAATGATAACTCAAACTACCGGTACGTTATACCGTACATACAGAGACACGTAGGCTACCACATAGGGATTCCATCACTAAAATTAGTATATCTCATGTGTATTTCGGCAAGATCTATGTGTAAGAATACCGTATTTTATTATACCCAAGTAACAAGTTCATGTTGGAAGAATTGAAATGTTCGAGAGTATAATGTATCTAGTTTGATCTGGGTGTTTTGTAATGGAAGGAGGAAGTTTTATTCGTGGTGTGGCAACTAGTGCCGACTTGCAATACCAGTGCAGCAAACGAAGTTCAGTCCCACGCAGCCTAATTAAACGTTTTGACAGGTACTTTATCGTCTAACAATATAATATTTGGAAGCCTAATATTTAATGTGCTTCCCCAAAACTAATTTGTGTATATAGGAATAGAGAAATCGAATGTAGGATTCTTAATTTCTCTGCTCTACAACGCCAAGCGGGCACCATTAGTTAGGTCTATATCTATTCAATTGGAAAGATAAATAGTGACGACTTATTTGACCATGGCGGTCTACTAGCAAACATATCTCTGTGCACTTCGAGGGGTCAGAGAATACCTCATTTGATTTATTGTGTATGAGACTGATTTGGCGTAGGCTACTGGCATAAGTAAGGTATTTAATTCTCTCTCTCTCTTCTAGCTTGCTAATCAAAATGGAGAAACAACTACTCGTCATGAGTGAGCCTGAATGTTTGGCTCATGAATTCCCTGACATAGTAAGTTGAATTTTAATTCGTATGTGGTGTAACATTGCTATCTTAGTTATGTGCAAGGTTTACTGACATAATACAGTAGCCTACTTAAGAGTAAATGGTGCTCTAACCAGGATCTGCTAACTTTTACTTTTTAAGATACACATAACTTTGTACTCATATTGTGTCTTTATATTTAACGTTGGGTAATACTTCGCAGGATTCAAATGAGCTGTTGCCCTCTGATAACCTGCAGAACGAGGCTGGGGATATATTTGACGATGAGAGGAGAGCAGTTAAGGAGGAACATGAACTTCAGGTAATTATATGTTCTGTATTACTTCTCTTATAATAATATGAATGATTTAAGCAATAAATATTATTTGGAACAAAGGATTACTTAGTCTTGTTTTCTATGAGAACATCTAACAATAGCAGATGCTATTGGTACTGTAGTTCCACTCTGCTGGCACCCTGGATCCTATTACAGGTGAAGTCTACACAACGAGCCATGTTAAAACTCAATCATATACGGCATTTGGGATAGGCATAACACAAGACAAAATCAAAACATTCATATTTCACACACACACACAAGCATATATCAAAAAGGAACTTTTCACACTGGAGTTAAATTATACAATAAACTACCCCAGTATATAAAACTGGCCCCAAAAATAAAAACCTTTGATAGAATGTTGAAAGCTTATCTGCAGTGCCATT
The DNA here is from genome assembly GCA_946902985.2 of Meconema thalassinum. Classification (NCBI taxonomy): domain Eukaryota; kingdom Metazoa; phylum Arthropoda; class Insecta; order Orthoptera; family Tettigoniidae; genus Meconema; species Meconema thalassinum. The sequence continues at coordinate 11,604,807 of CAMPQE020000048.1, read as the reverse complement.
GTTTTTACTCAGTAGTTGAATATTTTAGCGTATAGGAGTGATGGAATCTATAACTATATTTTACTTTTTAAATTTAATTTTAATACCTAGCTGTATGTTGTTGTATTTATAGAATTAAGTTTTCATATTATGATAATAGAGTGAGGTGTAAATAGTTGTGCAATAAGATTGTATCTATTAAGATTTGCTATTATAATAAGTTATAAATAGTTTTAATCTTAGTAATATATACCTGTTAGTTCTTTTATTTTATGCATGTAAATTCTGACGTGTCCTATATCAAAAATGTATTGAATGCATGTATTTGATCAAATGGAATTAATAAAAATCTATCTATCTATCTATCTATGATTGCCTGTGGGTGAATGCGCTGCTGTTTGTTTATCCTATTGCTTATAGGCTAGACTGCCACAGCAAGGTAAGCTTGTTACCGGCATAAAACAATGTCAGAAATCATATTTCCAATGAATAATCATCACTTCACCTTTCTTCTTCTATTTCTTGAAGACGTGACCGCCAACGGAACAAACAGAATACCTCACATTCCAGGCAGTTGTGCTGAGCAATTACACAACTAATGGTCTCTGCCTGTGGTAGCTCATTTGTCAACTCTTGATGTACAGTGCAATGCTCTCTAGAATAATTTGTATAAACACATGTTTTAGGTAGCTTAAGTGAATACACAGAATCTAAATATTAACTTGCCACAATAACAGTAATTGGAAGTTGCTTGAGACCCACATGGCCTGAGTAAAGCCCGACATTGCTTCTGGTTACTTGTCCATCTTTTCATTTCACCACCCCTTATAAACTCTCCCGTAATTCTTATCCCGATTCTTGCAGGTAATCGTCCATTTTCTCTCCCTTATTGACTGTTTTCTTTACTGCCGGATAACTTGTTCTAATTCTTTTACGGGTCAGGCCTCTCCCTTCTCTTCATGATACAGGGCGCCAGGAAAAGTTCTGAGCAGTGGTTCCGTGCAGCTGCGAGAGGTTGCGTCATCAGTTTAGTTGGCAGCACAGTGTCCTTGATAGGGTGAAGGTCACATGTGTGGACTGTGGGCTGTCGAAATCGTTAGTTTGTATAGTAAGATTATTGGAAGAGTGCAACAGTATGTTATGAATGGCTGTGGTGAGTATAAAGTATACTGTTTGTTCGTATTGATACAAGCCACAGACGTGCTGCCAACGTAACTGGTGACGTAATCTCTCGCAGCCGCATGTAGGCACTGTGGAGAACATTTCCTGGCGCCCTGTATAATGCTGTAGTTGCACAGCACAACTTCCTGGAATGTAGATATTCAGATATATTCCACCATTCATAAGAGGTAACTTAAAGGGCGGTGTGTACCACACCTTCAATAACCTGGTGAGCACAAAACCAGTATTGCGGCAAAAATTTAATATATATAATCGCTCAAGAAATGTAAGGCACGGAATATCTTCAAGGGTTAATAAACGTCTAATTTAATTTAAATTGTATGACAACTTAAAACTAACGGTTGTGCACAATTTTTAATAAACATTTTTTTGTAATATGGGAGAAATGTAAATTGGTCTAATGAACATTTTTTTTTGACATTTTAGTGAGCTATGTTAACTCAGAAAATACAAAAAATATTTTTTTTTTTACAGCAATGGTTATAGTTCAGATTCTTAAGACATGAAAGATTCAACATGTAAATACCAAGTTCTATCAAAATATCTCAAAACCTGTTTGAGTTATGAAGGAAAACAAAAAACAAAAAACATTCAAGTTTGGGAACGAGCGTTAAACTAACCAATGGGAGGATAAGTGTTGTATTCACTTGTATCTTTTGTGTCTTAAGATTGTGAACTAGAGCCATTTCTGTAACAATCGATTTGTGTACTTTCTGAGTAAACATAGCTCACTAAAATGTCAAGAAAATCTTCTATTATAAAAAAGGGATTAAAAAAATATTATTTCAATAGTTAGGCAAAAGATGTTAGTACACATTGTTAACACAAGCATTATGAACATTCTAAAACAATAATCTTCCAGAAATGTGAAGTTTTGTGGAAATTATCACGAAAAAGCATGGATCAATTTATAAATTTGTCCAATTTTTTTAAATTATTTTTTAGTAACTGGGGAAAGTTAATTGTTAATATTCAAGTTGAAAACAAAAGATAAATGACAGTTCTAAGAGTGTGCAAACCTTCACATCAACAAAACAAAGGGATACCGAGGAAAACTATTTTAAATATCTGACAACTTAAAGTTGACGGTTGTGCTCAATTTTTTAATAACATTTTTTTAAAGTTTGACAGAAATAAAAATTGGTCTAATGAACAATTATTCTGGCATATAACTCTACAGTCTAAACATAATACATTCCAACATGGCGTTCATGGGATATGTCACACAAGTTCAAAATATCTCTCAATCTATTTGAGAAATCCAACTGATATTCTGTATGTTGTTGTAGGAATATTAAGTAAGCAAGAACTTTGACTTTGCCTCCATGTGATTTTTAACTACTCCAAATGACATTTCTGGCGAACTAATTTACTTACTCGATGGCAATGAAACTTTTTACAAGGAATCTTTGTACGGCGTTTAGTATATATTATTCAAGATGGCATCAGTTCGAATTTTTAAAACATATGTTTAACCTCTCGCATCCTATTTAAGCCATGGATGAGGTTGATGGGATATTAGATAACCTTTATCAAATGATAGTAAATTCTGTGGATTACCTTTCGTAAATCATTAATGACGTACTTTTTACATTTCCAAAAATGAATTTCCATGACAGAAAGATGGCATGTTCCTGGAGGAGTATTAATCACCTATACTGAAAGTTATACACACAGCACATTATTAATGGTGTTGGTATATAAATACAGCTTGTTATTTCTCGAAGTAATGGTGTTGGTGGAGACAAGGTGTTTGTTTAGTATATCACATGGAATATATTTTTTATGGACGAGAGAGTTTTCAATGGGGCAGATAACCCCGTAGTTTCGCCCCTTTAAACCTCAGTAACTACCTAAGAATTATCAATTGAAAAGTTCATTGGGATGTATGAAAATTGGCGAATTATTTCTACTTCAGGTTTGCCTTCGTAATCTTGCTCAATATATTAATTTCTGTGCATTCTCTGAGCAGTTGTGCTGCATCAAGGCAAGGGACGTCTTTCTTTTTTTCCCCCTCAATGTGCTGTTCTGTACATGCGCATTGACCATAAAATTACCCCTCTCATTTCCAGTTTCATTCAGTTTTCAGGGCTTATTCTTATAGGAGAATTATTGATATTGTGCCCCTACTTCTCTGAGATACCACAAGGCCCAAGACCAATATGAAGCCTCGTGAAATCCCAGCAGGTCCAGAGGTTGCCAGGCGACGGGAACAGAAGGAGCTACTGCGGGATATTTGCTGCGGAGGTAAGACTCTAAGATTACTGCAGGTCAATTGTCAGAGTTTAGGAAATGCATTAATTGAATTTTGGAATCTTGTAGAGACGTATCCTCCGGACATTGTCATTGCTACTGAATCTTGGTTATTTGAGGATATAAATAGTAATGAAATAATTCAAGGGACCTACGAAATGTACAGAAGGGATCGGGGGAAGCGAGGTGGTGGGCGATTTAATTGTGTGCGCAAAAATATAGCTAGTTTCTTAAAGTGGGCTGATACGAATTGTAACGATACTAACTCGCCTCGAGTGTAGGACACCCGATGTTTGACGGCTGCATGCAAATTCTTGGGAGTTGAGATATGGTAGTGCTCTTTATCTATGCTAGAGTGCAGCAGCGCCTTGGTGAAGGTTACAATTAGGTCGTTTTCGCCTGGTGGTGAACGCAGAAATCTTGTCAGCATGTGGAGTGGTGTCCTTCCTTGCCAAGGGAAGAGGGTTCCCTTAGTAACGGCTGTTAGTATTTTTCGATGCAATACGAATTGTGTGTTGGGACATGATCTGGAAAAGACATAACATCATGTAGTCTGCTGATATTTACGAATATTGAATAGCTTTAGCTACTCAATCGGATGTTTTGCTTCGTAAACCTCGTCGTAACTGGCTCTACCAAAATATGAATCGATATGGAATAGTTTCTCTTTAAATTAATTTATTTTTCATGTAAAATGTGGCAGAAAGATGAGGTTGATTCTCGTGTACTCATGGGGTGTGTGATGGTCTGTGCTTCGGTTTGAAACGGATACCTAAGTGGTGTTGTCGACAAGAAAAATATTAGTTACTCCCTATTATTGTTTGTATATGTTGTTGAGGCAACTTTAAGGGAAGCAAACCTATATGTCGTGGATTTCTGTAAGAGGCCAAATGTGGTTAAATGGAGTTGTAAAGATTTGGTAAAAGGTATTATGTTCCAGAGAGAAGTAAGTGGATTATTATATATTTCAGGGGTGCATGTGTATCTACCCTGTGCATGTTATTTATAAACTTTTCGTCACCAACGTGATCGGCTCACGTAGTTGGGAGGCTTTCAACTTGCTGTGTGGATAAAGCTTTTTGATATTCGTTTCTGGTTTATAAATGTAATCTTTCTCTTTATCCACGTTTAGTTTGCCTAATAGAGGTCCGTGTTAATTATGTAAAGCTTTTATTTTATTTGAGTTAGGGTTCGTATTTGCTGGCATTGCGTTCGTCTTCTGTTTTTGGGTAATCGGTTGTTGTGTTCTGGATTAACTTGTTATGATTGTCAGCTGTTAGATGACAAATGAAAATCGAGGCTCCATGTTTAAAATGGTTTGACGAATTGAGATCTTGTTCCGAGTTTGCACAGGTTAAGAAAGGAAATATCCAAGATTTAATATATTTAGTGTCTTATGACATTACCTATTGATTGACGGGTATTAAATATTATTGAAGATTGTTTTCCGACTTTAACTGAAGGTTGTATAATCAAGCTTATGCGGAATTTTGTTGGTTAGGCCTCCTTCCGTATGTTATCGAGTCAACTGATAATAATTTAATGTGAATGAATATTTTGTCCTAAGAGAAATATTTTGGGAACCAATGCAAGTAAGTTATATCCTAGGTCAGGTACCACACCTTTTCTTTTATTTACACTGCATGTAATTGTTTATGTTATGTTTATTGTAAAAATGTGTTTTATGAATAGAAGTGTTGTTTTAAAATATGAATCATGTGTATCATTTCTGGGTCTGGGATTCTGTAGACAGCTCTCATGGTAGACACCTCGGGTTGTGGTTGAAAATGGCCCAGTCGCTTCCCTTCCACAGTTCGTCTTGTTGTTGTTGTTGTTGTTGTTGTTTAAAAAAACTTTTGGTAGTGTCTTGTAGTGTGATTGCCGGTTCAATGAAGGCGGGGAGTGTGTCACTCGTATCGAGAGCGTGGTTTTACGTGTTTAACACATTTATGTCTATTTTGAGAGTCGTTCAGAATTAGGAACTAGAAGAGGTATACCAAAAATAAATTATGATCAGTGTTGTATTCTGTAAATGTTACTAATCTTTATGTGTTCTATGTTTCATGTATACAAACCCACCTGGTAATGGAAAAACGAGTTCTCCCAAACATATATTATCTGAGGAAAGATGAATTGGCGTTTGAAATCTTGATTCGTGGAAGGATTCCACAGGGGAATAGAGAAGCTGACTTGGCTGTATTGAGTTCTTTACGTGATGCTCCTTTAAATATCCCGCCTATTAACAGTGAATATTGGGAATTGGGTAAGTCTAGTGTCATTACATCTGTTTCGAACTTGTTAAGTGATTGTGCTTCATTGGATGGTGTTATCGATTCGTCTGAATATCAGAGAAATAAATTAAGGTGGCGTGCTCTACATTGGTTATTGAGATTGGCTGATTTGATTAATGTCTGGTCAAAAGTTGAAGACGGTATTTCATTTGCAAATGAATTGTCAAGTTTGCGTGATAGGTTGGCTGTTGTTTACGAACGTATGTTTTCTGGTGTAACCGGTGATTGTAAAAGTGAATCTTTGGCGGCGTCAATCGGTGGAGGTTCTGAGAATTGTAATCGGAGTGAAGTGAATGTTGATAATAATTTGGTTGAAGATGTAGAATCTGTGTTGTCAATAAATGATTTACGAATTAGTAATCCTGCTGTTATGCAGCATCGGAATGGGTCGTTTAGTCAGCCTTCGAGAAATATGTCATGTTCAGCTTGGCCTAATATTATTGACCAGGCTAATTTAAATAATGAATTCAGCTTGTCATCTAGGTCCTTATCGAGAGAAAATAGTGCGAATGCCTCAATTAATCTAATTTCTGGAATTTCTCGTTGTGTGAAGTCTGTACAAACCAGTGAAAGTTTAATTAATGTAACTGATGTTGTCGAGCATAATTTGATGAAGCATAATTTGAATTTAGGAGATTCTTCTCAAGTGTGTGACCCTGGAAATGTCATGTCAGATATTAATGTTAGATTTGCTACGTTACCCAATCCGATAGCCTTGATTTTAAAGAATTTTCACATGTGTAATGGTACGGAGAATGATTTATTAGTGCAATTCCTTAGGAAATTTGTAGAATTAAAAGACAGTGCTGTGGTGTTTGGACTGTCCGAACGTCAAATATTTAGAATGGTGTTTCCTTGCACTCCGGGTATGCTGAGACAGATCTTAATTAATAACATGTCTGCTGGAAATTCTTTAATTAATTTTCAAATGGAAGTTTTAAATTATTTTATTACCCCGTACACCTTGTCTGATCTTCATCGGAGCTATTTATTCAGAGGACAGAGAATGGATGAAACACTGAACGATTATTTTGTGGATGTTAGGTATTATGCTAAAGTATTTGCTGTTCAGTTGTCGGAGGAGCAAATCGTTGCCTCATTAGTCCAAGGAATTAACCCCATTTATAGATTGTGTTTAACCATGTGTGCTAGACCTAACACTTATAAGGAGTTTTATGATCTTGTTCTTACTGCTGAGAAGTTTAAAAAGGCAGATGCTGTTCGCATGGCAAATTCATCGCTACCATGTTCTTCTATTCAGGATACCTTTGGGCAAATTGGTTCTCAGCCTGTTTTTCAGTGGACGAGTGCTGTTCAGTCTGGAGGAAGACAACCTGTTCGGGGTTTTAATAATGCTTTATTTCAGGGAGAGGTATGTCAGGATGTTGTTCCTGTTTCTGGTCCATACCATAATTTTCAGGGGCGTTCCAACCGGAGATATGCTGAGGGTGATACATATCAAGGTAGGCGGTGCGACTTATGTGGGTCGTATAATCACCTTAGACGTTGGTGTGATGCCAGAATGAATCATAATTCCTGAAGATGTTGTGGTGATCTTGTACGTACTGTATTGTATTTTCAAAATTGTGTTTGATCTTTGGAAACCACACACATGTATGTATGTATGTATGAATTGTATGTTTGATGAACGACGGATGGATTTGTGTGTATTGTGTATAAATGTGTCTTTTTGGAATCTTCTGCATTGTGTATGACCAGAGTGACTCATTGTTTTGCGTCAAGTTGTTATGTAGGCGAAAGGTTAGAATTTTCTAAATGGCTTTTGACATTTTGTTGGTACGGAGAGGAATTTCATTTTGTGTTACTGTAATAATTTTGAATTTTCAAGATCGTGTATGACCTACTTGATGCTTTGGTGCGTGTTTGTAGTTAAGTGACCTTTTTTTTGAATCTTCAAAATTGTATACTGGTTCTGGAGGAAGGTGGTATAATTGTGCGTTAGTGTATTGTGTTGGTATGAATGTGAATCACTAATTGTCCTTTAATTTGGGGAGGGATTTTGTTCTTGTTTCTTGTTTTTGTGGGTAAAGTTATGTTTTATTTTAAATGTTTTCAATGGTAGCCGAGTATATAAATAGGGTCGTTAAAATATCCTTGTTCAGCTTAAGATCCTAACGTATAAGGAGGTATGGGACTCACATATTAGGTGGCATAAGCTGAATATGTATTTAATGGTAAGTATTTACTAACCTTTCCGAAATAGTTTCTCCGAGTAGTGACCTTGTGCACTTATTATTGCTTGTTGAACTGAGGAAGTAGGTACTTACAGGTGAGTTGTGTGTGTCATGAAGTTAATGTGGTAATGGTCGTTGTTTCGTTGAAGTGAATTTGTTGAAATTCTCATCCGGGACAGCATAATGGTAATTGTTCATTTAAAAGGGTATTTGTGGTAATGTGTCCGGTTTTAACGAACTCCTATTTATATTGAGGTGGAACATTTTGGGGATATTTGTGGGTAGTAACTGTTTTCTTTGGTGAATTTAGAGGTTATGCAATGATGTGTGTGTGTGCGAAGGTGTTGGGGTTTTCTTAGGTCTGCACGTGTGGTCAGTTGATACTTCGTTTATTGTTGTTTTCTTGGTCTTTCTTTCTTTTTTCCCTTGGGTTTCGAATCTGTTAATGGTTTTCTTGGGTAGATTTTTCTTGCTTGTAGCCTAAATGAGTTGAGACAGATGTGTGATTGGGGACTTATGCCAATTTTCATTTGGGGATATTAGTTTTTTTTTGGGGGGGGGGGGGTACTACAGAACTCATTTTTCATCTGGGATTTGCTTGCTTCACTGTAATTGTTATGAATTTGGTTTGTCAATTCTACATTTTCTTTATTGCATTGAGTACCCATCAACACTTCTAATTGTTTATTTAAAATATGTGTAAACTTAAATATTTTGTAAAAGGTGTGGATATTCTGAGATAGGTTTTGCGTTAGAAAAATTTCTGCCATATTTTTGATATATGTAATGATATTGTTTGTTTATATTGTTTAATGTCAAACGTTTGTGTAAACTATTCCATGAAAACGATACTCGCCTAGTCGAATTTGGTTTCAGCTGTTATCATCGTTGATACGTCTGCGTAGAAGATTTCGGATGTACTGTGAAGACTATCTGTGGCCAGGATGGTGGAACTGTCATCTGGAAGCTAAAGTGAATCTGCACTTATCCTCGAAAGAAATGATGAATTATGTATAACATGATGTATTATTGTCTGTACAAGTTATCTGATGTATCATGTTACATGTAAGATGCAATTTTCTTGGCATGAAAAGGGATGTACCATTAGCTACGCTGACTTCTGCATGAACTATCATCGACCTGTGTGTAGTCAAACTTGTGGTGGTGGATTTTGAACGAACTTGTGAAGAAGTGTTTATTTCTACCTTCTCATTTAATGCATGCCTAAAACTAAACCAGTTTTGAAGTGATGAATTTGGGTATTGAAGGTTGATATTTATTGAAGATTGGTATTTGTGCATGTACAATTTCAGTTTGACAATTACGTTGGCTTGGTACTTTACCGGCGCCAAGTTTGAAGGGAAGGAGTATGTAACGATACTAACTCGCCTCGACTGTAGGACACCCGATTTTTGACGGCTGCATGCAAATTCTTGGGAGTTGAGATGTGGTAGTGCTCTTTATCTATGCTAGAGTGCAGCAGCGCCTTGGTGAAGGTTACAATTGGGTCGTTTTCGCCTGGTGGTGAACGCAGTAATCTTGTCAGCATGTGGAGTGGTGTCCTTCCTTGCCAAGGGAAGAGGGTTCCCTTAGTAACGGCTGTTAGTATTTTTCGATGCAATAAGAATTTTGTGTTAGGACATGATCTGGAAAAGACATAACATCATGTAGTCTGCTGATATATACGAATATTGAGTAGCTTTAGCTACTCAATCGGATGTTTTGCTTCGTAAACCTCGTCGTAACTGGCTCTACCAAAATATGAATCGATATGGAATAGTTTCTCTTTAAATTAATTTATTTTTCATGTAAAATGTGGCAGAAAGATGAGGTTGATTCTCGTGTACTCATGGGGTGTGTAATGGTCTGTGCTTCGGTCTGAAACGGATACCTAAGTGGTCTTGTCGACAAGAAAAATATTAGTTACTCCCTATTATTGTTTATATATGTTGTTGAGGCAACTTTAAGGGAAGCAAACCTATATGTCTTGGATTTCTGTAAGAGGCCAAATGCGGGTTAAATGGAGTTGTGAAGATTTGGTAAAAGGTATTATGTTCCAGAGAGAAGTAAGTGGATTATTATATATTTCAGGGGTGCATGTGTATCTACCCTGTGCATGTTATTTATAAACTTTTCGTCACCAACGTGATCGGCTCACGTAGTTGGGAGGCTTTCAACTTGCTGTGTGGATAAAGCTTTTTAATATTCGTTTCTGGTTTATAAATGTAATCTTTCTCTTTATCCACGTTTAGTTTGCCTAATAGAGGTCCGTGTTAATTATGTAAAGCTTTTATTATATTTGAGTTGGGGTTCGTATTTGCTGGCATTGCGTTCGTCTTCTGTTTTTGGGTAATCGGTTGTTGTGTTCTGGATTAACTTGTTATGATTGTCAGCTGTTAGATGACAAATGAAAATCGAGGCTCCATGTTTAAAATGGTTTGACGAATTGAGATCTTGTTCCGAGTTTGCTCAGGTTAAGAAAGGAAATATCCAAGATTTAATATATTTAGTGTCTTATGACATTACCTATTGATTGACGGGTATTAAATATTATTGAAGATTGTTTTCCGACTTAAACTGAAGGTTGTATAATCAAGCTTATGCGGAATTTTGTTGGTTAGGCCTCCTTCCTTATGTTATCGAGTCAACTGATAATAATTTAATGTGAATGAATATTTTGTCCTAAGAGAAATATTTTGGGAGCCAATGCAAGTAAGTTATATCCTAGGTCAGGTACCACACCTTTTCTTTTATTTACACTGCATGTAATTGTTTATGTTATGTTTATTGTAAAAATGTGTTTTATGAATAGAAGTGTTGTTTTAAAATATGAATCGTGTGTATCATTTCTGGGTCTGGGATTCTGTAGACAGCTCTCAAGGTAGACACCTCAGGTTGTGGTTGAAAATGGCCCAGTCGCTTCCCTTCCACAGTTTGTCTTCTTGTTGTTGTTGTTTAAAAAAACTTTTGGTAGTGTCTTGTAGTGTGATTTCCGGTTCAATGAAGGGTGGGAGTGTGTCACTGGGAGTGTGTCACGGATCATGAAATGTTATGTGTACAAATTTCGAATAAAGGGAATAAATTCCCTCTTCAGGTGATAGGGGGTATAGAGAACCGAAAGATAACTTTTCGCTTCTCGACACACTGTATGATAAACTTTACGGGTAATGCTATGCAAAAGAGCATAATAATTGCCGGAGATTTAAACCTCCCCAAAGTAGACAGGTCTGGTGAGTCAACTAGCTGTGGTCAAGCTCAGAGCGCTGCAAACAAATTCTTAAGGGAGGGGGGGATTTTCCCAAGTAGTTGACTTCCCAACTAGAGGCAATAAGACATTAGATGTTTATCTCGTAAGGCCTGTAGAGCTGTATATTAACTGTCTGAAAGTATCAGGAATTAGTGACCATTCTGGGGTTGAATTAAATATTAGATACGGTGACATTACACAATTAGACTCTGATGTAGCAAATAAGATCATATTCCAGTGTCGCAGGTCGGATTAGGGCAAACTTCAGGGGTATTTGAATGAGCTATTTGTAGGATGGACGTCGGAAGGAAATCACATTAATATCCTGTGTACTAACTTTTTGAAAATTTTAAATATCGCTATTGATAAATTTGTTCCATTTAAATTACTGAAACAAAACCCAGATCCTGAGTATTACACACGGGAAATCAGGAGTCTTAAACTGAAAATTAGGAAATTATACAATAAAAGACATGATAGTGACAAGTATATGTTGAAATTTAAGTCCTTATCAAGAGAGCTCGTCTTAAAAAAGAGGGCTGCTCAAGACAATTATATGCAAGGTTAACTTGGTTCGGGAGGCGATGGGTGAAAAAAAAATTACAGTTATGTTAGGAGAAGACAGGGATATTCAAATAATTTGTCGATGATAATGTCCGGTGACGGTAAATTAATTACTGAGAAGCAGGCCATTGCTAATGAATTAAATGTATTTTATGGTAGGGTGTTCAATAAATCCAATAGCTTTGTGTTGGACCTTTACGGTGAAACAGGGGATCCACTTCTCCAAATAAACCAGTCAGCAATTGTAAAGCTAATAAAAAGTTACGTTGCAATATATCAAAGGGTCCTGATAATATTGTTAGTGAAGTACTTAAACTAGGAGGTAGGGCCGTGGCACGATACTTAGAGGTGATGTTTAATGTGTCCATAAACAATGCGCAAATCCCGGATGACTGGAAAAGAGCTACGGTAGTCCCAATACTTAAGGGAGGGAGCAGACTTGAATTGGGCAACTACAGGCCGGTTAGTCTTACGTCTATCGTTTGTAAACAGATGGAGCTTCTAATTTGCGACTACTTGAGGGAACAGTGGGAAACATTATCATGGTTTAATGATAGGCAACATGGATTTCGGAAAGGTTACTCATGCGAGAGTCAGATGCTATCACTTTTTCAAGATATTAGCGAATCGTTAGACGATGGAGTTTCAGTCGACGCCATACTTATAGATTTTGCGAAGGCATTTGATGTCGTGCCGCATGACATGCTACTCCATAAATTAGCTTCGACGAAGATTGATAGAAGAGTAATTTTATGGATTCAAGATTTTTGGACGGGTCGTTCCCAGAAAGGGAAAGTTGAAGGCCGATTCTCGGATGAAATTACCGTAACGACGGGTATCCCTCAGGGCAGCGTAATCGGAACTTTGTTATTTTTGGCGTTTATAAATGACTTACCAAATGGGATTCCCAGTGGCTGTCGATTGTTTGCGGATGATTGTGTAATATATCGAAAGATACATGACTCACAAGACAATGCAGTACTTCAAGATGACCTGAACCTGGTCTATAAGTGGGCGATTGAAAATAAATACAAGAAAATGTAGTCTAATAAAATAGGGAAAGTGCGAAGGCAAGATTTTCAATATAACATTAGCTCGGAAATACTTGCAGAAGAAGATTCTTGCAAATATTCGGGTGTTCACGTAAGAAATGATATGAAATGGAGTAGTCATATAGGATGTGTAGTTTCTAAAGCTTACAAATCCCTGCACTATGTAATGAGGGTATTAAAAGGAAGTAGTACCCCTGCGAAAGAATTAGGATATTTGTCACTTGTAAGACCTATTCTGGAATACGCCTCGGCGGTTTGGGATCCATATCAAGTAAGGCTCATAAATGAGTTGGAAATGGTACAAAGAAAGGCCGCTAGATTTGTGCTCAGTGACTTTAATCCCAGGAGCAGTGAGAGCCGTATGTTAAAGAAACTTGGGTGGGAATCACTTGAGGCTAGGAGGATGAAATCTAGACTCTACACTATGTACAACACGTATACAAATCAACCAGCATGGGGTGAGCTTAGCAAACATATGGAAAAGCCTACTTACGTGGGTAAGAGCGATCATGCTCTCAAAGTTAAGGGCCGACCACAGCAAACAAATTATGGTGAATATTCTTTCGTAAACGGTGCCATTGATAATTGGAACCCTCTACATGCCGCAGTCTTAGAGCCTTTTCCCAAACATATAGGTGTGTTTAAGAAAAGACTGACTATTTGTGTAAATACTCCAGTTTAATTGTTAGTGAATTGTTATGTACATTTATTTATTTGTTATGTGTATCTAATTTGCCACAGGGGGACACACCCCCAATTGCAAATAAACGAATGAATGAATGAATGAATGAATACCACCACAGACATAAACTTGAGCTTGTCACAACATGAGAATGTTACTCTCGGTGCATCAGGTATAGATTGGGTGGAGTTAGCTCAAAATACACGTTAATTAATTAAACTGAAAGTTATAATGTACTACAAATCACCTACCATTTTAGATAAAAACGTGTCCTGAAATAATGTATCCCCGAAAGATCCCTAGCCAAAACTTTAATAGGGGTAAATTTATTTAATTTAAGTTAATTATGAGGATTGAAAGTACCTTTAGCAACAAATAACTGCCACTACAATACATGTTTCATTTAAAAAGAAACTTAAATTAACATAAATAATCTTCACAATAAGGAAGAAATATTTACAAACCATTTCACCTACAGAAGTAGGTCAAATCAGCATTTCCATATCCAAAAGCCGGTCCTTCGCATTTTGGTTGAACTCACCTTCCAGGTTTGAATTGGATTTGCCATAGTGACCTCCTTCCTCTCATGTTGAATTGAGTGACTCATGGTGTTGGTTTGAATCATCTTCTCTATGGTGTGAAATTTCATAATAATTGCATCACATCTTCTACACATGTAGTAAATAAATGCTCTGCTTTGGGATTTATTACATATTCCAGCATTGCAGCACTTAAAATAATCTTTCTCGTTCACTTCTCTCACGTGCCCAACTTCATGTTTTATTCTCTGTCTGTTGTATCTGATTTTATTTGAGTGATTATGGTTTCAAAGCGTCCTACAATAAATGTATGCACTACAGCAAATAATTCTGACCAATATTTTGAGCTCTATCTTGCCGGTGTAGCACTTTCCAGTGTTATGACATGTACTCAAACTATCGCATATTGACCTTTCACTTGACAGTTCGCAAAATTCCATACACAAATATTTGTATTAAATCAGCGATCGTGTATTTTTAGCGTATTCCGCACTCAATAAGAAATATATGCACTAATACACAATTCTATACATCGTGGGTTACCATGGGGTTCGATGCTTATATCCACCCTCTCTGACGTTCGACAAGTTCAGTTTTGTGCTTCGAGTAACATTTCGGGCTTCTCCGTTCTGTAGCCTCTCAGCTTCTTCCTTTTCCTATTTTCTTTGAAGTATGTCCATACAATGTACGGTGAATGTCTAACTCAATTTATTGTTTTGTCCGTTTCTCCAATCTTTATAATATTTATTTTAATATCTTGTTTCCAATGAATTACACGGCTCGCTCGATCCTGTTACATCTTTCACAAGTATCTTTTGCCGTGCCGTATCTTCGTAATTGTACTCAGCTTAATCTCGGAGAATGACTCAGAGTTGTCGCGTGGTCTGGCATGAAATTCACATCTTGGTGCGGTTCATGAACAAGTCAACGGGGACAATACATACATGTATGGAAATGCAACAGAAGAAGTTACCCAAGTCTGTGATGTAAACTCTGAAATAGAACTACTATTCTGTTCAAAATTGTTATCTCCTGTAGGTCTTGTATGTCGCATTATGTTTGGAAGGCATTCAAATCAATGGAAACCTGTGTAAGATTTAATTCCACCTATGCAAAGGAACATGTTTATGAAACAAGTAATTTCTCTGCAGGATGATGGTGATCTCACTGAGGATATTACGATAGAAGATTTCTCCATACCGGAGTTTGTTCCATGCATCAAAACAGAAACTCCATCTTTAGCGAGTGGTGGAGATTTCAAAGAGGTAAGAAACTTGTTGGATTTCTACTTGTTGCCTCTTATAAAGGACATGTACGGATCGCCATCTTCCTCCCACCAATGCTATTTAGGGATCACAGAATTGTGTATTCAGACCGTAAAGATGGATGCTCTCTGGTGTTAGGTTGTGTAAGGTACGGAAAGTACAGGATGTCTAGTGCTGGACTCAAACCAATGACCTCCCTCTTTATATGCCGTTGGACTATTCACCGATGTAGTGGAGGATATCTTAATTCTCATAGTGAAGGGTACATTATTCGAAGCCTGTTGTGATGTTTGTATGAAGGGGCTACAGTATTGTCATGGACGAGATTGACGGGTTATTATATGGCCATTATCTAATGACACTAATTTATTTACGTTTCGTAAATCATAGGGCACGTGCATTAGACTTTCTGAAAATGAGTTTCCATGTCAGAAGCATGATATGTAATTGGATGAGCCTTAATCACCTATACCGTACTGAAAGTAATAATACTGCACATTATTTCTCAAAATAAAGGTATTGGTGGAGACTGGTTGTGTACAAAAGACTATTTAGTATAAGACATGGATTATTTTTTGTGGACAGGAAAGCTTTCAATGGAAAATATCAGTGGGATATATAAATATGGCTAATTATTTCTACTTGTTCAGACTTGTTCAAAGTTACCTTCGTAATCTTGCTCATTATACTCATATACATTTCGGGGCATTCTCTCAGCAGTTGTAGTGCAAAAAGGCGTGGATCTTCTTTTTCTTTTTACCGAAATGTGCTGATTTTGTACATTCCCATTGGCCATAAAATGATGCCTCATTTCCATTTTCATTGAGAATTATTTATATTGTGCCCGTATATCTCCGAGACACCATAGAGTCTAAGACCAAAATCAATCCTCATGAAATCCCTTCACAAATAAACACCTACTACCACAGACATAGCCTTGAGCTACTTACAACATGGGGCATCAGGTAAGGATTGGGTGGAGTTAGCTCAAAATACAATTTAATTCATGAAAAGGAATGTTCTAATGTACTACAAATCACCAACCATTTCAGATAGAAGCTTGTCCCCAAATAATGTTTTCATCAAAGATCCCTGGCCTACACTTTATTGGGACAAATATATTGTTTTCGAGTTATGAGGATTTAAACTATCTCTAGCTGCAAATTACTGTCACTACAATACATGTTTCATTTAAAATGAGACTTAAAATAACCTAAATAGACTTTATTTCAAGGAAGAAATATTGACAAACTATTTCACGTACTTATCCTCTCTCTAGCATTACAAGGTAGCATTTTAAAACAGTAAAAAAACCTCATAACACCTGCACCTCAAACGGAATTTACGGTCACTGGAGCACCGCCTCCTGGATTATACTCAACATCTGTTATATCTCAAATCAGCATTTCAATTTTCAGAAGCCGGTCCTTCGCATTTTGGTTGAACTCACCTTCCAGGCTTGAATTGGATTTGCCATATTCACGTCCTTCCTCTCATGTTGAATTGAGTGGCTCATGGTGTTGGTTGGAATCATCTCCTCTATGGTGTGAAATTTCATAATAATTGTATCACATCTTCTTCACTTGTAGTAAATAAATGTTCTGCTTTCAGATTTATCACAGATTCTGGCATTGAAGCAGTTAAGAATAATTTCTCTCGTTCACTTCTATCACCTGCCCAACTTCATGATTAATTCTCTGTCACGTATATCTAATTTTATTTGAGTAAGCGTGCTTTCAAAGCGTCCTACAATTAATTTGCGGAGTACAGCAAATAAATCTGAACAATATTTGAGCTCTTTGTCGGTGTAGCACTTTCCAGTTTTATGACATGTACCCAAATTATCACATATTGTCCTTTTACACGACAGTTCGCAAAATTCAATAAATGCACAAATCTTTGTATTAAATCATCGATCGTGTAGTTTTAGTGTATTCCACACTCATTAAGAAATATTTGCACTCTATATCACTAATACTCAATTCTATACACCGTAGAATACCATGGGGTTCAAAGCTCGTATCCACCCTCTCTCGCGTTCAAGAAGTTCTGTTTTGTGCGTAGAGTAGCATTCCCGGCTTTTCCGTTCTGTAGCTAATCAGCTTCTTCATCCCCCTACTTTCTTCCGGGTTGTTCGAAGTATATCCATACAATTAACGGTGAATGTCTAACTCAATTTATTGTATTGTCCGTTTCTTCTATCTTTATAATAAAATGTCTGATATCGTGTTTCCAATGAATTATATGGCTCGCTCGATCCTTTCACAGGCATCATTTTCCATGCCCTGTCATCAAAATTGTACTCAGCTTACAATCGCGGAGAATGGCTGAGTGTTGTCACGTGGTCTGGCATGAAATTCAGATCTTGGCGCGGTTCATTGAACAAGTGAACGGGGACAATAAATGAATGGAGATCAACAGACGAAGTTGCCCAAGTCAGGGATGTTAACTCTGAAAACAGAACTACTATGCTCTTCAAAATGTTTGATCTACTGTAGGTCTTTTATTTCTAATTATGTTTGGAAGGTAATCAAAATAACGGAAACCTAAGATTTAATTCCATCTACGCAAAGGAACATGTTTGTGAAACAAGTAATTTCTGTGCAGGATGATGCTGATCTCACTGAGGATATTAAGATAGAAGATTTCTCCATACCTGAGTTTGTTCCATGCATCGAAACAGAAACTCCATCTTTTGCGAGTGGTGGAGTTTTCAAAGAGGTAAGAAACTTATTGAGTTACTACTTGTTGCATACTCTAAAGGACACGTCCTGATCGCCATCTTCTCCTCAGAAATGCTGTTTAGGTGTTCCAGAATTGTGTATTCAGACGGTAGTGATGATGAATGGAAGTTGTCTGGTGTTAGGTTGTGTAAAGTTCGAAAATTACATGATGTCTAGATTGATGGTAAAGGATTATATTGTCCGACTTGTACTGGACTAAAACCAATGACCTCCGTATGTGTATGCCGTTGGTCTATTCACTGATGTACTAGAGGATATCTTAAGTCTCATAGGTGAAGTGTTCATTATATGAAGCCAGCATATTCTAAGCACAATCATGCTGTATTATTTGCCTGTTGTGAAGTTTGCATTTTTGTTTGAAGACGTTACAGTATTCTCATGGTCGAGATTGATGATCATTATCTAATGACACTAAATTATGTGGCTTACTTTTAATAAATCATAGGGCACGTGCATTAGACTTTCTGAAAATGAGTTTCCAATACAGAAAATTGCTATGTCATTGGATGAGTCTTAATCACCTATACTGAAAGTAATGTATAAAGCACATAGTTTTTCAAATTAATGGTATTCGTGGAGACAGGTAGGCTATTTATCGCATGACATGGATTTTTTTAATGAACAGGAGAGCTTTGAATGGAAAAGATATGTGGGATATTTGAAAATGGCTCATTATTTCTACTTGTTCAGAGTTGCCTTCGTAATCTTGCTCAATATATTAATTTCGGTGCATTCTCTGAGCAGTTGTGCAGCATCAAGGCTAGGATCATCTTTTATTTCCCCTGCAATGTATTGATTTTGTACATTTCCAATGACCATAAAGATCTCCCTCTCTTCGATTTTGATTCAGCCTTCGGGGCTTATTCTTATTGGAGAATTATTGATATCGTGCCCGTATTTCTCCGAGATACAACAGTGTCAAGGCCAAAATCAACCCTCAGTAAGCCCATCACAAACAAACACATACTATCACAGCCATAGCCTTGAGATAGTCACGACATGAGAATGTTACTCACAGGGCATCAGGCAAGGATAGGATGGAGTTAGCTCAAAATACGCTTTAATTAATGAAGAGGAAAGTTCTAATGTACTGCAAATCACCAACCATTTCAGATAAAAATGTGACCTCAAATTATGTATTTATCAAAGATCCCTAGCCTACACTTTATTGGGGGAAAAATGAAATTAATTTAAGTTAATTGCAAGTAGGATATCAAAGCCCCTTTATCTGCAATTAATTGCCACTTTAATACATGTTCGCTTTTAGAATAAACGTAAATTAACATAGTCTAAATACTAAGGAAGAATTATTTACAAACCATTTAACCGACTTATCGGCTCTCCCTAGCCTTTACATGGTTGAATTTCAAAACAGTATCAAAAAACACTTAACACCTGCACCTCAAGCAAGTTTTCACGGTCACTGGAGCACCACCTCCTGGATTATACTTGACATCTGTTACACCTCAATTCAGCATTTCCATCTCCTGAAACCAGTTATTCGAATTTTGGTTGATCTCACTTTCCAGGTTTGAATAGGATTTGCAAGAATTTCTGGAAATCTCCTTCTCTCTTCCTCTAATGTTGAATTTATTTGCTCATAATGTTGGCTGGAATTATCTTCTCTACAGTGTGAAATTTGATAATAATTGTAACATCGCTTCTTCACTTGTTTCAATTGTAGTATATGAATGCACTGCTTTCAGATTTAGCACAGATTCTAGTAATTTAGCACTGTGAATAATTTTACTCGTGCACTTCGCACACGTGCTCAAATTCACTAGTGGGAGAGGAGAGATGTTTCTGGCGACTGCTAATGAAGAAAAGAGTTAGGTTGGTAGGACACATACTTAGACACCCAGGAATAGCAAACTTAGTTATGGAAGGAAGTGTCGAGGACAAGAACTATAGGGGTAGACCAAGGTTAGAATATGTTAAGCAGATTGCCGCAGATGTAGGGAGTGGTAGCTCTGTAGAGATGAAACGATTAGTTCAGGACAGCGAGGCTTGGATTCTGCATCAAACCAGTCAAAAAAACTGAAGACTCAAACAACAACAACAACAACAACAACATACCTGTTTTCTCATCATATTTATTATCTTAATACAATCACAATCCCACTCGATTTCAACTCTATGCATTCTCCAATATTGAAAATCTAGTTTTCACACCTTCATCTGTGGGGATCTGCTCACTCACGCATCGTGTCGGACTACCAACCCCAAGCTTGCAGGTTCGCTCCTGGCAGTGGTAAGAGATTTTTGAAAGGCGGCAAAAATACGACACGCATGTCATACGATGTTGGCATGTCAAATAACCCATTTGAATTCAGTAGGCCATGTCCATAATGGCAAAATTAATGTTAGGAGATTCCGCCAACATAACGTTCCTAATTTCTCCACTAGAAAGCGCTATAGTTTTCAAGGATCTTAGATATTTAACCTCCTTGACATTCATAGTGCTTCAAGGAACAACGAAATTCGACAGGCAAGCTGCCCTCTGGGTGTCAAATAACAAAGCTTGCACCCGGCAACCGAGGCCATACGATATAAACAAAAATTATTTTATTGGAGTATTAGTGCTTTTAAAGCCTTCAACTAATTTACGCAGTAAAGTAATTATGTACAATATTTCAGCTCTCTCATGTCGGTGTAGAACTTTCCAGTTTAAATGAAATGAGCTCAAACTATCACACAAACTCCACAGTTCACAAAATTCTACAAGTTCACATTTTTGCACACTCAATAAATAATAATAATAATCTGCACTCTATTTCACAACTTATACTCAATTCTATACACTGTGGAATAACCTGGGGTTCGATGCTCGTATCTCTGTATCCGCCATCACAGTTCAGTTTTGGGTGGTGTGTAGCATTCCCGGCTTCTCCGTTCTCTAGCCAATCAGCGTCTTACGATATTATCCCGGCTGGTTCGAAGTATCTCTATGCAATGTACGGTAAATGTCTTACTGAATTTATATTATTGTCTGTTTCTTCAATGCTTATACTATTAATTTTGATCTTGTTTTTCCATTGAATTCCACGGCACGCTCGATCCTTGCTCTGCCTTTACAAGTATCTCTATTCGTGCCTGTCTTCATAATTGTACTCTGCTTACAATGTCGGAGATTGACTCGGCGTTGTCTCGTGGTCAGACATAGAACTCAGATCTTCGTGTGGTTTATAAGGAAGTGAACGGGGACAATGCATATATATTGAGATTAGCCGGTGACGTTGCCCAAATCCGGGGTGTTTACTCTGAAAAGAGATCTACCATCCTGTACAAAATTTCTTATCTAGGTTTTGTACTATATGTCGTAATATTTGGAAGGAATTCAAAGTAATGGAAACCTGTATAAGATTTAATTCCACCTATGCAAAGGACCATGTTTGTGAAACATGTAATTTCTCTGCAGGATGATACTGATCTCACTAAGTATATTAAGGCAGAAGAGTTCTCCATACCAGAGTTTGTTCCATGCATAAAAACAGAAACACAATCTTTAGCGAGTGGTGGAGATTTCAAAGAGGTAAGTACCTTATTGAGTTACTACTTATTGCATCTTATAAAGGACATGACCTGATCGCCATCTTCTTCTCACCAATGCTATTTAGGGATTCCAGAATTGTGTATTCAGACCGTAGTGATGACAAATGGAACCTGTTTGCTATTATGTTGTGGAAAGTACTGAAAGTACAAAACGTCAAGATTGATGTTAAGCATTATATTGTCCGACTTGTGCTTGACTCAAACCCATGACCTCCCTCTGCGTATGCCTTTGCTCTATTCACTTAGGTAAAGGTGGATATATCTTAATGCTCATAGGTGGAGGGTACATTATATGAAGCTAGCATATCCTTAGCACAATCACGTTGTATTAGTTCCCTGTTGTGAACTTAGTGTTTCTGTATGAAGAAGTTACACCAAACGATCAGATTATGCATGTTGGCTTGTCGCATTATATTTCACCTTTCTTGGCAGCCCAGCCAAACGGGAAGGTTATAATTATTTTTAGAAAAATCCTTTTTCCCTGCCCTCTAGTATCACAAATAACTGCTGTTGATGTAAAATGAGTTATCAATAGGCCTACTGCTTGCATTTAGAAGCATTATGTAGTGGCAAAATATATGTTAAATAGTTTACAAATCACTCTCTCTAGAGGCGTTTACTGTAATTGGATTACTGGGAGAATTTGAATACGTGTCTGCCCTAGTCAAACATTTTGCAGTGAATTGGTAAAATGTTATTGTGGAATATTGTTTAAATGGCATATATGAGTGGTTTTTACATTAATTTTTAAAAGCTGAGATGGTAAAACCATTGAGGACCAAGTCACGGAAGTGACATGTCCATTTATTATGTGATGCGACTGAAATGGACCAAAGGATGGACAAGTAAGAGAAAGGGCTTTTATAGTCTTGCTGCTAGAACATTCAAAACTAATTATTTCGGCCCTAAGCCTATTACTTTAAAGTTCTCTTCTACACATTTTCTATCGCACTGCAGTTTGTTGTTGTTTTGGTGTCATCTCTACATAGCTACCACACCCTACATCCGTGGCAATCTGTTCAACATATTCTAACCTTCTTAAGCTCGACCCTACCTTCCATAATTAACATTGCAATTCCTGGATGTGGTAGTAAGTGTCCCACCAACCTATCTTTTCCCTTCATTGGCAGTTGCCGAAAACATCTCTTCTCTTGCTCGTCGTATTACCGAAATCTATATTCGATGTCAACAGATTCCTCTTTTATAAAAATGTATTCCTTGCCTGAGCCAACATACTCTTTATAGCCTCTTTGTTTTGTCCATCACTGATTATTTTGCTTAAGTAACAGAAGTCTCCTACTTCCTTTAGCTTTTCACCTGCCTATTTGACGTCCATAAGTTTTTCTGAATTCTCTTGAATGCATTCCAATATTTTTGTTGTAAATTTATTCATTTTCATCATGAATTATTTTCTCAGGACAGAATGCATACCATTTTAAAGCTCATTCAAATCCACTGGTGTAACGGCTAAGGTGACGATGTCATGAGAAAATCTCAGAGTTGAAATTATTTGTCTTTTTTTCAGCAATTTCCTTAATTTCTTGTTCAATTTATACAATTAAAAGTATGGATGATAAATTGCGGCCTTGCCTTACACCTTTCTGAATACCGGCTTGAGTAACTGCTGTATAGCCCTCTCCTATCCCTGTACTTTATTACAATCTTTTTCAATATATCAAAAAACTTGCTCCAATCATCGTTATAAAATGTCTTTTGTAAGTCAACAAATGCCATGAACGTTCTCTTATCTTTCCTTATTCTTCCTCCCAAAATCAGCCTAAGACTTGGTACAGCTTCCCTTGTTCCTATGTTTCCCCTGAAGCCAACCCGGTCTTGACCCAACTCGAATTCTATCTGTGTTTCTATCATCCTGTAAATTATTCTCGTCAGGATCTTTGAAGCATGACTGATCAAGCTGAGTGTACGGTAATCTTCACATCTCTCAGCTCCTGCTTTCTTCGGTATAGGGATGATCACATCTTTCTAGAAATCAGAAGGTAACTATCATGTATCACAAATCGTACACAGTAGTGGAGTGGTGGTGCTTCTGCCCCACTTCAGAACATACATGTCGTTACTACTAAGCCTCAGCCATGTAATATTTGTTGATATCTCGCGAACCCATGGTCGGATGTTGACATATGAGGTGTCGTTGAACTCGAGCTGACGTCCTCTTTGCTGTGAACTACTCGTTATAATTTTTAATAAAATTGGAAACTCGATTTTGGGGTAAACACGTGTTTTTGTGATTTTGCCGATATCTCGTGAACCAATCATGCTAGAGGTGTGTTCGACAGGTCCAAGTACTCAGGGTGATGTCCTCTTTGCTATGGACTACTCATTGTAATTTTAAAAAAAATTGGGAAACGCGATTTTGGGGTAAACACGTGTTTTTTGTGATTTTGCCGATATTTCACGAAGCAATAACGCTAGAGGCATGTACGATGGGTCCAAGGATTCGGGAATACGTCCTCTTTGCTATGGACCACTCGTTGTAATTTTAAAAAAATTTGGAAACGCGATTTTGGGGGTAAACACGTGTTTTTTGTGATTTTTGCCGATATCTCACGAACCAATAACGCTAGAGACATGTACGAGGTGTCCTAGGACTCGGGCTAACACTCCCTTTCAAATGTGGTAGATATTTTTTTTCAAAAAATAATTCACATGGGTCTAACGCCATACATGTTGAAAAAACGTTTTCTTTTTCTTTACCTGTTTATAATGTTCATGAAGCGTGGTGGTTGAGAGAGACGATACGGCTGGGTGTGTGTGTGTTTCAACGAACCTGTCGCTGACCATGGTGGCTGTGTTCAATAGATTAATCGCTATTTCGGCGGGTCGGTGTATGAAAGAGCGAGCGTGCGTTTTTCTGATATTTTACCTTTAACGTGTAAACGGTGATGAGAACTTGGTTCTATGTTGGTCGAAGCGAGTACCGAAAACAAACGAGCAGGAGGTGAATGCCATTTGAGCTTATTGGATGGCGTTGATCTGATTTGACAACAGGTGCAATGGAAAAATGATCATCGTGGTGGCAGGGAAGTGCGAAAGGCGTGCACATATGTGTGAAACCACAGGCACGCTAAACCAGTGACATCCTGTCTTGCTTCGTACGTGACAAAATGCAAGTTGACGTGAAATTTGATCTACCGCAGGTGTTCGCTTGGGACGTTATCTATCTACATGCGCGATAACTGTTAACAAGTGACATCCTGTCTTGCTTCGTACGTGACAAAATGCAAGTTCAGGTGAAATTTGATCCGGCACAGGTGTTCGCTTGGGTGTTATCTGTCCACGTGCACGATAAGAGAATGTTCAAAGCGTGGGAATCGCTGAATCAGTAAAAAGTATGATGCAACTTGTTGGAATGATGTCACAACCAATAGAGAGGCAAGAGCTGCAAACAGCAGTGGTGGGAGGTGAAGGGAGGGAGAGGGGAGGGGGTGATGTATGAGAGAACACAGGAGGAAAGGGAAAGACAAACATGTATGAACATGCATGAAGCGCGGAGCGCTGTATACATAGAGCTATAGGTGGTGTACAACATGTGTGAATAAATAAAAAGTACACAGGTTCACACAACATGTAATTTATTTATCCAGGAATTAAACGTAGAGTTAAACCCTAACCATTTGACGTAGAGTTTATTTCCTTTTTGTTTCAACACTTTTTCCACAAGATAGTGCTGAGGAAATGCTGTTTTCTGAAGTTCATGGAGATAAAATCTACCTTTTATGGGTTGATGGTTGAGGTCCTCGAGTAAATAGGTGACTGGAGTGTCCAAGTTGACTCGACGAATTCGAAATAGTTCAGTCCCCCACTGAGGCGTGTAACCCTTATTGAAGGCAGACTTAAATTTGCTCACACGAACAAAATCCCCAATGTTCAGTCGGTGACGTTTAGGATCAGCTGTTTTTATGGGGTTAAACAGTTTATCCAATCGCTGAATATTTTTAGTTACGAGACGTGGCTTGGTCCCAATCGTTCTATGTTTGGTGTCATTGTAACGTGTCACTAGCTCAGGTAACATGTCCAACCAGCGATAACTGCCCTGAGCGGTAAACGCTTTCCACATATGGGTTTTCAATGTTCGGTTGAACCGCTCGACCACACTGGCTTTGAGATTGCTGTACGTGGTGTAATGGTGAATATCCTTAGATTTGAGAAAACTGGAGAAGTCCTTGTTGAAAAATTCTTTCCCCTGGTCGGTTTGTAGCAGCTGAGGTTGACGTTGGGAGTGTTGAATAATATGTTGAAAGGCCTTGGTAACTAGTGGGCCAGACTTGCGACGCACAGGTTCAACAAAGGCCATTTTGGAATAGACATCAATGACGGTCAACATATAGCGTACACCGTCGTTAACGCCAGCATAGGGTATCATTTCAACCAAGTCAGCCTGCCAAAGTTCATCCACACCTCGTGAAATCACCTTGAGTCGCGGATAGTGACGCCTAGCTGGGCGATGCAACTCGTGAGCAATACCCATTTTAATGGGTGAGGGCTTAAACAATAATTTTGGCATTTCGAAGTTCTTGTTCAATTTCTTGAATTTCCCAATCGTGACCGGTATGGCCAGCTTGACGTGAGGCATGCAACAACTGTAGCCGCTGGACGAGCTTATTGGGATTGTGCCAGTAGGTAACATCCACAAGGGGTTTTAATGGTTTAAATGTCACTCCCGAAGCGGACGCTTTACGACGAGTACTTTGACTAGTGGGAAACATTTTTGCAATGATGGTTTTATATTTTTGAGATATATTGGCATTCACTTGTTGCGTGGGATCATACTGTCTTTTGTGAGCATGGGTATCCAATAAAATGGATTTATATTTGTCAAGGTCCTCTGACGTATAATCATGGGAAGAGGGGGTCCGAGAAAAGAGCAGCTTTAACAGTCCTGGCGTTAATTTATAGTTGATGTTTTTAATGACAGCTTTAGTACGAGCAAATTTAATGGATGAATCGCCAATTTTAAAACTATCATCCTCATAGCGAACACCATACGTGGTATCTGTGTTTCCAATAAATAGATCGGTGAAATAGGGTTCCAATGTTGATCCATAATATTTTATTAAAATGGTTTTCAGTTGAGCTTTATGTTGAGGGGTGGCCAAGAGTTGTGAAAACGGAGACGCTCTGGAAGGGCAAGGTGTTTCGACCATGGCCAAGGATTTCTTTTTTCTCAAAAACTCTGCAAGGGGTGCGGCCTTTTTTTGAGGCGTAAACACTTGTTCCTCCTCATCCTCAACTTCACTAACACTAGTCAAATCTTCCTGTTCCTCTTCCTCTTCCTCAGGGTCCTCGTGCAGCGTCTGCGTGGCTTGTGAAACGGTGGGTAGAGTTTCAGATGGCTTGAAAGAGGGTTTCAACATGGCTTTTAGCGGAGGTGCTAAATGTTGTTGAATAAACAAAGCATGATTGGCACGTGATTGTTTCAATTGACGAAACTTTTGGCGAATAGTATTTTTTGCTCTAATAATATGCTTTTTTAATTGACTCTCTGCTAACACCATGGTGTCTTGGCAAATGACTTGATGGGGAATGAGACAGGGCCTTTAATAGCAATAAAATGATCAAACCCTAAGCGATACCGTCCTTGGTTGAGTTCACTTTGTTTGTCAATCACTAAACAGGCATGACGTTGAGTGTTCCAGCACTTGGCACACAATTCTGTAAACATTTGAAAGGTCATATCCGGATTCACATGTTCATTATAAATGTGACGACTGTTCCTCTCGTCCTGACGAAATAAAACAATGACATTGGCATTGTCACGAATCAACTGTTTGGACATTTTAGAATACGTTTGTCCAAGATAGAAGCAATCGATATGTTTGTGACGACCCATGCTGAAATAGCTTTGAATGATGCCTTGACGTTCAGTGGATACATCATCGAAAATCATGAGTGAATCAGGCTTTACCTCATCCGGTGAAATCACATTTTCTTGCATGGAAAATGTAAAATAACCCATATTCTCTTTTTGTAATCCAGACATGACTTGATCCAGAAACACGTAGAGGGGTTGGTAGAGAGATTTTGCAAAAATATAAATATTTTGAAAACGCAGACCATTGGGCGCTGTAATGAGCGTTAGCAAAAGATTTGTCTTTCCACAGCCGGAAGGCCCCACAATGATGCAGCGAATGGAAGATGGAAACAGTGAACCATGGCGTTGTTCACGTGATGTGGGACAGAGATGGGAAACCATGTCCCCCACGGGGAATGACTCTTGCTGCTTAATAATCTTCATGTCAACTAAGGCTTAGACAGGCTAGCCGGCTGTCTATATACAGGACACCGAGCCTTGTCATAGAAACAGTAGACTGCTACTACAGGTTGACGATGGATGTCTTTGGACGTGCGTTGATGGCCAAAGATAGGCCTGTCCTCATACATGATCCTAAACAGGAAACAGATCCTGCTAATAAACACTATGTGGATAGGTCAGTAGTGCCACGCACAAAACAGGGAGATTATGACTTTAAGGGAAAGCGGTTAACCCATGTAAAACATCCTCAAGTGTCTACAGACGTTACTACGAAAAAGTATGTGGATAACAAAGTGTATGAGTTTTATGACAAAGTGCCCCAGCTTATGGTGAATGGCTATAGCGCTAATCACCATCGGATTATTCACGTGGAAGACCCACAAGACGAAGACGATGTTTGTACCAAGCGTTACGTGACCCATGAAATGAAAAGGCTTTATAAATTTATCCCATGTGTATTTTTAGTGTATCTGACAAATGAAAAACCTGTGAATGACAGAAACCATTTACCGCTAGTCCATGATCAGCACTTGACCTATGCGCTTGCTTCGGGTTTAAGCCACTATCGATTACACTATGATGGAACCATTCACATCAAATATGCCATACCTGATGAGAACCATTTACAAATAAAGATAAATGGTCATAGGATGTTGATCCATAACCATGAAATGGTCAATGCTGGTGACGAATTATCCTTTCACCTCATGTTGACATGGGATGAAAAGCAAGCGGGAAAAACCATAAACGACTTCCCACTTTATGTGGAATTGGAATATACAGCCATGAAATAACCATCTGACGTTAGTTGTGATTTAAACTTTCTTGTGAAAGGTTGTGGGTCATTATCATCATGGTGAAACAAAGGTATGTGGTGAGAAAGACTAAAAAAAGGACATTGTCCTTGGCAAAGCCTGGGCTTACAACATTCGAGGACAAGCCCTTGCGAAAGAAAAAAAGAAAAAATAATGTATTGACCATAAGGAAAGCCCTTCGAGCAGCCCAGAGGCAGGTTATTCCAAAACGTCGGCGACAGGTTTCAAACCAAGGGCGAGTGATTCCCGTCCCCAAACGAGCGGGATTTTTACCTGCATTATTTGCCGGGTTGGCTGCTCTGGGCTCACTTTTGGGCGGTGCCAGTGCAGTGGCGAAAACCATTAAAGCCGCGCAGCAGGGCAAGCAACAACTCAAAGAAAGTCAGCGACACAATGAAACGATGGAAGCGATTGCCATGGGGGCTAGAAATGCCAATTTAAAGCCAGCCTTTTATCAACAAGGATTTGGGATTTCACCATTTCGAAATATTAAAAAAAAAAAAAATTAACCTCTGCCATAGCGAGACATGCCCTGACGCATGAACAAGTGGAAAGCTATGCTAAACAACTAAAGCTTTCTCATTTTCGAGGTGTGTTTATGCGAAACCAATTACCCCCACGACCCTGGAAACAGGAATGTGCTGTTGTCAATTTGGATGATCACCGAGGACCAGGAACGCATTATGTGGCTTATGTCAAAGAGGGATCCACGGTATGGTACTTTGACAGTTTTGGGAATTTGCCCCCGCCCATGGAACTAGTGACCTATTTTGGAAACAGGATCAAGATATATTATAATGTGAAACGAGAGCAAACGTTGAACAGCCAACAGTGTGGACGTTTGTGTTTAATTTTTTTATATAAGACGCAGCATAAGCTAAAACGCCACCAGTATGTCGGCAGAAAGTAAAACGTTTACAGTGCATGGACGTGGACCTGAAGTCAGCCTAGACTTCTACCCGCCTATCGAATTGAGTGAAAAACCCTATGGTTTAGGACTTGTTTCTCTTGAAACGTACAATCGAATATACAACATACGTGAAAATGTGAACAACAAGTTTTACTATGATGATTCTGTGCTCACCTTGAACTCTGGTGGATACACGATCGATGATATTTATGAACACATTTATGTGGTGTTGATCAATCAATATGGTTTAAAGTCATTTCTCGACGGAACGCACAAGTTTGAACTTGTAGGAAATACCAACACTCATCGCTGCAGTATTTTCTCCTCATTCAACATTGACTTTAAAACACACCCCGATTCCATTGGTCCATTACTAGGATTTAAACCACGTGTGTTGGAGCCCAACAAAAAACATGAATCAGACCATGAAGTCAAATTCATTGAGGACCATCATGTGTCGGTGACGTGTAATATTATTAGCCAAGTGTACACCAATCAAGAACCATCGCATTCACTTTATGACTTTATTGTGACATCGCCCAATGGCTATATTATTCGTGAAAACCCTCCAGTGGTGCTTTTTCATTCTGTGGCTGTTGATAGTATTAGTAATATAACATTAAGACTGATCAATAGAGATCAACAACTCATTGATCTAGATTCTACCACACCAGTGACTTACAAGTTGGTGCTAAAGCCACTATGAAGTTTGTGTATAAAGCAACAACACCGTCTAGGAATGGTGTTAGTTGTTTGCCACGTGAATACACGTTAACATCTCAGAACAAGCAGATTTTACAGCATTTGGGTTACCACGTCAACCCTCATGATGAATTCTATCCTAGAGATAGCGAACCGCATCGAGGAGCAACCAGGAGTGGTAAGAATTGATCTCCATTCCTATCAAGCTCAAACACCTGGACTCAATAACAATGATGAAATTCAATTTGTTATCAACAACCAAGATATTTACACCCTACCGCATGAAAGTGTCATTCAGATTGAAGGTCGGCTCACCAAAGCCGATGGCTCTACACCTACCACATCCAAGTTGGCCAACCATGGTTTAGCCTTTCTGTTTTCTGAAGTACGTTATGTCATTAACGATATCGTGGTGGATAGCACTCGAAATGTGGGCATTTCCAGTGTCATGAAACTATACCCCTCTTATAGTGAGGAAGAAGGTAAAACACTTTGCATGGCAGGTTGGTGTCCTGACTCGACCAATGACTGGATGGTACACACCGATGGAACCTTTACTGGATATTTACCTCTTAAACTGATTCTAGGCTTTGCTGAAGATCACCAACGCATTGTGGTCAACGCAAGGCAAGTGCTTTATCTGGTGAGAGACAGGAGTGATAATAATGCACTCAAGGGAGCCGACAATGCCCCCATCGATTCAAAAGTTCAACTACAACGCTTGCTATGGAAAGTGCCTCATGTGACCCTTAACGATAGCAAAAAACTGGACATACTCAAAATGGTAAAGAGAGATATGCCGCTACCCATGGAATTTAGAAGCTGGGCACTCCATGAGTATCCGCTATTGCCCACCACCAACACACACAGTTGGTCTGTAAAAACAGCTCGCTATACAGAGAGACCTCTCTACCTGATTGTGGGTTTTCAAACGAATCGCAAGTATCAACAAACCAAAGATGCCTCGCAATTTGATCACCTGCAATTGAGAAATGCACGTCTTTTCCTCAACGGAGCTGTGTTTCCCTATGAAGGACTGGATTTGGATTTTTCAAAAAATAAGTTTGGGCCCCTGTACGACTTGTTTTCTAAATTTCGATGGTCGTATTATCAAAAAGAGAACGGCCCCATGCTACTACCCCAAGCGTTTAAGGCAAGAGCACCACTGATTGTCTTTGACTGTTCTTACCTGGAAGAGTCTGTCAAGCCATCCAATATCGACATTCGACTAGATTTTGAAACGCATGACAATGTACCAGCCAATACGACGGCCTACTGTTTAATTATTCATCACAAACAAGTCAACTATTATCCACTGTCCAACCAAGTGACGAGTGTATAAATAACAGCTCAACCCACATCAAGTCGCTCAGTCATGTCTTGCTTTAAAGCCTCAAGAGACGTTACATCCATGAATTTAAACTCTGAGGAACAACGTTTCAAGACGTTTGCCACATGGCCAGTGCCTTTCATAAACCCTCAAGCCTTGGCGGCCGCTGGATTCTACTATTTAAAAACAAGAGATGAAGTGAAATGTGCCTTTTGTCCCATCATCATAGACCAATGGCAAGAGGGCGATGAACCCATGCAGGAACATCAGCGCTGGTCACCCACCTGCCCCTACCTGTGTAGAATGGAAGTGGGAAATATACCCTGTCATTCAAGCTATCCCTCACTTGTGTCACTGGGTGATGAAAAAAAAACAAGTTACGATACGTGTGGGCCGTATGGTATCCATGGTGCTTCGGTGAGCAGATCACCATCAAAAACACCTAGTTTAGAGACATTGGGACATCATCGGTGTTATGGACGTTACAAACACAAGAGACTATATTGTTGTATCAGTTGCTATCGTCCTTATCCCAAAATGACAAAGGCCTGTAAGACGTGTAATGATAATAAAATGATGTAATTCTTAAATTCTTATTTTTGCATGTCCCCCTGTCCTACCCTAACCTCAATTTGAAACTAGCATGGAAGGTAAGTCCATGCCATGATCACACGTGATCGTCAGTCAGTCGTCAGTTGAACTTGGTCCAGGCAAGCGTCAACATGTTGCGCACACTCATTGTGGATTGCCAAGGGTTTAAAATTGGTGACAACAAATTTATATTTAAACAAGTGGCCATAATCGATTGTACCACGTTTTGGATATCGCAAGCTACGCATTTGCTATTTAAACCACCCCATGCTTTTGATTTGTTGTGTGAAAAAGACCGTAAACAAACCCAGTGGATTGAAAATCATAGGCAACTAGATTGGAATCAGGGAACCATTTCCTATAAATATTTGGACGTGGTCATGAAAGCACACTTGTCCTCGGCCAATGTGGTATTTGTGAAAGGTAGTGAAAAACGTCAATGGTTGCAACCATTTTTGGCGTCTTACTGCCAATGTATCGACCTCATGGAGTTGGGCTGCCCCTCCCTGCAAACGCTCATGGATACTTGTTCCTATGGCAACATTACCCATACAGCCCTATCGCATGCGTGGCATCTCTTTCATTGGTTAACCACTCATGCCTGCTGGGAGTTGTTGAACAAAATTATAACTCAAGATTTACCTGTGAATGACGTCAGTGAGATTTCTACAAGCGACGTGTAAACATCTACAGCACGTGATACCATGGAGAAAGGCAATGCTACGGACAAAGCCATCGGCAAGTTCTTTGTGTGCAAAAAGAAACTAGACAGTTTTACCAAAGAGGAACTCTTGGCGCTGCCCAAGTCGTTCATTTATTATGTGGCCGCCAATGCAGTGAAAGAAATCTGGCAACATGTACCAAAATCATGGACTCAAGACCCTGTGTTGAGTGAATTGCAACCCTGTACGGATTACGATCACCATAAGCAAGTGGCCATGGCAAAAATACCGTCTATGCGTCAGTGTGCGACTTGCCAGCTAGTGAAACTGTATCACGGTCATAAAAGTCCATGTAAAGACTTTGTTGAATCATTCCACGAGTGTCATGGCGAGAAAAAGCAACAACAACAACAAACACAAACATCGTCCACAGAGGAGGAGGAAGACCAAACCTTTTTACCATCGATGGAAAAGGATATGCCAGACCTGTACTGGCAATGGCGTCATTGACAAAGTGATTCAATACTTACCTTTCGAAATCCATCTTCCAGGTTATCGTTTTTGCGGCCCTGGAACTCGTCTCGAAAAACGTTTACAACGTGGTGATGTACCCATTAATCTTTTGGATCAAGCATGCAAGGAACATGACCTTTCTTATCGCCATAGTCATCCTGGTTTAAGACATGTGGCAGATAAATTGTTATTAAAGAAAGCTAAACAACGTTTCACATCCAGTGATGCCTCAGTGGGTGAAAGGATGGCAGCCCTAATTGTCATGAGTGCTATGAAAGGAAAGTTGATGATGCATGGACATAAACATTGAGGAGTGAGGAATTGGGATTTGTTTGTATTCTATTTTTCTTTTGTCAATTCACTATGACTATGAAATAAAAACAAAAGTTTTCCAGAGCACGATGTTTTGTTATTTTTAATTTTAAGAAATCGTGATGTTGATGGCTGATTTTTTCATTTTACACATTTCACACATGATGAATTCCACACACTGTCATTTATCATTTTGCAATTTACAGTTTTTGAAAACGTTCGTTTCAAGTTTAACGTTATTGATGATATGGAGTTTTCCATTTTGCTGATGACACATTTTAAACAATGTCCGTTTGAAGTTTTTGAATTTTCAAATTTCACACATGGCCATTTCCAGTTTTTAAAAATGTCCGTTTTAAGTTTTGCTGTTTTGGTGATATGGAAACATGGAATTTCCATTTTGCTGTTTTCACATTTTTCCATTTGGTGTATGTCGAAAGTTGAGATTTGACAATGAT
The DNA here is from genome assembly GCA_946902985.2 of Meconema thalassinum. NCBI lineage: Eukaryota > Metazoa > Arthropoda > Insecta > Orthoptera > Tettigoniidae > Meconema > Meconema thalassinum. Next base: position 11,570,695 of record CAMPQE020000048.1, on the reverse strand, counting down.
GTTGATGCAAGTGCTTGACCATGGCGATGCTGCAATGTGTTGATGTGTGTTTGGAGAAACGTCAAGGTCTACGACTACTGCAGGTAAGACTGTTTTTACAAAAATAATGTCTTTTGACTGCCACATTTCAATGAAAAAACGAAACTATTTAAAACAAAATGAGTATATAAGTGACCATTTACCCCCTCCCCACCCACCCACCCTACCTCACCGTGTTTGCTCTGGTCAATCATACACACCAGTTTTCTCTCTCCACTCATACATTCACACCTGTCTTTGGAAACAAACACAACCACTTTATTTATTCCCAAAAGCACATTCTCGACATGCTCACTCATCCCAAAAGAACTTTTTTTATTTGATCATTTACATTACGAAAAATAATTAAATACTAGTTATTCAAGTTACTAAAAATCTTACTTATTTCATATTTACAAAAAAAACTCAACTTTGTACAGCGTTAAAAGAATCAAACTATTTACCAATCAAAAATTTTTAAAAAAATAAGGTTGCATAGAACTTTTAAAGAGCAAAAGGTCCAAGTGGGTTGTCACTATTTTACAAAATCTACTATTTACAATTGCAGAAACCAATATTTACAAAATTCTAAATCTACAAGTTACAAAAAGCCATGTCCCATAAACGATTAAACAATGAAATCACACCTTCTCCTCCTTGCGATCATAACCCCAGGGCAGGATGGTGAGCAGGTCATCAGCCCACACACGCTTGTTATCCATGGAGGCTAGAGTGCGTTTTCTCTGTTCCACAAGATACAAATGATGGTTGCTGGATTGTATCCTGCACTGTGTATGAGACATAGCTTTGCCAGTGCGTAAAACCGCTAGATAGTCATCAACACGTAGCGATTTTACCACTGCCTTACCTACACCTTTTGCTCTTTTGGCTTCCTTACAGTCGAGTGTGCGGTAAGCATACATTTTTGAAGCCAAACCTACGAATTCCGTCATAATGGAATCACCGCATTCATCTTTTAAAACGCCCATTTCCTTCTTGTTTTTTATGGGCAGCTGAAACACATTGTCAGCGCTATAGCAAGAGGTGTCGAACCAGTCACTATGTTGCCTCATGACGTCATAGGGGTTGCAGTGGCGAATGTGGTAAATGAATGAGTCCGTGTCCATATACAAAAGAGAGACGTCCTCAAAATGGCGTTTGGCAAACTCATAGTGGAATCGATACATGACCGATTTAGAAAAGTCTAAAATGACTTGACCCAAGTAAATGGGCTTATCCATGGTCACGCTGGTCTTACTCATTTCAATAGTAGCCAAATCCTCATCGATAATTTTGATCGATTTGAAATTTGGCTTGGCAATGTACCGCCGGGCACCCCACTGCCCCTCCCAGACATTCACCAATTTAATGTCACGGTATTTGCGGACATTCTCCATGGATTTGCCATAGATGCAGTTGTTCATTAATTTAAAAAAATTAATTTCAAACTGCTGTGTTGCCATTTGTCGGTGCTCTGTGTTGAGTCGCATGTATGGCTCAAGCCATGCTTTTTGAGCAAAAGAAATACCCCTGTGGATTTTCTTCAACACCAAGCCTTGGGCGAGGCATTGCACCAACATTTGGATATGTAGCACATACCGATTTTTGTTGTAAAGTGTGCCCATGAGTTTTTCAATTTTCACTTTACTGTCAGGGGGAACCATTTGCTCAAGACAGAATGGGAAATCGGCATGTTCATCATACAAGGATGAGGGATATTCAATATCCACTTCTAGCACATATCCACGGCCTGTTTCTTGGCTAGCCTTGATCACATCAAATTCTGACACTTGTTTGTCTGTCAGCCAAGCAAACTTCCCATAGGGCAAAGGCTGACTCATGGCGTAACCGTACAAATTATTCACGTCATAGTACATTAAGTACGATTCTGGTTTGTCTGGTGAATAATCAGGCATGTAGACATTGTTCGCTTTGGCATGGCGCTGGTTAAGTGACACAAATCCGCCACGAATGCCCTTTTCAAAAAATAGAACCATGTCTACGTCAGTGAGTAAATCCAATTCCACTTGAGTGTATTTTAAAGCGGCATCAAACGAGAGTCCAGGAGTCGTGTAATAGTGAGCCGGGTCAAGACCGTAAATGTGTTGACACAAGTTACGGAATTTTTCAAACACATCAGTGAGCAGCAATACATCCAGTTTTAGGTAATGCAAAGCATATTCACTTAGCGTGTTCATGCCAAACACTCGCCAAACTTGACATGCATGTGCATAGTCTTCATCGGAAATGGTACTGCGTGTTAGTTTGGAGTAAAATTTCTCTTGTGGTGGGAGTTTTCTTTGCTTTAACACGTCCCAGCTGTTGCAGAAATCATACGGGAATATACCTTTCCGAATGCACAACTGAAATTGCTCAGGATCATTAAAATGCATTCTAGTATTTTTTAATTCCTCCTCATTCAAGCCATTCACAAGGCTGTCTAGCGAGGATGCCATAAACTTAAAGGAATCCAAAAATCGAATGCTAAAGTCGCCCAACCACCATGTCAGGGCTGTAAAACGCTCATGGTTTTGGGGAATAATGGTAAACGAGCCCTTGTTGACATGACCCAATTCACGAATCAAAAACTGAATGTCATAATTCGCCAGATTGTGGAAAAAGACAGCGATGAAACGAGGAGCTGGAAAGTTTAAGTTGCATTTGCTGTGCGCAGCTCCACGAAACTCCCCCGTAAAGTGCGAGTGGTCTCTGACTTTTTTCTCTCCACTTAAAATAGGCTTTTCGCAAATATGACATGTCGTGGCATGCTCATACTGCTGCTGCTGTTCTGGAGATAGGCTCATGGGTACTGGGTGGTTTAGTAATTCCTGTACATGATCGACCAACATGACAAGTTCATCCAAGAACCATTTGGCACAATCTGGCCCCTCACGGTATTTGTAAACGGATTGTGTGGGGTCATAGGCACACACCACATTAAATCCTATGGCAAAGGGTTCATGTTTTTGAATGGGTGTGGTTGAGCTGATGGTGGGATCTGGTTCACATCCCGCCATGGGTGTGGTGAGTGCTTCGAAATCTGCATATACCACATAGGGAACAGTGTCACGCTTATGAATGTCTTTAAAGTTTAACACAGCCTTGTCCCCTTGTGGCAATATCAATCTCACCGCTTCCTGAGAAACGCAATCTACCCTATGACGTCCCAAAAGCGTAGGGGTTTTAAAATATTGCAAGCAACGGTCACAAATATGTTTTACACCAGCGTGCTTAGACACTTGTCTGCTTAGCAATCTACTCAAGCTTTTAATGAGGCAGTAGTGATTCACCTCTCCTACAGATAAATATAAAAGATGAATGTGGTGTCGTTTCGGTTCTTTTGTGGCATAAAAAGGACCCACAATCTCATTACCATCAAGGCCATACACCATGAACGAAAAGTCCTGGTTATCTTGTTCAAACCTATGGATCTCGGTTAAGTCCATACTCGAGTTAAATTTAACGTTTGTTTTAATTCATCAAACTTGGCCTTGTACTTTGCTGGTCTGTTAACATGACGATCTTGAGCTGGCTGCAAGTACGCAGCCACAGCCCACAGAAAGCAATCATTGTCATGGTTCTCAATATTCACCACAGCCTTTTTCGAAGCTATTGCTGGCGGTGTTTTAATATAGCTAGACCCAGCATTCAACGGGTTGAAATGACAAATGTTGATTTGTAAATGATGAATTTTGTCTAAGGCTAGACCACTCGGTCCTTGTTGCAGTTTATCAAATTTTGACAGCAAGGCATTCACCACGTGGGTTTCATACCACTGTTCCAAATTATGGGCTATGAATAGCTCTTGCATTTTACTGCAAATATAGAATGTCTCTTTATGCTCTACATCCTTCTTTTTATATACGAAATCGCACACTAGTTCTGTATTCACCTTTAAAGCCGTATGCAACCTTTGCGCTGTACAAATTTCAATTTTAAAAATTTCAAAACAAGATTCTAAAAATTCTTTGGGAATCGAACTTTTTCTAACATTCACTATGCGGCCAGAGCACACACGCGATTTGAAACAACTGTTTAGGGGTTCCCAAGTTAACGTATCCGCAGCAGTAAAAGACATTATTTTGAAAGAACACACTCACCTGAGTTTAGAAATGTAGACTGTCTGACAATAATCCAAAAAAACACACACGTTCCTGGTTATTCACAGAGGTCAAGCGTTTTCCAACACTCTAAAAAGAAATAAAATAAACCACCATAAGTATATCCATTCCATATAGTTTATGCATTTCATAAACAAAACAAAATCAAACAGGTTATATATTAAAAAAAACAAATCTCACCTTGACGTGTAATGCTTTTCTATATTCCCGTCTCGTGGGCTAGTATGGAAATGGTTTTCTTTTCTAGTTGTCCGTTTTTCTCTCTTTCTTTAATATCGTTCACACACACGACAAGTAGGCTATACCGGTTATCTGCAAACAAATAAATAAATAAAATAATTAATTACCTAATCAATAAATAATTGCATGTATTTATATATAAATCAATAAATATATAAATGAATAAATATATACCTACCCCACAACAAGGTTAAGTATTTTCCACCAACACCAAAACTGTTAAACAAGACCAAGTGTTTCATGCAACGCAATGTGTTCAAAGGTAGTCACCTAAGTGAGCGTGGAAATGATAACGACATGTCTTTATATATGCTACGTTGCATGTATAATCTTTTTTTTTCCACGCTTTGAACATTCTGTTATCAGGCACGTGGACAGCTAACGTCCAACCTGAACACCTGTGCCGGATCAAATTTCACCTGAACTTGCATTTTGTCACGTACGAAGCAAGACAGGATGTCACTTGTTAACAGTTATCGCGCATGTAGATAGATAACGTCCCAAGCGAACACCTGCGGTAGATCAAATTTCACGTCAACTTGCATTTTGTCACGTACAAAGCAAGACAGGATGTCACTGGTTTAGCGTGCCTGTGGTTTCACACATGTGTGCACGCCTTTCGCACTTCCCTGCCACCACGATGATCATTTTTCCATTGCACCTGTTGTCAAATCAGATCAACGCCATCCAATAAGCTCAAATGGCATTCACCTCCTGCTCGTTTGTTTTCGGTACTCGCTTCGACCAACATAGAACCAAGTTCTCATCACCGTTTACACGTTAAAGGTAAAATATCAGAAAAACGCACGCTCGCTCTTTCATACACCGACCCGCCGAAATAGCGATTAATCTATTGATCACAGCCACCATGGTCAGCGACAGGTTCGTTGAAACACACACACACCCAGCCGTATCGTCTCTCTCAACCACCACGCTTCATGAACATTATAAACAGGTAAAGAAAAAGAAAACGTTTTTTCAACATGTATGGCGTTAGACCCATGTGAATTATTTTTTGAAAAAAAATATCTACCACATTTGAAAGGGAGTGTTAGCCCGAGTCCTAGGACACCTCGTACATGTCTCTAGCGTTATTGGTTCGTGAGATATCGGCAAAAATCACAAAAAACACGTGTTTACCCCCAAAATCGCGTTTCCAAATTTTTTTAAAATTACAACGAGTGGTCCATAGCAAAGAGGACGTCTTCCCGAATCCTTGGACCCATCGTACATGCCTCTAGCGTTATTGCTTCGTGAAATATCGGCAAAATCACAAAAAACACGTGTTTACCCCAAAATCGCGTTTCCCAATTTTTTTTAAAATTACAATGAGTAGTCCATAGCAAAGAGGACATCACCCTGAGTACTTGGACCTGTCGAACACACCTCTAGCATGATTGGTTCACGAGATATCGGCAAAATCACAAAAACACGTGTTTACCCCAAAATCGAGTTTCCAATTTTATTAAAAATTATAACGAGTGGTCCATAGCAGAGAGGACGTCACCCCGAGTCCTTGGACCTGTCGAACATGCCTCTAGCATGATTGGTTCGCGAGATATTAAAAGCACATGACCTTTTAGTTTTGGTCTTTTAATCAAATAAAGAGCCTATAGGAAAGTAGGGGGCATCACTACGAGTGCTAGGACACCCTGTATGTTCTAATCCCATGTTTGGTTAGCGAGATATCAAGTTCGGGGCAAATACGAGAGTGGCTCAATAAGAAGTGGTCCAGCTCTGTCCTTACCACACTACTACAGGTTTTCATTCTAGAGACTTGAAATTTATTTTGGGGGTAGAGGGCATAGGGACCTTTCATTTATGTCAAATAAACGTTTTTGTAGAGTTCCTAGTTTCCAAAATATAGGATTTTCAAAATTCGAGTGTTTTCAAAAAAATATAAAAAATAAAAAAGTTTTATTACAAAACATAAAGGGCATAAAGACCATTCGTTTGAGCCATGGCACAACGTTCTATCCTGTTTGGTTTTCAAACTATCACTAACTTTTGAAAACAAAAATTTTCAAAAAAATTTTCAAAAATATAACGAGTAGTTCACAGCAAAGAGGACGTCAGCTCGAGTTCAACGACACCTCATATGTCAACATCCGACCATGGGTTCGCGAGATATCAACAAATATTACATGGCTGAGGCTTAGTAGTAACGACATGTATGTTCTGAAGTGGGGCAGAAGCACCACCACTCCACTACTGTACACACCAAGTTAAATAACCCGAACAGACCTTCATCATGCTACATGGCAATTCCATCCGTATATCGTCTCTTCCTTGTGATTTGTTTCTGCTTCAGTCTCCTAAAGCTGAGTGAAATTCCGATTTAATTGACCCATGAAGGAAGGATATATTTGACAAGTTTCGATTCCAGATGAGACTTGTATAATGCAGTATGATATGATCGGTAAGTAAGTTTTACAGCTGATAAATCCTTTCTGTAAGTTCAGATGTGCTGTAAAGTTACATTATTTTTTAATGATTGTGTAGAAGCTATGATAGCAAATAAATGAATGATTCATTCTTGTTGCTAGGATATAAAAGAAGAAGCACATGATGGAGAGAGTGATGCTATTGGAAACCATATAAATGAGTAAGTGGACAACATAATAAGGGAAAATATTGTATGTATGATAACTAAAACTGTTGGATGTGAATAAGTATTTTGTAAAATCAGTTATTCTCTTAATTTTTTATCGTTGAACGTTTTTGTATTTGTCTGTCTTAGATATTGATATTCAGTTTTTAGTTGGCAGCTCAAAAACTAACCCTTCACATTCAGAGTTTCAACTGTTGGTAGTATTCTAGTATGAATGTTATTGAGAAGTTGACCTACTAGTTGTTCTCGCCGTGCGTTGCATTGCCAATCAAAGAAGGAAAGTGTTTCTGCAGTAATTTTGTTATTCAAGTGTATTTTGTTTTTCCATCCGGTGCGTACATACATAAATCAGAAGGCACTCCGACGCGTGAGCAAACCACAAACAACTATCGAAGTGAGAACATTTGTTGAAACGAAAGTCAAGAGTTACATTTAAATGAAACCCTAAGTCGAAACAAAGCTTTGCTCCACGTGAATCCTCCATTTCACACTGATTGTGCGGGATGTCCCGAACGGCAGGTTTTCCATGATCTTTTCGTTTTAATGAACAAATCTGGGAATTACCCTGAAAAACAAATTCTATTCATTGATAATGATCATAATACCTGGGATATATTAATGGATTTTCCGCCAATGTACAGTGAAAGTCAGCTAAAGAAAGAAGCACTGTCGTACACATGTCACTGAACTGCGCGGCATTTCCTGTCCGTTATGTTGGTTGTTGTAGCTTCTTGAAATATAACGTCCTATATTACATGTTGATTGATTGAATCGTTAGCTAAATTATAAGTAGTAATATAGTCATCACAATATAACAGGTTATCAGACAAACTTCAACACTCACCCAAGTACACGGGCGTAATGTCCATGATGTCCAAGCCTCTCGAATGAAACCACAGCTTCCTACCAAAATCATTCCTCATTTACAAGCACACACACTAGTACAGACATCTTAGTGACACAAGTTATCAGACAACTTCAACTCACACACCCAAGTACATTGGGCTACGTGACCATGATGCCGCAAATCCCCTAAATAATCAACACCAATAACTGTCGGTACCGCGGATCAAGGACAATGAATTTTAATCACTGAAGACGAGTGTTGAAATATGTGGTGTTATAAGTATATATTATATTTTCCATTGCAAATACACACTAAATATGCTTAACATCATAATGTGTGAGTAGTTATTAATCAACAAATACCAAAAAAGTCAAGTAAAAAAATGAACCCGTTTGGTTTTGATCAACGAACATCCAGTTTAAGAGTTAAAGACGCTAACCTGCTGTTACACATGGCCGATACTTGTATTACGTTAACAACTGGTTTAGTATAACTGTATAGCATATTTTGTCTTAGAAAGAACGATTTCATTAGTATTTGCTGACCTATTTATAAACCATTTGGTACTAAATGTGTATTATTTTGTTCAGTACATTCCTAAAGGTTTATCAATATTGATAGTGCGTAAAAGTTTGCTCACATATACGACCGCCATCTTCAGACTTTTTGGATGATGACCTTGTAGTATAGGCAAAAACTCGTTTTTCATCAAGGTATAATGCCGCGAAAAATTGCTAGAGATCAGACGATTAGGTTAGTCGTAATTTGATTTAAGCTTTGAACATTTGAGTGGCCGCCATTCCGTTTCCGTCAAGTTGGCGGCGATATAAATCATGACACTGAGGTGCTATAGTACGGAAGGAATGTCGTGACGCTTCAAGGTCGAGCAGCAGGGGGAGGCCACACAAGTTTCCAGCCTCGCATTAAGGGTGGGGGAAGAAGCTGTCCCAGTGGCTTTAGATTCGCCGCGCTGTTAACTTCGCAAGTGTGTATGCTGTATACTCGCAAGTGTGTACGCTGTATACTCGCAAGTGTGTATGCTGTATACTCGCAAGTGTGTATGCTGTATACTCGCAAGTGTGTATGCTGTATACTCGCAAGTGTGTATGCTGTATACTCGCAAGTGTGTATGCTGTATACTCGCAAGTGTGTATGCTGTATACTCGCAAGTGTGTATGCTGTATACTCGCAAGTGTGTATGCTGTATACTCGCAAGTGTGTATGCTGTATACTCGCAAGTGTGTATGCTGTATACTCGCAAGTGTGTATGCTGTATACTCGCAAGTGTGTATGCTGTATACTCGCAAGTGTGTATGCTGTATACTCGCAAGTGTGTATGCTGTATACTCGCAAGTGTGTATGCTGTATACTCGCAAGTGTGTACGCTGTATACTCGCAAGTGTGTATGCTGTATACTCGCAAGTGTGTATGCTGTATACTCGCAAGTGTGTATGCTGTATACTCGCAAGTGTGTATGCTGTATACTCGCAAGTGTGTATGCTGTATACTCGCAAGTGTGTATGCTGTATACTCGCAAGTGTGTATGCTGTATACTCGCAAGTGTGTACGCTGTATACTCGCAAGTGTGTACGCTGTATACTCGCAAGTGTGTATGCTGTATACTCGCAAGTGTGTATGCTGTATACTCGCAAGTGTGTACGCTGTATACTCGCAAGTGTGTACGCTGTATACTCGCAAGTGTGTATGCTGTATACTCGCAAGTGTGTATGCTGTATACTCGCAAGTGTGTACGCTGTATACTCGCAAGTGTGTATGCTGTATACTCGCAAGTGTGTATGCTGTATACTCGCAAGTGTGTACGCTGTATACTCGCAAGTGTGTATGCTGTATACTCGCAAGTGTGTATGCTGTATACTCGCAAGTGTGTATGCTGTATACTCGCAAGTGTGTATGCTGTATACTCGCAGGTGTGTACGCTGTATACTCGCAAGTGTGTATGCTGTATACTATCACTGAATGTGGTTTAAATATTTGTCATGATATTTAATACTTTTTTGAATTGTGTTATCCTGGAATATATTTGTAGTACCGTATATCTACTCTTTAGTCAGAAACTTGGCAGAAAGATAGATTGGTGGGAAGATCATTCACAGCCAGGCAAGAGAGCTTATTTGCAATATATATGACTTATGAAACAAGAAGCAGAAGAAGGGCCAATTTTATTGAAAGAAGTTGCTGAAGCAACTGGAATATTCCGCAGAAGTGTTCAGAGGATTTTAAAAGGAAACCAAACCAATTTGGAGGTTGAACATTCTTTTTCAACGCCGCGTAAAAACCGTCCGAAGGAAAGAGTTGAAAAGTAAAGAGATGACTTTGACAAATGCGTAATTAGAAGAACTATTAATGAATTCCATGTAACACATGGTCAACGTCCAACGTTACGAGCTTTATTACCAATTTTAAAGGAGAAAATAGACTTTGAACTTTCGAAAAGGGCCCTTAGTCAAGTAATGAAAACTTTAGGTTTTAGGTGGAAGAAATCGTGTGACAACATGAAAATTCTGATAGAAAAATCTGACATAAGGAAAAAGAAACTAGCCTATTTGAGATCAATTAAACAGTACCGGAGTGTCAAACGACCCATGGTGTATGTGGATGAAACATAATTATATACACTCAACTTTTTCCTAACAATAATGCTAAACATATCCAATAAGTATGTATTGGAGAGCGTGATGGCGCAGTGGCTTTGCTGCTTGTCTTTCACCCGGACGGCCAGGATTCGAATCCCGGTGAGAGCGGGATGGAATTTTCACCTGAAAAATCACGTGTTGTCAGGAAGGGCATCCGGCCTTAAATCCCCGGCCAAATCCAAAATGAGCCTGGTTGGCTTAGGCGATTCCAATTCATTGGGAAAAGCCGTTGAAAGTTTATCTGCAATAAGTATGTACGAAGTGTTGTAACTGAATTTATTTCAAATTTATATGTCACTGCATTATATTAAAATAATATGTATTATGTTATATTCTTTGCCGATATATTGTTGCAATAAGTACGTACATATCGTTTAAGATATTTTATACATGTCCGGTGAATGATTGTTTACACGGGACGGCGAAAACAAGCAGTGACCAGTTGCGCGCTGACTGCTATTTTTCTTTTCTGTTTAACAACCCGCAGACAGAAATCTATTCGTCCCACTAACAGGAACTTTTTCTAACATGAAAATTCAACTCATTACCTCAAACTTTTGCGCTTACACAATTTATTTAGCCTAAAAATACGAAAATTTACCGCATACTAACTTGTTAATGCCATTTAGATTATTTAACAAATAGGATCAACTTTGAATGCATCATTACATGTTCATAAATTATTAAGAATAGCAATGTTTTTCATACTTTGCATCCCAGATTCCTGTTCTATAAATTTGCGAAGTTTCAGAATTTTATTTTCATTTCTAGTGGTCTAATTCTTGGTGTAACTGAAGTGCTCAATTGGCGCACTTACTCTGTAGTTCATTCGAAGCAGCTATTACATTCCGGCTCCCTACTCCACAACCCCCACCACTTACGCTGTATCTTGACCTTGAAGCGTCACGACATTCCTTCCAAACTATACCTATGTGCCAAATTTGGTTCAATTCGGTTTAGTCATGTTTAATTGATAGGGGGGAATAAATATGCCCACTCACAGACATTCGATCTCACAGACAGACTGACAACGTTTGGCCCGTGTAGATTTTATAAGTCTACTTCTATTTTTAAACATCGAAAGTAGGCTAAAAATGAAAGATTCGCCACCATATGCCAGTATCTTAAAACTCTTTTTCAAGTGATTTACAGATGCTTAATTAAGTTTTATGTGGATTCTTTTTTTGACTATTGATATAAGTTTGCTCATAATAAGTGTTTACTATCGTTGGTGGTGATGTATGTGTGCTAATAGTAGAATTTTGATATGATACGTAATTGGTTAGATTTTAATATTTCTTTTGAAGGGGAGTAACAGTACAGAATTAGCTATGCTTCACATGTCCCTTAGATGGTAGAGACATTTACAACATTAGTAATATAATATCTAATCTGCGCACTGCTACACGGCTGAAATCATCGGGAAACTACAGCCCTTTACGTTCTTCTCAAAGATATGCCCCTCTCTATTGGCTCGCTATTACAATCTCCGGTTAAATTCTTAATGATACTTTTACGGCAAGTTTCCTGGACCGTGATTCTTAGCTACAAACCGACAGTAAAATAAGCCTTAAATGGCAGTGAACTTTACCGGAGCGTAAACTGCATTACCGCCAGATTTCCTATTATGATCTTAACGCCAGCTGATTACAAACATCGTCACTATGCCTAGAATTATCCGTAATTTCATGGGTTTCGTAAATACTGATTCTGCTCAAAGAAGGAGGCGAAAAGTGATTATTATGACGAGAACAAGATTCTTTAGACGATTCCGTTTGACCAACCTTTCAGTTCGAATAGTTCTTGGTTGTATAAATGCAGAGATTCGTCATAGGACCGAAAGGCAAGTTCAAAGTTACTGTAGGCCATATTTATTTATCTCTTATATAAAACGAAGTGTCCTGACTGACAGACTGACTGACCGACTGACTCATCATCGCCCAGACAAAACTATTAAAGTTAGAAACATGAAATTTTGGGGATATGTTCGTTGTAAGTCGAAAACGCCCTCTAAGGAAGGAGTTTGGGATATTCAGGTTCTAAAGTGGTGTTAAGGGGATAGACCTGCATTCCATTGAATAACAATATCTCCCCATTGGTTTCATTGGGGGATGTGATACTCGGCATATAAATTCATCATTAAAAATAAGAAGACACATGTCGAAGGGGTGTATATTATGAGATGAAAGGGGTGAAAACTGTGGGTTAAAGGATTCCTAACAGAGCGTGTATCTTTTAAACGACATAAGCGAAGAGTTTGAAACTCAGCGGGAAAAAAATCATCTTAAAAATGAGTAAACAGGTGTTCGACCATTTTTTCATAAATTCAATTTTAGGGGCCCATGGGGAAGGGTGAAATTCTTGGGGAAAAACAGGAAAGAAAGTGTCCTAAATGATTGACTGACTCATCCACTCATCAAACTCAGGGGGAAAAACTGCTAAAAATAAGTAAATAGGTGTTCGACAGTTCTTTTCATAAATACAATTTAAGGGGTTCATGGGGAAGGGTGAAATTCTGAAAAATAAATGGAAGAAAATGTCCTGACTGACTCACTCACTCATCATCGCCCTGCCAAAATTATTGAAGTTAGAAACATGACATTTTGGGGAGATGTTCGTTGTATGTCGAAAACGTTCACTAAGGAAAGATTTTTGGATTTTCAGGTTCTAAAGGGGTGTTCAGGGGGTAAACGTGCATTTCCTTGAATAACAATATCTCACGAGTGGTTTCATTTGGTGATGTGATATTTGGCATATAAACTAATAATTAAAAATAAGCTGACACGTGTCTAATGATTTTTCGAAGTGGTGTATATTATGAGGAGAAAGGGGTGAAAAGTGGGGATTGAAAGATTCCTAACGGAGCGTGTATCTCTTAAACGACATAAGCGAGAAGTTTGAAACACAGAGGAAAACAATCAGCTTAAAAATAAATAAATAAATAGGCGTTCGGCCGTTTTTTCATAAATCCAATTTAAGGGGTCCATGGGGAGGGGTGAAATTCTGGAAGAAAAACGTCCACTAAGGAAGTTTTTGGGATATTCACTCTCATCGAACAACCAAAACTATTAAAGTTAGAAGAATGACATTTTGGGGATATGTTTGTTGTGTGCATTTCATTGAATAACAATAAGACACTACTATAACGCGAGCGAAGCCGCGGGTACCCTCTAGTATAATATAATTTCTAGAATGCGATACGCTTGTGTTTATATCTAATATTAAACAATTTACCAGTCGCAAACTCTTACCTTAAACTTCCTCCTCAAGAAAGAATGCGGTGTTACCAATGGACCAACTGCTATTTATACTCTTCGATTTGATGCTTCAGAAAGTATGATGATTGCACTTGGGGATTTAATTGGAATTAGTACAGCAGCAGCTTCTGAGATAGTGAAGAGAGTGAGTGTGGCAATCGCAAGGCTTGCGGAAGAATACATCCGAGTTCCGAAGGCAGAAGGCAAATTTCAAGCTAGAATACTTGTTTTATATCAGGTAGTGAGGTTCCCTCAAGTTCTGTGAGCTCTGGAGTGCACACATGTACAAATTCAGTCACCCAGTGGAAATGAAGCTGAAATTCATAGAAATAGGGAAGGATACATTCCCATTAATGTGAAGGTTATGGCAGGCATTAATCTCTGCATTAATGGCATTGCTGGGCTGGCTTATCGCATGATAAACAGCAGGTCAAGGGCTCGATTGGAAAGAGGAGATTATAAATACTGACTGCGCTTTTACCCTCTGAAGCTACTTAATGACACCACTTGTTAACCCTTCAAACAGAACTGAAAATCTATACAATAAATCACACATCCGTACACGAAATGTTGTAGAGCGTTGTTTTGGAGTTTATCGCAGGGACCCAGATCTAAAGTCGACACGAGTTGCTTGGGTGGTGCTTCATAACGTTGATGATTAACCTCCCCTGGAGAGACCAATTGTTGATGAATTCTATACAGAATTACCATCCCTTCCAGATCAACATGCACACACTATAGTATGAGACACTTTCATTCAGGAATAATTCTCACATCTTTAGCTCCCAAGACTAAAAAATCTTATTCAGGACAATGAAAGGAACTCTGCAAATGCAGTTTGTTTTATCCAAATTATTATAGAGAGTTGTAACATACATTACGTGTAGTATCTAATTACAGTGGTATCTATGGATCAGATATTTTCTAATTTAATTTGAAGCAAGATCATTCCCAAAGTGTGCTCCTCCCGTTCCCAGTTGGGCTTCTCCCGTTGCCACTCGTGTCTCTCCTGTGCTCTCTTCTGTTCTTCTGCGAAGTACTCTCTCTGTTCCTCTAGAAAATATCCTCGGCTTTCTTGCCCTGATGCTGTCTTTTTCTTTTTTATCTTCGATTGCCCATCATGTTGTGAACATAAGAGTTTTCTCGTAGCGGCGCTGGCCACGTTTGAGCTCCCCTAAAGAGTCCACCTATGGACAACAAAATGTATATACGAAGAAGCATAATATACTGTATTAATCAAGGAAAAATTTGAAATAATATCACTGTTTTACATCAACAAATACACTCAAGGCCTAATCCACTACCTAGCATTTAAGAATTACAATCTAGATATTTTTACAACAGGAAGATTGTAGTTTTACGTGACCGTGATAGATATTTTTACAACATCCCACTTAAGTCTATCGCTATATTGTATTTCTAACCATGAGGCCTAGCGATTACTTACTGAGACTGCTGGATTAGCCAGAGGAGCGTATGCTAAGGAATCACCTTATGTAGCCTAGCGTTTGCTTACCGAGACTGCTGGATTAGCCAGAGGAGCGTATGCTAAGGAGTCACCTTATGTAGCCTAGCGTTTGCTTACCGAGACTGTTGGATTAGCCCGTGGAGCGTATGCTAAGGAGTCACCTTATGTAGCCTAGCGTTTGCTTACCGAGACTGCTGGATTAGCCAGAGGAGCGTATGCTAAGGCGTTAAATAATAACATCCAACATTATCAAGAATTCAATTCAATAAAGTATTTAAGTATATTTTGTGTGTGTCATAAATAGGGTAGATGATCTCGCTGTTCCGTCCCTTTAAACAACAATTACCATCATCATGAAGGCTATCCAAATAGTAGCTTAATAGTTTCAGGATGCTCTATGCCCTCAATGATATTTGCATCAATATCTTCAATGCCTTTCGGACATCTTGAAGGATAAGAGAAACTTTGTTACGAGGACGACAGATACGGGATTTAGATCGGAAGACGACAAGTTGGGTTTTACGGGCATTATCAGTAATGTGAGAGGAGAGGAGCCAAGATCCCAGGGTAAAAATATAGGTTTGGATGTGACAGGTAAGGTAAGGAGCAGAACGGAGGGGCGGTGGGGGATGGGGAATATCGTAGGAAAAGATGAGATATAGGAGGGGGAAAGAGGTGACCCCTGAGGGGCCCCAATGCGGAGGGAAAAGGTGTAAGAGGAGGCGTTGCGAATGCAGACAAAAGCAGTACGAATGTGGAGGAATTGATAAAAAAGACGAATAAGGCAAGGGGTTAGAGGGAGATGACGGAGTTCAAACATGAGGACGGGATGGTAAACGGAGTCAAAGGCTTTCTCTATATCAAACCAAAGAAGGGCGGTGGTATGGCGAGGTTTCACAAATACATGAAGAGAAGAGGTGATCATGAGTTGAGCGATGGGCGTGAAAACCAGCTTGGGATTCGGGTAGGAGGGGGGAGATTCTAAGTAGGAGCTGATACGTTTGGCGAGAATGAGTTCAAGTATTTTGGATAGGGCCGGAAGGAGGCTGATTGGGCGATAGGAGTGAAGGTCGGATTGGGCTTCCTTAGGATTGAGGAAAAGTAAGATAGAGACGTGGAAGGGTAGAGAATGGTAGCATAAATATAACCGAGGGCATAGAGAAGGTCTGGCGGGTCTTCCTGGATGTGGCGATAGGTTATGGTGTCTGCGCCCGGGGCGGTGGATTTGCGTCGACGTTGGACTTATGAGATATTTTCGGGCTTGGTAGGGCGATTGAGAGGAGAGTTGAAATCGATATGAACAAAGTGATCAAGTAAAGGAAGGAGGAAAGGGCTATGGGTTGAGCCTTTAAGGTGGCGGAGAACAGGGGAGTCGGGGTGAATGAATTTAGGGTTGGGGACGGGGGAGAACACGGAATTTAAAAAAATGAGCGGCAAAGAGGTCTTGCTTTTGCAAGATCAGTGATAGGGACGACAGTGGGAGTGCTGATGGGGTAAGTGGGACGGAGGGGGTTGGGTTTTGATGAGATGACGAAAAGTGGGCCAAATTTGGGAAGGATCAGGAATTTAGGCGAGTTTGATATAGGCATTGTTCCAATAGGACCGTTTAATGGCTCTGATGAAATATTTTGCATGTTGGCGAAGATAATCGGGATCACGGGTGCGAACGTAGGAGCGATAGTAATCATGAGCGAGGTGGAGGAGACGAAGGGCTTTTGGTGGGATGGAACGAGTGACGAGGGATATGGAAACGATCAGCGGTGAGAATAGCAGTTTCAGGTTCAGTAACAAGAGCATGATGGTTAGGAAGGGAAATAGGAGGGGTAGAATGAGTGAGAAGTGAGGTGATGGTAGCGCGGTAAGTTGGCCAATCGGTTTGGGTAAAGAAGCGGTAAGGGGGATGTCAGGGAGGGGCAGTGGAATGGTGGAAGATATTAGGGATGGCGATAAGGGCCGGTACATGATCACTGCCAACGGAAGGGACTATGGGAGTTACACAATGCGTGGGAAACATCAGAAGAAGATCGGGAGTAGAGTTGGCGATGGGGCGACTTGGGGAGGGGAAGGTGACACTCATTCCGCGGATGCTCAGAAGAAGGGTGTGAAGAGCTTGATTATCAGTAACAGAATAAGAATTAATATTAATATCGGTGAAGATAAGGTGTGATCAATATAAGTGAGAAAGTCGATAGGAGGAGGGATATGACGCGGGAGATAGAGAGTAACTATAGTGAAGGTTTTGGATGGGGCAAAGACTTCTAAAATCAAATACTCGGAAAAGTGGTGAGGGAAATTATAGTGATGCTGAGTCCATACCTCCTCGAGCTCCGAAACGTGGATGATCAGCACGGTAGGTAGTGTACGGAGATAGGTGTTGCTGTTGGGAAGGAAGAAGAAAGGTCTCATTAAGGACGACAGCATCCGAAGAGTGTTGGAGAAGGGAGAGCTCCCTGTGGGGAATTTTAGAAATAGTTTTGGACTTATCAAATTTTATTCTATAGCGTGTCTCATGACGACATTATGTTCAACTATTGCAGCTAAGCAGTTTATTTGTGTTTGTATCGAATGTGCTCTGATATCCTAATGGGAATGCGACTTTTTGTATACCCTATGTATATCTCTCCACAGGAACAATGCGCTTTGTAAACTTCTGCGTCATGGTTTTGGCTCCTTTATCTCGGCTGACTTACGCACCTCTTGTGTCAGCTTGTTTAGTGGTTGTTTAACCGTTGTCACGTTGTGTTCCCTTAGCAACTTGACGATTCTATTTGTCACCCCCAGTTCATCGGCTTTGTTGTTTATTCCGTATTACCCTGTTTGTCTGTCCTTTGCTGTATCCATTGGCTAGGAGCGTATTCCAAACTAATTATATCCCTTCATTTACGCTATCCTTATCACAAATACTACCATTTCCTTCTGCCACGGTGGATGGCTTGAGTTTGCATGTAGGTACCGATCTGTATGAATGCCTTTTCTAGAGACCCTGTGTCCGAGCGTGTTGTCTGTTCGTTTATAGACTATAACGTCTACTAAGGCCAGTGGATTATTTTCATGTACTTCCATTGTAAAGTTGATGCTCAGATGTCTGTAGCACATGAAGTCCAGGAAGTCCTGAAGTGAGTTGCGACCATGGTCCCAAATCAAAAATCTCGTTTCCTTATCTGAACGAACACTCAAGTTTCAATGTGGTCTCCTTTAAAGCTTTTTCCTCGAATTTGCCATGAAAACGTTGGCCAATAATGGAGAGAAAGGGGAATCCCATGGCTGCTCCCTTCATATGTTGAAACATCTGCCTATTGAAGATTATCTGATTATCTGTGTAGCGTCAGGTACAGGAACCTTGGTAAATAAGGACTCCACATCGAGCCTTGCCAGTAGATCCACGTAACTGAAGTTTAAACTCGCTATGATATCTACGAAGCGTTGGGTATTTCTGACTTGAGTGGTTGGCGGAGGGAATTATGGATCCAGGACATGATTCAAATATTTCTCAAGACCGTGAGTTGGGGACGCTATGGCGCTAAATATTGAACTCGTGTGTATCTTAGGTAGGTCGTAGAACGTTTTTGATTAGCTAAGTTCTAGGGATTTCTAGTTCTCTACAGTAATTGATGACTCGTTTATTAGACGCATCTTCGTCTTCTCTATTTTGTTTTTGGGGTTCCTAGGGATTGCCTTATAAGCTGGGTCTAATCTACAGGCCTGCCAAGTTTGATGTCCTGAGAGGCCTATTTTATAATTTATTCTGCTTCGAAGGCTGGTAGATGATGGATAGAAACTTCTAGCCCGCAGGTAATATCTTCCGTAGGAAGACGTCTCGGCGTGATGGCGAATTAAGCACATTGCTTCGGATGTAGGGTGTGGTAGTTTTGTGCAGCGGAAAGTATTGATAGCATTAGGATTAGAAGACATGAAGTGCTACATTGAAAGCGTCTAATGACTGATAACTCAAACAAAAACAACAACGATATTGTATCCCTGTCACTCATAAATTTAGCCACCTCTGTGAAATCTCATCCAATTATTCTTAAGAATAGACTCATTTTCATGAACAATGACTAAGGCCAAGCAGTGTTGCAAAGGTGGAGGAATGAGCACCTTTAGGGCACCCGGCATTTAGAAAATCTAAATGACTTTTGATCGAAAGATTTTGGTGGCTAAGTTACCATCCTAATACACTGTCAGAGCTATGAATCCAAAATCTCCGACAACTCACCTGTATAATATACAGGTGTGTCTTGTATAATTGTAAAATGTTCAGACTGTATGTTCAACACATTATTGAAGACTGGAAACGAAGTCAGTTCCCGGTACTTCTTGAAGACAAGTTTTCTGGTAATGGTATTAAAGAAAGTTGTCCCAATTATATTTTTACTTCTTAGATCTCTAAATTTCTACTATTCTTCTTCCGTAATAATGTAGCGGATTTTAAACTTTAAATACTTATTATTTCAAGCTGATGTGTCCAGATACAACGGGTAATGCTGTAAGGCAGATTTACCGATTTGGTGATAGTGTAAGAAAATATGCTAACAGTGCATCTAGTGGAATATGTACTACAAAACAGAAATTAAGGTCAACCATTGCTAGTCGTACCGGAAAACAGGCGCATCCATGTAGCGTATGTGAATCCAAGTTTATCACCAGAGGATATTTTAAGAGACACATGCTCATCCATAGCGGCATGAAGCCCTTTTCATGCAGCGTATGCGAATCGAAGTTCAACCAGAGAGGATATTTGACCAATCACATGCGAATCCATAGCGGCGAGAAGCCGTTTTCATGTAACGTATGTGTTTACAAGTTTACCCACAGATCAAGTTTGAAGAGAGACGTGCTTGTCCATAGCGGCGAGAAGCCCTATTTATGCAGCGTTTGTGGATCCGAGTTTACCCAGAGTGCACATTTAAGACGCACATGCTCATCCATAGCGGCCAGAAGCCCTTTTCATGCAGAGTATGTGAATCTAAGTTTACCACGAGAGAATACTTGAAGATTCACAAGCTCGTCCATAGCGGCGAGAAACCAATTCCATGTAGTGTATGTGAAGCCAAGTTTACCACGAGATCAAGTTTGAAGACACGCATGCTCCTCCATAGCCGTGAGAAGCCCTATTCATGCACCGTATGTAGAGCAAAGTTTACCCAGAGGGGAAGTTTGAAGACACACATGCTCGTCCATACCGGTGAAGGCCATTTTCTTGTAGCGAATGTGAATCCAAGTTTACCTCGAGAGGAAGTTTGAAGAAACACTTGCCAATCCATAGCGGCCAGAAGGCATAGCATATGCAAAGCCAATTTTACCATATGAAAATCTTTAGTGGAACACATTCAAATCCATAGCAGCGAAAGGCCATATTCAAGTAGCGTATTTGAATCCAAGTTCATCCGGAGAAGATATACAGAGACACACTTCCAAATCCATAGCAGCGAGAAGCTATACTCATGTAGCATAAGTGAATCTGAGTTCTCCCAATGTGTATCTTCGAAGAGCCACATGCTAATACAGAGAGACCATTCTTATGTAGTAATCCCTAGGTTAATTTACCTTAAATGTGAACATTTTATGACATAACTTATGATGGAGAGAAGCGATATTAATGTGTTAAAGGGAGATTCTTCTGCTGTTTTGCGGCATTCGGCCAGCTACCAGGGGCGCACACCTTCCACCAGCCAACCGAACATGGGTAGCAAATTGCGCGCAGGTAATACAAGTAACATAGTACATAATGGTAATTTCACGCAGCAAATCATGATTTAAGAACTTACCTTTCCGCAGGATATCCCGAAAATGTTGTTCCTCCGCTGACAGTCAGGCGTTGTATCGTGTATTTTAGCGTTAACACGTTGTAATTCTGTTTTGATGTGAGGGATATCTGCTGCCGTACATTGTTCTCCAGCTCCACTAGAGTTCGGGAAATTGATTTGTACACTCTGTATTTTTAAAATACCCCACAAATAAGGGGAGATTATACTGAAATTTCATGTATTTCGAGGAAAATATCGAATTTGGGATTTTAGCACTAAAATACCCGGATATGTCCTCTATCAAAAATGTTCTTATTTTTTAAATACCGCAATTTTTAAAAGTCCTCAGCTCCTCCTGTAAATGGCGCTGCGGTGGCATTTTATTGTTCCATTCGCTATTCGACACGCCCCGTCCAGTTCCTGCTAAGAAATGATGTGTTTCTGTTGTCTTTCTTACTGGGATTTCAAATGCTATTGAAGAATCGACTTGCAGAGGTGATATTTTGCATCTCAATGCTCTGTTGTTCTACTACGTGATCCATTATTAGGGAAATAAATACTAATAACCATGGTTTCACTCCTTGCGCTGAAATTTATTTCATAATATAACTTAATTTTTTTATACTCCTACTGGTAGTAATAGATTGAACGTATGATATTGATAATTTGAGTATGTAACCCGTATTTATATTGCATATGTAGTAAAGATGGCACCTTACCGGGTTTTTATAGTAAACAGTGAAATTTGCGGTTGTGTTTGAATTGTGCATTTTCAGTATCTTTCTTTAGTGAACTTTCGGGTATTTATTTTCTATAATTGAAATATTAAGAATGCCTAGGATTAGTAGATGTCCTAGAAAGCGGCTCTCGAAGAGAAGGTCAGAAGGTTTGACTGTCTATTCTAAAGTGGGAAAGTGTGTTGCTTCTGCTGTTTCAGAAAGCAACATGCCTGATAATTATAGGCCTAATGCATGTCCTGGAATTAATTTGTACACTTTGTGTTTAAAAATACCCCGCAATTAAATATGAAACAGCCTATGGTCCGTGCTTTGAATAATTACAGTAAACACGTTGGGTGGTACAGGAGTAGCTACATAATGTAATGCTGTAACTTTCAAAAGATTTTAAATTCAAGTGTTGAGGAATGTTGGCTATAGGTTCATTCCATTGTTACGGGTGTGACAAATATTTAGTTATATTGACTGCAACACTTAATACTATGTCAAATTCATATCCCATAGGCAGTTGAAAAAGTTATGGTAGATAACTCTACTTACATAGTTGTTGATTCATAATTATGAAATCCATAGCTTTTGTCTAAGGAAAGATAGTGGGTGAAGTTCGAGAAATACGGGCGTGACAACATTTTCTACTGGCATTGCGCATTCATATAGTTAATTTAGTAACTCTGTTAATTACTACGTTCTGCAATAATGGGACATATTTTTTTCTGTTCCTCGAGGCTTTTTAGGACAAAATTACCTTCTTAAAATTTAGATTTGTTTTTACAAAGGGCGTACAGAATTATTAATGCATGTTACGGGTGTGACAATATTTTTAGCATGATATTTTTTTAATTTTGTTATTATTTTCCCCAAACAACTCAAAATACAACTAAGTAAAGATTTAAAAGAAAACAGATAACATGACAAAGTTTTACTTCTGATTTTTCTGCAAAAATAAGTCACTTCGGATCAAAAACAAACTGTCCACGTTCATTGATAACTCTTGGATATTTCACTTTTTGGACAATGATGGAAGTTTTCTCCATAGATACATCTTCCTTCTTAGGCCAGATCCATGAACTCCCACTAGGATGCATATATTTCAGTCCAAGAGAATCATTTTCTTCATCTAAGTTGAGAACTTCAGCATAATACTGTTTTCTGGTATTCAGATTCCCACTAACATTCAGATTTACCAATACAAAATCTCCAACATCAATGTTCTTGCTTTGGGCTGAACTTCTTGCAGAGGTTCCAGCAATACACTGAGATTCAACATCTTCTATGGAAACTGTAGTAGACATCTCTCCTCGGTATGTTAATGCTGCTGTGATAACACCCTGCCCGACTGAATGAAAATAGTGAACTTTAAGGAGTTGCGGTATTGGTTTAATACTGTCCCATCTTATGTTCAGACAAGGTTTTTTCTGGCCTTGCTCACTGATTTCCCTAGAGAACGACTAGAACTGTAAAATCCCTTTTCAGGTGTAAGCCCAGTTTCTATAGGTGTTGCGGGCTTGTGTTTCAGTTTTCTCTGCTTTTTCTTTGTTTTTCTCTCTCCCTTAATCTTTTAAGTTTTAAAGCTTTCTTGTTTACCTTCTCATCTAGATGTTTCTTAGCCTTCTCGCATCGCTTCCTATCCCATGTTCTTGCTCCTTCAACAGGTATTTCCCTTGTTCTAGTTTGTTATGTTTTAATTTTTTACGATACTTTTTTGTTATGTTTTAATTTTTCACGATACTCTTTTACACTTCCTGTCATAACTGTTTCAGTATATATCAGGCTTAATGTATTAAAATTTGTTACGGGTGTGACTAAGTGTTTATTAACTTCAATAATGAATAATAATGGTATACTATTACCTTAATGTGGTGTAAAAACTCCTCTTCTATAGCTAATCAGCATACAACAATGGCAGTTTAGTTGACAAACTTATTTTACGAATACCAGCAAAGCCAATATAGGAAACAAAATCATGGTTGAAATTATCAATAAATCAACCAAGTATAATTGTGCTGCTTATCGTAACATGTAGATTTCTATTTAAAAATCCTTTATGACCATGTCCCCTGGAATATTTTAAATAGATTAGCATAAAGAAATACACTTTTTATGCAAAATATTTTTTTTACACATAAGGTCAGTTGACAGTGAATGACCCTATTGTCATTCGTCAGCTGGGAATCTAGGTCTTATCTATATTTTGTGCATATCGCCTGAGCCCACCCAATTATTCTGGCTGCCTGGAGTCGCAAGCCCATCTTTTAAGTACAGGCGACGACAGATACACACCAGTAGGTGTGCTTGCTGCAACAGCTACGATCAGTTGGGAATGGTTAGTTTTTATCTAGCCGCACACAAGTATGGCTGCAAGGTTCACTACACAAAAAAGACTTTTCATTTGCTGTACTTTTATTAAGAGCGAGTCTGCTAGTGTTACTTGCAGAGCATTTCAACAGGAATTTCTGGTGGTAAGGTGCCTTCGAAGACTGCAGTTCGGAAGGTCGTGGCGAAGTTCAGGTCTACGGCGTCAGTTTTAAAGAAACATATTAAGCGGAGTCGTCACGTTTGGACAGAAAGGAAATTAGAGAACATTTCTGTTCGATTATTATTATGGTCATCAAGAGAATATTTGCAAAAACAAGCCAACGTGTCATATGCAACGTCTCAGAAGGCCGGAAAAGTAACTATCGACCGTGCAAAATTACTCAGGTTCAAACTTAAGTCCAAGAGACCCAGTGGCAAGAGACAACTACAGTAATTGTTTTTTCCAGTCTGTACACAAAGGAATTTTAGATCCATAATTAGTGTTTTTCAGTGACGAGGCGTGGTTTTATTTACATGGACGTGTGAAAATACAAAACAATCGCTGCTGGTCACCTGCGAATTCAAGACTGATCCACCAAATCCCCCTGCATGACCCAAAAATCGGTTTGTGGTGTGCGGTATCCACAAGAAGCATTATAGGCCCTAATATTTTCCGTGAAAGTATTAATTTTGCTCGATATGTTCAGGTTATTTTGATTGATATCTTTCTCTGGTTAACAGACAGGGAAAGATTTTACGTTTTATTTCAGCATACCGCATACTGTGCATAGTTCATTGGACGCAATTAGTGCTGCCTTGGTGACAGGGTGTTTAGTGCTTGATTGTGGCCGCCTTCAATCCAGGATTTAACATTGTGTGATTTTTATTTCTGGGGTCGCTTAAAAGGCAAAGTGTATCGGTTTAATTCTCGTACCCTAGAGGAGCTGGAGAACAATATACGGCAGCAGATATCCCTCATTACGCAAGGAGAATTATAACGTGTAAGCGCAAATTTATTTTCACGATACATCGCCGGTCTGTCAGCTGAAGGAGAACATTTTCAACATCATCTGTGAAAAGGTAAGTTTTTTACCATCATTTGCTTGTAAATTTACCATTAATTAATGTACAATGTCACGGTTTTTTCCTGTGCGCTATCTGCGGAACGATTTCCGTTGGCTTGCTAAAGGCGTTTGAGTGCCTGGTAGTTGGCCGCTGTTCCCACTCCATTCAAATAATCTCACTGTATACGCGAAAACAACTCAGAACTTAGGAGATATATGAGGACATACGATCGAATCTATAGAGTCTGGAAACCATGTTTCTGTAACAATTGCCGAGCTTCATTTGCTAAGGGAGGACATTAAATAATCACGGTCTACTGTAATTCATTGTGGCAAGTTCATGCTTTTGATTTGTAGTAGTAGTTGTTGTTGTTGTTGTTGGAGTCTTCAATTTTTTAACTGGTTTGGTACAGCCCCTCCGTTCCTTTATGTCTTGCATCAATCGTTTCATTTCTACATCCTGCAACCGTGGCAATCCTTCAACTTTTATGTTATTAGGTGGTTTAAAATTACATACGTTGTTAGGTGGGGTGCTGAGATCACCCCAAAGTTTTGCTGGGATATCTCGGACATACATTTTTCAGAAAATGTCTTACTTATTTTGCATACTATTCACATCCTTTTAAGCCAGTTTTAATTACCTTACAACAATAAATTAATTCATTAAGGAAATCAAAACCTTTGGAAGATATACCTATATTATATCACTGCTTGATTCTACATCTTGCTATTTCAAGCTTTTTGCGTTGGCTCATTTCTTAGAAAAGTTCGGTTTTGTGTTTTACTAATCTAAACATAACACACTTCTATAAAACAACACAATATTAATGATATTCTGTTTTACTATGAGAAAATTTAAATGGGAAGAAGACTGATAATCATTAATGCAAATTGGAAAGTGTCTTTAGTACTGTACCCAATTTCAGCAGTGTCGTGAATGCCAAAATCCAAGATAATAGCGGATCGATACCAACGGCAGTACTCCGGATAAAAAATACTTACCGAAATATCAGGCATAACACACTTCTGCAAATCGTGGACTCATATCAGGCGATAATATCAAAACACATTGGAAAATCCTCTACAGGATCAGCGACAACACACACCAGAGCGAGAGACACTCATTCACACGGACGTAACAGGGACAGGGAAATGGATAAAATGGTTCAAGCCGCTATAATCACCATAGCATTTTCCTAACCTCCCACTATCTATAAATTACAACGCAAGAGTATTGTGAAAATGGTATAAGCAGACGCAAATGCGTGCCCAAATTTATTCAAAAAGTTTACATCGCATAGATGGTTATAAACAAACCGAAAATCCATAACAAAATGTCATTATCATTAATGTCTTATGACACACTCTCTGCCATAACGCCAACTAAATCACAACAATAACGACTCAAAATCAACAACTAATAAATTGGCAACATATCGCTATGCCTTTGCTAACAGGATCAACAAAAAAAAATTATAAAGAAAAGAAACAAACCCCTTAATGAATTTAAATAGTGACGGCCTCTCACTATTTACAATATTTTAGTCTATACACAGCTCTTGAGTTTTATTCTTTACTTAATTACCGAAATACCTTTTAATTCAAATACTAAATTTAACAAATACCGAATACTATCTATATACATGTCATCTTAGAACATTGTCTACCACAATGTTCCTCCGTTACTCTTTAGAGAGATAGGATTTTATTAACACTAACTGACTGTGATCAAAATCGAGGTAATCGATCAAAATAAGGCTTAGCATTCCGATCAATAAAGATGGGAGTGCTATCCAATGAACTCTTGTTCTGATCCACTATTGAAAAACAATAATAATAATAATACTGAATTAATATCAACGTCCTGAATACTAAACTTTTGGAGCACCCGGTATCGACAACCCAGCTGATCTGCATGAACACGACAGCCTATCAGATCAACATCAAACACCACCAAGGTGATCCTACAATACGAATGAAAATACTGTCATCAAACACAGTAAAATAATTTATCAGCAGTCGAAATAAACTCCACAACCCAATAACTCAACGTTCCAACGAATGGCAACAAAAGCTCAAAGCTGACTAACTAGACTGCAATCCTAATCACACACAAAACGCAGACAACTAACAACAACAACAACAACAACCATTGACAGAGGAAATGTTCCCAGGAAATAACATCCCTTACAGGGGTCGACCTTCGAAATACCAAAGAAACAATTGGTATTATCGCACACCTCTTCAATGTAAGCACCACAATCTAACAATACCAAAAATGAGCATCTCTCCCTCAAGTTATAAATAATTCAATGACGTTGATACTAATTTTAAATACGCTTTAAAAGCAATAGCAGTTACAGATCGAATGACTTTTTCCTAGTGCGTGTTAACTAAGCACGAAATATTTCTAACTATAATCCGTTTCAAATTACATTGATTGTGAGTGTCAACTCAAAAACATTGGTCACCTAGGCGTGAACTATATACATTATATTCATTATACATTGAAATATTTGATTATGTATATACATTGTGTCACTCTATAACAATAGTCGTGTACACCTCTCGAATTATCATTACAATGTATAATTCAAAATTGTTTTTCGAAAGAATTCTTCGTCTGAACGATCAGAGTAGCAACCAACTTCCAACTAACGAGAAATGTTCTAAAAGTCAAAACTGAAAATTAATTTACACTTCCAAAGAAAGAATAAAATATAAAGTTGGAAAATATCAAGTCAGGATTAAAGTCCCAAATTAATCAAAATCCAAAAAAAAAAAATCAGGATTTTCTGAAAATCCGAGAAAAAATGAATTCAAATTCCAATATCAAAAATGGAATAAATTTTCAAAGTGAAAATTTCAAAATTCCAAATCCAAAATTCACCGAGATGTGAAAATCCAAAATCGAGAAAAATAATTCAAATGGTAAAGTCGGATAATTGTGCAAAATCACAATATGGAAAGAATCATCGAATATCAAAATAGCTAAATCCATAAATAAGAATATCTAAGAAAATTTAATTTGCGAAAGCAAATTTTCAAAAACAGAAAATTCTCTTAACTGCGAAGTGGCAATCGCGCAAAAATATGGAATGCGAAGAAATGAAAGCTCGTAGGAAACTGTTTATCTGGAAACACACTCGAATCCAAAATAATTAATTTCCAAAACCCAAAAGGTGGAAATCCGAATCTGTATCAACATAAAAATGCTTAAATGCCAGCGGTAATCATCGAAGCGAGGACTCCACTAAACCAGACGCGGTCAACACGAAGTTAACTCGCCTGCAATTATCCCAAACATAGCTGGAACTGAAGCTAACCAGCCTACTAAATGCGAAAAGAACTTTCTTCGAAGTAGTAAATCACAGATTACCAGAGCTATAACTTTATATAGAACAAACTACTACTGAAATAAATGATCACACCAGGCATGCTTCAAAATATACCAATCTAAATACAGGGGCTATAGGAATGAAGAGCTTGTCTTACTTTAAGCAGGGCTGGCGATGAGACACGTGTAACCCCAAATACACACAGATTCGGGAAACTGCATCCAACCTCAAGCAGCCTCACTCCAAGCGTCATTTCACCTTTTCTTGATCGCTGCGAGATTGCAAGTAGCCGGCCAACGGCTCCATAGTTCGTGATGGGGCCCGGATAGCCTTGGCGTTCGGCCCGCCCCCTGACAGTCCACTGGTTCGATTATCGGGCTTCCTTCCGACCTTGCTCTTCTTCTCGTTCCTTCCGACAATTTTGTAGCCTCTCTCCATCCTTAGACTGTTTAAAGTCCACGATGATCTCCATTAGATTGTGCATTCTATGAAGTATTTGTGTGAACATTGCTTTCCTGCATTTCATTTTAAGTGACTCCACTAGAAGGAATTCTTACACCCATGATGTAGACCACATTTCCCAATGCATAATTTAGCAATTTAACATGGCTCCCTCTGACAAATCAAATGTTCCTTCCAACAATGCGTCCATGATGTTCGTCACCATTTTATTGCACTCCATTTCACAACCGAATATATCGTTCCCAAAATAACGTTACCCTTTCAAAATGTTTCCTTCCAAATATGTACTTACAGTGTCCTTCACGATGTATACTCATATTCCTACCTTCTCTAGGAACACGTCATATAATGCAGACTGATAATTCATTGTAAGACCACGACACCGGTCTCTACCATAAGTATTCCATTACGCACTCAAATTCATATACTGACTAACGTGCTTCGCACAATATTAGCACCGTGATACAACAAGGTTACATATATTCGTATTGTTCTTTCCTTCACTGGAACACTTGTACACACTCCCGTATCACGTTTTCGGAACTCACGGCTGACATCCGTTCGGTTCAAAGACCCGTGTTGTATTACCTCACACAATGGCCGTCACATCCTTCCGCATGCTTTCGGAACAACCACGCCCTCTTTCTCCAGGTCCCATAATGCAAGGTTCGGACATGAATATCCTTATACTGACTTCGGGCGTTAATTATCCAAGGAAAACATTTCCTGATAATAGCTTAAATAATTTCTTCGATTTATTTCCAATCTTCAATACTTCCAACTGCATTAAAGTAGCATACTCGCCAAAATAAAATATTCCATTTCTAAGGTCGCCCAATGGATCCTGCAATCGCGTTCTCTTTCCTCAAGTACAGCCTGTGGTCTATCTCGTAGGATGATCGAATCAGATCCGCCCTTACTAGCAGGTGATTACCTCCAGCTAACAAGCTTCTTGTTGGACAATACTTCATGACTATAAATTTTGTGTAACGTACCTGTTCCGAAATTCATTTTCCAATTTTAACTAAATGATCCCTTTTCTATGGTTACCTTTCATATCTGTTCCTGGCATCTCTTAATACGAATTCGGGGACAGTACCAGCTAATGGTTTCGTCCAGACAGTCGTCCAACCAAGTAGCGACCAATGGCTTTTGTCTCACCCTTTTTAGTACATTAGTAATTTTCGTGCAGACAATCGTCTAACCTCGCCACAGGGGAGTGAAGTGAAGTTGGCAGCATTGTCTGATACAAGCCTCATCGAACATGGTCAGTTTATTATTGCAGAGTGAAAATGTTGATAATTTCCTTATTGAACAGTTTTTTTTTTCTTCCTTAAAAGCAATTATTAGCCTCAAGTTTCAGAGTGATACTATCAAAAATAACCAATTTGAAACGGGACACCTTTCACTGCACGAGAGCCTAAATTGTTCTATAATCATAAAATAATATAATATCACTGGAGTGTTCCTAGAATAGTATATGTCGGACTCGAATAATTTTACAGGAACATTATACAGTGAGGGCCCTCCCTATAGAACGGAGCCTCGTGGAGGCCGTGCCGCGGGGAGGTCCCAATGACTCACCGCTGGATTATAGCGGGTACCTATTACAACAGCGGGGCGGGAAGCCCTGGATGCTGTCATAGCACACGCAGCTGGCAAGATACCTTAGTTGTGATAATTGCTGTGAAGTGCTGAAGCCTGCCTCGTATCACGTGAGCATGGTTAGGTATAGGACAAAACATTTGAATTTTCCTAGTGGAAACTTATCTTCTCAAGAAGAAGTCTTACAATAAATGTGATCGTAAGTTTCAGCGCCAAGCGATTATTAATTGTGGGGAAACCGCAAACAAGAGGTATACAGAAACAATCCGTCAATATTTCTAGTTACAGTCTATGTGTTGTTTGTTAAAATACTGAAAGTGGTGATTGACCTCCAAACTCGCTGGTTATGAGTGAATATGTGATTGTAGTTAAATGGTCAATTCAGGTTGTATTGTACAGGCTACAGTCTTGCGTGTCCTGGTGAGAGCAGTTGTCTTCGTCACTATCTACACTCAACTGGGGAAATTCCTGTGTGCCAGGGTCTCTTATATACCTGGGTATTTCCCCTCTCGCATACCTAAGTTCCTGTGTTCGTCGTGTTAATGTGAATGTATGTGACCAAGTCTA
Source organism: Meconema thalassinum (assembly GCA_946902985.2). Taxonomy (NCBI): domain Eukaryota; kingdom Metazoa; phylum Arthropoda; class Insecta; order Orthoptera; family Tettigoniidae; genus Meconema; species Meconema thalassinum. The sequence continues at coordinate 11,539,664 of CAMPQE020000048.1, read as the reverse complement.
GTCTCCCTAATGTGGTGTATGTTACTGTATACATAAAAATCTTCAACTATTAAAGACCTGGTGTCAATTCTCGCCACGCATAAACTAATAACCATATAAGCGCTGCGCGGGCTAATGAGAATGTCGCGGCAACTTTAAAACTGCGAATTTAAAAGTCATATTTGAATTTTATCTTCTTTCTCTTTTAGATCAGTCTGGTGTTCTTTCTGTATCCAGTCTGATAACAGTCGAGTTGAGCCTAGTGTACCCTCAGTAAACTCTCAGATAAACATGTGGTTAGCCAGGTGTTCGTTCAGTATTCTATCTGATGACCTTGCAGTTTAGTCTAATATTCCTGAATTATCAAACTGATCATATGAATGTAGCCGAGAGTTCCTTCAGTTTCCTTTACGATTACCTTTCTTTATTACTCTATTCACAATACTTTGGAAAATAAATGTAACTTAGTTTGCAAGGTATTAAAATTTTGGCAATACATAAAACAATCAGAACAAAATCATTCAGTGCTTGGAGACTTAGCATGAACCAGGGTTGCATTGATCTTTGTCCTCTTCCTTGATCGGGTCTCCTCACTGAGTTGACTTGATGCACTAATCTCATCTACACTATTCATAATGTTGAATTTTGGGCTTATGCCGTGTTTATTATTCTAAAATTCGACGCGTTTCGAAAGAAACCATGCCTTTCTTCGTCAGGAATAATCTGGAATACGACAATGATTGCTAAGAGAAAGCAACAAAGAACATATAGAAGGTGCCCAAAGATGGACGCCATTATAGCCCCATGTTAGGGACAACGGAAAGCAGCAGTGAATTACTTTCTCAGGGTTCTGATAATAGGTAGCCATGATTAACTGAGATTGTAGCCGGTGTCGCGGTTGAAATTATCTGGGTGTTTACGTATTTCAACCGCCTCCCTGATGATTCTGGGACGATATTGCTTTATACGGGCAAGAACATCCACTCCTTGGAACATGACATCATGGCCAGGTGTTAATGCATGATCGGCAAAAGCTGATTTATCAGGTTGAATGAGCCTGATACATCTATTATGTTCCTTAATGCGAGTGCATATTGTTCTCGAAGTCTGCCCGATGTAAACCTTGCCACAAGTACAGGGAACTCTGTAGATACCCGGTTGTTGCAAGGACAGTTTGCCTAAATTGCAACAACCGGGTATCTACAGAGTTCCCTGTACTTGTGGCAAGGTTTACATCGGGCAGACTTCGAGAACAATATGCACTCGCATTAAGGAACATAATAGATGTATCAGGCTCATTCAACCTGATAAATCAGCTGTTGCCGATCATGCATTAACACCTGGCCATGATGTCATGTTCCAAGGAGTGGATGTTCTTGCCCGTATAAAGCAATATCGTCCCAGAATCATCAGGGAGGCGGTTGAAATACGTAAACACCCAGATAATTTCAACCGCGACACCGGCTACAATCTCAGTGAATCCTGGCTACCTATTATCAGAACCCTGAGAAAGTAATTCACTGTGCTTTCCGTTGTCCCTAACATGGGGCTATAATGGCGTCCATCTTTGGGCACCTTCTATATGTTCTTTGTTGCTTTCTCTTAGCAATCATTGTCGTATTCCAGATTATTCCTGACGAAGAAAGGCATGGTTTCTTTCGAAACGCGTCGAATTTTAGAATAATAAACACTGCATAAGCCCAAAATTCAACATTATGAATAATAACACGGGCCGTGAAAGTCTAAATGACTCATCTACACTGTTATTGCCCATGATTACACCTTCTAGGCTTATATGTTGCTTGACAAGATTCTTTATATGCGACATCACTTGTTGCTCTGTAGGGCCTGTACTGCCCCGTGTAGTTTTGGGTGTGTTTGTGGAAATTGAGTAATAATCTGTATAATAGTGATGGCTGTACATGTGTGTGCATTTGTAAACTGGGGATGTGAATGGTAATGTACCTGTATGCTTTATGCGCATCATTGTGCCCCAGATGAAGCATCAGGGGAGAAATTATACGAACTGACTGATATAGTGGACTGTATTTCCATATCTACAATATATTAAATACTGTAATTACCATAGAATGTAAATGAGCTAATACTCCGATTATTTGAACGACGATCAGCCATGTTGGCAAACTAACATACAATAACAATGAAGGCAGTTGCTGCCAACCCAATCATATAAATGTTCCTAGAGAGTAAACAAAGAATAAACATACTCCCCTCCTTGAAATACGTAGATTTCAAAATCCAAAATAAAAACACTGAATTGTTAATAGTTAAAGTTATTTGTCTGCTCTATTGGTAAGGGAGCTATTTTGGAAACTGGTCGTTTATAAATACCATTGTTCGACTTAACTCTTATCACTTTGTCTTTACCGAAATGCACTTCAGCGATAACACCACGGAGCCACTGGAGAGGGGGAACAGTGTCTTCTCGTATGAGCACCACCGTACCTGGTGATACGTCGCAGGAGGAGGTCGTCCACCTGCTGCGCTGCTGTAGGTGAATGAGATAATCTGATGACCATCTCTTCCAAAAGGTTTGAAGTCTTTGTTGAAAAACCTTATATCTGTTTAAAAAAGACAATTTACATGATGTGAGATCAGGTACGGGAAGAGTAGTGAGGGGTTCATCTATGAGAAAATGTCCGGGTGTCAAGGTAGACACATCAGGATCGTTTGATAGAGGTAGGAGAAGACGTGAGTTTAAGCAAGCCTCAATTTGCGCAGTTAATCTAGCTAATTCTTCGTAAGTAATATGTTACGTTTTTAAAATTCTTCTTAAATGATGTTTGAGGGATTTCACTCTGGCTTCGCAGAGCCCTCCAAAGTTAGGGTCATGAGGAGGTATAAAATGCCACTTAAATCCACAACTATTGGCGAAATTACTAATCTCTTTCGTTCGTTCTTGAATGAATAAGTTCTTGAGTGCTCTATTAGCCCCTTGAAAATTGGTACCATTGTCGGAGTACATTTTACTGCAAAATCCTCTTGTTGCGATGAAACGTCTGAGCGCTGCTAGAAAAGCTTCAGTGGTTAGATCGGGAACTATATCAAGGTGAATGGCTTTGGTGCACATACATATGTAGCCTTTGACGACGGTCTTACTACGTGGTTTGCCAATCTTCAATTGAAAATGCCCCGTAGAATCTGTACCAGTGTTGCAGAATGGTCTTGCTTGAGACACACGAACTGCAGGAAACTGTCCCATTAATTGCTGTGTACTTTCGGCTTTGAATCTGAAGCATGTTGTACAAGTTTTTATAACTCTTCAAACCTCTGACCTTCCATTGATAATCCAGTAACATTGTCTGATGGATTCTAAAGTCAACTGGTTTCCTGAAAATAGGAGTCTCTCGTGTTCTCTCCTGACTATTGGATCAGTAAACTGATCTTTAGCGGGCAAAATCATCTGATGTTTGAAGTCGTAGTCTCGGTTGGAGTTCTCTAATTTTCCCCCAACTCTCAGGATTTTATCCATATCTAAAAATGGAACTAAACTTTGAAGTTTGCTATGTCTTGAAACTGAATTATGTTTCAATAGATCTGCTATATCCTCGTGGAATGCTACTGACTGAACAAGCCTACCACATGTCTTGTTGGTTTGCTGCAATTCTTCTAATGTCATTGGACCATGTTTTTGTTCTGAATGTTTGGATTTAATGTTGTGCAGAAATCTTAAACTGTATGCCAAGACCCTTTGAAGCTTGAAGTGTGACGAGAATCTGGTGAATAATTCTGAAGGATTAGGAATCTTCGATACATATTGTGCACTGGAAGTGGGCCAGTTCTGTCTGAACACTGTACACTGTAGCCATCCAGAACCATGCCACCAAGGATGATTATTTACAGGGTGTGTAGGATCAGTTCCACGAAAAATTAGATCAGCATTATCTGCGGATGCAATGTGCTTCCAACCTTTGACTGAAGTATTGCCTTGCACTTCAGCCACACAATGCGCAACAAAAGATTTCCCCTTCGATGGCGATCCTGCTAACCATGCAAGAACGATCTTTGAATCTGTCCACAGATGAATACTGTGGAATTCGATTATGAGAACCTGACACATCTTTCTAACCACTTGTGATAATAATACTGCTGCACATAACTCTAGTTTGGGTAGCGTAATTTGTTTGAATGGAGCTACTCTGGACTTTGAGCACAGGAAATGCGTGGTTACGTGACCTTGATCTGTTGATGAGCGTAGGATTAAACATGTACCGTATCCCTTCAAGGATGCATCAGCAAAGCTATGCAGCTGCACCTGAGTACAATTTTCTTGAAGCACAAATCTGTTAATATAGGTATTGTCAATCAAGGGTATTTGAGAGTGCAGAGTATGCCATCTTGTAAGCAATTCTGTTGGAAGTTCATGATCGCATCCTATATTCTCTTGCCATAATTGCTGCAGAAACATCTTGAATGCGATAACAATAGGATTGATTAATCCAATAGGGTCATTAATTGACGATACAATCGATAACACCTTGCGTTTGGTTACTAGAGATCCAATTCCTTGTTTTTTCTGAACACCACTGGAGACCTGTAATCTGTCTGTCGCTGGATGCTAAAGTAGACCTAAAGTCTTAATATTTTCACACGAATCAATCTGAAAAGGAAGCTGCGTCTCTCTGCAGTCCTTTGGAACTGCCTCTAACAATGCTGGATGGTTAGAACATCACTTACGGAGGTTGAAGCCTCCCTTGGATAGCAATTGCATTAGTTCTCGTTGTAGGATTAATGCATTGTCGACTTTACTTGTTCCTGAAATGCAGTCATCTACATAAAAATCACGAAGAAGGACAGCTGCTGGCTGCGGATACTGTTGCCTCTCACCATATGCCAATTGCCTTAAACATCTTATTGCTAAAAACGGAGCTGATGATGTGCCATATGTGACCGTTTGAAGTTGGTACTGCTTGATAGGCTCATTAGGAGAAGCTCTCCAAACGAAGCGCTGTCTGTACATCTTTTCGATATCAGCTGTAAAGTCTATGGCGTGAGTTCTAAATCTAGCAATAATCGAACATAAGTCTTGTTGGATAGCAGGACCCGTCACCAAAATGTCATTAAGTGACTTTCCTGACTTCGATTTGCAAGAAGCGTCGAAGACAACTCTAGTTTTTGTCGTAGTGCTGGATTTCTTAAATACCGGATGGTGCGGCATGTAGTATGCTACCGATGTCACCATACTAGAATTAACAATCTCCATGTGACCTATTCCTTGTATTCAATGTGAAACCGGTCATAGTCTACCTTCAATTGCGCATCATTGTTAAGTCTACGCTCAAGGTATTGGAATCTGCTAATTGCTGTTTGTAAAGAATTGCCTAATATGCTTGGATTCTGCTTAAATGATAGTCTGACTATGTATTTTCCAGATCCATCTCTTGATACATGATTTGAAAAATGTTGGTCTCATTCCATCTCTTCTTGTGACTGGCTCGTGAAGTTCTTCGATCTCGCAAATACGTTGTACTTGGTTATGAAGGTGAACACCATTACGAAGGAAAAACGTTCCTGCAGTATTGTTTCTATTGGTTGATATAGATTCATATGAACCTGACACAATCCAACCACAATCTGTGTTTTGTAGGACTGGAAACTTCCCTGGTCTCGTCCTGTGTCCCTTATGAAGAATACGTCAGCACCAAGAAACATGTCTATCTTAACTCAAGCATAAAACTTTGGATCTGCTAATTGAATGTCACTAGGGAGCTCCCACTCTTCATAGGGTACCTGCTGACTAGGCATATCGCTTGTAATCTTAGATAGGACCAGACATTCAACATTGTGATGTTCCTTATGGAAGATTGAACTTCAATGCTCACACTATACTTGGCTTCAGATATGTACGGAGAAATACCTTTGATAGGTGTGTGATTCTTGGTCTTCCTAAAGCCCAAAATTTGAACCAAATTTTCTGTTACAAAACTGCTTTGACTGCCACTGTCCAATAAGCAACGAGATAAGTGTAGCCTACCATCACTATCCTTTACCTTGGCTAATGCTGTAGAAAGTGGGACTTGAGTGTGGTTTCAGTTTCATAGTGCAATAACTTGAAGAGTTATCACGAGCTTGAGCATAGTGAGCCTGGTTAGACTCTGAATTTGATCATCTGATGATAGCTCCCTGCTGAGACTGTTTAGACGATGTACTATTGACTTGATGATTATCAGAAACAAAATGCAACAGTGAGTTGTGATGACCGTTGCAAGTTTTGCATGTAGACTTCGAAGGACAAGAACTTATTCCGTGCGAATTATGCAATCAATTGTAGCAAAAAACTCAGCAAATCTTCTAGGTTTGTGCCGTGTCTTGTGAGGGGTTTCGCCTAGGACACCAAGCTGGTTCATCGGCGGGCTCTTGGTGTCCCCGCCCGGACCCCCACTGGAATAGCGAACTGCGCGCCACCTCCCTTTATATAAGGTGCAACTGCACCATTTGACTGCGAGAACTAAAAGCTCAAGCAGCCTCAACCTCCCTATGAAGCCTTCCAAAAAGATGGTATATTGGCTTTCACGGCCAGTGAATTAAAACTCAGCAATTCTTCTAGGTTTGTGCCGTGTCTTGTGTCGGGTTTCGCCTAGGACACCAAGATGGCTCATCGGCCGGCTCTTGGTGTCCCCGCTCGGACCCCCACTGGAGTAGCGAACTACGCGCCAACTCCCTTTATATAAGGTGCAACTGCACCACTTGACTGCGAGAACTAAAAGCTCAAGCAGCCTCAACCTCCCTATGAAGGCTTCCAAAAAGATGGTATATTGGCTTTCACTGCCAGGGAATTAAAACTCAGCAATTCTTCTAGGTTTGTGCCGTGTCTTGTGTGGGGTTTCGCCTAGGACACCAAGCTGGCTCATCGGCGGGCTCTTGGTGTCCCCGCCCAGACCCCCACTGGAGTGGCGAACTGCGCGCCATCTCCCTTTATATAAGGTGCAACTGCACCACTTGACTGCGAGAACTAAAAGCTCAAGCAGCCTCAACCTCCCTGTGAAGGCTTCCAAAAAGATGGTATATTGGCTTTCACGGCCAGTGAATTAAAACTCACCAATTCTTCTAGGTTTGTGCCGTGTCTTGTGTGGGGTTTCGCCTAGGACACCAAGCTGGCTCATCGGCGGGCTCTTGGTGTCCCCACCCGAACCCCCACTGGAGTAGCGAACTGCGCGCCTCCTCCCTTTATATAAGGTGCAACTGCACCACTTGACTGCGAGAACTAAACGCTCAAACAGCCTCAACCTCCCTATGAAGGCTTCCAAAAAGATGATATATTGGCTTTCACGGCCAGTGAATTAAAACTCAGCAATTCTTCTAGGTCTGTGCCGTGTCTTGTGTGGGGTATCGCCTTGGACACCACTGGAGTGGGGGTCCGGGCGGGGACATCAAGAGTCCGCCGATGAGCCAGCTTGGTGTCCAAGGCGAAACCCCCCACAAGACACGGCACAAGCCTAGAAGAATTGCTGAGTTGTAATTCACTGGCCGTGAAAGCCAATATACCATATTTTGGGAGCCTTCATAGGGAGGTTGAGGCTGCTTGAGCTTTTAGTTCTCGCAGTCAAGTGGTGCAGTTGCACCTTATATAAAGGGAGGTGGCGCGCAGTTCGCTACTCCAGTGGGGGTCCGGGCGGGGACACCAAGAGCCCGCCGATGAGCCAGCATGGTGTCCTAGGCGAAACCCCACACAAGACACGGCACAAACCTAGAAGAATTGCTGCGTTTTAATTCACTGGCCGTGAAAACCAATATACCATCTTTTTGGAAGCCTTCATAGGGAGGTTGAGGCTGCTTGAGCTTTTAGTTCTCGCAGTAAAGTGGTGCAGTTGCACCTTATATAAAGGGAGGTGGCACGCAGTTCGCTACTCCAGTGGGGGTCCGGGCGGGGACACCAAGAGCCCACCGATGAGCCAGCTTGGTGTCCTAGGCGAAACCCCACACATGACACGGCACAAACCTAGAAGAATTGCTGAGTTTTAATTCACTGGCCGTGAAAGCCAATATACCATCTTTTTGGAAGCCTTCATAGGGAGGTTGAGGCTGCTTGAGCTTTTAGTTCTCGCAGTCAAGTGGTGCAGTTGCACCTTATATAAAGGGAGGTGGCGCGCAGTTCGCTACTCCAGTGGGGGTCCGGGCGGGGACACCAAGAGCCCGCCGATGAGCCAGCTTGGTGTCCTAGGCGAAACCCCACACAAGACACGGCACAAACCTAAAATAATTGCTAAGTTTTAATTCACCGGCCGTGAAAGCTAATATACCATCTTTTGGAAGCCTTCATAGGAATGTTGAGGCTGCTTGAGCTTTTAGTTTCGCAGTCAAGTGGTGCATTTGCACCTTTGGGTAGTTTATTGGCTGAGGAATAACCCACCCACCAAGGGAAGATGATTAAGAGAAGGAAGTAGATTTGGGATTGGAAAAGAAGGATAGAAACATAGGAGGAGAGTCCCACAAAATTAATAAGTTTAGTTTTAAACACACTTAAAGGTGGTTGCCACCGAAAATCCGCTTTCGGATACCTAAAATGAGTAAGGACTTGTTCTAAGCTGACGAGAAACACAGATAGAACTTGGGCTGTTTGCAAGAGAGTGGCTTTCGTATAATCCCTCTCAAGCATATATAAAACTACGATGGGGAAGAGTGATGGTCTGGCAAGACTGAGAGGAACAAATTTACTATATGTCTTCTCAAAGAAATTAGGTTTTACAGAGTAATTCGAAGAATGCCAATGATTTAACTCAGTTTTGGTATTTTCAATTTCCAAAATTATGGAGTTCCTGTAAGGGCGACCAAGTGTCCCTAAGAAGGAAAATGATAAAGGATTATGCTTTATGGAGTAATCTTGGTAAATCAACCAATGGTTGCATTGGAAAACGGCTAAGCTTTTACTCAGCGAGGAGCCGGCTAAAAGTTTAGACAAAAAGAAACACTTATCTTTTAGAAAACTGACCATAAGTTTTCGGAGAGGGTCTCCACAAGCAGGTAGCTGGCTTAGCGAGCTTTACTTGCCTTACTGGCCAATTAGAATTAGCTATTAATGCTAAAAAGAACTTTAGTGAGGTGAAAATTAAGAGTTCTTGCTCAAATGCAACAAATGGTGAAAGCCCTATTAATGATTTTAATGTCATTGAGTGAGGAGAGTCAAGGAAGACAGGATTTTGCCTAAACTTTGTATTCGCAAATGAAAAAGCGAAGGGAAACGATTCATTTATTTTACAATTAGAAGAAGTTTGAGGAAATTAACAATTATGCAATATAATTTTGACAAACATAGTTCATTTGAACTTTTTAACAAATAGGGTCGCAGACCTCTCAACATTAAAAGGTTGCTCCAGGCAATTGACAATTTACAAGGTTTCAAACCTTACATGTTTCTAAAATCTTTATAAGATTTAAACAAATGAGCAATGAAATAATTAAAGCTTGAACGTGAATTGGAGAACAAAGAGTGCACCTTAAGAAATTCTTGAGAGAATGATCTAGAGAAAGTGACAACTTTGAAAATAACAATAATAACAACATGAAAAATAAGATAGAAGTTCCTACAACTTCTTATATTTATACAGAATTAATATATGAGAATTATACAAAGAGGGCAGGTCACTTACTGTGAAACCTGAAGAAAGTGAAAAGGAAAGTTCTAGACTTCCCAAGTTTGAGCAGGAATCACTAGCCAAATGGGACAGTTTCCATTTCGTGAAACCTGAACATGACTCGCTCAAGAGTTTAAAGAAATGTTTTCCCTGATTATAGGAAAGGAACAATGTAATTTAAAACTTGTATCACACAAGCAATTATGCAGAATTTAATTAATGTTAAACTAGCAAAGTTGGAAGGGCACTTCGTGAGTGACGCCTTATAGAAAGTTACAATTTTATTAATAATGGTTGTTAGTAGAAGGTTGAGGAAAGATCATTGGGATATAGGATCAATGTTCATGGCCGTATTTAATGTAAACGGACGAGCGCGACGCGGTAGAAACGTGGAGCAAGCACTGTTTATCACTGTAGTCTATGAAGATGGATGCAAAGTTCACTGTAGAAACACTAAAGTTTATGAAAAAGAAAGTTATTGCAATTATGGAAATAACTGATTGCTCTATATAGGTGAGAGTCTATTTCTTGAAAAAGTTGTGATTTACAATTAAATGCGCCATAGAATGTTCCAGAGGTTCCAGCGGTGGAAGAAAGTTAGCTATTGCAAAAATTTGTAAGGAAGATTCCTCATTTTAACTAGCATTTTCACAAGTGCGTGAACAATACTTGACGGCAAGACTCGCAGATAGAGTACAAGATCTCGAAGGTTCCAGAACGACCTTAGCAGAAAATGGGGTTGAGAAAATCCAACGGAGGAACTAGCTTTATAATTATAGACAGCGGGTATTAGATAATATCCCACGTAGCGAGAGGATTTCTCATTTGAATAGCTTAAGAAAAGCTCTTTTTTAGTAAGGTTGGCTTATACAAGCAAAAGCTCAACATGGCAAATCCCACGAAGAATGATTTTTGCCCCAAAGTAAATAATTCCACACTGTCTATAAAATATAATTAAAAGCATGTAGATAAAATGATGAAGATGAGGTTAAAACCTTTAAAATGGTACTTATCTTGATTTCATGTTGAAGTCGAAGTTTCCGTTGATGACTACCTAGCCAACATGGCGTAGAAGAGTGTGTGCCTCTTGGATTGAGGAAGCTAACTCGAGGGGAGCTTTAACTGACCGAGTCAACTGCAGACTGAGAAGTGAGAGCTGCTCAACGGAGCACGGAGGGGCCGAGGAAGGGGAAAAGAGTGGGGGGTAGGAGACAAAAGGAGAACATATAAGCATTGCCAACTTTAAAACAAAAAATTAATCTCTTGCTGAGCTGATCTTCTAAGAGTTGATAACATATGATACTAGCGCAGCATGGTGAGTAAAGAAGTAGACGTAGTCCTCTTGCTCAAGGAGAAAATAGCTGGCGATGGTGACAGGATCTGGTGGCCAAATGGATAAGTAAGTCCTCTAGCACCAGGAAGAGTTGAGGAGCTTCAGAGATTCGCTGCGAGGTGACGCTAGGTGGGTCACAGAAGTTATATATCTAGAACAGACTTATGAAGACATAAGAGATTTGCCTATCAAGGAGAAAACAAAAGATCACTGTTGGTGTTTGACAAAGAGAAAGGAAGAAATGAACATGCAAAGAGCAATAAAAATTATATCTCAGGTACCGTGTATTCAAAGAATACACCATACTGGGGGGGGGGGTCAACACCAACAGAGAGCAAATAAACAGTTACACATTTAATGGAAGAGGAGCGATCAAAGACAGGGGTCTTGTAGTCGAACCGTTAATGGTCAAGACTCTGACCACCCTGACTCTCCCATCTCTTCCAGGGTAACACTTGGTCACTCTACCGGAAGTCCAGACTAGAGGGGGAGAAACATCCCTAACCAAGACCAAGTCCCCCACTTTAATGTCGGGACTGGAAAGAAACCACTTCTGCCTCCGTTGCAAGGAAGTTAAATATTCCAAGTTCCGTCTCTTCCAAAAAGAATCACGGAGGGCTTCAAGTTTACGCCAAACAATAGGTAAATTAAAATCCCTGTAAGAATTGGGAAGAGGAGGAGGGGCAGAAAGAGAAGTGCCGATAAGGAAGTGACCAGGGGTGAGTGGAAGTAGGTCATCAGGGTCATTGGAAAGTGGAGTTAAAGGGCGAGAGTTAACAACACCTTCAATCAGAACAGACAGTGAATTGAATTCTTCGTAAGTCAGAATTCGATTACCTAAGACTTTTCTTAAATGACGTTTAGTGAGCTTTACGCAAGATTCCCACCTACCACCATGATGCGGAGCGTAAGGAGGTATGAAGCGCCATTTGAAACCTTTTGAATAAGAAAAATTAGAGATTTGTTCCATGGCAGGAGAGGAAGTGAGAGCTTTCTTCCATAGGGAAGCTGCGCCCTGAAAGGTGGAAGCGTTATCAGAGAACATCTCAGAAGGAACACCACGCCTTGCAGTGAAACGAGAGACAGCTGATAAAAAATAAGAAGTAGAAGCATTCGTTACTAGTTCCAAGTGGATTGCGCCGGTAACCATGCAAACAAAGAGAGAAACATAAAGCTTACCAAACAATTTGCGTTTAGCTTCAGGAGAGTTTCGTTGATATTGGAACGGACCCATATAGTCCACGCCAGTTAAAGCAAATGGGCGTATAGGAGAAGAACGAAAAGAGGGCAGATCGCTCATTAATTGAGTGTTGATTTTAGGTTTCGCTTTGAAACAAGGAATGCACTTGTGAATTACAGAAGAAACTTCATGAATTCCATTTATAATCCAGTACTTTTCCCTTAAGAGGCAAACCAGAGTACGTGTACCAACATGAAGATTACGGTAATGAAAGTCACGTATAATTAAGGAAGTTACGTCATGTTTGGAAGGCAAAATAACGGGATGCTTTTTGTCCTCAGAGAGTAAAGATTGCGAAAGCCTTCCACCTACCCTGAGTAACCCATGGTCATCAAGAAACGGGGCTAAAGCACGGAGACGGCTGGATTTGGGAAGATCTCTTGTAGAAGAAAGCAATGACAATTCAGAAGAAAAGGCTTCTTGCTGTGTCAGTTGTAAAACCTTAACGGTAGCGAGATTCAATTCATGATTGGTAAGGTGTGGTTTAGGGAGAAGAGGTTGGTCAACCACAAGATATTTCCATCTAAGGAGATAGGCGACAATCCGTAGTAATTTATGAAAAGAAGAATAGCGGGACAACAAAGGATGAGAAGCGTTGGAAACAAGGCACGAAGCAATGGGTAGAGGTACTTTAGCGTCAGGCAAGTTGGAGTTTGTAGCTGGGGGTTTAGAAGGCCATGAGGAAGATTCTTCGATTAGCCACGAGGGCCCATGCCAGTACAATTGGGAAGCTGCCAATTGAGAGGGTAAACAACCACGAGAGATAATATCGGCTGGATTATCCGCACTGGGAACATGCCTCCATTGACATCCAGAGGAAAGAGCTTGAATTTTGGAAACCCTATTTGCAACGAAAGTTTGCCAGTGAGAGGGGTTCTTGGCGATCCAAGAAAGGGCGATCATGGAATCGCTCCAGAGATAGATTTGCGAGAATTCGACCTTTAGTACTTCCCGTAATTTCTTGACAAGTTCTGCAGCCATGAGTGCAGCGCACAGTTCGAGCCTAGGCAAAGTGATAGTTTTAAGAGGAGCGACCTTCGATTTGGCACAAACAAGGTTGGAAACTAGAGATCCATAGAGTGAATCGTGATAGACTAAATATGCACAGCAACCATAAGCTTTTTCGGAACTGTCCGCGAACACATGAAGGAAAAAAGATGCATTAGAATGAGAGCTGATTAAATTCCTGGGAATTTCAATAAGGGAAAGATCCAGCAAATTGCTGCGAAACGAGAGCCAACGATTAAGAAAAGAAAGAGGGACAGTGTCATCCCATTCACATTTAAGCGACCACAGCTCTTGCATGAAGAGTTTGGCTATAACGATAACTGGGGCAAGGAATTGAAGTGGATCAAAAATTTTTGCAATTTCAGAGAGAATTTGTCTTTTTGTATTAGGAAGCTCTTCTGCGAGCGAAACTTTATAGATAGGAGTGTCAGTGCTAGTGCACCAGTGAACTCCTAGAGTTTTTATAGATTCGGAGTTTCCACAAATTTCGACAGAAGAAGGATCTACGTCTTCGATGGGAAACTGAGCGAGAAACTCAGGGGAGTTGGAGTTCCACTTATGGAGTGGGAAACCTCCATTCCTTAGTAATGCCTGAAGTTCTAAAGATACAAAAGAAGCTTCCTCCAAAGAAGGGAAGGATTGCAAATAATCGTCAACATAGAATGACGTAGTTAGCGCTTCAGAGGCTTTGGGGTTAAATAAATGACCATCTTGAGAGGCTAGCAAGTGTAGGGATCGGATAGCAAGGAAAGCAGAGGGTTTTAAGCCATAAGTAACCGTTTTCAAGCGAAACACCTTAATGGGCTTACTGGTTTCATCACGCCACAAGATTCTTTGAAGATCTCGTTGTTCTGGTTGAATTAACACTTGACGGTACATCTGTTTTATGTCGGCTATGACAGCTATGGGAAATAATCGAAAGTTTAAGAGTATAGCAGATAAATCTGATTGAATAGCAGGACCAGAATAAAGAGTGTCGTTAAGACTGTTGCCATTAACGTCGGGTGATGAACCATTGAAAACAACTCGAATTTTATCTTTTACAGGAGGGTTTTTCCACACGGGATGATGATTTAAATAAACCGTTTCAATTGGGGGGTGCAATTCATCATCAGATTTGTTAACAACTTCCATATGATCTAAGCTTTCATACTCATCCATGAAATCAGTGTACTGTCGTTTAACAAGAGGTTCCTTCTTGAATTTGCTCTCGATGGCGAAAAGAGCTTTTCGAGCTTTAGGCTGAGAGTTGATAAGTTTAGGAGGATTATGTAATCTTGGCATTTGAACGACGAACCGGCCATCAGAAGAACGAGTGGTGGTGTTCAAAAAAAGTTGCTCACAGAATTCATTTTCTGAAGAGGTTACATTAGGAGAATCAACATTTTCAAGCCTCCAGAACTGTTCCAGGTCAGTATTGGAGAAGTAACATTGCGATGCGGGTTGAGGAGAATAATGGGGAAGTTGCCCTGTGACGATCCATCCAAAATTAGTGTGTCTGGCGACCACGTTTGAGGATAACTTACGAACCTGTTTACGTAGGCAATTCCAGAAAACATTGGCACTAAAGAGTATGTCAATAGGGTTCTGCATATTAAAACAAGGATCGGCTAGCCTTAAATGCGAGGGAATGTTTAACCCTGAAATATCCACAGAGTGACTTGGAGTGTCTTCTCCAATGCTATTAAGAATTAGACAATTAAGTTTAAGAAAGTTGTTTCTATGACAAGTATCTCTTATAGTTAGCTTTGAGAATTGTAAAGCTTGCGATTTTGAGCTGTTGATGCCCGACACGTTGATAGAAGTGGGGTTTACAGGTAGGCCTAGTTTTCTAATCAAGGAATTGGACACAAAATCATGAGTTGCCGCTGAGTCTAGAAGACCGCGTGCACGGACCCAGTTGCCAAAGTTATCCTGAACTTCGATTTGGAGAGTAGACAACAATACTTGAGCACTGCGAATGGACTTGGCATTTTGAATATAAGATGAAGCATTAGAATTGTTAACACTATCATTTTTCGGCGAAGTAGATGCTGTCGATGACCTTGCCTGATCATGACGATGTAGCAGAGTATGATGAGCCTTTTCAAAATGGTAGCAAAGTCTTGTGGACTTACAGTTAGAAGCAGAATGCGTGGGCGCTAGGCAGTTTAAACAATGTTTGTTTTGAGCGACTAATTTTCGTCTGTCATCGACTGACATTTTTTTAAAAGATTTGCAAAGGTATAGGGCATGGGGATCTTTACAAAGTATGCACTTTACAGGTTCGTTTAAACTTTTGCGAGGTTCGCTTTGCGTGTTTAAAACAATAGAGCTAGCAACACGACGTTCACTAGACCTAGTTGGGTAACCAGTGGAGTTTGATTTGAATTTGGATGAGCTGGACCCGGGTTTTTGGGTATTGGACGCTGAGCGTTCACTTTTGGATTTGATGGACATTAATTCGAATTTGGAACTAGGAGATGAAGGTTCACTTTGATTAGCTAGAGCGGTTAAAAGTTGGCATCTAGCGTTTATGAAAGTGACTAAATGCTCGTAAGAGTAGTCGTCTTCTTTAGAAAGTTCAATTTCCCAAGCTTTGAGGGTAGCAGCATCAACTTTAGAGACTACTAAATGTATTAGGAAAGTATCCCAATGTTCAGTAGGTTGATCTAATTGGGACAAAGCTTTAACGTGGAGTTGGGTAGTGTCAATTAAAGTACGCAAACTAGTGACGTCATTGTGCTGTGACGCAGGTAGGTTAAATAGAGCCTTCATATGGCGTTGAATACGTAAACGTAAATTTCCATATCTTTTCTTTAATAAGTTAAAGGCAATGGGGTAATTTTCGGCACGCAGAGGAAGTGCTTCGACCAACTGCAAAGCTTGACCTCGAAGGATAGATCTCAAGTAATGAAACTTGTAAATGATTTGAATGTCTTCATTGTCATGAACAAGGGAGCAAAATAATTCATAGAAAGAATCCCAAGTGGATTCATCTCCAGAGAAATGGGGTAAATCAATTTTAGGTAAAGTAGGTTTGGGCTTGTGAGTGCCCTCACGGAAAGAAGTTTGGGGTTCGTGAAGGGAACCAAGAACAGAAGCGTCCTTTTTCTGCTCCTCTTCGAGTTGGCGTATTATTTTGAAAGCAGAACCTATGCCTTCGTAATATAGGTTTTCTACTTCGACACGATCTTCTGTTTGATTAAGCATGCAAGTTTCTATTTCAGTTTGAATGTTACAGTAGTTTTCATATGAACGCTCAAAATCCTTTACACGATGTTTCAACAAATCTAATTGCGCGTCTGAGGGATCTAATTCTTTTATGTACCTTCTGAATCGGGTAATTTGCCCTTTATAGGATGCTCGTTTAGAAGTAAGTTTTTCATCCTTATCCTTATCAGTGGGAGCCATATTAAAGAAGGTAAATGAAAATGTAACTCACGAAACTGTGGAACCTTGGAAATGCTGTCAAGCTGGCAGCAGCGAATGAGTAGAAAGAATGGGACACACCATAGGAGACAGGAGCGGCCTCTTTCCCGTTCACAGGCTTTGCACGATGTGGTTATAGCTGAAATATTCAACACAGATATTAGAAATATGCAAAGTATTGTCAAATGACACTATTTTAAAAAGAGAAAAGAAAAAATGGGCTCTCCCGAGTTTCGGCACCAAATTTTGGGTAGTTTATTGGCTGAGGAATAACCCACCCACCAAGGGAAGATGATTAAGAGAAGGAAGTAGATTTGGGATTGGAAAAGAAGGATAGAAAAATAGGAGGAGAGTCCCACAAAATTAATAAGTTTAGTGTTAAACACACTTAAAGGTGGTTGCCACCGAAAATCCGCTTTCGGATACCTAAAATGAGTAAGGACTTGGTCTTAGCTGACGAGAAACACAGATAGAACTTGGGCTGTTTGCAAGAGAGTGGCTTTCGTATAATCCCTCTCAAGCATATATAAAACTACTATGGGGAAGAGTGATGGTCTGGCAAGACTGAGAGGAACAAATTTACTATATGTCTTCTCAAAGAAATTAGGTTTTACAGAGTAATTCGAAGAATGCCAATGATTTAACTCAGTTTTGGTATTTTCAATTTCCAAAATTATGGAGTTCCTGTAAGGGCGACCAAGTGTCCCTAAGAAGGAAAATGATAAAGGATTATGCCTTATGGAGTAATCTTGGTAAATGAACCAATGGTTGCATTGGAAAATGGCTAAGCTTTTACTCAGCGAGGAGCCGGCTAAAAGTTTAGACAAAAAGAAACACTTATCTTTTAGAAAACTGACCATAAGTTTTCGGAGAGGGTCTCCACAAGCAGGTAGCTGGCTTAGCGAGCTTTACTTGCCTTACTGGCCAATTAGAATTAGCTATTAAAGCTAAAAAGAACTTTAGTGAGGTGAAAATTAAGAGTTCTTGCTCAAATGCAACAAATGGTGAAAGCCCTATTAATGATTTTAATGTCATTGAGTGAGGAGAGTCAAGGAAGACAGGAATTTGCCTAAACTTTGTATTCGCAAATGAAAAAGCGAAGGGAAACGATTCATTTATTTTACAATTAGAAGAAGTTTGAGGAAATTAACAATTATGCAATATAATTTTGACAAACATAGTTCATTTGAACTTTTTAACAAATAGGGTCGCAGACCTCTCAACATTAAAAGGTTGCTCCAGGCAATTGACAATTTACAAGGTTTCAAACCTTACATGTTTCTAAAATCTTTATAAGATTTAAACAAATGAGCAATGAAATAATTAAAGCTTGAACGTGAATTGGAGAACAAAGAGTGCACCTTAAGAAATTCTTGAGAGAATGATCTAGAGAAAGTGACAACTTTGAAAATAACAATAATAACAACATGAAAAATAAGATAGAAGTTCCTACAACTTCTTATATTTATACAGAATTAATATATGAGAATTATACAAAGAGGGCAGGTCACTTACTGTGAAACCTGAAGAAAGTGAAAAGGAAAGTTCTAGACTTCCCAAGTTTGAGCAGGAATCACTAGCCAAATGGGACAGTTTCCATTTCGTGAAACCTGAACATGACTCGCTCAAGAGTTTAAAGAAATGTTTTCCCTGATTATAGGAAAGGAACAATGTAATTTAAAACTTGTATCACACAAGCAATTATGCAGAATTTAATTAATGTTAAACTAGCAAAGTTGGAAGGGCACTTCGTGAGTGACGCCTTATAGAAAGTTACAATTTTATTAATAATGGTTGTTAGTAGAAGGTTGAGGAAAGATCATTGGGATATAGGATCAATGTTCATGGCCGTATTTAATGTAAACGGACGACCGCGACGCGGTAGAAACGTGGAGCAAGCACTGTTTATCACTGTAGTCTATGAAGATGGATGCAAAGTTCACTGTAGAAACACTAAAGTTTATGAAAAAGAAAGTTATTGCAATTATGGAAATAACTGATTGCACTATATAGGTGAGAGTCTATTTCTTGAAAAAGTTGTGATTTACAATTAAATGCGCCATAGAATGTTCCAGAGGTTCCAGCGGTGGAAGAAAGTTAGCTATTGCAAAAATTTGTAAGGAAGATTCCTCATTTTAACTAGCATTTTCACAAGTGCGTGAACAATACTTGACGGCAAGACTCGCAGATAGAGTACAAGATCTCGAAGGTTCCAGAACGACCTTAGCAGAAAATGGGGTTGAGAAAATCCAACGGAGGAACTAGCTTTATAATTATAGACAGCGGGTATTAGATAATATCCCACGTAGCGAGAGGATTTCTCATTTGAATAGCTTAAGAAAAGCTCTTTTTTTAGTAAGGTTGGCTTATACAAGCAAAAGCTCAACATGGCAAATCCCACGAAGAATGATTTTTGCCCCAAAGTAAATAATTCCACACTGTCTATAAAATATAATTAAAAGCATGTAGATAAAATGATGAAGATGAGGTTAAAACCTTTAAAATGGTACTTATCTTGATTTCATGTTGAAGTCGAAGTTTCCGTTGATGACTACCTAGCCAACATGGCGTAGAAGAGTGTGTGCCTCTTGGATTGAGGAAGCTAACTCGAGGGGAGCTTTAACTGACCGAGTCAACTGCAGACTGAGAAGTGAGAGCTGCTCAACGGAGCACGGAGGGGCCGAGGAAGGGGAAAAGAGTGGGGGGTAGGAGACAAAAGGAGAACATATAAGCATTGCCAACTTTAAAACAAAAAAATAATCTCTTGCTGAGCTGATCTTCTAAGAGTTGATAACAGATGATACTAGCGCAGCATGGTGAGTAAAGAAGTAGACGTAGTCCTCTTGCTCAAGGAGAAAATAGCTGGCGATGGTGACAGGATCTGGTGGCCAAATGGATAAGTAAGTCCTCTAGCACCAGGAAGAGTTGAGGAGCTTCAGAGATTCGCTGCGAGGTGACGCTAGGTGGGTCACAGAAGTTATATATCTAGAACAGACTTATGAAGACATAAGAGATTTGCCTATCAAGGAGAAAACAAAAGATCACTGTTGGTGTTTGACAAAGAGAAAGGAAGAAATGAACATGCAAAGAGCAATAAAAATTATATCTCAGGTACCGTGTATTCAAAGAATACACCAAC
The DNA here is from genome assembly GCA_946902985.2 of Meconema thalassinum. Classification (NCBI taxonomy): domain Eukaryota; kingdom Metazoa; phylum Arthropoda; class Insecta; order Orthoptera; family Tettigoniidae; genus Meconema; species Meconema thalassinum. Next base: position 11,519,961 of record CAMPQE020000048.1, on the reverse strand, counting down.
CTTATATAAAGGGAGGTGGCGCGCAGTTCGCTACTCCAGTGGGGGTCCGGGCGGGGACACCAAGAGCCCGCCGATGAGCCAGCTTGGTGTCCTAGGCGAAACCCCACACAAGACACGGCACAAACCTAGAAGAATTGCTGAGTTTTAATTCACTGGCCGTGAAAGCCAATATACCATCTTTTTGGAAGCCTTCATAGGGAGGTTGAGGCTGCTTGAGCTTTTAGTTCTCGCAGTCAAGTGGTGTAGTTGCACCTTATATAAAGGGAGGTGGCGCGCAGTTCGCTACTCCAGAGGGGGTCCGGGCGGGGACACCAAGAGCCCGCCGATGAGCCAGCTTGGCGTCCTAGGCGAAACCCCACACAAGACACGGCACAAACCTAAAATAATTGCTGAGTTTTAATTCACCGGCCGTGATAGCTAATATACCATCTTTTGGAAGCCTTCATAGGGAGGTTGAGGCTGCTTGAGCTTTTAGTTCTCGCAGTCAAGTGGTGCATTTGCACCTTATATAAAGGGAGGTGGCGCGCAGTTCGCTACTCCAGTGGGGGTCCGGGCGGGGACACCAAGAGCCCGCCGATGAGCCAGCTTGGTGTCCTAGGCGAAACCCCACACAAGACACGGCACAAACCTAGAAGAATTGCTGAGTTTTAATTCACTGGCCGTGAAAGCCAATATACCATCTTTTTGGAAGCCTTCATAGGGAGGTTGAGGCTGCTTGAGATTTTAGTTGTCGCAGTCAAGTGGTGCAGTTGCACCTTATATAAAGGGAGGTGGCGTGCAGTTCGCTACTCCAGTGGGGTCCGGGCGGGGACACCAAGAGCCCGCCGATGAGCCAGCTTGGTGTCCAAGGCGAAACCCCACACAAGACACGGCACAAACCTAGAAGAATTGCTGAGTTTTAATTCTCTGGCCGTGAAAGGTAATATTCCTTCTTTTGGAAGCCTTCATAGGGAGGTTGATGCTGCTTGAGCTTTTGGTTCTCGCAGTCAAGTGGTGCAGTTGCATCTTATATAAAGGGAGGTGGCGCGCAGTTCGCTACTCCAGTGGGGGTCCAGGCGGGGACACCAAGAGCCCGCCGGTGAGCCAGCTTGGTGTCCAAGGCGAAACCCCACACAAGACAAGGCACAAACCTAGAAGAATTGCTGAGTTTTAATTCACTGGCCGTGAAAGCCAATATACCATCTAATTGTAGCAAAGTTTATGCGTCTGAACTAGATTGTGTCTACGATGAACATCATAACCTAGAAATGTATCACATCTGAAGATGGGATGTTGGCCCTTGCAGACTTCACAATTATTGTTAATTCCAATGCATGAATTGCTTGTATATGGTTGTTTCTCATGCTTGAAGTGCTTAGAAGTTCTATCTTGAGTCTATTTGCTACTCTTGTCACTGTGTCCCTTAGAAGGTGAAAAATCAATTAGTTCAAGGGTTTGAGCTCCCCTTTCAAGATAATTTGACAACTCTGTAAGTGAAGGCAATTCCTTTGATTTGTTAATCATTTCCCATTGTTTACGTGTGGACTCAGGTAACTTGTCAAGTATAATTTTTCTAATTATGATTTCATGTTAAAGCATATCCAACTTCAAAGATTCAACAGCCTTTAAGTTATACTGTACTTGACTTAACAGTGTGCGTAAACTAGAAGATGACTCCCTTTGGACAATATCAGGCGATAACAATAATTTGATATGTGTATTTACAATTATCTTCGAATTACAGTATCGCTTGTAAGCCGTTTCCCAAGCAATATCAAAGTTATCTGCAGTAACAGGAACATTCTGAATGAGTTGGTGAGCATTGCCACGCAGTGCTGACATCAGGTAGTGGAATCTTTCGACATTACCCAAAACTGATTCTTCAGTATTTATGAATCAAAGAGGTCATGGAAATGCATAAATTGTGTAACGTCACCTGAAAATACTGGCAACCGTATCTTTGGCAAACTGTACGAACCTGTAATAGCACTTGTAGAATCTCTACCATTGCTTCATACAGACGAGGCATGTGTGTAATAGTTATTTGACAGCTGTTGTAGCTTAACCCTAATTTCATCATATTCATCTTCGAAATGGTATCGGACTTGCTCATGAGAATTTGATTAATCAGAATCCTCCAACTTGGTTTGAATTTCATTAAAATCTGGCAATAAAGCGAACAAATGTTCATTCTTCACATTTACTAATTCAATGGGAGTCTCATTATCAAACCAATTAATTTGGTTATGAAGTTTCGTAAGAGATGCTCGGAGAACACTAACTTAACCTCACATTCAATAGACATACTTAAAATAGATCGTACACTGAAAGGAATGTTGGGTAAGGGAAAGAATTGCAATGAATACCTTTGTAATCTTATTATCTTGACCACATAGCTTCAGTTGACAAAGCGGTATCCGGCCCGTGTAGGACCAAAACAAATGTATGCTTCATGCGCATCATTGTGCCCCAGATGAAGCATCAGGGGAGAAATTATACGAACTGACTGATATAGTGGACTGTATTTCCATATCTACAATCGATTAAATACTGTAATTATCATAGAATGTAAATGAGCTAATACTCCGGTTATTTGAGCGACGATCAGCCATGTTGGCTAGCTAACATACAACAACAATGAAGGCTGTTGCTGCCGACCCAAACAAGTAAACAAAGAATAAACAGTACCATTAGTTTATGGCATGTTTCCGGGAATCGAACTGTAATTTCTAGATCAGCAGTCGCCGAGTTATCGCCGTGTCTCCGATCAGTCGAGTGCTTGTGCAGGAGGGTGTAGCCAATCTATCGCGAGCTGCACCGAGTGAGCCCAAGGGAGCGGCATGATTTGGAACTGTATGAACTGCTTCGATTGTGACGTCAATATTATCGAACTATGCACCTGAAAGATGAATGTATTATTAAACGGCAAAAAAGAGCTATTTACGCAGTATCCTGTATGTCAAACGATATATTATAAGGTGCGTTCAAAAAGTAACGAGCGGGAGGCATAATTACAGGAACCAGTACCTGTATGTTAGAAGTATTGGCCCTGGCTGTTGAGGCACTTGTCCCACTGTGACACGAGGCGGTGAATGGCTGTCTCATAAAATTCTCTGAGCAGCGATGTGAACCAGTTCCACACGTACAGCTGGACGTCGGCGTCCGAGGTGAATCGTTGGCCCCACAGAGCTCTTTTCAGGGGACCAAAAATGGCGTAATCCCCGGGAGATAGGACTGGACTGTATGGAGGGTGGCCGAGAACCTCCCATTTGAATTTCTGCAGGAGTGCCGCGACTGTGTTGGCCGTATGAGGTCGTGCATTCTCGGGGAGCGACCACGGCAGCTATGGCGTTCACTGTCACTCGGCGGTCCTGGGTAATGAGTGCATCAACCCGCTGGACGTTGTCTTCGGTAATGCAGGGGGTGCCCCAGACCGGGCATCATCGGCTAACGACACCCGTCCTTCCCCGAAGCGCTTGTGCCACGCCCTGACCCTTGCAAGGGCCATGCAGTGTTCGCCGTACACTTGTGACATTCGGCGATGAATGTCCGTTCCCCTACTCCTTCCGCTGTCAGAAACTGAACATCACCTCGGTTGACGCCTCCATGTCACTGTTTTCAATGCGACTGGCAGGGTTGAACGATTGATGCATGCTGCTGCTCGCTTTGTATCGTCACGTGACGTGCACGCGTGCCCTCTAGCGACGGGCTATGACCTTCCACGCTCTGGTCGGACCACACCTCGTTACACACGCCACGATTAGCCGATGTCGTCACCGATTTTCACATTCCAGCCTCCGGCTCATTACTTTTTGAACGCACCTTATATTATGGCAGGAAGATTATACATGTGTTTGCTTGCTAAAGTGAAGCCCATATATGAAAAGAGAAGTTTATATCTTGTCATGTGCGATAATCAGCGAACTAAGACACCCTGGAGAGGGGGTAAGCGAGGCTTCCTCTAGCGTGCAGTTGAAACGACAATATAAGATCGTAATGTGATGCCGGTCGGGAGTTTTACAATCCAGCAGTGCACGGTGAATAGTAATACGTGTGCCGAGAGACGTACATTGTATATCTAAGTCTTTTGGACTTAGAAAACTTTTCATATGAGAGCAATACAGCTATCAAGACACTTCAGTCCGGCTCATAATATTCTTACGAGTGAGCTTGTATAATCTCCAGTACAATATGGCGCGGAGTGATACCTTCACGGGACAGATACGTGCTTGTTAGACGCCATTACGTTCGTGTATTTCGTGACAGATTCTGCCTACAATACAGCTGTGATTTTATTCTTGGACACAGGCTGTTATCAATGTACTTTATACATGCAGAAACTATTCGTTTCCTGTACGTTATGTTATCAATTGAGACGTCAGGAGGAATAAGTAATTTGAAAATAGTAGCCGCAGTCATGTCCGGCTAAGAGTGGACGTGGGCAAGCATTGGCAGGGACTTCTTATTGCGTAACTATGTCTCATCATGTGTTTCCAAACCGCACTATGGAGAGTTCATATTTTACGGAGCTTCAAACGAATTTATATCACACCATGGGTGAAGGTGAACTTAACAAATGGTTACTTTCGAATACCTGTGAGCTACTATAACCTGATATACCTCGTGCGGGAGACGCGTGTTCGTGAACTCGAGTCGAGAAGGCTATTCGACGGGTTGGCGAGCGGCCACACCGAGCTTTGGAGCATTCGGAACGAGGGATGTTCCATGGTTCGAGACCCGGAGTCCAGGAAGGAGCATGCCATGCCTTGGTATAGCTGGGAGATGGCTAACTTGGCTATTATATCCTTTTTACACCGCTGCAAGAATCGTCTCAAGGTAGAATAACATCAGTTTTCTTAGTAGTGGCTTAGTCGGTGTTTTGGAGTAGCCATAATTGCCATTCTTTTCTAGTATTGTAGTATGGCTGAACAGAGGTTGAGGCTTGATGCTCTTTCGAGTCTGATTTTCTGGTCAACCGGATTTTGGTTTGATTAACAAACGCATCCATTTAGGTAGTATTTTTGTAATTATTATTGAGTATTTTAGGAAGTCCGTTTAATTTATATGCATATTTTCATTGTCGAGAAGATAGATCGTTAGAGGAAAATATACGTATTTTCATGAAGATTTAAAAATTGTTTTGTGCTTATTGCATGGAAATTGAAGACATTCATCTACTATTGAAGTGTCGTCTATACACTCAAGTTTGCATACACGTTGACGTTATAAGATTTCTGGATGACGATTACAGTATTCTGATTCATATATATCACTTGGATATATTTTGCTACGGAAGTATAGTTTTGTGAAAGGCATTAGCCTTGTCATTCTTTTCTGAGAATACACTCTATTCTTAAGGACAAGATATGTTAGCAGTGTTTCCTCTTGATCAGTTAGGCGTTTAACTATATGTGTTACCTTGATCCATGGTGTAGGGGCATTGTTTAACATTATCGAGTTCACTTGAGTGAGGGGAATCTCTAGTATTGATTTGATAAATTTCCATTTCTATTCGAAGCCACGTGTATTACGTGAGATTAGTATTTTTATGAAGCATAATTAATACAGCGATAGTAGAGATATAGTTGAAGACATGAAATATTTCTGAAGAAGACTTTTGGGAAAGTCTATACGTATTTATATTGCCTTGATGTAATGAAATATTGCACGGCCAAGCTTTAGACTTGTTAGGGTGTTTCTCTACCATTCAAAATGATTCAACTCAGTATTGTTCTGCACCCTTGCTGTTGGGGTGAGAACGGGATGTGTGAATGTCTGGAGGGTTGCCTCTAATTTAGGGGCAGTGTGAGGTGTTGTTGGTGCCTAACCACCATTTGAAAGGGGTGTGTTGAAAAGGCGACATCCTTAACATTTTCGGAGATTTACTAGGATGTATGATGATAGAGTATTGAGAAGAGCTGCGGAGACGTCTAGGGAACAACTTATGAGAATGAGGGACTTCAAGGAGGCTGGCGGGAGACATACTCACCGTGCTTACCTGGGGAAGCCAAGCGCATGCTGTACAGCGGCTACTGCTTGACAGCGTTCAGTGTAGATCTTAAGCTAAGTTCTAATTTAAAGGGAAAGGCTTCTTAACCTAAGTGAAATAATAAGATAAGCATTTGACTGTAAAAAGGGGGTTTATTAACTAATGGTGGTAGCGATTAGGTTTAGATAAAAGGGGGAGGGAGATAATTATTAAAAGGAAAAAAGGAATTTAGTGGACACACTTCACTTACCCTACCGTTGCTACCCGACGTCCATGATGTCGTGTTGGGACGCCATCAGGGCAGCGCCCAGACGGGTCTTAGCGTAGCACTGAACACTTAGACTTTTAGAGATGTTGTCCGAGTAATGAGAGTAATAAGAAGAGAGCGCGCGCGTGGTCGCACCTCGTATTTATAACGTAATTGTGTAGTGTAAGTCTCTGATCAGCGGAATTCCTAACTGTCCTCCTTTGGCTTGCCCTGCCACCGCTCATGGGGCTGACCTGCCATGCTCCTGTTGCCATGTCGGTAGTCCCGTAGCTCCTTCTGTTAATGTTTAATTCCTTAGGTATATGTGTGGGCGCAACCCCTGTAAAGGGCTGGGGCCCTAACAGTATAATGCTACAGTTTTAACCAATCTGAGTGAGTACTATTCCTTGTGCAGTATTACAAATGACAGAGTATATTGAATGGTTTAATTAATGCATATCAGTGGATATTGCTAATATATAATTATTGTTGTGTGTGAATATAATATTTATTGAAGTTTAATATTTGTGGAATTGAGCAAGGAGTGCCTATTAATTATGAATATAGTAAAAATATTCATCAAAAGATTTATTGAAGTTAATCCATGTGTGGATTTGAAATCAGCTGTTTGAAAGTGTCAAAGTAAATTTTAGTCACTGCAATTGTTATACTAAGCACACAACTGAGTAGTAATCTGGATATTTGGTTAGATCATTCTTAATGAAGTTCTTTAAGCGATGCCAGCAGGACTCGTTATTCATAATTATTAATTATTTCTCCTTGAATTTATAGCAACATTTCTAATTAGCTTAGATGCTTGTTGGAATTAAACCGGGAATCGATTAAATGGAAACTAATTATGGAAGATTAATAATCAAATTGAGATGTTGCAGCAGCCAAGGAAAACTTGAGGAATACACATAAAGGTGTAATTAAAGAACATATAAAATATGTAAATAATTCATTTATTAATTAATAAGAAATAATACAAACTTCATATATAATTCTGATAATAATTCATATTAATCTGACAATGCGATTAGTTCATTTGGATGATGTTAAGATAGGTGTACATACAGTGTTGTACAGATATATTTGTGTCAAGTTAAGCATCAGCTGATCTCGTTGAGCATTTGGCTAGCTTGATGGATTGTTTCCCCTCTCTGAGGGATGTTTCAGATTTCATTTCGCCAGAGGGCATTTTTCATTTCATGTCTTGTTGACGATATTTTTGAATACATTTATTTTCTTGTTTTTAAATTTTATTGCGTGATGCTTTATAGAGGCGATGGAAGGTCGCGTTAAGAAGGCCATCGCTGGGAGTTTTCCACACTCCCGAGATATTCCATGTGGTGGAATCTATGAGCTAGTTTTGCTATTTTGGCCATGGTCTCCCTTAATTGTACCCTATTGTCCCTTGTAATGGTTGGTAGCACTGGGGAGGTTCAGATTCTACAATCCAGCTGTCATCGTATGATTCAACAGGTATTGGTAGCTAATTTCGGGTAGAAAAAGGAGCCGGCCGAGGCCCTAAGTTAAGAACCATCCCAGCATTTCCCTGGAGTAGGAGTGGGTAAAAAATTGAAAATCACTTCCAGGATAACTGATCTGGGAATCGAACTCTCGTCTTCTCACGAGGATGAGTGAGTCCTCACACCTGAATAAACATTCCTTGGCAAAGGCGTGAATCGAACCCGGACGTCTTGATTGATCATACGTCTAAAGCAATGACTCAGGACGATTTGCAGTTTGTCGACCAGGAATCTTACGATCACATAAAACGTCTGTCACCTGTCGCCTTTGGACGAAGCAGTATTTGATCACATTCGTACTTCTCTCAATGTGTCTCCATCTGATGTTATGTATGAGCCCAAATATCGTAATCCAGTGATCTTGTTGAGTTGTTTTCCTCCACAGATGTGGAGCCATCGGTTTGCTCAACAGACCCCTTGTATTCAGATTTTGAAATATTTAACTTCAATCCATATGCATCAACGTGGTCATTCCAACTCTGTGTTTGCTGCTCTAAGCCTTGGTGTATCACGCTTGCCAACAAGGCATCATCGGCATATACAAGATTTCAAGGATGATGACAAACTCACATACCGAGTTTACTTCAGTCTACTCTTTTAAAAAATGTCTGATGGATACCCGGACTCTTAAGTATTAACATTAGATAAGACTTTCGCCATGAACTAATTGGGCGAGTTTTGTTGCATTTCTAATTGTAATATGTATATTAGGTCACTGTCGCAGGTCCGCTGGTACTAAACAATTTCGTACTTATTATTTATCCTCTTCATTGAGGTGTTTTCAGATATTACTGCTAGGATTCAGGGTGAGGTGGAGAGGGGGAAAGCCACACAGACACAAGAGACTGCATTTCGAAATTTGAAGAGAAGTATAAGATAAAGGACTATTAATGAATCCTGAACAAACTTCAACTGCAGAGGAACGGTACTTTTGGAAAACGATAAAGGAATTTTCAGGTGAATCATTGGTAGAAAGGAAGAGTAGGCAGTGGGCTGTGTATCACTCGGGATACACTAGAATTATTGGACGAAACGAGGAAGCTCAAGAATGCAGAAGATAAAAACAAACTTATTGGTTTTACGTCCCTTTTAACTACTGCCGTTTTTAGAGACGCCGGGCTGACAGATGTTTGCCCTCAAAAGGATCATTAACGTGCCAGTAGTTCTACTGACAGGGCTACCTCACATTTGCGCACCCTCTAATGCCAGCTGACTGCGCCAGTTTGCGATCCTGCAACTTTGCCGGATTGCAGGATATGTAAAAGGTAAGCCAGAATACAGATGTCTGAAAAATCAGGTAAACAAGAGCAGGAAGCAAAAGAAGAAAATTGAAAAAAGAAATGTATCCTTGAGAAAATTGTCTTAAGATTGGAGGAGTATTTACAGCTCACTGAATGGGGTACTTGAGGGGAAAGGAAGACCAAGTGCTGTAATATTAAGGTTTCAGATGGAAAACCTGTAACAAGAAGAGAAGAAATCCAGAGAGACAGAAAACCTACAAAGGGCATTTGTATAAAGGTATTAGATAGAGAATCATGTGATGGAAAGTGAGGAGGAAATTGATGACGGTGGGAATGTATGGTTAATATTGATATCTGAATTTGATAGAGCACTAGGATTGATGGGACAGGTGACGTACACTATGAATTTTAGATGAATGTTGTAATCCCTATACCAATAGGAAGATTGTCTCACAATCAGGTTGTTGACTCAAGCTTCAAAGATCCAGACTAGAATGACTTAAAAGAGCATCGAAAGACATATAGAAACGGAGTTGGGTGAAGACCAATTTGGTTTCAGGAGAATCGTGAGAACAAGGGATGGTGTACTTAAGTAACAGGCTGATCCTGGAAGGCAGAATAAAAATAAATAAAAGAACGCTCGTAGTATTTGTAAACTTCGAATAAGCTTTTGACAACGTTGATTAGAATAAGTTGTTTGACATATTGGAACAGATTGGAATCAAGTACGGGGATAGGAGCCTGATCAGCAATCTAAACTAAAGGCAAGGCTACAACTTATCACCCCTAGTTTTTAATCTATTCATTGAAAAAGCAGTGAAGATAATTAGAGTTAAATTTCAAGTAGGAGTAAATATTCAAGGAGAAATAATCTCAACTCTGAGATTTGCTATCGTCGTTGTCATCATAGCTGATTCTCCAGGTGTATTGAATGAGATTATGAATGGTAGGGACTTAGCATTAAGAACGTAATTCATGATTAAAATCAATAACTGTAACCGAAGTCATGGAATGCAGCCGAAAGAAGTCAGAAACCCATATTGACGTCAAATTGGCAAGTGAAAAGCTAAATTTAGTAGGAGAATTTTGCTACTTTGGAAGCAAAATAATAAGTGATGAACGAAGCAAAGAGGATATGAAAATTAGGTTGGCTGACGCAAGGAAGGCATTTCTGTCGTATAATATTATGTTTACACCAAATATAGATTTGAGTAAAGGAAAGTCTCTTTGGAATTTTTTCGTGGGGTGCCGGACGCTAAGGAAGTAAAACTTCGATTCTTGAAGCAGGATAAAAGCGGAGAATATAAGATCCTGAAATGCGCTGTTCCAGGAGACTATTGGATATGAATTGGATAGTAGAACAACACATTTGAAGGCATTTAAATGTGTAGGCACGTGGAGATATTTCTGGTGACTACCAATGAAGATATGATATGAGTTGGCAGGACACATTCTAAGACACCCTGGAATAGCCAAATCAGTTAAGGAAGGAAGTGTCGAGATTAAAAACTATAGGGCTAGACGAAAGCTAGAATATGTTTAAACGATTGCCACGGTTGTATGATGTAGAAATGAAACGATTGACGCAAGACATAAAGGTACGGAGGGCTGTATCAAAACAGTTAAATTATTAAAGACTCCAACAACAACAACTACAAATCAAAAGTATGAACTTGCCACAGTGAATTAGAATGTGATTATTAAATGACCTCTCTTAGCAAATGAAGCTTCACAACTAATACAGAAACATGGTTTCTAGACTCTATAGATTCGATCGTATGTCCTCAAACATCTCCTTAGATCTGAGTTGTTTTCGCTTATACAGTGAGATTATTTGACTGAAGCGGGGCCAGTGGCCAGCTACCAGGTGCACGAATGCCTTTCGCCAGCCAACCGAAATTGGGCCGCAGATTGTGCTCAGGTAAGAACCGTAATATGGTAAATTAATTAATGGTAAATTTACCATTAATTGAAGATTAAAAAACTTAACATTTTACAGAAGATATTGAAATTGTTCTCCTTCAGCTGACAGACAGGAGTAGTATCGTGTAAATAAATTAGTGTTCACACGTTGCAATTCTCCTTCCATAATGAGGGATATCTGCTGCCGTATATTGTTCACCAGCACCTCTAGGGTACAATGATTAGACCGATGCATTTTGTCTCTTAAGTGTCCCAACAAATAAAAATCACACGGTGTTAAATCCCGGCTTCGAGGCGGCCACAACCCACCTCTAATCACCCTGTCACCAAAGACAGCTGTATTTGGAGAACAATATACGGCAGCAGATATCCCTCACATAAAAATGGATTTACAACGTGTAAACGCTAAATTGCGCGATACAATGCCTGTCTGTCAGCTGAAGAAGAACATTTTCAGCATCTCCTGCGGAAAGGTAAGTTCTTTAACACTCCAGTGGTCGCACGAAAAATGATACG